>OY720282.1:0-2500000 GCA_963082995.1 Noctua comes
TAACCTAACCTAACCTAACCTAACCTAACCTAACCTAACCTAACCTAACCTAACCTAACCTAACCTAACCTAACCTAACCTAACCTAACCTAACCTAACCTAACCTAACCTAACCTAACCTAACCTAACCTAACCTAACCTAACCTAACCTAACCTAACCTAACCTAACCTAACCTAACCTAACCTAACCTAACCTAACCTAACCTAACCTAACCTAACCTAACCTAACCTAACCTAACCTAACCTAACCTAACCTAACCTAACCTAACCTAACCTAACCTAACCTAACCTAACCTAACCTAACCTAACCTAACCTAACCTAACCAACCTAACCTAACCTAACCTAACCTAACCTAACCTAACCTAACCTAACCTAACCTAACCTAACCTAACCTAACCTAACCTAACCTAACCTAACCTAACCTAACCTAACCTAACCTAACCTAACCTAACCTAACCTAACCTAACCTAACCTAACCTAACCTAACCTAACCTAACCTAACCTAACCTAACCTAACCTAACCTAACCTAACCTAACCTAACCTAACCTAACCTAACCTAACCTAACCTAACCTAACCTAACCTAACCTAACCTAACCTAACCTAACCTAACCTAACCTAACCTAACCTAACCTAACCTAACCTAACCTAACCTAACCTAACCTAACCTAACCTAACCTAACCTAACCTAACCTAACCTAACCTAACCTAACCTAACCTAACCTAACCTAACCTAACCTAACCTAACCTAACCTAACCTAACCTAACCTAACCTAACCTAACCTAACCTAACCTAACCTAACCTAACCTAACCTAACCTAACCTAACCTAACCTAACCTAACCTAACCTAACCTAACCTAACCTAACCTAACCTAACCTAACCTAACCTAACCTAACCTAACCTAACCTAACCTAACCTAACCTAACCTAACCTAACCTAACCTAACCTAACCTAACCTAACCTAACCTAACCTAACCTAACCTAACCTAACCTAACCTAACCTAACCTAACCTAACCTAACCTAACCTAACCTAACCTAACCTAACCTAACCTAACCTAACCTAACCTAACCTAACCTAACCTAACCTAACCTAACCTAACCTAACCTAACCTAACCTAACCTAACCTAACCTAACCTAACCTAACCTAACCTAACCTAACCTAACCTAACCTAACCTAACCTAACCTAACCTAACCTAACCTAACCTAACCTAACCTAACCTAACCTAACCTAACCTAACCTAACCTAACCTAACCTAACCTAACCTAACCTAACCTAACCTAACCTAACCTAACCTAACCTAACCTAACCTAACCTAACCTAACCTAACCTAACCTAACCTAACCTAACCTAACCTAACCTAACCTAACCTAACCTAACCTAACCTAACCTAACCTAACCTAACCTAACCTAACCTAACCTAACCTAACCTAACCTAACCTAACCTAACCTAACCTAACCTAACCTAACCTAACCTAACCTAACCTAACCTAACCTAACCTAACCTAACCTAACCTAACCTAACCTAACCTAACCTAACCTAACCTAACCTAACCTAACCTAACCTAACCTAACCTAACCTAACCTAACCTAACCTAACCTAACCTAACCTAACCTAACCTAACCTAACCTAACCTAACCTAACCTAACCTAACCTAACCTAACCTAACCTAACCTAACCTAACCTAACCTAACCTAACCTAACCTAACCTAACCTAACCTAACCTAACCTAACCTAACCTAACCTAACCTAACCTAACCTAACCTAACCTAACCTAACCTAACCTAACCTAACCTAACCTAACCTAACCTAACCTAACCTAACCTAACCTAACCTAACCTAACCTAACCTAACCTAACCTAACCTAACCTAACCTAACCTAACCTAACCTAACCTAACCTAACCTAACCTAACCTAACCTAACCTAACCTAACCTAACCTAACCTAACCTAACCTAACCTAACCTAACCTAACCTAACCTAACCTAACCTAACCTAACCTAACCTAACCTAACCTAACCTAACCTAACCTAACCTAACCTAACCTAACCTAACCTAACCTAACCTAACCTAACCTAACCTAACCTAACCTAACCTAACCTAACCTAACCTAACCTAACCTAACCTAACCTAACCTAACCTAACCTAACCTAACCTAACCTAACCTAACCTAACCTAACCTAACCTAACCTAACCTAACCTAACCTAACCTAACCTAACCTAACCTAACCTAACCTAACCTAACCTAACCTAACCTAACCTAACCTAACCTAACCTAACCTAACCTAACCTAACCTAACCTAACCTAACCTAACCTAACCTAACCTAACCTAACCTAACCTAACCTAACCTAACCTAACCTAACCTAACCTAACCTAACCTAACCTAACCTAACCTAACCTAACCTAACCTAACCTAACCTAACCTAACCTAACCTAACCTAACCTAACCTAACCTAACCTAACCTAACCTAACCTAACCTAACCTAACCTAACCTAACCTAACCTAACCTAACCTAACCTAACCTAACCTAACCTAACCTAACCTAACCTAACCTAACCTAACCTAACCTAACCTAACCTAACCTAACCTAACCTAACCTAACCTAACCTAACCTAACCTAACCTAACCTAACCTAACCTAACCTAACCTAACCTAACCTAACCTAACCTAACCTAACCTAACCTAACCTAACCTAACCTAACCTAACCTAACCTAACCTAACCTAACCTAACCTAACCTAACCTAACCTAACCTAACCTAACCTAACCTAACCTAACCTAACCTAACCTAACCTAACCTAACCTAACCTAACCTAACCTAACCTAACCTAACCTAACCTAACCTAACCTAACCTAACCTAACCTAACCTAACCTAACCTAACCTAACCTAACCTAACCTAACCTAACCTAACCTAACCTAACCTAACCTAACCTAACCTAACCTAACCTAACCTAACCTAACCTAACCTAACCTAACCTAACCTAACCTAACCTAACCTAACCTAACCTAACCTAACCTAACCTAACCTAACCTAACCTAACCTAACCTAACCTAACCTAACCTAACCTAACCTAACCTAACCTAACCTAACCTAACCTAACCTAACCTAACCTAACCTAACCTAACCTAACCTAACCTAACCTAACCTAACCTAACCTAACCTAACCTAACCTAACCTAACCTAACCTAACCTAACCTAACCTAACCTAACCTAACCTAACCTAACCTAACCTAACCTAACCTAACCTAACCTAACCTAACCTAACCTAACCTAACCTAACCTAACCTAACCTAACCTAACCTAACCTAACCTAACCTAACCTAACCTAACCTAACCTAACCTAACCTAACCTAACCTAACCTAACCTAACCTAACCTAACCTAACCTAACCTAACCTAACCTAACCTAACCTAACCTAACCTAACCTAACCTAACCTAACCTAACCTAACCTAACCTAACCTAACCTAACCTAACCTAACCTAACCTAACCTAACCTAACCTAACCTAACCTAACCTAACCTAACCTAACCTAACCTAACCTAACCTAACCTAACCTAACCTAACCTAACCTAACCTAACCTAACCTAACCTAACCTAACCTAACCTAACCTAACCTAACCTAACCTAACCTAACCTAACCTAACCTAACCTAACCTAACCTAACCTAACCTAACCTAACCTAACCTAACCTAACCTAACCTAACCTAACCTAACCTAACCTAACCTAACCTAACCTAACCTAACCTAACCTAACCTAACCTAACCTAACCTAACCTAACCTAACCTAACCTAACCTAACCTAACCTAACCTAACCTAACCTAACCTAACCTAACCTAACCTAACCTAACCTAACCTAACCTAACCTAACCTAACCTAACCTAACCTAACCTAACCTAACCTAACCTAACCTAACCTAACCTAACCTAACCTAACCTAACCTAACCTAACCTAACCTAACCTAACCTAACCTAACCTAACCTAACCTAACCTAACCTAACCTAACCTAACCTAACCTAACCTAACCTAACCTAACCTAACCTAACCTAACCTAACCTAACCTAACCTAACCTAACCTAACCTAACCTAACCTAACCTAACCTAACCTAACCTAACCTAACCTAACCTAACCTAACCTAACCTAACCTAACCTAACCTAACCTAACCTAACCTAACCTAACCTAACCTAACCTAACCTAACCTAACCTAACCTAACCTAACCTAACCTAACCTAACCTAACCTAACCTAACCTAACCTAACCTAACCTAACCTAACCTAACCTAACCTAACCTAACCTAACCTAACCTAACCTAACCTAACCTAACCTAACCTAACCTAACCTAACCTAACCTAACCTAACCTAACCTAACCTAACCTAACCTAACCTAACCTAACCTAACCTAACCTAACCTAACCTAACCTAACCTAACCTAACCTAACCTAACCTAACCTAACCTAACCTAACCTAACCTAACCTAACCTAACCTAACCTAACCTAACCTAACCTAACCTAACCTAACCTAACCTAACCTAACCTAACCTAACCTAACCTAACCTAACCTAACCTAACCTAACCTAACCTAACCTAACCTAACCTAACCTAACCTAACCTAACCTAACCTAACCTAACCTAACCTAACCTAACCTAACCTAACCTAACCTAACCTAACCTAACCTAACCTAACCTAACCTAACCTAACCTAACCTAACCTAACCTAACCTAACCTAACCTAACCTAACCTAACCTAACCTAACCTAACCTAACCTAACCTAACCTAACCTAACCTAACCTAACCTAACCTAACCTAACCTAACCTAACCTAACCTAACCTAACCTAACCTAACCTAACCTAACCTAACCTAACCTAACCTAACCTAACCTAACCTAACCTAACCTAACCTAACCTAACCTAACCTAACCTAACCTAACCTAACCTAACCTAACCTAACCTAACCTAACCTAACCTAACCTAACCTAACCTAACCTAACCTAACCTAACCTAACCTAACCTAACCTAACCTAACCTAACCTAACCTAACCTAACCTAACCTAACCTAACCTAACCTAACCTAACCTAACCTAACCTAACCTAACCTAACCTAACCTAACCTAACCTAACCTAACCTAACCTAACCTAACCTAACCTAACCTAACCTAACCTAACCTAACCTAACCTAACCTAACCTAACCTAACCTAACCTAACCTAACCTAACCTAACCTAACCTAACCTAACCTAACCTAACCTAACCTAACCTAACCTAACCTAACCTAACCTAACCTAACCTAACCTAACCTAACCTAACCTAACCTAACCTAACCTAACCTAACCTAACCTAACCTAACCTAACCTAACCTAACCTAACCTAACCTAACCTAACCTAACCTAACCTAACCTAACCTAACCTAACCTAACCTAACCTAACCTAACCTAACCTAACCTAACCTAACCTAACCTAACCTAACCTAACCTAACCTAACCTAACCTAACCTAACCTAACCTAACCTAACCTAACCTAACCTAACCTAACCTAACCTAACCTAACCTAACCTAACCTAACCTAACCTAACCTAACCTAACCTAACCTAACCTAACCTAACCTAACCTAACCTAACCTAACCTAACCTAACCTAACCTAACCTAACCTAACCTAACCTAACCTAACCTAACCTAACCTAACCTAACCTAACCTAACCTAACCTAACCTAACCTAACCTAACCTAACCTAACCTAACCTAACCTAACCTAACCTAACCTAACCTAACCTAACCTAACCTAACCTAACCTAACCTAACCTAACCTAACCTAACCTAACCTAACCTAACCTAACCTAACCTAACCTAACCTAACCTAACCTAACCTAACCTAACCTAACCTAACCAGTAACCGATGCAACATCGCCACAGTAACATCAGCTCCGCGTAAAAAATTCGCAAAAATTAAACGCGTCGAGACAAGTGCGCCAAAAGTTGTAAGTGGAATTGTGCAGTGTCAATTCACCAGGATACGTGTGGGCAAGTGCCTACAATCACGGGTTGCGGAGCAGGATCCTCATAACTTCGGAGGACAATAACGCGGGAAAGAATCCCGAAATTCGGCACCACACGAGCAGAAATCCAGCGGCGCCGTAGAATTCCACTGCGAACCACCACCAGAGCGCACACAGGGCTCATAACAGCGAGCTCTAACTGCATCGGGCTCCTCATCGGACAGCAGACGCAGAACATCAGCGGAAGCATCCGTGAGTCCATCTAATAGGAAAGAGAAAAAAAAAAAAAAAAAAAAAAAAAAATATCAATAATAATTATACACAAATAAAAGCAGGCCCATTTATTAAAATATTAATTAGTGTAATAACTTTAACATCTAAATAACATAATTATAACAAACTCTAGCAACTGTAGTAACTGTAGCATTTAATATCACTAACCGTACCTTTAATCCCCCTAACAAAAATGTCTTCCAAACCGTCCATCACCACCCGCAAAACGACCACGGAGGCCGCGAAAGCCCCGAAAACACTACGGGAAAAAGTACTCAAAAACACGGCCAAATCGGTGGTCTCTGAGCAGTCGGCGCGTCCGTCGCAGACGCCACAGGTGCCAAAGGCTGCGTCGGAGCCGGACGTAGCGAACAGAACACCGCCAGTACCAACTGCGCCCGAAACGACAAACCCAGAAGATCGCAGGTTCCCCGAAATCGTCATAAACTGGGAGCAGTGTGGCATCTCTCCCCCCCGCCAGATCATCTCGGACGAGGAAAGCTCGGTGGCTTCCTCAGAGAGCCAAGCCCCACCAAGTGGGCGGCCGAGCCTCCTCTACAGAACGCCGAGAAGAGGTACCGGGGTCGAGATGGACCTGGCCACGCGAGAGGCCAACGATCTCCTCCAGAAAGGGAAGGACGCCCTGGAAGCAGCGGGCAATATGAAAAGGGAGTGCAAGGCCACAGCCCATGAGTGCCTTCAGGGCCTCTACGAGACAGCCCTGTCACTCGCTGACTCGAGAGCGCGTCACAAGCTTAATCTCGAGAAGGAGCGCTCTCGACACGCCCAAGAGCTTGTGCGGGTCGAGAGAGCTCATACTCGGGAACTAATGACGATGAAGGCCGAGCTCTCCCTCATGAGGACGGACGTCTCTGAGACAAAGAAAGAGGCGAAAGGGATCCGGGAATGGTTGGGTCACGAAACCCTTGAAGCCTTCAACGGCATCAAGGAGGTGAAAAAGGAGGTTACAACCGCGAGCCTCCAGAACCAGAAGGAGCACGAGAAGACAAGGCAGGAAAGTGCAAGCGCCCCGGGGGATCCAAAGTGGGATTCGATGGGGGCCGGCCTCTCACGCCTTGACACGAACGTGACCAGCATATCAAACCAGCTGGACGTGCTCCGAAAGGCTCTGGAAAGGCTCAAGGAAGACCTCGCCCAGCCCAGGACTATGCAGCCGGACTTTAGTTGCCTCTTGTCAGAGACGGGACTTCTGACTGCAGAAAAATTTGAGGAGGAACTCCTCAAAGTACACGTCCAACTGCAGGCCATCGTAAACAGGCCTACAGTCTCTCTCCCACCACCACAACCACCGCTCAACATAACAACACACCTTAAGCCACTGACCGAAAGGCTGGAGATGGTCTCAGCGGACCTCCGCGAACTGCGCAATAAAGAACCGGCGATCCAGGCGCCCTTGGCGCTGAATCTGGAGGCGGAACTCGCAGTCGGGGAGGTAAAGAAGACCCTCCTCAACATCGAGAAAGGGGTAGCGGAATTGGGCAAAGCGGATAAACCGCTCCAACAACAACAAGGCCCAAAAACCTTTGCCCAGGTCGCCAGCACACCCAAGCCCCCGAAACCACCAACCCAACCCAACCATACCCTGATCGTCTCGTCAACGGACCCCCGACACACTGGGGAAAATGTAATCGAGAGGATCAGGACTGCCCTGGACCTTAAAGCCAGCGGAGCCCGGGTCGACACAGTCCGGAAGGCGCGGAACCAGAAAGTGGTTCTGAGATGCGCCAGTAAGACGGACCTGAACCTGATCAGAGATCAGTTCAAGTCGAACTCAGGGCTAAAGGTCCAGGAGCCGAAACCTCAAAACCCCCTAGTCTGCATCAAGGGAGTGCTGTCCAGCTACAGCGACGAGGAGATAGTCGATCTCCTAAAGGTGCAGAATAAACACCTTCTGCAGGACGTCGCTGTAGATGGACACACCGTAAGGGTGCGCTATAGGAAGCGCGCGAGAAACCCCCATGAGTGCCACCCTGTTCTAGAGCTCTCCCCGGAGCTCTGGAAGTGCTACACACAGGTGCAGAAGGTGCACGTGGGCATCAAGAGGTGCTCGATTGTGGACCAGTCCCCGCTAGTGCAGTGCTCAAAGTGCCTCGCCTATGGCCACAACAGGTCCTTATGCAAGGCCGGAAAAGAAGCCTGCAGTCACTGCGGTGGAGCGCACAGCAGTAGGGACTGCCTCACTCGGGCTGACGGCAGATTGCCCACTTGCATCAACTGTAAGGTTGCACAAAGGACGGACAGCGACCTGGCACACACAGCGTTCAGCGAAGACTGCCCAGAACGCCAAAAATGGGATGGTATAGCGAGGTCGCGCGTTTCCTATTGCTAAGGGCGACCAAGAAAATTCAAACACTCAACCAGTCACCCTTCAAAACACAACAAGACCGAAACCAAGATTAAACTTCATCCAAGTCAATCTTCAGCGCTCAAAGCTGGCCACAGAAGAACTCCACATGGCGGCTCAGGCAAAGGGAGTTTCAGTAGCACTTGTTCAAGAGCCCTACGTAGGAAGAACAGGTGTGATGAAACAAAACCCCGGCACACAAGTCATCCAGTGCAGCCTCAACCGTCAAAAACCAGTAAAGGCGGCGATCGTTGTCTTCGGGAACAACCTGGAGGTCATCCACGACCCCCAGCTTGTGACCGAGAACATCTCCGCCGTCCTACTGAAGGTCGGCCAGCTCAGCTTTGGGGTGCTATCGGTCTATTTTGAAGGTGACCAGGAAATCGAACCCTACCTTTCGGCAACACACAATACACTTCAAAAACTACACACACAAAACACCATAGTGGGAGGAGACATAAACGCCTGGAGCCAGTGGTGGGGAAGTGTCTCCGAAAACCATCGCGGGGCAGCGTACAACTCATTCCTCAATGAGCGGGATCTCCAGATCCTAAACACAGGTCAAACACCGACGTTCGAGACCTACAGAGGAGACAGGTGGTGCACAAGCAACGTCGACGTGACGGTATGCAGCCTGTCACTGCTAGGCAAGGTCGAAGAGTGGCGTGTTGAAAGGAGTCTAATAACTTCCGACCACAATGCAATAACCTTCTCGATGCGTTTAGAAAAGGCCTTGGAACCCTTAAGGTCAACCTCGACGCGCATCTACAACACCAAGAAGGCAAAGTGGTCCGACTTCAACACACACTTCAAGACCAG
Source organism: Noctua comes (assembly GCA_963082995.1). NCBI lineage: Eukaryota > Metazoa > Arthropoda > Insecta > Lepidoptera > Noctuidae > Noctua > Noctua comes. The sequence continues at coordinate 9,455 of OY720282.1, forward strand.
CCTGGCGGAGAATGACATAACACCAGTCAGAGTCTCGGCCGTCTCGAACCCAGAGGATCTGGAGTCACTCATCACAATGTACATCCAAAACATCCACCGCTCATGTGAGGACGCGATCCCAAAACTGGGGTCGCCTAAACACGACGCCAAGCCCCCATGGTGGAACCTTTCTCTAGACCGTCTCCAAAAAGACGCGCTGACAAAGAAGAGAAGGATCCGCAATGCAGCCGCAAGCCGGAGACATTTCACCATCGAAGAATACGTACTGGCAAAGAACACGTACACCGCAGCAGCGACGGAAGCAGCCACAACAAACTGGAAGGAGTTCTGCTCGAAGCAGGACCGAGAGAGCATGTGGGACGGCATCTACAGGGTACTAAGGAAGACAGCCAGAAGACAGGACGATGCGCTCCTGAGAAACACCGCAGGCGAGACGCTCAGTCCAGAGCAATCCGCAGATCTCCTGGCAAAAACCTTCTACCCTGACGACTCAATGGATGCCGAACAGCCGTACCACACAGCACTGAGGAGGCTAGCGGAGGAAAAGAACCCTCAAGGACTGTCTGCTGACGATCCACCCTTCACAACCGCGGAGCTGGAAATGGTTCTCCAAAACCAAAACCCGAAAAAAGCTCCCGGTCCCGATGGATTAACAGCAGACATCTGCACAGCGGCAATAAACTGCGACAGGGAAGTGTTCCTAGCGATGGCCAACAGGTGTCTGTCGCTGTCGTACTTCCCGAAGCAATGGAAGGTCGCCCACGTGTGCATACTCCGCAAGCCAGGAAAGGACGACTACACCAGCCCCAAGTCCTACAGGCCAATAGGTCTGCTCTCGGTCCTAGGAAAGATCGTCGAAAAGCTCCTAGTAGGCAGACTCCAGTGGCACTTCCTCCCCACACTCAACACAAATCAGTACGGTTTCATGCCGCAGCGCGGCACCGAGGACGCCCTCTATGCCCTAATGGGACACATACGTGCCGAAATCAAAGCCAAAAAGATCGTGCTTATGATATCATTGGACATAGAGGGGGCCTTCGATAACGCGTGGTGGCCAACACTCAAAAGACAGATGGTAGTCAAAAACTGTCCCAAAAACATCTACGCTCTCGTCACCTCATACCTGGAAGACCGGAACATCAGGGTCAACTACGCCAGAGCGACTAGTGAGAAGGGTACCACGAAAGGATGCGTCCAGGGCTCAATCGCCGGACCGACGTTTTGGAACCTTATCCTAGACTCACTCCTTCACAAAATGGCTAGTATGGGCGTATACTGCCAAGCCTTCGCAGACGATGTCGTCCTTATCTTCTCAGACTTTTCGACCGGTCCCCTGCAGCAAACAGCCAACGATACGCTAGACACGGTATCGGAATGGGGCGTCCAAAATAAGCTACGTTTCGCCGCGCACAAGACCAACGCGATGGTGTTAACGAAAAAGCTCAAATACGACGATCCGGTACTCCATATGTCGGGCATTCAGCTGAACCTAGTCAAAGAGGTCAAGTTGCTGGGTCTCACAATAGACTCTAAACTCACCTTCAACGCGCACGTGTCTGCGACCTGTAAAAGGGCCGCAGACATCTACAAGCAGCTTGCATGCGCAGCAAAGGTGACTTGGGGTCTAAACAGAGAGATAATAAGGACGATATACGTGTCGGTGATAGAGCCCATCGTGATGTATGCAGCGAGCGCGTGGGCCCCTGCAGCCGAGAAACTGATGACAAGGAATCAGTTTGACTCGCTGCAGAGAGGCTTCGCGCAGAAGATCTGCAAAGCATACCGCACGGTGTCTCTGACATCGGCACTTGTACTGTCAGGCCAACTCCCCCTAGATCTCCGGGTAATCGAGGCCGCAACCCTTTTCAAGATCAAAAAGGGACATTCCCAAGAGTTCATACCGCCGGGCCGCGAGCTGGAGTGCAACGTGCACCACTCCCAAAACCCCCACCCAGCGCTACTCACAACAACAGAGTATGCACGCCTAGAGGACATGACTCCCGAGACCCTGGAAACCTACCAAGTAATCGGTCCCCAAATATACACCGACGGCAGCAAGATAGAGGGGAAAGTCGGGGCTGCCTTAACTTGGTGGGAAAACGGAAAGGAGTCCAAGTCCAGCACTTTTGGCCTGGAGCCCCACAACACGGTCTTCCAATCGGAAATGTACGCTCTCTTCAGAGCTGTCAGGATGGCAAGAGAATCCAGTGTGGCCTCCGTAAGCATCTTAAGTGACTCAAGATCGTCACTTGACCTGCTGAGGAGTCCGTCTGTCACTCACCACCTGGCACTACAAATCAAGAGGTGCGTCCGCGAGATCAGAGAAGAAGACCGAGAAGTGAGGTTCTTTTGGCTCAGGGCCCACGTGGGAACCGCCGGGAATGAGAGAGCGGACGAGCTGGCCAAGGAGGCAGCCCTAACAAAAGAGACAGCAGACTACAGCAAGGTCCCCGTATCGTTCGTGAGAAGGAAGATACGGGAGGGGACTGTAAGGAAGTGGCAGGCACGCTACGAGTCCTCGAGTACAGGATCGGTAACAAAAGTGTTCTTCCCAGACGTCCTAGCGGCAAAAAGGACACTCAGAGACGCAGTTCTCACACCGGTCCATGTACAAGTCCTAACAGGACACGGCGGATTCTCAGCGTATCTCCACCGATTCCACCTCAAAGACAGTCCCTCGTGCGTCTGTGACCCCAGCTGCGATGAAACAGTCTGGCATTTGCTCTTTGAATGCCCCAGATTCAGCCACGACAGAATGGAGCTGGAAATCAAAATTGAAACCCAGCTTAGCCAGTCCACACTCCACACCATCATGGGGAGACCGGCTACCAGAAAACCGTTCTTGGCATTCGCGAGCAAAGTCGCCAAAGTCGCAGCAGAGGCTAACAAAACGGACGCTACCTCGCAAAGTCGAAGTCGACTACCATCTAGGCAAACGCAAACAGTCCCGACCACAACAACTACAGCAACAACAACACACACTACAACAACACAGACGACAACAACAACACAAAACAGAACACGCACACCACTCACCATAACACAAGGTACACACACAAACGCACAACCATCACCAGCAGCAGTAGCAGCAGCAGAAGCCAGCCTACAACCAGCCCTCAGCACCATGCCCATCACGGAGTTCCTGGCATGCGGAGGAGACGGAGTCCCAAGTGTCAGACTGCGACCTGTCGCTCTTTTCATGAACAGAGAGGCAGAAAAGTTGGGCATAGCCTTCTGCATAGGCTCAAGCCGACCTGCAGCCCGGATTCCCATCTCACCAGGCCTCGCTGCCTTGATCAACGGAAGCACCACCAAAACGAGCTTGAAAGGTAGTAAGTACGCCGCACTGCCACAGGTGGAAGTAGCCTCTCACCGATGCCGGCTAATGCGATTCAAAGGGAAGACGATCGCATTACTCGAGTGGCGAGAGGAGACTCCATTCGCTCAGGCATGCTCGATGCTTCAAAAGATCAGGGAGGCCGGTGAAGACACGCCAGTCACAGCCCGCACCATAAGCGTTGACGCGATGGAGGTCGGAGGAGAGAGAGGAGACGTCGCAGACCGCTTCGGCTGCTTAAAAGCCTCCGAACAACATGAGGTAGTCGTCTATGAGGACAGAGGGGAAACTCTAAGTTTCCTCAAAGCCCCCAGAGACCCAACAGCCAGCGCGACGAGCTCCGCAACAAACCCGACCACACAAAGCGGATCAGAGAGGGCCCAGCAGAAGGCAGCCGCCGAAAAAGCTGCAAAAGAGCAGAGCAGCACCAACAGCCTGGAAGCCCAGGCCAGGTCGAGGAGTCGCCTGAAAGCCTTCGGCACTTTCCTCAGCGCACTGCTCCCAAGCACTAGCCGCGCATCACCGACTGAAAAACAGGGAACAGCAGTGGAGAGGTTTTTCAGAAAAACACCTACAAAACAAGAACAAAGGAAGCCTAAGCCAACGAGAGCCGACAAAGGGCAAGTCAGCCCGCCTGTCCTCGCACTGAACTCGGGCACCACAGACCACGTGAAGAGCGCTTTCCTCGAGTACGTAGCAATTGTGAGGGCGACCAGAGAGGTCAACCTCATAACATGCAAGAAGATCCTGCAGACCTTCCAAAGAAACTCAGAAGGACTGCTAAGGGTACTGCTCGAGGAGGCAGAGGCAGCCGTGTATGACAACGTCAAATCCCAAGTCATCAAAGGGGAAATGACGGGGTCGTACATGGCAGCCTATAGCGCAACGAACGGTTTCGTGGCCCTGGACAAGGAGGAAACGGAGCGCGTGGGAAGGCCAAAATTTATAACACCAAACGACGACCCGATAGTGGTTACCGCCAAGTGCACCAAGATCATGCTGGACGATAAGATCCTTGAAATGGCACAGTCCATCTCGGGGATCCCGGACAAAACAGCATCGCAAGAACATTGGACGGTACCCAATATCAGGTGGGTAAACGGAGTTCCAGGTTGCGGCAAGACAACCTGGGTGGTGAAACACTTCGATGGTGAGAAAGACGTTGTAGCCACCACGACGACCGAAGCTGCCAAAGATCTCAGAGAGAAGCTTGCGCACCGCTTAGGAGACCGAGTAAAGACAAAGGTGCGCACTATGGCCTCAATCTTAGTCAACGGGTTCAAGAAAGAAGAGAAATGCTACCGCCTAACGGTAGACGAGGCTCTTATGAACCATTTTGGGGCCATAGTCATGGCAGTAAAGTTGTCGGGAGCAAGCGAGGTTGTCCTCATCGGAGACGTGAACCAGCTACCATTTTTGGACAGAGAGAACCTTTTCGAGTTAAGGTATACCCGTCCAAACATGGTGGCTGGCATCACCCGGGAGCTACTTTGCACGCACCGCCATCCGATGGATGTGGCATTCGCACTGAGCGAGATATACTCCGGTATATACTCCTCCAAGTCGTCGCTGTCGCGGGTTCACTCACTGAGCGTCAAAGGGTACACAGGTGCGCAAATACCGAACAACGCCCAAAACACCCTATTCCTGGTTCATACGCAAGAGGAGAAAGCTTCTCTTGTCAGCCAGGGATACGGGTCCGGCGAAGGGTCGCGCACTCTAACCATCCACGAGGCCCAGGGTCTGACCTTCGACAGCGTAATTATCATCAATACCAAGTCCAGGAGGCTCCAAATCCACGACAGCATCTCCCACGCGGTAGTGGCGGTGTCGAGACATACAGTCAGTTGCGTCTATTACACCGACGACGCCGATGACGCCACGGGCCGCCTTGCAAAGAGAGCGATGGATGCGCCTACTAAAACGGTCGTCGAGTACAACCTGAAGACGGCCATGCAGCATCGAGACGCGAACGTCGTGGAAGCTTTGCTCAGGCTAGCGAAATCCCTGGTCAGTCGACGCACATAACCAAAAGTCCCCATCCAAATCCCAAAACCAAACCCTAACCCAAACTGACCCAGTCTGTTATGTACCCCTAGAAATAAAAAATAGATTATGTGAAACTGCATGGCAGAGTGAGCCTGTCATACTCACTTAAAAGCTTTGCCGATGGCGGCGCTGCGCATCCGGTCGTTAAGTTCCCTAAAAAATGGTTGAGCTAAGCGGCGCGGATGTGCGAGTCATATCCGTGAACGGGTGCTGTCGGACGGAGCTGGTCGGCTCGCACTGCCGTGCAGTTATTAGTGAAATGTGTCTCAATAATGTAATGTTAACCTAGATTATTAATTTAAATATAAAGAACATGTAAACAAAACAAAAATAGAAAGCCTGAAAAAAAAAAAAAAAAAAAAAAAAAAAAAAAAAAAAAAAAAAAAAATTACCGATAGATGGACTCACGTAGATTTAAGTAGTATAATACCTTTATTATAGTATTAGTGTCCTATGTAGGAGCACGTATGTAGAAGAATAAAAATAAAAAAGACAGCAAACAATCCAAAATTGTAAAAAAGAGCGCGGACTTCCATGTCTGCGGTAAGAAAACTCACAAAAAAAAAAAAAAAAAAAAAAAAAAAAAAACCTAACCTAACCTAACCTAACCTAACCTAACCTAACCTAACCTAACCTAACCTAACCTAACCTAACCTAACCTAACCTAACCTAACCTAACCTAACCTAACCTAACCTAACCTAACCTAACCTAACCTAACCTAACCCAAAACTTACCTATCAGTATCTAAAAATCTATGCGTACCTACTACTACTTCACCTAAAAAGAAATAAAATGTAAACTATTAATAATTGTAATTAGAACGAATATTTAAACACCACCAAAATAACTAATACCTATTTTATAAAATAATAACAAAAGGAATCTAAAAATAAATTATCAAAGACTAAAAGTTGCGCTGATAAGCACGGTTTGTTAATATCAATTAAGTATTGTCTGTCAATAAGGTCGCACGCTCTGAACGTCTATTCACATCAACAGGCAAAAATTGTATGAAGCTTGCGCTCGGACGCCTCGCCTTTTTATACCTTCGGCCGCGAGACGCGTCGAGCGCGGTGACCGATTCTCGGACCTTATACAAAAATAATCCTTATAGCATGATTCAGTATTCACGCGCGATGGCTTATTATTAGCGTATTTCATGAATAACTTTGGTGTTTCCATACCGATTTCTATGATTATTTTTTATGGAATAGTTAATAATGTTAACTTTTTTAATTAGGGATGACTGAGAGTGTTATAAACGTAAGAGTAGACAAATATAATCAGAAAGCTTAGAACTGCTAAGCTATCGGGAGTTACACGTGATATTGTGAGTCAACCATAAAAGATAGACATATGCTGTCGTGGGATATTTTTTATATAATTTTAAGGAGAGCATTTCCGTGATACATGATTTCTGTGTAGCTTTAACCATTAAGGTTGCACACGCGACGGAAACTTAAAAAATGGAGTAACTTCTCCCGTTTTCCCAACGTTTCCCTTCACTGCTCTGCTCCTATTGATTGTAGCGTGATGAAAAGTTTACTATAACCAACTCAGGAGTATGAAAAATAATTGTACCAAGTTTCGTTAAAATCCGTCGAGTAGTTTTTGTTTCTATAACGGTTATACAGACACACAGACAGACAGACAGACAAAAATTTTACTGATTGTATTTTTTGGCATCAGTATCGATCCCTAATCACCCCCTGATAGTTATTTTGGAAATATATTTCATGTGCAGAATTGACCTCTCTACAGATTTATTATAAGTATATAGATAGATAGATAAGCCTATAACTATGACATGTATTGTTAACGGTTGACTAACGTTTCACCAAAACCCCTTTGACAATTTTTAACCGACTTAAAAAAAAGGAGGAGTTTCCATGTGCGACTGTACGTTTTTTTTTATATGTACATATATTCACTGATTTCTTTCTCCGCCAATTGTAGACCGATGTGTCAGCATAATGACGGGGCCCGCCTCTAGAGGGCCAAAGCCTGCCGGGGTCGCGGGACTTATAGAATTAATTACCGTGACCCTGGATCATAAAGGGCTATTGAAGGACACCGTGGATTTTAGTCAGTACAAGTCTGACAGTCCCTCCCACTCTGCCCTGGGTGGGAGGACTCATTTGATGACTTTAGAAAGATAAAAAAAAAAAAAAAAAAATTGTAGACCGATTGTCATAATTCTTTTTCTTCTTTAATGTCATCAATTTTTATTAGAAAGCGTATACTCCTCAGGTAGTCCCATTGTCACCAAATCAGGATCTGATGATAGAATCCCAGGCAAATCGAGGGCAACCCTCTTTTATAGGCCCATACAATGTTTTTCATATACTCTCTCACGCAATTCAGATATTTGTGCCTGGTAATCATGTTGCTGCGCTGATGATGGAAGGTATAAGTTGTACGCACTAAATGACACTGCTGACAGGATCGATTTATTTTTCCTGCTCTCTGAATGAATTCACAAAAACAATATTGTATGTGTTATGTTATTTAACATTTAACATAGTTAATAAGACAGCTTAATTTAGGACCACGCTAACGCATTAGGAATTTCCTGTAATGTTTGTAGGGATGGAATCCCTGGAAAATTAAGGGCAACCCTCAAATTTTATGGGCATTGTTTGAAACAGTATACTTTCCATGTGGTCCCATGGTCTAATGATGGGATCGTGGAGAAATCGAGCGGACTCTCCAAATTTTATATTATCGATATCTTCGACAACTGTGAACCGATTTCGATAATTTTTAACCGACTTCAAAAAAGGAGGAGAGGCTCTTAATTCATTATTCGCAACCTTTCTTTTATGTGTTCTCCGATTACTCGAAGACGCCTAAACCGATTTGGAAAATTCTTTTTTGTTTGAAAGAGTATACTCCCAAATTGGTCCAATAGAAATATTGTCATGGACTTCGGTGATATGGAACGGAACTCTTCAATAATAGACAGCAAATTTGTCGTGATTGCTGCAATCGCTTCGATGTTTATTGTTTTCACAACATCACGCAGATACACAGTACACCCTCATTTCGACAGTTTTTGTCGTATTATGTTGAGTTCCATTTTATTGGGGACGAGCTGTTGCCCGTGACTTCGTTCGCGACATTTTGATGAGAAAAAAACGATAACCTATATCATTCCTCAGGATATAATCTATCAATTGGCTTTCATTACGATCCAATCAGCCGTTTAGTCATGAAAACGTAACAAACAAACAGACTTACTTTCGCATTTATAATATTAAAATGGATTATTTTGTAGAGGATATTACGACTTCACGTTCCCATGTAATGTTCCCTAATAATGCCAAAACAATACGCGCTCACGTGAGCGAAGCCCGCGGGCACAGCTAGCCCTACTATACGTCTAGAAAAACGTATTTATATTAGTTAAGACCAATATGACAGGTAGAGAGGCTTTACCGCACCGTTATGTTCGTGCTTAACTGGAAGTCGTACTATCGGAACTTGTGCTCACATTATGAGTATAGTTTGCAAAATACTCGTAATAAGTGTTATATTTCTATTGCATATTATGGTAAAAGTGCAAGTCTTAATCTTATACTTAGTTGTTTTTTGCTAATATATTGTTGTTCCAAATAAAAATAACGATCAACGCACATGTATTTTTTTTATTTTTTATCCCCCTTTGGAACAGGTTGATTTACAAACAACTAAATGTACACAAAAAAATATTTGGACAAATTGATAACCTGTTCCTTTTGGAAGTCGTTTAAAAATATACGCGTTGACTCGAGAACCTCCTCCTTTTTTTTCTTAGGTTAAAAATGTTTTCCTAAAATTGCCATTGTACAGAAAAAAAATAGAACTACCCGGCCAGTTGTTGGCTGAAATTAGAGCAAATACTCGTATGCATCTCGTCTTTCTGCTCCCCGCGCCGCGCGCCGCACCGCGCACCATGCCGCTCGCCGCGCGCATCCGACCGCCTTCAGGAGTAGACGTGCTCTGATCGTATCTCTGCAGCTAGGATTATTTTCTCGATTAAAACGCAGCTCTTGTTCAAAATGTTTATTAATTTCTTTATTATTACAATGGAAGTCATGAGAACAGACATGTGAAATGTTATTCTTACAAAGTTTCACCGTCTCCCAGTCAATGAATTGAACTCTGTTAACATTTGAAACATGTTACATGAACATTATAATACTTACCTATTTCATAATTTACAAAAAAACAATGTCGGAATTTCCTTAACCCTTATAGGTACAAATAAACAGGTACTGGTCGTACTTAAAATAAATAATTCTTCATGTGTAACATTTTAAAATCTATTTATTAATCCAGAGAAATTTGTGGGCGCTAATACATCGTCATTTGCCTTTTCCCAACTATGTTGCGTTCAGCTTCCAAATTAACCGGATGCGGCTGAATACCAGTATTTCATACGGAACGACTGCCTGACTGACCTCCACAAGCCTGTTAGTACTGCGTAATACGATACCCCTTGGTAAGGCTGGTTGTCAGACTTTCGGGTCACTGACTACCTGTAACGACTGGACCGCTACACACATGTTCGAGTCAAAATTTTACTGTAAATAGACGTGCGGAAAAAAGCCGCTCGTTTAACTCGAATGCGCTTATTATATAGCCAACCTGTAGACACCTGATAGAGTTTGCCGATCGGCACGAACCAAAAGAAAACCGATATTATGTAGTAATTACGTCGGGTTGCACGGGCCACGCTAGTAGTGTTCCAATCGCTAGACTACGTTGCAGTGCAGGTCAGTAAAGCTTGAGGTGACGATCTAGTAGGTGATCATGCGAACACTGTACGTACGTAAGTTTGCGCGAACTTACGATCACGTGTCAGTGTCAAACAGTTCTTTAATTCAATATTGACATTCAATACAGACATGAGAACACGCGAAGATCGCGTTCGCTCTAGGTTAACGAGTTTTGTAGGTACATGGAGTAAAAGACTTCCTCCTTATTATTTATTCGTTCTGGTACACACAGGTTTGCTGACATAAGTCATTACGTGCCCTGCCTATGAAAGAGACTTGTTGAGACGGCGCCACATGCTTTATGAACTATTTAATTTAATTAACAAAGTACGGTTGTATCGAAGTACTAAGTCGAGTCGCGTATTTACAAGATGGTGTCAGTTCTAACAGCCATATTATGTACAAGAGGCGGCGGCCATCTGATGGCGGCGCCGCGCTCGCAATCGTAACCAACAATAAGAATCAACGAGAAGAGTCGTGCATCAGTCGCGCTCCAGTCGCTCCACTGTTGCGCCGCTACACGACGCCTACTACTGCGAGCCACTAAACTTCGTCCTCATGTTGTGTTACCAGTGGATAGCGTGACAATTACCTATGGGTTTATTCATAAACGCTGCTTAAAGTCGAGTTATGACTAACGACTGTTTTACCATAGACCGTACATTTTTTTGACGGTCAAACGTCAACTTCGACCAACGTATATGATATAACTCTATCCATGGACTTAGTATACAAACAGAGCTGAGTTCTGCGATATTCGTAACACACAAAAATTAACTGTAAAAGTTACACCGTAAGTTTACTTTTGTTAAGCTATCATAACCGAGGCGAGAGAGAGCCATAAGGGAGCCCTCTGCCCCTTTCACTCAATTGCCAACAGATTAAAATGTGAAGATGGTAGAAAATATTACACCGGCAGTCACCTCACACTACAAGTTAAATAAGTTACGTATATAAGTTTTAATTATTTTCTTGTATCGGTTTACAATCTGTACAAAACACTAATTTATTTATTTTAAGAAAAATAAAATATCAGTATGATTATTTGGTAGCCATTCTATATTAATTATGGTCTTCTTCTTAGCGTTTCGATGGCAAAAAGTTTAAATATGTTTAGCCCAAAACTCAGCCACGCGTACCCCGCTCACTGATGTAGTAAATAAATCATCAAGAGCGCAGGTGATAGGGCATGCGGGGTCAAGTCGGCTGGAGCAAAGACAATCTCTCAAATGGGGGTTCATGGACGGCTCAGACCTCAAGTGCGTATGCGGCGTCTCCCCATAAACAATGGCCCACCTTCCATCTTGCCCCGCATGGTATCACCTGCGCTCCTTCATTATGGTAATACTGAAATCTGTCATCAATGATGTTGAAGCGGAATTTTGGACGTCTAAGTTGTTTTGAGAAAGATATAAGATTTATCTACGATTCTTTTTTTTATTTAACTGTGAAAATGGTTAAAAAGTGTTGTATCACGTCATGTAAAAGTGTATCATATGGTGGTTGTGGCATATAATTTCACAGGTAAGCAATATTATAGATTTTGTTTACTAACAATGATTAGTGTGACCATGCCTTAGACGTTTTGCAGACGAAAGACGCTTAGCTTTCGTGTATTTTTCATTAAAACTATTATTATACGCATGAGAAATACAATTTGTACCTATGTATCGCGTTATTTAATATAGCATTATTTTTGATTGTTACAGCTTTCCATCGAAAGAGGAAATAAGGCAAAAATTGTTGAATGCGATTCCCGAATTTCAAACCATAACCAAAAGTTCTGTTGTGTGCAGCCTTCATTGTAAGTGAGATAACAACGCCAAAGTTAACTCTTCATAAGGTTTCAAGAAGCGACTCGTAACTCTTGAGGACAATTTGCTGAACTATTTTTCCGTTTAAAAGTTCCGGATTGATGACTACGATTTGTTCAAATATTGTGCGCACTTACGTACCTACTTCGGAGGTAGGCAGTAACGAATTTTTTTTTTTCAATATTTTGGTGCGATTAAAACAAATATATTATAAGAGACTTGAGTCATCTAATTAGTGCACCACATTCTATCCAATGTACAACGGATGAAGAACCTCACGAATTACAATTAGTAAAAGCATTGGATAATTCGTATTTAAATTTAAGAATATTCCGTCATTCGAAATGAAATGCAATGAGAAACTTAGGCAGTAAGATTGGCTTATGGCAGAAACTCCACACAATTATTCTGTTTAGCCATGTTTAATTTTAATAAATGATTGTCACACACTTTTAGTTTAATTCCCTCCATTTGCATACCCAAACGCCAATTCTACAGAGCAAACGGAAAAGAGCATTCTTTAAGAGAAATTCCTTTTTTTTTTCTCTCATAAATTATTATTTCACTATTTAAGCGTTGCTGTGTTATTGCGTAAAATTATCTCTGTCAAAACGAAGTTCCTTATTTCTTATAAAAATGCTTGGTCACCCTATTAGAAAGAGACAAAGGGCTCTGTTATAGATATCTCTCTCGTCACGTTTTTCTGGTAGAGTGCTCAGTGCAGTTTATTATATTAAGTCCATGACTATCAATTTCACCACCACAGAAAATAAAACAGATATCGCAATTTACTGTACAAGGCGGTTTAGTTGTAGGTATTACCTTGCAAACGAATTTTAATGACAAACGCCAAAATACATTATAAAATTATGTACACTATAAATAGATGAGTACCGAGTGCGTCGTGAGCAACGATTTGTTTCCACAGCGACGCTGCCGCCGCGCCGCCGCGCGCCTCTGGCATTGAAAACTTTTAAACCTACTACATCGTAATAACATTACTACCGCACCGTCATACCGCCTCAAGGAGCATTTGACCTCAAAAACCGGTCAAAATTTAATGATAACGTAAAAACTGCAAAAATCAATCAAAAATAGTAAATACTAATTTATGAAAAAAAGTTGTGAAAATAATGTCGAAATTAGAAATTTTGACAATGACCAAAAATTTAATTTATGAAAATATATATATTATAAAAACTGTAAACAATTTTCTTTTTAATAGGTTGCGTACCCGAAGTGACTTCGTGTTTAGTCAGAATTAAACTCACCAAATGGTTGTCAAAAATCTTATTCAAATTGAATCCTAACTTACTTGTAGTGTATTTTAACCACCACGCTATAAATAAGTATATTATTAGTTATTGTGTAACTACTTGCATGATTGACGATTCCTTCTGAAAGGAACATTGGCTCCTAAAACACAGGCTTCTGGCTTGGTTTAGGAGGCAGAAGTTCTCATTTTAATATGTCTTCACTGTACAACTTGAATCACTGTGTGTTGTGTATTTTTTTCCTTGTCTACAAATTAATAATAATTATTATAAGGGTGCCTACGGGACCCTATTACTACTAAATAAGACTCCGCTGTCTATCCGCGCGCTCGTCTGTCACAGGGCAGTATTTTTTGAATAATGGGTAGACATTTCAAATTTTCACAGACTGGGTATTATTATAGCCGCTATAACAACAATTAATCAAAAGTTATATAAAATTAAAAATGTACGAGGTCCCTATTCAAGAAACGTAAGTTTTTTCTGCGTTTTTTGCTCGATCTTAGTAACGGTGGTGAGGAACCCCTAGTGTGCTAGTCAGACTCGCTCTTGACCCGTTTTTGTTACCCAACTGGGGTGGGTAATGTGATTTGAAAGTAAAATAATCTTTGAAACCTTTCACATTATTAAACTAAAAAGCTGGAAATAAAAAAGTAATTAAAAAAACTACAATCCCTGACAGCGGAAAACAATTGTATATGTATAAAACACAAACACACATACATTGCAACGCACTCAAAACATTGTGCTGATGAATGCATTGAGTAAAACAGGGGTTATGGACGTATTTAAAGTAATGATAAAATATTAAAAACTAGTATTAAAAACAAATCCATATTATGTATCTGTCCCTTGAGTGGCCAACCAAGTATTCTATCCGATGTCTATGTACGAGTAGTTATTGAGCTAATTTTCATTTCTATTCAAGTCTTTCTTCTGTATAATTTGACAACACCAATAATCTTTTCAAATTAGATTTCCAATGCCTTAAATCATGTTTCAGAGTTCGTATCTCTCTTTGGGGACGTTTTGTTAACTCCTTAAGTTTATTTTAGAAACTTTATCATCTAGTTTTTTTTCCGTACATTCTATAAAAAAATCGTTTATAATGATTTCTTAGACAATTGTACAATATCTACCGTCAAATCTGTAAGGGTGCAAAGAAAATGAACAAATTCAGAAAAATACCCTTTAATTTGTATTTTTTTCCTTGACCAATATACTAAGGTCCTATGGTTTATTGTGTCAAGAGAATTCTTGCCCGACCAACCTTGGAATGGAACCCAAACAAAAACGCTTAGGTACTTAGAAAAAAAATCATATTCCCGGGGTAACAACATACGATAAATAAAATAAAATAAAGTAATTAGAACGCTAAAATGAAGTAGTTACATATCTTGTAGTTCATTCATTACTTATAGCAAATTCTTTTAAACTTTAAACGGTGTACAACACCAACCGGCACCTACTACAGAACAGGTGGCCTATCATGACGTCATAAAGCAGGAGTCACTCAAGTGTGGGAAAGGGATGGCGCTAGATGACCTGTATAGCTCTGTCTCTTTCCCACACTGGAATGACTCCTGATTTAAGACGTCACGCGTCATAGTAACCTCCAGAGCGTATCAATAACAAATATGTGCGTTGTAAGTGACGACCAAATTGCAGTGAGGGCACTCCCCTCACTACGTTGGGATAAGTACTAGGGGTCTGTCACGAAACCCTTTTTTGATTGCACGTTTATCTACGTGTAGAAAAAGGCAATTTAAGTGCCACTACATTAAGTTTATATTTCTGGCTTTATCCGGTTTCTGAAGAAAAATGCTCCTTTGTGCGGCGCGCCCCGCGACCAGACCACACGCGACGTTGCTCCAATTAATCGTTACAAATTATGAAATAGAGTTCACATCGGTTCTTAACTAGAATACAGTTGAAGTAGTAATCATTATTGCTTCGGATTGTAGGAATACTGGGCCTGTGTAGAAATACAGGTATTTAATATGTACAGAGTTTTATTAATAGATAAGTGGTGTCGTGGACGAGAGTCATGTGCCGGCGAGCGCCAACAGTAGGACGGCCAGCACCGAGCCCCGCGCCGGCGCGCCCGCGGCCCGCCGCGCGCCCGACGTATTGCGGCTCAGCGTGGCCGCCATCTTGTCGCCTGCAACACACACACAGTCACACACTGCTGTAACTGTAAGCCGATGACGCGGGCACTGCACGGTATACTCACTGCCTTCAGAGACGTAGACGTAGATGTGAGCGGGCTCGGTGTTGGCGGCGGCGCACGTGTAGTTGCCGGAGTGTTGTGGGCCAGCGCCGCGGATGGCCAGCGCCGACTGCGTCTTGGGTCCCGGCTCTGTGAGCACGGTGACGCCGCGCGCCGCGTCGTAGTTGATCATGCGCGCGTTGTGGTACCAGAACACATACTGGGGCGGCACCGGGCTCTTCTCGATGATGCACACCAGGTTGATGGTGGAGCCAGCGTCCACATGGTGCTCGTCGGCGCCCAGGATGAATGCCTCGGGAACGGCGATGTGCAGGTGCACCAACCGCGACAGCGTGCCGCCACCCGTCGACACCTGCACACCACACGACATACGTCAAACCCCCCACGTCACGCACAATAGTGCACTCTCGCTCGCACTCACACGTACCTGGCACTCATAGGTGCCGTTGTCTCGCTTCTGCACGTATTTGATCTGCAGGATCCAGTCATCGGAGCCCTCGCTGTGTAACACCTGAAACATCGGCACTTTAACGAAGTCCTCGTTTACTGCTCAATATCAATAATGGTCTAAACTCATCATGAGAATTCAGATAAGTTAACGGATTCTTATTTCATTCCATTTTCATAATTTTATATTGAAATGGGCCCCGCCTGCTTCCAACTTTTGTTTAATTTAAAATGTGCTTGTTTTATGCTTTTCAGTTTTTTCAGTCGGGTTTTTTAGTTTTTTCAATTACTTTTTTTATTTCCAGCTTTTTAGTTTAGTAACTTGAAAGATTTCGCAGACGATTTAATCTTTTTTTATTATACGGTGCGTGCCACGGCTATGCCACCCGGAAGGAAAAATATTGTTTTTAGAAGACTTGATTTACTTATCTTTGCATGGTGAATGTCTGAAATAATAGGGATATCGGCAATATATTACATAGCCGCATAGCCCATATTGTGTGAGTACTATGTAATAGAAAGCTGTCATTCGCGGGAAACCTACGTCTTTTCTTGATTTGAATGTGCCCTGGCGGCTAGGAGTGTGTCATGCTCACTCAAATGTCTCGCTGATGGTGGCGCGTGTGTCGGATCATTTAGTTCCCTTCAAAATGGTTGAGTTGAATGGTGCTGATACATGCGTCATGTTCGTGAACGGGCGCTGTCAGTTGTGACTGGTCATCTCTTGGTTGCCACGGCTTATTTGAATTGATTATTTTATTTTTTGATTGTTTTCTATGGACACTTTTAACGTACACATCTTGCTACATCGTTCTCACATAATGTACCATCTCAACATGAATTATGTAACCAAGAGTTTGTAAAAGTATTCTGATTTAAAAGAGTGTCCATGGAGTTTCTTGCCCGTTCTTCTCCATAGAGATCTACGTTAGGGAATGGGCAACTACAGTACTTTCACAGTTTTTATGCCTTGTGACTGGGACTGTAGCTATTGTTGTCTTTGTTTCGACAATTCAAAAGTGCCTGTAACTGGCCTATTTGAAATAAATGCTTTGATTTTGATTTTGATTTAGGTACGACTTAGTTCAGTTTGTCTATAATTCATTTTCTTGAACAAAATCTATCTATATAAATAAAAAGAGAAGTCCTGACTGACTGACTGACTGACTGACTGACTGACTGACTCATCAACGCCCAGCCCAAACCCTTGGACCTAGAAAGCTGATATTTTGCACAGAGGTTTGATTTATAATGTAGACAAGGAATAAGGAAGGATATTTCGAAATTCAACCCCTAAGGGAGTTAAATAGGGGATGAAAGTTTGTACGGAAAATCGTCATTTTTGTAGTTTAAACCATGAAAACTGCTGATTACAATTCTGGTTAAGAAATTAAAAACAACGTGTTTCAGTGTTTTTCGAAATTCCACCCCTAAGGGAGTTAAATAGGGGATGAAAATTTGTATCGAAAATCGTCATTTTTGTAGTTTAAACCATAAAAATTGGTGATTAAAATTCTGGTTAAGAAATGAAAAACGACGTGTTTCAGTGTTTTTCGAAATTCCACCCCTAAGGGAGTTAAATAGGGGATGAAAGTTTGTATCGTAAATCATCATTTTTGTAGTTTAAACCACGAAAATTGGTGTTTCATTCTGGTTAAAAATCACGTATTTCAGTGTTTTTCAAATTCAACCTCTAAGGGAGTTAAATAGGGGATGAAAGTTTGTATAGAAAATTTACATTTTTGTAGTTTAAACCATGAAAATTGGTGTTTATCATTATGGGGAAAAATTAAAATCCATGTGTTTTAGTGCTTTTCGAAATTCAACCCCTAAGGGAGTTAAATAGGGGATGAAAGTTTGTATCGAAAATCGTCATTTTTGTAGTTTAAACCATGAAAATTGGTGTTTATCATTATGGGGAAAAATTAAAATCCATGTGTTTCAGTGTTTTTCGAAATTCAACCCCTAAGGGAGTTAAATAGGGGATGAAAGTTTGTATCGAAAATCGTCATTTTTGTAGTTTAAACCATAAAAATTGGTGGTTATCATTCTGGGGAAAAATTAAAAACCACGTGTTTCAGTGTTTTTCGAAATTCAACCCCTAAGGGAGTTAAATAGGGGATGAAAGTTTGTATAGAAAATTGTCATTTTTGTAGTTTAAATCTTAAAAATTGGTGGTTACCATTCTGGTTAAAAATTAAAAACCACGTGTTTCAGTGCTTTTCGAAATTCAACCCCTAAGGGAGTTAAATAGGGGATGAAATTTTGTATGGAAAATCATCATTTTTGTAGTTTAAACCATAAAAATTGGTGGTTGTCATTCTGGTCAAAAATTAAAACCATGTGTTTCAGTGCTTTTCGAAATTCAAACCCTAAGCAAGTTAAATAGGGGATGATGTCTGTATCGAAAATCGTCATGTCTGCAGTTAAAACCATGAAAATTTGTATTAAGCCTTTTGGTTGGTAATTAATAACTATGGCAGATATCACTGGGTTTAATTGAGTAAACATGTTTCTCTACAAATTATTTTCTTTTAGTGAATTCAACGCAATCAAGCACAGATTACCGTATTTATACTAAATTACGCGAGATTAAGAGGGAGATGAGGGGGTCAAGCCAAATCTCACGACATCCCACCACAGGGGGAGGGGGTCGAAAAATCAGCTCACGTAATTAATGGACGCCCCCTAACAAAAGCATCTGCTTGCTTTATGTAATTGAAATAAACATATTTTTTTAACACTTTGCCCGACCCCGGGAATCGATCCCCACGCTTAGTAGTCGCGCTTGCTACCACTAGACCAACGAGGCAGTCTCACACATGCACACCAAAATTTTCACGCGAACGAAGTCGCGGGCAACAGCTAGTACATATATAAAAAGTAAAAGTAAAAGTTTAAAGTCCTGACTGACTGACTGATATATCAACGCACAGCCCGCTGGTCCTAGAGACATGAAATTTGGAGGGTGTATTCTTTGTGAAGAGTAGGTATACACTAAGAAAGGGTTTTTCAAATTCCACCCCTAAGAGGGTGAAATAAGGCGTTGATTTTTATGTGAAACTTTTTATTCTCGGGGATCTATTGACTTGAAAATTTATGCACATACTCTTCAGTTAAAATTAAATCATTAAAATCATTTATATAAAATATTTAAAGACCTTCCGTGTGGCATAGCCGTGGGATACCCTGTATACGATTTTTCTCGCTTTTTATACGATTTGGCACTTTGAATTACTTTTAAACATATAAGTTAAATATATATTTGTAATCACCCTTTAAACCCCTTCATTTTGATACCCCACTCGATGGTACAGGAAGAAAAAAATAATTTGAACTCCACGATATGGCACCCGAAATCCACCATTTTTCTTTGTTTCTTTATTTTAATGTAGCCAATGACACTTGCGCTTCCAAGACAAACCTAACGACGTACAATGTATCCAAATCCGTTCATCCGTTTAAGAGTTACGAGGGAACATAGAAACGGACATACATACACACATACATACAAGTCAAACACATAACCCTCCTTTTGGGCTTCGCCGCAGTCGGGTAAAAACACTAAAAATTGGAAAAATCCTTAATTTCGGAAGTCAGTGACTTTTGTTTGTTTTATTGACTTTTTTGCCACCGATTTCCGTGAGTAAATCGACTTCCACATGACTTCACTTCCACTCATCGAATTTCCACTTTTTATTTAGTTTTTGGTAGTCGGTTATTATTTTGCAAAAAAGTTTTTATTTTACCCGTTTTAGTTGTGATATCTCACAAAAATCCTTGTCAAGTATCAATTTTACATTGTAACTAGTAGTTACTAGCACATCATCCACCTAGATAAAGAAGAAGAAATGCATATTATACAGAGTGTAAAGAGACCCTTCACAAAGCCATCGACCAAGCATTCTGTATATCCAACTAAGTAACTTTACGCAAAAAATATTGCAGGGAAACGACTTTTTTTTTGGTATGAAAAATCTCGATTTACGGTAGGACTCGATGGAAAGCAATCAAAGCATTGTGCTGATGGATGGATTGAATAGTACGGGGGTCATGGAGGTGTTAAGAGTAAAATTCTTACGTTAAAAACATGTATTAAAAAAAAAAATGGGAAATAGTTGGAACTTTGACACCAATATCTCCGTAACTAGAAGGTTCCTAGGTATGGTCTAGAACAAAAAAAAATCGTAAAGACGAGGAGACAAGTGCCTTTTGGCTTCGTTAAGGGTCTATTTATACCCTTTAGAGGATAACTCATAAAGTACCGAAGCAAAGTTAATAAATAGTTAGTTACTGTAATGGCTGTATACACAGCCGTTGTAATTAAATAAATAAAACTTTTATGGGACTACTGCCCAAGCTTCTTCTACCAAACAAAAAAAATATCACTTAAATCGGACCAGTAATCACGGAGAAATTGAAGAAAAAGATGCTGGTGGAATACATGATACATGACCTCCTCCTTTTTCAAAAGTCGATTAAAAAGAACCTAACACGAAGGGGACGAGGCCTTCGTTCACTCTCTTTGCTCGCTCACTCGAGTCGGAGTGCCCTGAATCCCGAGCTCGAATACCCGCTCGCGTGCAGATTAGTCGGTAGAAATCTTACTACTATTATGAATGCGAAAGTTTGGATGGATGGATGGATGTTTGTTACTCTTTCACGCAAAAACTACTAAACGGATTTGGATGAAATTTAGCACACACATAGATTGTTAATCCAGGTTATACCTGGATTAACACATAGGATACTTTTTATCCCAGTAGTATGATCCCGTGGGAAAATTATCGAACTCCACGCGGGCGAAGCCGTGGGCATAAACTAGTATTAATATATGGAAGTGTGGTACCTGGAAGCGTTCATCGTTGGTGTACATGAGCATGCCGGAGCTGATAATGTGCCAGTCGCGGCGCCGCACCCATGACACCTGCACAGACAAGAGCGTTATAAGGCGCGTGGTGGGTCACAGTGGAGAGGGTCCGGGGGAGGCTAGGCTACTGTACTAACGCCGCGTTCGCCGAGGTTGCGCACGGGGCAGTGCAGGAAGGCCACGGCGCCGAGCTGCGCCAGCACGTCCTCCTGCGTGTTGTTGATGGAGGGTTCGCGGTGCAGCGCCTCCAGCGAGCCGTACCACAGCTCGCGCCACGCCGGCACCTCCGCCACTTCCGCCAGCTCCAGCGAGGTGGTGTCAGCGGCCCCCGCGCCCTCCACACCCCCCACCACCAGGACACCCGCGCCCTCGCCCGGCGCCTGCACCGACGTGGCGTCGCGGTGTACGCGCCGCGCTCTCACTGCACACACGGACAGACGGTAACAGGTTACTATGATTACTATACGACAGCGGAAAGTTTAATAGGGTCAAATATAATTTAGCTAACGAAACTCCGCAGATGGGAAGGATATCGATATGTAATCACGATAAAACAAAAACAACGAGATGTTTTTTGGGTTGCATGTCCCCTATGGCCCACTCGTTCTTGCTAAACTCTCGCGTGTGCGGTACTTGGTGGTGGTAATACTAACGGCTAGCGGGCTCTGGGCCGGCGGCGGCGGCGAGCGCGGCCAGCAGCGTCACGGAGAGAGCGCGCGCCGCCCGTGTCATGGCGCGCGCGCCTGCACGCGCTAGTGCCCGCGCGCGCGCTCTACATGCCGCTCGCCGCGCGCCTCACCACCCCCCCTACACACGACAACACATGCGTCAGTACACAGCTAACTGAGCCACCAACACCGTCACCCATCAGGTGCTGTCTGCCATCTGAAATCATCATCTCCAGTTAGAAGTATTTACCAATTGGATACCGCCAGGCCAAAGCCAGACCTGGTCTCCTGCCGAGGCAGGCGCGCGGCGGGTGGGGGTTGGAGGTGTCATGTGCATGAGCTAATGTGGGTGATTGATTACCTCTTACGCGCCGAGATTGATGAGTTTTTTAAGATCTGCCGCCGCTGCGTACCTGTCGCGCACACGCCTCACACACATACGTTGAACATACATTAGGAAAAAAACAGTGTCGTTCCTTCCTCGATCGATCTAGTTTTAGATTCATATTTATAACAAAGTACGTCAATGAAATTACGATTTTTTTAAACAGGTGGTTTAATCATCTAACTGCCTTGTTGCTCGTTGTTTTAATAATTTTAAGTGTTGTTTTTTTTACCCGACTGCGGCGAAGCCCAAAAAGAGGGTTATGTGTTTAACCTGTATGTATATCTGTTTCTATGTTCCTACATAACTACTAAACGGATGAACGGATTTGGAGAAATTATACGTCGTTAGGTTCGTCTTAGTGGCGCCAGTGTCACTGGTTACATTGAAATGAAAAACAATGAAAAATGGCGGATTCAGGTTGCCATATTATATCGTAGCGTTCGATTTTTTTTTCTTCCAATACCATTGAGTGGGGTATCAAAATAAAGGTTTTTACAGGGTGTTTACAAAAATATATACAACTAATAAGTTAAAGTTTTTTTTCGAATTCTTTCACGTTACTATACTAAAAAGCTGGAAATAAAAAAATAGTTCAAAAAATAAAAAACCTGACTGAAAAAACTGAAAAGTATAAAACAAGCACATTTTAAATTAAACAAAAGTTGGAAGCAGGCTGGGCCCCGCCTCTTTCCAACTTGTGTTTTTTTTATAAATAACTTGTGTTTTAAAACCCGGCCAAGTGCGAGTCCGATTCTAGCACAAAGGGTTCCGTAGCACCAAAAAATATATCACTATCACTATATATATTATAAAACAAAGTCTTCTGCCGCGTCTGTCTGTCTGTCTGTTCGCGATAAACTCAAAAACTACTGAACGGTTTTAACCAATAGAAAGAGTGATTCATAAGGAAGGTTTATGTGTATAATTTGTCCATATTTTGTGTAAATTGGTTGAAATAAGGCGATAATTGTTGGAAGTGTCAAAAAAAGTAAAGCCACCTGGGAGCTTTCCTCGAAAACGCTGCCCTTTGAAATATAACAAAACAATGCATGTTGGGATATTCCTCTTTTATAGATCTACAAAACAGCCCGCGATGGTTTATTGCTATCATTTTTATCTTATTAGCTTACCATACCCATTTTATCTTCTAGAAAAATGGTCACGTACAATGCGGTAACTGGAAAGCTATTTGGACGGATACAGTATGAATCCTTATCAGCGTAAATACTTAGGTACCTTACGTATTTCATGCACATTATTATAATCTTTTACACCATTTAATTTAAATGAATATCTTAGGAGTTATCGCAAAAAATTAGCGCGCGTTAAAATAAATTCAAGCGCGTTTCTCATACCGATGACGGGCCTCTCTTGATGCGATCACCCCGCACCGCGCCGAGCCGCGCCCCTCTCTTGCCCAAGCTTATGCGACCCTACGACAGACAAAACATGTAGGCATAATATTGTGCCCTACTACCCATGCGAAGCCGGGTTGGCTCGTTAGTTAAGAATATTTTTAACGCTCATCATAAGGTAATTTACACTCAACAGACAAACTAAATTGGTTTTTCATAGTATGTCGTACGTTGTAGTGTCCCACATATTTAAAAAACTCCATAGCAAATCTTATTCAAATCATTTTCGTTGAAAGTTCTTTTTACTTTCTAAAAGCCCACATTTTTTCAAAATTTTCGCCCCCTTATTTAAAAAAAATAAGGGTTTGATATTATTTTTACGGCTTTATTAGCGAATATCTCGTCAACCACTGTCTAAAGATAAAAAGTATTTTATGAACTCGGTATCATTTTTAGGAGCTGTCGATAGACACCCTACATAGTAATAATACGTAGAAAAAAAAATATTTAATACCTTCAGTTACATGTATTAGAGCCCTATTTTTTTATATTCATAAATTCACTTCACCGTTGAGTAGCGTTTCAAAGAGACTCCTGTTCACCAAGCGTCAACTGTGTGGTGCCAACAGTCTCGAAGTGAAATGGCTGTGACATACGGATGGATAGACATACAGTCAGACGGACAGGACGAATCTATTAGTCCCGTTTTTTTCCACTTGGCTATGAAACTCTAAAAAGCCTCTAATACAATGTTCTCACAGGAGTTAGCGATTAAATACTTTTTTTTTGTAGCCAAAAAATGAATGTTTCGCAATCGAGTCTAATCTGGTCATTAGTACGGACATAAAAAGTATTTAGTGTTTTTTTTTGGAAGCCGGTTATCTTTTTTTGAAAAAACGTTTTTATTTTACCCTTTTTAGTTGTGGTATCTCACACATTTCCTTGTTAAATATCAATTTTTAATAACCGATTTAAAAAAAAAAAGAGGAGGTATGTATTTCACCAGCATCTTTATTTCATTATTCACTGATTTCTCCGTAGTTACTAGTCCGATGAAAGTGATTATCTAGTTGCAATGTAAAATTAATCCTTGACAAGGAGGTGTGACTATGGATATCGGTTGGATTTTTGAGATATCCCACAAATAAACAAAGTAAAATAAAAACTTTTTTGCAAAAAAAGGATAACCGGGATCCAAAAAAACACTACTTTCAGTTTCGGTCTTTTTTTGCAAAGAAGTTTTATACATTGTAACTAGAAATTATTTGCACATCATCCACATAGACGAAGAAAAAAAAACATGTTATAGAGGATAGCTCATAAAGTACTGGTGCAAAGTTAATTTTACATGAGACCACTGCGCAAGCGTCATCTACCAAATGATAAAAGAATCACTTAAATCTGGCCAGTAATCACGGAGAGATCGGTGAACATACATGAAAAAAAAGATACTGGTGGAATACATAGCCTCCTCCTTTTTTTTTCGAAATCGGTTCAAAATGAATCGCAAGCGCACTACAAGACTCCCCACACCTAGTTGACTACTACGTGCTGCTACAGAATAGTGATGTTTAAGCTCGCAGTGAGGAGGACATTCATTGTCTGATCGCAGCGGTTAAGACGTTCCGGAACTGAACGCGATTCATTGTGCCCAGTGATTATTGTATTCATTTTAATTTGTTAATATAATAAAAGCAGTGTATCGCACCCATTGTTTTTTCGTTGTACGATACTCATCTTCTGCCCACATGATGTCCGAGTTTAACGGAATAAGTCCAAGTGTGCAAGAGTGAGTGACCAAGTGTTATAATTATTAATTATTCTGTATATAAAACCCTTAATAATAAAATGCCAAAATGTGTACGCGGATGAAGCTAAAAATATGATCAAAATTGTAACTGGCACGTTGTTGCGAAAAAGGTAGACGCGCATTGATTTGGAACACTTGGTAAAGGGACAATGCGCATAAAAGGAAGGGTGCACATACCTCAAAATCCTCGTCACAGCCTCCTTGAGCGTTGAACATAACACAAAGACGAATAACACACGAGATTTCACTTCATTTCTAAATTTCTTCAGAGCACGCGGTCCAATGTGCGTCGCAAGACGCACGGCAGAGGCGCCTGCGACGCACATTCCTTCTTGCTCGTATGAAGGCGACGCGCAGATGTTCTGGAGAGGACGGGCGGGGGGGGGGGGGGGGGGAGGACGAAACGTGCCAAAACGCGCGTGCGTGCGTGAAAGCGTGCCTTCAAGAGTTGAAGCAAAATTTGCGAAACTAAACTATTCGATAACTACATTGAAATGACTACATGAAAACCAAGCACCTAATTACTAATGTTAACCTAACGTTGAATTGCGAACTCGACGAATCTATTGGTTAGGTAACGGGCAAAGACGCACGATGGGACGCAAGTAGGATCCAGTCGTTATCCTAACCCGAGCGATGCGAGTGACTCCGGTTGAGTCAGGGAAAACTTCCAGCACTACACCTAAAGGCCAGTGTATTGGAGGCAAATTGTCGGTTATAAGAATCACGACCGTGCCGACAGCGACTGGATCGACCGGCGTGTTCCATTTACGACGCGATTGCAAAGTATGGAGGTATCCACCTCTCCAGCGCTTACAAAACGACTTCACTAAACCATCTAGCAACTCGTGTCTAGCAGTATAGGTGTTTTCTCTATTTCCTCTGCAGGCAAGTACTTTAAAGGCGTGAGATTCAAAAAGTACGT
Organism: Noctua comes; assembly: GCA_963082995.1. NCBI lineage: Eukaryota > Metazoa > Arthropoda > Insecta > Lepidoptera > Noctuidae > Noctua > Noctua comes. The sequence goes on from OY720282.1 coordinate 35,383, forward strand.
AGGAGTTAAAGTTAGCGGTTTTAAATGTCGAAACAGTCAATAATTTTTATATCGCTCTGTTACAAAAGTAGCTTCAGAAGCAGCAGGCAGGGCTCGAGCGTCCGGCCGGGTTCGTATCGAATCTAACGAGCTCCGCGGACGGGAAGTGTTGGGCGCTGGTATAGCCAAATTTTATGATTCTAGATCCACGGGTCGGGAAGTACCCAATAGGTTTTGATTCCCTTGAGAAATCGCAAAATATGCGACATAACGGTCATATTTTTTAATCGCGTTATCTTGACATGTTTGATGTTCTCTCAGGCAGCAGACCTGAGTATTTGATATTAATTTCAGCTCGATACCTCCACGCGTTCCTGAGGTCTTGACAGACGGACAACAAAGTGATCCTGCCTATAAGAGTTCCGTTTTTGCCAACTGAGGTACGGAACCTTAAAAAAAAAATAAAGCGAATCTGCATAATAACCCTAAAATCTTCTATCTACACATATAATAAAATCGTAGACTTTCCGTGTCTGTACATTACAGATTTTTGCAAAAAAATCACTGGAAGGTGCGAGAAATAAGTAATAGAAAGGTTTTTTTTTTTTTAATTTTTGTCTGTTTGTCGGTTTGTCTGTTCGTTTGTGCGCGCATCACGTAAAAACCCCTCATTGAATTCAATCTACATCTACACATATAATAAAATCGTAGACTTTCCGTGTTTGTACATTACAGATTTTTGCCAAAAAATCACTGGAAGGTGCGAGAAATAAGTAATAGAAAGTAAAAAAAAATTTTTTTAAATTTTTGTCTGCTTATCGGTTTGTCTGTTCGTTTGTGCGCGCATCACGTAAAAACCCCTCATTGTATTCAAAATCGAAATATTACAAAATAAGAAGCATTGTTGTGGGCATTATTTAGCGTTTATGTAATCAAAATCGACCAACAGACGCAAAAGATACCTCAAACGCGATTTAATAATTTACGTAAATAGGTTTTAATAGTCGTTGTGTTGTCGGAATGGCTGAAAATTAATTTTGTTTTATTTATCCTTTTGTCTTTACTCTTTACACTAAAAATTTGGCACTGAAAGAGAGGTTCAAATATGAGAAATCTAGGTTACAGTGAGTAACCTAGCCTCACTCATCACGAAATATCGAAAACCGCTTGACTTATAAGGCCGCTTTCACATTAGGACGTTAGCTACGCGACAGTAGCGCGGCAGAAGCACATTCGCAAGCAAAAAGTATGTTTTTTACCGTTTGGACGTTAGATGCGCGACTGTCGCGCTGCTAAAGTCGCCTAAGGCCGCTTTCACATTAGGACGTTAGCTGCGCGACAGTAGCGCGGCAGACGCACATTCGCAAGCAAAAAGTACGTTTTTTACCGTTTGGACGTTAGATGCGCGACTGTCGCGCTGCTAAAGTCGCCTAAATGTGAAAGCGGTCTAAATGTGAAAGCGGTCTAAAGATGAAAGGACCATGCGACATTTTGGGCTCACTTTTTCAAGATTGTTCAACAGTGATGAATTATATGTCATATAAAAGCTCATATAGTATACTTTATTTCATTCTATGGCAGCTAATTTCAAATCCAGCGCGAAAATGATTTTTTTAGCGTTTTTTTTTAAATCTGTTTTTTTTGACATTATTACTGTCTGGCAGGGAGGTAGTTTATAGTTAGTAGACGTTCGCTAAGAACGGATTTTGCGAAAGGGCCGAATTAAGGAGGTCTAAGGGCTCTCGCAAAAAGTAATTTAATGTTGTATACAGAACGGTATTAGAATAAAAATCGCCCAACAACGTTCACTTTGAAAAAAAGTTTTATATCGCCAAAATACACCAATTTTTGAAGCCATATCGTCACCTCAACGCCATTTAATTTTGTTTCGGACCTCTGCCGCCCAGAATTACAGCACCCAAAAGGACGCCTTTTGTAGTCATCAGTACATTATCACCTTTTGATCTGACAGTCAGTTCTCACACATAACATAACATCACGCCTTAAAGCCCCGAAGGGTTGGGCAGACGTGTACCTAATCGTACATACACATTTCGCCAGTTATATTGAAGTCCCATGTAATAGGGGGTGAGCCTATTGCCATCAACCGGGCACAAATCCAGATTCCGTGGCTGCTGCTGAGAAATTCCTGATGGGATAACCCAATAACACTATGATTTATAGTATTTTTTCAATTGCATATACATTGTTTAATGTTAAGTGGAAGAGCGGAGTCACCTAAGGGGGCGTCCATTAATTACGTGAGACGTTTAAGGGGGGGGGTGGGAGGCGCGCCAAATATCACCCAATCACCCAGAGGGGGGTCTCGGTAAATATCAGTTCGGTTAGATCGGTTTAATTAAGTAAACATGTTTCTCTACAAATTATTATTTTTTTAAAGTGAATTCAACGCAATCAAGCACAGATTACCGTATTTATACTAAACTACGCATTTTGATAAATCTCACGTGAGATTAGGAGATGAGGGGGTCGAAAAATCGCCTCACGTAATTAATGGACGCCCCTAAAAAGGTGCTGCTTAAAAGGTGATCTCCAAAACATGTGTGTGACAACTTTATGTAATTGAAATAAACATATATTTTTTTAACACTTTGCCCGGGAATCGATCCCCACGCTTAGTAGTCGAGCTTGCGACCACTAGCCCAACGAGGCAGTCTCACACATGCACACCAAAATTTCCACGCGAACGAAGTCGCGGGCAACAGCTAGTTAAACAATATAACCGATTGGTTAGATTAGGCTGTACCTTGTAATCTGTCGTTCTCCTGCTGTCTCATATTCATGCACATATTTGGCCATGTTACTTAGAAGTGCGAATACATAAATGCTCGGCACTGTAAGTATATTCAGATTTATAAAATGTTCACGGCAACTATCTCTTTGAGGGATACGGACTATTGTGCGAATTGAGCGTTTTTGTAACACAAAAGCTCTTTTGAAGGAAGGCTCTTATAGTCATAACTGTTTCCCCAAAACATTATGCTATATCTAGTCTTTGGTTCTACCAACGCGAAATATACCATTTTCAATTGCTCAATGTTGATTTCTGTTCTAAGTGATCTAAAAGCATAACATGCGGAACATACTGATGCATTTATAGCATTTAATTCTCTTTCCCAATTTAGCTGTTCGTCTGTATGAATGGAACTTCCTTGACGAGAGCAATTCCATCATAATTCAAAACAACCTCTAAATCGCCTTATTATGGGCTGTCATTCCAAACAAGAGAACAAAATACTATTTATTTTGTTCTTTGCAGTGTTGATTAACATTTTGTTCATAGAGAACCCCACGTGAAATGCTTGTAATGCTGGGTTTACAGTGTCTGTTAATTTATCTGTCTTTTTCCGTCGTACGTCAGTTTTTGGAGTAATTCGTGGTCTATAGTGTCAAACGCGGTCGAGATAAAATCCGGCTACTCTCATATTTAACCGACTTCCAAAAGGAGGAGGGTATCAATTCGTCTGTTTTTTTTTTTTTTGTCTATGTTTAGCGATTTCTTCGCTAATTGTGAACTGATTTTGATGATTCTTTTTTTGTTTGAACAAATATTATTCCGCAGTGGTCCCGTTTAAATTTGGTGAAGATCTGATGCTGATCTTCGGAGATATCAATGGAACTCTTCAATAATAGACAGCAATTCTGTCGTGATTGCTGCAATTGCTTGGATGTTTATTGTTTACACAACACCATAACATAACATAACGCCTGTATGCTTTGAGGGGGTACGCAGATTTATTTATTTATTTGGTTAACCAACAATTGTTTGCACAATACATTCATAAAACAATATTTACTGCTACATTTATAAGTGCAACAATTAATTATAGGTTAACACCACATGCACTATATGTGGTTGTATATATTATTAAAACAACAATAATGCATTGCTGAAGCTTAAAAAAAGAAACACAAATCTAAGTTCATCAATAAATAAAATCACATTAAAATATGTAATACATCAGAAAAAAATAAAAACACAGATTGATAGATAAAATTAATAAATTAATGAAAATGCATTACACACAGCAAATTATTAAAATTAAGTAGGTAAATCACAGCACATAATTAAAATAATGAATCACAGTTAAAATACATTTAAATTGGAAAACAATACTAAATACTAATATTATTATTAACATCACATTCAGACATCTAAGTCTAATATTAACATATTACTTAAACACTAGAAAAATGCTCGATGATTATTTTCTGAAACTTGTTCAAGTTATCGTGGTGTATGTGTACCAGTGCACCCAAAATAAAATAATAATAATTTTTAATAATTAGGTATGCTAAGTTCCATTTTATTGGGGATAAGCCTATTACCATGACATATTGTTAACGGTTCCCTAATGTTTCCCCAAAACTCCTTTGACAATTTTTAACCGACTTCAAAAAAAGGAGGAGGTTCTGTGTTTGACTGTATGTTTTTTAATAAAATAAATAATAAATAATGATAAAATGTACAATGTTGATGTATGTGTGTGTGTGTGTTGTGTGTGTGTGTCATGTTTTGTGCGTGTGTTATGTGTGTGTTGTTGTTGATGATGTTTGTTGTTGTTGTTGTTTAATGTACATATACTATGTTCACCGATTTCTCCGCCAATAGTCGACCGATTTTGAAAATTCTTTTTTTTATTCGAAAGCCTATACTCCTGAGGTGGTCCCATTGTCATCAAGTCAGAATCTGATGATGGGATCGCAGGGAAATCGAGGGCCAGCCTCAAATGTTATAGGGACATACAATGTTTTTCATATAATTATGTATTTTCATGGTATTATATTGGTAATCATCGTCTTATGTTGCTGAGCTGATGATGGAAGGTATAAGTCAGGATCTGATGATCAAATCCCAAATGGAATTCAATAATAGACAGAAAATCTGCCGTGATTGCTGCAATCGCTTAGATGTTTATTATTTACACAATATCGTAAGATTACATAACGCCTGTATGCTCTGAGGGTGTACGCAGATGTGTACAGTACAATCAGATTTGTTTGTTTACAATGTAAAATAAATACATGGCAAATATTAATTGTATGGAATATTACAACTAAAAATGGAAAAATAAAAAAACTTTTTAAATAATAAAAGTAAAAATAAAAGTCGGTGAATTTTGTTTGTTTGATTCAGTTTTGTTATCACCGACTTCTGAAGCTAAAATAATTTTTCACTTTTTTGTGTTTTTGAAGTCGGTTTTATTTTTTGTAAGGTATACATATAAGGCGTCAGAAGTACCAACACCTTTTTGATAACCGAACTGTTTTTGCTCCCCTTAGATGGAACTGACTCTAAAAAATAATTTTCATCAAACCTATACACGGGAGATGTCTATAGATAGGTCTTTAAAAATGACATTAAGGTTTCAAAAAACATTTTTTCTCAAACTCACTTGTTTGAAAGTCTTTCAAAGTGGTAAAATGCCCCCCCCGCCTCTCTAATTTCTAAAGTAAGCGAAGGAAAATTCTGAAAAAATGTAGGATTTGAAAAAAAAACTTTCAACGAAAATTGGTTTGAATAAGATTTGATATTTAGTTTTTCTGTTATGGGACTTTTTCATCAAACTGCAGCAGTAACTTTGTTTTTCATTAACAAACTATTAAAAAACAAATTTAGTTTTGCTGTGAATATAGTAAATGAATGAGCCTTTAAAATATTTTAATATTATTGTTTGGTGCTACGGAGCTCTGAGTGCGTGTGAGTACGACTCGCACTTGGCCGGTTTTTATGCTGACTGCACACCTCTGCTTATCCCTTCTGTGATTACAGGCGTGATGTTATTTTGTTGAAATACAAAAAATAGATAATGATGATACATGGTACTTACGAATTTACAAGTTGTAACCATAGACAGTTTTCCTAACATTTGTATAACCATGTTGGAGCAATGTTGGAGCAATGTTGGAGCATGTTGGAGAATCGTTCCAGTCTAACCGGTTCTAACTGAATATTAGAGCTAAGACGCTAGCAATGTTACAGCTGGTGGTACCCATCCACAGATCGGCATAGGCAAGATTAACCTTGGTCAAGCCGTGCGGCTGTTATCACTTAGGTCGTCACGAACCCATGCTCCGTCTCAACACGTGAACTGTCACAACGATGTCCACCGTCCACATGCGGGTGCGTGGGTGCGCACTGCCCGCATGCGGCATGAACCGATACATCCGATTGTCAGATCTGTCCAAGTGAGCGAGACAATTCTTCAATGAAACAGAAACGTGACATTGTTTAAGCGCAAGATAAACACAAACATAATCATGTAAAAACATAAGTGAACATAAATACACTGAAAACAGGTCTTATAAGTAAATGAGAAAGTACCATGTTTTGCGATATAGATAAGGCGTGCTAACATGTTTGCTAAAACCAGAAGGTGAAATCTTAACTAAGTTTTTTTAAGAAAAGTTAATAACCTAAAAATATGTAATCTAAGAAATTTTGCAATTGAATTGCCGATGCATTTGTTTTACCCGACTGCGGCGAAGCCCGAAAGGGAGTTATGTTTTTCAAACATTTAAAAATACTCGTACGCATCAGCTGTAATAGTATATTACGATTTTTTAAGCTGTATTTTAAACTGTCTAGTTTGCATTTGTTTAATATCTTTGGGGATGTTATTACCTTTGGTGGCAAATGATTTCAAAGTTCGTTTCCACACAACTTGTAGCAAGGGAGCGCCAGTTGGCCGCCAACCCCAGCCTCGCAACCGCGCTGCTTAGCTTGAGTACAACCAGAAGCAACAGTTTGATTGATTGTTTCCGCGTTCGTTGTGATTAGACTACAGGCCCATGTCCAAAAATGATGGGTCATATGAACCACCAGGTGACGTATGTAGGACGATATAAGAGCATAAAATAATAAGATTCAGCACTAGGCCGTCACTTGTAAGCTGTCCAACTGAGTGCTGGTGAGAATTCAAAAGTGCAGGTAGAGTGAGTACATTTTGGTCATATATTTTTATACGGCATTTTAACCATCGATAGATCCATGAAAAATAATAAGGAAGCGCGCAGTGCCGTAAAAAAATGGTGCTCCACAAAGTCGGTAATTTTTTTTGATTTTCTGACAATTTCCAGGGTAAATTTGGTCATTTCATTCTGTACGGCATCAGTTTCATACTGTTTCAATACAGCTTCTAATCCATTATTCCGCAACGCCGTACAAAAATCATGCGACAAGGGGAAAAAATCGAGGGTTGCCCTGGAAATTGCCAGAAAATCAAAAAAAATTACCGACTTTGTGGCGCACCATTTTTTTACGGCACTGCGCGCTTTCTTATTCCTTTTCATGGATCTATCGATGGTAAAAATGCCGAACAAAAATATATGACCAAAATGTACTCACTCTGCCTGCACTGTTGAATTCTCACCAGCACTCAGTTGGACAGCTTACAAGTGACGGCCTAGTGCTGAATCTTATTATTTTATGCTCTTATATCGTCCTACATACGTCACCTGGTGGTTCATATGACCCATCATTTTTGGACATGGGCCTGTAGTCTAGATGTGCTCGTCACGCAGGTGACAAGTGAGGCGTGGTGCCTTAGAGGTGTACACAAAGGGAGAACATAGAATACATCAGCCGATGTTATACCGAGTCACCTCTAGTTTTGTACTTTTGTCAATAATAGGACGGCGGACGGTTCCAGACATAGAGGCATATTTAAAACATTATTTATTTTGTCTACAAAATAAACGGAAATGCTCAACGTGGCCGGCGTTCCTTTTGTTTGTTCAAAGAGATTTAAAAGACATATTTGAATGTCTTTGGTTTTTTTGTCACTAAAACGTATGAGTCGAGTCGGTAATCAGGAAAGTCTCCGCGGCTGCAGACGATCGTTATCGTGGGGTCCACCGAGATGCACACAGCGCGCTCTATGCCACCGCCCTGTCTGCTCACCGCAGCTGTACCGCGACTATAAGCCAGCCGCACCGCAGCTATAACGCAGCCCGCAAGGAATGTCAGCCTAGAAAGATTGAAACTTTCGCAAATTCAGCTGACTTGCCGCCGAGCGGCCGAGCCCCGAAGTGGATCGCCCAACGTCATCATGCGACGATACTTCGTAACAAAAACCTTAGTATTGCTGCTAATTATGTACCCATTATGTATCTTTCGGTATTTAGAGCAAGGAGATATGGACAGATACACACACATTCAGTTCTACATTTGAAAGAGCCGTTACAGCACGCTTCTGCGTGGGTCGTGTGCTGTTTAAACCCTTTGCCAGGACAGATCCTGAGCGAGCCTCGAACTGGCACGCACTTCGCCGCCAGCCGTACACCGCCGCACACACAGGTGCCTCACGTGTTGTGTCAACATGCGTGTCCACGCTGCACACGCTTCACACCGCGCCGTATAACCGCAACACAACTTTTATTATAGCCAAAGCAATTGACGACGTCCTAATGTGTCACTTCGTATAACCTGGTTCACAGATAGCAGAATTTTTGCAAATTGAAGAACATATAAGACACTTGTAAACAGTACTTTGTTTTCTGCACCTTCGTGATTATAAATATCTACGTTTACTTGCCCTGAGCATTGCACGGTTATACTTTGTTGTCCGTAACTCTTATTGTTCGGATTGCAGGAGTTGTCTGATTTATAAGCAAACTTTTGTGTTTGGTCATGTGTGAGGATGCGCCGTAACCCACATACCGGGAGTTATCATTATTAGAGTTCGCAGCAAATCATCATCTGCCTAGCCTTTTCCCAACTATGTTGGGGTCGGCTTCCAGTCTAACCGGATGCAGCTGAATACCAGTATTTTACATGGAGCGACTGCCTATTTGACCTGTATAACCCAATTAGTACTGGGTAATACGATACCCCTTGGTAAGACTGGGTGTCAGACTTTTTGGGCCACTGACTACCTTTAACGACTGTCAAAGATCTACAAATGACAGCCGGGAACAACGGCCTTAACATGCTTTCCGAGGCACTAAGGTTGCAACAAATACAGTATTCTTTTAATTTTGTATATAACATAAAACTTTAATCGTTTGAGCTTCACGCTACTTAGTTGGTCTGGTCACAACCGATGCATTTGCATTACTTTACAAGTAAACTGCAGTTTGTATTTACGTGTAGGAGTGATCGAGAGCAAGTGTGGATGCGTGTGCCGCAGCGTGGTCGCAATAACAACACAAGTGACGTACGTATGCATCGTCCCGCATGATCGTCACAGCACCGAGTCCTCGCGAGCCGCTCAAGCGCTCGGCAGCGCGGTATGGGCACGGACCGCTGGCAGCACAGTTGTCGTGCTGTCGCACACTCGCATGCACAGTTGCACACACACACACATACACACACGGGCACAACACACGCGGCGCGATTTGCGTGTCGAACTGTGGAGCAGAACGCGTCGCAGCACTCGATGTATGTGCTCGGCGGAGGGCGAGCGGCGACTGGTAGCGAGCGCGCGCGAGTACCCGCGCTGTGATGAACTCGCACTTCCAGCCCGGGAGCTGTGCACTACTGTACGACACCCTTCAACATACAGGTTGACTTCGACAGATGTACAACATAATATTATAAACGTGTCACCATGATATTGACTAGTAGACTAAGACATTACTTATTGAAAATGGTCACATATGCAGGATGTCAATAACTAATTCAGCAGGTCCATTGATCAGGTACATTTAAATTTCATAATTTGTAACAATAAGCATCATTATGCGTTTTCATCACTCAGTTTGTCCTCATCGGATGTATGCATTGGTCATTTTTCCACCAAAACCATAACTTAATTGTAACTATGACAATTGCGAGTATGTAATATTGATTTAATGATATGTAACAATAGTTTGGAGAGTGCCTCAGGCAATTTGACTTCTGCATTCATAGATGTACCGTGAAATGGTACATGAACATTCAAAAAATTGTAGTCAGCTCCTGCAGTAGCAGGTTCTCTTATCGACTGTAACGCCGAAGTGCGGCGCGGGTAAGCGGGGCTTGCGGGGTGCGGCATGCGGGGCGCGCGGATCGCGGGGTGCGGGGCGACGGGTGGAGCGCGTGACGTCACGCCGAGCACGGTGCGCCGCGCGGTACTACCAGGCGGAGCGTGCGCCCGCCGTGCGTCGGCCGCAGCTACGGCGTAGCACAAGTAGGGCGCTGCATCATTGTGCCTACCGTCCAAAATTGAGAATATTTGACTGCTACATATTCATTTGTCGATATCAATCAATCAATCAAAGCATTTATTTCAAGTAGGCCAGTTACAGGCATTTTTGAATTGTCGAAACAAAGACAACAATAGCTACAGTCCCAGTCACAAGGCATAAAATCTGTGAAAGTACTGTAGTTGCCCATTCCCTAACGTAGATCTCTATGAAGAAGAACGGGCAAGAAACTACATGGACACTCTTTTAAATCAGAATACTTTTACAATATTTGGTTACATCGTTCATGTTGAGATGTTACATTATGTGACAACGATGTAGCAAGATGTGTACGTTAAAAGTGTCCATAGTAAAAACAATTCAAAAATAAAATAATTAATTCAAATAAGCCGTGGCAACCAAGAGATGACCAGTCACAACTGACAGTGCCCGTTCACGAACATGACGCATGTATCAGCGCCATTCAACTCAACCATTTTGAAGGGAACTAAATGATCCGACACGCGCCACCATCAGCGAGACATTTGAGTGAGCATGACATAATAAGATTATGTCCGCCAGGGCACATTCAAGTCAAGGAAAGACGTAGGTTTCCAGCGAATGACAGTTTTCTAGTAATGGGCTATGCGGTTATATAATACTAAAGAGATTGAATTTATACAATACAAAGATAGTTGTACAATCTTCAGCAGCTCCAATATACTATCCATGTATGCGCCCCTGTCCTTGTGGAGCAGGACCGGCATTGAGCCAAGCATTTTTATCAGCGTCATATCTCATCGAATAACTTAACGCGACCATGTCGAAATCACAAAATGAATTGAAATCGCGAACTTCCGAACAACGGGCAATCTGTTATGCTTCTAATCACAGATTACTGATGGCAAACTCAATGCATGGACTAACTATATTTCTTTTTTTTAAAAAAAACGTAAATCTTAGGTGCCTTTATTTCGATCAGAATTGCTATTTTTTGGGAACTAATGGATACCGCGGCCGAACAGCATTAGTAACGTTGCAGCACTTAAAACCGCCTGGGCCATCCGTAGCGCTTACATTGAGAGAGAGAGAGAGAGAGAGAGATGTTTCATAGAGAGAGATTGAGATGTTTCATTGTCTTTAAATCCCGTCCTTTAGTAGCATCCGTAGCCATCGTGCATCAATTTCGGCGTAGCACTCGTAGCTATCGCGGCCAAACAGCATCAACTACGGCGTGGCACTCGTAGCCACCGCGGCCAAACGGCATCAACCACGGCGTAGCACTCGTAGCCACCGCGGCCAAAGAGCATCAACTACGGCGTAGCACTTGGTGCCAGCGCAGCCAACCCGTAGTCCCCGAGGTCGAACTTTATCATATTTTGATCCTGCATAGTCGTGTGTCGCGGTGTCACAAATAATAATTAACTATGAATTCAAAATAAGTTTACTACGCGTTTAAATCCGTGTCTTAGATGGTAATACCCACTGCGGCTGTTCCATTCTCAGCTATACACGTAAATTGAAATATCTGCACGTCTCCAGTAATGCAGAATTTATCTCTAAGGGGCCGTCTCCACGAGCGAGAGAATCGCGGCGATATTATCGTCGTGCCACGTATTTCTATACACTCTCTTAGGGGCAGTCTGCACGAGCGTGAGAATCGCGGTGATATTATCGTCGTGCCACGTATTTCTATATACCCTCTTAGGGCCATTTCCACGAGCGCGAGAATCGCGGCGATTTATCGATGGCGATTCTCGCGCTCGTGGATACGGCACCTTACTCGCTCGTGAGATGTTCAATATTTAACAATTATTGCAGCAAGTAACACAATCATGAACTAATGGGTGGCTCTACGCTCTCGACCGAGAGCTCTCTCCCGAGACAGTTCACAGAAAACCAACACGGAACAAAGAGCAAGACAGAAAAACTGAGGCTAGACGAGAGCTGCTTTGTGCAGTTGAACCAACTATTTGATTTACAGTTTATATGTGTGGGTGAAGTCATAGTTATGCACAAAAACACTAAATAAAACGAGCGAGCTCGGTTTTTATAAGTGTGCGTGTGGCATATCAATTACCATATACCAGGTTGTACACTGTTTTATAGACAAAAGTTTTATAGAATTTCGTTTCATATAAAATGTTTCTCATATTATTATTTCATACTCTAAACGCAGAATACTTACTTCGAAAAAAATTAAATCGTAGATTTTTGTAACAAATAAAATTTAATGTTTCGATATTCATAATAAAGGGTGTAAATAGACAATTAACATAGCTTTCGGCACTAGTTTTCTCCGTCTTTGCGATCATTTTTTTCTTCTAGACCATACCTGGGAACCTTCTAGTTACGGAGATATTGGGGGTCAAAGTTCCAACTTTTTCACAAGTTTTTTTTTAAATGCATGTTTTTAATGTAAGATTTTTACTTTACACACCTCCACGACCCCCGTATATTCAATCCACCCATCAGAACAATGCTTTGAGGGCTTTCCATCTCTTCCATCGTCCCCAACACTCTCATCATCCCCCATTATTAGTTTAAACACTGTATCACCCACTCCAACCTTGATTGCTGCGCGGGGGGTTTCTACCTTTTTGCCCACGTCCACCAAGGCTGGAAAAGCAAGAGTTCGCATGAAATGGAGCAAAGAAGTAAACACATTTATCATGCGAACTTATCTATACATCACTAAATTAGAGACAGATATGACCACCTACAGACAACAACTGCATGAACTTTTTACACGCCGATATCCAGAAATTACCGTTTCCGAACAAAGGATTTCGGATCAAAGAAGAACTATCGTTAGGAATAAACTGTTGTCACTAGAAGAAATAGATAGGTTAAAAGTAGAAGTGCGCTTACAATTAGAATCAGAAAATAATGAAGATACTAACAATAGCTCAATAACACAAAACACATTCGAAAATACTCAACAAGAACAGCCACAACCAATTGATCAATCAGAACCTTACACTCAATCTCAACCATGCTATCATTCACAAGCATATTCACAAACCACACATACATCCACACAAACCGAAAGTATAACAATAATGTTAGAAAATGATGTTCAGATTCTAGCAGATACTCATCAAATCCAGCCCACAGATACGCGTAGCCGAGAAATTCACGATAAATTTAAAACAGCTCTCACACAATACTCTGGCATGGACACGGCAGCTCGACCAAAACTGCCCAAACTCAGGTACACACCAAAACTTTGTCAGCTAGTAAATGTATTCAATCAAAATATCCTAAACCAATATGTTAGTGATGAAACACAACTTACAGATGTGCATACTCTTATATACTGCACAGCATTAGTAATTTCAGAAGAACTTAATTATAAAATCACCGACTACACAGGCACTAGAAGGCCAAAAACTAATAACAAACCAGCATGGCAGCAGAGGCTTGAACAAGACATAGAGAAACTTAGAGCAGACTGCGGTAGACTTACCCAATATATTAATAATAATAGGTCCAACAAAGTAGTTAAAAGAGTGGAAGTCATATTTAAAAACATGACTACACACACCAGACACGAAAGAGATAATAGAAAACCGGAAGAATTTCTGGATACTCTAAAACAGAAATTAGCTGTAAAAGTACACAGATTAAGAAGATACAAAAAAGCGCAAGAGCGTAAAAATGACAACTCCTTATTTGCTATGAACGAAAAAAATTTCTACAGAAAATTACAGACTAAACCACAAACTGACACAACATCCGAAAACATTATAGAATTATCAACAGCGGAACAACTTGAATCATTTTGGTCTGGAATATGGGAAGAGCAAGTGCAACATAATGATAAATCTGATTGGGTGACAGACGAAAAAACAAAATGGACTTCATTAGAAGAAATGGACTTCGTTGAGTTAACCGAGTCTGACATTACTCGTATCACAGCGAGACTTCACAACAGGAAATCCCCGGGCATTGATAAAATTCACAATTACTGGTATAAAAAATTAGAATCACTGCACAAAGTTTTAGCCAAAAATTTTACAGATATTATATTAGGGAAACAATATATACCCGAATTTTTCGCTACAGGAATAACCTACATGCTGCCAAAAACACAATACTCTTCGCAGCCTTCTCAATACAGACCAATTACATGCCTACCTACTATATACAAGATTTCAACATCAGCAATCACCACAAAAATCAATAAACACGTAGAACACCACAACATAATTGCAGAGGAACAAAAGGGATGCAGGCGAGGCCACATGGGATGTAAGGAGCAACTAGTAATAGATTCGGTAATACACAAACATGCTGCCACAAAAAATAGAAATTTACACTGTACCACATAGATTATAAAAAAGCTTTTGATAGCATTCCACATTCCTGGCTAATCCAAATTTTACAAATTTATAAAATTAACCCAAAAATAATTGACTTTTTGCAAAATATTATGTCCCGATGGAAAACTACTCTTCAGTTAAATTACCACGATAACACTGTCACAACTAGACAGATAGCCATAAAAAGGGTATTTATCAAGGAGATTCTTTGAGTCCTTTATGGTTCTGTCTCGCTCTAAACCCTCTATCTCACTTACTGCAGCGTTGCCAGGCCGGATATTGTCTTAAACATACTACAGCAGAAACTACTATTTCACATCTTATTTATATGGACGACATTAAATTATACTCAAAAACTGAAAAAGACATGAAAAAATTAATAGAAATCACGACCGAATTTAGCAAAGACATAAACATGCAGTTTGGACTAGACAAATGTAAAACAGTACATATAATACGAGGCAAAATTAAACCTGGTGACTATGAAATTAACACTAATGACACAATTACTGCTATGGAACCCACTGATTTATATAAATATTTAGGATACAGACAGCTCAAAGGATTAGATCACACAACAATTAAACAGACACTGAACACAGAATACAAGAGAAGAGTGGTCGCAGTATGTAAAACCCAGCTCTCCGGAAAACATTTAATAAAGGCATTGAACACCTACGCGATTCCAATATTAACATACTCATTTGGAGTGATCAAATGGTCAAAAACTGACATCCAGCAAATAGAGAGAACCACACGCACGACACTAACTAAACATATTATTAAGGAATAACGAACGATAAGTGCCGCAAATGCCACAGCCAACCGGAGACCATTCAGCACATCACTGGGGCAAGCACAACACTCACACAAACAGACTACACCCATAGACACAATCAGGTAGCAAACGTCATTCACCAAAATCTAGCTCTCAAACATAAACTAATACAAGATACTGCTCCTTACTACAAATACACACCAGAAAGAGTTCTTGAAAACACTACACACAAACTCTACTACGACCGCGCCATTATGACCGACAGGACCATTCATTATAATAGACCAGACGTAATACTTCAGGATAAAACTAATAAAGTCACACACACACAAAAAAAAAAAAAGTGGCAACACTGCCCGAGTAACATGTCAATTTTTTGTTCCGTATTTTAAAATTAAATTAAATTAGTAATTAAGTTGTATTATGTTGTAATTATATGTGATATCGTATTTCAAGTGTGTAAATACTCAGGAAAATTGTTTTCCTGATAATTAATGAAGGATTCGGTTATTCGACGTTACCGGTAACCTAAAAACAACAGCTGACGGTTTAACTACGGATTTATACGGGGAGTATTTGTTTACTTTTTATTTTATAATAGCACACAATCGTCCCTTCAACTCTTTAACACGTTCACGCCAATTCTAGAATAGATTTTTTATTTATTTTTTGCTGATTTAGTACCCTGTTTTCGTTCTAAATCGCTTTGTTGTCAAAAATGTATGTTCATATAAAGTAATTTTGTTTAACGATCTAAACGTTGTTTATTATAAAATATTTATTACGTATCACGTTCCTGTTCGTTATTCTATTACTACATGTCTTAAAATTATCTTTGAAAAAATCTTAGTTTTTCATTCTAGGCAACCTACCCACTTATGAAAAAGTAAAATAAAATCATATTAAAGTCGTAAAATTGAGTATAAGGCTAGATAATATCAATATTTTCAAACTAATATAACAACCTCCCTCATTTCTTTGAGTAAAGCTAAAGTTTTTTCCCTGTTTTTCCCCCTTTCATCTCTACATTTTCTTCATTGGTCTACCCTATTAGTTCTTACCGTTTCCATATTTCGAATTTTCAGTAACCAATCCGGAAACCATGCCTGTGATGACCCGTAAGGCTACTGCTCAGGATATGGAGCTTAAATTGAGAACGGCCCTCCAAGAACTTAAGGACTCAAAACTCCAATGTCAACAACTGTTACAGGAGATAGAAGACAGTGAGGAGGAGGTCAATAACGTTAATAACAAAAACTCCAGCTTAAAACGGGAGCTAGTAGATCTTCATCAGGAATACTTGAATGTTGTCAATGAACGGGATCAACTACGGGTGGTGACGGATGGGTTCAGCAACTGTAGTAACTTGTATGAGGAGGCTTTGTGTAAAATAAGGGACCTAGAGGATGAATTAATCCATGCCAATGTTAAACTTTTTAATTTGAAAAAAGAAAAGGATCACACTCAGGCTATAGAGACTAATCATTTGTACAATGAATTAGTAAATACCAATTGTAACCCTCATTCTATTATAACAATAGACCTTACAGAGGACTCCTTAATAAACCATAAATATACCCATAAAATCAGTCAAAATAAAATTAAGAAATATGCAAGACTGAATAAATTCATTAAAAAATGTAAAATATACCAGAAACAACAAAAACACTATTCCAAAAATATTCAATTAAGGAAAGAACGTGTTTCTCTTATTAATAGATTAAATAACTATCAGATAAAATTGGAAGATAGTATAAATATTTATGAAATAGACACTCAGCGCTTGCAATCTGAAATACAGGCTCTGAATATGTCACTAAAGTCTTTATATAATAAATATGAAAGGTCTAAAAAGCAAATTAAGGAGCATATTCTTGCCACAAATGAGTTGATAGACACTTGTACTTGTCGGAGTGAACCCAGTCTTGATGCTCACCAGCCTGAGGCAACGGAGGACCCGTCCCAAGCTGTGGGTGCTCAGGATGGTATCATCATCAACCAAGATATAATACCTGACATTACACTTCATGTTTCACAAGTAGTACAGCCTGAGATTGGTGATTTTGTCTCACCTAATAGTAATGATTGTAATCAGTCAGTTATGTTCTCTGACAGTATAGGTAGAGGGCTAGGAAAATTAATTAGTAATAACCTGAGTTATTGTACCCAAAACAATTGTATGCCAGGGTCAACCTACAAACAAATTATGGCATCAGTAACAAAAACTGTTTGTGATCCTAATACCACCATTACTATTTGTGTTGGTAATAGTTCTAAGATTAAAAAGGAAGACATCTCTGACTGTGTATCAGAGTTGTTAAAGTTAAATTGTAGTAAAATCATATTGTGTGCTTTTCCATACTTTGAAAATTTATGTTATGGAAAAAACAATTATATACACATGTTAAATAAACATGTGCATTTTCTAGTAGGTCACTATAGTGACAAACTTATATATTTTGATATCAACACTTTTGTTGATAAACTACAATCGACTCGGGGTAAAGTGTATCTACCTGTTAGATGTAGACACAAAATAGCTCGGCTATTAGCTTTTAATATTCACTCAGACATAAGTAGTATGTCGAAGTTTAGTTATATTATTAACACTGCGTCTATTAGTAATATTACTAAGGAACAGGTGGTGACCTTAAATAAATATAGCATTAGTGCTATAAATGTTTACAAAAATTGTACTGAGGAGGATCCATATGTCACCGTGGAAAATTCTCAATTAGGGTATTTTAGTAATAGGATTTTATTGTCTGGTGAAGGCACGGGAGTCACGGGACTCACTCCAGATAATAATATTAATTTAAACTAGGAAGTGAGACAACAGAAGGTACCATTAACAATATTGTTAAACCTACCAACATCAAGGTACCTTCTTGCACTCATTTAGTTTGTAAAAAAGGGCCTCAGCAGAACACCTTAAAATTATTCCACCAAAATATCCAAGGCATTTCTTCCAAATTATTAGAAATTGAATTGTTTTTAGAAAAAAGTATGTTCGACATTATTTGTTTTACTGAACATTGGCTAAAGGATTACCAAATGCTTATTAATTATGAGAACTATACGGTGGGTAGCTGCTTTAACCGTAAATCTATGATGCGTGGAGGTTCCCTAATATTATTGAAAAATTGTGTTAAATATAAGCAACGCAATGACATAGTAGGTCTCTCGGCTGAACAGTGCGTCGAACTGTCCTGTGTTGAGCTGGATAAGCATGTAATTGTGTGTGTGTACAGACCCCCAAACTATCAAAACTTTTCCGTATTTGATTCAATAATGGAAGATGTCCTGGCAAAACTTGCAGCCAGTAATAAATCTATAATTATTTGTGGGGATTTCAATATCAATATTTTAGAAGAAAATTCTAATAGCAGTCGGTTATTAAATCTTTTTAAGTCATTTGACTTGACCAACATTTTTATAGAACCTACGAGAGTCACTCCATCTTCTGCTACTTGTATAGATAATGTTTTCTGCAATTGTGATTACTTAGATAAAGCCATAGTAAATTGTTTGCCGTCTGACCATAGCGGACAAACTGTAACTTTTAGGTGTAGCATTCCACTGCAAAAAGTTCAGATTCAGTTTAGACCAATAACTAATAATAAATTAAATAGGTATAATGTTTCCCTTCAGAATAAGTTAAGCGTTATGAGCCATCATATGGACGATATTAATATAAATCAATTGTATGATAATTTCTTTTCAATAGTTCACACTGAGTTCAACAAAACTTTTGAAAAGAAGACAAAATGTATTTGCCCTAAATTTATATTTAGTGATTGGGCAACTAGAGGTATCAGAAAAAGTAGGGAAAGACTATTTGAGCTTTATGGCCTTAAGCCTTATATAAACACTGACACTTTTAACAAGTATGTTGCTAAGTATTCAAATATTTTTAAAAATACATGCAAGGTTGCCAAAGCCCTGCACATTAGCAACAAGATCAAAACTGCAGAAAACAAAATTAAGACAGTTTGGAAAGTCATAAATAACGAGACTAACAGGAAGAAAATACGTAACACTAGCTACACATTAGATACAGCGTATGGTCCTAAAAGCTCTAATCAGGAAGTAGCTCATGAATTTGTAAATTTCTTTACCGATATACCGTTAAAAACTACGGAGGCTCTTAATTCCTCTCCTGAAGTCTCAATGGGTTTATTAAAGGCGAATGTGTCTGGCTGCCTGGCTGAATTTAAATTTAAACACATAAACCCTATGATAGTTATTAAAGCTTTCCGGCAAATAAAAGTCAAACTGACCGAAGATCTTTGGGGAATGTCTATCAGAGTTTGTACATCCATAGTTGAGACTATTGCACCATACTTAGCTTTAATTTTTAATTTGTGTGTAGACCAAGGAGTTTTCCCTGATCTAATGAAATACAGTAAAGTCATACCTCTGTTCAAATCCGGAGATAGTAAAGATACTAATAATTATAGACCTGTATCCGTGTTGCCAGTTTTTAGCAAGGTTTTTGAAAAGGTAATGCTGAATCAAATGCTCAATCATTTTAACACCAACAGAATCTTACACGATCAACAGTATGGTTTCACCAAGGGACGTTGTACAACTGACGCCGGTGTAACCTTATTAAAGCACATTTTTACTGCGTGGGAAGAGTCCCAAGACGCCATAGGAATATTTTGTGACCTCTCCAAAGCATTTGATTGCGTAAATCACGACACATTACTTTTGAAACTTGAGCATTACGGACTAGGTAAACTTGCACTTAGTTTGATGAAATCTTATTTGAAGGATAGACAACAACAAGTTCAAATAAATGGTGTTAATTCACAGGGTTTAAAAGTAAAAATGGGGGTTCCGCAAGGTTCAATATTGGGTCCTTTCCTCTTTTTAGTGTATATAAATGATCTACCCTATTTATTGAAAAACCAACCTCATAATATGGTGTTATTCGCTGATGACACTTCCCTTATTTTTAAGATAAATAGACGGGCCCAAAATCTAGATGACGTGAATAATGCCCTACTTCAGGTCCATAACTGGTTCACAGCAAACAATTTAGTGTTAAATGGAAAAAAAACGAAATGCATAAGATTTGCTTTACCAAATGTTAAAAGTAGCGATTGTGATATAGTATTGAATAAAGAGAAGCTTGAATTTGTAGATAAAACAGTTTTCCTGGGGATTACGCTTGATTCAAGGCTACAATGGGGTTCTCATTTAACATCTCTTGCGGGGCGGCTAAGTTCAGCAGCATATGCTATTAGAAAAATCCGTCAATATACTGATGTAGATACCGCTAGACTGGTCTATTTTAGTTACTTTCATAGTATACTGTCTTATGGCATTTTACTATGGGGACGGGCTGCAGACATTGAATCTATATTTATTCTGCAAAAAAGAGCCATCAGAGCCATATATAATCTTCGTAGGCGTGATTCTCTAAGGGAACTGTTTAAGGAAATTAACATCATGACGGTACATTCTCAATACATCTATGAAAACATAATGTATGTAAGAAAAAATCTACATCTTTTTAATAAAAGAGGTGATAGACACAATTACAGTACTAGAAATAGAGACCAATTAGTTCAGCCAGGCTTCAGACTCGCTAAAGTAGACTCATCTTTCATGGGGTACTGTTTGAGATGCTATAACAAAATTCCACAAAGTATTCTTGAACTGAATGAAACGAAATTTAAAACATGCATTAAACGCACACTGTGTAGGCAAGCATATTACAAGTTGGACGATTATATCGTTGATAAAAATGCTTGGCTCAATGCCGGTCCTGCTCCACAAGGACAGGGACGCATAAATGAATAGCATTACATATCCCAATCACCTGCGCTCCTGATGATTTATTTACTGCATCAGTGAGCGGGGTACACGTGGCTGAGTTTTGGGCTAAGCATATTTAAACTTTTTTCCATCGAAACGCTAAGAAGAAGAAGCATTAAATAGTATGTTGGAGCTGCTGAAGATTGTACAACTATCTTTGCTTTGTATAATTTCAATCTCTTTAGTATTATATAGCCGCATAGCCCATATTGTGTGAGTACTATGTAATAGAAAGCTGTCATTCGCGGGAAACCTACGTCTTTTCTTGACTTAAATGTGCCCTGGCGGTTAGGAGTGTGTCATGCTCACTCAAATGTCTCGCTGATGGTGGCGCGTGTGTCGGATCATTTAGTTCCCTTCAAAATGGTTGAGTTGAATGGTGCTGATACATGCGTCATGTTCGTGAACGGGCGCTGTCAGTTGTGACTGGTCATCTCTTGGTTGCCACGGCTTATTTGAATTGTTTTTTTTTTCTTTTTTTGAATTGTTTACTATGGACACTTTTAACGTACACATCTTGCTACATCGTTCTCACATAATGTACCATCTCAACATGAATGATGTAACCAAGAGTTTGTAAAAGTATACTGATTTAAAAGAGTGTCCATGGAGTTTCTTGCCCGTTCTTCTCCATAGAGATCTACGTTAGGGAATGGGCAACTACAGTACTTTCACAGTTTTTATGCCTTGTGACTGGGACTGTAGCTATTGTTGTCTTTGTTTCGACAATTCAAAAGTGCCTGTAACTGGCCTATTTGAAATAAATGCTTTGATTTTGATTTTGATTTTGACTTACCTTATAGACATAGCAGTTCCAAACACACATAACTTGCAAAAAACAATAGGTGAGAAAATTATTAAATATGCAGAATTAAAAGAAGAGGTGACCAGAACATGGATACAGGAAAAAGTGTACGTAGTACCCATAGTAGTCTCCACTACGGGTGTTATACCCAATCACCTCCACCATAGCCTCAAATTAATAGACCTCAAGGACTCTATCTACATTACACTCCAAAAAGCCGCAATTTTAAACACCTGCAGAATAGTAAGGAAGTTCATGCAAATCGAGGAAAACGAAATTTCTCCCCACGACTCACACATACACACGCTACGTTGACTTGGTATAGGCGCGTTAACGTAGCTAAAACTAGCTAAAGAAGCTAAGAAACAAATATGTTTTCCCAAAATAATAATTCCATTTATTTCAGGTCCAAGACCCATATAAAAACCAAAAATAGACAAAAATACAAACACAAACACATAAATTATAGCCAAAAACAGAATTACATTACATTAAAAAGAGACATTATAGCAAACGTGTTCTGGATAATGATTTTCGGACAAACAATTTTAGGAGAAGAAAGGGAGTACCTTTCTAAATGTTTCAATTCATACCTTTGACAAAATGCATACCCTCCTATAAAATAACAACACCGCGTTCACAAAAACAATACGGGTAATCTTTCCATACACGTATGTAGTGTGTTTATTTTGCGGTTCATAATTGTTGGAGTGCCCTAATTTTATTACTGCGACCAATTTCGACGTAGTCGCAGTTCTAACCTAACCTAATCTATTTGGTCGGAGTAAAATGCTCGTTTCAACGTCAAGGTAAATCTCAAAATGTTGTAATAAGGTGTAGTCGACGGGTAGCACTGCTACGCGGGGCTCCTATTTCTGTCCGCAGGGTTTAAAGTAACCTAACTGTCCTGTCCGGAGTCGGTGTGCCCCAAATCCTGAGTTCGCTTCACTCGCTCTTGCATCCTAAGTTTTTCTTACCACAATGCCTTCTTTATGTTGATGTTGTGACTGGGTACTCCTAATTATTAAGTAAATATTTTAGTCTAGATTGTTATTTTAAATCATCACACGGTATGGGCCACTTAAAAACACATTAAACTTCTATTTTATGGCTTGACAGGCTGACAAGTTACCGTAATTAATAAAGAAGTGTCACTCTAAACCAATTCTGGGAAGGCGATCCAAGCGTGGTGTGTTGAGAAAGGCCAAGGGCTGAGGAAGGGTGGTGGACTCGGGGCAGTTGGTTTTAAATCGCGGAAAGGTCCACACGTGGAGTCGAGCTAAGTCAGGGAGTCGGTCTAAAAACGGTTAAAGAGCTAGGACGTCCTAGGTTAGGTTCGTAAGGTTAGCGTAATCTTGGTACCAAGATGGACATGTCCCAGAGGGCTGTCGTAAGAGAGCGATTAGTACTTTATAAGTTAAATATAAGTAGTAGTAATAGTCTAGTTAAAGTGATTGTTGAGGCGCGGGAGAAGACAAGCTGTGGCAGTAGCGAAACTGGTAATGTGTGCAGTACTCTGTAAGTTAGTTGAAGACTAATCCTCTTCAATGAACAATGAATACGTGGTAAGTGTTAACTATAATTAACTCCTTGTTTAAGTAGCAGTTTGGCGGGAACGCAGAGGAGCGAGTTAATAATAATTTATTTCAGTAAGCGCTTTATCATCACGATGTATACTACTATTTCATGTGTTATGTTCCACCTCCCAATCCGAACCTTGGCACATATTCGTCATCTGCGTTTGGTTATACGGAACGGAGACCGCCTTTCGCTACACTATACAACATGTAACATAATTAACGCACATCCTGAAAGTAGTTTGTTCAGAATCGTTTACTGAATCGATTTCTAATTTTTAATATAGGTACATTTTTTTCTCAAAAATAATTAAAACTACGTAAATTACAGTCACACTACCCCTGTACTGTCAAAACAAACTAAAATAGACCGTAACGCAAGGCAATAAGACTCTTAAAAGTGCAGTTTTATTTGTATCAATACAAATTCCCGTCATTCAAAACAAAATAAAGAAAAATTAACCTTCTTTCAAGTAAGTTAAAGTGCAAACTAAAAACCTGGGAGAGAGAGAGATAGCCACCACGCGCCGGCGGCGCTACCGCGTAAGCGTGCCTACGAATCCTACGATGTATCAGTTACGCGTGGACATTTTTAGTGGAGAGTTGTGTGTTTCTAAATAATATTTCGCGCGCGATGTCTTTCCATTAAACAAATGTTCAGTACACCGAAATGGTGAGAACTTTGGCACGGTGTGGTGATAATGTGGCTCTAGCTTGCAGAACATTCAAACAAAGGTATGGTACAAGAGTAGACCGCAGGACTATGTTAGCTGCTACTCAGCGGCTTCGCGACCACGGAACGTTCCGTCCGAACACGGCAATCGACAGGGGAGCCAATGTGCGTACACGTACTCGTCTTCAAAACGAAATACTAGATTATTTCGATGAGAATCCCCATGCCAGTACCCGAAAAGCAGCGCCACGCTTTGAATGTAGTCTTATGCAATTTGGGGTTGGACGTCGGAACCACCGGGGTCACCAACTGGCTAGTTTTATGGAGAAGGAGGGCCTCTATATGATGAACTCCTTCTTCAGAAAGCGTGAGCACAGGAAGTGGGCCTCTATATGATGAACTCCTTCTTCAGAAAGCGTGAGCACAGGAAGTGGACCTGGCAGAGTCCCGATGGTGCTACTAAAAATGAGATTGACTTCATCATGTCAACCAAGAAGCAAATGTTCAATGATGTCTCTGTGTTCAATTCGGTGAAAACCGGGAGCGATCACCGCATGGTAAGAGGCACATTGAACATCAATATAAAGCTTGAAAGGTCTCGACTGATGAAGTCTACGCTCCGTCCAGCACAAATCCAGATCCAAAACCCCGAGAGCTTTCAGCTTGAACTCCAGAATCGTTTCGAGTGCCTAGGAAGCTCAGTGGACGAATGCAACGATGGGTTCGTGGAAACTGTCCATACGACTGGGTCTAAGTTCTTCAAGACACGTCGTGCACAGAAGAACAAAAAACTCTCTGATCATACTCTCTAGCTCATGAAGGAGCGGCGCGAGATGATCCTGCAGTCTTGCGACGACGTCTGCAGACGAGGCGTGGAAATACCGGCAGCTCAATAGACGGATCTCTAAATCCTTGAAACGCGACCTCCGCCGCTTTAATACCGAGCGTATCAAAGACGCTATTGAGCGGAATAAAGGCTCCAAGGTATTTTCAAGCGGGCACGCCGCAATCGCGGCGGTAAGACCCCTCTTTGAGGAGTGGCTGGATAGGCGTCACGGCGTCCTGACCTACCGCATGACGCAGGTCCTCACCGGACACGGAAGCTTCGGGAGGTACATGTGTCTGATGGGGAAGGAGGAAACGCCTGGGTGTCACCACTGCGAGGACCGCCCGGAGGACATGGTGGAGCATACGGTGCAGGACTGCCCCGCTTGGGCAGGGCACCGCCGTGTCCTCACGGCGGCGATAGGCGGAGACCTCTCGCGCCCGGCATTGGTCGAGGCCATGCTGCGGGGCGAGACGGAGAGGGAAGCGGTCGCCTCCTTCTGCGAAGCAGTCATGCTCGCGAAGGAGGAGGCGGGCCGCATGAGAGAGAGGACAGCGTCCTCCCTCCACCCCAGCCGCAGTGATAGACGCCCACGGCGCCGGACGTCGGCAGACGATCTCCGGCCACCGTAGGCGCGTATGGGCGACAAGCTGTCCGACCATGGACCATGCCCGGGTCAACGGCGCGTTGTGTTCCACGCGCGCCTCAAAGAGTGTCAGCATTATGACGGGGCCCCCCTCTAGAGGGCGAAAGCCTGCCGGGGTCGCGGGACTTATAGAATTAACGTGACCCTGGATCATAAAGGGCTATTGAAGGACACCGTGGATTTTAGTCAGTACAAGTCTGACAGTTCCTCCCACTCTGCCCTGGGTGGGAGGACTCATTTGATGATTTTACCACGATAAAAAAAAAAAAGAAAAAAAAAAAAGGTATTTTCAAGAGATCCGGCTATTGGGCAGAGCCAGCTCACGAAACTGAAGAGATCGAGAGTTTTTATGGGCAATTGTACACTTCAACTAGCAAACCCGTTGCAAATCTAGCTAACGACCCAAGAGCTAGACTGACCCGACACTATACCGAAGACATTCCGGATGTCAGCCTGTACGAGATTAGGATGGCTCTGAAACAGCTTAAAAACAACACGGCACCGGGTGATGACGGAATTACGGCCGAACTCCTGAAGGCAGGTGGAAAACCGGTACATAATTCCGTCATACTCGAGGGGAAAACGCCGCAGGCATGGTGCAGGGGTGTGGTGGTACTCTTCAAAAAGGGCGACAATGCCCGGCTGAAGAACTATAGGCCCATCTCACTTCTAAGCCATGTCTACAAGCTGTTTTCAAGAGTCATCACGAATCGTCTCGCGCGCAGGTTTGACGATTTTCAGCCTCCCGAACAAGCTGGATTCCGAAAAGGCTTTAGCACCGTAGACCACATACATACGCTGCGCCAGGTTATACAGAAGACCGAAGAGTATAACCTGCCTCTCTGCTTGGCGTTTGTGGACTACGAGAAAGCCTTCGATTCGATCGAGACTTGGGCTGTACTGCAGTCTCTCCCACGGTGCCAAATCGACTATCGGTACATCGAGGTGCTGAAGAGTTTGTACAAAAACGCCACCATGTCAGTCCGACTTCAGGACCAGACCTCGGAACCTATCCTTCTGCAGCGAGGTGTGAGACAGGGAGACGTCATATCTCCGAAACTGTTCACCGCTGCACTGGAGGATGTCTTCAAGGTTCTGGACTGGAGAGGGCTAGGCATCAACGTCAATGGCGAGTACATCTCTCACCTTCGGTTTGCCGACGATATAGTGGTCATGGCTGAGACCATGGAGGACCTCAGTACAATGCTCGATGACCTCAGTAGAGCTTCCGAAAGAGTAGGTCTTAAAATGAACATGGATAAAACCAAAGTCATGTTGAATGCCCATGTAACACCCACTCCTATCAAGATCGGAGACTCTACACTCGAAGCTGTAGACGATTATGTCTACCTGGGACAAACGGTCCAGTTACATAGGTCCAACTTCGAGAAAGAGGTCAATCGTCGAATCCGACTCGGCTGGGCAGCGTTCGGGAAGTTGCGTGGTATCTTCTCGTCCAACTTACCGCAGTGTCTCAAGACGAAAGTCTATGACCAGTGTGTGTTGCCAGTGATTACATACGAGACCGAAACGTGGTCGCTCGCAATGGGCCTCATCAGAAGGCTTAAAGTCACCCAAAGGGCAATGGAGAGGGCTATGCTCGGTGTTTCCTTGCGTGATCAAATCAGAAATGAGGAGATCCGCAAGAGAACCAAGGTTACCGACGTAGCCCGAAGAATAGCCAAACTTAAGTGGCAGTGGGCAGGGCACATTGCTCGCAGAACGGATGGCCGATGGGGCCGAAAAGTTCCGGAGTGGCGACCGCGAACCGGAAGACGCTGCGTTGGAAGGCCTCCCACTAGGTGGACCGATGACCTTGTAAAGGTTGCAGGGATCCGCTGGATGCGAGACGCACGCGAGACCGGTCAATGTGGCGACGCTTGGGGGAGGCCTATGTCCAGCAGTGGACGTCTTTCGGCTGAAATGATGATGATGATGATGATATGCATGTGTGGAGAACACTTCGTGATGATAAAGAACATCCATTCCACCTCAGAAGATGCCAGGAGTTGACTCCAAACGATTACGCTCCCCGCTTGCAGTTCAGCCGCTGGTTATTAGAAAATTGGCAGCGGAACATAATTTGGACAGATGAAAGTACATTCACACGTGTGGAGATGTACAATCAACACAACACACATTTATGGATGCACGAAAATCCTCACGCATGCAGAGTGGATTCCTACCAACACCGTTTCTCAGTTAACGTCTGGGCCGGTGTCATTGGTGCAAACATACTGGGGCTTGTATTCTTACAAAGATTAACAGGAGACGCATATTTACAGTTTTTACGAGAAACTCTACCTACACTGCTAGAAGACATACCTCTTCATAATTTACAAGAGGTATTCTACCAACACGATGGTGCCCCTGCTCATTTCACTAGGACTGTTCGACAACACCTTGATGATGAGTTTGGAGAGCGCTGGATCGGTCGCGGCGGGCCTGTGCAATGGCCTCCCAGATCAGCTGATTTGACGCCTCTTGACTTTTTTTTGTGAGGACGTATTAAATCGTTAGTTTATTTTAGTGAGACAACAAGTGCCGAGGACCTGAGAAACAGGATAGTGAATGCTTTTGAAATAGTGAAAAATGACAAAATGCTTTCTAAATTAAAACATCAATTAAGAAAACGGGCATTAAAGTGTATTGAACAAGGTGTTGGACATTTTGAAAGTGTATTAAAAATACAACGTCGTATGAGTGTTTAGTGTTTGTTATTTGTGTTTCTGTCGTCGTGTAGTGGCAAACAATAAGTCAAGTACCTATTTCATTTTTTAAGTTATTGTAAAGTCTGTTTTTTAATCTCGGAGACTAAATTGACAAGTACAAATGGCAAACTGACTTAGATTTCAATAGCATTTAAGCCAATTTTGACATTTTCACTTGTCAATTTAGTCTCCGAGATTAAAAAACAGACTTTAAATACCTTGATTAACATCTTTTAAACACGCCGTCTTTGAATAAATCATTTTGTACCGAATATTGGCATTGTATCATAATCAATAAATAAAATCATTCAGAGTCGACAGTCCAAAGCCTGAAAAGTGTGATGGAAAGATGCAATCAAATGTTTACTAGACATACTCGTACATAAACAAATCGATGCTCGGTATGATGATAGGTACCTACGAATTGTGTCGAGCGGCGTTAACTCGTCTCGAACGCGAGCCAATACCTAGTTACCTACTAGGCTAGCAAGACCCTCATACATACGTAGGTATACGTGTGCGTTCGTGGATTTGTACTGTGACCACAACATTCTACTGGAATTAGTATAACTAAATCAATAAATAATCAATGCTCACACATTTTTAACTAAAAATTCAGTGTATGTATTATGATTATAATATAATATACTAATTGGGGTGTCTGAGGGTGCGAGTTAATTACGTTACATGTTGTATACACATTTCGTGGATACGACATGTACACTATACACTAACACACCCGACTATAGACGAATGTTAACTTTTATCTGACTAACCACAAATTTAAAAAAAGAGCCACACAAACCACCACAAATTAGAAATTCCAATTGGAATAAACTATATTGTTCAGTGGTGAAGGCAGCACCATAATATTCACGATTCGATTAAAACAAGTTATATTGCTCAGTAATATAATGCCGACTTGTACTTGTGGTACAAATCAATCAAACGCTGCTGATGAATACTGCATTCTGTAAAGGTCTAGCTCAGAAACATTGCGTAGAGATTGTTGGCGCACATTTCAGGGAGTGGGGGTAAGTTTTACTAAGTATCCTAAACTGAATGGATAGCTACGTTCTTAGGAACGCTAGGGACTGGGTCTCGTTAAAATTAACCCCGGCCACTGGTAGGCCTATTACTGAATCGACACTATTTAGCGAGACACGCAACCACGACATGGGGTACAGTAAAGAAATGTGAAGTGACTCTGGAATAACCACTTCGGCGTCCACCAATAACAATCGCAATATGATCTGCTACAGACCGAGTCTACGATACGCTTGTGAAAATTGTGTTATAATATAGTAATTGGGATAATCTGCCATAAGGGTGTTATTATTTATTTATTTATTATTTATTTATTTATTTATTTAAAACTCATAAACTATCATTACAGGTTACAAACCTAATGCGATAGCTAAGACTACTTTTAATAATTAACTATTTAAAATAACCTTACATTACTAACAATTACACAACCTAACCTTACACAAAATTAACTTAAAAATGTTTTACAGTCAAAAAACGTGAGTACGCGTATAAGTAGAAATACTAGAAACCTGTCTTCTTCAATGGTAGTGGCCTCACAACCCACTGCTTTAGGATTGGGAAAGACATGTAGATAGAGCTTAGGGAACGTGACCTGTGAGAGTTCGTAGCAGTGTCCTCAGTAGGGCTATGCACTTAGGTACTAACAGTACACGAACGCCGGGCAAACGTTGTAATAAAGTTGTAAAAAAAGAATCATGGAATCGTTTGCGTTTACGAATCGGCATCTAGTATTTTGGAATCAAATAAATTAACGTAAAGAATAAATAAATAAATTCTTAAGCGCAAGCGGAACGTTTCCTTTACCAAACATTTCATTATATAGCATATCTTTGCGCTCTCTTGTCTTATTAGCTTCATACTTTATTATTGATTTAGTTTTATAAGGTTTGATATTATTCATGATGTCTTAACTGCAAATCCCCAATATTAACTTCACCTAATACCCCTCCCTGTCCCCTAGCTTCTAAAGTCAGGACAGGGCTGGAGGTGAGTTTTCTTAGTCGGTGGGAAGATGACCAGTTTGGTGACGAGTCTTAAAGGGCCGTGCGGATGGCGGAGCACGGCCTCTTCTCCTTCGGGAGAAGCCGACATTATTACTAATATTTACAGGATTTAGGAAAAACGAAAATCAGCCTAGGGTAATTTAGGAACAGCCACAATGTGGTGAGTAGTGTATAAAAAACAACATAAAAAATGGGGTACGATAGACGCTTTCGACTTATATTTATTTATACAATTATGGATAGCATAACGTCTACTTTTACATTTTTGTTGATATATAAAACCATGGAAAAATACACCGAACAAACAATATTCGTTAAAAAATAATTCTACAGTTTGATAAGTTTGTTAAATAAAAAAAATGATTATAAAAATCATTGCATTGTATTTCTGTGAAACATGTTTCATTCAAGTAAATAGTCGTTAAAACAATAACATTGGAAATAAAAATACAAGAACCAAATATTATATGAAACATTTTCGGCGAAACGAAATTCTCTGAGATTTCTGTCTGCGAAACAAGGGGACACCCCATGTACCAATATACAGGGATATTTTTTAAGCAATGCGCAAAAAAAATTTGGTGGTTCAAATTCAACCCCCGCTTCACACGTGTGTCGTTCTCGTAGCAACAGGTCACGATGTCGGACTTAAGTAATCGCGAGTTTTATGAGATGGTTCGGGTGTATTTACTAAGTGGTGAAAGTTTACTAGCAGCTCGAAGAATGTATGCAACGGAGAGCATACCTCGAATGCGAGCCCATGGTATCCTTAACCACGCGGTTCCTAATGAAAGGACCATTTTAGCAGCCACTCAAAGGCTGTTTGATCACAGTCAGTAATGCTGCTACGGTGGTACGACCGCCGGACTAATCTGCTTCGCAGTACATAACACGAACGCAACTACTGTGATCTACTGTGCCGTATGAATAAACATCAACGGCGGTGATTTCTCAGCTTACCGAGCTTTGTTTTATATCGCCGTGATAAAACAGTTATACATACACATAATTATAAAGCAGTGTTATGAATTCGCCGATGAATAAGTCTGCTTCAGAGTCGGAGATTAGCCTGATGGGAAATGACGATAAAAAGACGCCACCCAATTATGTATTCCAAAGGGTTAAGAGAAGCCGTGAAGAAATATCTATTGGAGAACAGTTGGAAGATTTTAAGAAAAAAATAAATAAATGGAAAAAAATGAATAAAGGAGATGGTGGCTCTCTTTCTAACTCAACAGGGAAATGAGACCCAACAAGTTTCAGCAACTTTGAAAGAAATACAAAAATCTAACTTAAATATAGAAAATACGATCACTCACCTTATGGCACAAAATCAAGATCTAGAAAAGAAAATGTCTCAGTTGGAAAAGCAGGCCAAGGAAGACCGTAAATATAAGTCTAAGCTGTGCTGCAATCACCTCGGCTTCAAAACACAGGAAGATACTCCCATCTTCCTGTCTGAACATGTAACCTGCTGGACTGCTTACGGTAAAATTTATATCAGGAAAAATGATCAGGCACCAACCATAACCATAAGAAATGAAGAACAAATTCACCAACTTATAGTGAAAACATGACTTTGTACTGTGCACATTTCTTCTGCACGAGGTGTGAGTGAATTTGTTAAAAAAAATCCCAGCTATGCTCACTCAATTTTCCCGCAGCAAGTTATTATTTTATTGTCTTCATAGATTTAAGGTACCTATTAGAATAAAAAAAGAAATAGCGCCCAACAAGGCGTTTGACTGTTCACTTTGAAAAAAAAGTCGTATGGCACCATAATGTTCCAGTTTTTAAGCCATATCGTCGCCTCAACGCCGTTCAGACCTCTACCGCTCAGAATTAAAGCGCCCAAAAACACGCCTTTTGTAGTCATCACCCACATTATCACATTTTGATCAGGCCTTCAGTTCTCACACACATCCCGCCTGTAATCCCCGAAGGGTTAGGCACAGATGTGTACCTAATCGTACACCCACATTACACCAGTTATGTTGAAGTCCCATGTAATAGGGGGCGAGCCTATTGCCATCAATCGGGCACAAATCCAGACTCCTTAGCTGCTACTGATAATTCCTTATGGAATAACCAAACAACACTTTACTCAACCCGGGAATCGAACACGCATACACAACAAAATTTACACGCGAACGAAGTCGCGGGCAACAGCTAGTGTGTAATAAAACTATATTAAAGATATTTGAAAAAAAAAATACGAGAGAGTACTAACTAGTACAGATGTACCGAAATATGTTTTTTTTTGTGTTTATAGATTTTGATTTTTCATGGTTGTATGTTTGCTTAGTTAGATTCAATATTTATTGTAAATCATGGTTAGACCCCAAACAATCACTAAAAAAAAAATACATCCAAATCTAGCGTTATCTAGAAGTTATTCATTTCTAGAGTTGTTTCTGATAATTTTGATTTTAGGGTCATCACTTCACAAAAAATAATATTTTATGTTTGTAGGTTTCAATTTTATGTTGGCTTGTATTTTATTATAAAATATTATAGAATAATAATACACGTATACATATTTACTCCCACTCTCATAAATTTTACAAATATTCTTATATTTTTTTTATTTTTACATCGGACTAAACATACAACTAAAGTTAATTACTAATACTAATATTTTTTCAAGCTTTATTGCATGTCAAGCCAAGTTCAGAGAAGAACAGGGTGAAGCACACTTTACACGAATCATTTCGATCTACTTTCAACCATCCAATGTATTAGACCTACAAAACTCGTTAAAGCAAAACTCTCAATATTTACAAACAAATATTTAACTTTGAAAACTTGCCAAGTTGCATAATCAGAAGCAAGGAACCTAATAAACTATCTTTTACCTCCATAGAACTTGGCACCCATTTAGGTTTATATTTTATATCGTGTTAGTTTTAGTTTCAGGTGGGACTTAGTTAATTTTGCACTTATTATCGCACAGCTTGAACCACTTAGTCAATAGACTTGAAACTTTAAAAATAAAATATTAAAAAATATTTAATATTTTATTTTCAAAATTTCAAGTCTCGTCGTTTCTGTGAAACTTTTTATTCTCGGAGTCGATTGACTTGAAAATTTGCGTACATACTCTTCAGTTAAAATTATAAGATACGTGTATCACAATTTTTGCAAAATCAACCCCCAATTTAAAATTCAATGTCCTGACTGGCTGACTGATGTACCAACGCACAGCCTTAACTGCAGGTCTTAAAGACATGAAATTTGAAGGGTGTATACTTTGTGAAGAGTGGGTATCCATTATGAAAGGTTTTTTCGAAATTCCACCCCTAAGAATGTGAAATAGGGAGTTGAATTTTCTGTGAAACTTAATATTCTCTAGGTCGATTGACTCGAAAATTGGTGTACACACTCTTCAACTAAAATTATGATACATGTGTATCACAGTTTTTTTTTAATCATCCCCCAACAGAGTCAAATGGGGCTTCGAAGCTCACGTAGACGGGCGCATGGCGGAGTATTTACCTATTAGTAACTAGGTAGGATTTTTCTGAGGTAGACGTGTCTGTAAATATATGTCAAATCCCGATTTTGGTGTTGGCTCGTGATACGCGACATTGATATTAGATATTATGTAAAAGTACTAGCTTATGCCCGCGGCTTCGCCCGCGTGGAGTTCGGGAATTGCCCACGAGATCTAACTTCTGGAATAATAAGTAACCTATGTGCTATACCAGACTATCAACCCGTCCCGTCCCGTCTATCCTGTCTATCTTTGTGCCAAGTTTCATACAGATCTGTTCAGCAGTGATTGAGTAACAAACATCTATCCATCCAAACTTTCGCATTTATAATAGTTTATGTAAGATATCTTATTACGTGTAACATTAGTTTTTACTTTTAAAGTTGAATAAGTAATAAATAATAGTTAGTATAAGTATTTAATTTTATTTGAGTAATACATGCACACTCGAGTTTTTTTTCATGCACTTACTTATAACTTGCAAATATTTTCATAGTTAATAGTTATATCAATTACATTTCATATTATGTGAATTTTTGATACCTTGGTTTGAAATTGGAAACCGGTGACGACAGTCAAATGATTTATTATTAATCTCATAATTTTAATTCGACTCAATCGACCCACAGAATATTAAAGGAGATTGGTTAGTTGGGTATCTCATCAAATTCAAACGTTTCAAAATCTAGTTATATGCAAATTAAAGGTCTTATAGCTGTAGTTATTTTTCAAGCTAAAATGTTTTTTTAGTTGTTGGGAGTAATTAGAAAACCATGATTTTAGGGTGCAAAAACAAAACGCATTAATGCAAAACAAAACGCATAAAATAGAACCAATTAAATGTATGACGTCGTCAGTGTTGCCATATAATAAACCCAAATCGATGACCACTTTAGTGAAGTAGAAAAATATCGTTTATTCAAAAAATTGATTTAAATAGACGAATAGACGGCCAAAGCAATTCCACAAGTATTATGTATGTTTTGGAAAGTATCTTTCGTCCAAATATTGTTCATTAAATAAAAATAAAGTAGATTGATTTGATTCGAGAATATATGCTCACTTTAAACAACATAATTATAATTTAAATAGCATTGCTTTCACTAAATTAATTTCGTATTGATTCGATGATTTTAATCGATTCGAATCGATTGTTAATCAATATTTGGCAACACAGCTGTCACTTATGTCAAATACAAAAAAATATATTTACGTCAGGATTTTTTTTTGTGTTTTACGTTTAAACCCTGCATAATTCGTTCTTTGTGATATGTGTAATGTTTTCTGCATCTATAAATGAAGTGTGAACTTTTATTTTGAGCCACCACATTGCTATAAAATTAAAAAAGACAACTATAATATTGGACACAGTTTTTATGACTACTATTTTCTGAACAAACATTGTTTTTAGATCAACACTTCTGATTATGTATGCAATTCTTGCTGGGCGATAGGAATGCATCAGCTGCAACATACCTGTATTGTTTGTGTACTTCAGTGATTGAGACTGAGAGTCATATCAATCATGCATCAGAGGAGGAAACCCAGATAGTTGCAATAATTGACCAGAGGATACAGTCACGTCATTCTATGTTTTTTTCTCTATTATTTTCTGGAAGAATGACACACTCAAAGAAAAAGAGACGTTAAGAGGATGCTGATTGCTGGTGTTGAATAACTTCACCTAGATGAACCTGTCTATTTTTTATTATAGTTATTAATGGTGACAGTCGGAAAAGAGTCTATACTTACTGGGGCGGGCCATAATTAGAAGTATATTAGCAGGGTTATAGTGGAATCCGATTTCAAGGCAATTAAGTTCATATGCGTCAAACCAAAGTATTGAATTATTTTAACAGGTTACATTAAATGAACCAATTTACGTAACTTGTTGGGAACAACCACAACAAGAACTTCTGTGAAGACACGAAAACCAGCTTCGAGTTCAGACAATCACTCTGCCCAACTTAAGAAGAGTACCAGAAGCACCCAGGCACTGCTTATTTAGTGGATGTCGCAACTCTGAACGTTTTCATGTCTCTAACAACATACGTCGACACATGGTGATTGAAAATAACTTTTTAATATTGTTATCATTAGAATTAAAAGTTATTATAAATACTATGGTTTAATTTTTTTACCTATTCTATTTTAAATTATTCATTATCTTTTATCCTATCGACAACCATCTTGTGGATGGACCATGGACCATCTAGGATGCGGATTCGAATCCCGCAAACGGTACGTTATTACTATTGTAAGTGACGTCATAGCAATTGGATGGCCTAAAATAATTCAAAATCTTCTTATCTATAATTGCCGTTTTCTTATCTCAACTTAGAACACCCTACTTTAAAATCTTACTAGTGCTTAACACAAAAATCCTTCCATAGTTAATAAAGTACAATCTATCCACTTTATCTGATTGAAATGTTGATCTAAAAGGGTCTGCCTTGGTTTACATTAAGTAGGTATGTACTTCTAAGTATTATTTTTGGTGGTCCGTTTTGAGGTTATGTATAAATCAATTTAATATCCCCAACTCTAATGTATATCTTACCATTACATATTTTGTTATACTCTATTGTAGCATTCAAATCCATATAATCATTCTATGAAACGGTAAGCCCGTATGTGATACTGAAAATACATGGGTTCATGCCAATCTCCTTTCACATAAAATTAAACCCCCCATTTCACCCTCTTAGGAGTGGAATTTCGAAAACCCCTTTCTTGGTGGATACCTACTCTTCACAAAGAAAGAATACACCCTTCAAATTTCATGTCTTTAAAACCAGTGGTTTAGGCTGTGTGTTGTTATATCAGTCAGTCAGACAGGACTTTGAATTTTATATTGGGGGATGATTTTTGAAAAACTGTGATACATGTGTTTCATCATTTTAACTGAAGAGTAGAGTTCACAAATTTTCAAGTCAATCGATTCCGAGAATAAAATTTTCACAGAAAATTCATCACCCCATTTCACCCACTTAGAGGTAGAATTATCAAAAACGCTGAGATACGTATAAATTAATTTTCAATCGTCAGCCTAAACACAAAATTTGAAGATCCTAGCTTCAAAACTGACGGACTTTCATATAAACTTCCATCCCCTAGTTTACCCCTTTAGGGGTAGAATTTCGAAAAACCCTTTCTTAGTGGATATCTACTCTTTACAAAGAATACACCCTCCAAATTCCATGTCTCTAGGACCAGCAGTTTGGGCTGTGCGTTGATATATCAGTCAGGACTTTGAATTTTATATGTATAGATTATGTCTATGAATAGATTCCTAATGAACCATTTGATTGTTGTCACTGGTGTCCAATCTCAAACCGAGGTATCAATATTTCACATAATTATGTAATCTCATTGATATTACTTTGAACTAATATTTGCAAGTTATAAGCATGTGCACTAACACACTACACTAACTATTCTTTCATTATCATCATCATCATTTCAGCCGAAAGATGTCCACTGCTGGAAATAGCCCCCCTCCCTCCCAAACTATTATTTATTACCTATTCAACTTTAAATGTAAATACTAATATTACACGTATAAATGCGAAAGCTTGGATGGATGGCTCTTTGTTACTCAATCACGCCAGAATGGCTGAACAGATCTGGATAAAACTTGGCACAGAGATGGATTATAGTCTGGTATAGTACATACATAGATTACTTATTATCCTAGAAGTAAGATCCCGTGGGCAATTCCCGAACACCACGCGAGCGAAGCCGCGGGCATAAGCTAGTTTACTTAATATAAAGCATCAAGTAATTGCAATCAAAGATAGAACAAAAACGCATGGATCTAAAGTTATTGCGATTTCTATGGTTTTTATGAACACCATAGAACAAAAAAAGAAAAAAATCATATCTCCAGATTGGGACAAAATTTTCACACGGGTATTTTACTCATACTTTTAAAATAGCCTGTTCTATCGGATAAGTTAATAAAAAGGGGATGTCCGTTTTTCGGGGCAATAATAACACTGTGTACCGTGGCGTGGGGCGCGGGGATGCGGGGTTTGAGTCTGAACTCTGATGTACGATCAGATTGAGACAATAGTTTTTTATTTACACGTGAAACAATCTGTACGTTGTGTAGAGACGTGGAGGGCGCGGAGTGCACGGGGATGGGGGGCTCAGTCTGCGGGGAAATCAGCGGCGCGCGAGCACGCATTAATCATCACACGGTAACATTCGGACAGCAGCCGGTAAATCTGACAACAACCCAACCAGAAACTCGATACCCCTCGCAACGAGACCAAATAAAGATCACTCTGATTATGGCAGTGATGAAATAACAAGCGTGTGTGGCATGCAAGCGGACAGACGGGCTGAAATGCTACATCTATCGGGGTTTGACATCGAAACCTTAAAAAGACATAGGGGCGGTCGGAAATTGATGTGCGTGTAAGCAAAAGTGTTAAATCGAAGACAGAACAAGCAGATCACGAAAGAAGACAGAAGAGAGAATAAGCGATACTGCAGCCTCGGACTTAACGCTACGACTGCGTGGAGTACACGCTCTAAAGAATTTCCCTTTCATCGCGGACGTATTTAATTTGATGTGTGTGCTAATGACGCGCCGGTGCCGCGGTGTCGAGTGATATTGTCTCAAGCGCGCAGCTGTTGCGAATCACGGCTGCTTAGTAAACACCCCCATTTACACATCGTGTGCGTCCTACCATCCCACACCTACCCCACTGTCCTCCCCGTGCCCCTCCCACGCGCATCTCACCCCGAGCCTAGGATAACTATAACAGCGTGCTGATGAACGCGACTATTTGAACCGTGTGGGGTGGCGCCTCAGCGGAGCTGGCCAGCAGGAGCTCGGTTACGATCTGTGGCGGCTGGACTTGCCTCCGCTCTATACTAACGATGTGCTGCAGAGCGGTTCATTTGCGAAGTAAGCTCGCCACGGTCGGGCTGAGTATGCGTTTCCATTCTAAAACATCATAATGCACTTAGAAATGTAAATCAGAAAAGGTATACGAGGCTATGGTTGTTAGTAATCTGGGTATCACGTGCACTGTACATAGTTGAGTGGCGAAGAGGCGATATCACCGCGACGCGCGACGTCCCTCGTCTCATTGATCGCCTGCGCACTTGTCTAGTGTGGAGGATATGGTATTATGCACACGTGGAGACAGCAGCAAATTTACATATTTTCGCTATTTTGGGATCATACCTTACAGACTAACAAACATAACGTTACTGCATTAGAACCCAATGATTTGGCACGCGACGATGGCATAAAACCGGACGGCATGTCTTTGTTTCCATAGAAGATGGGTAGGCCTTTAGTGTGGGACGCAACATGTGTCGATATAATCTTGCGCCATCCCATCTTCCTATCTCATCGTGCTGTGCTGGGGCTGCCGCTGCGGCTGCAGAGAACCTCAAGCGGCCTAAGTATAGTAACCTTAAACACTGTTTCAAGCTTTCACGGTTTACACATATACTGTCACTTACGGGATATCTTCCGTGATTGTTCATTATTTTCGCGTTTTTTGCGTTATTTTTTCGCGTAGCAAAAGACAAAGAAAGAGGGTAGATAGATTTGTCTGCTCTTAACAATTTATTTTTCCATCCACCCGCATTCTCCAGTCAACCCGCGATCATGGCGCTTGCAACAGCGCCGAAATATCGGGAGCTCAAAATAATGAACAATCACGGAAGATATCCCGTAAGTGACAGTATATAG
This sequence comes from Noctua comes, assembly GCA_963082995.1. Classification (NCBI taxonomy): domain Eukaryota; kingdom Metazoa; phylum Arthropoda; class Insecta; order Lepidoptera; family Noctuidae; genus Noctua; species Noctua comes. Next base: position 74,920 of record OY720282.1, read on the forward strand.
TAACCTTATTGGTAACCATAATTTCGAGCCGTTTGGGGTTGAAAGTCTAGGACCAGGGTCCTAGACCAGGGTCCGAGTGCTCGCAGCCTTTTAAAAAAACGCAAATAAAAATTTCAAAACGCTTAATTTATACTTCCCATGACCCAAGGGCTGGCTTTTACATTGGCCAGGGGCTAAGCCTTACCACACAACTTGGCAAAGCCGCCAGTCTCTTGGGGACATTATTACCAGTTGACAGCATTGAGGAGGAGGTTTTTGACGCCATTTTTTAGTTTATTTTTATGTTAGTTACGGTTATTTTAATTGAGTTCACTTGAGTATTAGGTCAATGTTAGAAAACAGCAGCACAACAAGTAAGTAACACACAGACGCATGTGCAACTGCAAGCTCATGTACTGTGTAGCGTGTATCCCGTGGCAGGCAGCTGTTACATCGCGCGATCCTGGTTCGTAGGGACTCGACGATGTCCAGGTGATCAGTGGATACGTTACATTACACTTTACGAGATTATTTGTTAGGAAAATACGTTTGCACAGCATCTGGGCTCGTTGCTCAGGGCCGAACGATATCTTAGTACATTCACTGATTGGACTTCCGTTTACATCGGTGTGGGTGGGGGTTCAGAAACGGGGTCGCGGGATACGGGGGTAGCTCGTCGTGTCCGCATGCCAGACGTCACCTCGTCATGTAGAGCTGCTGCAACTCCCCCCGCTTGTGATGCCAGCAGGTTGCGCACGAGCGTCGTTTTCTGTGTCGCACGGAGCGCGTTTCTTCCGAGTAAGTCAAACACAAACTTGGACATGGTAGATAAGACGAATGGACTACCTTGCATAGATCGCAATCTCTACAAATAAACACGAAACAAACAACTAAATCCCTTTGTTTAGAAAGCTATACAATGAATAATATAGTAAAAGACAAAAGCTCATATGGGATTGGCATCACACAATGCAAGTATATGTCATCAAGTACAACTACCGACACGACTTGCGTTTTATTCCTGCGCGCCGGCACCGCGCGCACCGCTCGCATCGCGGCGCTGCTGACGAGAGCACAAACAACACGTGCTCGTGCTCCCCGTCTTCGCGCTCACCGACAAATAATTGAGCGCAGATTGTAAGTAAACAACTCACGCAGCGCGGCGGCAGCTACAAGTCCGTCACTATCGCTACGCAACATCGCAGATGTTTCCTATAGTTTGCCTCCAGTGTCCAGTCCGGAACTGCCTCGTTGTACCGATTCACACTTGATTGAAGTAAGTATTCGACTACCCTTGCATATAAATTCACCGCATAAATTAACATTTTCCTGTTAACTGTCGTGCTTCTTCTACTAGTAAAAGAGTAACGTGAAAGTGACCCCATCTGCTGCATAATGACCAGTAGGTTACTTTACACCTCTGCGCACTTCTTCGAGGACTTAAGATGTATGTTTACGTAATACACTGATTTAGCTTTGAGCGATTTGATAGAGAGCATATTTCTGTTGCGCCTCGTAGCCTCGTAGCACTCAGCGTTGCGTAGTACTCAGACGAGCGTAGCAGATAGTTAGCGCAACTCATTTAATACTTTGATTGCGTTGCGTAAAACCCGGACATAGTTGGATGTTGTTTAAGAGCGCAGGTCGCCCCCCCTTCCCCCCAGCGCGCCGGTAGCCGGCTAACTAAGTGACGGAGAAGACGGAGAAGGATTCACGGAGACGCGGCGTGATTTTTTTCTACATAAATATCGCTTATCCTGCGTTGAATGGTATTGTCAGAGAGAGGTATACTTTTGAGCTTTTCGACCTCTTGTTTGCCAAAACATAATCTTTGCTATATCTAAAGCTGCTGGTACAAATCAATTTTCGCCAGAGCTACACAACAGCCGCTACAGCCGCACAATATAGGATTGAGTGAGCATCGGTGAGGTCTTCGCAGTTGTGAAAATAGTTTGACAACTGCGAATCCAGAACAGCCACCAGCGCCCTATTTTTGTTATGCATGGGCAAACGAGCTATGCATGACCTAAGATCGGGTTGCATGAACCGATATCCTCGAATCGTACCCTCCAAAGCACTCCTCATTTCACATTGCATTCTTATTATTATTATTTTAGTATAGATAAATTGAGACTTTCTTTACTGTACGTGTATTGAATGCACCGGGGCGCGATCCGTTTAAGTAAAATTAAAATAAATTGAGCAACGTACTCGACGCGAGCTGGTAACACCTAGCTGGTGTACCGCGGCTGGAGCGTGCCGGCCGGCAGCTAGCCGGGACGTCACATGATTTATTGTTAGACTTGTGAGAGGAGTCGCAATATTGAATATCCTCCAATATACCAAGAACCAATGTGAGTTTCACATACGCTTCGGTTTTACATTATTGGACTGACTGCGAGGAGTTGTAGAGGTATTGTTGTCGTGTACATAATGCTGCGCTAGTGGCGGCATGCTGAGCGTGTGAGGAGCAGCGTACGGCACGGCGCGGAAACCCTTCTCGAGCTCTTCAGTAGAGTTATATGGCAGTGCCGCTGTGTCGCTATGTCGCTGTGTAGCCGCGCCGCACCGCGCCGCGCTCGTTGCTCGTCGCGACCCGTGATGACTCGTCGCGAGCCGATAAATTCCCGAGGACTATAAAAGCTCTATTTTTATACCGATTGCGTTACGATTCACTGGCTTAGATACGTTTATTGCCGCCGAGTCAATCGTATTTTCTTTTCTGGCTTGTATTACTCAAGTTCTTACTTTGTTCGATTCATAAAACGGAGCTATGGGGTTTGAACTCAAGACTTATTACTACAAGAGGAAGGCTTTAAAAGAACCTCAAGCTTTTATATGTTGTATGTATTTACATTCAACCTCTCCGAATAAGTAGGGTATGTACGTGTACTAGTTTCATAGTTATTATGCGTATCCTCAAACCAATTTGTTGGGCCCAGTATATAAATGAGTCAAGGAATATAAACAAAGTTAAGGTTTGCTGCGGTGCGTTGCCGTGACACGTCGCCGCGGCGTGCGCCGAGCTGTGCTGTAGTGTCCCAGGCCCCCATTCCATGGTACGTTGGTCGCTTGTCGCGTGACATCTCACAGCTTTGCACGGTCGCACCATATTCTTAGCGTATATACAGACTAGGTACATTCGTATGTGTGAACGCGTGCACTCGCTCGCATGAGCTCATAGTGTACTCCGCAGGTGATGAATTGATTCGATCGATAGGCGTAATTAATCAGTTGTCCAAAACAGAGAGCCGGGCACAGAGCATCATATATAATAGCCGGGTAATTCAAAGTAGCAAGATCCGTCGAATAGTCCTGTATAATATGCAAAGCTGAGGTCGTGGGGCAATACAATAAAACATGGAAAAACTGTGAACGAAAGAAAACGAACTAGTTATGATTTTTTTCTGCCTGTCATCTGTCAGTCGGTGATCAGTGTTGGCAACTGAAGAAAATTAAAGCAACTCGATTTGATAAGCTGATAAGCACTTGTCATTTGATTTTCATACATATTTTAAGATTTTACCGATTCATTCGTTATCGATTACTAAGAATCCAGGCATGTATTTAATCGAGTATATATAGTTTCATAACTTAATTTAAGTTTTCTCGCTTCCTAGACAGAAACATGGTACTGTATTTTGTGATTTCCTTTAGAAAAATATAACGGTTTTTTTAATACACATTTCAACTACATAGTTAACTGCTGGGCCCAGGATTTCCCCTCTCCTTTCTGTGACGAATATATTCTATCCGTCTATGCACGATGCGCTCATATCTGCATCTATACTTATAAAATTCTAAGTCCTGACTGACTGACTGACTTATATATCAACGCACAGCCCAAACCGCTGGTCTTAGAGACATGAAATTTGGATAGTGTATTCTTTGTGAAGAGTAAACATCCACTAAGAAAGGGTTTTTTGAAATTCCACCCCTAAGAGGGTGAAATGGGGTGTTGAATTTTCTGTGAAACTTTTTATTCATGGAGCCGATTGACTTGGAAATTTGTGTACATACTCTTTAGTTAAATTTATGAGATACGTGTATCACAGTTTTTCCAAATTTACCCCCCAATTTAAAATTAAATGTCCTGTCTGCCTGACTGATATATCAATGCACAGCCTAAACCGCTGCAGCTGTTCCGAGAGACATGAAATTTGGAAGGTGTATTCTTTGTGAACAGTAGGTATCTACTAAGAAAGGATTTTTTTAAATTCCACCCCTAAGAGGGTGAAATGGGGTGTTGAATTTTCTGTGAAACTTAATATTTGCTGGGTTGGTTGACTCGAAAATTGGTGTTCACACTCTTCAATTAAAATTATAAGACATATTTTATTTATTTAAACTTCATTTACAATAGTGGTACATAGGCGTACTTAATGCCACAAGGCATTCTCTACCAGTCAACTTTTGGGTTAAATAAGAAAACATTGTGATAGGGTACAAAATAAATACATAAAAAATAACTACTTGCTTTCGAAAACTTATACACATCAACACTGTCTAGGGATATTTTGGATTTACTCAATTTACTCAAAATTTAATAACAATAACATACAACATTTATATATTTTTATAAACCCCATGTATCAGATTACACTCCAGAATAAAAGAAAACTATTTTTTTTTGCAAAAAAAAATTTTTATTCAAATAAAGAAAAAACCTGAAATAATGGTAAAACTAACAATGAATGTGTTTCTCAAGAAAAAGTGAAAAATAAGGAAAAATATACCTGTTTTTAACAGTTATGTGAAAAATCAGTAGTCAGTAAAACACGCATGACGTTAATAACGGTCCTGCAACGGTTTTTCATGCTTTGGATTTAGTTATCCAAGTCTTGCTGCGGTATATTGTCCCAAGTCCGGCTAAGATGCAAAAAAATTGCCCTTCCGTCGCAATGTTTGCAGGGAAATTCCTCAAAGCCCTTCTTTGGAGCATGTCCCACGCGTGTTCCATAGGGTTTAGGTCAGGCGATTGAGCGGGCCAGCCTAAGACCGATACGTCGTGCTCCTGCAACCAGCTCGTCACCACTCTCGCTGTGTGCGGACGGGCGTTATCGTGCATGAGCGTGAATTCTTGGCCCATTTGTTGTCGATGGGGGTAGATTATTGGTACTAGCACCTCTTTACGGTATTTTTCAGTCGTAATGGTGTTTCTGATCCAAACGAGGTCTGTTCTTCCACCAACACGAATTCCCGCCCAAACCATAATTGTCCCGCCGTAGTATGAATGGACTTCCTGAGGATGTTGCAGACGGCTCTCACGACCAGGAACTCGCCAAACAAGTACTCTACGTGTATAGGGATTGAAACCGAACCGGGACTCATCAGTAAACAGCACTACAGACCACTGGTTATCTTCCCAGAGCAAATGTTCACGAGCCCACTCTAGTCGTCGTCCACGATTTCCTCGGCGTAGTGCTGGAGTACGAAGCGGTCTGCGAGCATGAAGGTTAGCTTCATGCAGCCTTCTCCTCACAGTTTGGTCACTCACAAGCAACTGGTGCTCTGATTGGAGCCTCTGAACCAACTGCATGGCCGTAACATTTGGTTGTCTTCTCGCGGCAACTTGCAAAAATCGGTCTTGTCGTTGAGTGGTTATGCACTTCCCGCCTGGGTGTCTTTCAGCCACTTCATCAGTAGCACGATAACGTGACCATAACCTTGATATCACGTTTTGTCTTGTTCCAATCTCCTCAGCAATACTCCGTTGTGTAGCCCCAGCTTGGAGCATGCCTACTGCCCTTAACATTTCCTCTCTTGTTAAATGGCACCGCTGCATGATGCACACAATAACATTAATTCGAAATTTACCGATAACTTGTTATAAAACTTAAATTAGACACAAAAAAATAGCCAAAAACTACTGTAGGTAAATGAAACATTCGGACTTCGCTACCATTATGCCGCGTAAATCTTTTGTTTTTTAATTTATTTTTTCAAATTCAAATTTAGAATCGTTCAAAAAGGTTTACAAAATAAGCTTTCTTCAAAAGAATTTAAAACTGGCCAGTATTTTTGGAGTTTAAGAACTTTATACAAAATATCCCTAGACGGTTTTGATGTGTGTATTTAAGCACTTATAATGATACTAATAAATATACACGGTTACTTTTAGGTCGTTCTGGAACCGAAAGCCACAAACTCGATCATCGAACTCGAAACGATTGGGACTATTTTTTTCAAAAAGTAACAATAAAAAAAATCACGAAAAATTAAATTTATTGTTTTTTTTGTTAAATGATGAGAACTCGAAGTAACGCTTCCTTGCGGTAAATGCATAAGTGTGCGTACGTAACGTATCGATGATCGGCAACACATGCAAACGGTACCCATTGAAAAATCCATTCATCGATCAGACAGAATGATCCGCAAGCCACGCCCCCACCCCACGCTTACACAGTCTAGCCGACGCGACCGCCCGCCCTTTCTTCCTAGTATTGTCGCGCGTTTCGCTGTATTAGGTCACTCACGCAGAACCTAATTACGTGTTTAATGAGTCGGCAGTATGTCTACTCCAATGTGGAGTATTGGGCAATGGTGGATTTTTATGGGATGGCGCACCATAACTTGGAAGAGGCTAGACGCTTGTATGCTCAGCCGGAAAACCTGAACTCACTGCGTGCACGTGGAATCACCGACCCTCAAGTTCCCTTCACCTCCAGCGCCTGCTATTTACGAAGGTGACGGGCCAAGGAGAATCGCCCTATGTCAGTGGTTGATAGAAACTGCCACTGCCGACATACTGTGGACGGATGAATCCTGAATCCTGTGCCTGCATTTATTTTTCTTGAGATTAAAAGTGTACAAGTAAGTAAGTAGGTAGGTATTTAAATACGTAAAATGTATAACTGACGCGACGGTCCTAAGCCCGTAGAAAGTATGACGGAAAAATTTGAGTTATTGAACTCATCATCATCATTTCAGCCAAAAGACGTCCACTGCTGGACATAGGCCAAGTGTCGCCACATTGACCGGTCCCGTGCGACTCGCATCCAGCGGATCCTTGCAACCTTCACCAGGTCATCGGTCCACTTAGTGGGAGGCCTTCCAACGCAACGTCTTCCGTTTATTGAACTGTTAAGTAGATAAACGAAATTTAAATCAAGCAATAGTTCGGCGCCGCGTTCTTTATGATAGGTACATCAACATAAATAAAAATACAAACGCGATAGATAAATAGGTATACAAATAATAACACGAAAAGCGAATTTAGACTTTATTTCTTAACCGTAAACGGAGAAATTTAGAAATTTTATCAAACTAGGTAAATCGCAGTTTACTAAAAATTATTCTGAGAAACCTCGTTTCGTGTTCGACTGGACTTTACAAGGATGCACAACCGAATTGCACGGTTAACGTCATAAAAATAAGGTCTTTTTCTGTTCGAATTGCCTGCCTTTGTAAAAGCCGCCACAAGCATTGTGCCGCAAGAAAATTATTTTTAGCTGTATTAATATTTTTTATTTCATGGTAGGTAGGTAATTGGGTATGTTTGTTAAGTACCTATTAGCTCGATTGATCAACACTCGATTCAATGCCTTAAAAACAACTCCCAAGCGTACTCGTCGTTGTGTAGTTGAATAAGTACGAATATTAGAGATTTCGTGATGCGAGACTGGTGAATTAATTGTCAATTAATTTCTCTCGTTTACGAGGAGACGAGAGATGATGGAGGTAAATGAACTTACACCAACCTTAATCGTAACTGAAATGAAATACCTACTTGCAAGTACTTTTTCATCTGGTTATTCGTCCGACGTCCATTGACCCACCGCGAGCGCACTACACAGCTGTGTCGCTCTACGTCATCGACGAGCGCATCGCGTACTATCTTGCGTTTATGAATGAAATAGTGAAAGCACTACTAAGATTTAACTCGAATGACAGAATAAAAGTGATAAATTTCTAACTTCTTTATCTGATGTCTTAAAAAAACAATAACAATGCCAATAGTAACTATTACTCGACTGGAGTTACTGTGTTTCGGCTCCAGAACGATGTAAAAGTAATCGTGTATACAAATAAAATAAACTAATACATATTTTAACAAAAAACCAAAATTAAAAACGAGAAACCTAATAATAATTACCATGACTCGACTTCTAATAGAGAGAGAGAGCTATTTATTCTGACTTAAATAGTGGTAACGCACTTTTCTTTTAAAAGTGAATTTGCTTTCAGCCTTTTTAATGCCAAAAGGAAGCGCGTTCCAGAGCTTTATAGTAGAGATAGCGTAAGAATTTGACATAAAACCGGTGCGGAGTGAAGGAATTTGGAGAAGTAGATTCTTGGAAGCTCGAAGGTTATGACTGTGAGAACTGCCCAACACTTTGAAATAAGTTTTTAGATAATCGGGAGCACATTGATCGTTCATGATCGTGAAGAGCATGCAGAGAGATCTGAGGGATCTCCTGAGTCGGATAGGCAACCATTTAAGCTAAGAACGGAAGGAAGAAACGTGATCGTATTTACGAAGGCCAAAAACAAAGCGAATTCAATTGTTGAGAAGACGATCCAATTTATTTAGAAGTTCTTGGGAAAGATCAGAATAACAAACATCAGCATAGTCGATAATGGGGAGCACAAGTGACTGGACCAACGGGAGTTTGGTGCTAGATGGGAGGAAATGCTTGAATCTATAGAGACCGCAGTGAGAACGTGACTTTCTGGCTCACCTGAGCCACGTGTTTATTCCAACTTAAACTGCCGTCAATGTACAGACCCAAGTCTTTTACGTGAGGTGAAAGAGAAATGACGGAGTTCTCGTACATTAGTGGCATAAGTTGGCTAGTTTATTATGGGGATAAATATAATGACCACCATAAAATGCTTTGATACCCTTAGTTTTGTAACCAAAAATATCTACTTAACACCAGAAAAATAAAGTCTAAAATACAATAGTACCAGCTATTTTAGTCTCGACTCCACTTTAAATTGTATTCGACCACCAAATTTAGTAAATGATCACCAAATCTTGACGACCAAATTAATGTATTATTTTTGCCTAAATAAATCACTGTGATTGCCATAAATTGTAGGCTTTTTACCAAATAAAGTATAATGATGCCATATTAAATTATGTCTCCGGCTTGCAATCCCCTCCCACCGCAACGCAAGCGCAACTTTAAATATATTAAATAGGCACAACGGTAATTTTAATTAACGGAACAACAAATACTTAGGAATCAATAGCAAGCGAAGCAAACTCGGGACTTGGGGCACCCCGACTTTAGGTTAGGTTAGGTTACTTTAAACCAAAAGAATCAAAATAAATTTTGGGTTAACAATGATTTTTTTGGAGTCAGTTTGCTTAAATAGGAAAGCAAGATGTAAAAACTTTGGTTATAATTTTACATTAAAATGCTGTTTTAATTTTGGTGATCATTTACTACTTTTGGGTTAACAATTATTTATTTGGAGTCATTTTGCTTAAATAGGATAGCGAGATGTTAAAACTTTGGTTATAATTTTACATTAAAATGCGGGTTTAATTTTGGTGATCATTTACTATTTTTGTCTGTTATATATTACTATATCTGGTGGTAAGTTAAACATAAGCCGTTTATTATTAGTTCAAATAGTAAGAACTACCAATGAGGATGGCCTGACATTTCCCGACGTTAACAGAAACCCCGAATTTGCCAGACCATTCTTCGATAGTTCTAAGATCAGCATTGAGTGTTAAAATGAAATGTGTATCAGTTTTTCCAAAATCATCCCCAATATAGTCAAATAGGGCTTCGAAGCTCACATGCCGCGCAGCGTTGCGTGGGGCGTACGGGGCGCGGGAGTATTTACCTATTACTAAGTAGGTAGGATTTTTCTGATGTAGACGTGTCTGTAAATATGGTTTATTCCACCGATTTTCGCGTTGGCTCGCGATACGCGACTTTGATATTAAATATTACGTCAAAGTATTATGTCTATAAATAGATTCCTAATAAATCATTTGATTGGTTTCACCGGTGTCCAATCTCAAACCAAGATATTTCACATATTTAATTTAATTGATATTACTATGAACAAATATTTGCAAGTTATAAGCAAGTACATGTAAATATTATGTATGTACTATACATACACAGATTACTTATTATCCCAGAAGTAAGATTCTGTGGGCAATTCCCGAATCCCACGCGGGCGAAGCCGCGGGCAGAAGCTAGTTCATACATAACATGTATGTACACACAGTCAACAAACAATAAGCCTGTCTACAAGAACTGCCTTTGTGTTTGAGTATCTCGTACTAAACGTCACTCCACATCGCGTTTGACGACAACGATACGAGTACGCCGGTCTCGTAGCGCGCCTACACCGTGCTACGGCGTAGCGCGCCGGGTGTCGGGCACTACGCCGACGCCGCGCCTCTCCATCGCGCTCGAGTTTTCTTATTTCCGACACATGAGGTGAGTTTGGTTCGCTTTTATGAGCTGCTCGCGATGTGATTCTTATTAAGATTTAATATTTAAATCTAATTTCCTGCTGTTCTTGCCGCAACGCAGCACGTATTCGAACAATGTGAGCAGGAAATTACCTACATTTATATTAAATCTAAGACAAAGCCTGTTCTGGCTTCGAGGGTTCCGATTACAAAGAAAATAATGTTCTTGTATGAGAAGGGATCGGCAGTTTGTACTTGTTTTCTTGTGGTGTGTCCAAGTTGAAAGCGTTTAATTTTTAGCATTGTTACAATTAATTCACGCGTGGATGTGAGTGGTAGTTGTCGGAGGAGTCGCTTGAAGTTTCATCGAAAAAAATAACAAGCTCAGGTATTTTTCAAAATGTATGTTTAGCCAAATTGTTTCGTTCTGGCACAAATGAACAATAGCTCAGCCCCTGCACCTCCGTACCGCCGCCGCGCCGCTCCGCCGCTCGCGCGCCGTGCTCTGATGAAATATGTACATATTTTAGTCGGCTTTAAATAGTGCCAAATATCATGGAAACATGAGCTGGTTAGTATTCGTACGTTGTTGAGCTAATGATGGCGCCGCGTTTGTCTTGCGGACGTCCCCAACACGCAGGGCCAGCCCACAGGCTATGAGGCCTGCCCTGCGCGCGTCGCTACTCTGACGGACGAAACTTTCTCAGGTAGGATGTTCCTGTATAAACAGACTTTTGTAAAAACCACAATATACAGTGCTACATGTCGCAATAGTGTCATACAAAAGTGTTTTAGTAGGCATGTGTTTTGCAATGCAAGTGCTCAGCTGATTATGTGGCGCGTGTGTGTGTGTGTGTGTGTGGATGGTAAGAATAACAGCGCACGGTGCCGGCTTGTGACGTGATCGGATCCCGCGCGGGAGCGCTCAGCACTTCTGCCTGGCATTGTGAGAAGGGCTGGGTGGGTGGGGGGGGGGGGGGGGCAGGGGGATGCGTAAACTGATTAGCGCCAATCTGTGTTTAAGCTCGCGCGGCGGCTCCCTTTGTTGTATTGTGCACCACTTACCCACTAATTTCCAGCTGTTATATTTGGTTAATGGTGTACTTTTTGTTTACACACACGGGACATGTCTGATTGTCTATAGTGCCATGGGAAGCTTCGAGTAGGGCATGCGAAACCCGGTTTCAGTTCCATAGTAAAACCCGGGAAAAACCGGTTTTACTATGGGAGCGAAATCCGGTTCAAGATGCCCGAGCCACGAGCACTGCCAGTGCACACATGAATATCTCTGGATTCAGCAGTTCTATGGAATATTTTATTGTTATCCACCAACAAAAGAGACAGCAGCAGTGGCCCAGTGGTGGCGGCCCCGACTTACAAGCAGTAAGTCGTGGGTTCGAACCTAGGCAGGCGCATTACTTTGTGTAATTTATTTCATCACCACTCTGCTCTCAAAACCGTGAAGGATAACATCGTAAGGAAACCGGCATGTCCTAGAATCAAAAATTCAAAGACATGTGACATTAACCAACTCGCACAGGTCCCGCGTGGACCATATAGTCCATTCCCTCTCATAAGAGGAGGCCGCGTGTCCCACCAGTGGGAAAATTATGCGCTAATTACAATATGCACCCACAAAATCTGATTTCTGTATGATTAAATAAATTTAACTTTCATGTGGGGCTTCCATGATGATTGGTGTTTATTTAAATGTAAACTTCAAGCAATTACGAATATAAAACCAGAAATGCAATAATGTCTGGATATAACATTTCACATGAAACATTCCGACAGCAGATAGATTTCTATAGGTCGCTGCTAACATAATGCTATGTCCACACAGCGGCGCTCCCTTCTTCTTTGAGAATGAATGGATGCTACCAGCGAGTCTCGTGAGCCGCATCCAAACATCGCTGGGCAGAATCAATGCAATGGATGCCTGAGGATGGAGGGCGCGGGCGCCGCAAACTAAAGCTCCGTGTTATCAGGATCGCCATTAGCCGCGGCGTTGTTTTGCTGCTGTGTAATGTTAACGTCAAATCCAATGTCATGTGATAATGTCAAATCCGTGTACCTGGGCTAATCGTGTTTATGCGGAGGTGGGCGGCGCGGCGCCGAGGTGCTGCGGCGGCGACTTTTGACGTGTGTAGTAGGCGAGTGGACGACATGCGACACTGTTGTGACTCGTGCGGCACCAACAGCGTGTTGTGGCTACTATTTAACACGTCTTTGTGTGATAAGTGCCCATGTAGGCCCATGTTAAATTAGTACATTTTAATACAAGTGGGGTTAATAACTAATTATTAAAAAAATATGATTTAATTTGCTTTTTTTGTCCGCGCTTTCCTTTCGCAGGTTGAAAGAAAAGCAACGGTGTGAATCCGCAAAAAGAGCCTATTAAGAAAAATTCAAATATTTTTGAATTTAGAACAAATAAATGTAAATTTATTCTTAAAAGCAAATAATTTTATAAATAGTAATGTTTGTTTACGACTAGCTATTGCCCGCGACCGTCGTTTGCGTGACATTATCTTAAAAATATTACTTCTCTATTAGAATAGGATTTTATTAACAATTTCAAGAGTTTTTTTTGCACGGAACCCTAATCTTATTTCTAACATAAGAGAGCCTATATTACTCCTTATAGCATCAGCTATCTGCTAATTAAAGCCTCGTCAAAATCAGTCCAGCCGTTTCGGAGATAAGCCGGAACAAAGAGACAGACAGACAGACAGACAAAAATTAAAAAGACATCTTTTTTCGTTAGAATTACCGTAAATACTTTCATATGCATTAAATTAAACCTTTTATTTTGAAATAACAAACAGACACTTCAATTTTGTATAGATATTCTATTTATAAACACACTAGCTGTTGCCCGCGACTTCGTTCGCGTGGAAATTTTGGTGCGCATGTGTGAGACTGCCTCGTTGGTCTAGTGGTAGCAAGTGCGACTACTAAGCGTGGGGATCGGTTCCCGGGGTCGGGCAAAGTGTTAAAAAAAATATGTTTTATTTCAATTACATAAGGTTGTCACACACATGATTTGGAGATCACCTTTTAAGCAAGGAGATGCTTTTGTTAGGGGGCGTCCATTAATTACGTGAGGTGATTTATGAACGACTCCCGTCCACCCTTGGTGGGATGTCGTGAGATTTGGCTTGACCCCCTCATCTCCCTCTTAATCTCGCGTAGTTTAGTATAAATACGGTAATCTGTGCTTGATTGCGTTGAATTCACTAAAAGAAAATAATTTATAGAGAAACATGTTTACTCAATTAAACCCAGTGATAACTGCCGTAGTTATTAATTACCAACCAAAAGGCTTAATACAAATTTTCTTGGTTTGAACTACAAACATGACGATTTTACATACAAACTTCATCCCCTATTTAACTTGAATTTGAAAAACACTGAAACACGTGATTTTTAACCAGAATGGTAACCACCAATTTTTATGGTTTAAACTACATAAATGACGATTTTCTATACAAATTTCATCCCCTATTTAACTTCCTAGGGGTTGAATTTCGAAAAACACTGAAACACGTGGCTTTTAATTTTTCCCCATAATGATAAACACCAATTTTCATGGTTTAAACCACAAAAATGACGAGTTTCGATACAAACTTTCATCCTGTATTTAACTCCCTTAGGGGTTGAATTTCGAAAAGCACTGAAACACGTGGTTTTTAATTTTTCCCCATAATGATAAACACCAATTTTCATGGTTTAAACCACAAAAATGACGAGTTTCGATACAAACTTTCATCCCCTATTTAACTTCCTAGGGGTTGAATTTCGAAAAACACTGAAACACGTGGCTTTTAATTTTTCCCCATAATGATAAACACCAATTTTCATGGTTTAAACCACAAAAATGACGAGTTTCGATACAAACTTTCATCCTGTATTTAACTCCCTTAGGGGTTGAATTTCGAAAAGCACTGAAACACGTGGTTTTTAATTTTTCCCCATAATGATAAACACCAATTTTCATGGTTTAAACCACAAAAATGACGAGTTTCGATACAAACTTTCATCCTGTATTTAACTCCCTTAGGGGTTGAATTTCGAAAAGCACTGAAACACGTGGTTTTTAGTTTTTAACCAGAATGGTAACCACCAATTTTTATGGTTTAAACTACTTATATGACGATTTTCTATACAAACTTTCATCCCCTATTTAACTCCCTTAGGGGTTGAATTTCGAAAAGCACTGAAACACGTGGTTTTTAATTTTTCACCAGGATGGTAACCACCAATTTTTATGGTTTAAACTACAAAAATGACGATTATCCATACAAACTTTATTTCCCTATTTAACTCCCTTAGGGTTGAATTTCGAAAAGTCCTTCCTTATTCCTTGTCTACATTATAAAGGAAACCTCTGTGCAAAATTTCAGCTTTCTAGGTCCAAGGATTTGGGCTGGGCGTTGATGAGTCAGTCAGTCAGTCAGTCAGTCAGGACTTCTATTTTTATTTATATAGATAGATACTCGTATATAGAAGATGTTAAAAATTCAAACAATATTTAGGTCTAAAGGCATAATATGTGCCTATACTGAGATTTAAAAAAAAAACACTGCCGACTATGAGAATTGAACCAAGTTGGACTTTGTTTATAATTTTCTATGGAAATAAAACACTAGTAGCAATAAATGCAAAGAAAACTGGCTCTTACTGCACTACGATGTGGTTCAACGAAATTATTTTCATTTATTTCTACTTGAGTTTTATTTTTTCACAGATAACAATAAACAATTTTATTGTTCAATTCCTGTCGTCGCGTCGGCGATGACTGTTTTTTTTTTTATTTCAGCAAAGGGGCGCATTTATATCCCTTAATATTTAATGAAAATTCAAATTGTGGATATAAACATTATTATTTATAAAATCATTTGCTTTTATCAATAAATTAACATTTATCTGTGTCGTAAATTAAAAAATAATTTATTTTTAATATTAGGCTGCTTTCACCAGAAGATCACCTACGGGGCAGTAGTATGGTGGCCCCGCACCAGACTAGCCACAGCCTCCATTAAACTGCAACGCATGCAAAGGCTTGCCTGCATGGCGACCACAGGTTGCATGAGGACTACTCCGACCGCAGCTCTCGAAGCCATGCTGGGACTCCCACGTCTCCATCTGTTTATACAGCAGGAAGCAACGATGACGGCAGTTTGCCTTAAATACTTCATCTCTGGGGTAACAAGAAGACACAGCACACTGCGATACTGGAGGGATCTTATAATGACTTCCCCCTGGCAAAAGCAACAAACAATCGAATACCCAAACAGTTCGTATTTGATAAAAAATACAAAATCCAACTCCATGAGGACCACCGCTGCGAAGGATTGAGCCCTGCAGAACTTCACGGATGGATCTAAAACAGGTACTGGCACTGGAGCTGGAGTCTTCTCGGAGGATCTCAACATCCATATAGCCACACCACTGGGGGCCCACAACACGGTATTTCAGGCAAATGCATGGGCATTTCCCTGGCGGCATCAGCCATCTTAGCCAGGGGGGTCGTGGACCACTCCATTCGCATACTCTCAGACAGCATGGCTGTACTGCTAGCATTAAACAACCACATAGTCAACTCTGGGTTAATACACGAGTGTCATCAACGCCTGAACCAGGCTGGTAATCTCATTAATATAACCATCCAATGGATCAAAGGACACAGCGATTCCCGAGGCAATGATGCAGCAAACAAACTCGCTAGAAGGGGATCGAGCATTGCAGTAGTGGGACCCGAACCCATCGTGCCACTCCCTTTCGGGTATCTACGCACACTGGTAAGGAAACGCACCAGCGAACAACACCACAAGCTGTGGCTAGACCACGGCGAGTGCGGGCAGGCCAAGGAAGCACTTCCTACTATCGATGGCCGCCTCACCAAACGAGCGCTTCGGCTGAACAAACTACAGCTGCGCACACTCACAGCCGCCATCACTGGACACGGCTCTTTTAATAAACACCTCTTTGTCATAGGAGTCACAGACAGCCCCCTGTGTCGAGCCTGCATGGTGGAAGACGAAACAGCAGCCCACGTGCTTCTACATTGCCCAGTGGTTGCAACATACAGGGCAAAGTACTTCGGTACCCCAGGTACTCCCCGCGAGATTGTCAGCAACATCAAGGCGCTGCAGGCCTTTCTCGGGGAGTAGGGTGGATCGAATAAATTTCCCACCCGCACGCAAAATACGCGCTTTGACGTGGAGTTGCAGACACCAGCCCGTTATACAATACAATACAATAATAGGCTGCTTTGCGGCTTCTCCGTCTACCTGCTGAGGCAAAGCGCGGGGAAAAAAGGCAAATTAAATTGAATCATTGTCACGGTCAGCAACCGCACACTGTACTTTAGCCTAGTTAAAATACTGCAAATTTTGTTAGTTTATAAAAATGTTATACCGTCACGTAGGTACGTAAGTACGTCAGTCTTGGGTTAATATCGAGCTCGCGTAACATCCAACATTTTGTAACATTTTATATTATTTTCTTATTATATTATTTTAGTGCAATTTCGTCTCAAATACCTTTTTGAACATTAACATTTATTTTATTAACATTCAACATTAAGTGCAAAGGCTCATGCCCTTCCAATAGTTATCTTAATGATTGATAACAAAAATACTTTTCGTTCTGTTATTTTATTTCTTCGTAAGTGTATTGAAAACGTCGTTTGATTCACGTGGGCATTTGTCGCCTCTCGGCTCCATAGCACGAAAGTTTACTAGTATCACGATTTTGATTTCGTCATACTATGTCATATTGGTGTGACCACGGAATGCTCTTTCTGCAGTTGCTCGGATTAATACATAAATAAGCCTATTTAACCTAGCGTCCACAGCCCGCCGCCGCGAGCGCTGCCGCCGCCGCCACCGCTGCCCGCTGGGACAGTCTCTGTACTCCACTGATATACCTTCAGTAGGTACAGACATGACACAATATTTATATTATTCTGTCATTATTAATGGGAATGTGGCAAAAAATGTGTGACGAAGAACGTTAAATGTCCACAAACTATACGGACCTGACATTTCGGGTGATCAGTAAATAGCTGGTAATTTAAAAAGAGCGCGCCTGCCGCTGTGCCCGCAGAGACACGCGCCCAATGATAAATCGTTGCAAGCGCACTTTTACGAACGTCGTGCGTCGCGCGTCGCCAGTGATCGAACCGACATCACACAGTGATCGAGATTGACGCGTTAATTGGACGCCAGTAATTGAATGCCGCGTTGAAATCACAATACCACTGTGAGCCAATTATCAACAAATATATCCCGAGGTCCCTCAAAACTCGGTCACACGGTCATAATTCCTAAACTATTAAACGTACAGTCTTAGGACCAAATACAGATTACTCTTTATTTATATGTGTGTAAAATTTCAACATTAAACATCTAAAATTATTAATAATTTTTATTAAAAATATATCTAATGTCGAAAACGGGTGCAAAATCGGTTGTGACAAACTTTGATAACTTTTGTATTCAATTTATAAGCATATAATGTAATACATCAAATTAATCGTGTTTAACTATGCATCATAATTACCAAAGAACATTAATTTTATCTCTTTAGTTATAATACTTATCATTAACTCGAATCGCTAAGCTCAAAAGAAATATATTATGTATTTGTGTAAGTATTTGATGAAATGAAGCGAAAGGCAATTTGTTAGACATAACTATTTAATACAATTAAATAATTTTACAAACGTAACTGTCAGTGCACAGATACATGGACGAGAGCACGCCTGTATAAAAAACAAAGCAGACATGCACAGACACATCACATATTGCTATTTAACTTAGCGCAGGCGTCCATACTCTCAACATCCTCTCCTGGACGCAGACGCTTTAAAATTAAACCCATTGATGAAGTGAAGTTTTCATGCAACGGTCGATGGAGTCCCTTTGTCAAAATATCGGCAATCATGTCTCTAGTACATCTATATTGAACCATGACTTGTTTGGCAGCAATCTTCTCTCGTACGAAGTGGTAGCGGACGTCTATGTGTTTACTGCGTGCGTGGTAGACAGCGTTTCCTGAAAGACTAATAGCACTCTGATTATCGCAGTAAAGAGTTATAGGCGTACCTTTAAGTTCTGGTTGCAACTCGTCTGCCAGCTGTTTTAACCAAAGAGCTTCCTGAATGGCAGACGCTAGAGCCATATATTCAGCCTCAGTTGTAGAAAGAGCTATGGTCTGCTGTTTCTTAGAATTCCAGCTTATTGCTGCACCCTGGAACAAAAATATGTAGCCTGTGCAAGATCTTCTATCCTCAATATCATTTGCCCAGTCTGAATCGCAATAGCCTGAAATTTTTCCATCAAGTTTCCTTTTGTAAACCAATTTCATATCCATTGTAGCTCTCAGATACCTCAAGACTCGTTTCAGAGCCACCCAATGTTCATTAGTAGGTTGACTATTGTACCTACTCAGAGAATTTACTACATAAGTAATGTCTGGTCGAGTCCCCTGTGATAAGTATAATAAGCAACCAATTATTTCTTGATTTGGAATGTTCTTTAATATTTCTTGTTGACCTTCACCCTTCTTCAGTTTGACATTAGCATCAGTAGGTGTCCACATCGGTTTACAATTATTCATTCCAAATCGAGTAAGTATCTTTTTTATGTAAATAGATTGATCAATAGAAATCTCATCTACATTTTCATCTTGTGAAATTCTAAAACCAATACAATGTTTGGCTGTTCCTAAATCCTTCATATAGAATTTTTGTTTTAATTTCCCTTTTTATCAATTGTGAGATTTCTTCATTATTAAAGAAATAATGTATATCGTCTACATATATTATACTGCTATGAAAAGCATATCATTTTCATTTATTATTTCCACATATTATTTTTAATCAAAGACTGATATTCTTCAAACATAGCCCTCTTCCATTCATCAGCCTTTTCACTGTTTAGAGCTTCTTGAAGACTTTGTGGATCATTGTTTAGTAAATTCATTGTTGATTCAACATTAAGACACATTAGTGATGAGGGACTTTGATGAACATCGTTATTTTGGCTTCTCATTCTCCCTTGCGGCGGTCTTAAAGTTATGTTAAATTCCGATGGAGAATCAAGTGTCCTATCAGGTAAGCTTGTATGTCTCATCATTAACATCTTCAAATTGATCAGAATCATCTGAAATAGAAATACTTTGAGATTCATCCAGTGTTTCTC
Source organism: Noctua comes (assembly GCA_963082995.1). Lineage (NCBI taxonomy): Eukaryota > Metazoa > Arthropoda > Insecta > Lepidoptera > Noctuidae > Noctua > Noctua comes. The sequence goes on from OY720282.1 coordinate 94,498, forward strand.
TTCTGATGTTATCAATGTTTCTTTCCACCGATTCTTCGGGTTCACCATCAGATAAGAAAACAATTTTCTTTTCTTTTACTTCATTACAAGTTTCTTTTGAGTTTGCATTTTTATTTTCCTCCATCTGTATGTCATTGTTACTAATTTCCTTTTCTTTTTTAGGTACATCATCCACTTTATTTCTTTTGATTGAAGCTTCTAGAAATACAACATCCCTACTTATGACTCCTTTTTTTGTTTCAGGATCTATGAACCGGTAGCCTTTTGTATTGTCACTGTAGCCAACAAATATTAACTTACGTGACTTCACTTCAAGCTTAGATCTGTTTTCTTTAGGAATAAGCACCATTGCAGGACATCCAAAAATTTTCATGTGGCTCAGATTTGGTTTATTTCCAGTCCATACTTCATGAGGCGTCGCATCAGATAAGGTGCAGGTGGGAGATCGGTTCACAATATATGCAGCTGTAGCAACCGCTTCAGCCCAGAATGTGACCTGCAATTCAGCATTTAACATCATACATTTTGCACGCTCTATTAAAGTTCTGTTCATTCTCTCACTGAGACCATTTTGCTCAGGAGTGTATGGATTAGTTGTCTGGTGCAGTATTCCATGTGTCTTCAAGTAGGCATCAAAATTATTATTTTTGTATTCGGTTCCATTATCGCTTTTCAGAGTTTTTATTTTTGTACTTAACTCATTTTCTACTCTATTCTTAAATTCCACAAACGTTTGAAATACTTCGGTTTTGTTTCTAATAAAATATACATGTACTCGTCGAGAAAAGTCATCAATGAAGGTTACAAAATACCTTGCCCCTCCTATAGAAGTATTCTTCATCGGTCCAAATACATCACTGTGGATAAGCTCTAGCAACCTGGTTGCACGGGAGCCTTCAGTGGAGAACGGTTTTCTTGTTTGCTTACCTTCAAGACATGTTACACAAATGGAATTTTCTTTTCTTGGTGCCAGCTTTACACCTTCTGTACAGTTAGATATTTTATTAAGATCAGTGAAATTTAAGTGACCCATCCTTTGGTGCCACAGATAAGTATCATCATCAGTCTTAACCATCATGACTTGCATGTCTTGATTTTTACAAGTATTTAACAGATATGTCTCATTGATTAAGTCAGCCCTTGGAACTAACTTGTTGCTGGGATTGTAAATTTGACAACCATGTTCATTGAATATTACCTTACATCCACCTTTAATTATTTTGCTGACTGATAACAAATTTGCTTTTATTTCTGGTACGTATAAAACATTCCTCACCTGTATTGAATCGGTGCTGCCATCTTTTGCATTTACCTTGATACATACATTACCGCAGCATTCAACTTTTAATACTTGGTTGTTAGCAATTCTTATGCTCGGTACAGATGAAGGAGTAATATCAGTGAGCCAGTCCCTGTTTCGAGTCATATGCATAGATACCCCTGAGTCAACATACCAACAATTTGAATTATTTGCTGTGGATGCTGAAAAAGCTGCGACATATCCTGTTTCTTTATCTGTCTTTTTATTATTACTTGTCTTCTTATGCCAACAATCCTTACTGAGATGTCCGTACTTATTACAATGAAAGCACCTAGGGCCTTTCTTATTTTTGAAATGATCACTTTCTGGCTGATTTTTTGAGTTTGTATAAAGTGCGGTAGTGTCTGATGTCTTTACTTCTTGCAGTAATTTATTTTTCACTAAATCAGCACTAATCTTCATACCAGAACTTTCTAAGCCCATGATCATGGGCTTGTACATGTCTGGCAACCCTGCCAGCATTAGTGTGCCCAACCACTCATCGTCCACATTGAATTTTATATTCCTTAGCTTGTGCGCGGCTGTCATTACTTTGTTTACATAATCTTCAACGGATGAACTGTTTTCCAAATTGGTATTAATGAGGTCTTTTAATAAGCCTACTTTACGAGTTAATCCGCTGTCTTCAAATGCCCTTGCTAAATTTTCCCATACCTGTTTTGCATTTTGAGCTTCTTGAATATGTACGAATAAAATCGGGTCAACTAATAGTATTAACTTTGACTTGGCTTTGATGTCTTTTTTGACGGAGTCAGGGTCAGTAGCCACTGGTTCTTTTAAAACGCAGTTATACATATCTTCAAGTTGTAGGTATGCCTTGACTGCAAAACTCCAACTTGTCCAATTCTCACGACCCGTTAGCTTTTCAATTGACATCATTGAATTGCTTCCAGCCATATTTATATCGTAAATATTCAATCTGTAAATAAAATAGCTGAAAAGAAAAAAAATGACTCGCGAGCCCGGTAACCAAAAGTGAGGTTATACTCGTGATTTTTCTTTTACTATTATAAATACTGTTCAAAACACAAAGATAACTTTAAACGGCAGGCTTGGGACGGCCCATAACCTGATGAAATGAAGCGAAAGGCAATTTGTTAGACATAACTATTTAATACAATTAAATAATTTTACAAACGTAACTGTCAGTGCACAGATACGTGGACGAGAGCACGCCTGTATAAAAAACAAAGCAGACATGCACAGACACATCACATATTGCTATTTAACTTAGCGCAGGCGTCCATACTCTCAACAGTATTTTATGCATGTATGTGTTTAAATTTTCTCTTATAACAACTCGTAGAATGTATTTCTGTTTATATGTTTTCTTGTAGCCAACTTAACAGTTTACCCCACTCCAAACTGGGCTGTTTTACCAATTGTATCCCTCTTGATTAAAAAAATCCCAACGTTAACGTCATACTTTCTGATTATCTTGTACTTTACCTACTATAATTACTCACATCTCATGTTAATTTTTTTGGTTATAATTATTTATATATTACGTTAAAACTGAAAATATGCCACCGCAAAATGCAAAGGAGCGACGGGAGAGAAAGCGTCTAGCAGAGATAAAAAGAAGAGCAAGAATAAAAAAATGACACAGAGTTACACAATGCAGTAAAAGAAAGAGAGTAAGAGAAAGGTACTATGTTGGTAAGTGCATGGCTTTCGTGATTTATTAACAATTTAAGACAAAGTTTTTTTGATTCTAGACTTAATTATAAGAACTTCAAATCTTCAGAATTTCAATTATTGCTAATTATATTGATTAGTTAAGTTACTTAAATATTGTGTATTTTAAAAGTTAAGTGGTAATTCACTAATAAGTGATAAGTTCTAAGACACACGAGACAAAAAATAAAAATAAAAAATATGTTAACTAGGTAGTTACTATTATAGCAGCTGGCAGAAAATGGTGTGTTTTATGATTCTAAATATTTCAATTTAATATTCAAAAGCACACATTATCTGCCAGCAGGTATAATAGTAATTAAAATATATGTTTATAAATTTTTCAATTTTAATTACTGGGACCAAAGCTATTGTTAGCCGCCTCAGTTACTAATAAGTAATAATAAGCCAATCACAAAACACTATAATTATTGATCTCAAATACAAGTTGATTCATAAATAATGTCTTTTATTTTATAAACTTCAATCCAAAGGAAATTTGTGAAAAAATGAAGATTTGAAACCATATTTTGCTTGTAGAAAATATGTCTGTACTTTCGTGGCGTCTTTCGTAACTTTCGTAGGCACCGAAATTTCAAAATAGAATATCTCTGTAGTTTATGCAGCGATTTACACATAATAAAAATTGTACTTATTATTTTTGCAGCGTCTTAGATGCGTGTCCTTATGGGAAGAATAATTTAAAAACAATTCGCCACGAAAGCTACGCGGAGAATACTTTTTGAAGAACTACCCATATAGCTTCGATACTCGCCGTATTAGAAGCATTGGTAAATCAATTTTCGGTTTCCAATATCCGTCACTTATCAATTGGTTAGTGTGATGTTTTTTGTTGGACTCGCGCCCCATCAGCTCCTAGTCCGTGAGCACCACTTTACATTCTGAACGAGCTGGTTTTAATGTCGTACTTGACTCGTATACTGAAAGTAAATTGTGTGAGATAATTATGAGCAGGCAAAGAAATCATATACTAACTGGAATGAGTACGAACAAGATTTTGATATCAAAAAACCGTTTGAAAATTAACTTTATCTAAAACGCATAGAGTTCATATTACTTTAATTAATTCAAAGCGGGAAGAAAACTTCAGAGCGAGAAAGATACCTAGAGTGGATTATGTCCTTGTCTAACAAGTGCCAGTAAAAATATTTTTTTTTTTATTTTAATTTTGTAATCGGAAATCGCGTTGATAGCTAAACTAGCACATAAATCGTAACGGGATTAATTTAATATTCAAATACTAAATATTAAAATAATAATTTCTTGCGAAATAAAGTAAGCTTAATATAAATTAAATTGTTTATGAATTAAGTTATTTCTGAATGGCAACATTTGACACTCATATAAACAAATAATATGGCCGATACAATTTCACGCTGAAGTCATATTTTTGCGTTATCAAGTTCTTTTTACATTACTTAAGTGAAATCTTCCTCTTTAAATATCGTGAAATCGAGTTGTGTGCGACGGGTTTGCTGGATGAAATTTACTTTTTCAGATTAGTTCTTAAAACTTTGTTTACAAATTACGACTAGGGTGACAATGATTTAGATATGTAAACGGGGATCATGAAAATATTGTAAATAATACGCCTATTCTATTATCCATATCGGTATTTATAATTTTGTGCAAATGCGTACAAAATTCAAAACATTGTTATTTATAATGCATTAGCAAAACTTAATCAATTACTCAATTTTATATTAACAAAATAACTTCTTGAAAATAAACATTTGAATTCTATCTTTACTTTTATATACTATTTTATTACTTTTTTATATTGCCTAGTTTGCAACCGTCTTCCATCATCAGCATCTTGGCACTTAAATTTAAGATTACTGACATTTACTAAAAACCAACAATTACATAAAACCATACATTTAATTATGTATAGTGTGATTAATAACTTTATCAAATACTACGTGTTAAGTTGTTTGAATATGCCAGATGCTCATGCCTCATCTATGTAAATATTGCAGCCCTGTACGCTTTAAAATTTCTTTACAAATGAAGGATGTAACCTAACATGTAGACCACCGTGAACGAAAATTAGTGTTACGTATTCTTTACTTTATAGACCTATCCCATTACAGACTTCTACAGTATGCGTAGGTTTCGACTTCGCCCTATCTTTTTACACCCCGTAATTTTGAATAATCTGTTACCCATGCAAAACGGGGAGCCGAGCAGGATGCTAGTAAGTTATAACAAAAAAACTGTCCCAAATGTAAGTAAAATATTGGATACCCTATTAGAAAGAGATGCCATCCACTCTAGGTATTTTTCTCGCTCGGAACGGCTTTCCGTTGCACGTCCACATTCCAGTAAGTATATAAGTTCCTTGTGAGCAGGTTCATAGCCACATGAATGATAACAAGGTGAGGGCAGCAGCAAGCGGTACGTGACTCCCGGCGCCCCGAACCCGGCGCCCTGTGACTCACGGAGCACGCGAGTGAGTGACCGGACCTCTTGCTTTTAACAGCAGGGCGGCAGTAAGTCATATGTAAGCACACCGAACTATGTCATATTCAGTAATAATATTATTTATTACTAGCTGTTGCGCGCGACCTTCGTCCGCGTGAAATTATTATAAAAATATTACTTTAGTCTTTGAGTTGGATTTTGTTAACAATTTCAAGGGTTTTCATTTTATTCCACGGAACCTTAATCATTTTTCTAAATTGAAAACCTAAGTTACTCCCTATAACATCAGCTATTTGCCGCCTCGCACATCATTCCGCATAATAAAATGTGCGCGCGGTACTGGATCATTATTTTGCTGCGGAGTCATTTTAAAACTGTGATATTAATTAAGATAATCATTGAAATCAAATGATGTAAGGCCAATTTTGTTGAAATTAAATACTTGTGATGAACAACGTATTTATTTGGATAAGGATTAATACCATGCTTATAAAAACACCTTCACAAATAATGTATTATTTTATAACTAACTAGCTTTTGCCCGCGGCTTCGCTCGCGTGGATGTCGAAAAATATCCGACGGGAACGTACTACCGGGTTTAAAAAGTAACCTATAGGTTAATCCAGGTTATAAATGATCTGTGTGCCAAATATCATCCAAACCCAACTTATACTGCCACTTACGGGATATCTTCCGTGATTGGTCATTATTTTGAGCTCCCGATATTTCGGCTTTTTATTTTCCATCCACCCGCATTCTCCAGTCAACCCGCGATCATGGCGCTTGCAACAGCGCCGAAATATCGGGAGCTCAAAATAATGAACAATCACGGACGATATCCCGTAAGTGACAGTATAAGTTTAGTTGTAAACCGTGAAAGCTTAAAACAGTGTTGATCCAAAGCCGTTCAGCCGTTTTTGCGCAAACCGGAACATACATCTAAACGAACTGACCAAAATTCTAAAAACTATATTTTCGGCATCAGACTCGATTAAGTAAGAATAGAATATTCAATGTAAGGTTTAACTTCGGTACTCCCTTTCTTCTCCTAAAATTGTTTGTCCGAAAATCATTATCCATAACACGTTTGCTATAAACTTCAGTAACCATAATGTTCAAAATCCCGAATCTTTAGTTCTAAAAGTATTCTGTCACAATATCGAGTACTATAATAATTGAATCTTCTAATTTTACATGACCTAAAGTCATATGTCCTAAGTATTCTTTTAAATAATGTGTATTATTCCGAATTTTCATTTATAATAATTTTTTTAGTCTTAAAACATTTGATAAAAATTAGGTTTTAGTGACAGAAACGAATCGCTGTAAATCCGACTCCACGCAGTCTTGTCTGCTCTACCCCTAGAGTGTAATTTAAAATCGCGTAGGCGCGGAGGGGCGAGGCGGCCCGCGAGTTTATCGTCGCAGATGGGTTTAACACTCACCACCGCAGCTTTCGGCAGCCTCAGCCGCGGCGGCGAGTGTTACAACCACCTCTCGCTCCTCAACTCGCGGGCCGCCTCGCCCCGCCGCGCCTACGCGATTTTAAATTACACTCTAGGGGTAGAAACCATGCCTGCTGCATGCTGCATGCTTGCTTGCATGCTGCATGCTTGGTTGCTTACAAAAACCACATGTTCACAATCAACTACATAACAAGTGAACTATCTCAAAACAAGTCGGAAGAAGAAAAAATATTGCCCGCTCGTATCTACGTAACGCCTGAGAGAAGTTCATAGCAAAAGCTTTGTTATACAAAATTGTTCTAAGAATATTATTATTAAAAATAAACAATATGTAATTTGAATTTAGGGCTTATAACTTTTATTGAAAACGGTTTTATGTCTTTTGTATGTTATTGATTGTAATATTTATGACAAACGGATTTAAGACATATTGTAATTAGGGATTTCAATTTTATGGCAGGTGATATTATGTGATATTAATTTCGGGTAAGTTATCATTTGGACAAATGATGATGACAAAGGACAAAAAAAGTTAAATTGTGGATAAGTAAGTTAGGTGACACAATAGAGAACCTTTGACTTCGTTACTATTTTATTTTACTTCGTCCGCGTAGAGTTTAAATTCTTATTGTCTAGATAATTATGAATTATTATAACAATAATAATATAGAGCTTTGTTCATGGCTGATTGTCCTCCACTACCTGTGATATTTGAGGAATACTGTAAAGAAATACCTACTGTAAAGGACCGGTATCTTCCTAAATACCGTCCTTCACAGTATTTCTTTATATACAATATTTTTCACTAATTTGGAAGCGGGCACTAAAACAACCAGGCCAGTTGGAGAGCTTACACGTGAGCAAGCCACATAAAAATACCGTGACAGAAACAGTCTTGCCGCAAATCAACTCCAGCAAATTTCAGAGTTTGTCCCTGTAACTTATTAATAGCCATCGCAAAACAAACCTTGATTGGGAACTGTAATCTTTTAAATTCAAACGACAGGTCATTTGGCATCAACGGTATACGCGGCACGAAGACTGTTTCTCCTCTGGCAGATCCAGTTAGTATATTGGCCTCTATAACATTGCGGCGGAGAGCTATTACTTGGAGTCTAGTTCCATTGCACAATTTTGACACGGAAGACCCGGCGGATTAAGAGAGTTTAAAAATTCTACGGGATAATTAACCGACTCGTCCATATCGACCATGGTGTCAACAGAATTATAAATAATTTCTTCACCTTCGAATGTATTTATCAACATTTCGTTGATCGCAGCGGCTTGGTCGTTTTTGGAAGTCAAAATGGCTCTCTCGCATAACCACTCCATCGGTTTGTCTTTAATATTTTTAACATCAGGATAAATTTTATCTATAAGTCTCTCAACTGTTGATACCACATTGGTATTTGTATCAACCCATCTGTTTATGGAAAGTTTCCGTTTCCGATTTGAAGAAGAAGATCTGAAAATCTGCCGGCAGAAACTTCACCTCTGAGATGTACTCTCATGTTTCGAGTAAGTTTAATTGCAGGCCATAAGAAAGATCTTTTGATGCATGCTTTGATCTCATCTGCTCGCTTTCCTTTGGGCACTACCGGTAAAGTCTGGCGAAAATCTCCTGCCAGCAACACCGTCATACCACCCATTATGTTGTTATTATTTCGTATATCCTGCAAACTCCTATTCAAAGCTTTGACTAGTCTTTTGTGCGCCATCGTTATTTCGTCCCATACTATTAGTTTAGTTTTTTTAAGCATTTCGGCAAGATTGCTTTGCATTGGTATATTGCATAAGGGTGTCTCGACATTTGTAAGATTTAGAGGTAGTTTTAAGGCAGCGTGTGCAGTTCTACCTCCTTCTAATAATGTAGCAGCAATCCCGGACGACGCTACAGCTAAAGCTATATCTCGTGTGCTTCTTACTTTTGCCAAGAGCAAGTTTATAAGATAAGTCTTACCTGTGCCACCAGGGGCGTCAAGAAAGAAAATTTTTCCTTCACTTATTTCTACACTGCTCATGACTTAGTTGTATACAGACTTTTGCTCGGCGGTCAACGATTACGTATTATTATTTACAAAACTTTCAAAAGCTACTGTATCAAAATTAATTTCTCTCATGTACTCTCTATTGCCGGCAACTTGTGGCTTGGTTGGTTTTGGCAAACCATACATATCTATCTATTTTCCACCTAACGTTAGCACTGCTTCTTCAATTTCAGATAGACATTCATATAAAATTTGGTCCTTGAAATTCTCTACGTTGTCTCCGATCTCTTTTTGCAGCCTGTGCTTAAAATCTTCAGACAAATAGTCTTTAAAGTCTTCCCAAAGAGCTATTGGGTCTGATATTTGACAAAAGACTAACATAAACAACAACAGACGCAACAGTTCTCGCATTTTTGCTGGTGACTGACAAAGCGCTGCCTCCTCCAGCGTCGCATGCCAGTGTAGGTCATCTTCAAGCAAACCTAACATTTTGCACGCAGCTTGAAAAGTAGGCTGCAACACACCATTCACGGTTTTTAGTGCTTCAAATGAACTTGGTCCCCGCACTTCATGTAGCAGTAGACGCAGATGATAGCACTCCGTATTGCTCGGGTGAACAGTATAGACTCTACCTAAGGCGTGTTCCTTCATCACACCAGGCCAACCATCAACCGTTACTCCTCTTTTTCGTCTTGCAAAATTACTCTTACTCCAAATGTAATATGCGGGTACCTCAGAGTAAAGTAGAATTTTAGCAAAGTTATCTGATTGACATAGTTCGAAAAAAGCTAAAAGCGTCGTTTTTGGTGGATTAGCTATTTTGTCAGCGAGATTATTTGAGTTGCAGTAAACTCTGTGACCGTTTTCCAAATGAATTGCTAAATGAACAACTGTGGGGAAACGCTCATGTATGGAAAACCCTAGAATTCGCCACACTGCTTCTGAGCTACTTATGTACCTTCCGCTCTCATATATCTTCACCTCATCTTTTTCGTTTTCTAGTGCAAATGTAGCCTGGTCCAATCCTTTATTAATATACTTGCATACATATTTTATTGATTTCACAGAGTTGCAATACTCAACGTTTATATGTGTGTTAAAAGTTTTTAATAGTACAGGGTTAAAAGGAACTACCCAACGGTTATCTAGATCCACACCATGAATATTAACGGCAAAACCGCCTTCGCTAGGGGATCGTCTCCGATACTGTGGATAGCCATCTTCACCTGTTTATGTTTCCCTCAATAGAGGTCGGAGATATCTTTAAGTGCAGCTGTTGCCCTTCATACAAGGTGATTTATGATTAAAGCTTCCACAAGGGCCATGAATCATGTCAGAGTTTACTATTTCGTGAAGTTTTGGGTCAAGTGCAGGGTCAGGTATTTCAGCGCAGATTACTTTGTCGATAGAGTCTGGCGTTATTTGTTTTTGTTTTCGGCATGAATGACTACTTTAAACGATTCACAGGTGGGGGAAATTTTATCCATGGTGCTTTTGAGGTCTTTAATGTAAGGGTTAACATCATGAAGCATTTTTTGTAACTGTTTAACCAAACTTGGTTTCAATCCTTGATAATTTGAGCACCTTAGACTTACTTCTCTATCGTCTTCTCCAACGAAATAAATCTGCAAGAATTTAGCTTTCTCACCTGGTTCCGGTAAAATGCTTCCAACCAAGTGATAGACCTGACACTGTACTTTAAATATTGGCATAAAACCATCCTCCACCACCTGCTTTGCGCCAAAAGACGTCATCTGGAAACAATTGTTGTATTTACGAATATTACTCATAAAATGCTTATGGTCAGGGTGCAGATTCATTACCAAACTGTATAGAGGATCAGGAAGACTATGTAATGCTTCGAGTTGCACCTTTTCACTACCACAACACATTCCAAGGATCTCGTCCTTCCATTTGAGTGCATTGCACCACTGACACTTATTATTCATATTGCCTATACTCACCATATAATCGTTGTCGTAACCCACTCCTGGATTGTAAGACATACCTGAAAGGTACTTTTTAATCCATGGACTTGCAGTTGCCTTACTGAGCCGCTCTATGTATTTCAGGACGTGCCTGCTGGTAATTAACAGCAGCTCGCACTTTAGGATGTGCGTGCTGGTAATTGGCAGCAGCTCGCCTGTGCACTTCAGGATGTGCCTGCTGGTAATTAGCAGCATCTTGCCTATGCACTTCTGAGTTTTTTATTTTATATTTAGATTACTTTTTGAATACTTTTTTTGGGCCTGTTTTGGTTGACTTTCTCTCGTTGCTACTGTGTATCTTGTTCTACGCATCTTGTTTTACACAGATTGGATTGAGTGTAGAATTTATGTCTACTTCAGAAAATGATTCCTCATCTGAAATATTCGCTTCAAAATGGCCACCAGATAGATCGCCTGAAAAGCGGAGGCGCTTAACCGGACAACCTTCAGCACCAACCTTTACATATGACTTGCAATTATTTTGCGGTAAACCTCAAAAACAAAATTATAATATATTCTGCCTGCTGCGGTCAACTCACATAGTGTGCCGTAAGTTGAAGACTGAATCATATCAGCATAATATTCGTCTGGTGTATTGTAGTTATCACCACATCCGTTTTCAGAAATACCAGAAAACTCATCCCAGTTTTGCTTTACGTGATCAACAATTTGTTCACGTACTTCGAATGCCATTTCTTCATTTCCATGCAACAAAAAAGAAAGAGACCTAAAAAGGCAAGCTCCGTCTCCTATGATCGGTACGACGAACTGTGGTACCATTTGTCCATCAATATTTATAATTTCAACAACCATATTTACAACCAATTTCCTTAGTCTAAATAGAAGTAAAAAATAAACCAACCAAAAATAATTAAAAAAAACTTAAAAATAGTATACTTTAAAATCTAAATAAAGAAAAAAAGACTAATCAATATTACAGCTACCTAAAAGAAAAAAATCCTATCCTATTATATTATAATAATTAATATAAAAAACAAATCTTGATATTTCACATATAAATTATAAACCTATAAGCTATCTAATTATTATACCTCCTTCGCAATCTTACTTAACCTGAATAAAATCGTACATGCCATCTCGTAGGTCATCATAGAAGATGTTGCCTGCTCAACCGGACTTTCCTGTGGGTTCCTTGAGTGTAAGGCCTCCAGCCAGGGCAAAAAAAGCTAAGCGACTACACGCTAAGGGCACCCCCTGTGGGGTACGAGCCTCGGCTTAGGGCGTCGCTGGGAGAGGACAGCAAGGGACAGGCTGGATCTGACTTGTATGATTTAGGGGCTCATTTAAAACTACAGGCTCAGCATCGCGGGCTGGCTCGAGCAAGGGTCGGGAGGGGCATGAAATGGGGTGTCGCGACGGGCCTCGACGGCGAGGACGGAAGGACGGCTGTTTGCGTCTGGGTTTCTTCAGGGTGCTGGTTTCCTTGCTGCTTTCCTGCAACAAAGTAATAGCGTCATCGGGAGTGGCTAGGGTATGTCTTGGCCGGCGAATCTTGCTGATTCGAGAGGGTTCGTATCGGGCGGCCGTTGCGATCAGTGTGTTGCGGTGTTTTACCGCAGTATCAAAGAAGCGCTTGGAAAGGCGCTTCATGAATTGGAGAATGGTGGGCATTTTTAAGTCTAAATGTAGACGGTCGTTACGGACGTACCAAGGGGCACCCGTGACTTTACGTAAGAACCGGTTCTGTACAACTTGCATCATATGGATGTGACGAGGCTTGGTGTGTGCAAACACTACACAAGCGTATGTCATTATGGGACGGATCACCGCGGTGTAGAGGCGCAACTTGCACCTGAGCGATAACTTACTCTTTGCCGTTAGCAGGTAGTGGAGCCTAGCCATAGCAAAGGCAGCTCGGTTACGAGCTGCTTTGATATGTGGCCCGAACGACAGATGGTAGTCGAGTAAGACACCTAGGTATTTGGCTTGCGTCTCCCAAGGGAACGTACCTAAGGTACGGAGCGCTGGGGTACTTATACAAAGCGCGGTAACGAAACCATAGCGACTTCTAATTTTACCACTGCTGCCATCTATCGAGCTTCCGGGCAACTTTCTTTCTGTCTGTTGTTCTGAAAGTATGACGCAAAAACTACCGGATATATTTTGTTCAACCTGTGTTGTTTTGTTGCCGCCCCGCGCCCTCTGACTTTTTTTTTTTTTTTTTTTAACGTGGTAAAATCATCAAATGAGTCCTCCCACCCAGGGCAGAGCGGGAGGAACTGTCAGACTTGTACTGACTAAAATCCACGGTGTCCTTCAGTATCCCTTTATGTTCCAGGGTCACGGTAACTCTATGAGTCCCGCGACCCCGGCAGGCTTTGGCCCTCTAGAGGGGGGGCCCCGTCATTATGCTGACACTCTTTGAGCGCCCTCTGACTTCGTGTCCGCGACCTTACATTTAAATATATATTGTGTATAAGTTGGAGTAACATTTAGTTTTTGTTTCATCGCAATCGCTTAATTCTATGAAAAGTTAGAAGCGGTACACGTGTACTTATATTATTTTTACTTTGACAACACACAAAATTTTGCGAACGAACAACTTCAGTACAAAACTTCATCCCCCTTTTCACCCCCTTGTGGGTTGAAATTAAAAAAAAAGAAACATGTACGTTGTATTAGTTTCCAACCATAAGCCGAAATTTTAGTGATTTTAACTTAAAAATACCTTTTTAAAAACGCTAGTAACCGTTGAGGAGTTCCTTATTGAGAAGACGATCCTGGCTGCAGGATGAGGTCATGATAAAAATCATCTTTCTCTATCAAACATGAACGCGTATACAAAGTTTCGTGTCCGTTCTACTAACCGTTGAAGAGTTCTCTCTTGAGGAAACGATCCTGGCTGCAGGATTACGGAATGTCTGTCATAAAAATGTATTGTCACCAGAGCCAAAGGTGTGTGCAAAATTTCAGCTCAATCGGTTGTCAGTATTATAATTTTAGATGATTATGATCGATTTTAATGTGCATCTAAACTTGGCATTGGATTGGATTTCAACCCTTTTTTAGGCGAACAATTAGCCGATAGGAACTTGGCCCCTTTTTAACAGGTATGTTTTTGTTGGGATTTCAATACTTTTTTTCAAGAAATCGTACCTATTTTTTTCTTTTTATGTATACATGACAATATTTTATACCCCCCTCCTCATCGTATTCTCATTGTATCACTGGTTCATAAATATTTTTTTAAAAATTCGATATTAGATTGAGCCAACTCACGCTTGACCGATTTCTTAATTTTTTGTTAATCTGCATATAACACACGACCTGTGTGCCAAATTTCATAACGCTAGGACAATAATTGGAAGTGGGCTAAAGGTTTTGATTACCGGTCAATGAGTGAGTCAGTGCCAAAATTAGCTATATTCACAGGGTCATATTTCAGGATATACTAAAGCTATATCTATGAAATTTGGCATACTGCTTTAATACTAGTATATGGGTGAATATAAAAATACAAAGTTCATTTTTTTGTCAATTTTGGTGGCTCAATTTTTTCTTTAGTTTTCGTGAAAAATAACGTTCTGGTATAAGAATAGAATGTCCAAGCTTGAAGGATCTTTATGAGGGCTCAGAATATCTCCATAACTTTTTGAGATATTTTAGTTTAAAGTCTAGTGTGGCCACCAAAATTGAAAATCACCCACCAAAATCGAAAGTGCCCACCAAAATTGAAAATCAGTGGCACCAAAATTGGATTTCCCCGTCAGAAACCTCAATCTCACTAATAAAGCTCATTGTGATTAATCTCACAAATTTTCGGGAAGTATGAATAACTTTTATCGGTTTATAAAACTCTCTTTTGTTAAAAATAGGATAGAGTCCGAGGTCTGGTCCTAAAGTCGGACTGACACGGTAGCGTTTTTGTTGGGGAGACTGCAGTACAACCCAAGTCTCGATCGAATCGAAGGCTTTCTCGTAGTCCACAAACACTAAACGGAGAGGCAGCTCTTCGGTCTCCTGTATAACCTGCCGCAGCGTATGTATGTGGTGTACGGTGCTAAATCCATTATGGGATCCGGCTGGTTCGGGATGATTCTTGAAAACAACTTGTAGACATAGCTTAGAAGTGAGATGGGCCTATAATTCTTCAGCCGGGCATTGTGGCCTTTTTTGAAGAAGAGTACCACCACACCCCTGCACCATGCCTGGTTTTCCCCTCGGGTATGACGGAATCAAACAGCTTCTGAAGGGCCTTAAGTACCGGTTTTCCAACCGCCTTTAAGATTTCGGCCGTAATTCTCGTAGTCCACAAACACTAAACGGAGAGGCAGCTCTTCAGTCTCCTGTATAACCTGCCGCAGCGTATGTATGTGGTGTACGGTGCTAAAGCCATTATGGGATCCGGCTGGTTCGGGATGATTCTTGAAAACAACTTGTAGACATAGCTTAGAAGTGAGATGGGCCTATAATTCTTCAGCCGGGCATTGTGGCTTTTTTTGAAGAAGAGTACCACCACACCCCTGCACCATGCCTGGTTTTCCCCTCGGGTATGACGGAATCAAACAGCTTCTGAAGGGCCTTAAGTACCGGTTTTCCACCCGCCTTTAGGATTTCGGCCGTAATTCTCGTAGTCCACAAACACTAAACGGAGAGGCAGCTCTTCAGTCTCCTGTATAACCTGCCGCAGCGTATGTATGTGGTGTACGGTGCTAAAGCCATTATGGAATCCGGCTGGTTCGGGATGATTCTTGAAAACAACTTGTAGACAAGCTTAGAAGTGAGATGGGCCTATAATTCTTCAGCCGGGCATTGTGGCCTTCTTTGAAGAAGAGTACCACCACACCCCTGCACCATGCCTGGTTTTCCCCTCGGGTATGACGGAATCAAACAGCTTCTGAAGGGCCTTAAGTACCGGTTTTCCACCCGCCTTTAGGATTTCGGCTGTAATTCCGTCATCACCCGGTACTTTGTTGTTTTTAAGCTGTTCCAGAGCCATCCTAATCTCGTGCATCCAGATCTCGTCCGGGTTGTCTTCGGTATTGTGTCGGGTCAGTCTAGCTCTTGCGTCATTTGCTAGATTTACAACGGGTTTACTGGTTGCCCATAGAATCTCTCGATCTCCCTCAGTAGCTCCGGTTTGGCGGATACGATCCTGCCATGGTCGGTCTTCAGTTCTGCGAGCTGGCTCTGCCCAATAGCCAGATCTCTTGCAAATGCCTTGGAGCCGCTCAATTCCATCTTTAATATGCTGGATTTAAAGATCCGTCTATTGAGCTGCCGGTATTTCCACACCTCGTCTGAAGACTGCAGGATCATCTCACGCCGCTCCTGCATGAGCTTGAGAGTATGATCAGAGAGTTTTTTGTTCTTATGTGCACGACGTGTCTTGAAGAACTTAGACCCGTATGGATAGTTTCCACGAACTTATCGTTGTATTCGTCCAATGAGCTTCTTGGGCACCCGAAACGAGTCTGGAGTTCAAGCTTTTCAGATTGCAGCAGCTCTCGAGGTTTGAATTTGGATCTGTGCTGGACAGAGCGTAGACTTTATCAGTCGAGACTTTTCAAGTTTGATATTGATGTTCAATGTGCCTCTTACTATGCCTTGATCGCTTCCGGTTTTCAACGAATTGATCGTAGAGACAACATTGAACATAATACGCTTCTTGGTTGACATGATGAAGTCAATCTCATTTGAAGTAGCACCATCGGGGCTCTGGCAGGTCCACTTCATGTGCTCACGCTTTCTGAAGTAGGAGTTCATCCTATAGAGGCCCTCCTTCTCCATAAAACTAGCCAGTTGGTGACCCCGGTGGTTCCAACGTCCAACCCCAAATTGCCTAGTTTTGCATTGAAGTCCCCAATGACAACGGTGAAGTACTTTTAAGCAGCCTCTCTTCGCTGGTCTGTTTTGGCATTTTAAAAAGCAACAAAATAAATATATATGAATAAGAAACTTGGTCATTAGTATGCAACCCTTAAAATAATAGGTCTTACTAACTGCCAAGTACATAACATGTATTTGTTTGCTAATCCAACTGTCTTGCAACGTAAAAACTAGCTATATAGGTAATAACAATACATATATAGTACATAATTAAAATCTGGTGGGTCATTTTCAATTTTGGTGGCGTGAAGACGCCACCAAAACCACCAAAATTGAGCCACCAAAATTGGAACCAGGCATAATAAAAATCTTAAAAAATAAGGGTTTTAAGTTAAAATTAAATTAATGTCATTGATTTATGGGTCACCCAAATCATTAGCTATAGCATGTAGCTTACTATTATAACACTTTAAAATCAACAGTAAATCGATCCACCAAAAATTGAACAATTCTTGTCCCCCGTTCCGCCCAAGGCGAGTACTTATGTTTTTGGAGGGTAATCACCGCACTAATTACACACCTGACACTAATCGCCCTAATGGCACGACTGATAGATGCGAAATAAATAACGCGATTGATCGCACACGCACGAAACTTCATGTTATAGTAAGTTGAAAAAGTGCCAGTATAAATTTGATTTTTTCTTGGACAAAATTTGATCGAGTGTCTTTGTGTCTGTGCTTTTAAATAAGATTTTATAATATGGTTTAATTGTTTTTAGATAATTTGACTAATATATATACTAAAAAATTTGTTTATTTTTTATTGTACCTCAAATTGTTACTTTGGCGAACGCAATTACATCAAAAAATGGAACTGGGACAAGCCACCAAACTTGAATTTGAAGGCGATTTTTTTTTTCCCTGATTATTTATACACACTTATAAAAAAATAAATGTGGCCCTAATTGAAGCAAGTTACGTAGTTCACTACAAAAAAAATCAGAAACATCCTATCATTTTACACCTCGATTCTCAACGTGGACACGTAAAATTTGCTGATTTGATATTCACCCATATGATTACGTAGGTACAATTTTATATCTGTACTTACAATAGGCACTGAGCTACAGGGGGGTCAAAATGGCTCGAAACGGTTCGTGTAAATAGTGCACGGCATGCGCGCGGCCTGTTGCTGGAACTTGGCATGCGCACGATTGACAATCTAAGCGCACGGTGCTTAGATTTTCAATCGTCAGTCTAAACACAAAATTTGAAGATCCTAACTTCAAAACTGACAGACTTTCATACAAACTTTCACCCCCTATTTTACTCCTTTAGGGATGGAATTCCCAAAAATCCTTTCTTAGTGGAAACTATCTCATCACAAAGAACACACCCTCCAAGTTTCATGTCTCTAGGACCAGCGGTTTGGGCTGTGCGTTGATATATCACCCAGTCAGTCAATAAGTCAGTCAGTTTACTGTTTTATATATATAGATAGATAGATTTGATTACCATAGAAAAGGCTATAGTGAGTCAACCTTAAAAGATAGACACAATATGCTATTGCGGATTTTTTTTTAGAACTTTTTAAGAGAAACAATACATGATTGTTACGTAACTCTAATCGTTTACGCAGCGCACAGTTACAAGGCCGATCCCGTTAACCTTTAAAAAAAAAAAAATTACCGGACCACTTATTTTTTTATACTAAATGGGCTTATTCTTGACCTCAATCTAGTCCAGAGGACAGAGATGAGGTCGATGATGGAACGAGTTAACATAAAAGAAAAAAAACAAAATTAATCACAACAATCCACAATTACACTTTCAATTATTGCTTTACTAAATAATGCACAAAATACACCAACAAAAATTATGACTTTCTATAATCCCCTGCATCTCTCTAGATAAGGTTTCCAAATTTGGTTTACGCGACGGCGGCGTCCAGAATATAACTAACTCGATTAGTATTAAAATTCCGCTAATGCGCGATAATTACAATTCAGCATTTACTTTGAAATGAAAAATGAGACTGTGACTGTAGAGTACAGATTTCGATTTTATTGCCTTGTATTATGGGTTGTAACAGCTCCCCCTTTTTGACGGAGCTTTATCTTGTAAAATGAGCGAAGTAAAATAGAAAAGATAGGAGATGCAATGAGATTAAGATAGTCACTTCACAATTTACACTAGATGTAAATAAGTAGTACATGTAGAGGTATGCAACTGTAAACTTTGTCATGTTTAATTAATTTAGGTATAAGTATTTATACTGGGTGTGATCCAACTTCTGTTTATAGTATGTTTTTTTTGTGTATTTATATTATAAGTTTTTTTTTGGTATGTCTTATAGCATCGTATTGGACAAGTCTGTAATCTATCTATACATATAAAATTCAAAGTCCTGACTGACTGACTGACTGACTTATATATCAACGCACTGCCCAAACCACTGGTCCTAGAGGCATGAAATTTGGAGGGTATATTCTTTGTAAAGAGTAGGTATCCACTAAGAAAGGGTTTTTCGAAATTCCACCCCTAAGAGGGTGAAATGGGGTGTTGAATTTTCTATGAAACTTTTTATTCTCCGAGTCGATTGACTTGAAAATGTGTCTACATATACTTCAGTTAAAATGATGAGATACGTGAATCACCGTTTTTCCAAAATCATCCCCCAATTTAAAATTCCATGTCCTGACTGGCTGACTGATATACCAACGCACAGCCCAAACCGCTGGGCCTAGAGACATGAAATTTGGAAAATGTATTCTTTGTGGAGAGTAAATATCCACTAAGAAAGGTTTTTTTGAAATTCCACCACTAATAGGGTGAAATGGGGTGTTGAGAAACTTTTTATTCTCCGAGTCGATTGACTTGAAAATGTGTCTACATATACTTCAGTTAAAATGATGCGCCAGGTTATACAGAAGACCGAAGAGTATAACCTGCCTCTCTGCTTGGCGTTTGTGGACTACGAGAAAGCCTTCGAGTCGATCGAGACTTGGGCTGTACTGCAGTCTCTCCAACGGTGCCAAATCGACTATCGGTATCGGTGGATCGAGGTGCTGAAGAGTTTGTACAAAAACGCCACCATGTCAGTCCGACTTCAGGATCAGACCTCGGAACCTATTCTTCTGCAGCGAGGTGTGAGACAGGGAGACGTCATATCTCCGAAACTGTTCACCGCTGCACTGGAGGATGTCTTCAAGGTTCTGGAGTGGAGAGGGCTAGGCATCAACGTCAATGGCGAGTACATCTCTCACCTTCGGTTTGCCGACGATATAGTGGTCATGGCTGAGGCCATGGAGGACCTCAGTACAATGCTCGATGACCTCAGTAGAGCTTCCGAAAGAGTAGGTCTTAAAATGAACATGGACAAAACCAAAGTCATGTTGAATGCCCATGTAACACCCACTCCTATCAAGATCGGAGACTATACACTCGAAGTTGTAGACGATTATGTCTACCTGGGACAAACGGTCCAGTTAGGTAGGTCCAACTTCGAGAAAGAGGTCAATCGTCGAATCCGACTCGGCTGGGCAGCGTTCGGGAAGTTGCGTGGTATCTTCTCGTCCAACTTACCGCAGTGTCTCAAGACGAAAGTCTATGACCAGTGTGTGTTGCCAGTGATTACATACGGGACCGAAACGTGGTCGCTCACAATGGGCCTCATCAGAAGGCTTAAAGTCACCCAAAGGGCAATGGAGAGGGCTATGCTCGGTGTTTCCTTGCGTGATCAAATCAGAAATGAGGAGATCCGCAAGAGAACCAAGGTTACCGACGTAGCCCGAAGAATAGCCAAACTTAAGTGGCAGTGGGCAGGGCACATTGCTTGCAGAACGGATGGCCGATGGGGCCGAAAAGTTCTGGAGTGGCGACCGCGAACCGGAAGACGCTGCGTTGGAGGCCCTCCCACTAGGTGGACCGATGACCTTGTAAAGGTTGCAGGGATCCGCTGGATGCGAGACGCACGGGACCGGTCAATGTGGCGACACTTGGGGGAGGCCTATGTCCAGCAGTGGACGTCTTTCGGCTGAAATGATGATGATGATGATGATGATGATAACATATTAAACTTGGTTCTCTATTGTGTCACCTAACTTTTTTATCCATAATTTAAAGTGCCATAACTTTTTTTGTCCTAATCATCATTTGTCCGAATGATAACTTACCCGAACTTAATATCACATAATATCACATGCCATAAAATTGAAATCCCTAAATATAATATGTCCTAAATCCGTTTGTCATAAATATGACAATCAATAACATACAGAAGACATAAAACCGTTTTCAATAAAAGTTATAAGTCCTAAATTCAAATTACATAATGTTTATTTATGATAATAATATTCTTAGAACAAATTTGTATGACAAAGCTTTTGCTATGAACTTCTCTCTCTTTTAATTTTTTATTATACTTAAATAAATATATTATACATGTACTCAATAAAGCAGTTGATTGTGAACATGTGGTTTTTGTAAGCGAGCAAGCATGCAGCATTCAAGCAAGCATGCAGCATGCAAGCAAGCACGCAACATGCAAGCAAGCATGCAACATGCAGCAGGCATGGTTTCTGTCACGGCTCCGGCGCTGCGGGGCTCCGGCGGTCCCACGCGAGTTTATCGTCGCAGATGGGTTTAACGCTCACCACCGCAGCTTCGGCTTGCTGGCCGGCTGAGCCGGCTAGCCTCAGCCGCAGCGGCGAGTGTTACAACCACCTGCTCCTCAACTAGCGGGCCGCCTCGCCCCTCCGCGCCTACGCGATTTTAAATTACACTCTAGGGGTAGAGCAGACAAGACTGCGTGGAGTCGGATTTACAGCGATTCGTTTCTGTCACTAAAACCTAATTTTTAGCAAATGTTTTAGACTAAAAAAAATATTTTAAATGAACATTCGGAATAATACACATTATTTAACACAATACTTAGGACATATGACTTTATGTCATGTAAAATTAGGAGATTCAATTATTATAGTACTCGATATTATGACAGAATACTTTTAGAACTAAAGATAATTATGTTAAACAAAATTTCGGGATTTTGAACATTATGGTTACTGAAGTTTATAGCATACGTGTTATGGATTATGATTTTCGGACAAAAAATTTTAGGAGAAGAAAGGGAGTACCATTAAACTTATTGGAGCCTGTGTAAAAAAAGGTATATACAATTATAATATTTTAACTTAGTTAACTAATTTTTCTTTATTTACCTCCTTTGAAATGAGATATACTCTATTTATTCTAATAAAAGTTGGCAACCCTACTTGTCGCAGTGCAGTTTTAGTAGGTATTAAACAATTTTATCTATGTGACGTTTTGTTTCAAGTTTGCGCGGCTTCATACTTTCTGTGAAGCAATAGTCTGTCTTAATACTATCTTGACTCAAGTCTGCGCTCAGCCTAAAACCTAATTTTTAGCAAATGTTTTAAGACTAAAAAATTTATTATAAATGAACATTCGGAATAATACTCATTATTTAACACAATACTTAGGAAACATGACTTTACGTCATGTAAAATTAGGAGATTCGATTATTATAGTACTCGATATTATGACAGAATACTATTAGAACTAAAGATAATTATGTATGTTGAACATTATGGTTACTGAAGTTTATAGCAAACGTGTTATGGATAATGATTTTCGGACAAACAATTTTAGGAGAAGAAAGGGAGTACCGTTTGAGATGCTATAATAAAATTCCACAAAGTATTCTTGAACTGAATGAAACGAAATTTAAAACATGCATTAAACGCACACTGTGTAGGCAAGCTTATTAAAAGTTGGACGATTATATCGTTGATAAAAATGCTTGGCTCAATGCCGGTCCTGATCCGCAAGGACAGAGGCGCATAAATGGATAGCTTTAAATAGTATATTGGAGCTGCTGAAGATTGTACAACTATCTTTGCATTGTATAAATTCAATCTCTTTAGTATTATATAGCCGCATAGCCCATATTGTGTGAGTACTATGTACTAGAATGCTTGATGCTGATACATGAGTCATGTTCGTGAACGGGCGCTGTCAGTTGTGACTGGTCATCTCTTGGTTGCCACGGCTTATTTGAATTGATTATTTTATTTTTGAATTGTTTTCTATGGACACTTTTAACGTACACATCTTGCTACATCGTTCTCACATAATGTATCATCTAACCATGAATGATGTAACCAAGAGTTTGTAAAAGTATTCTGATTTAAAAGAGTGTCCATGGAGTTTCTTGCCCGTTCTTCTCCATAGAGATCTACGTTAGGGAATGGGCAACTACAGTACTTTCACAGTTTTTATTCCTTGTGACTGGGACTGTAGCTATTGTTGTCTTTGTTTCGACAATTCAAAAGTGCCTGTAACTGGCCTATTTGAAATAAATGCTTTGATTTTGATTTTGATGTGGAGTTCAAAGGGCTAACACGGAATTATTTGAAGATTTGTGTTAGGATCTATTACCTCTTTTGCCTCAACAAGCGACGAAATGGTGTTGATTCAAGAATTCAGGACTAAGGCTATCGATATTGAAGATTCTGAAAATAAATTAGTTGTATTACCAATCTGTCCTATACAACGTGTAACAGAATAAACGCAAGACCTCTCGTGTGGTGTCTCAGACCATGAAACTGAACAACTTTTGTTCTACGAGTTCTTGAAATTCGCAAAAAAAAAAACTTTCTATAGGAACGGACGCAATCAGCTGATCCACATGTATGGTAAAACTAAAAAAAAAGTTATGAATTTCTAAAAGTCATAGAATACACAAAATTCTTATTATTCTTACATTTACAAAAACTATTAACTACGTTTGGTCGGCCAAGTACTGCACTGAGTCGAGGTGTCATATAGACTACCGCGAAAACGCGCAACCCACTCACTGCGGACAGAACGAGTCCTAAAAAGGTTTATCCGATACCTTGGGTACTCAAAGGGAATTCATTTTAAATATCTCTCCTACCTTGTTAAACTACGTTGCTACAAAATGAGTACCCTGGGAGCTCAAAGGGAGTTCTTGGATTTGAGATTCGCATATAAACTGCTCAATAACACCATTGACTGCCCACAATTGGTATGTATGTTCAATTTTAGAGTACCCCGTAGACCACCTCGCATACCTATAACACCCTTAGCTCCACCTCTCCGCCGTACAGTGTTTGGTGCTAATTCGCCTATACCCCGCATGTGCAAAGTCATAAACGAACGCAGCGACCTGGTTGACCTCCACGCAGACTCAATATCGACGTTTGTCAGACGTAATTAGCATTAGTATTTATCTAGAATTTAAGTACATTAACTCTTTAAAATTAAATTTATAATTAAAAAGAGCATTTTGCGTATGGTGTTTCCCTGTAATTGGTTGTGCAGATAAATTTAAGACACAATTACTTATACATATGTTCCTATCTGAATTATATCTGTAAGTAACAACTGTACACACGACACCCTGCGGCCAAAATTCCTTCATAAAAGTCTCGAGATAGTGTGCTGGGACCCACACCTCAAAAGATTTGAAATTAATCGAGAGAGAGAGCGAGACTAAACCTCTCCACTCTCAGGGTGAACTTGGTCTTGTTCCTTAAATACTCCACGACCTCCTCTGGCGTCGTGTTGTGATGTAGACGGGACACGTACAGCTGCGTCAATGGAATAGCGGGACGCAGGAATTTGTTCGGACCTGTCAATGCGGTAGCGCACTAGTAGGAAGGCTTCTTCTTGCCCATACGAATGAAGCCTTCTTCATCAGCTTATCCTCGGCTTGTTCCGGTGGCAATGGGCTTCGAACTTGCAACTTACATACACGAACAGATAGACCCGAATCAACTAACTGTAGGCCATACAAATGTTTGTTCCGTGCGGGAATCGAACCAACGACACGCAGCGCAGCAATCAATCGCTCAGCCACTGCGCCAACCGAACCGTCAACATTAAGTGTTATACTATTTTAAAATTCTGTCGTGATACGAGTTGGTCACGTCAGCTATCCTCGTGCCATTTGTTTTATAGATTTAATAAATTGCGGAAAGTACAAACATAACAACACTGAAGTCTGTTATTGTTACGGAGCGGGCGGCGCGGCTGTGGCGGTGGGAACTCGACGAGCTATGCACATACAAGTCATGCAAATTATCTGAACAATTTAACTAATTTAACTAAAAGCTGTAAAATGTCGCGCGAATCACACTCGCACCGCGGCGGAATGCCAACGAAGGAGTACTAAGTCTTGTATTAATGACACAGCAACGCGACGCCGCCCAAGTGCAGCTGGGAGCAGTCGCGAGCAGACAGAAGCAGTGGGGAGCGAGAGCTTACAATAACCTGCGTAGAGAGCAAGCCGCGGTGCGAGTGTTGGCGAGCGGCGAGTGAGTCCCCGCACCACGCGCATTGCGCACAGAGCGATAACGATCAGTTCAGCGGCACTGGCCACTGACCATTAATACCTCGTGTGGTGCACCCAGCGTGTATCACTTCCGATCCATTTCATCGGTCACGCTGTCACGTCGCCGCACCGCGTCGTTCAGCGCACCCGTCTGCGTGCGTCGTGCTCAGTTGCTCACTGCTTGCTCACCTCACCGCCACGGTGCTGGCGACTCTGAACAGACAATTTAACGGAAATTGCCCTTGAAACCTTGTATCAAACACAAATTTACCTAACCTTCACATTTTTGTAACTGCTGAATCAACAAGTCAGCACTCAGTCTGCCAGAGTGCCAGCCCCCTCCAGACCTCCTTCCCCTCCCCTGCCTCTACGTGCCAACATCTCAGCACTTGGAAAAATACATTAACGATGACATACTTTTTATATTGAACGAGTTTACAAATGGCGGCGACAAGTTTTAACAAATTGTTAACAAAAACTCGCGCTCGGTATAATGAGTCAACTTGCGAACCAAATCGCTACGTAGTCACGTTCCCAAGGCGCCACCATTGTCTCTGTGGAGTGTGTGTGTGTGTGTGGCAGCGTCTGTTTACCTGCTGTCAATACAGAGTGAACGAGCGCGTGTTTGTGCAGCACTGAATAGTATTTAGAGCGCGCGGAGCGAGCGCACACAATGCGCGGCCTACTTCCCAGTGACGTCATCACGCGACGCACACATAGTGCCGCGCGGCGCAGCTCGGCACCGAGCCGAGTGCCTTCTCCCACGCGAGAGCGCCTTACATATTCACTTACATTTGGCAACATTGCACAATGCCGAGAGGATGCGTTGTTTTAAATTATTATAATTTTTTTTTTAATTTTTACGAATATTTGATACTGTAGGGTTGATGTTGGTGAAATTAAAGCCCCATTGACTTGGTGATATTTTATTGGCAACTTGCTTATTATACTTTAACAACAGTTACAATAATTTATATATCAATCAAAATCAAAGCATTTATTTCAAATAGGCCAGTTACAGGCACTTTTGAATTGTCGAAACAAAGACAACAATAGCTACAGTCCCAGTCACAAGGAATAAAAACTGTGAAAGTACTGTAGTTGCCCATTCCCTAACGTAGATCTCTATGGAGAAGAACGGGCAAGAAACTCCATGGACACTCTTTTAAATCAGAATACTTTTTCAAACTCTTGGTTACATCATTCACATCATTCATGTTGAGATGGTACATTATGTGAGAACGATGTAGCAAGATGTGTACGTTAAAAGTGTCCATAGTAAACAATTCAAAAATAAAATGATCAATTCAAATAAGCCGTGGCAACCAAGAGATGACCAGTCACAACTGACAGCGCCCGTTCACGAACATGACGCATGTATCAGCACCATTCAACTCAACCATTTTGAAGGGAACTAAATGATCCGACACACGCGCCACCATCAGCGAGACATTTGAGTGAGCATGACACACTCCTACCCGCCAGGGCACATTCAAGTCAAGAAAAGACGTAGGTTTCCCGCGAATGACAGCTTTCTATTACTTAGTACTCACACAATATGGGCTATGCGGCTATACAGGGTGTAAACAGACCCTTCACATATCCGTCAACCAAGCATTCTGTACATCAAACTAAATAACTTTACGCAAAAATGATTGCTGGGAAACGACTTTTTTTTTTGGGGTGTAATATCACGTTTTTCGGTTGGACTCGGTGGAAAGCACTCAAAGCATTGTGCTGATGGATGGATTGAATAGTACGGGGGTCGTGGAGGTGTGTAACGTAAAAATCTTACATTAAAAACATGTATTTAAAAAAAACTTGTGAAGTAGTTGGAACTTTGACCCCCTATATCTCCGTAACTAGAAGGTTCCCAGGTATGGTCTAGAACAAAAAAATGATCGCAAAGACGGGGAGAACAAATGCCTTTCAGTTATGTTAAGGGTCTTTTTACACCCTTTATAATACTAAAGAGATTGAATTTATACAATGCAAAGATAGTTGTACAATCTTCAGCAGCTCCAACATACTATTTAATGCTTCTTCTTCTTAGCGTTTCGATGGCAAAAAGTTTAAATATGCTTAGCCCAAAACTCAGCCACGTGTACCCCGCTCACTGATGCAGTAAATAAATCATCAAGAGCGCAGGTGATTGAGATATGTAATGCTATTCATTTATGCGCCCCTGTCCTTGTGGAGCAGGACCGGCATTGAGCCAAGCATTTTTATCAACGATATAATCGTCTAACTTGTAATATGCTTGCTTACACAGTGTGCGTTTAATGCATGTTTTAAATTTCGTTTCATTCTGTTCAAGAATACTTTGTGGAATTTTGTTATAGCATCTCAAACAGTACCCTATGAAAGATGAGTCTACTTTAGCGAGTTTGAAGCCTGGCTGAACTAATTAGTCTCTATTTCTAGTACTGTAATTGTGTCTGTCACCTCTTTCATTAAAAAGATGTAGATTTTTTTACATACATTATGTTTTCGTAGATGTATTGAGAATGTACCGTCATGATGTTAATTTCCTTATCAGTTCCCTTAGAGAATCACGCCTACGAAGATTATATATGGCTCTGATGGCTCTTTTTTGCAGAATAAATATGTCTGCAGCCCGTCCCCATAGTAAAATGCCATAAGACAGTATACTATGAAAGTAACTAAAATAGACCAGTCTAGCGGTATCTCCATCAGTATATTGACGGATTTTTCTAATAGCATATGCTGCTGAACTTAGCCGCCCCGCAAGAGATGTTAAATGAGAACCCCATTGTAGCCTTGAATCAAGTGTAATCCCCAGGAAAACTGTTTTATCTACAAATTCAAGCTTCTCTTTATACTACTACTACACAACTGTCTTGATCACTTTATGATAAATGCCTCTACTGATGCGACCGTGGTGGTGATGGATTCCACTGTAAGCGACCACGCCTCTGTACTATTATGCTTAAATAAGGAGCCCAGTAAAATTAATAAGATTAGATCAACTACAAAATTAAATATTGAAGCTACTGTTGAACACTTAAAAAATGCTGATTTCTCGTTTATAACAAGTTACTCCGATGCAAATGAGGCGGCTTCACTATTTGTAGATTGTTTGATGACTGCAATCTCACTACACACAAAAGTTATAACTGTGCCCAACCGCAAGGTAATTATTAAGCCTTGGATAACTCCAGGCTTATTACGGTGCATTAGACATAGGGATAATCTCCATAGAGAGTTTTTAAAAAACCCAAAAAATACCACTATGGAGATTTCTTATAAACGAAACCGTAACTACTGCAATTTGCTACTTAGAAAGTTACGAATACATCATGAAAAATCTGCTTTAAAATCGTCACAAACAAGCAAAGAAACATGGAGCATAATTAAATCCATTACAATCCGAGTTGAAAAAAAAACAGTAGCGACTGAATTACTGCCTGTTACAAAGGATGCATCGAGAGAAATTGAGACCATAAATAGGTATTTTTCTGGTATAGGTCACTCAAAACTGAAGATCCCAACCCACCACGTATAAATTAAATTCACCGCCAGCACTTAACTCGATGGTTCTACTATCCCCTGACGAGGCTGAAGTCGATTCTGTAGTTAACAATCTAAAAACAGACTGCGCTACAGGGTGGGATTCTATCTCAGCTAAATTACTTAAAACAGGCAAAGCAACTTTGATACCCCAGATCACAAAACTCATTAGGATTTGCTTTGAGCAGGTAGTCTTCCCTAAAGTCTTCAAAAAATCTCTTATCACGCCAGTTCACAAGGGTGGGAACCGTGACGAAGTTAAGAACTACAGACCCATATCAGTTTTACCTACACTGTCAAAAATCTTAGACAAGATATTGAATACTAGAATCGTTAGTTTTTTAGATAAAAACAATATATTATCAGAAGGTCAGTTCGGTTTCAGGTCTGGGAAAAGCACAGAAGAGGCGGTTGGTCAACTAGTTGATCATGTCGCTGAGAAGGTCGATGCTAAACAAAAATGCATAGGAGTTTTTCTCGACCTGGCAAAGGCCTTTGACACCGTCTCTATTCCCACTCTTGTGACGAAACTAGACCACATAGGAATCCGGGGAGAAGCTCTCAGTATATTTACGGAGTATTTGAGTGATAGGACACAAAGGGTAAAGATAGGTGGACTCGTCAGTAGCGAAGCAAACGTTACATGTGGTGTACCGCAGGGCAGTGCCCTCTCCCCGAGTCTCTTCCTGGTATATGTAAACGATTTGTGTCAGCAACAAGTTTTTAACGGTAGAATATTTAGTTACGCTGATGACACCGCGCTCATATTCCACGGAGAGACTTGGGAGGAGGCGCAGCGTGTGGCTGAGCTGGGACTTTGTAAAGTCAGTAACTGGCTGGAAGAAAACCTACTTACCCTTAACATTGCCAAAACTTCATTCTTGCAGTTCAGGTTTGCCAATACCAAGCCAGTAGCAGTAACAGTATCACAAACAACAAACATAAAATACTTAGGTGTAGTACTGGACGAAAAATTGAGTTGGCGGCCCCAAGTTGAATTAACCGCCTCTCTCCAGTGAGGAAACTTATTTGGGCCTTTAAGAAACTTCGACTCGTGGCTGATTTTGAACTTCTTCGCACTCTATACTTCTCTTTAGCCCAATCGATAATTGGTTACTGTATTACGGTGTGGGGAGGAGCCTGTAAAACAATTATGATCCACCTTGAAAGAGCTCAAAGATCATTGCTCAAAGTCATGACCTTCAAACCATACCGCTTCCCGACCGTAACATTGTACCAAAACTGCACAGTACTCACAGTGAGACAGCTATATGTTCTCAATATCACATTGAAGCAACACCTAATCACACCTATAAACAACAGTTACAAGAGTAAACGAACAGTCGCTAATGTTTGTAAATACGTCAAATGTAAGACTGCCTCAGCTAGAAGGCAACATCTTTTTCTTGCTACGCGTATCTATAATAAGATAAACAAGACCCTTGATATTAACCCATTTCCTAACAAAGAAATTAAAATTAAAATAAATACCTTTCTACAAACACTAGATTACATACAGACAGAAAACTTAATAACAAAAAAAAAAAAAAAAAAAAAATAAATAAATAAATAAATAACATAAACCTGGCAATTAGCGCTTCCCATTATAAACATGCACGATAAACATATATATACCTCGATACACACACCACACACACACGCAAACATACACGCACACCCACACCCTCACACACACACATTCATTCATACACCCCCCACCCATACGCCTTAAGCAGATATTGTATAATGTAAAACTGTTTAAATCTTATTGCATAATCTCTGTGTAAACTACTGGGAGAAGACACTGATTCCTGTAACACAGGTTACTACCTAGCGCAGGAGTCAGGGTTTCCATATAATAATGTAACATACTTTTATGTCAATAAAGATTATTATTATATTTCCTTTATTAATTTCTATACAAATAAATTACATTTTTAAATATTCCTTAAAAAAACAATTTAAAACATTTAAAATATAAAAAATTGTAGCCCACCGGTATCGGGAACAGGGTCCAAGCTACCGGCGGTCAGGGCTCCAGAGAGAGAAACCTCCTAACAATACGAGCCGTGTCCAGAAGTACCGCTTTCTGAATCAAGCCCTTGATCCAGCTGCCTAACGAGAGCCTCCTCAGATATTGGTCGAGGCTCTTGGCAATTAAGCCATGGGCTGATACAACTATCGGCACAATGATTGCTGAGTCCACATCCCACATGTCGACAACCTCGTGAGCCAAGTCAAGATACTTGATTTGCTTATCTTTCTCGGCTTTCACGAGGTTCTCATCATGTGGGACCGTTATATCAACAATCATTGCGCGCCGCTCTGATCGATCCACCACCACTATATCAGGCATATTGGCTACAATAGTCCTGTCAGTGATGATGGATCGATCCCAGTACAATGTGATACTGCCATTTTCGAGAACTGGGTCGGACACATACTTTTAGTACGGCAGTTCCGATTCCACAAGGTTGTATTTAAGAGCAAGTTGCTGATGGATAATCCTGGCTACAAGGTTGTGTCTATGCAAGTACTCTCCGTTAGCCAGACGAGAACACCCGGAGATAATGTGACGGATTGATTCGCCTGGACGGTGGCATGCCCGACATATGTCAACCGTACCATCCTTCACAATAAATCTTCGGTAGTTATTCGTCATCATAACTTCATCCATAATTGCACAGACAAAACCTTCGGTTTCTCCGAAAAGGTTCCCAGAACGTAGCCAGGCTACAGACGGTGATAAGTCTACATCGGGCCCATGCAAGGCCCGGAAAAAGCGTCCGTGAAGCTCCTTACTCTGCCATACCTTCATGCAGTCGTTAGTGTCAAGCACTACAGGTTTGCGCCAGTTCTCTTTAGCCTAGGAAAGCGGGGTGAGGCCCTTGTCCACCACGACCACATCTCGATGCATCCCCACGTCGGCTTCAAGGAAATATTCCCTGAGACTGCATATCTCGCGATTGTGGAGAGTCTTAGCATTTAAAAAGCCTCGACCCCCACACTTCCGCGGGATATACAGTCTCATAACCGAAGAACGCGGGTGATGCATACGATATGCCGTCAACAATGTACGGACCCTCCTATCCAGGGCGTCTAGTTCTGTTTGAGTCCATTTGAGTATGCCGAAAGAGTACATCAAAACCGGCATGACCCAACCGTTGAAGGCACGTACCTTATTTCCGCCTGATAAAAGACTATTAAATACTTTTTTCAGGCGGCCAAAGAAGCGCTCCTTCAACGATTGCTTCATGTCAGCAACATTGATGCCCAGCGCTTCCGACATACCCAAATACTTATAGGTTTCGGTTGCAGAGGGATCTAAGATTTATGGAATTCGAGAGCTGGGTTCCCACGGATTCCACAATCTCCCCTCGCTTTACATGCATGACCGCACATTTGTCCACACCAAATTCCATCCTGATGGCGCTACTGAAAGTTTCAGTTACCTTCAGTAGCTCCATCAGTTGTAAATCGTTGGGGGCAAAGAGTTTCAGGTCATCCATGTAAAGGAGGTGAGATATAACTTGACCACCTCTCCTCAACCGATAGCCTAGACCTGAATCCTCCAGCAGCGTGCTAAGAGGATTCAAGGCTAAACAGAACCAAAGTGGACTCAAACTATCGCCCTGAAATATACCTCGCTCTATCCTTATCGGTTCGCTATTCCTCTGGATTTGCCGACATCCTGGATAGCGAAGGACTGTCCTCCATTGCCTCATACATGACATCAGGAAGGTGCGCAGAGTTGCATCAACTTTATACAATTCTAGCACCCTCATGAGCCATGTATGTGG
Organism: Noctua comes; assembly: GCA_963082995.1. Lineage (NCBI taxonomy): Eukaryota > Metazoa > Arthropoda > Insecta > Lepidoptera > Noctuidae > Noctua > Noctua comes. The sequence continues at coordinate 126,886 of OY720282.1, forward strand.
CACCGAGTCATAGGCCTTCTTATAGTCTATCCAACATGTCGACAGATCCTTTCGGGAACGGCGAACCTGTTGACCAATGGCCATATCAATGAGGAGTAGCTCCTTAGTACCGCGGGACCTGTTCCTACATCCATTTTGAGAAGCGGACATGATAGAATTTTCATCAATGTGTTTGTTAATTTTATCTCTCAAAATGAATGTAAGAACTATATAGACCGTCGGAAGACAGGTAATCGGTCTATAATTTTTGGGCTCCGCAGTACTACCCGATTTATGGAGCAGGTGGGTTATACCTGTTGTCAGGAACTCTGGCAGCGACCCTGACTCTAAGGCTGACTGGAACAGGATCGCCAGGCGAGCGTGCGACCTGGTAAACCATTTAATCCAAAAGTTGTGCAATCCATCCGGCCCTGGAGATTTCCAGTTCGGCAACGGACGGACTGCACGAACTACGTCTTGGGGGCTGATAGTGATTGCCCCCATTTCTGGTACCAGATCGCACGCCCGCTCAACCTCCCGAGTCCAATCACCCTCGGTATGGCTAACAGGCACCGACCAGATGCTGCGCCAAAACGAAGACATGGCATCATCATCCGGCAGGCGCGTGTCAGCCACACCTTGGTCCGGTCGCTCCCAAGCCCTATAAACCCACCTTTCATCTCTTTGGAATCTGCGATTCTGAGTGTATCGGTCCACCCTCCGCTTATACCTACGGATACGGTTTGCCCATGCATACACTTTCTGCTTCAGGAAGTCGATGCGCTCTGTGACACCGGACATGTAGTCTCGAGGACTAATATCAGTCCCCGAGAATGCCCGCCGCACAAAACGCATCACTCTAAGACGAGTATTGCCCTCCCTGAAGCAGATCAGTTTGCCGATGAGTGCTCTGGCCTCACCAATACGTCGTTCAATCCTGTACTGCCATGCTGGTACGGCTGGTTTAGGTCGTGTAGCTCTGTCATCAGAAAATTTGACATGAGCTACACGACATGCCGCTACAGCCGCACAATACAGGATTGAGTGAGCATCGGTGAGGTCTTCACAGTTGTCAAAATAGTTTGACAACTGTGAATCCAGAACAGCCACCAGCGCCCTATTTTTGTTATGCATGGGCAAACGAGGTATGCGTGGTCTAAGGTCGGGTTGCATGAACCGATATTCTCGAATCGCACCCTCCAAAGCACTCCTCATTTCCTCATTGCACTGGGTACTTACATTAGTAACCATGTCATTACTCACGTCGTTATCGCGATTTGATATCATGGTAGACTGTGGTGGAACCACAGCCTGCGGCGGCGTGGCAATGACATGGCTACTCTGCATTTCCATCCGCAAGCGATCAAGCACGATGTCATCCAACATACGATTACGCTGAATGACTCGTACCTGATCCGATAGTCGTTGTGCCGACACGTTGACAGCTGGCTCAAGCACCTGAAACAGAGAGAGCATTCGAACACGGTACGCGGTCAGGTTGTTTCCCCCCTCTGTAGCCCCATAGTATGCGCGCATGACATTTGTATTAATGGATTGCGTCCATGGCATGCGCTGCACACTCCCACCGAGAGCTGGGACCCTATCAGAGGCCGGTGGGCCTCGAGGTCTTAAGCCGTCCGGCGGCCGGCGTCCTCCCCGTCAACAAACAGGTGGTGGCGTCGTCGGCGGAGAGAAATACTCGTCACTCGAGCTCGACGCAACTGCCACGGCCGGTGTCACAGCACTCACGACGGGGCTGGATTCCGGTAGGGGCGAGGCGGAGCTGAGCGACGGGTCCGGAGGCGATAGGCGTGCGCGGTGGCGAGCCACTGATCTAGTTATCATTGTGTCTTCAGTTCGTTTTCATCCATTACTTATTTTGCATTATTGAAAATTTGATTTGACAGGTGACAGTAGCTGTCTGCCACTGCCTGGGTATTTTTCAAATCTTTTTTCGACAATCTTTTTTATTATTATTTCCTTTATTTCTTTTCTAGACATATTCTTTATATTTTTAAATAAAGTAATATAAAAAAAAAAAACATTTAAAAATATAAAAAATAGTAGCCCACCGGCACACAGTGGGTCGAAACGATGATTTTAGTGACTTAGGGACCAACTTCGTTTTTTTAATTTTTTCTTTATGCGGATGGATAGAGCTCATTAATCTAAAAATAATATTGCCTTGACGTTTTTTCCTAAACTTTATACTTTGGGTAGAAAAATGTGTTTTGTTATTTTTTTGTATGGAGCGGATAAAATTAAATTAAATTCCTGCTAAGTAGCGTGTGATCCCGCTTTGACACTTTATTTTTCTTATACCTTGTCTAGTCTACTATCATTTGATACCATGAACATGTGCATAAGTTTGCAACTCTGCCAAATAAATGGATCGTAAAAATTGAAAAAATACATAGAATAAAAAGCTTCAAATTTTATTTTCGTAAGTTCTTTTAAGTTAAATTTGATATGGATTAGTAAGTAAAAGCACATTGTAATACACATATTTACTTAACAGCTAACAACAATACATTTAAAAGGTCTCTAATGGAATTAGTTTAGTACATTATTTAAAAATATGGATCTATGAATTTCAGTTTGTTTGTTTAATGACTTTAATTAGTGTATAAAATGTTCTTTTAAGTTAAATTTATTCTAGGTCTTAGACTTGTGATCTTTGGATCAGAAGACAAAAGAAGTTTGTGTAAAATATCCTCATTTGTCGCCGTTCTACTTACCTTTCTAGAATGATTCTCTCTATATTTCCGGATATTTTTATTGCGAGCTTCCGCTGCCTCTTCCGACAGTTTACCTATAGGTATGGCACCAAAGTGCTTAATTATATCCCTCCCATGTACCAACAATTTATGTATACTGGAAGGCACATAATACCAGGGATATAAGCAAACATACAATTCTGCAGTATCTATACAAAATTCGGAAAACTTAGAAAGGTCCACGCGCTCTCCAGATGCAACAGTCTGAAGAATCATGTGAAACCTTTCCCTGTTATGCGGGCTGTTGTTTCTGCATCCCTGAAAAATGTTCTGGCAGTATTGCCATCATTGGTTGTGCCTACTTCTTGCTTGACTATGTCGATAAGTAAACTGCATTCCTTCTTAAACGCTTGCTGTATAGCGCTCTTTCTCAGTGACATTTTTTCTTTGTCATCGCCCGCCCTGAAACTCCATTTTTTGAAGTCCAAACGATAAGCTAGAAACAAAAAAAATGTCACTTAAAAAATAATCTCACAGGAAACTACTTAACATGAAAAAAATTATGAAGTAATAAAATTATAATTACCGAAATGAAGTATGCACTCCATGCATCTTATCCAGGCATGTAAAGATGACATTCCATACTGAAATATTTCTTCGTTATTTTCTTTTTGAGCAAGTGACTCTAAATTGTCCATCTCTGACGGTTTTGCTTGCAAATATCACAGACAGCTGAAGATGTGTCTGACAGATATGACGTTATTTTGCCTTCTATCATCATCATCATGTGCAATTGATGGCTGAAGTCTTTCCATTTCTTGTGTTATGCTAGCTTTTATAGTTGCCACTGTTGACTGCGTTTCTTTAGTAAATTTGAACATTATCGGACGGCAATAGAAAGTTGATGAGGGTCGGTCGTTTTCCCAAACAATTGTTCCATCACATCGTTGAAGCCTTATAGGAACTAGACTGGCCATGAAAATAGTTGAATCATCAAACTCTGTTTCAGTCTTTTGTTTATAATTACTTTGACTTGAGGCTCCATCAAAGCCCCATTTGCTTATAAGCAGTAACTCTGTTGCCGAGTCATATCCAAAGCAATCACATCCAAAAGCCCAGACACCGTCAAGTTGAGTAATGCTTGTAGTTTAATAGCAGCTCCATCTTCATTTATAATTATGTCTTCTTTCCCTGGATAACATTTTGACTTCATTTTCACTTGCTGCTTCTCTTAGGCTTATATACTGCCACTTGTTAATTTAAGTGAAACTAATAAAGACAGTGCCTCATCGGGTGAACTACTCTTCGTTTTACTTGCACTTAAACACTCCTTAACTTTTTCTAGATCTTCGGGGTGATTTAGCAAATAGTTCATTATTTTTCCTACATCCTCATTTCCAGTGTTTCTTAAACTAGCAATTGTAGTAACTTTCAGTTCATCCGGGGATAACGAAAGCGATTGGTTAATGTGTTCAACGCGTCTTCGTTTTTGCCTGGAGCCCAATTCTTCGAAAGGTTTTCGAGGTGTAAATGTAGATGTTGAAGCTTCTGTAGTAGATGGTGGTGGTGGTAGAAATTCAACATCTTCAGTATTACAAATCTCGAGCCCTTCCTGTTCAGTATTCACAGCTTCAGTAGTATTGTTGTTAGTTGTTAATTAATTATTTGTATTACTACGTGCTTTTACTTACTAATCCATATCAAATTTAACTTAAAAGAACTTACGAAAATAAAATTTGAAGCTTTTTATTCTATGTATTTTTTCAATTTTTACGATCCATTTATTTGGCAGAGTTGCAAACTTATGCACATGTTCATGGTATCAAATGATAGTAGACTAGACAAGGTATAAGAAAAATGAAGTGTCAAAGCGGGATCACACGCTACTTAGCAGGAATTTAATTTAATTTTATCCGCTCCATACAAAAAAATAACAAAACTCATTTTTCTACCCAAAGTATAAAGTTTAGGAAAAAACGTCAAGGCATTATTATTTTTAGATTAATGAGCTCTATCCATCCGCATAAAGAAAAAATTAAAAAAACAAAGTTGGTCCCTAAGTCACTAAAATCATTGTTTCGACCCACTGTGCGGCATCGGGAACAGGGTCCGATCTACCAGTGGTCAGGGCTCTTGAGAGAGGAACCTCCTAACGATACGCGCCGTGTCCAGAAGTACTGCTTTCTGAATCAAGCCCTTGATCCAGCTGCCAAGCGAGAGCCTCCTCAGATGTTGCTCGAGGCTATTGGCTATTAAGCCATTGGCCGAGACGACTATCGGCACAATGACCGCTGTACTTACGTCCCACATGTCGACAACCTCGCGAGCCAAATCAAGATATTTGAATTGTTTATCTTTCTCTGCTTTCACGAGATTCTCGTCATGCGGAACCGTTATATCAACAATCATTGCGCGACGCTCCAATCGATCTATCACCACTATGTCAGGCTTATTGGCAACAATAGTCCTGTTAGTGACGATAGATCGATCCCAATACAACGTGATATTACCATCATCGAAAACTGGGTCGGGCGCATACTTATAGTATGGTACTTCTGATTCCACAAGATTGTACTTCAAAGCAAGTTGCTGGTGGATAATCCTGGCAACGAGGTTGGGTCTATGCAAGTACTCTCCGTTAGCCAGACGAGAACATCCAGAAATAATGTGTCGGATCGATTCACCCGGACAGTGGTATGCCCGACATATGTCAACCGTGCCATCCTTCACAATGTATTTCCGGTAGTTATTCGTCATCATAACTTCGTCCATTATTGCACAGACAAAACCTTCGGTTTCCCCGAATAGGCCGCCGAAGCGCAGCCAAGATACGGACGCTAAGAAGTCTACATCGGGTCCATGTAAGGCCCGGTAATAGCGTCCGTGAAGCTCCTTGTCCTGCCATACCTCCTTGCGATCATTCGTATCTAATACTCTAGGTTTGCGCCAGTTGTCGTTAGCCAGGGAGAGCGGGGTGAGGCCCTTGTCCACTGAGATCACATCTCGGTGCATCCCCACGTCGGCTTCTAGGAAGTATTCCCTGAGACTGCATACCTCACGGTTGTGCAGGGTCTTAGCATTTAAGAAGCCACGACCCCCGCACTTCCGCGGGATATACAGTCTCATCACCGACGACCGTGGGTGATGCATTCGATTTGCGGTCAGCAGTGCGCGGACCCTCCTATCCAGGGCATCAAGTTCCGTCTGAGTCCATTTGAGTATGCCGAAAGAATACATCAAAACCGGTATGACCCAACCGTTGAAGGCGCGCACCTTGTTACCGCCTGACAAAAGACTACCAAGTACCTTATTCAGGCGGCCAAAGAAGCGCTCCCTCAACGATTGTTTCATGTCGACAGTATTGATACCTAATGCTTCCGACATACCCAAATACTTGTACGTTTCTGTTGAGGAGAGGGATCTAAGGTGTATGGAATCCGAGAGTTGAATTCCCACGGATTCCATAATCTCCCCTCGCTTCACATGCATGACTGCACATTTGTCCACACCAAATCCCATCCTGATGGCGCTACTGAAAGTTTCCGTTACTTTCAGTAGCTTCATCAATTGCAAATTGTTGGGGGCAAAGAGTTTCAGATCATCCATGTAAAGAAGGTGAGATATGACCTGACCACCTCTCCTCAACCGATAGCCTAGACCTGAACCCTCCAGCAGTGTGCTGAGAGGGTTCAAGGCTAGACAAAACCACAATGGACTCAGACTATCACCCTGGAATATACCGCGCTCGATCCTTATCGGTTTGCTGTTCTCCTGGATCTGTCGACATCCTGGATAGCAAAGGACCGTTCTCCAGTGCCCCATACATGACATCAGGAAAGTACGCAGAGTTGCATCAACTTTATACAACTCCAGCACCCTCATGAGCCATGTGTGAGGCACAGAATCATAGGCCTTCTTATAATCTATCCAACATGTAGACAGATCTCTTCGGGAGCGGCGAACCTGTTGGCTAACGGCCATATCTATGAGGAGCAGCTCCTTAGTGCCGCGGGACCCATTCCTACATCCATTCTGAGAGGCTGACATGATAGAATTACTATCAATATGATGGTTAATCTTAGCTCTCAAAATGGATGTAAGAACTTTATAGACCGTTGGTAAACAAGTGATTGGTCTATAATTTTTGGGCTCCGCAGTACTACCTGATTTATGGAGCAGGTGGGTAATTCCTGTCATCAAGAACTGGGGCAGCGATCCTGACTCTAAAGCTGATTGAAACTGGGATGCCAAGCGAGCGTGCGATCTCTGAAACCATTTGATCCAGAAGTTGTGCAGTCTATCTGGCCCTGGAGATTTCCAGTTAGGCAACGGACGGACTGCACGAGCTAGGTCTTGGGGGCTGATGGTGATTACCCCCATTTCAGGTATTGGATCACACGCTCGTTCAACCTCCCGGGTCCAATCACCCTCAGTGTGACTGACAGGCACGGACCAGATGCTGCGCCAGAACGAACTCATGGCGTCATCATCCGGTAGACGCATGTCAGTCACACCTTGGTCCGGTCGTTCCCAAGCCCTATATACCCACCTTTCATCGCTCTGGAATGTGCGATTCTGAGTGTATCGCTCCACTCGCCTCTTGTACCGACGAATACGGCTTGCCCATGCACAGATCTTCTGCTTCAGGAAGTCGATACGCTCTGTGACGCGGGCCAAGTAGTCTCGAAAACTAACATCAGTTCCCAAGAACGCCCGCCTCACAAAGCGCATCACTCTAGGTCGAGTATTGCCCTCCCTGAAGCAGGTTAACTTGCCGATGAGTGCTCTAGCCTCACCGATACGCCGCTCAATCCTGCACTGCCAAGCTGGAACAGCTAATTTTGGTCGCGTAACTCTGTCGTTGTTAGGAAATTTGACGTGAGCTACACAACATGCCGCTACAGCTCCACAGTACAATATTGAGTGGGTATCGGTGAGGTCTTTGCTGCTGTCAAAGCAATTTGACAGCTGCGAATCTAGAGCACACACCATTATTATTATTATTATTCAATACTATATCACAATCGCTACTTTTAACATTTGGTAAAGCAAATCTAATGCATTTCGTTTTTATTTTCCATTTAACACTAAATTGTTTGCTGTGAACCAGTTATGGACGTGAAGTAGGGCCTTATTCACGTCATCTAGATTTTGGGCCCGTCTATTTATCTTAAAAATAAGGGAAGTGTCATCAGCGAAAAACACCATATTTTGAGGTTGGTTTGGTTTGTTTTGGAATAAATAGGGTAGATCATTTATATACAATAAAAAGAGGAAAGGACCCAATATTGAGCCTTGCGGAACCCCCGTTTTTACTTTTAAACCCTGTGAATTAACACCATTTATTTGAACTTGTTGTTGTCTATCCTTCAAATAAGATTTCATCAAACTAAGTGCAAGTTTACCTAGTCCGTAATGCTCAAGTTTCAAAAGTAATGTGTCGTGATTTACGCAATCAAATGCTTTGGAGAGGTCACAAAATATTCCTATGGCGTCTTGGGACTCTTCCCACGCAGTAAAAATGTGCTTTAATAAGGTTACACTGGCGTCAGTTTTACAACGTCCCTTGGTAAAACCATACTGTCGATCGTGTAAGATTCTGTTGGTGTTAAAATGATTGAGCATTTGATTCAGCATTAGCTTTTCAAAAACCTTGCTAAAAACTGGCAACACGGATACAGGTCTATAATTATTAGTATCTTTACTATCTCCGGATTTGAACAGAGGTATGACTTTACTGTATTTCATTAGATCAGGGAAAACTCCTTGGTCTACACACAAATTAAAAATTAAAGCTAAGTATGGTGCAATAGTCTCAACAATGGATGTACAAACTCTGATAGACATTTCCTAAAGATCTTCGGTCAGTTTAACTTTTATTTGCCGGAAAGCTTTAATAACTATCATAGGGTTTACGTGTTTAAATTTAAATTCAGCCAGGCAGCCAGACACATTCGCCTTTAATAAATCCATTGAGACTTCAGGAGAGGAATTAAGAGCCTCCGTAGTTTTTAACGGTATATCGGTAAAGAAATTTACAAATTCATGAGCTACTTCCTGATTAGAGCTTTTAGGACCACACGCTGTATCTAATGTGTAGCTAGTGTTACGTATTTTCTTCCTGTTAGTCTCGTTATTTATGACTTTCCAAACTGTCTTAATTTTGTTTTCTGCAGTTTTGATCTTGTTGCTAATGTGCAGGGCTTTTGGCAGCCTTGCAGGTTGCAACCCTAAGTGGAGGGATGAAAGGGACTGCGTGGCTATCGCCGTTCAAACCTCCCCTAGCTGTCTGATTCCTTCTTCCTATCGAAGAAGGAATTAGGTTTATTATGGATCGGAGCCGGCTGCGTGGCTACCGCGCTCTGAACCTCCAGCTAGTGAATGACAATTTGTTCGAAGACAGCTCTGCTTATAAAGCGGTTTCGGTTTACATGTGTGCCTATAAAGATATTTGTATAGTTTTTTCGATTTCTCCATGATCCCATAATCAGATCCTGACCTGAAGACCATGGGACCACATGGCAAGTATACTGCCTTTAAAATTTAAGGGTTACCATTAATTTTCCAGGGATCCCATCATCAGATCCTGACTTATACCTTCCATCATCAGCTCAGCAACATAAGATGATGATTACCAGGCACAAATATCTGCGTTAGAAAGTATTTGAAAAACATTGTAAGTGCCAATAAAATTTGAGGGTTGCCCCCGATTTCCCAGAATCTAGTGATGGGATCATCAGGTTCTGACTTGGTTACAATGGGACCACATCAGGAGTATAGACTTTCGAATAATAAAGAATTTTGAAAATCGGTTCACAATTGGTGGAGAAATCGGTGGATATACTTTAAAAAAAATGCAGTCGAACAAAGAACCTCCTCCTTTTAGAAGTCGGTTGAAAATCAGCAGCCACACAATGGCTGTTTAAAACAATAGTGCTGTCGTTCAAAAAGGAATAGCTGCAGAGCGGCGGATGCGGCGCAACGCTCTGCCGAGCAGGCTCATCGGCGTCGCTGTCGGATGTGTCAGTCGATCGGTCGGCCGGTCGAAGCACCGCTGTGACCATTCGTCAGGATTAGTTCCGCAACTCCACCACTTTGTCAACGTCATGTATCGATTGTTCCGCTCTCTGATTCATATCATAATCTATCATGTTATCTATCTATATAAATAAAAAGAGAAGTCCTGACTGACTGACTGACTGACTGACTGACTGACTCATCAACGCCCAGCCCAAACCCTTGGACCTAGAAAGCTGAAATTTAGCACACAGGTTTCATTTATAATGTAGACAAGGAATAAGGAAGGACTTTTCGAAATTCAACCCCTAAGGGAGTTAAATAGGGGATGAAAGTTTGTATAGAAAATCGTCATTTTTGTAGTTTAAACCATGAAAATTGGTGTTTATCATTATAGGGAAAAATTAAAACGTGTTTCAGTGCTTTTCGAAATTCAACCCCTAAGGGTGTTAAATGGGGGATGAAAGTTTGTATGGAAAATCATCATTTTTGTAGTTTAAACCATAAAAATTGGTGGATTCATTTCCATTTCATTTCCATTCTGGTTAAAAATTAAAAACTATGTGTTTCAGTGTTTTTCGAAATTCAATCCCTAAGGGAGTTAAATAGCGGATGAAAGTATAAATGGCAAACCCGTTCGTTTTGTAGTTCAAACCATGATCATTTGTATTAAGCCTTTTGCTAGGTCACTCACTCACTCATCACGAAATATCGAAAACCGCTTGACGTATAAACTTGAAATTTGGCAGGAAGGTAGTTAATAACTATAAGAAGGTAGTAAATAACTATCCAGTTCCTAAGAATGCTGATGAACTAAAACGTTTCGTAGCATTCTCTAATGACTATAGAAAATTCATTCCAAACTTTGCCGAAGTTTGCATACCATTAAACAGCTTGTGTCATAACAACGTAATTTATAATTGGGATGAAAACTGCCAAAAATCATTTTCACAGTTAAAAAACAGTTTACTAAAGCCACCGGCCATCCTTTGTTTGATGACAGTAATACTTTTATACTTTTATTCTTCAAACCGATGCGTCAGGGTACGCTATAGGATCAGTGTTGTGTAATGCTGATCGTAGGCCAATTGCTTACGCCAGCCGAAGCTTAAACAAGGCCGAGTGCAGGTATCCTACAATTGAAAAAGATTTTTTAGCGATAGTCTGGTCCGTAAAATATTTCAGACCATATCTCTATGGAAGACAATTCATTATAGAAACGGATCATAGGCCATTGGTATTTTTGTATAATATGACAGATCCTTCCAGTAGAAGTAGATCCTCGTAGTCGTCCTTGCAGTAGATCTCATGAAATTCAAACGTTTCAAAATCTAGTTATATGCAAATTAAAGGTCTTATAGCTGTAGTTATTTTTCAAGCTAAAATGTTTTTTTAGTTGTTGGGAGTAATTAGAAAACCATGATTTTAGGGTGCAAAAACAAAACGCATTAATGCAAAACAAAACGCATAAAATACAACCAATTAAATGTATGACGTCATCAGTGATGCCATATAAAAAACCCAAATCGATGATCACTTTAGTGAAGAAGAAAAAAATCGTTTATTCAAAAAAAATTATTTAAATAGACAAATAGACGGCCAAAGCAATTCCACAAGTATTATGTATGTTTTGGAAAGTATGTTTCGTCCAAATATTGTTCATTAAATAAAAATAAAGTAGATCGATTTGATTCGAGAATATATGCTCACTTTAAACAACATAATTATAATTTAAATAGCATTGCTTTCACTAAATTAATTTCGTATTGATTCGATGATTTTAATCGATTCGAATCGATTGTTAATCAATATTTGGCAACACAGCTGTCACTTATGTCAAATACAAAAAAAAATATTTACGTCAGGATTTTTTTTTGTGTTTTACGTTTAAACCCTGCCTAATTCGTTCTTTGTGATATGTGTAATTTTTTCTGCATCTATAAATGAAGTGTGAACTCTTATTTTGAGCCACCAGGTTGCTATAACATTAAAAAAAGACAATTATAATAATGGCCACAGTTTTTATGACTACTATTTTCTGAACAAACATTGTTTTTAGATCAACACTTCTGATTATGTATGTGTTAAGAATAGCCTTATATTTATGAGAATATCCGACCAAATTAATAACTATATATAATTATCTATTATATTTTATAGAAATAGTTTCCATTGTGGCTAAAAAGGCTTAGTTTCAAAACGAAAGATAGTTGTGATATTTGAATAATCAAGTTAAATGTTTATTTACTTTATATTGCTAATAAATCAATTGGTAATAATTAAATGACATTTCTAATGTTTCCTAGATCTTATCTTGCAATTTCAAAATATCTAGTTGTTTTAATCAATTCTCTGAACTATCAGTTGATGTTCATATTTTATCCGATTAAACATAAATATTACAAATAAATACATACTATATGGCTAAATTATGTAATGAAGTTTTAAAATAGTTCCCTTACATAGGATTTGTTAATTATAATCTATGTTATTAGTTATTTAGGTATAATGTATGACCATTTGCCATTGGTTTATTATGGCGGCCATCTTTGATTAGTGCATTATGATTATGATTTGACGGGTTTAAAAGTAGATGTCGCCGCCAATACAGGGCTTTTTGCTGTTAGTGTTCGAAGGGTTAAGACATACCCTGATTGGTATATTGTGTGATACAAAATGTGTAAAGCTGGAACCTATTTGGATTACAATGTTTATGTAAGTTATTTGATATTATACTAAATACTATTATACTAGAAATTTATAATATTTTAAAAGATGTTACCGTGGAGTTTCTTGTCCATTCTTCTCCACGAAGACCTAGGTTTGCGAATGGACGTAGCTTGATAGGTAATTGACGTTACCTATAAATATCTGACAAGCCTAACCGAAATAAATGAATAGTCTTGTCTCTCTGTGCTTTTCTTGATAAAAACCCTTTTCCCTACACACCTTTTTAGAGATACTTAAGACATATTAAATAACAAGTAACCATTCTGACACTGAAAGCTTAATAATTGGTATATATTAATACATACATAAATCTAGTATTTACACCCCGTTCTTAACATATGCAATTCTTGCTGGGCGATAGGAATGCATCAGCTGCAACATACCTGTATTGTTTGTGGTACTTCAGTGATTGAGACTGAGAGTCATATCAATCATGCATCAGAGGAGGAAACCCAGATAGTTGCAATAATTGACCAGAGGATACAGCCACGTCAGATATGTATGACATATTTTTGCTTTCTATGTTTTTTTCTCTATTATTTTCTGGAAGAATGACACACTCAAAGAAAAAGAGTTAAGATAGGCAGGATGCTGATTGCTGGTGTTGAATAATTTCACCTAGATGGACCTGTCTATTTTTTATTATTGTTATTAATGGTGATTGTCGGAAAAGAGTCTATACTTACTGGGGCGGGCCATAATTAGAAGTATATTAGCAGGGTTATAGTGGAATCCGATTTCAAGGCAATAAAAATTTCATATGCGTCAAAATAAAGTATTGAATTGTTTTAACAGGTTACATTAAATGAACCAATTTGCGTAACTTGTTGGGAACAACCACAACAAGAACTTCTGTGAAGACACGAAAACCAACCAACCAACCAACCAACCAACTTCGAACTCAGACAATCACTCTGCCCAACTTAAGAAGAGTACCAGAAGCACCCAGGCACTGCTTATTTAGTGGATGTCGCAACTCTGAACGTTTTCATGTCCCGGACAACATACGTCGACGTGTGGTGATTGAAAATAACTTTTTAATATTGTTATCATTAGAATAAAAAGTTTTTATAAATACTATGGTTTTATTTTTTTACCTATTCTATTTTAAATTATTCATTATCTTTTATCCTATTGACAACCATCTTGTGGATGGACCATGGACCATCTAGGATGCGGATTCGAATCCCGCAAACGGTAAGTTATTACTATTGTAAGTAACGTCATAGCAATTGGATGGCCTAAAATAATTCAAAATCTTCTTATCTATAATTGCCGTTTTCTTATCTCAACTTAGAACACCCTATTTTAAAATCTTACTAGTGCTTAACACAAAAATCCTTCTATAGTTAATAAAGTACAATCTATCCACTTTATCTGATTCAAATGTATGATCTAAAAGGGTCTGCCTTGGTTTACATTAAGTAGGTAGGTACTTCTACGTATTATTTTTGGTGGTCCATTTTGAGGTTATGTATAAATCAATTTAATATCCCCAACTCTAATGTATATCTTACCATTACATATTTTGTTATACTCTATTGTAGCATTCAAATCCATATAATCATTCTATAAAACGGTAAGCCCGTATGTGATACTGAAAATACATGGGTTCATGCCAATCTCCTTTAGATTGTTATTAGAGGAATATGATTATAAAGTGGTTTACGTGAAAGGGCGTGATAATGTAGCTGCAGATGCATTGTCGTGCATAGAAGTGACTAGCGAAGAATTACGATCGATGAATGAACACGTCATATCTGTAGTTACGAGAGCGAAAAGACGGGCACTTGAGAAAAATTCTAGTAATCATACTTCGGTAGCTAACATTCCTAAAAACGATTGGACTGATCACCCGAGAGTTGTAGAAATGTTGAAACTACCGAGGGATTACACGGAATTGGCATTTGTGAATAAGAAAGAATGGATAAAAGTTAAAAAATAATTAAATTTAGAGAAAGGTGATTATGCGTATTCGTCGTCAGAGCACACAGTATATGTAAAACTATTTACTCAATCACAGCGTACACGAGCTGTCTCTGTGAGGGAAATGGAATTATTATGTACAGATTTAAAAATAAATACTATACAGTGTGAGTCTTTATAAATGTGCACGAATCATCGAAATGAGGGAATCTATGCTTAATTTAATCTACGGAAAAAATATTTAAAAAAATCTAAATATTTTTTTAAATTTTACATGGATCTTTTAAGAATTTTGTCCGCTACTGTGACCCCAGTGTAAACAAAACGGTGTTACTTTTAAACTGAATTATCTATCGCGATGAAATAAACTCCTTAATGATTGTAAGCAATTAGGCGTCCTCATAAAACAATGAAAATAATGAAAAAAAAACTACCCTCAATTAAAAATAAACATGTTTTTTTAGCAAAAATCTTTTTTTTATCAATTTTTACAATTATCGTAAAATTTCTCAATAAGACGCCCCCATTATCCCTACATACCCTACTGGTGTTTCTCGTATAACACTTCTGTACATTCGAGTACACAATTTACACCATATGAACTAGTGTTCGGAAAACAATGTAACATACCTTCCAACCTGACTACAAAAATAGACCCAATTTATAATTTTGATAACTATGCTATTGAGTTAAAATATCGTTTACAAAAGTCACAAATGGATGCCAAAAACAATCTTATCAATTCAAAAATTGTCAGGAAAAATAACTATGATAAATGTACAAATCCAATAACATATAACAATGGTGATTTAATATTAATTAAAAATGAAAGTGGTAACAAACTTGAACCATTATATTTAGGTCCATTTACAGTAGTTAAGGACATATCTCCAAAATGTTGTTGTCTTAATTAAGGGAAAAGAAAAAACTATACATAAAAATAGAACTAGACGTTATCATGAATACGATTAAGTTACTGTAAACAACACTTTTGCACGTAAGTGTACGGTATCAGCTAAAGATTTGTGCAGATGACATTGTTACCTGTTTATCAAAATCAAAATCAAAATCAAAATATTTTATTTCACATAGGCCTAGATGGGCACTTATAAAACGTCGACAAAAAGGTGCACGGTTCGGGTTGGTCGTTTCCTATGGAGAAGAACCGGCAAGAAACTCCATGGTTACTCTTTTCAAATCATTTGGTGTTACAGTATTATGGATACAGCATTTGTACTTAAGTATGGGGGGACAGCGTAGGCCCGACAATAAGTCGTTGCTTACTACACAAAAAATGTAGAACAAAATAAAAAGTTAACAAAAGTTAACAAGCAGCTGGGAATCTACAAAGCCTACAATGTCCACACATTCACAAACAATCGATAAAAAGAATCTATACAAAGGTAAGAAAATATTGTAAAATACTAAATTAAACAAGTGACACAAATACTGTTATCAGTGCTGTAACTATTTTGAGGAAAAGATATAAATGATTTGAAAATTACTGTAAAATCTGATTCAAAAGAAGAGAAAAAAAATTGAGAATAGTTAGAGACATCCACATATTTGTGCCGTTTATGAGCTACCAGGGAGGCCGCAAGCGCAGAAGGAACTAAGGCCAAACTTCTTTATCTTCAACGTAGTCCTTGATTTTGTAGTATGCTTTTTTAATAAGGACACGTTTGATGTGGTTTTTGAACTTTCCATCGGTCAGTTCTATAACTGACTTTGGCAACTTGTTATAAAAGCGTATGCTGTTTATAAGAAAAGACTTGCTAGTTTTTGTTAATCTAAATTTAGGTATTACAATTTCGTGTTTACCGCGTGTATTTATCTTATGAAAGTCGCTTCTAATTTTGAAAAGCCCTCGATTTTTGCGGACATATAAAATACATTCTAAAATATAAAGTGAAGGCAGGGTTAGTATATCAATCTCTTTAAATTTTTCTCTGAGGGACTCGCGAGGACTCATTTTATAGATCGCGCGGACTGCCCTCTTTTGTAAAATGAAAATCGAGTCAACGTCTGCTGCTGATCCCCACAGCAGAATGCCATAGGACATAATACTGTGGAAATAAGCATAGTATACTAGCCTAGCTGTAGCCACATCAGTTAACTGCCTTATTTTTCTTACTGCATATGCAGCTGAGCTTAATCTACCCGAAAGAGTTCTAATGTGCGCGCCCCACTGCAATTTTGAATCGATAGTAATCCCTAAGAATACAGTTTCCGCTATAATATCAAGTTTTTTGCCGTCAAGATTTAAATCCAGATCCCGTTGCGGCACATTCGGTAAAGAGAACTTCAGACATTTTGTTTTGTTCGCATTAAGTAAAAGATTGTTAGCTGCGAACCATTTCGAGAGAACGGTTAGACTTTCGTTGGCATGTAAGACATTCGTATCTTTTCTATCTATTTTAAAAATTAGCGAAGTGTCATCAGCAAATAGAATTATATCCGATAATTTGGCCATCATATAAGGGAGATCATTAATGTAAACAAGAAATAGGAAAGGACCGAGAATTGAACCTTGGGGCACGCCCATTTTGACTAGAGACCCGGAGGACGTCGCCCCATTTACATTTACTTTTTGCTGCCTATTAGATAAATAGGAAAGAAGAAGGTCAGCAGCTTTTCCACGAATTCCGTAGTGGTGTAATTTACAGATTAGTGTGTTGTGGTCGACGCAGTCAAACGCTTTTGAGAGATCACAGAAAATGCCAATGGCATCCTGGGACTTCTCCCAAGATTCCAAAATATGACTGATGAGTTTTACTCCCGCGTCCGTTGTCGACCTTCCCTTCGTGAAACCAAACTGTTGTCTATGCAGAATCCCATTTGAGTTGAAGTGAGACAACATCTGGTCCAGCATGATTTTTTCATAGATTTTACTCAATGCTGGAAGCACAGATATAGGTCTATAATTTGAGGGATCACTCTTTGAACCCGATTTGAAAATTGGTACTACTTTACTATGTTTCATTAGATCAGGAAACTTGCCGCTGTCCAAACATTGATTGAATATGCCTGTTAGGACAGGAGCGATTGAGTCAATAATGTCTCCAAGAACCTTGACGGATATCCCCCATAAGTCTTCAGTATTTTTTATGTTGAGACTTTTGAATGCCTTTTTAATTGTAGCAATACATATTGGTTTAAATTTGAAGTTTGGTATGTACTGAGTAAAGTTTTCTTTAAGAAGAGCTTCAGCTAATTTAGAAGAAGAGGGGAGAGATTTAGTAACCTCTAACGGAATGTTGGTAAAGAAAGTTTCTAGAGTCTCAGCGACTTTTAGCTTATCAGAAATGGTCTGATTATCTATCTAGCTTGTAAGCGTATTGTTACAGATATTAGATACTACTTTATCATTATACGATAACAGTTTATTGTTCAACGAATAATATTATATAATTCTTTAATCTTTTATTTAATAATGATCATGATTTAAAAAAAAAAAAAGTTTTAGATTTAATTTTTTTTCCTTTTTTTTGATAGTGCATGTGACGTAGTAATTAAGCATTAGCTTATAAGAATATATACTGTATCATTTAGAAAAAGGTTTCAATAATAAACGGAACGTAGAACAATCAACATCTCTTCAATTTGCTTAAGTCCCGTCCTTACAATGAGCAGAATAGAAAGAAAGTAATAGAAAACGAAGGTTTGCCGACTCAATAATAGTCGAATTTATTTTAATTAGTGGACGAATATGAATCTTATTTTTATGCAAATAATGTTCATTTGCTTAGAAATAATTAGGTATAAATGTTAATAATCTCTTCCTCTAATCCTTTTTTTAAAACCACAACTCGTAAAGTATTGAAAAAATGGTGAAGTGATGTTATTGTTATGCGGTTAGAAGTTGTCATAATTTCTTACTATCTAACATGTTGATGCACTTCACCTCTAATTTTACCTTGATTCAATTTATATACCTACCTACTTTGAAAAATTATTAACGTCCGACCTTACCAACAAAAAATGTTGTCTTTGTCAAAAAACTGGTAAACAACAGTGTTTTACTCATTCGAACGTCTAGTATGGATAGCTATAGCCTATGTATGTTTAAAACCAGTTTGTATTAAATAATTGTATCAGCCGCACAAGTTTTTTTGCTAACATACAGCCCCTACCAAATTGAACCTTAAAACAACCAATGTAAGGAAGGAACATATTGGATGAAACGAGACGGATCATTTTCTAACGACGTTTATCTAATAAAAAATCAAATTGTTTTATTGGTTTTATTTAATTACTTTTTTACTTTTGTGATTTTTTTGGTCACAAAATTAATTTAATAAAGAACAAAAAGTAAAAAACAGCAAAAATAACACCTCAGCTGGGATTGAACTCACGTTGTCGGCTTGGATCACTAACTGACGCACTTACACCAATCAGCTATGGTGACCATGTACATTTGTATAAAATGTTGGGCCTTATTGTAAGCCCGTTTATTTTATCTTTACCCGTGTACCCTACACGGGTAAAGATAAAAAGAATAAACCCCGTGTAGGATAGACCTTACCTTACCTTTACGCACACAATAATAATGAGCAGGTGTATGAAAATTACTGGCTCGTACAATGACAGTTACCGATGTGTGCGATGTAAACTATTTAGCTTGGTCGATTGTACATAGTTCCATAGGCATTATTCATGAAACAATCAAAACTACTAGCCCTTTAATGGGAAAGGGCTTTGAGTTATTTGGCCTGCCCAACTTCGTCATTTTACTTTATTTTCAAAATAGCGGCCACACATTAAACCTATAATAATCAGTAGCTGACATCAATAAAAAAAGTATTGTATGAGACAAAATCTTCTAAAGCGTAACGTTTCAAAGTTGTATAACTTTGATTTTATTAGTCACGCATAAAACCTGTATTAAACTATAGCTGGCACGCTGGCACCAATAAAAAGCGTCACGTTTCAAAGTTGTACTACTAGTTATAGTGTAGTATAGTATAGTTGTCACCAGTGTATATTTTGTGTTACAAACTTGAAATTTGGCAGGGAAGTACTTTATAGTTAGTAGACGTTCGCTTAGAACGGATTTTGCGACAGCGCCGGGTTAAGGAGAACTAAGGGCTCTCGCAAGTTTGTATGAAAGTCCTTCATTTTGTGTGCTATAAACTTGAAATTTGGCAGGGAGGTAGTTTATAGTTAGTAGACGTTCGCTAAGAACGGATTTTGCGACAGGGCCGAATTAAAGAGGTCTAAGGGCTCTCGCAAAAAGTCATTTAATGTTGTATACAGAACGGTAATTCACTTTGAAAAAAGTTGTATAGTGCCAAAATACACCGATTTTTGAAGGCATATCGTCGCCTCAATGCCATTTAATTTTGTTTCGGACCTCTGCCACCCTGAATTACAGCACCCAAAAGGACGCCTTTTGTAGTCATCAGTACATTATCACCTTTTGATCTGGCAGTCAGTTCTCACACATAACATAACGTCACGCCTTAAAGCCCCGAAGGTTTGGGCAGACGTGTACCTAATCGTACACACACATTTCGCCAGTTATATTGAAGTCCCATGTAGTAGGGGGTGAGCCTAATGCCATCAACCGGGCACAAATTCAGATTCGCGCCAAATATCGCCCAATCTCATGTTGATAAATCTCACGTGAGATTAGGAGGGAGATGAGGGGGTCAAGCCAAATATCACGACATCCCACCAGGGGAGGAGGGGGGTCGAAAAATCGCCTCACGTAATTAATGGATGCCCCCTAAAAGAAGCATCTCCTTGCTTAAAAGGTGATCTTCCAAATCATGTGTGTGATAACTTTATGTAATTGAAATAAACATTTTGTTTTTAACACTGCCCGACCCGGGAATCGGTCCCCACGCTTAGTAGTCGCGCTTGCGACCACTAGACCAACGTGGCAGTCTCACACATGCACACCAAAATTTCCACGCGAACGAAGTCGCGGGCAACAGCTAGTACGTGAATATATTCACAACTAGTTGTGCCCCGCGGTTTCACCCGCCGCTTCCGACTTGTTTTCTTTTTGCTTAGCGTGATGTTATATAGCCTATAGCCTTCCTCGATAAATGGGCTATCAAACACTAAAATATTTTTTCAATTCGAACCAGTAGTTTCTGAGATTAGCGCGTTCAACCAAACAAGCTCTTCAGCTTTATAATATTATTATATATAATATATATATATATGTGTCGGAACCGGTCATTAGTATGGACATAAAATGAATCGCAAGTCCGCTGGTGGTGACGTCACGAGACCTACTTACAAGTCTACCCCACCACAGCGTGGCTTCTACAGCGTGACTTCTACTGATGTTGCAGCTCGGAGGCGAGGAGGACATTAAATGTCTGATCGCAAAGGAGTTGAGACGTCTTGGAACTGTACCCGATTCATTGTGCCCCGTGTAATTGTGTTAAATTGTAATGTTAAGTAATTTGTTAGTTTATTATAAACAGTGTATCGCACCTAGTGTATTTTCATTGCACGAAACCCATGGTCTGCCTACATGATGTACGAGCCTAACAGAAAAATCCTGACAAATCCGATATATATATAGTATAGAAGTATTATTTACCATTTAGTGTCACTACTCACTACTCTACTGCAACAATGAAAGCGATATAAGGCCGCGGTGCAGAGTACTCACAGAGTAGCCGCGGCTCCACTGCCGCCTCACTACCGCGCCAGTGCTGCGCCGCGTCGAGCAATCAGCATCAATAAACCTTTTTGAACCGGGCAACTGCACAGCGAACAATTGAAATCGAGCGTTAATCGATTCATTAGTTATAACTCGCGTAAAACCGCTGGATTTATCGATACTCAATAGTGAGCACGAAGCGCTGCATTTTGCAACGAAAATAACGTTGACGATAGTTGATCGCTGCGTTAAATGAGTCACTCGCCGGCACTAAACCACTTCAGTGGGCAGCTGATCGATGCGGCAGGCAGCGAGCGGTAATTGCCACTATTTCTTAGTCTTTACTATTCACTGGTGAGTTCCTCTAAATGCTGAAAGTTTCTGCAAATGTATTCGCCATTACAAATAAAATATGTTCTTAGGATTAAATGTTCCGATTTCCGTATTAGATAAGTGTAGACCCATCCAGTTAGACCGGAAGCTGACTCCAACATAGTTGGAAAAAGGCTAAGCATATCAAAATGAAAATCGCCGGCAACCTGTGAAACATAGCGAACGTTTTACCTACTCGCTAATTACTCAGTACATCTACTTCATTGTTTAAAAAAGTGAGAGAGGTAGGAGCACACTTCCGTGGTGTGTGTAGTTACAAACAGTTTTCTTTGTTTAATTCAGTTCGTTTGCGCTGATTGGCGCGCGCTCGGGAAACGAATAGCGCCTAATGTCTCACTCGCGGCGTCTCCGAGGCGGGTCTTCGTTAATTTCTGTCGTTAAACTGAAATATAGCTCTATTATAATTTCATATAAATCTGGCTGCTGATTGTCGGCGTCGGTTCTGTCTAATAAAGGCTGACATTGTTTGTTTGCTGAAGGCCGTGAATTCTTCTTATTTGTTTATGAAGCCGATCCTCGCTGATTTATGTGTTCGCAATCGGCGAAAGTACGTCCATATATTATGTGATGCGCGACGGAGCATGCTCACTGGATTCGCCAGTGGTCCACACATCGTAATACTACCTACGGAGCGCCACGAGTACCCCGTGCCTCGGCCTATGAGTCACCGGCAGGACTGTCGGCATGCTCGTCGCGAGCCGTCTTGAGCATGTCGCTGGTATCTGCAAGCTCGGCTGAGTCAGAGCCGGGCGCATCGGGGTGGCGTACACCACCTGCATCACCGACGCCGTCAATGGGATCTGGCTACGAGTTTCTGCCAGAGCCACGACCGAAGCATCTCGGCGCCGTAGCACGGATAAATCCGAAGAGGAGGCGATGCGGTACTGCCTCGACCCGCCGCAATCGCAGTGCAAATGCGTGTCACCGCGGGGTTAGGGCACCATGAGGTCGCCCACCTTCGCCGAGGCGGCCCACCGCACGCCTCCTGCGTCACCATCACCGATGACGCCAAGGAATCCTGAGGAGACCCAGCACAGGCTGAGTGTCGCTAATTTAGTTGCCTGCCCCTCACAGCCGGCGGCCACCGATGACGACAACGGATCGGCCACCAATCAGCCCAAGCCATAGCCGCAGAAGCGGCCTAGGTATCCTCCGCTGGTGATGGAGAGGCTGCCAGATTGGCCGCCCACTTCAGGGCCATCAATGCTAAACTGGGCCGACCACCCAACGCACGCCCGTACGGCGCTGTGGTACGCTTCTCACCCGAAATTGAGGAGGAATTTAGGTTGGTGCAGAAGTATCTGACTGGCCTAGAGAAGGAAAGCGGTTAGCCTACTCGCTGCCAGCCGAGCGCGTAATGGTGGCCATCAGGGGGCTGCCCGTAGACTCCACCCCACAGGAGATCGAGGAGGAACTCCGTGCGTTGGGATACGAGCCGAAAAACGTGCGCCATATCAAGGCACGCGGTGCAAGACCCAGTTGCGTGTTCCACGCCGACCTCAAGAGGACTCCAGACTTACGAAGGATCTTTGACACCTCCGTGTTCTTTTACATGAGGGGTGTCAAGATTGAAGCCTGGCGGAGCAAACGTGGGCCCGCCCAGTGCCACCGGTACCAAAACTTTAGGCACTCCTCGCACCATTGCCACCGGTCGCTTGCCTGCGTCCGCTGCGGAGAGGGGCACGCCGCGCGTGACTGTCCCTGATAACGGAAGGAACCGGTTACGTGCGCCAACTGCGGGGGTAGCCACCCCGCCTGCAACATCAAGTGTCCCATCTTCCAGGCGGAGATACAGAACAGGCAAGTGGGCACTACCGCCACCACGACCGCCTCACGCCGACCGGCAACGGGCGTCGAGGGGCCAAGGGATGTGGCCTCCAACGAGGCCCAAGGCGCGTCGCTGATGGCGGCGACCAACGGGCCCACCAACAGGGGAGAAGCCCACTCCTCGAAGCGGCGGAGGAAGTGGAAGAAGTGCAGGGGCAAAGGAAAGAAACCTGCGCCCCTCCCCGCACCCATTTAAGACACCGACAGGGCCGAACAAGTCTTGACCCAGACGCAGGCCCCACCACCACCACCATCGCAGATGAAGACGGCAAAGCCGACAGCTGGCGCTGGCATAGCGCAGCCCTCGGCCAAACAATCCACCACTAAGAGCACTACGAGCACCGCGCCGGCTCAGCTGCTGACGCTGAGAAGAAAAAATAATTTACAGCCTGCGCCATCCAGATGCTGATGGACCTCATAAAGGCCATCAGGCAGGGGCAAGACGCGGAGCTGGTCATCCTCGGCGGCCTGGCCTCTCTTCTCAGTCTTTACCATGGCTAGTAGGCCGTTGAGGGTGATCCACTGGAATGCCTGCGGCCTTCAAGGCAAGGTCGCCCCCCTCCGCTGCCTCCTCAAGGAAGAGAATATCTACGTGGCGCTGATAAGCGAGACGTATCTGGGGCAAGGAGATAAGCTGCGAGTCCCGGGTTACCTCGCTTACAGGAAGGACGAAAGGTTGGCAACCAAAATCCGCTACCGTGGTCTGGCGGTACTGGTGAGGCGAAGAGTCGCCCATCAAGAACTCCCCGCCCCGTCGCTCGGCACGTTCTACGCGCTGGGTGTGCAGCTGCACGTCATTGGCGAGGATCTCGCCAACTACGCCTGCTACAAGGCGCCCTCGGCTCAACTAAACCCTTTGGAGTTGAAGGCCCTTCTGGAGGCCATCGGCGGCGCGACGATCCTTGCTGGTGAACTTAACTGTAAGCACCCAACGTGGAACTCACCCGCGACAAACGCGGGAGGTAGAAGGCTCTTCACGGACGTGGAAGCCTTCGGCTACACGGTGTCCGGCCGTGCTGGATATCGTGGTCTACCGAGGGCAACACTGCCAGATCACGCAACAATTACTGGACGACGAGATGCAATCGGATCATCACCCAGTTCTCGTCGTCCTGTCGGGGATACCGACCCGACTGAAGTAGAGCCACATCGTAAAACAGACTGTAATGACTTCACAGAGAAGATTGAGGCCACCACTCCGTCTCGGCCTATCGTTACCTCCGCGGAGGTCGACCAGATGGTGGTTGATGTCATTGCTCGCATACGGAGTGCTCTGGAAGCGGTGACGTTAACCGTACCGCAGGAGAGAGCCGCTTTACAGCAACCTCCTCTACCTGCGTACCTGTAGAAGATGATTGCCGACAAGAGGCGCCTACGCAAGCAGTGGCAACAACTCTAATGCGCGACGCTGAAGACGAGGCTAAGCCGTCTCGCGGAGAGGATAAAGGCCGAGATGCGAAACCTGGAAGCCGAGAGCTGGGAGGACAGAATAGAGACGGCTGGCAGCTGGCCGTCCATCCATAAGCTCTGCTGCCAGCCAACGGCAGCAGAGCTTATGGATGGCCAACGAATACCCCAGCTCCGGTGCGCCCGCTAAGAGATTGCGGAGGGGGGCTCAAATACAGAGCAGAGGACCGGCCGGAGGTCTTCGCCGAGCACTTCGAGTCACGACGTCTCACGTGGCGTAGATGAATGTTCCTCCTTAGCATTGGTCTTGAACTAACTCCCAACTGCTCCACATCGGACCCATACAATATATCTCCCGGCGCCCTGCATAACCTCTCGTCATAAGGCTTGAGCATTCTCCTGGTACCCGGCAGCAACATTCCTTTTCTGTCTTCTTATTTATTGTTTTCACCTCTTGAAACAAATTCTTCTTTAAGGTTTCTGATTCTTATTCTTCAGTATTTTTTAAAATCTTCTTCGCTTTCTTTCTAATAAATTTTCCGTTTTCAAAAACTTCTATCAGTGAAAATCTTCATGATTTGTTCAAGTACAGACATCTTCGCTTTCACGTAAGTTGCAAAATTTTAATTGCTGGCTAAGGGTCGCCATGTATCCCCGGTGTGGGCACGTTCTTTGAGGCGGCGAGCCGCCCACTACCTGAACGTGCCCCAAAAGGTGGTAGCCGTAAGGCTAGTCCGGGGGTACCACACGATCTCCGGCGAGGCGGCGAGCCTCCTTGCCGGATTGCCGCTATGGGATCTGGACGCGATAGCCCTCGCGCGCCTGCACGAATGACGTGCGGAGGCACTACGCCGGCGGACACTCCGCTGCCACGGCAAATCGCCGCTCAGCGGACAGACCTCCGGTGCGAGCTCATGGCGACATGGAGAGAACGACTATTGCAACCCCGTGCAGTGCACGCCACTATAGTGGCGATAGGTCCCCTCTTTGAAGAGTGGCTAGAGAGGCGCCACGGCGCCCTCACCTTCCGCCTGACGCAGGTCTTCACCGGACACGGTTGTTTCGGGAGGATCCTGCACCGAATCGGGCGGGAGGAAACGCCCGGGTGTTTCCATTGTGAGGGTCGTCCGGAAGGCACGATGGAGCACACCCTGAAGGTCTGCTCCGCTTGAGTGGAGCACCGCCATGTTCTCGTAGCGCGATTGGCGGCGGCGATCTCTCGCGTCCGGCCCTGGTTCAAGTCATGGTCCGGAGCGAGAGGGAATGGGAAGCCGTCACCTCCTTCTGCGAAGCAGTTGTGCTAGTGAAGGAGGTGGCGGGACGTGAGAGGGAAAGAGCGTCACGTCCCAGTCGCCGCGGGAGACGCCCCGGGCGTCAGAGGTCACGTGATGGTTCCCGGCCACCGTAGGCGCGGGCCTGTGGACGGCGAGTAATGGGCTAGCTCGCCGTGCGGCCGTCTTATGACGACAGGTCGTGTCGACGGCGCGTTCTTGTTCCACGCGCGCCTTAAAGAGATGTCAGCAACCATTTAGGGGTCCGCATGGGCCGATGCCTGCCAGGGCTGCGGGACTGTTCGAAAGAGATACCGTGGCCCTGGAACACAAAGGGCAAAAAAGGCACATGGAAGGGTTTTAGTCAGTAGAAGTCTGACACTCCCTTCCGCTCCACCAAGAGCGGGGGGGATGATCCGAAAAAAAAAGGGTCGCCATGTATTACAGTGATGTATGCAAAATAAAAGAGAACTGTTCAGTTCAACGATTCGTGTAATAATGCCAATAATTAGTGTGTGCAGTTACAAATATAAGGTTAGGCAAGCTACACACACATAACGCAGTAAGGATAACCCTCAGTCATGCAGGACTGGGGACTCGGGGCTGGTGGGTCGGCGCGCGGCGCAGTGTGCTGGCTGCCGGCTCACTGTCACTGTAGCCCGTCAACATGCTCGCCCGGCGACATTTTCGTGTTATGTGAGGTCGATATCTCCACAAATCCAATGAAGTTGACGACGGCGAAACCTAAAAATAACGTTTATTTATTTATTTATTTATTATTTATTTATTATATTAGGTCTACCAACAATTGTTCACACTGGATACAGCGACATAAATCATTATAAAAATTTAATTACAGCGCAACAATTACTTAAAGGTAAACACCACATGCACAAAACAATAAATTCGGAAAATAAGCTAAGCTTAGTAAGTACTAAGCGCTAATATTCAATTATGAAATTAAAACTGTAAATAATGAATAAAACAGAATTATGACAAAATCGATTAAAAATAAGATTGATAAATTCATTACAATGGTAACATTGGTAAATAGATAAAAATTAAATTAAAATTATATTACATTGGTAAATTGCTAAAATTGATAAATTATAAATAAAATGGACATAAAATAAAAATTCATTGAATAAAATAAATAAATTGGTGAATTATTAAACATAAAAGAGAAAAAAATAAATTAAATTAATAACAGTTGTAAAATTGACACAATGAAATAATTAATTATTGTAAAATTGACGATATAATATGAAATAACTGATTATGATTAGAGGTTGCCTGGTAAACGATTAAGGATGGCTTTTTGTTTAGCAAGAGAGTCAAAGTGGAGATCAATAACGTCACTGTAGCCATTCACAGCTTTACACATTCTTGCAACAGGCGAATTGGCTCCCAAAACTGTTCTTCTAAAAGGTGTACAAAGAGGTGTGATGGCACTACGCGGGATTCTAGAGGGTGCACGAAAACTGAAAAGGGCAAGTAAGCTGGGACTGTCTATTTTATGTTTAAAAACTTTGTAGGTAAACATTGCATCTATTAGGTGTCTACGTCTGTCTAGTGAAGTCATGTTAAAATGCTTCAATCTTTTATTGTAAGAAGGTATTTTTTTGGCGATACCATTGGAAAATGCGAGGTGCCAAGCGAAGCGTTTCTGGACACGTTCAAGTCGCAATGAATGTGTGGCGTAGTGAGGACGCCAAACTACACTATTATATTCTAGGATGCTACGAATGAGACTGTTATACAGCAGTATTTTGGTTCTGTTGTGGCGAAAGGTTTTACAATTTCTTAGTACGAATCCTAACATTTTCGAAGCTCTTTTTATAATACTATCAAGATGTGGTGTGAAAGTTAACTTCTTGTCAAAGAGTACACCGAGGTCCTTTATTGTGTCAACTTCCTTAATTTCAATTCCGGATATGTGGTAACTACTGCTTATTGGGATATTTCTTCTTGTGAATTTTACATGGTAACATTTTTTGGGATTCAGTTCCATTTTATTACTGTTGCACCATTGAACAAGACGATTGAGGTCACTTTGAATTAGTAATGGATCATCTTCAGACTTAATAATTCTCAAAAACTTTAAATCGTCAGCGTACATAAAAAAATCCGAGTGCAGAAAACACCGTGGGATATCGTTTATAAAATATATGAATAAAATTGGCCCCAAGTGCGAGCCCTGGGGAACACCGGAAGAAACGCATTGCAGGGTTGACTGATAACCGTTAACGACAACAAAGAAAAATCTATCCGTTAAATACGAACCTAGCCAATCCAAAAAGTTTACGTAAAATAAGCTATTTATTCTATTAAGTTTTGGCGTTGTATCAATTTTCTCATTTGATTATTATTTACTTTGGTACGACAGACTACGCCCTGAGACCCACCCGCCCCGCGCCTCACACCCCGCACAACCATGCATACATTTAACTCAGTTTTTTTCAAAAATAGACCATTTGATGAAATGTATAATTTAATATTATATATGTATAATATCTATACATATAAAATTCAAAGTCCTGACTGACTGACTGACTGACTGACTGACTGACTGACTGGCTGACTGACTGACTTATATATCAACGCACAGCCCAAACCACTGGTCCTAGAGACATGAAATTTGAACAGTGTACTCTTTGTGAAGAGTAGGTATCCACTAAGAAAGGGTTTTTCGAAATTTCACCCCTAAGAGGGTGAAATGGGGTGTTGAATTTTCTATGAAACTTTTTATTCTCTGAGTCGATTGGCTTGAAATTGTGTCTACATATACTTCAGTTAAAATGATGAGATACGTGTATCACAGTTTTTCCAAAATCATCCCCCAATTTAAAATTCAATGTCCTGACTGGCTGACTGATATATCAACGCACAGCCCAAACCGCTGGTTCTAGAGACATGAAATTTGGAGAATGTACTCTTTGTGGAGAGTACGTATCCACTAAGAAAGGGTTTTTGAAATTCCACCCCTAAGAGGGTGAAATGGGGTGTTGAATTTTCTGTGAAACTCTCTCGGGGTCGATTGACTTGAAAATGTGTCTACATATACTTCAGTTAAAATGATGAGATACGTGTATCACAAAATCATCCCCCAATTTAAAATTCCATGTCCTGACTGGCTGACTGATATACCAACGCACAGCCCAAATCGCGGGTCCCAGAGATATGAAAATTGGAGGGTGTATTCTTTGTGAAGAGTTAGTATCAGTTTTTCGAAATTCCTACCCCTTAGAGGGTGAAATGGGGTGTTGAATTTTCTGTGAAACTTTTTACTCTCGGGGTCGATTGACTTGAAAATTTGTTTACATACTCTTCAGATAAAATCCAGTAAATCCGATGTCCAATCTCAAACCAAGGTATCAATATTTCACGTATCTAATTTAATTTATTTATTTATTTATTTATTTAATCCTTACTTACAACTATTTTTACAGGCACAACCCAATGCAATAGTGAAGCAACTTAAAGCAAACACACTAACAAGCTTATACTTATTATCTATAACTAATTACATATAGTCTCTAATATCTAATTTTATATAACTTTATAATAATAATTGCAAGTTATAAGCAAGTACATGTAAATCTATGTATGTATTATAGATAGATACATAGATTACTTATTATTCCAGAAGTAAGATCCCGTGGGCAATTCCCTAACTCCACGCGGGCGAAGCCGCGGGCATAAGCTAGTAATAAGATAAAATGGAAAACTAAATAAACTACGGAATTAGACCTCCCTAACAGGTATTAATGCGTGAAATCCTGTGACATCAGTCAACCCTGAGCGACACATTCTCGCGCCGCCGACTGAACTGCGTCTAATTAAATAAGCCGACACAAATGAGTGCGCCTCGTGTACAATGAGAGGCAATTGTGTCACCGTCTCCCAACCGCGCCAATCAGCAAGGACCTGCACGACGCACTTGCGACATTAGAGACACACCCCACAGTCCGCTCTAATTGCAGAAACCAATTTACGCGACAAACGAAGAGAGCACAAACACGGCGCCTATTAAAATATCTATTTACCCCTGAGTCCCACAGGCGGCGCGTGGCGAGACGGCCCGTGACTACATGTTTTGCGAGCGAGCCAGAGAATATAGTTGCGCGACTGCTGCGCGACCGCTTCACTCGTGATGAGTGATACAGCACGAGGCAGCAGACTGCTTGAAGCGAACAATGCAAAAAAACATTAATCACATCTTGGGCTGTACCGTACTCGGTAAAATTAGAGCAGGTACCGTTTCAGTATAAAACAAGAAAGTCAGCACAAACAAAGGAACAAAACCATGAAACTGCAAGTTTATATATGTGCGAAGAACTCCTGGCACCAACCAGCACGTGGGACCGAGATTTCATCAACTCTAGCATTTATGTTCTTACCTCATTGTCAATTTTTTAATAGATATAAATATCCGGGAATATGTGCATTAAAACCTACGGATACTTGTAGACCACATTTTATAAATTAAAAATATTGACATTTCCTTCACTATGAACAAGCATTAGACATTAGAAATAATTTAACCAAATATGAGATTTTAAAAAGTGCCAGGCTTGCCAGTATACTACAAGAAAATAATTGGATATCATTTAAAAATAGATTAAAGGCTTACTTGATCAATAAAGCCTATTATAACGTAAATGATTATTTAAATGATAAATGTAATTGAATTTCTAAGATATGTGATATAGTAATAAAATTTTATAAATTATAATCAATCACATAATTACCCTAATAATTTGCTGTATTTGTTGTCTATGTAACGATTGATGTTGGATTTATTGTGATTATTTTATTGTACTGAATATTTGCACACCTGTTAAGGTAGGATATGGCCTAAAGAACTTCTATTATAATTATGTTTCACCTCATGTACCCATATTCATGCAAATAAAGATTTGATTTGATTTGATTTGATCAACGTGACACATACCATAACGTAACATCATTGTTTTGTCCCCCTGGGCCGGGGTCGGTCGCTACAATGGACGGATCTCGATCCAATTCTATCATTTATTCAGTGAAAAGGTCCCACCATACATTTTTGCGCATCATACTGAAATAACGGATGGAATATTGCTATGAACTACAGAAAGCCTGGGGGAAAGAAATGTTGCAATATACAGAATCGGGAGGGTGATCGATTTAATAATAGGGAGGATGATCGATTTAATGACTGAAATGACTTCGTAAAATAAACATTTGTATCCCCAGTAGACACAGAATAAATACTGAACCTAGTTACAGCGACGTGTGAATATGACTAATATAATGCTGCAAGAAAGTGACGCAGTCGGCACGTGGAGAAACGAAATGGCAGCCTGCCGCGAGCCCGGCGCACTACCCACTCCGAGTTAATGCGGAATGTAAGAGCCAATAACTAAAGATTCAATAACTTCACTGGTTGTCGGCACAACATAGATTCGAGAGAGCTAACCGAAAACTAATATTTCTCGTGGCTCCGGTAAATGTACCGGGCAAATCGGGCTCGGTGGCAAGTTCCCGGACCCCGGTGGCGCGTGAAATTATATAATACGGATAGTGGACCGTAGACCTGTGTTACTGTGTGTTGTGTTTATAGTAGATCGTACAGTCACGAGCACCAATATGTAAACACTAAACAAGTTTTAAAAGTGTTTTTCTCCTACTGTTTTGATTAAAATATCATGTTGTTACGAACATAGTATTCTGGAACTGATATTTTTATGAAAAAGATCCTATCTCCAAATTACAATCGTTATTTCTCGCGAAAATTGCTTTTCAATTTAGGAAAGTGTCAACGTATTGGTGCTCATGACTGTACATGCGCCGGGCTCACGACCCATCTACCTACAGATTTTCTAGATTTACAGATTGTCTGCTTTTATTTATTTCTATCTGACTTCTCTCACAACATTTTACACCTTTTTCAGTTTTTGTCAAGATACATTTAGAGTGTGCTTGAATTTTTTAACAAGTAAGAGAGCACGTATTCTTGTCTAAAAATACCCACACCCAGAATCAATCAATCATTTATTTATTTGATTTTAAACTATCATGGACACTAACATTACTATTAATACTGATAACGGGATTTTACCATGTTTACTGTTTTCTAAGAGTGACCCACCCGCAATAACTTCAGTTATCCGTGATCATGGTGCTTGCAACAGCGCCGAAATATCGGGAACTCAAAGAAAACAGTAAACATGGTAAATATCCCGTTATTAGTAGATATTAATAGTAATTTATTTATTTGTTAACATAGGCACACAATAAATACAGATCTTAGGTTAGTTAAACAGGGGGCTATGTTATGCCAAGAGGCGTAAAAATTAAAAAAAAAAATGGAATTTTAAATAATAGTAGTTCTAAATTAATTCGTAATAAGGATTCGTCAATACATGGAGCCATCCTCAATTTTGCTAATGCAGTTTTACATTTATGATTACACAGACAATTTTTGTACTGACGACGAATTGGAAAATCTCGTATCATTGTAATTTTTTCAAAAAGGTTCGGTTTTGTTTTGACGAAAATACTTGTTTCTAATATTTATATTGCCGTTAGTGTAGGTATTTTAAGAGATTTAAAGTAAGGTGAGCTATCATCTGTTTTCAGACCACGCATGGCTCATAAACATCTTTTCTGTGATTTAAATATCAACTCTTTATCCAAGGAGTTGCCCCATAAAATAACTCCGTATCGCAGATTTGAAGCTACTAGACCATGATAGACTACTAGCTGCTAACACTTTTTTTGTCAATTGTAGGCAGATTTATTTATTGTTTTACTTAGTTGTTCTATACAACATGTAACATAATTAACGCACATCCTGAAAGTAGTTTGTTCAGAATCGTTTACTGAATCGATTTCTATAATTTTTAATATAGGTAATTTTTTTTTCCAAAAATAATTAAAACTACGTAAATTACAGTCACACTACCCCTGTACAGTCAAAACAAACTAAAATAGACCGTGACGCAAGGCAATAAGACTTTTAAAAGTGCAGTTTTATTTGTATAAATACAAATTCCCGTCATTCAAAACCAAATAAAGAAAAATTAACCTTATTTCAAGCAAGTTAAAGTCTTTACAGATACTTTTAAGTAAACTTTGCGACTGAACACGCGCTGGCGCGGCGCTAAGACCTCAGTCTCGCTCTGATATTATAGTAGAAATTGTGTGTTAGCAAATAATTTTTCGCGCGCGATGTGTTTCCATTACACAAATGATCAGTACACCGAAATGGTGAGAACTTTGGCACGGTGTGGTGATAATGTGGCTCTAGCTTGCAGAACATTCAACCAAAGGTATGGTACAAGAGTAGACCGCAGGACTATGTTAGCTGCTACTCAGCGGCTTCGCGACCACGGAACGTTCCGTCCGAACACGGGTCATCGACATCCCGAGCCAATGTGCGTACACGTACTCGTCTTCAAAACGAAATACTGGATTATTTCGATGAGAATCCCCATGCCAGTACCCGAAAAGCAGCACCACGCTTTGAATGTAGTCATATACATGTATGGAGAAGACTTCGTGGTGATAAATAACATCCATTCCACCTCAGAAGAAGCCAGGAGTTGACTCCAAACGATTACGCTTCACGCTTGCAGTTCAGCCGCTGGTTATTAGAAAATTGGAACATAATTTGGACAGATGAAAGTTCATTCACACGTGTGGGGATGTACCTACAATCAACACAACACACATTTATGGATGCACGAAAATCCTCACGCATGCAGAGTGGATTCCTACCAACACCGTTTCTCAGTTAACGTCTGGGCCGGTGTCATTGGTGCAAACATACTGGGACCTGTGTTCTTACAAAGATTAACAGGGGACGCATATTTACACTTTACGAGAAACTCTACCTACACTGCTAGAAGACATACCTCTTCATAATTTACAAGAGGTATTCTACCAACACGATGGTGAAGTGAAAATGACACTGAAGTGCTTTCTAAATTAAAACATCAATTAAGAATTAACGGACATTAAAATGTATTGAACAAGGTGGTGCACATTTTGAAAGTGTATTAAAAATACAACGTTCTATGAGTGTTTAGTGGCAATTAGTAAGTTAAGTACCTATTAGATTTTTTAAATTATTGTAAATATCTTGATTCACATCTTTTAAACACGCCGTCTTTGAATAATATTGTCGTATCGCCTCTTATTTTTAGCAGTTCATATCCTTTATTAATTTCAATACAAATAAATTACATTTTAAATATTCCTTAAAAAAAACATTTAAAAATATAAAAAATTGTAGCCCACCGGTATCGGGAACAGGGTCCAAGCTACCGGCGGTCAGGGCTCCAGAGAGAGAAACCTCCTAACAATACGAGCCGTGTCTAGAAGTACCGCTTTTTGAATCAAGCCCTTGATCCAGCTGCCTAACGAGAGCCTCCTCAGATATTGGTCGAGGCTCTTGGCAATTAAGCCATGGGCTGATACAACTATCGGCACAATGATCACTGAGTCCACATCCCACATGTCGACAACCTCGTGAGCCAAGTCAAGATACTTGATTTGCTTATCTTTCTCGGCTTTCACGAGGTTCTCATCATGCGGGACCGTTATATCAACAATCATTGCGCGCCGCTCTGATCGATCCACCACCACTATATCAGGCTTATTGGCTACAATAGTCCTGTCAGTGATGATGGATCGATCCCAGTACAATGTGATACTGCCATTTTCGAGAACTGGGTCGGGCACATACTTATAGTACGGCACTTCCGATTCCACAAGGTTGTATTTTAGAGCAAGTTGCTGATGGATAATCCTGGCTACAAGGTTGTGTCTATGCAAGTACTCTCCGTTAGCCAGACGAGAAAACCCGGAGATAATGTGACGGATTGATTCGCCTGGACGGTGGCATGCCCGACATATGTCAACCGTACCATCCTTCACAATAAATCTTCGATAGTTATTCGTCATCATAACTTCATCCATAATTGCACAGACAAAACCTTCGGTTTCTCCGAAAAGGTCCCCAGAACGTAGCCAGGCTACGGACGCTGATAAGTCTACATCGGGCCCATGCAAGGCCCGGAAAAAGCGTCCGTGAAGCTCCTTACTCTGCCATACCTCCATGCAGTCGTTAGTGTCAAGCACTACAGGTTTGCGCCAGTTCTCTTTAGCCAAGGAAAGCGGGGTGAGGCCCTTGTCCACCACGACCACATCTCGATGCATCCCCACTTCGGCTTCAAGGAAATATTCCCTGAGACTGCATATCTCGCGATTGTGGAGAGTCTTAGCATTTAAAAAGCCTCGACCCCCACACTTCCGCGGGATATACAGTCTCATAACCGAAGAACGCGGGTGATGCATACGATGTGCCGTCAACAATGTACGGACCCTCCTATCCAGGGCGTCTAGTTCTGTTTGAGTCCATTTGAGTATGCCAAAAGAGTACATCAAAACCGGCATGACCCAACCGTTGAAGGCACGTACCTTATTTCCGCCTGATAAAAGACTATTAAATACTTTTTTCAGGCGACCAAAGAAGCGCTCCTTCAACGATTGCTTCATGTCAGCAACACTGATGCCCAGCGCTTCCGACATACCCAAATACTTATAGGTTTCGGTTGCTGAGAGGGATCTAAGATTTATGGAATTCGAGAGCTGGGTTCCCACGGATTCCACAATCTTCCCTCGCTTTACATGCGTGACCGCACATTTGTCCACACCAAATTCCATCCTGATGGCGCTACTGAAAGTTTCAGTTACCTTCAGTAGCTCCATCAGTTGTAAATCGTTGGGGGCAAAGAGTTTCAGGTCATCCATGTAAAGGAGGTGAGATATAACTTGACCACCTCTCCTCAACCGATAGCCTAGACCTGAATCCTCCAGCAGCGTGGTAAGAGGATTCAAGGCTAAGCAGAACCAAAGTGGACTCAAACTATCGCCCTGAAATATACCTCGCTCTATCCTTATCGGCTCGCTATTCCTCTGGATTTGCCGACATCCTGGATAGCGAAGGACTGTCCTCCATTGCCTCATACATGACATCAGGAAGGTGCGCAGAGTTGCATTAACTTTATACAACTCTAGCACCCTCATGAGCCATGTATGTGGCACCGAGTCATAGGCCTTCTTATAATCTATCCAACATATCGACAGATCCTTTCGGGAACGGCGAACCTGTTGACTTATGGCCATATCAATGAGGAGTAGCTCCTTAGTACCGCGGGACCCGTTCCTACATCCATTTTGAGAAGCGGACATGATAGAATTGTCATCAATGTGTTTGTTAATTTTAGCTCTCAAAATGGATGTAAGAACTTTATAGACCGTGGGAAGACAGGTAATCGGTCTATAATTTTTGGGCTCCGCAGTACTACCCGATTTATGGAGCAGGTGGGTTATACCTGTTGTCAGGAACTCTGGCAGCGACCCTGACTCTAAGGCTGACTGGAACAGGATCGCCAGGCGAGCGTGCGACCTTGTATACCATTTAATCCAAAAGTTGTGCAGCCCATCCGGCCCTGGAGATTTCCAGTTCGGCAACGGACGGACTGCACGAACTACGTCTTGGGGGCTGATAGTGATTGCCCCCATTTCTGGTACTAGATCGCACGCTCGCTCAACCTCCCGAGTCCAATCACCCTCGGTATGGCTAACAGGCACCGACCAGATGCTGCGCCAGAACGAAGACATGGCATCATCATCCGGCAGGCGCGTGTCAGCCACACCTTGGTCCGGTCGCTCCCAAGCCCTATAAACCCACCTTTCATCTCTTTGGAATGTGCGATTCTGAGTGTATCGGTCCAACCTCCGCTTATACCTACGAATACGGTTTGCCCATGCATACACTTTCTGCTTCAGGAAGTCGATGCGCTCTGTGATACCGGACATGTAGTCTCGAGGACTAATATCAGTCCCCGAGAATGCCCGCCGCACAAGACACATCACTCTAGGACGAGTATTGCCCTCCCTGAAACAGATCAGTTTGCCGATAAGTGTTCTGGCCCCACCAATACGTCGTTCAATCCTGTACTGCCATGCTGGTACGGCTGGTTTAGGTCGTGTAGCTCTGTCATCAGAAAATTTGACATGAGCTACACGACATGCCGCTACAGCCGCACAATACAGGATTGAGTGAGCATCGGTGAGGTCTTCACAGTTGTCAAAATAGTTTGACAACTGCGAATCCAGAACAGCCACCAGCGCCCTATTTTTGTTATGCATGGGCAAACGAGGTATGCGTGGTCTAAGGTCGGGTTGCATGAACCGATATTCTCAAATCGCACCCTCCAAAGCACTCCTCATTTCCTCATTGCACTGGGTACTTACATTAGTAACCATGTCATTACTCACGTCGTTATCGCGATTTGATATTGTGGTAGACTGTGGTGGAACCACAGCCCCCCTTACTTCGTCTATTTCGTCGTCTTTCTTCGTCTGTTTATTATTATTGTAATTGATTGGATGGTTTTTTTTTGTGTTTCAGTTTTTTGGTGGAAATGCATTTGGTTTTGGTTTTTTTTTCAGGATAATAATTAATAAATTATTTGCATTAAGCCAATTAATTATATCGGTAAGCGTATTATTCATGTCAAATTGATAAGTATTTATTTCTTGGATTTTACTATGGCAGTACTGTCATCTGCAAATAAAATCATTTTTTGTTGTGTCTCTTCTGGCAAATCTCTAAGTATACATATAAAATTCAAAATCCTGACAGACTGTCTGACTGACTGACTGATATACTCGTATATCGACGCACAGCCCAAACCGCTGGTCCTAGAGACATGTTTGGAGGGTGTATTCTTTGTAAAAATTAGGTCTCCATTTCCTATGAAACTTAATATTCTCTAGGTCGATTGACTCGAAAATTGGTGTACACACTCTTCACTTATATTATTATGAGACATGTGTATCACAGTTTTTACAAAATTATCCCCCAATAATATTATTTGCCTGTAAATATATGTGAAATCCCGACTTTCGCTTAGGCTCGTGATAAGCAACAGTGATATTAAATATTATGTCTATAAATAGATTCCTATTGAATCATTTGACTATCGTCACCGGTGTCCAATCTCAAACCAAGGTATATTGATACCTTGGTTTGAGATTTCACATATGTAATTTCACATATTATGTGATGTAATTGATATTACTGTATTACTCGAATAAAATTAAATACTTACACTAACTACTCTGCAGGCTTAGCCAAGTTACAAACGTTTCTTATCGAATCTCTTTCTACAATCGTTGACGCCTCGGCGTAAACGATATGAGAAAACGCTAAGTTGGTAGCCAACTTGACACGACTCAGTCGATCGCTCGTTCTCCAATGTTTGTAGAAAAAACCTCTACTTTAGTCTATGGTGAGCGTTCATACCCACGTCAAACTAACGTCAAAGTCACAGTTGTTTACTTTATGCGCGGGCTGAACTTTTGTTTTGAATTTTTAAGAAAGGAATAATTCTTTTAAGTGATAAAAAGTAAGCGAAATACGGAACAAGTTCTTCTTATTATTCGTTTATTATAATACCGCAGTGCGGAATATAATTTTAAACATTACTGTGACTCGAAATGATATGATATGATCCTGCATTTAAATGAAAGATACCATAAGTGAAGTGATAACTTTTATAGGATCGAATCTAGATCTCGAGCAAGTTCGCAGCTTTATTGGAATTCATAGAAAGGTACGAAAATTATTAGTTACTTCGTAAATATGTTCCTGTGTTATTCGAAATTCTATCATACTCGGGCACTTGAAAGTTCGAAACATAAACAATGACGTGATACACGACACAGCTGAATCATATAGACGCCTATAACTGTTATCGTTAACTCTTTGGGTCTCGGCGATCGCTCAGTGGTCGTTCAAAAACTTCGACATCGTTTCGTTAGCGCTTGTCAAAACTGTAACTTGGCTACGATTTATATGGGATCTAGCGATAAACATTGTAGAAACGATTATGTTTCATTCTATCATTTTGAACGCTCAGATAAATTGTATACTTGTCTACGAATTTTCTATTCGTTTGTTTTGACCACGTGACTTAACGTTGAGATGATGTCATTCCCATACATTTGATTAGCTTTCTATTAGCGTTAACGATTGTAGATTGTCAACTTGGCTAAGCCTGCTGTACTCTGTTAAAACGAATATAACACATAGGTACATATACAAGGTGTAAGTGACAACCCTCCACAAAGTGATGGGGTGAATTTAGTATACTAAGATAACCGGTACAAGAAATTATTTCAGGAATATTATGGGAATACAATAAATTTGATTAGTTTTATTTTCCCACACGCAATGTATCTTTACCGTGGCAAATAGCACGTAGCGAACAAGCAAGCGGCAAGCGTGACGACGAGTTCGATGAACTCTGTAGTTAGGCAGGAAGTGAACAGCTGATATCACGCGTCGTTCGTTAGAGTATTTCAACATCCATTGATGGATTTTTGATTTTAGCCGTTTTGTTTACAAAAATGGAGTGCTGCGTACAGGGAATGTAATTTACATCGAAATTAAGGAATAATAACTGAAAAAAAAATTAAACTAATCCGGAGAAAAATTCGGGTGGTATATGATTCAAAATAAGGAGCTGAATGAAACCTGTCAGTTTGTGGAGGGCTGTCTCTTACACCCTGAATCTTGCGAATGCGAAAGTTTGGATGGAAAGATGTTTGTAATTCAATCACGCTAGAACGGCTGAACAGATCTGGATGAAACTTGGCACAGAGATAGATTTTAGTCTGGTATAGCACAAAGATTACTTATCCCCCCATACTTAAGTACAAATGCTGTATCCATAATAATACTGTAACACCAAATGATTTGAAAAGAGTAACCATGGAGTTTCTTGCCGGTTCTTCTCCATAGGAAACGACCAACCCGAACCGTGCACCTTTTTGTCGACGTTTTATAAGTGCCCATCGAGGCCTATGTGAAATAAAATATTTTGATTTTGATTTTGATTATCCCAGAAGTAAGATCCCGTGGGCAATTCCGGAACTCCACGCGGGCGACGCCGCGGGCATAAGCTAGTATTTTATAGTTCTGACTTTAGACAGATATCTTCGTTCTTTTTTTATTTTTAAACACACCCCTGTGATTTTAGTACATTGCAATCTGTTAATAGATATGATTCTAATCGTTTTAAAATGTAAACACACACACTATATGAAGTGCAAGACTAGATTTTCCAGACGCCACCGACCTGCTGAGTGCTCTGCTCACTCCCTCGACGTGAGCTTAATACGGTTCCTCTTTTCTTTATCAGTTTAAAACACATCACTCAGGGAAAAGCCCAATGGTTACATTACAGCACAACGATCGCCGCGCCACCACTGCGCGCCGCCCCGCCGCGGATTATTACATTCTCATAAAATGACTGTTAACGGCGGCCGCGAGTTATTGTTAACGCGCACAGCTGTTCCTCTTTCTGAAGCCACATCTTTCACACCAGCAAACATGAATCTTACCTTCCAACACATAAGGGTGATATATAATTAGTGACGATACCCACTTTTATTTTTATTTCAGCGTTAGAGCTACGCCAAGAAATAATCCGCTGCCGTTCACTCGAGAGGCGCGCCGCACCGCGCCCGCCGCGCCCCACGGCACCCGCACCGGGCCCGCACCAGCTTATTATTTTTATAATTTCTGTTGCCTAGTTAGTGTTGGAACTTTGTAACGTGATTAAAAAACTGCGCAAAGGGCTGGCGCTACTCAAAGTTGAGGAAAAAACCGGCTCATTTAAGTGCACTTTTTAGTGTATCAGTTTTACTTTCGAGTATAATGAGAATTTTTAATGATTTGTTTCGTTCGTAATGTAGTCGGCGGCGCTCCGACCCACTGAGTGTTCCACTAAAAGCACGTTGGAATATCGCGGGAATTCTAATAGCACCTTGTAGTTACCGACCTACTGTAGTCCAGAGCTGGAAAATTTTGAATCCAATCAGTTTCCAATCAGACGAGTCAGAGAGGCAATCGGCAGTAATTTACAAACACACTACGTCTTCTGGACTCACCGCTCGCCGCTCACTTACCGCTGTAAATCAATACAGTATTATTGTTCCTTGATTAAACGCTTTATGTAAATTGCGGATACTAAATTGGATTGGATTTATTTTCAGGAACTAATAGGATATCAAATAAGTCGATATCGGCAGTCGGTGGCGACCACTCGTGATTATGAAATACGTCGAGTGGTGCGCTTGTTCGCACGCTGCGTGCGCGACACGCTGGAATAGCAATATAAAAAACATATTTAGTTATAAATATGTTTTAATGTTGTTTGTGTAGTACATTGTACGTGTTGTTGCTTTTATGTTCCAACAAAATGGGAAGCGGTTTAGTGCTTTTAAAAATACTGTAATATTCTTTTGTTCCACTTGAAATTGCATTAAGCTAATAACTATAACCCGTATTAGCTTGTACAATGTAACTTGCAGATAACAACTGAAATTTCAAAGGAGAACCGTAACGTAGCCGAGCGTAACCCGTAGCACGTTTCGTAGCCGATCGTAGCGACTCGTAGTGGCTCGCAGCGACTCGTAGCGGCTAGTAGCGGTCGCGTAGCGCTGGATTCAATTACAATAATATTATCTACGAAACCGTTAGAAAGAAGGCATTACTTTTATTGTTTGGACATTTTATGGAGCTTCTATTTGCGCTGCACGGTGCATAGTTTGATTTCAGGCGCACTAAGATATTAATGACTACATGAACATTTGTATAATGTTGGCTTTGTGTTCCGTAGCACATTGAAGCGCTAGGTAAATACGTTTTATGTACTCTAACGCTAACGAAGTTTTTGCCAGCTTTTTCTGGAATTACTTAATGTACGTAAGATGTTTAATAAGTTAACAAGCAAATATTACACAGACCTACATGATAATTGGTGCAAGATATTTAAGACCTGATTTTAAGTACGTCTATATATAAAATAAAAAAAAATCGTCTATATGTATGTATTATAGTGATCTTAAACCCGACGTTATATTTTGTGGGCCTGCTATTATTTAGGAAACAAACATAAAAATCGTGTTAATTTGAGGAAAGCGCCTGCAATTTATTTGTGTGATAAGTAAGAGCAAGTCGTACAAGCGAACACGATCCCCCCCCCCTCCCGTCAGAGGTCCGCCGCCGCTCCCCTCCGCCCTCCCAGTCCGAGCACAGCTACCCCGCATTCGTCTTAAATTCCTTACAACATAACATGAGCCTGCACTTGTACAGCTCTGAAGTTTCAAACGAAGAGAGATTCAATATGCGTTACAATAGGGTTACAATGGTTTCATCAAAAAGAAATTGACAAATTATCACTTCCCAACCAATATTCCACATAATTTCATTTGCCAAATTATTACTTAGCAAATAAACTCTTCACAAATAATTGTAACGCAAAACTAATTTTTGGCAAGTGAACGTTTAAACAATAACTTGCTTACCAACTAATACTTTTACCTAATTTTAATATAGCCAAATATTTCAGTTAGTTTTACATATTTTACGCAAAATTAAATAAGCCAAATATTTGATATCGTCAGTTTTCAATTTACCATTTCTATTCAGTCAATTGCTAAGTCAATGACAAAAGATTTGTGTCTTTATGTCATTTGCACAGAATATAAATTACAATGTGTTTTGTAATGTGGGTACATGGTAAATCATAACCCAACAAACATTTCAGTCGTATAAATAAAAAATATGCGACTCAAAGTGTTGTAAACATCGCATTGTAGTAATTTAGCGTGTAATACGACTTAGAGCATCTTTATTTATTTATTTATTTATTTATTTATTTATTTATAACAGCTTAGCCTATCATTACAGGGTTTACCCTAATGCGACAGGTAAGAAATTAAACTTATATACTTACAATAAAAATAAAAATAAACAATACAAAAATTAAAAACTAACAACATTATTAACATATAACATAATACAAACAGCATAACATAATTACATATATAGACATAGTACAAACCTAAACAAACACAATACACTTACATTAAAGAATAAAATAAAAATTACGTATTATTTTGCTTGTAGCATAATATAAATAGTAATACCTTTGCAAATTCACTCCAACAACATGTAAATACATCGATCTGAGTTTGCAGGTCGTTGATGCTACGGATAGCTCTGGTAAGGGGTGCCTTGGCAAGCAGGTTAGTTCTAGCTGTAGGTACCAGTAGCAGTGGCGGGCTGCGCCGCCTCCACACGTAGCGATCCGGTACCCACAGACTCAAGCGCTGCAATACTCCTGGATTACTCTCCACTCCACGAAGCACCTTCACCAAGTAGGCGACCAGTGCAAACTCCCGTCGGACCTGCAGTTGATTATAGCCAACCATGCCCAGGACAAACAGAGTGGGATACATCAGCGGGTAAAACGGATATACCCCATATCTTATTCTTATATAACTTTTA
The DNA here is from genome assembly GCA_963082995.1 of Noctua comes. Lineage (NCBI taxonomy): Eukaryota > Metazoa > Arthropoda > Insecta > Lepidoptera > Noctuidae > Noctua > Noctua comes. The sequence goes on from OY720282.1 coordinate 170,191, forward strand.
ATCGTATATTACAGTCATATTGAAATCGTATTAACTTCTATACGACTATTTTTATGACTATTATACAGTTTTATGTAGAAACGGCGTCATTTAGTGGTAAAACCAGTGTCGTGATCTTAGTGACGTCTATATGACTTTTATCCCACCATTACTCGTATTAGAATCGCGAGAACCACCTTTAAGTGACGACCATTTAAGAGTGATAAATTGCACCCTTATACGGTTTTAAGCCAATTTTACAACTTTTATACTACCGTTAAATTACTGAGTGTTCTATTATAGTGCTTACAAACTGCAAAAAAATAACCATCAAGTTTCGCTTCTTTTACTCAAAATGAATAAAAAAAACCTGGGCATTGTAAAAAAAAGTGGTGCTTTTAAAAGGAAAGTGAAAAAGAACTATACTGCGCTTCTCTTGTCATGTTGTGTTATAACGAATATTTCTACACGTAACGACAATAATGTACAAACTGAAGTTGGTTCCGTACAAGATTTTATGAATACAAAAGAATTGATTTCGATGAAGATTAGAAGTTACATTTAATATAACTGACATAAAGTGCAAGCTAGTCACTGCAGAATGTGGCCCAAATATTTATTTTGTACCACTTATTCATACTTTGAAGTAAAGGTGTAAATAAAATTTAAAAAAAATCCAAGATTTTTGTCATATTTATTATTAATAAACGTATCTTTACAATCACAGTTTTATCATTTAAAATAAACATAGTAGTAACAAAGAAATTATTTTACTTAGTTTACATTGTCTTTGGATCAAAGCTATTAAGAATATGTTAATACGAGTGTTTTTAAAATAAAATTGGTGTAGTGGGTAATGCATAGTCAGCATAGTTAGTTAGGATTGATCTCAATTATATAGAAATTCACAAACACTCCTCTTTGAAATATATATTGTCAAATGTAAGTAGGTATAGATGATCAGTTGTTTTGAAAATAATCTGTTCTAATTACAATATTCACATTCATCCTCCGGATAATCATCGTATATGATAAAAAAGGTGCAGCATGGGCACCAGAGAAAATCATAATTTATCATATGTTTAATATTTTCTTCTGACACTACAAAATGTGCAGGTTTGTTTTTGTTGTTTGTTATCATAAATCCGCAACCAAAACAACGATCTGAACGTATAAAGTGCGTAGATATCCAGGGCCATCTCAAACACCAACGTGCAAGTGTGATGAAATCAGATTTGGTTAAAAACTTATCGATGTCCATTATATCACAAATCATTTTTTGTTAGATCCGAGGCCACCTATAAATAAATCACCATTTTAATTAGGTACGTAAAGAAACTGCAATTACTTCAACTTAAAAAAAAGCAGCTTTTGACAGTAGTTTTTAATATGATTGAATGAATGAACGTATTTTACTGACACATGACACAAATATAAAAATATAAACAGTCTTCAAACCAGGAAAAGTAGGTCAAATTGTTTTTTAAACACTACAAAGGAACCCTATTTCAGTTAATATGGCTGACAATATTGAACAAAAAGTATGTGCACAGAATAATTAGTCGTTTTGATGTTGTAATATGGTTGTATCTTTAACTCTAAGTCGTATAGAGGTGACTGTTAGCACGTTTACTAAAAATATACTTGATTAATTCACTTAATTTAAAGAATTTGCATGGCGCGTTAATTAAATTGTCATTATTAGCTCATATTACCCGATAGAATTAATTTCCCAATAGGTTAAATGGGCCCAATGAGTTTCAAAATCAAAATTTTAGTACTCACCTTCAAATAGATCTGACAGAAATAAAATACTGAAGTCATGCAGGCATAATAATTTACGGCATTTATCTCACCATTTTATCACAAAATCCTGTTTAAAAATAATACTACGCTACCTATTTGCAACAAAATGCCGCAAAGCAGCGGTAATAAACACCATTACTCGACGAAAACGTGGGTTTTGCGACTAGTACACAACCACTATCTGACCAAAAAGTGGTTTATACGACGGTTACGTTACTCTTTTAAGACACTGATTCGTATAAAATGGGCCTATTCTCGGTGAAGCCAACGTGATGGCGACGTATTTACGACCAGCTTATGGAACCAAATGTAGAAATCGGCACGTTGTGGCGACTTGTCAAATGTTTGTTGGGAAATGACGCTCAATGTCGGTTAACCATGCAAAACACTATCACTGTGTTTCGTAGCGGAAGTTTCTTGACATTGTTACAATATATTATGGGTGCTAATTAAACAGGCTTCTTTTTAATGGCATTATTCGCCTCCAAAAATTTAAGTTGACTTCTAAATTACTAAGTCAGCCACAATTAACGAGCATCTAAATAATACTATCCTAGCCACTAGTTATCGTCTATGTAAACCACTCTAAATACAACTCAGCATGATGGTTATTTTTTAGCATCTAAATTTGTAACATGCATTCTAACAGTAAACTTCTAAAATACTATTAAATGACATCAAAAAATATATTTATTTAGCTTCTAATTTTTTAACTCAGTACGTTTAAAATGTAACTCATCCAACAACCCATATTAATTGATCGTCAAAATTTAGCTAAAATGTCATCAAATAATATATTGGCCGGTTCACTAATGTATTACCTAAAATTCCTTTCACAAATTTTTAGTTTACAACCAACGTTTCATATACTATTTATTTCACAAACAACGTATTCCGCAGATGTTTCATTTTTTAAACAATCACTTTACACGCATTCCTTTTGCAAACGCTTCGCTTTACAAATGTTGATATTTAATGATTTATAAATTTTTCGTTTAATACATATTTTGATTCTTTTGGCAAAATCACGTTTCACCTAAATACCACTTTAAACATTCTCCCTTATCTGCATCAGTGGGTAGGAGTTCCGTTAGTTTGTAGACATCTTCAAAGCTGTATAAGATAATTGGTGGAGGCTTACTAGGACGTTTCTGTCTTGATGCACTTTCATCTTCGGTGAGATCAATTTGTAGGCCACTATATTTATTGGAGGTTTTGATCGCCTCTGGTGACGGTGATCGTTCTTGCGCTTATTGCTTCGGTTAGAAGGAACTCTTTGCCATTCAGGTGGACGAGATGAACTAGAAGCATTAGTTGATGGTTGCGTTAGTTCTTCTCTTGGTGACCATGCTGTATTTTTGACCTCAGGCTGTTTTATTTTTGTTAGGTCGTGCATCTCTTTGATTGGTGTGCTACCTAGGGAGTTGCATCTAGGTCAAGATATAAACAAACTAGGATGAAAAGCTTGCTGAACATCATTTCTTGCTGCCACTTCTTACTTCCATGGAGTCTTCGGTAATCAATTTCTCACCCACCGGCCCGGATACCGGAGGGCGCCGGGTGTTAGCCGGATCAAATCAAATCAAAATCTAAAATATTTTATTTCATTATTACACGTTGTACACTATACAGTTGGTGGCGTCTCCTTTATAGCATAAATACAAGGTGAATTTTTCAAGTGAGAGTAAATGGCTAAATTTGAAACTATACGGAATAGCGAAAAATGGTCCAAGGAGTCTCGAGTCCGATTTTGATGAAAACTAAAACTGCATTAGATTTTTGAAAAATCAATATAGCCAGGAATCGAACCCTTTCAACCCAGATTATTATTGTGTGTGTGTGTGTGTGTATGTGTATGTGCGTGCGCGTGTATGTGCGTGTGTTGATGTAGATCGCACGACAAATACTCGCTCTCAATATTAGACATTTTCATAAAAAGGCGGGGGGGGGGGGGGGGGGTTGAGATACTTTCACAGTAGTACATTTTGGCAGTATGGCCACTCTTTTAGAAGGTATTTAGTTCTTCTTGACCACTGGAGACCATTGAACGGGTTATCGGGTTATCTTACGCCCGTGGCTCGGCGTTGTTGCTCGTATTGCACCACCTGCACCCGGACCTACCTACCTACGTGTAGGGTAGGGTGGGCCTAGGAGAAGATGGTAAATCTTACGGAACCGAGCAACTTTACACTCCGAACGGTTATAATTAAATAAATAAACGTTAAAACTTTATTGTATTTTTTTTTCAATCGACTTGCTACGCGACATTAACCTAATATGGTTAACCGATATAGGTTAACTAGCTAAATTATAGCCAAATTAACAGCGAACATTTGAATTCATTAAATTCCCTTAGTTGGGTGATTGTAGCAACTAAACTGTTTAAATGTTCATTGTTCAGTGAATGAGCGCGTTACAGCCGAGCGCGCGAGCTGCGAGCTGCGAGGTGAACCTACATCTGCATAATGTGGTCGTTGTGCCTCGCTAATGTTGCTGATAATTTCCTGCACTAACTGATAATGAACTGTTAGCTGGAGATAATCCGCGTTACTCTTACAGTAACTTATGGTTGAGTAACACTCAGGAATAGAATTCCTTATGATTTCGTACATAACTCAATACCAAAATATTTAATCGAGTATGCGAGGTACAGACGCTGACTCAAAAGAACCCGAGAAATGTTCTGCAAGCAATCGGTACATCGAACCACGAACGAGGCCCATCATCAATAGGACATCACCTCACCTCAGGCGTGTTGCTGTTTTGCCTTTCAGATGTTTAACTTAAATGTTAATAGCGTTGTATTCTCAGAGCATGCGTTTATCTGCAGATAATAACGCTAATGTCGCATTTTCTTTGTTGCCTTCTCGGAAAATAAGCAGAATGTATTTTAGTTCTTTGAGAACGCTTTTATAAAATGTAATTCTTTCCCTGTACACAGCCGAGCAGAGAACTTTGACATTTTAATTCAAATATGGAAAGAAAATAAATGTTGTTTAAGAAAAATGTGATAGAACAAGAAGTCATTACTCATCTCGGCGTGCCAACAAGAAGACAACGTGACAGACACGACTACATAGCGTCCTAGGTACCGAGGCGAGGCGGCGAGGCGCGAGCCGGCGGCGGGCGTTGCGATGCGCTCATGTTTACATCGCGGGTCGCCTCGACACGCACTAGTTACTGCGTCGCCCGGCGCGCGGCGCGAGCCGACACTATTTATCCGCAACAAAAAGCGCTGTAAGTATGTACTGTCCAGCGGGGGATTAGCGTTCACAGCGCTTGAACTGTAGCGCGGCGGTTAACGCAGTTGAAATGTTTTCGAGATAATTTACTGAACTGATAAGAGAAACCAAAAACTATAAGGTGAATAACCCGAGGTCTGGCGACCGCTCTCTGGGTTTAGACCGCAGATTTGTTCTCGGTTATGGAGAATGTTTTTCACGGATGTTATGCCGACTCTTGTTGTTTATCCATACGTTACACGAGTTAAATAACACGACACATGTTTATCTGCCTTAAATGCTAATAAAATAGTTTATAGATTCATAAAGTCCTTTTTTCACGGTTTAGTTGAATCTGTTATAATAGGTGAGTTGTTCATTACTCCAGCAATATTTAGTTGGATTGTATTGCAAGTGTCCATTACACATCTGCCACGCCACGTGTGCGGGCCGCTCGCGGCCGATACTCACATCTGTCACGCCACGTGTGCGGGCCGCTCGCGGCCGATACTCACATCTGTCACGCCACGTGTGCGGGCCGCTCGCGGCCGATACTCACACGCTTCATTTGTTCATGTTATACTAGCTACCGCTCGGCGCTTTACACGCATATTTTTTGTTTTCTTTTCCAACGTTCATAAATTATAACCTATTGTGTTATTCTAATGTTCAAGATACATTACTGTACAGTTTTATCAAAATCCGAACAGTAGTTTTTGCGTGAAAGAGTAACAAACATCCACACACACCTTCGCGTTTAATAGGATAACGTGTAATAAGATAAAATAAGAGCAAATGCACAGAGAGCAACCTTGACTCGCCTGTCACCTCGCGATAAGGGTAACATTTTGATTAGGGGGGAATAGGTTTTTCAAAAGAACCTCTCAAAGGGATGTTAAAAGAATTTCAGGATTGACTTTTGTATGGAAAAATCTTACTGCTTAGTAATAACTGAAATGATAAAAAACCGTTTAGAAGTAAACAATTTCGTGGGCACACGCCTTTCAACTGCACACCGCTTACCTCGATTATCGGCAACTCTCATCCAGTTGCTACAAGCCACCCTGAGGAGATCCTCGCGTCACCGAGCCTGAGGACGTACCACCTTACACTTGCCGAGTCACGCATTAATATTTTTATACTTTGGGGGTTGTAACCTAAACAGGATTGTCCCTTATATTACAAGGAATAAATAAGTATGTAGTTTGCCATTCCTTATATTACAAGGAATCAATTAGTATGGAGTTTGTCGGTATGGATTACTGGGGTTTAGTTCAATACAAAGCGGACCGTCTCCTTTGTTTTTACAATTATGGATTCTTTGTTTATTATTATGAGAGATCACGATTTCCCGAAGCTAAATTTTCCGAAGAACGTTTGAACGAGTGAACGTTTGCCTGATGAACTACTCAACGAAAGAACAATTGATCGCACCACGCCCCAGCGCGCACCGCCACCGCGGGGCGCACCGCGCCGCACCGCGCGGCCTCTCACGTATGGCCGTCGCCAGCAGATATATTTGCGGGCGGGTAAAACCGCACATTTGTCGCCATAATAATATATCGGCGATGCATTACGATACCGGCGCACACCTTGAACTCCGCATATACAGCGGACTTCCGTTGTTGCCCGCAACCCGCAGCCAGCACCGCACCGCGCGGCTGCTCGCTCTGTGTGCTTCCACCGCTGCACTGTGCACTGCGCATCGCCGAAACTAGTTGCTTGGGCGTAACTTTAGTAACTAGCTGCTGAACTTGCAGCTGTAGTGAAAAACTTTCTGTCAGAAACTGAATTGTTACTAATATGACTTTCACTCACTGAACTCTTGAGTAACGAAAACAAAATAACCATGTGCAAAACATTATTTACAACAAAACGATCAATTAAAACTTAAAGACCTAAAGAAGAGAAAGATTGGAAGAAAACTTTGCAATTTTTCCTATCTATACATATAAAATTCAAAGTCCTGACTGACTGACTGACTGATATATCAACGCACAGCCCAAACCGCTGGTCTTAGAGACATGAAATTTGGAGGGTGTATTCTTTGTGAAGAGTAAGTATCCACTAAGAAAGGGTTTTTCGAAATTCTACCCCTAAAGGGGTAAAATAGGGGTTGGAAGTTTATATGAAAGTCCGTCAGTTTCGAAGCTAGGATCTTCAAATTTTGTGTTTAGGCTGACAATTGAAAATTAATTTATACGTATCTTAGCGTTTTTGATAATTCTACCCCTAAGAGGGTGAAATGGGGTGTTGAATTTTCTGTGAAACTTTTTATTCTCGGAGTCGATTGACTTGAAAATTTGTGAACATACTCTTCAGTTAAAATGATGAGACACATGTATGACAGCTGTGCGAGAAATATAGAAGTGCGCACAAAAACTTGCACATGATATTCATCGACCTCGAAAATGCATACGACCGGGTACCTCGTGAGGTTTTGTGGTGGGCCCTGAAAGAGAAAGGTATACCTGGGAAGTATGTGCAGTTGATCCGAGCGATGTACAGGCGATGTAGTACCCAAGTCCGGTCTACAGCGGACACTACCGGCAGCTTCAATGTGGCTGTCGGCTTGCTTGATAATGGACGCACTTACGTCGGACATCCAGGAAGAGGCTCCCTGGTGTATGCTGTATGCCGACGGCATTGCTTTGGTTGCCGAGAGTGGCCTAGAGGTCCAGAGCAGATTGGAGGTGTGGTGGCAAAGACTGGAGAATGTTGGCCTGAAAGTCAGTAGGACCAAAACAGAGTACCTATTCTGTGATTTTGGCGGTCTCTCCAGTCCTGTGCCCATAACTCTTGCCGGAACGCCCATACCGATCTGTTCCGACTTTCGGTACCTCGGGTCGCTTGTCCAAGGGGATGGCGAAGTAGACCGAGACGTAACGCACCGGATCAACTCAGGATGGATGAAATGGCGACAGGTCACTGGAACAACTTGTGTTGTGACCCACGGATGCCCCTCAAATTAAAGGGGAAAATATACAAATCCGTGATTAGACCTGTCGTACTGTATGGATCGGAATGCTGGGCTGTGAAGAAGACGGATGAAAAAATATTGCATGTAGCGGAGATGAAAATGTTGAGGTGGATGTGTGGTGTGACAAGTATGGATAAGGTAAGGAACGAGTATATTAGAGGAAATTTAAAAGTTGCGCCAGTTACAGAAAAGTTGAAAGGGAATCGACTGTCTTGGTATGGACATGTGATGGGGAGGGACGAATCGCATGTGACTAAAAGAGTGATGAATATAAACGTTGATGGATGGAGAGGGAGAGGAAGACCAAAGAAACGATGGATGGATTGTGTGAGGAATGATAAGTTAAAGGAGTAAATGATAGCGTGACGATTGACAGAGGAGATTGGAAGAAAAAAACGTGTTGCGCCGACCCCAAGTGACATGGGACAAGGGCAGGAAAATGATGATGACATATATGACAGTTTTTTAAAAATCATCCCCCAATATAAAATTCAAAGTCCTGTCTGACTGACTGATATAACAACACACAGCCTAAACCGCTGGTTTTAAAGACATGAAATTTGAAGAGTGTATTCTTTGTGAAGAGTAGGTATCCACTAAGAAAGGGTTTTTCGAAATTCCACCCCTAGACGGTGAAATGGCGGGTTGAATTTTATGTGAAATTTAATATTCTGTGGGTCGATTGAGTCGAAAATTGGTGTACACACTCTTCAATTAAAATTATGAGATTAATAATGAATCATATGACTGTCGTCACCGGTGTCCAATCTCAAACCAAGGTATCAATATTTCACATAATATGAAATGTAATTGATATCACTATGAACTATGAAAATATTTGCAAGTTATAAGTAAGTACATGAAAAAAAACTCGAGTGTGCATGTAACACTCAAATAAAATTAAATACTTACACTAACTATTATTTATTACTTATTCAACTTTTAAAGTAAAAACTAATATTTCAGATATTATAATATCTATACATATAAAATTTAAAGTCCTGACTGACTGACTGACTGACTGACTTATATATCAACGCACAGCTCAAACGACTGGTCCTAGAGACATGAAATTTGGAGGGTGTATTTTTTGTGAAGAGTAGGTATCCACTAAGAAAGGGTTTTTCGAAATTCCATCCCTAAGAGGGTGAAATGGGGTGTTGAATTTTCTATGAAACTTTTTATTCTCTGAGTCGATTGACTTGAAAATGTGTCTACATATACTTTAGTTGAAATGATGAGATACGTGTATCACAGTTTTTCCAAAATCATCTCCCAATTTAAAATTCCATGTCCTGACTGGCTGACTGATATACCAACGCACAGCCCAAACCGCTGGTCCTAGAGACATGAAATTTGGAGAATGTATTCTTTGTGAAGAGTAAATATCCACTAAGAAAGGGTTTTTTCGAAATTCTACCCCTGATAGGGTGGAATGGGGTTTTGAATTTAATGTGAAACTTTTTATTCTCGGAGTCGATTGACTTGAAAATGTGTCTACATATACTTCAGTTAAAATGATGAGACACGTGTATCACAGTTTTTCTAAAATCATCCCCCAATTTAAAATTCCATGTCCTGACTGGCTAACTGAAATACCAACGCACAGCCCAAACCGCGGGTCCCAAAGATATAAAAATTGGAGGGTGTATTCGTTGTGAAGAGTAAGTTTCAGTTTTTTGAAATTCCTACCCCTTTTTTATTTTTTCGGATCGGAAATCATCAAATGACCCCCCCCCACTCTGGACGGAGCGGAAGGGAGTGTCAGACTTGTACTGACTAAAACCCATCCATGTTCCTTCTTTGCCCTTTGTGTTCCAGGGCCACGGTATCTCTTTCGAACAGTCCCGCAGCCCTGGCAGCCATCGGCCCTTGCAGACCCCTACATCGTTGCTGACATCTCTTTGAGGCGCGCGTGCAACACGAACGCGCCGTCGACACGGCCTGTCGTCATAAGACGGCCGGATGGCGAGCTAGCCCATAGGTCGCCGTCCACAGGCCCGCGCCTACGGTGGCCGGGAGCCCCCACGTGACCCCCCGACGCCCAGGGCATCTTCCGCGGCGGCTGGGACGTAAGGTTCTTTCCCTCTCACGTCCCGCCACCTCCTTCAATAGCATGACTGCTTCGCAGAAGGAGGTGACGGCTTCCCATTCCCTCTCGCTCCGGACCATGGCTTGAACCAGGGCCGGACGCGAGAGATCGCCGCTACGAGGACACGACGGTGCTCCGCCCAAGCGGGGCAGACCTCCACGGCGTGCTCCACCGTGTCCTCCGGACAATCCTCGCAATGGAAACACCCGGGTGTTTCCTCCCGCCCAATTCCTACCCCTTAGAGGGTGAAATGGGGTGTTGAATTTTCTGTGAAACTTTTTACTTCAGATAAAATCCAGTAAATCCGATGTCCAATCTCAAACCAAGGTATCAATATTTCACGTATCTAATTTAATTGACATAACTTTAAACTAATAATTGCAAGTTATAAGCAAGTACATGTAAATCTATGTATGTATTATAGATAGATACATAGATTACTTATTATCCCAGAAGTAAGATCCCGTGGGCAATTCCCTAACTCCACGCGGGCGAAGCCGCGGGCATAAGCTAGTCTTACATAAACTATTATAAATGCGAAAGTTTGGATGGATAGATGTTTGTTACTCAATCACTCCAGAACGGCTGAACAGATCTGTATGAAACTTGGCACAAAGGTAGACAGGATAGACGGGACGGGACGGGTTGATAGTCTGGTATAGCACATAGGTTATTTATTATCCCAGAAGTAAGATCCCGTGGGCAATTCCCGAACTCCACGTGGGCGAAGCCGCGGGCATAAGCTAGTAATAAATATGTGTCACAATAAATCCTACATACTACAGCGAATAGTGTCGATGTGTACAGACCACATGATCTCACGGCTGAGCGCACTCGGGACTATTTAATGTGTTTTGTTTATGTTATGGTGGGAAATAGAGCGGTAAGCCGGCGCGAGCTCCGGAAGCCCGCCCGGCCCGGCCAGAGCCGACCCGGCCAGGCTCGACCGGCCCGGCAGGCGTCGCCGACACACAACATTAACCCAACAACTGTATTTGGAATAAAATATTATCGTTGTAACACGTGTGATATTCTTCTGCTTTGTGTATTACTAAAAGGCGAATGTCAAGGAGACAGGAAATAGGCTCGAGCTCGCTTTGATACGACAACATCCGGCCATTTAACGTCACAGCCAGGAACACGTCACTGATAACCGTTATCGTATCGTGACTCACAGCTTCACTAACGGCGGCTAGTGGCTCTGCGTCATAGCGCTGATATTATATGTACTAACATGGTCTATCAGCAGCAGTGACGGATTAAGACTACTTGATGCCCTCAGCAATCCACGCCTGTGGGCCCCCTATCCGTATGTCAACTAGAATCGGTCTTTAAACCTTTATCGCCTAAAAACGTTAGTTTTTTGTAAAATAAGATGATGAGATGTAACGTACCTTAGAAGATGGGTAGGTGCGACAACAATAAAAACCAAAGCATAATTTATTCTTTTAATGCGCCTTGCGGCTTTTCCGGGCATTGAATTCACGCAAAATATTATTAACGTCTAACGTTTTTAACATATCGGATTCAAACACACTCACACTAATTTGTGCTGTGTGACTCACACAGCACCGTAGATTTTTAGTTTACTGAAACTATTGGCTTACTTATTAATTATCAAATTAATTGTATTACATATGCATAGAAACTGGCCGGCACAATTACTCAAAAAACAAAACATTTGATTGACACAGATTTGCGGGGCGCCAGGTGGGGGGCCCACGGGGAAGGGGTGGTTTGTGATTGGCTGATCGCAATTCCGGTGCATTCGAATTGCAGAATGCACTAGCGGGCAGCGAGTGGGCAAGCGGGAGCGGGGTTATGACTCTAGGTCGGAGTCATGTCAAGTTAAAACGCGCGAATTTTCAAATTAGTAATAGAAACTTTTTTCTGGTGTGTTTTTTGATGACGTGAGAGTGAGACGTGATGCCCTAAGGACGGTTTTTTTGTGCTTCTTCTGGTGGCCCCCAGACGTGATGCCCTAGGCAATTGCTTAATTTGATTAAGGGTTAATCCGTCACTGATCAGCAGCGAGTGGGAAACGATGTACGAGCACACAGAGCTAATCACTAATTGAGTGATGCAGCTCTGTCAATGTAAAAAGACGACGATTAATCTTTTCTTGTCTGTTGTCGATAGCAATAATAGATTTAATTAAGATAAGAGTTATCTATTGTTTCTGGAACAAAGCGGGTCAAGCACTGGCTGCCTCACTCCTTCACCTACCCGCCGCAGCTCGGTTCATCGAGGCAGGATTGTGTGATATGATAATAAACTATTAATTTATGTCTAAGTAACGTGAAAAATCAATCGAAGTTCCTCGAAGTTTGGAAACTATTCTGCAATCATTATTTATTTATTTGTTTAGGATCTCCAACAAAGGATGTACACAAATACGAAATAAATAATCGACGAAAAAGTATCACGTAGGTGTACTCCTTCACTTACAGGAGACCACAGCATGCTTAATAAAATGTATAACTAAGCTAACAAAGATATAGTAGCATTTAAAAAAAAAAAAAGAATGAGACAGGAAGAAAGCACAAACCACTTGCGAGGATTGTGGGTAGCAGCCGACCGCATGCAGGCGAGGGAGGTGGTTGCAGAAACAACACATGACCGACGGGTTCTGTCTGTGGGCTGAGGCACAAACTACTATAATAAAAGCCCCAAGTCAATAATGTCGAACCGCGTTCAGATGAATTCCATTCGCGTCACTTTGAGTACAAAGAGCTGAGGTCGCGCGCTACAACACTACTTTACTTGTGTTTGCGCTCTCACTGCACTAGCTCCGCACGGTGCGAGTGCAGGCAGGGGGCGGCGCGGTATCCTCAAATGTTTGCTTGTTTACCGACTATTTTAAGTAGTTTCAGTGTTAACACCGTGAGAGTCATTGTATTGGCATTGTTTGAATGTATTTTCCGCTGTGCTAAACTCGTTACAAACTACAAATAATGACGCACTAACCTTTGCGCACAATTAAATCCGTAACGTATAGTCGATAAGCACGTGAAGGTAATTAACTGCGCGCGTGTTGATCTAGGACCGAAACAAAAACACAGAGAGTAATTAAACATTGTTTCACATAAACTGCTTGTTCAGAACGAGCTCAAAAGTAATGAGTTTGTGTTGTGTTAGCGAGTAGTGTCAACAGTGCGAGTACATTAGACGCGTCTCGTTACAGCGGGTTGTCTCAGACGCACAGACCGTATCGTACGAGTTACGAGTGTAAGAGCGGGGAACATGCATGATTTACATAATGCTAATAATAGTATCGTTAGTCAGGAGCGCGTGTATCCCTCGCTCCCCGTGCCCGCAAAGCGGCCCGGGCTAGAGTACCCGCGCCCGCACCACGCGCCACCCGGACACGCAGAATGTACAGTCAGAACTAGGCCACATGGTTACAACCGCTAGGACATCAAAGTAATATCCACAATGTTACACCTATCCAGTGTGTAGGATGCTGAAATAGGTGTCTGTAGAGAAGCACGCTCGTCATCGCGTGGAGCAACAACTGCTGTAACAAGCTAAGAGACACAATCAGTGCTGCTTTAACACATCAGATAACATCCGAATAGTAATAGTTAGACTGCGTAGAAATGTCGACAATAATGGTACTTCTGTTTGTCTCTGCTGCACACACTAACTCGCACAGTAAGGTACGCTATCATAAATCCCACCTACGTACGGAGCAGGCTCGCTCTGAATTATATCCGCGAAGTCGATTTATCTGACCCGCGAGCTCCGCCATCCGGCTCGAGCCCATGCGAGTTTAATAAGAAACAATTGCGCGGCGGGCGCGTCACACAGTCGCACCGCCCATGCATGCAGTGAGGCGCAGATCGGATGACGCCAGAACGATAGGTTTCATTAAGAACCAAGCAATCTAAAGTTTAAGGAGTAATCACGAGTTGGAGCACTTGTTTGTTTGCAGTCGATGATTGTACGCGCCTCGGTGTTGCGCCTCGCGCTGATGCTACGTCCCCTCATTATCTCATGTTGTGACGGTGGTAGTGATAATGTCTGAGCTACCAGATCAAACGAAGAACACGGTGACATCTCATAAAGGGTCCGATTCCCCTACGGTCAAGTATTTACAGGGATGCCATGTAGATTGTTGTTCTAGTTTTAGCATTGCCCAATGTGTGATTGATTTCAAGTAAACAAATCAATTCAAGATTCTAGATACTTCTATATTTGCATGAAATATGGTTCATTATGGTCTTACAAATAAAAAGGTTTCACATATTCCGCTTACTTCCTTCAGCATTGCAAGATCATGTATTATAACTAAATCTGTAGTATTTCAAGGTTAGTATTGATAAATGCAAGGTATACCAGAAAGGTGTGGTTATTCTATATAAGGGTGTCATGCAGACCATGAAACTGAACAACTTTCTTCATAGGACCAACAACTAACAGCGCAAAAAATATCAGTTGTCCTATACATTTCTATCGAGTATGTCTTATTTGTGACAGCATATTTTTTTTTGAGATTACGATATTTATGCCATGGAGAAAGTTGTTCAGTTTGATGGTCTATGGATGAGCAAACCCGTACAATATCAAATGTATCAATTTTATAATGACATCGACGCGCAGCGAATGAATAAAATATTCAATTTTCAACACATCAGTAGTCGCATAGCACCGTTTGGGCTAACAACAAAAGACTCATTCGCCGCGAGTCGACCAGTTATTAGTTTTGGGTGTTCTTTCCATACACGATTTCAATCATTCTATCAGACTATCATTTAAATGTACCTTACCCGTACATTATTGGTCCTTCGAGCCGGAAGGCTGTTGCTCAATTCATTCACTTAGAAAATTAATTACATAAAAAAAATACTTTGTTCAAGGCATATAATTCATTAATTACCGAATACAAAACCTTAGGACACATGAAACCTTCACCTTGCAATCAGACACAGGAATGTTTCCTACCGCATCATTGCGTTTTAGAAAAAATGTTTAGGCAGATTTGGGTATACCCAGAAAATCAACCTTTTTTTTTTTTTTTTCTTTTGGTAAATCATCAAATGACCATTCTGGGCGGAGCGGAAGGGAGTGTCAGACTTGTACTGACTAAAACCCATCCATGTTCCTTCTTTGCCCTTTGTGTTCCAGGGCCACGGTATCTCTCTCGAACAGTCCCGCAGCCCTGGCAGGCATCGGCCCTTGAAGTCCCCTACATCGTTGCTGACATCTCTTCGATGCGCGCGTGGAACACGAACGCGCCGTCGACACGGCCTGTCGTCATAAGACGGCCGGACGGCGAGCTAGCCCATAGCTCGCCGTCCACAGACCCGCGCCTACGGTGGCCGGGAGCCACCACGTGACCCCCGACGTCCAGGGCGTCTCCCGCGGCGGCTGGGACGTGAGGTTCTTTCCCTCTCACGTCCCGCCACCTCCTTCACTAGCATGACTAAGCAGTCATGCTAGTGAAGGAGGTGGAAAGAAAGCAAGCCGTCTCGTGTGTCCAGTGAGGACCTGCGTCAGGCGCTAGGTGAGGGCGCCGTGGCGCCTCTCTAGCCACTCCTCAAAGAGGGGACTTGTCGCCACTATAGTGGCGTGCCCTGCACGGGGTTGCGACAGTCACTCTCTCCATGTCGCCATGAGATCACGCCGGAGGTCTGTCCACTGAGCGGCAATTTGCCGCGGCAGCGGAGTTTCCAACCGACTTAGTGCGCCATTCGTACAGGCGCGCGAGGACTAACGCCTCCAGATCCCATGGCGGCAATCCGGCTAGGAGGCTCGCCGCCTCGCCGGAGATCGTGCGGTGCTGACTGTGGAAGCAGATGACTCAGAGTGGCTCAATTGAATGATTATCGTTTGTGGTGGCAAGGACCGACATGGTTATAATCTTTTGAAGCAACAAAAGAAAATCAAGCTATCTATACAACAAACGAGGAAATAAAAAAGCAAGAAGACGTGCACGTGCGTGTTAAGCAAGTATCAATCAATCAGCAAAATTGCACGTATTCTAGCATTAGTGATGAAGATTACTACCTACAAAAGAAAAGCAAAAAAGCATTACCTATCATTTTCAGAAATCAGTCAAGCAAAGCAATTTGAATGTTTTTTTTTTTTAGTTTTGATTTTATGTTATTGTATTTTGAATGTTTTAATTTTTATTTTATCATATTTTAAATTTGATTGTTTTATTTATCTTATTTTAATTGTGAATGAATTTTAAATTTTATCATGATTTTAATAATTGGTAATTGATGGTTTATCTTATTTTTGAATTTTTTTTAATTGTGATAATATATTTTATTTTTTAATTTCACTATATGGATCATGTTATCTGAATTAAATGAATTTTGTTTATTTATTAAAGCAAAAAATTATCACGCATGTACAGCAAGAAGAATTCATCAAAGAAACAAAAGATTTAAAGCAAGAAGGCAAGTTAAATAGAAAAAGCAAATTTAATAATTTGCTTTTTCTTATATTTCTATTAAACCCTTACCTCGAAGAAGATGATATCTTAAGAGTCGGAGGGAGACTAAAAAAGGCACATATCAGCCATGACATGCAGCACCCTATTATTCTGCCGCACAGTGGACGTCTGCCAGAATTAATTATAGAGGACGCACATCAAACCATGTTACATGCCGGTGCCCGGCTGACATTGGGTTTTATCAGACAAAAATATTGGATTCTAGGAGGGAACGTCGCTACGAAGAAGCAGCTTCGTCGTTGCGTAATATGTAAAAAGTAAAATCCAGACTGCCAACAGAAAATCATGGGGCACTTGCCGGAGGCCAGAAGTAATCCATCACGTCCATTTACGCACACAGGCGTAGATTTTACTGGTCACATCTACGTCAAAGCAAGCAAAGGACGAGGTATTAAGTGCACCAAAGGATATGTGGCTGTCTTTGTGTGCATGGTCACCAAGGCAGTACACTCAAGCCGCGTTTCCACTAGGCAACAATTGACGCGCAACATGTTGCACAACAAGTTGCCCAACATGTTGAAAGTAAGCGCGGAACTTTTGTTGAACAACGTTGTCTGTCTACGCATCTACTACTTTAAACAAACAACAAGCCGCGCGTCATGTTTCGCGCCAGCTGGCAACGTCGCGCGCTGTTGCGTAGCGTTGCCGTACATGTTGAGCGTCACGTGTCGCGCGCCAAATGTTGCCTAGTGGAAACGCGGCTTTAGAACTAGTTGGTGATCTAAGCACAACTTCATTCATAGCAGCATTAAGAGGTGGAGATGTGAAGTATCGTGTGAATCACGAATTACCTATTTACGCTAGCGTAAGGGTTATTTACAAGAACTATTTTTTGCGTTATAAATATACTTTGTATCTCCCAGTTATGTTTTACGTTGAAACCAGTTTCAACATAAAAGGATTTCATCAACTATGAATTCCCTAATCTGATTTACTACATCTTTCAATCCTTTCCTTGTTCTAATAATGATACGAGGCATTAGACTTCTTCATGTTAAGGAATTCAGTTCTCTTAGTCGGTGGAAAGATGACCAGTCTAGAGGCGAGTCTTACAGGGCCATGCGGATGGCGGGGCCCGGCCTTTTCCTCTTAGGGGGAAACCGACATTAATACTAATATTTACATGAATTAGGAAAAACGAAAATTTTATCAGTTTAGGGTAATTTAGGAACAGTCACAGAAGCAAATAAAATATGTCGCCTTGGCACATGAGGTTGTCGACATGTGGAATGTGAACTCTACTATGCATTGTGTCGATAGTCATTACGGCCAATGGCCTCATGGCCAAGAACCTTGACAAACATCTATCGAGGCTTTTGCTCGAAGGTTGAATCAAGGGCCTGATTCGGCTTGCATTATGAGGAGGTTCCTCTGGAGCCCTAACCACCAGTAGTTGTAATGACATGTTTATAAATGTAAGTAACCAGTGCAGTGAGGAAATGAGGAGTGCTTTGGAGGGTGCAATACGAGAATATGAGTTCATGCCGCCCGACCTTAGGCCACGCATACCTCGTTTTCCTATGCATAACAAAAATAGGGCGCTGGTGGCTGTTCGGAGTTCGCAGTTGTCAAACTATTTTTATAACTGCAAAGACCTCACTTATCTCATTCAATCATGTATTGTGCTGCTGTAGCAGCATGACGTGTAACTCACGTCAATTTTTCTGATGACAGATCTACACGACTTAAACCCCGTACGGTAGTACAGGATTGAGCGACGTATCGTGGAGCCAGAGCACTCATTGGCAAACTGATCTGCTTCAGGGAGGGCAATACTCACCCTAGAGTGATGTGCTTTCCTTTTCAGTTCCTTCTCGCAGCCGAAACCTATAAATATTTGGGTATATCGGAAGCGCTTCGTTGGCCGCCTGAGAATAGTATTTAATAGTCTTTTATCAGGCGGAAATAAGGTGCATGCCTTTAACGGTTGGGTCATGCCGGTTTTGATGTACTCTTTCGGTATAGTCAAATGGACTCAAACAGATCTACATGCCCTGTATAGGAGGGTGGACATTGTTGACAGCATATCGAATTCATTACCCACGTTCTTTGATTATGAGATGTATGTATTGTAAGTACATAGCTAAATTCAGTAAACTTCATTACAAACATAATTTTTTTAACTACGTATGTTAAAGTTTTTACTAATTTTAACAAAAACAAAGCTATTTTTCGTTTTAACGTTTTTAATTAAGTACCGCTGAGTTTATCTAAACCATGGAACGTCGACATTTGACTAGAAAAGAGATGTTGAGAGCAATAATAGCCATGCTGAAAGCAGGCGCGCGCCTGTGCAGTGTTGCTGGTGCCATTCTTATCAGTCAAAGCGTCATATCTAGATTGTAGTCTCGCTATTGCGATATTGGTGAGGTGGCTCAAAATCAAAATCAAAGCATTTATTTCAATGAGTCCAGTTACAGACACTTTTGAATTGTCGAAGCAATGACAACAATAGCTACAGTCCCAGTCACAAGACATAAAAACTGTGAAAGTACTGTAGTTGCCCATTCCCTAACGTAGATCTCTATGGAGAAGAACGGGCAAGAAACTCCATGGACACTCTTTT
Source organism: Noctua comes (assembly GCA_963082995.1). Classification (NCBI taxonomy): domain Eukaryota; kingdom Metazoa; phylum Arthropoda; class Insecta; order Lepidoptera; family Noctuidae; genus Noctua; species Noctua comes. The sequence continues at coordinate 189,298 of OY720282.1, forward strand.
AAATCAGAATACTTTTACAAACTCTTGGTTACATAATTCATGTTGAGATGGTACATTATGTGAGAACGATGTAGCAAGATGTGTACGTTAAAAGTGTCCATAGAAAACAATCAAAAAATAAAATAATCAATTCAAATAAGCCGTGGCAATCAAGAGATGACCAGTCACAACTGACAGCGCCCGTTCACGAACATGACGCATGTATCAGCACCATTCAACTCAACCATTTTGAAGGGAACTAAATGATCCGACACACGCGCCACCATCAGCGAGACATTTGATTGAGCATGACAACTCCTAACCGTCAGGGCACATTCAAGTCAAGAAAAAACGTAGGTTTCTAGCTAATGACAGCTTTCTAGTACATACATAGTACTCACACAATATGGGCTATGCGGCTATATAATACTAAAGAGATTGAATTTATACAATGCAAAGATAGTTGTACAATCTTCAGCAGCTCCAACATACTATTTAATGCTATCCATGTATGCGCCTGTTAGAAAATGGATGTAAGTCTACATGTATATATGTATTAATATCCACAGATTATCAAGCTTTGAGTGTCAGAATGGTTACTTGTTATTTACCGTGTCTTAAGTATCTCTAAAAAGGTGTGTAGGGAAAAGGGTTTTTATCAAGAAAAGCACAGAGAGACAAGACTATTCATTTATTTCGGTTAGGCTTGTCAGATATTTATAGGCAACGTCAATTACCTATCAAGCTATGTCCATTCGCAAACCTAGGTCTTCGTGGAGAAGAATGGACAAGAAACTCCACGGTAACATCTTTTAAAATATTATACCAGGACAACGTTACGTGGTCCTGGACCATTCTCAAGTTATATTAATTTATCAGTGTATTTAAACAATAAGCAATATAAGCCAAATTATTATAACACATATTTCTAGCACATAGTTATCAGTAATATTCATAGTATTATAGTATAATATCAAATAACTTACATAAACGTTGTAATCCAAATAGGTTCCAGCTTTACACATTTGGTATCTCCATTACTATGTCACTTTCAAACGTAATACTATACACATAGCACACACAATATAACACTCAGGGTATGTCTTAACCCTTAGAGCACTTACAGCATAAAGCCCCCGAATTGGCGGTAACATCTATTTTTATACCCGTCAAATCATAATCATAATCATACTCTTCAAAGATGGCCGCCATAATAAACCAATGGCAAATGGTCATACGTTATATATAAATAACTAATAACGTAGATAATAATTAACAAATCCTGTGTAAGGGAACTATTTTAAAACGTCATTACATAATTTAGCAATCTAGTATGTATTTATTTGTAATGTTTATGTATAATCGGATAAAATATGAACATCAACTGATAGTTCAGAGAATTGATTAAAACAACTAGATATATTGAAATTGCAAGATAAGATCTAGGAAACATTATAATATCATTTAATTATTACCAATTGATTTATTAGCAATATAAAGTAAATAAACATTTAACTAGATTATTCAAATATCATAACTATCTTTCGTTTTGAAACCAAGCCTTTTAAGCCACAATGGAAACTAATTCTATAAAGTTCATCGGGCTATAAAATATCTTTGGGAAAATGTATATTAGGTTTATTTGAAATTAGAACCTTTCTGTTCTCAAGATATTATTTTACGATGATAATTAACTTACAATATTCTTGAAATGCAACGTCGCCATACGTCAATGTCATTTCACATTTGACAGCCGACGTTGCTACATTATATTGTTATTAATTTGGTCGGATATTCTCATAAATATAAGGCTATGCCATCACGGCCAGACTGACAAGTACTTCGTCCTCGAAGTACAAGATAATCATCATTACAGAAAAACAATAGTGTGACCAAAACTTAATTTTCGTTACATAATCATATTGATACAATCACATTACAGTATGTGTCGAAACCCGCCGCAAGCGAATATAGTCAAGACAAAGCTCATCGTACAATAATCCATTCATTATTACACATAATGTACATAATTACATTTTATACTATCTTCCTTCATTTTCATTTATAATATATATTTTTTTTTTTACAATCATATTTAAACACTGTTTCAAGCTTTCACGGTTTACACATATACTGTCACTTACCACGGAACGGAACGAAAGAACGGAACGGAAGATATCCCGTAAGTGACAGTATATCATTATATTTATAATGAAATTAGAATTACACATTATACAACATTATCTTCTGCATTAACGTTTTGTTCAACCCAATTACTAGGCCATAGACGGAGGTTTTTCTTTGGCAACTGTACTATTTCTCAAATTTCCAACACACTTTAATGAAAATCTCTCATTTTCTAATAAAAACCTCATTGTCTCATAGGGTATTTTAATTTTTGCATTTGACTATGTCTCTGACTATGTCTCTGACTATGTCTCTGACTATGTCTCTGACTATGTCTCTGACTATGTCTCTGACTATGTCTCTGACTATGTCTCTGACTATGTCTCTGACTATGTCTCTGACTATGTCTCTGACTATGTCTCTGACTATGTCTCTGACTATGTCTCTGACTATGTCTCTGACTATGTCTCTGACTATGTCTCTGACTATGTCTCTGACTATGTCTCTGACTATGTCTCTGACTATGTCTCTGACTATGTCTCTGACTATGTCTCTGACTATGTCTCTGACTATGTCTCTGATTATGTCTCCGACTATGTATCTGACTATGTCTCTGACTATAGATTTGACCAAGGCTTTGACTTTTATTATACAATGTACCTGGATTGTAATTAATAGTATATTTAACTGTAGAATCAAACAACATTTCATTTACATAATCAAAAACTTATCGCTCGGTCAATCTGACTATATTATTGCAAATAACTTAGTTTATCATTGTTATACAATGTCGTAAAAAAGGATTTTTATTATTTTAACAAGTATAGTTCAATAGTCATGTATGTCTTTTTTTTTTAAAGAAATCAGTCTTAAGTCATTTGTATTATAGTCCCTGACCTTCACATGTTAGGGCTCTCACCTGCTGTACATGAGATCCAGACTAACACCTAGCATCAGGACTGTCCAGCAGTAAGTCATGTCGTATGTCAACAGTCATAAGTATGTAACCCTAGGTCAATAAGCATAAGTCACGATAATCATTAGTAGTAAGTAATACGTCCCTGACCTTTGCATGTTAGGGCTCTCACCTGCTGTACATGAGATCCAGACTAACACCTAGCACCAGGACTGTCCAGCAGTAAGTCATGTTATATGTCAATAGTCTTAAGTATATAACCCTAAGTCAATAAACATAAGTCATGATAAACCATTAGTAGTAAGTGATATGTCTCTGACCTTTGCATGTTAGGGCTCTCACCTGCTGTACATGAGATCCAGACTAACACCCAGCGCCAGGACTGTCCAGCAGTAAGTCATGTCATATGTCAATAGTCATAGGTTTATAAACCTAAGTTCACCCACATGATTAATTCAAGTACTAAAATACTCATTCAGTTTTACAATTTATCTGGTTTAACATTAGATAGAAATTATCCAATACAAGTAACTTTTATATTATTCTCCAACTCATTGTCGTGAGTATCAAGCGTCGTACTACATAATGTATATACTATTATCCAGAAAACCATTATTGGCATTGTTTTTTTTTTTTTTAAACCATTTATAAGATAAGCTTCAATAAAATAGTCAAAAACCAATTTTAGATATTTAACAATCTTCAATTTCATCATCTCATTAATGTAATTAAAGAATTCAAATATTTTTTATGCAAGTACTAGGCATCAAAAGTTTTTCACTGAAGTTTTAACTTTTAAATCAAATCGTTTATTGCTATATCCATAATGTACACTTACAGGCGGTAAATACAAAAAAATATAAACAGCAATTTTATTTATTTATTTTTTTTAATATGTAGAGAGGAAGAATACTTTTTTACTTTCCAGCTTGAATTATTTTATATCCTATTAAGTATTTTATATTTCCATTCATTTACTTATTCTTTTAATATTTTATATGCAAGTCTATCTATTCATTTCTTATTTATTATATTTAAAATTGCTTATTTGATTACTTGTAGTTTATATATTAGCGTTATAAAATTATACTCAAGGTGTTATAGTTGTAATTTATTTTTGTTTAGCTTTGCTAATTATGTATTATTATTGAATTTATCCGTTAGATATTGCAGAGTTAACTCTGCATTTTAGCCTCTTTGCTGAAAGCTCAATGCGATATTCTTTTTTTTGTTTTTTTTTTTAGATTATCAACTTTATATTCATAAATAAAAAATATATTAGAGGTTTGAAACCAGTGGATTAAGGTTGGATTTTTTTCACCTTCCCGGTTACCCTTTTCCAAAATTTGAAGAAATTTACGTTTGGGAACAATTCTTCTACTATATTAATTCAGCGAAACAACCCTACGCGGCTACAATTGCGGAGTTGATTACGTGTTCTGCTCAACAGATACATACAATCGTAGAATCTTAAAAATGGGTCTACGTGATATAATACCGAATATATTTTAATTACCTTTTATTAATTCAGACTAGTCATAAAAACTGCGGTAACATAGATTTTATTTTTTCTGTTTACAATTCCAAGACGACATAATAAAATAGTTGTTAAGAGTTAAACCTAATTTTTTTTTGGAACAATCATTTTAAGCAATCCCTGTTTAATACCGTTCATTTATGAAAGACTATTTCGAGAAGCTTCTCATATAAAACCTCTTATTTTAACTCCCAATTTCATCTATACATATAAAATTCAAAGTCCTGACTGACTGACTGACTGACTGACTGACTGACTGACTGACTGACTTATATATCAACGCACAGCCCAAACCGCTGGTCCTAGAAACATGAAATTTGGACAGTGTACTCTTTGTGACAAGTAAGTATCCACTAAGAAAGGGTTTTTCAAAATTCTACCCCTAAGAGGGTGAAATGGGGTGTTTAATTTTCTGTGAAACTTTTTATTCCCTGAGTCGATTGACTTGAAAATTTGTGTATTTACTCTTCAGTTAAAATTATAAGATACGTGTATCACAGTTTTTCCAAAATCATCCCCAATTTTAAATTAAACGTCCTGACTGGCTGACTGATATATCAACCCCCAGCCCAAACCAGTGATCCTAGAGACATGAAATTTGGACGGTGAATTGTTTGTAAAGAGTAGGTATCCACTAAGAAAGGGTTTTTCAAAATTCCACCCCTAAGAGGGTGAAATGGGGTGTTGAATTATATGTGGAACTTTTTATTCTCGGAGTCGATTGACTTGAAAATTTGTATACGTACTCTTTATTTAAAATTATGAGATACGTGTATCACAGTTTTTCCAAAATCATCCCCAAATTTTATATTTAATGTCCTGTCTGGCTGACTGATATATCAACGCACAGCCCAGACCGCTGGTCCGAGAGACATGAAATTTGGACGATGTATTCTTTGTGAAGAGTAAGTATCCACTAAGAAAGGGTTTTTCAAAATTCTACCCCTAAGAGGGTGAAATGGGGTGTTTAATTTTCTGTGAAACTTTATATTCCCTGAGTCGATTGACTTGAAAATTTGTGTATTTACTCTTCAGTTAAAATTATAAGATACGTGTATCACAGTTTTTCCAAAATCATCCCCAAATTTTATATTTAATGTCCTGTCTGGCTGACTGATATATCAACGCACAGCCCAGACCGCTGGTCCGAGAGACATGAAATTTGGACGATGTATTCTTTGTAAAGAGTAAGTATCCACTAAGAAAGGGTTTTTCAAAATTCTACCCCTAAGAGGGTGAAATGGGGTGTTTAATTTTCTGTGAAACTTTATATTCCCTGAGTCGATTGACTTGAAAATTTGTGTATTTACTCTTCAGTTAAAATTATAAGATACGTGTATCACAGTTTTTCCAAAATCATCCCCAATTTTAAATTAAACGTCCTGACTGGCTGACTGATATATCAACCCCCAGCCCAAACCAGTGATCCTAGAGACATGAAATTTGGACGGTGAATTGTTTGTGAAGAGTAAGTATCCACTAAGAAAGGGTTTTTCAAAATTCCACGCCTAAGAGGGTGAAATGGGGTGTTGAATTATATGTGGAACTTTTTATTCTCGGAGTCGATTGACTTGAAAATTTGTATTCATACTTTTCAGTTAAAATCATGAGATACGTGTATCACAGTTTTCTAAAAATCATCCCCCAATTTAAAATTCAATGTCCTGTCTGGTTGATTGATATATCAACCCCCAGCCCAAACCACTGGTCCCAGAGACATAAAATTTGAACGGTGAATTGTTTGTGAAGAGTAGGTATCCACTAAGGAAGGGTTTTTCGAAATTCCACCCCCAAGAGGGTGAAATGGGGTGTTGAATTTCCTGTGAAACTTTTTATTCTCGGAGGCGATTGACTTGAAAATTTGTGTACATACTCTTTAGTTAAATTTATGAGATACGTGTATCACAGTTTTTCCAAAATCATTCCCCAATTTAAAATTTAATGTCCTGTCTGGCTGACTGATATATCAATGCACAGCCCAAACCGCTGGTCCGAGAGAAATTAAATTTGGACGGTGTATTCTTTGTGAAGAGTAGGTATCCATTAAAAAAGGGTTTTTTGAAATTCTACCCCTAAGAGGGTAAACTGGGGTGTTGAATTTTCTGTGAAACTTAATATTTACTGGGTCGATTGACTCGAAAATTGATGTTCACACTCTTCAATTAAAATTATAAGACATATGTATCAGTTTTTCCAAAATAATCCCTCGATATAGTTAAATAGGGCTTCGAAGCTCACGTAGAAAGGCGCATGCCCCGCAGCGTTGCGTGGGGCGTGCGGGGCGTGGGAGTATTTACTTATTACTAAGTAGGTAGGATTTTTCTGAAATGATGATGATGATGATGAGGATTTTTCTGAGGTAGAAGTGTCTGTGAATATGGTTTATTCCACCGATTTTCGCGTTGGCTCGCGATACGGGACATTGATATTAAATATTATGTCAAAGTATTATGTCTATAAATAGATTCCTAATAAATCATTTGATTGGTGTCCCGGTGTCCAATCTCAAACCAAGATATTTCACATATGTAATTTAATTGATATTACTATGAACAAAAATTTAAAATAGCAAGTACACGTAAATCTATGTACGAGTATGTACTATACATACATAGATTACTTATTATCCCAGAAGTAAGATTCCGTGGGCAATTCCCGAACTCCACGCGGGCGAAGCCGCGGGCAGAAGCTAGTTATTTATATAATTCTATACAGTGCACAAAAAAGAAATATTCTACATATTTTTATTTTTTATTTTTGGTCATTCCAGTTTTGTTTTATTCATTTTAGTTTTAATTTTAAATAGATTATTTCATTATTTTTTTTTTTTATAAAAGTGGTGTGCTGCCCCTTATTTTAAAATTTAGCTCCACACTTTTCATGAACTGGACAATAGCTTTTTTTTTAAAATAAAATAAGTATTGCTTTAATTTATTTATAAATATACTGGTTTTATTTTGGTTTCTTAAGTCTTGTGGTAATTTGTTATACATTTTTATTGACATGGAATATGGACTGGATGAGTTTGATTTAAGGCGGGAGAGTGGCAAATTTCAGTTTTTATGGCGCATTGTGTTTAAGTTGATAATTAACCGTAGTTTCCTCTAGGATTTTTCATTTTAACTTTTTAAATAATTTTAAAGCAGAGCCTCTAAAGGCCTTACCGACATTAGCTATTTCGTACTGCTGCTCCATTTAATCCATGACATGGCTTCGAAACTTATCCCAGCAACTTTTCAGTTCCGTTGTCAAAGTCACAGCACGAAGTTATCGTCCTTGTTGAATCGAGCTGGCGACCCGCAGACACACAGGTCAACAGTCCAGGTGTCACAGGTTTCAGTAACACACCAATTAGCTCCAACGTTGATCATGGAAATATCAAAAATGAAGACCATTAGAAATCATTAGTAAGCCAGAGCACTATCCCACTTCTGATGTTAGAAAATGGATGTAAGTCTACATGTATATATGTATTAATATCCACAGATTATCAAGCTTTGAGTGTCAGAATGGTTACTTGTTATTTACCGTGTCTTAAGTATCTCTAAAAAGGTGTGTAGGGAAAAGGGTTTTTATCAAGAAAAGCACAGAGAGACAAGACTATTCATTTATTTCGGTTAGGCTTGTCAGATATTTATAGGCAACGTCAATTACCTATCAAGCTATGTCCATTCGCAAACCTAGGTCTTCGTGGAGAAGAATGGACAAGAAACTCCACGGTAACATCTTTTAAAATATTTTACCAGGACAACGTTACGTGGTCCTGGACCATTCTCAAGTTATATTAATTTATCAGTGTATTTAAACAATAAGCAATATAAGCCAAATTATTATAACACATATTTCTAGCACATAGTTATCAGTAATATTCATAGTATTATAGTATAACTAGCTTCTGCCCGCGGCTTCGCCCGCGTGGAGTTCGGGAATTGCCCACGGAATCTTACTTCTGGGATAATAAGTAATCTATGTATGTATAGTACATACTCGTACATAGATTTACGTGTACTTGCTATTTTAAATTTTTGTTCATAGTAATATCAATTAAATTACATATGTGAAATATCTTGGTTTGAGATTGGACACCGGGACACCAATCAAATGATTTATTAGGAATCTATTTATAGACATAATACTTTGACATAATATTTAATATCAATGTCCCGTATCGCGAGCCAACGCGAAAATCGGTGGAATAAACCATATTCACAGACACTTCTACCTCAGAAAAATCCTCATCATCATCATCATCATTTCAGAAAAATCCTACCTACTTAGTAATAAGTAAATACTCCCACGCCCCGCACGCCCCACGCAACGCTGCGGGGCATGCGCCTTTCTACGTGAGCTTCGAAGCCCTATTTAACTATATCGAGGGATTATTTTGGAAAAACTGATACATATGTCTTATAATTTTAATTGAAGAGTGTGAACATCAATTTTCGAGTCAATCGACCCAGTAAATATTAAGTTTCACAGAAAATTCAACACCCCAGTTTACCCTCTTAGGGGTAGAATTTCAAAAAACCCTTTTTTAATGGATACCTACTCTTCACAAAGAATACACCGTCCAAATTTAATTTCTCTCGGACCAGCGGTTTGGGCTGTGCATTGATATATCAGTCAGCCAGACAGGACATTAAATTTTAAATTGGGGAATGATTTTGGAAAAACTGTGATACACGTATCTCATAAATTTAACTAAAGAGTATGTACACAAATTTTCAAGTCAATCGCCTCCGAGAATAAAAAGTTTCACAGGAAATTCAACACCCCATTTCACCCTCTTGGGGGTGGAATTTCGAAAAACCCTTCCTTAGTGGATACCTACTCTTCACAAACAATTCACCGTTCAAATTTTATGTCTCTGGGACCAGTGGTTTGGGCTGGGGGTTGATATATCAATCAACCAGACAGGACATTGAATTTTAAATTGGGGGATGATTTTTAGAAAACTGTGATACACGTATCTCATGATTTTAACTGAAAAGTATGAATACAAATTTTCAAGTCAATCGGCTCCGTGGATAAAAAGTTTCACATAAAATTCTACACCCCATTTCACCCTCTTAGGGGTAGAATTTTGAAAAACCCTTTCTTAGTGGATACTTACTCTTCACAAAGAATACGTCGTCCAAATTTCATGTCTCTCGGACCAGCGGTCTGGGCTGTGCGTTGATATATCAGTCAGCCAGACAGGACATTAAATATAAAATTTGGGGATGATTTTGGAAAAACTGTGATACACGTATCTCATAATTTTAACTAAAGAGTAGGTATACAAATTTTCAAGTCAATCGACTCCGAGAATAAAAAGTTCCACATATAATTCAACACCCCATTTCACCCTCTTAGGCGTGGAATTTTGAAAAACCCTTTCTTAGTGGATACTTACTCTTCACAAACAATTCACCGTCCAAATTTCATGTCTCTAGGATCACTGGTTTGGGCTGGGGGTTGATATATCAGTCAGCCAGTCAGGACGTTTAATTTAAAATTGGGGATGATTTTGGAAAAACTGTGATACACGTATCTTATAATTTTAACTGAAGAGTAAATACACAAATTTTCAAGTCAATCGACTCAGGGAATATAAAGTTTCACAGAAAATTAAACACCCCATTTCACCCTCTTAGGGGTAGAATTTTGAAAAACCCTTTCTTAGTGGATACTTACTCTTTACAAAGAATACATCGTCCAAATTTCATGTCTCTCGGACCAGCGGTCTGGGCTGTGCGTTGATATATCAGTCAGCCAGACAGGACATTAAATATAAAATTTGGGGATGATTTTGGAAAAACTGTGATACACGTATCTTATAATTTTAACTGAAGAGTAAATACACAAATTTTCAAGTCAATCGACTCAGGGAATATAAAGTTTCACAGAAAATTAAACACCCCATTTCACCCTCTTAGGGGTAGAATTTTGAAAAACCCTTTCTTAGTGGATACTTACTCTTCACAAAGAATACATCGTCCAAATTTCATGTCTCTCGGACCAGCGGTCTGGGCTGTGCGTTGATATATCAGTCAGCCAGACAGGACATTAAATATAAAATTTGGGGATGATTTTGGAAAAACTGTGATACACGTATCTCATAATTTTAAATAAAGAGTACGTATACAAATTTTCAAGTCAATCGACTCCGAGAATAAAAAGTTCCACATATAATTCAACACCCCATTTCACCCTCTTAGGGGTGGAATTTTGAAAAACCCTTTCTTAGTGGATACCTACTCTTTACAAACAATTCACCGTCCAAATTTCATGTCTCTAGGATCACTGGTTTGGGCTGGGGGTTGATATATCAGTCAGCCAGTCAGGACGTTTAATTTAAAATTGGGGATGATTTTGGAAAAACTGTGATACACGTATCTTATAATTTTAACTGAAGAGTAAATACACAAATTTTCAAGTCAATCGACTCAGGGAATAAAAAGTTTCACAGAAAATTAAACACCCCATTTCACCCTCTTAGGGGTAGAATTTTGAAAAACCCTTTCTTAGTGGATACTTACTTGTCACAAAGAGTACACTGTCCAAATTTCATGTTTCTAGGACCAGCGGTTTGGGCTGTGCGTTGATATATAAGTCAGTCAGTCAGTCAGTCAGTCAGTCAGTCAGTCAGTCAGTCAGTCAGGACTTTGAATTTTATATGTATAGATATCAAATAACTTACATAAACGTTGTAATCCAAATAGGTTCCAGCTTTACACATTTGGTATCTCCATTACTATGTCACTTTCAAACGTAATACTATACACATAGCACACACAATATAACACTCAGGGTATGTCTTAACCCTTAGAGCACTTACAGCATAAAGCCCCCGAATTGGCGGTAACATCTATTTTTATACCCGTCAAATCATAATCATAATCATACTCTTCAAAGATGGCCGCCATAATAAACCAATGGCAAATGGTCATACGTTATATATAAATAACTAATAACGTAGATAATAATTAACAAATCCTGTGTAAGGGAACTATTTTAAAACGTCATTACATAATTTAGCAATCTAGTATGTATTTATTTGTAATGTTTATGTATAATCGGATAAAATATGAACATCAACTGATAGTTCAGAGAATTGATTAAAACAACTAGATATATTGAAATTGCAAGATAAGATCTAGGAAACATTATAATATCATTTAATTATTACCAATTGATTTATTAGCAATATAAAGTAAATAAACATTTAACTAGATTATTCAAATATCATAACTATCTTTCGTTTTGAAACCAAGCCTTTTAAGCCACAATGGAAACTAATTCTATAAAGTTCATCGGGCTATAAAATATCTTTGGGAAAATGTATATTAGGTTTATTTGAAATTAGAACCTTTCTGTTCTCAAGATATTATTTTACGATGATAATTAACTTACAATATTCTTGAAATGCAACGTCGCCATACGTCAATGTCATTTCACATTTGACAGCCGACGTTGCTACATTATATTGTTATTAATTTGGTCGGATATTCTCATAAATATAAGGCTATGCCATCACGCCCCTGTCCTTGTGGAGCAGGACCAGCATTGAGCCAAGCATTTTTATCAACGATATAATCGTCCAACTTGTAATATGCTTGCTTACATAGTGTGCGTTTAATGCATATTTAAATTTCGTTTCATTCAGTTCAAGAATACTCTGTGGAATTTTATTATAGCATCTCAAACAGTACCCCATGAAAGATGAGTCTACTTTAGCGAGTCTGAGGCCTAGCTGAACTAATTGGTCTCTATTTCTAGTACCGTAATTGTGTCTGTCACCTCTTTTATTAAAAAGATGTAGATTTTTTCTTAAGTACATTATGTTTTCGTAGATGTATTGACAATGTACCGTCATGATGTTAATTTCCTTAAATAGTTCCCTTAGAGAATCACGCCTACGAAGATTATATATGGCTCTGATGGCTCTTTCTTGCAGAATAAATATAGACTCAATGTCTGCAGCCCGTCCCCAAAGCAAAATGCCATAAGACAGTATACTATGAAAGTAACTAAAATAGACCAGTCTAGCGGTATCTACAGTATATTGCCGGATTTTCTTATAGCATATGCTGCCGAACTTAGCCGCCCCGCTAGAGATGTTAAATAAGAACCCCATTGTAGCCTTGAATCAAGCGTAATCCCCAAGAAAATTGTTTTATCTACAAATTCAAGCTTCTCTTTATTCAATACTATATCACAATCGCTACTTTTAACATTTGGTAAAGCAAATCTTATGCATTTCGTTTTATTTTTTCATTTAATACTAAATTTTTTGCTGTGAACCAATTATGGACCTGAAGTAGGGCATTATTCACGTCATCTAGATTTTGGGCCCGTCTATTTATCTTAAAAATTAGGGAAGTGTCATCAGCGAATAACACCTTATTTTGAGGTTGGTTTTTCAATAAATAAGGTAGATCATTTATATATACAAAAAAAATGAAAGGACCCAATATTGAGCCAAACTAAACTAAACTAAACTAAACTATTGAAAAGAAATTATCATACAATTGATTTATATTAATATCGTCCATATGAAGGCTCATAACACTTAATTTGTTCTGTAGGGAAATATTATACCTAACACTGTTTTAAGCTTTCACGGTTTACAACTAAAGTTATACTGTCACTTACGGGATAATATCGGGAGCAATGAACAATCACGGAAGATATCCCGTAAGTGACAGTATAACTTTAATATTATACCTATTTAATTTATTAGTAGTTATAGGTCTAAATTGAATCAGAACTTTTTGCAATGGTATGTTACACCTAAAAGTTACAGTTTGTCCGCTATGGTCAGACGGCAGATAATTTACTATGGCTTTATCTAAGTAATCTTAATTGCAGAAAACATTATCAATACAAGTAGCAGAAGATGGAGTGACTCTCGTAGGTTCCATATTATATATTCAAATAAGGAAAAGTTTTGATAGTTTGTGGGTCTGTACACGCACACAATTACACGCTTATCTAGCTCAACACGGGACAGTTCGACGCAATGTTCAGCCAAGAGACCTACTATGTCATTAATAAGCATTTGGTAATCTTTTAGCCAATGTTCAGTAAAACAAATAATGTCAAACATACTTTTTTCTAAAAACAATTCGATTTCTAATAATCTGGAAGAAATGCCTTGGATATTTTGGTGGAATAATTTTAAGGTATTCTGCTGAGGCTTAACTATATTGTTAATGGTACCTTCTGTTGTCTCACTTCCTAGTTTAAATTAATATTAATTGCTGGAGTGAGCACCGAGACTTCCGTGCCATCACCAGACAATAAGGTCCTATTACTAATATACCCTTATTGAGAATTTACCACGGTGACACATGGATCCTCCTCAGTACAATTTTTGAAAACATTCATAGCACTAATGCTATATTTACTTAACGTCACCACCTGTTCATTAGTAAAGCTAAGTGCACACTGGGAATATTCAGGTAGCCACCGGCAGACAAGACTGACGGACAAATTACGGCGAAAAGACAACCAGACGACGACTTGGCGATTGGTTTTAAAGTTACAGTCAGAACACCTGGTCTTCGATAACGACCAAACTGGCAGAAGGAGAACACATGAAGTCAACCTTCATACTTGTACACCATTTCGGCTACCACGACGAGGCAATCGTGGGCAATGATTAGAATAGGCAAACAAACAATTCACTTGGAATGATCGCAGGTATTACTCTCAGATGAATCCCGGTTCGGATTCCTTCCAGATACACGAAGAATACGTGATTGGTGAACACTTGGACATGGGACCTGCTTGCGAAATCCCCAAGGTGGAACAATCATGGTATACGCGGGGAACTGACGGCGCGCGGCGTTTAGATAATATGCAATTTTTGTTTGCACTTGTATTCCAACCACAAATGTTTGTTGCAAATGGGTCAAGATTTTATGCGGATGCATGACGATGCCCACCCAACTACGACTCGAGTGGTAACTCGGCGGCTTCAGCAACATAATGAAGCGGCCCAGGACTGGCCCACGTAGTCCTCATATTTAAATCCTGTTAAACACGCCTGGAATATGCTGCAACGAAGGTCTTTTCAACTTTTTCCGAGAATCTGTTGCCGAACAGTCTGATTTTCAGGCATTTTCGTCGGTCCTGGCACCTCATACCAGAAGGCGAACTTGATAACCTCGTTTTGAGGATGAACAATATAAAATGTGTAGATGAGTTATAAACATCCGAAGTGCTCTTACAGTTTATTCATTTTTATTTCGTACTTTATTGTTTTATTTAATTTTGTTTCCTGGTTTAATCACCAAAAACTGTAAATCAAAAAGCAAAATTTTAAGTTTTTCATTTTTATCAATGAATCCTATGAAGTTTAATTTTCTGTTAGAGTATAAAAGTCTGCGCATATGGTATTTTGATATGAGGATCCTTTAAGAAATTCTTTAAAGTTTTGTTTAAATACGTGAATAACTAAAATATCCCCAGGCACTTTTGATGTGTGTAGTTCAATATTCAAATAATTCACAAATATTTGTAAAAATAAATGAAAACTAAAACCCAACTATGCCAAAACGAGCACTAACAATGTATAAATTAAACGCAAGCAGCGTGTTTTTGTTACGCGATACAGGACCCTCAACTTGTTTGCATACGGAAGTCGCGCGGGTGACAACAGCCACATTACGCGACCTTTTGTACTGTGCGCATCGCCGTCGGTGTCGCGGTGTAAGTTCGCAAGGTCGCGCGTGCACTTGGACGCGCGCCAAACTCACTGCGCGTTAACCAGACCACTTGAGGGTTAGCACTGAAGCAGCCAAAGATATAGTTCAAACATCGTATCGCAGCTTACTATGTTATTGATACAATTTGTCTATCAGAGTTAAAAAATCATCTCAGTATCAAAGTAGTACCTATTTTAAATTGATGTTAACACTTCTTCTAATTTGTAGGTACTTACTGTAAATTCATGAGCACTTAGAAGACAGAAAGGCATACCCCAGAGAGACCCATGTTTACCAGTACTGTGTATCCACGCGCAGATTTTTACGAGTTGTAACTTTGAGTAGGCTAAGTGCTATGTGTATACATTGTTTATGATTGTTCGCGACGCACAGAGAAGTTCCCGCGTTGCCCTCACCTGCCGGAAGTTGCGCACACTCCCTCACTCACACATTTCTACACGCTAAACATCATTATAAATAATTAATAAGGACGTGCATGTGGCACATCAGTTATGCTCACATCTCTGAAACACAATTAAAGTTATAAGCTAACTCAAATTATCATGCTGCGTATTACGGGTTCGATTCCTGCACGGAACAAGTATTTGTATGGTTCCAGATCTGGCTGACGCACCCCCGATACAGAAGAAATTCCTAGTTTAGTGCAACGTTTTTTTAAACAAAAACAGACAATGAATCAAAACAAGTGAAGCACAGAACCGCTATATTCGAACGCGGGACTTAATTGAAAGCTCACTGCTACACGCAAACTTGCGGGATACCGCACAATCTTCTAATTGCGGCAGTATTCATAAAGTTCAGTCCATAGAACACAATACGAACCGGTGCAGAAACTCCACTCAACACAAATGTATTTTCAGGCGTAGAGTCCATAGATTCCATTTAGTATATTCTTAATTACTGCCATTTTATTTAACCAGCAGAATGCGATAAGATTCATCTGTGATTAAACTGTGATCTCTCATAAAACTAGAAATCGGTTGTACACTGTTTTATAGACAAAAGTTTTTTAGAATTTCGTCTCATTTAATTTTTTTCTCATATTATCATTTCATAGAATACTCAATACGCAAAATACTTATTTCGAAAAAAATTAAATTGTAGATTTTTGTTACAAATAAAATTTAATGTTTCGGTATTCATACCATAGAATAACGAATCAAATATTCTTTATACTTGACGGCGCGATACATGACATTTGACGTTTGCTGCTGGCGACATCGGAATAGGATGGCAGCTGTCAGCTGCCATTTTTGCGGAACGTCACACTGGTGGGAGCGGGGCGGCCATTTTGGTCACTTTTGAATCAAGGACCGCCAACGCACCACGCGCTTGACGAATCGCTTATTTCCGACGCTATCTTTAACTGTTTCTGATTTGATTTGATGAAGTATCATTATCCGTGCCTAATTAAAGTGTGTTAGAGTAATATTTTGTTAATCTGTGAGATTAAAAAGAGATAAATCATTTGGAGAATTCATTTATGACTTTGTTCGAGTTTCTGACCAACGTGAAATATGGAAGATTCTGATATAGGCCATCCTGAGTCTATATCAGAAGTGGGATCCCACGGGCCACAAACAGGGAACACGCAGCCTTCAGAAATCATCTCTGCAACGAGAATACTGTCGAATATGGAGGAAATGTTCGCCCGGATATTTGCGATGTCGCAAGCATCAACTCTTGTGAGTACTAACACTATAAAACTAATCGAATTTGATCCTGATGATTCCGAAGCTGACATTGAAGGCTGGTGTAACGTCACAGAAGTAATAGTGCAGGAGAAAAATCTTGTAGGTGTTAATCTGCTGATGGCACTTACTAAGGCGCTTAAAGGTCGCGCAGCGACCCACCTGACCAAAATGAACCTCAAGGATTTAACATGGGCTGCAGTTAAAGAAACGTTGCTAGCTAGATTTGCTAAGCCCAAACTAATGCAAGATCATTTCGATGAAATTTTACGATTTCAAATTAACGTCAAAGAAACCGCATCAGAGTGTGCAATGCGCTTATGGAACTTGATCGAGCGAATACCGAAAACTGACCTACCTGAGGAAGTTATCACTGGGTTCGTGATATCGGTGCTATGTCAAAAGGATAATTTGATACGTAGAGAGTTGATAGCACATGTGATGACTACTCGTGCTCAATTGTTTCGGATCCTCAATGGCATATCACTAAAGCGACGGTTGGACGTCAGTGATGGAAATCAAGACGCCGATTCTAAGCGACCTCGAATGACGGACTCTAGATTCCCTGGAAAATGTCATTGGTGTGGCGTGCCAGGACATCGACAGGCTGAATGCAAGAAGCGAAAGGAAGACTCCAAATCATTGAAGTCCCATGATCCATCAAGTTCTACAAACAATCAAGACAAGCCGTCTATATCCTGCTACACGTGTGGAAAACCTGGTCACACGTCTACGACTTGTCCAGAAAAGAAGAGTGGAGGGAAGTCTGAGAGAAAGGAAGTCAACCTTTGCGACCATCAACTTTCTAGATCTACTTTAGAGACATCAGCTGGTGAGAGATTTCCATTTTTATTTGATAGCGGATCATCTTGCTCCCTTTTAACTGAAAGTTTTCGCTGTCGGTTTCCGGGTACTGTGCGTAATAATCTAATTTATCTTACTGGTATCGGAGGTGATGACGTACAATGCACTTGCCAAATTTTAAGTACCGTAAAAATTGGAGATGCTTCAGTTGACCTTATGTTTCACATCGTTCCAGATACGGTTATTTCTGTGCCGATTATTGTAGGTAGGGATATCTTAGATAAAGGTTATTGTGTGACAATTGATAACGACAAACTCTTATTTAAGACCAAAGAGCGAACTAACTTTTGCGAAACGAAATCGGCAGTTTTTGATATTTCTTCAATCGATACTGACTTGGAAGGAGAGGATAAAATGTTGCTGTCTAAAATAATTAGTAAATATTCAGATTATTTCATAGACGGTATACCTACTAGGCGCGTCACTACAGGGCAATTGAGCATTAAGTTGATAGATCCTCATAAAATAGTTCGAAGGTCTCCCTATCGACTAGCACCTATAGAGAAGCAAATAGTCCGCGAAAAAATACAACTATTGTTAGATGCCGGTATCATTCGTGAGAGTTCCTCCCCTTTTGCGAGTCCGATACTCCTTGTAAAAAAAAAGGACAATACCGATAGAATGTGCATAGATTATCGAGAACTGAATTCTAACACACAACCCGAACACTATCCCTTGCCTCGCATCGAGGAACAGATAGACCAGCTCAGTGGCGCTAACTATTTTTCTTCATTAGATATGGCTAGCGGATTTCACCAAATATTAATTCACCCTGATTCAATTGAGATGACTGCATTCGTAACTCCGGAGGGCCAATATGAGTATCTCGCGATGCCCTTTGGTTTACGCAACGCACCTTCTGTGTACCAGCGATGTATCACAAAAGCACTACAACACCTTAATGACAGGCCTCTCATCTATATGGACGATGTTCTGTGTTATTCTTCCAATATTTCGCAGGGTTTGGACCGCCTAGATGAGGCCTTAAAAGCCCTAACTGCAGCAGGTTTTTCATTTAACTTTCGGAAGTGCAAGTTCATGAAACAAAAAGTAGACTATCTAGGTTATTCCTTACAGTCTGGGGAAATTAGACCAAATTCCCGCAAAATTCAGGCATTAGTTGAAGCACCATCACCACGTACAGCTACGCAGGTTCGTCAGTTTCTCGGACTCGCGTCATATTTTAGGAAATTTATACCTGGGTTTACAAATGTTGTTGGACCGTTATATCCTTTAACTAAACTAAAAGGACCTATTAATTGGACTGACAAACATGAAGTTATCCGTAGCAATGTGGTTAAAATACTAACTTCGGAACCAGTTTTAACGATCTTTAATCCTGAATTGCCGGTCGAGTTGCACACAGACGCGAGTGCCGAAGGTTATGGTGCGATTCTTATACAAAGAGCGAATAACTTACCCCATGTTGTGGAGTACTTCAGCCGGCGTACATCTGAGGTAGAATCTCGCTACCACTCGTACGAATTAGAGACCTTGGCTGTCGTATGAGCGGTAGAACATTTTCGGCATTATTTGTACGGCCGACATTTTGTAGTCTACACTGATTGCAATTCGCTCAAAGCATCAAAATCCAAGGTTGATCTGACGCCTCGCGTGCATCGTTGGTGGGCTTTCCTACAAGCCTACGACTTTGAGATAATATATCGTGAAGGCCGTGGTATGGAACATGCAGACTTCTTTTCCCGTAATCTCCAATCGGATGCTGGCGCGTCTTCGTCCCAAACCCCTACTACTAAACGTGTCCAGTTTGTTGAGTTACATCAAGGATGGCTCTTAGTTGAACAAAAACGCGATAGCGAAATCCAAGACTTGATCAGTAAACATAACAACGGTGACTTCCCGGAAACATTAGCACGTACCTACGATGTTAGGGATGGTATCCTGTATAGAAAGGTTGGGCGCAACAAAACAATCTCTTGGTTACCGATCGTTCCACGCTCTCTGATTTGGACTCTTATCAATCACGTCCATAACGAAATTCAACACCTTGGAAGTGATAAGACGCTAGATAAACTCTACGAACAATACTGGTTTCCGCAAATGTCCAAATGCGTGCGTAAGTTTATTGATTCGTGTATAGTTTGCAAAGCGTCGAAGGGACCATCAGGCGCTCAACCTATGCAGTTACACTCGATCCCAAAACTATCTGTGCCATGGCACACAATCCACATAGACTTTACCGGGAAGCTTAGTGGTAAGAGCGACCGGAAAGAGTATTGTTCGGTGATAATAGACGCGTTTACTAAGTATGTCCTGCTAGAGCACACAATATCACTAGATGCAAGTAGCGCGGTGCGAGCTCTAGAAAAGGCCGTTTGTCTTTTTGGGGCCCCTACACGCGTTATTGCTGATCAGGGCCGATGCTATATTAGTAGTGAATTTAGAAACTTTTGCAAAAATTATAAAATTGATCTGCATTTTATTGCAACCGGTTCGAGCAGGGCTAACGGACAAGTTGAGCGAGTTATGCGAACACTAAAAAGCTTGCTCACGATAGTCGAAAACGACCCAAATAAGACATGGCGCGATGAGTTAGGCAATATACAACTAGCGCTCAATAGTACAAAATCGTCTGTTACTAAGTACTCACCTACGGAACTGATGTTTGGGATACGTGCAGAATCATTAGGTATGTCCCAGATATCTTCACATTCTGATGAGCGAAATAACCGTTTAGATTTAGAGTCCATTCGAGAAACTGCGTCGGAAAATATTCAAAAGGCAGCTGCAGCGGATACTCTAAGGTTTAACCGTGGTCGTGCTATCATTAAACCATTTGCTCAGGGCGATTTTGTTTTTATCAAGAATAGTGAACGAAATCAAACTAAGCTAGATAGGAAGTTTAGGGGACCGTTCGTTATAACCTCCGTATTAGGAAATGATCGGTACGAACTAAAAAGTGTAAGTGGTTCACACCGCACTTATAAATACGCACACGAGAATTTGCGTGCAGTACCTCAAGGACATGCTGGGTTACTTGAAGTCACTACCAATTTGTTGAACGATGAGGAGGCCGAGACGGCGCCGGAGGATGCGGAGCAATTACAATCTAGTAGTGATGTTATGCTACCACGAAGCCCAATTCAGGGAGGCAATGACCTAAATATTAGAGATGAAAGATTGGGCACAGACTCAGACACTGTCTCGGCTAATTCAGTAAACCTTACTGCCGGGTCCGATACACTCAGTGTGTACTCTGATCCCGATGCACTAGATGAAGTCGAAATTCAAAATGAGCAAGATTGTCCGTAATTGATAGGTATGCCACATTTTTGTTCCTTTGTATTTAAAATGCTGTGTTAAAACCGGTCGAAGGGACAGTGCCGTCCGGTCCATGCCATTAGGGCTGGTCGAAGGGACACACTTGTCTAGACCCTGTCTGTGAACCGGTCGAAGGGACAGTGCCGTCCGGTCCATGCCATTAGGGCTGGTCGAAGGGACACACTTGTCTAGACCCTGTCTGTGAACCGGTCGAAGGGACAGTGCCGTCCGGTCCATGCCATTAGGGCTGGTCGAAGGGACACACTTGTCTAGACCCTGTCTGTGAACCGGTCGAAGGGACAGTGCCGTCCGGTCCATGCCATTAGGGCTGGTCGAAGGGACACACTTGTCTAGACCCTGTCTGTGAACCGGTCGAAGGGACAGCGCCGTCCGGTCCATGCCATTAGGGCTGGTCGAAGGGACACACTTGTCTAGACCCTGTCTGTGAACCGGTCGAAGGGACAGTGCCGTCCGGTCCATGCCATTGGGGCTGGTCGAAGGGACACACTTGTCTAGACCCTGTCTGTGAACCGGTCGAAGGGACAGTGCCGTCCGGTCCATGCCATTGGGGCTGGTCGAAGGGACACACTCGTCCGGTCCGGGTTATGTTTGGTTAACATAACGAGCTTTTGAGATGTTATCCGGTCCATTATTCATGATGGTCGAAGGGATGCATGGTTTCATATCTTGCTTCTGAAGTTTGTTAGAGTTAGTGTTGTGCTGTTTGTCAGGCTGGACGAGCAGCCAATCATCAAATAATAAAATTGCCTGTTTTAGGACAACGTTAGATCTACGCCCGAGGACGTTCGAATGTCAGTCCGGCCGTGACGGCGCGATACATGACATTTGACGTTTGCTGCTGGCGACATCGGAATAGGATGGCAGCTGTCAGCTGCCATTCTTGCGGAACGTCACACTGGTGGGAGCGGGGCGGCCATTTTGGTCACTTTTGAATCAAGGACCGCCAACGCACCACGCGCTTGACGAATCGCTTATTTCCGACGCTATCTTTAACTGTTTCTGATTTGATTTGATGAAGTATCATTATCCGTGCCTAATTAAAGTGTGTTAGAGTAATATTTTGTTAATCTGTGAGATTAAAAAGAGATAAATCATTTGGAGAATTCATTTATGACTTTGTTCGAGTTTCTGACCAACGTGAAATATGGAAGATTCTGATATAGGCCATCCTGAGTCTATATACTCATATTGTTTACTTAATATAAAACTTATTACCAAGAAACACATTTTATCGAGTGACAGTTTCTAAATGTTTCAATTCATACCTTTGGCAAAATGCATACCCTCCTATAAAATAACAACACCGCGTTCACAAAAACAATACTGGTAATCTTTCTACACACGTACGTAGTGTGTTTATTTTGCGGTTCATAATTGTTGGAGTGCCCTAATTTTATTACTGCGACCAATTTCGACGTAGCGCTCGCCGACCGCTGCCACGGCCCCGCTCGCTACGCTCGCTCGGCTCGCGCGTAGTTTGTCACAGTTCTAACCTAACCTATTTGGTCGGAGTAAACTGAACGTTTCAACGTCAAGGTAAATATCAAAATGTTTTAGTGAGGCATATTTCTGTCTGCAGGGTTTAAAGTAACCTAACTGTCCTGTCCGGAGTCGGTGTGCCCCAAGTCCTGAGCACGCTTCACTCGCTCTTGCATCCTAAGTTTTTCTTGCCACAATGCCTTGTTTATGTTGATGTGGTGAGTAGTGTATACAAAACAACATAAAAAATAGGGGTAAGATAGACGCGTTCGACTGTGTCTACTTTTACATTTTCGTTTTAATAAAATACCATGGAAAAATACACCGAACAAACAATATTCGTTAAAAAACAATTCTACAGTTTGATAAGTTTGTTAAACAAAAAAATGTGATTATAAAATTCATTGAATTGTTTTTCTGTGAAATATGTTTCATTCAAGTAAATAGTCGTTAAAACAATAATATTGGAAATAAAAATACGAGAACCAAATATTATATGAAACATTTTCGGCGAAACGAAATTCTATGAGATTTCTGTCTGCGGAAGTGCGGAACAAGGGGACACCTTAGAAATCATTTGAAAAAATAATGGGTAAATTGCAGTCTTCGTCATTTTAAGTGAACGAATACACCAAACGTTGTAGTTATAACTTGAGGGTATGCAATTATTTTACAAAGAAAACGTGAGTAAGTAAAATTAATGGAAAATTTCAAATTATAACATCTATCGATTAGACAGAGACCTAAAGATAAAGTACCTCGGACTACAGTAAGACAACAATTTCGACGCAATTCATATGGGCTCGGTGGCTAGTTCGTCAAACTACCGTATACCGGTACGAGTATGACGACGTTCGATGCGATGGTTCGAATCCAAGTCGAAACAATGAACTCTTTTTGAAGTATTCTTTAGGTTGTTCGTAACGAAATTTTGTAGCAGTGTAACATTTTAAAACTTGAGGGGTTAGCCCATACTATCGCTGTATGTACGTGGCGTGAGTGCAGCTGCTGGAGTCGCGCCGCAACGTCATCTATAAGGCGTTTGTGGAGCGAATGCCAACGTGCTTTCTGCACCTCGTCTTGGAAAAGGACTTTTGGCCGCAGGGAGTGGTGTGGTCCGATGCTTCCACGGGCAAATGCCACATGAGCGCGCAGTGACATAGTGCATAAAGTGCAGTGTTACTAACATAGTTTATGGTTGCTATTTAGGTACTATAGTCAAATCACCCAGGCGCGTGGAGCGACTATGTACGGTTAAGGTACATTTAAATGATAGTCTGTTAGAATGATTGAATTCGTTTATTGAAAGAACACCCAAAACTGATAACTGATCGACTCGCGGCGAATGAGTCTTTTGTTGTTAGCCCAAACGGTGCTATGCGACTACTGATCGTTGACTTAAAATTGTATATTTTATTCATTCGTTGCGCGTCGATGTCAGCATAAAATTGTATATTTGATATTGGACGGGTTTTCTCGTACAGACTACTAACACAAATTGTACTTTTCATACAGGGTGTAAACGGATCCTTCACGAAGCCGTCAACCAAGCATTCTACATCAAACTAAGTAACACTAAGCAAAAATTATTGCTGGGAAACGACTTTTTTTTTTTGGGGTGAACAATCATGTTTCACGGTAGGACTTCATGTAAAGCACTCAAATATATTGCATTAAAAACATGCATTAAAAAAAAAAACTTCCAATATCTCCATAACTAAAAGGTTCCCAGGTATGGTCTAGAACAAAAAAAATATCGCAATGACGGGGAGAACAAGTGCCTTCCGGCTTCGTTAAGGGTCTTATTACACCCTTTATGTATGTTAGTCTGTAAAATATACATATCTATGGGCCAAAGTTGCTTGGAAATAAATTAATGTTATGATAGGTTGTTATAAATGAATGTTGGTAGTTGTAGAGGCACATTGTAGCAGTAATCCGCGGCACTCGTGTGGGGCTGCCAGCTGCCACAACTTGTCGTCGCGTAGATAACTAGTGGTGTTAGCAACCTCCCCGCGATGTTAACAGTTAATCAAGAGTTTAAGGTCGCCTGTCGATCAACGTTCCTTCCGGGAACGCCTCATGTGTCGCTCGGTATGTGTCGGTTACTCTAACTGTAACTTCCTGTTTAGTACGCATTCCGGATTATACGGTAACATCGCTACATAGTTATGTATAATGTTACAAGCTCACTTCATCATATATTTGTCTAGCTCCGCTGTCTAGCTCGGCTCGCCACACACCTGATTGGCGTCACATAAAAACGTCGTCAAGTTAATACACACGATAAATATTGAGCGCCGCACGAGATCAAACGCGTACAGTCCGGAGCAGGTGACGTGTGATGTGTTCAGACGACAGGGGAGATCATACTCTGAGCTTATTATCTGACCCCGTCTCAGGAATTACTGAACGAAGACAAATAGAGAACATAATAATAACGTTGAGTGCAGCCCTACGTCTGACGAAGACTTATGACTTAGGTACTTGCCCTCGGGATAATTAATAGGTATTGTTGAACGCCGGCCTAAATAAGATGACATCAGAGCAGTCGGCCCGGCGGCGGGAGGTTGGCGGCGATATTACTCGAGATCACGGCCTGCGCCGGAATTCGCTCGCAGTTCGTCCTTCGACGTCAAACGATGGCCAGCGCCGACACAATGGAAGAATTTCTCATTACATCGATCTCGGCAGATAAACAAAATGCCATCCCCTTGACTTTCTGCTGTTTTATTACAACAACGCGCAGGCTCTGAACAACAAGGGACCCGCTGTGTGTACTGTGTAGCTACCTGAGCGACATATTTCATTACATAAACTGCATGTCATGTCTGTGGGTCAGCTACATTTATGCTATGTTTGCTGGACGATGCGCGCGTGTCTGTCCGCGACGCCACAACAAAGCGCCGCAAACGTGTCTTTGCTTTTGTTAAACAGACCTACTTGGTTACATTAATTAACATCAGTTCATCACAAGACGCAAGTGCACGCTATTCTGACCTCTATGCTCTCTGGGTAAGGTTAGTCATGGCGTGCACGGGCCGAGCGATGGAACGCCGGTGACGTAACCGCTCGCTATAAAGGGTTCCTGCTAAATACCTGCGCGCTCGGCGCTCGGCGCACAAATATTTACAGGCGCCAGGTATGCCGGCGGAGCGCCCAGCTATGCGTATACTACTCCCCATCTTTGGAGCAATGAGCGCGTATTTATTTACGTGCTATCTAAAATTAGGGATGACATTAATCCTCTCCATCAGGAAGTCGCGAGTGTTGCTCACGTTCCGGGTATATTGCACCGAGAGCTCTGGGGGGTAGTTCACAAGAAACAACGCGCCTTATTTACAACGCACTAAATAAAAGTAAGCATAATTTATTATTATTTACTTTGTACTTACGTATTTTCGTACTTTGTATAATGAATACCGAGTCGCGCAGAAACTAAGCGAAGTTCAGCGTGAAGCCACTCGCGTTTCATAGCATGCATAATGCGCGACACTTGAGACTGCGAAGCTAATTTGTATCTCAGCAAAAGATTATGAAGTCTGTCTGTAATGTGACGAGGGGGGGTGAAGCGGACAGGAGGCGGGGAACCACGTCTGGGGCGGGGGGCGGGGGGTGCTCATCAACCGACGACAAACGTATGCTAATGAGGGCTCTGATAAGTATCGGTGACACACACAATGTTGTAAATTAACACAAAACACCTCAAAATGATATGATATGGTATGAAAAAGTCAATCAGTCACTAATAGATACAGTAAACAATACATGATTGGTTGACAAAAGCTGCAGAAATGCGTCGACTAGCATTCGTGAGTCACTAGAAGTAAACACACGAGTGCTGCTTCAAGCTGCAAGTCAAACAACACGTGTGAAGCGGTGATAAGCAACTAACCGCGCCCGCGCAGCTCCCACAGACTAGCGCAAACAACTTATATCTGCTACTCTCAAGTTAGTCGTACTGCTGTCCGCTTTGTGTCTCGACTGTAACGCGCTTTAGCTCCACACAACTTTAGTAGTCCACAGACATAAAACATAAATTATTCTGCACAAAATAATATTTCAACAACGCAGCAACATAAATATATCAAATATAACTGAGCCATAATTGAATTCCAAAAAACAAAATCCATTAATTGGGAGAAAAGAAGCAAATGTCCGCGAGTAAATCGAATCATATTGCAGAATAAACCGAACGCAACTGTTCACTCTGCCGGCCCAGCAGCCTGTTATGCAATCAGCGAGGGATGAATTAACAGTTGTCTAAAGTTTAGCAGATTGAGGCATTCACCGGCCGGCCGAAGTCTGGCTGAGAATCAAACAAATTAGCGACCAACTTCTTTTGCTTGCTCAATCCTGTATTTTTAGAAATGAGCGCAAATCGTACCAAGCGGTCAATTATTTTAAAGTTTGTGCCTTATATTTATTAACTATCATAATTTAAGACTCCTTTGTGCTACATTTGCAAAACAAAATATGCTAATAGTCGCAAAATAATCCGGTCACCGGCTACGAGCCACGAGCTACGGCGTAGCTAGGACATCGACTACGGCGTAGCAACTCGTTAGTGTTTTCCTAATCCGTAGTCAGTGTCAGTACGAACTTGTATTTATATAAATAGTCGAAGCGTGTACAAGTAATGATGGGGGCAGGTATATTGTGCTCGAGTTACACGTAAAAGTTATTTGCTTGAACCGTGTAACGTGAGACGGTTAGCGACGGGCAATTTGTCACTCTCCGAGCAATATTCAATCATCAAACGTCGACCTCGTTCCGCCCTAGTTCACATCGAGGTGACGAGCAGCGTTTAACATTGAATTTTGACGAGTTATTAGTTTTCGAAAGAAACATCTATACTTATAAAATTCAAAGTCCTGACTGACTGACTGACTGACTTATATATCAACGCACAGCCCGAATCGCTGGTCCTAGAGACATGAAATTTGGACAGTGTACTGTTTGTGAAGACCAGATATCCACTATGAAAGGGTTTTTCGAAATTCCACCACTAAGAGGGTGAAATGGGGTGTTCAATTTTCTGTGAAACTTTTTATTCCCTGAGTCGATTGACTTGAAAATTTGTTTCTTTACTCTTCAGTTAAAATTATGAGATACGTGTATTAGTTATTCCAAAATCATCCCCCAATATAGCCAAATAGGGATTCGAAGCTCACGTAGAAGGGCGAATGCCGCGCAGCGTTGCGTGGGGCGTGCGGGGCGCGGGTGTATTTACCTATTACTAAGTAGGTAGGATTTTTCTGATGTAGACGTGTCTGTAAATATGGTTTATTCCACCGATTTTCGCGTTGGCTCGCGATACGCGACATTGATATTAAATATTATGTCAAAGTATTATGTCTATAAATGGATTCCTAATAAATCATTTGATTGGTTTCACCGGTGTCCAATCTCAAACCAAGATATTTCATATATTATGTAATTTAATTGTGAACAAATATTTGCAAGTTATAAGCAAGTACATGTAAATATATGTATGTACTATACATACACAGATTACTTATTATCCCAGAAGTAAGATCTTGTGGGCAATTCCTGAACACCACGCGGGCGAAGCCGCGGGCAGAAGCTAGTTTTAAATAAATGCGTTGATGCTAGAGTTCTTAGCGTGTCGACAATTCAAATTGAGTCATCCCAAAATTTGGCGACGAGTTTGGCACTTTCTCTGACTTTTCACTTCTGCCTGATACATGGTTAATGGTGGTTGAGAAAAGCATGTGATATTATAGTCATTCATAGCTCGTTGAGTGGCCTCGGCGTCGCGACCGGGGCCTGGGGCCCTGGTAATTGGGGTCCGCGGGCATGCGGGACGCAAGTACTCATCTCCCACAGATTCACACACAAAATATCTCGTTAACAGCCCCAAAAGCGCCCTCCCCCCCCACCCCACCTCTCCCACTTCCGCCCAGCAACTCATTAATTTGTCATGAAGGCCATTTTCAAACTCATTATCATATTATACTAAAATATCTACTAACGTTGAAACTAAAACCACATAATTATTGACAGCGACGCGATGATGAGTTGCCGTGATTTATCTCACTATTACTTTTGCATTGTTAGCTGTAAGCCATCCAAACACAATAATAACAAGTTGTACAACATAGACATACACACTACGATCAATAAAATATCTGTTTAATAGTTCATTTACCGGATGACGTATGTTCTACTGTTGTGGAATAACAAATACCATCAAAAACATAAATGTGAAATGAGAGCCAAGTTCAATATAATGATATAAAGGGTGTAAATAGACCCTTAAATCCGAAAGGCACTTGTTCTCCCCGTCTTTGCGATAATTTTTTTGTTCTAGACCATACATGGGGACCTTCTAGTTACGGAGATATTGGGGGTCAAAGTTCCAACTTTTTCACAAGGTTTTTTTTAATGTAAGATTTTTACTTTACACACCTCCATGACCCCCGTACTATTCAATCCATCCATCAGTACAATGCTTTGAGTGCTTTCCATCGAGTCCTACCGCAAAACGTGAGATTTCACCCCAAAGAAAAAAGTCGATTCCCAGCTATAATTTTTGCGTCAAGTTACTTAGTTTGATGTACAGACTGCTTGGTTGTTGACTTCAACGACAAAAGAAGTGAGATCTAAATGGGTGCCAAGATCAATGGTCAGTCCTGAAAATTATTTATAACAACATAAAATATTTTATAACAAGTTAAAATATAATTTTTTGTTAGAACAATTTTTTTTAAATAACCGATGAAATATTTTATGTGTTCAGAACTTCAGAATGATGTACTGAATACGTGGTAACCGTTTTAGCGTCGGTGTCACTCCCGCCCGGTATTCGTGAAGAGCACCGGAACAGATTATTAGGTGTAAAAGCGGCCAAACTACTTTTCATAAAATATAACTTACCACTACTTAATTTTGAACCGACTTCAAAAAAGGAGGAGGTTCTCAATTCGTCAGAGTCTTTTTTTATGTACAGTCACGAGCACCAATATGTATACACTTACCTAAATTTAAAAGCAATTTTCGCGAGAAATAACTATTGTAAATTGGAAACAAGATCTTTTTCATAAAAAATATGAGTTCCAGAATACTATTTTCGTAACAACATGAAATTTAAATCAGAACAGTAAGAGAAAAAAACTTTTAAAAGTTGTTAAGTGTTTACATATTGGTGCTCGTGACTGTATGTTCACCGATTACTCGAAGACTGAGCCTGAACCGATTTGAATGTACCCTGGAACTTTCCAGGAGGTCTCCTTTAAATTTTATGGAAATCGGGTGAGCGGTTTTTGAAACATCTAAAAATTGTGTACATCGATGACATTTTCGTTTACTGCGAAACCTCGCTGTCTCATTGGAGCAGTGCGCAAATATTTGTATAGGATATTACAACTAAAAATGGAAAAAGAAAAAAACTTTTTGCAAAAAATAAAACCGACTTCAAAAACACAAAAAAACTGAAAAATAACTTTAGCTTCAGAAGTCGATGGCAAAAAAAAAACTGAATCAAACAAACAAAAGTCACCGACTTCTGAAGCTGAAGTTATTTCATAAAAATTTACTTTTTACATCTGTTTCCGTTTCTGCTTCTGTTATTGACACTACCGACCATATTAGCCGTGTGTTTCCGCGGCGCTAGGCATTCCACCGCACGACAGCGGGCATTCAGCGCGCTCAACCTGCGCCCACGGGTCATCGCAACTAGTGGACAAGTAGGACAAATTCAAACTTTGTTGTTTATCGTTGAGAGAAGTACGTTTCTTCAATAACACACAGATGAACGAAAGAAAAACATACCAAGATGCAAGCTATTATACAAATATTAGTGGGGCAAGTTTTAGTTTGACTTGAGCTTCAGTGAACACTTACAGATATCAGGAGAGTAGGTAAAACACGGGCCTGTTATAGCTGCAGGTGCTGCACTTTATCAATCTAGAGGTCGCTCTGGCTGCTGCGAGCCAAGCGAAGATAAACACGGCATACTTCCGTCACGCCACTGCCGTCGCGCTCCCGCGTGCCGCACCTCGAGGAACAGTAGCCACTGATTGATGAACACATCGCGGCATCGGTCAGCTACGACGTGACTTTATGATAACCGTACTTTACGTAACTGGCCTGAAAAAACAGTAATTTTTAACATGTACTTTAAAGTAAATGCAAATAAAGATAAATAAATATTAATAAATATTATGCTACTATATATAGCTGTTGCCTCCGACCTTCGTTCTCGTGAAATTATTATAAAAATATTACTTCCCCATTTCAATCTGATTTTATTAAAAATTTTAAGAGTTTTAAAGTTGTGCACGGAACCCTATTTTTTTTTAAATAAAAGGAGCTACATACAACATCAGTTATTTGTCACTAAAAGTCCGTCAAAATCGAGTATTTGGGACATTTGCGCGAACGACATGTGCGCGAAGGACACTTGCGCGAAAAAACGTATGCGCGCATGGCCTTTGTGCGAACGGATATTTGCGCGCATGGACACTTGCGTAAATGGACTTTTGCGTGATTGGACTTTTGTACGAACGGACTCACGGGGGTCGCTTTCGTGGTTTTCGGGGTCGCTGATAACGAAAATGAGGTCAAAATTAAAATTTAAGATGGCGCCGCCTTATGTTTACTGTACTGAGTAAACCTCAGTGGCCATTAAGTCGCGCAAAAGTCCCGTCGCGCAAGTGTCCATGCGCGCAAATGGTTTTCCTTTCATTTAATTTATCATGTTTGTTAAAGAGATTTGACCCTAATGATTGACTCTGTCGATTGATGCCATAAAATAACCCCCTGTACGTTAGGGGGTTATTTTTTGGAATTTAGCCGGTTCGATTACCGAGTGTGGCAAGAGTATTTTCGAAAATCATTGAATGCTGATTTATTTATTTTTAAAAATAAAGGAAAGTATCCTTAATAGTAAAATTTTCTATCTCCAGTATTTAGAGTACTTTCCCTCCAGGTGGCGTTTAAAAATTCCACCTATATACTTTCATATTATGCATTCAGAAAAAAGGTTTTATTTTGAAATTACAACAGATAGGTACAATTTATTTATTTGTATACTAAAGGTGATTAAATTGTAAGTAACGATGCACCTCAACACCAATGATTTTTTTGTGTTATACCTATTAATTTAAGCAACAAAACAAAACTGTCAAAATTCTTAAAAAACAAATATTGTTTTCATTCAATTATTTCTTGGCAGTGAAAGCCTCGTAAGGGCAAATTAACTTCGTTTAGTGAACAAATCGCACGAGCGCATTAAACAAACGACTGTTGGTCCCGAATCCTATTTCCCGCAATCGACTCGCTATTAGCACGCAATGCTCACACACAAGTAACCACGCGGCTCCCCCCCCCCCCGCCCCCCGCCCCCCGGCCTGCGCTCTTCCGTTCATTATACGCGTTGTTGCCGGTTCCTGAATGTAGGCGCAGTTTAAATGTACAGTTGTGATCAGACAAGCAGCTGAAGCAGTCTACGGAACAGCGGATGGCGCCTTAATTACGCAATTAAACTACCTCCATAAAGCTAAATGGCGGCAAGTTTCCGCCGCGCGCCACGCCAAGGTCACCGCGCGGGACAATTGCTTTGTTATTTAATAACAGTGATAGGTATCGCCGCGCTGTCGTTACAACTTGGAATTGCTTCTGGGACTTTCATAAAAGGTCCGTAAAATAGATTGTTTGTTGGGAAAGTCCCGGCTCTCGTGAAGCAGATATAGCATGAGACGGTGACGCGCGCACCACGCCGCACTACTAGGGTCTGTAAAATAACTGTTAAATACACACGCGGCCAAGCCGAGGTAAACGAACGTCGGGAAGTTTCCGTTCCCAATAAACAAGCTCTATTCTGCTTTATAACATCCAATTAAAATGTTAATTTATTTATTCAGTCGGCATCGGTGCGGCAGACGCGTGTCCCCTCTCACACGCGCGCAGATCGGTGGACGTACTACTTGTTACACTTTTGTCGTGTAAAGTTCCTGTCATTACGAGTTTTAATTTTGTAAAGAAACAAACGGCATTAATATACATTAACACTCTGAACAAATGTCTGTGAATACCTTTAAAGTAAGCAATGTTGAGTAAGTAGGTGTCGACACCGTTATCTACTACGTTTCCCTAAACAGGCTGTCGGGTCGACTCTTATTTCATTTCAGTTCCGACGTAACATAATATAGTAAAAGCGAGGTTATTTGCCGAAGTATTTCAGTACCTACGTCAAATGCCGTCGCCAGTTCGTCCAAAACTGGATTTCTTCGTAAAAAGATGATTGCAAACACTCGGCGATATCGCATGACAGACTGTCGATAACAGTCGTCAACGTTTTGTGATTTTGTCTCTCTCGCACATATGGAATGGTAGAGTGGGCAAATAGTGACAAGCACGAACAACAGACATAGTTAGTGCAGGAAGCGCAGGAAACAGAGACGTTATAGTAACGTCACGTCACGCCAACCCTCATCACGCCGCGTCATGCGTCACAAGTCACGCGGCGGGACAACCTCGTCATCGATGAACACTTGGACAGCTGCTTTACTTTATACAAAAGTCAATGGCGTACAGTCACTTACTCAGAGGGCGCTTGCGCTCCCCTAAGAGGTGTGGAACGTGAGGCAGACAGCCTCATCCCGAAGTACTATTAGCAGTACTAGTAGTAGGTACGCACTTTGATTTCTCTTTGTGAGTAACCGAACCCTGCGTGTGCCTCCCTAAGTTTAGGCGACTCTCAACGTATTCAGATAAATAACTGTGACCAACACGTGATCTACCTGCAACCTGTAACGCTACAGCGACATAGCAAGACCACAGCGGCAGTACCGCCACAGTGACTCAGTAGTGCCACAGTGACGCAGTAAGGCCATAGCGACACATTAACGCCACAGCGACACAGTACCGCTACAGTGACAGAGTATTACCACGTGACGCGGTATGTTCAGACTAATTGTATCAGCTAGCGGTTCATTAGCGTGTAAATGAGGTCAAATAATGCGACCATTTCGAGCAAGCGCGAGTAGCAGGAGTCAGGACCGACAGCTTTTAACGTAATCCCCGGTGAAGTAACGTTAATATCTTATGAGCTATTAGTATATTGTACAGGATGCGGCTGAGCGCCGCTTACTGTCACCATCGTCGTTTCCGGGATTAGATTTTGCGACTTAGTGTTTGCGAGTTCGTATTTATATAATAGGTAAAGATGCCACATAGCCGCATGCTCTATCTATTCTACATACATAATATGAAGAAAATAGATTATACAATCATCTCGCGCTGACTGCTGGCTTGTTACTAACTATATACCTACAGCGTGTTTCATCTCTGTTGTTTAACTTGCTCGATTGGTCCGTTTGCGTGAGCTTCTGCTCAAATCTCACTAATTGCAAGTGAACTATAATGGCGATAAAACGTCAGTTTACTGGTTTCCGCTCAGTGCTCAGTGCTCGGCTACTGCTCCATTCTTCCCTGATTCGAAATTCATGAGGAGCAGGTAGCGCACGTTTCTGCGACAAGTTTGAAGTCCTAATGAGAAGGAACCTTACCGCCCGCGCCTTCCACGACTGGGAATCGCGCATTATTGCATAAGTAATGCGCCCGAACGAGCACGCCGCGCGCCACACGCTACGCTCGTGTTCGTGCTTCAAGTCAAACTGAGGACACCAAGACAGGATCACATGACGATGACTTTGAAAACAAAAAGTTAACATTTTAGAGTTATATCATCGAGCTCGCAACGTTTCATGATCATCATTCTCGCACCCTTGCCTCAATCTATGTGGGCTCTTAAAGTGGCGGGACTTCGAATTTTAACTATCAGTTGTTGGAAATGTATGTTTTCCGGCGCCACATTTGTTGTTATATTTTTTTATTATAGGAAATCATCAAATGACCCCCTCCCGCGGGTGGAGCTGAGGGGATAAGATAAGATAACATCTATTTGCATAAACATGTGTCATACAGGAAAATACATGCATGCAAGATGGTAGAAACATTATTAGGTACTATGTTTGCCACATGATGTGACATGCAAATGTAAAGAAATATTATTAATTAAAACATTATCTTAAAATAACAATAAATTAAGTAATTGAAGTATAATAGTATTGTAATAAATTTAAAATAATAAAAATTAAACAGAACATTAAAAACAAAAATAAGTTATTGTACAAAAATGATGACAGCTAACTGTCATGTAAACATTGTGCTCCTGTTATAAAATTCTTTAAAATTGTTACAATTTTTGTTGTTGTTGTTATTGTTGTTTAACAGTATATACTTAATTACGTCATAAAAATGAAGAAAACAGAACAATACGTGTGTGAAAGTGCTATCCGAAAGTGTTGCAGGGATCCGCTGGATGCGAGACGCACGGGACCGGTCAATGTGGTGACACTTGGGGGAGGCCTATGTCCAGCAATGGACGTCTTTCGGCTGAAATGACGATGATCATGATGAATAGAAACAGTACATCGCACCTAGTGTATTTTCATTGCAGGATAACCATCTTCTGCCCACATGATGTACGAGCCTAAGTAATCCGACAAACCCATATTTATGAGATGAGTGTAAAGGCGGACATCACCGGCCTGCATGTGAGCTCGGAACATAACACACCGGGCGGCGTATACATGTGTGTGCCCGCGGTGCCGCTCCAATGACTCGGACAGTTTCCTCTCGCGATGATTTACTCCGTCACCGCGTTACTATTGAACTCATAAATTGGCAACTTTCTCCCTTTTACTTAGAGATCGTTACCTCGCTCTAAATTATTGCTTATTTGCTTTTTCCTGCTTCGTAACTTTTGTGAAAAGGAATGTTTTTCTTCGACATTTTCCCTGAATTCCAAATGAAATAATATAAATCTTCATAGTTATAAGTATATTGGTGTCATAACAAGCGGATACATAATAGAGTCCCGCAGACCGTAGAGGCTAATACCACATCAGTTAACGTGTCAATCAACATACATCATGTTCGTGACGAAAACTAATGCACGAGACTTGTCATTGCAAAGGTTTGATATCAAATGCGGGCTACGAGAATCAGGGATCACTCACCTCGCAACGCACATATACGTATCTACGTGAACTATTTGGGATCAAGCTGAGATCAATAATTTATAAATAAACAAAAGGAGATCACCACTCCACTTTGCTATATTTTACATTTTTTATTTACTCCTAGATGATATAAAAACTAATCAATACATATAAAATTCAAAGTCCTGACTGACTGACTGACTGACTGACTTATATATTAACGCACAGCCCAAACCACTGGTCCTAGAGACATGAAATTTGGAGGGTGTATTTTTTGTGAAGAGTAGGTATCCACTAAGAAAGGGTTTTTGCAAATTCCACCCCTAAGAGGGTGAAATGGGGTGTTGAATTTTCTATGAAACTTTTTATTCTCTGAGTCGATTGATTTGAAAATGTGTCTACATATACTTCAGTTAAAATGATGAGACACGTGTATCACAGTTTTTCCAAAATCATCTCCCAATTTAAAATTCCATGTCCTGACTGGCTGACTGAAATACCAACGCACAGCCCAAACCGCGGGTCCCAAAGATATAAAAATTGGAGTGTGTATTCTTTGTGAAGAGTAAGTTTCAGTTTTTCGAAATTCCTAACCCCTTAGAGGGTGAAATGGGGTGTTGAATTTTCTGTGAAACTTTTTACTCTCGGGGTCGATTGACTTCAAAATTTGTGTACATACTCTTCAGATAAAATCCAGTAAATCCGATATCCAATCTCAAACCAAGGTATCAATATATCACGTATCTAATTTAATTGATATAACTTAAACTACTAATTGCAAGTTATAAGCAAGTACATGTAAATCTATGTTTGTGTTATAGATAGATACAAAGATTACTTATTATCCCAGAAGTAAGATCCCGTGGACAATTCCCTAACTCCACGCGGGCGAAGCCGCGGGCATATTAAGCTAGTTTTACATAAAGGGTGTAAATAGATCCTTAACATATCCGAAAGGCACTTGTTTTCCCTGTCTTTGTGATCATTTTTTGTTCTAGACCATACCTGGGGACCTTCTAGTTACGGAGATATTAGGGGTCAAAGTTTTTCACAAGTTTTTCTTAAATACATGTTTTTAATTTAAGGTTTTTACTTTACACACCTCCACGACCCCCGTACTATTCAATCCATTCATCAGCACAATGCTTTGAGTGCTTTCCATCGAGTCCTACCGTAAAACGTGATTATTCACCCCAAAAAAAAAATCGATTCCCAGCAATAATTTTTGCGTAAAGTTAGTTTGTTGTACAGAATGCCTGGTTGACGGAAATGTGAAAAAAAGAGTCTGTTTACACCCTGTATTTTTAAATATTAAAAAAAAAACCATTTATAAAACATTTCAAAATATAAAAAATAATTGTCCGCTGGTGTCGGGCAGGGTCCAAGCTACCGGTGGTTAGGGCTCCAGAGACAGGAACCTCCTCATAATGCGAGCCGTATCGAGGAGTATTGCCTTCTGAATCAAGCCCTTGATCCAACGCCTAAGGGGAGCCTCGAAATATGGTCGTCGAGGCTCTTGGCCATAAGGCCATTGGCCGTTACGACTATCGGCACAATGATAGCCGAGTTCAGATTCCAAATGTCGACAACCTCGTGTGCTAAGTCGAGATATTTTATATGTTGTTAATGTGTGGGATGGTAACATCGACTATCATTAAGCGGCGCGCTGATCGATCTATCACAGGCTTATTGGCACCAATAGTCCTGTCAATAATGATAGACTGATCCCAGTACAGCGTGATATGGTCTTTCTAGAGAACTGGGTCAGGCACATAGTTGTAGTACGGTACCTCGGTTTCCACAAGTTTACAATAATAATATTAACTGCCTGTGTAAGCGAGGTACTATATGAACATTTAACCAAAAATTACATCCTAGCAGAACAACAAAAGGGATGTCGTAAGAATAGCCAAGGCTGCAAAGAACAACTTACAATTGACGCGATCACTATGAACAGCGCTATTAAAAGCAAAACAGATATCCACACAATGTTCATTGATTACCGAAAGCCTTTCGACTCAGTACCGCACAGCTGGTTATTAAACGTTTTAAATCTGTACAAAGAAACCTCCATGCAGAATTGGCAAACGGTCCTAAAATTAATTCCTCCTCTTCAAGTGTAGCTACTGAACCAATCTGTATAAAACGTGGAATTTTTCAAGGAGACGCTCTAAGTCCGCTGTGGTTTTACATGACACTATCCACTCTCACACCTATTAGATAAAATAGTCGGAGGATTCACACTAGCAACCATTATACACATTATACACTAAAAAACCTTTTGTATATGGATGACATTAAATTGTACTCGGCTGACAAAAACGCACTTTTTCAGCTAGCTGACACAACTCAGCAATTTTCTAATGATATTTGAATGTCATTCGGAGATAAGTGCAAAATTTTGTCAGTTGTAAAAGGAAAAGTCCAAAATAACAGTTACCTACTCGGGTCAGGTGAATCGATAGAGCCAATGGATGAACAAAGTACTTATATATACCTAGGGTTTAACCAGCAGGCTTAGCCAAGTTGACAATCTATTATCGTTAACGCTAATAGAAAGCTAATCAAATGCGTGGGAATGACATCATCTCAACGTTAAGTCACGTGGTCAAAACAAACGAATAGAAAATTCGTAGACAAGTATACAATTTATCTGAGCGTTCAAAATGATAGAATGAAATATAATCGTTTCTACAATGTTTATCGCTAGATCCCATATAAATCGTAGCCAAGTTACAGTTTTGACAAGCGCTAACGAAACGATGTCGAAGTTTTTGAACGACCACTGAGCGATCGCCGAGACCCAAGAGTTAACGATAACAGCAGGCTTAGCCAAGTTACAAACGTTTCTTATCGAATCTCTTTCTACAATCGTTGACGCCTCGGCGTAAACGATTTGAGAAAACGCTAAGTTGATAGCCAACTTGACACGACTCAGTCGATCGCTCGTTCTCCAATGTTTATAGAAAAAACCTCTACTTTAGTCTATGGTGAGCGTTCCTACCCACGTCAAACTAACGTCAAACTCACAGTTGTTTACTTTATGCGCGGTCTGAACTTTTGTTTTGAATTGTTAAGAAAGGAATAATTCTTTTATGTGATAAAAAGTAAGCGAAATAAGGAACAAGTTCTTTTTATTATTGGTTTATTATAATATATCGTAGTGCGGAATGTAATTTTAAACATTACTGTGACTCGAAATGATATGATAAGTGAAGTGTTAACTTTTATAGGATCGAATCTAGATCTCGAGCAAGTTCGCAGCTTTATTGGAATTCATAGAAAGGTACGAAAATTATTAGTTATTTCGTAAATATCTTCCTGTGTTATTCGAAATTCTATCATACTCGGGCACTTGAAAGTTTGAAACATAAACAATGACGTGATACACGACACAGCTGAATCATAATAGACGCCTATTGTTATCGTTAACTCTTGGGTCTCGGCGATCGCTCAGTGGTCGTTCAAAAACTTCGACATCGTTTCGTTAGCGCTTGTCAAAACTGTAACTTGGCTACGATTTATATGGGGTCTAGCGATAAACATTGTAGAAACGATTATATTTCATTCTATCATTTTGAACGCTCAGATAAATTGTATACTTGTCTACGAATTTTCTATTCGTTTGTTTTGACCACGTGACTTAACGTTGAGATGATGTCATTCCCATACATTTGATTAGCTTTCTATTAGCGTTAACGATTGTAGATTGTCAACTTGGCTAAGCCTGCTGTTACGTTATGTTATGATATTGTGTAAACAATACACATCCAAGCGATTGCAGCCATCGCGACAGATTTGCTGTCTACTATTGAAGAGTTCCATTGTATAACTTCGAAGATCAGATTCACCAAATTTAAACGGGACCACCGCGGAATAATATTCGTCCAAATTAAAAAGAAATCATCGAAATCGGTTCACAATTGTCGAAGATATCGATAATATAAAAATTTAGAGAGTACCCTCGATTTCTCCAGGATCCCATGATTAGATTCTGACATGATGACCATGGGAACACATGGACAGTATACTGATTCAAACAGTGCCCATAAAATTTGAGGGTTGCCCTTAATTTTTCTGGGATTCCATCATCTGATCCTGACTTATACCTTCCATCATCAGCTTAGCAACATGAGATGATGATTACCAGGCACAAATATCTGAATTGTGTCGGAGAGTATATGAAAAACGTTGTACGTGCCTATAAAATTTGAGGGTTGCCCTCGATTTCCCTGGGATTTCATCATCAGATTCTGATTTGGTGACAATGGGACTACCTTTAGGCTTTCGAATAATAATTATGAAAATCGGTCTACAATTGGCGGAGAAATCGATGAACATAGGTACATAAAAAAATACATACAGTCGAACATAGAAACTCCTCCTTTTTTTAAGTCGGTTAAAAATTGTCAAAGGAGTTTTGGTGAAAAATTTGTGAACCGTTTACAATGGGTCTCCCTTGTTTGACCGAAAGGAATTTGACAAATTTTCACTTCCCAAAAAATTTTTCGCATAATTTCAGTTGCCAAATTATTACTTAGCAAAAAATCTATTCACAAAAAATTGTAACGCAAACCTAATGTTTGGGAAGTGAACGTTTAAACCATAACTTGTTTACCAACTAGTACTTTTAACATTTTTATTTAGTCAAATATTTCAGTTGGAATAACAGTTTTTACGCAAAATCAAATGATCCAAATATATAATAATAACCAATTTTTTTTAAATAAGTAATTATCCTAATCTAAATAGTTCAGTTCCGAGTAACCTACTAAAAACAATCTCTTTTTTCTATTAATGCAAGTCGTTTCTGGCACTCGCCGGCCGCTGCCGCGGCACCGCTCGCTACGCTCGCTCGGCTCGTGCGTAGGAGGTCACAGTTTTAACCTAACCTAACCTACCCATTTTGTTTAAAGAACAAATTAACCTAATCTAAATAGTTGAGTTCCGGGTAACCTACTAAAAGTCAAAAATCTTATTTTTGCCTTAATATTTTTTGTCTTAACAAACCATTTCACCAAACTTTTATTGTCTGAAGATTGTTTGCTGTAATAAATCATTTGATTAAAGACCAAATGCCATAATTACATTATACTTGGTAATATTTTAAAATCATTCGAAATATTGCAATGGTATAAAAAAAGGTTGCTAAAATTTGTTTGGGTAATGAAATTTTGTCAAAATCTTTTCGGCAAAACGGCAGGATCCCGTTTACAATACATGTCATGGTAATAGGCTTATCTCCAATAAATGGAACTTAACATACCTAATTGTTGAAATGGGGGTTTACTGTACACATCTGCGTACCCCCTCAGAGCATACAGGTGTGACGTTATGTTATGGTGTTGTGTAAACAATAAACATCCAAGCGATTGCAGCAAACACGACGGATGTTCTGTCTATAATGAAGATTTCCATTGATATCTCCGAAGATCACCATCAGATCTTGACCAAATAAAAAATGGGACCACCGCGGAATAATATTCTTCCAAACAAAAAAAAAATCATCAAAATCGGTTCACAATTGGCGAAGAAATCGCTGAACATCCACACAAAAAAAATAAAAAACCAAAAAAAAAAAAAAACCTCCTTTTGGAAGTCGGCCAAAAATCATCTTTATCTATCAAAATTGAACGCGTAAACAAAGTTTCGTGACCGTGCTACTAACCGTTGAAGAGTTCTCTCTTGAGGAGACGATCCTGGATGCAGGATTAAGGAATGTCTGTCATAAAAATGTGTTGTCACCAGAACCAAAGGTGTGTGCAAAATTTCAGCTCAATCGGTTGTACAAAATTGAGTTGTATTCCATCCGAACAAACATAGTACCTTCACCCCCCTTTTTAACCCTTCGGGGGTAGAATTATCAAAAACGCCGAGACACGTATAAATTAATTTTTAATCTTCAGCCTAAACACAAAATTTGAAGATCCTAACTTCAAAACTGACAGACTTTCATACAAACTTCCATCCCCTATTTTACCCCTTTAGGGGTGGAATTCCCAAAAATCCTTTCTTAGTGGAAACCTTCTTTTCACAAAGAACACACCCTCCAAGTTTCATGTCTCTAGGACCAGCGGCTTGGGCTGTGCGTTGATATATCACCCAGTCAGTCAGTCAGTCAGTCAGTCAGTCAGTCAGTCAGTCAGTTTATCATTTTATATATATAGATAGATAGATTGATAATTGTTTTTATTGTGCAAAAAAACCGACTATCTTGAAAAAAAAGTAACTGACAGATCCAGCTGGCTAACGAGAGCTTCCTGAGGTATTGGTTGAGGCTCTTGGGAATTAAGGTAATTGGCTGAAACGACTATCGGCACAATGATCGCCGAGTCCACGACCCACATGTAGACAACCTCGCGAGTCAAGTCATCTATTATTCAAATCAAATCAATTATTCGCATAGAATGTAGGTCTTGTATAAAAAAGTTGTTAGTAAATATTGTGAGCCGGGTACATTCTGCCTGAGTTTTGGCATGCAAAATTTAACAAATAATGTCAGTATCAATGAAATTATGAAATAATAAAGAAATTGATTACAGTAGGCACTAACAAATTATTTTAACAAGTCTTTATACAGGTTTATTCAGGTACACACAAAAATAGAAGATTTCAAATAATAATGTCAATAATATTAAATTGATATGAAATGTCACACAGGATCAAAAAAAAATAATAATAATCCCAGAATAACAACATTTCTGCATAAAAAGTGTAAATAAGATAATGACTAAAATTATGAAATTATTTTAACAAGTCTAGAGTATATAATAAATAATGTCAATACTATAAAACTGTTGAAATGTCACACATCGGGTCATTAAAAAAATCACTTAATGAGTAATAACATTTCTGTATCAAAAAAGCCTTGAGTTTATTTTTAAATTGTTGGAGAGTGTAATTTTTTATGCTGTCTGGTAGTTTATTAAATATTATTGGACCCATGCAAACAACGCTCTTCCTCAATAGTGCTGTTTTATAACCACCAACAATTAAAAGGTTTTTGTATTGACTTCTCACGGGACCTTTCTTGGCGTCCGAGACCTTAGCAAACAATGTTTTATTTCTTTTTACAAAAATTGCCATTTCCAAAATATACAACGACGGAAAAGTAAGAATTTTCAAAGACTTATTGTTAAAAGATTTTAAATAGATACGAATCCTTAAATTGTGGTGTTATTTACCTTCCTCCCGGACCTCGGTGACGAGCACACGTCTCATAAATCCACGCAGTTTTATTTTAATTATTTTTAAATCACAATTAAACTCATATAAATCCGTGCAAAAAAATAGGAGTGCATAAATCATAGGAGCAACACCATTCTCCGAATACTAAATCAGCCATCTTGAAGACCCACTGGCTCCACCCTCCTGCGCACGACCTTCTGGGCAGGACATAGTGCTGCCTCGCTCGCGCAACTCTCCGCCCACCAGCGAAGGACAAAAGGTACGCGCACCTTCATCAACATCACAGTAATTAGCTCCGCCTTGAAGGTGTCGTCGCCGCTACCGTACTGTCGTCTGCTATGCGCGCCTAGTACTTAAGAATTTTGAACATTTATTCAAATTGTAATCATTGAATGAAAGAGCTGGAGTGGTGTGGAGAGACTTGAAATAGACTACAACGTTACATCAGCTACATCATCTTTTACTAGGACCTCAAGAGACCTGACAGTATTTACAGATTATAGGCATACTGTATACAGGTTACGTTCCGTTTTACGCAGTTGGAAATACTACAAAGCAGTGCCCTATCCTTGAATTTCTCGCGCTCTGGTACTTACTAAATTAGAAAATATGCCAATAAACAGATCGCCACCAACAACTCCAACACCTACGTCATTACTACTGGCACCACTAAAGACTCCGTTGCATCACAGCTCCTCCGAACCTGATATTACAAAGACTGACCAGTTAGTCAGCATCGATGGTGAATTCCTGAACGTTACTCACCGTAGTAGCAAACGTAAATGCAT
This sequence comes from Noctua comes, assembly GCA_963082995.1. Lineage (NCBI taxonomy): Eukaryota > Metazoa > Arthropoda > Insecta > Lepidoptera > Noctuidae > Noctua > Noctua comes. The sequence goes on from OY720282.1 coordinate 232,916, forward strand.
TGAGTCAGGGATTTGCCAAGATATCGACCTACCTTCATTCATGTCGGAAATGAAAACCATGTTTCTCGAGTTCAAAGAACAACAAAACAGTAAATTTGAGCAATTATGTGCGTCGGTTGAGGAGATTAAAATTCAAAATTCGAGTATACAATCGACGGTTAACTTTCTGTCGCAAAACTACGACGACCTTAAAAATAAATTACAAAAAATGGAATCCACACAACTACAACAACAACAACACAACAACAACAACTACAACTTGAAACTGAACGGAAAAATAACTTAGCGTATTTGAAAACTCTAGAAGATAAACTGGAGAACCTGGAACGTGGTGCTAGATCGCCCTGCGTGGAAATTAGGAATATACCTATTAGTAAATCAGAATCGAAAGAAGGCTTACTAAATACCGTGGTTAAAATAGGGTCAAGCCTTAATGTTCCTATTCAGCCTCTCGAGATAAAGGATATTTTCCGTATAGGATCTAAAGACTCTGACACCAGGACAGTCGTCGTGGAATTTACGAGCAATTTACGGAAAGAAAAGTTCATTCAAATGTATAAAAGTACAACAAGGAAAACAATAAATTGTCTACCGAGCAACTGAAAATCAGCGGCCCGGCTAAACCCATATTTGTGTCCGAAAATCTTTCACCAAAGATGAAACGCTTGTTTTTCCTGGCCCGTGACTTTGCCAGCACTAATAATTACAAGTACTGCTGGATTAAGAATGGCAAAATTTTTGTCCGATAAAAGGATGGAGCCCAACACATCATGATCAGAGATGAGTCTGACCTTCCAAAAAAATGACTAGGTATCTATCAATTAATTATAGTGGGTCGTAGTAAGGTCGTTTTGCTTGAATGTTACATTGTTGCCGTAACTTACTACATAGAATTAAGTTTTCGTAGATTTAAAAATATAAAAGTTCTATTATCAATTATTATGCATGTTCTGAAATTAGGAAATGCGTCACTAACGTTATATTTTCATTGTAATATTACTATAAACACACATAACTACTTACACTCACTATACTCACAACGGAAGATGTATTCTGTTCAAACTCTACTGCAAATGGAATACTTCGGTGTCTCCTGTACAATCTCCAGTCATTTCGGATTATGCTATGTTACGTACAATAAATCAAATCACCTGTTGTTTGTTCTCAGCCTTGATAATGAATGACAACGTCAAAATAATGGATGATATAGAACACTTTTCAGCTTCAGCATCACATCAATGCTCCCCGGAACAAGTTGACTCATACCTACATAACGTTAAGCACGGCTTGAAAATTTTTCACGTTAACATCAGAAGCATCGGTAGCATTGCAAATTTTAACAACCTCTTGATATTGCTGCATCAAATAAAGACTCAATTTGACGTCGTGGTCCTATCGGAATGCTGGTTACGTAAATGCCCTAATCTTCCCTCCATACCGGGTTTTGTGTCTAATTACTCTGATCACTCAAACCAAAATGATGGAGTTCTTGTGGTATATACTAAAGTAGAGTTACAGTTCCTTTTAGAAAAGCCTATACTCGCCGATGCAAACTGTCTTGTTCTCAAATTTAAAAATGAGGTGGCGCTTATCGCTATATATAGGTCACCTTCAAATAGAAATATTCAGCACTTTATTACCAGTCTAGATGTAATCCTCAACTCACTAAATACTTTCAGAACCGTTATTTTGGTTGGCGATATCAATATAAACATAGCCCCTAATAGGGTTGATTCGAACTCAGACATGTACCTTAATGCTGTTGCGTCACATGCCATGTTGCCTGCTCTTGTGTTCCCGACACGCAACGATAGCTGCATTGACCACGTTATGCTAAAATCAAATAAACCAGCTATTACCTTAGTTCTTGACTCTCTCATTACTGACCATGCTCCTGTTGTAGTTTTTGTAATCTGAAATTAGATATCCCTAAATCACCTTCCTGTCAGCACCGTATAGACAATAATGCTTGCGTAGTGGCTCTTGAGAATGTTGACTTTACTCCCGTCACGAACTGTCAAGATGCTGAAACTGCGGCCTCCGTTATGGTCAACCTTGTTTCCTCAGTTGTTGATCAAAATAGCCGTGTTACTGTTGTCCTGAACCGAAAGCGCATTATGAAGCCATGGATCACACCTGGACTCCTTAAGTGTATTCGAAACCGGGACAACATGTATCATAAAATGAGAAGGGATGCTGAAAATACTACTCTGAAAATCACCTATAACCGATATAAATTTTTTTGCAATAATCTATTAAAGAAATTAAAAAGAGAATTTGAACGACATGAATTTGAAAAACATCGCAAGAGCCCGAAAGCTACCTGGAATCTCATTAGGACTATATCCAATCTTCAAAAGAGCAACGCCTCTGCCAGTGAGTTGTTATCTATAACTCCAGATCCAACTCAATCACTTGATTCTGTCAACGAATTTTTCGCAAACGTGGGAACAAAAATGGCATCTAAAATCATTAACTCCCCAAACTATAACTGTATCAACACTTCTGACTCTGGCACTTTGGACGTCCACCCTAACTCGATGGCTATTTTTGGCACGGACTACGAAGAGATAGATTGTCTTATTCGTGACCTACGACTAACTAGTGCTACTGGTTGGGATGGTATCCCCGCAAAAGTAATCTACAGTGCTAGAAGCACTCTTGTCCCAGTTATCTGCCACGTCTTCAACCTTGCCCTTACATCTGGTTTATTCCCAGCGGTGTTCAAAAAGGCAGTAGTGCACCCTATTCACAAGAGTGGAGACAGAGACAGTGTCAATAACTACAGACCCATATCTGTATTATCAATTCTGTCTAAGCTCCTCGAAAAGGTACTAAACAAACGTCTGCTGGATTACCTTAGCTCACAAAATATACTCGCAAATAACCAATATGGATTCAGATCAGGAAAAAACACAGAGGATGCGATATTAGAATTAACAGGTTCACTAGCTCAAAATCTTGACAACAAGGATAAATCAACAGCTATCTTCCTTGACCTTTCTAAAGCTTTGACACTGTCTCTGTCCCCCTTCTACTCAATAAACTAGAAAGGATTGGAATAAGAGGCCTACCGCTTACTTTGTTCAAGAGTTACCTTAGTGGTCGCTCGCAGATCATCAGGATAAACAACCACACCAGTAAGGAAGCATTCCTCACATACGGAGTTCCGCAAGGTAGTGTCTTAGGACCTACCCTTTTCCTGGTTTACATAAACGAGCTCTGCAAACTCGACTTAAACAACGCTAAACTGATTGCTTACGCTGATGACACTGTAATCCTGGTTCGTGGCAGTGACTGGAACGAAGCTCGACTTCGGGCAGAGTCAGCATTGCGAGTTACTATGAGATGGCTCACACAGAATTTGCTCACCCTCAACTTGGATAAAACCAAATTTATCACTTTTAGTCCAAGGAAAGCGTCACAGCCAGCCCCACCCTTCCGTCTGACAGCTCATGCGTGCCATACAATGAGGACTGACACCTGTGGCTGTCCTGAAGTTATGCGCACGGACTCAATAAAATATCTAGGAGTCTGGGTAGACGGCACGTTGACATGGAGTGAGCAAATCGAGTCGCTGGTTTCTAGGGTAAGAAAATTAATTTTTATTTTTAAAAATCTAAGGACGTCCGCCAAATTCTCTACCCTGAGAACTGTGTATTTTGCTCTTGCCCATTCCATTTTAACGTACTGTATTTCGGCCTGGGGTGGGGCTGGTAAATGTCTTCTGCTGCGTTTGGAGAGGGCGCAAAGGGCTGCCCTTAAGGTAATGGCCTTCAAGCCTTATCGGTTCCCTACTAGCGCACTGTAAGCGCTATGGAAGCTACCCACAGTAAGGCACTCTTTTGTGCTAAGTAAAGTGTTGCGAAAACACACAAACTTGTCTTTTCATCCAGAGTTTAGAAGACACAAACGTAGAACTGACAGAGTCTGCCCGACATCAAGTGTTAAATTGGAAATTGTCCGCCGACAGTTCATTTTCTGCAGTCCCGTGCTTTATAATAGAATAAATAAAGTGCTATCTATTTATCCATGTACTCTCCGGGATTGCAAAGGAATCACTGATAAATGGCTTCATAATCTCACATACGAAGAATTGGAGAACTTAGTCAAACCGTAAAGATCTTTCTTCCGTAGACATGCACGCCAAATACAAGTAGCGTGGAGTGTGCTCGTGGGGAGGTTCCACAGGCGCACTCTACACTTACATTCCACAGACACGCACTACACTCACATACAACACTCTCACATGCACATCAATTACTTACATAACATTTTTTTATTTTTTTTTTTTCTTTTACCTATGTTAATTTTTAACTATTTTAATTATTTACTATTTTAATGTTTGTATCTGGAACGCTGTCGTCTCCCTCCTGGAGGTGGGCGTTAATAGCTGTGACACAGTTTTTAACTAATGCAGCTATTTACGTACGCAATTACTTTGTGAAAGATGTTTTTGTTCCAATAAAGATATTTGATTTGATTTGAATATTAATATTCCAACAAACGCACGTATGTATCAAAATTTAATGTTTAATATTATGTTCTAATATTGCTATGTCATTCTATGGCGAAACATGTTCACAACCATATTCATAAGACCTTAATGTACTATGGTTTTACACAAATAAAATTATACTATTATATTCTAACTTTAACAAACCGGTTCGAAATCAAGAACAAATTGGATCTCTCTCAAGTAATTAGTACATCTTCGATGAACAACAACAACAACATTTATCATTTCATAAATTAAATGATCTCGAGGTTTTCGCTCGAGATTTTAACTTTCAACTATATTCCACTAATAGCCTTTCCCGATTTTTTCGTTTGCGGGCTTCTTAAATCGATTCTTAAAATCGCCAAAACTTTGGCTCCGGCATTATGAATAATTAATTTTCTTTGTGAAAACATTTAATCGTTCGGTCTGCGGCTGCGTACAAACGTGAAGGAAACATTCCGCTGTTTATAATAATTGTTGTAATTATTTCTTGTTATTTTTTTAATAGTCGTGTACCTGCTTGGGCGTTCCACTCGCTCCCCGCGCTCACTCTTTGAGACACGTGTGCAGAGGCGTATCTAGGGTGGGGCAAGTAGGGCACGTGCCCCGGGCGCCTTTCAAAGGGGGCGCAAAAATCGACAATTATTAAATTTATTTTTAAAATACACTACAATAAACTATTTCATACTGGTGGCAAAGTGTTTAGAGATTTCTATAGTTGCGATGTTAACGGTGGAAAGAAATATTGAATGTTCGTATGTAGGAATCTACAATCTACAAGAAAAAAGGTCAACCTGAAGAAATCCTAAAGAGTTACTAGAATTTATTGTGCAATATGGGGTTAAAAGCATATTTCCAAATCTGTGCATTTATATTCAAATTCTGCTTATAATTGTAGCCTATCCATCGCAAGTTGTGAGCGATGTTTTAGTAAGCTGAAATAAATACTTTCATATTTGAGGGCTTTGCAATGCTAAATTTGCTCAGTGTAGAGCGAGAAGAGACGAATACAACTAATTGCGAAAACATCACCGATATGTTTGAGTCGCAGAAGGCCAGGAAGGGACAGTTGTAAATGCAATTGTAAAGGTTTTAAGGACTTTTGTTTCAAAAAAAGAAATTAAATGATTTATGATTGTTTTATTTAGTGTACCTGTTTTTTATATTAAGATAAGTTACGAAGGGGGCGCAACTATGATGCGTGCCCTAGGCGTCATTTTTGATTGGTACGCCCCTGCACGTGTGACGTGAGGCAAGTTCAGCGCAGTTTTTACATTATACAGTTAAGTCAAATGATTTTTTTCATTTCCCTCTTTGTTCTCATGCCAGGAATCATTAGAATTCGGAATTAAGTTCATTTGTGTAAAATCACGTATGAACGTTAGTATCTTGTGTGGGAGTCGCTGTTATTTTTTGAAATACTATGTCCCTACTGCGTACTTACTTTCAGATTTTCCACTGCAAACTTTTCACATTTCGGGTGATATTAGAAAGTTATTTTGTTTATTAATTTTTAAACATATCTTTTATATTTTTACATATTTCATAATAAAACAAAAAAAAAACATTTAAAAATATAAAAAAATAGTAGCTCACCAGTATCGGGAACAGGGTCCGAGCTACCGTTGATCAGGGCTCTTGAGAGAGGAATCTCGTGACAATTCTAATAGTACTGCTTTCTGAATTAAGCCCTTGGTCTAGCTACCAAGTGAGAGCCTCCTCAGATGTTGTGGGGACGTGTGTCTGTCAAGTACTCTCTCAATATATTATCTCCCACAGTTCGAGCTCTACTGTATTGTATTGTATAACGGGCTGGTGTCCGCAACTCTTACGGGTGGGAAAATGATTCGATCCACCACAGCTCCCCGAGAAAGGCCAGCCATTCCTTGGTTTTGCTGACGATCTCGCGAAGAGAACCTGGGTCCCCGAAGTCCTTATAGCTTTTCTTATGTTTTATTTTTTATATTTCTTGTATTATTGTTAATTTCAATCATGTTTTGTCTTGTGCGACACAAATTAATACTTTTCTTTCTTTCTTTTACTTTGCCCTGTACGAGGCGACCACTGGGCAGAACAGGTACTGAACAGGTTATCGACGTGCAGCAGTACCCATCCCTTGATGTCGACCCAGGAGTTCTGTTAAAACAGAGCACGCCTAATATTGATCGGCTCCGCGAAGATCCCCTGCTCACCAGGGATAAGTATGCCGCATATAACTCGTCGCTGGATCTCAGCCCGCCTCCTGAACAGTAGCGGAGGTGCTAGTTGGTGGAGGTATTTCGGAGATGAGTGTCCTCAGCCAGGCTAAGGTGTGGTCGCTGCTGCACCACAATTTAAGGAACCTTTCGGTGAACACCGGCCTTACTTCGAAGGTCGATGCAGGTAAGTCCTGTTTGGGAGAGGAGGCCTCGGCGACTATCTTCCTCTGGATGGCCGCGAGCACCTGGTCTGACACCTCCTTGCTGATAAGCCCCGTGAGGCCGTCGTTAACCGTCGTGGGGGGCTGAGCACCTAAAAAGGAGGAAGGATCGGAACTGGTCCCAATCAGCGCCGAAGTCCTTCGTTTGTTACGGGACTTAGTTTTGGTGTTGACCACGATTCTCGCCGATACCGGACTGGTACGGTGGTACCCAGCGAACACAATTTCAGCCTCTTCAGATTAAAACGCTTCCACGCGGAGGATGTATGATTATATTACATCTATTTCGTAGAAAAAATATTAAGTATATTGTTACAGGCACAGATATGGCTGAATATCAAATCAGCAAATTTTACGTGTCCACGTTGAGAATCGAGGTGTATAATGATAGGAAGTTTCTGATTTTTTTTTGTAGTGAACTACGTAACTTGGTTCAATTAGGGCCACATTTATTTTTTTATAAGTGTATATAAATCATCAGGGAAAAAAAAATCGCCTTCAAATTCAAGTTTGGTGGCTTGTCCCAGTTCCATTTTTTGATGTAATTGCGTTCACCAAAGTAACAATTTGAGGTACAATAAAAAATAAACAATTTAGTTAGTATATGCATTAGTCAAATTATCTAAAAACAATTAAACCATTTTATAAAATCTTATTTAAAAGGACAGGACACTCGATCAAAGTTTGTCCAAGCAAAAATCAAATTTTTTCTGGCACTTTTTCAAATTACTATAACATGAAGTTTCGTGCGTGTGCGATCAATTGCGTCATTTATTTCGCATCTATCAGTCGTGCCATTAGTGCGATTAGTGTCAGGTGTGTAATTAGTGCGGTGATTACCCTCCAAAAACATAAGTACTCGCCTTGGGCGGAATGGGGGACAAGAATTGTTCAATTTTTGGTGGATCGATTTACTGTTGATTTTAAAGTGTTATAATAGTAAGCTACATGCTATAGCTAATGATTTGGGTGACCCATAAATCAATGACATTAATTTAATTTTAACTTAGAACCCTTATTTTTTAAGATTTTTTTTATGATATTACAGGCAATTTCAAATAACGGGCAAGGATTAAAAAAGACGCGAGTTAAAACTCGCGTCTTTTTTAATCCTTGCCCGTTGTCTTTAGCCTCAAAATCATATTTAATTGTAAAAGCAAACTTGACTTGGCCAGCCTGAGAGATTTAATCTAACTAACTACTTAGTTAACTCAGTGGCCAAACCAGAAAGTTGTACAGAGCGAAAAACTGAAACATTCGCAAAAATCCAGTGATATTTCAGTAGCTACGCGACGAATCTCCGATACAGACGCGCGAGTAAATGTATTGTAATGTATTCGTCGAGGATCTGTGCGCAGAACGATTGGCTAAATATGATACGCACAGAAATGCTAAAACATCGGCGTATTCGCGCCGATACCGTTGTGAAGCACCAAGACTATGTCATCGACGGGTACTCCACCTGTATCTACCGCCACCTGTACAATATGCTTGAATGTTTTCGCTCGTCGTAAATTGACAATTTTATTTCTATATGTCGTCTTGTAGTGGTGTGATGCCGGGGAAGATTCTTCTTCAGCGAGTATGAGAGACGAAAACCTAGGTGATTGTGTTCTAACGTCATGCTCGTAAAAGGGTGCCGGATGCCATGAATTGCTCAGTTTTATTTACTATGGTCGTTTCTAATGCTAATTAATCACAACTTTGTTATAAATACAAAACTTATTCGTAAACTGCTGCTACGCCGTAGTTGCAACATCAGTGTATTATTAGCATTTCTCATAATTCTATTAGTTTTAATTTTTTTCTTTACTTTTTTAAACAAGAATCTATAGTTTGTTTTCAGGACCACCAATTTTTTTAAATGTGCAGACATGGCAGCTTATAAAATAAATTATAATAATATGTTATCTATCTATAACAAGGAACTTATATACTAACTGGAATGAGGACGTGCAACGGAAAGCCGTTCCGATCCAGAAAAATTCGAGAGCGGATGTTATCTCTTTCTAATAGGGTTTCCAATATTTGTACTTACATTTGGGACAGTCATTCTGTTCTATCTTACTAGCACCCCGCTCCCCGCTTTGCATGGGTAGCAGTTTATTCACAATTATGAGGTATACAAAGATAGGGCGAAGCCGAAACCTACGTATACTGTAGTACTCTGTAATGGGATAGGTCTATAAAGTAACACTTATTTTCGTTCACGGTGGTCTACATGTTAGGTTACTTCCTTCACTTGTAAAGAGATTTTAAAGTGTACAGGGCTGCAATATTCACATAGATGAAGCATGAGCATGTAGCATATTCAAACAATACGTATTATTTGATAGCAAGTCAATCGACTCCGAGAAAAAAAGTTTCACAGAAAATTCAACCCACCATTTCACCCTCTTAGGGGTGGCATTTCGAAAAATTTCATGTCTCTAGGACCAGCGGTTTGGGCTGTGCATATATCAGCCAGTCAGTCAGGACTTTGAATTTTATATGTGTAGATAGATACATACACAAGGTACACAAACGATGCTGGTGTAGGTAACTAATGTTATGTTGGGTGCTGCGGGACCGGACTACTCCATTGAGTTTCTGTTAGAAGCAAAGTAACTACATTAAACTGAGTTCTAAGTTCATTGCAATTTCAACGAGTTACCATACAGCTTTTCGCTAACTGTTCACGACAGCTCTAACGTTTCTACCGGTAGACAATATTTAACTAGGTCCTCGAACTTTACGAACGTATATAAGAAAAGGTCAACGGATAGGACTAGGAGAACTATTCAATTAATTCCATTCACGTTGGTAGCACTACTGCGTCGACACTCAGGGAGTCATTTTGTCTAGAAAGTTGGTGATGATAGTAACATCGGCTTAAATAATTATGTAGGAACGGAGGTACGAAGGACATTCCTTATAGAAATAAAGTTTTAGCAGCCACGCGGGGAGTCCGGGGGACTTTTGTGCATTCTTTACTCCATCTGAAACAGTAGAGAGATGAGCACAATCTTATCGTACAACAGATCGTTATCGGTACATCGCAGTGAGCGTGATGCAGGAAGCGCAGTAAGTGGCATGTGTTCGATCGTAGCGTCGACCACGAGAGTCCTCGCGCCGCCGCGCGCCGCCTCGTACGTCGTGGTGCCGCTCTGCATCGCTTTACTATTTAACGACTCTTTGTATGCTGTACATTCGGCGCGGAGCCCGGGGCCCGCCCGCCCGCCAGGGGCCAGGTGTTCACCCGGGGCCCTCCCCTTGTGCCGACACACACGAGATAATTACTTAGCTGCGAGTTTATTGCATAAAAATGAATCTCATTTCAAGACAAGTATCAAAGAGGTCAGCCAGGCCAAAGTAGGGAAGTGAGGGTATGTTGTGGCACGGTCTGAACTTTCTGTCCATCTTCATATTCGAATGTTCGTAAGTGATCTAAAATCTTAACGTAATCTTCATATTCATTTAATTTTGAAGAGTATTCTATATTTGTGTCTAAGTATGTCTCTACATACCAGCTAGCAGTAGGTTAAACCGAATGATTAGCAAGTTATTATTCAATGAGTCATTAGCGACCAAACCAAAGCGTAACAAATATGCAGCATTTGTTGAACCACTGCAGTAATATATATGTATGTGCGAACATACGTTGATACATAAACCAGTAACGTGGCGTCATAATGTACCTAATGTTCGTTATTAGCGTCAGCACAAACGTCAGTTAATGCTTGAGTGCACTTTGCGGTGTACGGTGTGACCCTACAGATGGAGGACGACACACATACATCTAACCGTAGATGTATGTTGTACCGACAACGAGTGAAGGAAAAGCGAAGTATTATGAAATATCATATTTTGTGTCCGTTTTAATCATTGAGTTATTGATTAGTGGATGGACACGTGTGAAGAATGAGCGTACGTTATTATAAAGTAATGCATCGTACACAGTAATATTTTTCCTTCAAAGAGCATTATGACTATTTGCAAGGTAAGTTAGTACAATAATATAAGCGATGAGTTCTCTCAGTGAACATAGGACACAACAAACAGCGCGCAATTAATGCCGTGCGCACATAAGTGCTCCTCATGTGACGAAGTGCTTTTGGTAGTTTTTGAGTGGGTAATTAAGGTACACATGATTAAAACTGGAACCCACTTAAAAACACATTTATTAGCTTCAGATCAGGAATACAGAAACTTAGGGGGAGGTTCTTACACGCGTGTCTATAAACAAGTCAAAGTGATTACTTGAGTAAAAGTCGTTATTTAAGATACGAATTTAATTCTGTAGTCAAACTCAAACTCAAAGCATTTATTTATTTAAGACTATTACAGGCACTTTTGAACGTCAGAAAAAAAATGAAAGCGAAGCTACAATCGCAGCCACAAGGCATAATAACTTGTGAAAGTACTGTAGTTGCCTATTCCAAAGCGTAGATCTCTGGAGAAGAATGGCCAAGAAAATCCGTAGACCTTCTTTTAAATCAAAATATTGTTACATTTTGGTTACATCTTTCATGTTGAGATTATTCATAATTATGTATATGAGAACGATAGACTAGACTCAGACCAGATCAAACTTTTTTAATGTCACCTGTGGCGTAAAGCAGGGATGTGTTCTTGCGCCAACACTCTTTGCTCTGTACTTTGCAGACTGAAAGCCCGAACAAAAGTCTCTTTTACCACGATTACAGAGATAATGTACGCTGATGACCTGTGCTTCGTGGCGGACACTTGCGACAGTTTGCAGGCGCTGATAGGTGGCCTCAATGACGTTTGTTGTAAGTGTGGTCTTTCAATTAAAACTAAAAAAACCGAAGTTATGGCTATGAACGTAGACTAACAGCAGTTAGTTCCAGACATCCCAATCGATAGTGGCAAGCCGAAACAAGTAGAAAGCTTCAAGTATTTGGGTAGGATAATTACCAGTAAGGGGATCTCGACGCAGAGGTTAATCAGAGAATATGTGCTGCAGCAGCAGCTTTTGGCAAATTGCAGTCCAAAGTTTTCAGTTCGCACGATCTGAAGCTGACTACCAAGATCTCTGTGTACATTGCAATAGTTCTTCCCAATCTTCTGTACTCGTCGGAAACGTGGTGTCTCTATAGTAGACATATGCGGACCTTGGACAAATTCTTTCTTAAATGCCTCCGAAATATCATCAACATCCGATGGTCGGACCATATTAGAAATACGAACGTCTTAAGGCAAGCCAAGATCTTTGGCATAGAGGCCTACTTGATGAGACGTCAGCTCAGGTGGTGCGGGCATGTCTCTGAATGCACGAAGAGAGACTGGCGAAGCGCATCTTTTATTCTGAACTCCATAAAGAAAACGGAAACGTCGTGGTCAATTTTTACGTTACAAGGATGTTCAGAATAGACACTTCGAAAGTTGCGAAATTGACCCCTTAGTGTGAGAAAAGCAGGCACAAAATCGGCCCGAGTGGAGACGTCGTGTGCATCGGCAAGTCAACGCCTTCGAAGAGAGTAGAAGGTCGCAGCTAGACTTAAAGCGTGATAACCTTAAAACTAGGACACCAGCAGTTATTCCCTACAATTTCGTCAATGGTGTTCTGACATGTCCGCTTTGTGCTCGGAGTTTTTCGGCCAAAGTAGGGTATGCTAGCCACTTGAGAGCACATGATAGAGCAGCACACCAAAGCTCTCGACAACCTCCCTAGAAAGCCATCGAATGCAGTCGCTGTGGCCGAAATCGGCTAGATAGCATCGTCATCATGCGAGAACGATGTATAAAGACGTGCAAGTTAAGAGCGTTCAGAGTAAAAAAAATGACGATGACCAGTCCTTACTGACTGCGCCTGTGGTTAAGCGTGAAGTGAGCACATTCCAAAGACAGTGCCGCAGCCTTGAACCGTAGGGGTTCTCAGTACCCATGTTGTAAGGAGATTGAACAAGAAGCATGACAGCGTGATAAACAAAGATAAACTGTGGAATGGAATACACATCGTGAAGTAGAATATAATACATAAGATTTACTCTTATAAGTTAGTTTACCGAGAACTTACATTGCCGGCAGCCACCTCAAAAGGCTATAATTACACAAGATGGGACGTGGCTACCGGAACCTAGGTTAACCATGAAAACACAATAAAGTAGGAACTCACCCTAACACAAAAGGTTTTATGAAGAGATTGGCGAAGAGCCGGAAAAAGGAATGATTCTGCATAGGATGCATCTTTAATAGCGGTTGAGATCGCTGTCTAGTGATAGCGTTTATGCCACAGACACAAATTAGTCACTTGTAGGAAACCGACTGATGACGCTACACTCATCAGGCAGGAGACATAGTGCAGCTCTCACGAGTGGCGCACGGTTTATGTTTCCAGTGGGTACATTGCTGGGGAGGGCAGAGGGGTCAGGTGGCTCCAACTCTTCAGTAAACGTTAAAGTTTTTTTACTTATTTGATTGGCAGAACGTTTCAACGTAGAACAGTCCTAGCCCCGACGCATGGCCTCGTACACAAGCAGCTGTGGCGTGTTACTGCTCGTCGCAAGGCGTCGTAACAAACTTGTCTGCTCATCATCTGCCTAGCCTTTTCCCAACTATGTTAGGGTCGGCTTCCAATCTAACCGGAGGAGCTGAATACCAGTATTTTACATGGAGCGACTGCCTATCTGACCTCCACAACCCAGTTAGTACTAGTTAATACAATACCCCTTGGTAAGACTGGTTGTAAGACTTTTTGGGCCACTGACTAGCTATAACGACTGTCAAAGATCTACAAATGACAGCCGGGACCAACGGCTTAACGTGCTTTCCGAGGAACGGAGGAAACTCGGTATGTAATGGGTGGTCACCCATCCACAGACCAACCTAGGCAAGCACGGCTTAACCTGAAGATCGACCCGAGCGGCTGTTATTATTTAGCCACGAGCTCCTCCTGCTCCGTCTGTTACTGTATCTAATTAAATTCGGCTAATTTTCTGCTCAACTTATTGAATAACTAATGGGAAATTATAAGTCTAGCCACAAAATTATTTATTGGCCACGTGATTAAACTTCTAATTTTATAATTAAGCAACGGGAAAATGACATAGCCTCTAATAAACTAATTCGTCTTTTTGACAACGCCATCTAAATGTTCTATAGAAAGCATCAAGTAAAGATCATCAATTATTGTGACTTGTCCTTCTTATTTATACATTGCCACCTAATTTACTAACTCGGCCACGGATTTTATTTTACATCTCGTCACCATATTACGTTTTACAGCTTCAACACAATGCCCTCAAAAAAATATAATTCAAGCTTCTACAGAAAGCATCATTTATTATAAGTTAGCATGTAAAATAATACATCATATTCTTTTATCGTGAAAATAGCCACTGCATGATTTGGCGCGAGTACGCGAAACAACAGCCAACATGTCATCTCGTAAAACAACGTTTGAAATAAAAACGTTTTACTCATAAAAATTCAACTCATTAAATAGGCACAACGGTAATTTTAATTAACGGAACAACAAATACTTAGGAATCAAGAGCGAGCGAAGTGAGTTCGGGACTTGGGGCACCCCAACTTTAGGTTAGGTTACTTTAAACCCAGCAAAAAAAAATAGGAGCCCCGCGCAGCGGGGCTTCGTCGACTACGCCTATTACAAAATATTGATATTATTTACCTTGGACTTTAGGTGAATTTCTGCACTAAAAACTTACGAGACTACCCAAAAAAACAGCTTAATACTTTGTGACTGGTTTAGAATATTTATTATAAAGTGATATTTAGGGGAAACGTGATTTTGCCAAAAGAATCAAAATATGTATTAAACGAAAAATGTATAAATGATTAAATATCAACATTTGTAAAGCGAAGCGTTTGCAAAAGGAATGCGTGTAAAGTGATTGTTTAAAAAATGAAACATCTGCGGAATACGTTGTTAGTGAAATAAATAGTATATGAAACGTTGGTTGTAAACTAAAAATTTGTGAAAGGAATTTAGGTAATTATACATTAATGAACCGGCCAATATATTATTTGATGACATTTTTAGCAAAATTTTGACGATCAATTAATATGGGATGAGTTACATTTTAAACGTACTGAGTTAAAAAATTAGAAGCTAAATAAATATATTTTTTGATGTCATTTAATAGTATTTTAGAAGTTTACTGTTAGAATGCATGTTACAAATTTAGATGCTAAAAAATAACCATCATGCTGAGTTGTATTTAGAGTGGTTTACATAGACGATAACTAGTGGCTAGGATAGTATTATTTAGATGCTCGTTAATTGTGGCTGACTTAGTAATTTAGAAGTCAACATAAATTATTGCGAATAATGCCATTAAAAAGAAGCCTGTTTAATTAGCACCCATAAATAATTAATTAAGTTTAATACTGGATAATTTTTATTTTTTTATTTTATTGAATTTGGGTGGCTTATAGTAAACAATATAAAAAAATATAATGAGACAATCAACGAGAAGCCATTTACAAGCCTCCAAGTACCTGCACAGGCAGGAAAGCAGACGCAACCACGATTAAAATTCATCAGAAACAATGCAGCTTTTGGACAAGGCAGTACTAATTGTAATAATCCTCAATCGATATGTTTGCAAACAAATCGATTGAGGATACTACTGTATAATATATACATCATTTTGAATTTGTGAAAAGTTATGGAGACTACTCGCTGACGTACATGAACTAATAAACGAGAAGAACGCGGCCATCCGTGCCTAGAGCAACTTTCCCTGCGACGCGAACAAAGCTCACATGCGCAACTTACAGCGTGCTGTAAGGAAGCGCATAAGCGAGCATCGTTGCACTCGATGGGACAAGGTGCTCAGTGAACTCGAGCCCACCCACCTAGCTATCTGACAATTGCAAAGAAAGATGCGTACAACCGACAAGGCTTCGATGCCTCCTCTCACCAGCCCCGACAAGAGCGTGAGGGAGAATGCCAAGCCGACAGCCTGAAGTTTCAGTGCTCTTGCAGCTCTCAACCAGTAGACAAACGTCACCTCGACATGGTGAAGTCGAAGATAAAGCCGCCCTCCCTCCCGTCGGAGACCCCGATGATCATCTGCATCCAGTCACACCTGAGAAGTGCATGATATCATAAAAACAAGCACCCACCTGATGGAATTACCAATAAGCTGCTCAAACTCCTCCCCGCCCAGCTAATAGTGTTAATGGCAGCCATCTTCAAAGGCGCCTTGAGCAACAACTTCTTCCCCTAGGTATGGAAAGAGGCCACTGTTATTGGTATCCAAAAACCCGGTAAACACAAGAAGGAGCCTTCGAGCTACCGGCCTATCAGTCTTCTGAATGCGCTCGGCAAAAATCTATGAGAGACTAATTTATAAGCGGGTCAAAGACTTTGCCAAGGCTAACAGTCTTGTTCCCAATGAGCAATTCGGCTTCAAGGCCGAACACTCGTGCATCCAACAGGTCCACCACATCGTCGAGCATTTGAGCGCGGGCTTCCAGCGTGAAGCGATGACGGGCGTGTTGTTTTACGACATAGCGATATCCTTCGACAGTCTGACACAACGGCTTATTACACAAGCTGTTCCAACTGGGAGTACCAGACCGTCTCGTGCTCATCTTACGAGACTTTCTGTCGCATCGGGGAAAGTCTCTCCTCACCCCATTCGAGCCATGCGAAAAAGCTGTCGATCTCAGTTTCAGCGTTTTATATTCGAACATTGCCCAGCTTATACATATGTACTCGAGTCTGAGTAAGAAAGAGTAGCCAGGGAAAACACAAGTAAGTCCCTCAGGTCTCCGTCGTCTCCCCGCTTATATTCACGCTGTTGATGTTCGCAGACGACACGGCCACCTACTACACTGGTCGTTGTAAGAACGTTGTCGGCAAAACCCCCCAAACCTCAGCCGACGTCGTAGGCGCTTGGTTCCGGAAGTGGAGAATCGAGGTTAACCTCGATAAGAATCAGGCGGTTCTTAATACTAAACCGCGTATCAATTCCACCTCCCCCAGCCCGGTCTCTATGTATGGTAAGCCTATCCCTTGGGAGAAGCAAACCAGATACCTAGGAGTCAAACTCAACCACCATCTGTCCTTCGGGACGCACATCATAGCAGCACGTGACCGAGCCGCCTTTGCTATGGGTAGGCTCCATTTCCTGTTAACGGCAAAGAGTGAGTTGAGTTGCGCCTCTATGCCGCTGTGATCCGTGCCACCATGACATACGCTTGTGTCTAGTTCGCGCACACCAAGCCTAGATAATATATCTATAGGATGCAGGTACTCTGATTTGATTGCAAAATTGCCGGTCGTTGTGAACAGACGTATCGAACAATAATTGCAATAAACAAATAATCACTTGCGAAATTGTGACCTAGTTACCAATACCCAGTAGTACCGCATACTCATACAGTACATTTGTGGAAAGTGTATTATTAGTAGAAATGACCGGTGTTTAACAGGAACAATATAACCTGCTTCACGATGGAGGATAGTCCATTCCACCGGAGTAGTAAATGTGTTCGCTTCTACACCTGTGCCCGTGACCGTACCCGCCTCTTCCTCTCAAGCGCCTATCCGAAGAAACGATGCCCCTGAAGTTGTCTCGACGTCAGAAATCCAGAACTGGATGGCTATTATCGAGCAGAGCCTGAAGGAAGTGTGCGCTATTGCAGATGAGGGAAAGCTGAATGTGGAGCAGAAAACGCGCATCACTAACCTATGCCCGAAGATTAGTCACGGGACCTCGCAGATGGCCGTTATGTACCAGTCCGTCAAAACTAGAGCCCTCCAATCGCAATACACCGTCAGAACTCTCGAAAACCAACTCGATCTTTCGCAGCAGCTACAGAACCTCAAGCTGAGCATCGAAGATTCGACGAAATCTGCCCAGGTATCTTCCTTTGCTGACATGGTAAAGAAAGGTGCCAATACTTTTATCCAGTCAAGTCATGTAAGTTCTGTGGCCATCTATCCGAGTGACAAATTGAAGACCAGCGATGAGACTAAGACTCTTGTCCAAAAAATTATCAGCCCCGAACAAATGAAGCTCCACGTGAGAGGCTTGCGCAAGACCGAGCACCGAGACGAAGGACGATATCGAGAAGCTGAGACAATCGGTGCAGCTTACTAAATCAGGCCTAACAGTCGACGAGCCCCATAAAAGCAAGCCTAGGGTTGTAGTTATAGGAGTGCCGACATCCATGCAGGAAAATGAGGTTTTTACCTGTGTTTACAACCAGAACCTAGCCGAAAAACTTCAGGATTGCAGCCTTGAGACGTTTTTGAGTTTAGTTAAATTAAGTCATAAGTCAGGAAAGAAGAACTCCGAGACATGTAATTACATTGTTGAAGCACCTGCAATCATACGCAAAGCCCTGATATTACAAGACCGAGTTTTTGTAAATTGGTCATCATGCCCTGTGAGAGACTTTACTTTGATCACACGATGCTATAAGTGTCAGCAGTATGGACATGCGATGCGGCCAAGTCATGTCGACATACATCATATACCTGCGGCCACTGTGGTGATCAAGGTCACTCTGTAAAAGAATGTCCAAAGAAGGCTGACGAACCAAAATGCGCTACTTGCTTGCATTTCAAAAAGCCAGACAAGCATAGCACAGGTGCTGCTGACTGCCCGGCGAAAATAATGGCTGAAAAAAGGTACATCAACTCTGTAGATTACGGAGGCGCCTAAGAGCGCCGTTAATTCGTTATTTTTTCTGACCCTTTATATTTTATATTTTTATTTAATCTACCGTTATGATAAATAGTTTAATTAATGATTTAGATAATTTCTCTGTATCCGAGTCCAAAGTTTGTGAAGCGGAAAACTGCAAACAATATCTATCCGGCTACAAATCTCCACTAACCGTATTAACACAAAATATTCGCAGTGTTTTTAAGAATTTTGATAGCTTAGTACATTTCAGCAACGGCTAAACATAAATTGTGACGATATGGCGGATCGGAATTTGCGATATTAGCATTATATCGACCTCCTTCTTTTAAGAATACTAGCAATTTTACCGACTCTCTGAATGAGACCTTGCAGAACCTGTCATCCATCAAAAACACGATTGTAATTGGAGATATTAATATAAATATTCTTCCGGGAAGTGCTGATGCTTCTGCTCAGGACTACCTCAATCTATGCGCCTTTCATGGCCTGCTCCCAGCACATAGCTTTCCTGCACATAATAGTGGCTCCTGTTTGGATCATATTATGCTTAAATCGAATTTTCCTTCACTTGCACTTGTTGTTAACTCAACAATAACCAATCACAATGCTGCCCTACTAACCCTAAATTGTAAATTACCTAAACAAGACACTCGCAAAATTTTAAAACTGAATATAAATAGACTTGAAGAAGATTTACGCATCATCGATTTTGATCCAGTCTATAATTCCGCTGACCCGCAGTTTTGCATGTTGTTTGTAATTGAAAACTTACGAAATGCAATTCAGAAAGACACAGTCGTATCGCAGGGTACTCCCTTTCTTCTCCTAAAATTGTTTGTCCGAAAATCATTGTCCATAACACGTTTGCTATAAACTTCAGTAACCATAATGTTCAAACTCCCGAAATTTTGTTTAATATATCTTTAGTTCTAATAGCATTCTGTCATAATATCGAGTACTATAATAATTGAATCTCCTAATTTTACATGACCTAAAGTCATATGCTCTAAGTATTATGTTATATAATGTGTATTATTCCGAATGTTAATTTATAATATTTTTTTTAATCTTAAAACATTTGCTAAAAATTAGGTTTTAGTGACAGAAACGAATCGCTGTAAATCCGACTCCACGCAGTCTTGTCTGCTCTACCCCTAGAGTGTAATATAAAATCGCGTAGGCGCGGAGGGGCGAGGCGGCCCGCCAGTTGAGGAGCAGGTAGTTGTAACGCCCGCCGCCGCGGCTGAGGCTGGCCGGCGAAGCTGGGCAGCAAGCCGAAGCTGCGATGGTGAGCGTTAAACCCATCTGCGACGATAAACTCGCATGGGACCGCCAGGGCCTCGCAGCGCCGGAGCCGTGACAGAAACCATGCCTGCTGCATGTTGCATGCTTGCATGCTGCATGCTTGCTTGCATGCTGCATGCTTGCTTGCATGCTGCATGCTTGCTTGCATGCTGCATGTTTGCTTGCATGCTGCATGCTTGCTTGCATGCTGCAATGTTCTAAGAATATTATTATTATAAATAAACATTATATAGGGTTATTTTCCAAAGACCAGCCAAATTCTCAGATGTGATGCAGTACATCATTCTGAGCTCCCCCACGTAGAAATTTTTCATCGGTTATTAAAAAAAAATCTGCTGTTTCCTACAAAAGTGCAATACCTACACGGGCAAAATGTATGGAACAGCTGTTTTTTTTAAATAACTTAAAAAAAATTCTACGTGGGGGGGCTCAGAATGATGTACTGCATCAGATCTGAGAATTTGGCTGGTCTTTGGAAAATAACCCTGTTTAGTTTGAATTTAGAACTTAAAACTTTTATTGAAAACGCTTTTATGTCTTTTGTATATTATTGATTGTAATATTTATGACTAATGGATTTAGGACATATTATATTTAGGGATTTCAATTTTATGGCATGTGATATTATGTGTTAAGTTCGGGTAAGTTATCATTCGGAAAAATGATGATTAGGACAAAAAAAGTTATGGCACTTTAAATTATGGATAAAAAAGTTAGGTGACACAATAGAGAACCGCATCGCAGTTGAGCAATAAAATCACAACATAAAACCATGGATCACACCGGGTCTTATTCGCTGTATGAAACATAGGGATAAACTGCATTTGAAAGCTAAATCTAATCCAGAAAATGCAGTATTAAACCTTTCGTACAAAAGATATCGAAATTTTTGTAATGACCTCCTTAAAAAAATTAAAAGCAACTACGACAAAATGGCATTGGAAAAGGCTGGAACAAATAGTAAAAAGATCTGGAAATATATTAAAGACGCAACTTATACCGCAAAACAATATGAGTCATCTTCAAGTTTATTACAAGCACACTCGTCACCGGTGGAATCCGCTAACATAGCAAATAATTTCTTTGTTAATGTGGGTAAGCGTCTGGCAGAAAAAAATTTGGGACTATCCCAAAACCTAACGAGCACTCCTTTAACATCTAACACTGCTTTAACATCCTTCGCGCTGCTAGATACTGACGAGACTGAGGTAGAAAATATAATCATGACCTTGAAAGAAGACTGTGCAGTTGGCTGGGACAAAACTTTGAATAAAATTATTAAAAAATTTAAGGACATTTTGGTACCACTGACTTAAATTTTCCGTATTTGTTTATATTCAGGTCATTTTCCAGAGTGTCTTAAAAAAGCTGTAATTGTCCCTGTCTATAAATCAGGCAGCAAAGAGCAAGTGACAAATTATAGACCTATTTCTTTACTGCCTTCTATGTCAAAAATATTGGAGAAAATAATAAACAAAAGGTTGTTGAAATATTTGGAAGATAAATCGATTCTGTCTGAACGGCAGTTTGGATTTAGGCCTAAAGTTTCAACTGCCGATGCGGTACATCATCTGACTGACTATCTAGCGCAAGAACTTGACAAGGGTAACCACACAGTAGGAATTTTCCTGGACCTTGCCAAAGCTTTTGACACAGTTTCCATTCCAATTCTGTTGCGCAAGCTTGAGATCATGGGTGTAAGAGGCACCCAGCTGAAAATATTCAAAAGTTATTTAGAAGATCGTTCCCAGTGCGTAAAGATTGGCGATGTTGTCAGCTCTGTTCAAAAAAACACATTTTTTGGTGTTCCCCAAGGAAGTATTCTAGGGCCCACTCTATTTTTGATCTACATAAATGACCTTTGCAATCTTAAGCTAGAGCATGGCACTATTATAACTTACGCTGACGACACTGCTTTACTTTTTTCGGCTGACTCAGAAAATGAAGTCTACAATTTTGCGCAACACGGCTTTAATATTGTTTGCTTCAAAATAACTCACTAACTCTAAATGCAGAGAAGACAAATTACATTAAGTTTTCGATGCGCAAGCACATATCGAATATCTCCTCAGCTTTGCATGCTCACTGTTGCCCAATTCCTGCAGATAGCCAGTGTAAGTGTCCCAAGATTAAGAAGACTGATAAAATAAAATACCTGGGTATTATAATAGATGAAACCCTTTCCTTCAAACAACATATGGAAGCTCTAAATAGTAGAATTCGTAAGCTGATATTCGTATTCAAAAAGCTAGGATTTATTACAGATCCAAAAATACTTAGACAAGTTTATTTTGCTCTTTGTCAATCAATTCTGACCAACTGTATTACTTCATGGGGTGGGACGAGTAAAACTCTTTTACTGCCCATTGAAAAAGCTCAAAGAGCAATTCTCAAGGTGGCTACTTGCCACCCTTTCCTTTTCCCCACTAACCTCCTGTATAAATCTTGTGAAGTACTAACAGTTCGACAGTTATTTATTATGAGCACTGTACTAAAACAACACGCAGCACTTCCATACAGCACTGAATTTACTAAAATAAGACGGAAAGATTTAGTTTGCCCTCAAAAACCGGACCACTAGTATATAACAGGCTAAATGAAAAAGAAAACATCTACCCTTTAAATCACAGTAACTGCAAGAAAACCCTTATGGAAGCTCTTCAAACTATGTCCTATGAAGATACAGAGAAGTTATTACTAGTGCTAAAGTAAATATTGTTCATATTATTGTTATTTTTTAATTAGTTAACTAAGTTAAGATATTATAATTGTAAATACCTTTTTTTACATAGGTTCCAATAAGTTTAATATGATATGTGATTATTTAATCAATTAATGTTACCCCAATCGCCTGAAACACAGGATTACCTAGTTCAGGCACACATCATGGCAGAAATGAGCGCCATCTATCATTGACGCGTTAACATCGGCTCTGTGATTTATAATGTAAATAAATAGTAAAAAGTGTTTATTTCTAAGGGAAAGGTGATTTAACTGAACAATAAAAGTGTGACGTTCGGACTGGAATAATAACAATGTGCAAAATTGACATTAAAGTGAAATAACACAGTGAAAAATTTGTGACAATACCAATCAACAGTGAAAATAACAATATGATGATTTTCTGAGTGAACATCGCCCTTAAATACTGATTCCCGAACGACTAAGACCCAAATAAACAATTATCAAAACATATTACGATTCGGAAAACAAAAAAGTGAAAAAATGAGTAACGGCTATGTCATCCAAAACAAATTCAAATTATGCAAAATCACTATGATCGCGCTACGTAAGTGGTAACAGCGCCATCTAACGAATCCATTGCGTACTGTCTACTAAGATTGTAACTTCGATTGCTATCGTACATCCCTAGCAAGTTTTGACGCTGTGACCCACAAATAACACAGTGATCAATGGATAGATGTCGCTGTGTATAGATCAACGAACTGGCATCACTATTTCGCCTAAGAATTCTATGACACGTTTGGCCTAGGGGCCGCAACTCCTACCCTAAAGTACGGTGAGGCGCGAGTTCAAATCCAAGATTCGAAGCTTCTTTTTCCATGTTTTTACATAAAAGATAGTTAATTCGACTGCATCCAACATGAATTTCCTAGAAAATATTACGTTCCGCCGTACTAGGACTAAATCAGACTCAATGTTGAACGACAGTGAGGTAGCTGCTACGCGCGCAACATTAAATGACACAGTCACTAGTGTACCGGAGATGTCCGACGATGATGACGAAGTAATCAAGAAACTACGAGATCAAATTACTAACCTCACACTTGACCTGCAGAGTGCTCACTTAGAAATTGAAGAATTGACAATGGAAAATAATAATCTCAAAACAATGAATATTAATCTGAGCAAACAGAACAAGCTGTACAAGAAAGTCACTTACAGTCCAACAAAAATAAAGTCACCTAGCACAAAAAATGCAAAAAATGGTAGCAAAAATCATAAACACACGCAAACAGAGACAATGGAGCTAGAAGAAAATAAAAAAACACCAGTAAAAATAAAATGCAAAAACCCAAAAGTGGTGACAGAATGCAATAAACTTACACCGCCAGCAATAAACCAATGCAGAAATAATACAGACGGAAATCAACCGAAGCGCAAAAAAATCTGCGTAATAAGCACAGACAATAAAAACAAATTGCTTCATATTGCACAAAATACCTTTGAGAAGTGCGAACTTTGCCATTACATCACCCCTCATGGAACTATAGAAGTTCTGTTAAAGGGTATAAGAGAAAAGTTGTCAGAGTTCACTCTACAAGACTTTTGTATTATATTGATAGGTGAGGAAGACTTTAAAATAACAAATAAATATTTTGATAGCATTTTAGCAATAAGGTTAATGCTGCAAGAAGTCTCGAACACTAATATAATTATCTGCACGCCGACATACAAATTCTTCACAAACAACTACCTATATAATTCAAGAGTGGAAAACTTTAATAATTTATTATATCTAGATACTATCACTCATGGTCACGCATACTTTATGGACAGCAATATGAACCTTAACTATGATGCCACTATGTTCAACAAAAGCACGGGTGCAATCAATTACTCCGGAATGCAAGCAATTTTCAGGGATATTTTCAAAATGACTATAGACATACAATCAGCAAACTGTGACTTTCAACAACCTGATGACCAAATGAAGACAGTAACTGAATCTGAGGATAGGCAGTTTTTTCTTTAGTCGTATTAATGTAATGCACCAAAACATTGCCGGACTGTTAAACAAATCAGACATGTTAACCGTGCAATTAGAAGTCCTAGAAAATCAAGGGACCACTGTAGATGTACTCTGTTTAACAGAGCATTTTATAACATCTGGACATGAGAGTTTATTACACATCCCGAATTTCCAACTAGCTGCTCTTTTTTCACGAGGTACAAATCGGGGTGGAACTTGTATTCTGGTGAGAAAAGGGCACCAATACAGGGAACTACCAGATGTTGCTAAACAGTCTGTATCAGGCGTTGTTGAATTGTGTGCTATAGAATTGACATCATATTCAATTATAGTTATATGTGTTTATAGAGTACCAAAATATAATTACTTGACTTTTTATGAAAAACTTGACATTGTATTAAAAAAAGTTTGCTTACTATCGAATAAAAAAATTGTGTTGTGCGGTGATATTAACATTAACGTACTGTTAAGAAATAGGATTACTCTGGACTTGGAACACTTCCTACTTAACTATAATTTGACTCTAGCTTTGAACCAGCCTACTAGACCTCATAGTAATACATGCATTGATAACTTTGCACATAATCTAAGAAAAGGATGGAATACGGAAGTTATTGACCTCATGTTATCGGATCACACATCACAGATACTTAAAATACCAGTTAATAAAACGTGTCGCTTAAAATTCTGGAAAACCGTAAAAAAAGATTACTCCAAAGAGAACCTTGATAAATTTAAGTCATGTATAAAAAAAATATCCTTTAAAGAAGTCTACGAAAGTAATGATGTAAATGTGGCCTATAACTCCTTTTTTGAAATTTTCTCTTTGTTTTACAATCTCTGTTTCCCAGAGAAAATTATAACTATTAGCACAAACAAACAGGTAAAATGGATATCTCATGGCATAAAAACATGTAGTAAGAGACAGAGACGGTTATTGTGGGCTTACAGACTACACCCATCAAAACAAGTAAAAATCGACTTAAAAAAATACAATACGCAGTATAAAAAAATTGTTAGACTAACTCAGAAGGCACAAAATAATTACTTTATAAACAACTCGCAAAATAAATCCAAAGCCACATGGCAAATAATCAATAGATCTAAAATTAACCTACCTAAAGAACAGATACTGACTATAAAAACCGGAAATTTGACTTACACAAACCCAAATGACATAGCAAATGCATTTAATGATTACTTTATAGATGACATTGAGAATAATTTAATAAATGACATTAAAATAAACAATAGGTTAGATAATTTGACAATGCAATCAATGTTTATGCAGCCTGTGCTAGAATCCGATATTATTTTAGCCACAAAGACGCTTAAAAATACTAGCACGGTAGGTATTGACGGTATAACTACAAAAGTAATTAAATATGTTATTGAGCAAATAGCACCTGCCCTAGCACATATTATTAACATAGGGATTATCGAAGGTGGCTATCCCGAAGGCTTAAAAAAAGTCATAATAAAACCGCTCCACAAAAAGGAAGAAAAGATATATATTAAAAATTACCGGCCAATAGCTAAAATTCCTGTTTTTTCCAAAATATTTGAAAAAGTTATTTTAAAATCATTATACCAATATCTTCACAAATATAATATTTTGTGTGAAGCACAATACGGTTTTCGGAAAAATAAAACAATTAATATGGCTATTTTTGACTTTTTAAAGAATGTAATGCCTGCTGTAGATAAAAAGACTCCCATCTGCGCTATTTACACCGACATGACTAAAGCCTTTGATTATGTTGATCACAAAATTCTTCTAGACAAATTGCATTGCTATGGCATCAGAGGGAACATTTTAAAACTACTAGAATCATATCTAAGTAATCGATTGCAATGTACTGAAATCACTAGAGTGTGCGCAAATACCAAAATAGAACGGACGTATGTGTCGAATTTCAGGAGTATAAAACATGGAGTGCCCCAAGGTAGTGTGCTTGGGCCACCCTTATTTCTCCTTTATATAAATGATTTGCCAAAAGCGGCACAACAACAAATGGTTTTGTTTGCGGATGACAGCACTGCCATAGTTAAATGTAATGACTTAAATACTTATCAATTTGACATTAACAATACTCTTACTGACATAATTAATTGGCTTAACATGAATAATTTAATAATCAACCTTAAGAAGACCAAAGTAATGCATTTCCACCAAAGAATCGAAGCACCAAAACTTTTTGTCAACTACAATGGTAACGAAATAGAAGAAGTAAAAGAAAGTGTGTTTTTAGGTATTCATATTGACAATAACCTCAATTGGAAAGCTCATATAGAACAGCTATGTAAAAAAATAAATAAATCTGCCTATGCACTTTTTCAATTGGCTAGAAAAGTAAATATAGACGCGTTACTTGTTGCCTATCATGGTTTAGTAGCCTCGCTTTTACGGTACGGAATAATTTTTTGGGGTAATTCCCCGGACAAGGGCTTAGTATTCAAAGCGCAAAAACGGTGCATTAGAGCCATGTGTGGTCTGAAAACAGATGATAGCTGTGCACCGTACTTTAAAGCGTTAAAAATACTCACGCTACCGGCGATATACATATTAGAAATTAGTACCTTCGTAAAAACCAATCCCAACCATTTTGAAAAAGTTACAATGGTACGAAATGTTCCAATCCGTAGTCAGTACAAAAATTCTTTGAGTAATTACAAGTGTAAAACTGCATTAGTAAAAAAAAGTGTCCTGGGTATGGCTCCATGCATTTATAACAAAATTCCAGACGCCATAAAAGAATTGAATCTTTCACATTTAAAAAAAAAAATGAAATTGTTCTTAATTGATAAATGTTATTACACTATTGATGAATACTTAAATGACGAATTAATTTAGCAGAATATGACAATTTTATATTACTTTTATTGATATTTAAAATTATTAACATTTGACATTTAACGAATTTGACATTTTTTCCAACGATTAGAATTGACATTAACTAATTTTGACATTTTAACCAATTATGTTGATTCTGACTTTTGACTTTTTAAATTCCTCATTTAGGTCTGACATAAGCTCTAAATTAATTTTGAATTGTTAAATTTATTTCCATACCATAGCTATGCATGATTTTTAATCAATTTTAATTTGTAATGCCAATATTTGTACGCCTCCTGGCATAACATAGCGCTCTGACCATCAAACATAAGACCTGTAATTCTTCACCTATGTTAACAAATAAATAAATTATTATTATTATTATTATTATTAACTTGACATAGATTTAAGAAAAACTGTAAATGTTGTACCTTATATTTTTGAATAAATTTATTTTCCTTTATTAATTTCCTTACAAATAAATTACATTTTTAAATATTCCTTAAAAAACAATATAAAAAACATTTAAAAATATAAAAAATTGTAGCCCACCGGTATCGGGAACAGGGTCCAAGCTACCGGCGCGGCGGTCAGGGCTCCAGAGAGAGAAACCTCCTAACAATACGAGCCGTGTCCAGAAGTACCGCTTTCTGAATCAAGCCCTTGATCCAGCTGCCTAACGAGAGCCTCCTCAGATATTGGTCGAGGCTCTTGGCAATTAAGCCATGGGCTGATACAACTATCGGCACAATGATCGCTGAGTCCACATCCCACATGTCGACAACCTCGTGAGCCAAGTCAAGATACTTGATTTGCTTATCTTTCTCGGCTTTCACGAGGTTCTCATCATGCGGGACCGTTATATCAACAATCATTGCGCGCCGCTCTGATCGATCCACCACCACTATATCAGGCTTATTGGCTACAATAGTCCTGTCAGTGATGATGGATCGATCCCAGTACAATGTGATACTGCCATTTTCGAGAACTGGGTCGGGCACATACTTATAGTACGGCATTTCCGATTCCACAAGGTTGTATTTTAGAGCAAGTTGCTGATGGATAATCCTGGCTACAAGGTTGTGTCCATGCAAGTACTCTCCGTTAGCCAGACGAGAACACCCGGAGATAATGTGACGGATTGATTCGCCTGGACGGTGGCATGCCCGACATATGTCAACCGTACCATCCTTCACAATAAATCTTCGGTAGTTATTCGTCATCATAACTTCATCCATAATTGCACAGACAAAACCTTCGGTTTCTCCGAAAAGGTCCCCAAAACGTAGCCAGGCTACGGACGCTGATAAGTCTACATCGGGCCCATGTAAGGCCCGGAAAAAGCGTCCGTGAAGCTCCTTACTCTGCCATATCTCCATGCGGTCGTTAGTGTCAAGCACTACAGGTTTGCGCCAGTTCTCTTTAGCCAAGGAAAGCGGGGTGAGGCCCTTGTCCACCACGACCACATCTCGATGCATCCCCACGTCGGCTTCAAGGAAATATTCCCTGAGACTACATATCTCGCGATTGTGGAGAGTCTTAGCATTTAAAAAGCCTCGACCCCCACACTTCCGCGGGATATACAGTCTCATAACCGAAGAACGCGGGTGATGCATACGATATGCCGTCAACAATGTACGGACCCTCCTATCTAGGGCGTCTAGTTCTGTTTGAGTCCATTTGAGTATGCCGAAAGAGTACATCAAAACCGGCATGACCCAACCTTTGAAGGCACGTACCTTATTTCGGCCTGATAAAAGACTATTAAATACTTTTTTCAGGCGGCCAAAGAAGCGCTCCTTCAACGATTGCTTCATGTCAGCAACATTGATGCCCAGCGCTTCCGACATACCCAAATACTTATAGGTTTCGGTTGCTGAGAGGGATCTAAGATTTATGGAATTCGAGAGCTGGGTTCCTACAGATTCCACAATCTCCCCTCGCTTTACATGCATGACCGCACATTTGTCCACACCAAATTCCATCCTGATGGCGCTACTGAAAGTTTCAGTTACCTTCAGTAGCTCCATCAGTTGTAAATCGTTGGGGGCAAAGAGTTTCAGGTCATCCATGTAAAGGAGGTGAGATATAACTTGACCACCTCTCCTCAACCGATAGCCTAGACCTGAATCCTCCAGCAGCGTGCTAAGAGGATTCAAGGCTAAGCAGAACCAAAGTGGACTCAAACTATCGCCCTGAAATATACCTCGCTCTATCCTTATCGGTTCGCTATTCCTCTGGATTTGCCGACATCCTGGATAGCGAAGGACTGTCCTCCATTGCCTCATACATGACATCAGGAAGGTGCGCAAAGTTGCATCAACTTTATACAACTCTAGCATCCTCATGAGCCATGTATGTGGCACGGAGTCGTAGGCCTTCTTATAGTCTATCCAACATGTCGACAGATCCTTTCGGGAACGGCGAAACTGTTGACTAATGGCCATATCAATGAGGAGTAGCTCCTTAATACCGCGGGACCCGTTCCTACATCCATTTTGAGAAGCGGACATGATAGAATTGTCATCAATGTGTTTGTTAATTTTAGCTCTCAAAATGGATGTAAGAACTTTATAGACCGTCGGAAGACAGGTAATCGGTCTACAATTTTTGGGCTCCGCAGTACTACCCGATTTATGGAGCAGGTGGGTTATACCTGTTGTCAGGAACTCTGGCAGCGACCCTGACTCTAAGGCTGACTGGAACAGGATCGCCAGGCGAGCGTGCGACCTGGTGAACCATTTAATCCAAAAGTTGTGCAGCCCATCCGGCCCTGGAGATTTCCAGTTCGGTAACGGACAGACTGCACGAACTACGTCTTGGGGGCTGATAGTGATTGCCCCCATTTCTGGTACTAGATCGCACGCTCGCTCAACCTCCCGAGTCCAATCACCCTCGGTATGGCTAACAGGCACCGACCAGATGCTGCACCAGAACGAAGACATGGCATCATCATCCGGCAGGCGCGTGTCAGCCACACCTTGGTCCGGTCGCTCCCAAGCCCTATAAACCCACCTTTCATCTCTTTGGAATCTGCGATTCTGAGTGTATCGGTCCACCCTCCGCTTATACCTACGGATACGGTTTGCCCATGCATACACTTTCTGCTTCAGGAAGTCGATGCGCTCTGTGACACCGGACATGTAGTCTCGAGGACTAATATCAGTCCCCGAGAATGCCCGCCGCACAAAACGCATCACTCTAGGACGAGTATTGCCCTCCCTGAAGCAGATCAGTTTGCCGATGAGTGCTCTGGCCTCACCAATACGTCGTTCAATCCTGTACTGCCATGCTGGTACGGCTGGTTTAGGTCGTGTAGCTCTGTCATTAGAAAATTTGACATGAGCTACACGACATGCCGCTACAGCCGCACAATACAGGATTGAGTGAACATCGGTGAGGTCTTCACAGTTGTCAAAATAGTTTGACAACTGCGAATCCAGAACAGCCACCAGCGCCCTATTTTTGTTATGCATGGGCAAACGAGGTATGCGTGGTCTAAGGTCGGGTTGCATGAACCGATATTCTCGAATCGCACCCTCCAAAGCACTCCTCATTTCCTCATTGCACTGGGTACTTACATTAGTAACCATGTCATTACTCACGTCGTTATCGCGATTTGATGTCATGGTAGACTGTGGTGGAACCACAGCCTGCGGCGGCGTGGCAATGACATGGCTACTCTGCATTTCCATCCGCAAGCGATCAAGCACGGTGTCATCCAACATACGATTACGCTGAATGACTCGTACCTGATCCGATAGTCGTTGTGCCGACACGTTGACAGCTGGCTCAAGCACCTGAAACAAGAGAGAGCATTCGAACACGGTACGCGGTCAGGTTGTTTCACCCCTCTGTAGCCCCATAGTATGCGCGCATGACATTTGTATTAATGGATTGCGTCCATCGCATGCGCTGCACACTCCCGCCGAGAGCTGGGACCCTATCAGAGGCCGGTGGGCCTCGAGGTCCTAAGCCGTCCGGCGGCCGGCGTCCTCCCCGTCGACGAACAGGTGGTGGCGTCGTCGGCGGAGAGAAATACTCGTCGCTCGAGCTCGACGCAACTGCCACGGCCGGTGTCACAGCACTCACGACGGGGCTGGATTCCGGTGGTGGCGAGGGGGAGCTGAGCGACGGGTCCGGAGGCGATAGGCGTGCGCGGTGGCGAGCCACTGATCTGGTTATCATTGTGTCTTCAGTTCGTTTTCATCCATTACTTATTTTGCATTATTTAAAATTTGATTTGACAGGTGACAGTAGCTGTCTGCCACTGCCTGGGTATTTTTCAAATCTTTTTTCGACATTATATAAGTTTTTACGAGTTTTTATTCCCAATTTTGATTTGGTTTTTGTCTAGTAATTATTAATTATCGGTTTTTATGATGTATGGATGACAAAAACAGTTACTTTGTATTTTTACGAAACAGAAACAGATTTCAACGTACCGAGACATTTAGTGTTGCCAGTAAATAAATAAATAAATTTTATTATTATATTATTATTACTCTAGAACCGGTTCTTACGCAAAGTCATGGGAGCCCCTTACTACATCCGCAATGACCGTCTGGAAATAGATCTTAGAATGCCCACTATCATTCAGTTTACGAAACGCCTTTCTAAGCGCTTCTTAGATACTGCCATAAAGCAATGTAATCCCCTAATCGCATAGGCCGCCCTCGCGCATTAGTAAGATTCGCCGACCAAGGCATACCCTCGTCACCCCCGAAGACGCTATCACCCTCTTCTAGGAGAGCAGTAGGGAAACTAGCGCGCTCAGGAAGCACAGACGCAAACAACCGTCATTCCGTCCTCGCCATCGAGGCCTGTCGCGACATCCCGATACATGCCCTCACCTACCCTTGCTCAAGTCAACCCGCGTCACTGAGCCTGTATTCCAAAATCAGCCCCTAAATAATGGTACCATAAAGTTCCAGCCTGTCCCGTTTGCTGTCCTCCCCCAGCGACGCCCTAAGCCGAGACTCGTACCCCTCAGGGGGTACCCTTAGCGTGTAGTCGCTTAGTTTGTACGTTTTTTGCCTGGCTGGAGGCCTTACACTCAAGGCACCCATAGGATGGTCCGGTTAAGCAGACGACAACCTCCTAGGTAGAACTGTGAGACGACTTTTACAAAAAAAAATAAAAATACTCATCAATCCTTAAGGACTGTATTATTAAATACAGTACCTTTACCATGAGATGTCATCGAAAAATGACGCGCTAGCGTTGAACTCGTTAGCGTGCTAACGTGGATCAAATAGATTTCGATAATGCTTGCACCATGAGATTTACGGAATCTTACGCAGGCGCTAAGGTAAGCTCGATAGATCGTGTCCTCTAGCTAACTTCACTCTGCCCCTTAGAATACTTTCGTCTATGCTTCACTACTAATGTTTTGTTTCTTTCTTTCTCACTAATAAGAAGAGAGAACGGCTCGTAATCTCAAAATGTAGTGTTATCGCTATGCTAAAAATGTTAAGACAGTCAATATCACAAAATAAACCGACAAAATAGAAAAGTTGATGGTTAGTGGACTACTTATGGTATTTAGTGGTTTTTTAATTTTTATTCC
This sequence comes from Noctua comes, assembly GCA_963082995.1. Taxonomy (NCBI): domain Eukaryota; kingdom Metazoa; phylum Arthropoda; class Insecta; order Lepidoptera; family Noctuidae; genus Noctua; species Noctua comes. The sequence goes on from OY720282.1 coordinate 265,890, forward strand.
TTATAATATGCCACTGTCGCCATTCAATTTATTATTTTGTTTATTGACGTTGTGTCACAGAGTGCGTTGTGTGGTTTGAAAGTTTAAAACAATAGATTATTTGGATTATATTTTACTAAAATGAGGACCAGTGTCTCGCAGTTTCAATTGTTGGTAGAGTTCATGGAAAGGTAGTCGACCGTAGGTTCAATTAGGGTAAGGGACAAAATACGATTTTTCAGGATAGGCCAACAAAGTTTTTTTTCGGACTAAATCGATCATAATTTTTGTTGTAATTAACCTTTTTCGGATCTGATTTTACACATAATCTTATATTTTAGTGTTCTGCCTACCTGTATAACATTTATTTTAATAAATTAGCTATTTAAGAAAATAGACGTCCCTTACACCAAAGTATTTTGTTAGTAATTTCCCTTACTGACCAACTATCTTGTAGTCCCGTCCCTTACATTAAATTGACCTGCGTTGGATCGAATCTATTAAAGAAAAAATAGTGTAAAAGACTTGTTGAAAAAATGGATGAAAGAAAATACAATGTAAAGAGATTCTTGACAGAAAATTAAGTACACACTTTTGGCGTACGGATATCTTAAATTTGGAAATCGTCATTTAAAAATCATTTAAGAGACATGAAAATGTATTAGAACCGTGTTTGTTTTTTTGTGTGGCATGCAATGTTTGTAATTGTAATAGCCAATTTCTATTAGTTTGAATTAAAAAAAAATTATATTATTTAATATATTTATTATAATCAAATTATAAAAAAAATTATAACAAATACCTACCAAACCCCTCCCCCCTCCTAACTTTATTCTTTCTTTCTTTCTTTATACTTACTTTGAATTCTTATTAAAATAAGTGAGTAGCTGCAAATAATCATAATCCTATTGACATGAGCCTATTAGGCATTGTCATGAGCCTGGTTTGTCCCACTGCAGGGCAAAGGCCTCCCTTCCCTCTTTCTATTTATCTCTGTCTTTGACTATTTGGGCCCAATCTTTTGACAAGAGTCCAGCTTGTCATTCTATCTCCTTCTGAGCCTACCGCGTCACCGGATTCTGTTGTTCGGAACCCCATCTGTTGCCACTTTCGCCCAATTTTTATGCGACATGCGGCAAATGTGGCCAGCCCAGTTCCATTTTAATTTGGCGGCTGTGTTGCAAACGTCTGCGATTTGGGTCTTGGCACGAAGTATACTGTTCCGTACACGGTCAGAACGAGCACGACGCCCAACTCTGCCGCTGATGACGGGAAAAGGACAATGTTGTCGACGAATCGAAGATTAGTTAATCGAAGTTTTTCCAAACAAATATAATCAGAAAATTGCTAGTATTAGTGACTGTTATATCAATACTAATTTTATTATTTACTCTCGTTCTCTGACTGATAATTTAGTTTCATCTTTTCTAGAGTTGTCAATGTCAACGTCCTCAATTGTGTCATTTATACTCTCTGAAAATTCAGAGCTTACTGTTGACTCGGACCTACAAAGCACACAAGTAAGAGTTAAAATAATTTTTTATAACTACCCTATATCCCTCACCATTCAGAATTAATCCGTATTCAGGAACGAACATTTAATAACAATTATAACTCATATACAATCATTTTGGAAAACGAACAGGGTTTCGAGCGCGCAGGTAGGGCGCGCGAGCGCTTTCAAAAATTAAGTTTTAGTTATAATTTTGATACCTCATTCTCAACAAAACAAACGTCCAATCAAGTTTTCCCAAGGACCTATAAACGCAAGGTTTAAATAATTTATTTTGGTATCGTGTAAAAAGCGAACAGGTAGAAACTGCGAAACTTACTTTTTATTCTTTATTCGAAGAAGGTGTCGATTTCACCTTAGCTGGTGGTCTTTCTACTCATCCTCATCTTTTGATGTGTAATATTACAAAATGAGCTGTAAACAGTGTTATCAATTTAAACATTCAGCGGCGCCTTTGAGTACCTAGTAATTATAGTCCATTATTAGAGAATAATTAGGTAACATTGAATAGTTTTATATCTGATTCTTATATTACTTTACTATCATACAAGAATTGATATCTATTAAAATAAACGAACAATATTAGCATTAGGCATAGGCAAACCCACAGACAGCTTAAAACGTGTACGTAACAATGATTTTATTAGAACAACATTTATTTACTTACGGTGTTATCTTATTTACTAATTGTAGTAATTTCTATCTGCGACTAAGCAACTGGTTTAAATGGTTTGTTTTCCATTTTTACCACATTCTTTTTGTCAAAAACCGTGCAAAATCCCGACCAAACGACAGGTGAACTCGCACTGATAGCAATTTTTTTGATTCCCGCGCGCTGCTTTCGCATTGGTATCATCCTCTCTTTCACACACAGAAAGACGTTGTAAGATAGAAAAGGATGGTAATAGTGATGTTTTTGTGTTATGAAGCTAGGAATGTGTGTAAATAAAGGTAATAGGGTTAAATATTCATTACTTCTCACGAGCAAATTGATGTAACGGACACCGAACCTAAATATAATTCAATTCAAATAGGTGTAACGTTGACATTGCTTAAAGTATGACAATGCAAATTGGGGTAAGGGACAACTATGTCAAAACTTGTGCGATCCATTTAAAGTATGGGTGATATTTATTTTTTGAGTTAACAATGGCATTAGTGTAAGGTCAGTTTTATTATGGTTTCTTCAAACATAAACCATGTTATGGTAATTCGTTGATTGGGAAGGCCCTTACCTTATTTGAAGTAGATTGGCGGCGGTAATTACACCATTTCAAGTTGCTATATTGCATAGTTTTTGAGATATATGGTTATTAAGGGGCTGTTTCGAAATTTTGACCCAAAAAATCAGTAGGGTAAGGGACATTTTTCTTAAGCCAGATTTTTTTCATATACACCATTCGAAAGAGCGAAAAATTCTGAACAAAACTGTATACTCAGCTCATTTTGGGTGTTTTGTCCCTTACCCCAATTGAACCTACGGTCGACGGTATGTTTCTACTTTCTAATAAATTATTTTAAAACGTATTAGAATTCCCAAATAGTTACCCCTCAACGCAGGTAGATATGCCAAGCCACTTGAAACTTTGAAAGTGTAATAAGTGAGGTAAGTTCAAGTGTCTAAAAATACTAAAGACGTGAGGAATGCAACAAATAAACAAAAAAATGGTTATGAGTATGATTTGACTAAATTTAATTTAAAGGCACAGCTTGCTAGTACGTAAAATAGAAATAATATAGTCTAGGTAAAAGTCACGTCGTTGGTCTTCAGATTCAGCGACCACTAACATATTCCATGCTAAATAAGCTCCTTCAGACATTATTTTCGCTTTATTACACTCAAAAACGTATTTAATTTTAATGTAAACATATGTTTCACACGTCAAAATGCTAGTGAGCAACGTAACTACTATCGCTAGCGTATTGATCGATAGCGTCTGTAGAATGTCATGGTACCGTTTTGTATGGCGACAGCTGAAAAACTTTAGTAACTATCGAATAGATTACGTTAGGTTTTTAACCTATCGAAATCTATAGTGCTCGGGGTACGTATTTTAATTCATTCTGTGACCGCTAGGGGCGCTATACAATATTTCATACAAATAATTTACGGAGACGCTAGCGAGTTTTAGCTGCGTAAACTCATGGTAGTGGTACTGTATTCATTCATTACGTACCGACACCATCATAATATTTTATTGTACAACCGCTTGCTTTAAAAATATTAACTATTATGATACAGTGAACGACATTACGATTTTGCATAAGATCTGTCATGTTTTGTAAAACGACATTACCAAATCCTGTAAATAAAAATAATACACGAATATAATTGTTTTATACTTTACGTGGAACAAGGTATGCGTTTCTAACGCGAATAAAATGGTAATCGTCGCTTACCGAAAAAGTTAAAGATTGCGTAATCTGTAATAACTTGTTACGATACTATTCGTGCAAAAAGTGTGTTGAGATTTTTAGGGAAGAATATTGTTATGTTTATTATGATACCATCAAAATAATTGTACTTTTATAAATATGCGTAGAAAAAATACGAAAAAAAATTACAAGATGTAATTAATGCTCTGAACATCGAATATGCAATAAAACGAAAACCATCGTAATACCACATTACCATATTATTCGGTGGGGGGAGCGATATATTTACATGTACTTGCTTATAATTTGCAAATATTTGTTCATAGTAATATCAATTAAATTACATATGTGAAATATATTGGTTTGAGATTGGACACCGATGGCACCAATCAAATGATTTATTAGTAATCTATTTATAGACATAATACTTGTGAAGAGTAGAAGAGTGTGAACACCTATATTGGAGTCAATCGACCCAGCAAATATTAAGTTTCACAGAAAATTCAACATTTACCCTCTTAGGGGTGTAATTCCGAAAAACCCTTTTTAGCGGATACCTACTCTTCATAAAGAATAGACTCTCCAAATTTCATATCTCTAGGACCAGCGGTTTGGGCTGTGCGTTGATATATCAGTCAGCCAGTCAGGGCATTGAATCTTAAACTGGGGGATGATTTTGGAAAAACTGTGATACACGTATCTCATAATTTTAACTGAAGAGTATGTACATAAATTTTCAAGTCAATCGACTCCGAGAATTAAAAGTTTCATAGAAAATTCAACCCACCATTTCACCCTCTTAGGGGTGGCATTTCGAAAAACCCTTCCTTAGTATATACCTACTCTTTACAAAGAATTCACCCTTCAAATTTCATGTCTCTAGGACCAGCGGTTTGGGCTGTGCGTTGATATATAAGTCAGGACTTTGAATTTTATAAGTATAGATTTTATTGGGTGTTGTTTTTAGTGTTTGTCAAAATGAAAATACCAAAATTTCGTCCCCATAAACCAAAATTTTGGTTTATCCGTCATGGGTGTTGTTTTCGTGGTTTTCGGCAGATAACGAAAATGAGGTCAAAATAAAACCGAAGAAAATTTTCAGTGTTTCTTTCAGGAGTGTCGTTTTCGTGATTTTTGGGGTCGCCAATAATGAAAATGAGTTAATAAAGGAAAATCCAAGATGGAATGTGGTTTTCGAGATCGAAATGAAAATTTAAGAAGCTGCAATCGCAAACGTAATTTCTCACTTTACACCCCTTAACAACCATTTTAAACTGTCATATCAATTATTGAAAAGTGTCCTCGGCGCCAACTTGAATTTTCATTTTCACCACATTTTTGTTATCAGCGACTCCGAAAACTACGAAAACGATACCCATGACGGAAAACTAAAAATTTTCCTCGGCACCATCTTGTGAAAAAAACACCCATTGAAATTAATAATAAAAAACAGCGATCTAAAAATTTTTTTCCAGTCAGCCTGGGACTTACCATCAATAATCCACCTCAGCCCACCCTTCAAGTAATAAAAGGCGTGATAATATTATATTTACTCTCATAATGGTGGCGGTAGAATAAAACCAACGTTGGATGACAAATAGGAGTTTATTCTCTTTTTATTTGAAACACTTTACAGACTTAACAAAGTTAGACTAAGGTTAAACCTATTAGTGGGCTTAGGGATGGACTGCGGGGCTATCCTGTCCCTTCAGCTCCTAGCTAAGCTATTCCTGAGGGCGACGACGGGGCCTCCGCTCAGGTCAAGCTTATGACAACAGTGGTGACTGCGGGGCTATCGACCACTGTGCCTTCCAAGTAGCGAGTGACTAGTTCCTCGGTGGTGCGGGTTTAAAAAGGCGGTTTTCACAGATTAGTGTGTGTCTTCACCACAGGTCTTTACCATCTCATGCTTGTATGTGGTAGTAACCTTCGTTGACGGCACGGACACTTCACACGTCGAATGTTAGATTTCGCTAGTAGTCTGTTGGTACTGTTGGTGTTTATTGTCTTATCGATGAACGATCTTGTTTGTGTTGCTATATACTCGGGTGGCGCAGTGTTGTGCACAAAATCCGGTAGATGGCGTAAGGCGTCGTGTTATACTCTACAGAGTGTAAACAGACCCTTCACGAAGCCGTCAACCAAGCATTCTGAACATCTAACTAAGTAACTTTACACGAAAATTATTGCTGGGAAACAACCTTTTTTTTGGGGTGATAAATCACGATTTAAAGTAGGAATCGATCGAACGCACTCAAAGCATTGTGGTGATGGATGGATTGAACAGTACGGGGGACGTGGAGGTGTTTAAAGTAGAAATCTTACATTAAAAACACGTATAAAAAAAAAATTGTGAAAAAGTTGGACCCCCAATATCTCCTTAACTAGAAGGTTCCCAGGTATGGGTCGTCCTTCGCGTAAATGTCTTTCGCTCGCAAATTTCCTAGATCCGTCGCAAGCCTATAAGAAATAGTGGAACTGTTTAGATAAAGACTATCATATTTTTTTTTTTTTTAACGTCGTAACATCATCAAATGACTCCTCCCACCCAGGGCAGAGTGGGAGGGACTGTCAGACTTGTACTGACTAAAATCCACGGTGTCCTTCAGTAGCCCTTAACGTTCCAGGGTCACGGTAATTCTATGAGTCCCGCGACCCCGGCAGGCTTTGGCCCTCTAGAGGGGGGCCCCGTCATTATGCTGACACTCTTAGAGGCGCGCGTGGAACACAACGCGCCGTCGACCCGGGCATGGTCCATGGTCGGACAGCGAGTCGCCCATTACTCGCCGCCCGCATGCCCGCGCCTACGGTGGCCGGAGATCGTCTGCCGACGTCCGGCGCCGTGGGCGTCTACCATAACTATAATTTAAAGTAAAAATGTAACACGATTATTTAGGTACACAGTGAGACACGCAAACTCACATGCACATACAAGTAATACCCTTTATAATACATTTAGCAAACAGAAGCGAAGATGTTTAAAAAAAGTCAACGAAGTTCACAAAATAATGAATACAACCGTTTATTCTAACTTGGAACAAAATATCAATCACTGAAACTAACCTAAACCGCCACAAATCATAATGAATTCAATTAACACGTAATTGTTTACAAAAATAGCGATCACAAAATAGAAAAATATAAATCTTACAGTCCTTTGAGCGGTATTCCCAACAAGACTCTCGCGACGCGCTAATAGTTATATTTGTTTAACAAACTTGCAATCCAGTATACCTACTCACTGGATGCTTGTTTTGTCCAATCTATTATGTTGCCGTGCCCTAACCGGGTTTCATGTTGGAACTTACTTATATGTAACAACTAAATGTACACATGGATGCAATAAAGAGTTTTGAGTTTGAGTTTGAGTTTGACCAGCACCAATTTTGAAGTTGGTACTCCTTGCCATAGAACTAACATGTGCTACGTAAAACCTCATTTCTTCCTAACACTAAGTAAAACCTCATTTCTTCCTAAGAATACTGTTTCCTGGCAACTCGCCGTAAAATATTAATAAACATTCACAGTACGAGTACGTACTCTGTTCCGTTTGTCGAACTCGGAGAAAGTGGCAAGGAGCTCTCTGTGCAGCGGTACCTACTATACGACAAACGTAACAATCAGAGTGGTGGTAAAAGAAGGAGAGGCGTGCGCCAGGGCAACTCGGTACTAATGAGCAGGTACATCGATGGCCGTGGTCGGCTCAAACCAATTAAAATAGATGGACAAATGGAAAATCAAAGCCCAGGGGAATAAAAGTTCCGCTCACAGTAACAGAGTGGTAAATAAAGAAAAAGAGGGGGTGGGGGTAGGGGGGCGAGCGGAGCTGTGCCAGGGGAGGTAGGACGACGAGAGCTAAAAGTAAACGACGATACAAGGCAGCCCGGGGCCCGGCGGCGGCGGCGCGCAGCCCAGACTGAACAAACGTTTGTTTCTTTTTAATAAAGCGAGTGCGCTCCAGCCGCGCGACGCCGCCACCTGACGCGACATGCGACACAACACGACCGTGTGTGTTTAACTTTATTTATAAAATAGTCGATTTAGAGAATAGTGTAAACATTTTTAGTGGTATTCTTAATTTGTCCATAATATAACGATAATGAGAACGTGGTGTACGGTTATTGCAATTTACATTTGGACAAAGCATTTTTGTTGCGAATAGTCTATTCAGTAAAAGACCCGAGCGCCGGTGGACCTGGATATAACTCAATAATTTAATTAAGAATGAAATAGATTATATACCAACTTCCGACAAACAGATAATAAAAGACGTAGGTATCATTAATAAAATTAAATATAGCTCAGATCACAGACCTATAGAGGCAAAAATCAAATTTAACTTTAAAATTCACCGCGCAGTAACCTATAAAAATGCTTAATAAATAAACTAAAACAATTTAGAACTTTCGAACTACTTTAAAAGTCTAGATATACTCGTAAATGTACCAGATATAGAAGAGCAATATGACAGGATATCATCTGCCTAGCTTTTCCCAACTATATTGGAGTCGGCTTCCAGTCTAACCGGATGCAGCTGAATACCAGTATTTTACATGGAGCGACTGCCTATCTGACCTCCACAACCCAGTTAGTACTGGGTAATACGATACCCCCTGGTAAGACTGGTTGTCAGACTTTTTGGGCCACTAACTACCTAACGACTGTCAAAGATCTACAAATGACAGCCGTGACCTACGATTTGATTTGAAAAAGTTGGATCCCCAATATCTCCGTAACTAGAAGGTGCCCAGGTATGGGTCGTCCTTTGTGAGTACCTACCGACTGTCAAAGATCTACAAATGACAGCCGGGACCAACGATTTAACATGGTTTCCGAGGCACGGAGGAAACTCGGTATGTAATGGGCGGTCACCCATCCACAGACCAACCTAGGCAAGCACGGCTTAACCTAAAGATTGACCCGAGTGGCTGTTATTATTTAGCCACCAGTTCCTCAATATGACAGGATAGTTGGTGGAATAAGGAAAAGCAGTATGGCATCAAAACGAATGGGAAGAAGAACTCAAGGCTTTCAACAAACCCGCATTGCCTTCTTGAACCAAGAAACATGTATGGTATAGGATCAGAACAACATCGATTAATAGATAAATAGGTTAAGAAAGCTAATAAAATAGATCTCAGAAACTTAAATACCCACTTAGTCAAAGTAGCACTAGAAAAATACCGTTCATTAAGAGTAGCAAAACAGGGAACTGGACTCTCGAACAAACCCTGGATCCATAGCTTAATGGACACACAGAGAATCAAACATAAACAGACAAAAAATCATAAACATTTGCACAGAATTCTACACCTCTCTTTATTTAGATAATTCAAGTCAATTCAAAATCAAAATCAAAGCATTTATTTCAAGTAAGCCAGTTACAGGCACTTTTGAATTGTCGAAATAAAGACAACAATGAAATATAGCTACAGTCCCAGTCACAAGGCATAAAAACTGTGAAAGTACTGTAGTTGCCCATTCTCTAACGTAGATCTCTATGGAGAAGAACGGGCAAAAAACTCCATGGACACTCTTATCAGAATACTTTTACAAAACCTTGGTTACATCATTCATGTTGAGATGGTACATTATGTGAGAACGATGTAGCAAGATGTGTACGTTAAAAGTGTCCATAGTAAAAACAATTCAAAAATACAATAATCAATTCCAAAAAGCCGTGGCAACTAAGAGATGACAAGTCACAACTGACAGCGCCTGTTCACGAACACGACGCATGTATCAGCACCATTCAACTCAACCATTTTGAAGGGAACTAAATGATCCGACACACGTGCAACCATCAGCGAGACATTTGAGTGAGCATGACATACTCCTAACCGCCAGGGTACATTCAAGTCAAGAAAAGACGCAGGTTTCCAGCGAATGACAGCTTTCTAGTACATAGTACTCACACAATATGGGCTATGAGGCTATATAATACTTAAGAGATTGAATTTATACAATGCAAAGATAGTTGTACAATCTTCAGCAACTCCAACAATACCATTTAATGCTACCAATTTATGCGCCCCTGTCCTTGTGGAGCAGGACCGGCATTGAGCCAAGCATTTTTATCAGTGATATAATCGTCCAACTTGTAAAATGCTTGCGGACATAGTGTGCGTTTAATGCATGTTTTAAATTTCGTCTCATTCAGTTCAAGAATACTTTGTGGAATTTTTTTATAGCATCTCAAACAGTACCCCATGAAAGATGAGTCTACTTTAGCGAGTCTGACTAAAATAGACCAGTCTAGCGGTATCTACATCAGTATATTAACGAATTTTTCTTATAGCATATGCTGCTGAACTTAGCTGCCCCGCAAGAAAACCGTTTTAAAGAACAAAGTCAAGCTTCTCTTTATTCAATACTATGTCACAATCGCTACTCTTAACATTCGGTAAGGCAAATCTTATACGTTTTTTTTTTGCATTTAATACTAAATTGTTTGCTGTGAACCAATTATGAATCTAGATTTTGGGCCCGTCTATTTATCTCAGCGAATAACACCATATTTTGAGGTTGGTTTTTCAATAAATAGGGGAATCATTTATATATACTAGAAAGAGGAAAGGACCCAATATTCAGCCTTGCGGAAACCCTATTTTTATTTTTGAACCCTGTGAATTAACACCATTTATTTGCACATGTTGTTGTCTCTCACTCAAATAAGATTTTACCAAACTAAGTGCAAGTTTACCTAGTCCGTAATGCTCAAGTTTCAAAAGTAATGTGTCGTGATTTATAAATCGTAAAGCGGTGCGCAGAATACATCTACCTACCAAGTTTCAACTGTGTAATCCTAGTAGTTTCGGATTAAAGTAGCTGCGACATACAGACGGACAGGCAGACAGACGACGAAACTAGAAAGGTTCCGTTTTTTACCATTCGGCTACGGAACCCTAAAAAGGAAAAAGAACTACTCACATTGCTTTAAAATCTAATATTTTTAAATACCCTAGCACTTTGTAATTTTGCATGGTTCTATTAACGGTAGCTGGATTTAGGTTAGTGTTTAGCATAAAAAAAGTTCAATGATATTTGGTCTCAGTCCAAGTTTTTGTTACCAGATTTATTACGTCAATAAAATTTAATTTTTAAATAAAACAAAATTATGTTATAAAGCTGAAGAGTTTGTTTGTTTGGTTGAACGCGCTTATCTCAGGAACTACTGGTTCGATTTGAAAAATTCTTTTAGTGTTGGATAGCCCGTTTATCGAGGAAGGTTATAGGCTATAAAATTTCACGCGGACGAAGGTCGCAGACAACAGCTAGTTTTTAAATAAAACTACAAAAAAAAACAATTTTTTTTTTGAGTATGAATGTGGATGGGTAAAAGAGTAGAGGAAGATCAAAGATACGATGGATGGACTGTGTAAAGGATGATATGGCAAGACAGATCACACACAGTCTGATGAGATGACGAGTAATGTAACAAGAGAAGTATGGAAGAAGAAGACAAATGAAAAAACAAATCATATCATTATTCTCCTTCAGTTTCATACAATTCGAGACATTAACTCTTCATCACTGAACTAAAACCATGTGACGTCACAGTTCCCAATTTTTTTTTATATACTTTGCCCCGCACTAGGAATTTCTCCTGTATCGTGGGTGCGTTTACAAACATTTAAACTCACATACACAAACAGCCAGACCCGGAACAACTACCTGTAGATCATACAAATATTTGTTCCGTGCGTGGATCGAACCCGCGACAAGCAGCGCAGCAGCAGATCGCTCAGCCACTACGCCAACTGCCGTCAAATTCGCTTAGTAGAATGGAGAACAGGGGACGCACACAGGAGCTGGCAACACTGCACACAGCTGCGGCACACCACGGCAGAGGCGGCACACTCTGGCACAATGAGGTTCGCTATCCTTTGAAGTGTGCCCTCATTGCGGCGCGATTAATTCCCGCACACTGCTCCGTGCTCGCCACAAACAGTTTACTTCAGACATTGAATCTGTGAACAATTACGACAAACTAGAACCCTACCGCCTCCTACACTGATGTGGGACCGCGATCCAGGCTGACGGCACCCAACAATTATCTGAGCTGAACAAATAGAGAAGTCTTGTCAAACGACAAAACTTATTCAATTTGAAAGAACATACACATCCACAACGCTACAATGTATTATGTCAGAGACATGCTTGACAAGTCTCAAAGAACAATAAACTGCTAAATTCGCAGTGCACTGAAAAATTATCGCTGACAAACCAGGGGCGAGACCATTAGTACGCGTTGTGGAGTTAAAAAATGAAAAAAGGCTTCAAGTTTACTTTTTGATTACAAATTTAATAAAATAGAGATAAATAGAATAGAAGAAAATAAATTGGTGGACTGATCAAATTGAAAATTGTTTTTAAAAAAAAAGGTAAGGAAGAAGGAAAGGTAAGAAGGTAAAGGAAGTTTTATTAGGAGAGACAGAATAATTAGTAGAAAACGAAGAATTAATTAAAAACTAACCTACTAATAGATAGCATAACAAACGACATCATTGAAGTGCAATAGATACTGAATAAGTTCGAAAGTCGTCCTTCGACTTAAACGTTATCCGTGCGAGCTCCAGATGCGTCCACAAAAACTATAAACAACCTAAAAGCTAAAGAATTTAAACTAAGGATCCCACAAATATATACAAGCGCTAAGACTAGAATAAAAAATATCGACTGAAGTCAAAAACAAACCTTAGTTAAAAATAGTACTTCGGTTGAAAAAAACGACTTCAGTCAAAAGTGGACATCAAGTCAAACGTAAGACATTGAGTCAAAAGAGGGACATCGAGACAAAAGGTGGTCATCGAGTCGAAGGTAGACTTCAAGTCACGATTGGAATTTTAGAAAAAAGTAGACATCGAGACATTAGTGATTAGTGAGTCATCGAGTCGTAAGTTGGACATCGAGATATTAGTGAGTCATCGATGTCTACCTTTTGACTTGAAAGTCTACCTTTTGACTTGAAAGTCTACCTTTGACTTGAAAGTCATAGTGTTGTAAATTTTATCGATGTTGTCGATATATTTTTTAACTGGATTGAGGGTACTGCAGAGTTACCTCTGCATTTTAGCCTTTTTGGTAAAACCTTAACGCCAAATATTTTTTCTTTTAAAATTGTCAGCTCTATATTCAAAATTAAAAATATTTTTGACACATTGTTGATCGCATTTTTTTCTTCAATTGGTGCATTGATTTTGATTCGGATATACTTCGTTCGACGAATTACACTCAAAAGTTCAGATTATCAGTTTAATGGCTAATATAATAGTCCATAATATTTATATTAGTGCGAAATTTTTCCTGGTATGAAACCAGTGAGTTAAGGTCGGATTTTTGACCTTTTCCGTATACCCTATTCATTTTGAAGAGATTTGCTTCGGAGAACTTTTCTTCCAACGGTTCAGCGATTCAACCCGTCGGGACTCCGAGAACGGAGTTGATCTGCTCAGCGGAATATATACTTTGGAAACTCGACGTGATATTTTGCTCATATTAACCTTTCTTTCGGATTTTATCTATATTTAAAAATTGAAGTGGCGTGATTTTTTATATAATTTGACCTAGACGAGAAATTTGCTGTGAAACTCAATAAATAATCGAAATTTTGCTATCTATATTTTAAATTACAAATCAGTAGCTAAATTTACGAAATTATAATCATTCCGTACCGTACCGTTCTATATCTAGATAAAAGATTTTTTATCTTCGAGCTTTTTTTAAAAAAAAAACAATTTTCAATTTTATCAGTCCACCAATTTATTTTCTTCTATTCTATTTAATTAAATGTTTAATCAAAAAGTGAAGTTGAAGCCTTTTTTATTTTTATAACTCCACAGCGTGACTTACGACATTCAATTATAAACGCTTTATAAGATCAAGAAGATTTCCATCCTGCAATGAGATGCGCCGCCAGCTCTCGAGGAGCCGCAAACGTTCGCGTCCGCATCCACCGCGCTGTGCACATCGCCTACAGCAGCACGTGCCATGTAATGAAATCATAATAAATGCTCGCACTCACACCCGTCTTGATATACTACTCCGCAGAGACTTCTCCGCAGGATTTATGACACGATTATGTGTAATAACAATTCCTACATATAGCCTACCGTCCTACACTGGACTCCCGCACGCCTCCATCTCTTGTATCTAGGTCATTTCACGTGGAATAGAAAAGTTCTCTGATTTAGGAATCAATTCACCTTTCAAAATCTATTCAGGATGATTTGGTTCGGAGTCCGCTGTAATCCTCTCGAAGTTCGCTTGACAAACGAAATAGATTACCTAATGATAAGTAAATAGATAAGAACGAAGATCGTCGTCGTCGTTCGTCGTCGTCGTCGTCGTCGTCGATCGTCGATCGTCGTCGATGGTCGTCGATCGTCGTCGATCGTCGTTTCGTGATTACGAAGGATTGAACCCATTTCATCTGAGTGCTTTTTTTTTTTTTTTTTTTTTTTTATCGTGGTAAAATCATCAAATGAGTCCTCCCACCCAGGGCAGAGTGGGAGGAACTGTCAGACTTGTACTGACTAAAATCCACGGTGTCCTTCAATAGCCCTTTATGATCCAGGGTCACGGTCATTCTATAAGTCCCGCGACCCCGGCAGGCTTTCGCCCTCTAGAGGGGGGCCCCGTCATAATGCTGACACTCTTTGAGGCGCGCGTGGAACACAACGCGCCGTCGACCCGGGCATGGTCCATGGTCGGACAGCGAGTCGCCCATTACTCGCTGCCCGCAAGCCCGCGCCTACGGTGGCCGGAGATCGTCTGCCGACGTCCGGCGCCGTGGGCGTCTACCACTGCGGCTGGGGTGGAGGGAGGACGCTGTCCTCTCCCTCACGCGGCCCGCCTCCTCCTTCGCGAGCATGACTGCTTTTCGCAGAAGGAGGCGACCGCTTCCCACTCCGTCTCGCCCCGCAGCATGGCCTCGACCAATGCCGGGCGCGAGAGGTCTCCGCCTATCGCCGCCGTGAGGACACGGCGGTGCCCTGCCCAAGCGGGGCAGTCCTGCACCGTATGCTCCACCGTGTCCTCCGGGCGGTCCTCGCAGTGGTGGCGGTCCTCGCAGTGGTTTCATCTGAGTGCTTCAGCCATTATTGGTATGTAACGAGGTTAAACGAGCATAGTTAGACCCGAGTAAAATTAACTAGACCGGGGTGAAACTCGGCACATATTCAAAGTTGTGTGTTGAGTTAGTCAAGATCTGCAGCGAACCAAAACACAACTACGAGCATTCGCCAAACATTCCAGAAACTCGATCTGGCAACCGCAATAAAGTTAATCAGGAGAAAATAGGCGAAGAGAGAAGCCATGTGGCCTAGAGAAACAATATCACAAGTTATATGAGTGCAAGCTCGACCGCTACAAGACTTATAAGTTACAAATGGTCTGGAGGCCGCCGAGTTGCCCGACCGGCGCGCCGGGCGCCGGGGGCATGCGGCGGCAGGGGAGGGCGGACAGAGGGTTCACTCGGGGCAGGCACTAGCGACCCGCACGAAACTATCGCACGGCTCTATTGTGTAGTACCTACTGACGCAAGTGACCTCTGACTGCAATATACTCTCGTCCTCATTTATTTGAATAATTAAGTGTTCTTACAAGACAAATAATAATATCTAGAGTACCCCTCACTAAGTTGAAAACACACTTAGTGAGCGTTACACAATCGACGGAACGTATATCATACACAGAATTACGTTGTACTACACAACGCTGAACGCCGTATTTCCCAGCCGGCGGCATGCCTTCTGCAACAGTTCATCCTGACTCATCTCATAAACAGTAATGATGTGATAACGTAGGACGCGGTGAAGGCGCAAGGAGCGCACGCTCACTCATTGACCTCTCAGTGCACCGCCGCATGCCGGTCATCCGGGTGTGCACTCTGCGCGGAGACTACTCTGTGTCGCGGTTTGCCGGTCACCCGTGTGTGCACTCTGCGCGGAGACTACTCTGTGTCGCCGCATTAGTATGCCAGACGATGTGCGTTTTGTAAGTACAAGAAACTTTATTACAGTGTATATTTGCATTGGTAATGAAACAATTTGCTGCGACGAAAACTTCGCAGATATTTCAGCTGTGTAACCTAACTGAATAATATAATGAGCGTGTTGCAAATTACATTTAGGGAGCAAAGAGAATGTGTGATCTGCTCTTGCTAATTACCAATAGGTAAATTTAGAAAGGATAAGTCTGCTAATTTCTTACAACGTACTTTTAGGGTGCGTCCACATATGGCGAATGTGCCGCAAATGTGCAGCTCGCGCGCCGTTTGCGATCTGCGCGCGTACATTTTATGTTCGTACGCAGCCCCTGCGCCGTTTGCGCGCCGCTCGCGCGCTTTCTACGCGCCGTACTCGAGCGGCGCAGGAGGTGCGCGCGTGCCGGCCGCGATGCACCTCACAAATTCAAGCAAATTCACAACTGAGGCTCAAGTTCACGCGTATGTGCGCACGACGCACGCGCGTTGCACGCGCGCCCCTGTCTAGCCTTGCTAGGGTTGCACTAGAGCGGCGCACCAAATATAGGCTGTCACCGCACGCGCGCAGCTCGTGGGTAGCTCGCAAACGGCTCGCGAGCTGCACATTCGCGGCACATTCGCCAGATGTGGACACACCCTTAGATCTTCAGAAATCAGATCAAAATGAACATAGGTAAACTTTTTCTTCGACACTCTTTTTCTCATTTAGCTTTTGAACGCATGTACAAAATGACATCATCGCCGCGGCATCAGCGCAAACAACAACAGAACTTACTTAGATTGACGACGACTAGTCGTTGGTAATAAGGTGGTAGTATTGCCACAAACAAGTGTAGGTACAATGTATAGTCCTCCTGACCGTTTTCGGTCACGGCGGTCAATCTTAGCGCCGATTTGCCATCGACGCGGGTGTGTTGTGTGTGTTATAGTGCACAAGTGTGTGCGCAGACACAAGTGCACTCTCTGTTCTATTACTCTCATAGTCCGATGATGGGACGAAATTCCGACACCACCGGAGAGAGATCAGGCGCAGGACCAATAGCTTAATGTGCTTTCCTAGGCACGGGGGTACCGCCAACTTCCAAACTCCGGGGTACTATTGAGAATTTTCTAATGGAAAAACCCAATAGAACTTTTTTCCCGGCCCAGGAATCGAACCCAGTACCCCACGTTCTGCAATTGCGCTTGTGACCACTAGACCAACGGAGCAGTCAAAACCACACTACACTGTGATCAGTCATCTAATTGAGCTGTGGCCTGCCGTCGCCTGCTCGGGACCTCACTTGGCTCATCAAGTCACCAACATTATCATAACAAACTCCACCAACTTACTCGAAATAGCAAAACATTCAAGTAAAGGTGTGATTGTTTGAAGACGAGTCTGAAAATTGTGAACGTTTTATATAATTGTACCGTTTATGTTAAAAGACATTTTATATTTACTCATCTTCCCTAGGAGGATGGTAATGTTTTCATAATACAAAATGAGATACCTAAATATATTTTTAAGATTTCATTTCGCAGTGTACTCTACAAACAATAAGTTTCCGACTCAAATAATGTAGCTACACCGGCTGCTGTGGAAACTGCTCGCTCGGAAAGTTAGGAAAGAAACAGTTATGATCGGAGCCAGTTATACCAGCGAAGCGGCTTCGCAAATAAATAAAGCTGACAAAATCGCGCGCCGCTGCAGCGCTGCAGCTGACGACCGCGCCGCTAACCGCTCATCGCTCATCGCTCACGAGGGCTGGCGCGCCGCCATGTTGCCCGCATTTTTTATTCCGTCATTTGTCAAATTAACGCGCGCGTCAAGAGCATTAAACCGAGCTTCCTCTCACGGCGCCGCGAGCCGACGCGCACCAGATTGCCGCACCGAATGCCCGCACATTCTACCGAGCGTAAAACTGAAATATTCCACCCGTTCAGTGTACACGGCTACGCTCACGGCCGATACCTCATAACCGTATCGTAACTCTACACTACGAGCCGGCTCCGTGGGGAATGCTCAAATTATTCATATTTACCGTTCTCTAAGATTGGGAAGGGTATAATAACGTGTGCTTGCTGTACCTAGTATACGTCACACGTGCCGTGGGAGCTTGGGTTTACGTCCATATTGTCACAATTTCAATTCATCACGAACCCCTGCCGCTCCCTCGGTGATATGTTCCAGGATGTGATCTCGAGGTTCGTAACAGGAAAATTCACGCGTCTGTTTTGATTCGCTTAAGTAACGCGAAGAATTCAATACATTGGTGTGAAATGTTGCAGGAAAACGCGACAGATTTATGTGTGAGCTAGAGCAAAGCAAATCCGTGCAGAACTGCAGATACTTGGAGAATAACTTTCAGTTCTATATGCAGGCATTTATTACAAGAATGAAGGCAAAAGTTCCAGGCCTGTGGATATGCTACATACATTTCAAGTCCAACGCATGTGTAGCAAGTCAGGCGGAATTTATTACTGATATGGTGAGGCGTGACGGATGAGGAACCTCTTGCTTCGTTACGTTAAGTTTGTTGTTCGTTCGTTCGTAGTTCGTTGCATTAAGCGCTTGACAATCTTCGCGTAACTGGGTTCTACGGTGCGCGGCGGAGCGAACGGCGGGCGCTCTACTGGGCACTACTTCGGCATTCCTCTATATTGCTAATCGCTGGCGCTGGTAGGGACTGCGATGCTTCCCTCACTACTCGTAATATATTTTCTTGACTATTATTACAACGTCAAAATTAAATAACCAAATTGTAATAAGTATATATATGGGATAATACAACAGTCTCGGATGATGAACGGCCCTTTCATGTAAAATACGTCCCTATATATAAACAAAATACGTAGAATAACTCATATGATAGAGCTACAGTCACGCACGGAGCCAACTGGACCTCAAGGAAACTTCGAGAGTCAGTGCAGTACTAAGCCCACCATAGACGGTAGGTTATAATAATATTAGGTTATTATCTCAGCTATCATTGTGCCGATTGTCGTGACGGCCAATGGCCTTATAGCCAAGAGCCTCGACGACCATCTTTCGAGGCTCTCCTTAGGCGGTTGGATCAAGGGCCTGATTCAGAAGGCAGTACTCCTCGATACGGCTCGCATTGTGGAGGTTATTGTCTCTGGAGCCCTAACCACCGCACCGGTAGCTTGGACCCTGCTCCCGATACCGGCGGACCACTATTTTTTTTTATTTTTAAATGTTTTTTATATTGTTTTATATTAGAATATTTAAAATGTATTTAATATGTATAAAAATAAATAAAGGAAATAATAATTATTATTATGTCTGTCTCTCAGAATGGATGTAGAAATGGGTCCCGCGGTACTAAGAAGCTGCTCCTTATCGACATGGCCGTAAGCCAACAGGTTCGTCGATCCCGGAGGGATCTGTCGACGTGTTGGATAGATTATAAGAAGGCCTATGACTCGGTGCCACATACATGGCTCATGAGAGTGCTGGAGTTTTACAAAATAGATGCAACTCTTCGCACCTTCTTGATGTCGTGTATGGGGCAGTGGAGGACGGTCCTTCTTTATCCAGGATGTCGGCAGGTTCTTGGGAACGATGAACCGATTAGGATTGAGCGAGGAATATTTCAGGGTGACAGTTTGAGTCCGCTTTGGTTTTGCTTGGGCTTGAATCCTCTGAGCACACTGCTGGAGGATTCAGGTCTAGGCTACCGGTTGAGGAGAGGTGGTCAGGTTATATCTCAACTCCTTTACATGGATGATTTGAAAATATTTGATCCCAGCAATTTGCAACTGATGGAGCTACTAAAAGTGACTGAAACTTTTAGTAGCGCCATCAGGATGGAATTTTGTGTGGACAAATGTGCGGTCATGCATGTAAAGCGAGGGGAGATTATGGAATCCGTGGGAACACAAAACTCTCATACATAACAGAGCGTGTATGGGACACTTTATCGTAATATCGCTACACTTACAACACACATAATTTACTTATTGAAAAAGTACTACCTAACTAACTAATATAGAATTAAACGTTAACTACCTAATCAAAGTAAACATGTAATTGTAAAGTTACTCGCAGAGTTGTTCGATGCTCCCTCGCGCTTAACGTATGAGTAACATTAGTAGGCGTCACGGTCCCGTCGCCGCGCCGCCGCGCCCCGGCGCAGATTGGATTAGCTCAACTTTGACGTACTAATAAATTACATGCTCCGTGTAAAACACTGAAATCCGTGTAAGTGAGTAATGAAGAAACCCGGGCGTAATGAGGCGCGCGCGATATGGCGCACTGCGGGGCGGGGCGCGGGTCGGGTGTGCGCGCTAATTGTTCCACATGTTAATACATCACCCGTCCGGCAGGTACCCGGCAGGTGCCCGCGTGCTACACTCGCCTGTATCACCTGTGTATCCTATATGACATGTAGTCCCTTTATTGTGGTCGATCACAACACAAAACAATAGATTTGCCCAGTACGACGGTAAAGAAGATATACAAACTGAGGCAAGCATCAATTTTATTTTTATTTTTATCAAATCGGAACAGCAAACTGCTACATTATGTATATTACTCGTACAATATGATAACATAAATAACTTAAATAATAATGTAGCCATAGTACACAGTAGTCCACAGATTACCAATAATGACTAAACTTTAATTTGCTAGGAGATATGCTGTTCATGCATGAAAGTTAAAATACGATAGAATCGTAAAATTTCAAAATCAAATGGCTAAGAATATTATTAAATTTAATTCAAGAGCATAAGTGTCTCATACTAAACCCTCTTAACCTTTGGTATGGAGCATGTAAATAAATATCAATGTGTTAGAGTTCTTTATTGTAAGATGCTGTCATCCGCCGAATTGGTGAACGTTCGCCACTGTTAGATCGGCAGATACCTATTGCAAATAGTCTACCTGCACACACCTGGCGTCTATATAACACTATATTTAGTATATGAGAAACCTGAATACAGTTTATTCAGAATAAGTAAATGAATCGATTCCAATCATTTTTAAACCATGTTATATTTTGTCCCAAAAATATTTAAAAAAGTTACAAGTTGGACACCGAACGACACTAAGTACCTATCGCAATCATTTGGGGACCTACTGTCAAATTATTAATAATCAATGAGCTCAAGACGACGCTGGAAGCGCGCGCGCGGCGGCGCTGCGTGGTGACCACGTTTTTGTGCGGACAACCAGGTAACAGAACAAGCTTATAACTTTGTGATTTTTCATGATACAGTTTTGAAATTTTGTAGATTCTTTACACAAAAATACTAGACACGTGTTTCAGGTTTCGCATATACTAAAACAGATTATTTTGCACAACAGCAGATAGCATAAACTTTATTTCTTAATTTTTCTTCATTTCGCAGAAAATCGGTCGGCAGACACTCATTTATCATACATTCAGAACTCATAATTTTGTAAGTCAGAAGCATCTTTAGACATAAATTTCGTATCCATAACAATTAAAAAAAAAGAATATGTACCTTATATATATACCTTCATATCGCAGAAAGTTCACAGTCAGATTCGTCTTTTGGCATACATTTCATATTGATAGTCATTAAAAGGCAGCATGCATCAAACATACACCATGCATGCAAGCAATCATGCATACTGCATGCTAAGCGAGCATGCAACATGCAGCAGGCATGGTTTCTGTCACGGCTCCGGTGCTGGGGGGCTCCGGCGGTCCACGCGACTTATCGTCGTAGATGATTTTAATGCTCACCGCCGCGACTGAGGCTGACCGGCTAGACCGGCCAGCAAACCGAAGCTGCGAGCGCTAATACTACCTGCTCCTCAACTCGCGGGCCGCCTCGCCCGCGGGCTTATACTACACTCTAGGCATAGGGCAGACAAGACTACGTGGAGTCGGTTTTGCCGCAATTCGTTTCTGTCACTTACTTTTGAAGCACAACATATTGACTTTTTAAGACAATAATTAAATTTTAATTTAAAATTATTCCAAATAAGTTCCAAGTGAAATTGTACCAAATAATCGCCACTCTAAATAAACGTTATACAAAACGAAATTATGCGGAATTTTAAGTTTGCCAAAGGTAATAATGCCAAATAAAATTCTGCCATCTTAAAAGTATGCCATTGTAAATTCGGTCATATAAACATTCGGCCAAATATTAATTATATTAAATGATTTTTATGCCTTAAATACATTCGTGTAAACAAGATTATGCCAAGTGTGTTATGACAAATCAATTTCGGAGCTTCAAGATTCTGGCAGATAGAGGGAACCCTCGTGCGATAGCTGTCTCTGCGGAGTTTGGCCGACAATAAGACCGAAATCCGGTCTGGAGTACTATAACAGCTACGGCAAATGTTACTCTTCAACATAATTCTGTACTCACAAAATGAACTTCCGCATTTGATTATTATATCAAATCCAGTTTCAATATGGAAACAGTGGTTCTCTATTGTGTCACCTAACTTTTTTATCCATAATTTAAAGTGCCATAACTTTTTTTGTCCTAATCATCATTTGTCCGAATGATAACTTACCCGAACTTAATATCACATAATATCACATGCCATAAAATTGAAATCCCTAAATATAATATGTCCTAAATCCGTTTGTCATAAATATTACAATCAATAACATACAAAAGACATAAAACCGTTTTCAATAAAAGTTATAAGTCCTAAATTCAAATTACATAATGTTTATTTATAATAATAATATTCTTAGAACTAATTTATATAACAAAGCTTTTGCTATGAACTTCTCTCTCTTATAATTTTTTATTATACATAAATAAATATATTATACATGTACTCAATAAAGCAGTTGATTGTGAACATGTGGTTTTTGTAAGCAAGCAAGCATGAAGCATGCAAACAAGCATGCAAGCAAGCACGCAGCATGCAGCATGCAAGCAATCACACAGCATACAAGCAAGCATGCAGCATGCAAGCAAGCATGCAACATGCAGCAGGCATGGTTTCTGTCACGGCTCCGGCGCTGCGGGGCTCCGGCGGTCCCACGCGAGTTTATCGTCGCAGATGGGTTTAACGCTCGCCACCGCAGCTTCGGCTTGTTGGCCGGCTTTGCCGGCCAGCCTCAGCCGCGGCGGCGAGTATTACAACCACCTGCTCCTCAACTCGCGGGCCGCCTCGCCCCTCCGCGCCTACGCGATTTTAAATTACACTCTAGGGGTAGAGCAGACAAGACTGCGTGGAGTCGGATTTACAGCGATTCGTTTCTGTCACTAAAACCAAATTTTTAGCAAATGTTTTAGACTAAAAAAATTATTATAAATGAACATTCGGAATAATACACATTATTTAACACAATACTTAGGACATATGTCTTTAGGTCATGTGAAATTAGGAGATTCAATTATTATAGTACTCGATATTACGAGTATGACAGAATACTTTTAGAACTAAAGATAATTATGTTAAACAAAATTTCGGGATTTTGAACATTATGGTTACTGAAGTTTATATCATACGTGTTATGGATAATGATTTTCGGACAAACAATTTTAGGTGAAGAAAGGGAGTTCCGGAAACAGTCGATAACGAGCTATTCGGTCGCCGCGGGCCGCCTGCGGGTCAACAATACCCGCGTATATTTGCATTGTTCCCGCAGTAATTACAATTGTCCAAGAACGGGACAAAGACATGAACGACAGTTGGTCACTGTGTATTGTTGACTTCAGACCATATAAACATGGCTTGCATAAATGAACACGTTTCTCCACGATGTTGGCCCTCACCGTACTTATGGCGTTGGAACGTTATATTCGTAAACTAGCTTCTGCCCGCGGCTTCGCCCGCGTGGTGTTCGGGAATTGCCCACAAGATCTTACTTCTGGGATAATAAGTAATTTGTGTATGTATAGTACATACATATATTTACATGTAGGTACTTGCTTATAACTTGCAAATATTAGTTCACAGTAATATCAATTAAATTACATAATATATGAAATATCTTGGTCTGAGATTGGACACCGGTGAAACCAATCAAACGATTTATTAGGAATCTATTTATAGACATAATACTTTGACATAATATTTAATATCAATGTCGCGTATCGCGAGCCAACGCGAAAATCGGTGGAATAAACCATATTTACAGACACGTCTACATCAGAAAAATCCTACCTACTTATTAATAGGTAAATACACCCGCGCCCCGCTCGCCCCACGCAACGCTGCGCGGCATGCGCCCTTCTACGTGAGCTTTGAAGCCCTATTTGACTATATTGGGGGATCATTTTGGAATAACTAATACACATGTCTTATAATTTTAATTGAAGAGTGTGAACACCATTTTTCGAGTCAATCGACCCAGCAAATATTAAGTTTCACAGAAAATTAGACACCCCATTTCACCCTATTAGGGGTGGAATTTCAAAAAACCCTTTCTTAGTGGATACCTACTCTTCACAAAGTATACACCTTCCAAATTTCACGTCTCTCGGACCAGCGGTTTGGGCTGTGCATTGATATATCAGTCAGCCAGAAGGATTTTGAATTTAAAATTTGGGGGTGATTTTGGAAAAACTGAGATACACGTATCTCATAAATTTAACTAAAGAGTAAATAAACAAATTTTCAAGTCAATCGACTCAGGGAATAAAAAGTTTCACAAAAAATTAAACATCCCATTTCACCCTCTTAGTGGTGGAATTTCGAAAAACCCTTTCATAGTGGATACCTGCTCGTCACAAACAGTACACTGTCCAAATTTCATGTCTCTAGGACCAGCGGTTCGGGCTGTGCGTTGATATAATATAAGTCAGTCAGTCAGTCAGTCAGTCAGGACTTTGAATTGTATAAGTATAGATACTGTTCAGCTTCTGCCTGCACAGGAGCGAGAGGGAATGTGAAGCCTCCTTCTGCGAAGCAGTCATGCTAGTGAAGGAGGTGGCGGGACGTGAGAGGGAAAGAACCTCACGTCCCAGCCGCCCCGGGAGACGCCCTGGGCGTCGGGGGTCACGTGGTGGCCCGGCCACCGTAGGCGCGGGCCTGTGGACGACGAGCTATGGGCTAGCTCGCCGTCCGGCCGTCTTATGACGACAGGCCGTGTCGACGGCGTGTTCGTGTTCCACGCGCGCCTCAAAGAGATGTCAGCAACGATGTAGGGGTCTGCAAGGGCCGATGCCTGCCAGGGCTACGGGACTGTTAGAAAGAGATACCGTGGCCCTGGAACACAACAGGCAAAAAAAAGAAACATGGATGGGTTTTAGTCAGTACAAGTCTGACACTCCCTTCCGCTCCACCCAGAGTGGATGCAGGTCATTTGATGATTTCCCATCGGAAAAGAAAAAGAAAAAAAGGCACGTTACGACATAGCGCGTTATCTTTACGCGTTATCGTTCGCATTAACAATAACAACTAGCACTACACAAATCCCTAACCAAGATAGCTAACTTTATTACATGGTTTATAATTTGTGTGGTTGTGTTATGAATAATTAGTTAATGTTCAACTGTATGAGAGGCATAGAACTGCTGCGTAACGTGCAATCGGTCGCTGCTAGTCGCCGCTACCGCTGCGGCGCTGAACCGTGCCCCGGATGACTCACAGCCTTCGTGTCGAGCTGAATCAACAACTCACACTAGAAAATACAGATTCAACTTTCTTTTTTGGTCTGAATTTGTAAAGATTATTGATAAATAAATAACTTAACCGGATCGCAAATCTGTCAAATCTATCTGTATCTATATACATATAATAAATCTGTAGAGAAGTCGCTTTTGTACATCTTCTTCTATACTTATAATAAATCTGTAGAGAGGTCAATTCTGTACATGAAATATATTTCCAAAATAACTATCAGGGGGTGATTAGGGATCGATACTGATGCCAAAAATGCAATCAGTAAAATTTTTGTCTGTCTGTCTGTCTGTCTGTCTGTCTGTCTGTCTGTCTGTCTGTCTGTCTGTATAACCGTTATAGAAACAAAAACTACTCGACGGATTTTAACGAAACTTGGTACAATTATTTTTCATACTCCTGAGTTGGTTATAGTATACTTTTCATCACGGTACAATCAATAGGAGCAGAGCAGTGAAGGGAAATGTTGGGAAAACGGGAGAAGTTACTCCATTTTTTAAGCTTCCGTCGCGTGTGCAACCTTAATGGTTAAAGCTACACAGAAATCATGTATGACAGAAATGTTCTCCTTAAAATTATATAAAAAATATCCCACGACAGCATATGTCTATCTTTTATGGTTGACTCACAATATCACGTGTAACTCCCGATAGCTTAGCAGTTCGAAGCTTTCTGATTATATTTGTCTAGGGGTAAAATAGGGGATGGAAGTTTATATGAAAGTCCGTCAGTTTTGAAGTTAGGATATTCAAATTTTGTGTTTAGGCTGACAATTAAAAATTAATTTATACGTGTCTCAGCGGATGAAGGTAAGTAACTATGTTTGTTCGGGTGGGATATTTTTCGACATCCACGCGGGCGAAGCCGCTGGCAGAAGCTAGTCGAAAATATTTCCAAAAATAATAGCTAGGGTGTTAAAGGATAACCAACAGAACCCATTTCCAGCATTTTTAGAATTTTTGTCTGGTTTGTTCGGGCATCACGTAAAATGTACGAATGCAATGTAGATAACTTTTATACTCAACAATTGTGCGTAACTTGAGGTAACATTTAGTTTTTGTTTCATTGCAATCGGTTCACTCTATCAAAAGATATTTAAATTTAAAGAGATCCAGAAGTAAAATTACGGTTATGCGACTTGGTTCCACTGTCACTTTGTATCACATCACACGCACTAAACTCAGGAACTACTGGTTCGAATTGAAATTTCAGTGTTGAATAGCCCATTTATCGAGGAAGGCTATAGGCTATATTATCACGCTAACAACTTAGGTAGATGAGCAATATTGCATTACGTCCATATTCCTCTGTTTGACAACTGACAACTGTCATGGCATGCATTAGAATATAACAGCTATTTTCATTGCTATTTTAGACCATTTGTCACCGAAGTAAGTAGCCCAAAGGTGTCAGCGGCTGCCCTGTGAACAGTGGTTCGCAAGTTCAAGCCTCAGCTAAGGTATTTTGTTTTTGTATATTTAGATTTTTTTAATACTGTAAGATTTCAAAAATAATTACTATGGTGCAAGTTCAATCCCCAGCCGGTTTTCACTTTTGTAAATAGGTATGTTGATTTTTTTAAAGCTTTAAGATTTCCAAATCATTACCAAATAGTTTTATACATACTTTTAGTTTTTTTTTAACCATTCAAACGATGTTTCATTGTAATCGGTGCTCTCTATCAAAAGATATATGAGTGTCTCCGGGTAATTTTTTGGTAAAAATCACGTGTAAATTTAAAAATCCATGTGGTTAGATTCAATGCACAAATATTGTGCATAACTTAGAGAAGGTTTAAGTTTTTGTTTGATTGTAATTGGTGCTCTCTATCAATGTATGAATTTAAAGTGTTCAAGAAGAACTTATCATCATTATGTATGCAACATGCAACGACATCTATTGAACCAAAATGGTACTTATTAATAAAAATGTGCTCACAAGATAACTTTTAAATCGACTGGCCAGTTTTTTTTAAGTTATCATAGCAAAAGGTACTCTAGATTAGTCTACATGACGCTGCTTTGAAAATTTACATGGCCTATAGTGTGTGTTCGATCCCTTTGCATGCATTACATGCACGCTTTGCAGCTTAACTTCGTACTCGATAGATGGCGTTGTTCTTTTGAGTCCATTTTCTGACCGTCTTCCGTCTCCATCTTTAGACCGTCGATGACAGCATCGACGGTCTAACGGTGGAGACGCAAGGCAGTTGCAAGAGGTCCTCAACATTTTACAGCAGCTGTATTGTTATTGGGCTCATTTCATGCATCTTGGTGAGAACTTTAGACCTGCCCTGGAGTATGACTGTCATCGAAGGTTTGACGATCAATGAAAAATGTTGCAAAACGGGGAAAATATATTCCTTTTGAGAGCTCCCGTTGCGAGCGCTGCGTAAAGGGTTAAAGTTACGCAACAATCATGTATGACGGAATTGCACCTCTTAAAAGTTCTAAAAAAATATCCGTGATAGCATATGTCTATCTTTTAAGGTTGACTCACTGTAACCTTTTATTACGGTAATATTTTTTTTTTTTCAAAAATAATGCATTATTTGCGAAGGTGTTTTTGTAAACATGGTATTTATCCTTATCCAAATAAATCCGTTATTCATCGCAAGTATTGATTTCAATGAAAATCTTAGGAGATATCACAGTTCTAAAATAACTCCGCAGCAAAATAATGATCATGTACCGTGGAATGATGTGTGTGATGTGTTATAATCGTACTATAGATGCCTACAACCCACTCCCTCTAACCCTCTCTCTCTCTTATGTGACGCAGACGAAGTTGCGCGGGTCAGCTAGTGGAGAATAAAGATCTATGGCAATCGTGTAGTTTTACATTTTCTTTCTACTTTGTATTTCTATTTCAATGAGCTTTAGATAAAATCTGTTATGGTCTCGTCTCATCATTTATTCGTGTAATTGTTCTGTGTCGTGTCATGTGGTCCACGAGTAATCTACCTTTAATTGAACGTTATCCCTACGTTTTAACCCGTCGCGTCGGTAAACAATATATTAAATGTAAACAAATTCGGCCACTGAGGGATAATCCCGTGTTCTTGAAATAAGGATTAATTTTAATGTGTTGCTTACCGGACCCTGTTAAACCACGGGTTTGTTCAGCGGTAAGTAACGAGCACAGCGGCGCGCGGCTCGGGCCCTGGGCCCTTCAGGGCCGGGACGGGTGGGGCTCTACCAGTGAATTTATTAATGATGCAGTAAATACTGACGTTTTCCGGATCGTTCTTACTAAAATCACAACATCTGTCGTTCAAAATAAAAAAAAAACGACTCATAAGTCGTTTCCTGCGCAAATAAATAAAATGTGAATACATCCGGTAAATAGGTGAACACACACGTCGGGTGCCCCGCTCTCACCTCACATACGCCCGTATGTGAGGTGAGAGCGGGGCGAGTGCGGGGCGAGTGCGGGGCGAGAGCGGGGTGAGTGCGGGGGCACTTGCTGCCGGCTCGAGCGATGCTGTCGATATGATACACAGCGCATCTGATTACAATATTTATAATATTCGGGGCTTAGTTTTTATACCTACCTATTCATCTCAAAGAATAAGAGATTATTTTTGAAATCTTAACAAATTTATTCTTTTATTTTGTAAATATTTTGTAAGAAAAAAATAAAATAAGGAGTCGTATTTACTTTTGGTATTATAAATTGTAAAGCTGAAACCTTCAAAAGGAATAAAGGGCAACAAAGTTTTGTATCGAACAACAATTTGACTTGAGTGTTGTTTCATAAAGTTGCTCTCCTGAGGTGCGCGAATAACTGAGCATATCGGAACTGAATACAAGTGAAATCGTCAGATTCCAACATTCAACTTTTGTGAACACAAAGAGAGAATATTAAGTGAATCGTATTGTCAGCGGGCGCGGGAGCCACCGCGCACCGGAGAGCGCCTGAAAGAGCTTTCCTGTTTGGTATAATAATGTATGTGTAATGTGCAGGCTCAAAGCAGAATTAACAGCGAGCCTGCACGGGTCGGGGGCAGGGGGAGGCGGGAGCGAGGTGACGACCTGCAGAACAATTAATGAATAGGCAATGCGCTGAGTGCAGCACGTGCATTGTGATGCGCACGGCACAGGCTGCACACAGTACACACGCGGATCCCACATATTTACATAGTTTACAATCGCTCATTTACATGAGCCGTTACATTTGATGGGCAATTCGCGCCGACTAATACCAAATTGTTTAGTCAATATAA
Organism: Noctua comes; assembly: GCA_963082995.1. Lineage (NCBI taxonomy): Eukaryota > Metazoa > Arthropoda > Insecta > Lepidoptera > Noctuidae > Noctua > Noctua comes. Next base: position 295,543 of record OY720282.1, read on the forward strand.
AAGTTTGTTCTCGCTTCGGCACAAATCGTTCGGGGCCAAATTTCTGTCGATAAAAGTTTTACAATTTGTTTTTATTATTATCGCGCTCCCACCGGCCACGCCCGCGCGCATCCCAGTGGGATTTTTACGCGCGCCGGGAGCAGGCAGGGTGGGCAGACGTGCTTCTTCACTGAGCGAGGTTCCTGTTATTTGTCGTATAATAATAAATAAAAATGAAGTGTCTATTTGTAATTTAATATTTACTGAATTCATATAAAAATATAAACGGTACTTAAAACAAAAACAAACATAGTTTGTCTATTTGTTTGTTCCGGCTAATCTCCGAAACGGCTGGACCAATTTTGATAGGACTTTTACTCGCAGATAACTGATGTTATAAGAAGTAATTTTTATTTTGGAAAAAATAGGGTTCTGTGCAAAAAAAATAAAACCCACGAAATTGCAAAATTCGATTCATATAGGGAAGTAATATTTTTAGGATAATTTCACGCAGATGAAGGTCGCGGACAACAGCTAGCCTAATAAAGTCTGGTTCTAAGTACCTGTGTTGTGTACCTGTATCTGTTGTACAGGTTAAGCAACTGGTGTCTGTAAAACAACAAGTTTACAGACACTAGTTAATTAATAAAGGTTTATCAACGGCTTCTGTGTACCTGTACATCATCTTGAGTAACAATTACCCTTGGACTTACACACTAGTCTAAACTACGGACTAACAGGCTGTCGTCACATTGAGCACACACGTCGCGGGTCCCGGTTCCTCTTAGTTTAATTGTATCACTACTTAAGTGCTTATTGTAACATTGTGGGAATGAGTGAGACGCCTCCGAGACGTTTTAGCGTGATAAAGGATAAGAGTGACGTCACTCGTCTTAAAGTGGACATATCTCTTACACGCACGTCAGCCGTAATACGTACATTTGTATGTGCTTGTATTAATAAACTAAAGCAGCTTACGATACGGTCAACCACAAACGGCTGTTGTGGAAGGTGGACCTTGATCAGCGATCAGAGGTTTGTTCGAATACTCCAGGAATTTCTCCACAACCGCCGTTTCCAGCTCCACCTTCTTTCACACCAAAGTCGTTAGAGAGCACAAAAGAACGGTCTACCCCAAGGTAGTTTATTCGCTCCACTTCTATCAATACATACAAATAAATAAAACTGAATTGTCTGTTTGTAATTTGAAATAGCAGCTTTTTACTGATTGCAAATGAAATTAAGTATAAAATATGTTAATAAAAACTCCGTCTGATCCGAAAGGGGCGTATGGGTATGGATACCAATGACATTACCAAAAAAAATAAGAAATATAACATATTCATGGAAGGAAACATATTAATGAATTTAAAAAACACAGATTTTTGTGCCCAAATTACCACCAACTCCCAAAAATCTAACAAACTTTTTAAATATGAAAACACCATCTTCGGCATTCAAATGTTCAATCGTCAATGGTTTATTTATGACGTCACTACCCGAGAAGCGACCGCATTTGTATGTTACCGCCCGCGGTCCAGTGTTGCCATGTATGTTTCCTCATTTTAGTACATTTCATTTAATTTTGGTCGGAGTATTTTTTTTTATTTGTTGTCCAAAAAGGAATACATAAATAGAGTCTAATCTCGATACCTAATAATACCCCGACGGTTCGGACAGAGTTTTTCTTAACATCTATACATATAAAATTCAAAGTCCTGACTGACTGACTGATTGACTGACTGACTGACTGACTGACTGACTTATATATCAACGCACAGCCCAAACCACTAGTCCTAGAGACATGAAATTTGGACAGTGTACTCTTAGTGAAGAGTAGGATTCCACTAAGAAAGGGTTTTTCGAAATACTACCCCTAAGAAGGTGAAATGTGATGTTGAATTTTCTATGAAACTTTTTATTCTCTGAGTCAAATGACTTGAAAATGTGTCTACATATACTTCAGTTAAAATGATGAGATACGTGTATCACAGTTTTTCCAAAATCATCCCCCAATTTAAAATTCCATGTCCTGACTGGCTGACTGATATAACAACGCACAGCCCAAACCGCTGGTCCCAGAGACATGAAATTTGGAGAATGTATTCTTTGTGGAGAATAAATATCCAGTAAGAAAGGGTTTTTTTTAAATTCCACCCCTAATAGGGTGAAATGGGGTGTTGAATTTTCTGTGAAACTTTTTACTCTCGGGGTCGATTGACTTGAAAATTTGTGTACACAAGACCCAAGTATTTGGTTTACAGTTTATATGTGTGGGTGAAGTCATAGTTATGAAATAAAACGAGCGAGCTCGATTTTTATTAGTGTGCGTGTGCACATCAATTACCATATACCAATATATAGTCATCATTCACTTATGATGCTGAAGGAGATATAATATTTTGCATGATGTTACTATAGCAATCCTGGCACAATGGCTATAGTCTTTGGTCACGGAACGAGAAGTCGTAAGTTAAAATCATGCATGCAATAGTATATTCTTTTTCTTTTTGTATTCATTATTTTGTTAAAACATTACTTAAAGTAGAATTTATAACGATTCCAATGTTTGAGACAAACATTGAACTCTCAGGCTATTTGATTTTGACTGTTTAGACAACAACTACCGACAATTTAAAAATATTTTGTTTTCAAACACCTTCATTTATAAAAAATAAGCATTCTTAGTTGTCAATCTACGAGTATTTGCATTACTGAGTTTATTGATTACTACTCTTGAGCATGTGTGTGGTTTTATTTCTGTGGATCCAACCATGCAACATTTATCAATGTTCAAAGAGGTGGAAATCGTTGTTTTGGATGAGCAAAACGTTATGTGAAATTGTGAGTGTAAATGTGGTGCTGCCTAACAAACGATGGGACTTTATATCGTGTCCTGCCTGTTCTGTTGTTTGCTCCTGTGAAATGCATCACAGGACGCTACTGAAAGAGCCAAACTCGTCGCCAAATTTTGCACTGACTCAATTTGAATTGTTATCGATTAGCGTATCGATGAGAAGAAGTGAAATTACAAGTTAGATATTACGTTGATATTATACCTACTTCACTTTAACTAACTCCTCTATTCTCTTTATTCCTAGTAAACATTGAAAGGGATGTTTACTAGGAATAAATAATTAATGTAACTTAAGTGCAATACCTACCATAGTTATAATAATATTATATTATCATAACTGAATTATTATAGTTTCTTTTTTTTAATTTGTAATCGTATGATGATTATGATAAAATTAGCTTGGTCTAAAATTAGCTTGATCTAGCCTTTAGACAGATTAAAGAAAAGCCTTTGAATAACGTAAATAAAAATAAATTATAATGTATATCTTATATTTATGTATTGTGTTATTATAAGTAATATTAATTAGGTATATATAAGTATATTGAATAAACATAGTGTATATATAGTATAAAAATATAGTGTTTATTTATTATTATATACTGTTTTTATCCACAAGGGAGCACCGTGCAAGTATGGGTCCGCCGATATGCGTATTTTGGAGACGTAGAACATCTTAGGCCAAAACCAAAGGCAAATTCATCGACTCGACACTACGACATCGTGGCAAGGCACAAGGCTGATCCCTTCTTGTCCACCCGCATAAAAGTGTGCTTACAAACTGTGAGATCTCATGAGCAGAAGGTTACAAGGAGTAATAGAAAACGAAGGATTGCCGACTCATTATAGTCGAATTTATTTTAATTAGTAGACGAATATGAATCTTATTTTTATGCAAATAATGTTCATATTTGTTAAGCAAATTAGAACAAATACAAAACTTAGTAATAAGTAGGTAGGTATAAAACTTTTTTTTAAAACCATAACTCGTAAATTATTGAAAGTATGGTGAAGTGATGTTATTGTTATGCGATTAGAAGTTGTCATAATTTCTTACGATCTAACATGTTGATTCACTTCACCTCTAATTTTACTTTGATTCAATTTATATACCTACCTACTTTGACAAATTATTTACGTCAATCCTTACCAATAAAAAACTTTGTATTTGTCAAAAAAACAGGTAAACAACAGTGTATTAAATCATTGTATCGGCCACACAAGTTTTTTTTTCTAACATACAGCCCCCACCAAATTGAACCATAAAACAACCAATATAAGAAAGGAACATATTGTAAGAAACGAGACGGATAATTTGCTAATGACCCAAGCGATAAGCTAAGCAAACAATAGCAATGTTTATCTAATAAAAAAATCAAATTATTTCATTGGTTATATTTAGTTACTTTTTACTTTTTGCTTGAGTAATTTTATTGGCCACAAAATAAATTTATTAAAAAACAAAAAGTAAAAAGTAGCAAAAATAATTCCTCAGTTGGGTTCGAACTCGCGTCGTCAAGGTTAGATCACTAGGTAACGCAAGCGCTTACACCAATCGGCTATGGTAACCATGTTAAGTTAGAATAAAATGTTGGGCTTTATTGTAAACCCGTTTATATTATTTTTACCAGTGTACCCGACAAGCGTAAAGATAAAAAAAATAAACCCCGTGTAGGGTACAATATGTTTACTCACACAATAATAATGAGCGGCTGTATGAATATTACCGGCTCGTACAATGACAGTTACCGACGTGTGCGATGTAAACTAATTAAATTGGCCCACTGTACATACTCTTTAGATAAAATCCAGTAAATCCGATGTCGATATTTCACGTATCTAATTGAATTGATATAACTTTAAACTAATAATTGCAAGTTATAAGCAAGTACATGTAAATCTATGTATGTATTATAGATAGATACATAGTTTACTTATTATCCCAGAAGTACGATCCCGTGGGAAATTCCCTAACTCCACGCGGGCGAAGCCGCGGGCATAATATTGTATACGGTACTTATACTACAAAAACATTTTTTAATATTGTGTCCTGCGTCTCCTGTTGTTTGCTCATTACAGGAACTGATGGATGCTACTGAAGGCGCCAAACTAGTGGCTCAGTTCTGGGCCGACACTATTTAGATTGCCATCGCCACGCTAAGAAGAAGAACAAACTAAATTCTCGAAGAAAGAAAGAAAGAAGAGTAAGAAATTCCTCTTTTATAGCAGCTATTCAATATCAGTCCATACAAGGTAACATCCAACATGTCCTTAGGGAGGACTCATCCACACAGGCACATATTGCTGCAAGCGATTCGCCTGCTCTGTGTCCCGAGTGCCCCGTGTGTCCGGGACTCCGGCCCTGCGTCCCAATAACAAGTAAGTTTGCCCCTTTAACGAGTACCTGACCGTCCGGCGCGTCTGCCGGCGACCGACACGATTTGTGAACATTCCACGAATTTTACAATCAATGCGTTTTCATTAAATAGCTCATTTGTTTGCGCCGCTTCGCTTTACCGTTTTTTTAAGTGGGATTCTACCGACAATATTATTGGGAATCTGCTTTGCATTAGGTTGGAAGTTAGATCATATTTAAATAGGTACCGAAAAACACTTGTAGTTATTTTGGATAAGAATAGACTGCTTTGTTAACGCTTTCAATACTCTTCGGATCGTACCTAGCAAGTCTTTTGTCCCTCAACTTCACATAATACCCTCAACTTCATATATACATCTCCAGAAATTCTCAGAAAACACTCAATCATGAGTCGTGATCCTCATTACGTATACAAGAGCCTAGATCGAGTCGACAGAGCGCTGTTCAAGTAGTTGGCTCAACGAGCTTACAAGGGGCCACTCTATTATGTAATGTTATAGGACGGGAGCGGCCACTACACATATGCCCCAGCTCTGTACGACCGACGGCTGGAGAGCAGCGGGCGGCGCTGTGTGCATTATTATACTGGGCGAACGAATGTCCTCGCATAAACCGATGACCCGCCGCGCGCGTTTCACGACCAGCGTGACTTGTCCGCGATTTATTGGAACATTCTCCGCTTTACATGCGACATCACAAAGTCGTCAGTGGCGGCGAACGGGAACGGGTGACACAAAAGGCTCAGCCGCAGTGAGCCGCGGGACGGTGGGACGTGGTGGGACGGCGGGACGGCGGACAAACGACGCGGGATGATGATAGGGGATCATCAAACTGGAGCACATGTCGTTAGTTTAGGACGCGTGCGTCAGGACACTCACGTCGTTGTGTATCATGCGTTACGTAATGGGAGTTTTTTGAGTAAACATATACGAGCACACGCTGCTTAGCTGCTGACTCAACCAACGTGAGCACGCGTTTTAAGACCCTTATTATGCTACGTTTAGTAGCTACCGAACCGTTATTACCAAATGATTGTACTCTAGACTAATACCATAGAGAACTATCATGCCAATGTTAGTCCTATTGTACTCAGAGCCCTGTCCAGCATACTAGCAATACATTTATTTTATTATTCTGTAGATCATAACTTTGTGAAACGCCAAACATTAACGATTAGCTTTTAACTGGAAGAGAATTCTTTAAAAATTTTACTAAGTCAATGAAACAAACAAAGTCACCAACTTCAGATTGTTTTTCTCTCTCATTTTTGGTTGCGATATCCCCCACAAACCCTTGTCATACATTTTTACATCTAAAGTACAAAAAATTCGTCCACACCGTTGCCAATAGGAAAAGTGCTCAGAAGGCTGGCAGTATTGCCACGTTGGTTCTTTACTTTTGGAAATCGTAGTTGTAGTATTCCACTCAACTTCTTCAAAACTAGAAGTTATAGACCATCATGTCATCAAAATAGGCCACGAAGAAAGAAAACATATTAAAGAGAGCTAACTCATAAAATGCTCAAGTACATAAAGTTAATAAAATGTATATGGGACCACTGCGCTTTCTCTACCAAATGAAAAAAGAATCACGGGAATCGGCTTAGTAATCACGGAGTAGTCGGTATAGATACGGGAAAAAAAGATACTGTGGAATACATAACCTCCTCCTTTTTATAAGTCGGTTAAAAAGTAGTCACTGAGGTATCGCAAGAAGATTTTACAAAAAATCAAAGTGATTTTAATAACAGGATTGATGATGTGAAATGGCTGGTTGGAGGCTGGAGGTGACTCGACACAACATCGGTGCGGCTCTCCAGGGAGGAACAGCGGGCCCTGCACCGCCCGCACGCAATACGAAACACTGGAGTATTATTATAATAAATGGTTTATCTTCTATATACAACATGTAACATAATTAACGCACATCCTGAAAGTAGTTTGTTCAGAATCGTTTACTGAATCGATTTCTATAATTTTTAATATAGGTAATTTTTTTTCCCAAAAGTAATTAAAACTACATAAATTACAATCACACTACCCCTGTACAGTAAAAACAAACTAAAATAGACCGTAACGCAAGTCAATAAGACTTTTAAAAGTGCAGTTTTATTTGTATCAATACAAATTTCCTTCATTCAAAACAAAATAAAGAAAAATTAACCTTATTTCAAGCAAGTTAAAGTCTTTACTTTTAAGTAAACTGAGATAGCCACCACGCGCCGGCTGCGAGCCGACAGGGAGCCAATGTGCGTACACGTACTCGTCTTCAAAACGAAATACTGGATTTTTTCGATGAGAATCCCCATGCCAGTACCCGAGAAGCAGCGCCATGCTTTGAATGTAGTCATATGCATGTGTGGAGAAGACTTCGTGGTGATAAAGAACATCCATTCCAGCTTAGAAGATGCCAGGAGTTGACTCCAAACGATTACGCTTCACGCTGGCAGTTCAGCCGCTGGTTATTAGAAAATTGGCAGCGGAACATAATTTGGACAGATGAAAGGTCATTCACACGTGTGGGGATGTACCTACAATCAACACAACACACATTTATGGATGCACGAAAATCCTCACGCATGCAGAGTGGATTCCTACCAACACCGTTTCTAAGTTAACGTCTGGGCCGGTGTCATTGGTACAAACATACTGGGACCTGTGTTCTTACAAAGATTAACAGGAGACGCATATTTACACGTTTTACGAGAAACTCTACCTACACTGCTAGAAGACATACCTCTTCATAATTTACAAGAGGTATTCTACCAACACGATGGTGAAGTGAAAGTGACACTGAAGTGCTTTCTAAATTAAAACATCAATTAAGAAAACGGACATTAAAATGTATTGAACAAGGTGGTGAGTGGCAATCAGTAAGTTAAGTACCTATTTGATTTTTTAAATTATTGCAAACACGCCGTCTTTGAATAATATTGTCGTATCGCCTCTTATTTTTAGCAGTTCATTATTATTAACAGCATAACATTTTGTACCGAATATTGGCATTATATCATAATCAATAAATAAAATCATTCAAAGTCGACAGTACAAGCCTGATGGAAAGATGCAATCAAATGTTTACTAGACTTATATAAACAACTCGAATCGGCTAATGTTCATATTTCTTTAACGTAAACAATCGTGTATTGTCGGTTTTTCGAGCGGCGTTAACTCGTCTCGAACGCGAGCGAATTGGTATCTACTAGGCAAAGTAGGCTAGCAAGACCAAGGAAATTATATACTAACTGGAATGAGGACGTGCAACGGAAAGCCGTTCCGAGCGAGAAAAATACCTAGAGTGGATGGCATCTCTTTCTAATAGGGTATTCAATATTTTACTTACATTTAGGACAGTTTTTTTGTTATAACTTACTAGCACCCTGCTCGGCTTCCCGTTTTGCATGGGTAATAGATTATTCAAAATTACGGGGTATAAAAAGATAGGGCGAAGCCGAAACCTAGGCATACTGTAGAACTCTGTAATGGGATAGGTCTATAAAGTAAAGAATACGTAACACTTATTTTCGTTCACGGTGGTCTACATGTTAGGTTACATCCTTCATTTGTAAAGAGATTTTAAAGCGTACAGGGCTACAATATTCACATAGATGAAGCATGAGCATCTGGCATATTCAAACAACTTAATACGTAGTATTTGATAAATTTATTAATCACACTATACATATTAAATGTATGGTTTTATGTAATTGTTGGTTTTTAGTATGTCAGTAATCTTAAATTTAAGTGCCAAGATGCTGATGATGGAAGACGGTTGCGAACTAGGCAATATAAAAAAGTAATAAATAGTATATAAAAAAGTAAAGATAGAATTAATATAAAAATTGAGTAAGTGATTAAGTTTTGCTAATGCATTATAAATAACAATGTTTTGAATTTTGTACGCATTTGCACAAGATTAAAAATACCGATATGGATAATAGAATACCGTATTCTTTACAATATTTTCATGATCCCCGTTTACATATCTAAATCATTGTCACCCTAGTCGTAATTTGTAAACAAAGATAAAAGAACTAACCTGAAAAAGTAAATTTCATCCAGCAAACCCGTCATTATTACACCCCTTCACACAACTCGATTTCACGATATTTAAAGAGAAAGATTTCACTTAAGTAATGTAAAAAGAACTTGATAACGCAAAAATATGACTTCAGCGCGAAATTGTATCGGCCATATTGTTTGTTTATATGAGTGTCAAATGTTGCCATTCAGAAATAACTTCTTTATCTTAATCTTTATTCTTTATTGCACACAAAAAAAATATATACATACAAATTGCAACAATATAGCTTTGTACAATGGCGAGCTTAACCCAGAATTGGGTTTTCTTACAGCAAACCAAATTTTGACTGTGAGATTTGCAGAAAAGGATAAACTTAAGTGCATTAACACATTGTGTTACTTAACTTAATTCATAAATAATTTATTTTATATTAAGCTTACTTTATTTCGCAAGATATTATTATTTTAATATTTAGTATTTGAATATTAAATTAATCCCGTTACGATTTATGCGCTAGTTTAGCTATAAACATGATTTTCGATTACCATATAAAAAAATATTTTTTTAATATTTTTTTTATTTTTTGTGTACTGGCAATTGTTAGACAAGGACACAATCCACTCTAGGTATCTTTCTCGCTCTGAAGTTTTCGTCCCCCTTTGAATGAATTAAAGTAATACGAACTCTATGTGTCCACATAAAGTTCATTTTCAAACGGTTTTTTGATATCAAAATGTTTTGTAATTGTTCATACTTATTCCAGTTAGTATATAAGTTCCTTGAGAAAGACAGTCACGTGTGCGAGTGTTTGCGTTCGTGGATTTGTACTGTGACCACAACATTCTTCCGGAATTAGTATAACTAAATCAATAAATAATCAATACTCATACATGTTTAACTAAAAATTCAGTGTATGTATTATGATTATAACATTATATACTAATTGGGGTGTCTGAGGGTGTGCGTTAATTACGTTACATGTTGTATATAAAATGATAAACTGACTGACTGACTGGGTGATATATCAACACACAGCCCAAACCGCTGGTCCTAGAGACATGAAACTTGGAGGGTGTGTTCTTTGTGAAGAGAAGGTTTCCACTAAGAAAGGATTTTTGGGAATTCCACCCCTAAAGGGGTAAAATAGGGGATGGAAGTTTGTATGAAAGTCTGTCAGTTTTGAAGTTAGGATCTTCAAACTTTGTGTTTAGGCTGACCATTAAAAATTAATTTATACGTGTCTCGGCGTTTTTGATAATTCTACCCCCGAAGGGTTAAAAAGGGGGGTGAAGGTACTATGTTTGTACGGGTGGAATGCAACTCAATTTTGTACAACCGATTGAGCTCAAATTTTGCACACACCTTTAGTTCTGGTGACAACACACTTTTATGACAGACATTCCTTAATCCTGCATCCAGGATCGTCTCCTCAAGAGAGAACTCTTCAACGGTTAGTAGCACGGTCACGAAACTTTGTTTACGCGTTCAATTTTGATAGATAAAGATGATTTTTAACCGACTTCCAAAAGGAGGAAGATTTTTTTTTTGTTTTTTTTTTGTGTTTATGTTCAGCGATTTCTTCGCCAATTGTGAACCGATTTTGATGATTTTTTTTGTTTGGACAAATATTATTCCGCGGTGGTCCCGTTTAAATCTGGTGAAGATCTGATGCTGATCTTCGGAGATATCAATGGAACTCTTCAATAACAGACAGCAAATCTGTCGTGATTGCTGCAATCGCTTGGATGTTTATTGATTACACAACACCATAACATAAAATCACGCCTGTATGCTTTGAGGGGGTACGCAGATGTGTACAAGTGCACCCACATTTTGATAATTAGGTATGCTAAGTTCCATTTTATTGGGAACTAGCTGTGCCCGCGGCTTCGCTCTCGTGAGCGCGTATTCTTTTGGCATTATTAGGGAACATTACATGGGAACGTGAAGTCGTAGTATATTCCTAATATCCTCTACAAAATAATCCATTTTAATATTATAAATGCGAAAGTGATGTTTGTTTGTTACGTTTTCATGACTAAACAGCTGATTGGATCGTAATGAAAGGCAAGGAGATAGATTAATCCTGAGGAATGATATAGATTATCGTTTTTTTCTCACACATACACATCAAAATTTCCACGCGAACGAAGTCGCGAGCAACAGCTAGTTAATTATAAAGGCGCTCCCTCACCGGGAGTACAAATGCTCCCGGTGAGGGAGCGCCTTTAAACAATAATTGTCTCCACTAAACTAGAATGGAGTTGGCCAGGAGACCTAGCAAGGCGCAGTGATAACAGGTGGACTAAGGCTGTTACCGAATGGCGTCCAAGAACTGGTAAAAGAAACGAGGGTCATCCGGCGGCGAGATGGGCAGACAATATAGTTGCCATCGGTGGAAAAACCTGGATGAGGCTGGCACAGGGCCGTGGAGATAGGCACAAGAAAAGAGAGGCCTATACCCAGCTGTGGGTGAGGTCGGACTGTGGATGTTGACGATGGAACTAGAATACAACTTCTAAACTTATACTGTCACTTACGGGATATCTTCCGTGATTGTTCATTATTTTGAGCTCCCGATATTTCGGCGCTGTTGCAAGCGCCATGATCGCGGGTTGACTGAAGAATGCGGGTGGATGGAAAATAAATTGTTAAGAGCAGACAAATCTATCTACCTTTCCTAATCTATCTTTCTTTGTCTTTTGCTACGCGCACTACTGGAACTCGACACAGTCACGGCAAAACACACTCACAGTATATCGGGAGCTCAAAATAATGAACAATCACGGATGACATCCCATAATTGACAGTATATACTTAGTTGTAAACCGTGAAAGCTTAAAACAGTGAAAACAACTTCTGTTTCGCTTGCGCAAGCGTTTTAATAATAAATTCAATATTGATAAAGAACGGTTGTTTTCTAATCAATTAATGAATGATTGTTAGAAGCTACGAAATTGTGTTATTATATTTGTCAATTTCCAGCTACACTATCATTGATCAGTTCTACGTCGAGTCTACTTCCACTAAACCACCAACTGTCTGTTTGTGTCGTAGACTGTTGGACTTGAGTGGCTACACTCAAGCCCACAGCGAACAACTCAAACTGTTTGTTATTATATCTCCCACTGACGAGATATCTATACATCTTCTTATTACTCGTCGTACATATAAAATTCAAAGTCCAGACTGACTGACTGATATATCAACGCACAGCCCAAACCGCTGTAACTAGAGACATGAAATTTGGAGGGTGTATTCTTTGTGAAGAGTAGGTATCCACTAAGAAAGGCTTTTACGAAATTCCACCCCTAATAGGGTGAAATGGGGTGTTGAATTTTCTGTGAAACTTTTTATTCTCTGAGTCGATTGACTTGAAAATTTGTGTACATAGTCTCTAGTTAAAATTATGAGATACGTGTATCACAGTTTTTCCAAAATCATCCCCCAATTTAAAATTCTAGGTCCTGACTGGCTGACTGATACATCAACGCACAGCCCAAACCGCTGGTCCTAGAGAAATTAAACTTGGAGTATATATTCTTTGATGAATATGACAAAGACCAAGGTGATGACCAACAGCACCAAGCGCAACATAGGAATTGGGGGTGTGAGGATTGACTTTGTCCATGAGTACACTTACCTGGGTCAAATAGTCTTCTTCCAGGCAAGACAAGATAAAGAAGTTGCATGACGCACCGAGAACGCCTGGTAGAGCTATTGGTCGATGAAGCTAATCATGAAGGGACCTCTCCCTCTCTCACTGAAGAGAAAACTCATGGACATGTGCATTCTTCCTACCTTCACCTATGGAGCGCAGACATGGTCACTAACCAAGCGTCAAAAGTCCGCACTCGGGGTCTGTCAGCGAGCAATGGAGCGTAGTATCCTTGGAGTTAAACTTCCAGATCGTATAAGGAACTTGATACTGCGTTCCAAAACTCAAATTGCCGATGTAGGTCACACGGCTGCCAAGCTTAAATGGAACTGGGCTGGCCACATCTGTCGCATGCTGGAGGAGCTATGGGCTAAAGTAATAACACAATGGGTCCCAAACGGCAGGAAACGGCAACGCGGCAGGCCCAGAAGGAGATGGCGGGACGAACTCGACTCTTTTCAAAAAGATTGGCAAATTTCAGCACTGGATATGGATAAGTGGAAAGAGGGCAGTGGGACACAAATGGCTGATAATAATAATAATAAATATTCTTTGTGAAAAGTAAGTATCCGCTAAGAAAGGGTTTTTCAAAATACCACCCCTAAGACGGTGAAATGGGGTGTTGAATTTTCTATGAAACTTTTTATTCCCTGAGTCGATTGACTTGAAAATGTGTCTACATATACTTCAGTTAAAATGATGAGATACGTGTATCACAGTTTTTCCAAAATCATCCCCCAATTTAAAATTCCATGTCCTGACTGGCTGACTGATATACCAACGCACAGCCCAAACCGCTGGTCCTAGAGACATGAAATTTGAAGAATGTATTCTTTGTGGAGAGTTAATATACACTAAGAAAGGGTTTTTTTGAAATTCCACCCCTAATAGGGTGAAATGGGGTGTTGAATTTTCTATGAAACTTTTTATTCTCTGAGTTGATTGACTTGAAAATGTGTCTACATATATTTCAGTTAAAATGATGAGATACGTGTATCACAGTTTTTCCAAAATCATCCCCCAATTTAAAATTCAATGTCCTGACTGGCTGACTGATACATCAACGCACAGCCCAAACCACTGGTCTTAGAGACATGAAATTTGGACAGTGTACTCTTTGTGAAGAATAAGTATCCACTAAGAAAGGGTTTTTGAAATTGCACCCCTAATAGGGTGAAATGGGGTTTTGAATTTTATGTGAAACTTTTTATTCTCGGAGTCGATTGACTTGAAAATGTGTCTACATATACTTTAGTTAAAATGATGAGATACGTGCATCATAGTTTTTCCAAAATCATCCCCCAATTTAAAATTCCATGTCCTGACTGGCTGACTGATATACCAACGCACAGCCCAAACCTCGGGTCCCAGAGATATAAAAATTGGAGGGTGTATTCTTTGTGAACAGTAAGTATCAGTTTTTCGAAATTCCTATCCCTTAGAGGGTGAAATGGGGTGTTGAATTTTCTGTGAAACTTTTTACTCTCGGAGTCGATTGACTTGAAAATTTGTGTACATACTCTTTAGGTAAAATCCAGTAAATCCGATGTCCAATCTCAAACCAAGGTATCAATATTTCACGTATCTAATTTAATTGATTTATTTATTTACTCCAAACACAAATATCTTTACAGGCTGGACCCAATGCGATATTGTACCACACTTAAAATGTAAACAGTTATTTATTAGCATAGCAAATTATACAAATATGTAGCTATTCTTTTGAATTCACCCAAAGTGCAACAGAATAAGTCTAAGTCCTCAGCAATGAGGTTGAGAGTGCGGAGTGCGCTCGTGGGCGGCGCCTCGCGCAGCAAGTTAGTTCGCGCGCGTGGTTCCACCAGAACTTGATAGAACTTTAAACTAATAATTGCAAGTTGTAAGCAAGTACATGTAAATCAATGTATGTATTATAGATAGATACATAGATTACTTATTATCCCAGAAGTAAGATCCCGTGGGAAATTCCCTAACTCCACGCGGGCGAAGCCGCGGGCACAAGCTAGTATTTTATATAATATAATATTTATCTATGTATGTAAGAGTGTGAATTCTAAACGATTATATTTTCTGGGTCGATTGACTCGAAAATTGGTGTCCACACTCTTTAATTAAAATTATAGAATAGAATAGAATAGAATTTCTCTTTATTCGAGTATCCATGACTCAAAAACTGTTAGTAAAACTTACGACTATGTTTGTAAGCACTGATAAAAACAGAACAACACAAAACATAAAGGTGGATCACTGCTGCGAAAACACATGAGTGATAGCACAAAAGCGACCCACATAAACACAGTCCAGGCGACTGGCAATCATGTTTAAGATACTGTTGGTGCTGCACCACACCTTGCGCATTTTTTTTACGCAACAATGCGTAAAAAAAATCCACATGCGCATCCGACGCACTACGCGGGGCAGCCCCACCAGCATCCTAAACGCGTTATTATACTGAACGCGGAGAGCACTGTAAGATCTTTGCGTAAATCTAGCCCACAGGAGACATGTGATCACTTTTTCCTAAATCATCCGCCAACAGAGTCAAATAGGGCTTCGGAGCTCACGTTGACGGGCGAATGACGAGCAAAGTAGCGCGGGGCGTGCGGGGTGCGGGATTATTTACCTTATTAGTAAGTAGGTAGGATTTTTCTGAGTAGATGTGTCTGTAAATATGGTTTATTCCACCGATTTTCGCGTTGGCTTGTGATACGCGACATTGATATTAAATATTATGTAAAAGTATTATGTCTATAAATAGATTCCTAATTAATCATTTGATTGATGTCACCGGTGTCCAATCTCAAACCAAGATATCAATATTTCACGTATGTAATTTAACTGATATTACTATGAACTAATATTTGCAAGTTATAAGCAAGTACATACAAATCTATGTATGTACTATACATACATAGATTACTGATTATCGTAGAAGTAAGATCCCGTGGGCAATTCCCGAACTCCACGCGGGCGAAGCCGCGGGCATAAGCTAGTACTATTATAAGATCGGTGGTGGATATTCAATTAAAAAAAAAACAACAGGTTACAATTTATTAACAGGAATCAGAATCAAAAACTTACATACTAAACAATTTAGAAAAATAAGGAATCTCAAGGGGAGGTGAAGAGTGAAACGTTTTGTTCATTTGTTATGCGTCGTGAGTTAGTGAACGTCTGATGACGTCACGGCACGTGTTGGCGCTACGTCTGTAGAAAGGCACGCTACTAACATATCTGTGATACACATTATGTAGGTACCTACTAACAAAATGTCGCTTCTTGTGTTGAAGCTTTCTGTTAAGGTAATAGGCGTTCATGCAATAAGTAATAGGGGAGTACGTAATTGCAGACTGGCAGGTACGAACACTACTAACTGAGGTGAACAGTCACGTGAACTTGTAACTCGATGTGACATCGATTGACCGGCACCCAATCATACAAGTACAACATCGCGTAGCTCTGTGTAGGAATTAATACCACGACGTTCCGACACCTGAAACCATGAAAACCTTTGTAACTAAACATCTCAAGAGGAACCTCTTTTAATTACAGGACTAGGTTAGTGATATTCCATTGCGCCCCCCCCCCCCAGCCCCCTTGTGCGCATACGTGGCCGGGTAATCCGAGTATATAGAGAGCAAGTTCTTACGGCGCGCACCGCACGGTGCCAGACACGCGGCCAGATGTCGCACAGTTCGCGCAAAAACCTAATCAGCAGTCGCAACGGTCGAGTATTCGTAGCTACTCGTACTCGTCGTAGACGTGCACCCCCCGCGCCCCTTGATGAACTCAAAACAAAGCGTGTCAAAATATTTGCGAGACTCAAATAAAGTAGAAAGTTAGTGGACGTAATGGGGCATCAGTGGTGTGTTGTGTGCACATTAGCAGGCGGTTACCGGCGCCCGACATCGCTTCTGTTCATTTAGCGCGCGTCTGGTCAAGCTATTAGCTCTAAGCGGTTGATTCGGTCAAGACGAATAGGCGCTATTCCACCGAGCCCCAGCGTCGACCGCCGCCGACTCTAGCCACGAGCCCCCGCCAACTGTAGCCACGAGCTCGGGCGCGTGCAACCACGTTCATCCGTTTTGTTTCAAGTTCAATCAGTGTGCAAGGAACAATTTCGATTCGCTCAATAAATGAAATTAAATATCACAAACCCAAGGATATCCTTCCTACGCATCCACCGTACGGCTCGCAGATATTTAAGAGCTGATAATGCCAAATTATCGTATAATTTTTTGCTTAATCAAAGCGAATGTGAGCACCATACTTGGGTGAACATCGGTGGCGAAACGTCTGCACGGTGCGACACACCACTAGTTACCGGGTACGAGTGTGTTCGTGTGTTGGCGGCGGCGCAGTGCATTGTGCAGGCGATGATTAATCATTGAGACCCGGTCGGACTACAAGACGGATCACTTGCCGGTGAGCTACGGCAGGCGGGGGGCGCGGGGCGGGAGCGGTAGGTACCTCATCAGTGGCCACATACGACTGCCCTCGACACAATGACACTCTGCATGTACCCGAGGGAGCCCCGGGGACCACTAACAGAAGGACTACTCACCACAATGCTTGAGAGATTGACTGGTTGGTGTTACCAGAGGGTATTGGTAAACAATGCGTTCAGTGGTGCTTCTATATAACGTTACATTACGAATATTAAGATTGATGTTGCATCTGGTAAGATCCTCCTTCTTGAATGACTTTGATGAAAAGGTCCTCTCAAGGACAGAAAACGATGATACATAAATTCTGTAAGTACAGCGCCGCTGGATCAGCATTGCGATACTGTGGCGAACCTTCTCAGCTGAAGTATGATGTAGCGCTATACGGTGCGTCCTAATTACACCTGTCGGAGTTAGTTTACGGCCTGTCATACATTAAATGGTAATATGTAGGCCCGCACACAGTCACACACACGCTCTTTCTAAGAACAGAGTAAGAGTATGAGGCAACCAGCGAAGCGCGGCGGTCAACAGTTTTCATGCATCAAGATCAAAATCAAAATCAATATCAATATATTTTATTTCACACTAGCTTATGCCCGCGGCTTCGCCCGCGTGGTGTTAGGGAATTGCCCACAGGATCTTAGTTCTGAGATAATAAGTAATCTATGTATCTATACATATAAAATTCAAAGTCCTGACTGACTGACTGACTGACTTATATATCAACGCATAGCCCAAACCACTGGTCCTAGAGACATGAAATTTGGACAGTGTACTCTTTGTGAAGAGTAGGTATCCACTAAGAAAGGGTTTTTCAAAATACCACCCCTAAGAGGGTGAAATGGGGTGTTGAATTTTCTATGAAACTTTTTATTCCCTGAGTCGATTGACTTGAAAATGTGTCTACATATACTTCAGTTAAAATGATGAGATACGTGTATCACAGTTTTTCCAAAATCGTCCCCCAATTTAAAACTCCATGTCCTGACTGGCTGACTGATATACCAACGCACAGCCCAAACCGCTGGTCCTAGAGACATGAAATTTGAAGAATGTATTCTTTGTGGAGAGTTAATATACACTAAGAAAGGGTTTTTTTTTAAATTCCACCCCTAATAGGGTGAAAAGGGGTGTTGAATTTTCTATGAAACTTTTTATTCTCTGAGTTGATTGACTTGAAAATGTGTCTACATATATTTCAGTTACTCGTAAAATGATGAGATACGTGTATCACAGTTTTTCCAAAATCATCCCCCTATTTAAAATTCAATGTCCTGACTGGCTGACTGATACATCAACGCACAGCCCAAACCACTGGTCCTAGAGACATGAAATTTGGACAGTGTACTCTTTGTGAAGAATAAGTATCCACTAAGAAAGGGTTTTTGAAATTGCACCCCTAATAGGGTGAAATGGGGTTTTGAATTTTATGTGAAACTTTTTATTCTCGGAGTCGATTGACTTGAAAATGTGTCTACATATACTTCAGTTAAAATGATGAGATACGTGCATCATAGTTTTTCCAAAATCATCCCCCAATTTAAAATTCCATGTCCTGACTGGCTGACTGATATACCAACGCACAGCCCAAACCTCGGGTCCCAGAGATATAAAAATTGGAGGGTGTATTCTTTGTGAACAGTAAGTATCAGTTTTTCGAAATTCCTATCCCTTAGAGGGTGAAATGGGGTGTTGAATTTTCTGTGAAACTTTTTACTCTCGGGGTCGATTGACTTGAAAATTTGTGTACATACTCTTTAGGTAAAATCCAGTAAATCCGATGTCCAATCTCAAACCAAGGTATCAATATTTCACGTATCTAATTTAATTGATTTATTTATTTACTCCAAACACAAATATCTTTACAGGCTGGACCCAATGCGATATTGTGTCACACTTAAAATGTAAACAGTTATTTATTAGCATAGCAAATTATACATATATGTAGCTATTCTTGTGAATTCACCCAAAGTGCAACAGAATAAGTCTAAGTCCTCAGCAATGAGGTTGAGAGTGCGGAGTGCGCTCGTGGGCGGCGCCTCGCGCAGCAAGTTAGTTCGCGCGCGTGGTTTCACCAGAACTTGATAGAACTTTAAACTAATAATTGCGAATAAGCAAGTACATGTAAATCAATGTATGTATTATAGATAGATACATAGATTACTTATTATCCCAGAAGTAAGATCCCGTGGGAAATTCCCTAACTCCACGCGGGCGAAGCCGCGGGCACAAGCTAGTCTATCTATAATACATACATGGTTTTTTTTTTTTTTTTTTTAAGTTATATCAATTAAATAAGATACGTGAAATATTGATACCTTGGTTTGAGATTGGACATCGGATTTACTGGATTTTAAAGTCAATCGACCCTGATAATGAAAAGTTTCACAGAAAATTCAACACCCCATTTCACCCTCTAAGGGGTAGGAATTTCGAAAAGCTGATACTTACTCTTCACAAAGAATACACCCTCCAATTTTCATGTCTCTGGGACCCGCGGTTTGGGCTGCGCGTTGTTATATCAGTCAATCAGTCAGTAGTATGAATTTTATATTGGGCGATGATTTTTGAAAAACTGTGATACATGTATCTCATAATTTTAACTGAAGTATATGTAGACACATTTTCAAGTCAATCGATCCCGAGAGAGTTTCACAGAAAATTCAACATCCCATTTCACCCTCTTAGGGGTGGAATTTCAAAAAACCCTTTCTTATTGGATATTTACTCTCCACAAAGAGTACAATCTCCAAATTTCATGTCTCTAGGACCAGCGGTTTGGGCTGTGCGTTGATGTATCAGTCAGCCAGTCAGGACATTGAATTTTAAATTGGGGGTTGATTTTGGAAAAACTGTGATACACGTATCTCATCATTACAACTGAAGTATATGAAGTCACATTTTCAAGTCAATCGACTCAGAGAATAAAAAGTTACATAGAAAATTCAACACCCCATTTCACCCTCTTAGGGGTGGAATTTCGAAAAACCCTTTCTTAGTGGATACCTACTCTTCACAAAGAGTACACTGTCCAAATTTCATGTCTCTAGGACCAGTGGTTTGGGCTGTGCGTTGATATATAAGTCAGTCAGTCAGTCAGTCAGGACTTTGAATTTTATATGTTTCACATAGGTCTAGATGGGCACTTATAAAACGTCGACAAAAAGGTGCACGGTTTGGGTTGGTCGTTTCCTATGGAGAAGAACTGGCAAGAAACTCCATGGTTACTCTTTTCAAATCATTTGAGATTACAATATTATCATGGTTACAGCATTTGTACTTAAATATGGGGGACAGCGTAGGCCCGACAAGAAGTCGTTGCTTACTACACAAAATATGTAAAAAGTTAACATAAGTTAACAAGCAACTGGAAATCTACAAAGCCTACAATGTTCACACATTCACAAACAATCGATAAAAAAGAATCTATACAAAAAGGTAAGAAAATATTGTAAAACACTAAATTAAACAAGTGACACAAATATTGTTATCAGTGCTGTAACTATTCTGAGCAAAAGATGTATAAATGATTTGAAAACTATTGTAAAAATCTGATTCGAAAGAAGAAAAAAGTTAGATTGAGATAGTTAGAGACATCCACATGGTGTCCTGCCTTTTCACCTAAAATTAATTTACAAATTTTCATTTGACAAGCAACGATTGGCAAAAACATGGTTGGTCATTTCATCATTTTACAATAACAAGTTTGGCAAATAATTCACTTAAAAAAATAATTACCTGATAAACTTTTATTTGATACTAGCTGTTGCCCGCGACTTCGTTCGCGTGGAAATTTTGATGTGTATGTGTGAGAAAAAAACGATAACCTGTACCATTCCTCAGGATATAATCTATCTTCTTGCCTTTCATTACGATCCAATCAGCTGTTTAGTCATGAAAACGTAACAAACAAACAGAGTTACTTTCGCATTTATAATATTATAAAAAATCTTTTTTAAAAAAAATAAAACCGACTTCAAAAACACAGAAAAGTGAAAAATAAGTTTAGCTTCTGAACTCGGTGACTTTTGTTTGTTTGATTCAGTTTTTTTGTCACCGACTTCTGAAGCTAAAGTTATTTTTCACTTTTCTGTGTTTTTGAAGTCGGTTTTATTTTTTGCAAAAAAGATTTTTTATTTTTCTATTTTTAGTGTAAATGTACAGCAAATATTTGTATAGGATATTACAATCCTATAGAAATATTTGCTATACATTTATTCTACATTGTTAACAATACATTTTATGGCAATAAGTTAATATACCTAACTGTCGCAATCTGGGTGTACTGTACGCATCTGCGTACCCCATCAGAGCATACAGCCGTTACGTTATGTTATGATATTGTGTAAACAATACACATCCAAGCGATTGCAGCAATCACGACAGATTTGCTGTCTACTATTGAAGAGTTCCATTGTATAACTCCGAAGATCAGATTCACCAAATTTAAACGGAACCACCGCGGAATAATATTCATCCAAATTACAAAAAGAAATCATCGAAATCGGTTCACAATTGTCGAAGATATCGATAATATAAAATTTAGAGAGTCCCCTCGATTTCTCCAAGATCCCATCATTAGATTCTGACATGATGATCATGGGAACACATGGACAGTATACTGATTCAAACAGTGCCCATAAAATTTGAGGGTTGCCTTTAATTTTTCTGGGATTCCATCATCTGATCCTGACTTATACCTCCCATCATCAGCTCAGCAACATGAGATGATGATTAATTACCAGGCACAAATATCTGAATTGTGTTGGAGAGTATATGAAAAACGTTGTACGTGCCTATAAAATTTGAGGGTTGCCCTCGATTTCCCTGGGATTTCATCATCAGATTCTGATTTGGTGACAATGGGACTACCTCAGGAGTATAGGCTTTCGAATAAAAATAATTATGAAAATCGGTCTACAATTGGCGGAGAAATCGATGAACATAGGTACATAAAAAAATACATACAGATGTTTTTTAAGTCGGTTAAAAATTGTCAAAGAAGTTTTGGTGAAAAATTTGTGAACCGTTTACAATACATGTCATGGTAATAGGCTTATCTCCAATAAATGGAACTTAACATACCTAATTGTTGAAATGGAGGTGTACTGTACACATCTGCGTACCCCCTCAGAGCATACAGGTGTGACGTTATGTTATGGTGTTGTGTAAACAATAAACATCCAAGCGATTGCAGCAAACACGACGGATGCGCTGTCTATTATTGAAGATTTCCATTGATATCTCCGAAGATCACCATCAGATCTTGACCAAATAAAAAATGGGACAACCGTGGAAAAATATTCTTCCAAAAAAAAAACGAATCATCAAAATCGGTTCACAATTGGCGATCATCATCAACACAAATAATAAAAAAAAAAAAAACAAAAAAAAAAAAAACCTCCTCCTTTTGGAAGTCGGTCAAAAATCATCTTTATCTATCAAAATTGAACGCGTAAACAAAGGTTCATGACCGTGCTACTAACCGTTGAAGAGTTCTCTCTTGAGGAGACGATCCTAGATGCAGGATTAAGGAATGTCTGTCAAAAAAATGTGTTGTCACCAAAACCAAAGGTGTGTGCAAAATTTCAGCTCAATCGGTTGTACAAAATTGAGTTGCAATCCACCCGTACAAACATAGTACCTTCACCCCCCTTTTTAACCCTTCGGGGGTAGAATTATCAAAAACGCTGAGACACGTATAAATTAATTTTCAATCTTCAGCCTAAACACAAAATTTGAAGATCCTATCTTCAAAACTGTCAGACTTTCATACAAACTTCCTTCCCCTATTTTACCTCTTTAGGGGTGGAATTCCCAAAAATCCTTTCTTAGTGGAAACCTTCTCTTCACAAAGAACACACCCTCCAAGTGTCATGTCTCTAGGACCAGCGGTTTGGGCTGTGCGTTGATATATCACCCAGTCAGTCAGTCAGTCAGTCAGTCAGTCAGTCAGTCAGTCAGTCAGTCAGTCAGTCAGTCAGTCAGTTTATCATTTTATATATATAGATTGTATTATTTGACAAACAATTCATTTTATATGCATGTCATCTCGTAAAACAACGTTTGAAATAAAAACATTTAACTCACAAAAAATCAACTCATTAAATAGGCACAACGGTAATTTTAATTAACGGAACAACAAATACTTAGGAATCAAGAGCGAGCGAAGCGAGCACGGGACTGGGGCACCCCGGCTTTAGGTTAGGTTAGGTTACTTCAAACCCTGCAAACAGAAATAGGAGCCCCGCGCAGATGGGCTACGTCGACTACGCCTATTACAAAATATTGATATTATTTACCTTGGACTTTAGGTGAATTTCTGCACTAAAAACTTACGAGACTACCCAAAAAAACAGCTTAATAGTTTGTGACTGGTTTAGAATATTTATTATAGAGGGATATTTAGGTGAAACGTGATTTTGATAAATGATTAAATATCATGTGAAACTTTTGTATAGCGAAGCGTTTGCCAAAGGAATGCTTGTTAACTAAAAATTTGTGAAAGGAGTTTAGGTAAAACATTAGTGAACCCATTCAGCTACCAGGGAAGCCATATGCGCAGAAAGAACTAAAGCCAAACTTCTTTATCTTCAACGTAGTCCTTAGCGCGTGACGCGGCGCCGGCTCGGGGCCATGCAGCGGTCAATTAGCGGCAAACTATCGGCGGCGGGCCCCGGTGCTGACGAGGGTCGCGGGCCCCACACGGGTGACATGTCCTTTGTTAACGAGATGCGTGCGCTTATTCTGTTAGAGAGGCTGAACGACGGCGCATGACATATCTTATTTGAACTAAACGTGGGTCGCGGCTGAAGTAAGATATCGTTGTTACACGATAGCACTATTGTTCCCATTTGACAGTGTCGCCTAAATTAAATTGAGTCGACTAAACCAGTTTATATTCGAAAACGAAGATGCTAAAACGTTAAAAATTACAAACGATATTATACATCAATTGTTTCCTAACCAATAATGAGGGTAGTTA
This sequence comes from Noctua comes, assembly GCA_963082995.1. Lineage (NCBI taxonomy): Eukaryota > Metazoa > Arthropoda > Insecta > Lepidoptera > Noctuidae > Noctua > Noctua comes. The sequence goes on from OY720282.1 coordinate 319,870, forward strand.
ATCTCTGAATGATAATATAGTCATGAACTAATGCAGTATCGCTACGCCGGCACCGTAGCTGTAAGTAATACGTTCTGCGGCCGGCCACTTCGTAGCAAGAAAATGTCCATCGTTTGTACGTGGTTCGGTGCGGTTACGTCGTAACTAGTCGTAGCAACGTAATGCCGTAATGTCGTAACCGTAATTTATTCGCCTTCGCTCGAGACTCGTACAATTCGTTCACCACGTACCGCCTTATAGAGTGTGAAGGGGCGGGTCGAGTACTTTTTAACGGACTTCAAAAAGGCGGGGAACCGGGGGTTCTGTATTCGGCTGTATGTTTTTTTTTAATGTATGTTCACCGATTTCTCGATCAATTTGTTGTGGTGGATTTTGAATTCGTGATGTTAAGGTCAAGTACTATACCGTGAGAACCCTTGTTAATGCATTCTCTTTATTAAGGCGAAGCGAAGAGTCGGCCACCGGCCAACGGCCGCTGTCACGCGATATCTCGCGACTTTATTTCCTCTGATTAATGGCGATCACGAGCCGCCAGTCGCTCGAGCCGACTACACCCACTGACACCGCTAATCCCCGCATTATCAGCTCACAGCCACCACAGTCCGTGACAAGTGACTCGTTTCCTGGTAAAAGCAATCCTATCGTTCAACCCGAACCGTGCACCTTTTCTCGACGTTTTAATATTTTCTCGAAGTGCCCATATAGGCCTATATGAAATAAAATATTTTGATGTTATCCCGTCACCTGGTACAGTCAGCGGCGCGCCTATGGTAACTGCAGTACGAGCAGTCAAGCACGTTATGACTCTTTAAATATTTCTGCTTGATTCAGTACAATGAAGACGTCAGATGGTAAGCGTCACAAGATTGAAACTCCGGGTGAACTTCGAGCACTGGTTTCGCGCTTCCCCAAGGCCACAGGCGAGTCTGGTGATGCTGCGCTGTCAGAGGTGCATACTTCTTCTATGCGTGCGAGCCCCACCGAAGTTACCGCTACACCGTCAAGAGGCCAAAGAAAGGCGCGCCGGAGTAACTAATGTTAGTGCCATTGGTTGTTCAACGTTGTGTAACATTGTTTGTTTACCAAGTTACTTTGTAAATTTGCTGCATTGTACGATAACTTTTAATTTGTTCTGTACCTTTAACCGTCGCCGGTACTTTAAACATTTTGTGTTCTCTGTATCACCTTCACAGTTGTGTAGCAATTTTTTTTAAAGTTAATTAATCTGTTAATTTTTTTTTGTTTTAATTTGAAGTTATCTGCCCCTTAAAACATCCTTTATATGTAACTATTGACTTATTTTAAAAGGCTAGATGCGAAAGCGAGCTCGAGGGAGCTCGAAAATGTTAGTATCCTGCGGTTCTGCCTGGGATAAGTTAAGTTTCTTTTGACAGCCTCTAGCTTTGACAGTTACAGGAACTTGTGACCCACTTAGATCGTGGGCACGTGCCCAGTGTGCCCAGTAGAAAATATGGCCCTGAATGCCTATTCAGCTATCAAGTTTTTATGCTGAATATGGTTGCTGAAAAACCATCTGGGCAATTACCATTTCGTCAATCTCCACATCCAAACCAAAAGACGATTTACTACACCATTATAAAGGGTGTAAATAGACCCTTAACACATCCAAAAGGCACTTGTTCTCCCCGTTTTTGCGATCATTTTTTTGTTCTAGACCACACCTGGGAACCTACTAGTTACGGAGATATTGGGGATCAAAGTTCTAACTTTATCACAAGTTTTTTTAAAATACATGTTTTTAATGTAAGATTTTTACTTTACACACCTCCATGACCCCCGTACTATTCCACCATACTATATCCATCCATCAGCACAATGCTTTGAGTGCTTTCCATCGAGTCTTACCTTAAAACGTTATTTTTCAGCCCAAAAAAAAAAAGTTGATTCCCAGCAATAATTTTTGCGTAAAGTTACTTAGTTTGATGTACAGAATACTTGGTTGACGGCTATGTGAAGGGTCTGTTTACACCCTGTATGTATAAGGAATTAAGGATGAATTTAATACAATAAACTAAATGCAAAGATTAGCATCGAAACTCTTTGAATTCAAGCTAATCTATCCCCTCAATCTCCTTATGCATGCGCGTATTGCTCGGTAGGTACTTCCTGTTTGATTGAATTTATTACGTGTAGTAGGAAGGCGAGCCACGTGCTGGCGCAGTCTCCCGGTCTGAACCTTGAGTCAACATAGGTAAACTAGGACCCACGAGCCGCCAGCGTGAGAGTGATGCGCTCGCTTCACTAACAGATGGAGACGTGCGCCGCCGAGCTCTGGTCGCACGCGCGTTTCGCCCGCGTGTACCTACCCTGCCTCACGTTTTACCTCGAGACGAGCGCAAAATAGCCCCCGAGACCAGCCATATCTTTGAATTGTAAAAATCTCCAGCCGTACTTGTATGTGACGCTTATCCCCCAGACATAGCGGCGTGAATAGCGCGCACTGAGGGAGCGCTTTGAAGTTAAGTTTCATTTTTGCGCGACTTGTTTCCGGCATTATTGATATCAGGACATTTGCGAGGTTGTAGTTTTTACGAAGTCGTCGCACAGCTGGTGATCGTGATCAACGGGATTTGGCACTTCCCGCCGTCCCCGTCCGGCCGGCCTTCCCCGGTGCAGCCGCTTATATCCCTAGACGTTAGCCTGTTTGCATGCTAATGATATCCCATCTAACTCGTCACATGAGAGGGCAATTTATTTTTAGTTGAATTAATTGCTAGAGCACATAATGTACTTTTATGTTAAGAAAGTAAATATGCGACGTCAGCTGCGCGGCGCGAGGCATTGTTTAATATTTTCATCGTTGTATGATCTGCGCGGGACGGGCGCCGCGCATACACAATTCAATTCAATTCAAATATTTTATTTCAGATCAAAAATCCATATTATGTTAGTAGCAGTATGACTTAGCTTAATGTTAGTATTAAATTAAATTAACAATAATAAATAAATTTCATCTATTTCAGGTCCGAGACCCATATAAGAACCAAAAATAGACGAAAAAACAAAAATAAAAACATGAATTATAGCCAAAACCTAAATATCAGAATCACATGACGTTAAATTAGAAACATTACAGAATTAAAAATGTACCTACAATGTACGCGTGAAATATGTGACGCGGAACGCTTTGTATGTATTCTGCGGATCAGGCGAAATTTTAATTAGAGCACAGCCGCCGACATTGGCCATTAGCAAGGAGTTGCGGTGATAATGAACGTGCAGCCACCACACAATAACTCGCGGAAACTCGGGATAAAATGCAGCTGTATGTTTTATGTAACGTCGACCGTCGAGCGTTCAATGAAAGTGTGGATTGTAGCGCATTGTTGCCGCACATATGGATGTTTATTTACAACGCGATCTCGCCGCCTCGCCTCCTTGCCGCGCGCCGCTAACCCCCGCAGTGTGCTACTGAGAGCTGACGACGGATACGGGTGAGCGACTTCGCGGCTTATTATAAAACACTTGTATTTGAGTGGAGAGTGTTTGATAAAGTTGCTGAAGTGTATTAAACAACAGAAAGAGTAGAGCATCGGTCGGTGGGTAATAGCGCGTCGTACGTCGCATAATAATCCTCCTAACCGTTTTTAGGGTTCCGTTGAAAAAACGGAACCCTTATTGATTCATCCTGTCCGCCTGTCTGTCCGTCTGTATGTCATAGCCATTTTACTCCGAGACTGTTGGTACAACACCGTTGAAATTTGGAGAGCAGGTCTCTTCAATGAACCGCTACCCGCGGCGGCGGCGTAGCTAGTCCTAATAGGTCCCTTTGAATCCGTTATGTTACGATTTTAGCAAAATAAATTAAAGTAGCATCCTCACAGGCATTGCATTCGTTAAGTCCATCGAGACTCGATGATGAAATGCGAGCAAAGCGAGCTCGAATAATTTCAGCATTCTGGGCCACGAAGAAATAGAACGAAACATTTTTGTCATTAATTATTAGGAAACTATGATTTAATTGGTTTTTTTTTCGTGCTCTGCTTTCGCCAGGTTAAAGGAGAAGCAAAGGTATGAAGCCGCTAAACAGCCTAATATGAAAAATGGGAAATTCTAATATTTTTGAATTTGGAACACAAATAAATGTTTGTCGGATCTGCTCGTTAGTACGGACTTAAAATGAATTGGAAAGCGCGCCTTTGTGCAGTGGTGCTACCCACAACACAGTGTGCTTCTACAGAGCCCTGATGTTCAACTCGAGGCGAGGGCGACTGTTAATGTCTGGTCGCGGTGGAGTTGAGACGTCTTTCAAGTGTACCCGATTCATTGTGCCCCGTGTTATTGTGTTAAGTTGTAATCTCAAGTAATTCGTTAGTTTTGCTAAAAACAGTGTATCGCACCCAGTGTGTTTTCATAGCACGAAACCCATAGTCTGCCCACATGATGTACCTACAAGCCTAACGGAATAACGCCGCCAGTCTCTTGGGCACATTACCAGCTGACAGCGTTGAGGAGGAGTTTTTTGATGCCCTTTTATAGTTTGTTGTTAGTTTACTTATTTTAGATTATTTAATAGTTTTTAATTAACAATGTATTTAGTTAGTTTAATGTCTATTAATTAGCCGACATGTTAATTTGTTCATAAAATAAAAGTAAATATTTGTTTGAAATAATCATGTTCATCTATGATATTCTATTTATAAACACAATTTAAATATTCAAAATATATTTACACCGTAAAGCCTTTGGCAAGGGTAAAAAAACAACTCAGGAATTCGGGAATTGCCCACGGTATCCTACTTCTGGGATAATAAGTAATTTACGCATGTACTGTACCAGACTATAATCTTCTATGTGCAAAGTTTAATCCAGACCTGTTCGGCCGTTCTGGCGTAATTGAGTAATAAACATCCACCCAAACTTTCGCATTTATAACAGTTTAGGTAAGATATACGTGTAATATTCGTTTTTACTTTTAAAGTCCAATAGGTAGGTAATAAAGAATAGTTTTATTTGAGAAATACAGACACACTGGCGTTTTTTTACATTTACTTATTGATACCTTGGTTTGAGATTGGATACCGGTGACAACAATCAAATGATTCATTAGGAATGTATTTATAGACAACAATACTTTTACATATTATTAAATATCAATGTCGCGTATCACGAGCCAACGCGATAATCGGGATTTCACATATTGTATTGACAGACACGTCTACTTCGGAAAATCCTACCTACTTACTAATAGGTAAATACTCCCGCAGCCTGCATGCCCCGCGCAACACTGCGCGCCATGCGCCCGTCTACGTAAGCTTCGAAGCCTATTTTGTTGGGGATGATTTTGGAAAAAGTCAGACTTTGAATTTTGCAAAAACTGTGCACGTTTCTCATTATTATTAACTGAAGAGTATGTACACATAAAGTCAATCGGCCCTAAGAATAAAAATATTTAATATCAATGTCGCGTATCACGCACGAGCCAACGTGAAAATCGGGATGTCACATATATTGACAGACCCGTCTACCTCGAAATATCCTACCTACTTACTAATACGTAAATACTCCCGCGCCCTGCATGCCTCGCGCAACACTGCGGCCGTCCAAGTGAGCTTCGAAGCCTATTTGACTCTGTTGGGGGATGATTTTGGAAAAACTGTGATAAACATGTCCATAATTTTAATAGAAGAGTGTGTTTACCAATTTTCGAGTCAATCGACCCCGAGAAAAAAAGTTTCACAGAAAATTCAACACCCCATTTCACCCTCTTAGGGGTGGAATTTTAAAAAACTCTATCTTAGTGGATATCTACTCTTCACAAAGAGTACACCGTCCAAATTTCATGTCTCTAGGACCAGCGGTTTGGGCTGTGCGTAAATGTATCAGTCAGCCAGTGAGGACATTAAATTTTAATTTGGGGGATGATTTTGGAATAACTGTGATACACGTATCTGATAATTTTAACTAAAGAGTATGCACACAAATTTTCAAGTCAATCGACCCAGAGAATATTAAGTTTAACAGAAAATTCAACACCCCATTTCACCCTCTTAGGGGTGAAATTTCTAAAAACCCTTTCTTATGGATACCTACTCTTCACAAAGAATACACCGTCTAAATTTCATGTCTCTAGGACCAGCGGTTTGGGCTGTGCGTTGATATATCAGTCAGTCAGTCAGTCAGTCAATTAGTCAGGACTTTGAATTTTATAAAGGGTGTAAATAGACCCTTAACATAAAAGAAAGGCACTTGTTCTCCCCATCTTTACGATATTTTTTTTGTTCTGAACCATACCTGGGAACCTTCTAGTTACGGAGATATTGGGGGTCAAAGTTCCAACTTTTTCACAACTTTTTTTTTAAATACATGTTTTTAATGTAAGATTTTTACTTTACATACCTCCACGACCCCCTTACTATTCAATCCATCCATCAGAACAATGCTTTGAGTGCTTTCCATCGAGTCCTACCATAAAATGTGATTTTTCAACCCAAAAAAAAAGTCGATTCCCAGCAATAAATTTTGCGTAAAGTTACTTAGTTTGATGTACAGAATGCTCGGTTGACGGATAAGTGAAGGGTCTGTTTACACCCTGTAAGTATAGATAGATTAATCACACTACACAATATTAAACAGTATTGTTTTATGTAATTGTTGGCTTTTGGTATGAGTCAGTAATTTTAAAAACCTATCCAATAGCTTGAATACATCTTCTTTAAAGGAACAACTTCAAGTCACCGTTTCTGAAGATTCTCATTGTAAGGGAATCTGCATTAAAACGTAACAATATTATTAATATTTTACTGCAAACTATAACCGATTCCACATAAAAGCTTTAAAATATCAATATAGGCAAAGTCAATAGTATTAGGGATCTTGGAATTATACAAGACAGCAAGCTACTCTCCGATCAGCATATTGATAGCATAGTAAATAAGACGTCAAGAGAACTTGGTTTTATAATGAGAACATCAGCGTGTTTCCGATCACTAAAACCGATCAAGGTACTACATCGTTCGTTCGTACGCAGCCACCTTGAGTATGCTTCACAAGTCTGGAACCCTCAATACGGGATCTACAAGTCTCGTATTGAGGGCATTCAGAGAAAATTTCTTAATTATCTTGATTACAGGGCAAAGCAAATATCTATCGATTACATTCACCGATGTAGAAGGTACCTTTTTCTACCACTTGATCGTAGACGTCATATTAATGATGTGTATGCTACTTGTTTAGTACCGCAAATGGTTCAATCGACTGTCCTGACTTGTTTCAAAATTAACGATACGCACGTATCAGGCGGGACTGCGACAGCGAGCATTTCTACATGCACCGTATGCGAACACTAAATTATAGGCGTAATGCATACTTTGCGAGAGCCAGTCGTAGTTTTAACAAAGAACGGAAAACATACATCTTTTAGTGAAATGAGCGACAGGCATAATGTTAATACTAGAAATAAGGACAAATTAGATCAGCCACGTTTCAGATTGTCAAAAGTACGCACTTCTTTTTTAATGTTTGGAAGAGATGCTCCCCCTCTAGTTCTTTAATTTTTTTTCTCGTTTGGAAACTTAGTTACCTTGATTACCATTGTTTTATATAAATTAGAAGCATTATTTCAGTTTTTGTAAATATGAGTACCACCATGTAGACTTTCTGTTATGGTTAGTAGGGCTTATCCTAATCTTTAAGATTTTAACTGTGTTTTTTTTATCTTTTCTATCTCTACATTATGTTCACATATATAGAAGCAACAATTTGTTACTCCACAACCATAGGGGCAAACTAATTGATTAGCATGTTAAATTATTGTGGAAGCTGCAGAAGATTGTAAAATATCCTTGCTTTGTATAGATTCCATATGTCAGTACTATATAATTGCATATCACATGTGTGAGTACTGTGTACTGTAAGGCTACAATTTACATTTTGTTATCTTTCATTGACTTGAATTTGCCTTGGTGGCTGAGAGAATGTCATGCGCACTCAAATGTCTCGCTGATGATTGTGGCGGGTGGGTCGGGTCATTTAGTTCCCTTCAATATGGTTGAGTTGAATTGCACTGATCCATGCGTCATGTTCGTGAACGGGCGCTGTCAGTTGGGACTGGTCATCTCTTAGCTGCCACGGTTTATTTTAATTACTTTATTTTTCATTATTGATTTAATCTTTTACTCTGGACGCTCTTAATGTGCACGTATTTCTACATCGTTCTCACATATATGTATAATCTCAACATGATTGATGTAACCAAGACTTTGTAACAATATTTTGATTTTAAAGAGTGTCCATGGAGTTTCTTGCCCGTTCTTCTCCATAGAGATCTACTCTTTGGAATGTGCAACTACAGTACTTTCTCAAGTTATTATGCCTTGTGACTGTGACTGTACTTCGCTTTTTTTTGTTTTTTTTTGACATTCAAAAGTGCCTGTGATGGTCTTATTGAAATAAATGCTTTGAGTTTGAGTTTGAAAGTTTCTTGTGAACCCGGTATTGACCTATTCTGCACCGATGCAAGCACAGTAAGGAGACTCTTAGCGAAGCCATTTTTTGTACAGGAGGCACCTGCCTGCACTTGAACCGTTTATTTTTCAAGTTGGCAGTTAAATTAATAACAGTTAAATAAAACGAACCAACTTCTTTAAATAGTCAATAATTTGAGAGTACCTACTATAAAGTTAGATTTTTTGTTTTTAAAGTAACTTATGAATTAAGGAACTAATATTTTCTGTGTTTATCTGTGGACGCTTGTTATTCGTTTTGTTTACAATTTAGGTATATATCTTTTATTATAATGTTATTAGTCTGTAAGCCAGCGAGAAGCCCGGACTTGAATCCAATTGAAAACGACGGACGAGCTTGGGAGGTGTGTAAAAATCGAAACCCAACCCCAGCTACACTTAGAGACATGAAACATCGTTTATCGTTTAAAATTAAAGTTCGCGAGTACATACAGAAAAAGCTGGCAGTTTCGTCACAACGTTAATGTTTTCTTCATTGTTTGTATTTTTATTTCAGTAAATCCGTGTAAATTTCACTTATATTTATATTGATATATATTTATAGTATTTTGATATATAGTTATAGTATTTTATATATCCTTGTAGTTTATCTTAGTGTTCAATTAATTTTTTTTTTGCAAATTTATGCACCTACCACTGTCTGTCTCTGCATCACCCAAAGGTTGACTGGTAGAAAATGCCTATGGCATTAAGTCCGCCCGTGCACTTTGTGCTTGAAGTGTTAATAAATAAATAAATAAATAAACATAGTGAAATCGCGAAAAAAAATTTGCTGTTCAGTACAAAACTTCAATACCTATTGGACCCAAATATATGGGACAGTTGATTTTTTTTTCGCGATTTCGATGATGTGCCCATGGAGAAAGTTGTTCAGTTCGATGGTCGAATCACACCCTGAAATATGACCACAACTTTCTGGGGTACGCTGTAAATGTAGGTAAATGCCAGTCGTTTTATTATATCGACAAGCGAGCCGCACGGTGATATACCCAAACGAAAAAAGGGATTCCTCTTAAAAGTAATGGATTCAGCCTAATAGACGCGGCATCGGTCCCGTGTAATGTTCGGCACACAGTCGTACTCGACACTTCGCGTCGCCTCAAGTCGCCATCTGACCGACCAGACACGTTACGTCTCGACAGAGACGTCGCTAAAGCTTTGGTTTCTTAGGATAGCGGTGCCGTCATATAGCGGCCGTAATACAGCGGTGAATGACGTCACTAGAATGTTGTCTATGTAAACAAAATTGGCGCGGTTTCCTAGAGAGCGGTAACTGACACTGTAACGTCAAAAAGCGGTGCCGCCATTTGCAGCAATGCGATTCACTAACAGACTCATCATAGATGTTAACAACGACGAGCTCACTGATGTTGCATCGTAAATATCGCTTTTAAAAACAACGTTGATAAAAACCGTATTCGCTAAACTACCTACGCTCGTCGACGATCTGCCGAACAACGACGATGATGAGTACGATGTTAACAGTGTTGCAATGTTTAATCTAGAGGATAATCGAGAAAATCTCGACTAACCTATTTATAAGTTATTTCGTCATTTTAAATTGATAAAAATGCACAATACATATGTATAAAACACGTTATATTTATTATGCAACAAATATTTAATTAATTATATCATTTTAGACTTGGAAAATAGTTATTTTTGACTATAGCAATAAAACAAAACCAAATCTTTGACATTTTTATTTGTAGGTTATGTATTTCAAAACAAACAACTTGATCTTATGTTGAAAGTTTTTATCAAAATACGAAATTCCAAAGTTACAAGTGGTTTTAAGTGGCTAAGTGGACTTTAAAAAAATTGTGCACCCCAACCCAATGGCGTTCTACTTGTTCTTTGTTTTACTTTGGTTCCAAACCTATCGAAAGTAAGTACACAGAACATTTATATTTAAATATAGCACAGTTTCTGGACCTACTATATAAGTAACCAAATATTTATTATAAAATAACATTAATAAATAACTATAATATAGGATAGAAACAATTGTAAAGAGTGAAGGGAGGCTTTTGCCCTGCAGTGGGACACGATGGGTTAATAAGTTAAGAATAACTATAATAAGTACAATATGTTAATTGCAGCTCCTAGTCGGCGTGTGCACAGAGAGACATTACGCGGTCGCCGACGCACTCACCAGCTATCTCCGCGTCAATCTGCAGCGCGCCTCCGTCACAGCGCCGCTCTGAAATGGTTAGCATCATAGCCATCGAAGAACGCCGAGCTCAAGCAGAACTATTGATTGCCCAAGCAATTAGTAAACAAGTAGAGGGCCATCAGGGTATGGCTCAGGCTCTAGATAGAATAAGTAGTGCAATTCGAGATTTAATAAATAAATAAAAATAAAATGTAAGTATGTTAAAACATTGTTTTATTTATTAATTGATTATATTAAAATGACTTTTCCTGGGTACATACTATTTTGTTAAGACTATATTCATTTTATCTTTTTGTAAAACATTATATTTATGAACTTTAAAATAACATCCACTTTATTTTATGACAAACAATATACATTACTATTTAACATCTATACATATAAAATTCAAAGTCCTGACTGACTGACTGACTGACTGACTGACTGACTGACTGACTTATATATCAACGCACAGCCCAAACCGCTGGTCCTAGAGACATGAAATTTGGACAGTGTACTCTTTGTGACGAGTAAGTATCCACTAAGAAAGGGTTTTTCAAAATTCCACCCCTAAGAGGGTGAAATGGGGTGTTTAATTTTCTGTGAAACTTTTTATTCCCTGAGTCGATTGACTTGAAAATTTGTGTATTTACTCTTTAGTTAAAATTATGAGATACGTGTATCACAGTTTTTCCAAAATCATCCCCCAATTTAAAATTAAACGTCCTGACTGGCTGACTGATATAATATCAACCCCCAGCCCAAACCACTGATCCTAGAGACATGAAATTTGGACGATGAATTGTTTGTGAAGAGTAGATATGCACTAAGAAAGAGTTTTTTGAAATTCTACCCCTAAGAGGGTGAAATGGGGTGTTCAATTTTATGTGGAACTTTTTATTCTCGGAGTCGATTGACTTGAAAATATGTATACATACTCTTTAGTTAAAATTATGAGATACGTGTATCACAGTTTTTTCAAAATCATCCCCAAATTTAAAATTTAATGTCCTGTCTGGCTGACTGATATATCAACGCACAGCCCAAACCGCTGGTCCGAGAGACATGAAATTTGGACGGTGTACTCTTTGTGACAAGTAAGTATCCACTAAGAAAGGGTTTTTCAAAATTCCACCCCTAAGAGGGTGAAATGGGGTGTTTAATTTTCTGTGAAACTTTTTATTCCCTGAGTCGATTGACTTGAAAATTTGTGTATTTACTCTTTAGTTAAAATTATGAGATACGTGTATCACAGTTTTTCCAAAATCATCCCCCAATTTAAAATTAAACGTCCTGACTGGCTGACTGATATATCAACCCCCAGCCCAAACCACTGATCCTAGAGACATGAAATTTGGACGGTGAATTGTTTGTGAAAAGTAGATATCCAATAAGAAAGGGTTTTTTGAAATTCTACCCCTAAGAGGGTGAAATGGGGTGTTCAATTTTATGTGGAACTTTTTATTCTCGGAGTCGATTGACTTGAAAATATGTATACATACTCTTTAGTTAAAATTATGAGATACGTGTATCACAGTTTTTCCAAAATCATCCCCAAATTTAAAATTTAATGTCCTGTCTGGCTGACTGATATATCAACGCACAGCCCAAACCGCTGGTCCGAGAGACATGAAATTTGGACGGTGTACTCTTTGTGACGAGTAAGTATCCACTAAGAAAGGGTTTTTCAAAATTCCACCCCTAAGAGGGTGAAATGGGGTGTTTCATTTTCTGTGAAACTTTTTATTCCCTGAGTCGATTGACTTGAAAATTTGTGTATTTACTCTTTAGTTAAAATTATGAGATACGTGTATCACAGTTTTTCCAAAATCATCCCCCAATTTAAAATTAAACGTCCTGACTGGCTGACTGATATATCAACCCCCAGCCCAAACCACTGATCCTAGAGACATGAAATTTGGACGGTGAATTGTTTGTGAAGAGTAGATATCCAATAAGAAAGGGTTTTTTGAAATTCTACCCCTAAGAGGGTGAAATGGGGTGTTCAATTTTATGTGGAACTTTTTATTCTCGGAGTCGATTGACTTGAAAATATGTATACATACTCTTTAGTTAAAATTATGAGATACGTGTATCACAGTTTTTCCAAAATCATCCCCAAATTTAAAATTTAATGTCCTGTCTGGCTGACTGATATATCAATGCACAGCCCAAACCGCTGGTCCGAGAGAAATGAAATTTAGACGGTGTATTCTTTGTGAAGAGTAGATATCCACTAAGAAAGGGTTTTTTGAAATTCTACCCCTAAGAGGGTAAAATGGGGTGTTGAATTTTCTATGAAACTTAATATTCGCTGGGTCGATTGATTCGAAAATTGATGTTCACACTCTTCAATTAAAATTATAAGACATGTGTATCAGTTTTTCCAAAATCATCCCAAATCCAATCCAATCATCATAAATAGGGCTTCGAAGCTCACGTAGAAGGGCGCATGCCGCGCAGCGTTGCGTGGGGCGTGCGGGGCGCGGGAGTATTTACCTATAACTAAGTAGGTAGGATTTTTCTGAGGTAGACGTGTCTGTGAATATGGTTTATTCCACCGATTTTCACGTTGGCTCGCGATACGGGACATTGATATTAAATATTATGTCAAAGTATTATGTCTATAAATAGATTCCTAATAAATCATTTGATTGGTGTCCCGGTGTGTAATTGATATTACTATGAACAAATATTTGCAATAGCAAGTACACGTAAATCTATGTATGTACTGTACATACATAGATTACTTATTATCCCAGAAGTAAGATTCCGTGGGCAATTCCCGAACTCCACGCGGGCGAAGCCGCGGGCAGAAGCTAGTACACTATAATTTTTAATAAACAACTGTCTTAAAACCTGAATTAGTAATATCTTAAGTCTATTGTTAGTATTTACTTCTATTGTTAACTATTTTGTCCACGCCACAGTCTATTAATTAGACGACCTCTAGCAAGACGTCCACTGTCCAAATCACTGATAGAGTTCTTGTCTCTGTAAATGAGTTGGTAATTCTACTGGAGGGACTCTGGCTTGATTGCAAATGTTATGTAACACACAACAAGCTTTAATAATTTTTCCCACCATCTCTGGATCATAGTGAAGAACACGATGAACTAAAAGGCACCTAAAACGGCCTTTAAGTACACCAATGGTTCGTTCTGCAGTATTTCTTGCAGTGGTATGCAGATCATTATAGCATTCTTCCCTTGATCCAGGCTCAGGGTTACTACATGGAACCATCATGTATGGCCTAAGAGCGAAACCGGAGTCCCCTGAAATAAATTAAATAGGAATTTAATTTAATGTTAATAAAATAACTGAATTTATAATTAATATTTAAATACACTCGAATACAGGTACAATTTCTGATGGGAAAAGTAAAGAAACATTTTAAAATACATACCAAGCAGATACACTGTTTCTCCTGTATTATTTAGCTGCTCCAAATGCGTTTTTATGACTGAATTATTAAATATAAAGCTGTCATGTGTTGCACCTCCAAAAGTTACATCCACATGTATTATATTTAAGTCTGGATCATTTATCTTAAAAGGCAAAAATAAAAGATTAATAAAATATGGTTTGAAGCAGATATGTTCTACTATAAGTTTAATGAAATTAAAAAAAACTTACAATAACAGCATTTCGAGCTTGATACCCTTTTCTACAATAATATCTTTCTTCATGTTCTTTGGGCCGAACCATCGATACCAAGGTACCATCAACACAACCAATGGTTCCAGGCATTTTGAACTTTTCATAAAATCTATAAAGAAGATAGACAATATGAAAATATTGTTTAAGTACCTATGTAACATAAAAATAAATAGCTTTATGGTTTGATTCATGAAAGTATCTAATTAGTAAAAATAAAACTAAAGTGTGAAACATAAGAAATACTTACTTTTCTTTGAGAATTTGTCTTTCGTTTGTATTTTGAGGAAATCTTATGTACTTATTAATAATGACTGGGTGGTTGAGGGCATCTACTTCGGTTCTTATAGCCCTCGAGGCAGATGCTTGCGAGATATAGGTTCTTGCATTCTCACATAATATTTTTTGGTACGAGTAACTCCCACTAGCTAAAAATGCGAGAGTGCATAAAACCTGGAATGAGAGTAAGTATTAGACATTTTTCCACTATATGGGGATTTATTTTATATTGATTTAGTAGTAATACCTTGGTTCGGTTGCAAATTCCTCCTCGACGTTTCGCCTTTGCTAGGAATGGTGAAATATCTTCTTCCAATTGTTTAATTAGCTCGTCAGTCAACCTGAATACCTTAATATAGTCTATATCAGAAGTAAGAAGATTCATATTCCGTATCACATGAGCCTGACGTCTTTTTTCTAAATTATCTCGACGCTTAGCTTCTTCCAATAAGAAAATCATACAAGAAAGACGAACTGCCATCTAAAACATTAAAAATAGGCATAAACGTTTCGGGAATTCAAGTACGGGAAACAAAACAATACTACAGCATTATAATTTAAAAAAAAATAACTTGTTTTACTCACATTTTAATTTTTATTCAATGTACTCTGTGTCTACAACCAAGGAAACATCTACAATTTACAAGCTTTACGGTTTGACAGTTAAAATCGAAGGCGAAGGCGCCGTTGTCGTTGTAGGCGAGGATGATTTGTGTTTCTGAATACCGTTTTTCATACATTCAGAACCATATTTTAGTTTTATGTCGCGCCGTCGACATCGTTGTGGCGCTGCGATCGCGCAGTTTTAACTAGAGAATACCGATATGTTTTCATCAGATGTTTCAACGATGATTTCTTGGTTGTAAAGATGTTTTGCCTTAGTGAATCGCACTCCAGGACGGCCGTCTTGTCGGTGTCAGACGGTTTCGTGAACGTTTCATTGATAGCGGTGAAGCTATTTTTAATACGTATTTGTGTTTTTTTTACCGGAACAACGTACAAAATGAGTCCGTAAACGGCGACGTACTAAAATCTCAAATGCACCTTCAGTACCACGAGATTTGAATAAATCGTCTTCCGCCATACGACTATTTTCCTCTTCCGATGATAGTTCATCCTCCAAGTAAATTATTCAAGCTAAATTAAGGTCGTCCATTTTCTATCTTGGCTACTTTTCGTTTGACGTTTGTTTTAAAAAAATGACTGACGGTGTGTTACAACCGCCGTGGAACTTTCCACATGTCGTCACCGTAAAGACGGCCGGCTTTTTGCGTCCGTAATATTACGGCCGCTATATGACGACACCGCTATCCTAGGAAACCAAAGCTTTACAGTTTCACTGTCACGCCGTCATGCGCGACCGCCATTCAACGTGTTTTCCTCTCCCGTCGTTTTATCGACAGATTTATTGCGTGACAAAGTTTCACGCTCAAAGTTGGCTCGTCTGGTTCGCTAGCGATGTAAGAAGCGAACATTAACATACAAATTGATTGACGTGGAAAACAAAAAAGTTTGCGTTGAGTTACGGCCACCATGAGTCTATCAAACGAGTCGCCGGTTGTTTGTGAGTAGGGTTACCAGATCTATGATTTTTATTTCCGGAGAAAATTCCGAACATTTGATGAAAATTCCGGACTTTTTGCTTTTACATGGTGCAGTACAATTTAACCGAATTTATTCATTTTGTTTTATTCAAAGTAATATTTAAAGATAAAGATAAAGATAAAGATGCATTTATTTGTTTAAACATGTGTGACATGATACATAGATATGCACATATGGATGGAAACGAGTTTAAGATTGCTGGTTCAACATGTTTTGCCATATTCGGCGTACAAAATAGTTAATAATAATAATACATAATTCCGAATTAAAATTTAAGAAATAATTAAATTAGTTACATATAGTCAAAATTCAATAAATTCAAATACATTATTACAGTCAAAACAAAAATATAGTCAAAATTCAATAAATTCAAACACAATATTACAGTCAATTCAAAAAATAAAAAGTCAAAAAGGAATAATTAAAAATAATGAAATTAATGAAACTAAAGTCACATATTAAATAATCTAAATTCAAAATTTTTCATTCAAAAACTCCATAACAGTATAGTATCCCTTAGCAATAAGGATTTTTTTTAGTTCTCTCTTGAATGAATTAATATTTAATATCTTAATGGAATTAGGAATTTTATTATATATTAATGGGGCCATGCAGAATACACTTTTTCTTAGAAATGCAGTTTTTGCGGGGAGTGATTGAACCCAAAGTCTGTACTTCTCACGTCTATTTCTACCTGTATTATTAATCATAAGGGGAAACAAATTAGGGTTGTTTTTCACAAATAGTGATGTTTCTAATATGTAAAGTGACGGAAGTGTTAGAATTCTGTGCTGAATAAACATTGGTTTGCAACTGTCAGTAGTTTGCAACCCAAACATACCCCGTATACAACGCTTTTGTGCTTTGAACGCAGTGTCCTTCTGAGTTGAATTGCCCCAGAAAATTATTCCGAATCTCAATACTGATTCAGTAAGGCCGTAATATGCTGTAAGTAAAGTATCTGCATGGACAGTCGGCGCTAACTTATAAAGAGCATATGACGAAGTACTAATTTTTTTACAAAGTTCATTAATGTGAGTTTTCCAATTTAATTGCTTGTCAATGATTAATCCCAAAAATCGAGCTGTTTCTACTTCTTGTATTATATTATCCTTGTATACTAAATTAAGTTTTGATGTATTATCTAACTTTTCTCGTTGTCTAAAATGCATTATGTTTGTTTTACTAAGATTAATTTTTAAATTATTATCATTAAGCCAGGTAATTATAGAACTCAATGAATCATTAGCATCAGAATGGTAGTTAATCATATTTTTAGGTGCTATGGTTACAGTACTGTCGTCAGCGAACAATGACATGGGTTCCTTAGTTGCATTTGGTAGATCATTAATGTATAGTAGGAACAAAGGAGGGCCTAATACACTCCCCTGGGGAACACCATATGTAATGTATCGCTTATTTGAGGAGAAAACCTGTTCCATTTTAGTTTTAATATTAAACTTTGATATTTGGGTTATTTGTTGGCGGTCTGATAAATATGATTTTATCAATTCAAGGACATTCCCTCTTATACCATAAGCCTCGAGTTTATGTAGCAGAATATTGTGGTCTACATAATCGAATGCTTGTGACATGTCACAGTAAATAGAACAAACGGGTAAAGATTTGTCAACTTGTGAAGAAACTACGTATAAAAAGTCGTAAACCGCCATATTGATGTTTTTGTTTTTATTTATTTCATTTAGTTTTATTTTGGTATCAACTGTTTGTTATTTTCTCATTGTTGTAAAATTCCGGACGTTATAGAATTTTCCCCTTATTCCGGACACTGATGTAATATTACAGACATGTCCGGAAAATTCCGGACTTTTGGCAACCCTATTTGTGAGACACTTCAGTTTACTGCCGACTAACTTACAATTTGTTGGCTCGCTTCAAAATACTGCAAACGATAAATAGTGTAGTTTATTGTGTTGATCTTTCGTTAAGGGCATTATTTTGAGTGTTCCGTTGACATTTCCCCGCTAATTACTCCGGGCTTTATTTGGGCCGAAACGTAGAATAATTTAGTAGATACTGGTTAAATGCCAGCAGTTATGTAAAAATGTTTATAACTTATCTAACAGTATCTCTTACTATTGAAGAAGTACGCTGTTAGGTATATGCGCTCAATTACTACAACGATAAGCTTGAAAACAGTTAATCCTGTCCACTATTTAGGTACTTGTGAATGTGACCACTTTCCGCGAGAATCTTATGCTTGGAAACATGTAACGTTTTCGAAAATCTATACTTTGCTAAGTATAGATTTTCGAAAACGTTACATGTTTCCGCATATCGGCAGTCCAGGAATGTAAGTCACTGACGATGGTGAAGCACTCTGCCGCCTCCTCTAGATAAAAGGTTTAGATAGTGAAGAGGAGTATTGTACACAATGAGTAAACTGATGTATTGTGATAAACACAACGAATAATCAGTCTGAAAGTATCGAGCAAGTGAATGGTGTCCATTGTGTCAAAGTCTATTCAATAAATCGCGCGAGTCTTGTGCGGACGAGCGCTCTCGCTCGTGCCCCGCGACAGCGGGCGGTCGTGGGGTATTCGGGGGGGGGGGGGGGAGAAAGGGTGCGGAAAAGGTGCTCTTTTCGAGAAATGAGATTTGTTGAAGTCAATGGGGTGGAATTTAAAAAGACAACCAATATTTCCTCGAAGCGATTAAACAAAGTGGAAGCGAGGATTTATTTATAAATCGGTGCTCTTAATTAAAAATGGAGAAATGTCATTCTGCAATGCTAATACCTGGAAACTTAATCCATTCGCTGCACGCGACAACTCTGTTATGCATTTTGTGATAATTAGTTCTGACATTTTATTTGATTTTTGGAAGCCATTGTTGAGAACGTTTTTAATTAAAAAACTAGCACTTAGATGTAGCAGAGCGGCTTTTCAACGAGCTTTTCAAAATAGTTGCTAAAAAGTGGTAGAGGTGAGTTTACTCGAAACCATCGACATTGTCTGCTGTGCGGCTCTGTGCGTGACCCATGGCCTGACCCCGCTCACGCGCTCTGTACTCGGTGCCCGGTGTCCGTAGGAACCTTTGTCAGGAATGTTTTTTTTGAAGCTGTCCCGGAAATCCTAAGAAAAGCCCGGAGGTCCCGGTCGGCCGGTCCGGAGGCCGCGGATTTGACTCGAGCCAATTTGTAAAATCCGGGATGAGTGGCTCCTCTGCTCCCCACTCCCCGCGTCCCGCGCCCCATTCACCCGACGTCTCTCCGATTCTTCAGTTGAGGTAGCATTTAGTCGATGGATTGGGTTAAGCGCCTGCATGTAACCTCTCTGTACTTGTATGTGTGTGGGGGTGCTTATCTCGTAATCTGCTTAACAGTAAACTCATACGTGGCTGACTGACTGACTGACTGACTGGGTGATATATCAACACACAGCCCAAACCGCTGGTCCTAGAGACATGAAACTTGGAGGGTGTGTTCTTTGTGAAGAGAAGGTTTCCACTAAGAAAGGATTTTTGGGAATTTCACCCCTAAAGGGGTAAAATAGGGGATGTAAGTTTGTATGAAAGTCTGTCAGTTTTGAAGTAAGGATCTTAAAATTTTGTGTTTAGGCTGACGATTGAAAATTAATTTATACTTGTCTCGGCGTTTTTGATAATTCTACCCCCGAAGGGTTAAAAAGGGGGGTGAAGGTACTATGTTTGTTCGGGTGGAATGCAACTCAATTTTGTACAACCGATTGAGCTGAAATTTTGCACAAACCTTTGGTTCTGGTGACAATACATTTTTATGACAGACATTCCTTAATCCTGCAGCCAGGATCGTCTCCTCAAGAGAGAACTCTTCAGCGGTTAGTAGCACGGCCACAAAACTTTGTTTACGCGTTCAAGTTTGATAGATAAAAATGATTTTGTCATTAATCTTAAATCTATCTATCTATACATATAAAATTCAAAGTCCTGACTGACTGATTGACTTATATATCAACGCACAGCCCAAACCGCTGGTCCTAGAGACTTGAAACTTGGAGGGTGTGTTCTTTGTGAAGAGTAAGTATCCACTAAGAAAGGATTTTTGGGAATTCCACCCCTAAAGGGGTAAAATAGGGGATGGAAGTTTGTATGAAAGTCCGTCACTTTTGAAGTTAGGATCTTCAAATTTTGCGTTTAGACTGACGATAGAAAATTAATTTATACGTGTCTCAGCGTTTTTGATAATTCTACCCCCGAAGAGTTAAAAAGGGTAATGAAGGTAAGTAACTATGATAAGTAACTATACTTTGTTCGGTACGTTCCCGTCGGATAATTTTCGACATCCACGCGGGCGAAGCCGCTGGCAAAAGCTAGTATATATATAAAATGGTAAACTGACTGACTGACTGGGTGATATATCAACGCACAGCCCAAACCGATGGTCCTAGAGACATGAAATTTGGAGGGTGTGTTCTTTGCGAAGAGTAAGTATCTACTAAGAAAGGATTTTCGGGAATTCCACCCCTAAAGGGGTAAAATAGGGGATGGAAGTTTATATGAAAGTAGGTCAGTTTTGAAGTTAGGATCTTCAAATTTTGTGTTTAGGCTGACGATTGAAAATTAATTTATGCATGTCTCAGCATTTTTAATAATTCTACCCCCGAAGGGTTAAAAAGGGGGATGAAGGTAAGTTACTATGTTTGTTCGGGTGGAATGCGACTCAATTTTGTACAACCGATTGAGCTGAAATTTTGCACACACCTTTGGTTCTGGTGATAATACATTTTCATGACAGACATTCCTTAATCCTGTAGCCAGGATCGTCTCCTCAAGAGAGAACTCTTCAACGGTTAGTACCAGGGCCACGAAACTTGGTTACGCGTTTAAGTTTGATAGATAAAGATAATTTTATCATGACCTCATCCTGCAGCCAGCACCATCTTCTCACGAAGGAACTCCTCAATGGTTACTAGCGTTTATTAAAAGGTATTTTAAGTTAAAATCACTAATATTTCGGCTTATGGTTGGAAATTAACACAACGCAAATCGTTGTTTTTTTTTAAATTTCAAACCCACAAGGGGGTGAAAAGGTTTTGTATTGAAGTTGCGAACAACTTCAATACAAAACCTCATCCCCCTTGATTTCATGAATAAAAAAATTAAAGACAAACCGATGGAGTGGTTTTGCAAGAGAGCCATTTTGACTCCCAAAAACGCCCAAGCCGCTGCTATCAACGCAGAAGCAGCGTGAAAAAATTATTTATAATTCTTTTGATACCATGGTCGATATGGACGAGTCGGTTAATTATCCTGTAGAATTTTTAAACTCTCTTAATACGTCGGGTCTTCCGCGTCACAGACTTATGTTGCGTGTAGGTGCTCCTGTGATGTTGCTTCGAAATATACGGCCTCCAAAATTGTGTAATGTAACTAGACTCTGAGGCCAAAACCTAACTGGATCTGCCAGAGGAGAAACAGTCTTCGTGCCGCGTATACCATTGATACAAAATGACCTTCCGTTTGAATTTAAAAGATTGCAGTTCCCAATCAAGGTAAGTAACAGGGACAAACTCTGAAATTTGCTTCAGTTGATTTGCGGCAAGACTGTTTCTTCCACGGCCAATTTATGTGGCTTGCTCACGTGTAAGCTCTCCAACTGGGCTGTTTGTTTTAGTGCCCGCTTCCGAATTAGTGAAAAACATTGTATATAAAGAAATACTGTGAAGGACGGTATTTATGTAGATACCGGTCCTTGACAGTAGGAAATTTCTTTAGAGTATTCCTCAAATATCACACATAGTGCAGGACAATTAGCCATGAACAAAGCTCAATATTGTTATTGTTATAATAATTCATAATTATGTAGAAAAAAAGAGTTTAAACTCTACGTGGACGTAGTTAAATAAATAGTAACGAAATGAAACCTTACATTGAATATTCGAGTCTGATGCCAAAAATATAGTTTTTAGAATTTTGGTCAGTTTGTTTGGATGTATGTTCCGGTTTGCACAAACACGGCTGAACGGATTTGGATAATATTTGGCACACAGATCGTTTATAACCTGGATTAACGTAATAAAGATAGTACGTTCCTGTCGGATATTTTTCGACATCCACGAGGGCGAAGCCGCGGGCAAAAGCTAGTAATCATGTAAAATGCCTGTTTTATTAATGTCTCTAAGAGCTGTAAAAAATAATTTGCATGTTTTGTGGGTGCGTGTACGACCTCGTATGTTCTTGGGAAAGTACAGCGAGAATTATAAATGTAATGCTATTTCACCATTTATTTGCACACGATATACAATGGATGGTGATGAGGGGTTCGGGACAACTGAAGTTCGTCGCTGCGCTGCATGCGCATCTTGAAACAACTCCAACATGTTTTCGTCAGCATACTCGGCGTTCCTCTGCACATGAACGAAAGCGTGACGCGCGATATAAAGCGAGTGCTAACAAGGGACGCCGCGTGCCGTGCGCCGGAGCCGCGGATCATGCGCGAGCATTCGGAGCGAGGATTACCAACTACGGCCACTCGGGAATATTTTAAAGGCATTTCCTTCAAGTGGTCGGATCTCCGCGCCCCCCTCGCCCTCCGCGGTCGCCACGCACTTCACAACCTCTTCGAAGCCGGCTGAACTTTCCGATTTACCCGGATGTTCCATTGAGTTAATTTTTCCAGTATTAAAGTTACTTGAACTAGAATTTCCTCAGGAACATTTTTACAACATTCAACCACTAAATTGTAGG
Organism: Noctua comes; assembly: GCA_963082995.1. NCBI lineage: Eukaryota > Metazoa > Arthropoda > Insecta > Lepidoptera > Noctuidae > Noctua > Noctua comes. The sequence continues at coordinate 342,739 of OY720282.1, forward strand.
TATTTTATTTTTAAAAGGTTTATCAACAGTTTCTGTAACGTAAAGAGCGAAAAGATCGAAAGGCTAAATAATATACCTACATAGTTGTTCAAAATATTGAACGGCGACATCAAAGAGAGCCCTCGAGCTCGAGTAAGTTATGTGTCGGCGCGCGGCAGGCAGACGGGAACTGATAGCGACGTGTAAACGAATGTCATGTATAAAGTTTTCTAGAGAGTTTACACTTTGTTTACACATAGTGCAAATTCACCAATGTATGAAGTTAGTAGTGCGAGCTCGAAATAGGTCTTCGCGTATCAAAAGGGGATTTGTAATTGGTATAATTATCTTGTTTGTTATAACATATTTAATAACGTTTTAATAATTCTGCTTGGGTTAAAAAACGTGGTGGCGGGGAGAATGGGGCGCTCCGTCGCGGTGAGCCCTTTGATCCTGTGGCCCCCTCTCACCCCTCACCGCGAGGCGAGGCTACGGAGGGGAGGGGGGGGGGGGTTTCTTTGGTGTGGATTGTGCGATGTCTGGCGGATTAGCACCGACAGCCGGCAGCCGGCCGCATAGGATTATACAACATTATTTTTAGTATATGCGAAACCTGAAAATAGTTTGTTCAGAATAAGCACAACACATCTCATTGTTTATAGCACAGTGTAAACAAAAGTACTTTTGCGAATTCACCCCAGTGACATGTAAATATATCTATTTCGTCTTGAATGTAATTGATGGTGCGAATTGCTCGAGTCAGAGGGGTTTTGGCGAGCAAATTGGTTCTAGCTGCAGGAACGACCAGCAGCGACGGGGACCGTCGCCTCCACACAGTCAGGTCGGGAACGCACAAGTGCAACCGCTGCAACACTGTCGGGTTGTGTTCTATGCCTCGGAGCAGTATCACCATGTACGACACTAGTGTAAATTCCCGTCGCACCCTGAGTTGATTGTACCACCATACCCAGTAGAAATAGTGTACAAAGGGTAAAATGGGTATACCCATAAAGTTTTCTGTACACGTGGCGCGTGAACTTGTTTTGGACTCGCTCCAACATCAATGAGTACTTAGCCTCATGTGGAGCCCATATGACAGCACTATGTTCCAGATGACTCCTGACTAATGCGTCATACAGAACTCTGATGGCCGTAATGCTGGTAAAGTCTCGCGTCTGCCTCAGAACAAACCCCAAGTTTCTGAACGCCTTTTTGCAGATCTTAGTTATATGACCGCGAAATGTCAGTTCAGGAGTGAGAACAACCCCTAAATCCCGTACCTGCGTGACTCGGTGCATCGGTCTGCATCCACTTCGTACTCGTAGAGTAGAGTTGAGTGGTGTGTGGTAGAGGTGAGGTCGATTCCAAAAATTTTAAACAATGTTATATTTTGTCCCAAAAATATTAAAAAAAAGTTACAAATTGGACACCGAGCGACATTAAGTACCTATCGCAATAATTTAGGCACCTACTGCCATATTATTATTATCAATGAACCCAAGACGACGCTGGAGGGGCGCGCGCGGGCGCGCTGCGTGGTGACCACGTTTTTGTGCGGACAACCAGGTAACAGAACAAGCTTATAACTTTGTGATTTTTCATGAAACTGCATTGAAGTTTTGTACATAGATTCTATACATAAAAATACTCGACACGTGTTTCAGGTTTCGCATATACTAAAACTAATTATGATTACACTAACGAGAACACGTCCGCTTTGATCACGCACGGAGTATACTTCGCTTATTACACCTCGCCTGAATTCACTTTGAATTCTCGTGTAGTATGTGTAGTATCTAAGGAGCACAAGTGCCAATCCACGCTAAAAAAAATCCTGCAAATCAAACTTCACGTTCAGCAGTCGTTAATGCCAACAATAGAGTACTGATGCGTATTTCAGATCCTTGAAATACCTAGATAGCAGTAGCGAAAGGTTAATTTTTGGAAGAGGTAAGTCGGAGTACATATTATCTTTAACATGATTATATTATTTGTGTATAGAATACTTACTGTGCCATTTTTCAATGGGAAGCTGGTAGGAATCGAGTTGTATGGAACCTTCGCCACTGTTAGATAGATAACAGAATGTGGCCTATTTCCCTTCAGGCAGAACACACGCTCCCTTTCATTCAAACGTACAGAGATCGTTGTTTACGTTCCTGTGACCATTCGATGTTCCATGTATTGTATTCATGTATTATGATGATGGGGTTTAAAATAATAAGAAAACGGAGTTCCAATATACATAAACACCTACTCAGCCTATAATGTTCGGGGACCACTGCTGGGGCACACGCGTCCTCCGGAGTGGGCCGTAATCCACCACACGAGCCCAGTACGGATTGGATCACATTTCATCAAATATTTGGTTCATGGACATACCGGTATTCATGTGTTTTGCGATCAAACCAATCTACTTCACGCTTTCTTCCGCTGGACCGAGGACGTAACACTTGAACAACTTAAAGCCAAGTCCAAGGGTTAGGTTAAGTTCTCCTTTGAATAATAATAAATTTATATATAATATTGCAATAACTTGTATGTATTTTTTGGGTACAATAAACAATAAAATGTACGAAAAGCGCTCTTACTGCTGCGAAATAAGGTCGATGTCATTGTCGAACTGCATCGGTAGCAGTGGTGTGTACGTACTGAGGATTCTTACGTGTAAGAAAACACCGCGCAGCGTCATTTATTTATTTATGTACACACAAAATACTTAATAAGACATTACATTAAGATAGAAGAGCACAAAGGTACTGCTTATTTCATGAGAAATCTCTTCCAGCAGACCTGCAAGAGGAAGGTAGAATTAGATGTGTAGAAAAGTGTATAGAAAAGACAAAACAGAAAAATTAAAATTGGAACTTTAAACAAAATTATACCTATCTACACGGTGGCCGGAACATTGACGTCCAAAAATAAAATTAAGGTCCCTCGTATCGTGGGGTATCCGAATCACCCCCATGTATGTTCCGCGACTTTTCATAGTTTTCGAGTTATGAATTTTTTTCTGATTTTTTGAGAATGATCGACCTGACCAATCTAAAAATTTTTTTTAAAAACAAGTACAAGACTTTGTCGAGATTTTTTTTTTGCAACTGAATCTTCATGAGTAGTACTTTTATGCATAAAATAATCAGCTTCGTAACTGTGATGACAGATATGAAAAAGTTGGTCTAAAGTGAAAAAATTACGTTCGGTAAATTATGACTTAAATTTTCAACTTTAAATTAAAAATTTAAACAGGTGACTTCATGGTTCCTAAGTAGATTTGAAGAATGCGCCAGACTCTCAGCTTTCATAATCATAAAAAAAAATAAGTACTTAATGGGGCTACTTTGGCTTAAATCGGCGTTCAAAAACTGCGAGGTACAAAATTCTTAAAATTAACCATCTGACGAATACAATTTTTTTTTGCCTATTTTTTCGTTGCTAAGGTTATTTAGTTTGCTAACCAAAAATGACTGCAGGAAAACTAAGATTTAAAAACTTGGAGATTTTTAAAAATTTAAGTTTCATGAATTTTGCGCGATCCTTTCTCGTGCACCATAGGTTGTAAACAAGGGCGCTGCTCTTTTACCTGCAATAACAATGGGCTGAGAGGATAAGAGACCGAATTATTGCTATTTATTGGTAGACAGCAGACAACAGTGTTGCCATATCTACCAACTTTTAGGTAGATCTACCTACTTTGCCCTCAGTCTACCTGTCTACCAACCTAAGCCTCAAATCTACCTATTTTGCAAAATTTTCAACGCCATTATTGAAAACATTTTTATCTTACTGAAGGATGAGGCGGTATGGCTTTATGACTTAGCTCCACGGCAATTAAAAAAAAAACTTGCGATTGACAGTGGACATTGATTGACATCTGAGTGAGAAAGATGAGTTACACGTTAAGTGAATATGCAGAAATGCATTATTTTTATGGAGTTGCACGAGGAAACGGCCATGAAGCAGCGCGACTGTATCGCGAACAACTTCAACGTCGTGGTGGGGCGCAACCTGAGCGATATCCCGACCATCGTGTTTTTATTAACACGCACAATACTTTAATGGCAGGCCGCATTCCTGGTCGACGCGGCAGTCATGAAGGAATCCCTGGAGCTAACCCGGATCGCAGAGAAATGGTGCTGGAAGAAGTTCAGCGAAATCCGTCTACGAGTACGAGACGTATGGCTCGTGCTCTGAACATCCCAAGGACTTCTATCCAAGCCATTCTTCAAGATGAAGGATACCACGCGTTCCACATCCGAAGAGTCCAAGCTTTGCTGCCTACAGATTACCAATTACGCGTTGATTTTTGCCAAACCATGTTACGAAAAGAGCAAGAGGATCCTGGATTTTTCAATAAAGTTTTATGGTCAGATGAGTCACGATTTGAGCGATCCGGAATATTCAATATTCATAATTACCACACGTGGGCGATTGAAAATCCACACGAAGTGAGAGCTTCAACGTTTCAACATCGTTTCAGCGTTAACTTGTGGTCTGGTATCCTCAATGGCGAACTAATTGGTCCGTTTGAACTGCCGTCCAGACTTGATGGAGAAACCTACAAAAACTTTTTGGAAAATGAACTGCCATTGTTGCTGGAAGATGTGAGTCTCGAACTTAGACGAACCATGGTGTTCCAAAATGACGGCGCCCCGTGTCACTACGCAACGCAGGTCCGAAATTACTTAAATGAAACATACCCCAACAGATGGATCGGACGCAGCGGACCAATTAGGTGGCCTCCACGCTCACCTGATCTCAACCCCATCGATTTCTTCATTTGGGGCTATTACAAGGAAATAGCATACGCCCGAGACTGTTCAAGTGAACAAGAGCTGAGGCAGTTGATTGCAGAAGCTGAACGTTTTGTGAGAGAGAACAGAGAAGCTTTTAGACGATTGCAAGACAATTTCTTACGTAGGTGTAGAATGTGTATTGCTGCTGGTGGTGGCTACTTTGAAAACCTTTTGTAAACCTTTTGAATGTGCCCTGGCGGTTAGGAGTGTGTCATGCTCACTCAAATGTCTCGCTGATGGTGGCGCGTGTGTCGGATCCTTTAGTTCCCTTCAAAATGGTTGAGTTGAATGGTGCTGATACATGCGTAATGTTCGTGAACGGGCGCTGTCAGTTGTGACTGGTCATCTCTTGGTTGCCACGGCTTAATAGAATTGATTATTTTATTTTTGAATTGTTTACTATGGACACGTTTAACGTACACATCTTGCTACATCGTTCTCACATAATGTACCATCTCAACATGAATGATGTAACCAAGAGTTTGTAAAAGTATTCTGATTTAAAAGAGTGTCCATGGAGTTTCTTGCCCGTTCTTCTCCATAGAGATCTACGTTAGGGAATGGGCAACTACAGTACTCTCACAGTTTTTATGCCTTGTGACTGGGACTGTAGCTATTGTTGTCTTTGTTTCGACAATTCAAAAGTGCCTGTAACTGGCCTATTTGAAATAAATGCTTTGATTTTGATTTTAAATGTTAAAAATAAATTACTTTTTTTCACATTATCATCTGTGTTTTATTCAAAACCACTTCTTACTAAAATAAATTCTTACAAAACCTCTGAAACTATTTGTTGGTTAGTTTTCAGTATTCTTGTCAATAATTAACCTTAGGAACGAGAAAATAGGCAAAAAGGAAAATATTCGTCAGATGGCTAATTTTAAGAATTTTGCACCTCGCAGTTTTTGAACGCCGATTTAAGCCAAAGTAGCCCCATTAAGTTCTTATTTTTTTTATGATTATGAAAGCTGAGAGTCTGGCGCATTCTTCAAGTCTACTTAGGAACCATGAAGTCACCTGTTTAAATTTTTAATTTAAAGTTGAAAATTTAAGTCATAGTTTACCGAACGTAGTTTTTTCACTTTAGACCAACTTTTTCATAACTGTCATCACAGTTACGAAGCTGATTATTTTATGCATAAAAGTACTACTCATGAAGATTCAGTTGCAAAAAAAAAATCTCGACAAAGTCTTGTGCTTTTTTTAAAAAAAATTTTTTAGATTGGTCAGGTCGATCATTCTCAAAAAATCAGAAAAAAATTCATAACTCGAAAACTATGAAAAGTCGCGGAACATACATGGGGGTGATTCGGATACCCCACGATACGAGGGACCTTAATTTTATTTTTGGACGTCAATGTTCCGGCCACCCTGTATATACATATAATAAATCTGTAGAGAAGTCGTTTTTGTACATCGAAAACATTTCCAAAAAAAATAGCTAGGGTGTTAAAGTACAACCAACAGAACCCATTTCCAGCATTTTTAGAATTTTTGTCTGTTTGTTGGTTCGGGCATCACGTACAATGTACGAATGCAATGTAGATAACTTTTATACTCAACAATTGTGCGTAACTTGAGGTAACATTTAGTTTTTGTTTCATTGCAATCGGTTCACTCTATCAAAAGATATTTGAATTTAAAGAGAGCCAGAAGTAAAATTACGGTTATGCGACTTGGTCCCACTGTCACTTTGTATCACATCACACGCGCTAAACTCAGGAACTACTGGTTCGAATTGAAATTTTAGTGTTGAATAGCCCATTTATCGAGGAAGGCTATAGGCTATATTATCACGTTAACAACTTAGGTGGATGAGCAATATTGCATTACGTCCATATTCCTCTGTTTGACAACTGACAACTTTCATGGCATGCATTAGAATATAACAGCTATTTTAGACCATTTGTCACCGAAGTAAGTAGCCCAAAGGTGTCAGCGGCCGCCCTGTGAACAGTGGTTCGCAAGTTCAAGCCTCAGCTAAGGTATTTTGTTTTTGTATATTTTGATTTTTTTAATACTGTAAGATTTCAAAAATAATTACTATGGTGCAAGTTCAATCCCCAGCCGGTTTTCACTTTTGTAAATAGGTATGTTGATTTTTTTAAAGCTTTAAGATTTCCAAATCATTACCAAATAGTTTTATACATACTTTTAGTTTTTTTTTAACCATTCAAACGATGTTTCATTGTAATCGGTGCTCTCTATCAAAAGATATATGAGTGTCTCCGGGTAATTTTTTGGTAAAAATCACGTGTAAATTAAAAAATCCATGTGGTTAGATTCAATGCACAAATATTGTGCATAACTTAGAGAAGGTTTAAGTTTTTGTTTGATTGTAATTGGTGCTCTCTATCAATGTATGAATTTAAAGTGTTTAAGAAGAACTTATCATCATTATGTATGCAACATGCAACGACATCTATTGAACCAAAATGGTACTTATTAATAAAAATGTGCTCACAAGATAACTTTTAAATCGACTGGCCAGTTTTTTTTAAGTTATCATAGCAAAAGGTACTCTAGATTAGTCTACATGACGCTGCTTTGAAAATTTACATGGCCTATAGTGTGTGTTCGATCCCTTTGCATGCATTACATGCACGCTTTGCAGCTTAACTTCGTACTCGATAGATGGCGTTGTTCTTTTGAGTCCATTTTCTGACCGTCTTCCGTCTCCATCTTTAGACCGTCGATGACAGCATCGACGGTCTAACGGTGGAGACGCAAGGCAGTTGCAAGAGGTCCTCAACATTTTACAGCAGCTGTATTGTTATTGGGCTCATTTCATGCATCTTGGTGAGAACTTTAGACCTGCCCTGGAGTATGACTGTCATCGAAGGTTCGACGATGGAGACGGAAGGCAGTTGCAAGAGGTCCGCAACAGTTTACAGCAGCTTTGTCGTGTTTCGGCTCATTTCATGCACCTTGATGAAAACTTTAAACCTAGCTGGAGTATGACTGTTATCGAGCGTCTAAGGATGAAGACGTGGGGCTGACGAGGGAAGCCCTTATTTGGGAAATACATAAGTAGAATATTTTAGCGATTAATTGAATTATTTCCAAGAAAATAAATAGTTACCTACTAATATTATAAGACTGAAGAGATTGTTTGTTGGTTTGGTTGATCGCGCTAATTTCAGGAACTACTGGTTCGAATTGAAAAATTATTTTAATGTTGGACAGCCTATTTATCGAATAAGGCAACATTACGCTTTAACTAATAAGAGTGGAGCATCAATGAAAGATGTTGCAAAACGGGCAAAATATATTCCTTTTGAGAGCTCCCGTTGCGAGCGCTGCGTAAACGGTTAAAGTTACGCAACAATCATGTATGACGGAATTGCACCTCTTAATAGTTCTAAAAAAATGTCCGTGATAGCATATGTCTATCTTTTAAGGTTGACTCACTGTAACCTTTTATTACAGTAATCATTTTTTTTTTTTAAACATTTTAAACATTTTTTTTGTAAACATGGTATTTATCCTTATTCAAATAAATCTGTTATTAATCGCAAGTATTGATTTCAATGAAAATCTTAGGAATGAGAATCTTAATGATCATGTACCGTGGAATGATGTGTGTGATGTGTTAGAATCGTACTATAGATGCCTACAACCCACTCCCTCTAACCCTCTCTCTCTTTTATGTGACGCAGACGAAGTTGCGCGGCTCAGCTAGTATTCCAATAATATAACAAATATGAAGCTAGCAAATCAACATTTATTAAAAAGAGGAGAACTTTCAGCTAACCTTTTTTTAATATCTGTGAAACAATGTCAAATGTATCCGGTGGTATAGACTAGGAACTGAAATAATTAGGCTCTCCACTCCATAAAAGTTAGCGTTTCTTTAGATCTTTTATTGAGAAATAGATGTTATTTAATCGACTTAGGGACACAATGTCAAGAACAAAGCCTCCAAGAGCGAGCTCGAAAATTTTACCACCCTACCTTTGACAGGCTAGAATTGTTTGAATCCTTCATTCAGGAATTACTCGGTGGACTTACAGACAAAAGCAAGATTTAAAAAGGAAATAAGCTAAAGAGCGAGCGAAGCGAACTCGACATTTTTTGACACCTTGCCTTGGACAGGTTAGAATTGCTTGGTCGACTATTAGGCAAACCCAAGATTTAAGAGAAAGTCATCATCATCATCTGCCTAGCCTTTGCCAACTATGTTAGGGTCGGTTTCCAGTCTAACCGGATGCAGCTGAATACCAGTATTAAGAGAAAGATTCAAGAGAAAGTATCGAAGTGAAAAATTGATCACCCTACCTACCTTGGACAGGTTAGAATAAAATTGTTTCGACCTACCGGAGTTACTTGGGCGACTTATATAAGGTACTAGCTGTTGCCCGCGACTTCGTTCGCGTGGAAATTTTGATGTGTATTTGTGAGAAAAAAACGATAACCTATACCATTCCTCAGGATATAATCTATCTCCTTGCCTTTCATTACGATCCAATCAGCTGTTTAGTCATGAAAACGTAACAAACAAACAGAGTTACTTTCGCATTTATAATATTAAAATGGATTATTTTGTAGGGGATATTAGGAATATACTACGACTTCACTTTCCCATGTAATGTTCCCTAATAATGCCAAAAGAATACGCGCTCACGTGAGCGAAGCCGCGGGCACAGCTAGTCCCCAATAAAATGGAACTTAGCATACCTAATTATAAAATGTGGGTGCACTGGTACACATCTGCGTACCCCCTCAAAGCATACAGGCGTGATGTTATGTTATGGTGTTGTGTAAACAATAAACATCCAAGCGATTGCAGCAATCACGATATATTGCTGTCTATTATTGAAGAGTTCCATTTGTCCAAACGAAAAAAAAATCATCAAAATCGGTTCACAATTGGCGAAGAAATCGCTAAACATACACACAAAAAAACAAAACAAAAAAAAAATCCTTCTTTTAGAAGTCGGCTAAAAATCATCTTTATCTATCAAACTTGAACGCGTAAACAAAGTTTCGTGACCGTGCTACTAACCGTTGAAGAGTTCTCTCTTGAGGAGACGATCCTGGATGCGGGATTAAGGAATGTCTGTCATAAAAATGTGTTGTCACCAGAACCAAAGGTGTGTGCAAAATTTGAGCTCAATCGGTTGTACAAAATTGAGTTGCATTCCACCCGAACAAACATAGTACCTTCACCCCCCTTTTTAACCCTTCGGGGGTAGAATTATCAAAAACGCCGAGACACGTATAAATTAATTTTCAATCTCTCACAAAATTTGAAGATCCTAACTTCAAAACTGACAGACTTTCATACAAACTTCCATCTCCTATTTTACCCCTTTAGGGGTGGAATTCTCAAAAATCCTTTCTTAGTGGAAACTTTCTCTTCACAAAGAACACACCCTCCAAGTTTCATGTCTCTAGGACCAGCGGTTTGGGCTGTGTGTTGATATATCACCCAGTCAGTCAGTCAGTCAGTCATTCAGTTTACTCTATTATATATATAACTAGCTTATGCCCGCGGCTTCGCCCACGTGGAGTTCGGGAATTGCCCACGGGATCTTACTTCAGGGATAATAAGTAACCTATGTGCTATACCAGATTACCAGACTATCAACCCGTCCCGTCTATCCTGTCTATCTTTGTGCCAAGTTTCATACAGATCTGTTCAGCCGTTCTGGAGTGATTGAGTAACAAACACTATCCATCCAAACTTTCGCATTTATAATAGTTTATGTAAGATATAATATCTGTAATATTAGTTTTTACTTTAAAAGTTGAATAAGTAATAAATAATAGTTAGTGTAAGTATTTCATTTTATTTGAGTACTAGCTGTTGCCCGCGACTTCGTTCTCGTGGAAAAATATACATAAAATAGATAAAATAAATAATAATAATCTCTATCAAAAAAAATTACAACCAATTACAAAAAGTATAATTTTACTGGGGATCGAACTTGCGACGTGATGCACGTAAAGCGGTCATGAAACCGTTTCTCTATTTGTTTCGCTGTCATGAACTTTGAAATAGACGTTGTTACGCATATCATGGCTGAAACGATAAACAATTGAATAATACCAACATAAAGCAATATTGCTCATCCCCTTAAGCAAGTAGCGTGATAATATATAGCCAAACTGATAATTTGAAGAAGCCTATTACAGATATTTGTGCAAAATTTGAACAGGATCTATACAGTAGTTTTTGCGCAAAGTCGGAACATCGGACCGGATTTTAACGATTTTATTATATGTAGAGAAGAGATTACATGCACACTCGAGTTTTTTTTCATGTACTTACTTATAACTTGCAATTACATTTCATATTATGTGAAATATTGATACCTTGGTTTGAGATTGGACACCGGTGACGACAGTCATATGATTCATTATTAATCTCATAATTTTAATTGAAGAGTGTGTACACCAATTTTCGACTCAATCGACCCACAGAATATTAAATTTCACATAAAATTCAACCCCCCATTTCACCCTCTATATATATATAATTTCGAAAAACCCTTTCTTAGTGTATACCTACTCTTCACAAAGAATACACCCTTCAAATTTCATGTCTTTAAAACCAGCGGTTTAGGCTGTGTGTTGTTATATCAGTCAGTCAGACAGGACTTTGAATTTTATATTGGGGATGATTTTTAAAAAACTGTCATATATGTCATCATCATTTTCCTGCCCTTGTCCCATGTCACTTGGGGTCGGCGCAACACGTTTTTTTCTTCCAATCTCCTCTGTCAATCGTCACGCTATCATTTACTCCTTTAACTTATCATTCCTCACACAATCCATCCATCGTTTCTTTGGTCTTCCTCTCCCTCTCCATCCATCAACGTTTATATTCATCACTCTTTTAGTCACATGCGATTCGTCCCTCCTCATCACATGTCCATACCAAGACAGTCGATTCCCTTTCAACTTTTCTGTAACTGGCGCAACTTTTAAATTTCCTCTAATATACTCGTTCCTTACCTTATCCATTCTTGTCACACCACACGTCCACCTCAACATTCTCATCTCCGCTACAAGGAATCTTTTTTCATCCATCTTCTTCACAGCCCAGCATTCCGATCCATACACTACGACAGGTCTAATCACGGATTTGTATATTTTCCCCTTTAATTTGAGGGGCATCCGTGGGTCACAACATAAGTTGTTCCAGTGACCTGTCGCCATTTCATCCATCCTGAGTTGATCCGGTGCGTTACGTCTCGGTCTACTTCGCCATCCCCTTGGACAAGCACCAAGGGGTACCGAAAGTCGGAACAGATCGGTACGGGCGTACCGGCAAGAGTTATGGGCACAGGACTGGAGAGACCGCCAAAATCACAGAATAGGTACTCTGTTTTGGTCCTACTGACTTTTAGGCCAACATTCTCCAGTCTTTGCCACCACACCTCCAATCTGCTCTGGACCTCTAGGCCACACTCGGCAACCAACGCAATGCCGTCTGCAAACAGTATACACCAGGGAGCCTCTTCCTGGATGTCCGACGTAAGTGCGTCCATTATCACCAGGAAGAGGTAAGGGCTTAGAGCCGACCCTTGGTGCAAGCCGACAGCCACATTGAAGCTGCCGGTAGTGCCCGCTGTAGACCGGACTTGGGTACTACATCGCTCGGATCAACTGCACATACTTCCCAGGTATACCTTTCTCTTTCAGGGCCCACCACAAAACCTCACGAGGTACCCGGTCGTATGCCTTTTCGAGGTCGATGAATACCATGTGCAAGTTTTTGTGCGCACTTTTATATTTCTCGCACAGCTGTCATACATGTGTCTCATCATTTTAACTGAAGAGTATGTTCACAAATTTTCAAGTCAATCGACTCCGAGAATAAAAAGTTTCACAGAAAATTCAACACCCCATTTCACCCTCTTAGGGGTAGAATTATCAAAAACGCTGAGATACGTATAAATTAATTTTCAATTGTCAGCCTAAACACAAAATTTGAAGATCCTAGCTTCAAAACTGACGGACTTTCATATAAACTTCCATCCCCTATTTTACCCCTTTAGGGGTAGAATTTCGATAAACCCTTTCTTAGTGGATACCTACTCTTCACAAAGAATACACCCTCCAAATTTCATGTCTCTAAGACCAGCGGTTTGGGCTGTGCGTTGATATATCAGTCAGTCAGTCAGTCAGTCAGTCAGGACTTCGAATTTTATATATGTCGCCGCAAGAGCGTCTATCTGCTAAGAATATTAGTTAATTTAATTAATAACCAACTTATAATGTCTCATCCATCATAATATTGATCGTGCCATCTGTGGGTTCCAAGAACAATTATTACAATGACCTGTATCGATTGACAGAAGAGATAAGCGCCATCTAATGGTCTCTGTATTAACTAGTACTGAGATCTTATCACGAACTCGTGATAAGGTCTTCTGAAGATTAATTTATTAAACGAAAGTCTAGCTAGAACTATAGTTAAAATTAAGACAAGCAAATATTTGACAATTGGGATTTTAACAATTGCACATTTAACACTAAGATTTGTTTTGAGGCAACATTCCACAATATTGTGGAAGATGGCGCCGAATACGATTTTAATGATCAATAACTCAATTTATAATTTGAAACTACAACTAAATCAGTTTCTGTAACTAATTACAAACTAAAAAGTAACAAGATTATTTTACAGAGCAATGTATTAGTGAAAGACCTGTTTGTATTAAATCCTTTGATCTGCCAGAAATGGTTTTAAGCAAGATCCCATTGTTGTAAAAAGTAATGAAGCCACTAATTAGTTTTAACTCAATAATACCTTTGCATTTATGAATATTGGCATCGTTTAATTATTAGAGTAATTAATTGTGAAGTATTCTAGTATTGTTTGTAAGGTTTAATGAACTTACTATGTTATAAATTACTGTACCGGCGGTGTGGTACTTCCGCCCGGACAGAGAGAGAACACGCGTAGGTACAACGAGAAGTCGAGTTAGTTAGCTCGCGATTAGAAAACAATTGAAGTACCTATAGAAATGAAGTGGTTTTTGAAGTGAACAATATTACGTTGTGTAAATGAGAACTGTAACACGAATTAAAAGAGTGTGTAAGGAGTTTCTTAGCCCGTTCTTCTCCTTATGAACAATCATGTTTGCGAACGGGTGGCTCAACTTGTAAATGGTTTAATAGAAATAAACGTTTGAAGTTTGAGTCAAGTATTGTGTGTGATTTAAACTACCCAACTACCTATCTACCAACAAAAGAATCATGTCACACGAAGACAATATGGCGGAATGGCGGATGGCGCCGATATTTGGGATTAGCGTCCTCCTACTCCATTCTCTGTCATAATATATATGTATAGATAGATATCTTTTCATACACGAAAAATTTTAAGAGTAACTTCTAAAAGTAGTAAAGAGGCCATAGCAACGAAAAAAAAAATGTTATCTAAATGTTTTTGTTTTTACGAAATTATTATAATTCTTAAATTTCTTGAGACATTTTGCATAAAACCTATTCTATGAATGAGACGCGCCGCGCACCCCGGCCCCGCCGCGCCGACGCGGCGGCTACGGGCGGCATGCATCTTGTTGTTCATCGTCTTGTCCGCACGTCATGACATCCTGCGACCGCGCAAGAATGGTAGTCATTTCGGGTCCTGATGGTTACCGCACTCCAACTCTACAGTAGTCTGGGCGCAAACACCTGCCCTGACCTGCTATAATTTGGGGCGTAACAATATCGCTGGTGAAATGTAGTGGTCCTTCGAAAATACATCTCTGCCTATCTATTTGCTGAATGCAGGCGTGATGATGTTAAAAATAAATAGGTAGACTTCATAACTCGATCTAGTCTTATTTTAATAGATTAGCGCTTACAATAATAATAAATGTGAATTTAATTTAATTTTGAATTCGGCTATCATTGTGCCGATCGTCGTGTCGGCCAATGGCCTTATAGCCGAGAACCTCGACGACCACCTTTCGAGGTTCTCCTTAGGCGGTTGGATCAGGGGTCTGATTCAGAAGGCAGTACTCCTCGATACGGCTCGCATTGTGAGGAGGTTCCTGTCTCTGGAGCCCTAACCACCGGTAGCTTGCTCCCGATACCGGCGGACCACTATTTTTTATATTTTTAAATGTTTTTTTTATTGTTTTATATTAGAATATATAAAAATGTATTTAATATGTGTAAAAATAAACAAAGAAATAATAATGTGAATTTAAATAACAATACCATCTAAACCCGACCTAGATGTAGGTACGTTAAATAAATTCCCTCCTTACATCTTTACGAATACAAATCGTATTCTACAGCAGTAAATATCACTGTTATTGGATTCGTAGTTGAATGATGTTGAATCGACGATGTCATTCTCAATTCTTGCTGACACTCGTTGCCTGTCTCCGTCTGCAACTGATGGCTACATGCCATGGCGAAGGTTCCATATAACCCGATTCCGACCGGCTTCCCTTTGAAAAATGGCACAGTCAGAATTCTATAGACAAATAATATAATCACATTAAAGACATGTACTCCGGCTTTCCTCTTAAAAAAATTGACCCCTCGCTACTGGCATGTAGACCCTATAGTCCTGGTGCCGCTGTACAGCACCTAGGAGAGTCTGCAACTCTGCAGAGATGATTTTCTCCTATAACGCTCCAGGAAAAGGCCTTGTGCTCTGAGAAAAACATTTCCACATTCCTTGTAGCACATCACCATGTTCTGGTACTCATGGTTCGTATACCTGTAGTTCAGCATTGTTACGATTTTTTCGCGACCGATCATAGGAGCGTGCGGCACGTCACGCGTACCGAGCGGGACTGAAGAAGCGCGGGGGGGAAGAGCGCGACCATCTACGCGCGCTACTTTGATCTAACCGCGCCGCGTGCTCCTTTAACCTAGCCGCGCCGCACGCCACCCGCTTCAATGACAGTAGGTAAATACGACGTAGTAAACTAGTGTAATGGATGTTGCAAAATAAGGAACCAGTATTTATTTTGTGGGTCAAGTAATTTTTATTTATTTATTTTTATAAACATGTACTTAGATTTAAAAAAATTGCACTTGAAATGGCTTCGTTATAGCCGTTAGATGATTCTCTGAAAATATTTCGTGTATGAATAGTTAGACCTTATAGACAAAATGAAGATTCAAGATAAAGTAGGCTGCAAGAGCGAGCGAAGCGAGCTCGAAAATTTTTACATCTTGCCTCAAATAAATTGAGATATGTAATTTGAGATCAAAATATCTACAAGCTCTATTTTTTGCAACCTTGTGTATGTAAGCCATAATTGCCTATTAAGGTATCGGGGCAAGGGCTTCTAATTTATGAAGAATCTGTCTATACCGGTCGATTACGTGAAAATCCAATAGGAGTGCCAATCCACAGGCAGAAAACAGGAGCCTATATGATGAAAGTTTTTCGCAGATTTCAAAGAACCACGCGTTGGTTTCAAGAACATTTGTAGCTTTATAGCGGTAGTACTAGGGAATGCAAATCCGTTCGGTTTTAAAATCCGGATTTTTAAGAACGGATTTTTGGTCCAATCCGCATTATCCGGATTTTACGGATTTTTCATGAACATTCATAAATCTACCCATATTTGTTTATTAATATGATTTTTCTTATTTATTTGTGTAAACGGGTTAAAATAAAAACAGGAAAATTAAAAATATGTGACTTTTTTAATTTTTGTTATTTGAAGTTATTCAAATTAAATACCATAATTTTGGTGTTATAGCCATAATATTCTTATTATTAAAATAATTAGTCTGTGACTCGCGTGCTGAGTAACGTTAGTTAAATGATTAATAAGTATTTCGGATCCGGACATAAAATGAATCGGAAAACGCGTCAGTGGGCACTGGTGACATGACGCGACCTACTTACCAGTCTACCCACACCACAGCATGCTTCTACAGAGCCCTGATGTTCAGCTCGAGGCGAGGGCGACAGTCAATGTCTGATCGCGGTGGAGTTGAGACGTCTTGTAACTGTACCCGATTCATTGTGCCCCGTGTTAAGTTGTAATCTCAAGTAATTCGTTAGTTTTGCTAGAAACAGTGTATCGCACCCAGTGTGTTTTCATAGCACGAAACCCATCGTCTGCCCAGATGATGTACGAGCCTTACGAAATAAATCCTGACATATACGACAAGTACAAATTAAAATAAACTCTGAAGAACAAAAATAAAAGGACAAATAGACTCCTTGTCAAATTATTAAACATAACAGAAGTAACAAAACAGTTTAACTTCACTTAATCAACATAATACTTATTATTATTAAAGAAATCAGTCTGTGACTCGCGTGGTGAGTAATTTTTCGCGTGGTGAGTAACATTAATAAAATAATTAATAGGTACAAATTAAAAGAAACTCTGGAAAACAAAAATTCCTTCTTGTCAAATTATTCAACATAACAAAACAATTTAACCAAAATAAATTTAGCAACAAAAAAAAAAATCGGTTGTCTGTAAAGTCGGATTACTGACGATAGTTGAACGTGACAACGTCATAAGAAAATACTGATGGAATGGCTGCATTTTTCAAAAGAAAATTTTAATTTTATTTGTTTGATAGATAGTTTGTATGGATATAGAGAAGGAGGTAAATGGAAATCACAATTGAATTGATCAAGTTACATTTATTTGTACGCATAAATACAATTATGTCATTTTTTTTTTTTTTTTTACAATGTTTTGTTTTACGTTGTTTTGTGTGTAGTTTTTACAAGTATGAATGTGCGTTGAGCAATTGTTGTATGGAACGCCTTAGAGCGAGGTAACGCCCGTTTTTTAGTGCGTGCAGCCGGCTCCATCGAATTATAAGACGTTGTCACATAAAATGTGACCTCAAAAATAATTTCTAAAGTGCAGTCGTTTAACCTGCTGCGAATTCGGTTACACTTAATTCCTGCTGCGGAAAAAGCAAGCTCTGATTCGACGCTTTTATGGGGGAATGCCCTGAAAATGCTTGTAAGCGGCCTCCATGTATCGTCCTCGTGAACCACTATCCTCGAATAACGCCATCTCTATTCGCACTAAACTGGGAATATCAGTTTCAGGCTTTCGGCTGAATAAAGCAGCCCCCGAATTACAATTTCTTATTATTCAGAAAAACCGGATTCGATTTTCAAATCCGGATTTGGAAGTCTAGTAAAAATGTGCGGATATCCGGATTTTTCGGATTACGGATAGTCCGGATTGCATTCCCTAGGTAGTACGAGTACTCAAGAGGCTCATTTTTAGCCTTAACAATATTTTAGTTTGAGAGTGATTCTACTATATGCTACAACTAGCTTATGCCCGCGGCTTCGCCCGCGTGGAGTTAGGGAATTGCCCACGGGATCTTACTTCTGGGATAATAAGTAATCTATGTATCTATCTATAATACATACATAGATTTACATGTACTTGCTTTTATCTTGCAATTATTAGTTTAAAGTTATATCAATTAAATTAGATACGTGAAATATTGATACCTTGATTTGAGATTGGACATCGGATTTACTGGATTTTATCTGAAGAGTATGTACACAAATTTTCAAGTCAATCGACCCCTAGAGTAAAAAGTTTCACAGAAAATACAACACCCCATTTCACCCTCTAAGAGGTAGGAATTGGGCGGGAGGAAACGCCCGGGTGTTTCCATTGCGAGGATCGTCCGGAGGACACGGTGGAGCACACCGTGGAGATCTGCATCGTGTCCTCGTAGCGGCGATGGTCGGAGCGAGAGGGAATGGGAAGCCGTCACCTCCTTCTGTGAAGCAGTCATGCTATTGAAGGAGGTGGCGGGACGTGAGAGGGAAAGAACCTCACATCCCAGCCGCCGCGGAAGACGCCCTGGGCGTCGGGGGTCACGTGGTGGCTCCCGGCCACCGTAGGCGCGGGCCTGTGGGCGGCGAGCTATAGGCTAGCTCGCCATCCGGCCGTCTTATGACGACAGGCCGTGTCGACGGCGCGTTCGTGTTCCAAGCGCGCCTCAAAGAGATGTCAGCAACGATGTAGGGGTCTGCAACTTATGCAAGGGCCGATGCCTGCCAGGGCTGCGGGACTGTTCGAAAGAGATACCGTTGTCCTGGAACACAAAGGGCAAAGAAGGAACATGGATGGGTTTTAGTCAGTACAAGTCTGACACTCCCTTCCGCTCCACCCAGAGTGGGGTGAGTGGTCATTTGATGATTTCCGATCCGAAAAAAAAAAAAAAATGGGGTAGGAATTTCGAAAAACTGAAACTTACTCTTCACAAAGAATACACCCTCCAATTTTTATATCATTGGGACCCGCGGTTTGGGCTGTGCGTTGGTATTTCAGTCAGCCAGTCAGGACATGGAATTCTAAATTGGGGGATGATTTTGGAAAAACTGTAATGTGTCTCATCATTTTAACTGAAGTATATGTAGACACATTTTCAAGTCAATCGACTCCGAGAATAAAAAGTTTCACATAAAATTCAAAATCCCATTCCACCCTATCAGGGGTGAAATTTCAAAAAACCCTTTCTTAATGGATACCTACTCTTCACAAAGAGTACAGTGTCCAAATTTCATGTCTCTAGGACCAGTGGTTTGGGCTGTGCGTTGACGTATCAGTCAGCCACTCACGACATTGAATTTTAAATTGGGGGATGATTTTGGAAAAACTGTGATACACATATCTCATCATTTTAACTGAAGTATATGTAGACACATTTTCAAGTCAATCGACTCGGAGAATAAAAAGTTTCATAGAAAATTCAACACCCCATTTCACCCTCTTAGGGGTGGAATTTCGAAAAAACCCTTTCTTAGTGGATATTTACTCTCTACAAAAAATACAATCTTCAAATTTCATGTCTCTAGGACCAGCGGTTTGGGCTGTGCGTTGGTATATCAGTCAGCCAGTCAGGACATGGAATTTTAAATTGGGGGATGATTTTGGAAAAACTGTGATACACGTATCTCATCATTTTAACTGAAGTATATGTAGACACATTTTCAAGTCAATCGACTCCGAGAATAAAAAGTTTCATAGAAAATTCAACACCCCATTTCACCCTCTTAGGGGTGGAATTTCGAAAAACCCTTTCTTAGTGGATATTTACTCTCCACAAAAAATACAATCTCCAAATTTCATGTCTCTAGGACCAGCGGTTTGGGCTGTGCGTTGGTATATCAGTCAGCCAGTCAGGACATGGAATTTTAAATTGGGGGATGATTTTGGAAAAACTGTGATACACGTATCTCATCATTTTAACTGAAGTATATGTAGACACATTTTCAAGTCAATCGACTCGGAGAATAAAAAGTTTCATAGAAAATTCAACACCCCATTTCACCCTCTTAGGGGTGGAATTTCGAAAAACCCTTTCTTAGTGGATACCTACTCTTTACAAAGAATACACCCTCTAAATTTCATGTCTCTAGGACCAGTGGTTTGGGCTGTGCGTTGATATATAAGTCAGTCAGTCAGTCAGGACTTTGAATTTTATATGTATAGATTAATTACGTAATTACTAATTCTGTGGTATCAGGCAGAATAAGTTTTAAAAACTTATAAAAATCCTGAGCCGCTGGCCCCCTATGCTACCTACCTACCTGGCTTCCGGCAAACCCAGCAAGCCAGGCCCGTGGGGGGCCCACGCAGGCTGGGGCCCAGCTGTCAAACGCCACCCTGACTATATGGCCAGTCCGACCATGCCAAGCGCGCTCCGGCTCCTTTGTTTAACCCCAGGAGTTAGGATGCTCCTGGGGTTAAACAAAAGAGCCGGAGCGCGCTTAACAGGGACGGCCCTCAGTGGTGCACGCGCATCAATGAGCTGGAGAATAGACCTATTAAATTTCTCAACTTTCTCCTCCACTGTCGATGATTAGACAAGATCGTCCCAATCAAGGGCTTCTGAATCTGTATTGAGTTTTTCTTTATCTAAGCAAAGTGCAGATCCTTATAAAAACATTAACAGGCCGCTGCTTAGGTGTTTAATTTTGTTGGAGAGATAAATTAAATCATGTCTAGATAGTCCTGGAGCAGCAACCTGATCATTGTTAGCAACGAGATTTGCAGAAGGTACAACACTATCTGCGGGTCTAAAATGGTAACTTTGGCAGAATCATAATAGGAAAATATTATGAATCACTTTATAATTCCTAAAATGGTCACAAATTGACAATTCATAATATGAACTGCGTCCAATTCATATCACGCGATTCATCTATCTGACAGTTTTGTATGGAGATTCGTAAAATGGTCCACTTCATATGAATTACTTTGCTGTCATTTAGCAGATTCTGCGGGTCTAAAATAGCCACTTTGGCAGAATCATAATAGGAAAATAATATGAATCACGTTACAATTCCTAAAATGGTCACAGAATGACAATTTATTAATGAACTGCGTCCAATTCATACCCGTCTGACAGTTTTGTATGTAGATTCGTAAAATTTGCTGTCATTTAGTAGAATCATAAGAAGATTGTTAAGAGCAACATCTTACAATTCATTTTACAGATTACTGTTAAAATGATGTAGGTATTTTGGACTTAACGAAATGGACAAATGTAAAAAAATTGCCGGGACAAAAAAAAAACATCTAAAAAAAAGGTTACAACAAAAAAGAATCTTATAATTTCCACGCACGTGTAAAATACGCAAGGGCAAATAAAAGATATCTATCGGTTTAACTAATAGACATTTTCAACTTGATTATTCATACTGTTTTCTGTAAACCATAATTATATCTAAACCACCGATTCCTCAAATAAAAAAAAAACAATTGCCTACTCATTTCAATGCCAAATTGACAACTAGCCTTCTTGCCTGAAAATATTTTTTTTGTTTCGTCTCATATTATTGAGTTTTCAACTGAAATCTTTGTTTTAGACTTGGACTTTCGATTAATTCAGTTACTGAACAGCAACTTGTGTTTTATTAACGAAGTACGATTTGCCTATGCCATTCGGATTTTGTTTGGTGCTTGTTGATTCCATTTCCATGAGATTTTCTAATGATGGAACATCCCAACCGAAGCCAATGACATCGGTCAGGATAAATCGTCCCCGGTATAATTTTATCGTATTTATCTACATACGAGTGGGACAAACAGGCAATCATTTTGTGTGTGAAGTTCCAACTAGCTACGTGCCATAATCTTGAGTAACTGAATATGTGTCTTATATTGTTAATGAATAAATAATCAATTATTAGTCAATCCTTTTTCTTTTATTTGACTGATCTTATTTTGCGCCTACAAGTTGCATTTGTAAGTACTGCCTACACTATTTTAATAGAAGGCGAGCCTACTGCCATATTCCGTGCACAATGCTCCAGGCTTTCGGATACTAGTTTATCCTAGTAGGTATAGGTCACCTATAGAATCAGATGCAAGAAATAGGGACCCATTGATCACCTTTATTAATATACCTACCTACATTAAAAACTAAATATCATCTCCGTCAAGGATATGGACATCTATGCGCATGTTGCTAGGCCAAAAAAGTCAATCTTTATCATTTCGAATTCCTTTTCTAAGGCCTTATTTGGAGTCTTTTAACAGTGCCATAACTGTCTTTTAATGAAATTATGTTTAAATCACTGAAATGCTTACAAAACACTTATTGTATTAATAAAATCTGAAAAGAAAAAATAACCCGTAAAAATACGGTCTTTGTTTTTTTTACGTGGCAACATTTACAACAAATATGATTCTGATATGAATTGCTTTGAGTATGATTCTGCTACTATGTGTCACCATTTTACGAAAATTAGAGGAATTGCTAATGATGTGCTGGCAATTCGGAATATGAATTACTTTTAGAGGAATTGCTGAAAGTAACCATTTTAGATCCCCTGATCTGATGACTATAACCGGACGCTGGCCGCTGGCCGCTGGCCGCTCGCCGCTGCCGCCTTCTGGCTCCACGTGCTGCTGGCGCTTGAAACATGCCCCTCCTGCCCCCCCGTACCTCTCCCATGCTACGCCACTGGCTGAGCACCACTGTTCAATACGTTTTGATATCGGTCTAGTTTTGTAAACTTCTATTATGTAAAAATAACTGCACTTAGCCTCGCAGTGCCAACAGCCGTCCAGTCAGTTGCAGCCACAACGCCCACAACTGCCTCGACACAGTCACGTTTGCAAAAAGCCAGCTTCTGCCGAAAAGGTTGCGGCCGCGCATCCGTCGAAGTGGTGTTTGTGAACTCGTAACCACGTAGCGTAGTGCATGGCCCGTGGTAACGAATAAGAAATACCTACCTACAATTTGTTAGAATAGTGAAAGGAGACGTGTTTAGAAACTTAAAATAAAATCTTTACATACATAATATGTCATACGTGAGATATTCTGCTGCGCCTGCTCGACATATCTTTGCACACATGACCGCGTAATGAACTACTTTATATTCGGAGCCGGCTCAGACTGTTCCCTACTTTCTATTGTTGACACTTGATTTGGTCAGGTTTGGCAAATAGACAAATGAATTAACTATGCTCGGATGACTTCATCTTCAATAGCCGATCGCTACGCACAACAATGTCCCGGGAGAACAGAGCCATAGCTTTCGTTATACCTATTACACGTTAACAGCAACATATTCCGTATGGTGTCGGACGTAAAAGAATAGCACCATCCCATATCTTCCCGTGGGTGTCGTAAGAGGCGACTAAGGGACTTACCAGAGAATGGGCAGCAGCGTTCTCTGCGGTATTTAACAACCGTACTGCGATCGCCAACCCGCCTGCCAAGCGTGGCGATTATGGCAAAACCCCCCCAATGATGAGCGCAACCAAGAAATGGCCCCTAGTACCCGGCAGCCCGTCTACCCTCGACTATGGTAGCGGTCGAGGTTACGGCGTGGCAAGGGGTGCGAAGAATCTCCGGACGGGATCAGGCTGCCTATACCGACGACTTGACCTGGCAACATACAACACGCGTACACTCCGGAACGACGAGAAGATAACGGAACTCGAAGAGGAATTGAGCAGGCTGCGATGGAGTATTGTGGGATTATCTGAAGTCCGAAGAGAGGGGGAGGATACGATAATCCTGAAATCCGGCAACCTGCTCTATTTCCGAGAGGGTGACCGGCAGTCCCAGGGTGGTGTTGGGTTTATCGTCCACAAGTCCCTCGTGAATAACGTGGTGAAGATCGAGAGTGTGTCGACCAGGGTGGCGTACCTTATACTCAGAATATCCTCAAGATATTCGCTGAAGGTCATACAGGTCTACGCCCCGACCTCGGCACACCCCGACGACGAAGTGGAGACCATGTATGAGGATATCTCTAAAGCCCTGCATGGTTTCAAAACTCACTTCACCGTTGTCATGGGGGACTTCAACGCGAAACTGGGCAAACGAGACGGGGATGAGCTGCAGGTGGGGCAATTTGGGGTTGGACGTCGGAACCACCGGGGTCACCAACTGGCTAGTTTTATGGAGAAGGAGGGCCTCTATATGATGAACTCCTTCTTCAGAAAGCGTGAGCACAGGAAGTGGACCTGGCAGAGTCCCGATGGTGCAACTAAAAATGAGATTGACTTCATCATGTCAACCAAGAAGCTAATGTTCAATGATGTCTCTGTGATCAATTCGGTGAAAACCGGGAGCGATCACCGCATGGTAAGAGGCACATTGAACATCAATATAAAGCTTGAAAGGTCTCGACTGATGAAGTCTACGCTCCGTCCAGCACAAATCCAGATCCAAAACCCCGAGAGCTTTCAGCTTGAACTCCAGAATCGTTTCGAGTGCCTAGGAAGCTCAGTGGACGAATGCAACGATGGGTTCGTGGAAACTGTCCATACGACTGGGTCTAAGTTCTTCAAGACACGTCGTGCACAGAAGAACAAAAGACTCTCTGATCATACTCTCGAGCTCATGAAGGAGCGGCGCGAGATGATCCTGCAGTCTTCAGACGAGGCGTGGAAGTACCGGCAGCTCAATAGACGGATCTCTAAATCCTTGAAACGCGACCTCCGCCGCTTTAATACCGAGCGTATTAAAGACGCTATTGAGCGGAATAAAGGCTCCAAGGTTTTTTCAAGAGATCTGGCTATTGGGCAGAGCCAGCTCACGAAACTGAAGACCGACGATGGCAGGATCGTATCCGCCAAACCGGAGCTGCTGAGGGAGATCGAGAGTTTTTATGGGCAGTTGTACACTTCAACCAGTAAACCCGTTGCAAATCTAGCTAACGACCCAAGAGCTAGACTGACCCGACACTATACCGAAGACATTCCGGATGTCAGCCTGTACGAGATTAGGATGGCTCTGAAACAGCTTAAAAACAACAAGGCACCGGGTGAGGACGGAATTACGGCCGAACTCCTGAAGGCAGGTGGAAAACCGGTACTTAAGACCCTTCAGAAGCTGTTTGATTCCGTCATACTCGAGGGGAAAACGCCGCAGGCATGGTGCAGGGGTGTGGTGGTACTCTTCTTCAAAAAGGGCGACAATGCCCGGCTGAAGAACTATAGGCCCATCTCACTTCTAAGCCATGTCTACAAGCTGTTTTCAAGAGTCATCACGAATCGTCTCGCGCGCAGGTTTGACGATTTTCAGCCTCCCGAACAAGCCGGATTCCGAAAAGGCTTTAGCACCGTAGACCACATACATACGCTGCGCCAGGTTATACAGAAGACCGAAGAGTATAACCTGCCTCTCTGCTTGGCGTTTGTGGACTACGAGAAAGCCTTCGATTCGATCGAGACTTGGGCTGTACTGCAGTCTCTCCAACGGTGCCAAATCGACTATCGGTACATCGAGGTGCTGAAGAGTTTGTACAAAAACGCCACCATGTCAGTCCGACTTCAGGACCAGACCTCGGAACCTATCCTTCTGCAGCGAGGTGTAAGACAGGGAGACGTCATATCTCCGAAACTGTTCACCGCTGCACTGGAGGATGTCTTCAAGGTTCTGGACTGGAGAGGGCTAGGCATCAACGTCAATGGCGAGTACATCTCTCACCTTCGGTTTGCCGACGATATAGTGGTCATGGCTGAGACCATGGAGGACCTCAGTACAATGCTCGATGACCTCAGTAGAGCTTCCGAAAGAGTGGGTCTTAAAATGAACATGGACAAAACCAAAGTCATGTTGAATGCCCATGTAACACCCACTCCTATCAAGATCGGAGACTCTACACTCGAAGTTGTAGACGATTATGTCTACCTGGGACAAACGGTCCAGTTAGGTAGGTCTAACTTCGAGAAAGAGGTCAATCGTCGAATCCGACTCGGCTGGGCAGCGTTCGGGAAGTTGCGTGGTATCTTCTCGTCCAACTTACCGCAGTGTCTCAAGACGAAAGTCTATGACCAGTGTGTGTTGCCAGTGATTACATACGGGACCGAAACGTGGTCGCTCACAATGGGCCTCATCAGAAGGCTGAAAGTCACCCAAAGGGCAATGGAGAGGGCTATGCTCGGAGTTTCCTTGCGTGATCAAATCAGAAATGAGGAGATCCGCAAGAGAACCAGAGTTACCGACGTAGCCCGAAGAATAGCCAAACTTAAGTGGCAGTGGGCAGGGCACATTGCTCGCAGAACGGATGGCCGATGGGGCCGAAAAGTTCTGGAGTGGCGACCGCGAACCGGAAGACGCTGCGTTGGAAGGCCTCCCACTAGGTGGACCGATGACCTCGTAAAGGTTGCAGGGATCCGCTGGATGCGAGACGCACGGGACCGGTCAATGTGGCGACACTTGGGGGAGGCCTATGTCCAGCAGTGGACGTCTTTCGGCTGAAATGATGAAAATGATGAGCAACATATTCCGTTGACAACACGTTTAGAAGTTTTCTGGTAGAGTGCTCGCGGGTTATAGCCGGAACATACAGAGAATTACACGAAACATTTGGCAGGTACGCCCGCGGTGACAAATTATCGCACCGCAGCGCAGCGCACTAAATAACACCACATCGTAAACAACTCAACACTATAATTATTAAATAATAAACTAGAGGACGCGTGCGTTACGCGTTCAGCGTGGGATTCCTTAAAAAAGTGAGGTCTTCTTCGAGTCCTTTATCGAAGAAGCAGTTAGAAGGCGGTTCGTTATGGCCAGCGAGGCAGCGGTGCTGGCGCAGGAGCAGGAACAGCAGCAGGTTGTACTCCGTCGTGGCGTTCTGCACCATCTTCAGCGTCAGCTCCAGCTGCTCCTGCTGCACGTCCCACGAGCGCAGCCGCTCCACGCTCGCGCCCAGGTACTGGTTCAGCTGCATACAACCGATTTGCGCCACCATTTAGAGATTAAGATCACTCAGGAGTCAGCAGGTAGGTTTACTGTGTATACTCTTTTATATGTTTCGCAATGGTTCCGAGCCTGACTCTCGCCTACAGGCATGCGTCACAAACAAACCTTTAGAGCTTGTTCAGACACGGCGGGAACCGCGCGAAATCGCGAGTCTTATTTGTATGAGTTATTAAGTAATACTTCAGACATAACCGCGCGGTTAATCAAGCCGCGACATGCGGGAACCGCGCGGTTCCCGCATGTCTGAACTAGCCCTTATTTTTCAATATGTAGTATTTGGCTGTTGCTTCGCCCGCGAGGTCTCACGGAAGTCACAAAAAATCCTATGCTCTAACCCAGCTCGTGGTCTACCTGTGTGTCCAATTTCACGAAATCGTTAAGGAGTGAAAAGAGAACCCAGACTGACGCAACGGACGAAGTTACTTTCGCATTTATAGTATAATAATAATAATTAACTAAGTATAGATAAACCTCACCAAATTACCTTTACTATTCTTCTTTCCATCAGTTTTCTCTGTATCCACTCGCACAGATATGTAGAAATTCCTAGCACCAGCAACGTTACTGTCATAAACAGATCAAGCGGTGGCAAGTGCATGAACGCACCATCGAACCACGCCAACACCCCGGGCACGCTCTCCGACTGCTCCAGCAGCGGGTCCTCGACGCCGGCGTACAGGTCGGGCACGTAGTACTGCGCCGGCAGCAGCAGCAGCGCCACCACCGCCGTCACTACCAGCCCGCTCGAACATCCGTTTAGCGCCATTAGTTACCCACATCCGTCCACCACCTCTTAACTAAAGATCACTGCACAGTGTTATGAACATAAAATTGCTCTATTTAATCATTTATTTACAGACCTATTCCTATTATTACGTCTATGACACATCCAAATTTTTCTTCAGGTTTATAAGTGACATCCACTTTCAGTATGCTTTACTAAAAAGTTACTGAACGCATTTTATGTACGGAATGCGAAAATTATTAGTTTATAAAACCAAGCAGTTCGCTGAAATGCTTGGTATCGTAAAATTACCGGTTAGATTTTTATAATAATGTAATGTAAAGTTTAAAATAATATAATGTAAAGTTTTGGATGAAAATTTGAATTTCGCGGTCTATCCTGACACTTTCGCCATTTCAACCTTACAAACGAATTAATTATTGGTGAATGAGTGTTTATATGCACTTATAAAACGTAAGTCCCTTTCCCAAAGTTCTCTCGGTTGTCTTCATGGTATAATTAAGTACGATATAGGTTGTAAAACGATGAAACGACCTAACACATAGCCGCCATCTATATATTTTTACATCAAACCAGGTACAGTGTTAGAAGGATCTTTCGGCTTTTGATTTACATTAACAGGGGAAACGCTTCCCTATTAATATTAATGTGAATCAGTGAAGTTGGTTAACATTTGTGAAAATGTGTGTGGAATATGTATTGAGAAACCAAATGGCGGCGTTAGTCCTGATTATAGGCACGCACCAAAGGTCCATGTTCCAAGGGAAGTGCCAATGACTCAGGGCTGCCAGTAGATATTTTTAAATTATTTGGTAATGTTTCTGAAATTATACAAAATTGAATGTCAGGATACAAAAATTGCTTATTTTTTTTAAAACATACACAATAATGATTAATCACGTGAACTTCCCTACGTTATTTTTTTTATTTATTATGGTAGTCACAGGCTTAATTCGCATCCATATAGCAACTCAAAAAAAACGACCATAGAAAACTCAGATAATATAGAATTAGGCTTTAGGCTTTCCGTATCCAATTATACATGAGGATCCAGGATACAAAGAGGATACAATCAGTAACCAAATTATACAGTTTTTGTATCCAATTATACAATCTGGCAGCCCTGCAATGACTGTAAATGTCACTTGTCACTATTTTGACAGCTAGAGTTCCGAGTTCGGTCGCTTTACCTACCAGTTTACATTTTGTGTGTCTATCAAACGAAAAATGAATAGGGAAATGCCCATTTTGACAAATGCACTAACTAGTTCGCTTGCATCTCCCCAACCCTAAATAAAAACTCGTATTAACAATAAAATATCATCACGACTCCAAAAGTAATGCTTCATTCGTACTTTGGAATGAAACGCGAAGACCTTCGAATGTTGTTGACATGACTAAGGAACTTATATACTAACTGGAATGAGGACGAGCAACGGAAAGCCGTTCCGAGCGAGAAAAATACCTAGAGTGGATGGCATCTCTTTCTAATAGGGTATCCAATATTTTACTTACATTTGGGACAGTTTTTTTGTTAAAACTTACTAGCACCATGCTCGGCCGAAACCTACGCATACTGTAGAACTCTGTAATGGAATAGGTCTATAAAGTAAAGAATACGTAACACTAATTTTCGTTCACGGTGGTCTGCATGTTAGGTTACATCCTTCATTTGTAAAGAGATTTTAAAGCGTTCAGGGCTGCAATATTTACATAGATGAAGCATGAGCATCTGGCATATTCAAACAACTTAACACGTAGTATTTGATAAATTTATTAATCACACTATACATAATTAAATGTATGGTTTTATGTAATTGTTGGTTTTTAGTATATGTCAGTAATCTTAAATTTAAGTGCCAAGATGCTGATGATGAAAGACGGTTGCAAACTAGGCAATATAAAAAAGTAATAAATAGTATAAAAAAGTAAAGATAGAATTCAAATGTTTATTTTCAAGAAGTTATTTTGTTAATATAAAATTGAGTAATTGATTAAGTTTTGCTAATGCATTATAAATAACAATGTTTTGAATTTTGTACGCATTTGCACAAGATTAAAAATACCGATATGGATAATAGAATAGGCGTATTCTTTACAATATTTTCATGATCCCCGTTTACATATCTAAATCATTGTCACCCTAGTCGTAATTTGTAAACAAAGATAAAAGAACTAACCT
The DNA here is from genome assembly GCA_963082995.1 of Noctua comes. Taxonomy (NCBI): domain Eukaryota; kingdom Metazoa; phylum Arthropoda; class Insecta; order Lepidoptera; family Noctuidae; genus Noctua; species Noctua comes. The sequence continues at coordinate 372,611 of OY720282.1, forward strand.
GCCCTCGTAGCATGACCACCGTAAACAAGGATCTCTTTGACGGAAGAATCGACAAAATGACAGATTGTGTCGACACAATGACAGATTTCTTCGCACTATCTGTCATTTTGTCGATTCTTCCGTCAAAGAAATCCTTGTCTACGGTGGTCATGCTATGGGGGCTGAAAAAGTAAATTTCATCCAGCAAACCCGTCATTATTACACCCCTTCACACAACTTGATTTCACGATATTTAAAGAGAAAGATTTCACATAAGTAATGTAAAAAGAACTTGATAACGCAAAAATATGACTTCAGCGCGAAATTGTATCGGCCATATTGTTTGTTTATATGAGTGTCAAATGTTGCCATTCAGAAATAACTTAATTCATAAACAATTTAATTTATATAAAGCTTACTTTATTTCGCAAGAAATTATTATTTTAATATTTAGTATTTCAATATTAAATTAATCCCGTTACAATTATGTGCTAGTTTAGCTATCAACGCGATGTCCGATAACAAAATAAAAAAAATAAAAATTTGTTTACTGGCAATTGTTAGACAAGGACACAATCCACTCTAGGTAGCTTTCTCGCTCTGAAGTTTTCTCCCCCCTTTGAATCAATTAAAGTAATATGAACTCCACGCGTTTGAGATAAAGTTCATTTTCAAACGGTTTTTTGATATCAAAATCTTGTTCGTACTCATTCCAGTTAGTATATAATTTCCTTGGACTTGACATCAGTTCCTGACACTCACTCCTGATATGTGCTCAGTGCTGCCAATCGCGGGGAAAATCCCCAATTTACGGGGAATTGAGGGTTAGCGCGGGGAGAGCGCGGGGAATTGCAAAAATCGGAGAATTTCGGGGAATCCAGGCCAATTTTTCGGTGGGCTAAAACTATTTTATGTCGCGTATTACTTCCACCTAAAAAATCACGCTTGGACTTGGCAGAAAGAGCTCGACATTACTAACATAAGTTTAAATGGCAACACCACTCAAATGCCTGCTCAACTGTCATTTGAACACGATTTTGTATTTCTGAACGCATCCACATCAATACACACATCACACATCAATTCAATTGTTCATGGTTGTCGTTTTTTTTAAATTGTTGCGAACGGTTGAAATTTTAAAAACAATTGTGGAAGAGTGGTTACAAAAGTGCAGCTACTGTTAAAAAACAGGTAAGTTGCATGTTCAGCATAAGTTAACCGGAACCCAGAATTTGAGTTTGTCGACTGTAGAGCACTACCTCTCCGCTTCGCGTTCGAGGTGTGCAATACAGTTTTCTTGAGAGCTGCCCTTGTTCCGCAAGAAATAAGATGAAACAAATTTTGTATAAAACAGCGTTTTTATTCCAAAAAGGGTAGCAATAAAACGAGTGACTGTAAATTACAATTTTAAGTGTGAAAATTAATTAATTTGGGTTATATAATTACTAAGTGAGCGACTGACTGTAAGCGACGAAAAATCAACAGAATAGTATCTTACAAACATTAATTTGAGTTACTTAAAATACAAAATGAGCAGCTTCATAATATTTGAGCGACTTAATATTTGTTTGAGTGTCAACGTTACGTCCTGCATTTTTTTCAATATTTGGCAAATGTATTTTTTATACTGAGCGGCATTTTATCTTAAATGAAGTGTTTCGAATACAAAAACCACTTTGAAAAATACACTAATGAGCAGAGTATAAGGAGCTCACATTAAAAAACCTAACCTAACCTAACCTCACTTAGAAAAATCGATTCTATCTTAATATTGAAGTTGCCCTCTCTGTATTTCCAGTCACTCACTTAGTAATGTAGTCGCTCGGATAAAATTTTAATAAATGAAATGGATTTATCACAATCCACTTTTTGTAAGCTCGTTCTGGATTTTATTATTAATCAATATTCGTCGTTAGTTTAGTTAATTTTTCGCTTACTCAAATTCATACCGCTCAAGTTATTAATTCAGTATGTCATCATCAGTCGCAAAGCTTTTTTTTAATCGCTCGTTTTATAATTCCCCTTCCAAAAATATCATTTTAGGGACTTTGTGGGGAATGAAAAAAAAAGAAGCGGGGAATTTCGGGGAATTGACAACACTGACGCGGGGAATCGAGAATTTTTTATTGGCAGCACTGTATGTGCTTGACATTTGTTTCAATTTGTTTGTTTCGATGACAGTTTTCATACAACAAACTAATTGTTGTGCCTTTTACAAAGAAGTCTTTAAAACAAAGGTATGTTATATTTATTATTTATAATGCATTTAAAACTTTGAATTTCTTCCAATCCTCTCATATTTTAACACGCTTTTAATTATTCACCTACTTTCTCACTTGTTCTGCATGAAGGTTTGAATTTAGTATTCAAAGTAGTTCCTTTATGTGTTACTTCCATTTCAGGGCCAGCTGTTATGTGGAGGTAAACGAGAAACAGTTGACGGACATCTAGGTTACAACTCGCTATCATGAAGAAAGTTGTATTATTCAAGAGCGAGTCGGAAGATTACGTGAATGCTTTCCTCGACAACAACTACAGGGCCGTGTTCGTGGAGCCGCTGCAGTTCGAGTTCATCAACAAAGCAGAGCTTTCTGAGAAACTGTTACAAGACTACACCGGCATTATACTCACCAGCCCCAGAGCAATCGAAGCTGTATCCAAGTGCTGGGACCCCACCAGATTCGTGATATGGAACACTAAGAAAGTTTACACAGTGGGTGATGCGAGCTGCCACAAAATCAAACTGCTCTTAGGTTTAGAAGCACTTGGCATGTCATCAGGAAATGCTGAAATTCTTGCAAAAATTATAGTTAAAGAAAACCGTTCAGAGTCCAAATTTTTATTTCCATGTGGTAGTTTAAGATCAGAGACTCTTCCGACTATTCTACAATCCTCTCTTATCACAGTGGATGCTCTGACAGTATATGAAACTAAAGAAAATGAAAACTTGAAGGTAGATCTGATGGAGCTCAATGACTCGGACAGTCCATGCTGCATGGTTTTCTTCAGTCCCTCTGGGTGTGAGTACATACACCGGCAGCTACAAACTTTTAGCAACAGCCTCTCAGAACTGCCACACTTTGCTATTGGCAACTCCACAGCATATAAGATTGAGAATCTTGGGGTTGAGGTAGCTGGGGTCGCAGCCAGACCTAAAGCTGACAGTCTGGTGGAGTCAGTACAGAACTATTTCTCAAGTACACAGAGTAGCTAATACCTGTGAGCTGTGACTGCTCATACTTATAAAGTAACAGTAATTAGTAAGGTATAAAATGTTTACAAATGGTGTTGGATGTACAGACGCCAGCACATCCAGCTACTACAATCTGTCAAATTGCTATAATAGATTTTCAACTTTATAACTAAAGCATTAGGTTCAAAGTTGATTAGGAAAATTTGACAGTTTAGGGTAGCTTGATATGCTGGCGTTTGTACAAAATATTTGTTGTTATTATTATATCAAGTGCAATAATTATTATGAATGAATACAGTCATTTTTTATAAAAGTAATTTAACTTAAGCTTTCATAATTATACTATTGAAACCTTCAATAACATGAGAGGTTAGATAGTTCACATGATGCACAGCACTATGTATGTTGTGTGATGATGTGAGTGGACTTGCCTGCTGCCTGGTTGCTCACACCTCGTGCTCGTCGGGCGGGCAGGGCGGCCGCGCCGTGTCCCACAGCCGCATCACGGCCACGTACGTGATCACCGCGCTGCCTATCACCATGCCTGCGTTTAGCACGACTAGCGGCTGGAATTCAAATTTGTTCATTTCTTTATTCTTTTAATGAATTAAAACAAATTTTACGACGCACGTCGCGGATTCCCCCACGTTTTTTTTTTTTGCTTATTTTATAATATTCACGCAAATGCAAGCAATAAGTTCCACAGTTTTATCGGAATCGGATGAATGGTATGGCAGCGCATAAAATACGAACCAACAAACAAGCATTAATTTTAATACATAATATGAGATTATGACGCTCTTTAGGGTTTTGTGCCTCATAAAGAGAAAAGGGAACCGTCATAGGATCAGATTTTTGGCCGTCTGTCAGGGGCATTTCATCTCATTTTTCAAACCTTTGGGTAGTTGATAGTACTTAGCAGAATAAAATTCGGCAAGAAGTAAGTTCTCACGTAGAAGTAAAGGAAAAGATCCGAAAATGGTTAATTTGTAGGTACATCAGTACCTTCATCACACTATAGTTATGTTAGTTTTTTAACCGACTTCTAAAAATGGAGGAGGTTATGTATTCCACCAGCATCGTTTTTTTTCATGTACATAAAGGAGATCATTTCGGCTCCATACATTTTTGGGCTTTTTCTGAAAGTGCCAGCCAACAAAAAAAAATGGTACGACTCGTTAGAACTAGCCATTTGGAGCAATAGTTAATATGGCGCAAAAGTTGTATGATTGCTCTGAACCAAGTTATACAAGTTCGATGATTCTTCATTTTCAAATTCATTTATTGATTTCTGAAACTGCTGGGAAACATAAAATAATGATTGATATTGCTAGAACTAATTATCTGAAGCAATTGTCATTATGGAGCGAAAGCTGTAGGGTCATCATTGTTCTGTTATACAAGTTAGAAACCTGTCATTTTGATATTTTATACACAAAAAAAATGGATGTACTCCAATTAATTACAACCGATTTTATGTTATTGTTATATTATTATTTTCCTTTATTTATATTTTACAAATTATTTACATTTTTAAATATTCCTTAGAAAAAACAATATAAAAAACATCTCGAACGAGCTCTTCTGTAGATATATGTAAGTGCCGTCGAGAATAGAGATCGACTTTCTTTCTTCGATCGGACTGTCACGATTGCCAAATAATCGCTCTGGGACTATTGAGGTTCCTCTGCGCCACTTCCTGTCTGGTCATGTGATCAAATCCGATCCCGCTTCATTGGAAGACGGGGAAGCTGGTCCTCATCCGGAAGCCAGGGCGCCCTGCGGACTCTCCGTCCGCATACCGGCCCATCGTGTTGCTCGACGAGGTGGGCAAGCTCTTTGAAAGAGTCATTGCCAACCGCCTCGCCGGGCACCTTGCGGGGATGGGGCCGGATCTTGGGGAACACCAGTTTGGTTTCCGCAAGGGGCGCTCGACGGTGGACGCCATCATGCGCGTGAGAGCCCTCACGACGGGGGACGCGGTGTCCCGGGGCGGGGTCGTCTTGGCGGTGTCTCTTGACATTGCCAACGCCTTCAACTCCATGCCCTGGAGCTGCATTAGGGAGGCACTCCGGTGTCACCGGGTGCCGACCTACCTTCGTCGTGTGGTCGGGGACTACCTGACGGATAGGGCCGTCATCTACCCCGGTCGGAGCGGAGAATGGAACCGAGATGTCGTGCGGTGTTCCACAGGGATCGGTTCTGGAGCCGGCCTTGTGGAATATCGGTTACGACTGGGTGCTGCGCGCCGACCTCCCTAGTGGCGTCAGCGTAGTTTGCTACGCTGACGACACGCTGGTACTGGCACAAGGGAGGTCACACGAGGCGGCGCCCGTAAATAAAACACGCGGGGTTGCGATTGTCGTGGAGAGGATCCGGCAATTGGGTCTCGAGGTGGCATTGCACAAGTCCGAGGCCATGTGTTTTCATAGGCCTCGGAATGCGCCACCGTCGGGATGTAAGTTCGAAGAAAGTTAGAACCCTATGTAATAAAGAGATAAGAGACTGCGTAAGAGTGAGATAACAGTATCTACCTACTTACAGCATGTTATTTATGCGAAAACTAGTGTTTTATCCTCAATATGGAGTAGCTTGATGGTGCGTCAACCAAGTGAAAGCCTTCTCTGTTACTGGAGGCGACTGCCCTCCAGCGCGTCTATGAGTGGCGCGTGGAGGCACAGCGCCGGGACGAATCCCTGCTGCCTCGACAAGTCGAGGTGCGGCGGGAAGAGCTCCGGCGCAATCTCAGGGCAGTGTGGAGGGAACGACTGTCGCAACCGAGGTCCGGGCACGCCGCAATCGCGGCGGTAAGACCCCTCTTTGAGGAGTGGCTGGATAGGCGTCACGGCGTCCTGACCTACCGCATGACGCAGGTCCTCACCGGACACGGAAGTTTCGGGAGGTACCTGTGTCAGATGGGGAAGGAGGAAACGCCTGGGTGTCACCACTGCGAGGACCGCTCGGAGGACACGGTAGAGCATACGGTGCAGGACTGCCCCGCTTGGGCAGAGCACCGCCGTGTCCTCACGGCGGCGATAGGCGGAGACCTCTCGCGCCCGGCATTGGTCGAGGCCATGCTGCGGGGTGAGACGGAGTGGGAAGCGGTCGCCTCCTTCTGCGAAGCAGTCATGCTCGCGAAGGAGGAGGCGGGCCGCGTGAGCGAGAGGACAGCGTCCTCCCTCCACACCAGCTGCAGTTGTAGACACCCACCGCGCCGGACGTCGGCAGACGATCTCCGGCCACCGTAGGCGCGGGCATGCGGGCGGCGAGTAATGGGCGACTCGTTGTCTGACCATGGACCATGCCCGGGTCGACGGCGCGTTGTGTTCCACGCGCGCCTCAAAGAGTGTCAGCATAATGACGGCGGGGCCCCGTCAGGCTTTGGCCCTCTAGAGGGCCAAAGCCTGCCGGGGCCGCGGGACTTATATAATTACCGTGACCCTGGAACATAAAGGGCTATTGAAGGACACCGTGGATTTTAGTCAGTACAAGTCTGACAGTCCCTCCCGCTCCGCCCTGGGTGGGAGGACCCATTTGATGATTTTACCACGCTAAAAAAAAACATATAAACACCACGGCGGTGCTAAAATTCGCAAAGTCTATCTATGTTCATTCGTTTCATCATCATCATCATTTCAGCTGAAAGACGTCCACTGCTGGACATATATTATAAGCCTGAAGCAAAACGTCCCTGCAATAAGATTGTTTTGGTAAAGGTCATGGTAGGGCCCCAGGAAGCCACGATTAACAGTCGGCCACGACTTTTGCCAACTAGAAACCAACGATAAATTAATCATCACGACTCTCTGCAGCTAGGCTACTGATACAGCGTACAGAAGCAGCTGTGGTCTTCGTTTCCGCTTACATGCCCGAGGCAGAGCAGCCCGCATGACCTCGCCCGCCTCGTTACATATTGCGAGAGCACGGGGCTGGAGGTTGTGATTGGCGCCGACGCAAACGCTCATCATCCTCTGTGGGGCATGGACACGCAAAACGCAAGGCTCTAGTAGATTACTTGTTCACAACTAACTTAACCCTACTTAATACTGGTTCTGAACCAACCTTCGTAAACAGACGTAGCCAAACAATCATCGACCTCACTCTGACAACGAGGGCGCAGCGGCCATCATCACCGGCTGGCAGGTCTCTAAGGAGGCCTCCTGCTCGGACCACAGGTGGATCCGCTTCGACATACAGGTCTGTGTGAACCCAATACTGCCACGGCGCAACCCGCGTAACACTGCCGTGCTGCCTATACACGCACCCTTGAAGGCAAGCTTGCGCAAACAAACTACTGGATGACCTACGAGGACACGCCGCAGATCGACGAGCGCGTAAGTCATCTCACGAAATCAATGCTAGACAGCTACCAATCATCCTGCCCGGAATCCACTCCGCCCACAACACCAGGGAAGCAACCTTGGTTGGGAGCGGATCTGGAACGCAAGCGCGGGAAGGTAAGGGCAGCCCTAAACAGAGCCATGAACACCTGTGCTGATAAGGATTGGGACGTTTACTACGCGGCCAAATCCAGCTACAAAAAATGTATCAGATTCCAGAGGTCCACCGGATGGCGAAAATACTGTGGCAACATCGAATCCTGCCAACAAGCAAACAGGGTAAGGAAAATACTGGCACAGCAGAACCCGTCTGGGCCCGCTGCTCTCCGGAAACCCGATAACACACTTACTACCTCACCAGAAGAGGCGATGCACGTCCTTATCGAAACTCACTTCCCAGGTTGCGCTTTCGCACAGACTATTGACTGGACAGAGGTAACTCATACACCTTCAGAAAACGACTGGCGCTACTCACACAAAGTAATAACACTGGAGAAACTCCAGTGGGCGATCAGGTGCTTCCATCCCTTCAAGGCGGCCGGTCCCGACGGAGTCTTTCCCGCCTAATTGCAGTGGGGAGGGGCCTCTGTCGCCAGTAGACTGGTACCCATAATGAGAGCGTGCCTGGCCTTTAGATACGTACCAAAGGGATGGAGGGAAGTGAAAGTGATATTCATTCCTAAACCAGGTAAGAGTGACTATACCAACGCCAAATCCCACCGACCGATCAGCCTGACCTCCTTCCTCCTTAAAACCATGGAGACAATTTTGCGAGAGAGAGCTGAGGGACGGCGTTTTAAAAACGATCCCACTCCATGCTAACCAGCATGCATACAGCTCGGGTAAGTCCACTGAATCCGCTCTCCATCTAGTGGTCGGCCGGATAGAAGAAGCGATACACCATAAGGGCACCTGCCTGGGCACTTTCATAGACATCGAAGGAGCCTTCGATAAAACAAACTTCTCTAGCATTAGCACCGCCCTCTCTCGACACGGAGTAGAACAGGTGACTGGATTACTAACATGTTAAGTAAACGAGTGGTTCGTCTTGCAGAGGAACAGCAGTTGGCAATGATAGCCAGAGGTTGCTCCTAACGAGGAGTACTATCCCCCCTCCTTTGGAATCTAGTGATAAATGATCTTATGACTAAACTCAACGCGAACCATTTCTATACAATAGGGTACGCCGACGACCTCATCCTCATATCGGGGAAAGTGACGGGAACTATCTGCAATCTCACTCAACAGGCGCTACGCATCGTTGAACGGTGGTGCAGAGAGTTCGACCTCTCGGTAAACCCCACGAAAACGCAACTAGTCATGTTTACCCAAAAACGCACACTAGGCCCCTATCGCCTACCTAAACTTTTCGATACTGTACTCCAGTTAGCCGACGAGGTCAAATATCTGGGAGTCATCCTGGACAGTAAGCTAAACTGGAGCAGTCATCTAGACAACAAAATAAACAGGGCCTGCATCACCTTTTGGCTAGGGAATGCAAATCCGTTCTGTTTTAAAATCCGGATTTTTGGTCCAATCCGGTTTAACCAGATTTTACGAATTTTTTCATGAACATACATATTTGTTTATTATTATGATTTTTCTTATATTTGTGTAAATAGGTTAAAATAAAAACACAGGAAAATTAAAAATATATGACTTTTTTTTAATTTTTGTTTTTTGAAGTTATTCAAATTAAATCAATCAATCAATCAATCAATCAATGTTTATTGTGGATCATAGGTATGTATAGTACAGTTCTTAAATATTTGTAAATTTTGATCAGCTATGTCCCGCCCGTAGGGCATACAATAACTACATTTAGACAGACTACGAATTCAATGAACATTATTACAACACAATTATTAAACAATAATGGAAATGTCAGATTCAAATTATTATTATATAAAGGTTCAAATTAAAAAATTTAAAAATAAAGTCAAAACGGATTAGAATAGGTAGGATGTCAAATTATACACATAAAATTCAAAAAATAAAATTAATCACAACAAGCTAAAATGAGAAATTGCAAAATCATAATATAAAATAAAATTAGATTATAGTTTATAATATTAAAGGTCATCGAACACATCACGACTGGGTGGGACAATATTTTAGTAAAGATTTGTCGGACAGAAATTCTTTTACAGAGTAATAGCTTTTGTTTACTAGCAGATCATGGAGAGTCCTTTTGAAATCCTTATTTTTCGTATTTATTCTGATAGGCCCCGGTATATTATTAAAGATGCGAGAAGCTGAACAAAAGATGCTCTCATGCATTAGATGAGTTTTACTGGCTGGCGTGCGTAGTATATCCTTACGCCGTATACGCGTGTAGTAGCTGAACATGTGGATATTGTTTTTAACAAATACTGCAGCCTCAAGTATATAGATGCATGGTAGTGTTAATAATTTATGGTTTTTAAAAAATGGCTTACAGGAGTCTGTTGCGCATAGGTTGAATATAGCCCTGATACAGTGCTTTTGAGCAATGAAAGCGCGCTCTCTTTCTGTACTGTTGCCCCAAAATATTACACCGTATCGGAGAATAGAGCCAACGTAGCCGTGGTAAGCTGCTAGCAAAGTACTTAGGTTTGCTATTTTCCCTAATCTATATAATGCATATGAAAAATTCCCCAGCTTTTTGCAAACGTGCTCAATATGAAATTTCCAGTTAAGTTTGTGGTCAATATGTAAACCTAGAAATTTCGTTACCTCCGTTTCCTCAATGTCGCTATCTAGGTAATTAATTTTTAAAGCACCTGTACGTCGGGTTCGTATTTTAAAATCCATTATTTTAGTTTTGTCAATATTAATCATTAAATTATTTATTCTAAGCCAGTCTATAATCAATAATATTGTTTGGTTAATGTCAGATTCTAAATTAGTTGGATTATCATTAGCAAATAAAACGGTGCTATCATCAGCAAACAGTGTAATGTCGTGAGTTGTTACCGAAGGCATGTCATTTATATAAATGAGAAAGAACAGGGGGCCGACAATAGTCCCCTGAGGAACACCGAATTCAACTATTCTAGACTCGGATACATATAGTTCTTCTGTTTTAGTACTAAGATTTACCCTCCTTACTTCTGTGAATTGTTGTCTGTTGCTAAGGTATGATTCTATGAGGTTGTACACATTTCCTCTTACACCATATGCATACAACTTTCTTAAGAGGATTTTGTGATCGACACGATCGAAAGCTTTCGACATATCCATGTATAAGGCGACAGCTGGCAACCCTTTATCCACGTTATTCATTACCTTCTGTAAGAAGTTATATACTGCTACATTTATGGATTTGTTTTTCCTGAAACCATATTGATTGGGCGCTAAGATGTTTTTTGCCTCAAAAAAATTATAAAGACAGTTAAATATCACCTTTTCAAAGATTTTCCCAAAAATAGGTATTAATGCAATGGGTCTGTAATTGCTCATGTTAGCTTTGTCTCCTTTTTTAAACACTGGCTTTATAACCGATATTTTTAGCTTTTCGGGGAAAGTGCCTTCTTCTATACATAAATTGATAATGAAGCTAAGTGGTTCTGATATAATGTGGGCTACATCTTTAACAATATTTGTCGTAATGTTATCATAACCGGCACTGTTTTTATTTTTTAGAGCAATTATTATTTTATAAATATCATCAGGGATAGTCGGTGTCATAAAGATTGAATTTGAATTATATGTCAATTTATTGGATGATTCTTTGGGATTACTAGTATTATTTTTGTTGATGTCAAGAAAGAAGTTATTAAACGAATTAGCAATGTCTTGAGGATTATTTATGGTTATGTCATTTATAATTAATTGAGCCACACCTTCATTTGGAAACTTCCCTTTGATATCATTTATTACTTTCCAAGTAGCCATGTTTTTATTTAGAGCAGATTTAATAAAATAGTTGTTTTGAGATTTTTTAGTAAGCCTAATTATAGTTTTATATTTCTTTGCGTATGCTTTGAAAGCAATTTTAGTGGTTTGATTTGGATTGTGTCTATATTGCCACAGTAGTTGACATTTACGTTTGCTACATATTTTTATTCCACGTGAAATCCATTTCGGTTTAGATCTGTTGTGTATCTTCACTTTCTTAATAGGAAAACAAAGATCAAATAACATAATGAAATTACCATGGAATATGTTATAGGCAGAATTCGCATCCAAGCAGCTATAGACATCACTATTGGTTAGCTGATTCAAATATTTTACAAATATTGCTCTGTTGGACTGAGAATAATCCCGTTTTAATATAAACCAGTATTTTATGTTACAGGTCTTTTTAACTGGTACCTTTACTATTTGTGCATTATGGTCTGATAGCGCTAATTCCTTCATAGTGCCTTTACAAGCTCTTATGTTATGGGCTATGTTGTCTATGCACGTTTTACTAGCAAATCTCGTTATTTGATTAAATTTTAGTTTTAAATTATATCTGTTTAAGATTTCTGTAAATTCGATGGAAAGATTTGTACGCTTCAAAGTATCTATGTTGAAATCTCCGCACATAATAATCTTTCTATTTTATTAAGACTTGTGAAAAAGCTGTCTATGGTGCCTGCGGAATTGTTAGGTGACCTGTAAATGCATAGAATAACCATTTGATGTTCTAACAGCTCAATTGCAGAACATTCTATTATGTTACATATGGAAAGTTTTGTGATGTCATTAAGAATTCTGAACTTCAAATTATTTTCAATTAATATACAGGAGCCCCCGTGTCTGCTATGTCTCATATAGTAAGACGCAAGTTTATAATTTGGTATTGTTAGATACACTTCGTCACCGTCAGTCATGTTGTGTTCAGTGATACAAAGTATGTCAACAGGATTGTTCTGGGTAGCCAAATCGTTAATACAGACAGAGAGCATATCGGATTTATTAAGCAATCCGTTAATGTTCTGATGAAGAATAGAGACAAATTTATAAAAATTAAATACCATAATTTTGGTGTTATAGCCATAATATTCTTATTATTAAAATAATCAGTCTGGGACTCGCGTGCTGAGTAACGTTAGTTAAGAGGGCCCTTCCCAGTCCGTCTATCGTCATCGCGAGCGTGGTCGAAAAGCTTGTTGTTTCATCCAGGGCCACAGCGGCGATGTTTTTTCAACTCCCCCGTCTCAGAGGGCCCCGACCCCGCACGAATCGTCTCTCGCGCACCTCATACCGCCTAATGCGACAACATTGAACGAAAAATTGTGTTCGAAAATTTCATAAACTTGTTCCAGGAGATACGTGTTTTTGAATAAGGCTTACAAGTTTGTGAAATTAATATTTGTCATTTAAAATCTCCATTACATTTGCAAGTTTTCTATCACAATGTTTTTTTTACTTTTACAATTTATGAGTAAAATATGAACGGTCAAAGTTTATGTAAATATATACAAAATAGCAGATTTTTAGAGGCTTATACTGAATTTGTTTCTCCAAATTTTTAGTTTTTGCTTTGATAGAAACCTAGATATAGTGCACAAGATACCTATCAGTAAAAAAAAATCAAAGATAGATGTGTTATCTCGGCATAATCACATAACAGCGTTTGTATGAAAAGTATGACGGGTTGGCCGCTCTTAAACTATTAATAAGTATGTTGGATCCGATCGTTAGTCCGGATATAAAATGAATCGGAAAACGCGTCAGTGGGCACTGGTGACATGACGCGACCTACTTACCAGTCTACCCACCAGTAGCGAAGGGTCAATTTTTGTAAGAGGTAAGCCGGAGTACATATCTTTAATGTGATTATATTATTTGTCTATAGAATACTGACTGTGCTATTTTTCAAAGGGAAGCCGGTAGGAATCGAGTTCTATGGAACCTTCGCCACTGCTACCCACACCACAGCGTGCTTCTACAGAGCCCTGATGTTCAGCTCGAGGCGAGGGCGACAGTCAATGTCTGATCGCGGCGGATTTTAGACGTCTTGGAACTGTACCCGATTAATTGTGCCCCGTGTTATTGTGTTAAGTTGTAATCTCAAGTAATTCGTCAGTTTTGCTAGAAACAGTGTATCACACCCAGTGTGTTTTCATAGCACGAAAGACACGAAACCCATCGTATGCCCACATGATGTACGAGCCTAACGAAATAAATCCTAACATTTACGACAAGTACAAATTAAAATAAACTCTGAAGAACAAAAATAAAAGGACAAATAGACTCCTTGTCAAATTATTAAACATAACAAAAGTAACAAAACAGTTTAACTTCACTTAATCAACATAATACTTATTTTTATTAAAATAATCAGTCTGTGGCTCGTGAGCTGAGAAATGTTAGTCAAATAATTAATAAGTACAAATTTTAAAAAAATCAGGAAAACAAAAATAATAGCCTTCTTGTCAAATTATTAAACATAACAAAACAATTTAATCAACATAAATTTAGCAACAAAAAAACTATGTTATCTTTTGACACATAAAATGTGCCCTCAAAAATAATAAGGCATCTAAAGTGCAGTAGTTTAACCTGCTGCGAATTCGGTTGCACATAATTCCTGCTGCGGAAGAAGCAAGCTCTGATTCGACGCTTTTATGGGGGAATGCACTGAAAATGCTTGTAAGCGGCTTCCATGTATCGTCCTCGAATAACGCCATCTCCATTCGCGCTAAACTGGGAATATCAGTTTTAGGCTTTCGGCTGAAAAAAGCAGCCCCCGAATTACAATTTGTTATTATTCAGAAAATCCGGATTCGATTTTCAAATCTGGATTTGGAAGTCAAGTAAAAATGTGCGGATATCCGGATTTTTCGGATTACGGATAGTCCGGATTGCATTCGCTACTTTTGGCAATGCAGAAGAATGATAGGTAAGAAGTAGGGCCTATCCCCTAAAATTATACTTTGGTTATACTGCGCGGTGATCCGACCCATGATCACCTACGGGGCAGTAGTATGGTGGCCAGACTAGCCACAGCCTCCATTAAACTATAACGCATGCAAAGGCTTGCCTGCATGGCGATCACAGGCTGCATGAGGACTACTCCGACCGCAGCTCTCGAAGCCATGCTGGGACTCCCACCGCTTCATCTGTTTATACAGCAGGAAGCGACGATGACGGCAGTTCGCCTTAAAACACTTCAACTCTGGGGTAAGAAGGAGACACAGCACACTTTGGTACTGGAGGGATTCTATAATGAGTTCCCCATGGCAAAAGCAACAAACGATCGAATACCCAAACAGTTCGTATTCGATAAAAAATACAAAATCCAACTCAATGAGGACCACCGCTGCGAGGGATTGAGCCCTGCAGAACTTCGGATCTTCACGGATGGATCTAAAACAGGTACTGGCACTGGAGCTGGAGTCTTCTCGGAGGATCTCAACATCCATATAGCCACACCATTGGGGGCCCACAACACGGTATTTCAGGCAGAATGCATGGGCATTTCCCTGGCGGCATCAGCCATCTTAGCCAGGGGGGTTGTGGACCACTCCATTCGCATACTCTCAGACAGCATGGCTGTACTGCTAGCATTAAACAACCACATAGTCAACTCTGGGTTAATACACGAGTGTCATCAACGCCTGAACCAGGTTGGTAATCTCAATAATATAACCATTCAATGGATCAAAGGACACAGCGATTCCCGAGGCAATGATGCAGCGGACGAACTCGCTAGAAGGGGATCGAGCATGGCAGCAGTGGGACCCGAACCCATCGTGCCCCTCCCTTTGTGGTATCTACGCACACTGGTAAGGAAACGAACCAGTGAACAACACCACAAGCTGTGGCTGGACCACGGCGAGTGCAGGCAGGCCAAGGAAGCACTTCCTACTATCGATGGCCGCCTCACCAAACGAGCGCTTTGGCTGAACAAACAACAGCTGCGCACACTCACAGCCGCCATCACTGGACACGGCTCTTTTAATAAACACCTCTTTGTCATAGGAGTCACAGACAGCCCCCTGTGTCGAGCCTGCATGGAGGAAGACGAAACAGCAGCCCACGTGCTTCTACATTGCCCAGTGGTTGCAACATACAGGGCAAAGTACTTCGGTACCCCAGGTAATCTCCGCGAGATTGTCAGCAACATCAAGGCGCTGCTGGCCTTTCTCGGGGAATTAGGGTGCCACACTTCCGCGGGATATACAGTCTCATAACCGAAGAACGCGAGTGATGCATCCGGTTTGCGGTCAGCAGTGTACGAACTCTCCTATCCAGGGCATCGAGTTCAGTCTGAGTCCATTTGAGTACGCCGAAAGAATACATCAAAACCAGCATGACCCAACCGTTGAAGGCACGTACCTTATTTCCGCCTGATAAAAGACTATTAAATACTTTTTTCAGGCGGCCCAAGAAGCGCTCCTTCAACGATTGCTTCATGTCAGCAACATTGATGCCCAGCGCTTCCGACATACCCAAATACTTATAGGTTTCGGTTGCTGAGAGGGATCTAAGATTTATGGAATTCGAGAGCTGGGTTCCCACAGATTCCACAATATCCCCTCGCTTTACATGCATGACCGCACATTTGTCCACACCAAATTCCATCCTGATGGCGCTACTGAAAGTTTCAGTTACCTTCAGTAGCTCCATCAGTTGTAAATCGTTGGGGGCAAAGAGTTTCAGGTCATCCATGTAAAGGAGGTGAGATATAACTTGACCACCTCTCCTCAACCGATAGCCTAGACCTGAATCCTCCAGCAGCGTGCTAAGAGGATTCAACGCTAAGCAGAACCAAAGTGGACTCAAACTATCGCCCTGAAATATACCTCGCTCTATCCTTAACGGCTCGCTATTCCTCTGGATTTGCCGACATCCTGGATAGCGAAGGACTGTCCTCCATTGCCTCATACATGACATTAGGAAGGTGCGCAGAGTTGCATCAACTTTATACAACTCTAGCACCCTCATGAGCCATGTATGTGGCACCGAGTCATAGGCCTTCTTATAGTCTATCCAACATGTCGACAGATCCTTTCGGGAACGGCGAACCTGTTGACTAATGGCCATATCAATGAGTAGCTCCTTAGTACCGCGAGAACTGTTCCTACATCCATTTTGAGAAGCGGACATGATGGAATTGTCATCAAAGTGTTTGTTAATTTTAGTTCTCAAAATGGATGTAAGAACTTTATAGACCGTCGGAAGACAAGTAATCGTTCTATAATTTTTGGGCTCCGCAGTACTACCCGATTTATGGAGCAGGTGGGTTATACCTGTTGCCAGGAACTCTGGCAGCGAACCTGACTCTAAGGCTGACTGGAACAGGATCGCCAGGCGAGCGTGCGACCTTGTAAACCATTTAATCCAAAAGTTGTGCAGCCCATCCGGCCCTGGAGATTTCCAGTTCGGCAACGGACGGACTGCACGAACTCGTCTTATTATTTTTTTTTATTATTTTCCTTTATTTATTTCTATACAAATTAATTACATTTTTAAATATTCCTTAGAAAAAAACAATATAAAAAAAACATTTAAAAATATAAAAAAATTGTAGCCCACCGGTATCGGGTACAGGGTCCAAGCTACTGGCGGCGGTCAGGACTCCAGAGAAAGGAACCTCTTAACAATACGAGCTGTGTCCAGAAGTACCGCTTTCTGAATCAAGCCCTTGATCCAGCTGCCTAACGAGAGCCTCCTCAGGTATTGATCGAGGCTCTTTGCAATTAAGCCATGGGCTGATAGAACTATCGGCACAATGATCGCTAAGTCAGTCACTTCGAAATACAAACAGTGTTGGCTATGACGGAATATGCACTAAAGTTATCAAAGAGGTGTCTCAATATATAGCTCCACATCTCAGTCACATAATTAATATGAGTATTATATCATATCATATAATATATCATATCATATATCATATCATATCATATATCATATCATATCATATAAAACATCAATAATTGTACCATTGCACAAATAAAAATGATAGACACAGTATGTCAAATTATAGGCCTATAGCGTTGATACCCGCCTTTTCAAAAATCTTTGAAAAAGTAATTTACAAGTCCTTATATAACTACCTGGAGAAGTCAAACATATTAGTAAAGGAACAAAAGGGATTTCGGAAGCAGAAGACCATCAATATGGCCATACATGTCCTACTTCTTCCTATTATGTCAAATGTAGATAACAGAAATCCTGTATGTGCTATCTAAAGGGTGTAAATAGACCCTTAACATAAAATAAAGGCACTTGTTGTCCCCGTCTTTGCGATATTTTTTTGTTCTAGACCATACCTGGGAACCTTCTAGTTACGGAGATATTGGGGGTCAAAGTTCCAACTTTTTCACAAGTTTTTTTTTAAATACATGTTTTTACTTAATGTTAAAATGCTGAATAACTCAATGAAACTGACATGTAGTAATTTTACTAACACAATATTTTTCCCACTGGATCTTGCTCATTCTAATATTGAATTTAACGCAAAATACA
Organism: Noctua comes; assembly: GCA_963082995.1. NCBI lineage: Eukaryota > Metazoa > Arthropoda > Insecta > Lepidoptera > Noctuidae > Noctua > Noctua comes. The sequence continues at coordinate 390,509 of OY720282.1, forward strand.
TAAATACAAAACAAGCATGTCGGTTAATCCATAAAGAAATATTACGTTTAAAGTATAGAAATGAATATCTGAACTATGTTACAATAAATAGTGGTAAACAAATATGTAAACAAATATGCTATAATCATAAATATACACAGACAGAGAATGAAACATCATCAAAGCGTTTAATAGCCGTTACAAATAGTATTAGTATAGTACCCAGACTAATACTGAAAATAATGAGTTTTTTCGGACCTAAATCACCTGGAAACTTCGGTAATAGCTACACAACTAGATCAGATCCTAAATATGTGTCCCTTAATATTTATTTACAGAATTTATGTGGAATAAGTAAAAAAAAGAACGAGTTAGAGTTATACTTACAAGATATTAAGCTAAACAATTAATATTTGTGCGTAACAGAGCATTTTTTGACTAAGGATACGGCTTTACAGTTTAGCATTGACGATTATAAAATGGTCTCATTTAATGCACGAAAAAATAAGACTAGGGGGGTAGTCTCATAATGGCGAATAATGATATTGACTGTGAAGAGGTGTCTTTTTGTAAAAAAATATACAAAATTGAATGCTTCGAAATATGCGGCGTTAGAGATGCCAACACCAGTATATACATTTTCTGCTGTTATAGAAATCCTATCGATCAGAACTATGAAATATTCTTATCTAAGTTAGAACAATTACCTGAACACTTTTACAACAAAAAATGCATCATTTGCGGAGATTTTAACATTGACTTGCTTAAAACTGACCTAAAAGCTACCAAATTCGTAACACTACTGACATCCTATAATTTTAGACCTATTTTTAAAGATGTCACGTATAGACGAAATAATGCGCAGTCTTGTCTGGATAATTTTTTGACGAATTTACCGGATAATGTTATAACTGAATTTCTCATTGATCATAACTGCCTGGCTGACGGTCACGCAGCATTATTGTGTGGCATTAAAACTGAAAAAACAGCATCCAATGACAACCAAAACTATATAACTATTGAGGCTAGACAGTTCAGCGTTAAAAATTCAAATAAATTTAGAAATAGTTTATTAAATATTAACTGGATGGAAGAAGGTTTAAACGGGTTCTTAAAGAAAATTGTACTAATATATCGCGACAGTTTCAAAAAGAGGAAAAAAGGATTAATTACAAAAAATGTCGTATGGCAAACTGGACAACTAAAGGGATAAAGGTGTCTAGTAAAATGAAACGGTTCCTACTTCAAAACACAAATAAGATGACTTGCACTGAGGAATTAAGGACTTATACAAAAAGATACATTAGAATATTTAGACTAGTTTTAAAAAAAGCCCGACGGATTGCTATTAGGACAGAAATTACTAAAGCGAAGGAGTCTTCAAAAGCCTTATGGCAGGTCATAAACAGGCATAGAAATAAAGAACCTAAACAAGACGGAAATAAATGCATACTGCTTAAAATTTGTGATAAGATTATATCGAATCCCCAAGACATAGTTGACATTTTCTCGAACACGTTTGACAAAGCTGAAACAGGTGGGGATGTTGATTGTGAACAAGCTATTGGAATCTTGCAAAGTAACGTAAACAGAGTGAACGTAGAAATGACATTTGAACGAGTCACCGCGCTTGAAGTAGTAAAAATTGTCAATGCAATGGCAAACAAAAAATCTTATGGCCATGATGAAATACCGATTCAATTAATAAAAGATCACATTGACTTATTAGCAGAACCGTTGGCACATTTTGTCAACATGTGTATAGATAAGAGTATATTCCCTGAACAACTGAAAATAGCCGAGTTTTACCCATTTATAAAAAAGGTTGTAAATTAGACCCACATAACTACAGACCAATCTCGTTATTACCGATAATTTCGAAAATTTTTGAGAAAATTCTTATAACTAGACTGCTTAAGCATTTGAACCGTAATAAAATTCTTGATCATAGACAATTTGGTTACCAGAGATTTGTGGGAACAAATGACGCAATTGACACACTAATGGAAGAAGTAATTAACAAACTTAATAAGAAACTTAAAGTTGCCGGGTTATTTCTTGATCTAAGCTCAGCTTTTGACACTGTCGATCACAAATTACTATTAGCGAAAATGGAGCATTATGGAATTAGAGGACAGGTTTTAAGTCTATTTAAATCTTACTTAGAAAATCGAAAGCAATATGTAGAAATTAAAATAGTTGAAGATAAATGTGAAAAAGTATACAAATCAGGTCTAAAACTAATAAAGAAAGGTGTCCCACAGGGTTCAATAGTAGGGCCAATATTTTTTATCTTGTTCATAAATGACCTAATTAATTACATGACAAATCAAACTGATATAGGACTTGTTCTTTTCGCTGACGATACAAATGCTATAATAACCGCAGAAAATATAGAAGCCTTGACTAATAAAGTAAATATGACACTTACTCACTTTAATACTTGGTTCACCTTGAACGGTCTCAACTTGAACACCAACAAAACGAATGCAATGATATTTAGAACTACGGCAAGAAATAAAGATACAATTGATATAAATTTGAATGGTAATAATATAATTTTAGTTGACAGCGTTAAATTTTTAGGTATTTATATTGACGAAGGATTAACCTGGAAAAAGGAACTATCAACTATAGAAAGCTCAATTAGTTCAGCCTGTTATGCTATTAGAAGTCTCAGAGATGAGATCGACATTAAACAATTAAAACTGGTATATTATTCACTTGTCAAATCCAGACTTAGGTATAGTATTTTTCTATGGGGCGGAAGTTATGCGTACAATGTGAATACTGCTTTCGTAGTACAAAAAAGGGCCATAAGAACCATGGTGAGAATTCCGCAATGGGTATCGTGTAAGCAGTATTTTAAGGATCTACAGATTTTAACCGTCCCATCCTTGTATATTTTTGTTGTACTCACGGATCTTATAAAGAAACTTAACAGATTAGAAACAACTGAACAAAGAAATAAGAGAGAAGCTACTAGGCGCAAGGACTTGCAACATAACATAGTCCCACATATGAAAGTTGTTACTCATGCTGCAAGCTTTCAATCCATCAAGCTGTATAATAGACTTCCAGGAGATTTGAAGTCTGTTTACAATATTAACCAATTTAAGCAAAAATTAAAATCATTTTTGGTAGAGAAATGCTATTATGCTATTGATGAGTTTCTGTCTGACGTGTTTACCTAGGCCAATAAATTGTATAATAATGATAGTATCTATGGTGACATAATCCTGACAGGGTTAAGTTTTGACATTATTATTCTTCTACATTACCTATTATTTTACATGATTCTTTTACATTGCCTATTATTTTACATTATTCTTTTACATTATTATCTTGCATTATTCTTGACTTTATGATCATAATTTAGACTCAGATCTCTATGTTATTACTGTTAATGACAGTGATAAGCTCATAAGATCGCTATTAATAAATATAATTAAATGCACGTGTGTAATTTTTAAGTGATTTCGACACAATGTAAAAATTGTTATGAAATAAATAAATGAAAATGAAATGAAATAATGTAAAATTTTTACTTTACACACCTCCACGACCCCCGTACTATTCAATCCATCCATCAGCACAATGCTTTTTTTTTTTTTTTAACGTGGTAAAATCATCAAATGAGTCCTCCCACCCAGGGCAGAGTGGGAGGAACTGTCAGACTTGTACTGACTAAAATCCACGGTGTCCTTCAATAGCCCTTTATGATCCAGGGTCACGGTTATTCTATAAGTCCCGCGACCATCAGCACAATGCTTTAGTGCTTTTCATCCAGTCCTACCGTATCACGTGATTTTTCACCCCAAAAAAAAAGTCGATTCCCAGCAATAATTTTTGCGTAAAATTACTTAGTTTGATGTACGGAATGCTTGGTTGACGGCTATGTGAAGGGTCTGTTTACACCCTGTATATGGATCTAACTAAGGCTTTTGATTATGTAGATTACCCAATTCTAATACAAAAACTTGAAAAATATGGTATCAGGGGAAATATACTTGATCTCATTCGATCTTACTTAACGGACAAAAAACAATTTGTAGAAATCACACAAATATGCTCAAAAACCACCTATGAGAAAAAATATCGTTCTGAATGCGAGATAATTAAATATGGCGTTCCTCAGGGTAGCGTACTGGGACCCCCTCTTTTTTACTGTACATAAATGACCTTCCGGAGCAAATAAATCACCCCATGGTGCTATTCGCCGATGACAGCACCGTAGTGATTGAATGTGACGATCCCAAAACTTATGAAAACGAGATAAATATGACATTACATAAAATTATATCGTGGTTTGACAGCAATAATCTAATTATAAACTTAGAAAAGACTAAAATTATGCATTTTTATCAAAGAATCCCAAATAAAAATCTTGACATTAGCTATTTAGGGACAAATATTGAATCAACTACTGCTACTAAATTTCTTGGTATCAATATAACTTGACTTGGAGATCCCAGACAGACGTAATATGCAAAAAACTTAATACATTTACCTATGTTCTATATAAACTTTCAAATATAGTCAGTCTAGAATCCGTACTTACAGGCTATCACGGTTATGTTGCATCAACACTCAGATATAGTGTAATGTACTGGGGCAATTCAGTTGATAGAGAATTAGTCTTTAGAGCCCAAAAAAGATGTATCAGAGCTATGTGTGGCCTTAAAAGCACAGACAGTTGCCAACCGATTTTTATACGACTAAAAATTCTTACCTTACCATCGTTGTACATATACGAAACAAATGTATTCGTCAAATCTAACATTTCATCATACAAAATAGCTACTAAAAGTTTCTACAGAAAATTACGCGATAAAAATAAGTCAGAACTCGAAGTAACTTATGGCAAAACTGCACTAATGAATAAAAGCACATTCTGTATGGCCAAAAAATATTTAATAAACTACCCGAAAAAATTAAAATGTTAAATCTGGACAAATTCAAAAAAGAACTATTTAGAATTTTGACTAATAAATGTTATTACTCAATAAAGGACTATTTCGACGACAATTCTATAATTACTGCCTTAGAACACCCTACCTGACCTGTTTTAATGACCTTGAATTTTGTTCGACATTATCATTATTAATTATGACATGTAACTTTATGACATGTAACTTAACCATTTGACATTTATTGAGAAATTGATTGTATATTTATTTTTTTATTTTTTCTTCTTTTGATATGCTGTGCCTATTTATACTGTTTTTATGACTGACGTGAAAGTTGACATAATTTCACCAATTTGTTATTTTAAACCTTAACTATTATATTTGTACGCCTTTGGGCAAAACATGGAGGATCTACCTATTTATAACACCTCACACTATGTGTAACTTGACCTATGTTCACAAATAAAGCTTTCTGATTCTGATTCTGAGTCCACATTCCACGTGTTGACAACCTCGTGAGCCAAGTCAAGATACTTGATTTGCTTATCTTTCTCGGCTTTCACGAGGTTTTTTTTTTTTTTTTTTTTCTGTAATGAAATCGTAGACTTTCCGTGTCTGTACATTACAGATTTTTGCAAAAACATCACTGGATGGTGCGATAAATAAGAAATAGAAAGAAAAAAAATACTTTTTTTAATCTTTGTCTGTTTGTCGGTTTTTCGATTTGTCTGTTCGTTTGTGTGCGCATCACGTAAAAACCCCTCATTGTATTCAAAATCGAAATATTACAAAATAAGAAGCATTGTTGTGGGTATTATTTAACGTTTATTTCATCAAAATCGACCAACAGACGCAAAAGATATTAATTTTTAAAATTTTGTTGGTAACCTCATACGCGATTTAATAATTTACGTAAATACATGTCGCCGCAAGAGCGTCTATCTGCTAAGAATATTAGTTAATTTAATTAATAACCAACTTATAATGTCTCATCCATCATAATACAATGACCTGTATCGATTGACAGAAGAGATAAGCGCCATCTAATGGTCTCTGTATTAACTAGTACTGAGATAGTTCGTGATAAGATCTTCTAAAGATTAATTTTATTAAACGAAAGTCTAGCTAGAACTATAGTTAAAATTAAGATAAGCAAATATTTGACAATTGGGATTTTAACAATGCTCATTTAACACTAAGAATTGTTTTGAGGCAACATTCCACAATATTGTGGAAGATGGCGCCGAATACGATTTTAATGATCAATAACTCAATTTATAATTTGAAACTACAACTAAATCAGTTTCTGTAAGTAATTACAAACTGAAAAGTAACAAGATTATTTTACAGAGCAATGTATTAGTGAAAGACCTGTTTGTATTAAATCCTTTGATCTGTCGGAAATGGTTTTAAGCAAGATTCCATTGTTGTAAAAAAGTAATGAAGCCACTAATTAGTTTTAACTCAATAACGCCTTTGCATTTATGAATATTGGCATTGTTTAATTATTAGAGTAATTAATTGTGAAGTTTTCTAGTATTGTTTGTAAGTTTTAATGAACTTACTCTGTAATAAATTACTGTAGGTACTGGTGATGTGGCACTTCCGCCCAGAGAGAGGGAACACGCATAGGTACAACGAGAAGTCGAGTTAGTTAGCTCGCGATTAGAAAACAATTGAAGTATGTAATTGAAAGTGGTTTTTGAAGTGAACAATATTACGTTGTGTAAATGAGAACTGTAACACGAATTAAAAGAGTGTGTAAGGAGTTTCTTAGCCCGTTCTTCTCCTCATGAACAATCATGTTTGCGAACGGGTGGCTCAACTTGTAAATGGTTTAATAGAAATAAACGTTTGAAGTTTGAGCCAAGTATTGTGTGTGATTTAAACTACCCAACTACCTATCTACCAACAAAAGAATCATGTCACGAGAAGACAATATGGCGGAATGGCGGATGGCGTTGATATTTGGGATTAATGTTCCTTCTACTCCATTCTCTGTCATAATATACATAAGTTTTAGTAGTCGTAGTGAAGTCGGAATGGCTGAAAACTAATTTTGTTTTATTTTTCCTTTTGTCTTTACTCTTTATACTAAAAATTTGGCACTGTTAAAAATTACTTAGTTTGATGTACGGAATGGGTGAATATCAACAAAGTTCATTTTTTGTCAATTTTGGTGGCTCAATTTTTTCTTTAGTTTTTGTGAAAAATAACGATCTGGTATAAGAATAGAATGTCCAAGCTTGAAGGATCTTCATGAGGGCTCACAATATCTCCATAACTTTTTGAGATATTTTAGTTCAAAGTCTAGTGTAGCCACCAAAATTGAAAATCACCCACCAAAATTGAAAGTGCCCACCAAAATTGAAAATCAGTGGCACCAAAATTGAATTTCTCCGTCAGAAACCTCAATCTCACTAATAAAGCTCAATGTGATTAATCTCACAAATTCTCGGGAAGTATCAATAACTTTTATCGGTTTATAAAACTCTCTTTTGTTAAAAATAGGATAGATTACGAGGTCTGGTCCTAAAGTCGGACTGACATGGTAGCGTTTTTGTTGGGGAGACTGCAGTACAACCCAAGTCAAGATCGAATCGAAGGCTTTCTCGTAGTCCACAAACACTAAACGGAGAGGCAGCTCTTCGGTCTCCTGTATAACCTGCCGCAGCGTATGTATGTGGTGTACGGTGCTAAAGCCATTATGGAATCCGGCTGGTTCGGGATGATTCTTGAAAACAGCTTGTAGACATAGCTTAGAAGTGAGATGGGCCTATAATTCTTCAGCCGGGCATTGTTGTATTTTTGAAGAAGAGTACCACCACACCCCTGCACCATGCCTGTGGGGTTCTCCCCTCGGGTATGACGGAATCAAACAGCTTCTGAAGGGCCTTAAGTACCGGTTTTCCACCCGCCTTTAGGATTTCGGCCGTAATTCCGTCATCACCCGGTACTTTGTTGTTTTTAAGCTGTTCCAGAGCCATCCTAATCTCGTGCATCCAGATCTCGTCCGGGTTGTTTTCGGTATAGTGTCGGGTCAGTCTAGCTCTTGGGTCATTTGCTAGATTTACAACGGGTTTACTGGTTGAAGTGTATAACTGCCCGGGCACGCCGCAATCGCGGCGGTAAGACCCCTCTTTGAGGAGTGGCTGGATAGGCGTCACGGAGTCCTGACCTACCGCGTGACGCAGGTCCTCACCGGAAACGGAAGTTTCGGGAGGTACCTGTGTCATATGGAGAAGGAAGAAACGCCTGGGTGTCACCACTGTGAGGACCGCCCGGAGGACACGGTGGAGCATACGGTGCACGACTGCCCCGCTTGGGCAGAGCACCGCCGTGTCCTCACGGCGGCGATAGGCGGAGACCTCTCGCGCCCGGCATTGGTCGAGGCCATGCTGCGGGGCGAGACGGAGTGGGAAGCGGTCGCCTCCTTCTGCGAAGCAGTCATGCTCGCGAAGGAGGAGGCGGGCCGCGTGAGGGAGAGGACAGCGTCCTCTCCACCCCAGCCGCAGTGGTAGACGCCCACGGCGCCGGACGTCGGCAAACGATCTCCGGCCACCGTAGGCGTGGGCATGCGGGCGGCGAGTAATGGGCGACTCGCTGTCCGACCATGGACCATGCCCGGGTCGACGGCGCGTTGTGTTCCACGCGCGCCTCAAAGAGTGTCAGCATAATGACGGGGCCCCCCTCTAGAGGGCCAAAGCCTGCCTGGGTCGCGGGACTCATAGAATTACCGTGACCCTGGAACATAAAGGGCTATTGAAGGACACCGTGGATTTTAGTCAGTACAAGTCTGACAGTCCCTCCCGCTCTGCCCTGGGTGGGAGGACTCATTTGATGATTTTAACACGTTAAAAAAAAAAAAAAAAAAATGTGTATAACTGCCCATAGAATCTCTCAATCTCCCTCAGTAGCTCCGGTTTGGCGGATACGATCCTGCCATGGTCGGTCTTCAGTTCCGCGAGCTGGCTCTGCCTAATAGCCAGATCTCTTGCAAATGCCTTGGAGCCGCTCAATTGCATCTTTAATATGCTGCATTTAAAGATCCGTCTATTGTATTATTTGCGTATTTCCACGCCTCGTCTGAAGACTGCATCATCTCACGCCGCTCCTGCATGAGCTTGAGAGTATGATCAGAGAGTTTTTTGTTCTTATGTGCACGACGTGTCTTGAAGAACTTAGACCCGTATGGACAGTTTCCACGAACTTATCATTGTATTCGTCCAATGAGCTTCTTAGGCACTCGAAACGACGAGTCTGGAGTTCAAGCTTTTCAGATTGCAGCAGCTGTCGGGGTTTTGAATTTGGATCTGTGCTGGACAGAGCGTAGACTTCATCAGTCGAGACTTTACAAGCTTGATATTGATGTTCAATGTGCCTCTTACTATGCCTTGATCGCTCCCGGTTTTCAACGAATTGATCGTAGAGACAACATTGAACATAATACGCTTCTTGGTTGACATGATGAAGTCAATCTCATTTGAAGTTGCACCATCGGGGCTCTGGCAGGTCCACTTCCTGTGCTCACGCTTTCTGAAGAAGGAGTTCATCCTATAGAGGCCCTCCTTCTCCATAAAACTAGCCAGTTGGTGACCCCGGTGGTTCCAACGTCCAACCCCAAATTGCCTAGTTTCGCGTTGAAGTCCTCAATGACAACGGTGAAGTGCTTTTAAGCAGCCTCTCTTCGCTGGTCTGTTTAGGCATTCTAAAAACAACAAAATAAATATATATGAATAAGAAACTTGGTCATTAGTATGCAACCCTTATAATAATAGGTCTTACTAACTGCCAAGTACATAAGATTTGTTTGCTAATCCAACTGTCTTCCAACGTAAAAACTAGCTATATAGGTAATAAAAATACATATACAGTACATAATTAAAATCTGGTGGGTCATTTTCAAGTTTGGTGGCGTCAAAACGCCACCAAAACCACCAAAATTGAGCCACCAAAATTGGAACCAGGCATAAAAAAAATCTTAAAAAATAAGGGTTCTAAGTTAAAATTAAATTAATGTCATTGATTTATGGGTCACCCAAATCGTTAGCTATAGCATGTAGCTTACTATTATAACACTTTAAAATCAACAGTAAATCGATCCACCAAAAATTGAACAATTCTTGTCCCCCGTTCCGCCCAAGGCGAGTACTTATGTGTTTGGAGGGTAATCACCGCACTAATTACACACCTGACACTAATCGCACTAATGGCACGACTGATAGAAGCGAAATAAATAACGCGATTGATCGCACACGCACGAAACTTCATGTTATACTAAGTTGAAAAAGTGCCAGAAAAAAATTGATTTTTGCTTGGACAAACTTTGATCGAGTGTCCTGTGCTTTTAAATAAGATTTTATAATATGGTTTAATTGTTTTTAGATAATTTGACTAATGCATATACTAACAAAATTGTTTATTTTTTATTGTACCTCAAATTGTTACTTTGGTGAACGCAATTACATCAAAAAATGGAACTGGGACAAGCCACCAAACTTGAATTTGAAGGCGATTTTTTTTTTCCCTTATGATTTATATACACTTATAAAAAAATAAATGTGGCCCTAATTGAACCAAGTTACGTAGTTCACTACAAAAAAAAATCAGAAACATCCTATCATTTTATACCTCGATTCTCAACGTGGACACGTAAAATTTGCTGATTTGATATTCACCCGAATGCTTGGTTGACGGCTATGTGAAGGGTCTGTTTACACCCTGTATATGGATCTAACTAAGGCTTTTGATTATGTAGATTACCCAATTCTAATACAAAAACTTGAAAAATATGGTATCAGGGGAAATATACTTGATCTCATTCGATTTTACTTAACGGATAGAAAAGAATTTGTAGAAATCACACAAATATGCTCAAAAACCAGCTATGAAAGAGAGGTTCAAATATGAGAAATCTAGGTCACTCACTCACTCATCACGAAATATCATGGACTTAGTATAATAAACTGGACTGAGCACTCTACCAGAAAAACGTGACGAGAGAGATATTTATAACAGAGCCCTTTGTCTCTTTCTAATAGGGTGACCAGACATTTTTATAACAAAATAAGAAACTTCGTTTTGACATTGGTAATTTGTGTCCGGATAAGATGTCAACAGTTACATAAAATAGTGAAATAATAATTTATGAGAAAAAAAAATAAGAATTTCGTTGGCAAAAAAAAAGAATTTCCTTTCCTTTCCATGCTCTTTTTCCGTTTGCTCTGCAGAATTGGTGTTTGGGTATTCAAATGGAGGGAATAAAATTGAAAGTGTGTGACAAACATTTATTAAAATTAAACATGGTTAAACAGAATTGTTTTGTGGAATTCCTGCCGTAAGCCAATCTTACTGCCTAAGTTTCTCAATGCATTAACATTTCGCATGATGGAATATTTTTAAATTTAAATACGAATTAGCCAATGCTTTTAGTAGTTGTAATTCGTGTCGTTCTTCATCCGTTATACATTGGATAGAGTGTGGTGCACTAATTAGATGATTGAGTCTTGTACAAAATATTTGTTTTAATCGCATTAGACTTTTGAAAAATATTCTCGATACGGCAAACCTCCGAAGTAGGTACGTAAGTGCGTACAAAATTTGAACAAATCGTAGTCATCAATCCGGAACTTTTAAATGGAAAAATTGTTCAACACCGTCCTGAACAGTTCCTGAAACCTTATGAAGAGTTAACTTCGGCGTTGTTATCTCTGTGAAACGAAGCCCTCTTCCTTCACGTCGTTCCTTGCAAGATACCAGGAGCGGCCGGAGCCTGTAGTTGCAAGGCGCCCGCCAGTGCCGACTGAAAAGAGCTTCGTCCAGGAGAACATCTATTAAACACACTCGACCTGCCTTCTTTCCGCGTTCATCAATTGTACTGATGATAAAACCAATATCCTTACCACTGGAAAAAATGATGTTACTGCATAAGCATTTAACGCTCGTCGTGATTTTGTAGTATGAAAATCCTCTGGCTTAAAATGAAGGCTGCACACAACAGAACTTTTGGTTTTTATGGTTTGAAATTCGGGAATCGACATTGTTGCCTAATTTACTCTTTCAATGGAAATCTGTAACAAACAAAAATAATGCTATTTCAATAACGCGATACATAGGTACTAATTATGCGTATAATGTCTTTCGTCCGCAAAACGTCTAAGGCATGGTCACACTAATCATTGTTAGTAAACAAAATCTATAATAATCCTTACCTGTGAAACGATATGCCACAACCATCATATTTTATGAATCACTTTTACATGACGTGATACAATACTTTTAACCATTTATACAGTTAAAATAAAAAAGAACCGTAGATAAATCTTATAATTTTCAAAACAACTTAAGACGTCAAATTACCACCATTGATGACAGATTTCAGTGTAACCATAATGAATATATAATAGCTTCCAAACAATCATACTAATATTTAATTTGACTTAAAATAAATAAATTAGTATTATGTACAGACTGTAAACCATTAAAAGAAAATAATCAGCCGGTGTCATATTTTCTACCATCTTTAACATTTTATCTGTTGGAAATTGAGTGAAAGGGACAAAGGGCTCCCTTATTGCTATCTCTCTCGCCGCGGTCATGATAGCTTAGCAAAAGTAAACCTACGGTGTGACAGTTAGGGTTCATTTTTGTGTGTTACGAATTTCGCAGTCCATGGGAAATATCGAAAACCGCTTGACGTATAAAGATGAAATTTGGCAGGGAGGTAGTTTATAGTTAGTAGACGTCCGCTAAGAACAGATCTTGCGACAGGGCTGGATTAAGGAGGCCTAAGGGCTATCGCAAGTTTGGATGAAAATCCTTAACTTTTTGTGCTACAAACTTGATATTTGGCAGTGAGGTAGTTTATAGTTAGTAAATGTTCGCTAAGAACGGATTTTGCGACAGGGCCGAATTAAGGAGGTCTAAGAGCTCTCGCAAAAAGTCATTTAATGTTGTACACAGAACGGTATTAGAATAAAAAGCGCCCAACAAGATTCACTTTGAAAAAAAGTTGATTAGCGCCAAAAAACACCGATTTTTGAAGCCATATCGTCGCCTCAACGCCATTTAATTTTGTTTCGGGCCTCTGCCGCTCAGAATTACAGCACCCAAAAGGACGCCTTTTGTAGTCATCATACATTATCACCTTTTGATGTGGTCAGTTCTCACACATAACATAACATCACGCCTTAAAGCCCCGAAGGGTTGGGCAGACGTGTATCGCAATCGTACACACGTCGCCTATTATATTGAAGTCCCATGTAATAAGGGGTGAGCCTATTGCCATCAACCGGGCACATATCCAGATTCCGTGGCTGCTACTGAGAAATTCCTGATGGGATAACCCAATAACAATATTATTTATAGTATTTTTTCAATTGCATATACATTGTTTAATGTTAAGTGGAAGAGCAGAGTCACCTAAGGGGGCGTCCATTCATTACGTGAGGCGTTGAGGGGGATATCATTTCGGTCATATCGGTTTAATTAAGTAAACATGTTTCTCTACATATTATTTTTTTTTAGTTAATTCAACGTAATAAAGCACAGATTACCGTATTTATACTAAACTACGCATTTTGATAAATCTCACGTGAGATTAGGAGGGAGATGAGAGGGTCAAGCCAAAACTCACGTAATTAATGGACGCACACAAGCATCTCCTTGCTTAAAAGGTGATCTCCAAATCATGTGTGTGACAACTTTATGTAATTGAAATAAACATATTTTTTTAACACTTTGCCCGACCCGGGAATCGATCCCCACGCTTAGTAGTCGCGCTTGCGACCACTAGACCAACGAGGCAGTCTCACACATGCACACCAAAATTTCCACGCGAACGAAGTCGCGGGCAACAGCTAGTACAATAATAATAATAACCCTACCGCCGTATCTCTACGTTGGCATCGTGGTGGGGCTTGCGTGCTCCGATGAGCCCTAGGTCTGTGCCGGTAGGGTTTACTTTGCCGAGATAGGTCTAGGTTGAGGGGCCAGACTAAGAGAGATACAATCCAAGCCAAGGTCGCACATGCCGAGGGCTGCATGGCTAGGGGAGAGGTTAGTCGCTAGTGTGCCAACTCTGGATAATACTGCGATTATTACCACTGTCCACTCCCTGCTTGTCCACCCGGGTGGACAGTGTCACAACTTTTAAAAATAATTCCCATTGTCCCCGGGGGGTGGCCAGTGAGAATCATTATTAAAATAATTCACTGTAGCCACTACTGGTGGACACGGCTACAACTTTTTCCAACATTTACAATGGCCACCTCCGGTGGACAGCGCCACTATTAAAACCATCATTCTCTTTGTCCAACCCTGGCTGATCCTGATTACAGACATTTATTTATTTTAACAATAAAAAAAATGGATTCTATGTCAAAATTTAAAAATGTTGTCTAAGTTAAGACAAAGAATGGATTAGGAGGAACGCTAATCCCAAATATCGACGCCATCCGCCATTCCGCCATATTGTCTTCGCAGTTCGCGTGACATGATTCTTTTGTTGGTAGACAGATAGTTGGGTAGTTTAAATCACACACAATACTTGACTCAAACTTCAAACGTTTATTTCTATTAAACCATTTACAAGTTGAGCCACCCGTTCGCAAACATGATTGTTCATGAGGAGAAGAACGGGCTAAGAAACTCCTTACACACTCTTTTAATTCGTGTTACAGTTCTCATTTACACAACGTAATATTGTTCACTTCAAAAACCACTTTCAATTACATACTTCAATTGTTTTTCTAATCGCGAGCTAACTAACTCGACTTCTCGTTGTACCTACGCGTGTTCTCTGTCTGGGCGGAAGTGCCACACACCCAGTACAGTAATTTATTACATAGTAAGTTCATTAAAACTTACAAACAATACCAGAATACTTCACAATTAATTACTCTAATAATTAAACAATGCCAATATTCATAAATGCAAAGGCGTTATTGAGTTAAAACTAATTAGTGGCTTCATTACTTTTTTACAACAATGGAATCTTGCTTAAAACCATTTCCGACAGATCAAAGGATTTAATACAAACAGGTCTTTCACTAATACATTGCTCTGTAAAATAATCTTGTTACGTTTTAGTTTGTAATTAGTTACAGAAACTGATTTAGTTGTAGTTTCAAATTATAAATTGAGTTATTGATCATTAAAATCGTATTCGGCGCCATCTTCCACAATATTGTGGAATGTTGCCTTGAAACAAATCTTAGTGTTAAATGAGCATTGTTAAAATCCCAATGGTCAAATATTATTTGCTTATCTTAATTTTAACTATAGGTCTAGCTAAAGACTTTCGTTTAATAAATTAATCTTCAGAAGATCTAGTCACGAACTATCTCAGTACTAGTTAATACAGGGACCATTAGATGGCGCTTATCTCTTCTGTCAATCGATACAGATCATTGTAATAATTGTACTTGCAACCCACAGATGGCAGGATCAATATTATGATGGATGAGACATTATAAGTTGGTTATTAATTAGATTAACTAATATTCTTAGCAGATAGACACTCTTGCGGCGACATTGTATATAAATGACAAGTCATATTTAATTGTCAATTTATTTATAGACGATTTATTTTCCTCATATTATTATTTACTAGACTGCTGTATCTTTAAGCAGACTAGTTCTAATTAAGTTATCCTATTTTAAAATAGTTGCATCTTCAAAAAAAGTAAAGTTAGTGGGTAGTTTTAACTTAATTTACCGGTATAGTTCCACAAACTTTGACTTATCAACAACGAGTTTATGATCCCTTGCCTCGTAACCAGCCATGTCCGAGTTAAATACCGGCGGCGGCAGCAGATCTTCAGGAACATTTAATTTTTCGTACGATTATAGAAAAGGTGGTCAGAGTTTATTGCACGCAGGTCACGAATACATTGTGAAGCGCAGATATAAAAGTGGAGTAATATGGGAGTGCACTAATAGAAAGAAGGAAAAATGCAGAGGACGAATTAAAATAAAGGTGAGTTAAAAATTTGGCATTATGATTCTTACAGTCTAAATTGTACATCCTTTTAATTTTATTATTTTTTAATAAATGTGAAAGTTTGGATGTTTGTTACGTAGTCACACCATAACTACTGGACCGATATGGCTAAAATTTAGAGCGGAGATAGGTTACTTCCCTGGCTTTATTTTTTTTATATTAAATGCGGAAGTAGCTCTGTCTAAAAATTGTTATTTTGAAAATTCCACACCGTATTCAAGAGTTTTTTATTACTTTAATTACCCCAGTTAAATGTGTATTTAAGTATAATTCTCAGTTTTAACACACAGTTTGTGTTATTTTCTTGGTTAGAATTAGAACAGAAAATACGCAACTTTTGCTTTATTTTCCAGTAAAAACAATGTTCCTGTGCGTTTTTAATGCAACCTCACTGCTTATTTCTAACTATCTCATCGCATGCGGCCATGCCCAATCACCATCAGCAGCGCAAGAAAGTCGGTTCTTTGATAGGTAGAATATTCCGATGTTGGGGAATTTTGAACAGCCTACAAAACATTTATTCTGTACAACCTAGCCGAAAAGCACTTGTTCTCCCCGTATTTTCAATCATTTTTTTGTTCTAGACCATACCTAGATATTGGGGGTTGAAGTTCCAACTTTTTCACAAGTTTTTTTTTAAAAACATGTTTATAATGTAAGATTTTTGCTTTACACATCTCCACGACCCCTGTACTATTGATTGATATACTATTGATTTGTATAGAAATAAATAAAGGAAATAATAAGTTCTTTATTTCTCCTCACAATGACAAGCTTATTCTAGGTTTCACATATTATTTGTTTTCTTTAGCAATGTGAAGAGCTGGTGTTTGAGTTAGGCGTAAAATGCCTGTATTACAAATCACCAGACATGATCTTACCCCGGATCAATTTTTAACGCTTGACGCCCGTTCCTCCAGATCTAATTTATCTTTGTACATCCTTAGACCCGCGGAACCCCCCTATGTGAAAGCTATAGCTACGGCCGTGTCTTGAAACACCATTTCTCGACCAGCCATCTACTCGATAATATTATAAAAAATAGGCTCGAAAAAAAAAAGATCCGAAAAAAAAAATTGCATCCCAAAAATATGGAATGTACTGCATTAAATACTAATCTTGCGACAACAGAGAGCACAAAGAAACGACCGAATAAAATACTAAATATTCCGAAAATCAATACAACATTTGCTGACGTAATATTTTTCTACTAGCTTAAATTGCGTTTTAACTCAACCTATAAAATAAATAAAATACTGTTTGTTGGATTTAAAGTATTAACCTAACCTAGCCTAACGTCCGGGTGCCGCAAGTCCCGAGCTCGCTTCGCTCGCTCTTGCATCCTAAGTTATAGGGCTTAAGGCTATAGCCTTGTTGTGCAAAACTTAGAAATTCACGGCAAAAACAAAAACACATCGTGTGTTCGGGGACCTCCCCCTTTGACACCTAAACGTAATTATTTGAGACGACGCCAAAGCTGCTCTACCTACATATCAACCGAGTTAAAAAAAAGGAGGTTATTAATTCGACGCTTAAATTTATTATTGTTTCTAGGAACCATCATACAAAGACGTAATAAAAAAAAAGTTTTTTGAATAGGTGTTTTGAAATTCATGATCACTTGTTTTCGATATTTTTTTTTTAATTCTCGTATCATATATGTCATCGTATCAGCCGCATCTTTGATTTTGACCCCATATTTATATAGACCGCCCTCGATTACCATGGATGTGACACCCATAACGAAAAATTCGCTTATTTTAATATAATCTTATTTCCCGCAAGTATCTGTTCGCGCTAGTGTCTTCCGCGCATGTGTAAAATGTTTTAAAGTCATAGTCGTAGAGCAGCCTGCATGACATAACATGAGCGTAACAGCATGATTGTGCGAGTGAGAAGTCCAGAAAACAATTTACGATATAAAACTTATACTGTCACTTACGGCTCCCGATATAGTTGTAAACCGTGAAAGCTTGAAACAGTGTTTAATTAACGATATTCCGGAAAACAATTGACGATATCCCGACGTCCTTCTACCTTGACCGGTCGGCGCAGGTCGGCGGTCACTAAGGAAATATGGCAAACGTTTCTGTTTAAAAACTGTAATTTTATGGGTGTTTTGGTTTTCTAATAATTTTCTTTGTACGGTAATTTTAATGATTTTTTTTTATTATGCCGTATAATTCAACAGTGGCCGTTCGATAAAATCGAATAATAACACTAATCGATTGACAGAAACTACGTATTTTTTTAGAGCAAAAACCGAGAAATTTGACGATATTATCGTAATCGGATTAAGAAAATAAAAGATTTTTTACAAAAAGTAACGAGCCAACTTTGAAGACAAGGATATAAAGGAATTTATTGGCTCGATAGAATTTGCGATTTAGCCTCTGTTACCTCGGACGGAGTGCGGAAACAGACCTCGGACTCGCGTTGGGCGCGAGAGACCTCTTTTCAACGCCAGATTTACGCAACAAGAGCGAGTTTTGTGAACTTTAAAAGATACGTAGTTGTTAAGCATAATAATCAATATTATGGTACACTAAAAATAATTGCAATTCATTAATAACTTTAGTCAAGAAAACATTGTAAACCTGCGCGAATATTTCGACGGGATGTCAATGTGACCGGACTAGGGCCTTAAGAAAACGATTATTTTATCAGAACATGTTTTCGGAAACTTAGTATTCGTTTCGGGAGTTTGGTATTTTTTTGGAAATATAATTTATTATTTTTCGTATAATTGTAATTTGAATAAGCTCATGTTTGTTTGTTAAATACAACATTTTTTGCCGGTTAATTTTGTATTAATTTTTCGGTAATTCATTTTAACCAAGCTTATTAGCTTAGTATTACAGTCAACCACAGATCGTTGAAAGTTTTTTTTTTCGGAAGCTTTATTAATTCCCTAAAAAATATTTAACAAGAGTTATGCGAGAACAGATGAACATACATACATATGGGCTGAAATCATAGCCCTCCTCCGTAGTCGGGTAAATACAGTACTTGTTGGTAACATTGTTTAAATCCGTTTCCAAGTCTTGTTTGGAAACGACCCTGGAGTGGAGTTAAGTACCGGCTTGTACTTAACTCCACTCCAGGTTCGTTTTCAACTTTCCACCTAATTATCTGTGACCACTGAGACGACACTCACCCCTTGCAAGTAGCTGACGAGACTGTAGAACTCGCAGACCGTCATGCTGAGCACCGCGGTCACCAGTAGCAGCAAGCCCATCACTGTCGACACGATGATGTCCTGCGCACAACGAAACATTAGCGTGGCAGAATGAGGCGGAAACTGCGCGCACATATTGTAGGTCCAGAACAGCTGCGGTGGCGTGGCGAAGAGATTGAGAAGATAACAATTCAAAGAAAACCTTAAATTGGAAAGTGCATGCAAAAGATAAATTATACCTAGCGAACGGGGGCGCGCCGCGCTGTCAAGCTGCCACTAGAGCCCGCGACAGCTCTGGTGGCCGCGCCCCGCTCCGCACAGGGGCTCTCAATGACTCGCGGCAACGTTCAAAATCTCGTGCTCTGTGCCAAAAACCACGCTTCGGCGCATTTCCGCAGGCGTGAGCTGTCATAGTATACTGACTGTAAATAGGTAAGGCTGCGGCGCCTTGAGTGGTAGATCCAGCACGACGCCGCCGAACAGCAGCGTGGAGGCGGTGCCACACGCCAGCGCCACGCCCGCCGCGCTCGGCGCCAGTGCGGGCGCGCGCGGGCACGGCGTCCAGCCCAGGAACAGCACGCCCGACACCACGCACGCCATCTGTCGGCGCACACACGTTACACGCATGTATAGTGCGTAATGGCTCTTGTGGCGCGTGCCCATACCCGGAACTAACGCCGCCATCTTGTATTTTCAATACAGTTTCACAAATGTTTATCAACAGTGCCTGACACACATTCAAGCGCCAAAAGAACCATGACGCTATTATGGTCATAAGGGTCATAATAGCCGAGGTTGCATGATACCGCCCCGAATGTATCGCAGGGATGTTTATGCGAACACGGTTATATTAATATCTATACATATAAAATTCAAAGTCCTGACTGATATATCAACGCACAGCCCAAACCGCTGGTCTTAGAGACATGAAATTTGGAGGGTGTATTCTTTGTAAAGAGTAGGTATCCACTAAGAAAGGGTTTTTCGAAATTCTACCCCTAAAGGGGTAAAATAGGGGATGGAAGTTTATATGAAAGTCCGTCAGTTTTGAAGCTAGGATCTTCAAATTTTGTGTTTAGGCTGACAATAGAAAATTAATTTATACGTATCTCAGCGTTTTTGATAATTCTACCCCTAAGAGGGTGAAATGGGGTGTTGAATTTTCTGTGAAACTTTTTATTCTCGGAGTCGATTGACTTGAAAATTTGTGAACATACTCTTCAGTTAAAATGATGAGACACATGTATGACAGCTGTGCGAGAAATATAGAAGTATGCACAAAAACTTGCACAAGGTATTCATCGACCTCGAAAAGGCATACGACCGGGTACCTCGTGAGGTTTTGTGGTGGGCCCTGAAAGAGAAAGGTATACCTGGGAAGTATGTGCAGTTGATCCGAGCGATGTAAAGGCGATGTAGTACCCAAGTCCGGTCTACAGCGGGCACTACCGGCAGCTTCAATGTGGCTGTCGGCTTGCACCAAGGGTCGGCTCTAAGCCCTTTCCTCTTCCTGGTGATAATGGACGCACTTACGTCGGACATCCAGGAAGAGGCTCCCTGGTGTATACTGTTTGCCGACGGCATTAGTTGGTTGCCGAGTGTGGCCTAGAGGTCCAGAGCAGATTGGAGGTGTGGTGGCAAAGACTGGAGAATGTTGGCCTGAAAGTCAGTAGGACCAAAACAGAGTACCTATTCTGTGATTTTGGCGGTCTCTCCAGTCCTGTGCCCATAACTCTTGCCGGAACGCCCATACCGATCTGTTCCAACTTTCGGTACCTCGGGTCGCTTGTCCTAGGGGATGGCGAAGTAGACCGAGACGTAACGCACCGGATCAACTCAGGATGGATGAAATGGCGACAGGTCACTGGAACAACTTGTGTTGTGACCCACGGATGCCCCTCAAATTAAAGGGGAAAATATACAAATCCGTGATTAGACCTGTCGTACTGTATGGATCGGAATGCTGGGCTGTGAAGAAGATGGATGAAAAAATATTGCATGTAGCGGAGATGAGAATGTTGAGGTGGATGTGTGGTGTGACAAGAATGGATAAGGTAAGGAACGAGTATATTAGAGGAAATTTAAAAGTTACGCCAGTTACAGAAAAGTTGCAAGGGAATCGACTGTCTTGGTATAGACATGTGATGAGGAGGGACGAATCGCATGTGACTAAAAGAGTGATGAATATAAACGTTGATGGATGGAGAGGGAGAGGAAGACCAAAGAAACGATGGATGGATTGTGTGAGGAATGATAAGTTAAAGGAGTAAATGATAGCGTGACAATTGACAGAGGAGATTGGAAGAAAAAAACGTGTTGCGCCGACCCCAAGTGACATGGGACAAGGGCAGGAAAATGATGATGACATATTAACAGTTTTTTAAAAATCATCCCCCAATATAAAATTCAAAGTCCTGACTGATCAACACACAGCCTAAACCGCTGGTTTTAAAGACATGAAATTTGAAGGGTGTAATTCTTTGTGAAGAGTAGGTATCCACTAAGAAAGGGTTTTTCGAAATTCCACCCCTAGAGAGTGAAATGGGGGGTTGAATTTTATGTGAAATTTAATATTCTGTGGGTCGATTTAGTCGAAAATTGGTGTACACACTCTTCAATTAAAATTATGAGATTAATAATGAATCATATGACTGTCGTCACCGGTGTCCAATCTCAAACCAAGGTATTAAAATTTCACATAATATGAAATGTAATTGATATCACTATGAACTATGAAAATATTTGCAAGTTATAAGTAAGTACAATTGAACCAAGTATTTGGTTTACAGTTTATATGTGTGGGTGAAGTCATAGTTATGCACACAAACACAAAATAAAACGAGCGAGCTCAGTTTTTATTAGTGTGCGTGTGGCACATCAATTACCATATACCAATATATAGTCATCATTCACTTTTGATGCTGAAGGCGATATAATATTTTGCATAATGTTGCTATAGCAATCCTGGCACAATGGCTATAGTCTTTGGTCACTGAACTAGAAGCCGTAAGTTCAAATAATGCATGCAATAATATATTCTTTTTCTTTTTGTATTCATTATTTTGTTAAAACATTACTTAAAGTAGAACTTATAACGATTCGATCCGGTTCATGGTTGTGTAAAGAAATTTCCAACGTTTGAGACAAACATTGAACTCTCAGGCTATTTGATTTTGACTGTTTAGACAACAACTACCGACAATTTAAAAATATTGTTTTCAAACACCTTCATTTATAAAAAATGAGCGTTCTTAGTTGTCAATCTACGAGTATTTGCATTACTGAATTTATTGATTACTACTCTTGAGCATGTGTGTGGTTTTATTTCTGTGGATCCAACCATGCAACATTTATCGATGTTAAAAGAGGTGAAAATCGTTGTTTTGGATGAGCAAAACGTATCTATATTATGTGAAATTGTGAGTGTAAATGTGGTGCTGCCTAACAAACGATGGGACACTTTACATCGTGTCCTGCCTGTCCTGTTGTTTGCTCCTGTGAAATGCATCACAGGACGCTACTGAAAGAGCCAAACTCGTCGCCTAATTTTGGGCTGACTCAATTTGAATTGTCATCGATTAGCGTATCGATGAGAAGAAGTGAAATTACGAGGCGCTTAATGATATCGGTGAGTAACAGTTAGATATTACGTCGATATTATACCTAGTTCACTTTAACTAACTCCTCTCCCTTTTCAATGTTTGCTAGGAATAAATAATTAATGTAACTTAAGTGCAATACCTACCATAGTTATAATAATATATTATCATAACTGAATTATTATACTTTCTTTTTTTAATTTGTAATCGTATGATGATTATGATAAAATTAGCTTGGTCTATAATTAGCTTGATCTAGCCCTTAGACAGATTAAAGAAAAGCCTTTGAATAACGTAAATAAAAATAGATTACAAATGTTTGCTAATGTCAGTGTATATCTTATATTTATGTATTGTATTATTATAAGTAATATTAATTAGGTATATATAAGTATATTGAATAAACATACTGTATATATACCATAAAAATATAGTGTTTATTTATTATAATATTAGCTATTATTATAAGTATTATAAATACTGTTTTTTCCACAGGGGAGAACCGTACAGTTATGGGTCCGCCGATATGCGGATTTTGGAGACGTAGAACACCTTAGGCCAAAACCAAAGGCAAATTCATCGGCTCGACACTACGACATCGTGGCAAGGCACAAGGCTGATCCCTTCTTGTTCACCCGCATAAAAGTGTGCTTACAAACTGTGAGATCTCATGAGCAGAAGGTTACAAGAAGTAATAGGAAACGAAGGATTGCCGACTCATTATTATTAGTCGAATTTATTTTAATTAGTAGACGAATATGAATCTTATTTTTTGCAAATAATGTTCATATTTTTAATGAACAAATACAAAACTTAGTAATAAGTAGGTAGGTATAAAACTTTTTAAAACCACAACTCCTAAATTATTGAAAGTATGGTGAAGTGGTGTTATTGTTATGCGATTAGAAGTTGTCATAATTTCTTATTATCTAACATGTTGATTCACTTCACCTCTAATTTTACTTTAATTCAATTTATATACCTACCTACTTTGACAAATTATTTACGTCAATCCTTACCAATAAAAAACTTTGTCTTTGTCAAAAAAACAGGTAAACAACAGTGTTTTACTCATTCGAACGTCTATCTGGATAGCTATTGCCTATGAATGTTTAAAACTAGTTCGTATTAAATCATTGTATCGGCCACACAAGTTTTTTTTCTAACATACAGCCCCCACCAAATTGAACCTTAAAACAACCAGTATAAGGAAGGAACATATTGGAAGAAACGAGACGGATAATTTGCTAATGACCCAAGCGATAAGCTAAGCAAACAATAACAATGTTTATCTAATGAAAAAATCAAATTATTTCATTGGTTTTATTTAATTACTTTCTGCTTGAGTAATTTTATTGGCCACAAAATAAATTTATTAAAAAACAAAAAGTAAAAAGTAGCAAAAATAATTCCTCAGTTGGGTTCGAAGTCACATCGTCGAGGTTAGATCACTAGCTAACGCAAGCGCTTACACCAATCGGCTATGGTGACCATGTTAAGTTAGTATAAAATGTCGGGCTTTATTGTAAACCCGTTTATATTATTTTTACCGGTGTACCCGACACGGGTAAAGATAAAAAAAATTAACCCCGTGTAGGGTACAATATGTTTACTCACACAATAATAATGAGCCCCTGTATGAACATTACCGGCTCGTACTATGACAGTTACCGATGTGTGCGATGTAAACTAATTAACTTGGCTTGCTGTACATGAAAAAAAACTCGAGTGTGCATGTAATACTCAAATAAAATGAAATACTTACACTAACTATTATTTATTACTTATTCAACTTTTAAAGTAAAAACTAATATTACAGATATTATATCTTACATAAGCTATTATAAATGCGAAAGTTTGGATGGGTAGATGTTTGTTACTCAATCACTCCAGAACGGCTGAACAGATCTGTATGAAACTTGTCACAAAGATAGACAGGATAGACGGGACGGGACGGGTTGATAGTCTGGTATAGCACATAGGTTACTTATTATCCCAGAAGTAAGATCCCGTGGGCAATTCCCGAACTCCACGTGGGCGAAGCCGCGGGCATAAGCTAGTTACAAATAAATATAAACTACTAGGACTTCGCCCGCAACTTCGTCCGCAAAAATTCTGATAGCTCGGCTAATATGCATGATATATCTACATACAATTTATAGCCTATATTAGCACCCACAATGTGTATCTTTCTATAGGTGAAAATTTTATTAGAATTGGACCATTAGTTCCTTCCCCCCCCCCTACCCCCAAACTTACAACCAAATTTGACCTCTTTATAATATTAGTATAGAAGAATTATTGATGGCACTTCTTGGTATTCTTCTTTAATCTATACATATAAAATTCAAAGTCCTGACTGACTGACTGACTGACTTATATATCAACGCACAGCCCAAACCACTGGTGCTAGAGACATGAAATTTGGACAGTGTACTCTTTGTGAAGAGTAGGTATCCACTAAGAAAGGGTTTTTCGAAATACCACCCCTAAGAGGGTGAAATGGGGTGTTGAATTTTCTATGAAACTTTTTATTCCCTGAGTCGATTGACTTGAAAATGTGTCTACATATACTTCAGTCAAAATGATGAGATACGTGTATCACAGTTTTTCCAAAATCATCCCCCAATTTAAAATTCAATGTCCTGACTGGCTGACTGATACATCAACGCACAGCCCAAACCACTGGTCCTAGAGACATGAAATTTGGACAGTCTACTCTTTGTGAAGAGTAAGTATCAACTAAGAAAGGGTTTTTTGAAATTCTACCCCTAATAGGGTGAAATGGGGTTTTCAATTTTATGTGAAACTTTTTATGCTCGGATTCGATTGACTTGAAAATGTGTCTACATATACTTCAATTAAAATGATGAGATACGTGTATCACAGTTTTTCCAAAGTCATCCCCCAATTTAAAATTCCATGTCCTGACTGGCTGACTGACATACCAACGCACAGCCCAAACCGCGGGTCCCAGAGATATAAAAATTGGAGGGTGTATTCTCTGTGAAGAGTAAATATCAGTTTTTCGAAATTCCTATCCCTTAGAGGGTGAAATGGGGTGTTGAATTTTCTGTGAAACTTTTTACTCTCGGGGTCGATTGACTTGAAAATTTGTGTACATACTCTTTAGGTAAAATCCAGTAAATCCGATGTCCAATCTCAAACCAAGGTATCAATATTTCACGTATCTAATTTAATT
Source organism: Noctua comes (assembly GCA_963082995.1). Classification (NCBI taxonomy): domain Eukaryota; kingdom Metazoa; phylum Arthropoda; class Insecta; order Lepidoptera; family Noctuidae; genus Noctua; species Noctua comes. The sequence goes on from OY720282.1 coordinate 416,379, forward strand.
GATAGAACTTTAAACTAATAATTGCAAGTTATAAGCAAGTACATGTAAATCTATGTATGTATTATAGATAGATACATAGATTACTTATTATCCCAGAAGTAAGATCCCGTGGGAAATTCCCTAAATCCACGCGGGCGAAGACGCGGGCACAAGCTAGTACTTAGTATAAAACAAACTCGCTCCCACATTTTGCACGCTTAGATCTTTTAAACTACGCAACAGATTTTAATGCAGTTTTCAGCAACAGATTGAGTGATTCAAGAGGAAGTTTTATAAATATGTACCTACATTGCACCCGTGCGAAGCCGGGGCGGGTCGCTAGTTGTATAATAATATACTGAGCGACGAGCGTGTATAATTAATTCAAAACATTTTTTTTTAGTAGGCAGGTAGGTAGGTACAAGTTTTCAATGTTATAACTTTACTTTAAATAGCTACCTCCATGACTCCTGTACTTTGCAATGCATCCATCAGCACAATATGTTGTGTGCATTACATGGAGTCTTCCGGAAACCGTGATTTTACACCCCAAAAAAGTCGGTTCCTAGCAATATCTTTGCGTAGATTTAGGTACTTAGTTTGGTATACCTACCTACCTACCTACAGAATGCTTAGTTGACGGCTTTGGCCAGGGTCATACAAGGTGTAAACACCTTGTATTTAATTCATAAATCATAAACGCTACTTAAGGAGGTAGGTAAAAGACAGACGAGCGAGAAAGGTGGTGGGGGAGCAAACTGCCCCGAAAAAATACACCGACAAGCTATTAACTGTTCTGCCTTGGTTATTGTCAAGACAGTACTGGGGCCTTACCACGACGTCTTATAGCTGTCCTATTTTAACCTTACTTTGCGTTTTCGTACCACCACGTCCTTAAAACAAGCTTATTGTATTCCTGCTAAACTTTGCAGTTTTGATGACGTCACTTCAAATATAAGATTTTAAACTATCATGGTCACTAACATTACTATTAATACTAACGGGATATTTACCATGTTTAAGTATTAATAGTCACCTCAAATAGTTCATTCAATTAGTACCACGACGTGCCTTTTGACAACCAACATGTTTTTACGTCAAATAGCTGGAATGTTGGACCTGTTTGACAATCAGAAAAAGTTGCTCCGGACCGGGATATATTAAATTATAATTAAAAACTGTATTGCCGTGCCATATAAGGTGAGATAAGAGTATTTATTTACGTGTGAGGGGCGTACTAAACAAATCTGCTCAATCCTTCGGCGGGTACAGGGGCCCTACTATGATCTTTACCAAAACAATCTTATTGCAGGAACGTTTTGTTTCAGGCTTATAATAATATTACTTTGTTTGGTACCATGTCCTCGCCAAAACAATATTGTTTTACTCCTGCTTAGTGCGGGGAAAGAATAAACGATTTATAAGATTTGCCTATTCCCTGCTATAACATGGAAGAAACAACTAGCAATATAAACTGTATAGCGCTGTCTCTTTTACAAATAAGCGGTCCGAATCGTATTGTGAAGTCATAGCCTTGGAGCAAAATATAAATGTAATTAAAGTTAATTAAATAATGTGACTGTGTGTTAAATGACATTCCACAACATTATCTGTATGAGTTAGTTAGCTGTTTACGTAAGATATTTTTTAATGTTTGACACGCTCTCCTGTAAAGTTACGAAATATGAGTAACATAATGGTATTCCGTGCAGATGGTGATGTAGTCAATCAATCGAGCACGAATTCAGTAGTTTCTAACACTGATAAAAGAATCTGAACCGGAAAGAAATGAGGGTAGCGATGCCATAAGTTTTCCAGACTAGGCCGCAATTTTAGTTCAATATCCGGAATGCGGGGAAGTACTAAAACGTCCGGAATTTCTAAAAATTTTAAGAGTATAATAAGTCATAAGTCATTTATTTCAGAACAACATACATTGTATAGAAATTTAGTGAAAATAAAATAAAATGTAAAATAAAAAAGTACCATTTAAACAAAAAATCGAAAAACATGTCAAAGATGGAATAACAAATTCAAAAATGGTAATAATCCACATTCAATTTAAAATAATTAATAATATGTCATCTAATTTCTGTAAATAATAATAAACAAAAAATAATAACAAAAATGGAATGTCAAAACAAGTTGTTATAAAAATGTCAGTAATAGTATTTCATCTAATTTTAAAATATAATAGTAAAAAATGGAATGACAAAAATAAAATTTACAATTATTTATGAGCAAACTGCCCCGAAAAAACAAACCGGCGAGCTATTAACTGTTCTGCCTTGGTTACTGCCAAGACAGCACTGTTCTGTGCGTTCAAACAGTAGCAGTACTCTGCCAACTGTTCTGCCCTCGTGTGAAACCAGCATTACATAGAACAAAATTGTGTCTTGTTTGAAGATTTATTTGCATATACGAGTATATTATAAATAACGGCGAGCATATAGGTACAATGACAATGCTGATGATGTGCAACTAAAGACAAGTTTATCAACTGCAGTTGCCCCTCACTTACAATGTTTTTACACTAGGCATAATAATTCTTACGAGAAGGAACTTAGAAATGGCAAATAGGATGATTGTAAATTAAAATGGCCTAAAACTGAGCTACAATGATATTCCTTGCAGGTGTCACCACTACACTTATCTGTCTGTTCCTTCTGCGAATACGTACAAACCAAACACGATACTATCTCTGTAGATATGATATGAGCCACATACTGATTAGGCGAAGTTTTCATTAATAAGAGTAGGTTACGTTGCTATCAGTTGATCTGTAGATTGTATCTAAGTATAACTTATTAATAGTAGATAAGAATGTTTATATTACTTGTGTAATCAGATCGGAGAGAGTAGCAGTAGGTACTGTCTAATACAGTTTGGATCAGTGGCGTATCTAGGGTGGGGCAAGTAGGGCACGTGCCCCGGGCGCCTTTCGAAGGGGGGCGCAAAAACCAACAATTATTAAATTTAAAAATCAAAATACACTATAATAAACTATTTCATACTGGTGGCAAAGTGTTTAGAGATTTCTATAGTTGCGATGTTAACGGTGGAAAGAAATATTGGATGTTCGAATGTAGGAATCTACAAGAAAAAAGGTCAACCTGAAGAAATCTAGAGTTACTAGAATTTATTGTGCAGTATGGGGTTGAAAGCATATTTCCAAATCTGTGTATTTATATTCAAATTCTGCTTATAATTGTAGTAGGTATCCATCGCAAGTTGTGAGCGATGTTTTAGTAAGCTGAAATAAATACTTTCATATTTGAGGGCTATGCGATACTAAAGCTCAGTGTAGAGCGAGAAGAGACGAATACAACTAATTTCGAAAACATCATCGATATGTTTGCGTCGCAGATGGCCAGGAAGGGGCAGTTGTAAATAATACCACTACAATATTGTTTTACACCTGCTTAGTGCAGGGAAAGAACGAACTATTTATAAGATTTGTCTATTCCCTGCTATAACATGGAAGAAACAACTAGCAGTTAAAACTGTATAGCGCTGTGTCTTTTTCAAATAAACGGTCCGAATCGTACTGTGAAATCTTGGAGCAAAATATGACTGAAATTAACATAAAACAATTATTTCGTATCAAAACATTTGTAATTTTCATAAAAACGATCAAAATCTTTGAGGAATTTTCTGTAGGCAGTAAGTAGTAAGTTTCAAAGGAGGTTGTGGTCTTAATGTAAGATTATAGGAATCGGAACAGAATTTTTATAACTGGCTGGTATCATGTTCTTTTTCCTAGGTAAACTGGCATCCATGTCAGTGCATTATGTCATAATACTTGTCAGTGGTTATCAACAAAAATCAATTATGATCTGTTTATGTTTAAATCGTAAATTAAATAAATAGTGTTTTCACTTTTCTTGTGTGCTGTGATTGTGGCAAAGAAACTTTTTGGAAAATTTTATTGTTCTTTTATATGATGACCTTCAATATGCTACTAACTGTTAATACCGCTGCTAATGAAGATGCGGTCTCATCAACAATTTGTATTCCTTATTTCCTTGTGAAGTTGGCTTGAAATAAAAAACTTAACCTGAAAGTTGACTACTACGAACTTTTATGTTCCCTTGAGAGGGAAAGACCATCAAATGGGTACCATTCTATGGAGCAAGTATGGAGCTCGTTGAAATAATCCCAGGAAATTCGATTATGGACTAGTCTTCGAGCCGTTAAACTATTATTTCAAACTGTATAATAAAGATTTCTGATTATAAACCAATATTAGCAATAATAGTTTTATTTAATCTTAGTACTTAAGGCTACATTCATTTTATAATCTCAAGTGACGCCACTTTCGTGTACCATTGCCATCTACGTTATCACTACCAAAAACTTGAATATTACATGCATTCGCCATCTAAAATCAGACAAAAAATTAATTACCCATACATAATACCCATGCATGTGATGCATGTACTAAAACTGGTGATCTGGCGAACGTGGCTGAATGCGAGAAACACTAGATCGTTCGATGTGGCGACGCTTAGGGAGGTAGTAGTCGACTAGTTTTCGATAATATAATACCCCTGTACCCGCCGAAGGATTGAGCAAAGGTGTTCAGTACACCCCTCATACGTAAATAAATACGTTTATCTCACCTTACATGACACGGCAATACAGTTTTTAATTATAATTTGCAGAACAATAATATATCCGTCGGTCCGGAGCAACTTTTTTAGACTGTCAAACATTCCTGCTATTTGACGTAAAAACATTATTGTTGGTTGTCAAAAGGCTCGTCGTGGTACCAAATTGAATGAACTATTTGAGGTGACGTCATCAAAACTGCTAATTTTAGCAGAAATACAATAAGCTTGTTTTAATTACGTGATGGTACGAAAACGCAAAGTAGGGTTAAAATAGGACTGCTTTAAGACGTCGTGGTAGGGCCCCAGGACAGTTTCCACGATAGGTAGGTTACAGGACCTACATAATAAGCATCCTGCTATTCCTGGCAGCCCTTGTTCGTAGCAAGGTGCGAACGTAGCAAGGCCACGATGATCTACCCAAAAGTATTCTTTTAGACAACCGGGTACGAGTTTTATAAATGGTCCAAGGGCAATAAGGGGAAAAAGTGTTGTTCCGTTTACCCTGTGGAGGCAATACATGTACCCACTTGGTCGCCGTATGTGTGGGTGTCAAGACCCTGCCTGCGTCATAGAGGTAGCTAGTTTACCTACGTGTATGTAGGTATGTATACACAGTGAAAGCCTGTACTTAGGTGCTGAGTTATGTAGAACGTTCTGGCTATCGTCTTGGTCTTGTATAAAATGTGTAGGAACAGCAGACTCGGACTAGGTAGGATTCCTAAGTACCTACCTACACTACCTAAAATATAATCGATCTGATAAGCCTGATACCATCAGCGGAACTTTCAAAGTTGGAAAGCAATTATGATAAGGAATGCAGACCTCTGTCGTAACTACTCATAAAATTACTTAGAAGTTGCTAGCCGTATGTTGAATAAATCATGGGGGCAATCGCATCAACATCCATTCACCATTGTGCAGTTTAAAAGTTATAAGCGGGCACAAAGACACACGAAAAGCAAAATTGTTTTATACTTTGCATGCTTATACTCGTATTGTGCATGCTTTTCATTGCTTTTACCTACTAGTATCTAACTGTCGGTAAGTATATTTATTCACTGATATAGTCGCGACGACGCGCCCATAACTGTGCACAACGCTGCTTCTAGTAAATGGGCTAAGAATCTTCTTGCAAAACAAAAGTTTTTGAAACATTTTTGAAGTATCCGCGCGAAGTCGTATGTCGCCTGCTTCTCCGTGAAAACTGACTCAGTATTCATTTAAAGGCGCTCCCTCACCGAGAGCATCCGCCTGTAACGTAACAGTTTAGATTCGAGCATTACACCTTATTTTAGAACTACTTATTATTAGTTATTATTAATTATTCTGTGGCATTACATACATTACCTTACATATCTTCCGTGATTTTTCATTATTTTGAGCTCCCGATAAGCAGCAGTATAAGTTTAGTTGTAAACCGTAAAAGCTTTAAACAGTGTTTGAATCTTGAATTGTTACATTACAGACGAATGCACGTTTCGAAGTGACAAGTTGCAACGTAATTTCAATACAGTGAACATAAACTTTTAACAGTTTTAATTTAAAAGTTAAAAAAATCATTATTTTCACTTTTAGCCAATCTTGAACTGAATTTCTCAGGGTCATTAAACCAAATAAACGGCCAGAAATCGACCTTCGATCGCACACTGACTGCATTCCAATCAATGCGCGTTCAATCAAAGTTTACCGATCATCCAGTTATGTAGATCTTATTTGAGCATTTCTCAGAATAATTGCACAATCGACTATGGCCTCTGTCCTATTTTATTCTGTCTGATATAACAGATCATTAATACTTTTTATAAGTTGTCTAGGCAGTAAAACCACTCCACATAAAAAAAAAACAAAAATACATCAATACAATATTTTTTTTAATTAAAATATCAAAACTCCGTTTCACCCAATTGTATAAATAGCGAAGTGTCCCAATCTCAGTATCTTACCAAACCATCGATCTTTATTTGAGTGGACATGGGCATTGCATAAATAACAAATATTATTTATTTATAACCATCTTAAGTCGCAATTCACTTTAAAACGCCCTTTTTGGCATTATTTTATTGATATGTTTTTAATTAATGATTTTAACTTGTCCAGTAAAAAGTTCCATTTAGAAATTCCAGTTTTTGTGACCATAATTTTGGAAAATATCAGAATCAATTGGTACAAACATATTTTAGAATAATGGCAGGACTAGCAAGCTTGGCATCTACCTTGTTAGTTCTTTTAATTATTATGTGTTGTAAGTATGGCTGAGTAATAAAAGTCTGGAATTTGTGTGCTTATCACAATCAACATAAAAATGGTACAATTTTGTTTACGTGTGTTTAGGTACAGGTACCTATTCAATTAAAGGATAAAATATAAAATGATGATATAATTTTAATTATTTTTGAAAATTGGATGAAAAACAGATTAGAGTGCCTCGTTGGTCTAGTGGTCGCAAGCACGTCTACTGAGCATGAGGTCCTGGGTTCGATTCCAGGGTCGGGTAGTGTTATTATTAGGTTTTTCGATTAGGAATTTCTCAGTCGCAGCCATGGAGTCAGAATTTGTGCCTGGTTGATGGCAATTGGCTCGCCCCATATTACATGGGATTTAAACATAACTGGCCAAATGTGTATATACTATTAGGTGCACCTCTGCCTAACCCTTCGGGGATCTCAGGCGTGGTGTTATGATGGTACTCATATGAGGTCCACGCAGATTAATACCTAAGATGATTTTGAGGAAAGAACCACACAGATTCGAGTGGACCTGTCTAACCAGTTCAAGCATATGACAGTTATCGTGCAGCCATGTGGGTAGGCCGCATAAAGTACTCAAACTGTCAAACATTCGTTAAAAACTAAGTGTAAAGAAAGAAAGAAAACGGTAATATTAATAACCTCCTTTTTTAGGGTTCCGTAGCCGAATGGCAAAAAACGGAACCCTTATAGATTCGTCATGTCTGTCTGTCTTTCCGTCCGTATGTCACAGTCACTTTATTCCGAAACTATTTAGACGACGCAGTTGAAACTTGGTAGGTAGATGTATTCTGTGAACCGCTTTACGATTTTTATACAAAAATAAAAACAATAAAAGATACAGATTATCTATATCTGTGGGGACTCCCCATACATGGAAGTGACACAATTTTTTTTTCATCAAACCAATACGTGCGGGGTGTCTATAAAAGGTCTTTAAAAATGACATTGAGGTTCCTGGAACCATTTTTTCTCAAAGTCAATCGATTGACAGATTGACACTTCCAAAGTGGTCAAATGTTTGTGTCCCCTCTAATTTCTAAAGACAAGTGCGAGATTCTGAGAAATTCTGAAAAAATGTAGGATTGTAGAACGTGAAAAAACTTTCAACAAAATTGGTTTAAATAAGATTTGATTGGCCGGTTTTTCTATACTACGTATTACGCTTTATAATATGAGAATAAAGTATAAATATGTACCTTTTAGTTTGTTATGATAAATTTCACATATTTCGCCATTTTTTATCTTAAAATCCTGGTCTACAGCCTGTATATGTCAAAACGCAAGAGTCGGAGGGTTGAGGGCTTTTAGGTAGTGTTCTATTACCACTTAAAGATTATATTATTTACCAAAATTCAGCTTGTTACCAGAGATTTCACTTCTTTGGCCATTTTTTGTCTAAAAAGCCTTAACTAGATGACAATGAAACTTAGAAAGTACAAGCTAAGAATAAGAACTATTCTGGTGACCCAATAGGAACATAAAATAACATCAAATGGCCAAGCTTGGGGTTGAGAAAACATCGGTTTTTTTAACTTGCTTTTTCCCGAGACTTCGCTGGCATTATGGTATATGGTATAACGGGAACCACGGAAACGTCCTGCGTTACTGTCGAGATCGGGTTTGCGCGGTGGATAACATAGTTAACTTTTTAACTTTGCCTTTAATTTACGAAATGAAGTTATTGTTTATTTATAAAATAAAATTTAGATTCTATTAATGTGTAATTTTTTAATTTTCTTGAAAGTGTTTCTAAGCTATAGAAAAATACTTATTTGTCTAGATGTTTTCCATAAATTACGTTTTGACAACAAACAAAATTAACTACAAACATTATTGACTTCAATACGAAATATTATTTCGTATTGAAGTCAATAATGTTTGTAGTTAATTTACGAGTAGACCATTTATTGATGTTATTAATATTTTGTAGTTTTTTGTTCGACGAAGCTCAAACTTGACTCGCTCGTTACTTTTGCGGATAAGGGGTTTTGAATATGGGTGATTGCCATTAATATACAACGTGTAACATAATAAACGCAAGATCTCTCGTGTGGTGTCTCAGACCATGAAACTGAACAACTTTTGTTCTATGACTTTTGGAAATAAATAACTTTTTTTTTAGTTTAACCATACATGTGGATCAGCTGATTGCGTCCGTTCCTATAGAAAGTATTTTTTTGCGAATTTCAAGAACTCGTAGAACAAAAGATGTTTAGTTTCATGGTGCGAGAGACCACACGGGAGGTCTTGCGTTTATTATGTTACACGTTGTATAAAGGGTGTAAATAGACCCTTAACATATCCGAAAGTCACTTCTGTTCACTGTTCTCTCCGTCTTTGCGATCATTTTTTTGTTCTAGACCATACCTGGGAACCTTCTAGTTACGGAGATATTGGGGGTCAAAGTTCCAAAATTTTCACAAGTTTTTTTTTAATAAATTCATTTTAATGTAAGATTTTTACTTTACACACCTCCACGAACCCCGTACTATTCAATCCATCCATCAGCACAATGCTTTAAGTGTTTTCCATCGAGTCCTACCGTGTCACGTGGTTTTTTACTCCAAAAAAAATGTCGATTCCCAGCAATCATTTTTGCGTAAAGTTACTTAATTTGATGTACAGAATGCTTGGTTGACGGATATGTGAAGGGTCTGTTTACACCCTGTATATGTATATTATTTTAAAAATTCTTTCCCGCCGTCGACAAGAATAAGAACTCGACTTTTATAATAACAAAAAAAGAAGGTTCAAATTCATCTTGCCTTTCCCACAAGTAATGATCAAGATTGTTAAAAAATTGTGATTTCGTGTACGAACTCTTAAATATAAAATAAAATATCAAATGTTAGACATTCTTTATGATACTCACAGCGGACAACACTTTCAAGACTCCCTCAAGCGACGTAATGTAATCTTTGTCAGTGTAATATTTACGAAAGATGTGATCTCCCGGCTCGGCGGCAGCTGCAGAGTGCGCCGGCTCCCGCGGCTGCGTCGCCTGCATCCCCTTGGATGTCAACCACTGGCCACTTGCTAATTAATCAATTTGATTATCTATCAATATAAATCACATTAGTCGATAGAGTGACGAGTTTGAAGAAGCACAATAAATTGGAGACTGAATTACCTACGATAGTAGCTTTATCGACACGACCAATCATTATGACATTGATAATAACCTACTCATTTTATTGATAAAAAATATATATAAATCTATTACCCTAAATATGAGCTGCTGCATGAATGGACCTAAAGCGGACTACTGGAAAGTTGAAGTGGGCCTTAGAGTACTCCCTCGTACCCAATAATGTCGGTGGACGGTAAGAACATTAGTCACATCACTGCAGATACTTCCACCCTGTGCCGACTTCACATCGACGTTTAGGAATCCAAATGGATAATCAGGAACACGATTAAACTCGTGGGTACATACATAATATAGAATGGAATAGAAATTGTGACATAACTTTTCGTTGTGTGCAGTGTGCACTATGGCCAACACTTAGAACAATAACTACTCTAGTTATTTTTCTGAGGGCCAACGCACACCGGGGACGACAGGAAAGAGCATTTTATCTGTACCCAACGTAAATTCATACGTAGGTACCTAGTGGTAACGAAAGTAAATCCCTTTGATGCCTTGGGGTCGGTTTCTAAACATCCCCGGTCTGCGCTGGTCTTTAAAAATCATGTAAAGTCTATATTATCTTAATTAATTTCTTGTGTATGTATACCTACGTAGTGTTTGAAGTGATCAAAAGTGAAACAAAAGCAAATATTTGTATAAAACCATATAATTATTATCATTAAAATTTTAAAGTAAAAATGACTCGTACATTATTTAATCGAGATCGTAGAGTAGGTACACAATAAACATCCGTGTTACGTCACATGATCCTGTGGCAACGATTGTGTCGCAGTGTGGGACTGCGCAGGCACCGGCCACCGCGAGTCACACACCGACGATGGGACCAAACAATACTTACATGTGATATGTATAAGACATACAAAGAAATATTAATCGAAAATTGTAACAGAGGTGCGGAAAGGGGCCGCGAGGATAAGCACTCGGTAAGCTCGTGGGAGACCACACATCGGACAGTATAAAATTATTTCCTATTAACAACTTGTATTACATGTCGAACTTTCCCTTAAAACTAACTATAATGTACGCTTACTATTGTATGAACAATAATTATATCATATCATATATCATGCAAACGATTTGATCCATTACAAGCTTACGAGGAAATAAAGTACGCATACACGACGTACGCGCCGTCTATACAACAATTATATGAGTATTAACATAATAATAAATACTTCACTTATAATTTAAAACATTACCCTTCGCATACATTTCGTGTATAGTTAATTAATTACATGATCCATTTTAATATCGCATAAATGACGTATTTAACTTTAGTAAACAATGCGTAGTGGACGAAGAGAAAACCAGGACAACACGGACACGGTCGAAACGAACGCCAGGTAATGGACAACGACTGCTCCCGAACAACCAGACATCGGTATAAAACACGACTAGACCACTAGAAATATTTGTGCAAAAACTAACCGAGGAACCGTCGTCGCTCGTCAAACTCACAAATGATCCATCGCTAACCTATAACGGACTAGAATAAAAATCAGACTTGCGGAAATCATAAAGAGATCGTGCCGGCGCGAGCCGCGGGGCGGGGTCGCGGCCGGCGTACAAAACTATAAAACGGGCCTCATCCGGGCCCGGGCCGCCTAGAAGTCGCTGGCGGGCGGCCTTCACTATAACGGGTCGTCGCGCGACGTGGACGGCACGGCCGGCGCGGGACCCGCCGGCACGGCGCGGTACGCGGCCCGCGCCTCGCCCGAGCGGCGCCTGCGCAGCCAGCCGCGCGCGCCGCCCAGCGCCATGCCCAGCGCCGCCAGCGCGCCGCCCAGCCCCAGCCCCGCGCCCCACACCAGCAGCTGCGCCACGGGCGCCGGCGCCCAGCGGTACTCGGGCGCCGCCAGCACGGCGTGCAGCGTCAGCGCGCCGCCCGCCGCCAGCGACAAGGCGCTCCACACGCTCGTCCACGCGCCCAGCTTGTTCCAGTCCAGCGGCAGCAGCGCGGCCAGGCGCGTCACGTGCAGCACGAGCAGCGCCGAGTGCAGCAGCAGCGAGGACAGCGCCGCCAGCAGCAGAAGGCGCACGCGCGCCGCCAGCGGCACGCGGCCCACGCGCAGCCCCACGCCGGCCCACACGCACGCGCACGCGCCCAGCGAGCACAGCTGCGCACAAACACACACATCGATAGCGAACGCTATGGGACTCCAAAGTTGCGTGTCGTTTAATAATAACCGACGCGCAGCTTTAGCTTTGCTACTACTTCCTATATATGGATTAGGATATAGGATACTTTATCGCGGTTTCTTTTATGCAACTTTTTCGAAATGCCGAACGTTTAACAACCGCTAAGCAGGCGAATCCGCAGGCAAGAGCCAATGATATAACAATAGTTCAAGGAATACTCTTTTCTTACGAGCGCAGTGAGTGAGTCAAGTGTCATTGTACTGTATAAATGCCCTCCTCTGATTGCTACTGGTGCTAGTCAAAGGGCAGCCAAACATGTGTCAGTTTACTAAAGTCAGTGACATTTTAAATTACACAACACCACGCCTAACAGGGCAAAGCCTCTACCCCAGAGGTGTACTAGTACATTCACATTTCGCCATTAAGTTTAAGTCCCATGTAATAGTGGACAAGCCTATTGCCATCAACCAGGCACAAATTGAGACTTTGTGGCTGCCACGAAGAACTTCCTGTTGGAAAGATTACAAACACTACACAATACACACACTTTGCCCACCCTGAGAATCGAACCTGGGACCTCCTGCTCAGCAGTCACTAGGGAGCTGCCAAGACACACGGCACGGTGGCTAGGAGGCTAGGATGCAACAGGAGGATCAGTGGTTAGTGGTTAGCTTACAACGAGCAGCAGCGTGGCGGCACCGCGCGGCGTGAGCAGGTGGCGCAGGCGGCAGTACAGCGGCGCGAGCGGGCGCGGGCGCGGCGGCGGCGCGCGCCGGTACTGCGCGTGCGAGTCCCAGCTGCGCTCCGTCAGCTCCGTGCCGGCCGGCGAGCGCCCGCCAGCGCCCGCACCGCACCCGCTGCCCGCTATCTCGAAGTCCTGATCCCACACCCGTATTACATGTTTAGTATTGCAACAGACCACCCAGTTAGTACGACAGAAGCAGTGCGACACTCAGTGTTTGGCACTAACAATAATCAGACAATATTTTGTCAACATTTAACCTTTTCACCGCGAGAGCATATACGCACGCGCGTGCCCTCCAAGTCAAGCCACAATTTCACCTGCCATTTTGTCACATATTTGTGTCGTTTGGCGTACAGGCCACGCGCTTGCTTATCACGTCTGACTATGGAGGTCAAAAGGTTAAACATAACTAGCTGTTGCCAGCGGCCTAACAATTTCATGGGTTTTCATTTTTTTTGCATAGAACCCTAATCCTTTTTCTAAAATAAAAGCCTAAGTTATTTTTTGTATAACATTAGCTACCTGCCATAGTGATAGTCACTTCAAAATCGATCAAGCCGTTTCGGAGATTAGCCGGAACAAACAGACAAAAATTTAAAAACAAATGTCTTTTTTTTTTTGTTTTATGTACAGTGAGTGACCTAGCCAGAAGGAGGTGGCGAGACGATCTGGAAACGTACCGCGAGGGCTGGTTCGAGGAGGCACAGGAAAAGAGCACATGGAAGAAGTACATAATGACACTTTTAATGTACACATCTTGCTACATCGTTCTCACATAATGTACCATCTCAATATGAATGATGTAACCAAGAGTTTGTAAAAGTATTCTGATTTAAAAGAGTGTCCATGGAGTTTCTTGCCCGTTCTTCTCCATAGAGATCTACGTTGGGGAATGGGCAACTACAGTACTTTCACAGTTTTTATGCCTTGTGACTGGGACTGTAGCTATTGTTGTCTTTGTTTCGACAATTCAAAAGTGCCTGTAACTGGCCTATTTGAAATAAATGCTTTGATTTTGATTTTGAATGTACTTTTATATTAAGTAAAATGCTGTTATTTTGAAATTACAAACAGACACTTCAATTTAATTTATTTGTATGTATTATGTACACCCAACAAAGTTGGTGGTTGACCGCATGTCACCTTTATACCTTCAGTAATTAGGTTGGAAAATGATCACCCACAAACTTTGCCAGCTATATTTCTCCTAACACCTCACACTGACAATTATTGTGTTTTTAAGATGGGAATTTAGAGCAATAGCTAAACTAAGTAAATAGGGCAAAGTGCTTAGATGAACGCCATTGACCTCGAAGATGGTTTGATTTGTTTTTGATTTCAGGTATTGATTTCAATTTTTACTATCCACAGTAATAAAATTGTTTTCGAAAAAAAAACCCTACAGTAATCATAATATACATATGAATGGTACACTGTGAATTTTCAATACCATCCATGTGTACATGCCATGGTAAAGGTGACAAAACCTAGATAAACATGTTCCAGATATGAAACTGCTCAGGATGGGAATACAGCACAAAGAATCGTCAAGTATTGAGAGAAGACCACAAGTATTTTGTTTTTAAGGTGTTGCTCCAAAGAACCACCATAATGCAAAATAGGTTTGTTTTAACTTCACAGCAGTTGTATAATCTAGCTTAAAATTACAGTATAGTGCAGTATGTATTGTGTCAGAAAATTATGATTAATTAATAGATATAATTAAATGGAAATTAAATACTTAACTACACTGTTTTAATGGCAAGAAAATAAAGATTAGAGTACCTAGCTATCTTTATTTTCTTGACATGTTCGGGTATTATTCAAACCCTCTTTCTCTAAGAATTTTGGTGCAGGATGGTGACTGGCAGCTATGCAACTAACCCGTCACATAATACACCATAAACTTGGTAATTTTTTTTCATGACAGTAACTTTTCATTTAGCAAGAATATTTTTAACTATATAAAACCATATAAACTGTTATAAGAGGTTTAATAACAAAAAATGTAAATAATATGCTCATTACTCCAGGGCACTGGCAAATATAAGTGCTGTTAAATTCTATGCAAAGCATGTGGGCACCAGGCTTATGGGGTCACCTGTCGCAGCGCTAGTACCTGCAGATCTTCGCCGCGGCAGCTCGTCGGCTCCAGCTCCCTAATCTCGTCCAGCAGCAGCTCCACTTCGTCTGTCGAGTACAGTTCGCTCACTGACACGTAGCGCGCCGGCGCCGCTTGCATATCACCCGCCGAGTCGCCTACCGCCGAGCGCCTTCGCCCCGGCACTTCCTGTAACCACTAACCACGCTCACGTTATCCGCTCGACTCGTGCAACTTCTACACGCAAAACGCATTGCCACAAACCTTTTCCGCACGTTGGCATTGAGGCTCCGTCCCCTTGTATGTGACCACATAATCCGTAGGCGTAATACAGTTTAATACAAAAACTTTGACCTAATAAACAAAATTCAGTGACGCTCTGTGGCCCGCCATGTTTGTTATCATATTTTTTTTCTTCCGTCAATTCAAGCTTTGTCTATGCCCACCTAATTCGTTCAGAATCGTATGTTTTTAAAACCAAATTATGATATTCTGTTATTTTTCAAATCCTTTTTTTGCTGTTTGAAAATTTTCCAAGTCTACACAAACACAAAATGCCTGTAATCCCCAAGTATTGCCGCAAAACCGCGCGAAACAGAATGGATACGATTTTTTGCACAAAGCACTATTGGAAAGAGCTTTTCAAGGCAAACCTTTAGTACTAACACGAATTTTAGCGGTTCACAGTCCATTCGGAGTTCATCATCAGCCTATAGCAGTCCATTGCTGGACATAGGCCTCCTAAATCGCACGCCATTCAACTCGATTTTCAGCAACTCTCATCCAGCCACCCTGCGAAGATCGTCACTCCACCGAGCCTGAGGGCGTCCCACCTTACGTTTGCAGATTCGCGTTCTCCACTCAAGAACACGTCTACCCTAACGGTCATCGGTTCTACGGCTAATATGACCGGCCCTTTGCCACTTTAGCTTAATTATTCTGTGAGCTATGTCGACAACTCTGGGTCTCTGTCGGATCACATCGTTCCGGATGCGATCCCTCAGAGAGACTCCAAGCATAGCCCGTTCCATAGCTCGCTGAGCGACCTTAAATTTATGGACCAGCCGTACTGTGAGTGTCCACGTTTCGGCTCTGTAAGTCATAACAGGCAGGACGCACTGATTGAAGACCTTAGTCTTTAGGCTCTGTGGAATATTCGACGAGAAGACCCGGCGAAGGTTCCCAAATGCTGCTCAGCCCAGCTGGATTCTTCTGTTAGCCTCCCTCTCAAAGTTGTTCTTACCAAACTGCAGAGTTTGCCCGAGGTAAACATATTCTCGAACAACCTCGAGAGGACCACCATTGACAACAACAGGTCCTGGGGTGACGTGTTCGTTGAACATAACCTGGGTTTTGTCCAAGTTCACCCTGAGACATTGGTCTCACTCTCAAGTATTGAAGAATCAACTAGGCCATCCAGCATCTGCTGCAAGTCGTGCAGCGATTCAGCCAGTATGACGATGTCATCTGCAAATCTCAAATGTGAGATGTACTCGCCGTTGATGTTTATGCCACGTCCTTCCCGTTTTAGCGTCTTACACACATCCTCCAGTGCGTTGGTGAACAATTTCGGGGAAATAACGTCCCCTTGCCTCACCCCCCGACGCAATGGGATATGCTCCGTTTGCTGGTTTTGGCTTTGGACGGTCATTGTGGCGTTCTCAAAAAGACTTCTCAACACTTGGATGTATCGCCAGTCGACTTAGCATCGCTGCAGTGACTCCAGAACTGACCAGGTCTCGACAGAGTCAAAAGCCCTCTCGTAGTCCACAAATGCAAGACACAGCGGCCGATTATACTCTTCGGACTTCTGTATGATTTGCCGCACTGTGTGTATGTGGTCTATGGTGCTGTTTCCTCCTCGAGACCCGGCCTGCTCCGGTGGCTGGAAGTCGCAGAGTCTTCGCGCTAGACGATTCGTGATGACTCTTGAAACAGCTTATACACGTGGCTAAGGAGCGAAATTGGTCTATAATTCTTTATTGTGGTCCTGTTTCCCTTTTTAAAGAAAAGAACGACCAAACTCCTTCTTGACGCTTCTGGAGTTCTCCCAGAGAACAGGACCGAGTTGAAGAGCTCCCGAAGCTCTCTTAAAACAGGACTACCTCCCGCTTTCAGGAGCTCAGTCGTTAATGTCGTTATCCCATCCTCGCCAGGGGCTTTTCCATTCTTAAGCTGTCTAAGAGCCGCCTTGATTTCGTCTTGGCTGACTTCTGTGAAATGGCGGGTTAAGGTGGCTCTGGAATCCTCAGTTTCGGGATCAGGTCGAGATGCATGCGATGCATACAACTGGCCTTAGAAGTTTTCGACTTCCGAAAGAATCTCGGGCTTCGAAACAACGATATCCCCACTAGATTTGGTTAACTTCGTCAGGTGGCTCCTCCCGAGTGATTGGACGAACACTTTCGACCCCCGATTTTGCTCAATCGCTTTTTCTATTGAGCGTGTGCTGGAGCGTCGAAGGTCGCGTCGTACCAATTTTCTAATTCTATTATTGAGTGCCTGTAGTTCTGACGAAGTGATGGGTGTGTTTTCACGTCGTTCCGTCATAAGCTCCAGAGTCTCCTCCGAAAGTTTGGACTTCTTGCCCGTAGCCGTATTTCACAAAAACGCGTCCATTCCTCCCTGAGAATTTCCACCTTTAGTCGAGCGCCTGGTCAACGTCATTTGTGGTTTTCACGGCCGCGAATCGGTTCTTCAGATCTGACTGGAGCGCTTCAGACCCTAGGATGGTTTGGAGCATATTTGGACGGAGCTTAGACTTCATCAAGCGGGTTCGCTCCAGCTTGAAATTAATATTCAGTGTGCCACGAACAAGTTTGTGATCGCTACTGGTGTTCAACCTGTTGATAATGATAACCGAGACATCTCTGAATATATGCTTTTTATCCGCTATGATAAAGTCTATCTCATTTTTTGTCATAGTGTCGGGGCTTCGCCACGTCCACTTCCTTTGGGACTGTTTCTTAAAGAAAGAATTCATCACAAAGAATTCATCACCTTCTCAAGGAAGTTGACAAGCAATCATAGGGGGCAACCCCTATGATTTCTGCTGCCAAACCCGTAGGATCCTACTACTGATTCACTGAAATTTTGTACTCCCACTTTAGCGTTAAAATCCCCCATAACAACGTAGTAGTGGGCCTTAGTAGTGGAGTGCAAGGCCTTGGAGATGTCCTCAAACATTTCCTCCACCACGTCGTCCGAGTGTGCCGAAGTCGGTGCGTAGACCTGAACAACCTTGAGGCTATACCTCTCGGTTAGCTTCACAATGAGGTACGCTACCCTGTTCGAGACACTAAACACTTCTACCACGTTGTCACAAAGGGATTTGTGTACCAGGAACCCAACTCCGCCTTGGGAAAGCTGGTCTCCCTCTCGAAAATACATCAGGTGGCCCGATTCAAGGGTTATTGTGTCCTCTCCCTCTCTTCGGATTTCACTCACAAGGGTAACCACACAGTAGGAATTTTCCTGGACCTTGCCAAAGCTTTTGACACAGTTTCCATTCCAATTCTGTTGCGCAAGCTTGAGATCATGGGTGTAAGAGGCACCCAGCTGAAAATATTCAAAAGTTATTTAGAAGATCGTTCCCAGTGCGTAAAGATTGGCGATGTTGTCAGCTCTGTTAAAAAAAAATACATTTTTGGGTGTTCCCCAAGGAAGTATTCTAGGGCCCACTCTGTTTTTGATCTACATAAATGACCTTTGCAATCTTAAGCTAGAGCATGGCACTATTATAACTTACGCTGACGACACTGCTTTACTTTTTTCGGCTGACTCAGAAAATGAAGTCTACAATTTTTCGCAACACGGCTTTAATATTGTAAATAAATGGCTTCAAAATAACTCACTAACTCTAAAAGCAGAGAAGACAAATTACATTAAGTTTTCGATGCACAACTACAAGCACATATCGAATATCCCCTCAGCGTTGCATGCTCACTGTTGCCCAATTCCTGCAGATAGCCAGTGTAAGTGTCCCAAGATTAAGAAGACTGATAAAAAAAATACTTGGGTATTATAATAGATGAAACCCTTTCCTTCAAACAACATATGGAAGCTCTAAATAGTAGAATTCGTAAGCTGATATTCGTATTCAAAAAGCTACGATTTATTACAGATCCAAAAATACTTAGACAAGTATATTTTGCTCTTTGTCAGTCAATTCTGACCTACTGTATTACTTCATGGGGTGAATTGGGGTGGGACGAGTAAAACTCTATTACTCTCTACTTAGCTCAAAGAGCAATTCTCAAGGTGGCTACTTGCCACCCTTTCCTTTTCCCCACTAACCTCCTGTATAAATCTTGTGAAGTACTAACAGTTCGACAGTTATTTATTATGAGCACTGTACTAAAACAACACGCAGCACTTCCATACAGCACTGAATTTACTAAAAAAAGACGGAAAGATTTAGTTTGCCCTCAAAAAAGTACAAAATATGCTTTCACAGCGAAGTTTTATATGTACCTCGGACCACTAGTATATAACAGGCTAAATGAAAAAGGAAACATCTACCCTTTAAATCACAGTAACTGCAAGAAAACCCATAAGGAAGCTCTTCAAACTATGTCCTATGAAGATACAGAGAAGTTATTACTAGTGCTAAAGTAAATATTGTTCATATTATTGTTATTTTTTAATTAGTTAACTAAGTTAAGATATTATAATTGTATATACCTTTTTTTACATAGGTTCCAATAAGTTTAATATGATATGTGATTATTTAATCAATTGATGTTACCCCAATCGCCTGAAACACAGGATTACCTAGTTCAGGCACACATCATGGCAGAACTTGACTAAGATTTAAGAAAAACTGTAAATGTTGTACCTTATATTTTTTAATAAATTTTATTATTATTACTCAACCCAAGAATGTGCCACTTTACTCTTTCGAGTTCTTCCTCCAGCTGCACTAGATGTTCGTCGAGCCGTAACGTGCGTCCATTGTACGTGGCCAAGGTCAGTTGGGTTTGGCGGCCATTCGTAGCCCGGGGATTTTTAGCACCCCCTTTTTTTTTTTTTTTTCGGTTGGGAAGTCATCAAATGACCCCCCCCCCCCACTCTGGGCGGAGCGGAAGGGAGTGTCAGACTTGTACTGACTAAAACCCATCCATGTTCCTTCTTTGCCCTTTGTGTTCCAGGGCCACGGTATCTCTTTCGAACAGTCCCGCAGCCCTGGCAGGCATCGGCCCTTGACCCCTACATCGTTGCTGACATCTCTTTGAGGCGCGCGTGGAACACGAACGCGCCGTCGACACGGCTCATTGTCATAAGACGGCCGGACGGCGAGCTAGCCCATAGCTCGCCGTCCACAGGCCCGCGTCTACGGTGGCCGGGAGCCACAACGTGACCCCCGACGCCCAGGGCGTCTCCCGCGGCGGCTGGGACGTGAGGTTCTTTCCCTCTCCCGCCACCTCTTTCACTACCATGACTGCTTTGCAGAAGGAGGTGACGGCTTCCCATTCCCTCTCGCTACGGACCATGGCATGAAACAGGGCCGGACGCGAGAGATCGCCGCCGCCAATCGCCGCTACGAGAACACGACGTTGCTCCGCCCAAGCGGGGCCGACCTCCACGGTGTGCTCCACCGTGTCCTCCAGACGATCCTCGCAATGGAAACACCCGGGCGTTTCCTCCCGCCCGATTCGGTGCAGGAACCTCCCGAAACAACCGTGTCCGGTGAGGACCTGCGTCAGGCAGTAGATGGGCGCCGGGGCGCATCTCTAGCCACTCCTCAAAGAAGGGACTTATCGCCACTATGGTGGCGTGCCCTACCAGGGTTGCGACAGTCGCTCTCTCCATGTCGCCATGAGATCACGCCGGAGGTCTGTCCGCCGAGCGGCAATTTGCCGCGGCAGTGGAGTTTCCCCCCGACTTAGTGCCTCCGTGCGCCATTCGTAAAGGCGCGCGAGGACTATCGCCTACAGATCCCAAGGCGGCAATCCGGCAAGGAGGCTAGCCGCCTCGCTGGAGATGGTGCGGTACCCCCGGATTAGCCTTAAGGCAGGCTTCAGGTAGTGGGCGGCTTGCCGCCACAAAGAGCGCGCCCACACCGGGGCCACATAATCCCATCCCCCTTACGGCTGGTTGTACGGTTTCTTTTTCTAGAGACTTTTGTGAAATCTTGCAAGTTGTACCAGAGCTTCCTTGCGGATAGGCAAATTCAATTCTAATCCCTGATAAAATTTGATGTTCAAAGTGTCTTCTTTTACTTTGACTTTGATCAGACGACGTCAATGCATCTTTGAATAGAAAACAAAATTGGTACTCAAAACTATTTAAAAAGGACGTTTTTTTTTTTTTAAATAGGGACTGGCGAATCACAAGCAACATTCCCACCTTTTGTCTTCCCAACTTAGTTGGGGTCGGCTTTAAGTCGTGCAGTGGCATTTTACATCGAGCGTATCTGACCTCCTCAACTCATTTACTGGGTAATAAGATACGCCTTGATACGGTTGTCAGACTTTCGGGCTTCTACCCGTATTGATTGTTAACCTTTTTACCGCCAACGTACAGAACGCGATGCCTCGCCAGCGCCAAGCTATAAATATATAACGAAGTATACAGTAAACAGTAGTGATAAGGGTATCGTCATATCGATGAATGAGATTTAGTATTATATAGCCGCATTGTGTGAGTACTATGTAATAGAAAGCTGTCATTCGCGGGAAACCTACGTCTTTTCTTGACTTGAATGTGCCCTGGCGGCTAGGAGTGTGTCATGCTCACTCAAATGTCTTGCTGATGGTGGCGCGTGTGTCGGATCATTTAGTTCCCTTCAAAATGGTTGAGTTGAATGGTGCTGATACATGCGTCATGTTCGTGAACGGGCGCTGTCAGTTGTGACTGGTCATCTCTTGGTTGCCAAGGCTTATTTGAATTGATTATTTTATTTTTGAATTGTTTACTATGGACACTTAACGTACACATCTTGCTACATCGTTCTCACATAATGTACCATCTCAACATGAATGATGTAACCAAGAGTTTTTAGAAACATCGAAATTATTTTTGTTACACTTACACATAGGGAATGCAATCCGGACTATCCGTAATCCGAAAAATCCGGATATCCGCACATTTTTACTAGACTTCCAAATCCGGATTTGAAAATCGAATCCGGATTTTCTGAATAATAAGAAATTGTAATTCAGGGGCTGCTTTATTCAGTCGAAAGCCTGAAACTGATATTCCCAGTTTAGTGTTTTTTCCGCAGCAGGAATTAAGTGTAACCGAATTCGCAGCAGGTTAAACGCACTTTAGATGCTTTATTATTTTTGAGGTCACATTTTATGTGTCAAAAGAAAACATAGTTTTTTTTTGTTGCTATATTTATGTTGGTTAAATTGTTCTGTTGTTTAATAATTTGACAAGAAGGCTATTATTTTTGTTTTCCAGTTTCTTTTAATTTGTACCTATTGTAGTGGCCTACAAGCATACGTCCGGCCGCCACCGAGCGCCGCGGCTCACTGGAGCGCCCGGCTGCGCGCGCGCCGCCGTCGCCGCCGCCGGCGCGCACTCTCAATGGTTCATGGTGTGGGAGCGTATACAGTGACGTCATGAGCTTGTTAACTGCGCCGCGTTCATCGCTTGACTGAGGCAAAAGATGTGGCGGGGCGCTTTTATACTCCGCGCGCGTTGTCTCATTTCCAAAGTATTTTGGTTTTGTGTAGCTTGTCTGTGATTGGTTTTCATTGATTGCTAGGCCAACCACTAATTGCACATTGTATTTTTAGTTTATAAGTAGTACATAAGAAAATAAACGTGTGGATTTATTACCATAAAATCGAGTATCATTTTATACCTCACGATTACAACTAAACTATTAATTATTTTATTAATGTTACTCACCACGCGAGTCACAGACTGATTTTTTTTAATAAGAATAAGTATTATGTTGATTAAGTGAAGTTGAACTGTTTTGTTACTTTTGTTATGTTTAATAATTTGACAAGGAGTCTATTTGTCCTTTTATTTTTGTTCTTCAGAGTTTATTTTAATTTGTACTTGTCGTATATGTCAGGATTTATTTCGTAAGGCTCGTACATCATGTGGGCAGACGATGGGTTTCGTGCTATGAAAACACACTGGGTGCGATACACTGTTTCTAGCAAAACTAACGAATTACTTGATATTACACGGAGCACAATGAATCGGGTACAGTTCCAAGACGTCTCAACTCCACCGCGATCAGACATTGACTGTCGCCCTCGCCTCGAGCTGAACATCAGGGCTCTGTAGAAGCACGCTGTGGTGTGGGTAGACTGGAAAGTAGGTCGCGTCATGTCACCAGTGCCCACTGACGCGTTTTCCGATTCATTTTATGTCCGTATCCGACATACTTTTTAATTATGTAACTAACGTTACTCAGCTTGCGAGTCACAGACTGATTATTTTAATAATAAAAATATTATGTCTATAACACCAAAATTATGGTATTTAATTTGAATAACTTCAAATAACAAAAATTAAAAAAGTCATATATTTTTAATTTTCCTGTGTTTTTATTTTAACCCATTAACACAAATGTAAGAAAAATCATATTAATAAACAAATATGGGTAGATTTATGTATGTTCATGAAAAATCCGTAAAATCCGGATAATCCGGATTGGACCAAAAATCCGTTCTTAAAAATCCGGATTTTAAAACAGAACGGATTTGCATTCCCTAATTGAAAGTGTGTGCAAGGTGCATTGATTTTTTATAAGATTAAGTTCTAGCTCTAAAAACAACAGTTTGTGTGTTAGTGATTGTTTTAACGTGTTTTCACAATGAGTGACAGTACTCAAGATAAAAAAAAGAAATTATCTGGTTATCAGAATTTAATAAGGAAAAGAAAACAAGAAGAAGAACGTGATAAAAATACAACTAAAATAAGTAAATATTTGACGGCTCTACCATCCACTTCCAAAGAATCATTAGAGACAGAAACCAGTCATTTTATCGATGAAGATGTTGTAAAATCTGATTCAAAAAACGCTTTAGGTACTTGTTTTTTAAATACTAATAAAAAAACATAAGTTGAAACATGAAGATTCGTGAAAAAAGAGGCGCTTCATAGGTTTCGCACACAGGCGCTGTGGGGGTCGGCGCGGCCCTGCTCCAGCTAGGTTTAAAGTTTTCATCAAGCTGCATGAAATGAGCCGAAACACGACACAGCTGCTGTTAACTGTTGCGGACCTCTTGCAACTGCCTTCCGTCTCCATCGTCGAACCTTCGATGACAGTCATACTCCAGGGCAGGTCAAAAGTTCTCACCGAGGTGCATGAAATGAGCCCAATAACAATACAGCTGCTGTAAAATGTTGAGGACCTCTTGCAACTGCCTTGCGTCTCCACCGTTAGACCGTCGATGCTGTCATCGACGGTCTAAAGATGGAGACGGAAGACGGTCAGAAAATGGACTCAAAAGAACAACGCCATCTATCGAGTACGAAGTTAAGCTGCAAAGCGTGCATGTAATGCATGCAAAGGAATCGAACACACACTATAGGCCATGTAAATTTTCAAAGCAGCGTCATGTATGTAGACTAATCTAGAGTACCTTTTGCTATGATAACTTAAAAAAAAACTGGCCAGTCGATTTAAAAGTTATCTTGTGAGCACATTTTTATTAATTAG
Organism: Noctua comes; assembly: GCA_963082995.1. Classification (NCBI taxonomy): domain Eukaryota; kingdom Metazoa; phylum Arthropoda; class Insecta; order Lepidoptera; family Noctuidae; genus Noctua; species Noctua comes. The sequence goes on from OY720282.1 coordinate 440,987, forward strand.
TACCATTTTGGTTCAATAGATGTCGTTGCATGTTGCATATATAATGATGATAAGTTCTTCTTGAACACTTTAAATTCATACATTGATAGAGAGCACCAATTACAATCAAACAAAAACTTAAACCTTCTCTAAGTTATGCACAATATTTGTGCATTGAATCTAACCACATGGATTTTATAATTTACACGTGATGTTTTACCAAAAAAATACCCGGAGACACTCATATATCTTTTGATAGAGAGCACCGATTACAATGAAACATCGTTTGAATGGTTAAAAAAAACTAAAAGTATGTATAAAACTATTTGGTAATGATTTGGAAATCTTAAAGCTTTAAAAAAATCAACATACCTATTTACAAAAGTGAAAACCGGCTGAGGATTGAACTTGCACCATAGTAATTATTTTTGAAATCTTACAGTATTAAAAAAATCAAAATATACAAAAACAAAATACCTTAGCTGAGGCTTGAACTTGCGAACAACTGTTCATAGGGCGGCCGCTGACACCTTTGGGCTACTTACTTCGGTGACAAATGGTCTAAAATAGCTGTTATATTCTAATGCATGCCATGACAGTTGTCAGTTGTCAAACAGAGGAATATGGACGTAATGTAATATTGCTCATCCACCTAAGTTGTTAGCGTGATTATATAACCTATAGCCTTCCTCGATAAATGGGCTATACAACACTAAAATTTCAATTTGAACCAGTAGTTCCTGAGTTTAGCGCGTGTGATGTGATACAAAGTGACAGTGGGACCAAGTCGCATAACCGTAATTTTACTTTTGGATCTCTTTAAATTCAAATATCTTTTGATAGAGTGAACCGATTGCAATAAAACAAAAACTAAATGTTACCTCAAGTTACGCACAATTGTTGAGTATAAAAGTTATCTACATTGCATTCGTACACAAGACACAACTATTTGGTTTACAGTTTATATGTGTGGGTGAAGTCATAGTTATGCACACAAACACAAAATAAAACGAGCGAGCTCAGTTTTTATTAGTGTGCGTGTGGCACATCATCATTACCATATACCAATATATAGTCATCATTCACTTATGATGCTGAAGGAGATATAATATTTTGCATGATGTTACTGTAGCAATCCTGGCACAATGGCTATAGTCTTTGGTCACTGAACGAGAAGTCGTAAGTTCAAATCATGCATGCAATAGTATATTCTTTTTCTTTTTGTATTCATTATTTTGTTAAAACATTACTTAAAGTAGAATTTATAACGATTCCAACGTTTGAGACAAACATTGAACTCTCAGGCTATTTGATTTTGACTGTTTAGACAACAACTACCGACAATTTAAAAATATTGTTTTCAAACACCTTCATTTATAAAAAATGAGCATTCTTAGTTGTCAATCTACGAGTATTTGCATTACTGATTTTATTGATTACTACTCTTGGGCATGTGTGTGGTTTTATTTCTGTGGATCCAACCATGCAACATTTATCAATGTTCAAAGAGGTGGAAATCGTTGTTTTGGATGAGCAAAACGTATCTATATTATGTGAAATTGTGAGTGTAAATGTGGTGCTGCCTAACAAACGATGGGACACTTTATATCGTGTCCTGCCTGTTCTGTTGTTTGCTCCTGTAAAATGCATCACAGGACGCTACTGAAAGAGCCAAACTCGTCGCCAAATTTTGGGCTGACTCAATTGAATTGTTATCGATTAGTGTATCGATGAGAAGAAGTGAAATTACAAGGCGCTTAATGATATCGGTGAGTAACAGTTAGATATTACGTTGATATTATACCTACTTCACTTTAACTAACTCCTCTATTCTCTTTATTCCTAGTAAACATTGAAAGGGATGTTTACTAGGAATAAATAATTAATGTAACTTAAGTGCAATACCTACCATAGTTATAATAATATATTATCATAACTGAATTATTATAGTTTCTTTTTTTTTAATTTGTAATCGTATGATGATTATGATAAAATTAGCTTGGTCTAAAATTAGCTTGATCTAGCCTTTAGACAGATTAAAGAAAAGTCTTTGAATAACGTAAATAAAAATAGATTATAATGTTTGCTAATGTCAGTGTATATCTTATATTTATGTATTGTGTTATTATAAGTAATATTAATTAGGTATATAAAAGTATATTGAATAAACATAGTGTATATATAGTATAAAAATATAGTGTTTATTTATTATAATATTAGCTATTATTATAAGTATTATAAATACTGTTTTTATCCACAGGGGAGAACCGTGCAGTTATGGGTCCGCCGATATGCGTATTTTGGAGACGTAGAACATCTTAGGCCAAAACCAAAGGCAAATTCATCGACTCGACACTACGACATCGTGGCAAGGCACAAAGCTGATCCCTTCTTGTCCACCCGCATAAAAGTGTGCTTACAAACTGTGAGATCTCATGAGCAGAAGGTTACAAGGAGTAATAGAAAACGAAGGATTGCCGACTCATTATTAGTCGAATTTATTTTAATTAGTAGACGAATATGAATCTTATTTTTATGCAAATAATATTCATATTTGTTAAGCAAATTAGAACAAATACAAAACTTAGTAATAAGTAGGTAGGTATAAAACTTTTTTTTTAAAACCACAACTCGTAAATTATTGAAAGTATGGTGAAGTGATGTTATTGTTATGCGGTTAGAAGTTGTCATAATTTCTTACTATCTAACATGTTGATTCACTTCACCTCTAATTTTACTTTGATTCAATTTATATACCTACCTACTTTCACAAATTGTTTACGTCAATCCTTACCAATAAAAAACTTTGTCTTTGTCAAAAAAACAGGTAAACAACAGTGTATTAAATCATTGTATCGGCCACACAAGTTTTTTTTTTCTAACATACAGCCCCCACCAAATTGAACCTTAAAATAACCAATATAAGGAACATATTGGAAGAAACGAGACGGATAATTTGCTAATGACCCAAGCGATAAGCTAAGCAAACAATACCAATGTTTATCTAATAAAAAAATCAAATTATTTCATTGGTTATATTTAATTACTTTTTACTTTTTGCTTGAGTAATTTTATTGGCCATAAAATAAATTTATTAAAAAACAAAAAGTAAAAAGTAGCAAAATAATTCCTCAGTTGGGTTCGAACTAGGGAATGCAAATCCGTTCTGTTTTAAAATCCGGATTTTTAAGAACGGATTTTTGGTCCAATCCGGATTATCCGGATTTTACGGATTTTTCATGAACATACATAAATCTACCCATATTTATTTATTAATATGATTTTTCTCTTATTTGTGTAAATGGGTTAAAATAAAAAAAGGAAAATTAAAAATATATATTATGACAGAGAATGGAGTAGGAGGACGCTAATCCCAAATATCGGCGCCATCCGTCATTCCGCCATATTGTCTTCGTGTGACATGATTCTTTTGTTGATAGATAGGTAGTTGGGTAGTTTAAATCACACACAATACTTGACTCAAACTTCAAACGTTTATTTCTATTAAACCATTTACAAGTTGAGCCACCCGTTCGCAAACATGATTGTTCATAAGGAGAAGAACGGGCTAAGAAACTCCTTACACACTCTTTTAATTCGTGTTACAGTTCTCATTTACACAACGTAATATTGTTCACTTCAAAAACCACTTCTTTTCTATACTTCAATTGTTTTCTAATCGCGAGCTAACTAACTCCACCTCTCGTTGTACCTACGCGTGTTCTCTCTGTCCGGGCGGAAGTACCACACCGCCGGTACAGTAATTTATAACATAGTAAGTTCATTAAACCTTACAAACAATACTAGAATACTTCACAATTAATTACTCTAATAATTAAACGATGCCAATATTCATAAATGCAAAGGCATTATTGAGTTAAAACTAATTAGTGGCTTCATTACTTTTTACAACAATGGGATCTTGCTTAAAACCATTTCTCGCAGATCAAAGGATTTAATACAAACAGGTCTTTCACTAATACATTGCTCTGTAAAATAATCTTGTTACTTTTTAGTTTGTAATTAGTTACAGAAACTGATTTAGTTGTAGTTTCAAATTATAAATTGAGTTATTGATCATTAAAATCGTATTCGGCGCCATCTTCCACAATATTGTGGGATGTTGCCTCAAAACAAATCTTAGTGTTAAATGTGCAATTGTTAAAATCCCAATTGTCAAATATTTGCTTGTCTTAATTTTAATTATAGTTCTAGCTAGACTTTCGTTTAATAAATTAATCTTCAGAAGATCTTATCACGAGTTCGTGATAAGATCTCAGTACTAGTTAATACAGAGACCATTAGATGGCGCTTATCTCTTCTGTCAATCGATACAGGTCATTGTAATAATTGTTCTTGGAACCCACAGATGGCACGATCAATATTATGATGGATGAGACATTATAAGTTGGTTATTAATTAAATTAACTAATATTCTTAGCAGATAGACGCTCTTGCGGCGACATATATGATTTCTTTTAAATTTTTGTTATTTGAAGTTATTCAAATTAAATACCATTGTTTTGGTGTTATAGCCATAATATTCTTATTATTAAAATAATCAGTCTGTGACTCGCGTGCTGAGTAACGTTAGTTAAATAATTAATAAGTATGTCGGATCCGGACATAAAATGAATCGGAACGCGTCAGTGGGCACTGGTGACATGAGGCGACCTACTTACCAGTCTACCCACACCACAGCGTGCTTCTACAGAGCCCTGATGTTCAGCTCGAGGCGAGGGCGACTGTCAAATGTCTGATCGCGGTGGAGTTGAGACGTCTTGGAACTGTACCCGATTCATTGTGCCCCGTGTTATTGTGTTAAGTTGTAATCTCAAGTAATTCGTTAGTTTTGCTAGAAACAGTGTATCGCACCCAGTGTGTTTTCATAGCACGAAACCCATCGTCTGCCCACATGATGTACGAGTCTTACGAAATAAATCCTGACATAAACGACAAGTACAAATTAAAATAAAGTCTGAAGAACAAATATAAAAGGACAAATAGACTCCTTGTCAAATTATTAAACATAAAAAAGTAACAAAACAGTTTAACTTCACTTAATCAACATAATACTTATTCTTATTAAAAAAATCAGTCTGCGATTCGCGTGGTGAGAAAATTAATAAAATAATTAATAGGTACAAATTAAAAGAAACTCTGGAAAACAAAAATAATACCCTTCTTGTCAAATTATTAAACATAACAAAACATAAATTTAAAACATAAATTTTGCAACAAAAAAAAACTATGTTTTCTTTTGACACATAAAATGTGGCCTCAAAAATAATAAAGCATCTAAAGTGCAGTCGTTTAACCTGCTGCGAATTCGGTTACACATAATTCCTGCTGCGGAAAAAGCAACCTCTGATTCGACGTTTTTAAGGGGGAATGCACTGAAAATGCTTGTAAGCGGCCTCCATGTATCGTCCTCGTGAACTACTATCCTCGAATAACGCCATTTGCACCATTCGCACTAAACTGGGAATATCAGTTTCAGGCTTTCGGCTGAATAAAGCAGCCCCCGAATTACAATTTCTTATTATTCAGAAAATCCGGATTCGATTTTCAAATCCGGATTTGGATGTCTAGTAAAAATGTGCGGATATCCGGATTTTTCGGATTACGGATAGTCCGGATTGCATTCCCTAGTTCGAACTCGCGTCGTCGAGGTTAGATCACTAGCTAACGCAAGCGCTTACACCAATCGGCTATGGTTACCATGTAAGGGTGCGTCCACATCTGGCGAATGTGCCGCAAATGTGCAGCTCGCGAGCCGTTTGCGAACTGCACGCGTGCATTTAATGTTCATACGCAGCCCCTGCGCCGTCCGCGCGCCGCTCGCGCGCATTCTACGCGCCGTACTTGAGCGGCGCAGGAGGTGCGCGCGTGCCGGTCGCGATGCACCTCACAAATTCAAGCAACTTCACAACTGAGGCTCAAGTTCACGCGTATGTGCGCACGAGAAGCGCGCGCGCTGCACGCGCGCCCCTCTCGAGCCTTGCTAGGGTTGCACTAGAGCGGCGCACCAAATATGGCTGTAACCGCACGCGCGCAGCTCGCGGACAGCTCGCAAACGGCTCGCGAGCTGCACATTCGCGGCACATTCGCCAGATGTGGACGCACCCTTAAGTTAGTATAAAATGTTGAGCTTTATTGTGAACCCGTTTATATTATTTTTACCAGTGTACCCGACAAGCGTAAAGATAAAAAAAATAAACCCCGTGTAAGGTACAATATGTTTACTCACACAATAATAATGAGCGGCTGTATGAATATTACCGGCTCCTACAGCAAGCCAAGTTAATTTAATTTTGTGTTTGTGTGCGTAACTATGACTTCACCCACACATATAAACTGTAAACCAAATACTCGGGTCTTGTGTACATTTTACGTGATGCCCGAACAAACAAACAGACAAACAGACAAAAATTCTAAAAATGCTGGAAATGGGTTCTGTAAGTTCTGTTGGTTGTCCTTTAACACCCTTGCTATTTTTTTTGGAAATATTTTCGATGTACAAAAACGACTTCGCTACAGATTTATTATATGTATATATAGATTTTACGAATATAAATAAACACTGATTAAATATTTTCATATTTGTTTTATGTCACATTATCCCTAGTAAGAAATATCAGTATAAATTATAAATATCAAAGGACCGAAAACATAACTCCATTAGAAGTCTTAAGCCGCGTCCCCACTAGGGCCGCGTCCCCACTAGGGCCGCGCGGGTCCGTGAGGCCGAGCCTCGTGAGTGTGGACGTGAGCGAGGCCTGAGCCGCGCGGCCAGCCTCGCGCAACCCGATGGTCGTCGGTCTACTTCAAAGAAAGTCGCGCGGCTCTGGGTAGTGGGAACGGGCCGCGCGGCCTGTCAGTGCGCTAGAAACGCCAAAAACGTCATCGCCGCGGTTTATTTCTTATTTGCGCTGCGGTGCTTATTACTATGAATGCTGCTAAAGCTAAAAGCACGTCCTCTTCTTCATACATCTCAAAAGAAACTGCCCGTAAATCTCTTTAGAGTCTGTGGCATCTGCGCAAGGTGAACCGCGCGGCTCGCGTTGCAAAAAAACAGAAAAGTCTCGCGAGGCCCAGCCGCGCGGCCCAAAAAACGAAGTACATCTCTACCTATTTGTTTCATGACGTCAAAATCAAAATCAAAATCAAAATATTTTATTTCACATAGGCCTAGATGGGCACTTATAAAACGTCGACAAAAAGGTGCACGGTTCGGGTTGGTCGTTTCCTATGGAGAAGAACCGGCAAGAAACTCCATGGTTACTCTTTTCAAATCATTTGGTGTTACAGTATTATGGATACAGCATTTGTACTTAAGTATGGGGGGACAGCGTAGGCAGCGTAGGTCATTTTTTGACTTCAAGTCCTTGGCGCTCAGAGCACGATAAATTCAATTGTGATTAGGGATGTCTTCTATGGTATTTCTTCCTTCTATTTTTGTCTACTCACATGTTTTTTTAACGTTACGTTTTTTTCCGTAGGTATCTAAGCGGAAGAATTTTCACTGTATTTAAGGTGCTTTTCGCCGTGTTTTTCGAAGTGTAAAGTAAGTATGTATTTAAATTATAACACATTTGAAGCAGTGTACCTATCACAGCACTGTTTTTAAAGCTTTGTCTTTGTTAAACTTATACTGTGACTTACGGTATATCTTCCGTGATTGTTCATTATTTTGAGCTCCCGATATTTCGGCGCTGTTGCAAGCGCCATGATCGCGGGTTGACTGGAGAATGCGGGTGGATGGAAAATAAATCGTTAAGAGCAGACAAATCTATCTACCCTCTTTCTTTGAAACCTGGTGATACTGTGTGTTTTGCCGTGACTTAGTGTCGAGTTCCAGTAGTGCACGTAGCAAAAGACAAAGAAAGAGGGTAGATAGATTTGTCTGCTCTTAACGATTTATTTTCCATCCACCCGCATTCTCCAGTCAACCCGCGATCATGGCGCTTGCAACAGCGCCGAAATATCGAGAGCTCAAAATAATTAACAATCACGGAAGATATCCCGTAAGTGACAGTAAAGTTTAGTTGTAAACCGTGAAAGCTTAAAACAGTGTTTGTCTCTTTTCTTTTCTTCACTCATGTAACGGTAGCGTTTACCCGTCCGGCATGACGGGTAAACGCCATCTAAAGCCGCGGCCCAACAGCATTCGCGCCGAGCATTCCCCAGAACCCAGAACTCATCTCTTAAATTAGTTCGTACAGGCAACGACAGCTCATCCGAACCCAGTTCTTCATTCATTTTTCACTATTGTTTACTATCTATACTAATACTAATATACTAATACTAATCTATCTTAATATTATAAAGAGGTAAAATTTGTTTGTATGTAGGGGGTAATCTCCGGAAGTAATGAACCAATTTTAAAAATTGTTTCACTGGTAGAAAGCTACATTATTCGTGAGTGCTATAGACTATAAGTTATAAAGATATCATGCATATTAGCCGAGCTATCACAATTTTCGCGGACGAAGTGTTAGTAATCTATACTAATATTAGGCAAAAATTTGTTTGTATGTAGGGGGTAATCTCCGGAACTAATGATCCAATTCTAAAAATTCTTTCACTAGCAGAAAGCTACATTATTCGTGAGTACTATAGGCTATAAATTATTTTTATATCATGCAAATTAGCCGAGCTATCACAATTTTCGCGGACGAAGTCGCGGGCGGAGTGCTAGTTATTAATAAAAATAAAACAGTGTTTAAGCAAATTGAAAGAAGGATACGTACGCGTCCTGATTGGTGCTGCGTTATGCCAGTGACCTTGACAGCCGTACGCTTATGACGTCACAGAACGACTTCTATTAAAGTCCGTGGCGCCCGGGGCACGGAAAACCAATTGTTTTGTAGGGATGGGCATATAATTTTCGACAAGGATTGATAACAACTATCTGAAGGTCGAAATTCGTCTATTTTACTTTTGTTATAAAGTAGTTAACTAAGTTCATATTTTACTGACCTCAAATTGTTTTTAATAGCAGTATTTATAAATATTTGAACGGGCGAAATCTTAACTTTCGCTTCACATCACTGGCCGACTATATATCAAGTCCTTGGCGTTAAAAAAAATGGCAAAAAATGTTCTGAGTTTTTGTTTTTGCCGATTTTAAGACAAATAAGGGCTACTTTTGTGTGAAAAAGTAAAAAACAGGGTATTAGATCGTGCTATATTAAAAAATAAAATGAAACGAAGCTTTTAAATACCTACAGTACTTTTATGTTTAATAGGTAGTTAAAAATTAAGAGCTTCTAATGAAGTCGTGGCGCTGGTGGCACGGAAATCTGAAACTTCTATTGAACTCCGTAGCGGTGAAAAGGTAGATCTTCAAACAACAGCTGAGACCAACAACGTAACGTATTATACTTTCCGAAACACGGAGGGACCTCGATATGAAATGTATGGGCACCCATCCGTGGTGCAGTCCACGGATGGGACCTCAGAAATCGTTGCTTAAGTTCGAAGTTCGATCTGTGCGGCTATTATTATTTAGCCACGAGTCCTAACCTACGGTGCTCAGACCTGGTCGCTCACCAAGTTGCAAAGTTCATGGAGAGCTTAAGCAAGACAAATGTAAAGCAAATCTTACAAATAACTTTGTTTCGGTTCCAAATACCTACATTGGTTATTCAGACCACATAGACGAAGTCACATAGTTGGTCAAGGACAGGCTTTTTGTCGCAAACAAATGAGCAAGTCGATTACGTTTTTTATAGCATCACAATGCACTATCACTTATTTACTAAATTAAATCCCGACTACCAATAATACCCATGGACTTGCCCTTTGTGTTCAAATGACGCCAGACACATGGTCAGACATTTGAGACATTGAACGCCTCCTGGATTGCCCTAACGGTTCAATATTTTTCTCACAACCAATTGAAACTTTCTGGCAGATTTAATATCAAAACTTAATAGTTAGGTTCTTATTCTGAAGAAGTCATTAATGTAGTACCTAAGTATATCACGAAATATCTTAATACATAACTTTTGTAGATTCTTTTTCTGCCTCACTATCATCACACTACATATTATAAAACTAGCTACACACGCGGGCACAGCTAGTTTTATAATATGTAGTGTGATGATAGTGAGGCAGAAAAAAAATCTACAAAAGTACTAGGACTAGCTTTTGCCTGCAGCTTCGGTCACGTTAATTTAGAATTTGACAATCAATTCGGGTTGTACTCTGCTTGTAATATTCAATCATGATTCGAAAGACACGTGGCGCCATCTATTATAATAAGAACGTTATTGTTGTTGTCCTCGGGAACAGTACTTTTTTTCAACGTGCAACGTATATGCAAAATTTCAGGATGATCGGTTCATTACTTTAGGCGTGAAAGGTAACAAACAAACAAACTTACTTTCGCATTTCTAATATCAGTTAGGATTTGATGACTTATAATGTCTCGGTAACGTGACGCTTTAGAAAATATTTTCTCCCATACTTGTTTTGTATTGATGTCAGCTATTGATTGATACAGGTTTTATTCGTGGCTAGTAAAATCAAAGTTGTACTGATGGTGCTCTGAGTGAAAAGATTGTAACTTTGATAGCTTATATCTCGGAAACGTTACGTTTTGGAAAAATTTCTTTGTACCAGCTATTGATCTAGACACGCGGCAGCGTGTCAAGCCAAGTTCAAGCTAACAGAACTGGCGAGCAGGACCGTGTGTTATATTACACGAACCATTTGGAGCCACTTTTGACTAAAAACTATTTCACATAAACATGTCAAATTTGGCTCATATATTGAGACTTCAGAAATACATGTGCTCCAAATTTCATGAACACACCTCAAACGGTTATTTAGATGTTAACGTCCAAAACTAGACATTTTTATCACTGACTGACCTATAGATCAAAACTCTAACCCAGTTCAAGATGACCTAGAAAGTTCAAATTTGGCATCCAGATAGGTAGTTGGGTGAATACAAAGGAATTAATCAGAAACTAGTACATTTTTATCATTTTATTATATTTTTCCAATTAATTGATTCTATCAGGAACTTACCTACAGTGACTGTAATGTAAGGATCAGCAATCAAAATTGACGACAGCCGGTCTTTATGTGGATTTTAAGATCTTCACGTGAATATATAACGAGTGGAATACCACCCTTAATATTTTTTTTATTTAAACATACCAGTTTTAGCAATAGCAAATAAGCAATGGCGCACATAAAATTACAATATAACTTAAGTATAATTTAATTTACGAATTACAATGAGTCAAGACCAAGTTTCAGATATTAAGTAATGTATATGTTCACAGAGAACAATTCCCTATTTACTTAGCATATGCTATTACTATACACAAATCACAAGGCCTTAGCCTTGACAGCGCTCTTCTCGACATAGGCTCCTCTATATTTAGTAAAGGGCAGGCTTACGTTGGACTCTCCAGAGTTAAAACCTTAGATAGAGTACATCTTATCAATTTAGATCCAAGTCAAATCAAGGCACAAGAGAGCTCTATTGTAGAGTACAACCGCCTGCGCGCGTAGGCTGACCGCAGACTTGAGTCACGACAGTCTTAAGACAGACTTGTCTCACATAGACAAGTCTGTCTTAAGACTTGTCTCACATAAACAAGTCTGTCTTAAAACTACAATCGTTAGTCTGACTTGTCGCTAGGGTTGCCAACCGTACTCTAAAATAGAGTATTGTACTCTATATCATGTAGGCGTACTCTATAATCTATAACACTAATAGAGTACGCTAAAATACTCTTTTTTACACAATGTTTACTATACTAGTTCCAGTCATGTAATATTATGCAAACCCATTATCATAACCATAAAAGTTTACGAAGACTAACTATACACATGGACAGTTTATTTTCGGAAGTTATAATTTTAAAAGAACTCCAAGGTGAATTGTTAAATAACAGATTTTACGCAAAAGTCCACTGCAGAAAAATGGAAATTTATTTAAAAAAAATGTCCTGACTTATTTGTTTGTTTAAAAAAATATTAGCTATATCTCTGTTCCCGTCACTTCAGCATTTACTAAGAGAGCCTTTTCGGTTATGAATGTGAAATGGCGGGAAGAGAGAAACAGAGCTTCATTGAAATTGATTAAAAATTAACTCTTGATCTATATAAATTTAGAGTTAGAATGTTTGGAGTCATACAATTCTTTTAAAACCATGAAAAAATGTTATGTGCTGCAAAAAGTACAAAAAAAAAATAACTTTTCAAAAATATAAAATAAATGATACTCTTTTTTGGAACTCCGTAGTCTTTATTTACCTCCTTTGAAATCAGATATACTCTATTTATTCTAATAAAAGTTGGCAACCCTACTTGTCGCAGTGCACAATTTTTGTTAACAATTTTGTCTATGAGACGTTTTGTTTCAAGTTTGCGCGGCTTCATACTTTCTGTGAAGCAATAGTCTGTCTTAAGACTATCTTGACTCAAGTCTGCGCTCAGCCTAATACCGCCCCGACTTGGCCAAATTAAGTATCAACAGAAAACGCGTAAAAAATATCCGGATACTGAATGGGCAATTCACTCGAACATTTCAAAGGGACAAGAAAATATAGAAAATAACACAAAAAAGACAATTATACCCCGTAAAAGTAGGAAAATACAGTAGATTAACAAAAACCATTTGGTATGAATTTTATTATGAATGAATTTATCTTGGCATCCATTTAGATCTCACTTCTTTTGTCGTTGAAGTCAACAACCAAGGCATATAATTATCATGATACTGAACTTGGCTCTCATTTCACATTTATGTTTTTGATGGGATTGATAGGTTCAATGCGTGCCCGCTGTTTTAAAATAAAATGACGGAAGTTAGGCAGGCCAAATAATTCAAAGCCCTTTCAACCCAACAAACATTTCAGTCGTATAAATAAAAAATATGCGACTCAAAGTGTTGTAAACATCGCATTGAAGTAATTTAGCGTGTAATACGACTTAGAGCACCTTTTTCTTATATAACTTTTAGTCGTATATTACAGTCATATAGAAATCGTATTAACTTCTATACGACTATTTTTATGACTATTATACAGTTTTATGTAGAAACGGCGTCATTTAGTGGTAAAACCAGTGTCGTGATCTTAGTGACCTCTATATGACTTTTATCCCACCATTACTTGTATTAGAATCGCGAGAACCACCTTTAACTGACGACCATTTAAGAGTGATAAATTGCACCCTTATACGGTTTTAAGCCAATTTTATAACTTTTATACTACCGTTAAATTACTGAGTGTTCTATAATAGTGCTTACAAACTGCAAAAAAATAACCATCAAGTTTCGCTTCTTTTACTCAAAATGAATAAAAAAACCTGGGCAAATGTAAAAAAAAGTGGTGCTTTTAAAAGGAAAGTGAAAAAGAACTATACTGCGCTTCTCTCGTCAAGTTGTGATAAAACGAATATTTCTACACGTAACGACAATAATGTACAAACTGGAGTTGGTTCCGTACAAGATTTTATGAATACAAAAGAATTGATTTCGATGAAGATTAGAAGTTACATTTAATATAACTGACATAAAGTGCAAGTTAGTCACTGCAGAATGTGGCTCAAATATTTATTTTGTACCACTTATTCATACTTTGAAGTAAAGGTGTAAATAAAATTTTTAAAAATCCAAGATTTTTGTCTTATTTATTATTAATAAACGTATCTTTACAATCACAGTTTTATCATTCAAAATAAACATAGTAGTAACAAAGAAAATATTTTACTTAGTTTACATTGTCTTTGGATTAAAGCTATTAAGAATATGTTAATACGAGTGTTTTTAAATTAAAATTAGTAGGTAATGCATAGTCAGCATAGTTAGTTAGGATTGATCTCAATTACATAGAAATTCACAAACACTCCTCTTTGAAATATGTATATATAAGTAGGTATAGATGATCAGTTGTTTTGAAAATAATCTGTTCTAATTACAATATTCACATTCATCCTCCGGATAATGATCGTATATGACAAAAAAGGTGCAGCGTGGGCACCAGAGAAAATCATAATTTATCATATGTTTAATATTTTCCTCTGACACTACAAAATGTGCAGGTTTGTGTGTGTTTTTGTTGTTTGTTATCATAAATCCGCAACCAAAACAACGATCTGAACGTATAAAGTCAGTAGATATCCAGGGCCATCTCAAACACCAACGTGCAAGTGTGATGAAATCAGATTTGGTTAAAAACTTATCGATTTCCATTATATCACAAATCATTTTTATTAGATACGAAGCCACCTATAAATAAATCACCATTTTAATTAGGTACGTAAAGAAACTTCAATCACTTCAACTTAAAAAAAAATAGCTTTTGACAGTAGTTTTTAATATAATTGAATATAAAAAATAAACAGTCTTCAAACCAGGAAAAGTAGGTGAAATTGTTTTTTAAACACTACAAAGGAACCCTATTTCAGTTAATATGGCTGACAATATTGAACAAAAAGTATGTGCACAGAATAATTCGTCGTTTTGATGTTGTAATATGGTTGTATCTTTAACTCTAAGCCGTATAGAGGTGATTGTTAGCACGTTTACTAAAAATATACTTGATTAAATCACTTAATTTAAAGAATTTGCATGGCGCGTTAATTAAATTGTCATAATTAGCTCATATTACCCGATAGAATTAATTTCCCAATAGATTGAATGGGCCCAATGAGTTTCAACAAAATAAATAGCACATCAGATAATATGGATGGATGTGACACAAATAAAATATTGAAGTCATGCAGGCATAATAATTTACGGCGTTTATCTCACCACTTTATCGCAAAATCCTGTTTAAAAATAATACTGCGCTACCTATTTGCAACAAAATGCCGCAAAGCAGCGGTAATAAACACCATTACTCGACGAAAACGTGGGTTTTGCGACTACTACACAACCACTATCTGACCAAAAAGTGGTTTATACAACGGTTACGTTACTCTTTTAAGACACTGATTCGTATAAAATGGGCCTATTCTCGGTGAAGCCAACGTGATGGCGACGTATTTACGACCAGCTTATGGAACCAAATGTAGAAATCGGCACGTTGTGGCGACTTGTCAAATGTTTGTTGGGAAGTGTCTGCCTACTTTGGTAACAAAATACAGCCCTGTGACAGCCGAACGGATGGCGGAGCCTTTGGGCGCGGAATCCTAACAGCGGACTTGTGTAGTAAGGTGAGGATTTGGTTGTTTTAAACAACAACTTGGATGATGAAAAAAAACATGTTAATTTTGAAAATATGTACTTTTAATTCAAAGGAAGTGTTCACTATTTTACTTGATTCATTATCTTTATCACAGAAAAGATCAATATATAATAATTATACTTAATTCTAAGTAACGGAAAATTATAGCGGCGTGCCTCTCGTCAAATATTTTGGTGCAAGATGTCATTCAGATCATGTTAGCTAGTATATTGAGAATAGAAACAATCTTCTCTCTTAGATTACAAGTACAACTATTGGACGGGTGGCATACTATCCAACTGATACCGACAGTACTTCCACCGTTAGTTTGCGTCTGAAAGCAGCAAGCCAACGACCTTATTTTGACGCGAATAAAGATCACTGTCATTTTAACAGTGATGCCCTATCAGAAGTAAACTAACTGTGAAACACGGTAAATGTTTCATACAAAAACTTGATGTCACTGTCGACCATACATGTAAGTATTAAAATACAGATTAATAATATCTGGCTTTTGAACACTTTTAAAACTAACAACAGAAGACACTAAAGAATTTTGAAAATTAATGATCAAAAATATTATCTGAATGTCAAAAAATCATATGAACAAATGAGTCTATGAAAAATATAAGGCGAGAAAAAAAACAGCACTTAACAAAATAATAATGAATGTTTCTATAGACCTACCGCTTTAATGAGTCCTCCGCCTTGCCGGTTAAAGGGTTAAGCGTCCACAAAGTCCTGACAATATCCCACAGATTATTTGCTTTCAAATAACCGTAATCCAAGTAGGTATTACGGTAATAATTGAACCAATACGTGATAAACCTTCGGAATATTCTAATCTCGTCTCTACAACCGCATTAACAAAATAGCGTACATACATAACTTAACAAAAATAAGTGCATACAAATCCTCTTACTTAAGTTTAATTACCAGGAGACTGAATATCTTCTCAAACCAATCCAACACTCACTCATACACTCACACTCACCCATTCACTGTCAAATACACTCCCACTGCACGCACAAGCACAAATGTTAAACATAAGTAAATAAGTAGCTTAATTTTAATTTAATTTTAGTTTATAATGTTTATAATTGTTTTTTTTATTATTTTAAAATTTCTTTTACTTTATGTTTAAATTATTTTATTAGCATATATTTTTACTACTAGACTAGTTCACTTTGTACCACGTAAATTTTTTTTATGCAACCTATTTTGGATGGTACTGCTGTGTGGATATAATGATTTTAATCATTAGCACAGGATCTAACGATTCACTTTTGTCTGAAATGCTCATTTTTATTTGAAAGTGTTTTTGTGAAGCTTAATTGTGTTTATCTGAAATAAAATTAAATATTATTATTAATTATTTAAATTGATACCTTCGCGAGGACTCATTAAAGCAGTCGGTCTATAATGGTTAAACCGAAGTAACTAGATTAAGATCTAAAGTAAAATTTCTTAATATCTAATGTAAAATAAACTTAGAATAAAAATGCTTTTGGCAGCAGCTGTCAAGATCTATTCATTAGGAGGTAGGCTCGTTTAAAACTGTAGGTCTGCGCGGGGTCAGACTGTCGCGGAGGTCTGAGGGACTAGGCGCCGAAGCCCGGCGGCGGCCGCAGCGGGCCCTCGCCGCGCCCCGACGCGCCCAGCGCGCCCACCATGTACCAGTGCGCCGCGTCCGGGTTCACGTGCGCCAGCAGGCGGTAGGTGTCCAGCTCGGCGCGCGACAGCGCCGGCCAGCGCACCCACTGCCAGCCCGGCTGCGGGAACATGCCGCACTCGTAGGGCGGGTGCACGACCAGCGGCGGCCGCATGTAGGGAGGGTGCATGTAGGTATGGCGGGGACTAAAGGGCGGGGCGTCGGGGTTGACTGCAGGCTGCGGCAAGGGAGCCTGCACCCCTACCGGCACGAGACACGTACGCGAAGGTGGGGAGGGCGGGGCGGGAGGGGGAGGCGGTAAAGGTCGGGAACACGAGGAGGGGCAGGGAGACTCGGCAGGCGGCGGGTGTTTGGCCGCGAGACAAGGGGTCGCGGGCGCAGGCGTCACAGGCGCGGGCATCAGCAGCGGGATGCGCGTGGCGAGCTCGGGGCTGGGCGCGCGGGGCGGGGGCGGCGGGGGCGGCGGGGGCGGCGGGGAGGTGACGTACAGGTCGTGCAGCGTGGCGTCGTCGGAGTCGGGCTCGGGCGCCAGGCTCAGAGGCACGTGCCGGCGGTAGGCCTCCACGTAGTCGAGCGCGATGCCGTCGCGCAGGTAGGCCTGTATCTCGCCGAGCGAGGGCGTGTCGCCGCCCTCGAGCGCCTC
This sequence comes from Noctua comes, assembly GCA_963082995.1. Lineage (NCBI taxonomy): Eukaryota > Metazoa > Arthropoda > Insecta > Lepidoptera > Noctuidae > Noctua > Noctua comes. Next base: position 458,478 of record OY720282.1, read on the forward strand.
GAACCTCGGGTACAGGTAGGTCTCCGCCGTCTGCAAGGGCGAGAGGGCGAGGGGGCGTGAGCGGGCGAGGTGACTGTGCGCGAATCTCGAGGACGCGTCCGACGCTCGTCGAGTACCGATTGTACCGAACCCTTCCGCGAGGTTCGAGCGCAGCGATTTTTATAATAATCAATAATCTACTACTAAGAAATATATCTACTACTAGCATGAAGTTATAAATAGTCCATCAAGTCTATCCCCACAAGATTCAGATAATTTATTATACTACGATTAAAGATACGCGCCGAGGAAAATTTCTCTCAATTAGTTTCCGAATCAGTCCAACCGTCATTTGTCAAAACATATAATCTGCCAAAACCAAAACATTATTGCAATTCACAATGTATTTATTCCGTATATCCGAGGATATATCCTGATTTCCAAGGCGCATTACTTTAACTCAGTACTGTATGACCGCACGTCAAGGTAACGACTAACGATCTGCACAACAACTTTATTTTTTAACAAGGCCAGTTTTCGTAATGCAAGTAGTAACAAGCAGTCATCCGTACAGTCATTACAAAGGGTCTTGGTTAAATGAGCGTAAGTCTAACAGAATTAAAATATATCTCAAACAAGAACTCTCAATAAGTTCTCCAATTCATACTATCGCGATAAGTAGCCGGACACCAGAGCTACGGCCAATTGAAAATGTTATTTTTTCGACGATTTGACAACAAAGGTCATTTGTTTTTAAAGTATATCATATTGAAAACATTGTGCTAAGGTTAAGCAGCCAGTAATTAATCCGAGTGTTACGGAACCGCCTTTGTTAAAGTTTGAATAATAGGTCAAAGCTTTGGCAAAATACAAAAAAGGCGACATGTTTCAAGTGGCTATTTCTGTTCTCCGGCGACGTCTTCGCTTCATTCGAATACAACAATATCTACTTGTTGTTGAAGTCAGCTACTATTTGTGATATATTTCAACTCTATTTTGGTCTTACGCCCAGAGTTCATAGAAAAATGCCCATGATCCTTTCCTCATGAAAACATGAGGTTTCCCAACAACTTTACCTACCTAAAATAAAAGGAAACTAGCACTGCGCCCGCGACTTCGTTCGCGAGGATTTATGTACTTCCTCTATAAACTTCAACTCCCCCTACCCCCCCTTCCCCTACCTTAAGGGATTTGATCACTTCATCATCAGGTTCAAGTATGTAAAGTTTTAAATCAAACAAAGGACGTATTTTCAAGAGTGTCTTGCCCATTTTTATTCATAGAGTGGTTTGCTTTGAAAACTTTTTTTTGATTTTCACAAGAGTAGGTAGGTAGGTGGTGGGCATGTTATTTAACTTGTCAGGTTACCTAGCTTACTACCAGAACATCTTTAGTACCTCTTTTTGTTTTCTTTGTATTGTTATAATGACTACCAAATAATAAATATCAGATACATTACTAGGCAAAGAGGGTGTTTTAAATAAATGCTCTGAGCTGAGTTTACTACCTGATAAAAACACGCAGAGTCGTACAGGAATTTGCAAACTTCCTCTGCGTGCATTTCTTATTAATACAAAAATCCAGGCCGAAAAGTAACCTATATCCCGCTCCGATCCCAGGCTAGCTGTATCAGTTCATTAGTTTCGTCGTTAAAAGAGTCGGGCGGTAACAGTCAGCCCCGTATTCACAAACGCTTCTTTTCGTCATCTTTATTGGCATTACGAAAGTGAGCGAGATAGACATACGACTTCCCGAATCAAAGCGTTAGTGAATATGGGGGCAGGTATTTGTCTCTAGCCTACATTTTAAACGATTAAATGATTTCTATTATATAACAGAGCACCGCCGTCAACTAACGCATATTTTATTTTTGAAGCTGCACCGTAACATAATGTAACATGATTTTGCCTCCGAGGATGTGAGGCAAAGAAAGAAATAAATGCTGCGAGCTAGGCAGTTTGTAACTTAATCTAGATATTTTTCAGTTAATGCCAGTCGACGGCGCAGAATGGGATTTGTGATAGGAGAGTGATGTTTCGGCGCTGACGTCTGTCGGATCGGCTCGTGTGCAACCGGCGACTGTACGATCGGCAACGGCGCGATTGGCTCATGTGCGACCGGCGATCGTGGAACCCGCTCATCATCGGGCTCGTGCCGCTGCAGCCGCTCCAGCAGCTCGCAGCGCCGGCGCAGGCGCGCACACAGCGGCGCTCGCTGGTCCGCGTCCCACGTGCGCAGGCGCCTGGGCCCGGCGCCCACCAGCTCGGACGCGGACGCGCTGACGTCGCTGTCGGGCTCACTCACCGCCAGCGCGGAGTCCGCGCGCTCGTCCGCGTGCCCGGCGCGCACCAGCAACGTGCCCACGCTCACGTCCGTGGAGCCGCGCGTGTCGATCAGCAGCGTCTCCACCACTTCTTGCTGTACGAGGGAGGAGCGTATGTCAAACTGTGTTCAGTAAACTTTCGTTACAGTGATTAAAAAAAAATAGAGCAGAAACAACGGATCCGTCTACATTTTATGTAGAAAAGGGGTTAAGCTACGAGAAGCGCTAATTAATACGTAAGTAGGAAGGTGCGCTCACCTTGGCGTCGATGGCGACGACGTTGGCGTAGAGCTGAGCGTCGTTGACGAGCTGCAGGAAGTGCGTGCAGGCGGCGTGCGGCCAGCGCCGGCCGCCCGCGCCGGGCCGCACGCAGGCCAGGCGCGCGCGCACGGCCTGCGCCGGCAGCGCGGCCCAGCGCCGGCACAGCGCGCGCAGGCCGCGCACCGGCACCGTCTCCACCGTACCGTAGTCCACGTGCCGCACCTGTAACGTCCGCCGCACGCATTAGGCCCCGCCCCCCACGCTACTATAGCTATACAAGGTGTAAACGGACCCTTCACGAAGCCGTCAACCAAGCGTTCTGTACATCAAACTAAGTAACTCTACGCAAAATTATAGCTAGAAAAGAAAATATCATTGGGGGGTGCAAAATCACCATTTACAGAAGGACTCGATATGGTGCACTTAAAACATTGTGCTGATTGATGCATTGAATAGTAAAGTTATAACATTAAAAACTTAACTTATACTGTCACTTCTGTGATTATTAAGTATTTAAAAAGGGTGCTAATTAAACAGGCTTCTTTTTAATGGCATTATTCGCCTCCAAAAATTTTAGTTGACTTCTAAATTACTAAGTCAGCCACAAGTAAAGAGCATCTAAATAATACTATCCTAGCCACTAGTTATCGTCTATGTAAAGTCACCCCGCTGTCCATGGCTAAACAGAACTGGCGCAAACTTGTAGTACTTACTACCGGACACCGCAAGGAAGTATGGCAAGGTAAGGAGCTCCCCGGGCGCTTCTACCAGGCTCTTCATGGGCCCGATGTAGTTTTTCTAGCGTCCGTGGTTACTTTTCGGTGACCTCTTTGGGGAAACTGAAGGTTTTGTCTGTGCGATTATGGACGAAGTTATGCTGACGAACAACTTTCGGAAATATATTATGAAGGATGGGACGGTTGACGTGTGTCGGGTATGCCACCGTCCGGGTGAGTCCATCAGACATATTATTTCTGGTTGTTCTCATCTAGCTAATGGCGAGTACTTGCACAGGCGCAACCAAGTAGCCAGGATTATTCACCAGCAACTTGCCTTGAAATATAAACTTGTGGAATCTGAAGTACCATACTACAAGTATGTGCCCGACCCAGTTCTCGAGAAAGACCATGTCACGTTGTACTGGGATCGGTCTATCATTACTGACAGGACTATTGTCGCTAATAAGCCTGACATAGTGGTGATAGACCGATCAGCGCGCTGCGTAATGATAGTCGATGTTACCATCCCGCATGACGAGAACCTCGTGACAGCTGAGAAAGAGAAACAAATAAAATATCTCGACTTGGCACACGAGGTTGTCGACATGTGGAATGTGAACTCGGCTATCATTATGCCGATTGTCGTGACGGCCAATGGCCTTATAGCCAAGAGCCTAGACGACCATCTTTCGAGGGTCTCCTTAGGCGGTTGGATCAGGGGCCTGATTCAGAAGGCAGTACTTCACGATACGGCTCGCATTGTGAGGAGGTTCCTGTCTCTGGAGCCCTAACCACCGGCGGCGAACCACTATTTTTATATTTTTAAATGTTTTTTATATTGTTTTATACTGGAATATTTAAAAATGTATTTAATATGTATAAAAATAAATAAAGGAAATAATAAACTGCTATTATAAAACTGTTGTAAGGTTCAAAATTTCCGGTATAATTTTTTACTATTTAAATTTAAGAAAATTTGGTAAATCGGATCCGAAGACGTTTATTTTATTTATTTCAGAATTTCTAACTATTTTAAGTTGTTATAAAATATTTAATGTTGTTATAAATACATTGCAGGACTGACGATTGAACTTGGCAGTCTTGGCACCCATTAGATCTCACTTCTTTTGTCGTTGAAGTCAACAACCAAGGCATATATCATAATATTGAACTTGGCTCTCATTTCACATTTATGTTTTTGATGGGATATCATTACTTTTGTACAGAAATTATTAGTAGGTACTTATTCATAATAAAATTAATGACAAATGGTTTTTGTTAATCTAATGTATTTTCCTACGTTTATTTCAAAGCATAAATCGCAACCTTATAGGTCAGGTTTCGAGAGACAACCGGACAGCAAGACGCGCCTCGCGTGAGCGCGGCTGCCGCTCGCTCGGGAACGTTCGCGTCAAGGTTTTATTGCACCGCTCCCCACCCCGCTGCTCCACGGCCACCGCACTGTGCGCCGTGGTCCGAAATACATATTATTTAATTATAATTTATAAGTAATGATCTTATACTATCTATTAATGTGCGCTAAATATTGAAATAATAATTAATACTAAATTCCAGTTAATAACGTAATAAATACGAAAGTCGACTATACTCTTAGTTATAAGTAGTTGTAAGTACCAAAACTGATATGGTTGTATTAAAAAAATAATAAGGGTGGTATTCCACTCGTTATACAAAGTGTAGCAGGACGATTGACATTCCTTCAAACCACGTAAAGAGTGTCATGTTCTTAACCCGTATACAATAAACCAATCAAATCCAATGAATACTTTATCCACAGGAAATTATTTTTCATTTTCTTATTTTAGAACATGATGTAGATCTGAGTCTGTAATTAGGTAAACATTGTAAGGTCAAGAACCTGTGCAAAACGTACGATTCTATTCTCTACGTCTCAATATATTTGACAGACAGAGAAAGGTGTCATACGCTTCCACTCTGACGCGCTTCGCCCAGTGACACAAAATACTACAATTAGAAAGAAAAAGAAATATTACTTACGCAAATTATGCATTAGTGGTGCATGGACCATTGCGTATGTATGTGTGAGCGGAATTTTTTGGCAAAAAGTCTCGCACTATGTCAGTCAGTGCATAGCGGCGCCCTTTGAAGAGAGCAGACGCCTAATTTTTTTTTATCACGAAACGAGCCGCGCGCGCTTTGTCGTGATTTTATGAAAAATTTAGTTGTTATTGTGATTAAAGACGATTTATAATAGTTGGATTAGTGCATAGGTTAGTGTGACTTATTGTTAAGTGTTAGTGTAATATTAGTTAGTTTATAAGGCATTTAATAGGTAGCTAGTTTCGTGATTTAGGTTAGGTTTGTAAGTTTTGTAGTTTAATTATGCCTCTAATAAGGTCCCCGGCTGCCGAGAACACCGACATGGTACTTACGTAAGGAGAATGTAACCAAAATGCGGCTTTACCATTGCATACATATCGGGAGTGATATAGTGACACACGAATGTTTGATGGTGTAAATTCTGATTGTGATGTGATATTATGTGATTCATTATTAAATCAGTGATCTTTTAATTAACAACGCACAACTTAGTGAGTTTATGCCGCTTAGTTGTTGTTCTGCAACTAAAGTACCTACCCTACGTCCACCTAAGCCCCGCCCGCCGAGCAACCGGTCAGTGACTTTTCGTAGATAAAGCGTGTTTGCATTTTATGCAGTTGATTGAAAATTGCAATTTTTAAATTTTTCACTACTAATTTTCGTGTTTTAAAATGTTTAGATGGACTAGTACTCTGCCCGTTTTAATTTAATGTCGTAGTTCCAGATCCACATTGCATATTCACGTGAAGACCTTAAAATCCACATAAAGACCGGCTGTCGTCAATTTTGATTGCTGATTCTCATTACAGGCACTCAGGCGCGGTCCCAGGGTGGGGGGTGCCAAATTGATAAACCTTGTTAAAATAACTTTTTCGGATATAATTTTTACCTAATTTCCTGCTTAAGCGTTTAACAAGAGAAACTAATCTTTTTCGAGGCAGAATTTTATTCTAAAATTTTCGAGCTCACTTCGCTCGCTAATGAGTTACTTTTATTCTCATCTCTGTATGAATGAACAAATAGAACCTAATATACGAGGTGAAGGCGGGCCGCTTCAATTTTGAGCTCTCATCTCTCGCTCTTGCATTCTATTAGTATGAAGAGCGGGTCATGGCCGGGCGTCATGACCACCCTGCCTGGGTTGGGCCTAGCTCGACCGTGATCATGTTTCTGAACTCATTGATTTAAATAAAATAAAAAGAGGTCCGGCTCGCTTCGCTCGCTCTTGTGTTCTCTTCATTTTAAAACTTGAAAAATCTAACTATCGCAGGGACAGGGCCGTAGGCAGGGGTCGGGTGATGGTTCTACCTTCCGAAATCTCCGACAAATAAAAAAAAAACAACCTACCCGAGGCGGAATGCAAGAATTTTCTCGCTCGCTTCGCTCGCCTAATACATCCTATACTTTTTCAAGTCCGCAAAAGTTGACAGAGTGCTCCTAATCTCATTTCTATATAAATTAAAAAAAGTGGTGCTAAAATTTGCCAGCTCGCTTCACTCGGTAATTTTTTTTTTTTTAATTTGAACCTTGCCCCACACTAGGAATTTCTTCTGTATCGTGGGTGCGTTTACAAACATTTAAACTACCTGTAAGCCATCCAAATATTTCTTCCGTGCAGGAATCGAACCCGCGTCACGCAGCGCAGCAGTCAAACGCTCAGCGTCAAATATATAACAACAAATATAATACATCCTGTACTTTGAATTCTTCACAAGTTGACCGAGTTCCTCCTATACTTATTCCTGTATGGAAGAAGGGTGAAAAATTTTCGAGCTCGCTTCGCTCGCTCTTGCGTCTGAGTACCTTCACAGCTCCTGTATGAATGGTCAAAAGAAAATGTAACCTGCCCGATGTAGTGCTAAAATTTTCGAGCTCGCTTTGCTTGCTCTGACATTCTGCATTCTTTTCAGTATATCTTTATAAAGTGACACAATTTCTGAAAGCTAAAGATGAAGCCCTCGGAAATAAACCTTAGGCGCCCTTGATTGTTTTATTTATTTAAATCCAGAGATGGTTGATATAATTTAGTTTTTCAAAAGTTGTTGATAATAGTTTCACTCCCTCCCCCCCCCCAATCAGTCCCCAACCAAATTCCTGGCTATGGTCCTTTGTGACCCCCCCAAAGACTTAGGCTGGGACCGCGCCTGCAGGCACTTTAAGTAAGTTCCTAATAGAATCAATTAATTGAAAAAATATAATAAAATGATAAAAAATTACTAGTTTCTGATTTATTCAATTGTATTCACCCAACTACCTATCTGGATGCCAAATTTGAACTTTCTAGGTCATCTGGAACTGGGTTAGAGTTTTGTCAGTCAGTGATAAAATGTCGATTTTTGGACGTTAATATCTAAATAACCGTTTGAGGTGTGTTTATGAAATTTGGAGCACATAATGTATCTCGCAAGTCTCAATATATGAGCCAAATTTGACATGTTAACGTGAAATACTTTTTGAGTTATGAGCAGTGATTGGATAATCGGATGCATGTTTGCCTAAAGTTCATTTTTGGTTAGGAAATTATGGAAGCGGCTTCTTAAAACATATTTTTTAAATATAAATCCCGGGATTCCAGAAAAATCGGGAATTCGAAACTCGTCTGTAACATGGTGAGGAAACGTCGTCTTTAGCATGTGGTATTTATTTTTAAAAAAACAGGGGGATTACATAATTATTCATGTGTATTTACTTGAAGTTAATTTTAAAATGAACAATAGGAACTTCCTTCGGGTACCTCCACACAAGCCGATTTATTACCCGATTTGATTCTATAATAAAAACAGTAAATTTTGTTGATCCCGAAATCGCGGGATTTTTCCGATACAAAAGTGCATTCCATAATATTAGCCAACACCTTAAACGAAGTAAATATTCCTACACCCGATTTGATTCTATAGTAAAAAAAACTAAAGGAAATCTCCTTTAGTTTTTTCCTTTAGCTCATCTTTTTTATATGAAAATTGGTCCAAATGCTGCCCAGGAACGGGAGTACCTGCGCTGGGTTCCTGGCACTAATCTATGTCTTTATACGTAATATATTTAGAATCTACCCTGGGGTTCCTTATTTATAGTGATGATATTATTTTTATACATGGTTTTTTTTTACGTACTTTTAAGGTATATACACCTTTAATGACCACAACTATTTCATTAAATTCATTAAAAATATCAACTTAAGACAATCCGGAGGACGAATTACTTACATGTTTATCAAGTAAATAATATAAGGTCGTGAATGTAAAATGCCTACAACGAAGAGACAGAGAAGCAGCCACAGGACCGATAGCGAGACATGGAGAATAAGATTTGAAGGACCATCTTTGCCCATTAGAGTTTTGGTAGAACCTTACGTTTTTCCTGTTACGCAATATCCCTGGTGGTGGAGGTATGGTCAATTGGTCACTCACTTAAAATGTGTATGACAATTAAAGTTACATTATGTCCGAAATGCGCAGGTAAACACGATGCTGATAACTGTGAAACCGGTTCTCTGACGTGTGTTAATTGCTCAAAGAATCACATGGCATTAGACAAAACTTACCCTGTATAAATGAAGGAAAATAAAATACGCAGTTTAATGAGTGAGTTTAATGTTTCTTAGAGAAAAGCCTTGGATATTTATGTACCTCCTCCTGCACCTTCCTATGAGGCAGATGTCAACCCGCAGAGACTCACACTGTCCTATGAGAGACACGCAGTTACGCAAGCACCTACTATGACCTCAACTACAACTATGTCACCTGTGTTACAGCCGAAAACTACCTATACCCAAAAATAGCACGCCCTTTACCAACTAAAGAACCTATATCCACCCAAAGAGACAATGTACCACAGACAGACAAACCACAGACGGAGAAACAATTAAGAAAAATAATAAGAAAAACAGCAGGAAAAATCACCTCAATCCGAAACTTCCCATACCCAGGGAATGTGATGCGGACAGTCAAAAGGATACGTGCAGGGGAGATGCGACAGCGACACAAAGGAGGCTGAAGGCGACACAAAGGAGGATTCGGAAGACGATAATTCATTCGGATGTCTGGTAGATAAAATTAAACATTTTTTTTGCGAGGAATGACACTTTTAAAGACAGAAATTATGTCTGTTGTTCAAATTAGCGTGGAGTGGGCAATATCTTATTTCTTAAAGAAGATAATACCCAAGAGTTGTTGTTCCTTTAAAAATTATTTTCTTATTGAATGAATACTGCGTCGGTGCGCTTGCCAAACCTGATATGTGTGTACACAACAGAAAAAAATATTTTAGCTTTCGTACACGAATGTAATAAGTTTTTTATTATCTTAGAATAAAATAGATATTTTTTGCCATATTTTGTTCTATTTTTATTTTTTCTGAAGATTCCTTGATTTCTTCTTCTATTCATTCATTACGAAAAAAAGTTTTTATGTTGTCCTGAAAAGTACTTAAAATGCAATATTCGGTTTGGCAAGCGCACCGACAACTGTTGAAATAAACATTTGACAATGGAAGTCTTAAAGTGCAAAGTGACCTAAAAGGATAGATTTAGAACAAATCTTGTTTTTAGAAAAAGTTCACATTGCCGCCCTATGCGAAACGTGGCTGAACTCTAGACTGTAATTTCAATATAAACGATTATAACGTGTTTCGTTGCAACAAACCAGATTCATACGGAGGATTTGCAATTCTGACTCATAAATCCATCAAGGCACAACAATGTCGCAGTTCCATTACAAATTCGGGTATTGAGATAGTTCATGTTAAAATTTTGGTTTATTCCCATTTGTCCCCTTCGAGCTTGCCACCGGGGCCGCGGGGTTATCTGCCCCCTTCATAATTATAGTAAGGTGGTCGATTCTCATTACGTACTGGGCATTATCTATTAGATTTTTGATTTTGATTTTAAGTAAGAATTAATTAATAAAAGATTTTACATGCCCTCCACTGCCTACCTTTTGTTCTCTAAGTCATAAAATGAAAGTAGACATACAAGATAGCAGTTTGACAAACGTGTCAAATCTAAGGATTCGATGATTAAAAATCTCTCCAAAATTGCTAAAAATATCTTGCTACATCTCTATCATTTGTTTTTTTCGTCAAATTTTGTCCTGAACAATGTCATCATCATCATTCATCATCATTTCAGCCAAAAGACGTCCACTGCTGGACATAGACATAAATTGGATTGGAATTTGCGATATTAGCATTATATCGACCTCCTTCTTTTAAGAATACTAGCAATTTTACTGACTCTCTGAATGCGACCTTGCAGAACCTGTCATCCATCAAAAACACTATTGTAATTGGAGATATTAATATGAATATTCTTCCGGGAAGTGCTGATGCTTCTGCTCAGGACTACCTCAACCTATGCGCCTTTCATGGCCTGCTCCCAGCACACAGCTTTCCTACACATCACAGTGGCTCCTGTTTGGATCATATTATGCTAAAAACGAATTTTCCTTCACTTGCACTTGTTGTTAACTCAACAATAACCGATCACAATGCTGCCCTACTAACTCTAAATTGTAAATTACCTAAACAAGACACTCGCAAAATTTCAAAACTGAATATAAATAGACTTGAAGAAGATTTACGCGTCATCGATTTTGATCCAGTCTATAATTCCGCTGACCCGCAGTTTTGCATGTTGTTTGTAATTGAAAACTTACGAAATGCAATTCAGAAAAACACAGTCGTATCGCAGTTGAGCAATAAAAATCACAACATAAAACCATGGATCACACCGGGTCTTATTCGCTGTATGAAACATAGGGATAAACTGCATATGAAAACTAAATCTAATCCAGAAAATGCAGTATTGCAACTTTCGTACAAAAGATATCGAAATTTTTGTAATGACCTCCTTAAAAAAATTAAAAGCAACTACGACAAAATGGCATTGGAAAAGGCTGGAACAAATAGTAAAAAGATCTGGAAATATATTAAAGACGCAACTTATACCGCAAAACAATATGAGTCATCTTCAAGTTTATTACAAGCACACTCGTCACCGGTGGAATCCGCTAACATAGCAAATAATTTCTTTGTTAATGTGGGTAAGTGTCTGGCAGAAAAAAATTTGGGATTATCCCAAAACCTAACGAGCACACCTTTAACATCTAACACTGCTTTAACATCCTTCGCGCTGCTAGATACTGACGAGACTGAGGTAGAAAATATAATCATGACCTTGAAAGAAGACTGTGCAGTTGGCTGGGACAACATTTCGAATAAAATTATTAAAAAATTCAAGGACATTTTGATACCACCACTGACTTATATTTTCCGTATTTGTTTATCTTCAGGTCATTTTCCAGAGTGTCTTAAAAAAGCTGTAATTGTCCCTGTCTATAAATCAGGCAGCAAAGAGCAAGTGACAAATTATAGACCTATTTCTTTACTGCCTTCTATGTCAAAAATATTGGAGAAAATAATAAACAAAAGGTTGTTGAAATATTTGGAAGATAAATCGATTCTGTCTGAACGGCAGTTTGGATTTAGGCCTGGAGTTTCAACTGCCGATGCGGTACATCATCTGACTGACTATCTAGCGAAAGAACTTGACAAGGGTAACCACACAGTAGGAATTTTCCTGGACCTTGCCAAAGCTTTTGACACAGTTTCCATTCCAATTCTGTTGCGCAAGCTTGAGATCATGGGTGTAAGAGGCACCCAGCTGAAAATATTCAAAAGTTATTTAGAAGATCGTTCCCAGTGCGTAAAGATTGGCGATGTTGTCAGCTCTGTTCAAAAAAACACATTTTTTGGTGTTCCCCAAGGAAGTATTCTAGGGCCCACTCTATTTTTGATCTACATAAATGACCTTTGCAATCTTAAGCTAGAGCATGGCACTATTATAACTTACGCTGACGACACTGCTTTACTTTTTTCGGCTGACTCAGAAAATGAAGTCTACAATTTTGCGCAACACGGCTTCAATATTGTAAATAAATGGCTTCAAAATAACTCACTAACTCTAAATGCAGAGAAGACAAATTACATTAAGTTTTCGATGCGCAAGCACATATCGAATATCCCCTCAGCGTTGCATGCTCACTGTTGCCCAATTCCTGCAGATAGCCAGTGTAAGTGTCCCAATATTAAGAAGACTGATAAAATAAAATACTTGGGTATTATAATAGATGAAACCCTTTCCTTCAAACAACATATGGAAGCTCTAAATAGTAGAATTCGTAAGCTGATATTCGTATTCAAAAAGCTACGATTTATTACAGATCCAGAAATACTTAGACAAGTCTATTTTGCTCTTTGTCAGTCAATTCTGACCTACTGTATTACTTCATGGGGTGGGACGAGTAGAACACTGTTACTGCCCATTGAAAGAGCTCAAAGAGCAATTCTCAAGGTCGCTACTTGCCGCCCTTTCCTTTTCCCCACTAACCTCCTGTATAAATCTTGTAAAGTACTAACAGTTCGACAGTTATTTATTATGAGCACTGTACTAAAACAACACGCAGCACTTCCATACAGCACTGAATTTACTAAAAAAAGACGGAAAGATTTAGTTTGCCCTCAAAAAAGTACAAAACATGCTTTCACAGCGAAGTTTTATATGTACCTCGGACCATTACTATATAACAGGCTAAATGAAAAAGAAAACATCTACCCTTTAAATCACAGTAACTGCAAGAAAACCCTTAAGGAAGCTCTTCAAACTATGTCCTATGAAGATACAGAGAAGTTATTACTAGTGCTAAAGTAAATATTGTTCATATTATTGTTAATTAGTTAACTAAGTTAAGATAATATAATTGTATATGTACCTTTTTTTTACATAAGTTCCAATAAGTTTAATATGATTTGTGATTATTTAATCAATTAATGTTACCCCCAATCGCCTGAAACACAGGATTACCTAGTTCAGGCACACATCATGGCAGAACTTGACATAGATTTAAGAAAATCTGTAAATTTTGTACCTTATATTTTTGAATAAATTTTATTATTTATTATTATTATTATAGGCCTCCCCCAAGTGTCGCCACATTGACCGGTCCCGTGCGTCTCGCATCCAGCGGATCCCTGCAACCTTTACAAGGTCATCGGTCCACCTAGTGGGAGGCCTTCCAACGCAGCGTCTTCCGGTTCGCGGTCGCCACTCCAGAACTTTTCGGCCCCATCGGCCATCCGTTCTGCGAGCAATGTGCCCTGCCCACTGCCACTTAAGTTTGGCTATTATTCGGGCAACGTCGGTAACCTTGGTTCTCTTGCGGATCTCCTCATTTCTGATTTGATCACGCAACGAAACACCGAGCATAGCCCTCTCCATTGCCCTTTGGGTGACTTTAAGCCTTCTGATGAGGCCCATTGTGAGCGACCACGTTTCGGTCCCGTATGTAATCACTGGCAACACACACTGGTCATAGACTTTCGTCTTGAGACACTGCGGTAAGTTGGACGAGAAGATACCACGCAACTTCCCGAACGCTGCCCAGCCGAGTCGGATTCGACGATTGACCTCTTTCTCGAAGCTGGACCTACCTAACTGGACCGTTTGTCCCAGGTAGACATAATCGTCTACAACTTCGAGTGTAGAGTCTCCGATCTTGATAGGAGTGGGTGTTACATGGGCATTCAACATGACTTTGGTTTTGTCCATGTTTATTTTAAGACCTACTCTTTCGGAAGCTCTACTGAGGTCATCGAGCATTGTACTGAGGTCCTCCATGGTCTCAGCCATGACCACTATATCGTCGGCAAACCGAAGGTGAGAGATGTACTCGCCATTGACGTTGATGCCTAGCCCTCTCCAGTCCAGAACCTTGAAGACATCCTCCAGTGCAGCGGTGAACAGTTTCGGAGATATGACGTCTCCCTGTCTCACACCTCGCTGCAGAAGGATAGGTTTCGAGGTCTGGTCCTGAAGTCGGACTGACATGGTGGCGTTTTTGTACAAACTCTTCAGCACCTCGATGTACCGATAGTCGATTTGGCACCGTTGGAGAGACTGCAGTACAGCCCAAGTCTCTCTCGTAGTCCACAAACGCCAAGCAGAGAGGCAGGTTATACTCTTCGGTCTTCTGTATAACCTGGCGCAGCGTATGTATGTGGTCTACGGTGCTAAAGCCTTTTCGGAATCCGGCTTGTTCGGGAGGCTGAAAATCGTCAAACCTGCGCGCGAGACGATTCGTGATGACTCTTGAAAACAGCTTGTAGACATGGCTTAGAAGTGAGATGGGCCTATAGTTCTTCAGCCGGGCATTGTCGCCCTTTTTGAAGAAGAGTACCACCACACCCCTGCACCATGCCTGCGGCGTTTTCCCCTCGAGTATGACGGAATTAAACAGCTTCTGAAGGGCCTTAAGTACCGGTTTTCCACCTGCCTTCAGGAGTTCGGCCGTAATTCCGTCATCACCCGGTGCCTTGTTGTTTTTAAGCTGTTTCAGAGCCATCCTAATCTCGTACAGGCTGACATCCGGAATGTCTTCGGTATAGTGTCGGGTCAGTCTAGCTCTTGGGTCGTTAGCTAGATTTGCAACGGGTTTGCTAGTTGAAGTGTACAACTGCCCATAAAAACTCTCGATCTCCCTCAGCAGCTCCGGTTTGGCGGATACGATCCTGCCATCATCGGTCTTCAGTTTCGTGAGCTGGCTCTGCCCAATAGCCAGATCTCTTGAAAATACCTTGGAGCCTTTGTTCCGCTCAATAGCGTCTTTAATACGCTCGGTATTAAAGCGGCGGAGGTCGCGTTTCAAGGATTTAGAGATCCGTCTATTGAGCTGCCGGTATTTCCACGCCTCGTCTGAAGACTGCAGGATCATCTCGCGCCGCTCCTTCATGAGCTCGAGAGTATGATCAGAGAGTCTTTTGTTCTTCTGTGCACGACGTGTCTTGAAGAACTTAGACCCAGTCGTATGGACAGTTTCCACGAACCCATCGTTGCATTCGTCCACTGAGCTTCCTAGGCACTCGAAACGATTCTGGAGTTCAAGCTGAAAGCTCTCGGGGTTTTGGATCTGGATTTGTGCTGGACGGAGCGTAGACTTCATCAGTCGAGACCTTTCAAGCTTTATATTGATGTTCAATGTGCCTCTTACCATGCGGTGATCGCTCCCGGTTTTCACCGAATTGATCACAGAGACATCATTGAACATTTGCTTCTTGGTTGACATGATGAAGTCAATCTCATTTTTAGTTGCACCATCGGGACTCTGCCAGGTCCACTTCCTGTGCTCACGCTTTCTGAAGAAGGAGTTCATCATATAGAGGCCCTCCTTCTCCATAAAACTAGTCAGTTGGTGACCCCGGTGGTTCCGACGTCCAACCCCAAATTGCCCCACCTGCAGCTCATCCCCGTCTCGTTTGCCCAGTTTCGCGTTGAAGTCCCCCATGACAACGGTGAAGTGAGTTTTGAGACCATGCAGGGCTTTAGAAATATCCTCATACATGGTCTCCACTTCGTCGTCGGGGTGTGCCGAGGTCGGGGCGTACACCTGTATGACCTTCAGCGAATATCTTGAGGATATTCTGAGTATAAGGTACGCCACCCTGGTCGACACACTCTCGATCTTCACCACGTTATTCACGAGGGACTTGTGGACGATAAACCCAACACCACCCTGGGACTGCCGGTCACCCTCTCGGAAATAGAGCAGGTTGCCGGATTTCAGGATTATCGTACCTCTCTTCGGACTTCAGATAATCCCACAATACTCCATCGCAGCCTGCTCAATTCCTCTTCGAGTTCCGTTATCTTCTCGTCGGTCCGGAGTGTACGCGTGTTATATGTTGCCAGGTCAAGTCGTCGGTATAGGCAGCCTGATCCCGTCCGGAGATTCTTCGCACCCCTTGCCACGCCGTAACCTCGACCGCTACCATAGTCGAGGGTAGACGGGCTGCCGGGTACTAGGGGCCATTTCTTTGTTGCGCTCATCATTGGGGGGGTTTTGCCAAAATCGCCACGCTTGGCAGGCGGGTTGGCGATCGCAGTACGGTTGTTAGAAACCGCAGAGAACGCTGCTGCCCATTCTCTGGTAAGTCCCTTAGTCGCCTCTTACGACACCCACGGGAAGATATGGGATGGTGCTATTCTTTTACGTCCGACACCATACGGAACAATGTACCAATCCCTAAACCAGGTCGAGATTTGACTTCCGCTTCTGCAATCAGACCTATTTCGTTAATGTCATGTCTATGTAAAATGTTTCATTCTATTATTAATAAGAGAATTGAGTAGTACTTAGAAAGTGGAGCATTTTTTTCTGAAGTAACTGTAGGGTTCAGGAAAGGTCGCTCATGTCTAGATAATTTACTGACCTCGAAAATATACAAGGTGTTGCTTTGCATCCTCGTCAAATTCAAGGAGGTCACTATACTAATGATTCTCGACCCGAATCAATAATAAAATGAGTAGGTATTTTTTTTCTTATTATCGGAAATAGTAAGTGTAACACCACCCGTATTAAAACGCGACCTGTCTAATACTAGCCCTAAACCGCCAATTCTCACACACAAACAAACGCAAACGTTCATTCAATAATTTCGTATTCCCTAAACTCCGCCCAACCGCACCCCTGCGGGCCCCGCGGTCAGTGCAATAAAAACCGGCGAGCCGTGTGCATGTGCATGCAAATTACGCTCCCCGTGTACTCGTATGTAGTGCAAGATGACGGACAATTACTCCAATGTTGAGTTGGTGGAAATGGTCCGCTTGTATGCCATCAGCGGAGACAGCCTACGTCGAGCCATCCAGCTGTTCGCGGAACTGTTTCCCAATCGGGAACCCCCATCACAGAGCCTTATGCTGGCTGCTACGCAGAGACTGCGAGATCATCGGCAGTTTGACGTTCTAAGGCATGCTCAAGCTCGCGGCAGCGAAGCCCTGCCTGTCGCCTTCGGCAAGTACGCGAGTACTTGAATGAAAGGTTTGGCAACCAGTGGATCGGCCGCGGTGGACCTGTGGCCTGGCCACCGCGTTTTCCGGACCTGACGCCCCTGGACTTTTATTTGTGGGGAGACGTTAAAAGGGTAGTGTACACGGAGGAAGTCACAAGTGTAACAGAATTACGTGCAAGAGTGATCAGTGCTTTCGACACTTTAAAAACGAATGTGTTAGTGTTGCGTAAACTGAAAGACAATCAGCGACGTCGTGCTAGACTGTGCCTAGAGTGTGGTGGTGGAAACTTTGAACAATACCTCCAGGTAACCTAAGTAGGTAATTTATTTATTTGTACATAGACAATCATTTGTAAATACGTTAGCTAAATCAATTTTATTAGTGTAAATAAGTTGATTTCAAATTTTTAACTACGCCAATAATACCTATCAAACAAAATTACCGCCACATGCCTACATAACTATCACATTTTAGATTTAGTAGATCGGTCTAAGGTGTTTTTGCCGGTCCTAAGCCCGTTAAGTAGGAAGGAAAATTTAAATCAACCAATTTCAATTTCCAAATTTAATCCACAACTAAAAACAAAATCATAACGGTACGAAAACCTTGGGCTGTGTTTACCTACAATGCGTACTCGGCGCATTTAGGTAAATACGAGCGCGCGCGCTTATCTATGCAGCAAGTAGCAACATAGCCAACAAACAGCTGTGCGCCTCAGGTTATACTTACCTAAATCTTACCGGTAGGTAGTAGGATTGTTACATGTTTTTATTATTAAAATCTAAGATTAGGTACCAATTTTAGGATTGTTCATTCAGCAGAATTGCAATAAAACGCCATAACAAAACTAACATTTTGTTAATCAGCTGATAACCACCGTACTTACAGTAGGTCAGTGAACTTTTCTTTGGGGCACTAGTACTACTTTTATTAGTAAGATTTTCGCATTCTTATGATACTTAAAAATGAATTAATTATTAAGCGAAATTTATGACAATAACGAAAGCGATTTTCGAGTTCGAACTAGGATAAATCATTGCCATTCGGTCACTGTAGGTATAAGGCGCGCACGTGCTATCCGCATGTTTGTGTGTCGTAGTTGTAAGTGGGCGGTGCCTCGCGCCATGAAAGGCGACGGGTGATTCTCCTCTTTTGCGAAGAGCTTCATTCTGAATTAGTGTCAAATTTAAACAACAACAAAAAACAGCGTTTATTACTATTGACCAGGTTCCGTAATTTATATTGATTATTTACGTCTTTTAAGACAACCTCCTGAATTTTGACGAGGATGCAAAGCAACACCTTGTATATTGATTTTTCAAAAAAACTTGTGACTATCGGACCTTGACATCGATAACGCTTACAATAACGTTGACGTCACCGCTCTATTGTTAACCTTGGACCAACTTGGTGTAGATCACAATACTATAGATATCTATGAGAA
This sequence comes from Noctua comes, assembly GCA_963082995.1. Taxonomy (NCBI): domain Eukaryota; kingdom Metazoa; phylum Arthropoda; class Insecta; order Lepidoptera; family Noctuidae; genus Noctua; species Noctua comes. Next base: position 477,125 of record OY720282.1, read on the forward strand.
TTTCTTAAAGAAAGGTATTTATCAATTAGTGGCATAGAGAATACTATCATCAGAATTGACAGAAGGGAGACTGCTTTTTAATATTGCTACCATCCATATCTGTAAATCAATACCAGCTCTGTTCACTTCACTTGTGTAGTATCTGTTTCTCAGTATGCTGATGACTACGTACTCTAAAGGGTGTAAATGGCCCTTAACACATCCGAAAGTCACTTGTTCTTCCCGTCTTTGCAATCATTTTTTTGTTCTAGACCATACCTGAGAACCTTCTAGTTACGGAGATATTGGAGGGTCAAACTTCCAACTTTTTCACAAGTTTTTTTTTTTTAAATACTTGTTTTTAATGAAGGATTTTTACGTTACACATCTCCATGACACCGTACTATTCAATCCATCCATCAGCACAATGCTTTGAGTGCTTTCCATCGAGTCCTACCTTAAAACGTGAGTTTTCACCCCAAAAAAAAAGTCGATTCCCAGCAATATTTTTTGCGTAGAGTTACTTAGTTTGATGTACAGAATGCTTGGTTGACGGCTATGTGAAGGGTCTGTTTACACCCTGTATATGCTTGCTGTGTGTTAGGACCGATTCCTATATTGTACTGATATCATAATGAACAAATCTCAAAATCACTTTTTCCCAAAATTACCGATTTTCTAAATGTCTTTGTTTTTAACCGACTTCTAAAAAGAGGAGGTTATCAATTCGATGTTCAGCGATATCTTCGCCAATTGTGAACCGATTTTGATGATTCTTTTTTTGTTTGGAAGAATATTATTCCGCGGTGGTCCCATTTTTTATTTGGTCAAGATCTGATGGTGATCTTGACCAAATAAAAAATGGGACCATGAGCTTCGGAGATATCAATGGAACTCTTCAATAATAGACAGCAAATCCGTCGTGATTGCTGCAATCGCTTGGATGTTTATTGTTTACACAACACCATAACATAACGCCTGTATGCTCTGAGGGGGTACGCAGATGTGTACAGTACACCCCCATTTCAACAATTAGGTATGTTAAGTACCATTTATTGGAGATAAGCCTATTACCATGACATGTATTGTAAACGGTTCACAAATTTTTCACCAAAACACCTTTGACAATTTTTAACCGACTTAAAAAAAGGAGGAGTTTCTATGTTCGGCTGTTTGTATTTTTTTATGTACCTATGTTCACCGATTTCTCCGCCAATTGTAGACCGATTTTCATAATTATTTTTATTCGAAAGCCTATACTCCTGAGGTAGTCCCATTGTCACCAAATCAGAATCTGATGATGAAATCCCAGGGAAATTAAGGGCAACCCTCAAAGTTTATAGGCACGTACAACGTTTTTCATATACTCTCCAACACAATTCAGATATTTGTGCCTGGTAATCATCATCTCATGTTGCTGAGCTGATGATGGAAGGTATAAGTCAGGATCAGATGATGGAATCCCAGAAAAATTAAGGGCAACCCTCAAATTTTATGGGCCTTGTTTGAATCAGTATACTGTCCATGTGTTCCCATGGTCATCATGTCAGGATCTAATGATGGGATCCTGGAGAAATCAAGGGGATTCTCCAAATTTTATATTATAGATATCTTCGACAACTGTGAACCGATTTCGATGGTTTTTTTTTAATTTCGATGAATATTAATCCGCGGTGGTCCCGTTTAAATTTGGTGAATCTGATCTTCGGAGTTACACAATGGAACTCTTCAATAGTAGACAGCAAATCTGTCGTGATTGCTGCAATCGCTTGGATGTGTATTGTTTACACAATATCATAACATAACGTAACGGCTGTATGTTCTGATGCGGTACGCAGATTGCGACAGTTAGGTATATTAACTTCCATTTTATTGGAGATAAGCCTATTGCCATAAAATGTATTGTTAACAATGTAGAATAAATGTATAGCAAATATTTCTATAGGATGTAATATCCTATACAAATATTTTTTTTTATTTTTTTTTTTATTTTGTGAAAAATAACTTGAGCTTCAGAAGTCGGTGACAAAAAAAGTGAATCAAACAAACAAAAGTCACCGAGTTCAGAAGCTAAAGTAATTTTTCACTTCTCTGTGTTTTTGAAGTCGGTTTTATTTTTTGCAAAAAAGATTTTTTGAATGTCACTTTTGATTATGGGCATTTTGGGTAAGGAAAATACGTGTTTGCACTATGGATTTATTTGCGACTGTTTTAAAGGACAATTTCTTATTCATATAATGGCACACACACATGCAAACGTACTTGTTGAACTACTTCACACTTACAATGATTCTAACTCAACATACCGCCCACCAACGGCGTATTTGCCCTTTAACAAAATCATAACAAAAACAAAAACATAACCAAAAGGACAGTGATAAGTATAACTCGTAGTTACATTCGGTATTTATGCTTACATAATTAATTAACACAAAAAAAAATATATGTTTAATAATATGTTTGGTAAATAACAAAACTTATTACATGATCTTTGCACAACACTATCACCACTCTTCACACTGTAAACACGCGTCACACCATCAGTGCCCGGATATTTGTCCACTATACAGCCCATCATCCATTTACCCGGAGGTAAATTTTTACTTTGTTGTGCCATTGCGACCGTTGTTGCATTCTTGACAGGTATTTTTGCTGCCATCGGTGCCAGAAGTCAGACAATAACTTGCTGATGTTGCCGTCTTGACAAATGACTCATTGGGATATCTTGGAGGTCTGGTGTCGGAACAGTGAAAGGGGATTGATTGCACCGACAAGAAAATGACCAGGGATTAGTGGTTGAAGGTTGTCATTGTCCGTGTCGTCTATTATGCTTAGAGGCCGAGAGTTGAGGCAAGCCTCAACTTGACATAGGTGTTCATCTCATCTGCGGCAAGTATCCTATTTGCCCCAAAAAAGTTACGTCCTTGGACGCTCCATATCTGAGTGCATCTTCCCCGTCTGGCTACAAACCTTCGGAAGGCTCCCATGAAAGCCTCTGACGTGAGATCTCCTACTAGTTCTAGGTAAACCGCCTTGTCGACATGCAGACAATAACCCTCCTTTTGGGCTTTGCCGCAGTCGGATAAATAGAGCGATTTATGCCTTGTTCGTCCTTGCGCCCCTGCCTCTAGACATTAACTCTACCACTATCACTCTTTTTCAATAAGTGTTTCGATGTCGGTATTTTTCCGGAACAGCTTAAGATAGCGAAAGTTATTCCCTTACGTAAAAAAGGTTCTCAGACGGATACTAAAAATTATCGACCTATCTCAGTTTTACCAACTCAAAAATCTTTGAAAAATTTATTAAAATTCGTCTAGTCACTTATCTCAATAGTAATAAAGTTATAAATAGAAAACAATTTGGTTATCAAAAAGGTGATGGAACTACAGAAGCTATTAGTACTTTAGATAACGACGTCGTTGATAAACTAAATAACAATTTGGTTATCAAAAAGGTGATGGAAGTACAGAAGCTATTAGTACTTTAGTTAACGACGTGGTTGATAAACTAAATAAAAATTGAAGGTAGCTGGAATTTTCACATTCTTGAGCTCTGCATTTACACTGTAAATCATACATTGTTGCTTGTCAAGATGGAACATTACGGGGTAAGATGACAGGTTCTAGCGCTTTTTCGGTCATATTTAACAAATAGAAAAATGTATGTACAGGTAAAAGATATAAATCAGAATAATTTTCAAGAAGCCTATCATTCAAAGTTACGAAGGGTTTTGACAGGTGTCCCACAGGGTTCTATACTGGGTCCAATCCTATTTTTAATTTTTATAAATGATTTACTTACCTAGCAACAAAACTTAATTCAAATTTAAAACTAATAGCATTTGCAGACGACACCAATGCATGTTAGTGAAAGTACTGCAGAGGCTTTGAGCAGCACTATAAACACGGCTCTTAAGTCATTTCAAAAATAGTTTACAGCAAATAAGTTAAAAATTAATGCTAAAAAACAAACGTACAGTTAAATTAAATGGAGACAAAATAGATATTGTCGAGACAATAAAATGTTTAGGATTTCATATTGATTCATTATTAAGTTGAAAAATGAACTAAAAACCATAGACGGGAATATAATCACAGCATGCTATGCCCTCAGGAGCCTCCGAGCAGAACTTAGCACAGATATTTTAAAATCAGTTTACTATGCACTGGTAGAGTCAAGATTGAGATATAGTATTCAACAATAGGGAACTAGGATCCGCTGAATGCGAGACGCACAGGACCGGTCAATGTGGCGACACTTGGGGAGGCCTATGTCCAGCAGTGGACGTTGTGTACATATGCATGTACACAACGATTGGAAACATAACCTCAGTGAATCAATATATCAGGATGGGAATAATTATTTATGGGTAACGATTGATAAACGGCGCTCAATATTGGCGTATGTGACACACAATTACAACAACGGAAGAGAGCAATAGTGTTTGGGGATTTTAATATTGACCTTCTTACAAAAAATAGAAATCTAAATACGTACAAACTAGTAATAAAGGAATCAGAACATACAATATTAAACAAAACCAATAAAGCCTGTTGTACAAGAGACTAATTCAAAGAAATCTACACTAGACCATGTCAGTACAAATTTAAAAGATGAACATTTCAGCATGACTATCATCAACTCATCCATATCAGATCATAAGCAAATATACCTACAAATAAACAAATTAAAACCGCCTCCAAAAAAACGCCTAAATTACGAAATAATAGATTACAAGAAAATTTTCTTCGATGAAATCATGTGGAATAGAAGACATGACCAACAACTACAGTGAACTATAATCAAAGATGCTGCGTATTTGATCACTGCGTATTTTTCGATAATCTTACTGACGAACTAAATAGAATCATATTTTTTTTACACAGGAAACATCCCTATTGTGGCATGTCGGCTCCTATAGGCTCGAAATGAGCTCTCGTGATGACAAGTTCTGCTAAACGGTTTGGTATGTTTATCCATTCATCTATACATATAAAATTCCAAGTCCTGACTGACTGACTGATATATCAACGCACAGCTCAAACCGCTGGTCCTAGAGAGATGAAATTTGGAGGGTGTATTTTTTGTGAAGAGCAAGTATCCACTAAGAAAGGGTTTTTCGAAATTCCACCCCTAGGAGGGAGAAATGGGGTGTTTAACTTTCTGTGAAACTTTTTATTTTCTGAGTCGATTGACTTAAAAATGTGTGTACATACTCTTCAGTTAAAATGATGAGATACGTGTATCACAGTTTTTCCAAAATCATCCCCCAATTTGAAATTCAATGTCCTCACTGGCTGATTGATAGATCAACGCACAGCCTAAACCGCTGGTCTTAAATACATGTAATTTGAAGGGTGTATTCTTTGTAAAGAGTAAGTATCCACTAAGAAAGGGTTTTTCGAAATTCCACCCCTAAGAGGGTGAAATGGGTGGTTGAATTTTCTATGAAACTTAATATTCTCGGGGCCGATTGACTAGAAAATAGGTGTACACATAGGTGTCACAGTTTTTCCAAAATCATCCCCCACCAGAGTCAAAAGGGCTTCGAAACTCACGTAGTCGGGCGCATGGCGCGCAGTGTTACGCAGGGCGTGCGGGCGGGATTTTTCTGAGGTAGACGTGTCTGTAAATATATGTGAAATCCCGGTTTTCGCGTTGGCTCGTGATACGCGACATTGATATTAAATATTATGTGAAAGTATTATTTGTCTATAAATAGATTCCTAATGAATAATGAATTATTTGATTGTTGTCACTGGTGTCCAATCTCAAACCAAGGTATCAATATTTCACATAATTATGTAATCTAATTGATATTACTATGAACTAATATTTGCAAGTTATAAGCATGTGCACTAACACACTACACTAACTATTCTTTCATCATCATCATTATCATTTCAGCCGAAAGACGTCCACTGCTGGACAAAGCCGCCCCCCTCAAACTATTATTTATTACCTATTGAACTTTAAAAGTAAAAACTAATAATCCACGAATAAATGCGAAAGTTTGGATGGATGGCCGTTTGTTACTTAATCACGCCAGAACGGCTGAACAGATCTGGATAAAACTGGGCACAGAGATGGATTATCAGAGTATATATATAAATATATATATAGTACACACATAGATTACTTATTATCCTAGAAGTAAGATCCCGTGGGCAATTCCCGAACTTCATGTGGGCGAAGCCGCGGGCATAAGCTAGTTAATTATATAAACGGAATCGTGTGAGTGTACCACGGCCTAATATAAAAATGCCACCAGGCCGGTAAAACCAGTGAAATACGCCTTCATTCAGTGCATCATTTAATTAAAATCTGGGCATCGGAGGTTGTTGCAACGTATGGTCCATGTACCGCAATTATAGTTCCATTGCAACAAACATTTAAAAAGGGCTTTAATTGGTTTCTAAACTTATGATCACTGTAAGACTTTCTCTGAAAAAAGTAATTAGAGCTCTTCTGTAGATATATTTAAGTGCCGTCGAGAATAGAGATCGCCTTTCTTTCTTCGATCGGATTTTCACGATTGCCAAATAATCGCTCTGGGACTATGAGGTTCCTCTGCGCCACTTTCTGTCTGGTCATGTGATCAAATCCGACACGGGATGGTATAAAATATCAATTTCAGAGTCGTCGCTTCACAATGACAATTGCTTCAGATCATTAGTTCTAGCAAATGTATCATTATTTTATGTTTCCCAGCACTTTCAAAAATCAATAAATGTATGAAAATGATGAATCATCGAACCTGTATAATTTGGTTCAGAGCGATCCTACAACTTTTGTGCCATAATAACTATTGCTCCAAATGGCTAGTTCTAACAATACGTGCCATTTTTTTTTTGTTGGCTTTCAGAAAAGGTCCAAAAAAAAATTATCTCCTTTAATATCAATAACTTTAACAAATTGTTTTAATAAACTCATGTCTGACGGGGAATTTTCAAACACCCTAAAGATTGCAAAGGTGTCACCGATCTATAAATCGGCTAAAACCTAAAACCGACCCCGGAAACTACTTTTTTTATTATAATAGCAATCTCACGCGAATGAAGGTGCGGGCGCGGGCAACAACTAGTCTAGCATAAGAATGGAATGACTTTTCACATATTGCAATGTAAGAAATATAAATAGAACAGTACAATACCTTGACGGTGTCGGTGTCGACGATCTTGACGATGACCGAGCGGTGCCAGTCGCTGTCGTAAAGCGCGGCGCAGTAGTGGCCCACGCGCACGGCGCCGCGGGCCAGGACGCGCTCACGGCCCTCGCCGTCGTAGTAGTGCCTGCAACATTGCACAGCGTGTTCATGACGCGTGACGGTACGATGTCGCGGGAAAACGCGACGGGAAGTCCACGCAGGGAAAACCGCGGACAAAGCTAGTAGTTAGTTACAGTAATGTCGTGCAACTTTTGCTTCCAATTTCCAGGCTTTATTTTAACTTGCGGGGCTAGTGTAGGTACTTTAGATATCTATATCTATATAAATAAAAAGAGAAGTCCTGACTGACTGACTGACTGACTCATCAACGCCCAGCCCAAACCCTTGGACCTAGAAAGCTGAAATTTTGCACAGAGGTTCCCTTTATGATGTAGACAAGGAATAAGGAAGGATTTTTCGAAATTCAACCCCTAAATGAGTTAAATAGGGGATGAAAGTTTGTATGGAAAATCGTCATTTTTGTAGTTTAAACCATAAAAATTGGTGGTGACCATCGTGGTGAAAAATTAAAAACCACGTGTTTGAGTATTTCTCGAAATTCAACCCCTAAGGGAGTTAAATAGGGGATGAAACTTTGTATGGAAAATCGTCATTTTTGTAGTTTAAACCATAAAAATTGGTGGTTACCGTCCTGGTAAAAAATTAAAAATCACGTGTTTGAGTATTTCTCGAAATTCAACCCCTAAGGGAGTTAAATAGGGGATGAAAGTTTGTATGGAAAATCGTCATTTTTGGAGTTTAAACCATAAAAATTGGTGGTTACTATTCTGGTTAAAAATCACGTTTCAGTGTTTTTCGAAATTCAACCCCTAAGGGAGTTAAATAGGGGATGAAAGTTTGTATGGAAAATCGTCATTTTTGTAGTTTAAACCATGAAAATTGGTATCTTATCATTATGGGGAAAATTAAAACGTGTTGCAATGCTTTTCGAAATTCAACCCCTAAGGGTGCTGAATAGGGGATGAAAGTTTGTATGGAAAATCATCATTTTTGTAGTTTAAACCATAAAAATTGGTGGTTCACAAAATATCAAAAACCGCTTGACGTATAAACTTGAAAGGACATGGCCAGTTTCAGCCTAGTTACTCAGTAGCATGTACATTAGTAGACGTCTAATTATAAATAAATAAAAAAAAGAAATAAAAATTATAAAACTATTTATATTTTCGTACAAGTTCAGAATAAATATTTAAACATAAATAGTTGTTCTGCGTTTCCGGTGTATTGAAATAGCGTACCATTTTGGATAAACGTTCCATTCCCTGTAAACCCAAAACATTAATGTTCCATCAGATATAAATAAAAAAAATATTTGAACTGTAAAATGACTGACCGATTATTCTCTATCGTAATCATAATAAAAAAAAAAGTATATTTTGTAAATTACTCAAATGCTATGAAACATTGTTGTTTTAAGTAACTTTTTCTTGTAACACGCCGTGTAACGAAACGACATGCATGACAGGTTTGACAGTTGACACCCGCCGTCCCGCTATTTGTTTTTCGTTTGTCATTTGTACCAAGAGAGATTTTAAATTGTTTAGGCAACGGTTTTTTAATTTAGCTGCTACTCATTTAATGATTGATTTTAAAATAGCAGCAGCTATTTTAAATAAATTCCATCCTTGTCTCATAGATAGTCCTAATTGTGAACAGATTATTCAAAGGGCGTTACGGTTCATGGATGTACCAAATCATCTAGGGCAGTTTGTGAACGAATTTAATTTAAATAGGAGAAGAATTATGTTCACGAGAATTGACGGTAACCTACCGCAACTGGAAAGATTTCCAATATTTTCTTATAATCAGTTGTTGTTATTCGCATTAGGGCCTTACCAAGTCAAACAAGCACGATCATATTACGGTGAACACATCAGACAAAATGGAGTTTATGAGGTGGAAGTATGTCCAGAACTGGATAATTCCCAGGAGTTTGTCCTACATATAGGTGGGAATAGACCCTATTTATTAAAGGGGGCGTATAAAGTCTAGGCATACAAGCCAAAGGATTAATTACACATATATTTTGTTTGATGTTGAGCCCAGTAGCAACTGCCCACTAGAATCTATTTTGGGTTACTATTGCAACTGCTTGGTCGGTAATAGGACGGTAGGGTGTTGTTGCCACGTGATGACAATGATCTGGTATTTAGGCTGGGCTAGACATCAGACACATATTACTTCACCAGCATCATTTTTAGACGATATTTTCGTTAGAATTTTTGAATATTAAATATTTCATTCAAAAGTTATTTAACGTTTGTTTTTATTTAAACACTACAATCTTTTATGTCACTTACCTTTCCTTTTATCTATCCAAATATGAATGTCCTAGGTACTTAATCATTCCATTACTGTCCCACTATGCTCACAGTACACATAATCATCAGTCTTGTTCAAGACATGTTTTTATTAATTTCTAAGAAACCTGAAGTCTGTGGATTATGTAACTTTTACAGTTAATTGTAGAGCATACTACCTTCGAAATAAAGCAAAATTCATTAATGTACATTAATTTTTAGATGCTAGGCTGGGTTGTATAAGTAAATTGGCCATCTCCTTTGGCAGGAAGGTAGTTAATAGTTAGTAGACGTCCGCTAAGAACGGATTTTACGACAGGGCCGGATTAAGGAGATCTAAGGGCTCTCGCAAGTTTGTATGGAAGTCCTTCATTTTTTGTGCTGCATATTTGAAATTTGGCAGGAAGGTAGTTTATAGTTAGTAGACGTTTGTTTAGAACGGATTTTGCGACAGGGTCGGATTAAGGACGCCTAAGGGCTCTCGCAAGTTTGGATGAAAGTCCTTAACTTTTTGTGCTACAAACTTAATATTTGGCAGTGAGGTAGTTTATAGTTAGTGGACGTTCGCTAAGAACGGATTTTGCGACAGGGCCGACTTATGGAGGTCTAAGGGCTCTCGCAAAAAGTCATTTAATGTTGTATACAGAATGGTATTAGACTAAAAAGCGCCCAACAAGGTTCACTTTAAAAAAAAAGTTGTATAGCGCCAAAATACACTGATTTTTAAATCCATATCGTTGCCTCAACGCCATTTAATTTTGTTTCGGACCTCTGCCGCCCAGAATTACAGCACCCAAAAGGACGCCTTTTGTAGTCGTCAGTACATTATCACCTTTTGATCTGGCAGTCAGTTCCCACTCAAAATATAACATCACGCCTTAAAGCCCCGAAGGGTTGGGCAGACATGTACCTAAACGTACACACATTTCGCCAGTTTTATTGAAGTCCCATGTAATAGGGGGTGAGCCTATTACCATCAACCGGGCACAAATCCAGATTCCGTGGCTGCTACTGAGAAATTCCTGATGGGATAACCCAATAACACTAATATTTATTGTATTTTTTCATGTGCATATTTTAATGTTAAGTGGAAGAGCGGAGTCACATATGGGGGCGTCCATTAATTACGTGAGACGTTTAAAGGGGGGGGGGGGGGGGTCGCGCCCGTTATCACCCAATCTCACGAGGGAGAGAGGGGGGTCCCGGCAGATATAACTGGGTTTAATTGAGTAAACATGTTTCTCTACAAATTATTTTCTTTTAGTGAATTCAACGCAATAAAGCACAGATTACCGTATTTATACTAAACTACGCATTTTGATAAATCTCACGTGAGATTAGGAGGGAGATGAGGGGGTCAACCCAAATCTCACGACATCCCACCAAGGGGGGAGGGGGATCGAAAAATCGCCTCACGTAATTAATGGACGCCCCCTAACAAAAGCATCTTCTTGCTTAAAAGGTGATCTCCAAATCATGTGTGTGACAACTTAATGTAATTGAAATAAACAATTTTTTTTAACACTTTGCCCGACCCCGGGAATCGATCCCCACGCTTAGTAGTCGCGCTTGCTACCACTAGACCAACGAGGCAGTCTCACACATGCACACCAAAATTTCCACGCGAACGAAGTCGCGGGCAACAGCTAGTATATAAATAAAAAGAGAAGTCCTGACTGACTGACTCATCAACGCCCAGCCCAAACCCTTGGACTTAGAAAGCTGAAATTTTGCACAGAGGTTTCCTTTATAATGTAGACAAGGAATAAGGAAGGATTTTTCGAAATTCAACCCCTAAGGGAGTTAAATAGGGGATGAAAGTTTGTATGGAAAATCGTCATTTTTGTAGTTTAAACAATGAAAATTGGTGTTTATCATTCTGGTTAAAAATCACGTTTCAGTGTTTTTCGAAATTCAACCCCTAAGGGAGTTAAATAGGGATGAAAGTATAAATGGCAAACCCGTTAGTTTTGTAGTTCAAACCACGAAAATCTGTATTAAGCCTTTTGCTAGGTCACTCACTCACTCATCACGAAATATCGAAAACCGCTTGACGTATAAACTTGAAATTTGGCAGGGAGGTAGTTAATAGTTAGTAGACGTACGTTTAGAACGGATTTTGCGACAGAGTCGGATTAAGGAGGCCTAAGGGCTCTCGCAAGATTGGATGAAAGTCCTTAACTTTTTGTGCTACAAACTTAATATTTGGCAGTGAGGTAGTTTATAGTTAGTAGATGTTCGCTAAGAACGGATTTTGCAACAGGGCCGACTTATGGAGGTCTAAGGGCTCTCGCAAAAAGTCATTTAATTTTGTATACAGAATGGTATTAGAATAAAAAGCGCCCAACAAGGTTCACTTTAAAAAAAAGTTGTATAGCGCCAAAATACACCGATTTTTAAAGCCATATCGTCGCCTCAACGCCATTTAATTTTTTTTCGGACCTCTGCCGCCCAGAATTACAGCACCCAAAAGGACGCCTTTTGTAGTATCAGTACATTATCACCTTTTGATCTGGGAGTCAGTTCTCACACAAAACATAACATCACGCCTTAAAGCCCCGAAGGGTTGGGCAGACGTGTACCTAATCGTACACACACATTTCGCCAGTTTTATTGAAGTCCCATGTAATAGGGATTGAGCCTATTGCCATCAACCGGGCACAAATCCAGATTCCGTGGCTGCTACTGAGAAATTCCTGATGGGATAACCCAATAACACTATTATTCATAGTATTTTTTCATTTGCATATACATTGTTTAATGTTAAGTGAAAGAGCTGACTCACCTAAGGGGGCGTCCATTAATTACGTGAGACGTTTAAAGGGGGGGGGTCGCGCCCAATATCACCCAATCTCACGAGGGAGAGAGGGGGGGTCACGGCAGATATAACTGGGTTTTAGTGAATTCAACGCAATCAAGCACAGAAGCGAGAGCAGCGGTGGCCCAGCGGTAGCGGCTCCGACTTACAAACAGTAAGTCGTGGGTTCGAACCCAGGCAGGCGCATTACTTTGTGTAATTTATTTCATCACCTTTGCTCTCAAAAACGGTGAAGGAAAACATCGTGAGGAAACCGGCATGTCTTAGAACCAAAAATTCGAAGACATGCGCCATCTAACAACCCGCACTGGGCCCGCGTGGTGGATTATAGCCCATTCCCTCTCATAGAGAGGAGGCCAGTGTCCCAGCAGTGGGGAACATTATAGGCTGATTATGCTATGCTTATGTTTAAGCACAGATTACTGTATTTATACTAAACTACGCATTTTGATAAATCTCACGTTAGATTAGGAGGGAGATGAGGGGGTTCGAAAAATCGCCTCACGTAATTATTGGACGCCCCCTAACAAAAGCATCTTCTTGCTTAAAAGGTGATCTCCAAATCATGTGTGTGACAACTTTATGTAATTGAAATAAACAATTTTTTTTTTAACACTTTGCCCGACCCCGGGAATCGATCCCTACGCTTAGTAGTCGCGCTTGCTACCACTAGACCAACGAGGCAGTCTCACACATGCGCACCAAAATTTCCACGCGAACGAAGTCGCGGGCAACAGCTAGTGTTAAATAAAATGACACTATTATCAAACAAGTTGCAAGTACTACATTTCTGGGTATAATGTTGGATCAGAATTGCGACTGGAAAACACACGTCGATTAAGTTTGTGATAAACTCGACAGATTTGTCTACGCAATAAAAAGATTAAGAGTCACGGTATCAACAGAAGCTACTCTTTGTGCATATCTCGGATACGTTTCGTCCGTACTCGCTTATGGTCTCTTGTTGGGGGGTAATTCAGTGGATATTACAAAAGCGTTTAGAGTACAAAAAAAAATGTGTACATGCAATCTGTGGGGCCTGGTATACGGATAGTGGTAAGCCCTTGTTTAAAAAGTACAATATTTTGCCAATACCGTGTATGTACATTAGGGAATTATGCCTTTTTGTACAACAACGTCAGGAATATTCACTAAACACAAAGATGTTTGTGTTTCACTAAACACAAAGATGTTACCAAACGAAATGTAGCTCCTAGAAATAAAAATAAATTTTAACATGAGCTCTGTTTAATGCAAGGCAGGCTCGAATTGTATAACAAATTACCGGACGGTTTTAAAGATTTACCTTTGAAGACGTTTAAAAAAAGGTAATGCAATGGTTGAAAGACAAATGGTTTTATATCTTAATGAATACTAACTTGTCAGATTGCGGAGAGGGAAACAAAAATCAATAATATTGGTATATACCTTACATTAATTGATGTTCAAATTAATAGTTATGACATTATCAATTCCAACTTACAATTATTTATATAGGGTGACTGGTAATTAAGTGACCGATACTTAAACACGTGATTATACTCATGATAACAAGTTATTTGTTATATTCTTAATCTCACATTTTATTAAACTTTACCTCTTGAACTGACACAGTAGAACTTTGACATCAATTAATTCATTAAATTGTTCCTATAAATCCATGCATGAGATCTCATTTGTTGTTGCTATTATTTTTTTGTTTTGAATTTACCTAATTCCAAAAATAACATTGTGCAGGTTAAAATTAAATATTTGCACGCATTTATGTATTGGTAGAATGTAAAGGGGTCATTATAGTTTCAAGATCATACTTGTAAATTGTTTGTTTACAAGTATGATCTTAAAACTATACTATACATTCTGGTAAATAAATGGATTTGATTTGATGGTGCCGCGGACTTTTTTGTAGAACTATTTAAATTGGACCAGGTTGCTATACATTGTTTTCAATTCCATACAAATGTTTAGGCAGCGCATTCGGAACTCCTGATCCGATTCCAAAAATTCTTTCACTAATGGGACTTTCCCTTATAATATAAATAATAATTTTCGACCATGAGGCCAGCGAAGCCGTGGGAAAAAGCTAGTAAATGAGTAAAGTGTCAATGTTCTCACGTCATCTCGTCCATCATTTCATCCATGGCGATGCTGTAGTCCTCGCCGATGCGGATGAACCAGAAGTGCGAGGGCGAGTACACCTCGCCGATCTTGACCAGCAGCGATTCGTTGCCCCAGAGGCCCGTCAGCGGGAGCGAAGGGATCTCCTCCAAGAAGCGCACGCAGTCCGCCGGGAACACGTCCGGATCCTGGCGGCACAACTACTTCAATACACTGTGAAATATCGATCCCAGATAGCTTAGGCTGTTTCTTCTCCAGACTAGTCGGATAGGAAATACCCACCTTATCTAGCTTTTAAAATTATTACACAATTACACTTAGTCATCAGCTTGTATTATCTGATTGATTTTATTAATTTTGAAAAAACTACCGCTGATATATTCGAGTAGTCAGTAACAATAAGTAAGTATAAGTAAGAAAGTCCATTACAAGTTTCCGCTTATATGTATAAACTTAGGTAAAAAATTGACAACAACAGCGTAAACATCGTGAGAGTCATACATGTAAGTATTTGAAGAGAATAAAAAATACTACATAAAGTGGTACCGAAGTAGTAGAAAACGCTACGAGTAGTCAGAACCCTGATGAAAGTCTGACAACCAGTCTTACCAAGGGGTTTCCTATTGCCCAGTAAGTGGATTGTGGAGGCCAAACAGGCAGTCGCCCCATGTAAAATACTAGTATTCAGGTAGATCCGGTTAGACTGGAAGTCGACCCTAACATTGTTGGCAACAGACTAGGCAGATGATGACTCGATTACCACGTATGGCATGATTATGGTATGAGTGAGCAGTTGCAAAAACAAAATGTCAATAGATGAGCGCCAAGTAATATTTATACGGGACTCACGAATTCGACACCGGGTAGCGCGTCGTCGGAGTCGGGGTCGGCGCGCTCGCCGTGCGTGGCGCGGCTGGCGCGGCCGGCGCGACTCACGCGCAGCGCGGGCGGCGCGGGCGCGGCGCGCGCGAGCTCGGTCAGCAGCCAGTCGCCTGTGTCCTCGGGCCGCGTGATCTGCACGCGCGCCTCCAGCGCGTACGCCAGGCTGACGATGCTCGTGTAACCGAAGCGCGTGAAGTTCAACTCGCGGTTGTAGCGCTCTCTGTGCGCGATACGACTGTCTTACTGACCTCGTCAGGTATGGCTCGCGGGCTTGCTTACTCAATATAAGTACTGAGTATACAGCTAATACGAGTAGCAACACTTCACAATTTAACTCACCATAATAATATGTACCCTTATGGTTAATGTATTAGCAATAATGGGTGTGAAAATACCCATAACGAAGCCGAAAGGCATTTGTTCTCCCCGTCATTGCGATCATTTTTTGTTCTAGCTAGACCATACCTGGGAACCTTCTAGTTATAGAGAGAGTTAATAGGGAATAAAGTTCAAAATTTACACTAGTTTTTTTTTTTAATACTAGTTTTTAATGTTATTACTTTACTTTAAATACCTCCACGACCCGAGTACTATTTTTTTTTCAAATTCAATGCATCCATCAACACAACGCATTCAAAACATAGTGTTTTGAATACGTTACATTGAGTCCTACCGTAAAAAGTGATTTTTCACCCCAAAAACAAAGCCCATTTCCCAGCAATAATTTTTGTATAGAGTTACTTAGTTTGATGTACAGAATGCTTGGTTGGCGGCTTCGTGAAGAGTCCATTTACACCTTGTATGTTAATTACCATGTACAACAGTAGTGAAGGGTTAATTTTTTTAAGAGGTAAGCCGGAGTACATGTCTTTAATGCGATTTTATTATTTGTCTATGGAATACTGATTGTGCCCGTTCTCAAAGAAAAGCCAGTAGGAATCAAGTTGTATGGAACCTTCGCCACTGATGTACAATACTTGTGCTTTCATTGGTCACAAAAAGCTTAGTATGCAACCCAACCAAATAAAGGTGTGTCCTACAAAAACTTGAACTATATTCAAATTGCAGTTTTCTGTTCATTGGTAAATAAATTTAAAATAATACCAAACACAACAACTTGACATTCAATTTGATCTCAGTATGACAACTAATGCATAATATTGGAATTATTTAAGAATCAAGGTGTAAGATACTGGTGTGATCCCACCACTGACACACTGACACTGGCTAGGATGCCAGGTGGCTGTCCGAAGTACTAACCTGTAAAGCCTTATAAGATCTGTGCACCAAACTCCCTCTGGAGCTGCAGTGATCAGCTCCATTATTTCCGACTTTAGCTCCTCAAACTTGAGAGCTTTTGTACTGTTGCTGCCTGAAGAGAGAAGCATTATGTTGTGTTTGACAGGTTGGTTGTAAACTGTCAGTTAATTATTATTATTATATGTGACTACCCTCACTTGTAATAGTAATCAACTGACAGTTTTAAGCAATCCACAGCCACCTGCCGGCACATTATGTATAATTTAGTAACTACATAGTTCACCACATGACACTGGCAGAATAGTTAACATAGGTTCAGTTGCCAAAAAAGAAAAAAGTTCATAATACACCCTATAAAAGGCAAAGGCAATATTTTTTCCACCATATTTTTCAGTTCATTAATTAAATAATGAGTTCCTGTTAGGTATTCCATTGTTGTACAAAGGTTATTTAAAGACTTATCAATCACTCATTAAATATTCAAAGAACATCATTTTTTGTTTAAAAAAGTGAAACTTATTTTCTACCAATTATACCTATACCTATTTGGCATTATTTTCCAATTCCCAAATCATTATGCCAGTTAAAGGGTTATTAGTGGTTATTATTAGTTTAAGAGATAAAAAAGAAACTCACTAGATGATGTATGTTTCCCTGAATCATTATCCTGAGACAGAGACAAAGCTCCATCTTTCTCAGAAAGAGCCTCTTCAAAATTATGTAAACTATTGTATATTGGAAAGCGTTTCTTCAGGAAATTCTTGACATCATTGCTGGTGACTGTAGTGTACTGCTGATCGTTAACATTCTCTTTGTTCTGGCAGCTGTTGTTGGTGATGATGTCCGGAGCTTTCACCTCCGCTTCTTTTGGCTTTTCAATGATGGAAGGTTTGCATTTGATAAATGAATTGTATATGAAATCTTGCTTTGGTAGGTTCACTCTCGATTCTGGTATACTTCTCCTTTTTACCCGACTGCAAAGCAAAGTCAATAGGAAAAAATATTATTTTAGCAGTCTATGTATGTATATTTTTAATATTATTTATATTCCACCATAACAAATAAGCTACGGAGTTGATTTTGATGAATGAGGAGTCAAACAATTTGTTACTATTGTCCAGGAGACATAGGCTACATGTTATGTGAACAAAATCAAATAACAGATGTAATATTCAAAAAATATTTTTCATTTTTACAACACAAAATCTTTGTTGTGCACTTAAAAAAGAGTAAATGAAAAAAAAAATTATATTCAATGTAGTATATTATATGCTTACACTTTTGAAGTAGAAGGTACTTTTGATTTCTGCACAAAATTATCAATGTGTTTTGTTGAGTCTGGCACAATCACAGTGAGAATTGGATTTGATTGCGGACCTGATAACTGTAATAAAAAAACAAATATCTATGAGTTTTGTTGATACTAAGGCATCTTGGGCGAACACACAGAGTGAACACTAATGCCAGTTTACATTTAAATAGTTTGACCTGTTTGAGTTTGCCATAAAATACCATGCTAACTTAAAAAACGAATATCCATACAACTATGAAGAGTTGTATGGATATTCGTTTTTTAAGTTAGCATGGTATTTTCCTCACTCATAATGGTGAAGTCTGTTATGATTTTGTCTTCATAGAGACCCATAGAATTGGGGTACTAGGCACGCAGGCAGTACTTACCAGGAAGCTGTCGTGACACCGCTCCTTGAGGAAGGAGACGAAGTCTCTGTATCCCATCTTGGTCAATGGAATATGTGTACCCAACATCTTAAAGTAGTCGCGCACCAACATGCGCGAATCCATCTGCGTCGGGCTCGACACCACCAGAGAGCGCAGCCTTATTTTCACCTCTTTTACTAATAATTCTTCATCCATCTTTGCTTACACTTACTAGTAGTAATATTCACTCATTCAAAGCTACACACCACTTACTCAAAATAAAATATTGTTTTTTCTTGTTTTGAAATGATTTTAATAGCTATTTTTATTTTTCTGGTAAAGCTAGGTTTAACTAATAATAGCAGCCGTATTATTCTTTAAAGTAGAAAAGTGCTTAGAACAGGTTGCTTAGCGATAAAAAAGTGTATACTATTTAGCAATTGTAGAGTCAAGTCCTGCCTCTTTTATAAAATGTTATCTTTGGAAGTTTCGACGCCCCCTTTTATACTCTATGTTTCGACGACTCTACCTTTTCGTGTCAAAATTCAGGGTTGCTAGATCGAGTTTCTGAATTTTCCCCATATTCAATCCTTTTTTTTTTTTTCGTTTTGCTACTTGTTTCCCCATTTTAATTTTGAAATAAGAAATGAAAGTAACGAAATTTGTGTCTGCATCCAGTGTATGTATTACCCTTTCCCGTAATTGCACGACACGATGAAATCGCCTGTAACGTAGCAATGTAAAATTGCAAATGCAGTGCATTAACAAACATACATACATTTATAAGCTGAAAAACACTACCTTCCTTTGCGTCACGCAGTCGGCCACCACCATGGACTTAGTTATTCCATGGCCACCACAGAACTATCGTTGAAATTGACACTGACAGTTAAACTGATGGTCTGCTGTCAGTGCTGTCACTGTCTTGACTGTCTTGTATTCCAAATTCTTCTCCTTGATCTGTCATCTGTCCTGTTTTGGTAAAGTTAGAGTGCAGTTGGGTTGTTCAATATTCGAATTACGTAAGTTTATTTTGGAAATACAGAACGAGTGAGATGTCGTTCCTTCTAAAACGCACCGTCGGTGCTGGATGCGGCTTAGGCCGTAACATTCTAAACAATATGAAGACTCCTGTTGTCCTGCGTGTGGCTACAAAAGCGGACCAAGCTGCTCCTCAAACGGAGACTCGACCAACCGTAGCTAAACTGGATCCTCTTCAGAAAACTCATTTGGTTGATTTTGGAAAATACGTTGCTGAATGTTTACCTAAATACGTACAAAAAGTACAACTAACAGCAGGTAACGAGCTTGAGGTTCTAATTCCTCCAGAAGGTGTCATTCCAGTGCTGCAGTTTTTAAAGGATAACCACAGCGCACAGTTCACGAACCTCGTGGATATCGCCGGCATGGATGTGCCCAACCGACCCAACAGGTTCGAGATCATATACAATTTGCTGTCACTGCGTTTCAATGCAAGAATCAGAGTCAAGACATACACTGATGAATTGACTCCTGTAGACTCTGCCAATGACGTGTTCAAAGCTGCCAATTGGTATGAAAGAGAAATATGGGATATGTATGGTGTATTCTTTGCCAACCATCCAGATTTGCGCAGAATTTTGACTGATTATGGTTTTGAGGGTCACCCCTTCAGAAAGGACTTCCCGCTCAGTGGCTATGTGGAGGTGCGCTATGATGACGAACAGAAGCGTGTGGTCATAGAGCCTTTAGAGCTGGCTCAGGAGTTCCGTCGCTTTGAGCTTAGTGCTCCATGGGAACAATTCCCGAATTTCCGCAGTAACCCTGCTTCTGAAGAAGTTGTGAACCCAGCTGAAGACAAGCCAAAACAATAATACAATGTAATCATAGTCAACAATAATATAGGTCATTTATTTTATTGATGTTAAAAATAAAAAGTTACAAAAGCTTGATTTCTTGAGGATTATTTCATCAGGATTATATTTGTGATGGAAATAATTGTTATGTACTCTATTGCACGGAATAGTTTCAATTTGTAGTTTTTAGTATACATTAAAAGAAGATAGCTTACTAGTTTAATTTATTGTAAATCACAATCATCAACCCAACACTGTTGTGACAGTAGTTCTGCAATAATAATAATAAATTGTCTCCCTGTTGTCTGCACAAAGCTGCATTTTACAAATATTAAATGTAACTTTTGGGAATTTTTGACTTGTAGAATCTATAAAACAAATCAAATTAAAAAATGTCCATGACTACCACAGGACCACCAACGCCAATCGCTTCCATATTTGGTAAATAATTACTTCTCAATTGGCGCCAATTAGTGCTTGAACAACAAAATTGGTGCCTAAGTAGTTTTCGAGAAAATCGGCGGTAGTCACGCTCCTTTCAGCAGGACCACTATGAGCGTCGAAAAATAGGGCATACTACAGCTATTCCAAGTATACAAATAATTAATGCCCTTATATGTGATTCATTTCGTAAAAAAAAAAAACAGAACTGAAATATTTGTATTTACCGACAAATCTACGATGATAGCTTTCGCGCGTTTTTTCAGCAGGACCACGACTTTGTATGTTGATTCCAAGTTTGTGGAGCTTGTCGCTTTTGAAACCTGCATGGAAAATTACTGCCCTGAAAGATAAAATTAGTGCCCAAAATTCAAAAATAATACTCCGGTAGTTTACGAGATATACCATGTCATCGGTGAGGTGGCGGTAGTCACGGTGGTCACGGTGTTAAATTTTCATTTCAAGGTTTCCCTATTAAAAACTCTATGTATCTCGGAATAGTATTAACAACAGTTCAATATCTATAATTTTATACAAACTGTGTACCTAGGTGAATATTAAAAAAAAATAACCTATCGTCAATGATATTATAAATGAAAAGAGGTAGATATCGCACTGGCGCGCAAATTATTATAATAATAATAATTATCCAACCCTCACCCCGCTCTCCTTGGCTAAAGAGAACTGGCGCAAACCTGTAGTGCTTGACACTAACGACCGCAGGGTTTATGGCAGAGTAAGGAGCTTCACGGACGCTTTTTCGGACGGTGTTTTGTCTGTGCAATTATGGATGAAGTTATGATGACGAATAACTACTTAACAACTTACGATTTATTGTGAAGGACGGTACGGTTGACATTATGTCGGGTATGCCACCGTCCAGGCGAATCAATCCGTCACATTATCTCCGGGTGTTCTCGTCTGGCTAACGGAGAGTACTTGCATAGACACAACCTTGTAGCCAGGATTATCCATCGGCAACTTGCTCTAAAATATAGTCTTGTGGAATCGGAAGCGCCGTACTATAGGTATGTGCCCGACACAGTTCTCGAAAATGGCAGTATCACATTGTACTGGGATCAATCCATCATCACTGACAGGACTATTGTAGCCAATAAGCCTGATATAGTGGTGGTGGATCCATCAGAGCGGCGCGCAATGATTGTTGACATAACGGTCCCGCATGATGAGAACCTCGTGAAAGCCCAGAAAGATAAGCAAATTAAGTATCTTGACTTGGCTCGCGAGGTTATCGACATGTGGGATGTGGACTCAGCGATCAATGTGCCGATAGTCGTATCAGCAGCTGGATCAAGGGCTTGAATTAGAAAGCGGTACTCCTGGACACGGCTCGTATTGTTAGGAGGTTCCTCTCTCTGGAGCCCTGACCGCCGGTAGCTTGGACCCTGTTCCCGTTATCGGTGGGCTACAAATTTTTATATATTTAAATGTTTTATTATATTGTTATTTCTAAGGAATATTGAAAAATGTAATTCATTTGTATATTAATAAATAAAGGAAATAATAATAAATATAAGTCAGAACCGGTCGTTAGTATGGACATAAAATGAATTGGAAAGCGCGCTTGTGTGCAGTGGTGACATTACGCGACCTACTTAGCAGTCACAACACAGCGTGCTTCTACAGAGCCCTGATGTTTGAGGCGAGGGCGACAGACAATGTCTGATCGCGGCGAAGTTGAGACGTCTTGGAACTGTACCCGATTCATTGTGCCCCGTGTTATTGCCGTAAGTTGTAATCTCAAGTAATTCGTTAGTTTTGCTAGAAACAGTGTATCGCACCCAGTGTGTTTCCATAGCACGAAACCCATCGTCTGCCCACATGATGTACGAGCCTAACGGAATAAATCCTGACTGATCCAACATATATATCCAAAGTGGAGCAGGACGATTGACATCCTTCAAACCACATAAAGATTGTCATGTTCTTTACCCGTATACAAAAAATCAATCAAATCCAATGAATTCTTTAGGCACGGGAAATTATTTTTCTTTTTCTTATTTTACAACATGATGTAGATCTGAGTCCGAAATAACAGGTAAACATTGTAAGGTCAAGAACCTGTGCAAAACGTACGATTCTATTTTCTACGTCTCAAGTCTCAACATGCTTGAAAGACAGAGAAAGGTGTCATACGCTTCCACTCTGACGCGCGCCGCCCAGTGACACAAAATACTACAATTATTAGAAAGAAAAGGAAATATTACCTACGCAAATTATGCATTAGTGGTGCATAGACCACTGCGTATGTGTGTGTGAGCGGAATTTTTTGCCAAAAAGTCTCGCACTCGGTAACTATACAAACTATGTCAGTCAGCAGTGCATCGCGGCGCCCTTTGAGAAGAGAAGAACACACGCCAAATTTTTTTATCACGAGACGAGTCGCGCGCGCATTGTCGTGATTTTGTGAAAAGTTTTAGTTGTTATTTATTAATAATAATAAAGTCGGAACAACTTAAGTTATACAGGTTACACATGAAAAACGAAGATAGCTACAAAAGTAAAATACCGCAGCTATCAACGCCCAATTAAAAATACATAGAATAGACATTGTTCCAGATTAACCTAAAAGAAGTTAAATTATAAATTAACAAAACATAGGGAATGAAAATAATACAAAAAATATGATAATTTACACTGTGTGGTTACTGTGTTGTGTATATGTAGAGTGGAGGTGGGGATGGGGTGTGTGATGGTGTGTGTGAGTGTGTACCTCGTTTATGACACCATACATTGCTCAGTCTCATCATAGGACAGGCACTTAAGCCAGTTGGTCACTTTTTCTCTTCAGTACGTTCCTAGTCATTGGGTATATTTTAATATTCTTATTTAAGATATTATAGAGTTTAGAGCTGGTGTGAGTAAAGTGGCGACTCACCAACGCTAACCTACAGCGTTCAGTCTGACAGACTGTCGGCACGACGGTTCTTTGTAAGGGACTGAGGGTCGTAAGGGAGAAGTAGGTGTTTCCTAAGAACTGTTTGCAGCACGAACAACTATCTTACTGAGAGGACCTCGTAAATAAAGTGTAGCTCAGAAGTGGGAAATCTAATCGGTTTTTTTGCGAGTACTTTCAGAACTGCTCTCTGTGCCCTCTCTAGCCGCAACATGGTTGTTTTTTGCGTCCCCCCCCCCCACGTGGTAATGCAGTAACTGAGGACTGATTGAGCAAGGGCAAAGTGGATCATTTTAAGGCACCGGAAATCAGCAGCCGCTCGTAGTTTTTTGAATATGTAAATCAATCTTCTGACTTGTATCACAACTGAGTTAATCTGTTTTTTCCATGTCAAAAGATTGTCCAATATAACACACCAAGGTATTTTATGCTATCGGACCGTTCTATCCGAGCACAGCTACAGGTGTTGGCCACTGGGCTAGCACACACATGGCTCCTGATTTCAAACGACGAAGGTGGTTGGGTAAGAACACTCGGGGTGAAGGGGATGAACTTAGTCTTGGAGATGTTGAGCGTGAGCAGATTGGAGGTTAACCACATCATTACCATCCTCAGTGCCAATTCTGCCCTTTCACGAGTCTCAGACCAGTCCTTGCCATGAGTTATGAGAGCTGTTTCATCCACATATGTAATAATTTTTGTGTTCGGAAGAGATAACTGACACAGCTCATTGACATATATGAGGAAGAGGGTTGGTCCTAGGACACTACCCTGGGGAACCCCATAAAACAAATTTTCCTCATCACTTACAAATGATCCAACCTTCACAACCTGTTTACGACCCGTTAAGTAGCTACGAAAGATTTCGAGGGCAATTCCACGTATGCCAATCTGTTCCAACTTATCAATCAATTTGGGGCAGAAATGGTGTCGAACGCCTTCGAGAGGTTTAGGAAGACACCAAGAGACTTCTGCTTATTGTTAAGGTGTGCGACTATTGTACTTGTGAGCTCCAGTGTAGCGTCTTCTGTTGATTTTCCCGTTCTGAACCCATATTGATTTTCGGTTAGGATGTTGAATTTAGCTAAGAACTTCACAAGGTGCACGTTGATAAATTTCTCGAAGATTTTTTTTTTTTTAAAACGTTACCCCACACTAGGAATTTCTCGTGTATCGTATTCGTGGGTGCGTTTACAAACATTTAAACTCACATACACAAACAGCCAGATCCGGAACAACTACCTGTAGATCATACAAATATTTGATCCGTGCGGGGATCGAACCCGCGACACGCAGCGCAGCAGCCGATCGCTCAGCCACGTGGTATATCTCGTAAACTACCGGAGTATTATTTTTGAATTTTTGGGCACTAATTTTATCTTTCAGGGCAGTAATTTTCTATGCAGGTTTCAAAAGCGACAAGCTCCACAAACTTGGAATCAACATACAAAGTCGTGGTCCTGCTGAAAAAGCGCGTGAAAGTTATCATCGTAGATTTCTCGGTAAATACAAATATTTCAGTTCTGTTGTTTTTACGAAATGCATCACATATAAGGGCATTAATTATTTGTATACTTGGATTGGAATAGCTGTAGCATGCCCTCTTTTTCAGCGCTCATGGTGGTCCTGCTGAAAGGAGCATGACTATCGGCAGACCACCTACAAAGTCGATTTTCTCGAAAACTACTAAGGCACCAATTCTGTTGTTCGAGCACTAATTAGCACCAATTGAGAACTAATTATTATTTACCAAATATGGAAGCGATTGGCGTTGGTGGTCCTGCGTTAGTCACGCATATAATTAAAAATACAGTTTATTTCAAGTACGAATATAGGTGAAATGTCTTGTCCAGCTCAGCCCCGGATCAAGGGGGGGGCAAGCCGGGCCCGTGCCCCGAGCGGCAAATTCAAGCTTGGTATAGATCGCTATTTCTCGCGCGGCGGCCGGTGCAGTGACACGTGTGGCAGTGTGCAAGTGAAACGCACTCACATTTGACGGCGGCGCCGGGCGGCGCGGCGGATTCTCATCTCTGCATGAATGAACAAATAGAACCTAATACACGGGGTGGAGGCGGTCTGCTTCAATTTTGAGCTCTCTTCTCTCGCTTTTGCATTGTATATTGGTATCAAGAGCGGATCCGGTAGGGGTGGTCATGGCCGGGCGTCATGACCACCCCGCCTAGGTTGAGCCTAGGTCGACCGTGATCATGTTTCTGAACTCATTGATTTAAATTAATTAAATAGAGGTCCGGCTCGCTTCGCTCGCTCTTGCGTTCTCTTCATCTTGAAACTTGGAAAATCTAACTATCTCAGGGGTAAGGCCGTAGGCAGGGAGGGTTGATGGGTGCAACCCCCCGAAATATCCTTCAACTATTAAGAAATCGACCTATCCGAGGCGGAATGCAAAAAAATTGTCGCTCGCCAATACATGATATGCTTTTTAAATTCTGCAAAAGTTGACTGAGTGATTCTCATCTTACTTCTTACTACTATTATAAATGCGAAAGTTTGGATGTATGGAAGGATGTTTGTTACTCAATCATGCCAGAACGGCTTAACGGATCTGAATGAAATTTGGCACATATATGTATAGACTGTAGTCTAGAATAACACAGAGGCTATATATTATTGCGCTAATAACTTAAGGGGATCAGCAATATTGCATTATGTCCATATTCTTCAACTGTTTGACAATTGACAACTGTCATAACATGCATTAGAATAGACCAGGTATTTTAATACAAATGACATCGGTGTAAGTGGCGTGACTAGTCAGCCGCCTTCCTTTAAACTAGGGTTCGCAAGTTCGAATCGCGGCCAGTATTCACTTTTTGTGATTATTTGTTGTCTTTATTCTGTAAGATTTCCAAAAATAATAAACATGGTTCGCGGGTTCGATCCTCAACTGGTTTTCACTTTTTGTAACTAGGAATTTAGATTTTTTTATCAAATCATTTAATTATAATACTTTTAGTTTTTATAACAAAAATTTTAGAATTTTTAATTTTTTAATTTAAATTTATCATAATATAAGGTGTACCTTATCGTAAGCCCACATTTCGCCAGATACGTTGAAGTCCCGTGTAAAAGGGGGCGAACCTATTCCCATCAACCGAGCACAATTCCAGACTCCGTGACTGCTACTGAGAAATTCGTGATGTTATATACCATCACTCGACCAACGAGGCACACACATCAAAACTTTCACACGAACGAAGTCGCGGGCAACGGTTAGTTTCTATATAAATTAAAAAAATAAGTGGTGCTAAACATTTCCAGCTCGCTTTTGCACGCTAATATATCCTGTACGTTTGAAGTCTCCACAACTTGACAGAGTTCCTCCTATACACAACTCCTGTATGAATGGTCAAAAGAAAATCTAACCTACCCGATTTATTGCTAAAATTTTCGAGCTCGCTCTGACATTCTGCATTCTTTTCAGTAGGTATACCTTTATAAACTGACACAATTTCTGAAAGTTAAAGATGCACCTCCCGGGTAATAAACCTTAGGCGCCCTTGATTGTTTTGTTTTTTTGATCATTTCGTTTTTCAAAAGTTGTTGATAATAGTTTAACACCCCCCCCCCCCCCCAATCGTTCCCCAACCAAATTCCTGGCTATGGCCCCTTGTGACCCCCCCGAAAGACTTAGGCTAGGACTGCGCCTGGTCCAATCCGTCCATATATTTTAAAAATATAGGCTTAGCAGAGAAAGAGCAGCGCTTAACCGTTCGTTTTGGCGTTCTTTGGAGGAGGCCTATGTTCTTCAGTGAGCGTGTTATGGCTGAAATGATGATGATGATAAAGGTAAAAATATTGTCAGGCGGGGGCGGCATTTTTAGGTCTTGCGCCTCGAAATAATTCAAGATACGGGGCCGGTCCAGCTAGATACGAGCGTTTGTAGTAGCAGGCCCGGGTGCACTCCGCAGTATAGGTATGAAGCTACAAGTACGCGGCGCGTCCCTCCGGACGGACTAATTTAGTAGGGCAGCCACGCGCCGGCGTCGTTTACATTTGTTATTCTTATTTATGCCACCCGTATTTACGTAGTTAGAATATTAGTTATTATAGTATAGTTAGGTTCTTACAGGAGCTCGTGGCGAAATAGTTACAGCCGCTCGGGTCGACCTTCAGGTTAAGCCGCGCTTGCCTAGGTTGGTCCGTGGATGGGTGACCGCCCATTACATACCGAGGTTCCTCCGTGCCTCGGAAGGCACGTTAAAGGTCTCCACACATCCGTGCCGTGCCAGGGACGGGGCAGGGACGTGTTTCGTCAGGAGTCTAAAAAAATATCATTGCATACATTGTCTATGAACTGGATCACACACGTCCGTGCCCGTGCCGGCAACGAAGCTTCAGTGTCAGGGCCGGAGCCGTAACGTGTGCAAGTGTTCCGATTCCAATCCGTGGCGCACGTGTTGATATTTTATCCTTACAATTTGTTGACTTTTTGTTGGTAAACATGAATAATGAGTTATTAATAGAGACTGTACTGTCCTAGTTACTTCTTATCTGTCTTATTCTTCTTCCATTTCCTCTTCATCTAGAGCAATTGCAATCGCAATTAACTCCTCTGTATTAAATAAAGCCATGACGTGTATCACCTGTTATCTATTTCACCATAGAACACTGAGGCTATACTCGGACAATGAAATAGAATGAAGTAAGAGGCGGGTATAGGTGGAAGGGAAAGCCTCGTCTGTTCACCGCACTGTCACGGCACTGACTTGTGTGAACAGACAGCTCCTGACGGGACACGGATGCTCGGTCTTGCCACGGCCATGTCCCTGCCCCGTCCCTGGCACGGCACGGATGTGTGGGGATAGACCTTAAGCCGTTGGTCCCGGCTGTCAATTGTAGATCTTTGACAATCGTTACAGGTAGTCAGTGCCCCGAAAGTCTGACAACCAGTCTTACCAAGGGGTATCGTATTACCCAGTACTAGCTAGGTTGTGGAGGTCAGATAGGCAGACGCTCCATGTAAAATACTGGTATTCAGTTGCATCCAGTTACGACTGGAAGCCGACCCCAAAATAGTTGGGAAAAGGCTAGGCTTTGCTTTTGCTGCTTTTTTTTTTATTCTTTATCAACAAATTGATGGTGTAACCATGGGTAGTCCAGTGGCACCGGTGGTTGCTAACTTGTGGATGGAACACATCGAAGATCTGGCTATTTCAACTTGTCCAGTGCCTATCAAGGTTTGGAAGAGCTATGTGGACGACGTGTTCTGCATCCTCAGAGGTGGAATACCAGAGGTTGAGAGATGTCTTAACCATCTGAACAACATCCACACGGCCATGCGTTTCACAGCGGAAGTAGAGAAAGGTCGGGCTTTGGCATTTCTTGACGTTAAGGTCATTGCAAGGAGTGATGGGTCCCTTGGCCATTCAGTATACAGGAAGCCAACTCATACGGTTCGCTACTTGCACGCCACCTCACATCATCACCCCTGTCACCTCAAGTACGTAGTCACCTCACTTACAAATCGCGCATTTGATCTGTGTGATTCTGAACATCTCACTGGTGAACTATCTCATGTATAAAAGGTTCTACGGAAGAATGGCTATAACACCAATATTGCAGTAAAGACAAAAAAGATGCGAGCGGCCAGATCTACTGTGGAGCGTCAACCAACTTTCTTGCCATATCTTAGAGGAGTAACGGACAAGATAGGTCGTTTACTGAGTAAATACTCGATAAAGACCGTGTTTACTGCTCACAAGAAAATCGCACAAAGTCTACGTTCCCCGAAGGATAAGATCCCGTTGGAACATCCTGGGGTGTTTAAAATTGACTGCAGTTGCGGCAGTTTATACATCGGCCAAACGAAGCGAACTGTCTCATGCCGCATCAAAGAGCATTTAAAGGCTGTGAAAAACAACGATGAGCAAAAATCTGCCACAGCTGAACACATACTGTTTACGCACATGCGTTTATTTTATTATTATTCCAAATTATTTCAGTAAATAATTATATAGATTCTTCTTATTGTCACTGGACCCGCTGCACACGTATTATTTATGATAACCGTCGACCGGTCGCTGATGGCGCGCGCAATCAAGTGAACGAGCCCCGGGCTCTCCTAGCAGGCCGGGTCGACTCATTGGGTAAACCTTGGAATGCCTACGGGGGCTAGAACTGTGTTGCCAGGTTCTCTTTTATTATGCGAGACCTAAAAACTTCGGTCTCTAATAATGACGTTTTCAAGGAAAATATTAAAAAGCTACCATTTGGTAGTTTTAGCGACATTCTTGTTTAAATTATTAATCAACAAATTACCCAATATAATATTTCGGATAATTTATTCAATGTTAATATTATTAAAATTGAATAAATATAAATGTAATTAATGCAGAATATAATAGAAATACGCTGGTTTAGCGTAGGTTGGAACTATAAAAAAACAAAAGGGTTACCAATCAAGCCAATAAATAAATAATTAATTTAATTTACTGCATTGGATCGGCCAGAGGCTATTTATTTTCAAAATTTATTTATTTTACAAAATTAGGTTAGTAAGTTTTTGTTAATTGTACCTGGCATCCCCACACCACTTCACAAGAAAAATGGCTACCGGCACGGGTGCATGTTGATGTTATTATTAATGCAATAACTATTGTGTAATGTTAATAAAGTACTTCTGAGTTCTGACTTATAAGACAAACTACTGTTTTATTATAAAAATACTAGTGAGAAGCTTTGACTTTTACAAATAAACCACAAACTTGTGATTTTTGTCAAAATTCATAGTTTTCTACTGGCAAGCACCGTATAAGTTAATTTAAACAATAAGGCTGCTTGACCACAAAGCGGAGCTGGAAAATTGTGATCAGTGAAATTGCACACTAACATTTTCACAGTTTCCCAGTTCTGTTTTTGTGGGCAGGACTAAAATAAATATCTCAAAGAAATCCGATTTTAAATTTCCCGCTTTCGCAAGTTTTCGGGGGCACCCACCAGGAGGCGCCAAAACCGTGCCATTTTATTTGTACGTAGTTGACATTCTTCTCCTAGAGTATATATGTTCCTTGCCCGGGCTCCATGCTGCCCGCGTCGCAAGGCGCACGCGCCTGCCGCTGCTCGGCCCTCTGTGATTGGCTCGCGCAGAGTGGCGTGATGGAGACGCGTGGCCATTGGACCGCGCAGAATGGCGCAAAGTACTGCGCGATGCCCCGCCGCCTGTGTTGCCAGGTGGCGAAGGCGCGAACACCTACTACAGTCAGGGCCCAATCACTGGATAGAATTTCACAAGCCGCGTATTTTGTCAACGGACAGACATTACGTACCAAGACTGACAAGAGAAGCAATTGAAATAAGAAAACACAAAAATTTTAATCGAGAGGATGGCTTCAAACTGTCAAGTATGTGGAATCCAGTTTTGAGTAAGCTCAAAAGTAGCAGCCGGCTTAGTAATAAGGACTCCACAAAACCTGGTGATACTGTGAGTGTGTTTTGCCGTGACTTAGTGTCGAGTTCCAGTAGTGCGCGTAGCAAAAGAAAAAGAAAGAGGGAGATAGATTTGTCTGCTCTTAACAATTTATTTTCCATCCACCCGCATTCTCCAGTCAACCCGCGATCATGGCGCTTGCAACAGCGCCGAAATATCGGGAGCTCAAAATAATGAACAATCACGGAAGATATCCCGTAAGTGACAGTATAAGTTTTTTGTTTTTTTGGTGGGTAATTGGGTACCTACCATGAACAACACATGCACATGTGTTTGTCCATGTACTAAACATTATGGAGTAAGATTTTGACAACAGTGTACTCGTACATACTTTTTTATTAGCCCAATTACGTAGGTATTTATTAATAAACTAGCTGACCCGCGCAACTTCGTCTGCGTCACATAAAAGAGAGAGAGGGTTAGAGGGAGTGGGTTGTAGGCATCTATAGTACGATTCTAACACATCACACACATCATTCCACGGTACCTGATCATTATTTTGCTGCGGAGTTATTTTAAAACTGTGATATCTCCTAAGATTTTCATTGAAATCAATACTTGCGATGAATAACGGATTTATTTGGATAAGGATAAATACCATGTTTACAAAAACACCTTCGCAAATCATGCATTATTTTTGAAAAAAAAATGATTACTGTAATAAAAGGTTACAGTGAGTCAACCTTAAAAGATAGACATATGCTATCACGGAAATTTTTTTAGAACTTTTAAGAGGTGCAATTCCGTCATACATGATTGTTGCGTAACTTTAACCGTTTACGCAGCGCTCGCAACGCAAGCTCTCAAAAGGAATATATTTTCCCCGTTTTGCAACATTTTTCATTGATGCTCCGCTCTTATTAGTTAAAGTGTGATGTTGCCTTATTCGATAAATAGGCTGTCCAACATTAAAATAATTTTTCAATTCGAACCAGTAGTTCCTGAAATTAGCGCGATCAACCAAACCAACAAACAATCTCTTCAGTCTTATAATATTAGTATAGATTCAAGTAGGTAACTATTTATTTTCTTGGAAATAATTGAATTAATCGCTAAAATATTCTACTTATGTATTTCCCAAATAAGGGCTTCCCTCGTCAGCCCCACGTCTTCATTCTTAGACGCTCGATAACAGTCATACTCCAACTAGGTTTAAACTTTCATCAAGCTGCATGAAATGAGCCGAAACACGACAAAGCTGCTGTAAACTGTTGCGGACCTCTTGCAACTGCCTTCCGTCTCCATCGTCAAACCTTCGATGACAGTCATACGCCAGGGCAGGTCTAAAGTTCTCACCAAGGTGCATGAAATGAGCCCAATAACAATACAGCTGCTGTAAAATGTTGAGGACCTCTTGCAACTGCCTTGCGTCTCCACCGTTAGACCGTCGATGCTGTCATCGACGGTCTAAAGATG
The DNA here is from genome assembly GCA_963082995.1 of Noctua comes. Taxonomy (NCBI): domain Eukaryota; kingdom Metazoa; phylum Arthropoda; class Insecta; order Lepidoptera; family Noctuidae; genus Noctua; species Noctua comes. The sequence goes on from OY720282.1 coordinate 509,428, forward strand.
GAGACGGAAGACGGTCAGAAAATGGACTCAAAAGAACAACGCCATCTATCGAGTACGAAGTTAAACTGCAAAGCGTGCATGTAATGCATGCAAAGGAATCGAACACACACTATAGGCCATGTAAATTTTCAAAGCAGCGTCATGTATGTAGACTAATCTAGAGTACCTTTTGCTATGATAACTTAAAAAAAAACTGGCCAGTCGATTTAAAAGTTATCTTGTGAGCACATTTTTATTAATTAGTACCATTTTGGTTCAATAGATGTCGTTGCATGTTGCATATATAATGATGATAAGTTCTTCTTGAACACTTTAAATTCATACATTGATAGAGAGCACCAATTACAATCAAACAAAAACTTAAACCTTCTCTAAGTTATGCACAATATTTGTGCATTGAATCTAACCACATGGATTTTATAATTTACACGTGATGTTTTACCAAAAAAATACCCGGAGACACTCATATATCTTTTGATAGAGAGCACCGATTACAATGAAACATCGTTTGAATGGTTAAAAAAAAACTAAAAGTATGTATAAAACTATTTGGTAATGATTTGGAAATCTTAAAAGCTTTAAAAAAATCAACATACCTATTTACAAAAGTGAAAACCGGCTGGGGATTGAACTTGCACCATAGTTATTATTTTTGAAATCTTACAGTATTAAAAAAATCAAAATATACAAAAACAAAATACCTTAGCTGAGGCTTGAACTTGCGAACCACTGTTCACAAGGCGGCCGCTGACAGCTTTGGGCTACTTACTTCGGCGACAAATGGTCTAAAATAGCTGTTATATTCTAATGCATGCCATGACAGTTGTCAGTTGTCAAACCGTTGTCAAACAGAGGAATATGGACGTAATGCAATATTGCTCATCCACCTAAGTTGTCAGCGTGATAATATAGCCTATAGCCTTCCTCGATAAATGGGCTATTCAACACTAAAATTTCAATTCGAACCAGTAGTTCCTGAGTTTAGCGCGTGTGATGTGATACAAAGTGACAGTGGGACCAAGTCGCATAACCGTAATTTTACTTCTGGCTCTCTTTAAATTCAAATATCTTTTGATAGAGTGAACCGATTGCAATGAAACAAAAACTAAATGTTACCTCAAGTTACGCACAATTGTTGAGTATAAAAGTTATCTACATTGCATTCGTACATTTTACGTGATGCTTGAACAAACAAACAGACAAAAATTTTAAAAATGCTGGAAATAGGTTCTGTTGGTTGTCCTTTAACACCCTAGCTATTTTTTTTTGAAATATTTTCGATGTACAAAAACGACTTCTCTACAGATTTATTATGTGTATAGATATAGATAATAAAGACTAATCAAATTAAAGTATTGAAACTTATAACAGACTTATTTATAATATACCAAGAGCTGAGGCAATAATCTCTTTAACCATAATAGGTCCAATCGGTTTCCTTTTAAGGTGAATGCGTAGTCGTAACCCGTAGATATTATAGTCTGCTAATCAAGATAGTTGAGAACCGACACTGATAATTTCTGGGTGTTGGCTCCTGGATTATCTTGTTCGCGTCATATGTCATTCCAGATTTGATACGCGTGTACCTAGCTACCTAAACACCTTAAAGAGATATTTAATTTCAAAGACAATGTAGGTGCACATTAACGTATATCTTCTTAGGTTAAAGTACCCACCCATATAGAAATTGTAAAATAGCAGAGTAAATTTTTAACTAAACGTCATAACGAAATAAGTCACAAGTGGATAATCTACAGTTTGCATTCTGTAGTTTCTAACTATGCCATGGGAAAAAGTCGTGAGTTTATGTAAAAGTATTCTGAGATTTTGGAGGGTTTAAGCAAATCTAGTCTCTGATCTATGGTAATCAGTAATGCATTTTGGGTAAAAGATTATTTATTACACCTCAGTATTGTCCACAAAAACAGATGAATGTAAGTTGAATGTTGAGAAGTGGTTCGCGTAGCTCCTAGCGGCGGTATCGGTAGCGCTTGAAGTGGAACCACAGCTGGAAGATGTTGTTGTGGAAGTGGCAGCGAAAGCCGCGCTTGTACGAGTACTCCCACTCGCGGTTCACGATCTTGAAGGCGATGTCCTCGTAGGGTGGCCCGGCGTGGAAGCGCAGCACGGCGAAGTCGGGGTTTTCGGGGCATGCTTTCTGAAAACAACATAGACAAACTAATCAATCTCATTTCAAGAGTTCCCTATTAAAAACTGTGATTTCTTCCAAAACGTATACAATAATTACTGCTCCTAAAGAAGTTACAGTGATCAAAAATTCAGATACCTAAGTGTTGTATTTTAAGAGAAAGGACGATGCCAGGATTTGTATGAACTCTGGTCTCACCCTCCAATAGCTATGTGTTATACATTGTTGGATAGGTATTTTTAAGCTGCATAAAAGTTGCTATGGCACCAAATTCCAAATCTTAGTCCGTTCAGAGTTATGCAGTATTAAACAAGTCAGTTTAGCAACAGTCAAAAGTAATGTATTTCTCTAATATAATGCGCTTTTTGAATTAACACTAGTATTATGTACATAACTACCGCTATCATCAAAATCGTAAGGGATTTTTTCATAATTAAAACACAATGATAAAGTATTTTGTGTCGTATTTATTAATGGGTGCTAATTAAACAGGCTTCTTTTTAATGGCATTATTCGCCTCCAAAAATTTAAGTTGACTTCTAAATTCCTAAGTCAGCCACAATTAACGAACATCTAAATAATACTATCCTAGCCACTAGTTATCGTCTATGTAAACCACTCTAAATACAACTCAGCATGATGGTTATTTTTTAGCATCTAAATTTGTAACATGCATTCTAACAGTAAACTTCTAAAATACTATTAAATGACATCAAAAAATATATTTATTTAGCTTCTAATTTTTTAACTCAGTACGTTTAAAATGTAACTCATCCCATATTAATTGATCGTCAAAATTTTGCAAAAAATGTCATCAAATAGTATATTGGCCGGTTCACTAATGTATTACCTAAAATCCTTTCACAAATTTTTAGTTTACAACCAACGTTTCATTTACTATTTATTTCACAAACAACGTATTCCGCAGATGTTTCATTTTTTAAACAATCACTTTACACGCATTCCTTTGGCAAACGCTTCGCTTTACAAATGTTGATATTTAATCATTTATACATTTTTCGTTTAATACATATTTTGATTCTTTTGGCAAAATCACGTTTCACCTAAATACCACTTTATAATAAATATTCTAAACCAGTCACAAAGTATTAAGCTATTTTTTTGGTCTCGTAAGTTTTTAGTGCAGAAATTCACCTAAAGTCCAAGGTAAATAATATCAATATTTTGTAATAGGCGTAGTCGACGTAGCCTCGCTGCGCGGGGCTCCTATTTCTGTTTGCAGGGTTTAAAGTAACCTAACCTAACCTAAAGTCGGGGTGCCCCAAGTCCCGAACTCGCTTCGCTCGCTCTTGATACCTAAGTATTTGTTACTCCGTTAATTAAAATTACCGTTGTGCCTATTTAATGAGTTGAATTTTTATGAGTTCTGTCGTTTCGCGTACTCGTGCCAAATCATGCAGTGGCTATTTTCACGATAAAAGAATATGATGTATTATTTTACATGCTAACTTATAATAAATGATGCTTTCTGTGGAAGCTTGAATTATATTTTTTTGAGGACATTGTGTTGAAGCTGTAAAACATAAAATGGTGACGAGATGTAAAATCCGTGGCCGAGTTAGTAAATTAGGTGGCAGTGTATAAATAAGAAGGACAAGTCACAATAATTGATGATCTTTACTTGACGCTTTCTATAGAATATTTAGATGGCGTTGTAAAAAAGACGAATTAGTTTATTAGAGGCTATGTCATTTTCCCGTTGCTTAGTTATAAAATTTGAAGTTTAATCACGTGGCCAATAAATAATTTTGTGGCGAGACTTATAATTTCCCTTTATTAATTAATTGCGGTTTACGGTTTGAGACATTTATTTCTCAAAAAGAATACAATTCACTTAATATGAGAAATACAAGGTAATCTTAAAACTATATATAAGAATTACTTATAAAGAAGGTAGGTACTCGTAAATAAATAAGTTAAGTAGTAGACTAAAGACACACAATTCTTACAGTGTTGTGAAAAGGAATAAGTGACTGTACTATTACGTAATAAGGTATTGTTAGGTCTTGATCCTTGCGGAATAAAATAATATAGTGGACTGTATAAAAAACTGGTTTAATGCAATAGTATTACAAATTTATGTTCTACAACGACGACCGACGACGCGTTTACGGGAGCGCGTGTGATTCGCTCGGGCGCGCGTGGGCAAGTGGCGAGGGCCGCGGGACGCGAGCCGCGCCAGGCGCGTGCGGTGTGGGAGGCGACGACGGGGGGCGGGCGGTGCGAGGGAAGCGCGGGTGAGCGCCTTGTTCCCGTAGGTTGCGCGTAGACAGTATTGATTCATTGGAAAATTAAACATTTTTATACTATCCTCATCATCATTTCAGTCAAAAGACGTCCACTGCTGGACATAAGCCTTCCCCAAGTGTCGCCACATTGAACGGTCCGTGCGACTCGCATCCAACGGATCCCCGCAACCTTCACCTGGTCATCGGTCAACCTAATGGGAGGCCTTCCAACGCAACGGCTTCCGGTTCGCAGTCGCCACTCCAGAACTTTTCGGCCCCATCGGCCATCCATTCTGCGAGCAATGTACCCTGCCCATTGCCACTTAAGTTTGACAATTCGTCAGGCTACGGAAGACGCTGCGTTGGAAGGCCTCCCACTAGGTGGACCGATGACCTCGTAAAGGTTGCAGGGATCCGCTGGATGCGAGACGCACGGGACCGGTCAATGTGGCGACACTTGGGGGAGGCCTATGTCCAGCAGTGGACGTCTTTCGGGTGAAATGATGATGATGACTCGAATAATTATGTTTCTGTATTGTAACCTCATGAATGAATATCATTAAATTTAGAAGGATGTAAATCACGATGTAAATCACGATTAAAGGCATGTCAAGATCGTGAAGTACAGATTAGGATGGACAACCTTGCGGAGAAGCATTCGGGTGGTGACTTCCGTGGATTTTGGAAACGCACGAGCAAAGTAAACGGTAGTCCGAGTGAGTGTCGATGGTGTTAGTGACCATAAGGGAATTACGAATGTTTTTAGGCAGCATTTTTCTATACAGTCCCCTCTGGGGTCGGCTAGTGGAGTGTTCAGTGCTGGGTTGCCTAATGAGGCTGTTGAGGTTCGATACTTGGCCAAAGACGTGGCCTCAATTATCAAGAATATGACGATAGGCAAATCCCCTGGGCATGACGATGGTCTCATCATTAAAAACCTGCAACATGCTGGCCCACATATTAATCGAGTCCTCGAGATGTTTTTCTCTATATGTGTGAGCCACTCTTACCTGCCGTCGGATCTTATGAGGTCTATGGTCACCACCATATATCAGTTGTGAAATATAAATCCGGTGACCTTGCTGATAAAGCGAACTATAGGCCTATATCACTGGCACCGCCATAGCACCATCATAGCCAAAGTGTTTGACGGTTTGCTTAATACACAGTTGAGTAAGTGTATAAACCTGCATGATAACCAATTTGGATTCAGACCACAACTGTCTACTGAGAGTGCCATACTGTTTGTTAAGCACACCGTCAGATAATATACGGACCGTAAGACCCCCGTATACGTGTGTTTCCTCGACTTATCCTCGGCCTCGACCTGGTTGTGTAAGCGTCCTGTGGGATAAGCTCGCGAGCATTAATCTGCCGTGTGAATTTGTGGCTACCCTCAGGTTTTGGTATACGCATCAGATCAACAGTGTCAGGTGGGTGGAGGCAGTGTCGGAGCCGTATCGGTTGCAGTGTGGTGTGAGGCAGGGCGGCCTGACCTCGCCCACCCTTTTTAACCTCTACATAGTTGCACTCGTCGCGCTCAGCAGTGAGCATGTTGGTTGTCATGTTGACGTTGTATGCGTCAACAATTTAAGCTATGCTGACTACATAGTCCTGTTGAGCGCGTCGGTCTGTGGTCTGAGGAGGCTATTTCCGAAGAATCACCCACCCGCAATAACTTCAGTTTATCCGTGATCATGGTGCTTGCAACAGCGCCGAAATATCGGGAACTCAAAGAAAACAGTAAACATGGTAAATATCCCGTGTTAATGATATCATAATTTGCCACCCAATATTGAGACGGTATTTGGGTATGTGGTTATGGGTACTGTACCTACGTTACATACTTCTCATTATTATTATTATTCATTCTCTTCTCAAATATTCTGGGAGCTTGAAGAGACTTCCGCACCGCCCTCGCTGAGCCGTAAGGATCTTGAGTGTGAAGAACACTTCCGCACTACCACTGTTCGCGACGACAGTGGTAGATATGTTGTGGCGTTACCTTTTTATGGTGATGCTGTATTCGCCAGGCGACTCCTACGCTGCTGCGCTTAAACGCTTTTATTGTTCAGAACGCAAACTTGATGCTTCGCTCAAGTTGCGCGGCGCCTATAATAACGTAATGCGTGACTACATAAATAAAGGTTTTTTGAGTCCGATTGTCAACAACGAGGACAATTCTCTTCCCTCGTATTATATTCAGCATCACGGCGTAGTTCGCGAAGGTAAGACCTCCACTAATCTTCGCGTGGCTTTAGATGCTAGTTGCAGGACTACATCGGGTCAGTTGATCAATGACATTTTGCAGCGGGCCCTAATCTACAGGGTGACTTATTTAACATCTTAATAAAGTTTCGTCTTTTCCAAATCGCTCTGTCAGCTGATTGCCACCAAATGTTTCTCAATATCGGCGTTTGTGAATCTGACCGTAAATTTCAACGGATTTTTTATCGTTTTGACAATAGTGAACCTTTCGAATCCGTATATCAGTTTAATCGTGTTTGTTTTGGACTATATCACGCGTTACCAGTTGTCCGCCAGTTGATCGCTGATGAAGGCGACCACTATCCCGCCGCAGCAGCTGTTGCTACCTCCGCTTTATATATGGATGACATCGCTTGTAGTGTCACATCCGGTTCGCAAGCAATTTCGCTTTGTGAAGAGCTTATTCAGCTTTTCAAGCGAGGTCAGTTTGATCTTGTCAAATGGACAAGCAACTATAAAGAGGACACTTACCTAATTCTCATAAAGCTCCTGCAGACATTGGGTTTGAGAAGTCTGTACCGCATAAGATTCTCGGTTTACGCTGGGATAAATCCTGTGATAGTTTTCGGTTTGACGTTGCGCCACCTGATGATAAGTGCACCAAGCGCACTATGCTGTCCACAGTGGCTCGACTATGGGACGTAAATAATATTTTGTGGCTCCCACAATTTTGTACGCCAAGGTCTTGATAAAAGAGCTTTAGTTATCAAGGTGTGAGTGGGATGACGACTATACTGTCGCCACTTGGAAACAATTTTGCATTGAACTTTCCGCGCTCAATCAAATTGTTATACCGCGCCATCTTGGGTTGGTCGATGAATGTACTGCCACTTAATAGATTTTGCTGACGCCAGCGAAGGCGCTTACGGTGGAGTTTACGGTGGAGTCGTATATTTGCAAGTCCGCATTAGTCCTAACTACTCGGTGCAGTTAGTTTGTGCCAAGTTCAAGGTCTCGCCTGTCAAAAACATTTCGGTTGCGAGACTGGAGTTGTGCGCGGCCCTTCTGTTGTTTCAATTGCTCCGCAAGGTTCAAGTTCAGTTTCGTCTCACTGCCCCATCAATAAAATATACGCATTTTTTGACTCCAAGGTAGTGCTCGCTTAGATTTATTCTTCTCCTCACCGCTGGCACACCTTTTTTTTTCACCGGATGGGAAATCATCAAATGACCCTCCTTCCCACAAACGCGCCGCGGCCTGTAGTCATGAGTCCGTAGGCCGGCGCCTAAGGTGGCCGGGAGCCACCACGTGGCCCCCGACGATGAAGACGGTGAGGACCTGCGTCAGGCGGTGCGCGCCGTGGCGTCTCTCTAGCCACTCCTCAAAGAGAGGACTTATCGCCACATATATATATAGTGGCGTGCCCTGCACGGGGTTGCGACAGTCGCTCTCTCCATGTCGCCATGAGATCGCGCCGGAGGTCTGTCCGCTGAGCGGCGATTTGCCGCCGCAGCGGAGTTTCCAACCGACTTAGTGCCTCCGCGCGCCATTCGTGCAGGCGCGCGAGGACTATCGCCTCCAGATCCCATGGCGGCAATCCGGCAAGGAGGCTAGCCGTCTCGCCGGAGACCAGCAACTTGCCTTGGAATATAACCTTGTGGGTTCTGAAGTACCATACTACAAATATGTGCCCGACCCAGTTCTCGAAAACGGTCATGCCACATTGTATTGGGATCAATATATCATCACGGACAGGACTATTTTAGCAAATAAACCTGAAATTGTGGTGATAGATCGTTGAGAGCGCCGTGCACAGAACAGAAAAAAACAGTAGAAATCGCATAGAGCTTTATTAGTTTCGGAACCAGCGTACCCCAAACTAACACATAAACAGGTTAATTATATTTCGTAACACTAAGAAAAGCGTGGTGTGATTGGTAATTTAATATTAAATGAAAGAAAGTAATATATTAGTCTTCGTTTTTTTTAATATAAACCATAATTACATGCCAATAGAGTGGTTTATTATCTACTCTGTTTACGTATTAGCTCATACGGAATAGTTTTACGAGCAAGTTCTGCTACTGGCCGCTAGATGTCACTACACTAAATGCATTTAATAAGCCTTTATTTGTTTTGGAATAAGATTAATATTTCCCGTAACGAGCTCATTACTATTTGTGTGCTATTCGTCCTTTTCTAGGGTTGTACCACTGTCGTTGCCCTTTTATCGACATTGCGTTTTATTTTCAAACAAAATTCAAGAGTCGATAAATATTTTTAAATTTAAAAATGAATTAAGTACTTATGTTTGAAATCAAGTGTTATAAATTTATAATAATGCTTATGATTTATATAACGAATAGTTAAGAATTTATTGTTATGTTAATATTGTCATGTTAAACTACTGATTGATTTCGAAAATTATACTATTTGATAGAAAGGTAACAGAATAAACTACACGATTTGTTACTACGGGTACCTAGTACCTACTTTCTATTGACATGGGAACCCTTCGATTTCGCCGGCAGCTAAACTCGTTTTAAGTATGTTTTAGCTCGACCAACTCCTTAGCGAACTTTGATGTTTCAGACTAACACATAGGCCACTTATTATATTCTATTATATTCTTTTCTACCTGGATCCTTAGGAAATCTGAAGCCATAAAATAATACGAAACCCATTTTTTTATAGGTTCGAGACTTTATGAATGACATAGGGTGAGATAAATCTTTTCTCAATTTGAATATTACGAATAGATTCCCCATATCCATGTTTTAAACTTATTTCAATCCTGGATAAGGAAAATTAAAAAAGGGTAGAAGAGTTCATCATAAAAAAAACGCACAAGGTTAATTTTTCGCCCATACATCATAGAACATTGAAGTTTAAAATATCGATAACTCATTATCGATAACGTCAATCTCTAATTGAGTAGCGGACTGTGACATGTGCGTAGTTGGAATCTTCGAGAATAATATGTTTGAGTTAAAAGAAAGTAGACCCTATACAATAAACAATAAAGTCTATTTGTACTTGTCTTGTATAATAAAATAATGTTTTTCAAAGAAGAAGGATCAAAATTCACCCACGTCCTACAGCGACAAGAAGTATCTCAAAAAAAAGATAAAAATGTATATAAAAAGATGGCATATTTCCAAACTCCATCCTTACAGTCTAACATATAAAAAAATTGCTATGAAAATTCGTTCAGGGGAATATCGAAAATGAATGTACTACTATACTACATGATTATTATTTGAGAAATACTTGGCTATCTTGACTTGACTCCAATTATTCAATTATCCATCATCGAATAACAAAGGTTTTTTTCACTTATTCGACCACCGAACATCGAGCTAGTGAGAATTATTACTTGATTGTTTGATCATTAGCATTGTTAAATAGAATAGAGTACACTAAGATAGAGTAGGGTAGACTATGTTACAACCATGTTACAACTACAGATACTTTTTTTTTTTTTAAAAAAAAAAAAAACAGTATCTATATCACTAGATCGATGTTCGGTGGTCGAATAAGTGAAAAAAACCTCTGGTGCTCGATGATGGAACTCAATAATTGAAGTCAAGTCAAGATAGCCAAGTATTTTTCAATATTGTAGTACATTCATTATAGAAATTACTGCCCCTGAACTAATTTTCTTAGCAATTTTTTTTAATGTTAGACTGTAAGGATGGAGTTTGGAAGTATGCCATCTTTTTATACATATTTTTATCAATTTTTTGAGATACTTCTCATTGCTGTAGGACGTGGGTTAATTTTGTATGAACCGTGCTCCTTCTTCTTTAATCGAAATAAAGTAAATTAAGACTTCCCGATGGTATGATATACCACCATTTGATACATTTTTGGTTCTGCTATCGTTTTTACATTCTAGAATAGCACAATAAGGCATTTTAGTATTTTTTTAACATTAAAATAGGTTTTATAAGAGTTATTGTCACTGTGACGCTTCTATCTAGACTGATGTGCGTGGCGTGGGCGTGGGGGAAACAGTTTGCGGAACAGCGCAAACCTCGGGGTACGCGCGGCCCGCCCACATGCGACTTCTACTGTTTTTTTCTGTTCTGTGGCGCCGTGCAATGATTGTTATCGCCCGTTCATCATCTCATTCTTTCTAGGCGATAACCGCAATCCTTTTATACAGTCCACTTAAATTCAAACATTTTCAAAATCGCCTACATAATTTGGTTCCTTTCCGAATCACACCTTTTCAAATAACTCGTAACACCTTTTCCTAAACCTAAATGGCTTCGAATAACATTACAATTAAAGTATAATAATAAGGTCCATCCATCATCACTGACAGGACTATTGGAAGCCAATGACCCTGATATAGTAGTGGTGGATCGATTAGAGCGGCGCGCAATGATTGTTGAAATAACGGTCCTGCATGACGAAAACCTCTTAAAAGCCGAGATCATCATCATTCTCCTGCCCTTTTTTTTTAACGTGGTAAAATCATCAAATAAGTCCTCCCACCCAGGGCAGAGCGGGAGGGACTGTCAGACTTGTACTGACTAAAATCCACGGTGTCCTTCAGTAGCCCTTTATGTTCCAGGGTCACGGTAATTCTATGAGTCCCGCGACCCCGGCAGACTTTGGCCCTCTAGAGGGGGGGCCCCGTCATTATGCTGACACTCTTTGAGGCGCGCGTGGAACACAACGCGCCGTCGACCCGGGCATGGTCCATGGTCGGACAGCGAGTCGCCCATTACTTGCCGCCCGCATGCCCGCGCCTACGGTGGCCGGAGATCGTCTGCCGACGTCCGGCGCCGTGGGCGTCTACCACTGCGGCTGGTGTGGAGGGAGGACGCTGTCCTCTCCCTCACGCGGCCCGCCTCCTCCTTCGCGAGCATGACTGCTTCGCAGAAGGAGGCGACCGCTTCCCACTCCGTCTCGCCCCGCAGCATGGCCTCGACCAATGCCGGGCGCGAGAGGTCTCCGCCTATCGCCGCCGTGAGGACACGGCGGTGCTCTGCCCAAGCGGGACAGTCCTGCACCGTATGCTCCACCGTGTCCTCCGGGCGGTCCTCGCAGTGGTGACATACAGGCGTTTCCTCCTTCCCCATATGACACAGGTACCCCCCGAAACTTCCGTGTCCGGTGAGGACCTGCGTCACGCGGTAGGTCAGGACGCCGTGACGCCTATCCAGCCACTCCTCAAAGAGGGGTCTTACCGCCGCGATTGCGGCGTGCCCGGACCTCGGTTGCGACAGTCGTTCCCTCCATACTGCCCTGAGATCGCGCCGGAGCTCTTCCCGCCGCGCCTCGACTTGTCGAGGCAGCAGGGATTCGCTCCGGCGGTGCACCTCCACGCGCCACTCATAGACGCGCTGTAGGGCAGTCGCCTCCAGATCCCAGGGCAGCAATCCGGCAAGGAGGTTGGCCGATTCGCCGGCGATCGTACGGTATCCTCGGATCATCCGGATAGCCATGACCCTCTGGCATGCGACCAGCTTCAGTGGTCGCGTCCGAATGCTCAGGGCCCACACGGGGGCCCCGTAGAGGGCCATGGACCGCACGACACCGGCGTACAGCCTCCGGCAGGAGGCGTTTGGCCCGCTGAGATTGGGCAGGAGTCGCCTGAGGGCGGCTGCTGCCCGGTTCAGCTTTGGGGCCAAACGCAGGAAATGCTCCTTGAAGTTCCACCGGCTGTCGAGGACGAGTCCCAGGTACTTCATCGTTCTCCCGACGCCGATGCGAACCCCTCCCACCGTTATGTGGGACTCAGACCGTGGCGCGTTCAGACGGCCATGAAAACACATGGCCTCTGTTTTGTGCAGCGCCACTTCGAGTCCCAACTGCCGGATCCTTCCAACGACTGTCGCAACTGCTGCGTCGCCAGGTCGGCCGCCGCCTGGTGCGACTCTCCCTCCGCCAGGACGAGCGTGTCGTCGGCGTAACATATTACGCCGACGCCGTCAGGGAGGTCGCCGCGCAGCACCCAGTCGTAACCGATGTTCCACAGGAGCAGCCCCAAGACCGATCCCTGTGGAACACCGCACGACATCTCTCGCCGGTTCCGTTCTCCCTGGTGACCGGTGGTGGGGGTAGATGACGGCTCTGTCCGTCAGGTAGTCCTCGACTGTGCGACAGAGGCAGGTCGGCACCCGGTGATACCGGAGTGCCTCCCTGATGCAACTCCAGGGCAGGGTGTTAAAGGCATTGGTGATGTCCAAAGAAACCGCCAAGACTACCCTGCCCCGGGATACCGCAGCCCCCGTCGTGAGGGCTCTCACGCGCATGATGGCGTCCACCGTCGAGCGCCCCCTGCGGAAGACAAACTGGCTCTCCGCAAGGTCCGGACCCACCCGATTCAGGTGCCCGACGAGGCGGCCTGCAATGACTCTTTCAAAGAGCTTGCCCACCTCGTCGAGCAGCACGATGGGCCGGATTCTCCTGCCCTTATCCTAATTTATGTGGAGTCGGCGCAGCATGTCTTCTTCCATACTTCACTATTACTCGTCATCTCAGCAGTCACCTCCTTTCTAGTCATATCATCCTTCACACAGTTCATCTATCGTTTCTTTGATCTTCCCCTGCTCTTATAACCACATAATATAATAGTTGAATATGAATGTATTCATATTCAACATTTTCCTCATTCCTCCGCATCACATGCCCATATCAAGTCAACCGATTACCACACAACTTTTCAGCCACCGGCGCCACTTTTTGACTTCCCCTTACGTACTCATTTCTTATTTTATCCATTCACATAACGCCATTAATCCCCCTTAGCATTCTCATCACAGCCACATGCAAATGCCTTTCACTCATCCTTTTTGTGGTCCAACATTTTGATCCATACAGCAGGTCTAACCATTATTTTATAAATATTGCCCTAAAGTTTGCCATCGCTATGACTCCAGAACTGGAGAGACCGCCGAAATCACAGAACGTGTATTCGGTTTTAGTTCTGCGGTTTTTTAAGCCAACATTCTCCAGCTTCTGTTGCCATTTCTCCAATCTGCTCTGGATCTCAGGAACATCTTCACCGAATAAGAGAATAATGTCGTCGGCAAACAACATGCACCAGGGTGCCTCTTCCTGTATGTCAGACGTGAGAGCGTTCATAAACAACAAGAAAAGGTAAGGATTTAAAGCTGACCACAGCAAAATATGCCAAATGAAATTTAATATACTAACATAATTTTTAAGTTTTTTTGGTACTATCACTATGGTTTTAAGCAAATGAAATAACTTGCCTCGCAAGGTTGTCCACATGTGGGATATGAACTCAGTGATCATTGTGCCAATAGTTGTTTCAGCCGATTGCTTAATTACTAAGGGCCTCTAACAACAACTGAGGCTCTCGTCAGGCAGCTGGACCAAGGGCACGTCTCGTATTGTTAGGAGGTTGCTTTCTCTGGAGCCCTGACTGCCAGTAGCTTAGACCTTGTTCCGGATACCGTGGGCTAGTATTTTTATATAGGAATGTTTCAAAATGTAAAAAGTAAGTCAGAAAAATGAACATTTCTAATCAACAATCAATATCTAAAGTGAAGGTACATACGGTTGAACTGGTATCTATCTAAATTGTAAAGTGTGTGGCGGTCCCCCCTATGACAAAGCTAAAGTGTAAGTAAGTGCAGCACTCACCAGCGAGAACTCGGGCGTGGCGTTCTTGTCGATGAGGTCCGGGTAGAAGATGTTGAACTTGTAGCCCTGCACGATCTTGGGCGGCGGGTTGTCCATGTCGTAGTGCGTCTGGTTGTACTTGTTCCACTCGAAGCCAGTGTGCACTCTGTCATGAAAATATCACATCGACATTAAAATAAGGGTGAATGTTGCTTGTTTACTAGTAGATAGGACATATTCATTGAGTTGGTAAAACTTCAAGAAAGGCATCAATAAGGTAGGGTATTTCTTATTATCTATGGGTCTTTGTTACTTGAAGTAAATGGATTATTATTATTATCAATATCTATTTAGGAATTGACATAACATAAATATAGTAAAATCTTACTAATATTATAAACGCGAAGATTTGGGAGCACGTATGTATGTTAGAAACCCTTTCACGCAAGAACTACTGAACGGATTTTGACAGTAATATAGCTTATAAATCAGAATAACAAAAAAACCGGCCAAGTGCGAGTCGGGGTCGCTCGATGCTAGTCTAGCTGATCACAGCACATTACCACGTTTTTGACGCTCTGTGATCGGTTCGCGTGTCGTCTATCTTCCGTCAACTCGATTCACAACACAACACCGCTACACCTCCAGTCGACGTGACCGCCCGACAATGGCGCGCGAACTACGCGGCACCTATATTTATGCCTTCGGTGCTCTCGCCGCGCCGTGAACACACAAGCGACTACTCGTGGAAATAACGCCACAACAGTGCTGTAACGTTATTGGTGGTTTAAAATCCTGCTATTCTTATTGGACTTTTTGTAAATGTTGAATCTAATTTAATGTACATGTTTATATGGGTTAGTGTAAAATAGGGTGTAAGTTGTATAACAGTACTAGCTGTTGCCCGCGACTTCGTTCGCGTGGAAATTTTGATGTGTATGTGTGAGAAAAAAACGATAATCTATAATCATTCCTCAGGATATAATCTATCTCCTTGCCTTTCATTATGACCCAATCAGCTGTTTAGTCATGAAAACGTAACAAACAAACATAGTTACTTTCGCATTTATAATATGAAAATGGATTATTTTGTAGGGAATATTAGGAATATACTACGACTTCACGTTGCCATGTAATGTTCCCTAATAATGCCAAAAGAATACGCGCTTACGTGAGCGAAGCCGCGGGCACAGCTAGTCCCCAATAAAATGGAACTTAGCATACCTAATTATAAAATGTGGGTGCACTGGTACACATCTGCGTACCCCTCAAAGCATACAGGCGTGATGTTATGTTATGGTGTTGTGTAAACAATAAACATCCAAGCGATTGCAGCAATCACGACAGATTTGCTGTCTATTATTGAAGAGTTCCATTGATATCTCCGAAGATCAGGATCAGATCTTCACCAAATTTAAACAGGACCACCGCGGAATAATATTTGACCAAACAAAAAAAAATCATCAAAATCGGTTCACTCGTGGCGAAGAAATCGCTGAACAAACACACAAACAAAAAAAACCTCCTTTTGGAAGTCGGTTAAAAATCATCTTTATCTATCAAACTTGAACGCGTAAACAAAGTTTCGTGACCGTGCTACTAACCGTTGAAGAGTTCTCTCTTGAGGAGACGATCCTGGATGCAGGATTAAGGAATGTCTGTCATAAAAATGTGTTGTCACCAGAACCAAAGGTGTGTGCAAAATTTCAGCTCAATCGGTTGTACAAAATTGAGTTGCATTCCACCCGAACAAACATAGTACCTTCACCCCCCTTTTTAACCCTTCGGGGGTAGAATAAAGACACACGAGACACGTATAAATTAATTTTCAATCGTCAGCCTAAACACAAAATTTGAAGATCCTAACTTCAAAACTGACAGACTTTCATACAAACTTCCATCCCCTATTTTACCCCTTTAGGGGTAGAATTTCGAAAAACTCTTTGTTAGTGGATACCTACTCTTCACAAAGAATACACCCTCCAAATTTCATGTCTCTAAGACCAGCGGTTTGGGCTGTGCGTTGATATATCAGTCAGTCAGTCAGTCAGGACTTTGAATTTTGTATGTATAGATTATATGTATAGATAAAAGAAATTTTTTAGGCAAAATAAATTATTCACATTTATCGAACATGGAGTTTATCTTCAACCTTCTGACGACGTCAAACTAGTAACTTAGTAAACCTACAATAGTTGGGTGTCGCGGCAGTTATAAGAGACTGTGTAAGTCAGTTACCTGTTGAAGTACCGCGGCTTCCTGGGCCGGTACTTGTCGGCCCACAGACACGGCTGGTCGGGCAGCGCGTGCTCCACGCTGAACTGCACCTCGTCGCTGTTGGCGCCCATGACGCGCCGCGCCTCGCGCTCCAGCGCCTCCGTGCCGCCGCCGCCCGGGGGCTCCATCTAAGCGCACAACGAAACGGAAACCATAGTCACCAGAAAGCCAATTACAAATCTTCACGTATAGACTTGAGCACAAAAACAAAAAACACACCACTTTAATTAAAGTAAGAAGCAATATAAATATTTGGTTTGCAATTATATGACTGAAACAATAAAGAAAATGTAATGTGTGTGTAATGTTTTCTTAATTAACCCAAAGGTTGACTGGTAGAGAATGCCTTGTGGCATTAAGTCCGCCTATGTACCACTATTGTACATGAAGTTTAAATAAATAATAAAACAAAAACAAATAATATAACCTACCGATACTTGAAAAATTGAGGCTTAAGCAACTTCTAGCCGAATTCACTCTAATTGTGAATGGATCTAAATCATATTCCTAGCATAATCACTGAAAGGAGATCACCCAGATTGGGCTATTTTCATTATTTAGATAGAGCATAACATAATAAACATTTTTTATTGTTACATCTAGGTTGTAAGTCAAGTCACCGAGAAGTTATTCAACCACAAAATATCTGAGATCACCTAAATTGGGGTATTTTTTTTAGCCGGCCAACTAAAGTAAACGCAATAATTAAATAGAGCTTATGGATATAAACATTGTTTATTATTACACCCAAGTTCTATACGCAAGTTTTAAATAAATAATAATTATTACAATAACATAAAACCTAGACAAAATATGTATAAAAGCTACTGGTCCATGAAGGCGCTAATGAAGGGATATCTGGCAATCTCACGAGATTTTCGTCAAGATGAGATGTCAACAATCATTGCACGGCGCTCTCAACGATCTATCACCACAATTTCAGGTTTATTTGCTAAAATTGTCCTGTCCGTGATGATATATTGATCCCAATACAATGTGGCATGAGCGTTTTCGAAAACTGGGTCGGGCACATATTTGTAGTATGGTACTTCAGAACCCACAAGGTTATATTCCAAGGCAAGTTGCTGGTCTCCGGCGAGGCGGCTAGCCTCCTTGCCGGATTGCCGCCATGGGATCTGGAGGCGATAGTCCTCGCGCGCCTGCACGAATGGCGCGCGGAGGCACTAAGTCGGTTGGAAACTCCGCTGCGGCGGCAAATCGCCGCTCAGCGGACAGACCTCCGGCGCGATCTCATGGCGACATGGAGAGAGCGACTGTCGCAACCGCGTGCAGGGCACGCCGCCATAGTGGCGATAAGTCCCCTCTTTGAGGAGTGGCTAGAGAGGCGCCACGGCGCCCTCACCTA
Organism: Noctua comes; assembly: GCA_963082995.1. NCBI lineage: Eukaryota > Metazoa > Arthropoda > Insecta > Lepidoptera > Noctuidae > Noctua > Noctua comes. The sequence goes on from OY720282.1 coordinate 527,282, forward strand.
CCGCCTGACGCAGGTCCTCACCGGACACGGTTGTTTCGGGAGGTTCCTGCACCGGATCGGGCGGGTGGAAACGCCCGGGTGTTTCTATTGCGCGGATCGTCTGGAGGACACGGTGGAGCACACCGTGTAGGTCTGCCCCGCTTGGGCGGAGCACCGTCGTGTCCTCGTAGCCGCGATTGGCGGCGGCGATCTCTCGCGTCCGGCCCTGTTTCATGCCATGGTCCGTAGCGAGAGGGAATGGGAAGCCGTCACCTCCTTCTGCAAAGCAGTCATGCTAGTGAAGGAGGTGGCGGGACGTGAGAGGGAAAGAACCTCCGTCCCAGCCGCCGCGGGAGACGCCCTGGGCGTCGGGGGTCACGTGGTGGCACCCGGCCACCGTAGGCGCGGGCCTATGGACGGCGAGCTATGGGCTAGCTCGCCGTCCGGCCGTCTTATGACGACAGGCCGTGTCGACGGCGCGTTCGCGTTCCACGCGCGCCTCAAAGAGATGTCAGCAACGATGTAGGGGTCTGCAAGGGCCGATGCCTGCCAAGCCTGCGGGACTGTTTGAAAGAGATACCGTGGCCCTGAAACACAAAGGGCAAAGAAGGAACATGGATGGACATTTCATGGAACCGGGACGAAACCTTCGGTATCCCCAAAGATTTCACTGAATCGTTGCCAGGATACGGACGCCAAGAGGTCTACATCAGGCCCACGTAGGGCTCGGAAAAAGCGTCTGTGTAGCTCCTTGCTCTGCCGTACCTCCCTGCGGTCATTAGTATCCAATACCACAGGTTTGCGCCAGTTCTCGTTAGCCAAGGTTAGCGGGGTGAGGCCCTTTTCCACTAAGACTACATCTCGGTGCATTCCCACGTCGGTTTCGAGAAAGCATTCCCTGAGACTGCATACCTCGCAGTTGTGAAGGATCTTAGCATTTAAGAAGCCACGACCGCACTTCGGCGGGATATACAGTCTCATCACCGATGACTGTGAGTGGTTATGCATCCGGTTTGCGATCAGTAGTGTGCGGACCCTCTTATCCAGGGCGTCAAGTTCCATCTGAGTCCATTTCAGTATTCCATAAGAATACATCAAAACCGGCCTGACCCGACCATTAAAGGCGCGCACCTTGTTTCCGCTAATCTCCCCTTTCTTTACATGCATGCCCGCTCATTTGTCCACAACATATTCCATCCTGATGGCGCTACTTAAAGTTTCAAGCACATTTAGTAGCTCGCATCAGTTGTAAATTGCTGGGAGCAAATATTTTCAAATCATTGTATTGTTGCGTTGTCGTTGCGTCGTTGCGATGCGAGTCAGTCACTTCTTGAATGGTAACGGGCTGCTCACATGTTCTGAATACCCTTTCGTCACTCTGGAACATGCGGTTCTGAGTGTATCGATCCCCTCTTCGCCTATACCGACGGATACGGTTAGCCCATGCATAAACTTTCTGCTTCAGGAAGTCGATGCGCTCTGTGACTCGTGACTAGTCGTGACATGTATTCATGAGCATGAGAATAAAACTTGGGTGTAGAACTTGGGTGGCATAATAAAAAATGTTTACATCCATAATCTCTATTTTATTTTGGGTGCTAATTAAACAGGCTTCTTTTTAATGGCATTATTCGCCTCCAAAAAATTATGTTGAATTCTAAATTACTAAGTCAGCCACAATTAACGAGCATCTAAATAATACTATCCTAGCCACTAGTTATCGTCTATGTAAACCACTCTAAATACAACTCAGCATGATGGTTATTTTTTAGCATCTAAATTTGTAACATGCATTCTAACAGTAAACTTCTAAAATACTATTAAATGACATCAAAAAATATATTTATTTAGCTTCTAATTTTTTAACTCAGTACGTTTAAAATGTAACTCATCCCATATTAATTGATCGTCAAAATATTGCTAAAAATGTCATCAAATAGTATATTGGCCGGTTCACTAATGTATTACCTAAACTCCTTTCACAAATTTTTAGTTTACAACCAACGTTTAATTTACTATTTATTTCACAAACAACGTATTCCGCAGATGTTTCATTTTACAAACATTATCACTTTACACGCATTCCTTTGGCAAACGCTTCGCTTTACAAATGTTCATATTTAATCATTTATAAATTTTTCGTTTAATACATATTTTGATTCTTTTCGGCAAAATCACGTTTCATCTAAATATCACTATATAGTAAATATTCTAAATCAGTCACAAAGTATTAAACTATTTCTTTGGGAAGTCTCGTAAGTTTTTAGTGCAGAAATTCACCTAAAGTCCAAGGTAAATAATATCAATATTTTGTAATAGGCATAGTCGACGTAGCCCCGCTGCGCGGGGCTCCTATTTCTGTTTGCAGGGTTTAAAGTAGCCTAACCTAACCTAAAGTCGGGGTGCCCCAAGTCCCGAACTCGCTTCGCTCGCTCTTGATTCCTAAGTATTTGTTGTTCCGTTAATTAAAATTACCGTTGTGCCTATTTAATGAGTTGAATTTTTATGAGATAAACGTTTTTATTTCAAACGTTGTTTTACGAGAACCGCCTGGACAAAGAAAGATGATTTTATAAAACCAGAGCGGTGCGAAGGACATCGTAAAAGACAATTATTAGCGGAACGGAGATGGTGTGAAAAAGGATATTACCAGTGAAAGAGAAAAAAAAAACAAAAAACCATTCATACTTTGAGCCTCTAATCTCCGAAGGGTTAGGCAGAGGTGTACCTAATAGTACACCCACATTTCGTCAGTTATGTTTAAGTCCCATGTAATAGGGGGCGAGCCTATTGCCATCAACCGGGCGCAAATCCAGACTGCTATTGAGAAATCCCTGATGGAAAAACCCTATAACACTTGGCCCGACCAGGGAATCGAATCCAGGACCTGCCCAGCTGCTCGGCTTGCGACCACTAGACCAACAAGGCAGTCATACATAACCTGGGCAAAATATTATGTATCTGGAATGTTTCCCTAGTTTTAGTCATAGGATGGATCGATAATTATGTATCTGGCATGTTTACCTTGTTTTGGTCATAGGATGAATCGATAATTATATATCTGGAATGTTTACCTGTGTTTTGGTCATAGGATGTATCGATAATTATGTAACTGGCATCTTAACCTTAATTTGGTCTAAGGGTGTATCGATAACAATGTATCTGGCCTTTTTTTTTCTTTTTTCGGATGAGAAATCACCGCTCTGGGCGGAGCGGAATGGAGTGTCAGACTTCTACTGACTAAAACCCATCCATATTCCTTCTTTGCCCTTTGTGTTCCAGAGCCGCGGTTTCTCTTTCGAACAGTCCCGCAGCCCTGGCAGGCATCGTCCCTTGCGGACCCCTACATTGTTGCTGACATCTCTTTGAGGCGCGCGTGGAACACGAACGCGCCGTCGACACGGCCTGTCGTCATAAGACGGCCGGACGGCGAGTTAGCCTATTACTCGCCGTCCACAGGCCGTGCCTACAGTGGCCGGGAGCCACCACGCGACCCCGACGCCCGGGGCGTCTCCCGCGGCGGCTGGGACGTGAGGCTCGTTCCCTCTCTCATCCCGCCACCTCCTTCATTAGCATGACTGCTTCGCAAAAGGAGGTGACGACTTCCCATTCCTTCTCGCTCCGGACTATGGCATGAACCAGGGCCGGATGCGAGAGATCGCCGCCGCCAATCGCCGCTACGAGGACACGGCGGTGCTCCGCCCAAGCGGGGCAGACCTCCACGGTGTGCTCCACCGTGTCCTCCAGACGATCCTCACAATGGAAACACCCGGGCGTTTCCTCCCGCCCGATCCGGTGCAGGAACCTCCCGAAACAACCGTGTCCGGTGCGGACCTGCGTCAGGCCGAAGGTGAAGGCGCCATGGCGCCTCTCTAGCCACTCCCCAAAGAGGGGACCTATCGCCACTATGGCGGCGTGCCCTGCACGCGGTTGCGACAGTCGCTCTCTCCATGTCGCCATGAGATCGCGCCGGAGGTCTGTCCGCTGAGCGGCGATTTGCCGCCGCAGCGGAGTTTCCCCCCGACGTAGTGCCTCCGCGCTCCATTCGTGCAGGCGCGAGGACTATCGCCTCCAGATCCCAAGGTGGCAATCCGGCACGGAGGCTCGCCGCCTCGCCGGAGATCGTGCGGTACGGACTAGCCTTACGGCTACCACCTTTTGGGGCGCGTCCAGTTGGTGGGCGGCTCGCCGCCTCAAAGAACGCGCCCACACCGGGGCCCCACAAAGGGCCATGGACCGCACGACCCCCGCGTAGAGCAGGAGGCGTTTGGACCCCTCAGGTTGGGCAAGAGCCGCTTGAAGGCAGCCCCGGCCCGTTCCAGTTTGGGAGCCAAACATCTTCCGATGTTTGGCTCCCAAACTGCAACATGCATCTACTGCAACATGTATCTATGGAAGGTTTTGGTACACGAGACTATTTTGTTTTGGTGAAAAACATTGTATTAGTTAGGGGAGCCCAAGAGGGGATTTTGGGATTTACTCGAGCGCGACAGGTAAGACTGACGCGCTCGAGTATTTCAATATTTTTTTTTACTTTTTTGAAAATCTTCCCCCAACTTTAAAAGGGTGTACATTATACAACATTATTTTTAGTATATGCGAAACCTGAGTATAGTTTGTTCAGAATAAGTAACTGAAACGATTCCAATAATTTTAAACCATGTTATGTTTTGTCAAAAAAATATTTTAAAAATGTTACAAGTTGGATACCGAGCGACGTTAAGTACCTATCGCAATCATTTAGGTACCTACTGCCAAATTATTATTATCAATGAGCTCAAGACGAAGCTGGAGGCGCGTGCGCGGTCGCGCTGCGTTGTGACCACGTTTTTGAGCAACCAGGTAACAGAACAAGCTTAAAACTTTGTGATTTTTCATGATACAGTTTGAAATTTTGTATATAGATTCTTTACATAAAAATACTAGACACGTATTTTAGGTTTCGCAAATACTAAAACTAATGTTGTATAATCTTTTTTTCTTTCTACCACCTAATTTAAAAAATCCAATTGGTCCCTAAGAAGCTTGAATAAATCCCCATGCAGCCTTCGGGCCTCACCTACTGTGTGCTTAGTTTTGTACCTACACCTTGGATGCAATGTTACGAAGCAAAGGTACTTAACACTGAAATGGCTCCTTGTCCGCCTTTACATCTCTTTGGAGCTGATTGTACCGGTGGTAGCAGATGATACGTTGAAGTGTAAGAATAATATGTATGCTCCTTTAGTTTAGTAAGTAAGTACGCTACTTTATAACCGTATGTATGCTGAGTTTGCACTATACCTTACATGCATTATTTTACATTATTACCAGCGCATTCATTAAATAGTACGTACCCGATGTGGTCGTTTCCTTGAATAACACCTATTAGGAACCCCAACATTACATGGCGACCCTGCCACGGGACTCTGCCAAGGGGATTGTTAGTTATAGTATAGTTAACATAACTACTTAAATAGTATATAATGTGTCGGTCAACTGTGGAAAAAGAAGAGGTTTTCCTCAGCCAAAACGCGGCTGGAGGCAACAATGACGCCACGTTGAAAGAAATCGGAGGCCACGTGGAGCGGCTTAGCATTGTGACCTATATTGTTCTGGCCATTATTGGACTCGTAGCAGTTTATGTGGGCCTGCGGGTGTACAGGAGCTGCCACCGCACATGGATCCAGCAGGAAATTGGGATGAGTACCATGCAGAGAATTAGATCATCCATCAGAGGGCGCACAGAAGGTAACGAGAACCAGTAATTAGAAGTGAATTAATAGTGAAAGTGAAAATAAAAGTGTTGTGGATTGATAATTTTTTCGTAAAAATATAATAAATATCAGTGAGTGAGCTACTCGTAGTTACGCGGTATCATATTTCATTACGCTATAATTCTAAAGGTGCTAAAACCGTGCGCGGACATTCAGCAATAAGACACCGAACGGAAACAAAATGCAACGTCGGACTTTTTTCTTCGCATTTATGTAAAATGTGTTACATTTGTTTAATTCTATTATTAGATTAAGAATATTATGGTTGATATTTTGGAACAAAAGTATGTCTTTTTAGTAGAAATACGTAATTATTTAGTAAAAAAGGGACAAACTAGATATAAGGGTAATGTTATTTCAACTAAGTTAGATCAAGCAAAAAGCGCATACGAAAACTGTTGTAAAATATATCTACTTATTGAAAAAAGTAAAGATATTGATTTGAAAGCGGCAATAGATCTTTATCAAAAAATAAAACAAAAGTACGAGGAAATAGAGAAATTGTGTATTTTTCCCGTTACAGTAGATTTAGATTTAGGCAAAATGGATTTTGACATAAAGGTGGCGTGTAGTTTGATTCCAGTAATGGACGGTGTAGAGGCCACTACTAAGCGCTTAATAGACTCAGTGGAGATGTATGCTGACATGCTGGACAGCCCAGGTAAAGTATTATTAATTACTTTCGTTTTGAAAAGTCGGTTAAATGAAAATGCAAAATTACGAATTGCAAGCTCATACAAAACTATCCAAGAATTAATTGATGATTTAAGGAAATTACTATTACCCAAAAAATCATTTATAGCTATACAGACGAAGCTTCAGAATATTCAACAAGGCACGAGATCCATTGAGGATTATGGTACGGAGATAGAAAAGTTATTTACGGAGCTGACAATTACCCAGGCAGATGGAAAAGAGGAAGTATTTTCGATTTTAAAACCAATCAATGAAAGTTTTGCCATAAAACGTTTTTCAGATGGCCTGTGTAGCGCGAAAATGAGCACTATCATCTCGGCACGAGGCTTCAGTAGCTTGAAAGATGCCATACAAGCAGCGAAAGACGAGGAGTGCACGTCTTTCCAACCACCAGGTAACATTTTGTATGCATCTAAAAATGGACGCCACTCTGCACACAACATTAGACGTTCTCAAGGTCAAAGAGGTATATACCGTAGTCAATATGGTAACAATTACCATCGCGGGCATCAATATAATAACCACTACAATAAAGGACCCAGTCCCAGTAGTTCTAGAGGCAATTCTAGACCACATTATCGGCCTTCATACAATAATCAACGAGGAAATAGAGGTTCCAGATACGTTAGGAACCGTGGACGAGGACAAAACACTTTTCCAGTAGAGAAAGTAACTGACACTCGTCAATGCGAAAAAGATGACAATGCAGGTACATCGAATCAGTTTTTTCGATCCTAAGCATTTTATATTATCATTACAAGGTGATGCGAAATATGTTACTTTTTATATTAAAAACATTAAATACTATTGGCTTGTTGATACGGGTGCAACATTGTCAATTATTAAAAATGAAGTATTGCCAAAAGATATCATTGTTAATAAAGATAATACTATAATAAATGGAATAGGTGGTCAGCGACGCTCTCAAGGTTCTGTAAATTTAATGTTAAAATACGATAATGCCACGTGTCAGCATAATTTTCTTGTTTTTAATTCGCTACCACTAAAAGCTGACGGAATAATAGGCTTAGACTTTTTAGAAAAATTTAGTGCGAAGATTGATTTAGGTTCAAATAATTTAACACTTTTTAACGGTAATAAACAACATAATCTACATTTTGTTGATGAACATGATAGGATGAAAAATTCAATTATTATTCCGGCACGCTCGGAATCAATTCATTTTATTATTGTGAATGAGAATGTAAATGGAGAAGTAGTAGTATGTAGTAAAGAGTTAGCGAACGATGTCTTTATAGCAAACGCAATAACTACAGTTAGTAATAATAGAATTCCAGTTAAAATACTTAATGTTAGTGACAAGGAAGTAAGCTTGCCATCCTTCACACCTTATTTGAAAAGTTTGGACGATTATAATATCTGTCAATTTAAAAAGACCAATATTGACGTTACCAGGGTTAAAACTTTGCTATCAGAATTAAATTTAAATTATTTAGACGGAGAAGAGAAACAATCAATTGAAGCAATTTGTGCAAAATATTCTGACGTTTTTCATTTAGAGGGAGATAAGTTAACCACAACCAATATTTATGAGCAATCTATAGTTTTAAAACAAAACACAACTCCAGTTTACGTCAAGCCGTATAGGTTACCACAGGCACTAAAACCAGAAATAACTAAGCAAGTCGATAATATGTTAGAAAATGATATAATCGAAGAGTCAAATAGTGAATGGTCCAGTCCAATTTTATTAGTACCTAAGAAAAGTAACAAAGGTAATGAGAAAAAATGGCGTTTAGTAGTAGATTACAGAAAATTGAACGAGGTTATTTGTGACGACAAATTTCCTCTACCAAATATTAATGAAATTTTAGATACGCTTACTGGAGCCATTTATTTTACTCATCTTGACCTTCACCAAGGTTACTATCAGGTAACTTTGGAGCCTAGTAGCCGTAAATTAACAGCATTTACTACAAATACTGGTCAATATTGCATGAAACGTTTACCAATGGGTTTAAAGATCAGTCCTAATGCCTTTAGTCGTATGATGTCAGTAGCGATGTCTGGTTTAACTTACGATAAATGTCTAGTCTATCAGGATGATCTCATTGTATTTGGAAGAAATTTATCTGCCCATAACAAAAACTTAATAACTGTCATGGAGAGATTGAGAAAAGTAAATTTAAAACTAAATCCTCAGAAATGTGAATTTTTGAAGAAAGAAATTCTTTATTTAGGACATTTGGTTACAGAAAAAGGTGTTTTACCAGATCCAGAAAAAACAAAAGTTTTACAAAATTATCCTACTCCCAAAAATGCAGATGAAGTAAAACGCTTTGTAGCATTCTGCAACTATTATCGTAAATTTATAAGAAATTTTTCGGATATAGCAATACCATTGAATAAGTTAAGTAGGAAAAATGAAACATTTATTTGGTCTGATGAATGTCAACACGCTTTTGAATTTTTAAGAAATGCTTTAATATCGTCACCGATTTTACAGTATCCCGATTTTTCCGAAAATCATGAATTTATTTTACAAACAGACGCTTCGGGTACTGCTATTGGTTCTGTTTTATGTAATAAAGATCTCAGACCAGTTGCATATGACAGCAGACCCTTGAATAAAGCAGAAAGAAACTATCCAACTATTCAAAAAGAACTTTTGGCAATAGTGTGGTCCGTTAAGTATTTCAGACCATACTTGTATGGAAACAAATTCACCATAATGACAGATCACAAACCATTAATATATCTTTTTAGTATGAAAGATCCGTCAAGTAGGTTACTCAAATTTCGATTAACTTTAGAAGAATATAAATTTAAAATAATCTATGTGAAAGGAAGAGACAATGTTGTGGCAGATGCTTTATCGAGAGTTTGTATAACGTCTGATGAACTTAAAAGTGTGAATGAACAGGTAATGGCTGTAATGACCAGAGCGCAAAAGAAAAAGCTGAATGAGGTAAGTAAGAGTAAGAATGACGATGAAAAGAAGGATCTTAATAAATCTACTAACAATTGGACTGATCAACCAAGAGTTGTGGATATATTAAGAAAACCGTGTGATTCAGTAGAGATGTGTTTGATTGAAGGCAACAAATTAAAACGATCTAGAGATAATGATATGATAACTGAAGAATTCGAATGTTTTACATTTATAGAAGGTAAAAAGACATTATACATTAATCTTGATTTCAAGGCGCATTTCTGGCGAGCCGAATTTGTGCAGAAATTAAGCAATTTTTGTGAAAAGAAACGTATCAATGAAGTGTGTATAATTAAAAATAATGATAATATAGAATTTATCAAAAGTGTTTGTGATGAAATAACAACACTTAGTAATTGGTCCGGACCGCGAATATGCATATTACGAGGTGTAAAAAGAATAGATGACGACAACGAAAAGACACTTATTATGAATGACTTTCATTTACTGCCATCCAGTGGTCATGCTGGAGTGCGCAGAATGATAAATACAATCAAAAGTCGATACTATTGGCCAAGTATTGACAAGGATGTCAAGGAATTTGTTAAAAAGTGTACAAGATGTCAAAAACATAAATATTTCCGAAACATAAAAGAACCGATGGAAATTACCACAACAGCTTCCTCGGCTTTTGAAAAGATATACTTAGATGTAGTGGGTCCTTTAGATAAAGACGAAAATGGTTATTGTTATATATTGACTATGCAATGCGAGTTAACAAAATTTGTTCAAGCTATTCCTTTGCAAAACAAAGAAACAGTGTCCATTGCAGATGCATTTGTTAGACAGTTCATATTAAGATTTGGTATTCCGGCGACTATAGCCACAGATCGAGGAACAGAATTTATTTCTGCAACCATGGAACAGGTTTGTAAAATACTTAATATTGAAAAATTATCTTCTACAGCCTATCACCATCAGTCGATTGGAGCTCTTGAAAATGCTCACAAAACTTTGGGTGCATTTTTAAGAATTCAGTGTGACAATCATACGGATACATGGAGCTATTGGTTACCATTTTGGTGCTTCAGTTTTAACAACACAGTTCATTCAGAAACAAAATACACGCCATATGAACTAGTTTTTGGAAAACTTTGTAAAATACCTGATAGCATAAGCAATACCGTAGAACCATTGTATAATATAGATAATTATCCATTACAATTAAAATACAGGTTACAATTAGCTCATGAAGATGCAAAGAAGAATTTGTTGATTAATAAACATAAACGGAAAGAAATATATGATAAGTCTGCCAATTCTGCTAAATATGAGAAAGATGATTTGGTTTTAGTAAAAAATGAAGCACGTAGTAAATTAGATGCAATATTTAAAGGTCCCTACACAGTTATAGAAGATTTAGGTTGTAACGTAAAAATAATAATAAAATTGAATTAGTACATAAGAATAGGACTAGGCCTTTTTGTCAGTAGATTTGAATGTAAGATTTAATTTTAGATAACATTGCAATGTATAATGATAAGGATAGATTTATATACCATTTTATTTGTAATACGTAACTTTGTCTATTAAAAACTATTATTATAAAATATGATACTTCAAGTAAATATCTAGTAATAATTATGTAAAAAAAAAAAAAAAAAAAAAAAAGAAAGTAGGTACAATTCTTTTTTTTTTTCTATGTCCCCGGGAGGTGAAGTGTAAGAATAATACGTATGCTCCTTTAGTTTAGTAAGTAAGTACGCTACTTTATAACCGTATGTATGCTGAGTTTGCACTATACCTTACATGCATTATTTTACATTATTACCAGCGCATTCATTAAATAGTACGTACCCGATGTGGTCGTTTCCTTGAATAACACCTCACACACAACAACGTCAACAACGTCTTCAATAACGTCTTACAGAGTCCAAGTATAACAATTGGTTGACTGATATGGAATCTTTGGATGTTTTCAATGCGGTCAATTTATTTATGATAACGTGGATTCCATATTTGAGACGCATACTCAAGCTGATCACTTACGCAAGTGCATAAACGTGCGTTACGTGTAACGTGTGTGTGTGTGTGAAGTGTATAGTGTGTGTATATTTAGTGTTTTAGCATCTGTCAAACACTAGAGAGACGTATTATAAACCCAAGCAGTTAGAAGCTTTTTTGACAATTGCATCAATGTGTGTCAACAAGTAACTTACTAATACACACACAGTACTATTCTATTCTGTTCGCCCGAGTCACGAATAGTACTGCACTTTGGCAAAATCACGGCTGTAATCCACCATACGGGCGCAATGTGTGTTGGGAGATGTCACATGTGACATACCTTCGTGCTTACCTTGCCTCGGGTGCGGCTGTGCGCGGCGGCAGCGCGCAGCCCGGCGCGCAGGTAGGCGAGGCGCTGCGCGTCCAGCGCCGGCTCCGTCAGCAGCGTGGCGGGCTCCAGCGCTGACGGCGACAGCGGCGCCGGCGAGTAGCGGCCCGCGCGGTACAGCGCCGCGCTGGCCGCGTCCTCTTCTGCGCCGCCCACGGACGAGTCGGACTCGCCCTCGCCCTCCCTCTCCCCGGCCGCGCCGCCCTCCGGTGCCTCGCCCTGCGCTGCCGCCCCCTCGGCCTGCGCCCCCGCCCCCGACGCGATGCCCGGCAGCTCGTCGGCGGCGGCGGCCGACGTGGAGGCCTCGGCTGGCGGCTCCGCGAGTCGGTCCTCCTCAGGACTCTGTGACCTGAAAGTAAACCGGCTTTTTATTTGATTTTAGTATTGACAGTTTGATCGCGAATGTGAGCAACAAAAATGACATATGTAGGTTGCACTATGCCTCCTGCTCACAAAAATATGCACCGGCAAAAGAAACAACTAGTATACAAATGCATCGTGCATCTAAACAGATTCGGCATTCACACATGTACGGTCGCGTTCAGAAATCCAGTAGCAATCTCACAAAGCTATAGCATCAAAAGTAGTCGCACTTATGACCTTCAATTAAGCATTTCACACACATACACACCCATCATCATGAGTAAATCAGAAAGAGCGCGGTTCACAAGGTGCAAACGGACTCAACCAAGCATTCTGTACATCAAACTAAGTAACTCTACGCAAAAATTATTGCTGAGAAAGATTTTTTTGGGTGAAAAATCTGGTTTTACTGTAGGACTCAATGTAACGCTCTCAACAGTCAACACATTATGCTGATAGAGCAAGGAAAGTCATAAAAACATGTATTTAAAAATGGGGTTTCAATGGTCTTCAATGAAACTCCCGTATCATGGTATGGTGGTTTTATTAGGTATATACTTTAAAAAAATCATAAATTTCTTTAGCTCCTGCGACAAAGTTTCGTCCATTGTCACAGAATACTTCCGCTGGCCTGACACAAACCGTGACACAAACCTTCGAAATGTTATGACAAAAACGTCCTTTGATAGATCGCTCAGGGCTTCGAGGTGAGAGATTTTATATCGAAGGCATATACAAAAACAAAGATAGCACTTGACTAACGAATCCACGTCCCTTTCTATTTACAATTCGGAATGGGTCAGCGAAGTCAATTCCCACTGTTCAAAATGAAAAGTTGTGTGTGAAATGTCCCGTTATTGGCGCAATAGTATTGCCCTGCAAGCGGCTGCACCTGGGGCAGTTATGAAAAATGCGCCTAGCCAGGAGATCGACTCTCTAAGTCCGTCAATGAAAATACGGGCCCGGCCAAAAATATTCCGTTACTACGGAGTAACCTTACTCCCGATTGATTACGGATTCATGAGTTTCGAACGGAATCATAGACAATATTCGAGGACGGATGATGTATGGCGATAGAGTTGCGCTAATTAACCGGTCCATTAACGGTTTACTTTGTGGTTTTCAAGTTTTTAAACAATAAATATACAAGGTGTAACATAATAAATGCAAAACCTCCCGTGTGGTCTGTCGCACCATGAAACTGGACAACCTTTGTTCTACGAGTTCTAGAAATACGCAAAAAAAAAAAGGATTTTCTATAGGAATTGACGCGATCCGCTGATCAACATGTATGGTAAAACTAAAAAAAAAGTTATGATTTTCCAAAGGTCATAGAACAAAAGCTGTTTGGATTCATGGTCTGAGAGACCACACGAGAGGTCTTGTTTTTATTATGTTTCACTCTGTATAATAATAATTTCTTGATTCAGAAAGCAGTACTTCCGGACACGGCACGTATCGTTAGGAGATTCCTCTCTCAAGAGCCCTGACCACCGGTAGCTCAACCCTTTTCCCGATGCTGGTGGGCTATTATTTTTTATATTTTTTAAATGTTTTTTTATATTACTTTGTATAGAAATATTTAAAAATGTAAATTATATGAAAAGAAAATAAATAAAGGTTTAATAATAATAATATTACAATTCAAATATCTAGATCTAGCTCGCGAGGTTGTCGACATGTGGGACGTGAGTACAGCAGTCATTGTGCCGATAGTCGTGTCGACCAATGGCTTAATAGCCAATAGCCTCGAGCAACATCTGAGGAGGCTCTCGCTTGGCAGCTGGATCAAACAAGCCAACGAACAATCTAGCCCTTGGGCTTAATTCAGAAAGCAGTACTACTGGACACGGCGCGTATCGTTAGGAGGTTCCTCTCTCAAGAGCCCTGACCACCGGTAGCTCGGACCCTGTTCCCGATGCCGGTGGGCTAATATTTTTTTATATATTTTTAAATGTTTTTTTCTTTATATAACTTTGTATAGAAATATTTGCCATTTAAAGCCATTGAAATACCTCATTTTTAAGACAGATGGCATTGTTTCCAATCGGCTTACGCAAAATTTTATACGCTGTGGAAAAAGTAGAATTTTGAGTGAATTATTTGGTATTTATTTTTTCTGTGGTTGTGTTTTGAAGTGATAGTTGTTGGAGTTTGTTATTTGTTTGGTAAGTAATATTATATACCTTTTTGTTCCTGTTTTAACGGCCTTTCTAATGATACATGTAAATTCTGAATCGATCGTAAATTGGATGATGAAATCAATAGTTAGGTTATAATTTAGTCAGAAAAATTTAAAAATTTATAAAAACGTGACAAAACTATTAAATTGCTAGTTTGTACTTAAGTCATTGTGATTTAACCATAAAGCGTGATTAATTACGAACAATTCGGTACCAATAACATACCATTCAGATAAGGTTTCGAAGTTGTGAAATAATTTGTTTACGTTGCGCCAGAGCGTTGTAGGTAAAAAAATTTACTAGAAATTTGGTACACGCGATGTTATTATTATTTGTATTTCAAAACTTTGTTTGAAGAGTGGTAACTATTATGATGTCATTTGATGCATATTGAGTTAGCCTATAATTTAGGTTAATAAAAACATAGGGTCATCGCTTTAGATTTTGAAATAATACAAGTTTTATTTGATGTTGGAATAATATATAATGTTGTCTGAAAAATCTTTAAATTACTAAAAACGTGATATAACTATTAAATTGCTAGTTTGTACTTAGTCATTGTGAATTAACCATAAAGCGTGATTAATTACGAACGATTTGGTACCAATTCCATACCATTTAGTTAAGAATTCGAAGGTGTGTAATGATTTACTTACGTAGTGTAGGTATTTGTTTTGACTAGAAATTTAGTCCAGGCGATGTTATTAATATTCGTATTTCAAAACTTTGTTTGAAGAGTGGTAACTATTTTGATGTCATTTGATGCCTACTGAGTACGGCTATAATTAAAGTTAAAAAAAACATAGGGTCACCGCTTTAAATTTTGAAATAATACAAGTTTTATTTTGTTTTGGCTTATCAAAACAATGACATTCATTCAAAGTTACGAAACAACTTGCGTTGTGAAGCTTGGTACATACACTTGAGTAAACAGTCATTAGTTTACTATCAGTTCATAGAAACTTTTTGTTTATACGCCGTGTCGGTCACCCGACACCCGCCGCTCCTCGTAAAAAAAGGGTCGGGTTGTAGGTAAGTACAGACAACCGCGCTGCGCGCGGGGCAAGTCCACTCCAGCCGTTATACAATGTGGATCTGGAACTACGACATTCAATGAAAGCGGGCACAGCATTAGTCCATCTTAACATTTTAAAACACGAAAATTTGTAGTTAATGGAAAATTTAAAAATTGCCATTTTCGAACAAAATAAATAGCAGAATCGTAGTAGTAAGAAGGGTAGGTACCTACTTTAGTTTTAGAACAACAAATCAGCGGCTTATACTCACTAAATTGTGCGTCGTTAATTAAAAAATCACTGATTGAATAATGAATCACATAATATCACATCACAATCAGAATTTACACCATCAAACGTTCGTGTGTCACTATATCTCTCCCGATATGTATGCAATGGTAAAGCCGCATTTTGGTTACATTCTCCTTACGTAAGTACCATGTCGGTGTACTCGGCAGCTGGGTACCTTATTAGAGGCATAGTTAAACTACAAAACTTACAAACCTAACCTAAATCACGAAACTAGCTACCTATTAAATGCTTTAACTAACTAATATTACACTAACACTTAACAATAAGTCACACTAACATGCACTAAAGATATAAAATACAAAAGATCGTTCGACAACGGATGCGGCTGTTGCTTTGCCGGAACACATATTTAACGCGTCAGTGTTTTCTGCGATCTCTCTAAAACTTTTGTTTAAGAGTCCTAGCATAAAATTCACTCGCTAGAGTTTAGGCAAATTCGTTGCAATGCTATGTTTGTGTGCGCTGTTCATGCAGATATACACGCACACACGGGTAAAGATCGAGCGTAGTGATCGCAACAATTTTGATCCTTTAGAAGATATTATTGAGTTACATAATTATGAAATCAATACGGCTTAGAAATAAAAATCTGGAATTTTGTGTTAGAAGAATTTAGATAAGTTTAGACATTTAACAAAACCATAAATAAAAAGTGATGATACAATGATATTTATTTATGTAAATTGGATGTAAAAAATATTTTAAAGTACAGGCCACACCGCCAGCTAGCGAGCGAGCGAGGCGGGCGAGGCTCTTTTCATACTTCGTTCGGCTTTTTCGGTAGTTCGCGGTGTGAACTAAAGCAGGCCTCCTTCACTCGGCACAATTAAAAAATAATACTAATTAAAAATAAGTTGGTATCCTTATTTATTTTTGTGATTAAGGTAAATTTAAAATCTGACTGACACTAAGATCATGATTCAAAACTACACGCCACGCGCCATTCGGTTTTCCATATTTTTATGCTTTACTTTTTTTCGGTTTTATTGTCATGGGCAGTGATCGGATAATCGGATGCATATTTACCTAAAGTTCATTTTTGGTTAGGAAATTATGGAAGTGGCTTCTTAAAACATATTTTTTAAAATATAAATCCCGGGATTCCAGAAAATTCGGGAATTCGAAACAAGTCTGTATAACATGGTGAGGAAACGTCGTCTTTAGCATGTGGTATTTATTTTTTTAAAAACAGGGGGATTACATAATTATTAATGTGTATTTACTTGAAGTTAATGTTAAAATGAACAATAGGAACTTCCTTCGGGAACCTGCACACAGGCAGGAATATAATTTGATTTTATTACCCGATTTGATTCTATAACAAAAACAGTAAATTTGTTGATTCCGAAATCGCGGGATTTTTTCGATACAAAAGTGCATTCCATAATAGCCAACACCTACACTTTAGGTAAATATGCATCCGATTATCCGATCACTGGTCATGGGTGTCATTTTTGTATCGAAAATTTTCTTCGGCGCCATATTGGATTTTCATTTTGTCCTCAGTTTCTTTATCAGCGACCCAAAACCCACGATAATGACACTCATGAAGAAACAATCGAAAAAAAAGTAAAGCATAAATGCAGAGGAATTAAGATAAAAAAAATTAAAGTGATTTTATCTTAAATATGTAAATAGAGGAGCTCGTGGCTAAATAATAACAGCCGCTCGGGTCGATCTTTAGGTTAAGCCGTGCTTGCCTAGGTTGGTCCGTGAATGGGTGACCACCCATTACATACCGAGTTTCCTCCGTGCCTCGGAAAGCACGTTAAGCCGTTGGTCCCGGCTGTCATTTGAAGATCTTTGACAGTCGTTAGGTAGTCAGTGGCCCAAAAACTCTGACAACCAGTCTTACCAAGGGGTATCGTATTACCCAGTACTAATTGGTTGTGGAGGTCAGATAGGCAGTCGCTCCATGTAAAATACTGGTAGTCAGCTGCATCCGGTTAGACTGGAAGCCAACCCCAACATAGTTGGGAAAAGGCTAGGCAGATGATGATGATGATCTATATATACAAGGTGTAACGTAATAAACGCAAGACCTCCCGTGTGGTCTCTCGCACCATTCACTTATATTTATATTGATATATATTTATAGTATTTTGATATATAGTTATAGTATTTTATATATCCTTGTAGTTTATCTTAGTGTTAATTTTTTTTTTTTGCAAATTTATGCACCTACCACTGTCTGTCTCTGCATCACCCAAAGGTTGACTGGTAGAAAATGCCTATGGCATTAAGTCCGCCCGTGCACTTTGTGCTTGAAGTGTTAATAAATAAATAAATAAATAAATGAAACTAAACATCTTTTGTTCTACGAGTTCTTGAAATTCGCAAAAAAAAAATACTTTCTATAGGAACGGACGCAATCACCTGATCCACATGTAAGGTAAAACTAAAAAAAAGTTATGATTTCCAAAAGTCATAGAACAAAAGTTGTTCAGTTTCATGGTCTGAGACACCACACGAGAGGTCTTGCGTTTATTATGTTACACGTTGTATATATTTTTTCATTTTATTCAAAGAACTTTGCTTTACTATTAATTAATACTAACGGGATATTTACCATGTTTACTGTTTGTTATGAGTTCCCGATATTTCGGCGCTGTTGCAAGCACCATGTCCCCACTTCAAGTTCCACCAAAGACCACTTCAGTTTATCCGTGATCATGGTGCTTGCAACAGCGCCGAAATATCGGGAACTCATAACAAACAGTAAACATGGTAAATATCCCGTTAGTATTAATAGTAATGTTAGTGACCATGATAGTTTAAGAACTTTGCTTTATTTATTAAGATTTTTTAAATTTCTTTCATCTTCAATACTAATAGATTATGAAGGCGTAAAGTTTGTACGTTTGCGTGTATGTAAGTTTAGATGTAGAGGGTAATCTTCGGAACTATTGATTCAATTCCGAAAATTCTTTTTATCGTTCCCATGGGATAGTTTTAGACCATAATGCAAGCGAAGTCTCGGGAGAAAGCAAGTTAAAAAAAAAAACGATGTTTTCACGACCGACGATTTTGAATGGGACTGTAGCTTCATTTAATTATCTTTTTTTCTACAATTCAAAACTGTCTGTAATTGGCCTACTCAATCAAACTTTTTGAAAGACCTTTACTAAATCGCCTTACCCTTGTTATCGAACCAAATCTTATCGCTGGGTAAGCTAGCTTTAGGCGAGACAAGTCGTGCACCAACCAGACCCTCAAACTGACGCAATTCATCGAAGATGAGTTTAAGGTAAAAAATGTTATAGGTGTTGTATTCGTTGATCTTTCGGCAGCCTATGATACGGTCAACATCAAGCGACTTCGACTAAAAGTCAGTTAACTAAAGCCTGCTGGGGTCGCGGGACTTATAGAATTACCGTGACCCTGGATCATAAAGGGCTATTGAAGGACACCGTGGATTTTAGTCAGTACAAGTCTGACAGTTCCTCCCACTCTGCCCTGGGTGGGAGGACTCATTTGATGATTTTACCACGATAAAAAAAAAAAAAAAAAAAAGTCAGTAAACTCACCAAGGATTTAGGTTTTGTACGCATTCTTTGCGTTATCCTAAATAACCACCACTTTCAAGTCGCTTCTTGATAACAGCAAAAGCAGGTGGCGGTGTTAAAAAAAATGGGCTCCTCCAAGGTAGCGTGTTAGCTCCAGCCCTATTTAACATCTATACAAACGACCAACCATGCTCTCCACAAACAGAACGCTTTTTATATGCAGACAATCTTGCTCTAGCCGCCCAGACCCCCACTTTCAAAGAAGCTGAAGAAAAACTGACGGAAGTTCTGCAATTACTCGGAAAATTCTACGCTGAAAATGCCTTGCGGACAAATCCATCCAATATCCAGTCCTGTGTTTTTCACCTTCGCAACCGTCAGTCAAATAGGGCTCTCAGCATATCGTGGCAAGGCGTTGACAAAGAGCATTGCTCCAAACCTCGTTACCTGGGTATCACCCTAGAGTCCTAGACAGATCCCTGACATACAAGTTTCACTGCCGGAAAACAAGAAAAAGTCGGAACTAGGAATAACATTCTTCGTCGGCTTACATCCACCAGCTTGGGAGCATCGCCACAGGTTCTCCGCACAAACAGCCTATGTCTTTCTTTTTCTGCTGGGGAGTTCGCATGCCCAGTGTGGCATCGATCCGCCCACGCTAAAGAGGTTGACATAGCGCTAAACTATACCTGTCGTATCGTAACGGGGTGCTTAACATCTACCCCCTTGCGATGTTGTATCCGCTGGCAGGTATAGTTCCACCAGATGTACGCCGCGAAATAGCAAGTCGCATCGAAAAGGGGAAATAGGGACTAGACCACCGCCACCCCCTGTACAAGCATGAACTACCACCTGCACGCTTAAGGAGCCGTAAAAGCTTTTTAAGATATACGACCTCCTTAGTAGACGGTGTGTCAGACGAGAGATGCGAACTGTGGAGAAACGAACATCCCATCCCTCCACATTTCATCAATCATCAACCCGGAAGAACACCTGACGCCCGGATACGAACAGCAGCGTCTGCAGTGGCCAATCTGGAAATCGCTTAACCGATTGCGAGCCCAGGTCGGCCGCTGTAGAATTCTTGTCAAGAATTAATTTTACATTGTTACTAAAATTTATTAGCAAATCATCCACATAGACATAGAAGCAAAAATATGTATTATGGATTGTAAACTACCCTAGCGTGAATAAAATGTTTATGGGACCACCGCGCGAAATTCTTCTACCAAATAAAAAAAGAATCACGTACATCGGACCAGTAATCACCGAATTAATAGAGGTAACAAACATTTAAAAAAAAATAATGCAGCCGAATTGAGAACCTCCTCCTTTTTAGAAGTCGGTTAAAAACGGGTAGCGGCTTTGTCTAGCGTCGACTAAACTCGTCTTTTCGTAGTTATGTTTCGTAGTTTCTATATGACGTGTTATTGTTTGCGTTGTAACAACACACACACAAAGATATGCGCAGAACCGTGCGGGCGAATATAAACATTGAGAAACTACTGGACTTATGGCCTTGGCCTGTATATATGTGCGTACCTGTGTGCTTCCTCCTGCTTGGCGAGCGTCACGCCCTGCTCCTGCTTCAGCAGCTGCAGCTTGCGGCGCAGGTTGCCCTGGTGCCGGTCGCGCAGGCGCGCGCGGGACATGTGCGCTGCACGGGAAAAATCGCGCGATTAGGTACATCATCATGTAAAACATGACTAAACTCATAATAACAATTTACACTAGTCACAATCGAACTGCCTAATACGGCCCGACCGAATTATGTAAATGAGCGATTACACTACGCGGCGGCGTAACAGTATTTTTTTTCCATTCCCTAGTCAACCGTCACGATAAGAAAACATGATAAAAAGCATCTATAAAGTAATTACAAGTTACAAAAATTATGATGTTACCCTTGAGCTGGCTGAGCAGGCTCTCCCAGTAGCCGACATCAACGCCATCGTGGCGGCCGCTGATCTTCTGCTCGATCTGAGTCTGCAGCGCCTCCAGCTGCGCGCCCGTCTTTCCCTTGAATATCTGCGCGAACGAGCACACACGTTACACTGTGACAACAGAACTCCTTGCACACATCCTGCATGATGTGTTTAAATATGCGGCGAGTAGTCAATATATAGTGAGAACTTGTCGTAAGTGAAAACATCTATAGGTTTAGAGGTCCCGCGAAGTGTTGAGCTCGATGACTGCAGCTGGCTGGTGTTACCTGTGTGACGTCATCGGCTACGGCCTGGTGCACGCCATCGCGGCGCGCGTCGGGCGCGGCCAGGCGGCGCAACTTGTTGAGCTCGTCCAGCACGATGGTCTGCACGTCCTCCCAGTACGCCTGGTTGGCGTTGTTCTCTAGTTCCTTGTACACCTGTTATAACAACATCATGGTCTGTAGCGACAAATTAGACTTGTAATATAGTTAGCACCTTTTAAAGGTCTACATTACATAATACTCCAAAGCGTCCGCCATCGCCATCGCCTCTCATTGGAACTACACAACCAGCTAGCGAAATAAAAGTTTCAAATGTGACGTCACAGAACCCTACAAAACACAACTCCAGATTGGTTGCTCTTAGGATTGTAAAATATTCCCTTTTCAATAGAGGAACTGCAATCCTCATTCACCAGCTCCAAAATTGTAAAAATATTCCGTACCTTTTAGCCCGGTACACATACCTTAATATCTTCCAGCAGATCCTCAAGGTCCTGCGTCTGCAGCCCATTGAGGTAGGTGTAGGGCTCGTGCATCTCCAGCGCGTCCACACACTCTTCCGAGCTCACGTACCAGGCCAGCAGGTCTATGGGCTTGGCTGCAAGTAATTATTTTAATCGATATTATTTGGTGAAATGTACGCAAAATTGTAGGCATTAAAAAAAAAGACTTGAACTTTCCTTGTGATAAAGTTATGGAATTTGGTGTTACTTTGCAGTAAAAATTCGTAATTGTATAATGTTGTCCAAACAGTTTTAAATAAATCAAATCAAATCTTTATTGCTGATCACAGTATAAATGAATACATTACAAGATGTTGAGTGAATGCGCAGTTCACTATGTTCTACCGATTAAGGCATGCAAAATAATATAGGGAGTCACATGACAGCAAAAATGTATAGTTAATAATATTACAGTCGGAAACACCAAACATAACATTACACCAAATAATAAAATCGGACGTAGAAAATGTTCACCTCAATGTCAACAACATCTATATATATAAAATGATAAACTGACTGACTGACTGGCTGACTGGGTGATATATGAACGCACAGCCCAAACCGATGGTCCTAGAGAAATGAAACTTGGAAGGTCTGTTCTTTGTGAAGAGTAAGTATCCACTAAGAAAGGATTTTTGGGAATTCCACCCTTAAAGGGGTAAAATAGGGGATGGAAGTTTATATGAAAGTACGTCAGTTTTGAAGTTAGGATCTTGAAATTTCGTGTTTAGGCTGACGATTGAAAATTAATTTATACGTGTCTCAGCGTTTTTAATAATTCTACCCCCGAAGGGTTAAAAAGGGGGGTGAAGGTAAGTTACTATGTTTGTTCGGGTGGAATGCAACTCAATTTTGTACAACCGATTGAGCTGAAATTCATGCACACACCTTCTGGTGACAATACAATTTTATGACAGACATTCCTTAATCCTGCAGCCAGGATCGTCTCCTCAAGAGAGAACTCTTCAACGGTTAGTAGCACGGACACGAAACTTTGTTTACGCGTTCAAGTTTGATAGATAAAGATAATTTTATCATGACCTCATCCTGCAGCCAGGACCATCTTCTCACGAAGGCACTCCTCAATGGTTACTAGCGTTTTTAAAAAGGTATTTTAGGGTAAAATCACTAATATTTCGGCTTATGGTTGGAAATTAACACAACGTAAACCGTTGTTTTTTTTTAATTTCAGACCCACTAGGGGGTGAAAAGGGGGATGAAGTTTTGTATTGAAGTTGTTCGTTCATGATTAAAAATATTAAAGACAAACCGATGGAGTGGTTTTGCAAGAGATCCATTTTGACTTCCAAAAACGCCCAAGCCGCTGCGATCAACGAAATGTTGATAAATACATGCGAAGGTGAAGAAATTATTTATAATTAGGTCAGGTGGTTAGGTAGGTTAGGTTAGGTCTATACGTGAGGATTTATAATTGGCTTTCTGGTGACTATGGTTTTCTTTTTTGTTTGATTTATTAGCTGTAAGTCCTCCATGTACTAAAATAAATTAATAATTCTTTTGATACCATGGTCGATATGGACGAATCGGTTAATTATCCTGTAGAATTTTTAAACTCTCTTAATCCGTTGGGTCTTCCGCGTCACAGACTTTTGTTGCGTGTAGGTGCTCCTGTGATGTTGCTTCGAAATATACGGCCTCCAAAATTGTGTGTGTTTCGACTGACTGACTGATTGGGTGATATATCAACACACAGCCCAAACCGCTGGTCCTAGAGGCATAAAACTTGGAGGGTGTGTTCTTTGTGAAGAATAGTATCCACTAAGAAAGGATTTTTGAGAATTCCACCGCTAAAGGGGTGAAATAGCGGATGGAAGTTTATATAAAAGTCCGTCAGTTTTGAAGTTAGGATCTTCGAGACCCACGCGGGCGAAGCCGCGGGCAAAAGCTAGTTAATATATAAAATAATAAATAATTAAACGACCACATATTTTTCTCTTTTATTGTATAGTATGTCTTATTTATTAGGAACTTATTCAGTTGTGTCTTAAATATATTAATGTCATTACTGTCTAATAGAGCTATAGGTAGTTTGTTGTATATGTCGCCGCAAGAGCGTCTATCTGCTAAGAATATTAGTTAATTTAATTAATAACCAACTTATAATGTCTCATCCATCATAATATTGATCCTGCCATCTGTGGGTTGCAAGTACAATTATTACAATGATCTGTATCGATTGACAGAAGAGATAAGCGCCATCTAATGGTTTCTGTATTAACTAGTACTGAGATAGTTCGTGATAAGATCTTCTGAAGATTAATTTATTAAACTAAAGTCTTTAGCTAGAACTATAGTTAAAATTAAGATAAGCTAATATTTGACAATTGGGATTTTAACAATGCTCATTTAACACTAAGATTTGTTTCAAGGCAACATTCCACAATATTGTGGAAGATGGCGCCGAATACGATTTTAATGATCAATAACTCAATTTATAATTTGAAACTACAACTAAATCAGTTTCTGTAACTAATTACAAACTAAAAAGTAACAAGATTATTTTACAGAGCAATGTATTAGTGAAAGATCTGTTTGTATTAAATCCTTTGATCTGCCGGAAATGGTTTTAAGCAAGATCCCATTGTTGTAAAAAAGTAATGAAGCCACTAATTAGTTTTAACTCAATAACGCCTTTGCATTTATGAATATTGGCATTGTTTAATTATTAGAGTAATTAATTGTGAAGTATTCTAGTATTGTTTGTAAGTGTTAATGAACTTACTAAGTAATAAATTATTGTACTGGGTGTGTGGCACCTCCGCCGAGACACAGAGCACGCGTAGGTACAACGAGAAGTCGAGTTAGTTAGCTCGCGATTAGAAAACAATTGAAGTATGTAATTTAAAATGGTTTTTGAAGTGAACAATATTACGTTGTATAAATGAGAACTGTAACACGAATTAAAAGTGTGTAAGGAGTTTCTCAGCCCGTTCTTCTCCTTATGAACAATCATGTTTGCGAACGGGTGGCACAACTTGTAAATGGCTTAATAGAAATAAACGTTTGAAGTTTGAGTCAAGTATTGTGTGTGATTTAAACTACCCAACTACCTATCTACCAACAAAAGAATCATGTCACGCAAAGACAATATGGCGGAATGGCGGATGGCGTCGATATTTGGGATTAGCGTTTCTCCTAATCCATTCTCTGTCATAACATATATTCGCGGCCTAAAAATTTTTTGAAGAATATCGCTTTTTTGTGTTGTCTATTACGTATTTTATTTTTATGCCGCGTTCTTTTTAGTGTCTCGAACAAGTGAAATTTTTTTTTTACAAATAAAGCCACCTCAAATATGTACAGGCAGGGCATTGTTAATATCCGAAGACTCTTAAAGAACGGTTTACAGCTTTCTGTGTTTTGTATACGACATATCCACCCTAACACACCTTTTCTGTGCTCTAAATACCATCTCTTTATTAGTGGAGTTATCCAAATAAATGATGCCGTATCGTAATGTGGACGTTCGTTACACACGCATGATACGCCGTAATTAAAACCGTTTGATTTACGCCTTTTGAGAGATTGTGTAGAGCATATGAATGTTGACTTAGGCGCTTGCAAACACTGTTGGTGTGCGTTTTCCAAGACATGTCTCTATCTAATCTAATCCTAAAAATTTTGTAGATGCAGTTTCTAAAATAGCTTTGTCACGATATCGTATGTCAGGTTTGTTATGATTAGTCCGTTGCTCAAATGTCATTATTTTGGTTTTGTCAATATTTATTTTTAAGTTATTAGCATAGCATTCATCCAATCTATTAATATCTGAAGACAGTTGATTATCTCGCTTCCGAGTGTCATGTCATTATTATTGGCACTGAAAACTACCGTACTATCATCAGCAAACAAGACCATTGGGTGATGTGTTACCTTTGGCATGTCATTGATGTAAACTATAAATAATAGAGATCCCACAATACTTCCTTGCGGTACGCCATAGTTATTAGGTCTCTGGCTTGAAGTATACGTACGCTCGGTTTTTAAAGTAATACCGATCGAAGGCAATCTGTAGTGGATATTATGGTTCACAATGATGTATATTGCTTACAGGTGACTTGTAATTTGGAAATAATTAAAGCTAAAGTAGAAGTGCACAACTATTTGCGTAATAATGTTGTATGGGGAGTTAGAGAATTAGAAGAAATACAGAAATAGCATGAAATTTGTAATAATAACTTCAAAGCAATTATGTTTCCTGATGATCTCCATGAATGTGCTGATATTATATGTAAAAACATGCAACACAGATATATAATTGACAACTTATATAACAATATTGTTAGTATATTAAGTCAGGCTGCAGCAAACAGTCGCAGTGTTTTACCTAGGAAGCCGACTAACGTTAAATGTGTACATGGCTGGAACAAGCATGTCAGAGACGCTCACAGGCAGGCTAGGCTGGACTATTAACTGTATGTCTTAGGTGGTAAACCAGTTAGTGGATCTTTGTGTGATAAAATGAGTGAAAGTCGACGTGTCTTCAAGTCACGCTTAAAGTACTGTCAGAATAACCAGGAACAGATAAGAATGGATATACTGGCCTCACAACATTCAGCTAAGAAATTTAATAAGTTCTGGAAGGGCACTAAACGTTTAAATGGTAAGACTAGTCTGCCTGTGTGCGTTGATGGCATCAGTGATGCAAAAACGATTGCAAATTCATTTAAGGATCATTTTCAGGTGAGTTCTTCCTTGCTGTCGGTGTTTGATACTGAACATGGCCCAGTGGAAAAACCTATTGGATTCTCAAGTAAAGATGTGGCTGATGTTGTTAAAAATATGAAAAGGGGGAAGTCGCCAGGGCATGAGGGACTCAGTGTCGAACACCTGCAGCATGGGGGCGTACACCTTTATAGAGTGTTAGGCATGTTTTACACCTTTTGTATACGGCACTCATATCTGCCGTCTGATCTAATGAAAACAGTGGTTGTGCCAATAGTAAAAAATGTCACTGCTGATGTATCTGATAAAAGTAACTATAGGCCAATTTCTTTAGCCACTATAATCGCAAAGGTGTTTGATGGGTTATTGGATAGAAAACTGAATTGTTTTGTGACATTACAGGATACACAGTTCGGTTTCAGAGAGGGGTTGTCAACCGAAAGCGCAATATTATCTCTGAAATACATGGTTGACTACTATGTCAAAAGACAAACTCCAGTGTATGCATGCTTCTTGGACTTGTCCAAAGCTTTTGACTTGGTGTCATATCATAAGCTTTGGACAAAACTAAGAGCTGCAGGTGTCCCAACCGATCTTGTGAATATCCTCGCTTACTGGTACAGTGAGCAGCTTAATATTGTAAAGTGGGGAAATGTGTACTCAGATGAATATTCTCTAGAGTGTGGCGTCAGGCAGGGCGGACTGACTTCGCCACGACTCTTTAACATTTATGTCAACCATCTGATTGAGGAGCTCAGCAGCATGCATGTTGGTTGCCATATTGATGACATATGTGTTAATAATTTGAGCTACGCTGATGATATGGTGCTCCTGAGCCCCTCAATTGGTGGTCTCAGACAGCTGATAAAGGTTTGTGAGGTCTATGCCGTGGAGCATGCCTTGAGGTACAACGTCAGTAAAAGTGAGTTCATGTTATTTAAATGTAATAAGAAAAACGATATCCATATACCACCTTTATTACTTGATGGTGTACCTTTAAGTCGTGTTGCACAGTTTAAATATCTTGGGCACATTGTAACTGAAAATTTGAGTGATGAATTTGACATTGAGAGGGAGCGCAGGGCATTGTCGGTTCGTGGTAATATGTTGGCACACAGGTTCGCTCGTTGTACGGCTCCAGTTAAAGTAATGATGTTCAAGGCATTCTGCCAGACGTTTTACACGAGCGGCCTGTGGGCAAACTTTACACCTACAATGCCTTGCCCGTCTAGTATAATAATGTGTTCAGGGCTCTGTTTCAGCTCCCTCGATACTGCAGTGCATGTTTACTGACGCCAGCGTAGATGAATTCTACGCAATTATGTGTAAAAAAGTTGCGTCGGTGGTGCCACGAGTGCGTGGGAGCCCAAATAGCGTCCTGAGAATTGGTGATAGATCCGATACTGTTCTGCTCAGTAGGTTCACCGAACTTCATGTGTTGCGAAACCGATGAGCCTACTGTGCAGGGGTAGACGGTGTGCCTTTTTGTTTACTTTTAAATATGTACTAACACTAGTTATAAGCAAAAATTTTATCACTAACAACCTTTGCCTTGTCTTAATTAAATGATTTTTATTTTTATTTTATTTTTATTGTGAAGGGTCTGTTTACACCCTGTATTATACCATATCTTAGTGTGAACGCAACATAGCCATGGTAAGCCATTAAAAGAGATTACAGGCTAACAATAGAGGCCATTTGCAAATTTATTGACTATTTTACAATTTTTTTCACAAACTAATAGCTTTATCAACTTTTGGCAGAAAGCAGTAGTACCTCGTCCATCGCGGATACGTATCTGAGAGCGCAGGCGCGCTTGGTGCAGATGGAAGGCGTCCTCCTGGCGCGCCCACGTGTGGAACTGCATCGCCTCGCGCGCGCGCGCCGCTGCCGCCGCCTCCGCCTCGCGCGCCGCGCGCTCGGCCTCACGCTCCAGGCGCCGCTGCTTGACCTGCATCACGTCAGCACACAACTCTACACTCTAACTTATGCAATATCCTTTACATACTATAGAATGTCTCAGTAAAAGAACAGTACTATTGATTCAGATGGGATTTCTGATAAAGGATCTCTACCTCAATGTCTTGGGAAGTTGTCCAAAGCAGATAGGGGCTGTACTTTAGACTAATAGCAATCCATCTGATTCTGATGCATATGAAATATTACCTTCTCTAGCTCAATTTTGTTTTCTAACTGCTTCTGCCTGTTGAGTGCCTCCAGTTCATCTCGAGACACGGTCTTGACACCCTCCTTGGCAAGTTTTTTAGTCCAGACGAAGGTGTTGGTGAGTGCGGAGTCTCCAAAAGGGTTGTCTTGGTTGGTGTAGCATTGGTACTCATTGTCCCAGCCCATGCGCTCACGACGTTTGCGTTCCTTCTCTTGTTTTTCTCTCAGACGTCGAGCCCTGAACAATTAATGTTTTTAAGAAATCTGTGTAAAAACTTAAAAATGTGAAGTAATAAAGGTGAGTGCCTCCTCAAGGTTTTCCTGTTGCTTGATGCTTAAAACCAAAATCTACCATAATGGTGATCTCTGGATTACATGGCAGCTACCAATGATTTAAGAAGATAGACAAAGATTACCCTTCTCAAAAATTATAACAGCTAATCCTGATAAGAGACAATGGGAACCTACTCTGCACTGTACAGTTACAATTTCACTGAACCTCTTTTCCTCAGGTGTTTCATTGGCTTTCAGTTGTTCCTTCTGCTTTTTCTTATCCTCCTTCAGCCTCAGCCGCTCAGTCTCCAGCCTCTGCAACAGCTTCAGCTCCTCCTCGCCGCTGTCACTGCTGGAGCTACTGCTGGACAAACGTCTTTTCTTCTTCTTACTTTTCTTATGCTTGGTCTCTCTTTTTTCTCTACTTGGCGACCTATGCTTCGATGATTTAGGTGAATGAGATCGTGTGCTATCGTGTTTCCAGCCCCTGCGCTGTTCCACTGATCTGCTTTTGGAACGCTCATGCCTCCTCACATCGTGACGAGATGACCTACGGAAAGTGGGGTTACAATTAAATGACGCGCTAATTAATTTCAGAGGTTATTTTAAGCACTGTATTACGAAAATTCATGATTTGAGTATGATAAAGGCGGATAAATAAATAAAAATTATTGTGAAATCTAGAAGTAGGGTCACGAATCACAACACTGTTTATAGGTACTCACATTTCTTCCGAGAATTCTTATAAACACTCTACGACTAACTTGTGTAGATGTCTGCTAGTACAGTTTTAAGCATTAGTGTAGCATAATTCCCTAAAAACTATTATTTTTGTAAAGTTTCGTACTGCTACAACAGTTCACAGCAACAGTTACGACGTGCAAAGTACGAAGAAGTGACAGCTTGTCATTATTTGTCACTGTTGATCTGTTGTTGATCAAAGCTTAACAAAAGTATGTAAGTATAGTCATTTTTGTGTGTTACGAAATTGCCAGAACTCAGTATTGTTTGTTATACTAAGTCCATGACTCTAGGTATTTTTCTCGCTCTGAAGTTTTATTCCCGCTTTGAGTTAATTAAAGTAATATGAACTCTATACGTTTGAGATAAAGTTCATTTTTAAACGGTTTTTTGAAATCAAAATCTTTTTCGTACTTATTTCAGTTAGTATATAATTTCCTTGGTGTTGATTGAAGTTGACAGTCAAATGTTTCGTTACAAAATTCACTAGAGGCGTGAAACAAGTAGGTATTCTTTCATCGAAAAAAAAGAATACTGTGCCTATATGCTTTCAACATTTGAGAATTAACGTTGAGTTGATTTTAAGAGTAAAATTGTTTTTTTAAATAAGGTTAAAGCACAGTATAACTTTACTAACTACTAGTTTTTGATCGCGGCTTCACTCGCGTTAATTTAGAATTTGACAATCAATTCGGGTTGTACTATGTTTGTTATAACATAATTCAATCATGTTTTGATAGACACGTGGTGCCATCTATTGTCATAAGAACGTTATTGTGGTGTCCGTTTCTATACACCTGACAATGTATCTGCAAAATTTCAGGATGATCGATTCAGTGGTTTAGGCGTGAAAAGGTAACAAACAAACAAACTTTCTTTCGCATTTATTATATTAGTAAGGAAGTTAGGATGCTTTAGACAAGGTACTTTAATCCTGACAAATTAGTTAGGATATCAGTTCATCATCCTCATCTTGCTGCTCTTTGTCCCATTCTATTTACTTGGGGTCGGACCGGTCGGTGCAACACTTTTTCTTCGTTCATTCTCCCCTCCCCTGTCAGACATCACGGCATCATTTGTTCTTTATCATATTAGTTCAAGGAACTTATTAGAAGTTATGATATCAGTTCAAGGAGCTCATATCCAAACTTTATGACATTTTATAAAGCAAAGATTGCCCCACAGAATATTAATACTGTAGCAAGGTTGCCCCATGCCTCCTTCTGTCGAATGTGACAAACTGAACAATTTTCTGTCTTCTGTCATTGTCATGTCATGTCCGCTGTCACAATTTTGTTGATGATTGCCTACAAGTTATAAGTGAACGTGAAGTACTTTAATTTAATTATTTCAGGACAATAGTAACGTTTAAATAATATCTGTAATGACAAGGTGCTGCATTATTAGTTGTTTTAAAACTCTGTGTAGAACAAATGGTATAGACAGGCGATTCGATATTGTAACTGTCTGTGAAACCTAAGATACTATTACACAAGAAACTTTCGAAAATGTCCTTCCTACGGGGCTCCGAGAACTATGTGTGGTGCACGACTAGCGTCCTGGGCAAGGGTGCTACAGGCGCGGTGTTTCAGGGCGTCAACAAGAACAATGGAGAGCCCGTCGCCGTGAAGACGTTCAACCAACTGAGTCACATGCGCCCGCACGACGTGCAGATGAGAGAGTTCGAAGTGCTTAAGAAAGTAAAGCACGAGAACATCGTGAAACTGCTCGCCATCGAGGAGGAGCAGGAGGGGCGCGGAAAAGTCATCGTCATGGAGCTGTGCACCGGCGGCAGCTTGTTCAATATACTCGACGACCCTGAGAATACGTACGGCCTTCAAGAACGCGAGTTTCTATTAGTGTTAGAGCACTTAACGGCTGGCATGAAGCACTTGCGTGATAATAACTTAGTACATAGAGATCTGAAGCCTGGCAACATAATGAAATATATAAATGAGGATGGAACTACCACATACAAACTCACGGATTTTGGAGCTGCAAGAGAATTGCAGGAAGAGGAACAATTTGTGTCTTTGTATGGCACTGAGGAGTACCTGCATCCTGATATGTATGAGCGAGCAGTTTTACGCAAACCTGTGGGAAAGAGCTTTGGGGCCACGGTGGACTTGTGGTCCATAGGTGTCACACTGTACCATGTGGCTACAGGACAGCTGCCATTCAGACCGTATGGAGGAAGGAGGAATAAAGAGACCATGTTCTATATCACTACAAAGAAGGCATCCGGAGTCATTGCAGTAAGTCAAATTACAAACAATAAACCATTTAAAAGCCCAAATTTCTGATTACTCAGTATTGGCCACACAACACTTCATGATCTCGTTATCATGCAAGTAGCTTTTAAGTGTTGGCAACATCTACTTCTTTTTTATTTCTTTCTTTTTTTATTTATTAACTTAAACATTCAAATACGAATTTTTAGCTCACTGGTTACACTCACTGTCTGGCTATCATAAGTTCTGTAAGATTTTAAACTATCATGGTCACTAACTTTATCATAAGTTCTGTCCACCCTGTGCCAATATGCCCAGCAGAGTAGTGGATATATTAGTACACTACTCTTACTTTATTTAAAAATCATAAAATTTCTCAGGGAACACAAACAACAGAGAATGGTCCAATAGACTGGGCTCGTGATCTGCCATCCCACTGTCAGCTCAGCGTCGGCTTACGTAAACTAGTCACACCACTGCTGGCAGGCCTGCTAGAGGTGGACCCTCACAGGATATGGACTTTTGATAGGTTCTTCTCTGAGGTGCAAGTGGCCACATCTACAACGGCTGTACATGTATTTCATGTAAACAAAGCAGCTAGCATAAAGGTAAGAAAGAAACTATCGACATAATTATCTACTATGAATATTTCCCTTCGGGTAGAGTAAGAGAACATTCAAGGTGTAGCAAACAACCATAATTACTTGTACTTAGATTATTTCCAAAGTCACAGCCAACACAACCGTGTCGGCCATGAGTTTGGCATTAAACTACTATAATAAAATATATTTCTTATAAAATATTTAATTGTAGTAATTATTGTAGAAGCTGCTACACAAAATTGTAAGTTCTACTTTATATGCTAAATTAAAAGACAATTACATAAAATTTAGTTAACAACATGATCTACATGGTGTCGGAAGTAGGTGGCATGGATTGAAACATCTATTAGACTATTATCTAATTCTAAACCAAATGAGTGTGCGGTCGGTTGTGCTTGCGCAACACTCGTCACGCCGTTACTGCGGCGCGCGGCCCGTATTTGCTCGTGAAACAATACCAACAAACAGCCACCATTTTCTAAACACTGATTGCCATTCAGTTGCAATTTTACTATTGAATGTTAATGTCGCGGCCAAGTAGCTAAATTAGCCTTTCAATTAACTGCTTAACCATTTTATTAAACGGCGCAGTTGACCAGCAGTCTGGATGACATTCTGACCAACTGTTACCTACCAGTCCGAAAGGCTGTTGTGTAAATGCTGTTGTGGTGGTTCAAAAGTTATCACCCTGTCAATAAATGCTCTCGCTTTTGCAAATGGCAATTTGTTAATAGTTTGATATTCGTGAAGTAGACAAATGTAAAATACATCGCTATTTCCCGACATCGGTTTCATTCTTTCCCAAACAAAATTTTTTTTGTTTCTGAAAAAAGTAAAACATGGCCAAAGGCATCAAGTGAACAAATTTTATTCATGCACGAGAGCTACATATTTGAAACCTTCAATTTATGTGGCAGCGGTACGATTAGCCTGCGGAACAGTCTGTTCGCGATAAACTCAAAAACTGCTGAACGGATTTTCATACGGTTTTCACGAATAGATAGAGTGATTCATGAGGAAGGTTTAGGTATATCATTTGTCTATTTAGACGGATACAGTATTAATCCTTATCAGCGACAAAACATGTAGGCATAATATTATGCTCTACTAACCGTGCGAAGCCGGGGCGGGTCGCTAGTCTGCAAATAAAAACACATTATGATGGAACCATATAATATTAAGTATGAATGTTTTTCCAATGCCATTTAGGTGTTTTTGATAGAATAAAATCCTCTGGTATCAAATCATATGGTAGAAATCTATGGCGTACACAACGTCAAATGATCTTTCTAATGGCGCATACCCGTAACTGTGCGCGTTATGTCAGGTGTTCCTGAAGCCGGACGAGAAGTACGAGCACCTGCAGACGTACATTTGCGAGCAGACGAGCGTGGTCGCCGAGTCGCAGATACTGCTCTACAAGGACAAGCTCATGCTCACCGTCATCGACGAAAACATGCTAGGTAACATTTATGGCGATCGCTTAGCTATTGAGTTTTACTTCGCTGGCAGTTAAAAATGTAGCTGCATGATTAAGGTCATACTTTCATGACTAAACTGAAATCATTATCATTCTCCTGCCCTTATCCCAATTTACTTGAGGTCGGCGCAACATGTCTTCTAATTCCATACTTGTCTATTACTCGTCATCTGATCAGACACCTCCTTTCTTGCCATATAGTCATCGTTTCTTTGGTCTTCCTCTACTCTTATAGCCAGCCACATTCATTCTCAAAAGTTCAAAACTTTCCTCACGACATTTTCCTCATTCCTCCGCATCACATGCCCATATCAAGTCAACCGATTACCACACAACTTTTCAGCCACCGGCGCCCCTTTTTGACTTCCCCTTACGTACTCATTTCTTATTTTATCCATTCATTGAATATGATTCAAAACAAGGAGCTGAATGCCACCTGCCAGTTTGTGGAGGGCTGTCTCTTACACCCTGTATCTTACATAAACTATTATAAATGCGAAAGTTTGGATGGATAGATGTTTGTTACTCAATCACGCTAGAACGGCTGAACAGATCAGGATGAAACTTGAAACAGAGATAGATTATAGTCTGGTATATACAAGGTGTAACATAATAAACGCAAGACCTCCCGTGTGGTCTCTCGCACCATGAAACTAAACATCTTTTGTTCTACGAGTTCTTGAAATTCGCAACAAAAAAAAAAACTTTAGGAACTGACGCAATCAACTGATCCATATGTATGGTAAAACTAAAAAAAAAGTTATGAATTTCCAAAAGTCATAGAACAAAAGTTGTTCAGTTTCATGGTCTGAGACTGAGACACCACACGAGAGGTCTTGCGTTTATTATGTTACACCTTGTATGGTCTGCTACAAAGATTACTTATTATCCCAGAAGTAAGATCCCGTGGGTAATTCCGGAACTCCACGCGGGCGAAGCCGCGGGCATAAGCTAGTTAAATTATATTATTACAAGCCGAGTGCAACCCGAATTGATTGTCAAATTCTAAATAAACGGGAGCGAAGCCGCGAGCAAAAAAAAAACTTTCCATCATTTATTTCGTTTCCTTCACCACATAATCCGCACCTTTGAAAACTTCATGAAAATCAATTTTGAGTACGCAAGAAAATAGTCAAGAAATAGGGTATATTCCCGCTGTCCACGCCCTGCTTGTCCACCCCGGGTGGACAGTGTCACAACTTTTAAAAATAATTCCCGCTGACCACCCCCGGCCAGTGAGAATCATTATATAAATAATTCACTGTGGCCACCCCTGGTGGACACGGTTACAACTGGTTTTTTTCATGGTTTTCGAGGTCGCTGATAACGCAACTGAGGTCAACAAGCTGTTGTGATCAAAATGAAAATCCAAGATGGCGCCGACGAAAATTTTCGGTTTTATCGTCATGGGTCTCATTTTCGTGGTTTTTGGGGTCGCTGATAACTAAAATTAGGTCAAAATGAAAATCCAAGATGGCGCCGACAAAATTTTTCGGTTTTATCGTCATGGGTGTCATTTTCGTGGTTTTTGGGGTCACTGGTAACGAAAATTAGGTCAAAATGAAAATCCAAGATGGCGCCGACGAAAATTTTCGGTTTTATCGTCATGGGTCTCATTTTCGTGGTTTTTGGGGTCGCTGATAACTAAAATTAGGTCAAAATGAAAATCCAAGATGGCGCCGACGAAAATTTTCGGTTAAATCGTCATGGGTGTCATTTTCGTGGTTTTTGGGGTCACTGTTAACTAAAATTAGGTCAAAATGAAAATCCAAGATGGCGCCGATGAAAATTTTCGGTTTTATCGTCATGGGTGTCATTTTCGTGGTTTTTGGGGTCACTGATAACTAAAATTAGGTCAAAATGAAAATCCAAGATGGCGCCGACGAAAATTTTCGGTTTTATCGTCATGGGTGTCATTTTCGTGGTTTTTGGGGTCGCTGGTAACGAAAATTAGGTCAAAATGAAAATTCAAGATGGCGCCGACGAAAATTTTCGGTTTTATCGTCATGGGTCTAATTTTCGTGGTTTTTGGGGTCGCTGATAACTAAAATTAGGTCAAAATGAAAATCCAAGATGGCGCCGACGAAAATTAAAAAATTCATTGTGCCCCGTGTTATTGCGTTAAGTTGTAATCTCAAGTAATTCGTTAGTTTTGCTAGAAACAGTGTATCGCACCCAGTGTGTTTTCATAGCACGAAACCCATCATCTGCCCACATGATTTACGAGCCTTACGAAATAATTCCTGACATATACGACAAGTACAAATTAAAATAAACTCTGAAGAACAAAAATAAAAATAAAAAAGACTCATTGTCAAATTATTATACATAACAAAAGTAACAAAACAATCTAACTTCACTTAATCAACATAATTCTTATTCTTATTAAAAAATCAGTCTGTGACTCGCGTGGTGAGTAATATTAATAAAATAATGAACAGGTACAAATTAAAAGAAACTTTGGAGATCAAAAATAAAGACAAATAGACTTCTTGTGAAATTATTAAACATTACATAAACAAAACTATTTAACTTCACTTAATCAACATAATACTTATTCTTATTAAAATAAACAGTCTGTGACTCTTAATAAGTACAAATTAAAAGAAATTCTGGAAAACAAAAATAATAGCCTTCTTGTCAAATTATTAAACATAACAAAAGTAACAAAACAATTTAACATCACTTTAATCAACATAAATTTAGCAAGAGAAAAAACTATGTTATCTTTTGACACACAAAATGTGACCTCAAAAATAATAAGGCATCTAAAGTGCAGTCGTAAATCCGGATTTGGAGGTCTCGTAAAAATGTATATTAACCTGAATGTTAGTTTCTTCAGAGATATTGATATATGAATATGTTTCATTTGTTTAACATAACAATGTAAGTATCATATTAAAACTTAAGCGATACAACTAGAAACTTGATTTTCTGATACCAACCAACCTTATTTATTTAAAATGAATCAATAAATAATAATGTTTAGGATGAATCATAAAGGAAGATTCGAATAAACTACTCTTAGATAATTCCCTTTCCAACCTACCCGGTCCGAGTAAAAGGGTATAAAAAGGAACGGCGCGTTGTAAACAGCCTCTTTGGATGATGCTCTGCGCTTTTTGGTTCTCTTTGGTTATTGGTAGTAGGCAACTGACAGGTGCCAGGGGATGTAATAATTTTGGTTCGGGTCGTGTTATATTATTCTGATGTAGTTATTATTTACTTGTCTTAAGCCAAAACCCGAATTTTTTGCCTGTACCTAATTGATGAATCATGAAACTGCCAGACTGCGGCTAGAATTAATATTAATTAACGAATTACTTGAGATTACAACTTAACGCAATAACACGGGGCACAAAGATTTTTTCAATTTTTGTCGACGCCATCTTGGATTTTCATTATGACCAAATTTTAGTTATCAGTGACCCCAGAAACCACGAAAATGACACCCATGATGATAAAATCGAAAATTTTCGTCGGTGCCATCTTGGATTTTCATTTTGACCTAATTTTAGTTATAAGTGACCCCAAAAACCACGAAAATGACACCCATGACGATAAAACCGAAAAATTTTGTCGGCGCCATCTTGGATTTTCATTTTGACCTCAGTTTCGTTACCAGCGACCCCAAAAACAACGAAAATGACACCCATGACGATAAAACCGAAAATTTTCGTCGGCGCCATCTTAGATTTTCATTTTGACCTAATTTTAGTTATCAGCGACCCCTAAAACCACGAAAATGAGACCCATGACGATAAAACCGAAAACTTTCGTCGGCGCCATCTTGGATTTTCATTTTGACCTAATTTTAGTTATCACTGACCCCAAAAACCACGAAAATGACACCCATGACGATAAAACCGAAAATTTTCGTCGGCGCCATCTTGGATTTTCATTTGACCTCAGTTTCGTTACCAGCGACCCCAAAAACAACGAAAATGACACCCATGACGATAAAACCGAAAATTTTCGTCGGCGCCATTTTGGATTTTCATTTTGACCTAATTTTAGTTATCAGCGACCACAAAAACCACGAAAATGAGACCCATGACGATAAAACCGAAAATTTTCGTCGGCGCCATCTTGGATTTTCATTTTGATCACAACAGCTGGTTGACCTCAGTTGCGTTATCAGCGACCTCGAAAACCATGAAAAAAACCAGTTGTAACCGTGTCCACCAGGGGTGGCCACAGTGAATTATTTTGATAATGATTCTCACTGGCCGGGGGTGGCCAGCGGGAATTATTTTTAAAAGTTGTGACACTGTCCACCCGGGGTGGACAAGCAGGGGGTGGACAGCGGGAATATACCAGAAATAGTCATAAATATTCACCAAGGTTAAAAAATAGTCACATTATGATTCCGAAGTTATAGCTATATGTTGGTAAGGATTGTAGGGTGAACTTCTCCACACAATCCTCACCTCAGTGCAAGAAAACGGCTGGGAGTATCGACTTGTTTCAATTCCAAAAAAATGTCGCATATTTAAGATTTAGTATAGGTTTATGCCTATATTAACAAATCTCAAAAATAATCATTAAAGGATTCCAGAGATATAAAGGTTTCTGGTGAGGATTACGTAGTGAGCCTTTCTCGCCACAATCCTCACCTGATTAACGCGGAACGCTTATGTTTTTGAATTTGAATTTGGTGTCAAAAAATATTCAAGAAATAGTCGTGTCCAACCATGATAATTTCGACCTGGTTTACTATGTAGAAGTATGTTACGCTTCGACGGGGTTTACAGTCGAGCACAACATTATTTTGTTCGTATTTTTAATGGTCACCTTTTTTTTGGTTGTATTAAAAAGGTATATGTCGGTGAGGATTGTGTGGAGACGTTCACCCCACAATCCTCACCAACATATACCTTTATCTTGGGAATCGTAATGCGACTATTTTCTTAACCTTCTTTCTTTTCTTTTTTTTTTCTTAAAGGCGAGGATTGTGTGGTGAAGGACACCTTTTTTCGTCGTCTTTAGACAGAACCTTACCAACGCCATGTTTTATACACTTTATATGACTTGTATCTCTCGTTCTCTTTTCTCTTGCTTTTGTTATCTGGTGGCGTTCCTTCTGGACTCTAGGACTGACCACTACCAGGGAGTCATACAACTTCTCCTGCGCCTTAGCCATGGATACTAAACTCAAATAACGCCAGATTATATGCGATAAACTAACACAACCAGTCTGACCAATTATGTTATGCAGTTAGTGGGTTATGGAAGTTTGTGTAGAGAGGCAGTCGCGCCATGAAAAATTCTGGTATTCAGATGCATGCCAGAATTGGTCTAAGCGGTTAGACTAGGTAGCTAGCCGACCTCAATATAGTTGGGAAAAGGCGAGGAAGTTAATTTAATCGTAATAATAACTTCGGCTAACGAAGCTGCGTCGGTACAGGCGCGGAATATCCGGAGACGAGCGCAGAGGAGCCACTGATGCTGTTCAACAAGAACAACAACAACGTGAGCATGGCCGCCGAGCCCGACATCCCCAAGTTCCCCGTTTTCCCCAACATCGTGTCCGTAGAGAACGACGCCAGCCAGGCCAAGGTGAGTGCTCTGCAAACCCGCCTTTCATCATCATCCACATTCGGAATCTTCACATTCCTTTTTTTTAATTACGCGGTGAAAAATGCCTAACGCACGCATGAACTGCTACACATGACGTTCGCGACTAATCTTATTCCTGTGTTAACGTCATCCAGGACGTTCATCATCGACAACTATGAAAACAAACTCATCTGCCCATCTCAACGCCCAACACTAACCGAGTGGCATCCAAGAGCCACTCGGTCACAGCTTTACAGCTGCCATCACCTTACTAGATGTGCTGTCAACTTCATTTGAGTTTCATGACGCGATTCCTAGTATCGAAGACCAAACCCGCCCTTACTGCTACCACGTTCGGTGTGGTGTGCTGATGAATGTGTTATGAATTGTGATGTTGTGTCAGACGGCGTGTAGCGTGGGCCACGTGATCAGGCGGCGCGTGGAGGCGGTGTGCGCGGCGTCCGTGCTGTGCGGCGCCTGCGTGTCGCGCTGGGGCGCGCTGCTGGGCGCGCGCCTGGCGCGGGTGGCGGCGCGCGCCGACGCGCTGCACGCGCACGCGCACCTCACGCA
Organism: Noctua comes; assembly: GCA_963082995.1. NCBI lineage: Eukaryota > Metazoa > Arthropoda > Insecta > Lepidoptera > Noctuidae > Noctua > Noctua comes. Next base: position 567,401 of record OY720282.1, read on the forward strand.
CACGGCTGCGCGCGCGCTCGACCTGGCGGCCCACAGCGCCGCGCAGCGAGCCGGCAGCACCGCGCAGGTTAGTTACTAGCTCGGCGCCGTAGGTTAGTTACTTCCATCTAGAAACTTCAATAATTTGCAATCATAAAAATCATGCCACGGCAGCAGGCGGCCAGCGCTGCCGATGGCTTTTATACACCGAGAAATTTTAATGGTTGTTTTCCCGCGGCAGAACAACTTGCCATAAGGAGTACTTTCGAAGTAAAGAGTAAAAGTAAAAAATAATGATGTATTTATTTTTAAATAATTAAAAAAATATTCGTCAACTCGTTTTCACTTTATTTTCTTTACATATAATTAACATTTTAAATATTTCTATAAAAAGTAATTTAAAAAAAAACATTTAAAAATATAAAAAATAGTAGCCCACCAGCATCGGGAACAGGGTCCGAGCTACCGGTGGTCAGGGCTCTTGAGAGAGGAACCTCCTAACAATACGCGCCGTGTCCAGAAGAACTGCTTTCTGAATCAAGCCCAAGGGCTAGATTGTTCGTTGGCTTGTTTGTTGGTTGCTCGCTTGGCAGCTGGATCTTGATCCAGCTGCCAAGCGAGAGCCTCCTCAGATGTTGCTCGAGGCTATTGGCTATTAAACCATTGACCGACACGACCATCGGCACAATGACTGCTGTACTCACGTCCCACATGTCGACAACCTCGCGAGCCAGATCAAGATATTTGAATTGTTTATCTTTCTCTGCTTTTACAAGGTTCTCGTCATGCGGAACCGTTATATCAACAATCATTGCGCGACGCTCCAATCGATGTATCACCACAATGTCAGGCTTATTGGCAACAATAGTCCTGTCAGTGACGATAGATCGATCCTAATACAACGTGATATTATCATTATCGAGAACTGGGTCGGGCGCATACTCATATAGTAGTATGGCACTTCTGATTCCACAAGGTTGTACTTCAAAGCAAGTTGCTGGTGGATAATCCTGTAAACAAGGTTGTGTCTATGCAAGTACTCTCCGTTAACCAGATGAGAACACCCAGAAATAATGTGTCGTATCGATTCTCCCGGACGGTGGCATGCGACATATGTCAACCGTGCCATCCTTCACAATGTGTTTCCGGTAGTTATTCGTCATCATATTTTCGACCATTATTGCACAGACAAAACCTTCGGTTTCCCCGAATAGGTCACCGAAGCGCAGCCAAGATACGGACGCTAAGAAGTCCATATCGCAGTGGCGGACCTCTCATACAAGCCGAAAAGCCGGGTTTGCCTAACGATAAACAAACATTACCCTCCCTGATGCCGATGGGCCATCAATTTTTATATTTTTAAATGTTTTTTATATTGTTTTATAAAATGGAATATTTAAAATGTATTTAATGTGTTTCAAAATAACATTCTTACAAAAACAAAATAATACTTAGTAATTTTTTGTCAAACAATAATAACATTCGGTTTCCACACAACTATCAATCCATAACAGAAATTATTTTAAATTCGCGCGCTTAAATTCTGATATGCCGGCCGCGATACTCTGGCTCGCTCTAACACTATACAAAAGAAGAGTTGAAAAGTTGAAGTTTAGTGCGTAATACGGCCTACGGTCAGTGACCCAGTGCTAGCTAACGCTTTCTCTTTCACACCCACTGGCTTTTACGTGGCTTCTGTGACCTCTCATGTTTCCTAGCAAAATGTGTCCGTTTTTGACAAAATTTGTATGTACTCATGTGAGAATTTGTATCGAGTTTAAAGCTAGGCTTTTCTTTGAATGTGTGCGTGTAAGGCTGTGTAAGTTTGAGAGAGAATGTGTGTGTTCGCGCCGATGTTGCGCGCGGTTATGCGCTTCGTGCGAATTTTGATACAAAGTACGATTTCAAGTTAGTTCGTATTGTTTTGACCTAGGAATTATGCCAGTAGCACGCGTTAATTATTACGAATGAATGCTGTTTTGAAAATTTTGAGAAAAATATTCTAAAGTTAGGTTTTGTTTTGTTATTGTAATTGTGTGAAAGTTATTAGCACGATGTGATTTATACCAATGATTTTGCAAGTTATTAATTGATTGTTATAAAGTGATCTGTGAATGTGAATTTGGATATTACCGTCGAAAAGGTATGTAAATACGTTGAGTTAGCTCTTTACTTCACTGTCCAGAATTTTTCTTTACTTCACTGTACAGAAGTCCTAATGATAGTTTTTCTCGGCAATGTATTTTTGTCGCTTTTCGCATATCATTTTGTAGTTATTTGATAAAGTTCTTCCAAATAAAGAACCATCATCGTAATATTATATCTCTTTGAAATAAGAAAATACAATACCTAATGATTTTATCGAAGAGTTTAGGTACTTAAAGAGTTGTTCTGAAGAATAGAATAAGTAAATAAAATTGGCTATTATTTATTAGTGATTTATAATGATTTTGTGAGATCAATAATATTTATGTAATATCAAATATTATCATTTGAAAGACACTATATTGAATTAATAAAATAGTGTGTACGGCAATAAAATAACAAATCAATAGTGTAAATGCCATCTAGTGGCCATTTTGAATGAAATATTTTGCACGTCTGAATTGTAAACAGTAGCGTAGCGAACTTACTTTGGTGTCACGATTCGTACGTATAGATGGCGCCTTTGTCAATTATGCAAGCGTATTATGATATCGAGACTAGAAATTAATTGAAAAACTATAATTTATAAAATTATTTCCCAGAACATCGGTAGCTGACTAACTGACATTCTGACCTAGCGGCACGCCACTGCTACATCGGGTCCATGTAGCTCCGGGGTAGGTCATGTAGGGTCCGTGAAGCACCTTGCCCTACCATACCTCCTTGCGACCATTAGTGTCTAATACTCTAAGCTTGCGCCAGTTCTCGTTAGCCAGAGAGAGCAGGGTGAGGCCCTTGTTCACTGAGACCACATCTCGGTGCATCCTCACGTCGACTTCTAGGAAGGATTCTCTGAGGCTGCATACCTCACGGTTGTGCAGGGTCTTATCATTTAAGAAGCCACGACCCCCGCACTTCCGCGAGATATACAGTCTCGTTACCGACGACCGTGGGTGATGCATTCGATTTGCGGTCAATATTGCGCGGACCCTCCTATCCAGGGCATCAAGTTCCGTCTGAGTCCATTTGAGTATGCCGAAAGAAAACATCAAAACCGGCATGACCCAACCATTGAAGGCGCACCTTGTTTCCACCTGACAAAAGACTGCTTAGTACTTTATTCAGGCGGCCAAAGAAGCGGTCCCTCAACGATTGTTTCATGTCGGTAGTATTGATACCTAATGCTTTCGACATACCCAAATACTTGTAGCTTTCTGTTGAGGAGAGGGATAAGAAGCTTATTATTATTATGTTTCATTAACTCATAAGTTGTCAGCTGATTGAAACGCGGGTCAACGGCCGTTCGGCGCCCGGCTTGCGTCGAGCGTAGGTATAGGGAAGTATTACTATTGGTTCGTGGTCGCTTTCGAGTTTTGTTTATCACAATGGTAAATCTGCCATTGTTTGTTTCTAATATTTTATTTGTTTATAAAACGATTGTATTACCGAGACAAAACCATTTCGCTGCGGGAAAACAACCATTAAAATTCCTCGGTGTATCATATTCAATTAAACACTAAGTAGCAGGTCCGGGTGGACTTCCCGATGATGGTGGTAAATCACTATACGACTGTGTGCAGCTGTATCCAGCGAGCCAGTATCGGAGCGTTCCACCACTTCAAGATAGTGTTAGGACTGTCGCGCGTGCGGCGCATGATAGCATTGATAGCATTTTTTTTTTTCAATTTTGGAGGCCGGATATTTCGAAGCAACATCACGGGAGCACCTACACGCAACATAAGTCTGTGACGCGGAAGACCCGAGGGATTAAGAGAGTTTAAAAATTCTACAGGATAATTAACCGACTCGTCCATATCGACCACCATGGTCGATATGGACGAGTTGGTTCAAAAGAATTATAAATAATTTCTTCACCTTCGCATGTATTTATCAACATTTCGTTGATCGCAGCGGCTTGGGCGTTTTTGGGAGTCAAAATGGCTCTCTTGCAAAACCACTCCATCGGTTTGTCTTTAATATTTTTATTCATGAACGAACAACTTCAATACAAAACTTAAAAAGGGGGATGCCCTTTTCACCCCCTAGTGGATTTGAAATTTAAAAAAAACAACGATTTACGTTGAGTTAATTTCCAACCATAAACCGAAATATTAGTGATTTTAACTTAAAATACCTTTTTAAAAACGGTAGTAACCATTGAGGAGTTCCTTTGTGAGAAAACGGTCCTGGCTGCAGGATGAGGTCATGATAAAATTATCTTTATCTATCAAACTTGAACGCGTAAACAAAGTTTCGTGTCCGTGCTACTAACCGTTGAAGAGTTCTCTCTTTAAGAGACGATCCTGGCTGCAGGATTAAGGAATGTCTGTCATAAAAATGTATTGTCACCAGACCCAAAGGTGTGTGCAAAATTTCAGCTCAATCGGTTGTACAAAATTGAGTTGCATTCCACCCGAACAAACATAGTACCTTCACCCCCCTTTTTAACCCTTCGGGGGTAGAATTATCAAAAAACGCCGAGACACGTATAAATTAATTTTCAATCGTCAGCCTAAACACAAAATTTGAAGATCCTAACTTAAAAACTGATACGACTTTCATACAAACTTCCATCCCCTATTTTACCCCTTTAGGGGTGGAATTCCCAAAAATCCTTTCTTAGTGGAAACCTTCTCTTCACAAAGAACACACCCTCCAAGTTTCATGTCTCTAGGACCAGCGGTTTGGGCTGTGTGTTGATATATCACCCAGTCAGTCAATAAGTCAGTCAGTTTACTGTTTTATATATATAGATAAAATATTAGAAACACACCATGGTAGATTTACCATTGTGATAAACAAAACTCGAAAGCAACCACGAACCAATAGTAGTATTTCCCGATACCTACGCTCGACGCAAGCCGGGTACCGAACGGCCGTGCGGCCGTTGACCCGCGTGCTTTTCAATCATCTGATAACTTATGAGTTAATGAAACAATAATAAGCTTTACCCAACAAGTTGTTTAGATTTTCCCTTCATACTTTTACGGGCTTAGGACCGTCAAAAATACTTTTTAGTTGCAATTTACTGAACAAGAAATTAAACAAAAATAAGTTTATTATCTAAGAAAACTAATTTTCTGAATTAGATACCTAACAAAGTATTTGAGGCGTATTTCTAAAATTTGAATCAATTTGAATACAATTATTTTAATTATCTGAACTACTTTTGAATATTCAGTATTTATAAAAGAACGAGTAGGTACTTACACTTCAATAGAAGAGTAGATGTTCGTAGTGCAAGCCACTGCGTTGAATACACAATCGAGCACGTTTTAATTTGTGCCGTCAAATTAAAACGTGCTCGACTGTGTATACAGCGCAGTGGCTGAGCGATCGGTTGCTGCGCTGCGTGCGGGTTCGATCCCCGCACGGAACAAATATTTATATGATCTAAAGGTTGTTGTTCCGGGTCTGGCTGTTTGTGTATGTGAGTTTAAATGTTTGTAAACGCACCCACGATACAGGAGAAATTCCTAGAGTACGGCGACATCTTAAAAAAAAAAAAAAAAGATTGTCTTTCAATTTTAATAAGGTGTCTCTGTCACTTCTTACGATATCGAAAGCGTACACTTCAATAGAAGAATAATTGTTCGTAGTGCAAGCTGTGCAAGCCACTGCGTTGAATACACAATCGAGCACGTTTTAATTGATAGTCTTTCAATTTTAATAAGGAGTCTCTGTCATTTCTTACGATATCGAAAGCGTCCACTATCGCAGTTATTAATGCGTCGCGAGTTTCGTGTTCCTCACGATACACCTGGCGCTTGAACTCAGACCACAGGTAAAAGTCTAACGGAGTTAAATCCGGGCTTCTAGCTGGCCAAGCCACTGGCTTGCCGCGTCCGATCCAGTGCTGGGGAAACACCGAGTGCAGGTGCTCTCGCACGGCGCGGTGACAATGAGCCGGGCACCCGTCATGCTGATCGTACTGATTTTCCACGGGCGCCGCTAGCGGAACGTCGTCCAATAAGTCCGGGATAACGTTGCGTAACATTTCCAGGTAGGTTCCACCTGTTAATTGTCCTGTCACAAAATGCGGTCCAATGAGGTGGCCATTTATTATGCCAGCCCACACATTAACACTAAAACGCACTTGATGCGCACACTCGCGAATAATATGTGGGTTATTCAAAGCCCAAAAATGTTCGTTACGCTGGTTGAAGAGTCCAACTCGCGTATAAGTGGCTTCATCCGTCCACAAAATGTTCGTATTCTGACTGTCGATCAACCACTGACAAAAAACAATTCTGTTAGGCGCGTCGTTTTCGTGGAGAGCATGAACTCTGCGAAAATAGTGAGGATGCAGTCCTTCAGAGTTGAGCAGTTTCCAGACGAATTATTGACTTACGCCAAACCTACAATATACTGAACCGTATGGTGTCGGACGTAAAAGAATAGCACCATCCCATATCTTCCCGTGGGTGTCGTAAGAGGCGACTAAGGGACTTACCAGAGAATGGGCAGCAGCGTTCTCTGCGGTTTCTAACAACCGTACTGCGATCGCCAACCCGCCTGCCAAGCGTGGCGATTATGGCAAAACCCCCCCAATGATGAGCGCAACAAAGAAATGGCCCCTAGTACCCGGCAGCCCGTCTACCCTCGACTATGGTAGCGGTCGAGGTTATGGCGTGGCAAGGGGTGCGAAGAATCTCCGGACGGGATCAGGCTGCCTATACCGACGACTTGACCTGGCAACATATAACACGCGTACACTCCGGACCGACGAGAAGATAACGGAACTCGAAGAGGAATTGAGCAGGCTGCGATGGAGTATTGTGGGATTATCTGAAGTCCGAAGAGAGGGGGAGGATACGATAATCCTGAAATCCGGCAACCTGCTCTATTTCCGAGAGGGTGACCGGCAGTCCCAGGGTGGTGTTGGGTTTATCGTCCACAAGTCCCTCGTGAATAACGTGGTGAAGATCGAGAGTGTGTCGACCAGGGTGGCGTACCTTATACTCAGAATATCCTCAAGATATTCGCTGAAGGTCATACAGGTGTACGCCCCGACCTCGGCACACCCCGACGACGAAGTGGAGACCATGTATGAGGATATTTCTAAAGCCCTGCATGGTCTCAAAACACACTTCACCGTTGTCATGGGGGACTTCAACGCGAAACTGGGCAAACGAGACGGGGATGAGCTGCAGGTGGGGCAATTTGGGGTTGGACGTCGGAACCACCGGGGTCACCAACTGGCTAGTTTTATGGAGAAGGAGGGCCTCTATATGATGAACTCCTTCTTCAGAAAGCGTGAGCACAGGAAGTGGACCTGGCAGAGTCCCGATGGTGCAACTAAAAATGAGATTGACTTCATCATGTCAACCAAGAAGCAAATGTTCAATGATGTCTCTGTGATCAATTCGGTGAAAACCGGGAGCGATCACCGCATGGTAAGAGGCACATTGAACATCAAAATAAAGCTTGAAAGGTCTCGACTGATGAAGTCTACGCTCCGTCCAGCACAAATCCAGATCCAAAACCCCGAGAGCTTTCAGCTTGAACTCCAGAATCGTTTCGAGTGCCTAGGAAGCTCAGTGGACGAATGCAACGATGGGTTCGTGGAAACTGTCCATACGACTGGGTCTAAGTTCTTCAAGACACGTCGTGCACAGAAGAACAAAAAACTCTCTGATCATACTTTCGAGCTCATGAAGGAGCGGCGCGAGATGATCCTGCAGTCTTCAGACGAGGCGTGGAAATACCGGCAGCTCAATAGACGGATCTCTAAATCCTTGAAACGCGACCTCCGCCGCTTTAATACCGAGCGTATTAAAGACGCTATTGAGCGGAACAAAGGCTCCAAGGTATTTTCAAGAGATCTGGCTATTGGGCAGAGCCAGCTCACGAAACTGAAGACCGACGATGGCAGGATCGTATCCGCCAAACCGGAGCTGCTGAGGGAGATCGAGAGTTTTTATGGGCAGTTGTACACTTCAACTAGCAAACCCGTTGCAAATCTAGCTAACGACCCAAGAGCTAGACTGACCCGACACTATACCGAAGACATTCCGGATGTCAGCCTGTACGAGATTAGGATGGCTCTGAAACAGCTTAAAAACAACAAGGCACCGGGTGATGACGGAATTACGGCCGAACTCCTGAAGGCAGGTGGAAAACCGGTACTTAAGGCCCTTCAGAAGCTGTTTAATTCCGTCATACTCGAGGGGAAAACGCCGCAGGCATGGTGCAGGGGTGTGGTGGTACTCTTCTTCAAAAAGGGCGACAATGCCCGGCTGAAGAACTATAGGCCCATCTCACTTCTAAGCCATGTCTACAAGCTGTTTTCAAGAGTCATCACGAATCGTCTCTCGCGCAGGTTTGACGATTTTCAGCCTCCCGAACAAGCCGGATTCCGAAAAGGCTTTAGCACCGTAGACCACATACATACGCTGCGCCAGGTTATACAGAAGACCGAAGAGTAAAACCTGCCTCTCTGCTTGGCGTTTGTGGACTACGAGAAAGCCTTCGATTCGATCGAGACTTGGGCTGTACTGCAGTCTCTCCAACGGTGCCAAATCGACTATCGGTACATCGAGGTGCTGAAGAGTTTGTACAAAAACGCCACCTCGGAACCTATCCTTCTGCAGCGATGTGTGAGACAGGGAGACGTCATATCTCCGAAACTGTTCACCGCTGCACTGGAGGATGTCTTCAAGGTTCTGGACTGGAGAGGGCTAGGCATCAACGTCAATGGCGAGTACATCTCTCACCTTCGGTTTGCCGACGATATAGTGGTCATGGCTGAGACCATGGAGGACCTCAGTACAATGCTCGATGACCTCAGTAGAGCTTCCGAAAGAGTAGGTCTTAAAATGAACATGGACAAAACCAAAGTCATGTTGAATGCCCATGTAACACCCACCAGTGGCGTGCCGCTAGGTCAGAATGGAGGCAAGCCCAGTTAGTCAGCTACCGATGTTCTGGGATACAATTTTATAAGTTATAGTTTTTCAATTAATTTCTAGTCTCGATATCTTAATACGCTTGCATAATTGACAAAGGCGCCATCTATACGTACGAATCGTGACACCAAAGTAAGTTCGCTACGCTGTTTACAATTCAGACGTGCAAAATATTTCATTCAAAATGGCCACTAGATGGCATTTACACTATTGATTTGTTATTTTATTGCCGTACACACTATTTTATTAATTCAATATAGTGTCGACTAAAATGATAATATTTGATATTACATAAATATTAATGATCTCACAAAATCATTATAAATCACTAATAAATAATAGCCAATTTTATTTACTTATTCTATTCTTCAGAACAACTCTTTAAGTACCTAAACTCATATTTACGTATTTTCTTATTTCAAAGAGATATAATATTACGATGATGGTTCTTTATTTGGAAGAACTTTATCAAATAACTACAAAATGATGAATGAATGAACTATCATTAGGACTTCTTTAACAGTGAAGTAAAGAGCTATCTCAACGTATTTACATACCTTTTCGACGGTAATATCCGAATTCACATTCACAGACCACTTTATAACAATCAATTAATAACTTGCAAAATCATTGGCATAAATCACATCGTGCTAATAACTTTCACACAATTACAATAACAAAACAAAAACTAACTTTAGAATATTGTTCTCAAAATTTTCAAAACAGCATTAATTCGTAATAATTAACGCGTGCTACTGGCTTAATTCCTAGGTCAAAACAATACGAACTAACTTGAAATCGTACTTTGTGTCAAAATTCGCACGAAATGCATAGCACAAATCATCGGCGCGAACACACACGTTCTCTCTCAAACTTACACAGACTTACACGCACACATTCAAAGAAAAGCCTAGCTTTAAACTCGATACAAATTCTCACATGAGTACATAAAATTTTTGTCAAAAACGGACACATTTTGCTAGGAAACATGAGAGGTCATAGAAGCCACGTAAAAGCCAGTGGGTTGGAAAGAGCAAGCGTTAGCTAGCACTGGGTCACTGACCGTAGGCCGTATTACGCACTAAACTTCAACTTTTCAACTCTTCTTTTGTATAGTGTTAGAGCGAGCCAGAGTATCGCGGCCGGCAAATCAGAATTTAAGCGCGCGAATTTAAAATAATTTCTGTTATGGATTGATAGTTGTGTGGAAACCGAATGTTATTATTGTTTGACAAAAAATTACTAAGTATTATTTTGTTTTTGTAAGAATGTTATTTTTAAACACATTAAATACATTTTAAATATTCGATTATAAAACAATATAAAAAACATTTAAAAATATAAAAAATAGATGGCCCATCGGCATCAGGGAGAGTAATTTTTTTTTTTTTTTTTATTATTATTTTTTTTTTTTTTTTTTGTTTATTTTTAGGCAAGCCAGGCTTTTCGGCTTGTATGAGAGGTCCGCCACTGACACCCACTCCTATCAAGATCGGAGACTCTACACTCGAAGTTGTAGACGATTATGTCTACCTGGGACAAACGGTCCAGTTAGGTAGGTCCAACTTCGAGAAAGAGGTCAATCGTCGAATCCGACTCGGCTGGGCAGCGTTCGGGAAGTTGCGTGGTATCTTCTCGTCCAACTTACCGCAGTGTCTCAAGACGAAAGTCTATGACCAGTGTGTGTTGCCAGTGATTACATACGGGACCGAAACGTGGACGCTCACAATGGGCCTCATCAGAAGGCTTAAAGTCACCCAAAGGGCAATGGAGAGGGCTATGCTCGGTGTTTCGTTGCGTGATCAAATCAGAAATGAGGAGATCCGCAAGAGAACCAAGGTTACCGACGTTGCCCGAAGAATAGCCAAACTTAAGTGGCAGTGGGCAGGGCACATTGCTCGCAGAACGGATGGCCGATGGGGCCGAAAAGTTCTGGAGTGGCGACCGCGAACCGGAAGACGCTGCGTTGGAAGGCCTCCCACTAGGTGGACCGATGACCTTGTAAAGGTTGCAGGGATCCGCTGGATGCGAGACGCACGGGACCGGTCAATGTGGCGACACTTGGGGGAGGCCTATGTCCAGCAGTGGACGTCTTTTGGCTGAAATGATGATGATGAATGATGAAACCTACCCACAGCCTTACACGTACTTCGACGAGGATCTCGTTCGAAGTACTCGATGATCTCCTCGTCGAGCTGTGGCGAAATAACGGCCGATCAACCTCTGCCCTGTGCATGTGCTGGTGTCTGGAACTGCCCTAAAGTTTTGATTTAGATTTTTTAAAATTTTTGGACTGCTGGTGTTTGCATGGTCGAGTAGCCGCTGTGTTGCCGCTACGATCGTCCGAGCCGATGGGACTTGGAGGTTCAGAATCCCGCGAAGACGGAGCGACTCCAAGTGTTGCGGCTCCGCGTAAAGTCGCCGGGCAGCATGAGAGTCATAATCAGCCCTTGCATACAGTTGCACCATAGAAACGTACTCCAAATTGCAATAACTGTAATAATAATAATAATATAATATATAATCTGTGGCTCGAGTGTCAAATCGAAGTGACATATATTTTTTCTATCCGATTTTAATTTAATATTTTTTAGCAAATTACCTCACAAAAACTAATTTAAACAAATTTACAAGCATAAATAATGAAAAAGAAAAAAAAAACTGTTACCGAATAACTGAAATGGAGTCAACAAGAAAATGGAAAATACAAAATAATGTCTGAAAAATAATCGAAAAAAATGTCACCGATGCTCACAAGACACCGAGCCAAACAACATCAAGAGGCACACCCACCATCTCCGGGCTCGTCGCTCAGCTCCGCCTCGCAGCCGCCGGGACGCGCCACATCCGTGATCACCGTGTCGCCGGTTGCTGCAGTTGCGTCGAGCTCGAGCGACGAGTTTTTCTCCCCGCCGTCAACTCCACCACCACCACCACGACGACGAGGAAGAGGACGGACACCAGCGGGCTTGGGACCCCGAGGCCAACCGGCCCCGAACAGGGTCCCCGCTGCTGGTGGAAATGTGTCGCGCATGCGATGGACTCCGTCTATTAATGAACAAGTCATGCGCGCATATTATGGGGCTACTGAGGGGGGAAGCAACTTGACTGCGTACCGTGGTCGGATGCTGTCTCTGTTTCAGGTGCTTGAGCCAGATGTCAGCGTGTCGGCGCAACGACTGTCGGATCAGGTGCGGGTCATCCAGCGTAACCATATGTTGGATGACACCGTACTTGATCGACTACGCTCCGAATCACGGAGTAACCTAGTTACGCCTGCTTCACCAATGATCGTGGTGCAGCAACAAAATGTTACCACTGCTTCGCCGCGGTCGGACCACGGTGGTGAAGGGGATGATGTCGAAGTTATATCCGTGAGTACCCAGTGCAACGTACAATTGAGGAGTGCTTTGGAGGGTGCATTCCGGGAGTACCGTTCCACACCGCCTGAACTTAGGCCACGTCTACCTCGTTTGCCTATGCACAAGAAAAACAAGGCGCTGGTGTGTGCTCTAGATTCGCAGCTGTCAGATTGCTTTGACAGCAGCAAAGACCTCGCCGATACCCACTCAATATTGTACTGTGGAGCTGTAGCGGCATGTCGTGTAGCTCACGTCAAATTTCCTAACAACGACAGAGTTACGCGACCAAAATTAGCTGTTCCAGCTTGGCAGTGCAGGATTGAGCGGCGTATCGCTGAGGCTAGAGCACTCATCGGCAAGTTAATCTGCTTCAGGGGGGGCAATACTCGACCTAGAGTGATGCGCTTTGTGAGGCGGGCGTTCTTGGGAACTGATGTTAGTTTTCGAGACTACTTGGCCCGCGTCACAGAGCGTATCGACTTCCTGAAGCAGAAGATCTGTGCATGGGCAAGCCGTATTCGTCGGTACAAGAGGCGAGTGGAGCGATACACTCAGAATCGCACATTCCAGAGCGATGAAAGGTGGGTATATAGGGCTTGGGAACGACCGGACCAAGGTGTGACTGACACGCGTCTACCGGATGATGACGCCATGAGTTCGTTCTGGCGCAACATCTGGTCCGTGCCTGTCAGTCACACTGAGGGTGATTGGACCCGGGAGGTTGAACGAGCGTGTGATCCAATACCTGAAATGGGGGCAATCACCATCAGCCCCCAAGACGTAGCTCGTGCAGTCCGTCCGTTGCCTAACTGGAAATCTCCAGGGCCGGATGGACTGCACAACTTCTGGATCAAATGGTTTCAGAGATCGCACGCTCGCTTGGCATCCCAGTTTCAATCAGCTTTAGAGTCAGGGTCGCTGCCCCAGTTCTTGACGACAGGAATTACCCACCTGCTCCATAAATCAGGTAGTACTGCGGAGCCCAAAAATTATAGACCAATCACTTGTTTACCAACGGTCTATAAAGTTCTTACATCCATTTTGAGAGCTAAGATTAACCATCATATTGATAGTAATTCTATCATGTCTGTCTCTCAGAATGGATGTAGGAATGGGTCCCGCGGCACTAAGGAGCTGCTCCTCATAGATATGGCCGTTAGCCAACAGGTTCGCCGCTCCCGAAGAGATCTGTCTACATGTTGGATAGATTATAAGAAGGCCTATGATTCTGTGCCTCACACATGGCTCATGAGGGTGCTGGAGTTGTATAAAGTTGATGCAACTCTGCGTACCTTCCTGATGTCATGTATGGGGCACTGGAGAACGGTCCTTTGCTATCCAGGATGTCGACAGATCCAGGAGAACAGCGAACCGATAAGGATCGAGCGCGGTATATTCCAGGGTGATAGTCTGAGTCCATTGTGGTTTTGTCTTGCCTTGAACCCTCTCAGCACACTGCTGGAGGGTTCAGGTCTAGGCTATCGGTTGAGGAGAGGTGGTCAGGTCATATCTCACCTTCTTTACATGGATGATCTGAAACTCTTTGCCCCCAACAATTTGCAACTGATGAAGCTACTGAAAGTAACGGAAACTTTCAGTAGCGCCATCAGGATGGAATTTGGTGTGGACAAATGTGCAGTCATGCATGTGAAGCGAGGGGAGATTATGGAATCCGTGGGAATTCAACTCTCGGATTCCATACACCTTAGATCCCTCTCCTCAACAGAAACGTACAAGTATTTCGGTATGTCGGAAGCATTAGGTATCAATACTGTCGACATGAAACAATCGTTGAGGGAGCGCTTCTTTGGCCGCCTGAATAAGGTACTTGGTAGTCTTTTGTCAGGCGGTAACAAGGTGCGCGCCTTCAACGGTTGGGTCATTCCGGTTTTGATGTATTCTTTCGGCATACTCAAATGGACTCAGACGGAACTTGATGCCCTGGATAGGAGGGTCCGCGCACTGCTGACCGCAAATCGAATGCATCACCCACGATCGTCGGTGATGAGACTGTATATCCCGCGGAAGTGCGGGGGTCGTGGCTTCTTAAATGCTAAGACCCTGCACAACCGTGAGATATGCAGTCTCAGGGAATACTTCCTAGAAGCCGACATGGGGATGCACCGAGATGTGGTCTCAGTGGACAAGGGCCTCACCCCGCTCTCCCTGGCTAACGAGAACTGGCGCAAACCTAGAGTATTAGATACGAAAGATCGCAAGGAGGTATGGCAGGGCAAGGAGCTTCACGGACGCTATTACCGGGCTTTACATGGACCCGATGTAGACTTCTTAGCGTCCGTATCTTGGTTGCGCTTCGGTGACCTATTCGGGGAAACTGAAGGTTTTGTCTGTGCAATAATGGACGAAGTTATGATGACGAATAACTACCGGAAATATATTGTGAAGGATGGCACGGTTGACATATGTCGGGCATGCCACCGTCCGGGTGAATCGATCCGACACATTATTTCTGGATGTTCTCGTCTGGCTAACGGAGAGTACTTGCATAGACACAACCTCGTTGCCAGGATTATCCACCAGCAACTTGCTTTGAAGTACAATCTTGTGGAATCAGAAGTACCATACTATAAGTATGCGCCCGACCCAGTTCTCGATGATGGTAATATCACGTTGTATTGGGATCGATCTATCGTCACTGACAGGACTATTGTTGCCAATAAGCCTGACATAGTGGTGATAGATCGATTGGAGCGTCGCGCAATGATTGTTGATATAACGGTTCCGCATGACGAGAATCTCGTGAAAGCAGAGAAAGATAAACAATTCAAATATCTTGATCTGGCTCGCGAGGTTGTCGACATGTGGGACGTAAGTACAGCAGTCATTGTGCCGATAGTCGTGTCGGCCAATGGCTTAATAGCCAATAGCTTCGAGCAACATCTTAGGAGGCTCTCGCTTGGCAGCTGGATCAAGGGCTTGATTCAGAAAGCAGTACTTCTGGACACGGCGCGTATCGTTAGGAGGTTCCTCTCTCAAGAGCCCTGACCACTGGTAGATCGGACCCTGTTCCCGATGCCGGTGGGCTACTATTTTTTATATTTTTAAATGTTTTTCTTTTTTTATATTACTTTGTTTAGAAATATTTAAAAATATAAATAATATGTCTAGAAAATAAATAAAGGAAATAATAATATTCTTTATTTTTCGGACAACAATGATCCAACGTGTTAGTAAACAATAAAATAACTTATTACTAGTGTTAGTACTTAAACTACGAGTACAACAGAAAACACATACAGACAAGATAGTATTGTGAAAAGGACAACCCCAAATGTCGGTCCATTGAACTGATAACGCGTGCTGCGCGTACGATATTCACGGGAAAACTAAGTACGCCGCCGCAATAATACAATTGCGAGCCGGCGCGCGGTTTCGTTTGTGATTGTTGTGCAGGCTAGTTTATGCCGTATCACTACATGCGAGAACTTATTTTGCTTTGAACATTTATAAATTCGTCATTACTTTGTCGGCTTCGTGGCTGTGTTTTGTGTTGTTGCGTGCAAACTAGTTTATGCCGTATCACCACGTGCGAGAGTTTATTTTGCTTTGAACATTTAAGCACCTTTGTCCGTAGCGGCGCGAGCGATTCGAGTACCTACAAGTTACGTCTAGTGTTACTATCGTTTCTCACGTTTTCGAGTTGACGAATATTTTTTTCATTAATTTAAAATAAAAACATCTTTATTTTTTTACTTTTACTCTATACTTCGAAAATACTCCTTATAGCAACTTGTTCTGCCGCGGGAAAACAACCATTAAATTTTCTCGGTGTATAATAAAATTGTTACTTTATATCTGGTTAAAGACATTTAATTCTCAATTGATTGTCCTACGACACTCGGACTTACAATTAATCTGACGTAATTATTATTATTTACTTACATTATTATTATTTTATTATTACAAGCTTATTTTGCCCCATTGCGCAAAGGCCTCCCTTTTCACATTTAACAAATTATATTAGTGTTACAAATTATTAAGTTTGTGGGTACTCCTAAAAATCTAAGTTGTGACACTATGCGTAACTACCCCTCGCTTGAGATAAAGAGCGCGGTCCCGTTGTCACAATGCAGATAAATCAGTCAGTACTACAACTTTTGTTTACAGCTGTTATATAAAAAGTTTTATTTACATTATACAGAGTGGAGACGATAATACGACAATAAATAAAAACACGCATAATACTAGTTCATAGGAATAATTCTAAACTATCAAAAAAGATCCCAAAATCGAAATAGAAAATAAAAATTTTTCAAACAAACTAAATGGCATAAAACTGAATTCGAAATAGAACACCATTTGTGAATATTGGTTCACTAACCTGTAGTAAGAGCGGCAACAACGCGGTCCTGTACCGACTTGATCTTTTGGCTGATGTTCAGTAAAAACAATTACACTAAATCACAGACTATTCACCAAACAATCAGGCACCTCTCATCCGCTGGTTATTTTTTAATGAAATTATTAATCACTATCTGGATCACTGTTCAATCACTTAGCTAAGTACCTACGTCACTAAATTTTCTCTCTCGATATGTCCGTATAGCCAAAGCGGCATTTCTGTGACACTCCCCGTAAATTAAAACCATGTCGGTGTATTCCGAAGCTGTGAAGGTGTACGAGGCATGATTATTACATAGAAACAAAACAAAAAAACACGAAAACAATAAAAACTAAGAGTCTAATCTCGCACAATTCACTTAACTACTTAACTCGATACCTATTAAAATGTTACGTGTCCTGTCACTAAAATAAAGCGCCCAATTCGCACTTATGATAACTAACAAATCACAAACACGTGAACGCGGGCGCCGGGTACTTCAAAGGAGGCGCGGCGAGGCGGGCAAAGAAAGTACGTCCTGCGGTACTCGTGCGCTTACGAAGCGAGCGTGGATCGACACAGGATTTCAGTGACACACTGACCTAAATTTGTAGTTTCAAGTTTCGACAAGAAAGTGAAGTACAAACAAACCAAATTACATTTATCTCTTTCGCACTTACTAAATTTTCTATTAATACAGTGCATAGTTCAACTTCCGCATGCGTTATTTTCTTATCTTACTCTGAGGATACCCTTTATGACTCTTATTGGCCTGGTTTAAGGTATAATTTGAAGTAAATCAAATTTAAAAACGAATTTGGCGAAAGTTTTTAAATAGCGAGTTGGCAACGTGTCTTTAATGATTTGATGTTTTACCGATGCGGGGGTCGTTAACTTGTTAGTGCTTCCTTAAAATCAGATACATCTTGTAGCAAATGTTGAAGATGAAAATTAATTTCCTGTGACTAAACTACTTGATATATTCAAATGATTTTTTGTATGTATATTGGGAACGTCTTGAGGTATGCGAAGTTTAATTTATTGTCGTATTGTCATCACCACTCTGTATACAGTCTACAAATAGAACTAAACTAATGATATAAAAAGAAATAAAGTAATAAAATATAAACATCTAAAAACGACGACAATAGGACACTTCAAAGTGCGTCAAACTACGTATGTAATTTGACGCACTTTTTTGTTGTTCACACAGAACAGAAAAAAAAATCTGTTCTGTGGTACATACATACATACATACATACATACATACATACATACATACATACATACATACATCCATATATATAAAATAGTAAACTGAATGACTGACTGACTGACTGACTGGGTGATATATCAACACACGGCCCAAACCGCTGGTCCTAGAGACATGAAACTTGGAGGGTGTGTTCTTTGTGAAGAGAAGGTTCCACTAAGAAATAATTTTTGGGAATTCTACCCCTAAAGGGGTAAATAGGGAATGGAAGTTTGTATGAAAGTCTGTCAGTTTTGAAGTTAGGATCTTCAAATTTTGTGTTTAGGCTGACGATTGAAAATTAATTTATACGTGTCTCGGCGTTTTTGATAATTCTACCCCCGAAGGGTAAAAAAGGGGGGGTGAAGGTACTATGTTTGTTCGGGTGGAATGCAACTCAATTTTGTACAACCGATTGAGCTGAAATTTTGCACACACCTTTGGTTCTGGTGACAACACATTTTTATGACAGACTTTCCTTAAGTGTATATGTTCAGCGATTTCTTCGCCAATTGTGAACCGATTGTGATGATTCTTTTTCTGTTTGGACAAATATTATTCCGCGGTGGTCCTGTTTAAATTTGGTGAAGATCTGATGCTGATCTTCGGAGATATCAATGGAACTCTTCAATAATAGACAGCAAATCTGTTGTAATTGCTGCAATCGCTAGGTATTGATCGAGGCTCTTGGTAATTAAGCCAACTCAAAGCATTTATTTCAATTAGAGATTACAGACACTTTAGTCATTGAGACATTTGAGTCCGCATGACATTCTCTCAGCCACCAAGGCACATTCAAGTCAATGAAAGATAACAAAATGTAAATTGTACCCTTACAGTACACAGTACTCACACATGTGAAATGCAATTATACAACATGTAACGTAATTAACGCACATCCTCAGACACCCCAATTAGTATATTATGTTATAATCATAACACATACACTGAATTTTAGTTAAACATGTATGAGCATTGATTATTTATTGATTTAGTTATACTAATTCCAGAAGAATGTTGTGGTCACAGTACAAATCAACGAACGCACACAGTCGCACACGTAGGTACACGTAGGTCTTGCTAGCCTAGTAGGTAACTAGGTATTCGCTCGCGTTCGAGACGAGTTAACGCCGCTCGACACAATTCGTAGGTATTTGTGCCGAAAACACCGAAAGTACACGATTTTTTACGCTCCGAGCATCGAGTTGTTTATTTATGTCTAGTAAACATTTGATTGCATCTTTCCATCACACTTTCCAGGCTTTGGACTGTCGAATCTGAATGATTTTATTTATTGACTAGCACTTCGCCCGCGACTTCGTCCGCGAAAATTTTGATAGCTCGGCTAATTTGCGTGATATCTTTATAATTTATAGCCTATAGCACTCACGAATAATGGAGCTTTCTACCAGTGAAACAATTTTTAAAATTGGTTCATTACTTCCGGAGATTACCCCCTACATACAAACAAAGAACCCTGGCGAGATTCCATGTATTTTGGGACCCAGTCTTAGAGGTAGCATTCATTATGGCAACTTATACATACTTGTAAAACGACTAAAGACTAACAAAAAAGCAAATGGAAAGTAAGACGAACAAGTTGGGAGAAAAGAGATATACGTCTTTATACAAGATAACCTAAAAATCTTACGGTTAAGGTTTTTAACTGTGAATGTCTGCTTATTTATTTAAAATGAATTGAAAATGAATAAAAAAATAACAATGTTTAGGATGTGTCATAAAGGAAAATTCGAATAAACTACTCTTAGATAATTCCCTTTCCAACCTAGCCGGTCCGAGTAAAAGGGTATAAAAGGCGTGGCGCGTTGTACACGGCCTCTTTGGATGATGCTCTGTGCTTTTTGGTTCTCTTTGGTTTTTGGTAGTAGGCAACTGACAGGTGCCAGGGGAGGTAATCATTTTGGTTCGGGTCGTGTTATATTATTCTGATGTACTTATTATTTACTTGTCTTAAGCCAAAACCCGAATTTTTTGCCTGTACCTAGTTAATGAATCATAAAACTGCCAGACTGCGTCTAGAGACTACACTGATTACTAACCTAGTAATTAGTTCAATCACTATTAAAACTATGTTGTTACGACTTGGATCTATAAGCGAAGTATGGTCAAGTAGAACGCTTCTTACTACGCTGAATGAAGATATACTTTTACACAAATTATAACAGCCAGAGCTCACTGGCTATGCCTGTACGAGTACAGCTATTGAAAGGCAGGGTTTGTTGATTAAAAATGTGTAATGTGACGTAATAAATCTCGTTTATTGGTTTTTTTACATGTTTTATTTTAATATTTTTCAACAGTGTTATAGAAAAAAATATTATCTTATTAAAAGATTATCTAAAAAGGAAGCTGGTGCAGCGACATAGCTCTGGTGTCTGGCAGACCCCATATACCATAATATGATCATAACATGAGAGCAACAACCCGCTGTCCGTGTCCCAACAGGACAGTGACAACAATAGCCTTATACACCACTTCGCCCCTGTAGCCTTCTATCTACTACGATATACGTTTAATAGGACTTACTTTCTATGTGCTTGTGCATAGATTTAATTCTGGCACGTAAAATAAATGGGTGTTTGTCATGAAATATAGGATAGGTAATAGGTACAGGATGTAATTCTACTGAACTTGGTGAGTGTGCAAAATCAGCAGAACTTCTGTAAGCACTATCCACCATTTCAATATCCACAATTTGCTCTCTGTTCAGAAGGTACAGGGTGTGTACTTTCCTCTGTACTTGTTGTGGGTACAACATTAGGGGAACTTCTCTGAGCGCTCTCAAATAGCATGGTACACACACGTCATCATTAGGTGTTAACTGAAACAATACCAGTACCAGTAGTCAAAAACACAAAATAACAAAAAAAATATAAATAGTGTTCATCATAAGCCCATTATCATACTAACCAGGCGGGGCTTGATCCTTTGAGCACCTTGAGCACCTTCATCAGAGAGACGATACCTCCGTAAGCGCGCAAGTCGTAAATGGCAATTAACGCAACGCATGTTAGTGGTTAAAATCAAAGTCCAAATCAAAAGCAACTCGTTGTCCAAAGAAGAATGCGGTACTCCATGTCAGGGTGCACTATCGTCAGTTCAAGATGTAAAGGCCAATTCATCCACAAAATCGCAATGATAAACATAAAATCCCACGCAAAAATACAAACGTATCGAACGATGGAATAGAAGTGTTTTTCAACCTTTTTCATGACACGACCCCCATAGTAAGAAAAAATATTTCGCGACCCCCGACCATTCGCGTTTTTTCGTGTATTTACAGTTTATTCGTGCATACGTATAACCAAGACAGATGCGCGACAAGCAGAAAAATCTCACACTTTGATTATGTTTGGCAAACAAGAGGTCGAAAAGCTCAAAAGTATACCCCTCTCTGACAATACCATTCAACTCAGTATAAGTGATATTTATGTAGAAAAACATAATAGAAAGTAGCTTTTGTGTCCTTGCAATTCGATTAATTTACGGATATTGCGGGCAGTGCACAGTTTGTAGCTTTTGTGCGTTTTAAATCTAATGAAAAATTAATGGAATAAATACTCTTTTGTGAGCATTTCCCACCAATACTACAGGTCAATGCTTGCTTAACATGTTCCTTGAAGCTACGCAAGATATGAATATCGATTGGATAAAGCAATGCATTGCTATTTGTAGTGACAGAGCAAAAGCCATGACAGAGTGGTGCGAACAGGGGATATATTCAAACACTGTTTTAAGCTTTCACGGTTTACAACTAAACTTATACTGTCACTTACGGGGTATATTCCGTAATTGTTCATTGCAACAGCGTCGACATATCGGGAGCACAAAATAATGAATAATCACGGAATTTATTGCTGGAATGAAAGAGCAGATGAAGAAAACGAATCCACGATGGGAGACATTGGTTAATGAACGTGGTCCCCCTAGGGGTCGCGACCACGTTCATTAACCGTTGAAAAACACTGCAATAGATCATCACAGATCTTACAGTGACAGTAGTGACGGGACTCAATCAATCACCATTGATAACGTTCCTTTATAACATATACTACGAAATCACCATAGTTTCATTTTTATTACATGATTTTGCCTTGTTAATTGGCGTTTTAATATCAAGTTTACATGTTGTTTATAAATATTGTACATTATAGAATGAATAAAAACGAAGAGAAAGTGCCATTTATAGTAAGAAAACCCTTGAGCAAAAACACATGTTATTGGATTGGAACGTAACCGGAAAAAATGTTGCGTTTTGTAATTGCACGATTACTTCATTTTGAGTAAATTAAAATATTTATAACTTTTGATTCCCGTGTCCTAAAAATTCAATATTTTTTAAATAAATATCTTATATTATTGTAGTTAAAATTATTTTATATTTGAACTTGCATGGAGCTTCGTTAATTTTTAGATTCCTTGGGTCCATTTTCGCCGCCCTTCTTTTACCTCTTTATAATATTATATTTATTGATTATGATACAATCCCAATATTCGGTACAAAATTACATATTCAAAGTCTATCCCGACTTTTCCTGATGCCTTTAGTTGCCCAGTCACTGAATGAAAACTTCGAGAAAACTATCTAGTTTTAGTATTCTTCTTAAAAGTATTATTGAACTCAGTTTGCACTAATGAAAAGAATTCTTCATACATAGTATTAACATTCTTCATACTTAGGCCCTGCACACCTAACTTGTCAATTAAAGTGCTATAAAATTTGATCAAGGCACTGGAAGTTATTGGTCTAGTTTGTATCTGTACTGTTTGCGATGGTGTGTTAAATTCAAAAGACACAGTTTGACCACAGTGATCAGAGGGGAGGTAATTTACAATAGCTTTCTCCAAATAGTCGCAGCCACAGAAAACATTATCAATGCATGTAGAAGTAGTTGTAGTTATTCTGGTTGGTTCTAAAAACACATTCGACAGATTTAAAGATTTAAAAAGGCTTAATAGTCTACTGCTATTAGAGTTATTTTCTAAAATATTAATATTAAAATCACCGCAGATAATTACTGATTTATTACCACTTGAAAGTTTACCCAAAACATCTTCCATAACTGACTCAAAAATAGAGTAGTTTTGATAATTAGGGGGTCTGTATACGCACACTATAACATGCTTATCCAGCTCAACACATGACAATAATTCAATGCTATGCTCAACTGAGAGTTCAACTATGTCTTTACGTGGTTTTGATTTAAAACGATTTTTAATTAAAATTAATGAACCTCCCCGCAGCTTTGATTTTCGGTTAAAGAAGACTTTAATAAAAGCCTGTTAAACCAAATGTTTATCGCAACCATCTTTAGCCGTAACATAGATAAACAAAACGTTGAGAGTAACATGCCGTGGCACGTGGATGCGTACGCAGGGTCCGGGCGCGGAGGGCTGGGCGGCCATGGCGGGGCTGGTGGCGGGCGAGGCGGGGTCGCTGCGCACGGCGGCGGCGGCGCTGGTGGCGCGGCACGCGGCGCCGGCGCTGCGCGCGGAGTTCGACGCCGCCGCGCACCACGCGCCCTGCCCCAGCGACCTGCGCCTGCACATCAAGGCCAAGACGCTCGTCGAGAGGTCGGTGCACGCATGACACCTTGTTTACTTATTTCTTTTCCTAATGTCAAAACTCAGTAAAATTTTGCCCTAACTGGCAATCGAACCCAAGGACCCCGAGTTCGGCGGTTGCGCTTGCGACCACGAAACGAACGGGTCCTTTAGCACTGCGCCTGATATTTCCGATCATGTTGAATTGCCGTCCTATTGGACTATGAGAGTGAAGGAAGAGAGAATGCGCCTGTTTTAGCACACACTATATAATATTTTCCCGCGTCGATGGCTCTCTCTACTGACCGGAATTCTGTCTGGAAGCTAATCATGATCGCATTTTAGGTTTCATTTATACACCGTGACTTTTTAGTCGTCTTACAACGGCAGCCCACTTCATGTATCCAATGACTACGAAACATTCATAAAAAAAAAATGGTATTTATGAGATTTTAATAATTTAAAAATATATTATTCCGTATTATGACGCATGACGTAGATAAAACACCCTGTTGCGAGCGATGATCTACTGGAGTCAAGCGCTGGGAAGGTATGTCCCGTTTGACACGTAAACATCATTAACAGGAAGTTACATAGTTTTATTCTAATGTATTATTTATTTTTCTTTGTACCTATTATAGTAGGTAAAAAAAAAATCGCGTCTAGAGCTATTTTATGTCGGGTACATTGAGTGAACCACTTTTGTAAGATGACTAAAAAGTCACGGTGTATATTTTGTTCGTTGTATATTGCAGGCTGCGCGACTCGTGGCAGCACCTGGTGCGCGACCGCGCCACGCGCTCCCTGACGTACAACGATGAGCAGTTCCACGTGCTGGAGCGCATCACCGTGGCGGAGACCGGGCGGCGTGCGCGCGCGCTGCTGCAGAAGGCCTCGCCGCTCGCACGCGCACGCGCCGACGCTATTGCCGACTGGTGAGTACACACGCCGCCTGATGTGCAGCTCCTCGTGCTGGAGCGCATCACCGTGGCGGAGACCGGGCGGCTCCCTCTGCATCACGTCTGTCCAATTTCTCTAGCTAATTTAATTTGACCCTGTCATCCATGCAAATAACCATAATAATATTTGCGTTACAATCAGGTACAAGGTGGCGCAGACGGTGTACCTTCAGACGCAGATCCTAGACAAGGACGTCTCCAGTGCGGAGCTGAAGCTGCTGACCCTGGCGGCGCGGATACAGGACGCCGAGCACACCATCCGAGAGCAGATCAACGACGCACAAACTACGGTCTGTACCGCCTATGAATCGAGTGTGGCGACACTTACAAATATACGCACGATAATTACGTTAGCTGGAGCTGGAGGATGCAAAAAAAGCCAATTTACTTTAGACTAATTTATTGAAATAATGAAATTACAAATTATAGCTTAAAATTATATAAGTGATAATTGGTCGATGGATGTACCAAGAATGCCTGAAAACGTGGAATCGTGGAAGGCATCGCCGATGTCCGGTCCCACGGTTGCGAAATGCTGCGTAGACATCACGTGCAAGTCGTTGCGATGCGCAATATCGAGGTCACGTTGTCCACAGTCCATGTGTAATACCGAATCGTAATATCAGCGATCTTTATGTTACACCGTTGCGTAACACGCTTCCCGGATTTTTGTACTGTATTTTATAATTTTGTACTGTGGCGACAGTAACAACAAAGACGCACATTTATTAGTCACACGAAGGTTGCACTCTAACCTAGTGCGCCGACTGTATACCTCGCCGCCTGCGCCCGCGCACCTGCCATGGTGCGAGACGGTCACGCTAGGCAGTACCTGCTCCTACGGCGAATTCACGCTCATTTTCTCCTCGCGCCAAATCGCTATTACTTACGTGTTTTGCCTAAATCTAAACTTTCTCGTGGTGTCAGTGTTACCCTATCTCTCTCTATTTTCTTCGCATATTCCTTTATACCTTCGTGTTGTTTGTAACTGTACATCTGTGCTCTAATAAACGTTTTATAAAAACTCAACGGTGTTCGTGATTTGACAGTGTTAACCATAGCCTACCTATTAATGCTATAAACAAATGTTTTCTTTTTCAGCTGAACGCTTCAAAGGCGGAGCTAGGCGCCGAGAGAACAAAAGACGTGGGAGTGCGCGCGCAGCAGAGCAACGGTACGCGCGCGCCCGCTCCCGGCGTGGGCGCGCGCGGCGCTGGCGTGCGCGCGCTGCTGGCCGCGCACGACGACCTGGCCAGCGCGCTCAAGGGCAACTCCGCGCTGCTCAGCAAGCTCAACAACCTCACGCACTCGCTCACTCCGTAGCGCGCGCCGGGAAGCCCTCGTGCGCCATCGATTCAGACTACATGTCGATACGGTGCTACTAAGTTTAAATGCTAGACATATCAGAGGAATCCGAACCGTTCATTGTAAATATCATTCCATAGCAGTGCAAAATTCTGTAAGAACAAAGTTTCTTCATGGAGCAACAATGACTGCCAAACTAATGTTATACTAAGACTTTCTTAACCTTCCACAAATAAATCAATTAGCCACTGTCTGTCCTTCCTGTTCCCACTGCTGACACTCGGGGCTCCTCGCAGGCCTAGTGTGGCTCAGTAAATGACACATCTTTAATTATTCACTGTTAAAAGCGCTATAACTAATCATATGACTCAACACAGGTCCTTGATTTCTACACATGTTTACTCATTATAATTCACATTTCATATTTGTATACAATAAGATTATATAAACGCCTACAGAGGCCAGTGATTTGGACTGATAACTCCTTCCGATCTCAGAATATTGTTTCTTTTATTTAGTAACTAGCTTCTGCCAGCGGCTTCGCCCGCGTGGATGTCGAAAAATATCCCACCCGAACAAACATAGTTACTTACCTTCATCCGCTGATACACGTATAAATTAATTTTTAATTGTCAGCCTAAACACAAAATTTGAATATCCTAACTTCAAAACTGACGGACTTTCATATAAACTTCCATCCCCTATTTTACCCCTAGACAAATATAATCAGAAAGCTTCGAACTGCTAAGCTATCGGGAGTTACACGTGATATTGTGAGTCAACCATAAAAGATAGACATATGCTGTCGTGGGATATTTTTTATATAATTTTAAGGAGAACATTTCTGTCATACATGATTTCTGTGTAACTTTAACCATTAAGGTTGCACACGCGACGGAAGCTTAAAAAATGTAGTAACTTCTCCCGTTTTCCCAACATTTCCCTTCACTGCTCTGCTCCTATTGATTGTAGCGTGATGAAAAGTATACTATAACCAACTCAGGAGTATAAAAAAATAATTGTACCAAGTTTCGTTAAAATCCGTCGAGTAGTTTTTGTTTCTATAACGGTTATACAGACAGACAGACAGACAGACAAAAATTTTACTGATTGCATTTTTGGCATCAGTATCGATCCCTAATCACCCCCTGATAGTTATTTTGGAAATATATTTCATGTACAGAATTGACCTCTCTACAGATTTATTATAAGTATAGATATGACATCAAAACTTTGTTTTGGTTATAAAGACTGCACATAGCACAGCATTCCTAATAGATTATTTTATTTAACAAAATTATTTATACGGAATATTAATGTTTATTTTTAGTGCTCTCTTTGTAATTATTGGTCTCTATTTTTACAAAATATAATTGTTGCCTGTGTTCAAGATTTTATTGATTATCTGAAAAAAAATAACGGCTATGTCGACAGTACCAAGAAATAGTTCACATTTCTGTGGCTCGTGCGGTCGGGCTCCTAAATTACGGACGTAAAGTAAATCCAGAAAAATGTTATATTCTTACAAATAAGTGCAATGAATATACCTAGTTTAAGTATTAACATAACTAGTAAAATTAATGTTGATTATAACTTTACAATTTATAGATAACAATTATTATTTTCTTTATTCATTCTTTCTCTTATCTAATACATTTTTAATTATTTTCAAAACAAAAGTAAACAAAACATTTAAAAATATAAAAAATAGATGGCCCATCGGCATCAGGAACAAGGTCCAGGCTGCCGGTGGTCAGGGCTCCAGAGAGAGGAACCGCGTCACTATGCGTGCCGTGTCCAGCAGTACTGCACACTGAATCAAGCCCTTGACCCAGCCGCGCAATGAGAGCCTCCTAAGGTGTTGGTCGAGACTGTCTGCTATTAGTCCATTAACCGTAACGACTATCGGTACAATGATTGCAGAGTCCACGTCCCACATGTCGACAACCTCGTGTGCTAAATCAAGATACTTGATTTTTATCATTCTCAGCTTTCACGATATTCTCGTCATGAGGGACAGTGATGTCAACAATCATTGCACGGCGCTCTCGGCGATCTATCACTATAATATCAGGTTTATTTGCTAAAATAGTCCTGTCTGTGATGAAAGATCGATCCCAATACAATGTGGCATGACCATTCTCGAGAACTGGGTCGGGCACATACTTGTAGTATGGCACTTCAGAACTCACAAGTATTGTTAACAATAATTATTATAGACAATCACTGTTACTATTATAATCAAAATGAAACTATATTTTTTAGATCATTTGTTTTTATTTTATAATTATTAATATCTAACGGAATGTACATATAAACAATATTGTGAAAGTTCTAGATCTGTTCTAGTTCTGGATTCTTAGAACAACAGGGGTATAATCTATTTGCCCAAAGTTTATATTCAGTGACAGGGCAACTAGGGAAATTGTATTGTACAAGGCATTAGGAAAAGTAGGGAGCGATTGTTACAACTGTACAGCCTTAAGCCTTAACAACTCAGAAACTTTTAATAAATAAGTTGCATTTTACTCAATTTTTTTTTTCTACAGCCTTATTTATTAAATCCGCCGATAATAAAATAAAGACATAAAAAATGTGATAATGATATCACACTAGAGACTTCACGTGGTCTTCTGATCTCTAAAAACGAAGTTGCTCAAGAATTTGTAGATTTCTTCGAGTATCCCACTTAGAACTACTGATGCTTTCTATTGATGTATTAAGAGCGAACGTTTCAGCCTGTCCGGTTGAGTTTCAATTTAAGCATGTAAACCCCATAGCAGTCTATAAGCATTTAAGGAAATCAAAATAAATTTAACCGAAGATCTATGGGGAATGTCGATTAAAGTTTGTCAAGCTATTATTGAGAGTATAGCACCGTACTTAGCCTTATTGTTTAATTTGTTTGTGGACCAAGGAGTCTTCCCAGACCTTATGAAGTACAGCAAGGTAATACCACTTTTCAAATCCGGGGACAGTAAAGACACCAATAATTATAGACCCGAATCCGTTTTGCCGGTTTTCAGCAAGGTGTTTGAAAAGATAATGCTCAACAACTTTAACATCTTACATGAGAAACAGTATGATTTCATCAAAGGACGTTGTACGACTGACGCCGGTGTCACCTTATTAAAACACATATTTACTGCATGGGAAAAGGCACAAGATGCCATAGGAATCTTCTGTGACCTCTCGAAAGCATTTGATTGCGTTAACCACGAAACCCTACTCTTAAAACTTGAACATTCCGGTTTAGGGAAACTTGCGCTCAGTTTAGTGAAATCGTAGAAGAAAGTTAAAAAAAAAAATTCGCCGCTCGCGACATTTCTTTTTTTTTTAATTTCCGTTGAAATATTTTTTCGTTCATGAATAAGAAAAATAAATAATACATTAGAATAAATTCATGAAAAATACTGTTAATGATGTTTACGTGTCAAACGGGAGAACATACCTACCCAGCGCTCGAGTCGAGTAGATAATCGCTCGCAACAGGGTATTTTAACAACGTCATGTGTCATAATACTGAATAATAATTTAATTTTTAAATTATTGAAATCTCATTAATATCTATTTTTTTTAATGAATGTTTAGTAGTCATTGGATACATGAAGTGGGTTGCCGTTGTAAGACGACTAAAACGTAACGGTGTATAAAAAATATCGAATTTTGAGATTAAGATTTCTTTCGAAATTGGTAACTGATGCTTTTTCACAGAGGACGTAAAAATATTCAAGAAAACCACTTTTACGACTGAAGTTACTAAAAATTATTTCACAATTATCAAGAAATCGTCTATGTAAAAGTTAAAGAAGGCCTTTTTTCTCAAAATATTTCTATGATGGTCAACGTAAATATTATCCTGAAAATATCTTTATTATATCTGCTATCCACAGATACCAGAAACTAATAAAAAAAAATTGGAGGTACTCGATAAATGTTGATAATTGCTGACGAAGGTGGAAAGGGCCCGCTGGTAAATTTATAAAAAATATCGTAATTCTGCAATTATATGGGCCACGGAAGAACCTGACATCCTTGCGTCAGAAGTTGAGCATGCCACACAAAGCTCTTAAGTGCAATAAATCAACAGGTAAGGAT
This sequence comes from Noctua comes, assembly GCA_963082995.1. NCBI lineage: Eukaryota > Metazoa > Arthropoda > Insecta > Lepidoptera > Noctuidae > Noctua > Noctua comes. The sequence goes on from OY720282.1 coordinate 597,316, forward strand.
GGTATCACAGCCGAAATATTAAAAAACCTAGGTCAGCAAGGCACAAAGGCTATCACCGAAATCTACAATATCAAAATAGGCAATGAAGGCTCCAATATGTTCAAAACTAAGAAGGGAGTGAGACAGGGTTGCATCTTGTCCCATGCATTTTTTAACATATATGGAGAGTACATTATTCGGAAGACCACAGAAAACTGGGAGAAGGGCTTCCCTATAGGTGGAAAGAGACTATCAAATCTCCTCTATGCCGACGACACCATTCTTGTGGCGACATCCATAGAAGACATGAGTGAGCTGTTCCAACGGCTTGAGTCAGGAAGTGGCAACATCGGTCTAGCGGTGAATAGAGCAAAAATCCTGGCCCGAGAAAGGCAAAGGATTGATGCATTCAAAGTGGTGTTGGAGACGAATGCTGAGAATACCTTGGACGGCGAAACGCCCCAATGCATCGATCCTGACCCAGCTCCGAATAAAAACTCGCTTGTCCACCTTATGCCGACAACGTATTCTTTCATACTTCGGACACACAGTGCGCAGAGGCGACGAAAGTTTGGAAAAACTGATTGTGGTTGGGAACACCGAAGGCAAAAGATCGCGTGGTCGTTCACCATCAAGATGGACCGAACAAATTAAAGACTCGGCATCCAAATTTTACACGGTTGTAAGAGACCTGGACAGAAACCGGTGGAGGCAGATCATCCGCTCCAGATACAACTCTGATGCTGACCACGATCCTCAGACATGAGGGACCGACCCCAGGGAGAGAGAGATCGTAATTCTATTGTATTCGATTTCTATCTAAAATTAGTTGAAAGCTTCTGTCTCTGGGCGCAATTTAATATCAATAACGATACCGCTAACAATTCTTAGCGATAAAGGCCTTTTTTCAGGTTTAACTTTTTCAGCAGTAACTAATGTTGAACAAGTATCCTTAAATATTTTTCGAGTTATTATACCTCATTAGATAAGTAATAAAACGGGTATGTGTACAATAATTTGCACATTGAGTTTCATTAAACATTTCGAAAAAAAATTGTCTTCATTAACATAAACCATTTTCAGACATTTGCGAATGAATTTTAAGTCTAAAAATGAATGAAAGTGGTTTTCTTGAATATTTTTACGTTCATTTATCTGTGCCAATTTCAAAAAAATCTTAGTCTTAAAATTCGATATTTTAGAAATAATTGAAGAAAATAGGAAATATTCAAAAAATATCTGAAATATGATATACGATAACAATGAACAAAGAAACAGACCAATTTGGCGTTTAATGGATGCACGCAGGTCACACTATTACGCCACAACATGAATTCGTCGAATTTGAAGTTATTCATAAACGACATAAAAATCTTCCAAAGGAAATTAAAAAAAAAGAAGTCGCGATTACAACATGCTTAAAAAGTATAATACTTCATTGTATTTGTTGAGGCCTATTACATTTCTATGGTCAACTTTGGCATTTCTTATTCTAAGAAATTGAAAGACTTCAACAACTTTTACTTATCAGGCTGCGTTACCACCAGAGATGTGTGAGGATGTGTTTAATAAGAACCAACTGAATCACTTCATTTACCTAGCCTCGCTCAGCGCAGCTCTAGTGGAAACGGCTCAGCGGAGCGAGGTTTTTGTACATATACAACAAGGCGAAGATGTGTGCGAGGAATGTGTTGCGAGGTAAGTGTGGTTTTTTTTTTATTATACTACTTCTTCCCTTATTTTTTATTAATATTTATGATCTCATTTTTCATTTGTTTTTGGTACTAGTGTTTTTTTTTAATATTTTATGTCTGTTGTTAAATTTTAGTCGCAATTAGTTAGTAAAATATAGCGATACCGTTTTTCGTTCTGAATTTTATTTTGTGTAAGCGTAATAACTCTTAAATTTAAGGAGTTTACTGTTGTTTTCAATTCTAGAGCTACTCATTTTAATTTAATTTTTCTTTTGTTCTCACTTATTTTTGTGAATGCTGTTTTTTCATGATTAACCTGTAATTGGCGACTGTGTATTTCCAAGACTGTAAAACCTTAATTAGGATATGTTGTACACAGAAGCTGTACCTGTGGTGTACCTTTATTAATCTATATAAATAAAAAGAGAAGGCCTGACTGACTGACTGACTGACTGACTGACTGACTGACTCATCAACGCCCAGCCCAAACCCTTGGACCTAGAAAGCTGAAATTTTTCACAGAGGTTTCCTTTATAATGTAGACAAGGAATAAGGAAGGATTTTTTGAAATTCAACCCCTAAGGGAGTTAAATAGGGGATGAAAGTTTGTATGGAAAATCGTCATTTTTGGAGTTTAAACCATGAAAATTGGTGTTTATCATTATGGGGAAAAATTTAACTCAATGTGTTTCAGTGTTTTTCGAAATTCAACCCCTAAGGGAGTTAAATAGGGGATGAAAGTTTGTATAGAAAATCGCCATTTTTGTAGTTTAAACCATGTGTTTATCATTATGGAGAAAAATTTAAAACCACGTGTTTCAGTGCTTTTCAAAATTCAACCCCTAAGGGAGTTAAATAGGGGATGAAAGTTTGTATGGAAAATCGTCATTTTTGGAGTTTAAACCATAAAAATTGGTGGTTACCATTCTGGTTAAAAATTAAAAACCACGTGTTTGAGTATTTTTCGAAATTCAACCCCTAAGGGAGTTAAATAGGGGATGAAAGTTTGTATAGAAAATCGCCATTTTTGTAGTTTAAACCATGTGTTTATCATTATGGAGAAAAATTTAAAACCACGTGTTTCAGTGCTTTTCAAAATTCAACCCCTAAGGGAGTTAAATAGGGGATGAAAGTTTGTATGGAAAATCGTCATTTTTGTAGTTTAAACAATGAAAATTGGTTATAATCATTCGGTTACAAATCACGTGTTTCAGCGTTTTTCGAAATACAACCCCTAAGGGAGTTAAATAGGGGATAAAATTTTGTATAGAAAATCGTCATTTTTGGAGTTTAAACCATAAAAATTGGTGGTTACCATTCTGGTTAAAAATTAAAAACTACGTGTTTCAGTGTTTTTCGAAATTCAACCCCTAAGGGAGTTAAATAGCGGATGAAAGTATAAATGGCATCACGAAATATCGAAAACAGCTTGACGTATAAACTTGAAATTTGGCAGGAAGGTAGTTAATAGTTAGTAGACTTCCGCTAAGAACGAATTTTGCGACAGGGCCGGATTAAGGAGATCTAAGGGCTCTCGCAAGTTTGTATGGAAGTCCTTCATTTTTTGTGCTACAAATTTGAAATTTGGCAGGAAGGTAGTTTATAGTTAGTAGACGTTTGTTTAGAACGGATTTTGCGATAGGGTCGGATTAAGGACGCCTAAGGGCTCTCGCAAGTTTGGATGAAAGTCCTTAACTTTTTGTGCTACAAACTTAATATTTGGCAGTGAGGTAGTTTATAGTTAGTAGACGTTCGCTAAGAACGGATTTTGCGACAGGGCCGATTTATGGAGGTCTAAGGGCTCTCGCAAAAAGTCATTTAATGTTGTATGTATACAGAATGGTATTAGAATAAAAGTGCCCAACAAGGTTCACTTTGAAAAAAAGTTGTATAGCGCCAAAATACACCGATTTTAAAGCCATATCGTTGCCTCAACGCCATTTAATTTTGTTTCGGACCTCTGCCGGCCAGAATAACAGCACCCAAAAGGAAGCCGTTTGTAGTCATATCACCTTTTGATCTGGCAGTCAGTTCTCACACAAAACATAACATCACGCCTTAAAGCCCCGAAGGGTTGGGCAGACGTGTACTAATCGTACACACACATTTCGCCAGTTTTATTGAAGTCCCATGTAATAGGGGGTGAGCCTATTGCCATCAACCGGGCACAAATCCAGATTCCGTGGCTGCTACTGAGAAATTCCTGATGGGATAACCCAATAACACTGTTATTCATAGTATTTTTTCATTTGCATATTTTAATGTTAAGTGGAAGAGCGGAGTCACCTAAGGGGGCGTCCATTAATTACGTGAGACGTTTAAGGGGGGGGGGGGGTCGCGCCCATTATCACCCAATCTCACGAGGGAGAGAGGGGGGTTTCGGCAGATATAACCGGGTTTAATTGAGGTTTAATTGAGTCTCACGTGAGATTAGGAGGGGGATGAGGGGGTCAACCCAAATCTCACGACATCCCACCAAGGGGGGAGGGGGTCGAAAAATCGCCTCACGTAATTAATGGATGCCCCCTAACAAAAGCATCTTCTTGCTTAAAAGGTGATCTCCAAATCATGTGTGTGACAACTTTATGTAATTGAAATAAACAAATTTTTTTTTTTTTTTAGCACTTTGCCCGACTCCCGGGGAATCAATCCCACGCTTAGTAGTCGCGCTTGCTACCACTAGACCAACGAGCCAATCTCACACATGCACACCAAAATTTTCACGCGAACGAAGTCGCGGGCAATAGCTAGTAAATAAATATGTGTACTAGGGACGGACGCGAGCGAAAAAATAGCAGTCAGTCTGAAACGTTTATTTATTTGTAAATACAAGGGTGAATTTTTGAAGTGAGCGTTGATGGCCAAATACGAAACTGTGATACGCTATTTATCCTTTTACCTCATAGTTTCGGATTTGGCCATCCACGCCCACTTGAAAAATTCACCCTGTATATCTCTTAAATAGTGGTTTAGTTCATAGTAGCGTCAGAAAAAAATTCCGTTTAAAACCATAAAACTACTAAAAACGCTCGGAATAAACTGTGAATTCCTCCTTACTACATTAATATTACTACGTAAAATTTATACCAGAATAACCGTTAGGTTATAAGAAATTAGATTTTAAAACAAAAAAAAAGTTTTATAAAACTTAATATAAACGTAATTAGAACTGCCAAATTGCTACATAATGTCGGCTGCTTGAACTCAGTACCGCAGTACAAGTAGGCAATTTTATGATATGCCTCATACACACGTTTGTATAAAAACATAATTGCATTACAATAAAAGTATAACCTTGATAAATTAATGTATTAAAAAATAACTTCGTTGCCGCTGCGGCCCCCACAGAACCTCAAGCGGCGTAAATATAGAAACCTTTGTGGTAACTATATTTTCGAGCCGGTTGGGGTTGAAACTCTGGGGTCGTGGGGTCCGAGTGCTCATAGCCTGTTTAAGGAAATTTCGAAACGCCTAGTTGACACTTCCTGTGACCCAAGGGCTGGTTTTTACTTTGGCCAGAGGCTAAGTGTTGCCATACAACGCGGCAACGCCGCCAGTCTCTTGGGCACATTACCAGCTGACAGCGTTGAGGAGGAGTTTTTTGATGCCCTTTTATAGTTTGTTGTTAGTTTATTTATTTTAGGTTACCTATTTAATAGTTTTTCATTACTAATGTATTTAGTTAGTTTACCTTATAATAATAATATAAGAAGTTAATTAAATGTAAAATAACCGAAAAAAGAAAACAATAATCATCAACAATATAATTCGGATTTGACGCAACGGATCTATCTTCTCAACCTTAGTTCTTAGGTAATATTTGATTAACTTTTGAAAATACATTACACAAATACAATATAAATGATCGACCTATCAAATGACCGCGTCGTCTCTCGCACAAGTCGGTTTGACTTGAAGCGGCGCTGAGAGCTTCAGGCACATTGTGTAACATAGTCATGTTTAGTATATCATGGCGTTAGTCTGTCTCGTGTGTGCCGGGGCCGGGTGGTCACCCAGAAACATTTTTTATCGAAGTTGTGAACCCTCTTATTTCTATTGTTCAGTCTTTTCTTGGTCTCTTGTTCGCTCATATTCGGACCGATTCCGTATCTAATTCTGAATATAACTGCGCTACACTATTGTCCTGCAAAAATGCGCGAGCCTACATGATATTGAAGCACTGGTGTCGTAAACGGATGGTAACTGCTACACGGAGTCGAGGACGGGGTGGGTTTAGGGGGGGAGTCAATCCTTAAGAGGGCCCTTCCCGGTCCGTCTATCGTCAACGCGAGCATGGTCGAAAAGCTTGTTGTTTCATCCAGAGCCACAGCAACGATTTTTTTTCAACTCCTCGTCTCAGGGGGCCCCGACCCTGTACGAATCGTCTCCCGCGCACCTCATACCGCCTAACGCGATAACATTAAACGAAAAATAGTGTTCGAAAATTTCATTAACTTGTTCCAGGAAATACGTGTTTTTGAATAAGGCCTGCAAGTTTGTGAAATAAATATTTCACAAACTTGCAGGCCTTATCACGATGTTTTCTTTACTTTTACAATTTATGAGTACATTATGAACGGCCAAAGTTTTGGTAAAATATGTGCAAAACAGCAATTCTTGGAGGCTTATACTGAATTTGTTTCTCCAAATTTTTATTTTTTGCTTTGATAGAAACCTAGATATAGCGCACAAGATGCCTATCAGTTAAAAAAAATTTAAGATAGATGTGTTACAACGGCATAATCACGTACGAGCGTTTGTATGAAAACTATGACGGGTTAGCCGCTCTTAAATATTTTATATTAATACTATATTTTAAAAATAAAAAGGAGTAAAGTCCGTCTAAACTAAAATAATTGGAAGCCTCTCCACATTTTTTGTATTATGTGAAATCAAGACCGCGTTCATAACCGGTCTTCTTCTTAGCGTGTCGATGGCAATCTAAATTGTGTCAGCGTTAGCCCAGAACTGAGCTACGAGTGTGACTGAGGATGACAACCAGTTTGTGTTGTGCGTATTATGTTTAGATAACATTCAAAACTTGTAGTGGATGGGCGCGCAATTTATTTTAGCCGTTACGATCTGTACGTGCTTATGTACATCGAGTGTCAGTCAGTCAGTATCGCTAGTCCAGCAGCTTCCCTCGACTCCGGTCCAGCATCTTGAACTCGCGGTGCGCCGCTTGCACGCGCAGGAACTCCTTGAACAGCTTGTCGAAGTCTATCGCGGGCTCGATGCTCTCCGACGGACCCAGCCAGCACACGTCCTCAACACCGGCGGGGACCCTGAGAGAGGACATCGATTAGTTAGTACGTGGTTACATGTAAGTTCGAAGCCACTCCCACACGATCAGTCTATTATGTTCCCACGGCTGAGACAAGTGACTCACTGGTCGGGGTAGACGCGCGCGCAGGTGAGCCGGTTGCGCAGCGCGTGGAAGGCGTCGCTCTGCGGCAGCAACATGAGCAGCCCGAACATGGCGGCGCGCAGCGGGGCGCTGCGCTGTCCGCCCAGCATCTCCAGCCGCAGGTCTGCAACACAACACCACGCTGTACTGCACGTATCGACCACAACTCGCCGTGACGCACCGAGCCGGATCGAACTAAGACCTTCGTGGTAGCTTTCGATGTACTTAAAGAAACAAAACACATCAACACGACAACTTAAGTCCAACGCTCACATTCGGGGTTACGGCGAAGCGCGGTTCGCTGACGCAAAGCACGATCCCAAGCGTCGCCGCAAGCCATTAAGGAGCCCTTGCGCGCGGTCACCGGCTCTAGTGACAGCTTCACAGCGCCGTGCGCCTACCGCTATAATAGATCTTTGACACGCCATTTCCACACGCATTTTTAAATTGTTATCTTCTCATTTCCTTCGGCCGCAACTCGGCAGGTGTTCGCTGGCCAAAAATTAACAGTTTCCGAAAGGTGTTCTGAATCTCTGCTGGAAGGTAGTACGGTATCCGCGCCTTACACCAATGTCCAAAACAGCAACTGAACTGCTGTGTTGAACGTTGACCAAAGGCGCGAGATACCTCGTCGCGCCCACCGATGTATCAAGCAACATTGTTTGAAGCTGCAAATCAAATATGTAAGACACAATAAAATATAAATGTAAGTAATAGTTGACTTTGTAAATTTTTTAAATCTTGTACATTGTCCCAAAAATATCTCGCTTTGAAATTAAACAAGGGTGTCCAGAGTAAGACAAAACTTTAATACATAATGTACCGCGGAGGTCGTTACTTGTAAGAAAATCTTAACACCGCGATGTAGAAACGTGACGTCACTGCATAACGCCATCTGTTATCAGATTGCGATACAAAACTAATGACAATGGTAATTAAAGAAGATTTGACAGAAGAGAAATACTTAAACAGATTAGACATTCCGCCCACTATGGACGGCTCTGTCCATAAAGCTTACATGACAGTATGAACTTAAATTTATGATTGGTTGTTTGCTATCCACTATAACCTAAACCTAGTGCCTTATGTCTACGATACAAGTTCATGCCTTATGTAAATAAAAGTTAAACAACACTAAAACACAGTTAAAACAAAGATCATTCAAGTAAATAAAAATTTAAAGTTAAACAATAGTAAACACAGTAAAATACAAGTTCATTCAAGTAAATACACAAACCATTTATATTATTGCGTAAATAAAACTATCTATAAACATATCTATCATCAAGATGGTAAACAACTAAGTGTTCACAGGTAAAATAATTAATTTAGACACAGGCCTTTTAATCTCATTATTTTTACACCGTATGGTTACAACGCGAGTAATATTGTCCAAACCTGGATGCTTATTTGTAATAACCCCATATAGCCATCTAGCGGGTGGAAGTCCATCCTCCTTTACCAGAACCATGTCTCCAATCTCAGGTTCGGGTTTAACATCTGTCCATTTATATCGATGCTGCAATTGAGTTAAGTACTCTGATGACCATCTACGCCAGAAATTTTGAAGCATTTTTTGTGTAAGATGCCACCGCTTCAGATTGCTAATGGATGAATTTTCATAATTGGCATCAGGTACAGTTACCAAAGGTTCACCCACGAGAAAGTGCCCAGGCGTCAAAGGACACGAATCCTCTGGATTGTTAGAAAGTTGAGAGATCGGCCTCGAGTTAAGGCAGGCCTCGATTTGAGCCAACACAGTTGTCATTTCTTCAAATGTCAATGTGCTGGTGCCTATAATTCTTTTCAAATGGTGCTTCGTGGACTTGACACCAGCTTCCCACAATCCTCCAAAGTTTGGAGCATGTGGAGGTATGAAATGCCAAGTCGTACCATTCATAGATAGGAAGTCAGCTATTTCCGAAGCTACCATAGACTTTTCAGCGTTGAATAGCTGTCGCAATTCCTTTGCACTACCAACAAATGTGGTCCCATTATCACTCCACAAGTCCAATACTCGGCCACGTCTGGCTACAAAGCGCTTAAAGGACGCAAGAAAACTCTGAGAAGACATGTCACTGACAACCTCAAGGTGAATAGCCCGAGTGGACATGCAAACAAACAAACATATATAACCCTTAGTAGAGTGATGACCACGACCTTTAGAGGCTCGGATGCTGATTGGACCTGCGTAATCTACACCACTGCATTGGAAAGGCTTCTGAGCAGACACCCTGGCCTTCGGTAACTGGCCCATCATTTGTTGGTATGTTTGTTTTGAGTGTCGAATACAAATTACACATTTATGAACATATTGCCTAACGAGAGTCCTAGCATTGAGTATCCAGTATTTGGATCTTAAGTAATTAAGCATTAATTGCGGCCCGCCATGCAAAGTTCTTTCGTGAGCCTCTGCAATCAAAAGATTGGTGAAGTGTGATTTATGAGGAATTAAGATGGGGTGCTTCATATTCTCAGCCATAGAAGCTCGGTGCAAGCGACCACCAACCCTTAAGATTCCGTCATCGTCAAGAAAAGGACTCAACGAGGTAAGTTTGCTACTCTTATTTAATTTACGATTTTTTTTTACAGATTCTATTTCATCACTGAAGGTCTGGCGTTGGCAAAGTTTGATACAGGTAAGTACAGCTTCATTTAATTCCTTAGTGGTTAGCCAATTAGTCATTTTATTTTTATTATGTTTACTTTCCTTCATTCCTAGAAACCTTCTACAGTAAGCTATCACTCTTATTAGCCTACTGAACTTAGAAAATCTAGTAAATAGACTATCATTGCCTTCTACCGCAGTTGCATGACATTTTGCTTTAATTTTTCTTTCTTCTAGTGTAGTTTCTTGTATATTTCCTCTTTTATAGTCTATGTTTTCATTCTGTAACCATGCTGGACCTCTTTTCCAGAGCTGCATATCGCTACACTCAGAAGGACTTGCTCCCCGAGATGCGCAGTCCGCTGGATTTTCCGACGACGACACATGTGACCACTGACTTCTATCCATGATGTTAAGTATTTCAGAAACACGGTTCGCGATAAACGTTTTCCATCGACTAGGGTGGCTGCTTAACCACGCCAAAACGACGGATGAGTCTGTCCACGCATATAAGTGCTGTTTGGGAACTTCGAGAGTTGAAGCGACTTCCTGAAGAAGCTTTGATAGTAAGACAGCTCCACAAAGCTCTAATCGCGGGATTGATACCTGTTTAACAGGAGCAACCTTGGTTTTTGAAGTCACCAAGGCTGTGTGAATATGTCCATCTCTATCAATGATGCGGACGTATACCACCGCGGCGTATGCTACATTAGACGCATCTGAAAAACCATGCAATTCTAGAACTCTGTTCTCCTTGCTAGAATTGATCCAACGAGGCAGACGAAACTTAATGAGGTTACAAAGGCTCTTCCGGAAGTCAAGCCACTCTGTCAGCAATGGTGCAGGTAGTTCTGCATCCCATTCGATCCCAGTCATCCATATTCGTTGAATAAACACCTTTGCAGTGATGATTGTCGGTGCTAACCAACCAAGAGGATCAAATAGCCGTGCTATGTCCGAAATAACCTTACGCTTTGTCACTGGTAAATCTACATCATTAAGCTGAATAGTGTAAACGAACTCGTCATTGTCTTTGTCCCACGTTAAACCTAATATTTTTGAAATTGCCTCTGTTTTTAGTTCCATGTTTCCTTGTGTTTGTGATATTTGTTCACCGTCTTCAATCAATCTTAGTAATTCTCTGTCGTTACTGGCCCACTTTTGGAGCTGAAAACCTCCACGTTTAAGTAACTCCGATGTCTGCTTATATATTTCTAATCCTTCCTCTACTGTTTGACAACCTGTCATTAGGTCATCCATATAGAAGTCGGAAACAACACGGTTCTTCACTAAAGGAAATTCAGCGCCTTCGTCCTGAGCTAACTGCTGCATTGATCTTACTGCTAGGTAAGGTGCCGATGATGTTCCGAACGTTACTCTTAAATGACGTAACACTTGAATTTCGTCATCTGGATTCTCACGCCATAAAATTCGCTGAAAATCTGTGTGATCATCGCATACCTTAATCTGTCTGTACATCTTGACGATGTCCGCTACCAGACAGATAGGTTCACAACGCCAACGCATGATGATATGACGAAGCTCAGGTTGTAGAGGAGGCCCCACCATTAAATCGTTATTAAGAGATACCCCGTTGCTACCTACACATGATGCATCGAATACGATGCGCAACTTCGTTGTACTTTTATCGTTACGGATGACGGCATGATGAGGTAAGTATACAGAACCTTCTTTGTCCTTATCCTGTACTATATCTATGTGATTAAGAGCTAGATACTCATTTAAAACTGCTGAATACTGAGCTTTAAATTCAGGATTCCTTAGAAATCGCTTTTCTAAGGTTAAAAAGCGTTTAAGAGCTATGTCTTTCGATCCACCATGTTTACAAGCAGAATCGCTTGACCTGAAAGGCATGTGCACAATATAGCGACCAGATTCGTCTCGCTTAGTCGTGGCCTTAAATATGTCTTCGCACTTCTGTTCTTCTGGGGTCAAGTAAACCTTATCGTAATCGCCCTTGGGCTCAGATTCTAGTTCCCAAAATTGTTTAAGGAGTGTGTTCTCATCTATATGAGTGGAATGTAATGTAACTACGGTATTGTGGCATGTCTCGCTTTGGTTGATTTCACCTACTTGGCCAGACAAGACCCATCCTAATCTAGTATTTTGTGCAATAAGACGACCAGGTGGACCTCTGATTAAACCTTCTAACAAAATCTGGCTATAAACTTCGGCACCTAAAAGCAAATCAACCTTGTTCGGAGTATCGAACGATGGATCTGCTAAAGCCAAAGACGAGATTGTCGTCAAAACGTTTGCCACAACCTTCCTTTCCGGTAAAATACTCGTTAGTTTCTTTAAGACGTAAGCCTTAACAGTGAAAATGAAACTAGGATCGACGCGTGATTTAACTTTAATGAGGACCATCGAATTTAATGAAATCATTGATTGGCCTTGATCACAACCTATACCGGAAATTGAACCTTTAGTTGGTGTTCTTTTAAGACCTAAGAGCTGGACTGCGGACTCCGTCACAAAGGAAGCCTGAGACCCCTGGTCTAACAGGGATCTTAACACTATAGCAGTACCGCTCTTTGATTCCACTGCAATTAACGCAGTGGCCAATAATGTTTGGCTATGACTATTAGCAAAACAACTTACAATATTAGTGGAATTACTCTGGATTGAAGTGGTATCAGTAGAAACTACAACTTGATCAGTTTTGTTACTATCACCAACTGATTTGGAGACATTCTTGAGATGAAGAAGACTATGATGCTTCTTTTTACATATATGACATCTGGTGGACTGGCGGCATGCATATACGGAGTGATTTGCTCCTAGACAGTTATAGCATAACCCATTTGTTTGGACAAAATTACGACGCTTATCCATATCGAGGCCGGCGAACTTTTTACAGTTGGCAAGCTTATGGTTATCCTGACAACAAACACATGATGTAGTTGACACATGGAGCGATTTGACTGGCACATAACGATTGTTCTGATGACGTTGACCTTTGTTATCTAAAAATTCCAAAGACCGAAATCTTTGTTCAAGGAAAGATTGAAATTGATTCATTGTAGGCCAGTCATCTGAACACTCACTAATCTTCATTTCCCATTGTTTACGTGTCTCAGTGTCTAATTTTAAACTCAATACATAAATAACCATAATATCCCAATGCTCAACCATTAGGCCTAAATTTTTCAAAGCATGTAAACATTCGTTAGAAGTATCTAATAATTCCTTAACTGCGCTCGAGGATTCGGTAACAATGTTTTTTTGACTCATAAAACGCTTTATTATACAATTCGCTAAATATTTTTTATTATTATACCGATTCTCTAATTTAGTCCAACAGTTTGCATAATTACTACTAGTAATGGGAATGTGCCGTAAAAGACCTTCAGCCTCTCCAGACAAATGAGATTTCAAATAATGCAGTTTCTGAACATCGTCTAGTTGTGTATTGTTATGAATTAAGGATTTAAATAAATCTCTAAAACTAATCCACTCAGAATAACTTCCGGTAAACTTGGGCAATTCAATCTTTGGCAATTTTACAGTACACTGTTCTTTAGAACCTTTCGCAGAAAATTCAGACACTTTACCTAAACTATCTGAACATGCAATTTTCTTCAATGCTTCCCTCAACTCTGCTTTATAATCAGTGAATAATTCTTCCGTGGTCTCATATGTATTTTTCATGTAATAATCCGATTTTTCGAATTCAATAGCCTTAATCGATGATACAATTTTTATATGGGTTCCGGAAAATGTTGACCAGTTAGCTTCTAAATTTTCTAATCTAGCTTCTATGTAAGAACTAGTTACTCGCTCCTTTGGGGATTTCTTATAGTTGGACCTTGCTTTACTGATAGCAGAATGCAGAGCAAACTGTAAATTGCTCAAAGCTTCCATGATGAAAACTGTACCGGAACGCTATGCTAAGTTCGTGGACAACACGTATAAAATCACAAGTCTTTGAACTTAATACTCCTCGCTGCGAAATCGGGCATAGGTTCCCCGTAGTTCACTTTTTCTTGAAATTATTCTAAGTCTATGCACACGTTAAAGTTTCTAAGTCCAAATTGTTAATTATAATTTTCTAAGTTAATAAGGTCTAATTTTGCTTGTAATGTAAATCTCAAAGTACTCACAGGTTATCTTCGTAACACAATCACTTCACTGTCACTCACTTTAGCGTAGCTCGTCGTGATGATATGCGGGGTGCTTTGCCCCCGCACCGCAGCTGCTGCTCATGCCAACACGAACTGTTCATCAGCACCAGCGCTGACCGTTGTGTACCACTCGTACATATACGCTTAAAGCGCCAACCTTGTACGATCCGCCGATGCTGCTCACCACTGACCGCGCTGACGTACCACAACAGTGACGATGCACACCAGTAGTCCTTTATCCGGTTGCGAAGGACCACTTGTACATTGTCCCAAAAATATCTCGCTTTGAAATTAAACAAGGGTGACCAGAGTAAGACAAAACTTTAATACATAATGTACCGCGGAGGTCGTTACTTGTAAGAAAATCTTAACACCGCGATGTAGAAACGTGACGTCACTGCATAACGCCATCTGTTATCAGATTGCGATACAAAACTAATGACAATGGTAATTAAAGAAGATTTGACAGAAGAGAAATACTTAAACAGATTAGACAAATCTATAAAACGATGGTTAGACCGACTGTTTTGTATAGATCAAAATTATGAACCACAGAAGAGATACGATTATTTTATTATTAAACCAATATTTCGTACTGCAACCAGGATTATTTACTTACGAAGGAACTATTGAGCAAATAATAAGTACACCATATCGTCGTTTAAGCTCTAACACCACGTAAGTATATTTGCCCGTTTTGGCATTTTAATGCCGTTTGCTGGAGAATCGGATGACGCATCGTTTCAGCCAACCAGAACCAAGCAGCTTCTCCATCTAATTTGATGTATACACTATCTAAAAAATGGTATTGCGTGACGTTGCTATTTTTGACGTAGGTACGTGGTGTTAAAATTGAAGCGACGATATACAGAATTGTCTGAAATTCGGTATAAGAAATATATACCCTTTTTGCACACAAAAAAAAAATATATACATACAAATTGCAACAATATAGCTTATGTACAATGGCGAGCTTAACCCAGAATTGGGTTTTCTTACAGCAAACCAAATTTTGACTGCGAGATTTGCAGAAAAGGATACCCTCATCTACATACAAAAAAAAAAAAAAAAAAAAAAAAAAAAAAAAAAAAAAAAAAAAAAAAACCAAAAACCAAACCAAAATCGCGAACCGATGATGTTAAATAATAAAATGTTTAATTACATTTTTCGACCAACTTCTCCGATTAGTTATTTTTGAAAATCGAGCATTACCTGAGAGAATATACCCAATGAATCGAAACAATAAGGCTAAGCGTATGCTGAGACGCAGGTCCCCGCAGCGGAGGGCAGAGCAGATTTTGTAATGTATGAACGTACCGAGTGCTCCGTACGTTGCGGCGCAGGCACGTGCGACGCAGATATGTGTCTGCCCTACTCTGCGCCTCGTTGTAGTGCCGGCACAGATTCCTGCGAGACGCGTGCGAATCGCGACGTTTTTTACGTTAAAATACATAATTTTGTTGCAATGACAGAACATTTAATAGAATTAGTTCGTTGTGAACCTTGTTTGTATGATACTAATTATCCAGACTATTCAAAAAGAGTTATTATGCGCTTTGCCAAACAGTTTTTTTACTCTTTGACAAACTGTAAAGTAGCAACAACTCGTTAATTTCATAATCGGAATCTGCTCATTCTGCTCGTCAACTCGAAAACGTCTATTCTTTGTACTAGTTTGATCGCGAATGTGTCTGATCTGCGCCGCAGCATGCGCTAAAGGTTGCCTACTTTCCCCTCTGCGCAACTATGGGAGTTGCCAAATAAACATGTAAGTAAGCGTTATTAATATACCCTCATTAGTTATTTAATTGAACTTTATTTCAAATGAAAGCTTATTTAATTCACGATCCAACCGTATTAGGTTGCCTTATCAAAAAGTTGATTAAATCCATAGGTGCCTAGATTTTAGATGTAAAATTTGCTGCGCGAGCTTTAACGAAAAAAAGAAAGAAGAAGAAAGAAAAAATATTTATTTGTCGCAGGGACATGACGTGCATCATACAAAATTACAAAAAAAAATAAACAATAAACTATAAATTCAACAGGAAGGAACAAAAATAGAAAAAAAAGTTAACAGCTTGCACGTCGTGACTGCGACCAGCAGGTTACCACTCAGCATGATGCTGTGCTATGGGCCCACAGCACAGCGCTGGTTTTCAGTGGTCACCCATGAAAAAACGTACGGAAGCCAAGACAGCATAAATATTTTTTACATCAATATTAAAATAAAATAAACAGTACTTGGAAAAACACACAAACATCACAACAGTAAACATGGTAAATATCCCGTTTCGTCTTCCTCACTGCGACAGTAAGAAATCTGACTCTGTACAGAACTTTTAATCTATAAAAACAGTTTTTTACTACGCCATTTACATGCTTCTCAAAACGAAGTTCCGGATCCGTAATTAGCCCCAGGTTACAAACGATTTCCACCTTTTGTATACTTTCGCCCATAATTTGAACATCAGGTTTAGCAGAAAGAATTGTTTTAATTTGATTTCTGCTCCCCATGACCATGAACTTAGATTTTTGAGGGTTCAGTACCAGAGAATTGTCCCTTGACCACATAGCAATTCTATCAAGCTCCTCATTGAGGGTACGTACGGCGGCTGCAGTGTTACTGGCGTTAAATGAAACATACAGTTGAGTGTCATCCGCGTAAACATGATACTTGCAGTTCTTTATGCATGTCGTTATGTCCGCACTATAAAGTATACAGAGAAGCGGACCAAGTAGGGATCCTTGGGGAACTCCCCTTGTTATTGTCTGTGGGGAGGAAGATAACGTGGAACCGTCTTTCTTGCGCAATTAAACGAGTGACAGCGAAGAGTCAAAGATGCAGCGAGTTCTTTCAAAAGGAGATTTTTCCGATCGTGTTAGTGCAAATTACTGGTGAAAGCCAAATAAAATATTACATATTATACGATACAAATTTTTTTTTTTTAAATCACTACTAAAAGGGTATGAATTTAATGGCCGGCCTAACTTCCGCCATTTTTTTTTCAAAGTTGCGCCCTCGCATATATCCTATATCACTCGATAGCTGGTATCAATACAAACAAGTTTTGTATGAGACAAAATGTTTCAAAGCGTCACATTTTCGAGATATGAGCTATCAAAGTTAAAGTACATTCACTGATGGCATTTTCAGAACAACTTTGATAGGTTATATCTCGGAAACGTGACATTTTGTCTCGTCTAAAATTTGTTTGTATTGATGCCAGTTATCAATTGATACAGGTTTCATGCGTGGCTAATGAAATCCATAAGTGCAAATGTTATTCAACGAGCCTAGGAAGAGGAAGGTACTCACATGCAAATATAGGAGATTCGATGAGCTGCACTAACTTATCCACTTCAGTCAGGAAATCCACCGTGATCTCTAAATCACCGCTGTTTGTAACTTAAGGATTTATAAAATGAAATTAAAAATGAAACATAAAATAAAAAGTCTAGATTGCGGTTTTAGAATCGATCGGTCACCCGAAGATCCTAACTGGCTACGGCAGGACCACAAACGTCAGATTAGCGTTTTATCGACGGGTATAAGCTCGTTTTTGTAAGCGCGTATGGGCGTACCTTTTGCCACACACGCTACTCGTACGAGCGTTGACGCGCTTAATAGTTCGTATAGCAATGTCTCTTCGTCGGAATCCATATTGCTACTGACTGAACCCACCGTGCACCCAACGAACACGCCGAGATAAACGCATTTATGGGCGTTCGGCTTTTTAACTCGCGTGTAAGCGCGCGAGTCAATAGAAGCTTTACGCGCTCTGAAACAGCTCTAAGAAAATCATGATACATTAGTCTTTAAGGCCGCTTTCACATTAGGACGTTTGCTGCACGACAGTAGCGCGGCAGAAGCACATTCGCAAGCAAAAAGTACGTTTTTTACCGTTTGGACGTTAGATGCGCGACTGTCGCGCTGCTAAAGTCGCCTAAATGTGAAAGCGGTCTAAGGCGATAGTCTTGTTGCGCAAAACTCAGAAATTCACAGCATAAACAAAAACACATCGTATGTGCGGGGAGTCAAGTGTCAAAAAGGGGGAGGCCTTTGACACTTGACGTAGAATTATTTGAGATGCCAAAGCTGCTCTACCAACATATTAACCGACTTAAAAAAAAAGGAGGTAATTAATTCGACGCTTATATTTATTACTAGCTGTTGCCCGCGACTTCGTTCGCGTGGAATTTTTTTTGTGTAGGTATGCCTGTTCGATTCCCGGGTTGGGTAAAGAGTTGTTTGGTTATTCCATCAGGAATTTCTCAGTAGTAGCTATGGAGTCTGGATTTGTGCCCGATTGATGGCAATAGGCTCGCCCCCTATTACATGGGACTTCAAGATAACTGGTGGAATGTAGGTGTACGATTAGGTACACACCTGTGCCTAACCCTTCGGGGATTACAGGCGGAATGTTATGTGTGAGAACTGAAGGCCTGATCAAAATGCGATAATGTGGGTGA
This sequence comes from Noctua comes, assembly GCA_963082995.1. Taxonomy (NCBI): domain Eukaryota; kingdom Metazoa; phylum Arthropoda; class Insecta; order Lepidoptera; family Noctuidae; genus Noctua; species Noctua comes. The sequence continues at coordinate 615,619 of OY720282.1, forward strand.
TGACTACAAAAGGCGTATTTTTGGGCGCTGTAAGTCTGGGCGGCAGAGGTCTGAAACAAAATTTAAAGGCGTTGAGGCGACGATATGGCTTAACAACTGGAACGATAAGGTGCCATACGACTTTTTTTTCAAAGTGAACAATCAAACGCCTTGTTGGGCGCTATTTCTTTATTTATTCTAATACCGTTTTGTATACAACATTAAGAGATTTGTTTAACCTTTTCACCGCCATGGACTTCAATAAAGTTTCAGATTTCCGTGCCACCAGCGCCACGACTTCATTAGAAGCTCTTAATTTTTAACTACTTATTAAACATAACAATACTGTATTTAAAAGCTTCTTTTTATTTTATTATTTAATATAGCACGGTCTAATACCCTATTTTTTAGTTTTCCACACAAAACTAGCCCTTATTTATCTTAAAATCGGCAAAAACAAAAACTCCGAATATTTTGAATGTCCCCAGAACGCCAAGGACTTGATATATAGTCCGCCAGTGATGTGACGCGAAAGTTATCACTGTTTGATTTCGCCCGTTGAAATATTTATAAATACTACTATTGAAAATAATTTGAGGTCAGTAAAATATGAACTTAGTTAACTACTTTATAACAAAAGGAACATAGACGAATTTCGACCTTCAGTTAGTTGCCGATGCGGAATTCATCGTTGTTATCAATCTTTGTCGATAATTATATTCCCATCTCTACAAAACAATTGGTTTACCGTGCCCCGGGCGCCACGGACTATAATAGAAGTCGTTATGTGACGTCATAAGCGTACGGCCGTCAAGGTCACTTTGGCATAGTGCAGCACCAATCAGGACGCGTATCCTTCTTTTAATTTGCTTATACACTGTTTTATTTTTACTAATAATAGTGAAAAATTAATGAAGAACAGGGTTCGGTCGAGCTGTTGTTGCCCGTCCGAACGAATGTATGGGATGATCCGTGGGAATGCTCCGCGCGAATACTGTGGGACCGCGGCTTTAGAATGGACGGCCTGACGGGTAAACACTACCGTTACATGAGTGAAGAAAAGCACAGAGACAATGCTTTAAAAACAGTGCTGTGATAGGTACACTGCTTCAAGTGTGTTATAATTTAAATACATACTTACGTTCCATTTTGAAAAACACGGCGAAAAGCACTTTAAATACAGTGAAAAATTCTTCCGCTTAGATACCTACGGTAAAAAACTTTGACTTAACGTTAAAAAAACACGTGAGTAGACAAAAGTAGAAGGAAGAAAAACCATAGACCGCATCACTAATAACAATTGAATTTATCGTGCTCTGAGCGCCAAGGACTTGATATGAAGTCAAAGAATGACGTCATGAAACAAATAGAGATGTATCTCATTTCTTAGAGCTCTAATGGAGTTATGTTTTCGGTCCTTTGATATTTATAATATATACTGGTATTTCTTACTAGGGATAATGTGACATAAAACAAATGTTTTTTTTTTTTTTTTTGTTAGCCTTTATTGTCCCACTCCTGAGCAACGGCCTATAAAATATTTAATCAGTTTTTATTTATATTCGTAAAATTACAAATAAAACTTAACTTAAAGCGTGTAAATCTCATTCATCGATATGACGATACCCTCATCACTACTGTTTACTGTATACTTAGTTATACATTTATAGCTTGGCGCTGGCGAGGCATCGCGTTCTGTGTACGTTGGCGGTGAAAAGGTTTAATGACCGTGTGAGAAGCATGAAGCGCCCAAAATGAATGCCTGCCACTTTCAAGGTTTTTCCTTGGTATTTGTTGACCGTGAATTTTAAGGGAAATTGCAACTTCTTAAATTGAAATGGCAAGTTATTTGGAATAATTAAACCGCTCTCTCCTATAGCCACTCCTGTCATAATGGTGGCTATTATAATATTACTGCCCAGCTCTGTGATACGAAGCCTGGTTCCATTGCACAGTCTGGGTGTTAACCACAGGGAGTTGAGAAATTCAACGGGGTAGGCAGTCCTATCATCATTAGCCATCACAGGGTCTATGGATGTCGACGCCGACGACCATATCATTTTTTTTTATTTGATTGACACACTCGTTCTTTGGCGACAGCACTACCCTTCACACAACCACTCTTCATCTATATTCACATCATATATATTATGACAGAGAATGGAGTAGGAGGAACGCTAATCCCAAATATCGACGCCATCCGCCATTCCGCCATATTGTCTTCGCGTGACATGATTCTTTTGTTGATAGATAGGTAGTTGGGTAGTTTAAATCACACACAATACTTGACTCAAACTTCAAACGTTTATTTCTATTAAACCATTTACAAGTTGAGCCACCCGTTCGCAAACATGATTGTTCATAAGGAGAAGAACGGGCTAAGAAACTCCTTACACACTCTTTTAATTCGTGTTACAGTTCTCATTTACACAACGTAATATTGTTCACTTCAAAAACCACTTTCAATTCCATACTTCAATTGTTTTCTAATCGCGAGCTAACTAACTCGACTTCTCGTTGTACCTCCGCGTGTTCTGTCTGTCTGGGCGGAAGTGCCAAACCGCCAGTACAGTAATTTATTACATAGTAAGTTCATTAAAACTTACAAACAATACTAGAATACTTCACAATTAATTACTCTAATAATTAAACAATGCCAATATTCATAAATGCAAAGGCGGTATTGAATTAAAACTAATTAGTGGCTTGATTACTTTTTTACAACAATGGGATCTTTCTATTATTACAGCTGACTTAGATGAATTTGAAGTAGCAAAATCATATAAATGTCCACCGTCAGATTGCTCAAACTACTTAGTAGGGTCGAACCATCATATCAAAATCTTACATATAAATATACGTAGTATAAATAAAAATTTTGATGAACTATTAGTATTGATAAACTTGCTCAATGTTGGCTGTGATGTATTGGTACTTACTGAGTGCTGGCTAAGTAAAGTGGTGAATCTCCCAGTGTTGAACGGGTATAACTCGTATTATACAGAACAGACGGCCAACCAGAACGACGGTATTGTTATGTATATAAAAGATAGCATTAATTGTACTGTTAAAGAGCCCAATTTTCTAAACGGAAATTGCCTAACATGTGAAATCACAAATAAACTCGCATTTGCCGCTGTATATCGTTCCCCGTCATATAATACTAGAGCTGAGTTCGACAACTTTCTGAATAGCGTAGACAATATCCTCCTGTCCTTAAAAAACTATAAAAATATCTGCCTAATCGGGTACACAAATATAGACATTCGACCAATTGGTTTAGAAGAACGCGCTGCCGAATACTTAACACTAAACGCCACGCACGGCTTGTTACCCGCCCACCGGATACCTACCAGAATTAATAGCTGCATAGACCATGTGATGCTCAAAACGGACAAAACAGCCACATTACTTGTGATTGAGTCACATGTTACTGACCACCTCCCAATTCTACTCACTATTAATAATGTACCCTCCGGACGATCGGTACCGGCCCGCAAAATAACAAAAATTGACTACACTAATCTAACAAACCACATCGAAACCCTAGATTTCTCGGAAGTACTGAGAACTAACGACCCTAACCTAGCATCTGACACACTTACGGAAATATTGAATACCGCTTTAATAACCCACACAAAAATAGTAACCATCTCTAAGAAAGACAGAAATATTCAACCTTGGATTACACCCGGTTTACTACGGTGCATTCGCCACCGTGATAAGCTCCACAAAAAAGCCAGAAAATCGCCTGACAGCCAAATAATTCAAACCTCTTATAAGCGTTATAGGAACTACTGTAATAGTCTACTCAAAAAACTTAAAAGATTATACGAACAGAATGAGCTACGGAAAGCAAAAAACGACCCTAAAAGACTGTGGAACAAAATCAAAGAAATCACTTACACCAACAAGAAAAGCAACCCCCCCTATGAGTTATTGAGTACAGTCCCTGATAAACGCGATGCAACTAACCTCGTCTGTAACTACTTTGCGAACATCGGTCATAAGTTGGCATCCATGATAAGTACCGCAGCCCAACCTTCCCCATCACATCTCTCCCCAAGCACGTGTCCCGCTACCTCCTTTGTTCTTCTCGGAGTGGATAATGTTGAAGTAGACTCCATTATCTCAAGCCTAAGGCAAGACTGTGCCACTGGCTGGGATGGTATTCCCGTCAAACTAATAAAACTATGTCGACATGTCCTCGTACCACTTATTACTCACATAGTAAATTGTTCCATAACCACAGGCATATTCCCTAATACGTGCAAAAAAGCCGTAATACACCCAATACATAAGAGTGGGAACAGAGATTGTGTAAACAACTATAGACCCATTGCTGTACTACCTATTATGTCGAAGATAATGGAGAAAATTATCAATAAACAACTTGTAAACTACCTATACAAATACAACATAATATCAAAAAATCAGTACGGCTTCAAAAAAGGAGTATCTACAGAAGACGCAGTCATAGACCTAACTGAACTTGTTGCTAGGAAATTAGACAATCAACATAAATGCCTGGGTCTATTCCTTGACCTAAAAAAAGCTTTTGACACGGTCTTTGTTCCCACCCTTCTATCCAAGCTACATAGCATCGGCATACGAGGCATAGTTCATGACCTCTTCAAGAGTTACTTGACGGACCGAAAAATCTGTGTGAAGATAGGATCACATATTAGTGCTGATGAGATAATGTCATACGGAGTCCCACAAGGCAGTGTCTTGGGCCCAACGCTCTTCCTTATCTACATCAATGACTTATGCACCCTAACTCTTCCATCTTCTAGTATATTTACCTATGCCGATGATACAGCCATCATAGTACATGGGAGGAACTGGGCTGAGGTGAAAAATAATGCTGAAGAATCTCTGCAAATTGTCATGGAATGGCTTCACAAAAATTTACTTACCCTGAACCTACAAAAGACAAACTACATCCCGTTCTCTATTCATGCTAAAACGAAACCCCCAAACATATACTCAATTAGAGCTCACACCTGTACGGACAACCCGACCTGCTCTTGCCCAGCGCTCCCTCCAGTAACTTCTGTCAAATATTTGGGTGTGATGATCGATGATGGACTGAGATGGAACAAGCATATAGAGACAACTACCAGTAAAATCAGGAAAACAATTCACCTCTTCAAGTCATTAAGGCATTCTGCGGACCCAGAGACCCTAAAAATGGTTTACACAGCACTTTGTCAGTCCATCATCGGCTATTGTATTTTGGCTTGGGGTGGATCGGCCAAAACTAAATTCCTCGAGTTGGAGCGTGCGCAAAGGGCAGTACTTAAGGTTATGATGCAAAAGCCCTTTCGCTATCCAACTCACCAGCTTTACACCGAGCTCCAACTTCTAACTGTGAGACAGCTATTTGTGCTGAGAACCACTCTCTGGAAACATAAACATGTACCACCCCCAGACTCAAATAAACGTGGTCAAAGAATAGTTTGCCCAACCCCAAATCACAGAACTTCCTTTGCCAGAAGACAATTGTATGTGCTGAGCCCACTTGTTTACAAAAATATTAATAAGACCACACAAATAGCAAGGCTAAGCAAACAAGATGCAAAGGCTAAGCTGAAGAACATGCTCTACCTCTTAGACTATGCTAAAACTGAGGAACTACTCACCACTCTGACATAACTCACAACATTCCATGCAAAACACGTAATGCAGTCACCCAGATCTTTAAAATAAAAGTAGACACCAAGCTCGTACTAACTCATGCACAGTCTTACACTCGACACCACTACATTCACAAACTTAGGCTCCTGATATTACACTCACACAACACAAAATACACGCCTTTCCCAGTTACACACACACAATCACACCTCGCAAACAATATACACGACTCCCAGTCACACATACAAAATCAACCACACAGTCATTTTACTTTTTAATTTTAATTTAATTTTTTACTTTTATTTGTTTTTCATTTTTTCTTTTAATTACTACATGATAATATATTCTTTTGTATAATATCACCTTACCAGCTCTTAATTTCCATAAGGGTTTTTTGTGTCCAAGTGGCAGTAGAACACTGACTCCTAAGACACAGGTATTCCTAGTTTAGGAGTCAGGGTTACAACTTCTGTGCGCCTTTAAATATTTTTAACTTTAGCTAGATAGTAAGCATATTGTAAGGAATTGTATCAATAAAGTATATTATTATTATATTATTATTATTATCTTGCTTAAAACCATTTCCGGCAGATCAAAGGATTTAATACAAACAGGTCCTTCACTAATACATTGCTCTGTAAAATAATCTTGTTACTTTTCAGTTTGTAATTAGTTACAGAAACTGATTTAGTTGTAGTTTCAAATTATAAATTGAGGTATTGATAATTAAAATCGTATTCGGCGCCATCTTCCACAATATTGTGGAATGTTGCCTCAAAACAATTATTAGTGTTAAATGAGCATTGTTAAAATCCCAATTGTCAAATATTTGCTTATCTTAATTTTAACTATAGTTCTAGCTAGACTTTCGTTTAATAAATTAATCTTCAGAAGATCTTATCACGAGTTCGTGATACCACACATACCCACATTTTGATAATTATGTATGCTAAGTTCCATTTTATTGGGGACTAACTGTGCCCGCGGCTTCGCTCACGTGAGGGCTATTCTTTTGGCAGTATTCTATTAGGGAACATTACATGGGAACGTGAAGTCGTAGTATATTCCTAATATCCTCTACAAAATAACCCATTTTAATATTATAAATGCGAAAGTAACTCTGTTTGTTACTTTTTCATGACTAAACAGCTGATTGGATCGTAATGAAAGGCAAGGAGATAGATTATATCCTGAGGAATTATATAGGTTATCGTTTTTTTCTCACATACACATCAAAATTTCCACGCGAACGAAGTCGCGGGCAACAGCTAGTTTTTTATATTAACCTCCAAATTTGGAAAAACGTGCATGATGTGGATGTGCGTGCATCCTCTGTAGCCACTGGATGGGAAAATTCTTCGGAAAATAGAAGTTTCCCATCTGCGCCCGATCCCAGACGACCCACTCCTATTTGCAGCAGCATATTCGCAAAGACACCTGCTTCGTGGTCTTTGTACAGTTGGACGCGCATGTTGCAGGAAAGATGGATCTTTTCGATCCTAGACAACAGTGGCGACGCCTTGAGACATGCGTTTATTATTTCATCCGGCGGTGTGCTCCTCTCAATAACTTGCAGTATCTGTCTAAAGTCGCCTGCGAGCAAAACGACAACGCCACCAATCAGCGCCTGGTTGCCGCGGATGACCTGCAAGCTGCGGTTCAACGCCTCTTATGCACTTTAAACTTGCACTGCTGCGAAAGGACTCCCCGACCGCTGTTTTTGGTAATGTTGCATGTTGAGATATCTTCACTTGCAAGATTCAGCGGCAATATGAAAACGGAATGTGCAGTCCGGCCACCGTTAAGCAAAGTTGCAGCAATGTCCGAGGGAGCCACAGCCACAGCTATGCGACCGCACGGTTGGCGCAGTGGCTGAGCGAATGGCTGCTGCGCTGCGAGTATCGGGTTCGATTCCCGCACGGATCACATTTTTGTATGGCCTACAGGTAGTTGTTCCGGGTCTGGCTATTTGTGAGTTTAACTGTCTGTAAACACACCCACGATACAGGAGATATGACGGCACAGTTGGCGCAGTGACTGAGCGATTGACTGCAGCGCTGCGTGTCGCGGGTTTGATTCCCACACGGAACAAATTTACAACGTCGTTGGTTTTACCTAATTTTTATTTTTGTTTTTATTTAAAGTTTTTAGAGATTGTTTTTCGGCGTGAAAATTGGTCAATTAATATTTGTTAATTTATGATTATCTAACTGTCTTTGAATGGTTAAAAAAAAACCAAAAGCATATTAATCTACTTTATAATGATTTGAAAATCATAAAGCATTAGAAAAAACAAAATATCTAGTTACAAAAAGTGAAAACCGGCTGGGGATTGAACTCTCCAACCATGTTCTGTTTTATTTTTGGAAAAAATTATCACAAAAAGTGGAGACTTGCTGCGACTCGAAATTGCGAACCCTGGTTTACAGGGAGGTCTGTGAACTGTCAGCCTACCTCGCTTCGCTTCGATGGAAAATGGGCTAAAATAGCCGTTCTATTCTAATGCATGGTATGACAGTTGCCAGTTGGCAACCAGTTGCGGAATACGGACATAATGCAATATTGCTGATCCCCCTAAGTTATTATCCATCCAAACTTTCGCATTTATAATAGTAGTAAGATACAAAAGACAGATATGATAAAGATACCTAAATATTTTTCAAGTAACGAATTACGTGCTCTTTTTAACAATCAAGACTCATCAGAAATCATACATTACAATCATACAGCCTCCGACAAAGACAACAAAGACGACTTTATTTTTGGGACCTAACAATGCAGAGAAACAACCTGAACCTATTATAGTTGTGCAAAACTAAGAACAACGACACAACAAAATAGTTTCAAATTAATTTCAATAACTGCTATTATTTTTATTGGGAGCGATAGGTGAAATTCAAAACATCTAGTCTGACAGCACCTGTGGACAGCACACAACGACGTTGTCAGTTCAGAACACCATCGAACGACCAATCAAACATAAGGAAAGAGATTTTACCAATGATTTAACTGTATTCATAAGAATTTATTATATTATACATAAAAAAGAGAAAATAAATAATTATAATCTCTATCAAAAAAATTACAACCAATTACATAAAGTATAATTTATCTGGGGATCGAACTTGCGACGTGATGCATGTAAAGCGGTCATGAAACCGTTTCTCTATTTGCTTCGCTAACATATACTTTGAAATAGACTGCTCACCCCCTTAAGCAAGTAGCGTGATAATATATAGCCTAACATTTGAAGAAGCCTGTAAGAGATATTTGTGCAAAATTTGAACAGGATGTATGCAGTAGTTTTTGCGCCAAGTCAGAATATCGATTTGAATTTTAACGATTTTATTATATGTAGAGATTGTTTCGACGAACCATCATACAAAGACATAATAAAAAAAGTTTTTTGATAGCCGAGTGCAATTAGACAAAAAATACCCAAAAGGTGGAACGAACGGGCACGCCGCAATCGCGGCGGTAAGACCCCTCTTTGAGGAGTGGCTGGATAGGCGTCACGGCGTCCTGACCTACCGCATGACGCAGGTCCTCACCGGACACGGAAGCTTCGGGAGGTACCTGTGTCTGATGGGGAAGGAGGAAACGCCTGGGTGTCACCACTGCGAGGACCGCCCGGAGGACACGGTGGAGCATACGGTGCAGGACTGCCCCGCTTGGGCAGGGCACCGCCGTGTCCTCACGGCGGCGATAGGCGGAGACCTCTCACGCCCGGCATTGGTCGAGGCCATGCTGCGGGGCGAGACGGAGTGGGAAGCGGTCGCCTCTTTCTGCGAAGCAGTCATGCTCGCGAAGGAGGAGGCGGGCCGCGTGAGGGAGAGGACAGCGTCCTCCCTCCACCCCAGCCGCAGTGGTAGACGCCCACGGCGCCGGACGTCGGCAGACGATCTCCGGCCACCGTAGGCGCGGGCTTGCGGGCGGCGAGTAATGGGCGACTCGCTGTCCGACCATGGACCATGCCCGGGTCGACGGCGCGTTGTGTCCCACGCGCGCCTCAAAGAGTGTCAGCATTATGACGGGGCCCCCCCTCTAGAGGGCCAAAGCCTGCCGGGGTCGCGGGACTTATAGAATTACCGTGACCCTGGATCATAAAGGGCTATTGAAGGACACCGTGGATTTTAGTCAGTACAAGTCTGACAGTTCCTCCCACTCTGCCCTGGGTGGGAGGACTCATTTGATGATTTTACCACGATAAAAAAAAAAAAAAAAAAAAAAAAAAAAAAAAAAAGGTGGAACGAAGTTTATAGTGCTCGGATTTTCTTGGGACTTTTTTTATTGAGTTCCTGGAGGAGTGGAGAAGAAAGTTAAAAAAAAAATTTCGCCGCTCGAAAAAATTGGCATTAAATGGATGCAAGCAGGTCACACTATTACGCCATAATATGAATCCATGGAATTTGAAGTTATTCATAATCGAAAAAAATATATACCAAAGGAAAATAAAAAAAAAGTCGCGAGCGGCGAAATTTTTTTTTTCCAGAAACTCAATAAAAAAACCCCATGAAAATCCGACCACTATACTTCGTTCCACCCTATTGTCTAATTGCACTCGACTATGAATAGGTATTTTAAAATTCATGATCACTCGTTTTGGAACATTTTTTTTGTCTTACGCATAATGGAACACGACGCCTTGCCACTGCAAAATTTTTACAATAGCTAATAAGGAGTTAATGTTTTTCAAGATCTAGGACATTTGCGCGAACGGACCTATCCGCGAATAGTCATTTGTGCGACTGATACTTGCGCGACAAACACTTACGCGACTGGACACTTTTGTGAAAATTTTCGAATTTTCTATCATGGGTGTCATTTTAGTGAATTACGGGGTTGGTGATAACGAAAATGACGTCAAAATGGAAATCCACGATGGCACCGACGAAAATTTTCAGTTTTTTCGTCATGAGTGTTTTGGCATATTGAAATTAACGCTATAAAATAGTGAAATTCATGATCACTAATTAGCACTGCTGTAGCCAAAAGCTTCAGCATAATGAAACTTGCAGGGCATGAAAAAAAGTAGAGTTGAGGTAGATGGGCAAGAAATCCACTACTTCAATGAGTACATTTATTTACCATGGACTGAAAGGACAAGTCATGAAATCCGTTTTTTCGTCATGAAAAAACGCGCGTGTTAAGAATAGCCTTATATTTATGAGAATATCCGACCAAATTAATAACTATATATAATTATCTATTATATTTTATAGAAATAGTTTCCATTGTGGCTAAAAAGGCTTAGTTTCGAAACGAAAGATAGTTGTGATATTTGAATAATCAAGTTAAATGTTTATTTACTTTATATTGCTAATAAATCAATTGGGAATAATTAAATGACATTTCTAATGTTTCCTAGATCTTATCTTGCAATTTCAATATATCTAGTTGTTTTAATCAATTCTCTGAACTATCAGTTGATGTTCATATTTTATCCGATTAAACATATATATTACAAATAAATACATACTATATTGCTAAATTATGTAATGAAGTTTTAAAATAGTTCCCTTACATAGGATTTGTTAATTATAATCTATGTTATTAGCAGTGGCGGGGCAAGACCACAATTTTATGTGGGCAAAGTACATTTAGCGAGGCCCGGAATCGGCATCGACTCGGAATTCACATGTATCATTCGAAAGGCCATAATTTCAGGAACAAAATGGTACATAATATTACGTACCAAACAATATTCCAACAGCTTTCACTTCAACCACAGAAAAAATAAACTGCAAACAATTCACTTGAAATCCCATCGCGGAAAACATTTTTAGTAATCCTATACGAAGCAACGCCATCTAGCTTAAAATATCAGAAACTACAATGGCTTTCTGTCAGTACAAGAAGAAGGATGTCGCTGTGTTAGAAAAAAATTAAAAAAATAAAACAGAGTGCGCTGTCAACAAGAAATATATATTGGCCAAAATTGGCCATGTACAGTTTGGAGATTTCGTTCCGGTCCCAATTTTGTCATTGGGTTTTTGAAGTGCGAGGCCCTCGTACCGCGAGGCCGTAGGCGGTGGCCCACGTCGCCTACGCCTTGCGCCGCCTCTGGTTATTAGTTATTTAGGTATAATGTATGACCATTTGCCATTGGTTTATTATGGCGGCCATCTTTGATTAGTATTATTATGATTATGATTTGACGGGTATAAAAGTAGATGTCGCCGCCAATACAGGGCTTTTTGCTGTTAGTGTTCGAAGGGTTAAGACATACCCTGATTGGTATATTGTGTGATACAAAATGTGTAAAGCTGGAACCTATTTGGATTACAATGTTTATGTAAGTTATTTGATATTATAGTATTATACTAGAATATATAACATTTTAAAAGATGTTACCGTGGAGTTTCTTGTCCATTCTTCTCCACGAAGACCTAGGTTTGCGAATGGACGTAGCTTGATAGGTAATTGACGTTACCTATAAATATCTGACAAGCCTAAACATAAATAAATAAATAGTCTTGTCTTTCTGTGCTTTTCTCGATAAAAACCCTTTTCCCTAAACACCTTTTTAGAGATACTTTAGACACAGTAAATAATAAGTAACCATTCTGACACTGAAAACTTAATAATCGGTATATATTAATACATATATACATATAGTATATACACCCTGTTCTTAACACGCGCAACTTGTATTTTCATTTTGACCTCATTGTCGTTATCAGCGACCCCGAAAACCAAGAAAATAACACCCATGGTGAAAAAACTGAAAATTTTCATCGGCACCATCCTGGATTTGCATTTTGACGTCATTTTCGTTATCAGCGACCCCAAAAACCATAACAATGACACCCAAGACGATAAAACCGAAAATGTTCGTCGGCACCTTCTTGTATTTTCATTTTGACCTCATTTTCTTTATCAGCGACCCCGAAAACCAAGAAAATGACACCCATAACGAAAACACCGAATTTTTCGTCAGCGCCATCTTATATTTTCATTTTGACCCCAAATTCGATTGGAGTGCCCTCGATAACCACGGTCAAAACACCCATGATGGAAAATTCGAAAATTCTCGTATCATATATATCATCGTATCAGCCGCATCTTAGATTTTGACCCCATATTTATATAGAGCGCCCTCGATTACCATGGATGACACCCATAACGAAAAATTCGCTTATTTTCGTAGCCGCCCTCTTTGATTTTGATTTCCTTTCATCGAAAGGAATCTTATTTCCCGCAAGTATCCGTTCGCGCTAGTGTCTTCCGCGCATGTGTAAAACGTTTAAAAGTCATAGATAAAAACGTAACCCTTCTTTTCTTTGCAGTCGGTTAAAATAATGAAGTAGAGCAGCCTGCATGACATAACATGAGCGTAACAGCATGATTGTGCGAGTGAGAAGTTCAGAAAACAATTGACGATATTCCGGAAAACAATTGACGATATCCCGACGTCCTTCTACCTCGATCGCTCGCTCGCGCTAAGGAAATATGGCAAACGTTTTTGTATATAAACTGTAATTTTATGGGTGTTTTGGTATGCTAATAATTTTTTTTATACGGTAATTTTAAAGTTTTTTTTTATTATGTTGTATCATTCAACAGTGTCCCTTCGATGAAATGGAATAATAACACCAATATATTGACAGAAACTACATATTTTTTGAGAGCAAAAACCGAGAAATTTGACGCCAACTTTGAAGACAAGGATATAAAGGACTTTTTTGGATCGATAGATTTTACGATTTGGCCTCGGTTACCTCGGACGGAGTGCGGAAACTTGGACTCGCGTCGGGCGCGAGAGACCTCTTTTCAACGCCAGATTTACGCAACAAGAGCGAGTTTTGTGAACTTTAAAAAAATACGTAGCTGTTATGCATATAACCAATGTTATGGTGCACTAAAAATAATTGCAATTCATTAATAACTTTAGTCAAGAAAACATTGTAAACCTGCGCGAATATTTCGACGGGTCAATGTAACCGGACTGGGGCCTTAATAAGAATTTAATAAATTATATAATATGTAATTCGAGTTCAGAAGATATGAACAACTCTTAGTAACAAATATAGCAGTGTTTGCAAAGGATACAAGGAGGAGATGAGCCGGTTGCAGTGCTGGTAGTTGTGCGTGAGCAGGCACAGCGACAGCAGCGACACCGGGCTGTGGCACCAGCACGGGTACAGCACCGCGAACAGCTGGTGCGTCGCCTGTACATACACAAGCTTCGATGTTGTTTACCCTGAGCTAGACTTTGCTTATAATGCGAAACCGCTACAAGTACATACTATACTCCATCAATGAGCTGAGCCCATTGCAGTCAACAGGTGAACAGAGGCCTCTCCCAGGCGGTGACCCAAAGCCTGGTACTCGGACTTACTCATTCTAACAGTCCCAGTACTCCCAGTCGCTTTAGAAGGACATTCTTCTACAGAGTTCTACATAAGCTGGTGCAACTTCACAGATCTGTTGGAATTGATCATAAAGTCATTGAATCATGAGAAAAAAAGGTTTACTACACATGATGAAAAAAACGACTGTGGGTAGTGGAATTGCTTGAAATAACGAAAGTCTATGGAGTTCTGCTAGCTAGCTAGAAATTAACTGTATAGTGTTAGTGCAGTTATAATGACAACTATCGTACTTATGAGCTCCTGTTCCACAAACGATAGTACCCCATACTCGTGTCCTGTTGTTTGCTCATTTCAAGAACTCATGGACTCTACTGAGGGTGCAAATCTTGGACTCAAATTCTGGGCTGACTCAACGAAGAAAGAGTTTTGTAGATGACGTGACCACAGCTAGGTCCCAATCTGACCAATGAGGAGGTCAAGCTATTAATAAAATATAAAAAAAAAGAAATTATAAAAACTAAAAACCCCCTTGCTTTTCAGTCAGTTTTTTGAGTTTTTATAATAATTACTTTCTTGAGCTTTTCGGTTTGATAATGTGAAAGACGATTTAACTTCTTGATTTTCTCACTTTAATAAAGCGTGTAAATAGACCCTTAACATAACCGAAAGGCACTTGTTCTCCCCGTCTTTGTGATCATTTTTTTGTTCTAGACCTAACTAAGTAACTAGAAGGTTCCCAGGTATCTGGGAACCTTCTAGTTACGGAGATATTGGGGATCAAAGTTCCAATTCTTTCACGATTTTTTTTATAATCCTTTTTTTTTAATGAAAGAATTTTACTTTACACACCTCCAAGACCCCCGTACTATTCAATCCATCCATCAGCACAAGGCTTTGAGTGCTTTTCATCGAGTCCTACCGTAAAACGTGATTTTTAACTCAAAAAAAAAGTCGATTCCCAGCAATAATTTTTGCGTAAAGTTACTTAATTTGATGTACAGAATGCTTGTTTGACAGCTATGTGAAGGGTCTGTTTACACCCTGTATAATAGGTATGTCATTTCGAATAACCAACTTTAACTCGTCAGAAATCGTAAATGGGCATTCGAAATGAAAAAAAATAATATGAGAACTTTATGATTTTGAAATACCTATTCAATGATACCCCACTTAAAAGTATGCCGTCTGATTGTCGTTATACGGTATTTTGATTACTGTCACACGTATTTAGTGACACTCGCAAGATTAAAATAAATCGATTGACGACAAAATCGACCATTAAAAAGTCGTTTCCCAGCAAGAACTTTTGCGTATTTGTCGCACAGAATGCTCGGTTGACGGCTTCGTGAAGGGTCCACTTACACCTGGTATAGGCTGATAAAGACATTACCCTCCGTAGTCGAGTATAACTGATATTACACTAACGACGGTCGGAGCTAGCTACGGTAGCGTCACTAGGGTCACATGTAGCAAAGAGTAGAAGCCGCACTGACGGGGTCGCGGAAGTTGCGCAGCTGCGTGCGCAGCTCGAACAGCTCGGCCGCCGTCAGCAGCATGGTGTTGAGCACATCCACCAGCGTGCCCACGAAGCGCACGTCGCGCTCGCGCAGCAGGATGCCGGCCAGCGCGCAGTACATGTGCTCCGCGTTCAGCAGCACGCACAGCTGTCTGCGGGACACCAATACCACTCATTATTACAGAAATAGCAGAAACCGAACCTAATTATTCGAACATAATTATTATGTTCGTTCGTGTAATGAACGAACATATATCTTCGTTCATTCATGTTTTGCCCGAAGGGTTAGGCAAAAGTCGCTTACAGAAAACTCAGAGTTTGCTAGTTATATTTAAGTCCCATGTGATAGGGGGTGCCTATTGCCAGCAACCGAGAAAGAATCCAGACTCCACGCCTCCACTGGGAAATTCCTGATAGCAAAACCACTAACACTTTATCCATTTGCTAATATCTACTAATAATTTATTCTAATAAATTTAATCAACTGATTCTAAGGCGTTATTATCCAATCGTTCAAATATGACAGAAATAGAAGTGTTTAAAAACGTTATCGTAAATTGCATTCAATTAGTTATAGGTAGACCAAGCGAATCTAACTGTCCAGAGTTTTAAGTACCGTAGCATGTTTCAGTGTAGTGAGACGATACAAACTTACCTAATAATAAATGCGCCTCTATCTTCTAACAGATTGTCATCAGCCGCCAGCAGCCGCAGCAGAGCTCGCAGGAACTTGTAGTAATACGGACTGGACTCCAGATCACCTGCAATGGAAAGGAAATTAGAACCTATTCAATTAGCAATATTGTACACCACCGACCCGCAGCAGGTCGTCCGAGCCGTCTGTCTGCCCACCACGCTCACTGGCAGCTTGTCTGTCAGACGTCGCTATACACACCAGGCGCTGCCTCCCTGGCGGGCTCGCACTCGCAGATCTCGGCGAGCACGGCCAGCGAGCGCCGCACAACGTCGTCCGAGCCGTCGGTCAGGCTGCCCACGACGCTCACGAACAGCTTGTCTGTCTGCTTGAACATCTGATACAACAACAAGCATCGATTTTTTTTCTTTCGAACTAGCATCGGTTTATTTATTCTAACAGTGAGCACGGCTTCAATTAAACGTTAGTAAGATAAAAGTCAATGCACACTTATCGAGTCCTGCAAGGATCACCAACGTCGCGTCGTCAACCATGCCTCCAACGTAAGCCCGTAACCGTTCGACCGTACCGACCGAGGATAGCAAACCTGATGTAGGGAATGCCGCGTTCGCTTGGCTCACGCGTGGTTGGTCAGTTCTAAGTCGAGATGTCGGGGTTGATTTGTCACGATCGAGTTGTCGGGGTCAAGTTTTCGGACGCGAGTGGTCGGGCTGTAGTTGTCGGGGCCGATGTCTTAAGACCGGTGAGTGGTGACTTTTGTTGACTGCGATGCCGTTACGATGCTTGTAAGTGTGCGTTGCAGTATATCAAAACAAAAACCGGCCAAGTGCGAATTAGACTCGCGCACCGAGGGTTCCGTAATAAGCTTGTAAGTATTTTGTTATTAAACTACATCTTTACGGTAAGACATTGCTACTTACCAAATTTCATGATTCTATGTCAACGGGAAGCACCCCATAGGTTTTGATTCCCTTGTGAAATCGCAAAATATGCGACCTAAACAGTCATATCTTTTGATCGTGTTGACTTACAACTTTGATTTTTTCACTGCTCTAAGGGGTAGCAGAGCTGTGTATTTGATATTAATTTCAACTTGATACCTCCACGCGTTCCTGATAAAAAGGCTCTTGACAGACCGACAACAAAGTGATTCGATTAGGGTTCCGGTTTTGCCGACTTAGGTACGGAACCCTAAAAATAAAATAACCATAGAAAGAACCCCTGAAAAGCTTGGGTTATGGCGATGCTGATCCCGGTCAGTGCTCATAACTGTGCGGCAACTTTAAGACGATATAAAACGTCCACCCTCCACCTCCACCACTCCCTAGAGTGCTGTAGTTGAGAACAAGTGGCGTAACAAGTCTGTTTGTGAAGTAGAATTACACGTATGGGATCACCTCATGGGGTAGCTTATTGTAGAGGTGGAGAATCCAGTCGAGCGCGGCCACCTTGGTGTGCACAGAGCTGTGGTGCAGCATCTGGGTCAGGATGGCCACCACGGCGTCCAGGTCCAGCCTCCCCTCCACGACCTCGCCCTCCCCGCCCGCGGCCCCCTCCGCCTCTCCCTCGAGACGCGGCGGGGAGGGGGTGGGAGACTGCTCTGACGTCACCAGCTTGGTGAGTTGGAAGTTCACGGTAGCAGCCGTCTCGCGTATGCCTAAATAGTCGCTAAGGACTTCTTGGATGTAATACGTGGGTATATTTTTTATTTACTTCGGATAAACTTTTAGTGAGGAAGACAGATTTTATTTGAGCTGAACGTCGCGCACCTATCCGTGTCGAACGACCCGCTTTTCAGTAAAATGCTGTAGGGTATACGGATTGCACCAGCGCGCGCGGATAGGTGCGGGACCATCCGAAAATGTACACCTTTAGGGAGGAATCGTCCTATTAGATGGCGATTGAGAACATGAGCTTCCTTGAGTGTAGGATACAGTGGCGGTACAGAGGCTCATCGTGAGAAAGGATACTCTTCCGCGGCTCGTCGGAGTAGGCCAGGCACGGCAGCACGGCACACAGCACGCCCGACGCGTACGGCAGCATGCTCACGCCCGCCAGCTCCACGAACTCCTTGATCCACGTTATTGCAGTCAACTGTGAGCGAATAACTACATACATAAATAAAATCATACCAATTGCTGTTACAAAGGTGTAGTACTAAAAGCAAAGTAATATAACTTGGTTCAGAAACGAAAACCCCGTTCTAAACGCATTCTAAAATAATTATTTTTCGGGGCGTATAATACTTCTATCAGTATTAGTAGTAGTAATAAGAGATGAGTACAGAAGGGGAAGTCTGACAGTGGCGCCGGTGACTGAAAAGTGGTGTGGTAGTCGGTTGTCTTTGTATGGGCATGTGATGCGGAGGAATGAGGAAAATACTGGGTTTTAAAAAAAGGTATCGTGGAAAATGTAGTAAATTTAAAAAAAAACATTTTCTTTTGTAGTAATAATTAAACATTTTATGCACATTTTGGCACTTTTTTGCATATTTCGGGCATTTATGATGCATTTTTGCATGCATATTTCGATAATTTAATGTTGCATATAATCCTATCTCTAATGATGATAATGCTTCAATCAGTTAGTACCACCGTGGCAGGAACCACGATTGCGTAGTTGAAACCACCGCGCTGTGTCGACCGGAGAGAGCTACTGCGCCTGATCTCTCCGCTAGTCGTGTGGGTTTACAAAGAGAGTGTGCACATGTGTAGTAGCCATGCGTAAACACACTGAGATTGGCCCCCATCACCGAAATTCCGTCAGGAGGACTGTTATCCGTTTCAGTCCTGCCTGATTTCGTCTAAGGGAACGATATAGCCACATGACTGACCTGCAACATTTCCTCCGGCGACTGTGCGTGCGTGATCAGAATGTTGATCATTGCCTGAAAGTCCACCCTCGACGGGTCCTTCTTTATACTCCTCAAGAACTCGTTCAGTTGAACGTCGCACCTGGAATTATTATCGATTAATTAAATAGCTTTTCAGTGGACCTGGAATTTGTAAAGTCATGGATATTATGGGTAAGCACATTAACTGTGGATGAACTGAAATTGTTCGTTATTTCAAGTAACAGTTTTCATTGTGCGACACGCGAGGTGCCAAAGTGACATAGGAAGTGTGCCAGTCTGCATGACAATGTTTCCCGAACTGTACAATGTTAAGAAGTTAGCCCATTTTAGCGTATCACGCTAAAACTGTTTAGGTAAACAAATCTTATCGTTTAGAAATCGAGATTGTAGAACAGGCTGTCTTACATCCTTCTAATCTCGGAGTTGGCATCATCCAGCATTTTGAAGAGTCCGTCGAGCAGCTCGGGCAGGTGCACGATGAGGTCGATGTCGGGCACGGCGTCCAGCACCGACACCCACGACACGATGAACTGCCGCGCGAACGCGTTGCGCGTGTAGATGCGCTCGCGCAGCATTGGGATGAACGCCGCCAGGTCGAATGTCTGGCTCTCCGTCACTATGTCCTAGAAAGAACGAGGATATCTACGTTAGTTTTATTCACAGCCGAACAGCGGGCTGCGAATAAAAGACGTTGACAGATATTGTACTGAAATATCTGCTATAGCTACACCTTTCAAAAATATGTTTCGCAGAGCACTAGACGACAAATCAATATCTTTGGTTTTCTTTGAGTTAAAAAAATATATATCATAAATGTAAGCAACATTACTTCTGAAGTTAACAGTAATAAGAATAAGAATAATTTTATTTGTGTAAAAACATTATATAGGTTTGTGAACTTACATGTTTCGCCATAAAATGGCATACAAATATTAGAACATCTTAAAAATAGAATTTTATCACAACAACAATTAGTGTAAAACATTAATATTATTATTAAATGAAAGAAAAATTAAACAAAAAAAAAAAACAACTTAAAGAACGCAGAAACCATAATATATCTATCGGATACTTTTTTATCAAGAAATTCTTTTACACTATAAAACAATTGTCGATAATCCATTTATGTAATTTGGATTTAAAATATTTTAAAGGGAGTTCTCTTAATTCTTTTGGTATGTTGTTAAAATTTTTTATTGCAGTGATTAATCAATTTTTTTGGCATAATGTGCTTTGATGTGAAGGTATTCGCAATCTTGTGGGATCTCGACGAGTGTATTTTGAACGCAGGTCACATGCTATAAAATTTTTTTACTGTTCCTTCACAAAAATACCAGCCTGCATTATGAAAAGACCTGTTAAGGTTAATAGTTTAAATTTTTTAAACAGTGGTCTTCAGGATGTTAATAGGCTGATACCACAAATTGCTCTTGGGCATTTTTTTTTAACAATAAACGCTTCACTTACATTTACAGTAGTTAAGTGACTTACTGTCTTTCTTTAGTAGATACTCCGGGAGGAATGCAAGCTAGATGTTTACAAGTATTGGTATGTAAAACATGAGACAGAACTTTAGATTTTATTAAACAATTAAAGAATAATAACTGTTAACTCAATGCGCGTGCGCCGTTTACTGCTGCTGTTTATGCATGTTTTTATCTTTGAACACGTCACAGTAAACACGATTAGGTACAGGTTCGTCTTGTGTTAATTTGATACGAATTTGTAATGAAATATAAAAATACTACTATTTCGTCACGTTGGGTCGGAAAATAATGGAAAACTAATTGTAAATCAGGCAAATAGTCATGATCATCATCTTCCTATTTTTATTTCCGCAACTTTTGTGGTCGGCGCCACATGTTTTGTTGGCAACACCCAACAGGCAAATATAGTCCATAAATGTTGACGTTTTTTTTACAACACTATTGTGTGAAGCGAGGAGCTGCTCGTTTGGTCTGGTGCTAAGGCGTTCGATGGAACTAGTCCGAGCATTATCTGATTCGAACATAGGTCATCGATGGCAAGGCATGTGAGCGAAATGTGGTGTAACGCGAATTCATGAAATAAGAAATAAGTTTATAAGACGAAGTTGAAAGTGGCGCCGGTGACTGAAAAGTTGTGTTAATCATGGAATAAGGAAAATGTTGTGAGGAAAGTTTTGAGCGTGATTGTGGATGGCTATAAGAGTTAGAGCAAGACCAAACGAACTATGGATGGACTGTGTGAAGGATGATATGGCTAGAAATGAGGTGACTGCTGAGATGACGAGTAATAGAGAAGTACCTTATGGAAGAAAAGGATATGCTGCGCCGACCACAATGAATTGGGTTAAGTTGCCATTACGAATTTTAACTTCTTTATATTATCGAGTTCAACGCGATTGGCTTAAAATAATTGTATTTTCAGTTGACCAAATAAAAAAGCGAAAATCTACATGTTTTAATTTAATGTTTTTAAATTTTTAATGTAGCTATGTATTATAATATGTATGTATGTGTATTGTTAAATACTACGCTGCAATAAAAATGGCTGCCTTCAATGAAACAAATATCTCCGAAAGGCCCTCTGCCCCTAAGCATACCCAAGGTGGGCAAGGCGGCGGCCCAAAAGAATGGAAGGGCGGCGAACGTGCCAGCGCCAGCCGCGAGACGGCCGCCACCGCCACCTCCCCCGCCCGCAGAGCCTTCCGTGGCCGAGACCGGGTGGCAGGTGGCCGGAGAGAGGGCGAGGGAGCAAAGGGCGTCCAAAAAGGCAAGGAAGCGGGAGCGAAAGCGCCGGCAAAAGGAGCGTGGCGTTGCGGCTAGGCTCAGCGCCCCAAAGACCGCGGCTGTAGTGATCACACTACAGCCGGACGCGGTCAAGAGGGGCGTGTCGTACCGCGACGTGCTCGCGAAGGTGCGGGAGGCGGTAGACCTCACGGAGCTCGGCATCGCCGGGGGCCTCCGTTACCGGGTCACTGCAACCGGGGCTCGGATGCTGGAGGTCCCCGGCGCGGCCAGTGGCCCTACCGCTGACGCTCTAGCCGAACGGCTCAGAGCGTCCTTAAACGCGGAGGAGGCCCGAGTCTCCAGACCCACCAAGCGCGCAGACGTGCGCATACTGGGTCTGGATGACTCCGTGACGGTCGAGGACGTGGTGGCCGCCGTTGCCAGGACTGGGGGGTGCCCTCCCGACCAGGTGAGGGCGCCCTGCGTCCTGACTTCGCGGGGCTGCAGACCATCACGGTCGGCTGCCCCGTGTCGGCGGCCAAAAAGATACAGGAGGGCCGAAGGCTCCTAGTTGGGTGGGTGTCTGCGCAGGTGAAAGTCCTGGAGCCCAGACCCCTGAGGTGCTTCCGCTGCCAAGTGGGCAACCATGCGGCATGCGATTGCACCTCGGAGGTGGACCGCAGCGATAGGTGCTTCCGCTGCGGTCAGCCCGGTCACAAGGCCGGCTCGTGCACTGCCCCGCCGCACTGCTTCGCATGTGCAGCGGCTGGAAAGCCGGCCGATCACCGGGCCGGGGGCAGGTCCTGCGCCCCACCCGCCAAAAACAGGCGCAGAGGTAGGCTCTCTGCCACCACCGTCACCGCCACTCCCGCCGCCGCCGCCGCCACTGCCGCCGCCGCCGCCGCCGTGGCTGTACCCCCGCGAGGGGCCCTGGAGGAGGCTGCAATGGACTCCGATTAATGGCCCCAATGCGCTTCCTCCAGGCGAATATCAACCACTGCGCCGCTGCTCAGGATCTCTTGCTCCAGAGCGTGGCGCAGTGGTTGATCAACGTTGCCGTGGTCGCCGAGCCGTACTTTGTCGTGCCCAGAAATGACTGGGTGGCGGACCTGGACGGTTCGGTGACCCTCATCTCGTCGGCCGCCGCCGGTACCCCGCCCCTTGATCTCGTCAAGAGAGGGCGCGGGATCGTCGCGGCACGGTTCGGGGAGATTGCCGTGGTAGGCGTTTATTTCTCCCCGAGCCGAACTCTCGCCGAGTTCCAGGACTCCTTATCGGAGCTGGGAGACGTCGTCGTCGATTTCGGTTCCCTCCCCGTGCTCGTCCTCGGGGACTTCAACGCCAAGAATGTGGCTTGGGGTTCCCGGTACACGGACCATATGCGGGGCAGGATGCTCGAAAACTGGGCCCTGGCGCAGGGCCTGGTAATCGAGAACCGGGGTTCCGTCCCCACGTGCGTGCGGTGGAATGGCGAGTCGGTGGTGGACGTTACGTTCGCCACCTCTGGCCTGTCGCCGCGCGTCACTGACTGGCGCGTTGTGGAGGAGGTGGAGACCTATTCCGATCACCGGTATATCCGGTTCGACGTCTCCGCCCAGACCCCAGACGCGCCGGTCCGACGGAACCCAAGTGGTCCGCGATGGGCGCTGAAGCAGCTGGACCGGGAGCTATTCCTGGAAGCCTCGATCGTGCAGGCCTGGGTGTCACCACCGGACAGGCCTGCCGACATCAACGACGAGGCGGAGTGGCTCCGGGAGGCCATGTCGGAGATCTGTGACGTGGCCATGCCCCGGGTCCGGCAAGGACGCGCCCGGCGTCAGCTGTACTGGTGGTCGCGCGAGCTAGCAGCGCTGCGCGAGGCGTGCGTTGCCGCGCGACGCCGGTACTCCAGGTTCCGCAGGCGCCGCACCCGACCTCCGGATGCGGTGACTGTAGAGGCGGAGCTGTACGAGGGCTACAGGGCAGCGAAGACCGTCCTCCGCGACGAGATCTGGCGGGCCAAGGAACTGGCCCGCAAGGAGATGCTGGGGACTCTGGACGGGGACCCATGGGGCCGTCCCTACAAATGGGTGCGAGAAAAGTTCCGGCCCTGGGCTCCCCCGTTGACGCAGAGTCTCCGGCCTCAGTTCGTGGAGGACGTGGTGAGCGCCCTGTTCCCATCGCGAGGGGAGCATACTCCCCCGCCCATGGCTCCGCCTTCGACGGTGCCTGGCGATGAAGCTGGCGCAAACGCGGACCACAGCGACGACGACGTCTACGACGCTCCAGAAGTGACCGAGGTAGACCTGAGAGTGGCGGTACAACGGCTCAAAGCCAAAAACACCGCCCCAGGACCCGACGGCCTGCCAGGGAAAGCCTGGGTTCTGGCCTCGGGGACTCTCGGGCCTCGACTGGGGGGGCTCTTTAGCGCGTGCTTGGAGAGGGGCCGGTTCCCGCTTCGTTGGAAGACGGGGAAACTGGTCCTCATCCAGAAGCCCGGGCGCCCTGCGGACTCTCCGTCCGCATTCCGGCCCATCGTGCTGCTCGACGAGGTGGGCAAGCTCTTTGAAAGAGTCATTGCAGACCGCCTCGTCGGGCACCTGAATCGGGTGGGTCCGGACCTTGCGGAGAGCCAGTTTGGCTTCCGCACGGGGCGCTCGACGGTGGACGCCATCATGCGCGTGAGAGCCCTCACGACGGGAGCTGCGGTATCCCGGGGTAGGGTCGTCTTGGCGGTGTCTTTGGACATCACCAATGCCTTTAACACCCTGCCCTGGAGTTGCATCAGGGAGGCACTCCGGTATCACCGGGTGCCGACCTGCCTCCGTCGCACAGTCGAGGACTACCTGACGGACAGAGCCGTCATCTACCCCGGTCACCAGGGAGAATGGAACCGGCGAGAGATGTCGTGCGGTGTTCCACAGGGATCGGTCTTGGGGCCGCTCCTGTGGAACATCGGTTACGACTGGGTGCTGCGCGGCGACCTCCCTGACGGCGTCGGCGTAATATGTTACGCCGACGACACGCTCGTCCTGGCGGAGGGAGAGTCCCACCAGGCGGCGGCTGACCTGGCGACGCAAGCGGTTGCGACAGTCGTTGCAAGGATCCGGCAGTTGGGACTCGAAGTGGCGCTGCACAAAACAGAGGCCATGTGTTTTCATGGCCGTCTGAACGCGCCACGGTCTGAGTCCCACATAACGGTGGGAGGGGTTCGCATCGGCGTCGGGAGAACGATGAAGTACCTGGGACTCGTCCTCGACAGCCGGTGGAACTTCAAGGAGCATTTCCTGCGTTTGGCCCCAAAGCTGAACCGGGCAGCAGCCGCCCTCAGGCGACTCCTGCCCAATCTCAGCGGGCCAAACGCCTCCTGCCGGAGGCTGTACGCCTCCTGCCGGAGGCTGTACGCCGGTGTCGTGCGGTCCATGGCCCTCTACGGGGCCCCCGTGTGGGCCCTGAGCATTCGGACGCGACCACTGAAGCTGGTCGCATGCCAGAGGGTCATGGCTATCCGGATGATCCGAGGATACCGTACGATCGCTGGCGAATCGGCCAACCTCCTTGCCAGATTGCTGCCCTGGGATCTGGAGGCGACTGCCCTCCAGCGCCTCTATGAGTGGCGCGTGGAGGCGCAGCGCCGGGGCGAATCCCTGCTACCTCGACAAGTCGAGGCGCGGCGGGAAGAGCTCCGGCGCGATCTCAGGGCAGTATGGAGGGAACGACTGTCGCAACCGAGGTCCGGGCACGCCGCAATCGCGGCGGTAAGAACCCTCTTTGAGGAGTGGCTGGATAGGCGTCACGGCGTCCTGACCTACCGCGTGACGCAGGTCCTCACCGGACACGGAAGTTTCGGGAGGTACCTGTGTCATATGGGGAAGGAGGAAACGCCTGGGTGTCACCACTGCGAGGACCGCCCGGAGGACACGGTGGAGCATACGGTGCAGGACTGCTCCGCTTGGGCAGAGCACCGCCGTGTCCTCACGGCGGCGATAGGCGGAGCCCTCTCGCGCCCGGCATTGGTCGAGGCCATGCTGCGGGGCGAGACGGAGTGGGAAGCGGTCGCCTCCTTCTGCGAAGCAGTCATGCTCGCGAAGGAGGAGGCGGGCCGCGTGAGGGAGAGGACAGCGTCCTCCCTCCACACCAGCCGCAGTGGTAGACGCCCACGGCGCCGGACGTCGGCAGACGATCTCCGGCCATCGTAGGCGCGGGCATGCGGGCGGCGAGTAATGGGCGACTCGCTGTCCGACCATGGACCATGCCCGGGTCGACGGCGCGTTGTGTTCCACGCGCGCCTCAAAGAGTGTCAGCATAATGACGGGGCCCCCCTCTAGAGGGCCAAAGCCTGCCGGGGTCGCGGGACTCATAGAATTACCGTGACCCTGGAACATAAAGGGCTACTGAAGGACTCCGTGGATTTTAGTCAGTACAAGTCTGACAGTCCCTCCCGCTCTGCCCTGGGTGGGAGGACTCATTTGATGATTTTACCACGTTAAAAAAAAAAAAAAAAAAAAAAAAGCATACCCAAGGTGAAAGATCGACCGACACTTTTTCGTGTTTTTCTTTCAATATTTCGCGGGTTTTTTTACATCATCTCATGGTTTTCGACTAGAGTAACAATATCTTTCCCGAAGTTTTCCATCCGAGCTACCATTTTGGAAATACAGGGTGGAAGGGACACCGATGCGAAAACGGTTACCACGTATTCAGTACATCATTCTGAGCCCAAAAAAACAGCTGTTTCCTACAAAAGTGCAACACCTACAGCTACACGGTCAAAATGTATGGAGCAGCTGATTTTTTTTTAATTATAGATGACAATTTCTGTGTGGGGGGCTCAGAATGATGTACTGAATACGTGGTTTTATAGAGCGATTTATATAAAATAGAAACAAAAAAAAGACCCACAATTCGGAAACGGTGCGTCGGAGGACCATGCGTCTACTAACCTAAATGGTTTCTAGGGTCTAGGTCACCCCGATACTGCAATAAAATTGGGAAATAACAAGTAACCGAAAAAAAATACTAAACTTTTATTAAGTCCGAAATTTTTTCTAAGTCTTCGCTCCATAGCGCCCTAAGGCTAGACTCCAACCGTCGCTTGTGAAAAGTGCTTGCCATGTTGGGGAACTGGGTTACCTTGACGAGTCTGTCGAGGAGCTCGGCGCCCTGCTTGACCTGCTGCTCGGGGTCGGCGGCCAGGCGCGCGAGCGCGTCGAACACGAGCGGGAAGTGCGGCAGCGCGTCGCCGCGCGCGATCTTCAGCACGTTGAACAGCGCCTCGGCCGCCTGGTAGCGCACGCGCGACTCGCCCTCGCTAAAGCACGCCACGATCGGGTGCACCAGCTCCGGCAGGTAGTCGATGCAGCCCTGCAAGGGGGCAATCAGTTGTATGAATCAGTTATGTGATGAGAAACGTTTATAGGTTTTCGTAATTGTCTTCATTTTAAAAGAGAACAAGACATACTTCTTATAAAATTGTCAATTCCTTATTTTGACATTTTAACGTCAATTTATTCATGACTTAAATGTTTCCACCATCTAAATTCATGCTAATGTGTAGAAACACACCAAAATTGTAATTGTTTCTTTACTAAAACTCAACCCCAGGTGTTGAGAAGCACAGCCATCTAGGAATAGTATGTTAATCATTAATAAGAAATAGGTAGATTTTAATCATTGAATTTAAATTGTAGAGTATAGTAGAATCATGTTGCGCATAGAAATTTAGTTTTGGACGGTCGCCCCTGTATTAAATTGTATTAGTTTAAATAGGTAAAGAGATAACTTTAAAGTTAAAATTGGTAAAACATACAAAGAAATGTATGTTTGTGTTGAAAATAGTGGATGTGGATTGGAGGAAGCGAGAGGGCGTTAATACGCGCTACCCCCAGGCACTCCACCTCAAAGATATAAATATGGTCAGTTTTCGCACCACCGTCGCGCTAACACTACCTCCGCTGTAATTATTGTTTGTCATAATCGTGTAATTGTGAAAGTGAATATACGCTTCTGTTATTATTCAAGAATATTAGTGTGTTATTTCGTCCACCCTGCACCTGTATTTCCTACACCAGGGGAGAAGTGAGGCAGCTTAAAATGTAATCTGGCAATAAATCTGCCCCCATGTTATATTGTGTCAGGTTATGTATATATAAAATGTATATATGAATCGACTATGCCAAGGCTTTTGACTGTATCAGCTGGAAGAAATTGTTTAGCGTCATGAGAGAGATGGTAATACCGGAACACTTGACTTTCCTTGTACAAAACCTGTATCTGGAAGGAAAATCGAAGATACGAATAGAAGACACAGAGTCAGGCCCTTTCCAGACCAACCGTGGAGTAAAGCAGGGATGTATACTCTCGCCCCAACTGTTCAACCTCATGGGCGAACATATCATGAGAAGAGTATTGGAGGGTTGGTATGGAGGCATACGGGTTGGAGGACACCTCATTAATAATCTACGCTTTGCAGATAATACCACTATCATAGGGGCAAATGAAAAAGAACTCGCTGAGCTTCTGCAAAGAGTGCAAACAGTGAGTGTGGAATATGGACTCCATATCAACCGAGCTAAGACTAAGCTGATGTTTGTGGATCGTGCCGGTGCATTACAGCGGACTGGAGAACTATTCGACCTGGATACCGTACCGAAATTTGTCTACCTTGGTTCCATGGTAATTGCAGATGGCGATTGTGAAGTAGAGGTAGTAAGAAGAGCCCAGATCGCAAAGTCAGCGGTAAAGCGATTAGAGAAGATTTGGAGGAACAGAGGAATCAGCAAAAGTACTAAAGTAAAGTTAATGCGGACCCTGATCTTCTCTATCTTTTTGTATGCTTCTGAAACCTGGACACTGAAAGCACGCATTCGTAACAGAATTGATGCGTTCGAAATGTGGTGCTGGCGCAAAATGTTAGGCATTCCCTGGACAGCGCGTCGCACAAACGCCTCGATTCTGAACGAATTGAAAGTTAGATCGCGCCTATCGACCATCTGCATGAAACGACTCCTACAGTACTTCGGACACGTGGCAAGGAGGGAGCCTGATAGCTTGGAGAAGCTTATTGTGGCTGGTAACGTGGAAGGAAAAAGGGGCCGTGGAAGATCACCAACCCGATGGACAGATGTGGTAAAGGAAGTCTGTAGTGGGAATTTCCAGGCATCTGTCCGCATGGCCGAAAACCGTCAAGCATGGAGAGCGTTGGTGGAAAAAGTAACGACCTCATGTGGGCACGACCCTCAGTCATGAGGAAGCGAGGAAGAAGAAGAATATATGAATGTAATTCTATGTGGTGATTTCAACATTAATATTTTAAAACAAGATAAATTATCTCTTGAATTTACTAGTTTCCTATTGAAGTACAATCTATGTCTACAAATAAATCAACCAACTAGATTACAAAGCAATACGTGTATTGATAATTTTGCACATAATATTCCACGAAACTGTACTCATAGTGTCCTTGATCTACATATGTCAAATCACACCGCACAAACGCTAAAGCTTCCAGTAAAAAAGACATGTTTAATCAAAAGTTGGAATATAAAAGTGCGTGACTATAGTACTGAAAACTTGATGAAATTCAAAGACTTTTTGAAATCAATTTCTTTTTTTGATGTCTACCTAACTAAAGACCCTAACGTAGCATACAACAACTTTTTAGAACCTGGTAAATTTTTCGGTACCGTAGACCGAGGAGAGGAAGGCTGGTAAACTTATACTTGAAATTTTGCGGACGCCGAGACCACCCAAGCGAATGAGAAGTGTGGCTTGCTGCCAAGCTCGGTCGTCCAGAGCCACATTAAGAATTGAAGTTAGAGTGTTCCTAATAATTTGGTCTACTTTTTCTAAAAGCTGCGGATGCTTCTAAAGATGAGTGGAGCGAAGACTATACGTGAATTTTGGTCCAAAACAACAGTATCGAATAAGTGTGAAAGCCGAATGAATGTTAATTTTGAAAAGTCGCTCCGAAACATCATTAAAATTTTGAATTTTTTGTTCAATGAACGACGGAAAAGATTCGTCAAATATTGGTGATCCTAGGAGGTGAAGAGAATTTTTTCCGGTAATTTTGATATTTGGTGCTAAAGAGTTAAATTTAGAAATGGTCTGTCAGTGGTTTCAGGAAGGTAAATTTCGCACTTCAAAAGGTTAAGGTCTAAGCCAATGGAACTGAATTTTTCTTTTAAAAAAGTTAAATCTTTTAGGACTGTATCCACATCACCTCCCAGGGTTCCATCATCCAAATACCATACGTTGAATTTAGAATTTAGCTGCCGAATAATTGGATTAATTGCTAAACTAAAAATGACTGGTCCAAGAGGGTCACCCTGTTGGCATCCAACGGCTGATTCCAAAAGGTTGTCTTTATAGAGTAATTTTGATGGGTTCCTGTAGCAATGGTAAAGAAAACTGTAAATTTTGGGTATTTCTTTTTGAACCTCTGTCAACAAGGTGCCCTGTTTACGGAGTCGAAAGCATTTTTAATGTCAACATTGTCAACCTTAAGGATGACCTCACCCTTATCACTATCAAGGTATGTGGATAGTGCGTGCACCGCAGCCTCACAGCCCCCTTTGGACCCGAAACCTAGCTGAAGGGGCTGGAATTTGCTGGCCAGTGTTTCACTGTAAAAGCCGCAGCAAATTTTGGCTGCGATACGACGGTAAGTTGACCCTACGGCAGTGGGACGAATGCCGCCATCCTTCTTGCGCAGGGCACAAAGATTGGCCCCGTACAAAATATCGATGACGGCATCGTTCACATTGCCGGAGAGCATGAGATTGATAAGGGCTTTCAGCTCCTTCAAGAGGGACTCACCAGCTACCCCGGCGCCTGAACAAATTAGATCCTTAAGGTGTTGCGGAGTCAGGCCGTCGAGGCCGCCGGCGGAGCCACTTCGAAAGGAGATGCACATACTTGCTGAGTTAGGTCTCGGGCGGCGAGGCGGATACAACGGAAAGATTTGTTTGTTCGTTCGTTCGTTCGTTTGTTTGTTTGTTTGTTTATGTACACACAAAATACTTAATAAGACATTACATTAAGATAGAAGAGCACAAAGGTACTGCTTATTTCATTAGAAATCTCTTCCAGCAGACCTGCGAGAGGAAAGTAGGATTAGAAATGTAGACACAGTGTGTAGAAAAGACAAAACAGGAAAATTGAAATTGGAACTTGAAACAAAGTTATACCTATATAAAATAAACATACATACAAATATACACATATAAAATAAATACTAGTCCTGTAAATATATACCTATAATATATATGTGAGTTCCACAAACGAACTGCGTGTACAGAGAAGGAGTTAGAATAGAATTCAGTTTTATGGGATGGGAAATTAAGATGATGCCTGAGGTGGGATCTACACAGAGCATCAGAAGGACGGGTAAACGACAAACGATCTCGCAAGTAGCTGGGATATGCAGGGTTATAAAGAATGTTGTAGAGGAGACATAGTATTCGAGTGTTCCTGCGAAGACGGATAGGAAGCCACTTGAGTTCCTTGCGGAAGTGAGAAACATGGTCATACTTCCTCAGGCCAAACACAAAACGAATGCAGACGCTCCAGCTTATTCAACAGCTCCTCAGTGGCATCCAAATAGCAGGCATCAGCGTAATCAATGATCGGCCGAATCAGAGTTTGAGCTAGGTAAATTTTGGTTTTAAAAGGCAAAAAGCTCTGGAAGGATTTAAGCGAGTGGAAAGAAAAGTGCACCTTACGACTACCCTCATTCACCTGAGCTCGCCAAGAAAGATTGCTGTCTAATAAGACACCAAGGTCCTTAGCTGTTTCAGCATAGGCAATGGTTGAGCAGCCCAGAGATAATGGAGTCAAAGATAACAAGTCAAGTGCAGTGCGATAGTATCTGCTGCCTATGATCATGGCCTGGCCCGGCATGCCCAAGATTAAAAGGATTTAGGAAAGATCATTCAATAAATATGGCAATATATGACTTTCTCAATGGTATCATAGCTAACATGAATCAAAGAGTCCCGATGAGCAATATACATGGATATGACCAAGGCATTTGACTTGGTCAACCATGATATACTGCTGAGCAAATTAAATGCGTATGGGATAAGGGGAAATGTTTTATCACTAATAAATTCATACTTAAAAAATAGAACACAACATACTGAAATATGTCGAATTTGTAAATTAAATAAAACTGTTATAAAATACATATTTATCTAAAGAACGAAAAATATCTTATGGAGTGCCCCAAGGCAGTGTGCTAGGGCCTTTATTATTTCTTATATATAAATGACTTTCTTCAGAATATACCCTATCCAATGACATTGTTTTCCGACGACAGTATTATCATAGTTAAACTTGACAAAAATAATAAATACTTTGAAGCTGACATAATCAATGCATTACAACAAGCCGTTAACTGGTTGGAGCGTAACAACTTGATTATGAACTTAAAGAAAACAAAAATTATAAACTATACTACGCTACGGTGTCATGTTTTGGGGTAACTCCTGCAATAGGGACATGGTGTTCAAATCGCAAAGAAGATGCATTCGAGCTATTACCGGTCTAAAAATAACTGAAAGCTGCAAACCTTATTTTATATTGTTAAAAATAATGACTTTACCTTGCTTGTACATATTTGAGACTGCTTTCTTTGTTAAAAAGAACATGCATCTATTCAGAAAAGCATCTGAACATCGCTATAAAATGATTAGACAAGAATATAGACATGAATTATGCGTTCGACCATCAAAGACCGCCTTGATGCACAAAACATCTATTATTGGAAAAATTTTATTATAGTATTGACGAATTCCTTAATGATAAATTGTAAGAATTGACATTGATATTTATTTAATTTTGACATTGTACTATTATCTTTATTTCATTCATTATTTATAAGTGTACCTACTCAATTGTTAATGTTTTATTTGCTATTTTCTGTTTTGAGTTGTGTTGTGTTTTGTTGCAATTATTTTATTTTAAAATGTTGATTATATATAATTAGTAATTATGTGAAAGAGTGTACACCTTTAAGGTAAATTTTTGAGGAACTAATTATTTATTATTAAGATCTCATGTAAAATGTAACAAAAATCACACCAATAAATAAATTAGAGTTAGAATTTAATAGTACCCATTTGAAAAGGTTTAAATAGTGTTCTTAAACAATGAACTACTAAAATAATTACAAATTCAACAATCTGAACTGCAATGAAATAGATTGCATGATATGATTGATAAGTGGAACCGAAGCAAGATAATATTTTCCTTCAACACTAACCTTCCCCAAACCCACAGCCACCGAGGACAGTCCCATGAGTGCTCCATTCTTCACGTTAGGGTTGGTGGAGGACATCAGATCCTGACCCAGCACACGGATCAGCCTCTTGATTTGACTTGTGTTCTTCGCATCGCTGAAGTCTTTTACCATCCTGCCATTAAAAGGATTTAATACTACCGATAATGGCAGGTATTTTTAGAATATGTGTTGGACTATTGGCACTTCAGTATGAATAGAATAGTAAAAAATGGGTGACAATGTTTTATCGTAGTTATAGAAATTGATGAGTGAGGTGGAGGCTAACACCAGTGCACTATGGTATCATTGTTTGACCATCACCAAGGTCTACCCCTCGCATTCAGCAGAGAACGTCTATCTATAAATGGGCGGTTTGATTGTAGGAAATGGCACTCACTTCTCAATCTCGACGCCAGCAAATTTCCTCTTGTCATATATCTTATCGCAAAGCCCGCGAACGCAGGCTATGCTCAACGGTGCGTAGTCTCTTTCAGACATCTTTATTTTTCACCTTATGTTACAACTTTAAAGACGGAAAAACACAAATACATCAATGGGATCAATGAAATGAAACCAAGTTGAATTTAATCAGAAATGAAAATCACCGCCTCCTTCCAAGGAATTCTATCGAATATCCTTGTCTTACTCTAAATAAAAAATAGGGAAACAATATCAAGAATGCACCAAATCCGACCAAATACCATTTTGTTGTTCGTACTTTCGATCAGCTGCTTGCTTATGTCAGTTTCACGTACACTTTTACGTGCGGAAATAAATACAGTTTAAATGGCAGTGTTGCATCTTAAAAAATAAACAAAGAACATTTGTACTTTGTGCTATAAAGTACAAGCTAATTACATGGTTCTGAAGTAATGACATAGTTCAAAATCGTATTGTTCAACAAAACAAAATACCAATTGCCGTCCTGCAAAATCCTCCCCAAATTGGTTAAATATCTCCAAAGTTTCATTTCTGAACGACTTTTTCTAAAGTGATACCACCCGTCGTATAAAATTATCCCAGACATTTTTAAAAACTTTTCAATATTCAAAAACCTCAGAATGAAGTTGCGTTGAAATCTCTCTTGCATATTCAATTCATGTAAAACGTCGTTTTTATTGCATTTTTTTATTAAAACTAACGTTATTATGAACTACTTGCAGTGTATTAGTCAATCAGTGAGTTCTATGATATTATTGCGTATATCGCAATGAAGGTAAGAAAAAATACCTTTCGGGATCGTTAAGGGTTTTTTACAACCATTGACCTTAAAAAAGTAAGAGTATAGGGTGTAAAATAAGCGTAATACCTATTAGGTGGACATTCAAAATATCAAAATGGACAACATTCTCAAGGGACATGCATAGACTGAAAAAAATATCTGGATTTCCCGTATCGCAACGGCTGACACAATTAGTATAAAGAGTCAATTTTTTTCTCAACTGATATCCTGAGGGAAATTTTCGTGTTTGAAGGTCTTTGACGGTTATGTTTCAGTTTTGGCTGAAAATCCTGTTTCAGTAGACACTAATTTTTAACTAAACTCGGGTAAACGACACTACATCAAAATGGCAACCCAGTTTATCTGCCGTAGTGCGCTTGACGAGTCGTGTATACTGTCGTGTCTTACTATTTTGATAAAACTGCGTTATAAAACAATCCAATGTCATTTCATTCTAAATTGTGGTATAGTATAGGTGTTTTTTTGCCGCGCTAGAGTACATTTGTGTGTCCGTCATGCCTGTGACTCTCGTAGACAGGTTGCCCTTGCCGAATCTCAAGGTTTACACCGCGGGAAGTGTTTCGCTGCTTTCGATCGCTGTTTATTACGCGCTGAGTGTGACTAGTGACCCGAACTGGCGCGGGAACGCGACGCTGGCCCGGCAGGACGCCATGGAGCCGGGAGAGGGGGAGCGCCTGCTGCCGGCGCCGGCGCCCAACGGCACCAGGAATGTGAGCGAGCAGTTCGTGGATGTCATGACGTTCATGATGCAGGAGCCGCTCTGCATGTGGGTGAGTCTGCCTGCGGCCCGCCACACACACACCTGGCAGTCTCTTTGCTACAATTTAGCCAGTTGATGTCGATTTTCAGTGTTTTCAAACTCAGAGGAAAATAATCTCTTATCAATATTTTTTTGATAAACAACACAAAATCCCATTTTTCGTCGCGATTCGTATCATGTTATTGTGTTTGGTAACCTGAAGTGTGCCAAACATAAGGAAGCAAATATTGCCTAAACTCTAGTTTGTTACATATCATAAAAATAAAGAGCATTGCAGGCTAATCTACTCTGAATATATAAACATACCCACAGTAGGTATTTATTTCTACATTAACATATGTCAAGCATACTTTATATGGAGGACATTTAAGACATTCTGTTGATATACTTGTTATATCCAGTATGTAACAAACACATTTACTCAAAAAAAAGTAACATAGGGGTTCACTCAGTCAGTTTTGGGAATGTGAGCCAGGCTACTCAGCCACAGCTCCAGAGAGTCATCTTTATCCCCATTTAATTACATTTGGGTGAATTGTTATAATATTATGATGCATAAAATTAATAAAACATAATATTTCTGAAAGTAAACATTAGGTACAATAATGCAGAATTAAAAAATATATTTTTATGAAATAAATAATCAGAAAATTTAAAGAACAAGTTTATTGTGAGAATTTTCATTAGATTTCATTTGACTCCTTATTGAAAATATATTGTGTTTTTACCTTCCATATATAATAGAGGGATAATTTTAGATATAAGATATTGTATTAAATTCACAATCCTAATCACCGGTAGACCAGCCCCCGTAGCATGACCACTGTAGACAAGGATTTCTTTGACGGAAGAATCAACAAAATGACAGATAGTGCAAAGAAATCTGTCATTGTGTCGACACAATCTGTCATTTTGTTGATTCTTCCGTCAAAGAAATCCTTGTCTGTGGTGGTCATGCTACGGGGGCAGTAGCTTAATTGAGCATTAATTAACTAAGCCGTAAAGAATATTGCTAAGTTGGATCATTATTAATAAACACTTATCTTATCCAATTGATTTAATGGTTTTGAAATTAAGTATCTTGTCTTGAGCAGGAAAATAATTAACAAATACGTACACAGTATTCTAGTATACAAAAAGTTTAGGTTTAATGATAATAATAAATGTACAGAAAATAAACATCACACGGGTCTGATGTTTATTGTCTGTACAGGGTTAGTCATGACAAGTGTACCCTATAGTGCACCCACATTTTGCCAGTTATGTTCAAGTCCACTGTCCAATGTAATAGGGGGCGAACCTATTGCCATTAACCAGGCACAAATCGAGACTTCGATGCTACCGAGATATTTCTGAGTGCCTGGCCTGAGAATTAAACCCAGGCCCACAGGCTCACAAGTATTGCTTGCAACCATAGACCAACAGTTCTAAAAAATATTTATACAGCTTTACTTCTACAATAATTGCAGCCAACTTTCAGCAGTTACTCAAAGGAATAACTTGAATTCCGAAAATTATTGCTGCATGTTTAAACCCCATGAAATGTTATATTATGTTATCTTTACTGCTAACTATTATATCATTCAATGATAAATGATAACATAATCAAATCAACAATGGAATGAATACCAAAGGCTATTCAAAGAAATATAAAAAAAAAATATTAAAGAAATATTATTATTTAAAAGAATATTTCGTGATGCGCGTCTAAATCATCTCGCCACCGTTTTCGGGGCCGGCCTCGGCGGCGCTGACCATCTGGTTCGAGGTGGCGCAGGAGAAGAGTACATGGAAGGATAAAAAAAAAAAAACTATTAATTTAATTAAAAAACAAACTAGGTACATAGAAGTTCTTACACAATGAATTTTTATTACATCATGTTTTCTGCTGATGATCACTAGCATTTCTAGGTTGCTCTAGGTGCACGCCTTACCAAACAATATGAGAAATAATATAAATGGTTGTTTACAGTAGCTAGATGCCTAGTCAACAAAGTAGTCCTACAGTTTTGCAGCAAGAGCTGCACTGTCTTGAGTTTGAAGCTGATACAGTATTTGAAAGCCTTCTTGCGGAAGTCAAGACCATGCTGTCACAAGTGTCGCGCCGCTTAGCAGTGTCAGGGTACAGCGACTGCAGGTAATAGCTAGCCAAAAGTACAAACTCAGTCTTTTCCTCAAAGTGGATAACAAAGCGCAGGCCACACCGCCAGCTGGCGGGCGGGCGAGCGGGGCGAACGAGGCATCGTTTCACTTGTTTTCATACTTTGGTTCACACCGCGAACTACCGAAAGAGCCGAACGATGTATGAAAAGAGCATCGCCCGCCTCGCCCGCTCGCTCGTTAGCTGGCGGTGTGGCTTGCGCTCAAGAGTGTTTAAGTAATCTTGCTTGTACGCACAATACATTTTCAGTGTTTTCAG
This sequence comes from Noctua comes, assembly GCA_963082995.1. Taxonomy (NCBI): domain Eukaryota; kingdom Metazoa; phylum Arthropoda; class Insecta; order Lepidoptera; family Noctuidae; genus Noctua; species Noctua comes. The sequence goes on from OY720282.1 coordinate 652,974, forward strand.
CATTCTGTCAGGTCGTGTCTTCATCACTCTCCACACATTAGCATAAACAGTGTAAGACCAAAATACACGCTACTTTGTGTGGTAAGATTAACATCTACTGAACCTCTTAGTAGAAGGCTATCTGGACAAAGTGTCTATACCAAGTAACACAGAAGACGGCAAATTATATTTTTTTCCTTTTGAATGCTGTTAGAAAAGTAATAATAAATTAGGCCAAAGCTCTCAACTCTGAGAACAACATCATTTAATCAAATTGACTTTTGGGGATTGCATCGCCGCCGTTGCAATACGACAAGTTGAGATAAGGCATCAGCTAAGCCGGGATTGTAGGTTCGAGTCCCTCCAAAAGGGGTTCAAAAACCCTTTGTACCTATATATTGACTGCAGTATTCACGATGCCACCGTTATCGTCTGTCTCATGATGATTCCCACACACTCACAGCTATCAGGATTCCTTCCTCGTATGGTGCCAATGGTCTTTCGTACAAGATATTATTGCAAAACATTTTCCTTGTGATGTCCAGTAATGTAACATACTCATGATGCAAATTTCTCCAGATTTTTATCACTCCATACTAGTCTGTACCCAAGGCACTAATCTGCTAGGCCACATAAAGCACTAAATTGTTAAGTTACAAATTTTTGGATTTGGAAAACGTGAAATAACTTTCAAAGAACTTTCACCTTAGTGGTCTCTTCAATACTTTTTCAGAGTTCCTTCTCAGCAGCCTATCATCACACCATTATCATAAAAGCCCTGAGCGGTACTATACAGAAAATTAGAAATACAGTTTAATGGTTAGCTTGAATGGTTTTGTTGAGTTCATCAACTCTAGACATCGGTGGGTCTGGCCGCGTCATAAGCCTGTTGTGTTAATATTGTGATATGTAGTAAGACGGCAGCTCGTCGTTAACTACACAATGTCTTTTGTCACTATCAGGGTTTCTCTCGGAGTCAATAGCCTCCGATGGAGCGTTCATAGCACTTACATTTTGTTTGGAAGATGCTGATGATGCAGATCTAATATGACTCCGTAAAGAGCTGAATAAGTCCGTCACCCTCTCGGGTCTATTCCACTCAAGATTTCATACACGAATTTATAAAACAACGACCACAAATCTCTTGGCTGTACACATTTTTACAACTTACGTAATAGCTTTGACTAGTGACTGGAATAAATAAAGTTTTTTTTGTTAAATATGCGCATCGCATCCTCTTCAATATGTTAGCCTGGTGTAGAAATCACTAGTGATCTGAGCTTACTGGCGATTTACCGGTGTTACGTAATGTTTATAGATTGTTGTTATTTGTTTATACTAAGATCGTACTAGTGGGCGGAACCAAGCCGCGGGGACAGGAGATTGGTACAAAAAAAAATAGACCTGCTTCTCTGATCTTTCTCTTGTGCCTTTCTTCCCAGTTGTTCTTCCCAGATGTTAGTAATAGTAACACCCTTTTTAAACTAGGCTTATCTTTGACATCTGTACCTGGTCTGTCAGGCTGGTTCTCTGTTCTATTCTATCGGGGGATCTCTTGCCAAGAATCCGGGACGCTTAAGTGCATTTTGTAAAAAAGCATCCCACCAAAAACATTCTGTAAAAAACTAGCCAAGTCTTATGGAGCTGCTTGTTTATCTCTAAAAAGTAATGAAATCTAGACAAAGTCGTGTCAAGTCTAAGGTTCCTTACTGCGATTTCTTTATTATTATAGTTAATGTTGTATGACTTGGCCGTTGAAGGGTACACAAGGGAAGTCAGTCTGTACTGGATATAATTTTTTATACTGTTTAAATAGTTGTAATAGTGTTTAATAGTTTAAAATACGCAGCTTTATCAAGCCTACAATTTACTGGTTATTGAATCAACGTTTTCCAAGTGGCAATTTTCCATCGTCAATGGGTAGTTGTTCTGGCGACAGATTGGTGCAATGGTGTCATGGAGCACCTGGTTTTGTACCCTTGTGAACCCTTCAACGGCCAAGTCACACAACATTAACTATAATAATAAAGAAATCGCAGTAAGGAACCTTAGACTTGACACGACTTTGTCTAGATTTCATTACTTTTTAGAGATAAACAAGCAGCTCCATAAGACTTGGCTAGTTTTTTACAGAATATTTTTGGTGGGATTTCACTTCTTTTTGTAGAAACGTGGGCATATTGATTTATTTGATGTTTTTGGCCGTTGAAGGGTACACAAGGGTACAAAACCAGGTGCTCCATGACACCATTGCACCAATCTGTCACCAGAACCGCTACCCATTGACGATGGAAAATTGCCACTTGGAAAAGATATCCCATGATCTGAAAAAAATAATTAAAGACCCCTTGATAGACCCCTCTATGCGTCTTTATGCAGGTTGTTTTTATCCAGATATCCTTGATATTAAAGATATTGCATAAAGATATCTCTAATACAGCTAAGACCAGCTGAGGGTTCTTATGTATAGGCGAGCCTGAAACAAACAGTATAAAAAAATATTAAAGACCCCTTGATAGACCCCTTGATGCGTCTTTATGCAGGTTGTTTTTATCCAGATATCCTTGATGGGATCCTGCCGTTTTGCCGAAAAGATTTTGACAAATTTTCACTACCCAAACAAATTTTAGCAACCTTTTTTTATACCATTGCAATATTTCGAATGATTTTAGTAGGTACGCATATTTTTATTTGGTCAAATTTTTACTTGGCAAAATATTACCAAGTATAATGTCATTATGGCATTTGGTCTTTAATCAAATGATTTATTTCAGCAAACAATCTTCAGACAATAAACGTTTGGTGAAATGGTTTGTTAAGACAAAAAAATATTAAGGCAAAAATCTTATTTTTGCCTTAATATTTTTTTGTCTACTAAAAGGCAAAAATCTTATTTTTGGGTAACCTACTAAAAGGCAAAAATCTTATTTTTGCCTTTTAGTAGGTTACCCGGAGCTCAACTATTTAGATTAGGCTAATTTCTTCTTTAAACAAAATGGGTAGGTTAGGTTAGGTTAAAACTGTGACCTCCTACGCACGAGCCGAGCGTGCGTAACGAGCGGCGCCGCGGCAGCGGCCGGCGAGTGCCAGAAACGACTTGCATTAATAGAAAACAAGATATTGTTTTTAGTAGGTTACACGGAACTCAACTATTTAGATTAGGTTAATTTCTTCTTTAAAAAAAATGGTTATTATTATATGTATATTTGGCTTATTTGATGTTGCGTAAAAAGTGTTATTCCAACTGAAATATTTGACTAAATAAAAAATGTTAATAGTACTAGTTGGTAAACAAGTTATAGTTTAAACGTTCACTTCCCAATCATTAGGTTTGCGTTACAATTTTTTGTGAATAGATTTTTTGCTAAGTAATAATTTGGCAAATGAAATTATGCGAAAATTTTTTTGGGAAGTGAAAATTTGTCAAATTCCTTTCGGTCAAACAAGGGACCCATCCTTGATATTAGAGATATTCCATAAAGATATCTCTAATACAGCTGAGACCAGCTGAGGGTTCTTCATCAGATACTTCAGACCTTCGATTTTTAACATCAAATGAAGCGGCCCACCGAGTTGAATATTTTTTGTAAAGGCGGTATGTCGATCTCTAATAGTTTGGTTGGGCTCTTGTGTTTTCTAATCAGGGTTCACCAGGTACTCCAGATCTTCGATTATCCTAGTTTTTATAGTTTTCCCTTTATGTGGCCACTAAACCCTAACTCTGTACCAAATTTCAGCTCTCTGAGTTTATGGGAAGTACTAGTTCTATTTTGATGATCATGAGTGAGTGAGTGTCATAAATGCGAAACTTTGCTTTCGCTTAACTTCGGAACTAAATGACCTACAGACTTGAAATTTTGGATTTTAAGTATGTGATTATAGCTTACTGGATGATGAAAATTTCTGCGTTCTGGTCTTACCCAGAGGTTCTCAAATAGGGGCCTGAAAATGTGGCGAAATTGTTCCAGTAAAGGATGGTACGGCAGTGTTTGCTTCGCGCTCGACTTGGCGGGGGCACTGCCGTGCCCCCCGATTTCTCAACAATCGTTATTTCGCACCGCGACGCGTATCTGCGAGCGCGCTGAGCTTCCAAAGCCCGAGATTTGTTTGTCAAGTCTAAAGTTCTCGGCTTTACAGTGAAAGTCTATATTCAGGTTCTGAACCAAACAGCCTTATACTGCTTCTTATTAAAGCACTAAAAATAATGAACTTTTCGCTATAAATAAACAAGTTTAAAATATTAACAAGTATTCTTAATTATGATGCATGCCATGTTCGGTGTCGTGATCGTGAGTCTTCGACAAAAAAACAACTCAAGGATGAGGGAGCATTGTCTTCGTCTTGTTTGAACTTGAACGCTACTATGGGATTAAAAATAAACTCGTGTGACATTCAGGGCACAAATTATCGTTGCACTGGGTCCCCAATGCCTCCCGTCTCCACTTAGTAATTCTAATTTGTTATGCTTGGACGTTGGCGCGACACTCAAATATTTACAAATTGTAAAACAAAACAATAACGGCAGTCTGTAAGTGACAGTAGTAAGTACTATAAAGTCCACCAACTCCGTCATCCCACACAACTTGGCAAGGGCAACTGTGAGGCGGGCTCAGTAGTGTCAGCACTATTTGTAGCATTTTAAAATCCAAGATCTTATTTTTAAGAACCTAACCTAATTCAATATTTAGAATACGATGATGATTATTATCAGCTTACACGATCACGAATATCTTTGCAAATCAGTTTGTTCTTCATTCTGCACAATTAACTCTGAGAAACAACTGAGAAATTATAAAATTGACTGTACAACGCCATTGTGCCCAAAAGTGGAAAACTGAAAACCAATATTTTCATCATAATCGGGGGACCTGTAAAAACTATTCCAAGGAACCGTCCCCTTTTACATTTTTGGGCACAATGGCGTTTTAATTGCACAGTAAATATTATAATCTATTTAATACCCACCTTGTGGCCATTCAACACTAAAATCTGTTTTTAATTGTTTAGTTCACTTTTTTAATTCACTTTTTGATATGGCAGGCGTGTTTTTTAATTATTTGTTTTTTATTTTATACCTTTTAGTGATAAAACAATATTTTTTTCTATGGGTTATTGAATACTAGTGTTATATTTATTTAATTTCTTTTGTTATTAGTGAACGAATGCATATTGAATACTACTGTTACATATTTTTCTTATTACTAAGCTAGCTCTAGACGATGATAGTATACGTAGTCACATTTTCATGAAAAAAAAACAAATATTTCCGTTTTTTTCATGAACCATGGCTCCCTTTTTTTGGGCAGTCGTGTAACAAGCCCACACGCACTATACTTAATACCTACCTAGTCATTCATTACGAATATGACATACACACGTGTAAGTTAATTAAAATACAAGGAACAGGAAGGCTTAGACTTCTCCAACAGGTTACTGACATTCAGAATGCGATAAAAATTGTGTGTAAATAGCAGAAATGATTGTTGTCTGCTAAAAACGAGAGCGTTCCTAAAGGTCACATCTTCGGCCCGGAGCTAATTATGTTGACATTTGCGGACCCTTCCGGATCTCACCAGTTTTGTTTATACATACATATACAGGGTGTAAGGGTAAACACCGTTATCCTTGAAACCAGTGGTTTGGTTTCATTAATAGAACGTAAAACCAATGAAAAAAACAACCTTTTTTTTTTTGAAGAAAATCCACTGTTTCCCACAAGATCGTTTCACCCTAAAGCGCGCGCAAAACAGCTGACGGCTGGGCGGCGCCGGCGGCGAGCACACGCGGTTATACCTACACACGCTGCACGCCGCAGACGCAACGAACGAGTGAGTCATGACCTCAGTCAGCTGTCGCGCTAGCAAGCGAGCGCACGTCCGTAACTCGTATCGCCGCGCGCCGCCGCCGCCGGCGCCGCACAGTGGGTCGAAACGATGATTTTAGTGACTTAGGGACCAACTTCGTTTTTTTAATTTTTTCTTTATGCGGATGGATAGAGCTCATTAATCTAAAAATAATATTGCCTTGACGTTTTTTCCTAAACTTTATACTTTGGGTAGAAAAATGTGTTTTGTTATTTTTTTGTATGGAGCGGATCAAATTAAATTAAATTCCTGCTAAGTAGCGTGTGATCCCGCTTTGACACTTTATTTTTCTTATACCTTGTCTAGTCTACTATCATTTGATACCATGAACATGTGCATAAGTTTGCAACTCTGCCAAATAAATGGATCATAAAAATTGAAAAAATACATAGAATAAAAAGCTTCAAATTTTATTTTCGTAAGTTCTTTTAAGTTAAATTTGATATGGATTAGTAAGTAAAAGCACATAGTAATACACATATTTACTTAACAGCTAACAACAATACATTTAAAAGGTCTCTAATGGAATTAGTTTAGTACATTATTTAAAAATATGGATCTATGAATTTCAGTTTGTTTAATGACTTTAATTAGTGTATAAAATGTTCTTTTAAGTTAAATTTATTCTAGGTCTTAGACTTGTGATCTTTGGATCAGAAGACAAAAGAAGTTTGTGTAAAATATCCTCATTTGTCGCCGTTCTACTTACCTTTCTAGAATGATTCTCTCTATATTTCCGGATATTTTTATTGCGAGCATCCGCTGCCTCTTCCGACAGTTTACCTATAGGTATGGCACCAAAGTGCTTAATTATATCCCTTCCATGTACCAACAATTTATGTATACTGGAAGGCACATAATACCAGGGATATAAGCAAACATACAATTCTGCAGTATCTCTACAAAATTCGGAAAACTTAGAAAGGTCCACGCGCTCTCCAGATGCAACAGTCTGAAGAATCATGTGAAACCTATCCCTGTTATGCGGGCTGTTGTTTCTGCATCCCTGAAAAATGTTCTGGCAGTATTGCCATCATTGGTTGTGCCTACTCCTTGCTTGACTATGTCGATAAGTAAACTGCATTCCTTCTTAAACGCTTGCTGTATAGCGCTCTTTCTCAGTGACATTTTTTCTTTGTCATCGCCCGCCCTGAAACTCCATTTTTTGAAGTCCAAACAATAAGATAGAAACAAAAAAAATGTCACTTAAAAAATAATCTCACAGGAAACTACTTAACATGAAAAAAATTATGAAGTAATAAAATTATAATTACCGAAATGAAGTATGCACTCCATGCATCTTATCCAGGCATGTAAAGATGACATTCCATACTGGAATATTTCTTCGTTATTTTCTTTTTGAGCAAGTGACTCTAAATTGTTCATCTCTGACGGTTTTGCTTGCAAATATCACAGACAGCTGAAGATGTGTCTGACAGATATGACGTTATTTTGCCTTCTATCATCATCATGTGCAATTGATGGCTGAAGTCTTTCCATTTCTTGTGTTATGCTAGCTTTTATAGTTGCCACTGTTGACTGCGTTTCTTTAGTAAATTTGAACATTATCGGACGGCAATAGAAAGTTGATGAGGGTCGGTCGTTTTCCCAAACAATTGTTCCATCACATCGTTGAAGCCTTATAGGAACTAGACTGGCCATGAAAATAGTTGAATCATCAAACTCTGTTTCAGTATTTTGTTTATAATTACTTTGACTTGAGGCTCCATCAAAGCCCCATTTGCTTATAAGCAGTAACTCTGTTGCCGAGTCCATATCCAAAGCAATCACATCCAAAAGCCCAGATACCGTCAAGTTGAGTAATGCTTGCAGTTTAATAGCAGCTCCATCTTCAGTTATAATTATGTCTTCTTTCCCTGGATAACATTTTGACTTCATTTTCACTTGCTGTTTCTCTTAGACTTATATACTGCCACTTGTTAATTTAAGTGAAACTAATAAAGACAGTGCCTCATCGGGTGAACTACTCTTCGTTTTACTTGCACTTAAACACTCCTTAACTTTTTCTAGATCTTCGGGGTGATTTAGCAAATAGTTCATTATTTTTCCTACATCCTCATTTCCAGTGTTTCTTAAACTAGCAATTGTAGTAGCTTTCAGTTCATCCGGGGATAACGAAAGCGATTGGTTAATGTGTTCAACGCGTCTTCGTTGTTGCCTGGAGCCCAATTCTTCGAAAGGTTTTCGAGGTGTAAATGTAGATGTTGAAGCTTCTGTAGTAGATGGTGGTGGTGGTAGATTTTCAACATCTTCAGTATTACAAATCTCGAGCCTTTCCTGTTCAGTATTCACAGCTCAGTAGTATTGTTGTTAGTTGTTAAGTAATTATTTGTATTACTACGTGCTTTTACTTACTAATCCATATCAAATTTCACTTAAAAGAACTTACGAAAATAAAATTTGAAGCTTTTTATTCTATGTATTTTTTCAATTTTTACGATCCATTTATTTGGCAGAGTTGCAAACTTATGCATATGTTCATGGTATCAAATGATAGTAGACTAGACAAGGTATAAGAAAAATAAAGTGTCAAAGCGGGATCACACGCTACTTAGCAGGAATTTAATTTAATTTGATCCGCTCCATACAAAAAAATAACAAAACACATTTTTCTACCCAAAGTATTAAGTTAAGGAAAAAACGTCAAGGCAATATTATTTTTAGATTAATGAGCTCTATCCATCCGCATAAAGAAAAAATTAAAAAAACAAAGTTGGTCCCTAAGTCACTAAAATCAACGACTTTTTTTTTTTTTTTTTTTTTTTTTTTTTTTTTTTTTTTTTTTTCGACCCACTGTGCGCCGCCTCTCGGTGCCGCTTGGTTCTCGCGCGTAAATTTAGTGTACCTACTGAGATGTCTTACACAAACGAACAGTGGACCGAAATGGTTCGGCTTTACGCCATCGCGGGTGATAACCTGAACGAGGCTCGTAGGCTGTATTCAAATGGATTGGTCGTGGAGGGCTAGTGGCGTGGCCACCGCGTTCGCCAGATCTTACCCCTCTGGACGATTATCTTTGGGGGTAAATGAAGCGCCGGGTGTATGCCACTGAATTCGGTAATACGTCGGAACTCAAAAGACGGATTCGTAGGGCGTTTAGAGACATAAGAAATGACACTATTGTGCTTTCTCGAGTGCGAAACAACCTAAGAAAACGTGCGGAGGCGTGTGTAGCCGTAAGTGGATCTCATTTCGAACAGTTGTTAAGATTAATGTAGGTATTAGTAGTGTAGTTAGTGTAGATATTCAATGATTCAATCAGTGTAATCGTTGATTTTTAACTGTACATAAAATTGTGATGAACTTTTTAAATACGCCAAAAATACCTACCCAATTGTATGGATTATTTTTTCATTTTCTTAATTTGTCAAATTAAATTTACAATTAGACTCGACACGCAACACCTTAGCAAGGTATTTTTGCCTGTCTTATGCCAGGAAAAGTATGAAGGAAAAGTTCCATCACAGTTACAGGTTATGAACACGAGTATTGTGTAGGTAATAGACGAGCGGCGCGCGGCCATTACGTCACGCGGGCGCATAGGTACCATGAATTCGCGGCCGGTCTGGGATAATTTATTTTAAAGGTTTTTTTAAGTAAATTACTTATTCTGTTTTTTTAACTCGGTCCTATATTTTTTTATTTATGTCAACTACCCATGGTTTGAGTGACAACGGTGTTTACCCTTACATGCTGTATATTATATTCTACTTATGTCGGGACGTCCAGTATATAAGAATTTCACTGCATCTCGCTTAGATATAGTTTATTTCGTATAATTTTTTGGTCACAACAAGTTAGCATAGTATATGTAGAAACAAGAAGTTTTAATAACAGGGTTGTTTATCTTTTGTTATTATAATATTTTTCTATTTCTAGTAAACTCGTACCCTGTACAATGTTGTTACAATAATAATTATTGTATTTTTAAAATACATAAAATACATGCTTCTATTCGATTATGTCGATAAAATATTTAGTCGCCTTCGCCTCGTTCTACTTCCTGTATTGACAACTGTTCACATGTGCGAGGAATCCTAACAGTAATATTATACCGGACCGTACGTAAAGTAGCTAATGCTTTGACTTGAGAGATTTTTATTGAGACCTGTGCATCGTCACAAGATGCAGAATTACCGAGAGACCACCTACCACCACCTAAAACCATGGGGTAGCAAGCTGTCTTTGCTTCTTTTGATTTCCTTTCAAATGCGCCAAGTGCGTAAATACTCAATCAGCTCCTTGGTCCCTCCGACCGCATTACTAATCAGATAGCGTACCGTTCGTCCCACTAACCCACACTGGTAGCGTTGTAAAAAAAAAAAGATACAACCAAACACAAATGAGTAAGTAATTACGATTTATGTTTATGCAAAAATACAGATATTGTAGGTAGATTACCAACTGATGAGCAACGAGTTGACTTTTGTACTGTCGAAACTTCCTATATCCCTTACGAAAAAAAAGAGCTGTCCATCGCACCACAAAGGGAACTGTTATAATAAAGCCATAAACCTCGTTATCAGCGACTTAATAATATAACGTTGATGCCGGAACCATTCAATAAACATTCGCTGTGACGCTTGATAAGTGGTGCTAAATGTCCCCTCGATGTTATCGATGTTGTTTTCCTGAGATATTAAACTATAATGAACATAAGTAACGTAAAGCCAAGCGAACTATGTCTGCTGTGAAGATAAAAGCTGGCCGTACAACTGGCACCTTTATCGTCCCACTGCAGGGTAAAGGCCTTCCCCTTCTCCACACACAATTCTGTCTTGTGCTAGTGCCGACCGACCAGTCTTGTCTTGGTAGGAGTCAAGCTGGTCCACCATTTCGCCTTGGTCTGCTGCGATGCCGTCTGGCGTCTAAAGGGACCCACTCAATGGTCCTTTTAGCACATTCCTCATCTGACATGCGGATGACGTATCCGGTCCAATCCCACATAAGTTTAGCGGCTTTCTGGCAGTTCGAAATACGATCCCAATGATAAAGTGCCAATTTATCAAGTCAATAACCAGTTTTATATTTTTTATTGAACACGCAGTTATTTTGTATTACTCATACCGGTACCACTTCTACGCATAGTAATTGTTTATTTACTACAACATTCTTTCTTTTATATGTAAGATAACGATAACGAGGATATAGCGGCTAGTAGCAACATGCTTGAACCAAGTGCTGCAAATGCTGATACAGAAGCAAATCAAAAATATATTTTTCAGATGTTCTCCATACCATAGTGGCATTGTCTAGCGACTGACTGTTTACGTGGAGTCACGTTTACACCTAACGTGCTGGAGAATTAATGTAAATGTACAAGCTTGCGATGAACCACTATCGTCTCTCAAATTGTATCTCGTCCAAATCAAATTAAAACTAACAAGACATGAAAGGACCTCAATACAGAAGTATCGACAATCCCCGGGGTCCGATAATGAGCAACACGCTTAAGCCGCGTTTATCAACAGGTGTTCAAACAGCGAGGCTCGCACTGATTGTCTTCACAGAGATGTGATGGCCGATCTCAAGGTTAGCCAAACAATCTGATGGCAAAGAACTGACCACTAAACCGAGCTAAATCGATGCTTTTTATTGTCTTGTTTACCCCGACATTCAAATTGGCAGAATTCAAGTTTGCAAGCTCTATAGTTAATATAAAGATATGATCGATTGAGGTCGAGTGTTAAGAGATCCACGATTTTGACGAAAAATATTTACTTAGCTTAGCATTGATGTTTAAAGTTCACATAAATAATCTGTTAGTGAATTAGTATGAAATAAAAAAACTAAAATATGGTTTGAATCAAAATACTCTAATTCCGTTATATCTCAGTCCACAACATTCTTCACTATCATAAACTGTAATAACATCGCACAACTAGAAAATCGTCTGATTTTCGGGGCACAGTTTATAAATGCGTTGTTTACAAAAATACGCCAGCGATGTTTCTACAAGCTGTGCCAAAGCTATCGACTTGTTTGTTTAGAGGTCGGCAAACGTCACCACTACGTAACGCACTATTGTGCTCTCTATTACTGTATAAACAATAACAATTATAATTTGCTTGACCTAAATAATAAGACGCCAGACAAAGACAGACATACAGATAGACAGCCATAAAGAGAAGCGCAAGCCAGGGGATAATGATGTTAGTGAAATCCTTCTTTGTCAGTCTGAAGTGAATACTATAAAGATGATGACTCTTATTGATGACTTCAAGTCGAGCTGACGCTCGCCATGCCAATCTCAGTCAGCGTACGAAGGAGCCGCCATTATAATATCAGTTCTATTAAGCAGAAAACAAGTAGACCCACTACGGCAGGAACGCCGAGAATGTTCAAATCAACAATTAACTTGCTTTAAGACCACATCACGATCTGCACCATGGCAAGCGTGCGCACTTGATAGTATCGTCTACTTTTTATGCAATTTACCAGCACTAGTGAATCAAAGAATATAAAACAACAAAGTATAAGTATTAGAAGTGCTTACTGAAAAAATACGCTGAGAATGTACTATTGAAAAGCTGTATAGTTAGAAAAATTGGAACAATGACCGCACACGACTTGAGAGACATTAAAACTATCTATTCAGTAAAATCCGTTAGCAATACATAACTGTCTAACATAATGTGAAAAAGTAGTAAACGTTCTAAATTATGAGCATTACGCAGGGTCAGGGGCCAAATATGAGGTTTTACGGCTTAGTAGTAATCTCAAGAGAGATTTTACTCCGAGCCCATATAGAAATAGTAACAGAAGATCGGGGATTGCACCCAGTTGATTGATTGCAAGTACTATACTTAACATTAATTAATGGAGAAACTTAAGAAAGGCTTGAGGCTTGAATCACGAGGCTTACTGGTAGAGAAATAACGTTAATTTGACGCAACGGTCGGTGTTTTGTGCACGAGGAAAACTATCTATTTCCTTACGAGTCACAAGTCTGAGCAGAAACATTTTAGGTGAATGTCCTTTACTTGTAATGGATTGATAACCTGAAAGACAAAGTATTTTGTTTTAAACAGAAATAATAAGATAATATTTAGATAAATGCCAAAAATATCAGTTGGCGATAAAAAAGAATTGAATTATAGTTGAAAAACAAAAACATTATCCAAACGACCTAGATAACTGAAACTTGATTAATACCAGTAGGTATGCATGTTATCAAAACATTGAAGAGTCTGTGCAAATGTGTGTCAAAGATCTCTCGGTCAGGATACAAGCGTTTTGGTTTAGAGTACAGGTCCACCTTGCGGGGTTCAGCGTTACCTTGCCGACGACCTAGCGCCGTACTATTAACATAATTATAGCTTCTCATTGCTTACTTAAGTGTTAAACTTTAATCTCGGTAATCATCTTCATTGGAACAATGACTTGTGTGGAAGAGAAACTAACGTTATTGAACTGTGACGTCATCACTCTCTTCACAGTCGCCTCGCGTTTCTATGAACAGATACTTTCCTATAATGTCCTCGGAAGTGAAAATAAATTTGTGCTCGTTTCGCCGTCACTCACTATCATTCGTTTCAGAGAAGACCGACAGATGAATGAGCTGCCTCTTATGTCAACTGTGATGGATTTTTGACACACGTTACGTTATTAAAAATTCATGGTCCTTTTGTATAGTCGTCGAGGCTACGGCTACTTTTGTGGTAGCTTTGTTATAAGACTGCTGCTACGCTACTAAATACATTCTAATACCATGATGAGTTTAATGTGTGAATAAAACAGACATTTGTAAAAATATCAATTTTGCTTTTCGAATATGTATTGTAATCATGTTCACGTATTGCATAGTAATTTACTTATATTCGTAAGGTACTTACGTAATAGTAATTGCTTAGAAAGTATTAGACGCAATTGAAAGACTTCGCAAAGAAAGCCCTCCCTCCATTACGTAGATAAAGCTTACGAGGAGAGGCGGAAGGAAATTACGATACAAATTCCCGCGTTAATAAGAGCTTCTTAGCACCAGAACTAGCCAGTTCAACTACCGGAATAATGTGGTCTAGTTTTATCATAAGTTATGTACCAGAGTCGATCACCCCAGTTTGAAAGGTGTGTACCTTTCAAATTGGGGTGATCGACTTATTAATCAAATGAATTGGTTGCCTATCCACTATAGAAGAACACCACGTCGTCGTCTAAAGCCACTTTCTTACTCAAAAGCCTAAATACTAATGAGTATTTAGGGTTTTGATTTTGACATGACATTACTTCATTAGAAGCCTTGTCACGGTTATTGCTATTATCGTTCATACGTTATTAAAATATTACAACAACTATAATAATATATCGTAAAGTTCCCGCCTTGTTTCTGACAGCAAGGCTACCGTCTGCTGCAAATTAGTGTACCATTGCGAATTGAGTGTGCCAGTGCTATACATCCTCGTATGTGCACCATTTATGGAAATTGACTTGTATGAAGATATACGTTATGAGTTTATGACCTCATCGCCAGACCTACAATGATGTTATTAGAGCGTTTATAAACCTTATAGACTTATTTTACTTTGCCGATTTTCACAATTTTGTAAAGATTTGGCAAATTAATGATGCAAGGAAACAATTGAGTGCATCATCACTTCTAGTGTTAACTCGCCACTAGCAGACACTAACTAAAGACTAGCAGGTAAAGTAAACATTTTACAAATGAAAGTAACAGCTTAAAACCCTGGGAAAATTCAACGATCGGGAACAATATAAAAATAACGTTAGTAATTGGTGCAGTTGATAGTATTCCCACGCAGCTGGACACCAGTTATGGAGAGCCACGTCAACCACAACATAGTGTGATGGGCACAAGTCATGCCTACTGGCGAATATTACCGAACCTCGATGTAACAGCTCCATTCCGTTGACTCATCGTTCACGTGGCTCGCTTCACGTACCTATGTACTGCACAGTTCGAGGAGTCGTTGACCGCGCTCATTAGCAAGCTGCGGTTAGTTCATACAGCAACGTTACAATTACTATGTTAATTTAGACCTAAAAAACCTATAAATAATGTATTTATAGGTTTTTTTGTACATCAATGTTAAGTCCAATGATCCCAAATTCACGAAGTAGAAATGAAAGTGGTTAGTTAGATAAGCTAGTGGTATTGTAATGCGCGAGATGTGTTTTCTAATAAATTCCGGCAGTTTAATGAGATGTTGGACCCGGTCCTCGTTACAACTGCTATACCCTGAGAAATCACTAGAATTCGCGCCCCAAAAGACGCAATGATAATCACGTTCAAATTAGAAAGTCATCTTTGCCCTCAAGTTGCACAAGTAACCAGTAAGGTTTTGCTTTTGTTGGGAACACTAATGTGCTTGTGCGAACTTTTCAGCTCTTGTGTAACGCATCAGTGCTAAAAAATATGTCATGATAATTGGGGGACAAATTCATCTGAAAAAATCTGTCATCCATTAGAATTGCAAATTCAAACAATAAATGTTTAGGATCAATATTTGGACAACGCAATAACATCATCTTAAAAATGTTTATCAATGTGTGCATATTTGAGGACGGTGAAGTAGGTATGTTGCTAGTGTTGCTACCAGACTAAAGGAAAACATTGACATTTTCTCGTTAATTCCAACCTGACCTTCTTTGTGATCTTCGCACTGTTTGAGTACTTATTATTTTCATCGAGCAAAGAGCGAGCAACGCTGTTGTAATGTCTAGACTGTTCCCGCATAATAATTCAATACTAATTGTAAAATCGGTACTACTATGAATGAACAAAAACACCTCATCTCAGACAAGTGTTATTTGCGTTCTGAGGCCATGGATAGGTCAGTGTCAAATGTATTTTTACAACTTTTCTGGTGCGGAATGTCGACCGAATTAGCCCTTCAAATCGTTCTTGAAATAGTCAACACTCAGGATGTTTTAGTAATACTGGTATTACCAACATAATTAGTAGTAGATCATACTTTCTACGCTCTTCGTCAGCAACAGTTGTCACGAAATAATACTAGAATGGTCTCAGACTATTCAGAGACTAGACTAGACTTTGAGTCTATTAACTGCTAAGAAAGCTATTTAAATAAAAAATTGTAGAAGAAGAATAATTACTGTCTGACAATGCCAACTTTAAAGTACTGTCCTTTGGAAACCACAGTGACTAAGTATTCACTGTCCTTGAAGCATACTGAAACTTGAAACTCGCCACAATTAATATGTAAAGTGATCAAGTTATAAGTATTGAATAGTGGTTTACTAAGAAAACCAAGTAAAGGTCAGCCACCACAAACTTGTTGGCGTCTTGTTATTGATACATTAATCTTCCTTTATCTACCGGTCTGTATTCTTAGTACCTACCTACCTATGCGTATACTCCATTCGATCAAAAACATTTTTATACACATTGTTCGTGTCTGACGCACCGCAACCAAATTGCTGAGGTTTGAATGTAAACAGAGCTGAATTATTAATGGGGTGTTGGTTCCTCAGCCACACTGTCCTACTTACTATATCTTGACTTCCATTCCAGTTAGCCTTTTTTTTTTTTTTTTTTTTTTAACGTGTTAAAGTCATCAAATGAGTCCTCCCACCCAGGGCAGAGCGGGAGGGACTGTCAGACTTGTACTGACTAAAATCCACGGTGTCCTTCAGTAGCCCTTTATGTTCCAGGGTCACGGTAATTCTATGAGTCCCGCGACCCCGGCAGGCTTTGGCCCTCTAGAGGGGGGCCCCGTCATTATGCTGACACTCTTTGAGGCGCGCGTGGAACACAACGCGCCGTCGACCCGGGCATGGTCCATGGTCGGACATCGAGTCGCCCATTACTCGCCGCCCGCATGCCCGCGCCTACGGTGGCCGGAGATCGTCTGCCGACGTCCGGCGCCGTGGGTGTCTACCACTGCGGCTGGTGTGGAGGGAGGACGCTGTCCTCTCCCTCACGCGGCCCGCCTCCTCCTTCGCGAGCATGACTGCTTCGCAGAAGGAGGCGACCGCTTCCCACTCCGTCTCGCCCCGCAGCATGGCCTCGACCAATGCCGGGCGCGAGAGGTCTCCGCCTATCGCCGCCGTGAGGACACGGCGGTGCTCTGCCCAAGCGGGGCAGTCCTGCACCGTATGCTCCACCGTGTCCTCCGGGCGGTCCTCGCAGTGGTGACACCCAGGCGTTTCCTCCTTCCCCATATGACACAGGTACCTCCCGAAACTTCCGTGTCCGGTGAGGACCTGCGTCACGCGGTAGGTCAGGACGCCGTGACGCCTATCCAGCCACTCCTCAAAGAGGGGTCTTACCGCCGCGATTGCGGCGTGCCCGATCCAGTTAGCCTTTACCGAAGTTGTGACTGACAGATGAGGAAAGGATTAGGACCAAAAATCGCATAAGGACTAAGAGTTCTTAATGGCAAAACACAAGTATCATTTTCATTTGGACCAAATACCCTATTTGTAGAGCAGTTGCGGCGCGGCGGCCCCGACTTACGAACAGTAAGTCGTGGGTTCGAACCCAGGCAGGCGCATTACTTTGTGTAATTTATTTCATCTCTACTGCTTTCTAAAACGGTGAAGGAAAACATCACCAAAAATTCGAAGACATGTGACATCTACCAACCCGAACTGGGCCCGTGTGGTGGATTATAGCCCATTACCTCTCATAGAGAGGAGGCTCGTGTCCCAGCAGTGGGAACATTATAGGTTGATAATGCTATGCACCCCATATCACACTATAACTGTCGTACAGTAAATTTACCTAGTATTTGCCAAATTTGATAAGAAGACTACCAACAAGCAAGCAAGATATGCGTCGAGACTGTGCAATACCACCAAGCAAAAGATCAAGCTTTTCATTATATAGGGTTTTTAATAAGGGCGGGTAGATGTTGAAATGAAATAAAACAAGCTGTTTGTGAGGTATTAACAAAATTCCTTTTTTATTGGAAGAGCGCACATGTGCCATTAAGAGTGGAATATGACATCGTTCAAATGCCCGCCTCGGCTTCTTACAATGGCACGGATCCGAGTTGTCCAATTTTCAATGACTCTTCTGCATAGATCCGGGTGTGCACGGCGAGAAATCGACTGCCTCGGGTTCTGCTGTACACTTTCACGAACCGCGACGATGTTCTCGGCCGATATTGCGTTCCTCGTACGTACGGGTGTTGGCTGATTGTTTACATAACCGGTCGTCTCTAATTTGGCCACCAAACGTTGAAGAGTCGACTGTGAAGGGACACCACGTCTACCGTAAAATGGGCGCAATGCGCGCAATTGCACTAACGAACATTAATTTTGATAATAAAGTTTTATCATTTGAACGTACAGTGCAATCATGTAACTTGCCATGGTGATTTGTCATAAGTAACTGCATACTTAATAAACAAAAGATTTGATAGATGTCACCAAAACAAATGGCCGCCACGGGCCGCCAAAACCTACCCGCGCCGATTGAAAAACCTGTAGATGTGGAATAAGAATGATTCTGTTATTTCTGATTAAGTGTACTTTTTATTCTTTCGAAAGCTGTCCGGTTAAGGACGATTGCGGTCAAATTAAACGCAGTTGTTGAAAATAAAACGATTTTCTTGCCATTGAAAATAAAGCGCAGTTACCCACTGAATTTGTGGTTTAGTTTCATAATGATAATACCCAATCAATTCTGGTTTGATTTTGTTTGTATACTGACTGTGGTTTCAATTACCGGAGTTATTATTTGCTAACGACCGCCATAGACGTACTGTGGACAGAAAGCCAGGGTCTCAACGGTTTCCAGCTGTTTTAGTTGCAAGGTTTCTGGTTAGTGTGACTTAGTTTCTCTGAAGTTTGCTTTTTGTCTTTCGGGGTTAAAACTCCAACCAGCTATGAAACAACAACTCAGAGCTCTCTCATTAAAAGTCTTCAGTTTTCTCAGCCATATCTTACGATACCAATTAATAGCGAATCGCAATAAACCGTTCGCATACTACCTATACAACTTTTGTCAACGTTTTTGTTATATAAATAAGTTGAGACACATTTTTCGATTTCAGATTACATTGCGCCAATTTTATTTGCCTTTCCGTTCGATTATTTTAAAAAACAGGTCGTCTCAACTCATTTTACTTGCTATTTTAATTTAATGAATTTATTTTACGCTGCGGCACAAATACTGCTCCTAAATTACCGTAACTGTTTGAGATAACAGTTTTCATTTCATTTATTCTAATATGTGCCTGAGCAGAGAAAAAAAGGCCATATATAGAGAAGGAAAACATTTTACGGTCCAGCTTCCTTCCATATTTTTGACCTACAGGCTACGGCATGCACCCTTTTGTTCCGGTTCATTCTCAGCTACAAAGAGCACTTTGTTCGGTTACAAAGAGTCGACTTACCAAAGGGGTCTGAAAGACTTTTTAGGTCGGCTCCACAGAACTATTCTATAAACACTTTAAGCAAAGGGTACCTAAGAAGCTTTCAGTTGCGTACTTTTCCTTGTGCTCAAATGTCATATCGCTAACGCTATGTTATTGTATTTGTTGCAGACCCTGATCAACATAGCTTACTGTACGCTAGCGGTATTCGGCTTCGGCGTCCAACGCCTCGTCTTCGGCCAACTCCGAGTCGCCGAGGCACAGCGCGTCAAAGACAAGTTCTGGAACTATGTGTTCTACAAGTTCATCTTCGTGTTCGGCGTCATTAATGTGCAGTACATGGATGAGGTGCTGCTGTGGTGCTCCTGGTTCACGCTCGTCGGCTTCCTGCACCTACTGGGGCAGTTGTGCAAGGATAGGTACGAATATGTGAGTACCATGTTCTTTATACTAAAACTAAGCTTCGGGTTTTTTTTGTTCTGTGGTACGGTTTTTCTGTGTTTGAATTGGAGACAATAAAGGTGACTAATCGATTATAATGGTGCCCTATTTAGTATGTTGATATCCTAGCAGTATCCTGTTGCACCTTTTTGGATTCGATGTCCATTTAGCTGTTATGACGTAAAATAAAGTAAGCACTTCTCACAGTACAAAACTCGTTTGTAAGATTTTGGGGATTCCTCCGTTCGACCGACCTTCTATAAATAAATAACACGTTAAAAATAATCAATAAGTAGGTACTCAACAAGTAAATCGAAGTTTTTCGAATGTTCGGTAGAAATAGACGTGGAGTCGTTGTCGAAGATATGCGTGTTGCTACATTGTTTGTTAATTTGTAACGCACGACATCACCATACAACAAGTTTAATGTATTAAAACACTGATGATGAAAATATTAGTGTCGATAGCCGGTCATCGCGATGCGGACCAGAGGACACGCACCAAATTATTTATTATGTTCATTAGGTTAAAGTCGTACACTATCTACCGTGAATAGTATAGTGTTTTAATAGACAATCAATATCATAAATAAATAGGCCTCTCACATAATAGCACATGCCCATCTGTTATTTTCTCATGGGCGTCCATTGTAGATGGTGGACTGTAACATAATGCTTGCGCTTAAACCCTTGCTGCTGGTATTATAGTTTTGTCTATGTACTACCACTAGCTGATTCTATTCTAATGCAGTGGCAGTGAGCTTAGCAGTCGCTCAAGATATGATGATCATCAAAGGTTCCCCTGTCTGGTTTCTCATGACAACTAGCGTTTGTCAGTAAATATGCTTAGAGATTTGATTAGGCTTTCGAAGAGGGGGCGGGAACGACACATTTAAATTCCATTGGCTATGTGCGCGTGGCTCGTAAAGTCATTATGTTCTGGCCTAGGTAGTTTGACCTACTTTGACTATGATAATAATATAATGCAGACCGCGTTTAACAAATAGATTTTAATAACTTGCCCATATACAATATTTGCATGATTTTGCATAAAAAATAGAATATCTACCTCTACTGTATACTTAGACTGTTTCAGTTTTTGTATAGAATTAAAATATCGTATTCACATTATTTTGAAGTACCGTTACAACCTCTAGATATCTAAGAACTCAGATTTATTGTAGGTATGTATTCGAAGGGGTTACAGACAATATTTAGCTATTCAGTCGTCGTTAGCGGGCACTCGAGATAAGAACTGTCGTAGATCAAACAATGGCCTGCAGCTATCTCAATTGAAAGGGCGAGGCATTGTCTGACCTGCGCTATGCGTTATTGTATTGAGAAACTCTTGTCATGTCAGTCACACCGATTGTTTGGTTTAGCAGACTGTTAAGTCTTATAACGGAGGTTATCGTCAAGACTAAAGCTTCAACGGGTACGGCGTAGCCACGTCACGGTTGTGGAAATTCCAACAGGTCAAGTTCAAAATTGGTCGTCGTTAAGTTTAAGCCTACGGTTAAAAGATCAGGGAACGGCTTTATGTAAATGAATACGTGGAAGCTACTTAGTCAGTAAACATGATTAAAATTACCGATGCATTGATTCAGTGTCACTGGTACGGTATCCTTTCCTGACTGAAATGTATGTAAACCTTGTGCGATGCGACCCCGATATTAAAATCACGCTAAGCAGGAAGTCCTGAATACTTTATTAATAAGATCTATGTTATTGCAAAAATGAAGTAATTCATAGATAGAACAATAAGTGATGACTGGATTGACTAATGAGTGTCTTGGTCTACAATAAAGGGTATAAAAAGACCCTTAACGAAGCCGAAAGGCACTTGTACTCCCCGTCATTTCGATCATTTTTTATTCTGGACCATACCTGGGAACCTTCTAGTTACGGAGATATTGGAGGTCAAAGTTACAATTTTTTCACAAGTTTTATTTTTAAGTACTACTTTTTAAGATTTTCACTTTACTTTAATTACCTCCATGACCCGTTTATTATTCAAAGCATCCACACACTAAGTTTTGAGTGCGTTACATTGAGTTTTACCGTAAAACGTGATTTTCCACCCCAAAAAAACAAGTCGGTTCCCAGCAATAATTTTTGCGTAGGGATACTTAGTTTGATGTACATAATACTTGGTTGAAGGCTTCGTGACGGGTTCGTCTTCACCCAGTATGTATAGCCTAAATTCAATCATCAGTATACATTATGCAGAATGATCTTCTTGGATGATTTTATTGGTTACTTTTTCTTTTTGCCTTTGTCCAATTCGACGCAAGTTTTGTTTTCTAGGGGTCACCCTGTTTACCGTCTCGTTATCATGCACTCCCACTTTTACATCATCTCTCCCACAATCCGTTCCTTCTTTGGTTTCTGCTCTCCATTCATCATATTTTTATGTAACATCTGCTGATCCTTTCGTGGCTAAATAATAACAGCCGCTCGGGTCGATCTTCAGGCTGCGCTTGCCTAGCTTGGTTCGTGGGTGGGTGACCACCCATCACATAAAGAGTTCCCTTCATTAAGCTGTTGGTCCCGGCTGCCATTGGTAAATCTTTGACAGTCGTTACAGGTAGTCAGTGGCCCGAAATTGTGACAACCAGTCTAACCAAGGGGTATTGTGTTACCCAGTTCTAACTGGGCTGTGGAGATCAGATAGGCAGTCGCTCCATGCAAAATACTGGTATTCAAAAACATCCGGTTAGACTGGAAGCCGACCCCAACTGGTAGGGCAAACAGCTAGGCAGATGATGATGATCTGCTCATCCTTGCCGCAGTATTTGATCTTATCATTCAGGTAATAGAACACGGAACATAGAAGGTAGAGGTATGTGCCCTAATCCATGATTGTTTTTAGCCTTTTATTGTGTAATAAATGAATATGACATAAACGATATGAGTACTGACTATTATTACCAATCATCATGGATCGTGATACACGTCGTCGTGGTCGTGATTTATTGGTTATTTATCATCAAACACAATTTGGTCCTTTGAGTACTAAACGTGGAATTTAGCGATAGTCTGCTAAATACCGCTTTCTAGAATGAAACCGCAGGTTTTACATATGTATTTGACTATTTGTCTTTTTGTCGCTTAAGATGTTTATGAAGAGCTAAGTTACAAAGTCACTAAATTCACGAATTGGAACATTAAAGCAATAGTTGAATATACATACGTCATACGTGTTTGTCTGTTTGGTTGTTTAAACAGTGACTTAACAAATCCCCTATTGACTTAGGGTATGTAATTGCACACTTAAAAAATCCATTAATGAATATATATTTTCGATGAAACCGCCATGAATAAGAAATGTCAGCAACCTCTGTACTGCACATCGACAGCTAGGTCAGTGCCGTGTGTTGATATGCGCAGCAGGCAGCCTAGTGGAGGGCTCGCTACACAACACACAGATACACAGACGTGTTTACTTACATTTCCATTAGCATGAGACACTCCTGAACTTCGCGATTTATAAATAAATTCCCTTGGCGTTTTATTTCCTTAATTGGGCGCAGTTAGCATTATGGAATTTATTTTTATACTACGCTAAAAATCGTGTAATAGTTGTAGTACTTTTGATCCACAAGCAACTAACATTGATACATGAGGTCCCTATGCACTTATCTAGTTGAATTCGGCCTCCAAAATATAAAACTTAATTTTAGCATCCCGTATATATAAGCTAAATGCAGACGGAAGTGATTAAAATTAATTATCTGCTCGGAGCAGTTAAGAGCATACGCATAACAAAAAAATTGCGCGAGCTCTAGCTATGTTCGTATCCGCTCGATATAACAAACAACTGCTAAGATAATATCTTCATTGTTCATTGCCTTGAGCAAGCCGGTACCAAACTATTTCTGACACTATTAAACCCCACGCCAAATGAAACGAAGCATCCTCCGGTTCAATAAAATATCTGGGCCGTTTATTAAAGACGAATTGTTCCTTGACTACAGGCTTGCTTGAGCTTGGAACTGCTAAAAACAATGTTAACTGATTCTGCCGCACACACGTCACATCATGTCTGTGACATAAACGTGTTAATTATTAAACCTTGTGATAAGGCCAACTTAATTAGCAAGGGATTAACTTGTAAGTTGTAATAATTAATGTGTGTGTTTACCACATAATCTGATGCTGAAAGCAACAGTCTACACATTCACACGACGTTACATTCATTCATTAGGCAAGGATTACCACAAATAAAACAGCCGAGAATAATACATTTTTTCATTTGAACCTTGTTTTGCTTCGTTACTACCAAATACCAAGATTTGTGTTTTTTTTTTTTGAGACGTGCTAGTTGGACCGCTGCAGCTAAGTTCGTGACATATCACTTCATGTTGTTATCGCTGAATGTAACAGGTAGCGATACGAACATAGCTGCACCATGATAACTACGCGTTACCTAATAATAACCGACCACGCCACAATCAGTCACTTGTTTGTCTCGTTGCACATTATTATGCGAAAACATTGATAAAATATAACGGATGCACTGATTTTCTTTTGTAATTGGATAGCACAGGAACATTCCAATTATAATAAACACGTTACTGCTGTACTTTTCATTGAGTCTCAGACGAATTTCTACTAATACTGAACTTCATTCAGCCAAAATAAAAATATAACGGTTTTTCTGATGACAGATCTGATTAGTCGCTTTATTTTACTGCACTTGCACCTGCCGTTCTGACAATCACATAATACTCGTAACATGACCGTGCTACACCTCTATCCTCGGAAGGACTACATAGATCGCAGAGGTGTACTACTTATAGTTTAGTTGTCATGTAAAAGGGGGCAAGCCTATTACCATCTGCCTAGCCTTTTCCCAACAATGTTGGGGTCGCCTTCCTGTCTAATCGGATGTAGCTGAATACCAGAATTTAACGTAAGCGACTGCCTCTACATAAAACTGGTAGTCAGATTTTAGGACTCCTGACTGGAAAATCAGTGACTGATGCTCTCCGTTACGATGTGACGAATGTCAAAGAGCTACAAATGAAACCCGCTGTCGACGGCTTTATATCCTTTCCGAGGCATAAAGGGTGCCGGTGTGGAGCGAAATAGCCATAATGGGCAATCCTGACCTGATGCTGTGTGCCTCCAGTTATCCTCGTCGCCGAACACGGGCGGTTGGGCGCACGTGCGACTGGCGAGCCTGCTGGGCGGCATCCTGGTGGCCGCCACCGCGCTGCTCGGCGCTGCTGCTGCCTGGGGGCTGCCTGCTGGACGGGACACCTTCGCTTTCATGGCTGCTGAGGTAAGTCATCAGTTTTCTAACATAATTTTGTATGACCCTGAATTTTCCCACTGCTTGTCAAACGACCCCCTCCTACTCTGCATCTCTCTATCTAGGGCTATTTGGGAACAGTTTTGATCAAAGGAGTTCAGCACACATCACGTTATGTTTATACTAACTTGAATGACCGTCATTCGTCAAATTGCAAGGTTAAGATATTTCTCGAATAAAGGAATAATTTAATTGAGTCCAGTAGTGACGTCATGTGTTCAGAATGTGGCAAACAGAATATGAGGTAACAGAACCTTGAATGAGTATCATAGGTCAGTAGAGTTCGATACCACTGCAGAAGCTTCCGTATCGGTAGGCTTGTGAGGTAATATGTGGTACTGTGTGACCCGTGGCTAGCGTGATGGGTCATGGTGGACCATTGTGTGAGCTATGGAGTGTAGAGCATACTTATCCCTATCCATACTGCGATGTTTTACCATTCAATTAACAAACCAGAGAGCAAACATGCGTAGGTAATGTTTGTATATAAATATCAGTAAGCTATTACCATACAATAAAAAAATGTCAATACAATAGAAATACTCCAGTAATTTGCCAGTTCCGCAATTATTATGCATTAAATAACCTTGTTTTTGAGTTATGTTGTAGGTATGGGTGTCGCCAGGGGGGCAGCCCCCCCCCCCCCCCAGAGGCTTTTTATAAAAGAAAAGTTACAACTTTTCCCGCCTGATGCCACAGAATAAGTAATAAATTGTAGTGTACAGTAGAACCACTCACTATTATATTTTTTAAGGCTAAAAATGAGCCTCTGAGTAATCTTACTGCCTCTACAAACTTACACAGCATACACTCTGGGAAAAAACTTTCATCACAGAGGCTCCTTTTTTCTGCCTCTGAATTGGCACTCCTATTGGATTTTTGCATGATCTACCGCTATATACAGAGGCAGAAATAAATTAGGAGCCTCTTGCCCCGAGGCTTTAATAGGCAATTACTTCATACATAAGGTTGCAAAAAAATGGAGCATGTATGTAGATATTTCGATCTCAAATTACATATCTGTATTAAATCAAGGCATGATGTAAACATTTTCATGCTCGCTTCGCTCGCTCTTGCGACCTACTTTCTCTTGAATCTTATCTTTATCTATAAGTCGCCCATGTAACTCCTGTATGCGTTCAGGGGCAAAATGTCCAATACTCAAAATGATTTCGGGTATGCTGTGGTCATCTCTGGTCTTATTGTTACTATTATAAATATGTATAAAAACAATAAATATACATGGTGGTGGAACAAAAGTTGTTCAGTTTCATGGTCTGAGACACCACACGAGAGGTCTTGCGTTTATTATGTTACACCTTGTATATGGTGTGTAATGTGTGTTGTGTGTATGTGATGTTGAATGTGTGTGTGTGTGTGTGTTGTATATTCTAGGCGGGCTGCTAAAATTTTGAAGCTCACTTCTCTCGCTCTTGAATTATATTAGTACCAAGGCCGGATCCGGGGGAAGGGGATCATGGTCGACCAGTGATCATGATTCTGAACTCAATGATTTAAATAAGTTAGTCCTGTATGTAACCCTGTTTCGATATGAATGCACAAAAATAACCCAAGGCCCGGCTTGCCTCGCTCGCTCTTGCGTCCTCTTCATCTTGAACCTTGTTTTGCATTTGTCGTCATAGGCTACCTTAGGGTGATGCAGAGACAATACACAGTAGGTGCAATAACAGAAAAAAAGACTAGAAAATATTTATAACTAAAACATATAAAAGAATAAATACATATATAATACATATATTCATTCATTAATTTCTCTGCCAATTAACAAAAACATCGAGCTTCTCGTGGAGGTACAGATGCACACTCCTGGAAATAAATCTGTCGGCGCCCATGATGGTTTTGTGTAGGTCTGGGGTGGCGAACCTTTATGGATCAACGTGCCATTTTGTCTAAAGAAATGTTAATGAGAAAATAATATTAGGCATAGGTAGATGAAAATGTAGTAGTCCTGTAACTTTATACATCAGAGCTTGCGTCAAATCCGGTAGATCTGATGTTTTCCAGACTTGTTTATGATGTTGGCCCAATGAATAATCCAAGTTTGTGACCTCGAGCACCGAACGGAACTTTGTCAAAAATCGAAAATGTCGTATATTTTTCGGATTTTGGCGATTATAACCCTAAAGGACTAGTTTTTAATAGTACCTTTTCACGTTTTTACAGAACGTTTTTAAAGTAGACTATATTTGCTACAATATGAGACTAAAATCGTCTCTGTAGACCCAACAGCTTCTGAGATATAGCTTTTCAAAATTCTACATTTTTTCGAACTTCGCAATTTTTTCAATATTTTAGACGTAATGTGTATTAGTGATTGCAAGGGCTGTACCTGATGGTATGCCCGCAAGGCGTGAAATCCAGCAGAGTCTCGCGTAGGAGGTAACCTGGCCAGATTGAAGCTGGTTTTCGTCGCAGCCCTAGCAAATAGTTGGTACCGCAGCTCGTCAAGGTTTTGGGATTGCCTCTGTATAGAGCAATTATGACTCGCTCTCTTGCTGCTGCTATCTCGTCAGGTGCAGAGTTGGACAATTCTAGTCTTATATTTTAGCAAATTTAGTCTACTTTAAAAACGTCCGGAAAAGGTACTATCAAAAAGTAGTCCTTTCGGGCTGTTATCGCCAAAATCTGAAAAACGACCGTAATTTTCGCGGTTTTTTTCTATTTTTGACAAAGTTGCGTTCGGCGCTCGAGGTCACAAACTTGAATTATTCATTGGGCCAACATCATGAACAACTCTCTAAAAAATCAGAACTACCGGATTTGACGCAAAGTACTCCGTACTTTCAGGCGACAAGGTTACTGGACTATAGTGTATATGTCTTTATGTAGTTTTTCTTGTTAGCCTGCTCTGTCCCACACCTGAGCAAAGGGTTTCCCCCCATTCATTCCATTTCTCTCAATGTTGTGCTTCTTCTCGCTACTTAATGAAGCCACCCAAGGCGGTCTTTTATTGCGTGGAGTATAAATGTATTTTGTATGTATTTGTTGCAGTGCATCCTAGTGCTGGTGTCGGTGCTGCACGTGGTGGCGCGCTACGTGCTGCAGCTGTACGAGGCCGACGTGGCCGGCCCCGTCGCCTACTACACGCATCTCGTGTTCGACGTGAGTGAACCCGCCAAGGCATAGTCCATTACTAAAGGCAGCTAAGACTGACTAGGCCGGTCGAAGTTCGGACAGAGGGCGAAAGTCCGGCAACGCGAGATGGATGATAACCTTAGTTATGCCTCACCTTTTGAGAGGCCTATGTCCAGTAGTGGAGTGCCATACTGTGAGCTGAATGGTCGAAGTCATCGACACAGCTCACTTTCGCTGTTTTCAGAAGAGATGTTTGTAATCCTGCTGTCATTGGATTTCGTTCAAACAATATGATAACATCATATCACTCAGAGTTCATTGAATCATTAGTATTATAGATAAGATTGCATTATTACTGAGCGCCATATATGAACGAAAGCAAAATATAGATGCAACTCATGATCTATCCTAGGTCCCAACGGTTAATATCCTTAATTTTTTATTTTTCAAATTTAATTTGTGTGAATATGCATGCATAAACAGTCGACTGCCTACCTTAGTTGGACATTGCCGCGGTATTCCAGTTTGCTGACTGTTATCATCAGAGTAAAAACTGAACTAAACAGATTGTACTTATAAAGCTTTGATTATTTTAAATTAACCTCTAATCCTAGCGAATAAAATAAGAGCCACTGGCAGCAATCGGCCAACGAACTGACAGTGGTTCCGATGATACAACGATGTAACAAACTAACAATTTTTGATAGCTGATCGGCGTAGATTTCTCACAGTCAGCAGTTTATTGTGGAGAGCTGGAAAATATTAAAAAACTTAAAAAGTTAGATTTCTCCAAAAGAACCCACTTATCGTGGTCAAAATTGATGCAAATTAGGTCTTGTGTTGTCCATTTCAAGTAATGCACCAAATTACAAATCACCCTGTATAGATCCACGAATATGTATATTACAGTCTATCTATATCTGTGTATATTACGCATGCGGCTACTCTCGCGTGTAGAAGCAAACATGTCACTAAAACGCCCTAAGCGCCGTACACACACATAAAAGCGGGACTTGCCATCGCAAAAGCTTCGGGCATTCCCTCTAAAGCATTGGTTCCCAATCTATGGTCTATGGTGGTATGGAGCTTCGAATATGGTCCGCGAAAGGTTAAAATGTTATTCGTACTTTTTAACTTGCTCTGAAGATGCAAGCTCAACCAACCTAATTGAAAACCTATCCGAGGCGAGCTGCTAAATTTTTTTGAGCTTGCTGCGCTTGCTCTCTCAAGATT
This sequence comes from Noctua comes, assembly GCA_963082995.1. Taxonomy (NCBI): domain Eukaryota; kingdom Metazoa; phylum Arthropoda; class Insecta; order Lepidoptera; family Noctuidae; genus Noctua; species Noctua comes. Next base: position 682,225 of record OY720282.1, read on the forward strand.
CATAAGCATTTCAGCAAAAATCTACTTACTCCTATTTCTGTATGAATGATTGCTCAATTTTTTGAGCTCACTTCGATCGCTCTTGATCCTTCATTATCTTAATTCTAAAGGTTTTCATCATAATTTCCAATTTTTTCATTATGTGAGTTAAAGATTCACCTCCCCAGATATAATCCTGTCGGTGTCCATGATTATCTAGGACCTTATGGCCACTGCTAACAGTAAGGACACCACAGTGGTCCCTGGTTCAACCACTGCTCTAAAGCATTGGTTCCCTACCCATGGTCGGCGGACCACCAGTGGTCCAAAACTCAGACAAATCTGAACTATATTATATACGTTTATAAATTAAAATAACCTAAAGTAACTAACTTAATAAACTAAAAAAATGACGTTAAAAAACTCCTCCACGCTGTCTACTGGTAATGTCCCCAAGAGACTGGCGGCATTGCCACGTTATATGGTAACGCTAAGCCTCTGGCCAAGGTAAAAGCCAGCCCTTGGGTCACGGGAAGTGTCAACTAAGCGTTTTTTGTAAATTTCCTTGAAAAGGCTGTGAGCACTCGAACCCCACGGACCTAGAGTTTCAACTCCCAAACGGTTAGAAAATATAGTAACCAATAAGGATATTTACGCCGCCTTTGGTTCTCTGCAGCCGCAGCGGCAGCCCCAACACAGCACATTATGCTAGGAAAATGTGATGGCGCAAGAGTACATGGTAGTCCCACACTCAAGGCCTACACATCTTCCATGGAAACAAAGACATGCCGTTTGGTGTTTTGCCATCGTCGCGTGCCAAGCCATTGGGTTGTAATACAGCTGGAACGCCGACGGTGACAAGAGCTCGGCGCCTGTTATGTTGGTCAAGTAACAAGTGAGGTGTGTTATTGTTGCAGTCGGTGTCGCTGGTGGTGGAGCTGCTGCACGTGCTGCACATGGTGGTGTACAGCAACATGCTGGTGTCCATGGCGTCGCTGGTGCTGCTGATGCAGCTGCGGCACCTGCTGCACGAGCTGCAGGCGCGCGTGCGCCGACACCGCCTCTACACCGAGCTCGCCACGCACATGAGCCGCAAGTACGTACCAACAGCCACGCTTAGTCTACCCAGTTTAACCTTTTGACCGCCAGAGCATAAAAGCACGCGTGTGCCCTCCACGCCAATCTATAATTTCACCCACCATTTTGTCACATATTTGTGTCGTTTGGCGTACAGGGCACGCGCTTGCTTGTCACTTATATGTAACTATGGCGGTCAAAGTTATGCAAATGACACACCTAACTCAAAGAGCAACAATTTAGATGCATTGCAACCTCGAGTCTGTTCTAGACAAATTCAAATGATGGAAGTACTCAATTGTTGTTAGAAAAATATCACAACAAACTTGTTAACACCCTGGACGTAGGTGGTAAGCACAGTGGTAGGTATGACATGGCTTTCACTTATGTTTGTATTAATTAGTCAGAATATTGATGCTTTTAGGTGTTGATAATGATCGGTAGGTGTGTCATAATGTTTAGACAAATCATGAAACAATTTCCAAGTAAACGTATATGACGTAATAGCATAAAAGCTAATGCTATTAGGTGGTCAGAGACCTGACCTACGTCACGGCAGGTTTATTACTAGTAGCTTGCCATCAGTCAGTGTCAGTAGGAATTATTCTGTACTTGAAATGTTCGAAATCTTCTAATGTTGTTGCTGTATGCAATCTATGATTACCCATTCTATGTATTATTTTAAGTAAGACCCGGTTATCGATCATGAATTCCTTGTTATTTGAGTTCATTCATCAAAGTAATTTCGGCCTTGCCATATGAAAAAAAAAAACATTCAGCAATGGCCGCATTTTTAACCGACTTCCAAAAGGAGGAGATTATCAATTCGTTTGAATTTTTTCTTTTTTTTTGTGTGTTTATTTTCAGCGATTGCTTCGTCAATAGTGAACCGATTTTGATGATTCTTCTTTTGTTTGGACGAATATTATTCCTCGGTGGTCCCGTTTAAATTTGGTGAAGATCTGATGCGGATCTTCGGAGATATGAATGGAACTCTTCAAAAATAGTCAGCAAATCTGTGGTGATTGCTGCAATCGCTTGGATGTTTATTGTTTACACAACATCATAACATAACATCACGCCTGTATGCTCTGAGGGGTATGCAGATGTGTAGAATGCACCCACATTTTGACATCTAGGTATGTAAAGTTCTATTTTATTGAGGACTAGCTGACTCGCGCAACTTCGTCTGCGCCACATAAGAGAGACAGAGTTACCCTTAAAAGATAGACATATGCTATCACGGTTTTTTTTTAAATTTTTTATGATTAACGATTCCGTGATATGATTGTTGCGTAACTTTAACTAACCGTTTACGCAGCGCACGCAATGGAAACTCTCAAAAGCAATAAATTTTCCCTGTTTTTGCAACATTTTTCATTCATGCTCTGCTCCTTTTAGTTGTAGCGTGATGTTTTATAACCTCGATAAATGGGCTATCCAAAACTGAAAGAATTTTTCAATTCGAACCAGCAGTTAGCGCGTTCAACCAAACAAACTATTCAGCTTTATAATATTAATATATATACATTTATATTATATATAGTACAGATTCAAGTAGGTAAAAATTTAATTTCTCGGAAATATTTGCATTAATCGCTAAAATATTCTATTAATGTAGGTCAAAAGTTCTCACCAAGGTGTATGCAATGCGCCCAATAACAATATAAATGCTGTAAACTGTTGAGGACCTCTTGCAACCTGCCTTCTGTTTCCATCGTTAGACCATCGATGACAATCATACTCCAGCTAGGTCTAAAGTTCTCATCAAGTTGCATGAAATTTGCCGAGACACCATATAGCTGCTGTAAACTGTTGCGAACCTTATGCAAATGCCTTCCGGCTCCATCGTCAGACCTTCGATGACAGTCATACTCCAGCTAGGTCTAAAGTTCTCATCAAGTTGCATGAAATGACCCGAGACACCATATAGCTGCTGTAAACTGTTGCGAACCTTTTGCGAATGCCTTCCGGCTCCATCGTTAGACCTTCGATGACAGTCATACTCCAGCTAGTTATGCTTGTAATATATTTATGTATTACCACTATTACCAGCCCCAACACAGTTGGGAAAAGTCTAGGCAGATGCTTACTAATTGCCAGCTAACTGGTCTGGTAAATTGTATGTTTTCAATACCCAATATACTCATTTTAATAACAAAAACTGTTAAAATCTTACTGCAACTTGTACAATAGACGACGGATCTGAACTGTAGTTGGCTTGGTGTGACTACGCGGACGAGGCGTCACAAGTGACGTCAGCAGTCACGCCATGTCTCGTTACGCACCGAGCACCGTATCTGCGCTATCGGTCACTAACACGCCGCTAAACGTGAACTGTAAACAAGCCACCAATTGACGCATTACGCTAATTACTTACATTAGGATTATTACAATAATCAACAAATCGTTACCTTTTGTTTGAAAATTACTTGCAATCAAGTGCCAGTGCCGTGGTATTGTACAAAATGTTCGAATACAGTGTATACATATATCAGGCGATAGCGTTCCATCCCACTGTATGGATGGACACAGGCCTCCTCTCTGTGAAAGGGAGTGGGAAGTGATCCACCACGCGGTCTCAGCGCAAGTTCGTGGATTTAGCATGTCATCGAATTTTGATTTAAGGATAGGTTGGTTTCCTCACTATGTTTTCCTGCCTGCCTGTTAGGTAACGAGCGTAAGAGATAATGTAACAAGAGTTATGTCCACAGCTACCCGATGGCTAGCAAGGAAGAGGTGGAGAAGAACCAGGACAACTGCGCCATCTGCTGGGAGCCCATGAAGGAAGCCAGGAAGCTGCCTTGCTCACATCTGTTCCACAAGTAATTTTTTCTAATTAACATAAAGGGTGTAAATAGACCCTTAACACAAACGAAAGGCACTTGTTCCCCCCGTCTTTGCGATCATTTTTTTGTTCTAGACCATACCTGGGAACCTTCTAGTTACGGAGATATTAGGGGTCAAAGTTCCAACTTTTTCATAAGTTTTTTTTTTAAATACATGTTTTTAATGTAAGATTTTTACTATACACACCTCCACGACCCCCGTACTATTCACTCCATCCATCAGCACAATGCTTTAAGTCCTACCTTAAAACGTGATTCATAACCCCAAAAAAAAAAGTCGATTCCCAGCAATATTTTTTGCGTAAAGTTACTTAGTGTGATGTACAGAATGCTTGGTTGACGGATATGTGAAGGGTCTGTTTTCACCTGTGCCAAAATAAAATTATATTTTGCTCTAAGCTCATCCATCATAATTTTGCCCTAATACCAATTTATTGGGATGCGCCCAGCATGTTCTTCTTTCATACATCTCTATTATTCGTTATTTCAGTATTCATGTTAGGCTCAAAGACCGAAAACGCTCATTGAGCAAATCTTCTTCTCTTCTTCCTCGCTTCCTCATGAGTGAGGGTCGTGCCCACATGAGGTCGTTACTTTTTCCACCAACGCTCTCCATGCTTGACGGTTTTCGGCCATGCGGACAGATGCCTGGAAATTCCCTCTACAGACTTCCTTTACCACATCTGTCCATCGGGTTGGTGGTCTTCCACGGCCCCTTTTTCCTTCCACGTTACCAGCCACAATAAGCTTCTCCAAGCTATCAGGCTCCCTCCTTGCCACGTGTCCGAAGTACTGTAGGAGTCGTTTCATGCAGATGGTCGATAGGCGCGATCTAACTTTCAGTTCGTCCAGAATCGAGACGCTTGTGCGGCGCGGCGGCGTGCCGTTCAGGGAATGCCTAACATTTTGCGCCAGCAGCACATTTCGAACTTATCAATTCTGTTACGAATGCGTGCTTTCAGAAGCATACAAAAAGATAGAGAAGATCAGGGTCCGCATTAACTTTAGTTTAGTACTTTTGATGATTCGTCTGTTCCTCCAAATCTTCTCTAATCGCTTTACCGCTGACTTTGCGATCTGGGCTCTTCTTACTACCTCTACTTCACAATCGCCATCTGCAGTTACCATGGAACCAAGGTAGACAAATTTTTGTACGGTATTCAGGTCGAATAGCTCTCCAGTCCGCTGTAATGCACCGGCACGATCCATTTGCATTGAGCAAATAACCGACCTCTAATCGTTGTGGCATTTTAAAAACGACCACTAAACGAAATTCGCGTCGCGTGGCGGCTGTGAAAATTGTCTTATGATGAATCGTTTTTGTAGTTTTCGGGGGCTTTGACAACGATTTTGAGGTCAAAGTGTAAATCCAAGTTGGCAGCTGCGAAAATTCTCAAAATTGCGTCATGGGTGTCGTTTTCAGAGTTTTTGGGGCGTTGATAATGATTCATCATCATCCTCCTCGTTGATAACGATTATGAGGTCAAAATGAAACCTAAAAACGGCTGCTTGATATTTTTTAATTTATGCGTGGGTGTCATTTTCGGGGGCGCTGATGACGATATTAACCTCACCAACAGCATCAGCGCTCTCGAAAACCACGAAAGCGACTCCAATGGGGGAAATTTGAAAATTTTAGTCACCCACGCCATCTTGGCTCATGCCGTTTCGACTGGTGACGATATACGATGCGACGCGCCGCTTGAGTGTAATTTTTTGTAATTAAATAAAAAACACGACACGTCGCCCCACTTCTCTTTGCTGTAGGACGAGAGTTAATTTTGTATGGACCATGCCCATTCTTCTTTGGATCGCTATGTTAAAGAACGCTCCGTATTCGGTCGTCATGTTATGTTGTGTGTTCCCGCAGCTCGTGCCTGTGCCAGTGGGTGCAGCAGGACGCCTCATGCCCCACGTGCCGGCGCGCGCTGGCGGCGGCAGGAGCTGCAGGAGCTGCTCGGCCGCACGCGGATGCTGCCAGGCATCCCAACCATCTGTTCCACTTCGACGGTAAGTGCAGCTGCATGCATCCGGTTCCAAAGACCGAAAGCTTTTGTTCCGTCATCACTTACAGTATGACAAATGAGATAAGAATTAGGTTCTTTACTTTGCTCGACAAAAAAATGACAAAAAAATGACAAAAATGATTACTGTACTACAAAGATCTTCTGGCAGTCAAATAACATTGATATTTTGTCCATGTTAGTTTGTGAAATGTTCTTAAAGAACAATATGGTTAAGCTATTTATTTTATTTTATTCTATTTATTTTATTTAGCTAGCCTCTACGGCTAGCTAGTCGCCTAGCGAGTAGCGAAGTGAAACGAACGTTCTAAAATTTTGGCCACCGACCGCACTGTGTGCTTGGCGCCTCGCTAGTCGCCTAGCATGTATCGAAGGAAGCAGCGAGCCTCTACGCGCTAAGCAAGCCTACTGTAAGGCTACGTACGCACTAGCAGGTGGCTCGCTTAGCGCCTGGAGCCTAGTGACTTGACATCTGGTTACTTGCTAGCGAAGGTGCTAAGCGCGCAGTGCGGTAGGACGTGAACATTTGAGAACGTTCGTTCCACTTCGCTACTCGCTAGGCACTAGGTGCTAAGCAAGCCGCCTATCAGTGCGTACGTAAACTAAGTGCTTTCGGAAACTTAGAGATTCCCAACCACTCTAATGTGAAAATAACAGAAAGAAGAATTAACCTAAAATTAACAAAACTCTTTGGCAACAAAAAGCAGTGTCAGAAGCCTAAAGAAACATAAAGATTCAAACTTGTGACGGTTCAGTCACAGCAACAGCTGCCATCACAGGCCATCAATCAAAATTCCCATCAAAACAATGCAGTGAACTGTGAAAAATTTAGTTACCAATCCCAAAACCAAAATATGCTTGGTCCGTACCGCGAGCACAGTCCTTTCATCGTTATCTTACCTCTGATATTGCAGTAGTTGACCTTTATTGTCGTTGTAGTAGAGGTTCATGTAGAGGTAACGTAACTGTGGAAGGACTGAGGAGAGGTCGGGCTCGCGAGCTGGCTATGAGTTAAATGAGACAGCGGCTCGTGGTGTACGCAGTGGTTCTCAGTGCGCTGTGCTGTGCCCTCGTGTATCTGCTGTTGCGAGTTGTGCTGGAATGGAACCCGACAGGTCAGCGATACCTGCGACTAGTGCGACTCAAAGAAGACGTGCGGGAATCAACCAATCCTATCGGTTCAAATCGATTCTCTTCTCTGCTGTATTGGTAGATTCTTGCACTCCACTTTGCTTGCCTCATCCATCGGCCAGTCAGCAACTCGTCGTTCGTGATACCATCACTCGTATTCTGTTTACATTGTACATTATATCGTGCAACCACATCACTGTATCACGTACTGGGCTCGAGTATGAATTACTAGAAAGCTGTTCTTCAAAAGATCTTCTGGTAACAACTGGGGCTTTCAACAAGGTTGCGCGCAAGCTATTAGTAGTTTAGTTTTTAGAGATGAAAGCCCCAATTCAACAACCTAGAAACTGTCAAGCTAGAACAGCGCACCTTCACCTAGAGGATGGTGATTTATGTATTAGTGATCCGTACTTCGGTATACCGTGTAAGGGACATCCAGCAAACTGTTACTAAGAATTCAGTCCATGATTCTACTAGTTATTGGTTTTCACGAGTGAACGGCTGAACGAATTTGGATGTAATGTGTAATGTCACATGACAATGCCTAGCTTAGGAAGTTAGGACATTGCTAACGTTTTTTATCCTGGTAGTTGAGGTCTCCGAGGGATAGTATCCAACTAAGCAGCCTCGTTGTGGGCGAAGCCGCTACTACTAGTTAGTTTTGTAACTTGTAACGTAATGTTGAGTGAGACAAGATTTGTGTCGACTCGAATTGCATTCTTGGATAGCCAGCTCATTCTAAACTATTCGACGGCAACTTCTTGCCAGATATTCCGACAATGTCCCACGCCTTTCTTCTGAATCTTCTTAAATAAATTGGCGTAACTTCACAAACGTGATGAGTATCGATTTCTAATTCTGGTTAGGGATGAACGACCGTTGGTAGTACTGTACTAATTGCCTCAGTCTTTTTAAATTATTTTTAATCAAAAACATTGTTCACTCTTAGTCAGAAAGTCGTAATTAAAACATTTTAACAATCCGTGAAATCTCTTATTGAAATCTCCATTACTGCATTTTGACTCTCGGTCTATAGCGGAACAAGTGGGAAATAAAAAGTTCCAGTCGTCACCACTGGGGAGAAACGAAACTTTTTTCCCATTCGTACCCAGTGGGGAGGACGAGGTGGGGAGGACGAGGTGGGGACGACCGGGAATAAACCGCAATTTGTCTTCTTCTTTTAGTTTATTCATCATGAGATTAATATCCATCACGTTTATATCATTCGATTTACTTTTTTTTCTTCAAATCACCCAATGCTGAGTGTAGGTCTCCTTCATTGCACTAATTCTCACCAGACCAGTTCATTCCCTTGTCGCCTGACCCGTGGTCTGCCTACGCTTCTATGAACAGTTCTGGGTCTCTAACACCTTACTTCATCTACAATCTAGTCTGCAGCAATTTGGTTTATGTTTCCTGCAAATAGTGTGTGACTGCGTTAGTGTCGGCCCACGTATGTACAAGGTATGCGCTGCGCAGGGTCACGGTACGTGTCGTGGCTGCCGAGCTTCTCGGTGGAGGTGACGCGCGTGCGGCCCGACGCGGCGCTGGCGGGCGCGCAGCTGGACGCGGCGGCCGCGCAGCTGCAGCTCATGTTCCCGCAGTACTCGCGCGCCGCGCTGGCCGGCGACCTGGCGCGCACGCGCTCGGCTGACCTCACGCTCGACAACATCCTGGAGGGCCGCCTGCCCGACCCGCAGGCCGCGCCGCCCGTGCTGGTGGACGCGGCCACGCTGACCAGGCCGCCCAGGCCGCTCAGGCCGCTGGCGCCCGGGCCGGACGCGCAGTTCGGGCTGGGCGCGGCGGCGCGCGAGGCGTGGCTGGCGCGGCGCAAGGAGGCGCTGGTGGCGGAGGCCCGAAGGCGCTACCTTGCGCGACGCCCGCTGGCACACCCGCACTGAGGGCTGTTGGCCGCACTGTGGCACGACCCGAATCTTTATTTCTAGTGAGTAGCCTTACATATTGATTTATTGTAAATACTTCATCCTTTGTGATATTTTAATTAGTGTAAAAATTAGGATGTCCTCTCACGTCGACGAGCCTGGCCGTACGTTAAACATTTCAGTAGAACCGGCGGGCGATTCATCGAAGGGCCTTATTATTAGACGCTTGACGCGCCGATTTATTTTTCTATTTTATCTTTGAGAGTGTATTTTTCTATTTAATAAAAATATCATCGTCCATAGTTTGTAGTTATCCATTAAATGTACACGAACTTATACCAGTTTGATCTCCCTTTAATTTTATTGTAAATATATGTTTCAACACAATTATATAGTATATATTTTTGATTCACTTGAGTTAGTGAAGGAAGCGCGCTCGTAGTCAGCAGTGGGCACTGCTCCGCTTGCAGCACAAATAACTACCTACCCCGCACACTGCTGACTATGAACACGTTTGTAAAACAATGTGTTTTTAGATGTTACAATTTTTGTCTCGCAAATTTATTGTAATAATAGTTTATAAGATTTTCCCACATTTCCTATTTTGTAATTTGTAACACAATTTTCATAACTTTTATCATTGCCTAACGGAACATTGTTAGAACAAAAACACGTTATGTTGTGAGTTTTTGTACTTATTTTATAAATGTGTGTGTGAGCGGCTCCCTGCCTAACGATAAACTAAAATTGATTATAAATGTGATATTAGTAACTTGACAAAATTATCTTTAGTAAGTAAAGTGGCTGAGAAGCAGACAATAGTAAGCATACAACAGAATGTACGACGAAGCCACTGGAACACGGGGGAGACAAGTACTTATTTAATGATAATTGTTTTTAGTTCTTGTTATAGCCACGTTAGGTTACTGCTGGTACATTTAAAATAATGATGAAAATTGATTCATGACTAGTCAAAATAAACATAAATTAATATTACAAATGCTTGTGTATTATTTATCTGTCGGCACCTCAGTCGCTGTGTGAAGCTAAGAACAGCGCCCGCTATGGCCGATGTAATAGTATCGTATCTTTCTGCAATATGCCGACAAGTTAAACTTAACTACTCCTACCTAGAATTGTCCCAACTTTGTTGGGGTCGGCTTCCAGTTTAACCGAATGCAGCTGAATACCAGTTTCGTGGAACTACTGTACTTCTACACTTCTACCTGCCTAAACCATCACTCTTTTTCTACTTCAAAACAGTAAGTATTGAAATTAACCATGCAGTCGTACCAAAAGGTCATTGGGCACGATAGTACGGTAACTATACCCTGTATACCCACGACGTACTGAAATAAAATAATCTCTAGATTACGATAGTGTGGGGTGGGCAGCATTAATGTGTGAGTGCATCAAGAAAAATATAAAAACATTTTGAAGAAAATCGTATACTGTACGATCTTTCTAATCCACATTATTTGAAGTCTAAGAAGAAAATTTAATACTGATAGTTTTCTCATGTGTGTGTTGATCTTCTTCATCTTATTTACATTATTTTCTTAGACAACAGTCAGAATCAAATACTACGATTCCTTTCCTTTCTGCTAAAGCAGATTTTACTATCGTCAGTTTTTTAAGCATTCTTATTTCTGGTGGACATGAAAAGTAACCTGGTGGAAATACTTTGCAATTCTTCATAATACATAATAGAGAAATATGGAAAATGGCATGCTACATAAATTGGGATAAGGGCAGGAGAATGATGATGTCTTCAAATATCTACTTGCTGAGTAAGAGAATGACTTGGAAAAATTTATATATTAAATACTCGCTTATACCCGCGCCGAGACCAGTAATTATCCCACTGCATAATAAAGACGCAAACCCACTGCGGCGCGCGGATAGGCTACGAACGTCTGTTAAGCTTCGCTTTGCGAGAAAATGCATGTGATTGTGTCCACTGCAAACCACGGACACGCTATGCATCAAATGACGTCATTAGTACACGCGCAGCTTGCTCGAATAAGGCTTCACAAAGCCCAACGCTGTCAAGCCAAGCACGCGGTACACGCTATACACGAACTATGCCGCGGTGGGCCACGCACGCTACAGTTGTACTTAGTTGTAGGTGTGTAGTGTGTAGGTACTGCTGTGGATACGTAGACCCACGTTGTCAAACAAATGAATCCTCGCAGCTAAAATGCGCCGCGTGCCCGTGCACAGCGTGCACCGCGGTGGGTGTGTACCTTAATACCGGGACACAAAAAGTATCCTATATGTTAATCCAGGTTATAAAGTATCCGAGTGCCAAATTTCACTCAAATCCGTTCAATCGTTTTTGCGTGAATGAGGGACAAATATCCATACATCCTGACAAAATTGCGCATTTATAATTGTATTTGTAGTAACTTAGTAAGATAACTCGGAAATAGTCGATTTACGAAGGCTTTTAGTTATTTCGCATCACTTGTTGTCACAGTGGTCTATACATATCATAATATATTACTTTACTTTATGACATACATACATGATCATTGCAATAACGATGATATTGGGTTGCCATTGTCAGAGGTAAAAAGCTCGTGGGTAAATAATAACAACAGCCGATAGGGTCAATCTTTAGGTTAAGCCGCGCTGGCCTAGGTCGGTCCGTGAATAGGTGACCACCCATTACAAATCGAGTTTCCTCTGCGTCCGACGTCCCATATATAATAAAAGTACTCTGTGGTCCGACGCCTCGGAAAGCACGTTAAGCCGGTTGATCCCGGCTGTCATTTGTAGATCTTTGACAGTTGTTACCATGTTGTTACAGGTAGTCAGTGGTAACCATAGACTACTAAATACATATATACTTGGTGGCCACAGAGCATCATAATATAATTTATAATACTCAGTGGCCCCCAAAAGTCTGACAGCCAGTCTAACCAAGGGGCACACAACCCAGTATACACAGAGCATCAATATAATACTGCCAGCCCAGCCAAACCAGTTGTGGAGGTCAGATAGGCAGTCGCTCCATGTAAAATACTGGTATTCAGCTGCATCCGGTTAGACTGGAAGCCGACCCCAATATAGTTGGGAAAAGGCTAGGCAGATGATGATGACTGGATGACTAGAGCTTAGTAAAATTCAAATAAAATTAAAACAATTTAATACCAAGTTTCAGTGATTTATTACATTTTAGTTGAAAGTTGAAGAGATTATTCAACTTTGTATAAAATTCTGAAATAACGGAAATCGTCAAGAACTAGAAATAAACAAAATCCACACAAAACATGCTATAACTGCTTTAATGCACAAGGCAGCCGAGTACCAGCAGTCAAAATAATCGGCAAATTCTTAAGAGCCTTATAAAACTGGACCAGCGGCCAAAGCGAGCAACCCAGTGTGCTTGCACCTGCTCCTATGTTTCTGTAAGTGGAATGGAATGCTTTCTGGCTGCCACAATTATATTTGACTCTCAACATATTATTTGAACCTATTCATAAATTCAATTCTTATCAGTAAGGGGCTCATATAACAAGCAATTAGTTTAACAGTTTTATTTGCAGATTTTCTTATACATTAATAATAAAAAAATACAAATTAATTATCCTATGAAGTTGATGACAACAATGTGCAACACAAGGTGAGCAAATATGAAGTCCGCAAAGCCTCGCTCTGCACTCAAACCCTGGAACTCGCTCTTGTTCTCTGGATTAACTTGTAGGCGTAGGCATACTGTAAACAAGATAGACACTGTTAACTCTGTTAGTATTGCTATAGGTTATTTCTTATTCTGCCTACACATATTTTTGTGATATTTATTCATATATTGGCCTGAAACCACTCGCAAAGTTGAGTATCTTATTACCTCCAAGAACGAAAGAGCTGACAGTAGAAATAAAACCACTCAAGAATGAATTGAAGGGAAAAGTGCCGACAAGGCAGCAATACACAAACTGAATTACAGCGGTGAGAAATATGTATAATAGATAGGCATCGATGATCTTCAACTTTTTAGGTGTTTTGTTTGTGTATTCCTGGTACAATTTAGGAATTACAGATGTTAAGGAGGTCATTTTATAGTTTTTCTTTAGATTTAATGCGGCTTTTACAATGTTCTACTACGGTTCTATTCCACTTCACCAATAATTAAACGTCATAAGTTTGACGTTTACAGTGTAGTATTGTCTATGTTTGACAAGAAAACTACACGTCATGTCATTCAATTGGCTGTTGAACTACAGATGTAATAAAAATCGAAAATTAAAAACCTGTGACACAAAATACCACTGTTAGGGAAAAAAAAAAATCTAAATATTGTCGCTTTACGTATAATATAAGTAGAATATTCTTATCCAAGCGTCGTTGCTTTTGGGGACCGCTAAGTACAGACGCCATCGCCAGCACATAAAGCTACCCAAAACTCAAATTATTCCAATCAACCTTGAATTGATTGAACCTAATGCTTTAGCGATAAAGTTGAAAATCTATTAAAGAAATTTGACAGATTGTAGTAGCTTGATGTGCTGGCTTCTGTACACAAAAAAGTAGAAAATATAAAATAGCAACTATCCTTTCTACAACAGCATTACTCTTGCGATCCCCCAACGCGCGACACAACATTACAACAACGCTTGTATTAAATAATTCTAGTTATATTAAACGTAAAGGGACAATATTTCCATGTTATTTTTTCATTTTTGGAGGTTTATTGTGTCGGAGGTTTCTTGATATTTTGATTTCTTGCTTTTTAAACTTATATTACTGGTAAAAATTCGTGTAAACACACGCAAACATTCGTGCTTGTCAAAACGCATCTTATGAGCCGAAACACAAAGTAAAGCCGTCGCGGCGTCGGGTGGAGTATCTTTGTAATATCATTGACAAGTGGCAGAATTTCAAATTTCGAATCGATCAGCCCTGTGGAAGTTGTCTTAATCTCTTTCTCAACTAGAAAAGAGGTGATCTTCAAACAGCTGAGCAGATTTTTCTTGAAACAGCTAAGAACAATCTCGATGAAGACACCTTTCAAACGAAAAAAACTTAATTAAAATCAGTTCATCCGGTCAGGAGTTATGATGCTACAGACAGACACATCCCTGGCCCCTCTTTTGGTCAGTAGTTAAAAACCGTACGAATGCTGGTTTCACACAAGGGCGGAACAGTGAGACAGAACAGTTTGGCGCTTAAAAATAGGACAATCGAGTGATAGCGACGACGGAGCATCGACGACGACAACGGCAACATTTACGCCACTACTCAAAGTGCAGCACAAATAGTAAAGAATGAAACAAATAGGAAAGAAAAACTTAAAACAAGTCAGGACTCGCGCACTCACACTGTCCTGCTCTTTGCACTGCACTGCCCTCGCGTTTACACGAGTAAACGTCACATCACTATTTCTAAAAAAAGTATCCGAAATTCCGAACTATCCGATCGCAGTGAGGTGACATTTTATTTGGAACAAATGCGTTTCAGTCCAATACAATTTGTTTTGTTTAGCACTTAAAAAGAGTTATCTCTTTCTTCTTGTACAGTGCAGAAACGGATAGCATTTTTCCATGCTTAAAGTCTGTCACTTATAATTTTAGCATAGTGTATTGTGAATTTGTGCATGTCATTCGTGGTGTAGTGAATTATAAATTATTGTTCAAATAGTAATTGTATTGAAAGTATCATTGATAGAAATTAAAATGCTGAGTGTTAACGGTAACTTTCCAGAATATGCAGTGCCCGGCGCTAAACAAGTTCGCTTCGAGCCGTATGCTGACAATGGAGGGAGCATCGTTGCTATTGCCGGTGATGATTACGCAGTTATTGGAGCAGATACTCGTCTCAGTACGGGCTTTTCGATTTACACGAGAGAACAGAAAAAACTGTTCAAGTTAGCAGACAAGACAGTCCTGGGCGCGACGGGCTGCTGGTGCGACACACTCACTCTGACGCGGCTTTTGTCAGCGAGGATGCAGATGTACGAGCATGAACACAACAAGTCCATGTCTACACCCGCTGTCGCTCAGATGCTCTCCACTATGCTGTACTACAAGCGGTTCTTCCCTTACTACGTGTCCAATGTTCTGGCGGGGTTGGATGCTGATGGAAAGGGTTGTGTCTACAGTTATGATCCAATCGGTCATTGCGAGCGCTCCAATTACCGTGCCGGCGGATCAGCTGGTGCACAGCTGCAGCCCCTGCTCGATAATCAAATAGGACTCAAGAACATGCAGAATGTGACTGAAGCCCCCTTACCAAGGGAGAAGGCTTTGGCACTTCTGAAGGATGTGTTCATCAGTGCCGCCGAGCGTGATATCTACACTGGAGATTACATCTACATATTGATCATTACTGCAAGTGGTATCCAGGAGGAGAAATTTGAATTGCGTAAAGATTAATTTGAAATAAATAAATATGTATAATTTTTTAAATATTTGCATTTCATTTATTTTGAATCTTAAGTTGACGACGTTGGGACCAGAGTGATCTATGGCACAACTGTATGTTAGTGCACCTAATTACATAGATAAGTGTGGCATGGCCTTCACCTTGCAGATTGCACCTCTTCTGCAGTGCAAAGTACTTTGATCAGTGTGGCATGGAAGAATTATTATGATTTTTCTATACCATAATGTAATAAGATCACTCTGGTTCCAATGTCATCAGTTTATTATTATTTCTCCTTTTATAAAAATGTGATATTTTACCCATCTGCCTAACTTCTTCCCTAGGTTGGGTTTCATGCTCATTATAGACGTGGCTATCTCCTTGTAATTAGGAAAGGGTAGTTGACCCTGCCTACCTGCTACTCTCGGTTCACTTCCAAGCTCACAAATATAGCTAAATATAATTATGTGTAGCAAGAGCACAGCTCTATTGATCTGTGAGAAGAAAATACTTAACAAGCCATAAAATGATTATAATCACCAGCTTACAGAATGATAATGGAAAGCAATGGAAAAAAAAACCACCAAAGTAACAAGTAACTGAATGTATTATTTAAAAATAATTACAAGGTAACTACAATATAACTTATACACTTTGTTCATTACTATTTACAATTTTTATTAAAACTGAGGGAATAACATTTCATACTTTTATTTATTGTACTTAGGCATAACAAATATATTCTGGGGGAAGATTTTATCAAACATTTCGCTCACTACTTCTTGACTTGCTGCATCGCCTACTATAGTAGCTTTTAACCTTGGAGGGGTGGTGTTGCCAGCCACGAGAGGATGGATGTTGTAGCACAGCTCTACTTTTCCCTTGGGTGGGATAGTTACCGATAGTTTCTTGTATCCTGAGAACATGTAGGCATCAGTGCCCTCTACTGTTACACTAAGTCTGATCGGGGTACTGCATTTGCCAAGTAAAGTGCATTTCAGTGGAACTGAAGTAAGCAGTTCCACCACCTGAGGATAATCAACTTCAATGGCTATAGGACAGTCATCGATGGGCAGGCCCGACAGTGCCGTGCTGCTCATCACACAGTGGCTGGTGCTGGTCTTCCGCCGCCATGTTATGTTATACAGACCAACTCTAGTTGGTTGATCTTTTGGTTTGTACTTTGCTTGTATACATACAGCATCAGTAGCAACATTCTTTTCGGCAACCTCCAGGTTACTGATACAAGACGATGGCTTGGCCGCATCACCATTCTTGAACCACTCCACCACCTCCAATTCTGTGTCCACTATCAGCAGGTCCCATGGACTCAAAATTTTTATTTGGGGCATCACTATGAAGGGATCATCCACAAAACACTTTGCAATGGGTCTGAAGTTCATAGCTACAAAATTTGTAGAAACCTCAAATGGTTTAATTACTGTAATTTTTGTAGAGAATTCTTTAGAGCATTCCAATTTAGATATTTCAGGAAGATCAATAACATAAGTTACTTTTATTTGTACAGTTGAAGTGGCTGTTCTGTTTGTTTTTAAATAGAATGTATTTATGTGGCTGCCGGATGTGCTAATGCTGCCAACTTGTATGTTAAGAGGTTGTGTTTGTGGTTCACCTTCTTTTAGACTCAATTCTGTTACAGAATCAGGATTGGGATTGTCAGGGGAACTTAACAGACTGAGTGTAATTTTAACATCATAAATAGAACTGTGTTCATTATTTGTAATAGTGAATGTTGATGGAAACCATTCACCTTGAAGAGCTGGACTTGAGTTTGTGACAAGTAGTGATACCTTACACTCTCTTGATGTGATTGATGCTACTGTCAAAGGCACAATGCAGTCAAATTCATAGTCTGCCTTAGGGCTCCTTATGAAGTGCAGCAGTTCTGGATGGATAGTTGACTCCGAAGCTTTGTTTCCCTCAACCTTGAAATTCAAAACTATCTTGCGTTTTCTGTCCGTGTCAAGCACAAAAGACACATTTTTAATGTGGAGATCTGATCCACTATCATGGGGATTTGGTTTAAATTGACATATAAATTTCTTTACTTTACCTCCTTGCAGGGAAATAGTTGTGTTGCCATCCTCTGTGATTGGAATTTCAATTGTTTCTGTGTGACTAGATATGGCTACAAAGGCATTTCTTGCTTCAAGAACTGTGGTGTACAAGAGTCTGACATACAGTTCTAAATCTATTATTTCATCCATCCTATATCTCTGCTGCTTAAATTTAGGCTTTACTTCTAAAAAGCTAGATATATTGGCCATGTCTACAGGAACTGTGAGGGGTTCTTTCTCAATGGCCGCCTGCCACAGTTCCATAGCCTTGTGCTGAGAGGAGGCTGGCAGGTCTGGCTCTGCAGCAGGGATGTTCAAGTTGAGAACAGACATTATATTCCTAAATATTCTATCCTTATCATTGTTTGGCACTTGAATATGCTTAGACAGTGCCTCTATGGACAACTGAAGATAGTCTTGTATTTTTCCAGACAAGTATGCACATTGTAATGCTCGGTTAAGAACATGAGAAGCTAAGACCCACCATTTCTCTCTCCTGTAATCCCATAGCATATGTGTCAATAATGTAAGAGCCTTGCCATAATCAGCTGAGTAGAAGTACTCATTAGCCATCTCTACCACTAGCTGCTTCCTCATCCGAGGAGAGTGGAATGTCTTGAACTGTGAGATGGCACAGCCCAAGAAGCTGATGATCATTGCTGAGTGGTTGAAAACCCTTTCATTATACTGTAGAGCTAAGACAGCTGCTTGCTCCTTTTGTGGGTCATGAGGGTCAGCACTGAGGCGGCCTGGCCTCCATGGTCTCTGGCCATAAAACTCCACAATGCCTTCTAGTGGATCAGGAGCGGGAGGGTATGCTGTGGCCTCAGTGCATACAGACCGCATAGCTTGTCTTCTCTTCACTGTGAACTGAGCTGCATGTTGATAGTAAAAGCCGGGATGCTGGGACTGTATAGCTGGAAGTCCTGCACGTATTGCTTCATCAAACAACTCTCCAAAGGCACTGTACTGCCTTGCAATCCAAGCATAATGTTCAAACAATAGTTCTGTTGATCCAATACGATTCTTATACCTTTCAATGTGTGACTTGAGTTGCGCAATAGCATCTCTGGGCAAATTGAGAGCAAACAATAATTTACAAAGTTTATAATTGATGTAGCCTGCTACAGTTCTTACTTCATGGATATTGGTGTCAACAATCCTTGTCTCAAGTAAATTGTTGTAAGCATGCATGTAGTGCTTGTGTGCTGTACTCAAATCTTGTTTCAACTCGTTAAGATAGCCTAGTTTGAATTGATGTCGCACAAATAAATACTGATGTGTTGTCTTATTGAGATGATCTCTATGCTGCTTAATGTTTTTAGTTTCATGGTGATAGTAGTTCTGTGCAATATCATAAAACGCATTCTCCAAGCGAACTATGTACCCCATGAGATGATCACTGTGAGGCAACACAAACAGAGACTTGGACTGTATCTCACAGGCGGCACACAGAGCCTGCGCACGTTCGGCGCCTAACATATACTCAGAAGGGGGCGGGGACAGTCGGCTCTGGATGACCACGACGGCCACGCGCGTCGCGTGTCCCTCCACTGCGGCGCGGATTGATTGCACTTTGGACGCACACTCGATGATTTTTTCATTCCACTGTGGATCATTCCAGTCCATATCGTAAAATATAACTACAACCGCGGGAATCAGGGATACTCGCTTGTGGATCCAGTTCTTCTTGAAGACTCCTTTCGGAATATACCACTCGTACGAGTTCCGCTTAGGCTTGACTACAGGAAACTCGAAGGTATTGTTCAACAACTTGAAGCGCACGGGAGTGCGGTCTGCGCGGCGGTTGTTAGAGAATGCATCCCAGATCTCCTTGTGCACGGCATTGTTCACCGCATCGAGCCCAGACAACCCGATCAGCGCGAGGGGCTTCAGAATTATCTCGGACGGAAACTCCGTATAGTCACTCGGCATCGTCGCCATTGTCTTCACTTCACTCGCTTTTGCGTCACACACAATAAAGACCACGGGTTAGGAATTCATTTCATGTCACATGTATTTTAAATACGATCGTTCATTATTTTTACAATCTCCAACGCAACTCCCCCATCATTTGCTAAAATTGCCAATCGCTAATTAAATGTCAAATTCAACTGACACTTGACAGGAGGTGCTGCCCGTGCTGTAAACTGCTGTGTGATGGCTGTGTGCAACTGCAACAATAAAATACTGTGTGGATTTTTGAATATCGAGATACTTGAATTAATAACATCATAATCTTAATAATAATAATGCCTCTTATTCCGCAGTTTCTGTGATAACTTAACACACAGGTCCACTAAAATGATCATGTGGGAAATCGCATTTATTTTACGGTTAATGAATAAAAAAAATTGCTTTGCTGAACGAAATTGTAAACTTCCAACAAACGTGACAGTTACGGACATGACACTATGAATGGACGTAACACAAGGCAATATGGTCGAAAGACCACCACCTTTCCCTTCGGCGTAAATTTAAAAAAAAATGAGTCTATGATAGTGACATTCAGGCATTCACTTTGCTGTCATCACAGAGTACTTTCTACGTTGCTGTCATTCAGTCCAGTATTATATTCAAAGACTACTATATTAATTTATTGATGGCTTGATGCTCTGTGCGTTCAGTGCTTGTGTTGAGCAGAGTTGATTTTGTGCTGAAATTCGATAAATTCCTTTGAGTTATACATATCATTCTAGGTTTCTTTATCAAAAGAAGTCTTTGCTATAGTTATATTCTTATAAATCTGCTCATTCAAAGGTTAAGCAATGGCTTCTCAAGCTTTAGCCTCGTTAACTGCTACCTACACTGATTCCGAGGGCGAGGAAGATATGGAAGATCAGACACCAGAAAAGGAGGAGCACAGGGAAACTCATTCAGTTCCTACTAGCCCAAAAAAGATTGAAGAAAGTAATCAAACTGCCTCTGCACCTGTAACTCCAAAGAGAAGATTAGTTTCTTATGTGGACGACACGGTGGTGTCAGACGAGGAGCCGCTGTCGCCCGCTGCAGAAAACCAGGACGACATGCGGCGCCTGTCCATGGAGACTGACACAGATGAGGCTGTGCCGCGCTCCGAGCCCGACGAGAGTGAAGACGGCGTCACCATCCCGCCCGAGCCTCCCGGCAAGTGCCCCAAGGAGCTCCAAGACAGCATAGCTAAGTTTTACAGCCGAATGTTAAATGAAGGCTTTGACATGAACAGGATAATACAGGATAAGAAGATGTTTAGAAACCCAAGCATTTATGAAAAGCTAATTCAGTTCTGTGATATAAATGAATTAGATACAAATTATCCTCCTGAAATTTATGATCCACTCAAGTGGGGCAAAGAATCATATTATGATGAATTATCCAGAGTACAGAAATTAGAGATGGATCGAAGGGAGAAAGAAAAGAAAGAGAAACTAGCCAAAATAGATTTTATAACAGGAGTAGCAAAGAAATCTGAAAGTGATGATGAAAAGAAGAGGAAGTCTAAGTGGGACCAGGCAGCGCCCAATGTGTCCAACAAGCCAACCATCAAGCAGCCCGGGCTGGTTCAACAACCACTCACTAGCAATGTTACGGGAACTAAAGGAACCATTATCTCAGCATTTGGTTCTTTGCCTAAGAAACCAAAACTTTGACTGGAAACAAAATATTCATAAGATGAAACAGTGTCGAACATCTTTTGTGCTGTGGTGGATTTATCAAAGTGAAAAAAGTACTATGATTCATATTTTTACATACTAGCACTTAGGTAGTAATAAAAGAAGTCGATAAAATTTAAAAAAATAATAAATAAAAGGAATAACTTGTAAAAATGAAAATATTATTTTATTTAAGGTTTTATTAGTTTACTGTTCTGAAAAAAAAAAAATTGATAGGGTTAAGTTCACATGGGTTTTGTTTAGCCTAACGAGTGTCCTACAGCTGAGCAAAGGACTGCCCTTTCTCCTTCGAAACCTCTCCCTCTCTCCCACCTGTTTGTGCTAGGTGGCCAACCCACTTCTGCTTATGCTGGTTTCACACGAGGGCAGAACAGTGAGACAGAACAGTTTGGAAGGACAGTGGTGTTCTGTCTTGGTTACTGTCAAGACAGTACTGTTCTGTGCGTTCAAACAGTAGCAGTACTGAAAGGTATATTAATCTATAGAGCAGTACTTTGCTGCCCACTGTTCTGACTCACTCACCTCACTGTTCTGTTCTGTCCTCGTGTGAATTGGCGTTCTCAAACTTCTTAAGTTCTTACCATAAAATCTCATTTTAGTATTACTTTTTTTTTCGTTGGCAACTCAAAGTAAAATAGTAGTTTCCATAGTGTTGTACCCATTCACAAAAAAATACATATTATAAAGAACAACATTTCCCATTCTAAACATGAGCGTCATGAGCGATAGTCTGACAGTTGCTTGTTAACTATTGGGTTGTACGAGAAAACTGAGTAATGCAATAATGATTCTACTCCGGTTATGGTAAAAATGTGTAGGATTAACGTATGTTAGCTTCATTGACGTATTATGTTACGTAAATACAAGTAATAAGACACTACATAAACAGAAAAAATATTGCCAAAAAAAATACAAACTACAATAAGAAATATTTTTATTTTTGGATCGGGTCAATTTCTAAATTCTAATACACAACAACGTTCCTGAGTCCCACAATATTAGGTTCCTACTTGTACATATTATTATCAGTTACATTCGCAGGATTATAAAAAACGCGCCAGAAACTAAATTTTCTAAAGAAATCGTTCCTTCACATTGGTGGTGACAATAAAAAAAAACATAAAAAAATATTAGCCCACCGGTATCGGGAACAGGGTTCAAGCTACCGGTGGTCAGGGCTCCAGAGAGCGGAACCTCCTAAAAATACGAGCCGTATACAGGAGTACCGCTTTCTGTATCAAGCCCTTGATCCATCTGCCTAACGAGAGCCTCTCTGGAGCTATTGGTCGAGGCTCTTGGGAATTAAGCCATTGGCTGAAACGACTATCGGCAAAATGAACGCAGAGTTCATAACCCACATGTCGACAACCTCGCAGGCCAAGTCAAGATACTTGATTTGCTCATCTTTCTTGGCTTTCACGAGGTTGTCGTCGTGCGGGACCGTTAGGTCAACAATCATTGCGCGCCATTCTAATTGATCCACCACCACTATATCAGGTTTATTGGCTACAATAGTCCTGTCAGTATACTATTGTGGTCTTTGTCAGTGATGATGGATTGAACCCAGTACAATACGATATTGCCATTTTCGAGAACTGGGTCTGGCACATACCAATAGTTCGGCACTTCCGAATCCACTACTCGACACTAATTTTATTTAGCGATTTTTAATATAAAGCTATATTTTTTCTACGCAATTTCACAGAGTTTTGATTTTCACCAGTTTACAAAATACTTTTAAAATTGCAATGTTATGTCATGATGTGATGTATCGGTAATCATGTCGACAGAACAACACTAAAATTAAAAAGTGTTGGGTTGCGGGTGCGGGAGGGTGGGTTTCTATATAAACACAACAAACCTTTGTTTGTCGCGAAGTTCGTCGATACTCGTTTCGCGTCATTTAATTTTCCGTCCATCTGACGCAGGACGCAGTTGCGCGCAGTTTGTGTCGTAGTATTGTTGTTATTTATATCGTGGAATGGCTGAGGTGCCCGCGAGCGAGCCCATGCCATCGTCTAGCGAGGGAGCGGTCGGCCCTGACGCAAAAGATCCCGATGAGCCATTGACTAAAAAACGTAAAATTATTGACAAAGAGGGGAGCGACAAGCTCGAGCACAGGCTGGGGGGCATCCTGTGCTGCGCAGTTTGCCTGGACCTGCCTCAGGCGGCCGTGTATCAGGTATTTTAAAACAGCTGATAGTGTCGATGTTCGCATCAGCTGTTTTACCAATCTTTTTCTTGTTACGTAAGCAGCCGAGCCTTCAGCTCACAGCAAACATTCGAGTCGTGGCGACGCCTAAACGACGTCGCTTTATCACTCACCATTTTGAGAGTTGTAGATTGTATGGCGTCAATGTATTGTATTGAATCATTTGGTTGTCATTGTAAAGTTGGCACAGCTAACACCTGTGATAGCCCTCTGTTGGGTGTTGTTACCTAGTCTTATGGATTGTGTTCATTTATTTTATGATTCAATTAGTTAATGTATGTGTGACCTATGACTTATTGTATTATTATGTACCTACATAATCTGAGCAAATTGTGTTAAGTGTCAGTACTCTTAGGAGTTAAGTGTCTGTGATATTGTATAGGATAACTAGTGTGTATGGTCCATAGTGTAGCAAGTAAACTTAGCTGTATACACTCTTGTAACATTTCATTGTAATAAAGAAATGTTTGAGAGATTTACTTCTTTCTTTATTCAGAAATCCCCTTTACAATCCCCATCCCAAATTCAAAAGCATCCTTTTTTATTTTTATTGAGAAATCTTAAAAATTTTATACCACATGAATATTTGTATTTTATGAAATAGTATTCTTGCCAGTGCTCTTAGCTATCATATTTATTTGACAAAAGATATAAATCCGAATTTTTAATGTAATGTAACTGTCAATTTTTATGAAAAATATTAGTTTTTGTTATTAAACATAATTTGAAAAAAAAAGAAAACAGTAATTTGAATAAGATGAAAGAAAAAAGAATCATAAAGGCAAAATAAAAATCAGTTTTTCCGCATACTTAACTTTTTTTTCTGTTACAGCAGTATTTATTTTGTGTAGTTTGATTACAGGTGGCACACGCAATCACGGGCAGAGGTAGACCATGTAGCACACACACATACATTACATGCATTTTAATTTCTCTGATATACCTACTTGTACTTATCAAAATGCAAGAAAGGCTTTGTTTCTGAAATAGTTAAAATCCTATCCATCTATATTGAAAGATTTAATCAGTTCCGAACATTGATTACAATGATCATTACACCTTTCACATACATTGTAGAAATTAGTATAGTACACAAACAAATGACTGTTTTACAAATACATGTTGTGCCAGCCGCCACCGCTGGGTACTGACACGGCTCTTATATTGCAGTGTAGCAATGGGCACCTGATGTGTGCGCCGTGCTTCACGCACCTGCTGGCGGACGCGCGGCTGCGCGACGAGGCCGCCACGTGTCCCAACTGCCGCGTGGAGATCTCCAAGACGTCGGCGTCGCGCAACCTCGCCGTGGAGAAGACGGTGTCGGAGCTGCCGTCCGAGTGCAAGTTCTGCACGGGCGTGTTCCCGCGCCACTCGCTGCAGCACCACGAGGAGAACACGTGCGAGGACAGGTGACGCACGCTCTCTCCCTTATCTACTTCGTTTCATTACACACGCATCTTCTGCCGTTATCGCGCTACAATGTTCTAGTAGCTTAGCTGCACGTTTGGGGACAGACTTTGATTACGTTTCGACGCATAATTACTTTTAAAATTGAAGCTACTTTTGAGTTATGAAACGAAAATGGGACAACAGGTAATTTGTACGAAAGGTAGCCGCTTGCGAGCCCCAGTGGCGAGTTAATATTAAGCAGTAGATATAGAC
The DNA here is from genome assembly GCA_963082995.1 of Noctua comes. Lineage (NCBI taxonomy): Eukaryota > Metazoa > Arthropoda > Insecta > Lepidoptera > Noctuidae > Noctua > Noctua comes. The sequence goes on from OY720282.1 coordinate 707,139, forward strand.
AGTACTTAGCGTAACGCCTACTAAACGAGGTCACATATTTCTTCCCCCAGGAAGTTCAAGTTCTCGCAAATCGTAGTCGATGGGTCCCCCGACAGGCGCTACCTCGATAGTTTGGTTCGCATTGTGTCCAGCGTGTACTGTGTGCTGGCGGGCGGCGTGGGCCTGGCGCCGCTCAAGCCGCGCAGGTGTGTCCGCTCCACTGCGCCGCTCACTTCATCACTAACATAGTTGTATCGCTTGGTAACGCCTGGTGTAATGCGAACCGAACTTATCGCCTGCATTTAGCTTGATACGTGTCCTGTGTAACATATAAGATATAACCCAGTCCTTTCAGGTGGCTTTGCTATCCTAACGCATGACGGCATATCATGGAGTGGAGCTATTCATTTTCTCATAACTCTCGTATCTTGAGTTCTTGGACCCCGGCAACCATAAGGTTGCTATGCTAATCTCAGAGCTGCCACGCCCGGTGTATGTTCACTGCACACGCTGTATGGGCGTGCGTGAAGAGTATAGTGTTGCGCAGGATAACGGGCTGCCGCTTCGCGTGCATCGGCTGCGGCTGGCGCGGGCCGGCGCACGAGAGCGGCGCGCACGAGGCGCAGTGCGCGCACCCGCACAAGTCGGCGGCCGAGGTCGTGGCCGTGCTGGCCGAGCGCGACAAGCGCAACCGGGAGGCCACCGTCATCTACAACCAGGTGCTCGAGCTGCTCTCCTATGAAAAAATTACCTTTAATGGTAAGTTTATATCACACCGTACCAAAGATCCTTACATCCCACATAATCCTTACCACTCCCAGATTAATATTATTGAACGTTTTATACACACGGTATATCGTAGTCTTCGCAGTCCACACTGATCTAGAATACCTAGGTACATTTCCAATCACAAGTCGTTGGTGTTCGCGGGTCACGACGTTCCAAAACATTTAAATGAAAATGTAAACAAACCTTTTCATAATCATCTGCCTAGTATTTTCCCAACTATGTTGCGTCTAACCGGATGCAGCTGAGCACCAGTATTTCATATGAGCAACCAACCGATTCAGGTACTGTATAATACTAACATTATACCTATTGGACTACCCGTAACGACCGTCGTTCTACGAATGACAGCCTAGGACGCGACACGCGTAACAGCTTTTACGTATTTTCCGAAGCACGGAGGATCTCGGTATGGTAGGGATGCGTCCCGTACGGTTGTTTGGTCTTGTTCAATCCTTGCGCATCATACACAAAAGGAAATTAGTAATACATTTATTCATCATGAATACTTAGAAGTACATTATGTAAATTTAGAAGGTTTCAGCTTGATTATCTCACCACTTTTCAACAATGAATTTTTAAATAACATTATTAAATTGTAAAGATCTGTTTCCGAATTAACTATTGCAATATTTGCAGTAACTACCAACTTTTGATGATACCCAAATTTCGTGATAAACATCATATAATTAAATCACTGGTTCGTGGAAGTCTATGATCAGTGGCATGTCGGTTCTTATGTTAGCTGTTGTGGTTTAATATAATTATAAACTAGATGTCAACATTTATATTTTATAAACTAGATGTCAACATACCATCAAAGTTAACTTGAGATTTGAAAGCATCTTAGAGAATCGAATAGATTTTTAGAAGCCATGGCTCCGACTGGAGCCTGGTTTACATGGGAGAGTTTCTCGACCATCGATAGGCTAGGATAGACGAAACTGTCCTCATGCAAACGATGCTTTATTTGTTTTAATCCTTGTCATATTATGTCGCATGTAATGTTGAGGCTTGAGAGCAGTGCGCACTAACAACCTTAACGAAGAATGTGTCGCAGACCTCCAGCTGAAGCCCTACCGTACGGAGGAGTTCCTCCATAAGTTGTACTACGAGACGTCCAGGTTCTCCGCCTTCGGCCATCAGTGGGTGGTGAAGGCCTTTGTCAACAAGAACCAGCGCGACCCCACACAGAGCTCGCAGCGAGAGATCACCTACCAGGTATGAGCCTCACTTACCAGACTGTCATAACCCAGCACGAGGAGGGCGGGTACCCTTCGCGGAGAGCACGAGCTAATACTGTAGTAGTCAGAGGTTTAGACCTTGGTGCTGATCAAGCACACGTTTTCCTTCATGATCATGTTGTTGGTCGAGGTCACCTCGTGCAGTAGTTTGACTGCGACTGGCGGATGCACAACTTGTAGCAAGAGTTTAGCTACAGTCAATTAAAGATCTATGTGAACACTAGATCTTCAACATTCGAACGTGTCTCACTAAATCGATATTTCGTCTTTATTTCACTTCTTCCGAGTTTGTGACAAGCACTCAGACTGCCAAGTTTTATATCTTCTTCTTTCGTACCAATGGTGCGTCTTAACAGACTACTCGGGCAAAGTAGTTTGCCACTGGCCACCACTCAAATTTTAGATGAGTATCTAAATTAGCCGCCGGAGAAGATCTGCAGCCTGCACCGTCTCGAGGTCGAGGCCTCCCAGGAGGCGGGAGCACAGCTGAGCACGGACGCGACCTCCACGACGTAACTCATGCGTGTGTAATGCGGATGCTCGAGCATCATAATGCGGTCAGATTGCCCTGCAGTTGATCCTGAAGAGTAAGACGGTGTGCGGGCTGGCGCTGCAGTGGCTGGTGCTGCGCGGGCCGTACGGCGAGGCGCGGGTGTCGCCGCGCGTGTGCACGCACACGTTCCACGAGGACGCGCCCGACGCCGCGCCGCTGCCGCTGCCGCTGGCCGACGTCAACGACACCAACCGCCTGCTCTCCAACAAGGCCATTCACTTCAGGTACAATTTCACATATATTTAAAATGGGTCATGCTTCTTTCGACGCTTGAATTAATGTCAGGGTGCTGTTGTTAAACTTTTTTTAAAGCTGAAAGTTAGTTCCAACTATGGCCACGCACCAAAACAGCCATGGTGCACTACACCCACGACGCCCTCCTGACAATGTAATTCATGGCTTGATGTGTCTAAATAGTCATGCTGAATTATACGTCATACGTTAACGAGTCTGCCAGCCTGATGGGGCCACGAAGACATAATCACCGTCATCAAACGAGTCTTTCTTAATCATTTCAGTGGTGTTATGCCATTCAAGGATGATTTCCACCAAACAGCTCCCATCGCATCGGATCGGAACGGATTTTACAATCTTTAAACCACATTAAAACACTATTTAAAGTCTATATTACCAAGCCACGCACAGCAGCTCGACCGCGGGCGTCGCCTGCGACACGCGATCGTAGCCGAAAGTATGCTACGACGCGCGATCGGTTCCGTTTCACCTGTCATCGTATCCTTTCGGCTGTCGTCACACATCAACACGGTAGGAATGAAACTATTTGACTAGGCGCAGAAACGAATACGTTCACAAGCAATAGTACGGAGCCGGTTGTATCGACATCCTTCCGAACGCGATCGGCTGTCGCCGCATCCGTTGGTATCCTTTCCGATCCGATGAGATGCAAGCCGCTTGATGGAAATCATCCGTCTATCTATTCAAACCGTCATTTTCAATTGACACGTTATTTCCCCTTATAGAGCAACAGCCTGCGACGATCAGATCTTCGTTATTCTACAAAACCTGAAAGTTTCTGTGTATGTCTCTAATGCAGGTATTAACGATCCCCGACTATGAAGTTTGGATCACGGTTGCTTTGAAAGGTAACAGGTAGCAAAGGTGTATAAAATTGCTACTCAAATTCATTGACTATTGATCGTGCATGAGTGTCGTGTGTCTAAGCGTGTGTCTCGTTCGCAGGCTCATAATGTTCCTGTCGTCGAAGTGACGCGCCGGCGCGCGCGCACCTGATCGCGATCTTTTGAACTGCTTTACACTCACACTGTGCGTTTACCAAAGAACAATGCAATCATGCCACACACACATCTTATTCTTTGCAGATCAATCGAACATCAAAATATCTCGAATTATCGCATTTCTCGAATAGTCTTTATATTAACAGTTTTATCAGCTATTTGTAATATAATTATTTATTTATCGGATGTTTCTGAGTCGTTTAATAATGAATGTTACGATTGATCTGTCAAATCACTCATCACATTTTTCTTCCACATTTCGCTTTTTAGAATATTAATATTATTTCTATTCTTATTTCCTTTATTTAATAAATATTATACATAATAATATAAAATAAATTATATTTTTAAATATTTGAAATTGAAACATTTAAAAGTATAATATTATATTAATGAATTCTATTTTAATTTGGTATTTCCTAAATTAAAACGAAGCAAAATTCAAAAAGCAGGTGTTTGAGATTATAATTGAGTACAAATTTATATTAATTGGGTTTTTATTCGTTGACTCGTTAGTGATGTAAGTATTGACTTATAGATGATAATTACTAGTGTAAGCTTTTGGCTTCTAAAGACGTTTGGTGCGGTTAATCTGGATAGTGTGAGATACGATGCGCGTGTTCATTAGTATGGTTTTAATTATACGAGATATTAAAATCGGCAGCTGAACTGAACTGTACCTAGAACTTGTGGTGAAATATCAGAGTGACTGTATCGGATACGCACATTATTTCTTGGTATCTCTATATTCGGTAATCATCTGCCTAGCCTTTTCCCAAGTATGATGGGGCAAACTTCCAGTCATCGGATGCAGCTGACTCTCAATATTTTCCATGGAGCGACTGCTTGTCGTAACTTTTTATATTTGGAAATAATGGCTATACAATGTATATACGTATTCATAAAACTATTTTGAACAGTTGTGTTTATTATAAATCTTATGTATTGTGCATGCGTGACCTTTAGTTCGGCTCTTTGACTGTTTGTGTAATCAACTAAATTATAATTTTTAAACGTAACCCTGGGGCCGGGTTACAGCTATAATTTTATATAGAGAATTAGTTTTATTTACAAATAGTAGTAATTTTTGGTTTCGATTAAAGTGCTAAGTTATTGATGAAATGTGTTGTTTTAATTCACCGTTGACTGCTTCTTTAAAATCTAATGGCACAGCTAACATGAACGACCCTAGGGGCACCCTGATGCCACCTTCTTCTAATTCTTCGGTCGCACGAATACGCCATCGTCGGGTTTGGAAACCGGAAGGCGCCCTCTGTCGGCGTGACGGCGCGTTCGGGTTCGCCGAACAAAACTACGCGACAAATAACATTCGCGTTGGTGAGGACACCAATGCGAATGTTATTTTATTACTTATTTCGAATCCATGATCCATACGAGTTGTCGTCAGTGACACTATAGACTATGTTACTAACATTTCTCATTTTAAATAACTAATTCGAATATCTGCTTATCTAAATATATAAAATGGTAAACTGTGTGACTGACTGACTGGGTGAAATATCAACACACAGGCCAAACCGCTGGTCCTAGAGACATGAAACTTGGAGGGTGTGTTCTTTGTGAAGAGTAAGTATCCACTAAGAAAGGATTTTTGGGAATTCCACCCTTTAAGGGATAAAATAGGGGATGGAAGTTTATATGAAAGTCTGTCAGTTTTGAAGTTAGGATCTTCAATTTTTGTGTTTAGGCTGACGAAAATTAATTTATACGTGTCTCAGCGTTTTTGAAAATTCTACCCCCGAAGGGTTAAAAAGGGGGATGAAGGTAAGTAACTATGTTTGTTCGGGTGGGATATTTTTCGACATCCACGTGGGTGAAGCCGCGGGCAAAAGCTAGTGTCTTGCATATGTCTGCTTCCCGCTGCAACAGACTTGCACATATGAGTATATGCCCCAGGAATGGACTATTTGGCTTATCCACAATAACCTTTAAAATGCTGTTGGTGGTCCCCCGAATTCTTCGCATAATACCTTGAATACGAATGACCCGAGCGGGCCGGCGACACGAGCGGGCGAGCGACCCGAGCGGGCGAACGACCCGAGCGGGCGGAAGACACGAGCGGGCGAGCGAACCGTGCGGGCGGGCGGCTCGAGCGGGCGAGCGAACCGAGCAGGCGGGCGAGCATCGTTTCACCTCTTTTCAAACTTTGGTTCACACCGCGAAGTACCGAGCTATGCTAGACGTCAGCGATACAAAAAAAGGAAAAGGGCGTCGCTCGCCCGCCCGCCTGCTGGCGGTGTAGCGTTGTTGTACTGTACACGAAGAACGTTGTAGGCCCTCTTGGTATGTCTAACCCACAGGCGGCATGTGTAGAATGACTGGCCTTGAAAAGAGTAAGTTTCACTTCTTTAGTGCTTCGTGCAACGGGCCAGCATCGGATCGATCGATATTCGTGAATGAATAGTGCTATATTGAACTTGCTGAAAATTAACGGATTTATTTGACAGCTGTACAATATGAGGGTATATCAGTAAGGCTTGTGTCTGTTGACGAGGAGCTTGTTTTGAGACTGCGAGATCTTCCTCGAGATGGGTCCGTCGGCGGCGTCCTCGCTCACGCTCCACACACTGATGACGCCAGACTCGCCGCTCGTCACCAATATGTCACGCTGAAGAACAAAAATAAAAACAATCAAAGGAACGGTAACAGAATGTGTGTGCGTTACGATTGCTCCGCCAAGATAAGTTAAGATAGATAAGTTTTTTCTGTTTGCATATATGCAAACAGAAAAAACTTCGCCAAAAAAATTGTTGGATTTTGTCAATATCGATCAAAATCAAAAATCTAAATCAAAGCATTTCTTTCAAGTAGGCCAGTTACAGGCACTTTTGAATTGTCGAAACAAAGACAAAAATGTAGCTACAGTCCCAGTCACAAGGCATAAAAACTGTGAAAGTACTGTAGTTGCCCATTCCCTAATGTAGATCTGTGGAGAAGAACGGGGCAAGAAACTCCACGGACACTCTTTTAAATCAGAATATTTTACATCATTTATGTTGAGATGGTACATTATGTGAGAACGATGTAGCAAGATGTGTACGTTAAAAGTGTCCATAGTAAAAACAATTCAAAAATAAAATAATTAATTCAAATAAGCCGTGGCAACCAAGAGATGACCAGTCACAACGACGCATGTATCAGCACCATTCAACTCAACCATTTTGAAGGGAACTAAATGATCCGACACATGCGCCATCATCAGCGAGACATTTGAGTGAGAATGACATACTCTTAACCGCCAGGGCACATTCAAGTCAAGAAAAGACGTAGGTCTCCAGCGAATGACAGCTTTCTAGTACATAGTAATCACACAATATGGGCTATGCGGTTATATAATACTAAAGAGATTGAATTTATACAATGCAAAGATAGTTGTACAATCTTCAGCAGCTCCAACATACTATTTAATGCTATCCATTTATGCGCCCCTGTCCTTGTGGAGCAGGACCGGCATTGAGCCAAGCATTTTTATCAGCGAGATAATCGTCCAACTTGTAATATGCTTGCTTACATAGTGTGCGTTTAATGCATGCTTTAAATTTCGTGCCATTCAGTTCAAGAATACTTTGTGGAATTTTATTATAGCATTTCAAACAGTACCCCATGAAAGATGGGTCTACTTTAGCGAGTCTGAAGCCTAGCTGAACTAATTGGTCTCTTTTTCTACGCAATACTCAATACTTTTATTACATTCCACATGTTATTCTTAGGTGGTAGACTTATAATTAGATCATGTGGACCTTGTCGGGCACAGCAAATAAGTGAGTTAGGAGAGAGGAAGCATTTGTAAATAATATAACATTACACAACAAACTACTATATTATAAAAAAGATGTAGGTAGTTTCTGAGGTAAACATAAATAAAAACTGGTATCTATTGAGAGATGTAATAAATAATTAATTAATAAATCAAACAACATTTTAAGTCTCGATGACTTTATAAGTCTATCACTTAGATATGCGTCTACCGAGTAGTAGCTTTTATTTACCAAAAATTGTCTGAGTTTTTTTAGAAATATGTTAACTTCTTCTTTTTTTATTGATGCGGGTAGTTTATTATATAATTTAATGGACATTACATAAGGACTTTTAGAGTGCATTTTTAATCAAGAACTTGCTAAGTTTAGCCTGGATTGGTGTCTGAGTAAATAGCGTGTCTGGATGTTTTCACGTTTTGATTTAAATTCTTGATGTTTCGGCACAAATTTGCATGTTTCTAAAATGTATATACAAGGAAGGGTTAAAATATGGTCGCGGGACTCATAGAATTACCGTAACCCTGGAACATAAAGGGCTATTGAAGGACACCGTGGATTTTAGTCAGTACAAGTCTGACAGTCCCTCCCGCTCTGCCCTGGGTGGGAGGACTCATTTGATGATTTTACCACGTAAAAAAAAAAAGGGTTAAATATTATGTTTTTGAAAGAAGGGTTTGCAACTATCTGTTTGCTCAAACTTTACCAAGATTCTGACCAGTTTTTTTGCAGGGTGAAAAGTGTTTGTGCACCTGTGCTGTTTCCCCAAAGGGTGACACCATAGCTAAGCCATGCATAGGCATAAGCATAATAGGGGGAGAGAGCTGTTGGTAAATTGGTGGTCTTTTTTATTTCACGAAGGGAGTAAGAGAATTTAGAAATTATTGAATGAGTTTTCTGTATGTGTGATTTCCAGTTTTTTGTGTGTGTTTCTAATTTTGAGTCGTTTAAATAAAATCTAAAGTTAAAGGTTTTTTTGGTAAGGGTGGAAAGTTATTAATTTGATTTTGGAGTAGTTTATCTCGAGGTTATGTTCGTTCATCCAGTTGCATGTTTTGGTAAGTATGGATTTGAGAGTTTCTTCTATTTTTACATTGTCTTGGCATGAGACTAATATGGATATATCGTCAGCGAATAAGACACATGGCCCTTCTATGGTCTTGGGTAGGTCATTAATATATATTAATAATAAGAGGCTCCTATGACGCTTCCTTCGGGAATTGAGGCGTTAATTAATTTACTAAATGATCGGATTTTTTCGATTTCATTATTTTTATGGTCAAAATATTCTATTTCAACTAATTGTTCCCTGTTTTTAAGATAAGATGTTGGCCATTCGTGAGCCTTTCCGCGTACACCTAATAATATAATATCTCAAAATGTACTTTGTCATAGGCTTTGGTCATGTCTAGTAATAGTCCTATTGCGTATTTTTTGTTATTAATAATATTTAGGGCTTCTTGGATATCGTCCCCGTAGTGCGAAAAGTCATTAACTCGAAAAACCTAGTTTTGAGATATCGAGAGTTAAAGTTTTTAAAAATATAAATATTCATAACTTCGGCTTGTCATTATTTATCTTTGCAGTTTCAGCTTTATTTTGAAGATAATAAAATAAAGTTTATATTATAAGCGTAATATTACATGAAAAACGTCTAATAATTGAGAAAAGGAAAGAAACTAAAATTAATTAATTGTTTTCTATCAAATCTTTGGCTTAGTTGCGAATTAATGAATTTTCGACCGGAGTTAGTGACTTTTCTCTCAGATCGAAAGTGTTAAAAAGAAAAATAACTAGAGTTAAGTAAAGTGGAACTAACTGTTAAGTGTATCAAATGTGTATAGTAAATACTACCTATCTAAATATACGAAGCTTGTGTGGTTGGTTTGGTTTTAATTAATGACATTAATAAGTAATGGAACTGTTTTTATTAATTCAATTAAAGTTTTATTAAAGTTTTATCAAAGTTTTGTGCAAAAAAATAACGAAATACTACAATTATAACACAAAAATCTTCTATCTATTACGTCTTTACTAGTTGGTAAGGATTGGTACCACAAGTGGAGCTCTTGTGGGATTACGAGTATCTCTTTTGCACATAAATTATGAAGGTCTTTCTTTTTTGCCTCTGAAATAGGCAGTGGCAAAGAGTATCCCTGTGATATTTTATAATTTTTCAAGTCTTGGAATAGTTCTTCTGACCCTTGTCCATTTGCTTGTTCTTTTTGTTTCCTCCTCTTCCTATTAATAGGAGTAGTTTCTATATGACGTATTCCTAAAACATTAAATTCTAGGTAGGGACCATCGTGCTGGTATCTAAACTTGTCGACACTCGGACATTGTCTCTCTGGAATAAACAGGGCTATGTCTCTGCTGTCTTTCTATTGCGCTATGCATGGAGTTTACTTCCATATGAGTATGACCATTCCCTAAAATTTTTTGAATTAAATGGACCAATAATGCCGTAATGAATGTTTCTGTTTTGCCCAGTGCATGTGTTGCTATAAATAGTGACTTTTTTATCAACATCATGATCATCATTACCGCTGAAAGACGTCCACTGCTGGACATAGACCTCCCCCCGGTGTCGCCATATTGATTGTGGGAGGCTTTCCAACGCAACATCTTCCGGTTCGCGGTCGCCACTCCAGAACATTTCGGCCCCATCGGCCATCCGTTCTGCGAGCAATGTGCCCTGCCCACTGCCACTTAAGTTTGGCTATTCTTCGGGCTACGTCGGTAACCTTGGTTCTCTTGCGGATGTCCTCATTTCTGATTTGATCACACAAGGAAACTCCGAGCATAGCCCTCTCCGTTGCTCTTTGGGTGACTTTAAGCCTTCTGATAAGGCCCATTGTGAGCTACCACGTTTCGGTCCCGTATGTAATCACTGGCAACACATACTGGTTATAGACTTTCGTCTTGAGAGACTGTGATAAGTTGGACGAGAAGATACCGCGTAACTTCCCGAACGCTGCCCAGCCGAGTCGGATTCGACGATTGACCTCTTTCTCGAAGTTAGACCTACCTAACTGGACCGTTTGTCCCAGGTAGACATAATCGTCTACAACTTCGAGTGTAGTCTCCGATCTTGATAGGAGTGGGTGATACATGGGCAATCAACATGACTTTGGTTTTGTCCATGTTCCTTTTAAGACTCACTTGTTTGAGCTCATCAACATTGTACTGATGTCCTCCATGGTCTCAGCCATGACCAATATATCGTCGGCAAACCGAAGGTGAGAGATGTACTCGCCATTGACATTGATGCCTAGCCCTATCCAGTCCAGAACCTTGAAGACATCCTCCAGTGCAGCGGTGAACAGTTTCGGAGATATGACGTCTCCCTGTCTCACACCTCGCTGCAGAAGGATAGGTTCTGAGGTCTGATCCTGAAGTCGGACTGACATGGTGGCGTTTTTGTACTTCAACACCTTGATGTACCGATAGTCGGATAGTCGATAGTAGTCGATAGTTGGAGAGACTGCAGTGCAGTACAGCCCAAGTCTCGATCGAATCGAAGGTTTTCTCGTAGTCCACAAACGCTAAATAGAGGGGCAGGTTATACTCTTCGGTCTTCTGTATAAACTGCCGCAGTGTACGTAGGTGGTCTACGGTGCTAAAGCTTTTTCAGAATCCGGCTTGTTCGGGAGGCTGAAAATCATCAAACCTGCGCGCGAGACGATTCGTGATGAATCTTGAAAACAACTTGTAGACATGGCTTAGAAGTGAGCTGAACCTAGCTAGTTCTTCAGCCGGGCATTGTCGCCCATTTTGAAGAAGAGTACCACCAGAGTGCCTGTGGCGGTTTTCCCTCGAGTATGACAGAATCAAACAGCTTCTGAAGGACCTTACTAAACTACACCTCTACAACAGTTTTTTTCGTTTTGATTCAATAAATCAAGTAAAAAGTTAGCACGACTCATTGTTATACAGTTTAATACAAATAACCCTGTGTAAAAAGCGCGTGTAAGTGTCGGTCGACGATGAAACCGCGAACGAATGAAAATCACCACGCTCCGCGCACGTCGCTCTTGAAGCGACAAACTCACTAACTCGCGAGCGAAATTTACTTTATTCTTAAAATCCACGTCGAAGTTGTATAAATAATAATTAAAAGACTTTAATGATCATTCTCAATTGATCTTATGTGCCTCTTTTAATACAAAACAAATCATTAAAAAGGGATGGTGACTTTTTGCTTTTGGAGTATTGCACAAGTAATTGAAAAATAAAGACTGAGTAATCACTATGTCGAGTTAGTTAATTTTCGCTTTCGTGTGTTTTAGCAAACGATACATGATAAAAACTCACTAACTCATTTTAGTGATGTTTACGATACCTAAAGGCATTTGCATGCATTAATAATTTAAAAGAAAAAGTAATTAAGTCGTTTTAGTTTCGAGTTTTGTACAATTTAGATAAATATAAAATAATTAACTAAATTAGTTAATTCTTCCATTACACTTTGGGGCCCAAAGGGTAGACTTGCTTACTTTTCACATTTCGTAAATCAAAAACGAGAGCAGCTATAAAGATGACGGTTTGACAGATATTTAGAGAAAAAATATGTGATTCTAATGACATTGAAAACTCATTTTGGTCATTTTCCGACTTAGTGACTTTTCGCGCTACGGGGACGATATACTTCGTCCCCGTAGTGCGAAAAGTCATTAACTCGAAAAACCTAGTTTTGAGATATCGAGAGTTAAAGTTTTTAAAAATATAAATATTCATAACTTCGGCTTGTCATTATATATCTTTGCAGTTTCAGCTTTATTTTGAAGATAATAAAATAAAGTTTATATTATAAGCGTAATATTACATGAAAAACGTCTAAAAATTGAGAAAAGGAAAGAAAATAAAATTAATTACTTGTTTTCTATCAAATCTTTTGCTTAATTGCGAATTAATGAATTTTCGACCGGAGTTAGTGACTTTTCTCTCAGATCGAAAGTGTTGAAAAGAAAAATAACTAGAGTTAAGTAAAGTGGAACTAACTGTAAAGTGTATCAAATGTGTATAGTAAATACTACCTATCTAAATATACGAAGCTTGTTTGGTTGGTTTGGTTTTAATTAATGACATTAATAAGTAATGGAACTGTTTTTATTAATTCAATTAAAGTTTTATTAAAGTTTTATCAAAGTTTTGTGAGAAAAAATAACGAAATACTACAATTATAACACAAAAATCTTCTATCCATTACGACTTTACTAGTTGGTAAGGATTGGTACCACAAGTGGAGCTCTTGTGGGATTATCTCTTTTGCACATAAATTATTAAGGTCTTTCTTTTTTGCCTCTGAAATAGGCAGTGGCAAAGAGTATCCCTGTGATATTTTATAATTTTAAGTCTTGGAACAGTTCTTCTGACCCTTGTCCATTTGTTTGTTCTTTTTGTTTCCTCCTCTTCCTATTAATAGGAGTAGTTTCTATCTGACGTATTCCTAAAATATTAAATTCTAGGTAGGGACCATCGTGCTGGTATCTAAACTTGACGACACCCGGACATTGTCTCTCTGGAATAAACAGGGCTATATCTCTGCTGTCTTTCTATTGCGCTATGCATGGAGTTTACTTCCATATGAGTATGACCATTCCCTAAATATTTTTGAATTAAATGGACCAATAATGCCGTAATGAACTGTTTCTGTTTTGCCCAGTGCATGTGTCGCTATAAATAGTGACTTTTTTATCATCATCATGATCATCATTACCACCGAAAGACTCCTGGACATAGACCTCCCCCCGGTGTAGCCACATTGATTGTGGGAGGCTTTCCGACGCAACATCTTCCGGTTCGCGGTCGCCACTCCAGAACATTTCGGCCCCATCGGCCATCCGTTCTGCGAGCAATGTGCCCTGCCCACTGCCACTTAAGTTTGGCTATTGTTCGGGCTACGTCGGTATCCTTGGTTCTCTTGCGGATGTCCATATTTCTGATTTGATCACTCAAGGAAACTCCGAGCATAGCCCTCTCCATTGCTCTTTGGGTGACTTTAAGCCTTCTGATGAGGCCCATTGTGAGCTACCACGTTTCGGTCCCGTATGTAATCACTGGCAACACACACTGGTCATAGACTTTCGTCTTGAGAGACTGTGATAAGTTGGACGAGAAGATACCGCGCAACTTCCCGAACGCTGCCCAGCCGAGTCGGATTCGACGATTGACCTCTTTCTCGAAGTTAGACCTACCTAACTGGACCGTTTGTCCCAGGTAGACATAATCGTCTACAACTTCGAGTGTAGAGTCTCCGATCTTGATAGGAGTGGGTGTTACATGGCCAATCAACATGACTTTGGTTTCGTCCATGTTCCTTTTAAGACTCACTTGTTCGGAAGCTCTACTGAGCTCAGCAACATTGTCCTAATGTCCTCCATGGTCTCAGCCATGACCAATATATCGTCGGCAAACCGAAGGTGAGTGATGTACTCGCCATTGACGTTGATGCCTAGCCCTATCCAGTCCAGAACCTTGAAGACATCCTCCACTGCAGCGGTGAACAGTTTCTGAGATATGACGTCTCCCTGTCTCACATCTCGCTGCAGAAAGATAGGTTCCGAGGTCTGGTCCTGAAGTCGGACTGACATGGTGGCGTTTTTGTACAAACACTTCAACACCTTGATGTAGCGATAGTCGGATAGTCGGTAGTCTCGATAGTTGGAGAGACTGCAGTACAGCCCAAGTCTCGATCGAATCGAAGGCTTTCTCGTAGTCCACAAACGCTAAACAGAGGGGCAGGTTATACTAATCGGTCTACTGTATTAACTGCCGCAGTGTACGTAGGTGGTCTACGGTGCTAAAGCCTTTTCAGAATCCGGCTTGTTCGGGAGGCTGAAAATCATCAAACCTGCGCGCGAGACGATTCGTGATGAATCTTGAAAACAACTTGTAGACATGGCTTAGAAGTGAGCTGGACCTAGCTAGTTCTTCAGCCGGGCATTGTCGCCCTTTTTGAAGAAGAGTACCACCAGAGTGCCTGTGGCGGTTTTCCCTCGAGTATGACAGTATCAAACAGCTTCTGAAGGACCTTGTCGGTTGACGATGAAACCGCGAACGAATGAATGTCACCACACTCCGCGCACGTCGCTCTTGAAGCGACAAACTCACTAACTCGCGAGCGAAATTTACTTTATTCTTAAAACCCACGTCGAAGTTGTATAAATAATAATTAAAAGACTTTAATGATCATTCTCAATTGATCTTATGTGCCTCTTTTAATACTCTTTTAAACAAATCATTAAAAAGGGATGGTGACTTTTTGCTTTTGGAGTATTGCACAAGTAATTAAAAAATAAAGAGTGAGTAATCACTATGTCGAGTTAGTTAATTTTCGCTTTCGTGTGTTTTAGCAAACTATACATGATAAAAACTCACTAACTCATTTTAGTGATGTTTACGATACCTAAAGGCATTTGCATGCATTAATAATTTAAAAGAAAAAGTAATTAAGTCGTTTTAGTTTCGAGTTTTGTACAATTTAGATAAATATAAAATAATTAACTAAATTAGTTAATTCTTCCATTACACTTTGGGGTCCAAAGGGTAGACTTGCTTACTTTTCACATTTCGTAAATCAAAAACGAGAGCAGCTATAAAGATGACGGTTTGAGAGATATTTAGAGAAAAAATATGTGATTCTAATGACATTGATAACTCATTTTGGTCATTTTCGGACTTAGTGACTTTTCGCGCTACGGGGACGACTTGTAGACTGCTAAGGTGGTGGAACGGTTTTTTCTGGCATTCGTCAAATATACTGTATATTTCGCACACATGGCCTTTTGAAGATTTTTGAGGGTGACGGTAAGAGGGCTATTGGCCGATAATTGTTTGGATCATTTTCGTTTTTTTTTTTTTGTGGATTGGTTTTATTACGGATTTTTTTAATAAGTCAGGGAAGATACCTTCATCAAATGACTGGTTCAGTAGCAGGTAAAACGGTAAGGTAAGTTCATCTGCGTATTGTCTTAAAAGCATTGGAGGTATTTCGTCAATCCCGTGACTACTTTTGTTTTTTAGGTTTTTAATTATTTTGTTTACTTCCCAAGCGTCTATAGGGCCAAGAAACATCGTATTCTCTGTGGGATTTAGTACAGAGGTGCTCCCCGGTTTGCTACTAGGTGAATTGTCGCTGTTTTCTCCAATTGATGCAAATAAATTATTAAAAACATTGGCTATTTGCTTAGGTTCGGATATGAGGCCGTTATCTATTTGTAATTTAATATTATTATGCTCCTTTTTATGTTTTTTATTTGTTCTCTCATTTATGCTCCACATGGTTTTAACTCTATTGTTAGATTTTTTTATTTTATTTATATATAAAGGGTGTAAATAGACCCTTAACATGTCCGAAAGGCACTTGTTCTCCCCGTCTTTGCGATCATTTTTTTGTTCTAGACCATACCTGGGAACCTTCTAGTTACGAAGATATTGGGGGTCAAAGTTTCAACTTTTTCCCAAGTTTTTTTTTAAATACATGTTTTTAATGTAAGATTTTTACTTTACACACCTCCACGACCCCCGTACTATTCAATCCATCCATCAGCACAATGCTTTGAGTGCTTTCCATCGATTCCTACCTTAAAACGTGATTGAAAAATTAACACAAACGAAAGGCACTTGTTCCCCTCGTCTTTGCGATCATTTTTTTGTTCTAGACCATTCCTGGGAACCTTCTAGTTACGGAGATATTAGGGGTCAAAGTTCCAACTTTTTCATAAGTTTTTTTTTTAAATACATCTTTTTAATGTAAGATTTTTACTTTACACACCTCCACGACCCCCGTACTATTCACTCCATCCATCAGCACAATGCTTTAAGTCCTACCTTAAAACGTGATTCATAACCCCAAAAAAAAAAGTCGTTTCCCAGCAATAATTTTTGCGTCAAGTTACTTAGTTTGATGTACAGAATGCTCGGTTGACGGATAAGTGAAGGATCTGTTTACACCCTGTATAGTATCTGTTTTGATGCAGTTACCAGATATTTAGAATTTTTTCATAGTTTTGATAATAATTACACACACACACCTACCACTGTTTGTCTCTGCATCACCCAAAGGTTGACTGGTAGAAAATGCCTATGGCATTAAATAAATAATTTGTAATGATAGCATTTTTTGTATAAGTGTGAGTATTTTTACCAATCTTTTGTTTGTATAGGAGATCTTGATGCCCGTGGTTAACCAGTATTTTTTAAATTAGATTTTTAGTTTGACTTTACATATTGGTATACTAAGGTTAAAGATATTTGTTAATGTATCATGAAATGCTTTATAATTATCATTTATATTTTGGTTTTTGGGTAGGATTTGATTCCAATCTTGTTCATTTAATTTAGACTAAAACTTTAAAATGTTTGTGTTGTTGAATAATCTTTTTTTAACATTCCATTTTTAAGTTCTTTGTGTAGCGAAATGTGGTGTTGGTATGGTGATGTGTATAATTGTTCCGCTATGGTCTGAAAAACCTAGTTCCTCTACTGTTGTATATATTTTATTAGTGTTAGTGTTTGTAAATATCAAGTCTAAACATGTAGATGTAGTTTGTGTTATTCGTGTGGGTGTTTTTATGTGTTGTGTAAGTTTATATTCTAGCATTATTTATTGGCTAGTTTTTACATTTCTCTCTAAGATATTTATATTAAAGTCTCCACCTATAGTTATATTAAATTTAAAATACTTTTTATTTATATAATTTGCGATACATTTTATCTGGCTAATAAATATTTCTTCCTCTCTTCTATTCCAATACATTGTTACTAATAATATATTTTCTTTGGGTAACTCGATTGCGCATACTTCTAAAATATATTCTATGGACATATTCGTTATATCATTTCTCTCTTTGAAGTCGACATGATTTTGCAGAAGGAAGCAGACGCCGCCTCCCCCTCGCGTACTGCGGCAGTATGGGGCTGCTATCTTATATCCACTAAATTGTATCATGCTTAATTTTTCTTTCGACAACCAAGAGTCTGATACACATATTGCATTATAAATCGGGTTATCTACGATGAAGGTTTCAAGTATGTGTTGTTTGTTATACAGACTTTGAATATCTTGAAACAGAATTTTAAATTGTTGGTCTGTGTTTTCGAAAGAAATTATTGTTAGTGTTTCTGTCTGTTGGATCTCGTTGGCAGGTGTCGCGGGAAGTTTTCAAATAACCATTTTTCTCGTTTGCTGTGTAGTTTGGTTGATTTTTGTGTGTTTCTAGTACCGTAATTGTGTCTGACACAGCTTTTATTAAAAAGATGTTGATTTTTTCTTATATACATTATGTTTTCGTAGACGAAACTGATGTACCGTCATGATGTTAATTTCCTTAAACAGTTACCTTAGAGAATCACGCCTACGAAGATTATATATGGCTCTGATGGCTCTTTGGATGGGAACAAACCAAAAATTTGTCAAAGTAGAAATGAAGAAGTTATAAGAGTTTTTAGTTGGCCGCGCGAACGTAACGTGGCGGATTGCGCGGCCATGGAGATCTCAGCAACTACTTGGGTTAGAGATCTAATTCTTTTTGTCAATTGAAGACTGAATTTGTCAAAAATTGTCGAAAAAAGAATTATAAGCTCTGGATCAATATTTTACGAAATATTCACCTTGGAAGTTATGGCCGCGCAATCCTCCACTTGATGTTTCTTTATTGTTGATTATTTCTTTAAACCTTAAGACTTCATACAGGAGTCGCGTACCTTATCAAAAACCACATCAAGTTGATGCAAATCTCATTATGACGTCATTTTTGAATAGGCAATAAACTGTTTTACAGTCGTAGAACTGTATGTATATTAAACCCAGTTTAAATGAGACGGTACTTACTTCGTTGTCGTACCAGCAGCAGCGCACCGTCTGCGTGTTGTGTGCGAAGTTCGTGCTCGGCTGCAGTTTCTTGTCCGCTATCGTCACTGAGCGCAGTACTTGCCTGGAAATAAAAAATACAAGATAGTTACATTATTATGTTACAATTCCGAAGGCAATGGAGCTTTATGAAAACGCTTCCGTAGCTGGCAACATGGCCGCCTGTTCCCGTTCTCATAGAGTTGCGGTCTGTCGTTGTGACGAGGCGACTTTGGCCCTGCAGATTGTAGTTACAGTCGCCTTCGGAATTACGCCTTTAGCAAAATCTACGGAAACCATCTAAAATTATTCTTTTTTTTTAGCATGCTGAAGCATTTTTAATTTTCTAGATGGAATTTCTAAGTTCAAGTTTTTGCATTCACTGAAGGCCCACACACACGTCTTGTGGCGTTACCCTCATTTCCAATAAGAACCTTGCTTTGGTGTGCATATACGTTCTCTACTACGCGTTCGAACTACGCTTACTAGTGAATAATATGCATTTTATCATTAGGATCTTACCCATCGCCTTCATAGGAGCCGGCCAGCAGCACGGGCGTGTCGTCTATCGAAGTGTATGTGTCCACCAAGTAACAGTCGTCGGCTTTACTTCTCTGCAAATAATACGAATGTCCTGTTTAACAGTAATCTAGTGTTGCATAATATGGTGTGCTCTTTGAGGCAAACTTGTAAATAAGTATCCATAGGCTTAACTGATAATGTGTTTTTAAGCTGTCATGTACTCAGAGTACCTCAGTCACAGTGGACTGCTATAGGCTGTGACAATATTAAAAACTTACGATAGTTTTGTTCACAATCATTATAAGTGCTAAGCAGCTGGGATAAAAAAACAATGCGGCAACCAATGGATAGGAGAAGACGTCATTTCCGACGAACGAACAGTCCACCATCTGCCTACTGCTTTAGTAGAAGGAAAGTAAATTACAATAATGGCAGCCCACCTTAATACTCCTAGAAACTTTATCCCTAGTAAAGCTCCTGAGAATGTCCCCACTGTCGGCATCCCAGAGCTGCAGGTCGTTGGACTGCGTGATGCAGGCCACCTGCTTCTCGTCCAACCACGACAGCTTCTCCACCGAGTTCTCCACGTTTAGGGAATACGTCAGCGCGTCGTCTTCTGTCAGCTCCATCACATTGAATATGTTGAGAAGGCCGTCCAGGGAACCTGTTGCTAGCATCTCTGATTTTGTCTTGTGGAATTTCACCTGTAATTAATGTTTTAAATATTATCTTAGTTGCATAATATATTACTGTTTGCCTATCTCTGGACTGTTAGACGGCTGCGCAAGGGATCTACGGCTAATTGAGGCCACTGGTTGTTGGTTTGTCCATCTCATCATTCTCTTCCATCCATGATGAGGTCAACCAGAGAATTTCGATATAAGAGATCAACACGCGCCCAGCGCCGCCCGACAGTGTGACGGCGAAGGAAGGCGCTTAAAGAATCTTCATTCCCAAGCGTTCGCGATCATACAGACGCAAACACTACACGCGAGCTACGGGGCGTGCCGCGCCCTCGACTGGCTGGGGCTGGGGTCAGGGCGCCACATACTAGTTATTTATGCCCACAGCTCTTAGCTCATTTACTCACAGGGCATATGGCAGACATGGCCAGCCCGATCCTTCTTTAGGGGTCGTTTGTGATGGTGATTCAATCTTCATTTATAAATCCCGAAACACCTACAGGTCTCTAATACATACATTAATAATATGATAATTATAAGTATCAGTACTGATACATAATCAGACATATTGATAACCTCATTCTTTTTTAAATCGGTTGAAAAGACATTCCATTTGTTACCTGTGTGATATCATCAGTATGTGAGTTCCAGTACCCTCCCAATGGCGTGGTTAGGCGGGTGTCCCAAAACACTAGGTAGGCGTCATCCTCCACCAGCTGGCTACCGGCGCACAGAACCCTTCCATTGGACGAGATGTCCATGCACTCATACGGTCTGACTAGCTCTTCATCTTTATCTGAACAAAAATAATATATTATAATAAGTGTGGTGGTAGTGGACAGATGCAATTTCCTCATTTAAAAAAACACATTAATGTAAGTTCTAAACAAAATCAAATTACTAAAATCAGATAGATGTAATTTTTAGATATGAAAAGATTTCATTTTCTATTCAAACATATCTCAGCAAAACTGGACACTCGGAGGGGGAGGGTCTATTGTTTTTATGTTTTCCAACTAACTTATTCTAATATATTAAAGATATCAATTATTATTATTTTACTAGGGAAATGTGAATCACCTTTATACTCCTGCACGCAACTCCCACTGGTCCGAGTATCCCACAGTTTGACAAGCCCATCCTGACCGGCTGAGTACACAAGGTGGTCTTCATTGGGGGCGCATACCACCTCTGTGAGAGCCTTCTGATGGCCGCTGAGCCGACACACCTTGTTCAAGGAAGTGTTGTTCAACTGATATACTTCTATGCTATTGTCTAATAGACTTACTGCTAGTTTTAAAGATCTGCCAGTTTTAATTAAAATTAAATTAGAACTAATTGTTGTTGGTGAATGTATTTTTTATTTAAATTAAATAAATCAAATTCATCCCATCTCCTCTGTATAAGAAGTGACCTTTGTTTGCCTAATATTCGGGACATTACAAGAAAAAAATAATATAATAGAACTTTCTAGATTAAGAATACAGGACACACCAGCTACAAAAAGTAAACAGGTACTTAATTTTTGATCCTCTATTACGTTTAGAAATATAAATACCATGACCAATATACTTACTTTGTAGCGTGCAATTTATTAATGTAAGATTTTTTAAGTGATACCGTACTTTCTGTTAATAGCTTGTATTTCTTTTGGAACTGTTGTTCTAGAACTTCAGGATCCACAGTATCTCTATCAACTTCTTCATTATCAACTATATCAGCCATTTTTATGTCCACTTACAGTAAATATTATTGTTTTAGGAGGTTCTGGCAATGTTGTAAACAAACCTTTATCTTTTTATTTTGAGGTTATGTGATGTCTAAATGGTCATGACAATCCTGTGTCTGACGTTGACAGCTACGCTATAACGCTAACGAACGTTCGGATACATAGATAATAAAGCACCTTCTAAGAATCGGTTTTTTTTAATTAGAGCAAAACCGTGATTCCAGTAATTTTGGGTAAAGTAAAAAATACGGTTTTACGTTGATCTGATTCAATATTTATTCCATTGTTAATAACTAAATAAAACATTCACTTACATTGATAAAACGTTAAAATTACAATGATAAAAGAGCAGGGATATGTTAATGCTTACACGCATGGGAGTTTCTTCCAAACAATGCATGTACATGCCATTCGAATATAATTCTATTAATAACAAATAGAAATATATTCGATTATTTGTAGGTCGTCCTGCGATATGCACCCCGATATCTGGGTCCAACACGTTCTATGTCTCCTGCGGCAAGCCTAGTAGTTAGAATCTTTAGTGGTATTGGAGGAATACTGTTCAGTTCAGTTGTTGATTCAGAAAACGCCCAACGGATGTATCGTTCCATGCGGATATGATCTAGAAACATCATCGTATAATGTACAATTTTCCAAAGCAACACTTTCTCTTTAGTTTTAAAACATTAAATAATGAATACCTTATAAAGGGTGTAAATAGACCCTTAACACATCCGAAAGGCACTTGTTCTCCCAGTCTTTGCGATCACTTTTTTGTTGTAGACCATACCTGGGAACCTTCTACTTACGGAGATATTGGGGTCAAAGCTCCAACTTTTTCACAAGTTTTTTTTTAAATACATGTTTTTAAAGTAAGATTTTTACTATTCAATCCATCCACCAGCACAATGCTTTGAGTGTTTTCCATCGAGTCTTACCTTACAACGTGATTTTTCACCCCAAAAAAAAAGTCGATTCCCAGCAATAATTTTTGTGTAAAGTTACTTAGTTTGATGTACAGAATGCTTGGTTGACGGCTATGTGAAAGGTCTGTTTACACCCTGTATATCATCATATTACCTATGGCTGGGTCGACAATAGCGAACGCCCGCTTCACGTTCTCGACGGTGACAGTCTTGTTAGCGGCGTGCTTCCCGCCGAGCTCAGCGACCACCTCCCGGATGTACTTGTCCTGCGCTAGCTGCCGCTGTCGGAACAACTCGCGCGCAAAATCCACGCGGTCGAAGCCTTCTTCATTCTGGGAAGTTAGAAGAAGTTATGTTTGAAATTCTTCTCCATCTAAACGGCTTGACCGATTTTAATGGTATGTTTTTTATTGACACACACAAGGTAGCAAACATACAAACAAGTGACAACAGTGATAGTTAAAAGAGTGCATAGGTGGAAGTAGCCCTGGGCCCCAAACTAGGCAAAGCCTGTATCTTGGTGGCCCAGTATAGAGAGAAAAGGCAAATTGAGTTATTTACTGTTCAGCGTGACACAGCACAGCAAAACACAAGTAACTTCGTTTTCAGGACAGTCTTTTTCACCCTTCTTGTGAATCGGCGTTACAGCGGCCACCTTCCAGCAGTTAGGAAATGTACCCGTTGACATGCTCAGTTTACAGATATGCGTTAGAGAGTTTAGTATAAATGGTTTAATGTGCTTGAGGAGGAGTGGACGGATCTCGTCAGGAGACAGGACCAGGTGCACTGTCGTCTCTCATATCAGTAATGAGATTGTCAATTTCACAGTTGTCTGTTGACTGAAAGAACAGAGAGTCTTTGTATCGGTTTACGAGAGTGGCATCATTGCATAGTTTGCTCTCTGTAGTCTGGAGTTTGTTTAAAGTGTTGAGTGCCAAGTGCTTACCTACTGAGACGAAATGGCTGTTGCAGTAGTTAATGGATGAAGAGCTATTTTCTTCACACTTGAGAAGTTCCTGATTGTCGTTAATTTTTTTAGGAAACTCACAAATGTCCTTTATGACTCGCCAGAGCTTTTTCGGTTGGTTGCTGTGATTCTCTAACTATTTACCCTCATACTCTGCCTTACGTTTATGAAGGATGTCGTTACAGAAGTTTCTATAGCGTGTATATACGAATTTTAACTCTAGATTTGATGGTTGCGCTTTCACTTGAGCATGCAGCGCGTCTCGATGGCGCATTCACCGGATCAAGCCGGGGGTGACCCACTAATTTTGATTTTTTTCGTATGTTTCTTTAAGGTGTCTGTTAAAATGTTGTTGAACATTAGCACCGCGTCATTTGCTTCTGTGCTAGACGTTACCTAGGTCCAGTCGAGTTTACTAATCTCCGCGGTGATCTTAGAGTAATCTATTTTTATTTTAAACCTGTTGCGTGGTGCATTACTTACTTTTGACAGGTTTGTGCCCAAGATAACAAGGTTATGATCTGTTATAGATGATTTACAGACTACTCCCTGCGTTGATCCTTTAGTTGTGACCTAAGCAAGCTTCGCCTCTAGTTGGTTTAGTGATAGCAGGGAGGAGCCCGCATTCCGACAGGAGACACTGATATGCGATAAAAGTGGCATTGGGGTTTATATTCATGTCCCCTGTAACAATCACGCATAGACTATTCAGACTGGTTAGCGAGTTTTCTAATGAGTTCAGAAATCTATCTGTATTTCTAAATGAGGGGGAGCGGTAGATCCCCAGAAGTGTAACATTTGTGTTAATGTTGACAACCAGATAATTGGCCTCTTCAAACTCCGGTTCATTGACTGAAACTGGCCAAGTATCTCCCACGTATACAGTCACTCCATCACTTTTATTGATCACTTTATGAGTGTGAAAACAGTTGTACCCTGGTAACTGATTGACTATCGAGTTATCGTTAAGCTCTGTTAGCACTATTGCCAGGGGCGTATTTACCCTAGGGCCAAGGGGGCCATGGCCCGGGGCGTCACGCAGCGAGGGGCGGCGAAGCCGCCCTACGCCGCCTTCTTTGGGCGCCTTTTTATTATCAAGCAATAAATATTATATTTTAATTGACATTTAAATTAGAACGATTTATGTTTTCTATCTAACACTGGTCACAAACGGTAACGGAGATTTTCAAAACTCTGAATATCAACATAAACAATTGCAGAGGTCAATCCTATGACAATGCTAGTAACAAAAGAAAAATGCCAATATGCGACATACGTGCCTTGCGCGGCACATTCGTTAAACCTCATCGGCACATCGGCAGCTGATTGTTGCCTAGAAGCTACAAAGTTTTTCGGGTTGCTGCAGAATCACGTATTTTTTATAGCGTCAACGGAGCGCGCAAAATTACTGCAAGATTTTTTGACGGCGCCCGATAATGTAACTTTGAAAAGCTTATTCCAGACGAGATGGTCAGCCAGGGACGATGCTTGTTCCAGTCTTAACAAAGACTGGAATCAAATAAAAGCGGCCTTTGAAGCGGTGATAAAAGGTGACTCTGGCAACCAAACCGCTTTGGTCAGAAATGAAGCTGCAGGGTTGATGAAACGGTTGACTTCCCTGTCATCTTGTCAGTATTTTGCTGAGCTATTTTGTAAAATAGCTTCCACAGTTCTGCAGGCTGACTGACTTGGACCTGGAGGTCGTTTCTAACCTTTTATGACTCTTTAATTAATTTCATTCAAAATAAAAGAGAAAGTTTTGACGATTTCGCAGAGACGGGTAAAACGAAATCACCCGAAAAATACTAGCACAACCAAAAAAGAGTTGTCAAAAGGATGAAACGTGATGATGAGACTCGCGAAGGAGAAGTGTTACTACAGGGACGTGACCAATTTCGAGTAAATACCTTTTTCCCAATTTGTGACCAGTTGTTGGGCGAGTTGAGGAGGTGCAAAACGTCAGATGACACAATGACCGCCAATTTTAAGGTAAATTAGATACAATGTCTGAAGCAGAAGTTAGAAGGAATGCCGTAAACCTTCAAAATGTATACATGTTAGATCTCGCGGGAGACATACAAGACGAATGTGTTCTATTGAAACACTTCTTGGCAGCCTATGAAAATAAAATGAGTTTTAGGCCACTTAGCTTAAAAAAAATGAAAATATTTACCTATTATAGTGAGTTCATTTTTAGGATTTTTTTAAATTTATTATTTCACACCTCACAGCAGGTTTTTTTCTTAAATGAATGGGGCGGCAAAGCTAACTGGCCCGGGGCGCCAAATCTTTAAATACGCCTCTGACTATTGCATCGAATTGGCAGTCGAGGCGGTGGAGTACCGTAACAAGCTCAGGAGTGTTCTTCTGTAAGCTCCTTATATTACAAGTTAGCAGTTTAAAATCGTGCTCCACTAATAAATCCCGGCATGACTCTGGTCTGTCAATACTGCGGCAAGATAACGTTAGCGTTTCGTCGATTTCGGTAGATAGATCGACTTTATCCATTATCTAACAACGTTGGAGAAGTGCTGAAATATAGTTCAAGGGGACGTATTGCCGCTTTTGTGCCGGAGAGAAGGGATCGGCCGCGATGACCAGTGAGTTTAGGGAGAAGTCTGCTTTGTGACTGATGTGAGTGAGTATTTGACTGCGTGTGCGATTTGTAGATATGCTGGTTTTGTGACAGAAAGCATGAGACTTTGTTGTTTAGATGTAACTAGCTTCTGCCCGCGGCTTCGCCCGCGTGTAGTTCGGGAATTGCCCATGGAATCTTACTTCTGGGATAATAAGTAATCTATGTATGTACTATACATACATGGATTACTTATTATCCCAGAAGTATGAAGATTTACGTGTACTTGCTATTGTAAATATTTGTTCATAGTAATATCAATTAAATTACATATTTGAAATATCTTGGTTTGAGACTGGACACCGGGACACCAATCAAATGATTTATTAGGAATCTATTTATAGACATAATACTTTGACATAATATTTAATATCAATGTCCCGTATAGCGAGCCAACGCGAAAATCGGTGGAATAAACCATATTCACAGACACTTCTACCTCAGAAAAATCCTACCTACTTAGTAATAGGTAAATACTCCCGCGCCCCGCACGCCGCACGCGCGTGAGCTTCGAAGCCCTATTTAACTATATTGGGGGATGATTTTGGAAAAACTGATAGATATGTCTTACAATTTTAATTGAAGAGTGTGAACATCAATTTTCGAGTCAATCGACCCAGTAAATATTAAGTTTCACAGAAAATTCAACACCCCATTTTACTCTCTTAGGGGTAGAATTAAAAAAAACCCTTTCTTAGTGGATACCTACTCTTCACAAAGAATACACCGTCCAAATTTCATTTCTCTCGGACCAGCAGCGGTTTGGGCTGTGCATTGATATATCAGTCAGCCAGACAGGACATTAAATTTTAAATTGGGGAATGATTTTGGAAAAACTGTGATACACGTATCTCATAATTTTAACAAAAGAGTATGTATATATATTTTCAAGTCAATCGACTCCGAGAATAAAAAGTTCCACATATAATTCAACACCCCATTTCACCCTCTTAGGGGTGGAATGTTGAAAAACCCTTTCTTAGTGGATACTTACTCTTCACAAAGAATACACCGTCCAAATTTCATGTCTCTCGGACCAGCGGTCTGGGCTGTGCGTTGATATATCAATCAGCCAGACAGGACATTAAATTTAAAATTTGGGGATGATTTTGGAAAAACTGTGATACACGTATCTCATAATTGTAACTAAAGAGTATGTCTACATATTTTCAAGTCAATCGACTCCGAGAATAAAGTTCCACATATAATTCAACACCCCATTTCACCCTCTTAGGGGTGGAATTTTGAAAAACCCTTTCTTAGTGGATACTTACTCGTCACAAAGAGTACACTGTCCAAATTTCATGTTTCTAGGACCAGCGGTTTAGGCTGTGCGTTGATATATAAGTCAGTCAGTCAGTCAGGACTTTGAATTTTATATGTATAGATATTTGATTTTTGGTGGTGAGTTTAATGATTTGCTCTGTGAGTGTGGAGAGTTGTGAGTTAAAAGTATGGCGAACATAAGTATTATTAACTAGAGTACATTCTAATATATAGCAACCATTCCTATTCGTAAAGCTACTTATCAACTTATACCTATAGTAAACATTTTTTAAGGAAACAGGAATATGAAAAATTCGGATAATTATAACATTGGGACTTTTTACCATTATATTTTATATTTTACATTATAGAGTTCAATTCGAGACATCTGGAAAAGGAGGTGAAGCTGACGGGATTGTGCCAAGAAAGTGGTCCAGGTCTCTAGTGTTTTTAATTTGTGTAGCTGTCCTCCCCTCCATCTGACGAACGAGTATTTGGCCTCTGCTCGTCCAGCAAAACTGAAATCCAGCGTTCTTAGCTCGGACTCTGGCTTCTCGAAATAAGATACGATTTTCTTTAATCGTTAATAAAAATCTTCCTGTTCGTGCCCTGAATTTTAATATCCTGGGATGCTGCTTGTTTTAAATGCTTTTATAATTTCGTCCTTTTTCGCTCTACGCAGAAGCTTGACTATGACCCGCCGGGGGAAATTGGAGTCAGGGGTAGAAGTTGGCCTTTCTTTAGGTCTGCACCAGCGGTCCAGTTGATATCATTTCCAGTTGATTTCAATTTTAGTTGCTGCAACTATAGCAATATGATGAAGATTTTCATTGGTAGTTTCTTCCACTCTTATGATCTCAATTTCATTTCTCATGCCCGCCTGCGACTGCTGATTAAGTCTTTTAATGAGCATATTGTTGCGTTCATTGCAGCCACTTGAGTGGAGTTTTGTTCAAGCGCAGCGATACGCTCCTCAAAAAGATCTAAACGGGCATTACATTTGTCTATTCCGTCAAACAATTTTGCTAGAGTAAATTTGACCTCTGCCATGTCCGAGCGCATAAGGCGAATTTCCGTAACTAGCTCAGAAAAAGAAACCAAGGAGTCTTCAAGGCCATCCCGGCTGGGTGAACCGATAGCCATGCGTTTGTGAGCGCGAGATGTCGTATTGACGCGCGAGACGTCAAGCTCAACAGGTGAAGCAGATGGGCATACAGGCGTGTTGCTGTTGTCAGTCCGTAGTGTTTTACAGCGGCAGGAAGGACAGACCTAATTATCATTTTGCATTAAGGAGTAAAATGTTACATTCACACAGATCGGGTGGCAGTTTTTATCACACAGAGTACAGTTAAAGTTCTCGTTCGCAAACACAGGCGGTGACTCAGCTAGCTAAAGTGGCGAGCAATACACGCGTAGAGTGCTTGGAGGTGCGTGATATGTGAGCGAGCAGTGTAGCAATAGTTCGTACGCACAGAAGCGGCTGCGACAGCGATAGTGTGACGGGTGGATCGGTCGGCGCATGCGGTGACTCACCCGTGACAAGCAGCTGATCAGTGTTTACTGACTTTGTTTTGACTTATTACTGTGATATCTTCGGTAATATGGGTCTGATTCAAATGATCACTATCACAGAGCACAGAGCTTTTCTTGAGGTTTACACTAATATACTTTTGTCTTTACACGTACACTATTTAATACTTTATGTGAATACTAAACACGGAGAACGTAATTTGTACTGCGCACACGAAGAAGTGACACGGTCCAATCCAAAATATTGTACTTATATGGTCACCGTGGTTCTTAGCTATAGTTTAAAGCAGTAGGTGGCGCTGTTGTCGACATCCCGTAAGTTACAGGACAACGTCTGTCGGGGTAGCTAGTTACTAGATGAAATCTTAATAATATCTTATTAGTACCTCTTGAAACAGTTTATCAAGGTTTATATCGTTGTTATTGATCTTCAGTTTGAGTTGCTTCCGCACCACGTCCATCAAGTTCTTGATGTCCACTTCACTCTTTAGTGGAAACGTCGCTTTTGATATCTTCTCGAATTCTTCGATTGATATTGTCTGTGAAAGAAAAATAACGGTAAGTTATAAGGATTGGTCAGTGGAACACGCAATGTGGATGGCTGCTTCCATGGTCGCAATCGCTACTGCTCAGCACGTTTTTGGTTCGGTTTTTCCGACAGGAATTTCTCAATAGGCTCGCTACTCCATGGGACAAACATAACTGCGGAACTGTGGGTGGTTATCGGTCACCTCTGGCCCCAGTAGATGTGCAGCACATATGTGTACAGTACTGTACCTCCTGGTCCTTGCTGTGCTTGTACAAGTTGTCCCGCAGC
Organism: Noctua comes; assembly: GCA_963082995.1. Classification (NCBI taxonomy): domain Eukaryota; kingdom Metazoa; phylum Arthropoda; class Insecta; order Lepidoptera; family Noctuidae; genus Noctua; species Noctua comes. Next base: position 736,663 of record OY720282.1, read on the forward strand.
GCCTGCCAATGCCGGCGATGGCCCCAGTAGATGTGCTCGCTGAGGTGGCCGTGCAGGACTCCCCAGAACAGCTTTACCTGCGGTTCGTCCAGCATCTGCTCGGCGCCCGCACACAGGTTGTACGCCCACTCCGCGCGGACTGACGGCTGACCGTATCTACGAATAGAATAGTAATTAATGTAGGTTGGAAATTCGGAGAATAATTATTTAGATAATGCAAAAACCTGCAAGGTCTTTGCATGATTCACATTAGGACTGAAACGAAGTGCTGGAGGGCAGGGCTTTGACCTGCAGTGGGATAAAGTAGGCCGTCAGTGTCAGTTACCAGTTAGGGCTGTTGTGTTGAAAGAGTTAGCATCTGAAATGCAAAGAAATAAAGAGCAGCAAAAGGACCTTGTTGGGCTTGGACAAGTGGTAGATACCTGTCTTCAAAGTACTGTGTGACATAGTTTTGCATGGAAACATCCGGGCTGTTCATCTTGCCGAGCCAGATGTCGGTGATGATGACGCTGATCTCCCGCCGCGACAGGCGCAGGTTGCGCACCTTGCCTTCGTAGCGCAAGTACGGAGGTATCACGGGGTCCATGCCCTAGGAAAAGAAGGAAGGAAAACAGTCATAATATTCTTCTTAACATAAGAAAGCGATATTGATAGGAAAGAAAAAAATGAGTAATTAAGCTTACAAGTCCATCGAAATGTTCCAGATTGTCGCTTTCGGCAGCTGGACCGAGTTCCTTCAATAACACCCTCAGGATATCTCGCGATGATAAACCGCTCGCCAGCTGCCACCATCTGGAAAAAAAATTGAATTTTGATCTCAGCTGTTCCCAATTCCGACATTTCATTCATGAACAAGGAGGGAAGGGAGCATAAATTAATCATTTATGTATTAAATATTGCACTAACTAAACCCTAAGGCGCTGTGTGTGCAATGTTCAAATAGCGAACTTAATGTCGTAGGCATTTTCTACCAGTTACCTTTAGGTACAGGGTTACATTAAATTAGCAAGCCAAACTCATAAGCCTGAACTAGAACATAGTCCAGTCTTCATCATTCATCATCATCATTTCAGCCGAAAGACGTCCACTGCTGGACATAGGCCTCCCCCAAGTGTCGCCACATTGACCGGTCCCGTGCGTCTCGCATCCAGCGGATCCCTGCAACCTTTACGAGGTCATCGGTCCACCTAGTGGGAGGCCTTCCAACGCAGCGTCTTCCGGTTCGCGGTCGCCACTCCAGAACTTTTCGGCCCCATCGGCCATCCGTTCTGCGAGCAATGTGCCCTGCCCACTGCCACTTAAGTTTGGCTATTCTTCGGGCTACGTCGGTAACTCTGGTTCTCTTGCGGATCTCCTCATTTCTGATTTGATCACGCAAGGAAACTCCGAGCATAGCCCTCTCCATTGCCCTTTGGGTGACTTTCAGCCTTCTGATGAGGCCCATTGTGAGCGACCACGTTTCGGTCCCGTATGTAATCACTGGCAACACACACTGGTCATAGACTTTCGTCTTGAGACACTGCGGTAAGTTGGACGAGAAGATACCACGCAACTTCCCGAACGCTGCCCAGCCGAGTCGGATTCGACGATTGACCTCTTTCTCGAAGTTAGACCTACCTAACTGGACCGTTTGTCCCAGGTAGACATAATCGTCTACAACTTCGAGTGTAGAGTCTCCGATCTTGATAGGAGTGGGTGTTACATGGGCATTCAACATGACTTTGGTTTTGTCCATGTTCATTTTAAGACCCACTCTTTCGGAAGCTCTACTGAGGTCATCGAGCATTGTACTGAGGTCCTCCATGGTCTCAGCCATGACCACTATATCGTCGGCAAACCGAAGGTGAGAGATGTACTCGCCATTGACGTTGATGCCTAGCCCTCTCCAGTCCAGAACCTTGAAGACATCCTCCAGTGCAGCGGTGAACAGTTTCGGAGATATGACGTCTCCCTGTCTTACACCTCGCTGCAGAAGGATAGGTTCCGAGGTCTGGTCCTGAAGTCGGACTGACATGGTGGCGTTTTTGTACAAACTCTTCAGCACCTCGATGTACCGATAGTCGATTTGGCACCGTTGGAGAGACTGCAGTACAGCCCAAGTCTCGATCGAATCGAAGGCTTTCTCGTAGTCCACAAACGCCAAGCAGAGAGGCAGGTTATACTCTTCGGTCTTCTGTATAACCTGGCGCAGCGTATGTATGTGGTCTACGGTGCTAAAGCCTTTTCGGAATCCGGCTTGTTCGGGAGGCTGAAAATCGTCAAACCTGCGCGCGAGACGATTCGTGATGACTCTTGAAAACAGCTTGTAGACATGGCTTAGAAGTGAGATGGGCCTATAGTTCTTCAGCCGGGCATTGTCGCCCTTTTTGAAGAAGAGTACCACCACACCCCTGCACCATGCCTGCGGCGTTTTCCCCTCGAGTATGACGGAATCAAACAGCTTCTGAAGGGTCTTAAGTACCGGTTTTCCACCTGCCTTCAGGAGTTCGGCCGTAATTCCGTCCTCACCCGGTGCCTTGTTGTTTTTAAGCTGTTTCAGAGCCATCCTAATCTCGTACAGGCTGACATCCGGAATGTCTTCGGTATAGTGTCGGGTCAGTCTAGCTCTTGGGTCGTTAGCTAGATTTGCAACGGGTTTACTGGTTGAAGTGTACAACTGCCCATAAAAACTCTCGATCTCCCTCAGCAGCTCCGGTTTGGCGGATACGATCCTGCCATCGTCGGTCTTCAGTTTCGTGAGCTGGCTCTGCCCAATAGCCAGATCTCTTGAAAAAACCTTGGAGCCTTTATTCCGCTCAATAGCGTCTTTAATACGCTCGGTATTAAAGCGGCGGAGGTCGCGTTTCAAGGATTTAGAGATCCGTCTATTGAGCTGCCGGTACTTCCACGCCTCGTCTGAAGACTGCAGGATCATCTCGCGCCGCTCCTTCATGAGCTCGAGAGTATGATCAGAGAGTCTTTTGTTCTTCTGTGCACGACGTGTCTTGAAGAACTTAGACCCAGTCGTATGGACAGTTTCCACGAACCCATCGTTGCATTCGTCCACTGAGCTTCCTAGGCACTCGAAACGATTCTGGAGTTCAAGCTGAAAGCTCTCGGGGTTTTGGATCTGGATTTGTGCTGGACGGAGCGTAGACTTCATCAGTCGAGACCTTTCAAGCTTTATATTGATGTTCAATGTGCCTCTTACCATGCGGTGATCGCTCCCGGTTTTCACCGAATTGATCACAGAGACATCATTGAACATTTGCTTCTTGGTTGACATGATGAAGTCAATCTCATTTTTAGTTGCACCATCGGGACTCTGCCAGGTCCACTTCCTGTGCTCACGCTTTCTGAAGAAGGAGTTCATCATATAGAGGCCCTCCTTCTCCATAAAACTAGCCAGTTGGTGACCCCGGTGGTTCCGACGTCCAACCCCAAATTGCCCCACCTGCAGCTCATCCCCGTCTCGTTTGCCCAGTTTCGCGTTGAAGTCCCCCATGACAACGGTGAAGTGAGTTTTGAAACCATGCAGGGCTTTAGAGATATCCTCATACATGGTCTCCACTTCGTCGTCGGGGTGTGCCGAGGTCGGGGCGTAGACCTGTATGACCTTCAGCGAATATCTTGAGGATATTCTGAGTATAAGGTACGCCACCCTGGTCGACACACTCTCGATCTTCACCACGTTATTCACGAGGGACTTGTGGACGATAAACCCAACACCACCCTGGGACTGCCGGTCACCCTCTCGGAAATAGAGCAGGTTGCCGGATTTCAGGATTATCGTATCCTCCCCCTCTCTTCGGACTTCAGATAATCCCACAATACTCCATCGCAGCCTGCTCAATTCCTCTTCGAGTTCCGTTATCTTCTCGTCGTTCCGGAGTGTACGCGTGTTGTATGTTGCCAGGTCAAGTCGTCGGTATAGGCAGCCTGATCCCGTCCGGAGATTCTTCGCACCCCTTGCCACGCCGTAACCTCGACCGCTACCATAGTCGAGGGTAGACGGGCTGCCGGGTACTAGGGGCCATTTCTTGGTTGCGCTCATCATTGGGGGGGTTTTGCCATAATCGCCACGCTTGGCAGGCGGGTTGGCGATCGCAGTACGGTTGTTAAATACCGCAGAGAACGCTGCTGCCCATTCTCTGGTAAGTCCCTTAGTCGCCTCTTACGACACCCACGGGAAGATATGGGATGGTGCTATTCTTTTACGTCCGACACCATACGAAACGTCCAGTCCAGTCTTACATTTTAATAAAGTCTTACTGATGCTAGTATATTACCTATCCCGTCCTCCGCCAATGAAGTCGGCACACAGGTCCCACTGCGGGCGTGGCGTGCCCGCGCGCTCCAGCTCACTGCAGCGCTCCTTGGTCTCGAACAACTCCTCCTCGATAGACGTCTTTGATGCTGTGAGGGCGCGTTTTAATTACACGAATTATTCACCGCACAGCCGCCAGACGCTGGCCGAGCGGCGACTATGTGGCGGTTGCACGGTCCTACTGTTTTAGTAAAACAAGCTTTCTTGCAATTACGTAATGTTGATTTATCAAAGAATTCCCTTCACGCCACCACTGCGACCCCGATTCATTTCAACAGTTAGGTACTGTTGCTCTTGGAAATTCATACGTGTTTATGCGCAATTCGACTAAAAAGCAGAAAATTGTGATTGCATATTACTTGTACCTACTTACAATGCAAAAAAGAAGAAAAAAACATTTGAAGTGACTGATTGAAGGAAAGGAGAATGCGGGGACTAGGGCGCGGGGCGTACATCGAGAACATTCGAGTGAGATCGACCGCCTGCTGACCGCGTCGAAATCGCGCGGCAGCCGCGCGTTTATTTAACTACAAAAAATTTCAATGTCGTGTCCAGGCGCGGTCCCAGGGGGGGGGTCACAGGGGTCATGACCCCCCCAAAATTAAACACGCCTAATTAATAAACCTTCTTAAATAGCTTTTTTGGGATATAAATTATTACCTAATATCCTGCTTAATCGTTCAACAAGACAAACTAACCTTTTTCAAGGTAGAATTCTAAAATTTTCGAGCTCGCTTCGGTCGCTAATGCATCTGAGTTACTTTTATTCTCATCTCTGTATGAATGAACAAATAGAACCTAATACACGGGGCGGAGGCCGGCTGCTTCAATTTTGAGCTCTCTTCTCTCGCTCTTGAATTCTATTATGTCATGGCCGGGCGTCATGATCACCCCGCCTGGGTTGGGCCTATGTTGACCGTGATGATTTTTCTGAACTCAATGATTTAAATTAAATAAAAAGAGGTCCGGCTCGCTTCACTCGCTCTTGCGTTCTCTTCATCTTAAAACTTGAAAAATCTTACTATCTCAGGGGCAGGGCCGTAGGCAGGGGGGGCGTTATAGTTCTACACCCCGAAATCTCCGACAACTATTAAGAAATCAACCTATCCGATGCGGAATGCAAAAATTTTCTCGCTCGCTTTGCTCACAGTACAATATCCTATACCTTTTTCAATTCTGCAAAAGTTGACAGAGTGCTCCTATTCTCATTTCTGTAAAATTAAAAAAAGAAGTGGTGCCAAAATTTTCCAGCTCGCTAATATATCCTGAACTTTAGATTTCTGCACAACTTGCCCGAGTTCTTCTATACTCATTTCTGTATAAATGAACAAAAAGATCTTAATTTATCCGAGGAAGGGTGCAAAAATTTTCGAGTACCTACACAACTCCTGTATGAATGGTCAAAAGAAAATCTAACCTATCGTATTATTTAAATCAAGAGATGGTTGATATAATTTCGTTTTTCAAAAGTTGTTGATAATAGTTTGACACCCCCCCCCCCCAATCGCTCCCCAACCAAATTCCTGGCTATGGCCCCTTGTGACCCCCCCCCAAAAACTTAGGCTGGGACCGCGCCTGGTCGTGTCCTAGTTATTAAAACATAAATTGCTATGACGGTGGCCGCAAGAAATTTTTCGCGCCATCTAACTGCGGCCTTATTCCCCGAACGGTCCCTCCTCTCGGGGAACAAGTATAGGAGTGGTAGGTACGTTGTAGTACGAGAGGCAACGTGTTAGCACTCCAAAAATACTTCTGATAAGAACCTAATAACACCTTACCTTGCCTGATCTGTGGATCAAACCCGAGACCCCTGGCTCAGCATTCATGCTTCAGGTTACTGGACCAACAAGCGGTCAAAGAAGTTTAAGAAGGTATAACGTACCTAAAAGCCGTTTATTATTATTCCGCAACACTTTGTACTCTTCCTCTAGCTTGTCCAGTGCCTTGGACAGGTGATAATACTTGGCCTCCAAGGTGTCGTACTCCCGCCGCGGCACGGTGTCCGCGTACTCGTCCGTCATCTTCTTCAGCTCCGTCTGGGTTATGGATAGCTGCTCCCTACAACATAAACATTAATTCATTGCATGCATTTGTGCTTCAATCTTTCTAATCACCCAAATTAAAAAAATAGAAGAAATGTTCCGTGAGTCTCTAAGCTACCTCCTGCACTCTATTCGGCCATGCTGGAGATCTAAAACAGATCCAGAGCCACCGAATTCCGCACTTAAAGAATGGTAGAATAGGGTAGTTGCTCCCTGCCTAATTAATTTTCCTCCAGCGCCCGTAGCATGACCACCGAAACTACGCGTGCAGGTCATCATCATCTGCCTAGCCTTTTCCCAACTAAGTTAAGGTCGGCTTCCAGTCTAACCGGATGCAGTTGAATACCAGTATTTTACATGGAGCGACTGCCGAAGATCTGACCTCCGCAACCCAGTTAGTACTAGGTAATACGATACCCCTTGACAAGACTTTTCCTCCAGGTATACATACATAAACTAAAACTCACGTCTTTTTCTCGTGGAAGTCCTAAACACTCGAGATCGTTATGCTTTGTCCAGGTTTCAAACAATTCTTTAAATACCTGCATCGGTCAAGAGCAATCCTCAGTACGACGGGGTCGCCATAGGCGTCATCCACAGGGTACGAGCTACCGTCCAGCTCCTTAAGCTTCATCTGCAGCCCCAGGTTCTCAAAATACAGCGTGTAGCGCGCGTCTCGCTCGCGCATCAGCGTCAGGTAGTCAGAGAACTTGTCGTCGTTGAGCTGGCAACGGGGTTATAGGTACTATTAGACATAGGTATGTTTATGGACGAAAAAGGATAGGAAAGCCAAAGAAAAGATGGATGGATTGTGTGTGGAATAATGTGAAAGAAAAGGGAGTGAAGTTCTCCGTATCGTTCTCTCTGTGAACGATAGCGTGACGGTTGGCAGGGGAGGATGGAAGAAGAAAATGAGTTGCCAGGTTGCCAAGTAACATATCATAGGGGCAAGAAGATGAAGTTCAGATACTGGAACCATGGCGCAAGTTGTCTAACTTACGCCATGGTTAGATATTTTGTATGAGACAAACGTGATTACAGAATCAATTAAAGTCGCGGCAGTAGACAGGACTTCCTTAAAGACATGATTCGGCTAGCTTAGAGTTAGGTTAGCGGAAAACGGTAGCTAGGCGAGGCAGCGTAGCGACCGAAAGGTTTTGTCGTTGCAGCAGTGGATACACGTGCTAGAGTGAGTATTAAGAGTTTTATAAAGTAAGTAGACAACAAGTAAAACACAAAATAGATAAATAAAAACTGTATATTTATACAACAATGAGGAGAGTATACTTATGCCACGTTTAAGCGATAGTTGAATGTGTTTTCTTTACATATTGTGCCTAACACATTTGCACGCCACTGCAGCGACGACCTTGGTATCGGAACATACCAATCTGCAAGTTGTTCGGTAGCCAGTAGTGCACAAGCTGCGTAAGAGAGAGCAGTGGAAACTACACAATACTGTGTCGCTGGGCCCCATCTCCGACGTCATAATTTAGCAGAAAGATAAGGTTAACATAAACATAGGTATAAGGGCCTACGCAGACCGGGACGGCATGGCAAGGGATTTAAATTTTATCTAATGGACATTCAACCGTACTGTTACAGAAATACGACATAAATTGCTATGCTTTAAAATGATGCCGTGGCATTGAAAGGGATTTTATCGCACGGCATTAAAAGACGCGCCACAAGCTCCCGTGGCGGGATGCCGTGGCATACTGCGGTAGGCAACGGCATGCCACGGACTCCGGCGCTCGTAGTGATATACTGCGGGGTGCGGCGGCGGGGGTAGAGAAGCGGGTAATGCACACCATTGACCATCCATTTGCGCCCGCGTCTTTGAACTGAGGCACACCAACACTCGATTAAACGCAACTGAAGACTAAAAGTGTATCAGGCAGCAGCAGTCGCTGAGGCGTGCTTTGTCGTGCCGCGGCACGCCGTGGCAAAGTGCTGGAATGCCGCGGTATCTAAGCGGCCAGTGTGCGCTGACTCACGGCAAAATCCCTTGCCATGCCGTCCCGGTCTGCGTAGGCCTTAAAGCGACATATATAAGTTCAAGTATAACAGTAATATTACACAGACAGGAAACAATTATAGACAAAGGTTAAGACATATAAGTAGTCTGGCTGGCCACAGTACGAACCTTCCCCATTTCTTTCTTCAGTTTGTTAATCTCGAAAGTCAGTTTCAAGTTTTGTTCTCTTAAATCTTCATTGTCCTTTAACAACTTTTTGATTTTGTCATCCCTCTGATTTCTTCGTACAGATATACCAAATACTCTCTATAAATTTAGTTCAGTCTTTTTTCAAGTCTCTAGATTCCTTACAAATAACATTAGCCTATTTTTTTATTTGAGAAAAAAAAGGTCAATTATTTAAGCAGTCATTAGATTGCAAACAATGTTCTAAACATGGTGTAATCAAGAATAAATAAGAAAAATAATATAACATGAAATTTACTTTTAACAGTTACAAATAAGACTCTTATTTCTTCGAACATAAGTACTGTTTCTCAATAGCAGATCCATTAGAACTTGATAAGAGGTCTATTATGTAAACAGTATTGAAATAGAAGCAAAGATAACATCATGTAAAACTAGTATCTAATATTGCAAGTGATTATTTCAACATTAAACCCCTGAAATACTTGTAATACTACAACTTTACAATGTAGCTAGGATAGCACATGAGAGCTAGTTGGCCTTAGAATGCCTATTTAACCAGATCTGGACTTGGTTCTTGATGAGGGAGATGTCAGCTCCATATGTCCTGCAGCATCCTCCCACGTACTTCACTCCAATGTCCAGCCACTCAGGTACAAAGTTAGCCAGGGCCTCACACTTGTCCCGGTCAATCCAACCTATCTGTGGGTTATACTTCTCTCCAGAGTTAGGGTAGGTGATGAATGGTATAGGAGACAGTGGCCTGTCATCATTAATGCCCTTAAATAACTTGGCAACAATCTGAGGTGAGCAGCAGTTCACACCAATAGCTACTAGCTGGTTGGAGTTCAAGTCCCAGCACTTCTTTGCAGCAGGCTTGAAGTCTTCTCCATGTGCTAATGAATGCTCATCTTTACAACTGAAACTCAACCAGCCCTTCATTTTAGGGAACTCTTTAAGTATCTTCACAAGCATTTCCGCTTCCTTCAAACATGGAATTGTCTCAAAAGCTAAGAAGTCAACTCCGGCTTCAACCAGGGCCCTGATCCTGGGCATGTGCCATTCTCTCATGGTGTCAACAGCTGTCACGTCCGCGTAACTGCCGCTGTACTCAGAGCCGTCGTGCAAATGCGCGCCATACGGGCCTATGGAGCCAGCGATCAGAGGAGTCCGAATATGGTGTCCTGTTTCACGACATTCTTTTAAGTATGTGTCGCGGGCACGCTTGGCAAGTTCCACCGCGTGTTTAATCAGAGCGTATCCACTCTCAGGAGTAAGGCCAAGATGTTTAACGAAGCCCCCAACTGACGCTTGGTAAGTATTGGTCATAATAACGTCGGAGCCTGCTCGCAAGAAATCCAGATGTGTGTTGACAACATCTTCGGGGTGTGTCTGTAGGAACCGTGCGCTCCACAGCGGGTCTCCATCCGCAGAGGTGCCCACATGGCAGGACAGCTGCGTTGAAAAGCCGCCGTCCAGAACGAACACGGCCGGCGCTACGTCGACGGTTGCTGACATTGGGCACGAGTAAAGAAAACTACTGATATGGAAATAAATACACTGCCAATTATTCAATAATATGCAGACGTCGGTACAGTGTCAATTATGGGAGAGGTCTGTCACTAAGTATTTGATTTTTGTAAAAATAAGTTTCTACGAGAAAATTTGTTTGTAAATTGTTGTGATTTAAAATAAATAATATGTCAAAATTGTCAATGTCACTGTCAGCCAAGAAACTGTTAGGATTAAAAAAAAACAAATCCGTGCTTAGAATACAGTATTTTGGATTAAAAAGATTCAAAGAAGTATTGTTTTAACCTCTCCGGCCCAAGTGTACCGAAAACGGTACGCAAACTCTTACTGCCGTTGAGCACCGGTGTACCGTTTTCGGTACGGTGCGAACCAGCTAACTTAAACCTTATTTTTACCTAAAATACGGCTCCAAATGCTTTGCAAACGATTTACCTCTATGGCCAACTAATAGTCGATTCGAACGACACCAATTGTTACTAAAAATAAACTGGGCATCACTTAGAAAAAAATATAAAAACGCGTCATTGTCGTTGAAAAAATTCAGTGCAAAAAAAGTGAGCGGCCGGTGTGGTATTTGGATGTTTGAGTGCGCTACAGCGTGTGAAACTTTGGTAAGTAAATGTATAGTATGTTATAAGTGTATTACGAAACTTATTAGATAATCATTTGCTTGAAAAAATATCCCAAAATAATGTTTTTGAGCCAACAAAATATTCCTAATTTCGATTTCGTCAGTCGCCATCGAATGAACGATTGAAAATATGAATTGTGACTGTTTTACAATGAAATATGTCTTGGAAACATTAGTGGCAACGTAAAAAGTAGTGATAATTCATTATTTCATGTATTCGAGGCATATCTATTCATATTTATTTATATTTCAAGTATTTTCAAGTGAAGGTCAATGTCAACCGCCAGACAAACTCGGCGTAATTGTTTTTGAATTATAATTAGATTTGGTGTGAAATCATATAATAAGTGGATGAAATATTAGTGCTAAGTATCTAATGCAAGTTTGTATATAATTGTTTGCTTGAAACAATAAATACAAACTACTCTTTTGAGCCAACAAAATGTTAGTCCGCGTCGCCGTTGTTTGTTATAAATTCTAATAATTCTCAATGAATTACTATCTTTGTAAGGTTATATAACAACGTAAAAACTAATGATAATTTATAATTTCACTTATTCCAGGCGTATTTATTCAATTATCATTCATATTTCGATGTTTTCTCATGTATTATTTTCGTAACACGAAACTGTCAAAATTCAAACATGGCCGCAACGACCACTAGACCGTAGGTCATATCGACAAAAGTTATCGATGGTATCGATAACTTAATTTTCATTTTTTTGTGAAGTAGAAATATTTTGGGGAGACCTTTGCCCAGCAGTTGGACAGTTTGAGAAAAAAAAACAAATATATTTTATTTTTTTATTTTATTGTTTTTTTATTTTTTTTTAGAAATATCTTGGAACGTGGGGCGGGTGGAAGCCCCGTTCAATTTTGAGGAGGTGCTGCAGGACAGCGACTCTGAGGATGAGGGCGATAGACGGGAGTACCTCGAAGTAGACATGTCCGAGGATGAGTTGGACGAGCCGGTATATGATGAGCCGGAATTCCTTGAAGACTTTGAGGAATCGGATTGTGAGGTAAATCCTTTACATCATCTTGACTAAATTACTGAATCTATTGTAATGAGATCTGTCGCATAGACTTGACATTGTATAGTTTTGATACAAAATAGGATTTTGTCAGTTATTACAATTAGATTTTGTGGTCTTTCAGCAATTTATTATCCTTATTCACAGATACTCCACTCATATCGCTGTGCAAGCTGAAAGAAGGTCAGATCGTAGCTCGTCATGCCGGCGATGTCGTTGTCATGGCCTATCAGGATAAGAAACGCAAAATCTGCACCATCTCATCCTACCATGGCATTCAACAAGACCAGATGGAGCCAAGACCATATCGTGAAGCTCAATATAAACCCCAGGTAATTTTAGATTATAATAAGGGTATGGGAGGCGTTGATCGTAAAGATCAAATGCTGGACCATATTTGCTTCACGGATTCATTTAGCGGCTTCAACCACTACTAAAGAACACATAGTTTTTCGGTTGGAGCTAGTCAACCAGATACTCCAAAAACACCACAAATATATACCAAAACAGCGCAGTGCCCCTGGCGTTTGTGTTGGTGCACCCACAGCGGCCCCAATCACATTTGGCATGCCCGAAGTTCCGATGGAACGGCATTTTGCAGCCCGCATTCCAAAGATAGACGGGAAGGGCTGTATGCGGATCCTACAGTACGCGAAACAAACGCACGTCATACTGGTGCAATATTTGTGGTGTTCCACTTTGTTTAGAGCCCTGTTTCGCGCGTTACCATAGCCATCCGCCATGTCCGTGACTGTGGCGGCCATTATGTGACGTCATTTACCTCAATCTGCCTTGTTTACATCTAACTTTTTTTTATAAATAAAGAGTTTTTTTATTGCTTGCATATTCCCTATTGCGTAACACATATTATGCCAATCACTTTTATTTTGTTACTATATAAGATGTTTTTGTTTGTATAAGAATTATGTTTACTCTAATATTTTTTACCCGATGTAAAAGTAGTAAATACTTTTTATGTGAATAACTTACGTATATGCACAATATAAAAAATGTCGATCTAAATTGTATTTTTTTATTTTCCTTACTGAACACATTTTCGATAGGTACACATTTTATCGACAGTGTAGTGGTGTGTTCCCCACCCTACGGCATGTTAGAATTCAGTACAAATTTTACAACCACTTGAAATATTGATATTTCTTATTTTTTCTATGATAGGAAGATGTGTGTGTATAGAAATTGATAAAGCATCTTGTTTTTGTTTGCTTCCAAGTAAGATTCTAATTGGAAAACCTAAATTATCGAATGGAAATAGGTCATATCCCTCTGTGAAATGAATTTCGTATTTATCAAATTTCCTAGAATATTTTTTCGATTCATGGTTAGAAATCACTCGAAGAAGGTATAGGTAGTATCCTAAAAACATTTTATATTGATACCTGTTGATAATAACACGGATGATCGTTTACAAAGTCATGCATTGAACTGCGCAATTCCAAAATGACAGTTCCGCTTATAAGAATTTTGAGTTGGATTCTTATAAGAATAATGTATGTAGGACTCCTAAAAAACACTGTCATTAGATTACTTGTGTATTAGTAATATTAGTTCTAAAGTTTCGTGTAAATTGATTCAGTAGTTTTACCAAAAAAAAATAAGATACGGCAACAAGTCGAGTTGCGGCGAGTTCTCTTGTGTCTAGAGGATGTTTATAATTCTAAAGTAGTTATAAAATAATTGTTTATATAGTAATACATAGTCTCGTTCTTCACGAACACGAAACTGTTTACAGTTTGAGATAAGAGTTACTAGAACTCGAGCAATAAGCGTTTTTGTGCGCGCGGCCACTTGACACCTGCGATGACGTAACTATGTGAGGCGCGGGGGCGGTTACCGTTTAAGAGCTCGAGGCCGGAGAGGGAATGAGTATTCACCAGAGCCTAGTTTCATTTGGGTTAGATTAACGCCCAAACCCATCTGAAAAATAGATACATAACACAATAAAATGCTGTACTTACATCTTGTGTAATAAATTGATTAATTCGTTCATCTCGTATTTGTATTGCATTATCGTAAGCTTGTTTTATGTCACTAAGGATTCCTGAATATGTTATAGTTCCATCAATTAGGCTTTTATAAGCTTCCTGATAAATCTGAAAATTTAAATAAAAGAAAGGTAATCCACACTTAAAATCAAAATCAAAATCAAAATATTTTATTTCACATAGGCCTCGATGGGCACTTATAAAACGTCGACAAAAAGGTGCACGGTTCGGGTTGGTCGTTTCCTATGGAGAAGAACCGGCAAGAAACTCCATGGTTACTCTTTTCAAATCATTTGGTGTTATAGTATTATGGATACAGCATCTGTACTTAAGTATGAGGGGACAGCGTAGGCCCGACAATAAGTCGTTGCTTACTACACAAAAAATGTAGAACAAAATAAAAAGTTAACAAAAGTTAACAAGCAGAAACTTTTCAGGTTCGCCTTTATATCAAAATTATTTTGTAGAATGTTTTATCAGAGGTTCGGTTTGATCAGAGGATATCAGAATAGAATAAAAAATCTATGATTTAATCTGACGACGACGGATCCAGATTATTACAAACCAGACTTACCTCCAGAACTTCATCGTAGTGTAACTGCTGTACTTCTAATAGTTCGCTATCGGATTTCTTTAGTCTTTTGAGTTTTTCTACTATCTGAGTTTCGATAACTTTAACGTGTTTTGGTACACTTGTCATAATTTACACAATATGTTTAATAAAAAATATTATCGACAGATTTCCTTTTATCTTGAAGTGGTTTGTTGTGGTGGTGATTATCTTGTTATTCTAGACCACTTCATATCTAATTTGTGCCTGAAGTTTGTAAATTTTATTACATCATACAATAAGATACTAAAAAACGAAGGTTCACAATATAATTTAAAAAATGAATACATATTTAGTACTAACATTATTTATTATTTGAAAATATCCGGTTCAGCCATAAACAAAACCGAAAACACATTCAAAATCGAGACAAAAGACAACAAAAAGTGAGACTTGAGCTGCCATCTTTCGAAAGCTTTGAAAATCATTTTCGTGACGTCACTGACATGACATGAAATTACGGAAATTAGAAATGGCTGCGATGGGTAGTGGACGGGGAACGATGGATTCCCAAAATCAAGTGCAAAGTGAAACTGTAGATCGTTTAAAATTGCTTTATCCCAATGTGAACGAAGAAGAAACCCCATTACCAAGATCATGGAGTACTAAGGATAAATTCAGCTACATCGGGTTGTCGCAAAATAATCTTCGAGTCCATTACAAAGGTAAGAACTTTCAAGGTTTGTTTATGGATTAGTAATTCGCAAAACTCTTCGTCAATGCACTTTAAAGTAATGCTCGTGTTATTGAGTAGAGTTTTGTATAGTTTAATGTTAGTAGTAAGTCGTCTGACGTGTCATAACAGCTTGTAGTGTGGTGACTAGCGTTGCAGTAGTCAAACAAAGAAATCAGCTGATCGCATATTTTGTAACAACACGTAAAAATAAATGATAGCTGTTTCTAAGAACATCAAAATTTATTTCAAACTACGATAGGAGGTTGTGATAGTCGTTTCCGTCAACTTAGACAACAAAATCCATGTATTATTTTACAAGGTCTCCTCCTCTAAAATGGCAGACAAAAATATGTTTTGAAAAGTATACTTTAATTGATTGGCACTTACTAAACTTTCCCAACACAATAGTATACAATTTCATGTACATTTACTAACTTTTGCATTGAATATTAATCGGTAAGGTACACAATAACAAATACTTTAAGAGCATTGCTCATTTTATTTCAAACAGTTATTTGTTTCGTTGAAATGCTTTCAAATTACTGATTTATTTATAAAAACACCTGTTTTGTGTCATGGAAAGATGAAGGTCTCCCTTAACTTCATCCACTGTTTCTATACAAATTGTACTTGTATTGGTCAATCCAAAAGCCTAATGTCGAGCAGTGCTCAAACCTACCTGGTTTGGTAGTATTCATGAGTCTTATGCATACATGCATAATCAGCCTGTAATTTCCCCACTGCTGGGCCAGGCAATCTCTGTGGGAGGGAGAAGGTCATAATCCACCATGAGGTCCCAGTGCAGGTTAGTATTATATGTCATAAATGATCAGTTCTTGAACATGCTGGTGTCCTCACAATGGCTTTGAGAGCTGGTAAAGTGCTGGCGCTATGCTATGGCCCAGTTTACGAGTTGTGGGTTGTCCTCTCATGCGGGAGACACCCCGGGCGTCTCCCGCAAGAGCGGGCCACGTGGTGGCCACTGTAGGCGCGGGTGGATGGTGACTAATGGGCTAGCTTGCCGTCCGTCCGTCTTATGACGACAGGCCGTGTCGACGGCGCGTTCGTGTTTCACGCGCGCCCTAAAGAGCAAAGAGCAAACAGGAAGGGGTCCACAAGGGCCGATGCCTGCCGGGGCTGCGGGACATTTCGAAACAAGAAGAAAGATACCGCGGCCCTGGAACACAAAGGGCAAAGAAGGAACATGGATGGGTTTTAGTCAGTACAAGCCTGACACTCCCTTCCGCTCCGCCCAGAGCGAGATGAGTCATTTGATGATTTTCTATCTGAAAAAAAAAAGGTTTTCCGCTCATACCAGAATGCTACTTATGCATTTAAAAAAAATCCACCCCTAAGACGACCCACTGACCAAAACTTCAATGAGTATGTTCCATACTCTGGAAGACCTAAAGTTAAAGCTATTCAAATTTATTTTCAAGTGTTTCAAATTATATAGCTAAAATTTTTACACCTCATTTTCGAGGTTGCAGAAATGAACGATGTTACTCCAAGATTGCATTATTCTCCTGACACATCTACTGTTCCATAATTTAATGTAAAAATATTCACCTGTCGAGAGTTTCTCTCAATACTACAAGGTCTAGGTTCGTGGGGTTATCAGTGTTATCAAAACATTAAACAAGTGCCAAGTATTATTTCATAACGTGCTGTACCTGGCATGCGCTGCAATGCAGCTTTTTTCAACCTAATTGCTTTTTCTTTTCCTTGTGTTTTTACTACTCTACACCTACCTACTATTTCTGGGATCAAAAGTAGCCTATGTGTTATTCCAGAATGTAAGCTATTGTGATATCAAATTTCATCCAAATCCGTTAAGCCGTTTGAGCATGAAGGAGTAATAAACACACATGAAAACTTGCGCCTTTATAATATTAGTGTAGGCAGCAGCATCTATGCACTGTGCTCTGATTCATTTTTATACCATCTATAGAATTTCTATATTTCATGATATTTCCACCGTCTCATACTGACTTCCGGTAAGAATCTCTGTTATCTTTTATTCAGATTTGATATTGTTTTTTTTTGTTTAGTTTCACTTGTCCCGTTGTCTGTCTGTAATCAAATCCTGCAAGTTAAATTTATGATGAGCTGCTTTCAGTTTTACCAGAATGTCTAAGTATAAGAGATCAAGACAAGTAATGATTCTTTCCACTTATACAAAATTCTATAATTTAAAACTTCATCTTAGAAGTTGTGTAAACATTGGACTCATCTTAAATCGGTTATTAAATCTTTTTAAGTCATTTGACTTGACATACTTTTTTATAGAGCCTATGAGAGTCACTCCATCTTCTGCTACTTCTATAGATAATATTTTCTGCAATTGTGATTACTTAGATAATTCCATAGTAAATTGTTTGCCTTCTGACCATAGCGGACAAACTGTAACTTTTAGGTGTAACATACCATTGCAAAAAGTTCAGATTCAGTTTAGACCTATAACTACTAATAAATAAATAGATATAATATTTCCCTACAGAACAAGTTAAGTGTTATGAACTTATGACTTATGGCTCATAAGTCATAAGGACAGGAATCATAAGGACGATATTAATATAAATCAATTCTTTGATAATTTCTTTTCAATAGTTCACACTGAGTTCAACAAAATTTTGGAAAAGAAGACAAAATCTATTTGCCCTAAATTTATATTTATTGATTGGGCAACTAGAGGTATCAGAAAAAGTAGGGAAAGACTATTTGAGCTTTATGGCCTTAAACCTTATATAAACACTGAAACTTTTAATAAGTATGTTGTTAAGTATTCAAAAATTTTTAGAAATACATGCTTGGCTGGCAAAGCCCTGCACATTAGCAACAAGATCAAAACTGCTGAAAACAAAATTAAGACAGTTTGGAAAGTCATTAATAACGAGACTAACAGGAAGAAAATACGTAACACTAGATACAGAGTGTGGCCTTAAAAGCTCTAATCTGGAAGTAGCTCATGAATTTGTAAATTTCTTTACCGATATACCGTTAAAAACTACGGAGGCTCTTAATTCCTCTCCTGAAGTCTCAATTGGTTTATTAAAGGCGAATGTGTCTGGCTGCCCGGCTGAATTTAAATTTAAACACATAAACCCTATGATAATTATTAAAGCTTTCCGGAAAATAAAAGTCAAACTGACCGAAGATCTTTGGGGAATATCTATCAAAGTTTGTACATCCATAGTTGAGACTATAGCACCATACTTAGCTTTAATTTTTAATTTGTGTGTAGACCAAGGAGTATTCCCTGATTTAATTAAATACAGTAAAGTCATACCTCTGTTCAAATCCGGAGATAGTAAAGATACCAATAATTACAGACCTGTATCCGTGTTGCCAGTTTTTTGCAAGGTGATTGAAAAGGTAATGCTGTATGGCATTAAGTCCGCCTCTGTACCTTGTGCTTGAAGTGTTAAATCTATACGAATATTATAAAGCTGAAGAGTTTGTTTGGTTGAACGCGCTAATCTCAGGAACTAGTACTACTAGTTCGATTTGAAAAATTCTTTTCGTGTTGGATAGCCCATTTATTGAGGAAGGTTATAGGCTAAAAATTTCACGCGGACGAAGGTCGCGGGCAAGAGCTAGTAAATATATAAATGCTGAATCAAATGCTCAATCATTTTAACACCAACAGAATCTTACACGATCAACAGTATGGTTTCACCAAGTGACGTTGTACAACTGACGCCGGTGTAACCTTATCAAAGCACATTTTTACTGCGTCGGAAGAGTTCCAAGACGACATAAGAATATTTTGTGACCTCTCCAAAGCATTTGATTGCGTAAATCACGACACATTACTTTTGAACCTTGAGCATTACTAGGTAAACTTGCACTTAGTTTGATAAAATCTTATTTGAATGATAGACAACAACAAGTTCAAATAAATGGTTTAAATTCACAGGGTTTAAAAGTAAAAATGGGGGTTCCGCAAGGCTCAATATTGGGTCCTTTCATCTTTTTAGTGTATATAAATGATCTACCCTATTTATTGAAAAACCAACCTCAAAATATGGTGTTATTCGCTGAAGACACTTCCCTAATTTTTAAGATATATAGACGGGGCCAAAATCTAGATGACGTGAACAATGCCCTACTTCAGGTCCATAACTGGTTCACAGCAAACAATTTAGTACCTATTAAATGAAAAAAAAAACAAAATGCATAAGATTTGCTTTACCGAATGTTAAAAGTAGCGATTGTGATATAGTATTGAATAAAGAGAAGCTTGAATTTGTAGATAAAACAGTTTTCCTGGGGATTATCATTAACATCTAACATCTCTTGCGGGGCGGCTATGTTCAGCAGCATATGCTATTAGAAAAATCCGTCCATATGCTGATGTAGATACTGCTAGACTGGTCTATTTTAGTTACTTTCATAGTATACTGTCTTTTTTTCTATGGGGACGGGCTGCAGACATTAAGTCTATATTTATTCTGCAAAAAAGAGACGTCAGAGCCATATACAATCTTCGTAGGCGTGATTCTCTAAGGGAACTGTTTAAGGAAATTAACATCATGACGGTACATTGTCAATACATCTACAAAAACATAAATGTAAGAAAAAATCTACATCTTTTTAATAAAAGAGGTGACAGACACAATTACAGTACTAGAAATAGAGACCAATTAGTTCAGCCAGGCTAAAGTTCAGACTCGCTAAAGTAGACTCATCTTTCATGGGGTACTGTTTGAGATGCTATAATAAAATTCCACAAAGTATTCTTGAACTGAATGGAACGAAATTTAAAACATGCATTAAACGCACACTATGTAAGCAAGCATATTACAAGTTGGACGATTATGTCGTTGATAAAAATGCTTGGCTCAATGCCGGTCCTGCTCCGCAAGGACAGGGGCGCATAAACGGATAGCATTAAATAGTGTTGGAACTGCTGAAGATTGTACAACTATCTTTGCATTTTATAAATTCAATCTCTTAAGTATTATATAACCGCATAGCCCATATTGTGTGAGTACTATCTACTAGAAAGCTGTCATTCGCTGGAAACCTACGTCTTTTCTTGACTTGAATGTGCCCTGGCGGTTAGGAGTATGTCATGCTCACCCAAATGTCTCGCTGATGGTGGCGAGTGTGTCAGATCATTTAGTTCCCTTCAAAATGGTTGAGTTGAATGGTGCTGATACATGTGTCTTGTTCGTGAACGGGCGCTGTCAGTTGTGACTGGTCATCTCTTGGTTGCCACGGCTTATTTGAATTGATTATTTTATTTTTGAAGTGTTTTTACTATGGTCACTTTTAACGTACACATCTTGCTACATCGTTCTCACATAATGTACCATCTCAACATGAATGATGTAACCAAGGGTTTGTAAAAGTATTCTGATTTAAAAGAGTGTCCATGGAGTTTCTTGGCCGTTCTTCTCCATAGAGATCTACGTTAGGGGATGGGCAACTACAGTACTTTCACAGTTTTTATGCCTTGTGACTGGGACTGTAGCTATTGTTGTCTTTGTTTCGACAATTCAAAAGTGCCTGTAACTAGCCTACTTGAATAAATGCTTTGATTTTGAAAAAGTAGAGTAGATGAGTGAAAGTGAAACATTGCTAACTATTCTAAAAATTATATATTTTACACTCATAGCAGGAATTTAATAATTTTATTGGCAATTTCCTTCTATAAAAAAAAACCAGGGGAAACCAGAAATTTAATGTAGGTGATGATGACATGATTTATTATATTATTATCAATAAAACAAAACAAGTTGATAGCATTTAAATCATATAATAAATATTAAGATTCAGAATAACCATATTATACACCTGAGTGAGTCTTAACATAAATTGTGTCACATCATTAGATGAAAGAGACTACAGACTTAGAGAGTCATTAAATAACATTTAATTGCCTTCTAATCATTGTAGCTGAGGTTATTCTCAATGGTTCATCAAGATAATTAAACCTCTAGATGTTATGGCATACTGCTGTTATGGATGAATCAAAAGTCCAACATTTAATAACAAGGTATAAAAGTTCCTCTACTAAATAACCAAAGATCCCACTTCATTTGATGAAAGGATCAATGACAATAACCACAAAGAATAAGCTATTAGTGACATGCATAAGATCACACCTGTATTTCCTGAAGGGTTTGGCAGGGGTGATTACAACCAACACCTACAGCCACACCCATCACACCCCTCATTAGTTGAACTTAAGTTTAATCAGAAACAACAAGTTCAAATCCAAATGGTTGTTGTTCTGTAATGAGAATCATAATATTCATAATATAACTATTTGCTTATTAATAAATTTTTACCAATAGCTTTTGTTTCCAATAAATCTTATGTATAACTAACAATTCGTTTTGGACTTCACAGTCGCCAATTAATGATTACTGGTTAACCACCATTGAGGAGCTCGTGGCTCAATAATAACAGCCGGCCGGGGCCGTTGACCAAGCATACTGTACATCAAACTAAGTAACTGTTTTGGTCAGAGCTTCATGGATGTCTGAGTTGGAGATAAAACTAAGTAACTGTTCGCAAAATTTTTGAAACATTTTTTGGGTGAATAATCACGTTTTACGGTAGGACGCCATGATACGAACTCAAAACATTGCTGATGGATGCATTGAATAGTACGGGGGTCGTGGCGGTATTTAAAGTAAATGATAACATTAAAAACGTTAAAGTCTGACAACCAGTCTTACCAAGGGGTATCGTATTACCCAGTACTAACTGGGTTGTGGAGGTCAGATAGGCAGTCGCTCCATGTAAAATACTGGTATTCAGCTGTATCCGGTTAGACTGGAAGCCGACCCCAATATAGTTGGGAAAAGGCTAGGCAGATGATGATGATAACATTAAAAACGTATTAAAAAAAAACTTGTGAAAAACTTGGATCTTTGACCCCAAATGTCTCCGTAATTATAAGGTTTTCAGGTATGTATAGGTATTAAAAAAAACGCAATGACGGGGAGAACAGGTGCTTTTGGGCTTCATTAAGGATATTTTTGCATTATGACACGACTTAGACGAGCAAATAGTAGCCCACGCGCTTGGTTCGTTACTACGTTATTCACCAATGTTTTTGGCAAAACTTGCCCATTACCTACAAACTCAAACATAATAAACTACATACGTATGAATCGCGACGGTGACCTGCGGCTACACCGCGATAAGTATGTCGAACCCGCGCCTTATCTCAATTCACTAAATGTTATTGTTCTTTGCGTCAACAATTAAAAATACAGTGCGATGTAAACAACATTAGACTAGGCTTTCAGACACAATACAGATAGGC
The DNA here is from genome assembly GCA_963082995.1 of Noctua comes. NCBI lineage: Eukaryota > Metazoa > Arthropoda > Insecta > Lepidoptera > Noctuidae > Noctua > Noctua comes. The sequence continues at coordinate 758,950 of OY720282.1, forward strand.
GAGCTAGTTTATGAATAGCAGGGGTAGTCACGTCTTTATCTAGTCCGTTCGATAGCAAGGACCATTTATGGGTCCTTTGGGGACCTTGCTCTGTTTTAGCTGGACCTTTGTTCTTGTGTTTGTTTTGTATTGTTTAATTTCGTCACCGCGGAAATGGTAATTTTATTTTCTTTCTCTTAGTATTTCTATCTACATAAGGAGTTCCGTTTTCATCTTCTTTGTAGTTCGAGAAGCCTCAGTTCGTATTTTAAAGGAATAAAGACTTCGGGTAAAACCTTATGGTGCTCCCTCACCGCGAGCATTCGCCTGTAATGTAACAGTCCAAGATTCGATTTTGTTTGGAAACAAGTGAATCTGAACTGTTACATTACAGGCGAATGCTCCCGGTGAGGGAGCACCTTTAAATCCGCTGTTCCACTCTCCTGATTTCTAGTTGACTTAAGATTTAGGGTGGGGTTTTTTATGTCTTTACATTTGAGTATCTGAAATTCTCGTTTCAATTTATAAGTGAAAAGTTGACACTAATTTAGTGTGGCATATGGAGATCTCATGAATGTTGCCAATTCCCATTTATTTTGTGACAAGAGCAAAGATTCAGTAAATCTTCGCTTTGAATCTAATTTTTTATGCAGTTCCTATGCTAGTTGAATGATCGGAGTAAATTATGCAAAAGATGTTTATTTGATGCGGGTTTTTTTTGTTGATGTGTATAGGTATTATTTTCCTTATGATAAATGATGCGGACTTTGACCCCAAGAAAATATTACATGTGTACGACACTAACAATATATTTGGTCGTGTCGTGTCTGTTATTTTTGTATTTTTTAAATAAACCTTATTTTTCGCATTAAGTACACATGCACAGTTCGAACCCAAGACACGCACCTCTGATTTTTCGGATTCATGTGCGTACTGTATAATTATCACTTGCTTCTAGATATTTCTCGACGGCATGTCAGAGGCCCATGGGCGGCATAAAAACTGACACCGGGTTAGGCACTAACCACACGATAAAGAAGAAGTACCTACCTATATGCTAAGTGTGTTTCCAAATTAGTCTTTATATATCCACTGTTCGATTCAATTTCTAACAATTCAGCTTAAATGATAGTACATTTTGATATAAGTGGGGAAACTTTGTTATTGCATTCGAGGCGGAATAACACCCGAGCCGCAGTTGAGGTTGTTATGGAGCCGAGAACAGCAGTAACAAATTCCCACGTGTATCAACGACGTTTTTCAATACACTTTCGAAGAAATAAAGTAATAGAACGAAAAGTATTTTGTCATGAATTATTAGGAAACTGATTTCATTTGCGTTTTTTTCCGCGCTTTGCTTTCGCCAGGTTGAAGAAGAAGCAAAGGTATGAAGCCGCTAAACAGCCTAACATGAAAAATAAAAATATTTTTGAACAACACAAATAAATATTAATAAGTTCATAAATGTAAATATATTTTTAAATAATCATGTTTATCTATGATATTCTATTTATAAACACAATTTAAATACTCAAAAAATATTTACAACGGAAAGACGCATCCTACTTATCTCGTTGCCGAGACTTAAAAAATACAATCACTGCCGACTATAGTCATTGAACCCATTTGGACTTACAGTTATCTGTGGAAATTTTTATTTCCGCACGTGTGCGGAAAAATATTAAAAATCCACGTGTGTGCAATACATTACATGTTGAACCTAATCGTAGTGCGATAAGAACCAGTTTTCGAGAAAGTGTATTGAAAAAAATGTACACAACGGTAGGATTTTTCTTTATATTAGCTTGGATGGTTAGATGCAGACTAAGCACAAGTGGAATTGATTCCGCAACATTTGAGAAGGAAGATATTTGCATAGACATGACTATTGATTTATTGAAGTACATGTCGAGTGCAGAATTTGGTGTTGTAACCGGATTCGTGAGGTCGGGCATGCTCGGGGCCCTGTATCGACCGAGGGCTGGCGCGCCGGTTGTTGACCGTGCGCCTGCAGGCTGCCCGGCTCCGGTTCACTCCGGTTCACGCCGGTGCACTCCGCCTAATTCCGTGTCTAGACTTGGGGCAAGGACCCTGGAGGTGCTGACAATGCAATTTGTACCACCTTTTGTTGTCTGCTGCCTTTAATATTCCCGCGTGGCTTCGCTAATCTTTCTCCACCCACTCGATGTCGCTTACCTACTATTAGTATGCAAGTGAGCTCTGGCAGCTTTATTTTTGGCATCAATTTGGGTTTTTTCAGTTGATGTTCAATTAAATAAAAAAAAATAAAAAAAAATATTCGTTACCATCAGTTCATTGCGACGTAATGCTCTGTGGACCTCACTCTTATGTGTGTCGAGTGCTCTGCACTTTTTGCTGGGTCCTAGGTACCTACCTATTCTATATTCTTAACAAAATTATAACTCGGCGGAGTCGGACTACTGAATACTGAAAAAAAAATCTTATTTCACAGCTGTGAAGCAGTAATGACTGTTATGAGCCGATGATATCGGGCTTGTACACCAATAAACATTATTCGTAATTACTTTGCATTATGTGGGCATTGTAAGTAGGTACCTACTTACCTTAACTTGGAAACTTGTAATAATACTGCAACATCACTAGACGTATAAATTGCCTTTCTGAGTAGACTTGAAGGGCACGTGAAGGTGTTTCGTCTGACATTTACTAATTCTGCGTATTCAGACATATTTTTCGGGAATGTTGTGAAAAATAGACCTCGGGGAAGGACATCTCGGTCAATAGGGCACCGGGTCGCTAGTGGCTCAATGAATTCGTAGATTGAATAGTTAAAAGTGACGTAAGAAACTTTAATGTTCTGGAATCGTAGGTATTAAATGGATGATGAACTTGTATTTTACACAAGGCAATGAATTTTAACACATGATTAGATCGTAACATTAGTAGAAATACAGTCACACGCGTAAGGTCCTCACAAATTAGAAACTCAGCTCACATTTAGCAGTGTCTCCGCCACGACTCTGCCTGAAGTGTTTACTGGTTTTCCAAAAGGTAAAACTGAAAAGAAGTAGTCCTGGCATCAGTAGCTGGCGGCAGGTCCTTGTAGCCGGCCACAATGTATGAGGTTAACGACCCACGAAACCAGTTAACCAACTAGTTGCTCTAGGTTGATTGCTCATGTTGTCCCGACTGCTCTTTGTATGTTTTCGTAGCAAACTACTAATGTTGTGTTGTGAACTTGTGACTGTGAGACAAGGTTCGCACATCAACAAGTTGCGTAAGCTTTTGTCGAAAGCGTTTCGGGTGTTTTTATGGTTCTTAAACACATTCTCATATTAAGTTACAGGTTTTCGTGTTTTAACCCGACTGAGCGAAGCCCAAAAGGAGGTTTACGTCTTTGACCTGTATGTATGTATGTAAGTCCGTTTCTATGTTCCCTCGTAACTCCTAAAGGGATGAACGGAATCATTTTTTTTTTTTTTATGAAATGTTACCCCACACTATAAGTTTCTCCTGTATCGTGGGTGCGTTTACTAACATTTACGCTCACATACACAAACAGCCTGACCCGGAACATTTATACGTCGTTAGATTAATCTTTGTGGCGCGAGTGTCACTGGAAATAAAAAACAAAGAAAAATGGCGGATTTCGGGTGCCATATCGTGAAGTTCAAATTTTTTCTTGATTCCAATACCATCAAAATGAAGGGTTTAAATGGTGATAAAAAAAATATTAAACAACTTATATGTTTCAAAGTTTTTCGAAGTCGTATAATGTAAAAAAAAACCATGTATTTTATGATAACGGTCGAAGGGGTTAATCATAAGAGATGAAGTGGTTAAAAATTTTGTTCAGGAAAATATTGTATTTATAGATAAAATTAATTTAGACGTATTATTTCAAACATTCACCATGCAAAGATAAGTAAATCAACAAGGAGCGAAATTATTAAAAGAGTGAGAATTTGTTTACTACAGAATGGATCACATTTTGAACTTTTGGTAAATTAAATTATTGATTGTAATTTGCACTTTGCGGTAACAAAATTTTAAATAAAATGTTAACTTTCATGGTCTTCCTTTTATTTAATACTAGCTTTTGCCCGCGATTTCGCTCGCGTTAATTTAGAATTTGACAATAAATTCCGTTTGTACTCTGCTTGTAATAATATAATTCAATCACGACACGAAAGACACGTGGCGTCATCTATTATCATAAGAACGTTATTGTTGATTTCCTCGGGAACAGTACTTCTTTTCGTCTATTGTTGTACGGTGTATTACTATTAAGTGTCTCGTAGCGTAATCATAAACTTTCATTACAACTTTCATTTGTTACCACAATGTTTAGACATAGGAAGGCTGCCAGATTGTATTATGGAAACAAAAACTGTTCAATTTAGGTATTGATTGTATCCTCTTTGTATCCTGGACCCTCATGTATTGGATACGGACAGCCTCAATTAAATTAAATTATCTGAGTTTTTTATGGTGATATTTTTTGAGTTCCTATAAGGATGCGCGTTAAGTCTGTGAGTAGGTACCTACCATAATAAATAATAAAAATAACGTAGGTAAGTTTACGTGCTTTAAATACGATGAATATGATTTGTTGTGTATTTAAGAAAAAAAATTAAGCACTGTTTGTATCCTGACATTCAATTTTGTATAATTTCAGAAACATTGTCAAATAATTTAAAAATATCTACTGGCAGCCCTGCTCATAGGCAATAGGCATCCAGCTGCTAGTTTCATGGTACCAGCAACGGATTACAGGGAACCAAGTTAATTGTGAAAACAAAGTGACAAATTGTTATAAAATGAGTGCGTTTACGTTTTGTTTGTACAAAGTTGCGTTCGTTAGCGTATGGTGAGGAGTGTAGGGAATATTAATGAGGATTAAGTACCTACCTACGTTGCGTGCTCAGCTCATATGTTGAGCATTATGAGGAAGTGTGTGCCGAGGTCGATTTGTGTTCTAAAGGACCCGATGAGGTTGCATTTACTTTATGTAGCAAGTTTAGTACATAAACTCAAGTGAAGCCAAACTTTGGTTGCAGTTTCGTCTTGGGTAGTAACTGAAACTTTGAGACGAAAAGTAGTTCAGTTTTGAATTCGACATTGATAAACGTGCAGGACGAATATGAAACTTTGTAGCATATTCAAAATGACAGGAACCTGAGTTGTCGTTGTCTTTGTTAGTATTAAAGGTAGTTATTTTAAGGAGGATCATCCGAATTTAGTACATTTAGGCCTTTTAATATCTTTCCAATAATGCCTTTTGTAAACGACTAACTTCAATAAATACCGCACTTAATACAACTTCAATAAATACGCAAATAAATGTATTTCTTTTCTATGTATTTAACATAGAAAAGAAATACATTTATTTGATTCAATATTAAAGTTGATCGACGCCACTTTTCTAACGGCAGGTACCTACATGATGACCAAATAATCGTCTGGGTAAAAAGCACTGCCCAGCGGTAGCCCTATTTAAATCACTTACATTCAGAGGGACATTGATAAAATCAATATCAATACTTTGATAGGTAGGTAGGTAGGTACGTGCGCGCAAATAATACGCGAGCCACACCGGGGTTGGCTTGATGGAGGGGTTCCAGAGCTTTGACTTTGTGCGACTCAAATCACTCACTGGAGTGAATTTGCAGTAAACCATTTCACCGAGCTATGTTAATTTACTAAAATGCTATACTAGGATCTTATATCTACATAATGTTCATATTATTCCTCGCATAAAAAAAAAAAAAAACTATGACGAAAGTTAAACAATAATGAAGTTTCAAGAGAGATTTTATATCTAAACTCTACTAGGTTGAAAGTCTTGTTTCAAGATCACAAGTTTTAAATACTTGTGGAGCTTTTCATTACAGAAATAGCTTATACATATACTTAAAAGATGCAACGATACATTACTGAAATTTAAACAGGAGGGCTATTGACCACTTGTTAAGCTGCATAAAAATAGCGTTATTCCCAAATCTTGGCTGCAGTGACGCGGAGCGCAGGCGCATGAAGTGGTACCGTATTATGACGCTGTTATTGGCAACCGGTTCGACAAGAAAGATATAACTGTACAGCTGTACTAAACAGATATCATGCGAAAAACCAACTCTCGTTTTGATTTCACTGTAACTCGTGTACCTACCTAATTTCTGGGACATGAGTCGATCAAAGTTTTTGATTACAGATAATAACAACGATAAAATGTAACTGTAAAAAGTAATTATGATAATGAACAAGTCTCATCAACATTTTGCAAACACTATGGGTCTGGTCTTGCTTTTTTGTTATATTTACTCATGCCACAAAAACAAACCAGATCCAAGGTTTCTGATTATACACAGTGTTTGGCACAATTGAATTATTTTTTTAATTGTAGAAGCAAACAATTTCAATTTTTATTCCAACTAAATTGCAATTAAAGTTATTTAATTATTTTTTAATTCGGAAATGCAATTAAATTCAATTGCAATAACTCTATTAATTGTGGTTTGCAATAAATTTAATTGTATTATTTTTTTTTTTGCAATTACATTAATTGTTTAAACAATTACATACGGGGTGGAAGGGACGCCGACGCGAAAACGGTTACCAGTAATCAGGATATCGTTCTGAGCCCCCCACATAGAAATTTTTCATCAGTTATTTAAAAAAAAAACAGCTGTTCCATACATTTTGACCGTGTAGGTGTGTAGGAAACAACTGATTTTTTTTCATTAACCGATGAAAAATTTCTATGTGGGGGGAGGGGGGTCTCAGAGTGATGTACTGAATACCTACGTGGTCGCTTTTGATGTCTGACTGACGACTGACATTTATTAATTGTTAACTGTAATTGTAAACGTGCATCAAACAATTAATCAAATGTAATTAGTTGTTTATTGTTTTCACATAATTTTTGTTCCACTCTGATTATACAGCGACAGCAACCAAAACAAATTATTCAATATTACATTTTATTAATTTTGTCAAATCCCACGCGACACGTAAAGCACACTGAATAATTCATCATTAAAATTCATAACAGCATCGGGTTAACTTAACTTTAAATAAGGTCTTTGCGAAATAGGTCTGGATTTCTTTTCTGCTATCTTTTTATCAATACGTACATTCCAGCTCAAACCTTATAAAGCGAGCTGTCGTAGATCGTCTAAGCCCGTGGGTGTCCTAAAAAGGATGGATCGGTTTAAATTGGAAGCAGCTCAGTATATAATAATAGAAATTTTCGGTACTACTGAGAATAAGACCTTTCGAGTAAAGCATTATTTAAAAAAATGCAAGTAAATAATGAATACAGTTTCACTGCATCCTTTTCTCCCACCCTTTAAAGGGAGAGCGGGCGCTACATGTTACAGAAAAGCTATAGTAGGTCTTTGCCCATTTTTTCTGTGGGAGTCACTTGAGGTTGAGGAGTTAGAATGGGGCCGTGAGTGCAACATGTTCCAATCTCCCCTGGTTCTTGTGTCGAGGGCTAGGCTTTGTGCGCGCCTGCTGGGATCTATAGTTGCAGGAGCACAGAATTTATTTGTTTGCAATTCTTTTCTTGTTTACAAATTGAATTGTACCTATATTGTTTATTTTCGAAGGGGTCGCGCTTAATTTCCATGTTCCTTCTTCATTACGATGTCATATTGACTGACCAGAATGAACATTTTCTAACAAAAATACTCGTGCTGTGTAGGGATCAGTGCCCTGTCCCCAACTCCCCACATGCGCTGGCGACGCTCGCTTTGTGTTTGTGCGGTGCACCGCTGGGTGCTCGTTGAGGGCGACCCCAAGCCAATTAAATTGTTGGCAATGCGAACTATTATCATTTTCCCTATATTCCGTGGAAAAGCACACGCGGGTTTTCAATGGTAGTGTAAATACATTATGTTACGTTCACAAGCAACGCTCGTGGCTGAAGGTCTGCAGGCAAGTGATAGAGGTCGCTCCGAGGTTAATTTCTTGTTGGAAATAATTTCTTTTAAATTGTCTTCGTCGGAACGAGTGTGGTGATTATTCTAGGTCCCGAAGGGTAGAGTTAATGGAATGCAAGTTAAAAGCAGTATTGTTCTTTGTAGTGGAAGAGACGGTTTTAATGAACATGATTATTGTCCAAAGTAGCAATAATTCAAAAACAGTATGATAAGTTCCAAAGTTTTTAGTTAAAATATATAGAATCACAAGTTTGTGGTTGAACCGGTCAGCCTCGAGCACGAGGAGTCTTCAGGGAAATCTCAAGTTGTCTCGAAAGCCACAACTATTTTGTTTAAGTAGTTACATGAGTCGCTAAAACTCGGACGAAACACTTTTTCAATTACGGTCCCACAGTTTGTCTGCGAGATTAACTTGCAAGTCAGTGGCTGATAATAGTCTTTTGAACTAAGAAAGAACTTACAATACCTTTGGCTAAGAAATTCCCTTACAAAAATATAAAATTCAAATTATTTATTTGTGAAACATAGGTACAATATAATAAGATCTAATTCGAATATCAGGATCGCTATGTTTAACCTAATAGGCATACATCAATTATATGTAGTTTGCATTATCTGAGATTTGAGTGAAGATGATAAAGAAGGAAACTTATAATAATGATGTTACAAGTTTAGAATAGTCGTCGTGTAAGACTGATGTCGCTGACAACTCAACACAAACTCTGCCAAATTAATATTAAATTTCGAATCTGGCACCCAAGCGAAGATGATTTCAGCGATAGTATTCATTAGTAACTGTATGATGTACGGCTATAACATGAATTATACTATTGTTGTATGCGGTTACAGAGTCAAAGATCGCGTTATATTAGCAATTGTTCATTTGCAACCTGTTTCGATGGCTCGACCTCTGCCTGACCCTTACACCTTTTACTTCATAATAATTTTAAATACTTTTATGAAAACTCCCCAGAAGTCTGTGTAAAACCTGAACGGTCTGAGCAACATTCACTTCTTATTGCAGAAATTCACAAAACAAGACCTAGAATTTATGCATTATGTTCCTTGGAAGTCAGCTTCAAAATTAAAGCATAGCTGTGAATCTTTCTCTGCTGCAGTACATGGTCAAGCTGGTGCAGCCAAAGCATAACTTCATGGATTTAGAGCACCCAATTTAATTTGACACATGATGAATGCTGTGGAATGAGCTATCTAGACTAGTTACCCAAAGAGCATTGCAAGCATAGCATTTGGTAAGGTTTAACTTTTGTCTTGGAATATTGAACGTCGGCAATAGCAGATCTGAATCGAATTACTATCGCACTGCTCAATCTGCCTTTTACGATCCACTTTCACAGTGGCCGAACAAATTTATGTTCCCTCTCGGCTCCCTCACAAATTGCAAGAAAGTTTTTCAGTTAGCCGCCTTTCATCAACATCATCCATCATGGTTTTGTTGAACTGTTATTCTTTGCATCTGTGCAGATAGCGTGAATATTTGGTGTAAGTTCATGTTCAGTTTCGTTGTGCCCTGCAACCTTCAATTCAACTATATTCGTGATTCAGTCATTGACTGATTGAAGAATGTATATATAATTTGGTTCGACTTCATCAAAGTGGTCTGCTGTATAAAGGGTGTAAATAGACCCTTAACGAAGGCTAAAGGCATTTGTTCTCCCCGTCTTTGCGATCAATTTTTTGTTCTAGACCTTACCTGGTAACGTTTTAGTTACGGAGATATTTGGGGGTCAAAGTTCCAACTTTTTCACAAGCTTTTTGTTAAATACATGTTTTTAATGTAAGATTTTTACTTTAAACATCTCCACGACCCCGTACATAGTACGGGGTCGTGGAGATGTTCACTCCATCCCTCAGGACAATGCTTTGTGTGCGCTCCATCGAGTCCTACCGAAAACGTGATTATCCACCCCTTAAAAAAAAGTCGTTTCCCAGCAATAATTTTTGCTTAAAGTTACTTAGTTTGATGTACAGAATGCTTGGTTGACGGCTTCGTGAAGGGTCTATTTACACCCTGTATGTTAGGGTATAGCTTTATAAACAAAGGGCCAGGAACATCAGTTCCTGTTCCTTTTGCTCGATCCATATAATATTATCTCCTGATAGTTCACAGCATGTGGGCTTGTTGCGACTGAAATAGAATTTTCTTTGTTTTATTACGACGAGTAAGTACCTAATTCAGTGAATGGCTCTTGAACTGTGACAAAATTATTCATTTGATTGTTTTTGCCATTAGTTGTAGGTCGTGATCGTGCAGTCGTATAATATCTGGCCTGTTACAAAAACCCACAATGCTCAACAGTACAATATTAATAAATTAAAATTCCACACCAGTATGCCAGGTCTTAGATTAAAAAAAAACTTTTTTTTATCTTTAAATTACGAACCATAATAATTATACTTTATGGTTGGAATATCGTTTCGTATAACAAGTTACCGATCCCAGGATTCCAGGGGACAAGGGGTGTATTGGTAATGAGGTCGCACTCGCACTGGCTGAAGGGCACCTCGCCGAACGCTGCGTACACGCGGGCGACACGATCTATGATAATATGAATGACTGCTAGCTACGTGAACTGGTTTAATTAGTGGCGGTAACGATGACCCGGTGACGTCTCAGATCAGGCCACGATACTATTGAGATTGTTCTCTCTCTGTCTCATAGAAATTGTCGCACATGATTTCACCTTCAAGCCACAGATTTCTTCGTATCGAACAGTATAAACAATCGATAATGGCTCTCGGTTAAAAACACCTTGAAGAAAATAACTTTTTATTTGTCACAACCGCTGAATGATTCGCCCAAATATACCGATTTGGGTTTCGAGCGGTAGATTTTTGTTTTTGTATCCATGAGACGAGTTAACTTGAATATAAATTATATTGGCTTAGTTGATGATAACGTCAAGTAGCTTTTTATAGTCATTCCCGTTTGCAACGTGTCTTCTAGTTTGGTTCAGTTTCTAATAATACCCACTGGAGTACATGTATGTTTCAGTATTTCCGGCTAAGCAGTTGTTTGTTGTGTAATTAAATAGCCGTGAGATAAGTGCCGTGTGTCGTGTTGTGTCGCTATCACGCGTGTCTCCGGGTCCATTGTCTGGCTGTCGATGAACCATGCTTTGAATATAATTTACTTCCACCCTTTACTGATCAGCAAATAACGTTGCGACGTATTGTTCTCTACACTCTTTGTTCCGCGACCGCCTCAACTGCGCACTGTTTTACTTTTACATAATTTACTATTATTTCTTTCGTTCACATTATCTTTTACGGTATTTCGATAGACCGGTGACTACGCAGCTTTAAAGAAACGGCTGAGCCTACCTATAAAATATATCAGATATTTCGGATAATAAACAGTGTATGATTAATATTTATACGATTTGTAGAGTTTATCTCTATAAACTCTACCGCGGAGGAGCGACACCGCGCTCGTGTCACGGCACCTTGCCAAATGTTACATGTTGAGATTTAAATCTAAGGTTAATCTAATGCTGGTTTTATTGATATTAACCGTGACGGGTATTTAAACGAGCTCCTAGCGATTTCCGCTCTTATTTAATCGGCATTCATACACTCGAGTAGGCGTCATCGCTACGTCAAAATAAGACGTAGTATGTCGGTCTTTACCGAACAAAGGAAACAAAGGAAGGAATAAGGCGATCCCAAACACAGCAACAACGGCGGCAAAGGGCCGTCCTTGCTTTCAAAACGGGACCGAAATGGTGCATCCACTAACTGGGTCAAGCTCGGTTGCGTTGGGTCGCCCGCCACGTGCTCCCCCCCGCTGCCACTTCCCCTCTTGATACTCCTCATTCACAAATACACCCAAACTTGATGTGATACCGTCTATTTTTCCTTGTGTCTATTTCTAGTAACATCGGCCTTGTCGAAGCCCCGATATACGAATCTATCTACCTCAATTCCATTCGGAACTCTGGCCCTTTGTGTCAGAGTAACATTTTGTTGGACACGTAACTTTTGAAATTATAACAATGACTTGTTCATAGTGACTGAATTGTTTTTCAAGGAGGGCTAAATATTTGCATTTAAAATTTCTGCGGTCAGGAAGTCGAGCCTGGATCTGTTTACTGGTGCTTGCGGTACAAGTTTTGCAACAAAATAGAACATTCTACAAGCAGGCTGGTATTTAACGAAGCTTTTGGTACAAGAAGACGTAGTAAATTAAGTTGATTTGTCGCTGGTGGGCTTGACGGTAGTTGGTAATCTTCTTCATTCGCAGCTTCGAGCGATTCCATTATAGTATAAATAAAAACCTGACTATGCAGGAGTGAAAAAGTTATATACATTTAGAAAATCAAATGTCTGCTCTCAAATTAGATTGAATTTATTGTGAAGCACACAACGCATCCCAGGGTTTTTTTTCTCTTGCTCTTTGTTCGCCTGTCCATGGTCCAAGACTGTATTACCACCATACCTACGTCTGCCGCTGCTGCTGATGTCATTACTGTAGACCTGGAAAGTCTCAGGTTGGTTGCTGAGGTGGTTTTGATATTGCATATGTCAGAAGGCAGAGTTGACTACTTAACGTGAACCTTTGGTTTGTGTGCCATCCAATAGCCACATCAATGTTACGGGTATGATTATCAATACAATTTATTGATACCCATACAATTGATGCTATGTGCAAATGTGAATTATAATTGGATAAGTAGTAAGTCGGCTGAGCATAATTATGCAACAGAGCGCTAGGCTGTGATAGTGAAAGTGAGCCCGTTGCGTTCGTGACATACTTTTTGATTTACTACCGTTATTGAAAGTCCCCATTTTTCTTGCGACAGACAGTTTAATAGTCCAAAGCGAACATATCCCTGAATGCGACCCTCGTGCTCCGATAAATAAAGGGACGTTTGGAACTACTCCTCTCTTATCTATAGTTTCCGCTTCCGCGTTAAAATTGATGTTTGGCTTCATTAAGCGCTGACTGAGCTTTTCTATCCATTCCTGGCACAAATACTCGTACATTCCTTTGGATTGTATGAATGTCTGCAATGTACCTACTTTTGATATATTCATTACGTACTTACGTGTCTATATGTTTCTCGATGATGTATTGTCAGTATTCTAGTTCCTATTATTTGTGGTTTAAACTTTATTTTCTAGTCCATATTGAAACCTCACGAAAGTACAAAAAATCCTGAAATAATATTGGAGGAGACAGGATAAATGTATGCTTTGCTATTCTTCATGTTGTACCAGTTGTTATGTCATATTCTAGTTTTGGGCATGCCAATGGAATTCTTATATTCATTTATTCTTTCAAGTCGCCTCGAAACGCATTAGATATGTAATAATGTAAATGCAAACTGTTACAAAACATTAGGTAGCGTAGTAGCTAGCCTCAACAAATAATAGAATTAATCGTTACACTGTTATCGGAATTGTCTGAGTGAAAGAGGTCAGAGCGTGCTTATCGCCTTGTTTTTATCGGTGCCAAATTAGTCTGAGGCGATGTAGGCCGAAGACGCCTATGGCAGGTCAAGTTCAGTCTGCTTGCGTTGCCATACGTTTCCCTTCTTTCTCACTTGCTATTTGGCCGTACATCTCTTTTTGTAAGCCTTCCATGCTACAATGCCCGTTAATCTCCTAAATGGCATCAAATGTAGCCATGTTTTGTAAGGCACAGAAACTTTTGGCTTGTATTGTTTTTAGTCACGACACAAGAATCAAAAACGCGTTTGAATCGTAACGATGACGGTCGACGCCTTCACTTGGCAACTATTTCCTTAGTTAAGTCGAGTGATATCTGTTTCATGTGGATATGTAAGTATTGATAAATGTTCCCACTTAATTTGAAGCTAAGGTGTCAGGTGCAATTTTTCTACGAGTCAGGTAAATTTATTCAGCCGAAACCCGAGTTCACAATCGTAAATAAAGTTGGATACGTTTGGGAAAGTTCTTGTCATTCACAGAGCTCGTTATTGTTGTGACAAATAAGAACCTTTTCGACCACGTCCTTTTCTGTGTTGTAGTGTTTCAATACATGTGTTTGTGTGACATAACTTTGATCAGTAAACTGCTGATCGAGTTGTAGCTAGAAAGTAATTTTGCCTGAGTGTGCGACCCCGCACATTCCAGGAAGCCTTATTTTCAATATTCATGCTGGCTTTGCATCGACTAATGAAGTTCTATTTTCAGGTTGCCGGTTATATTTCCGACCTTACTATTTATATATTTCATTAATTTTATTCTAGTCGAGAATGACTGTTACTTTTTTTAGAGCATATTTAGATGCAAAGGCAGATATAGTCGTACACGTAGTTTTATATTTTCATAACAGTCTCAGAAACTCAGCGGCTTCTCATTTTCACGAGTCTCACAATGCATAGACATTGACAAAAGATTAGCTTGCTCATTTCCGCGTCACTGCAGATGCGAAAGAAAGCTCAGAATGCTGACGCTGTTGGTTATTTATGTGACGGTGTGCGATGTTGTTATGAAATACATAATAAATAAATACGATCATATTGAAACCTGAGTCCTCTCCTTGAGTGAGGTTGCGTGTTGCGACACCGACATTGATTCTAATATTATATCGGACCGTGTTACTACGCCAACTAATACACTTTTATATCGTTTGTCTTTGTGCAACGATTTGCTGCAGTTCTCAGAGTACATCAGGTTCAATCACGTCCGTTCGGAAACAGAGTGCCTTTTATTCTCTCCATCAGAATATTCGGTTACATCGGAATCAGGACTCACAGTTCCGAGAGAACGCAGCCTCCTGAGATAAATTAATTTACGTGTAGGGTGATACATATATTATTCAGACGTTGTTTTATTGTATTACTTCGTGGAAATTTTCATTCTCCGACTGTCTCAGTCAAGAAAATATAAAGCTTTTTACATTTTCCCGCACGAATTTAGTTTCTGAAATCATTTCAGAAGTCATTTCCCATTTATCAGATAAAATGTAGGTATTTATTTTTGGTAAAGTACGCGACGATTCTTTCGTGTTCTAAAGGTCGAGTTGTTCCTTTTGCATATTCAATAAGCGTGCCACAGCCACTAGCAACAAACTTACGATTAGCGAAGCGGTAGTCGGAAAGCAATCAGTGGTTAGCACGCGAGTCGTGGCGACGCCATAGCACGTCTTCATATAAATTGACGTCGACAAGTTTGTCTCTGAAGTCTGAGGTAGGGGCACGCATCGCGTTTTGTTTCCCAACTTTTGTTCGTTTACATTACTAGTGTTTGGGTTCCTTGAGTACCCCATAAAGCATCGATAGCTATCAACGTAGTACGCTCGTAGCTCATTGGAACAAGGCTGTTTTGTTTGTTCGATAACGATGCAATTATGGTTCCATCAGCTTTTAGTGGTCGCAAGTTTTGTTTCCTGTTGGTTTCGTTGCCCTTTACGGTAATGACGTAATTCTGCAGAATGATGGCTAAGAAAGTGAGATAACCAAACTCCCCATGCATAATTGTTAAAAGCCAATAATCATGGAACGAGTTTCTTTCATTTTCATTGAAGTAACACTCAATTAACTGTCATTAAGACTTAAAAACAAGGAAATGTAAAATTTTACGGTACAAGAAGCAGCGAAAAATAATAATGGAACGTCGTTAACTTGAACGGTTATGACGCCGGTGAATGTAAGCGAAACACACAAATAAATTATTTTGTTTTCCGTGCATTTTGTTCAATATTTCCAGTAAGTGGAGTGAGGGATGTATTGATTTACATAATTATTTGAGAAAAGATAGGTGCGTATTTAATTTATAAATGACTTGATTTTTTCACTGATTTCAAACCCGGAGGTAACTTATTAAATATATTTATACACGCGAATCACATGAAATAGGGCCTTTAAAGGCCACATCGGATATCTTGCAAGTGACGTATTCTGTAACTATCACCCAATTTACCCACCCACTTGGATAAGTTATTTGAGGTAGCCGAATCTTATTTCTGTTTGCATAGTCACAAAATCGTGATTTGTACCTTGAATAATGTGGTGAGTTCTTGTATTTATAACTTTTGTTTTTACAGGCTTATTTCAATGCTTTTTTTTTCAAATATAAATCTTTTTTTTATTTTATTTGTGTGTATCGGTATGTGTGGCCTACCCTCCGTGGAGAACCACCGCACGCCACTGGCGAACGTTATGGATCAAAACTAAATGAATCCTAAGCAGCATTGAATAGGACTTGGCAACGGAAAATGTACAAATGAGTACATAAATAAACGTGGGATACTGGCGTAACAGCCACGCTTGGCAGGCCACTAGGTGATTGCAATGTTATTAGTATACAGGTGAATGCTGCCCGGCGTGTTCTTTAATACACACGTGCATATGATTTCTGATTTGCCTTTTACGGCAAAGATAATAATAGAAACGGGATGTTATGCCGTTGTCTTGGCATTGGTAGCATTGAGCTATGGTTATCTTGAAAGGCTGTTTGCTTTGAAGTTGTAAAGTGCTTAGCTGAAATTGCCTCCGTAAGTTATTTGTAACTTGTCGATAACCTTTTGGATCCGTAGTTTAACCCGCAGCTCTACAGTTTTTGACTACCGTTCCACTGGGGATCCTAAACACGAAAGATTAATGAGCATAGGCCTCTTTACTGAAACCGCAATGCGATTTTTTGCTTCGAATACTTTCCTGTAAATGTTTTCGGTTTCTTGGTAACAGTAGCAGCATGATAGAAGAACATGGGCATGGAGGCTATCTACTGTTTATCTGGTGCACAGTTGTAAGATCAATTGAAAGAATTGGGTCACTGAGTCGCTATGGTGCTTGTGCAGAGGATTGGGACGGGCCTTGGAATAATAAGTTCTTATATTTTACAGTCACATTCTGTTTAGAAATTCTTTGGCGTGTTTAAAATATAAAACTATAGAGAACAGTGACACTGGATAGAAAAATAGGCGTTAATGTTGCTAGTCTGTGGCGGGTCTTTTGTTTTCCTATATAATCTCGTTGTATGCGACTTGCTTACTGGAGTGGTATCGCAGCATTACATCACATAGATGCCTGCGAGAACACTTTACTTCATTGTTAATTCAGCGTCGGTCCGACATGGTTGCTTTCGTTGCGGTTTCAAAACATGGTGTGCGAATATTTGATTCTCTTTTCCAGTTATATCGTAAATCTGGGAGCAAAAATTTCGATCTCTCAAGAAACGCTTCTATTATTAGTTAATAAATGCTTCTATTCATGAGCTGGTTTTGATGATATTAAGTATTATAATACTCACGTATTATAAAGTAGTACCAGTTTCTCTGGTTTCATTAAAGTTATCGTTATCTGTTACCGAAACTTTGCTTTTGCTTTGTTAGCATGTATCTATTTCATTGACAGTTAATAAACAGATACTGATACTGTTAGCCTGCGTCATCCCACTGCTGGGCAAAGGCCTCTCTCCATGACTTCCAAGTTCTTCGATCCAGGGCCAATGTGGACCACTGGTCGTTAGTTTTGTCTAGCTCGTCCCGCCATCTCCTGCGAGGTCTACCGCGTCGCCTTCTGGCTGTGTCAGGGCTCCACATCGTGCTTATTTTGGCCCACAGCTCGTCGGGCATGCGGCAGACATGGCCAGCCCAGTCCCACTTTAGCTTGGCGGCTTTTTGAGCAACGTCAGTAATTTGTGTTTTGGAGCGCAGTATGGTGTTGCGTACATGGTCGGTAAGTTTGACGCCTAGGATACTGCGCTCCATTGCACGTTGGCAAACCTTGAGCCTGGACTTCTGAATGTTTGTCAAAGACCAAGTCTGGGATCCATATGTCAGAATGGGAAGAATGCACAATGCAATGCAATAAACAGAATACAATGATAAATGAATATAAGTACAAATTTACCTATTATTTTAAGTCTTTTGACGTTATTGTACCGACTTTCAGTTTTCTCTAATTTAATAACTTTTACTCTTATTTTAACGCAGTTTTGTAACACCTTATTAGTTACGTACAAAGCATATTCAAATCTAAACAACTAAGTAGCTTGGACGCTCAATTTTACAAATTACCGTAAAGAATGGTTACTGTTACACAAACACTGTTTTTATTAGGTCCATTTTAGAATTAATATTCCCTTTTCGATTGTCTTTATAGACGTTCCAATTTAAGCTGGTTTCAACTCCACCTTTTCCAAGTTATATAAATGAATACAGTCACGAAAATCCCGTTACCGAGTTACCGACCGTTCAAGGTTCAGGTGAGCCAACCACACGTCCTTCTTAGATGGTAATTTTGAGATTAAGACATTGAAAACGCTAGCTTCTGTGTGTTTGAGTTAGTGTGCAAAGGATTTGTGTCGAAACATGTAGCGGAGTTAATTTAATTTGAAGTAATCACTAAGATGCCACGGGCGGGAGCGAGGCCGCGCCGCATGGCAACCGCTCCACGCGCTAATTGTTTCTACGCGCACGTCAGCCAATACCTTTGCCATATTCAATGCACTTTCACGTTACAGTTTTTTTTCGTCTATAGTAACTGACGTTTATGGCCCTATCCCTGTTACCCTTGCCTTTTACGCTGCGCCATCCATTTTCACAGTGCTTCTCTATTATTTTGGTTTCGTTTGCATTTGACGTTTATGGCCACAAGGAGTTTTACCCTTTATCATAGCCAGTTGTTTTAGCAGGTTATAAGTTTATAACCTTGGCAGTTCATGGGGATTTCTATTCGTTTCAATGAATCCTTAGACTGTTATTGTTATTTTCCGTGTCTTTCTTTTTTCAAGCTGACGTTTTTATGTTTTAATACGAAAAAATAACGATTATTTCCCTTTATCTTAATCATTTTTATTTCTTTGTTTGTAAAGGTTTTAATATCTTTGTTTAGCACGGTTTGCGTGCAATATAAACAATACAATTGAGGAAAATCTGCACGATCCGTTGCGTTAACTTGATAGATTGTGCTCCTTCTAACGGAACTCATATTGTATGATTACCATCATATAATATGAGTTCCGTTAGAAAATAAAGTACCTACCGTACCTATTTTATTGAATTTGAAAACGAATCAGTATTTTACGCGGACCTTGTATCTTATCTATGTATTACCCGGTTTCCATTTAACATCATTATTCATAATGCCTCCTTCCGCATCCTTGCGGACTAATTAGTTCCATAATCAGTATCAAATCGTTATCTCATATCGTGATAAGTTTACTACTTCGTCACCGCGCAGGATATGCTTCTGTTTGAGGAGGGGGAGACCTTCACCGCGTGTAGAACAATTAATTTACCGCGGCTATACAGTATACACATTTTGCAAGAAACAACACAATCTGCCCTGTGCCCTGCATAAGTGTTTATCGCAAAGTTATTGTGTTTTAGTTTATGTGAAAGTAGATTACTCGTTGATAAGGCGTAGAATATATTTAAGTATTAACTCTAGAAGTAATCAGTAGCATAGATAATATTCGGCTCCATAGCACCACTATGCTCTAAACGCTCGTGTGCCAGTAGTCAGGACATTGCATGACGTGTTCACGCGAGCGCATGCATCCATTGCTGCTGCAGCTTTCCGTTCGAGGAAGCTTGACTGGCGTTTGCGCGCAATGTAACGTAGCTAACCGGGATCATCGTCGAGGGCGCGTTGTGGCTGCAGCTTGCATAGCGGCATCTCGTTGACCGTCTCGCCGAGCAGCCAGAAGCGTAAGTGGTGTGTATGGGGTCCGACTGTGGATCGTTTTAATGGACATGGATGTTTTCTCTATTTGTTGTAAGGTGGGACGCAGGGCCCGGGCCGCCGACCCCACCTGCCCTACCTCCACTTACGCCTCTGGATGTATCGTACGTCAACATACATACAACTATATCTGTGCCCACGCATCTTGCTAATAAACAGTGCTTATTCATTCGACGTTTAAAATTTAAATAATAACGAGTATATATCGTGTACGTCGGTTAGGCGTACAAGTAGCCCGTGAGAGGTGTTGGTACCGCACAAAGTGGCGTGTGCCGTGTGGGACGCGCACACACGGCCGGGCGCGGGACTGTTTGTTAGCAACTGCGTGTCACCGTCATTGTGTGTTCTGTACCTTTCTCGGGAAACGCCTCGAGTGTCTTAATCTCTGTATGCTTTTCTTCTAGTCCCGTCGACATGTGCTTTGGCTTTGTCAAACGTTCCAGATTAGCCAGAGGGCTCGCTTTTACTTCTGGCTCGAGTAAGTCAGTGACATATTGAGCGGAGCACATGTCGACTTATTTCTGTCACTCTGCTAGAAATGTTGGTAGTACGCGATCAATATTTCACGTTCGCACATTTACATTCATGCTGTACCTATTTGTTTTATATTTAATCAATATTATTATTTCCTAACCCGATTACTGCTACTCATAAGTTTAACCTGTTTTCATATTTGAAGTCTAGCTGAGTATTTGTTTAATCAACCAAACCGTTGAATGCTTGATTGTGATTTATTTGCAAATTACTGTTTAATTGTCATCGTACGTGGAACTCGTGTACAGGGAACTGTTGTATAATAATATCAATGTTGTTATTGTTTCTACATAGTTCTCATATGTCAGCGTTATTCACTGTTTCCTGCTTCTGATATTTGCATGTTGATTAACTCGTGTTTCATACGGTGGCTCATTACAGTCTTGGCTGGCATTTTCTTGTGACTGTCTTTATAAACTTGCTAATTGATGACATAAACTACGTCGTAGGTATTAAGTTAGCAAGTCATCAAACTCGTTAATCTTCGAGATAGTATTATTACCCGACAGTTCTGTAAGGTGCGCACTCCTCCAACGCAGATGCGTTATTGGCCCATAAACATTCAGATAAGGTAGTGGCTGTAAGCACGGGCCTAGCAGGCGAACACTTCAGACGCTGTGATGCGCATCGCTCCGGGAACGGAATGTCTTAATCGAAATGAGTGACTCACGCGCGTACTCCGCCTCACTATCGAGATGCTACACTTCCTGCTTTTGCTTTCCAGCGCACGCACACAAACGCAACAACGTTTGCATGGAATCCTGCATGCACGACACGATAGAGTCCACTCATATTCCTGTTGGAATCGGAATACACCAGTGCTGTGTTAGTCCGCGTGTCTAAGCTACCAGTGTAGGAAATCAATGTAGTGTAGCATGTAATCTGTGCTCCAGTATGAACATTATCTCGCGGACGTGAGTCAGTGTTGCAGCGGTACGCGGAACAGCGGTAGCCACCTGCAGCCGGGGGCAACGGTCCGCTAACGATTGTGGCTAATTTCGTCCATACTCATACGCGCACACCGCGAGCCGCTGTTTTTCCCTAGTCTCCCATTGTTCTTGCCAAGCGACGAGCGACGCGTTGCCTTGCTCGTTTCGTCGGATTTACAATTAGTTGTGGCCTACATAACCAAATAGAACGAGACAATTACGTGAAGGAAATCTGAGATTGTCACAATGGCTGGTTGCGTAAAAGTGTAGTAATACTTCACGTTCAGTTCAGTTTCATAGGTTACTAATACATACAAGTGGTTTTAGGAGCAGCCTTCGCAACCTTTTCCAAAGTAGAATATTCCAATGTAAAACAGAAGAGGTTTCTATATTTATTTAATTGAAATACTGAAGGACAGAGGTTGCAGTAAATGCTTTGATGCGGGCCAGCCTATCATTATCTCATTTATTATTGATGCCCAAGGCCTGCGACGACGGTGGACAGTGCATTATTATTGCAGAACACGTATCCAGAACTATCGCCAGCAATACTCGATACGATTCCAGCATGTTCGAGCTCTACATAGTCGCGTAAACACGTCGTTAATTAAATTTGTAGACATATTGTTTGCTGTCTGACCCAATGGGCCGTTTGTTTTAAATACATTGCATTACAGTGAGCTTACTGAGCTCTGATTCTTTGTAGGAAACACGAGTGTGTCGACCTCGCGTACGCCTTGGCATTTGTCGAATATTTGACAAGACCAGTTGGGCCGACGCCGACGCACCAAGCTTTGCGATCAGAGCTCAGTATTCGAGATACAAGCCCTTGAAGGCGTTTCATGGTGCGCTGCCTTTCGCAACCGATTCGGAAAGTTATGTTCATAATGTTGCGCCTGATGTATCCATTAGCGATAATGTTTGATTGAGTCCAGTGTTCCCAAGTTATCGAAGGTCAAGATTGTGAGTTGCGAGTGACGGGTGCTGGCCGGGCCGATGAACTGATGATATGTTCGTCAAGCACTGCCGTCTTGAGAGGACAGGACATGTTTACTCCACTGCTCACTGGACTTCGCACTTCACTTTATTTTTCTTTGTTTTTCGTTTTGGAGCATAAATACTGTGTTTTTGACACATTTGGTTCATGTTCTTCGTAATTGACCAGGTGTCCGCATAATCAAACTGGCCGAACTCAATATGATTTTGTTAATTGCCTCATTCAAAATCGAGAACGTGATGTTGTTAATCCGTCGCTACGTAGTACGCACTGCGTAGTTCTTAACTGGATTTTTGTTTCCGACCTCTTAAAATAAACAATATCTGGGACAGGAGAGATAGTGGTCGGATCGGAACCGAACCCTCTTTATAAATGGTTGCATGCAATGAGTCACTCCTTTTGCCGTTTGATGTCATTGTAGCTTTGAAGGTAACGCTCTATGGATTCCTCGAAGGCTTTGTGCATTTGTTTGTCAGTTTATGTATGTAAATACTTCAACTTGTTTACGATTCTTTGTAGTCTTAAACAGCCTGAGTATTTAGGCAAATACCTCGTCGTGCGGTTTCTCTCATCCTACTTAAAATTACCGTTAGCGTTACCTTAAGTTGACGCTAAATCCACATAGTGGTACGAATGGCTTGGCTACGATACAGTAATTTAGCACATATTCTTTTCGGTCAAACATCCTAATTAGCACAACAACACTCGAAATTGCGAATGTCTTTGCCTCGAGGGAACGAAATTCTTCAACAAAATGCATGTTGCTTTTATCCCCGTTTTATAAAATGCCATGTATCATTTCATGAGCGAGTGTTTCGTCCCACTCATATCCAGTGGTTTTATCTACGCGTTGTTGTGTAAACACGTGGCGGTTCGTTAACCTGTGTTGTTGTTCTCATGCGTACGCGCAGCTCGGTGTGTGCGTGCGCGTGCTGCCCGGCCGCATCGCATCGCAAGGAAGCTCGGGATGGATGGAAACGGATGATACTACGTTCAATTGCTTTTGTTTAGTCTATTATTCGTTAATGACTAGCATGAGCAGTTGCTTCAACTGATTTTATGCTTCCGCGTCAGAATTGGATTTCTATTTCGAGAATAATTTGTTCCAATTGCCGTTTATTGTAAGGTTCGTAATATTAAGACCTGTCGTGTCTCGATGGTGCGATGGTGTCCAAGAATACTTAATCGTCTCTCGGTCTGCAATCATTACGTACTCTACCAATGTGTGTGCTGCTACTGCATTTTGTTTCGCTGGTAGATAAAAGACCGCACAGCACAGATATATCGTTCAGGTCTGGTCACCACATTAACATAATTTGTCTTACAATTCGATTCGTGCTCATTAAAACATGAATCAAAAGCGTGATACAGAACGGCACAGTCATCAACATTAATTCGTCTGTTGGCCATTGTTCCACGTGTTTGTGACCAAACGTTTGGCATGTTGGCGGCCAACTTAATGTAGTGTTGTATCGTTTCAAGTGTTTGGCCTTGTGATAGACTAATCGTTTTCACAATACCTATAAGAGTTACTGAAATGTGACCCGTAGTTTCATCGCTCACGTTTTGTTTTTGTCTGCTAGTTCGAAATAGTTTGCTTTGCATTGTTGTTGGCTGTGGCCGCGGCGGCACTCATGTGCGTCCCATCATTTATGGTATTAAATTTAAACCGTGTTTACTTTTTAGCTTGAGGTCATTAGCATTCCCCATTGACCTTGTTTTAAAATTCGTCCACATTTCGTATTTGGCTAACGCTCAGGATGTTTGTTCGTAGATTCAAATTCTCGGACACTTGTTATTCACGTTGTGTGTGAATAATTATGTTGATTTGGACAGATGATAAGTGTGTTATGTATGATCGTTACCATATCATATCTGTTTTCGGATAGTAAAGATTTTGTTGAACCACGAGCCATCGATAAGTTTGGACATTAATAACTGTACACAAATAGTTGCGGTTGAAAGGCTTCTGCCAAACAAATGTGTCAGAACTTACGTAGAAGTGTTGGCTAAATCGATAAGCAGATCCATAACACTAGTTTCCAAAACTCTTTTAAATACTTTAAAACAAAGTAAGTAATAAAGACGGTTACCAATTCATGATTGGCTTTTCAAGATACTTGGCTCGGTAAATAACGGTATTTATAAAGTCGGGGCTTTTCACTGGTAACTGGAGTGTTGGCTCTTAATGAATGCGCGAAAGTGCTCCATCGAGTTACTTTGCCTTCTCACGGCACTTAAAGGACAGTCGATCCGCCGGCTCTCGGTGGAAATTGTGTAAAACTACTAGTTTTCATACAATAGCTTAGCAGCTAGCGTCCAAGGGTCGTTATGACGCAATTAGTTTTGTCTATCCCTTTAGACGTTCATGGGAATTTTGCCACACTTCAATTATCACCCTTCGCCACTGGTACAATGTAGGTACAAACTGGGACGCTAGGTACACGATATTGTACTTGAGAGTATGAGTTAATATTCTGCTGCACTTGAGTACCTTCTGACCTGTTTAGTTACAATTAATCATCATACTAACAGCTTGCATACACTTTCATTATTGGACCTCTGCACAAAGTCACTTTCCAAGCTCTAAGTATACAGTTTTTTTTGCGTATTGAATTGCTGTTTACTTGTTCCATAGACGATGTTGTTAACGGTAACCATAGTCGAAAGTGGCTTTGTTTGTACTCATAAAACTAACTTTACAATTTCAATGCCAGTATTTACTTCTCTAGTCATTATTTCGCTTGAAGCCTTTAACACACTAGAAAGCTAACTTAGACATAACATAGTTATAGCTCTCTTATTAAACGTAGACTGGACGATAAGAGAGGGACTACATTTTTCGACGCAGTATCAGTTTTAACAGGTCAGTAAGAGATTCATGTCCATGCAAAAAATCGAATAGTCCTATGCTGTGTTGAACCGGACCAGCTCATTCTGACTGGCTCAAGGAAATTACGCGTCTTTAAATGTGGTTACTCCTTAAACCTTGTTACTAACGACAAAAACCTTGCTAGTCGTGGTGTGAACATGGATCGGTGTGGTGTGCAGGTCATGGCAAGACACACAAGGACGCGGCCAGCGTGCGCGCGACGCACCCCATCCCGGCGGCGTGCGGCCTGTACTACTTCGAGGTGCGCATCGTGTCCAAGGGCCGCGACGGGTACATGGGCATCGGCCTGTCCGCGCACGGAGTTAATATGAACAGATTACCTGGTAAGTGAACGAGTCAACTGCCTGGAGGCTTCGAAAGAACGCCACGATAGGATCCATCATACTTGCCAGTTTTTTTAGTCATCCTTCCTGAAGCACCGACTGACATTATCAGAGATCAATGAGACTTCACAAATCCAACGCTTCTAAATATAAAGTTAAAAATGTATTATTAAAAACATTTATTAGTTTACCTGCTTGGGTTAGGCACATAGTATTGTGTTAGTGGGTTAGCAGGTAGTGGAAGCACAAAAGAAACTGATTCATTTTAGTTTAACGTTTGACAAGACATTTAACAAATAAATTAACCATTTCAAAAAACCTTTTGTTCTTTAGTTTTTTTTTGCGTCGTTCGTGTAAACTAATCTACCTGCAGCTTTGTTCCGAGATGAGTAGATGAGAGAGACAATATACGCCTTTTTTTTTTTACGCCATTTTTCGGACTATCCTACTCTCAGTCGCGGTGTAAAGGATATCGCAATGTTTTTTTTCCTATTTACTATAACCATTTTTTCGTCGCCACATTCCAGGCTGGGACAAGCACTCCTACGGCTACCACGGCGACGACGGGCACTCGTTCTGTTCTTCGGGCACGGGTCAGCCCTACGGGCCTACCTTCACCACCGGCGACGTCATCGGTTGCGGTGTTAACCTCGTCGACAACACCTGCTTCTACACCAAGAACGGACACCATCTAGGCATTGCGTTCAGAGGACTACCGGTACGTAGGGCAAAGAATTCTGGGGCCTTGTCATAATCGGATAGGATCACAGTTGATACATCATGTACTGCAACGACCCAGTTTTGGGAGGGTAGTGTTAAGGGGGAACTGGCTTTATTAGAAAAAAAGGCTTTGGAAGTGACCACGACAAAATAACAAACCCTAGCCTTCTTCAGCTTCCATTTTTTTTACGTTATAACAATGATTGTTTAGTCATGAATCCATTAGTTTCTATTAAATCATGAACAGTAAGTACTTAATTATTTAAGGTGATGTGGTCTAAAACAACAGCCATATTGATATCGGCATGGCTAAGTTTTACTTGCTGATAGCCCATTCAGTTATGTCCTCGTAACAATCTCATCGGAGTGGTGACAGCTGCTCACCTCCTACAGCGTATAATATCAGTGCCATCTCGCGTGGGTCGCCGACAACCGATAAGACATGTAACTAGACTTACTGATTTATGTCCTGATCACAGCTGGGATTTTCCTGCTATTACTACACTATTGTGATAAGCCGATCGCAACAGGGTTTGTGCCTTGTGTCTTTTCAGATCCTGTCTCTAAGTTTATACAGTTCTAAGCATGAAGAATAATTGTGATTCCTCCCGTTCACAAAGCTATCTTATATATATATGTTTCCTTTCATTACTATCACTGTTTGTTAACGCCACCCTTTTTGAGGGCCTTCCATTGTTTATTTGTTGGACTGCCACAGTGCCAGACACGTGGCTCTACTCTACAAAGATTCCGTTCTAAAATTCGCTGGACCAGGAATTCAGTGGACCTTAACTAAAAACAAATATTTATAAAAGAGTAACCATGGAGCTTGCTTAGTTTCTTCTCCATATCAAACGACCAATCCAGACCGTGTCAAAGTGCCAAATATAGGTTTATCGGAAATAAAATAATTATAATTTCCACTATTATGTTTCAGCCAAACCTATACCCGACGGTGGGTCTCCAGACGCCGGGCGAGGTGGTGGACGCGAACTTCGGGCAGCAGCCCTTCGTGTTCGACATCGAGGACATGCTGCGCGAGCTGCGCGCGCGCACGCGACTCGCCATCGACGAGTTCCCGCTGCCCGACGACCAGGGCCAGTGGCAGCAAGTCTTACACCGGTGAGCGACACAGTGCATGAATACATTCAGCTATGTCCCCCAGGGATCGCTCAGGAGTCGTGTATTCCACGGAGCCTAAAGACCAAGGTCTTTAATCTGTGCGTCCTGCCATGACCTACGGGGCCGAAACGTGGACACTCACGGTACGGTCGGTCCATAAATTCAAAGTCACTCAGCGAGCTATGGAACGGGCTATGCTTGAAGTCTCTCTTATGGAAATCATCCGGAACGAGATTCTCTGTCGGATGACAGAGAATCGGTGTTGTCGACATACCTAACTGAATAAGTAAGCTGAAGTGGCAATAGGCTGGCCATATCAGCCGTAGAACCGAGGACCGTTGGGGTAGACGTAGACGTGTTCTTGAGTGGAGACCGGGAATCGGCAAGCGTCGCGGTGGGGACGGTACGAGCTGGGTGGCCGAGTTACGTGGCGTGCGGTGGAAGAGGCCTATGTCCAGCAGTGGACTGTTGTAGGCTGAAAGATGATGGTTCTAGAAATAATAATAATGTTCTATTCGATAAGTTCGGCTTGCGGATTGGTGATTGCAACACTTAATCGGTGTCTGGAACAAAATTTATCGACGCGTCAAAATTAGACGCAAGCGAATGATGCGATTGGCGGTTGATAATTCATTCAACCAATCACAACACTCGACTTGCGCGATTATCGATGCGAAGTTAGAGCGAATTTTTCCAAAGAAACTGAACGCCATTAGCTGTCAGTGTCAAAATCGTTGTGGAATATTGAAACTGATAGCTCTTCAGTACGTTTAGATGTGCTGAACGCCGCCAGGTTTATTAGTAAAATTCTCCCTTATGTATTATTTATTTGCAGTTGCACGCCACCTGGACAGAGTTTCTGGCTTTGTACTCTATTTTCACATAAATCTTTGGCGATGCCCGTTCAAGTTTGCGTAGCGCATGAGTATTGTTTCGTTAAGAATGTCCTCGCTGTGAGTCTGCCTCGCTACATGAGTGTCCCACAGGATGGTGTCGACGTACCTGGTGCATCACGGCTACTGCAGCACGGCGCAGGCCTTCTCGCGCGCCACTGGACAGCCCATCGACGAGGATATCGCCTCCATTAAAAATAGACAAAGTAGGTGTTACTTTTGGGATATTGCACTGACTATTCTCATAGGGAGAAATATACATTATTTTATTGTTGACTAACTGCACCCCGCCCCACTTACAGATTCCTATAAAAACCGTTTTTTTTCCGTATTTTCTCATTTTCCTTAATTGTGTTGTTTTGTTTATTTAATTTTTGTTGTCTTTATTAAGTTTCCTTCTTCCCTTTTAATAAATAAAAGAATTTTCGTATCTAATGATTTAAGCGTTTACAAACATTGAATAAACTTTATTGCTTTATAATATTAATTTCAGATTTATAAGTTCAGATTTTCTCACGATGTTATTCTTGAGCAAGCGTGGTGATTAATGATCATGCCTTCTCTTCACGAGAAGTGCAATAGTAATAGGCTGGTAAAATGAATGTATGTGTGGTCCAGGAGTGTCGAAGCTGGTGGTGTCGGGTCGCATCGGCGAGGCCATCGAGCTGACGCGTGCACTGTACCCTGGCCTGCTGGAGCGGGACGCCGACCTGCTGTTCCTGCTCAAGTACCGCCAGTTCGTCGAGATGGTCAACGGCTCCGACGCTGAGGTACTATACCTTGCCACATAAACAATAACAAAGCATATTTATTTGAGATACACACATTCAAATCTGTATGTTGTAAAACTCGCGATGGCAGAAATATAGCTTGCTAGCATTAGTAATATTCAATGTTCTAATCCAATATATTTTACTTCAACATGTTGTGTCTTGATATGTGAAAGTTGCTACAAACATAATTCGCACGGGCCCCGGCCGGGCTAGGAGCCACACGATCGGGAACCTCCTGCTTGTGGGTAATGTGATCTGAGCAAGTATATGGTACGGAATGATTTCTGGCTCCGTCATCTCTTAAGCAGTTTTTCGTCAGTGGTTTTGTCTAAGCTTCCGTAAGTCAATCATGGAACGTTTATATATGACAGTGTTACTATTGATTCCAGGCGACGGGCTCCAAGGGCGGCGCGGCCAACGGCGTGGCCACGTCCGTCATCTCGCACACCAGCCGCGCGCCACAAGCTAACGGACACGACAAGCTCAACGGTACGTACGCGCCGCTCCACTAGCGACCACACCACTACGTGGATAACAAAAACATACAAGCGTCTCGTACCTAAAAGTGGTGGAGCGTGAAACAGCTACATTTGTAGAACTGTACGAAGCAGAAGACGTTCTCTGGAACGTAAGGTTAAAAGCGATACAAAAATAAAGACGCCAGGAATGCGGCTGTGCAGCGTCCGATAAGAAGTTTTAGAATAGAATAGAATTTTCATTTATTTGCTCAGAATGTAGGTATTTACAAGGTGGTTACATAAATATTAAAGAATCCTTGTACATTCTACCATTATGGCATGCAAACATTGATGTAGTTCATTTTGATTTCACTGTCACGACGCAAACAAAATAATTTACAACATTCGGAGCACCTATATTCAGGACAGAGCAAAAATTAAAAAATCTATGTGCATTGGATCGGGTGCGGAAGAAATTTATGTACCTAAATCCGACATTTTTCGATGTGGACTGAAAAATTATTGTAGAATGAAGAAAATGATCCGAGTGAACTATGACAATATCAACAGCTATCCGAGTACACTCGTATGAAGCTTACTCGTGTCAACACGGCTTTAAATAGGCACATCTTTGTCAAAACCGCAGAGCAACGAGAAGATGCCAATCGCAACATATCGCGAAAAAAGACATCTTTCATGTTTCTCTGTGTGACCACTTTGTTCTTCTTAAGTTCACAACGGATTTTGTAATGTTCTATTACAATATTATCTTAATAAAAAATCTAGATGAAGAAGAGAAGAATCCAAAATCTGCCAAACTGGGACGGGGCGCTAGATGTATTAAAAAGAACAATATTGCGATGAGATTATCCTATAATTTAACATGATTACGGATGAGATTTACAGCGAGGTGAGTGATAGTACCGTGTTCGTACCGCAGGCGTCGCGGACACGATAGAGGACAGTCGGCCGGACGACGTGGACATGTCGCCGCCGCAGCAGACCAACGGCGCACTCGCAGGTACGGCTGCGGTCAGCTACTCGACAGGTGACGGAACTTGGAAATGGTCTTACGCCGTCGTCCGTACCGATCAGCTCGCGATTTCGACTGACCGTCTAGTTTACAGTGAGCACCTCTGAGCTATACTGTAGCGCGTAACCGACTAGTTAGGTGTAATACTATTTCCAGCTTCAAACATTTGGTTGTGACGCATGTATTTATTTGCTATTCAGTCCGGCTAAGCAAAGGACTCGATTAGACGAACAGTGAACTGCACGTCGATAGCGATAATTTGATCTTGACTGCCTCTTTTTATAAGCAGTAAAGGTGGTTTTAGTAGTTAAGTGAAAAACGTGAATTTGCGTGTGCGCAGGAAATGTATGAAGTTATTAAGTCTCTGTTTGGTTGTTACCTATTATTACCACGTCCTAGTAACGCGCGATAAGGATCTCAATTGGAATATTTGCTACATGTAGGTAAATTTTATACTGGAAGTACATTGTATATCCGATCGATTGGCTCTAATGTGTGAGTAAGCCTTATCGCGCATTTAATGACAGATTTGTCGTACGGATACCTGAAAATATTGTTGTAAAAAATTATTGTTCTAGATGAAGAAAATGTATCCGTGTTTTAATTTTTGCGAATACTTTTTTCTCGTAGTATTCACATAAACCAGTAATAATTATGACAAAATGTTGAATAAATACGACATTGTGAAACATTGGGTTCGATTCCCATTAAAAGTACTTCACACATCATGACGTGATGAGCATCATCGCGTTGATGAGTTATTTAATTATGTAGAGTTCGAGTCAAACCGAATGGCGGCTTGGAATAACGAACGTATAACACAATTGTAGGGTCGCGTGTGAGAGCGCACGGGCGAGTGTGTAAGTTAGGCTAAAAAAAATACATATTAGGTAAATTCGGTTGGTTTACGTTAAAACTTAGGTACATTGTTACACATTTATTGTAGTGCTTAAATCACTATCTCTAATTTCTTATTTAGATATCAGTAAATATTTATTTATCAGTATTTTTGTTTATATTATCAGTTAACAAAAAGCTCTGAAATGCCGAAATTTCCAAGAAAGATACCTGAAGTCAAAAACAGCCGGCTTGCTTTTGTTATTACCCTCGTATCATCGTATTTAAAACAATATGGTTGCCTATTGATATAATTATTCAAAATTATTGTCATGTTGAATCGGGGTATTTTTCTTTCTTCAGTTAACACTGTAATAATAAAATCGGTCTGTGGTAATTAATACCTATAAAATAATATTAAATCATTTTAGGAATAATAAAAAATTAAATGTAACTTATTATCGTCATGTTGACTGTACCTGCGCGGAGCGATGCACGCAGCTAACCTGCAAGCCGCCATTGTGTTTGAATCGAACTGCAGCTGGTTTAACATTTTTAAATAAGCAATGAACATTTATAAATTACATTATATTTATTTAAGAATATGGCCCCAAAAATACAATACTTTTTTATTTACAAATTGGCGACCCAAAACAAATATATTATACTAATACTAACTATGAATTAGTTTAGAAAATGTGAAATACAGTATTATTAATATTATGTACCTTATTTTTAAATGACAATAATATGTTTTTTTTATATTTGAATTTATATATTATTTGCACACCATACTCATTCATTATAAAAAAATATTTAGTCACATTTATCATTTTTATTAATATTCGCTCTTTTATTTTAGTTTTGCATGAGTGAGCTAGTTTAGATTAACATAGGAACTTATAAGATAATATTTATGCTATTGTCTTTGATTATAAGATCGGTTTTACACTCTCGACAATTACGCGTCGTGTGTTTGATCTCGTTATCACCCCACCCCGATAACAACTTTATGATTTAACCCCTTTTTAATTTCTAATTGAAGAACTTTTTAGTTGACTGCACCTAGTTAAAATTGTAGACGAGTATTAGTAGTTACTAATACGAAATTCAGCGCTACGCTAGTATTAATGTTAAGCTGTAGTTTAGTTACTACGCTGTTCTAGAGGTAAATAGAAATGTGTATTGATAAAGAATATACTATCGATCGAAATCGGTTCGATTCAATCTTTCCATTTACCTCACAACGCAGACAATAATTCAGCAAGCGTTTTAGTTCATATAATAAGGGTGTAATTGGTTATACACTGTGAGTTGACTGAAACACTTAGATACAAGGACTATGGTATCAAACCTGGTTGCTACTGAAGCATAACAAATTGTGTATGTGCCCATATACAGTTTCCATGACCAGCTGCTACTGTGAGTAAAGCATATTAGCGTTGAGATGGCGACAAAAATATGAACTTTCATACAAAACCATTGGTTTACTTCTTTAATTTTGTTTTTATTTTCGAGGGTTCTCTAAATTCACCTTGGGTAAAAACTAACAGTGTGGATGCTTTAGTTTCGTACACACTAAATAATTTGGCATGTGTTGAGTACAGTTTCAAGCTTCCTAACTAAAAGCTCATGTAACATCGTATTAGATTCGACATCACCCATCGGCACTTAATGCATATTTTGTTTTATTTTTTCCGTTAAGTTGGATTTAGTTCGCGTGAGGCGTCGCTTACGCATGTCGAGTAACCTATGAGGTGCAAGTTGTGACAAAAAAAAAACAAATATCTTATTTGCGCGAGTTTAGAATCGATAGTTAGGGTCCCTATTTTTAGTTTGAGCTTTATTTACACGATGACTAACTAAAATTATACTGTCATTTACGGGATATCATCCGTGATTGTTCATTATTTTGAGCTCCCGTTATCCCAAAAGTGACAGTTTAGGTTTAGTTGTAAACCGTGAAAGCAGTCGATGATTTAATATTTACTAATAAATATATTTTATTTCGTCTCAATCAAATTACGTCGAATAATAACTTGCATCTCAAGCACGCTACTGCTAAATTTAAGTTGCTGTCACAGCGACCGCGAACTCGAAATAACACTAAAATACGGGGTAAGAGTTAATTATCTTCCGACCGTATTACTTTGTCCTAGCTGGGTACATAGCGTTGAGTATCCAATAATCGCGGTGCATGACCTGCAAAAGAGATAATTAGAATCACACAGTATATTGAGATGTACAGTCGAAATTTTAATTGGTTCACCTCTATACTATAAGGTTGAATGTCACTTGCATGTCCTAAAAGGTTAGGTCTATTTTTGCTGAAAAAGCAATGTGACAGTTGAATACTTTCAACCTTAGTGGTAAGAGCGGTGAAGCAAGTTCATCCCAGCTGGGACACGGGTCAGGGTCCGGGTGACGCGGTGACGGTGACGGTGACGGTGACGCGAGTGATGCGCGTGCTTGTAGGTGGGGAGCTGCCGCTCGTCAAGGGCATGCCGGGAGTGACGGCCAGCATCGCCGCGCTCATGCCCGACTTCCACACGGGTGGGTAACCGACGACCGTCACCTTATGTCTTCATCAGCATTGCGCTCTGGTTCCCATCTCTCACTGATAGGGGCTGATTATACGTATCATTGCTGTTGTAGATGTGAATCGATTTCAAACATTTTGTCATTATTTTCATTACTTTAGGCAAGCCATTTTGTCTAAAAATACAATATAAATTACATTAGTGTTTTTGCATATCTTTGTAGAACTGCTCGGTAATTGAGCAGTAGCTACCAAAACACAACTCATAACAAAAGTCAGAAGTTCAGGACCTTGCTGTGAAACGAATTTTAGATTTTTAAATGATTCGATTAATTATGTAACCTAGAATCTGGGATAGAGAGGGAATCAGTATTAAAAAGTTAGGCTTTAATCAAATTAACGGAACCAGAGCAATCCTTGGTCTCATCGCTTCGACTGTAGTCACCTTCATCGACAGTTCACGTTCCGTTCTCATCCTGCAATGTTCCTCTGGATGCAGTATAGTGTCCTGATGTGCCCTGCGCTTGTCCAAACTGGCTTGCTCTCTGAAATAAATAAACCTTGAACCTTCTAGTACTCCTAGAAGTGATGGCTGAAATGATTCGGTGTATAACTGTGCTTGTATATAGAACTAACCTCACGGTCTGAGCATCTGCACTTTCTACGGGCTATTTGGGTAACCATTGTAAAAAACCATTTTCATTGAAGGTTTTCTGTACTGGATTTAGCTTTGTGCAATGTGACCATTCTAATTTGCGTTACAGTAGCTTCCAAAACGAGTTGGCACTATGTGGCTTGTCATGACACAACCAGAAGTTTTATATTTTCGTGTTGAATTATGTCACGTTGTACTATTTACAGTCCATCCAGGGCAATGGGTCCCTTCTTTGTCGACATTAATAAAATGATTGATGAGAGTGGATAACGGCCCCAGTGCACATTGCTCTCAAATAGCTCCGTAATCATTAACTATCATCCAATACTATGTTTATCGTGGTAAGGTGGGTAGTGTTGTTTGTATTACTTCGTGTTTAGAAGTAAAAAAAAACAGTAAGTACTACTTTTTAGCAGTTTGGGTTAATTCATTTCAGCTTAATTTACAAAATAAATCACAGTTTTTCTTTTTATATTAATTTTGGCTGTCAGGATTAATATTTATGATTATCAACAATATGGTTTGGCTTAGGGTTATTGGTTTATAAGGGTTGCTGTCATTTACCATTGAAATTAACAAATACTTTGTAAATTAAGTTGAGGTAATGACGCACGTGTTACAAATGAGATGCCCGTAACGTTGCAGCGTGTAGTGAATGTTGCATGTATCGTAACTTTGTACCACGTCCGCGGGACGATACGACGGCATGACTGTAACGCTTCTTATGATACACCCAAGTATGTTATTATATTTAATATATTATATGTATAATATACCGACACAGGGGGCTAGACTAAACGCATGGACGTTCCGAAATACCGCTCGGTATATGTTTGTGTCACGACACGGTTTTACTTTGTCTCCTTAGCACTGAGTTTTGATTCATATCTTTCGCTCCCCGATTTGATCAGCGGATAAGAAACTTATAATAGTTATAATCATTTTATTTTCTAGTCTTAGTTTAATATACTAATCTGTACAGATGTGTTGGTAGAGGGACCCAGCAATAGTGACAATGGCGCTGAGCCGATCGTACAGTACACATGAAATACACTTGAGGACTTGAAAAGTCCTTTTTCAAAAGTTGCTAAAGTTTATATACATATTTTTTCAAAACCGATACATTTTCGTACCGATAAAATTAAAGATTGCCTGTGATTCCAAATACATTTATACAAGGCATGTTGTATTACTGTAGCAAATGCGTGCACTGACTGGACATGTCCACTAAAACTTGTGTGGTTATTTCTTCAAAAGACCATCTTAGACTGACAGGCACTAATCTGTATGGTCTGCATATGTGGACCAAGATTATGCCTATAAAATAGACGTAGCCTCTTGAGTTTCTTCTCAGAGAAGCGAGCTAGGAAAGACCTACCGACAGATTAAGTGTTAAAGTAGTGTCTCTGTCCCGACCGGTCCGCTAACGTTAGGCTGCGCAGGCGAGGCGGAGGGCTGCGGCGCGCGGGCCTCCGTGGAGCGCATGCTGGCCTTCGGCCGCGAGCTGTACGCCATGAGCCAGAAGCTGCAGCAGGACCAGTTCGTCAAGTCTATGCTCGAGGTGAGAGAACAACGACGACTCGGCCTCTATTTTCTTGATAACTTTTATACGAACATATTATATTGCACTTTTGTTAGATTCTTAGATTAAATACTTCATAAAAAACTTGTGCTTCCAAAAGATTTCTCAACATTCATATACGTAAATTGTTACCTTGATTTTACACCCCTCAGTACAATCATCAAAATATAGACCCTATGTTGTGTGTTTGAAATTTCAATTTTCGACTATTCCAAAATATCGTTGCATTAGAAGAAGTCGGACCTTGTACCACTTTCTACTGTTTCAGTTGCGATACGTGTGTTCATTTATATCGAAGTCGTTCTGTGTAATGTTCCAGGATGCCTTCAGTCTGCTGGCGTACAGCAACCCGTGGGACAGCCCGGTGGGCTGGCAGCTGGAGCCCGTGCGGCGCGAGGCCGTCTGCGAGGCGCTCAACTCTGCCATACTCGGTACGGTCAAGGGTAATATAGTCTCGTCACTTCAGTAGGAGATTAGCGACCTAATGCGCTACGCTAATGTGACACTTTTTTCGGGCAGCGGTGTAAAGTTCACCGGAGCTGTTTTGATTAGTGCAGTAGTATCTATCGGTTTCGTTGAGACGGTGGTCGTGTTGCAGAGGCGCAAGGCATGAAGTGGATCTCTCCGGTGGAGGCGTGCGTGTCGCAGTCGCGCGGCCTGCTGCGCCGCATGGCGGGCGCGGGGCTGGGCGCCTGCGCCTTCGCCGACCTGCCCGCGCTGCTGCGCCGCTGACCCCAGCCGCCCCCGCCCACCCCGCCCCGCCGCGTCCGCCCACCCCGCCGCCCCCGCCGCGTCCGCCGACGTTGACGCCCCTCACAGTGCCGCTTAGTATCCGGCCGGGCTGCCCCGAGCGACCCGACGACACGTCGACAGACAAGCGCAACATACGACGCCGTGTGAATTCTGCAGCAACTGAAATAAATAGAATTATTCATAATATTAAGACTTTGTTCTCGAAAATTTCTTAACTTTCATTGAGAACTAATATGCGTCTTAAAATTTATCAAACATGGCCTGGCTGACTGATTAAACGTAAATCTAAATTAGCGAGTGAAGAGCTATGGACTGATCGAGGTATACAGCGTCGACGAGCCTGGACATGCTCGCCAGCGACCGAGGAAGCGACGGCACGAGGAGGCGTGAACTGAAACAGATCGTGTTACTATTGTACATAAAGATCAATTTTCAACGCAACGATCTGCGGCTCGAAATAAACGCACATTGAATGCCTTAGTGACGATTCATTTAGTTATGAGTATAACCACGAGGCGCGCATGAGACGTTCAGACGCCAAATATTGTATAATATATAGACGTGTTTAACGCTTAGCAGGTGGTTGCTTAAGCTTTACTATGGGTGATACGCGGCTCGAGGCTCGCTGGGCCGGGTTCCACTACTGCACTGGACTCTGTCGGCTCAAGGTTGGCCTGGCGATTGTTGCCATTCATTGCAATAGTATTAGAATGAAGACCGTGACTGCTGTAAAACTGCCAATCCTCCAACAGTCGGGCTTTTATATTAAGTAATAGTTGGTAAGCGACCGCCCGCGGCCCGGCTCCGGCCTCCCTCGAGCATTTTTATATTTATGAAGTGAGAAATATAAACGTGTAATAAAAAGTAAATATTTAACTGTGTGCTCCGCTATGACCTCAACGATAATGGACGTTGTGAAATATGAGTTTAAATTCGAATGTAGCTGTAATATGTGTCGGAAATGCGCTGTATATTGTCTCTAGCGTATATTATAGATTATCGTTATAGAAATTAAACAAGGTAATTATAACGCTCGCAGCGAGACACTGTTGTCGTATGTTACTTTTTTAATATTTTATTTTCATGTATATTTTATCGATACACAAACGGTGGAGCTCTCTAGTCAGACGAGTCTGAACATCACGAGAGATCCCGATCAGTTGCGTGTATACGAAAGTCGATTATTATCATCAATTAATTATTTTTATATCGATTTTTGTTTATAACACAGCGAATATCGTTTCGGTGTGGCACTGTACAGGTAATTGTAGTAGCAGTTAATTTTTAGTCAACAATCGACCAAGAAGCGAATGTTTTTGCAAGACTCGACAATACCGCAACAGTGTTTCCGCTAAACTTTAATATAGAGATATATAGCGAGAAGAGTGTAGAGATACTAAGATTTACGAATTTGATTTGTTGCTATTGCATTTAGGTTATGTACCTGACTTCATCATATAGGCAAGTCAGGAGTTTGAAAACCCCGAATTATCGTATTTTTCGTAGGTCTCACGATATGTAGCTTTAAATGCAATAATGATAATATCGGACAGAGTCTCGGCAGCCGGCGATGCGATGCAACGTGCAAACTTATACATACAATTGTCTATCTTGAACGGTTTTATTTGAGCTGAGCGTGGGGTGGTACATCGTTGGCTACTAGTTAATTTTTAGTCTCACTTTCTTGAAGTAAAGTTTAGTAATATCTGTATATTTGACACTCGAGAGTTGTTTTATACGTTAGTAAGTAACAATGATTTGGTTATCAACACGATCTTATGAAATATGCTAAGTAAAAGTTCCTGAATATTTTCATTCAAATCGCAAGTCTGATTTTAATAGCTTCCTAGTTTGAATGTGTGAGCTTGAAGAAATATTAGGAGTCATCTTTTATCTAAAAAACAAATAATTATATTGTGTATAAGTTTGTATGTGAAAGTGCTCAGATATTAATAAGACTACATTATAACTATGCTCCTGGTCTCGTCAATATGTGAGTAAAGCGAACGCGCTACATCGCCTGCCGAAGTCTCGTGTAATTTAGTTCTGTAAAGATCAGTCTACAATATTGTTCTTATATTGTATTGTTTTCTTTTTTAATAATATATTATGTTTAAACTGCTCACTTGACTTTAATTTCACTCCTAACCTAATCAATTACATGTGACTGTTGCTAAATTACGCTAGCTGATGAAATTCATGTTAATATTAGTGGAAGGGGAAACCAGCCATAATACTGATATTAATACGACTTAGGAAAAACGAAAATTTTATCAGCCTTGGGTAATTTAGGAACAGTCACATATAGGTCGGTTTCCCCCGAATGAAAAGAAGAAAATTAAAGTTACCTATCAACACTAAAAGCGTATACGTTTCGGGTCCGTGCTATTAACCGTTGAGGAGTTCTCTTATGAGGAGCCGATCCTGCTGCAGGGTCCAGCTATGTCTGTCATAAAAATTTATTGTCACCAGAACCAAAGGTGTGTGCAAAATTTCAGCTGAATTTGTTTGGGGGAACTGGTTTGAAATTCAGTTGCAAGATTTGATCAACACATACTAACTAACAAGGCAAGTTAAATAAAAGGTTATAAATAACTAGTGACGACCCCCCCCGGCTTCGCACGGGTGCAATATACATATAAACCTTCCTCTTGACACACTATCCTTTGCTGAAAACTGCATTAAAATCCGTTGCGTAGTTTAAAAGATCGTGTACGTTACCCTAGCAGGAAAGTGTCTCCTAGAGTGATATGGGTGAACGTATAGTTAGTGTATAAACTGCTGTGTATGTGCACCACATAAAAAATTGGTGTGCTTTGTCGTTTGGAAAAAAACTGAAAAAACGATTCCT
This sequence comes from Noctua comes, assembly GCA_963082995.1. Classification (NCBI taxonomy): domain Eukaryota; kingdom Metazoa; phylum Arthropoda; class Insecta; order Lepidoptera; family Noctuidae; genus Noctua; species Noctua comes. The sequence continues at coordinate 798,427 of OY720282.1, forward strand.
GCTAGGGTACCGTTCTTCCAGCAGGAAAATTCTAAACAGATGATCGGAGAGAGAAATATTGTGCATGGCCAGAGAGCTTGTAGTTGTGTAAAAAGTGCACGGAAAATGGAGGTTGTGCGTCTTCACGTTTTCGAGATATTGCATTTCCTGCTAGGGTAATGTTTTGCAGAATCGTGTAGCTCTAAAACCATTGTATGTGCGCCTGTAGAATAAACATACACAAGCAGCTCTTAATTTGTGTACCTATATTTGTGACAGAATTAGATTTAAGCAAATATTTATAATTTTCAAGTAATCGCGGTTTTTTGAAAACCCGAACATATATCGCAGCGCCTAAATGAGAAAACGTATATGCTTGCTGAAAAGTGTACGTTACCCCAGCAGGAAAGTGTCTCCTAGAGTGATATGAGTGGAACGTATAATTAGTGTATAATCTGCTGTGAATGTGCACCACATAAAAAATTGGTGCGCTTTGTCGTTTTGGAAAAAAACGGAAAAAACGATTCCTGCTAGGGTAACGTTCTTCCAGCAAGAAAATTCTAAACGAATGATCAGAGAGAGAAATATTGTGCATGGCCAGAGAGCTTATATTTATGTAAAAAAGTGCACCGAAAATGGAGGTTGTGCGTCTTCAGGTTTTCGAGATATTGCATTTCCTGCTAGGGTAACGTTTTTCAGAATCGTGTACCTCTAAAACCATTGCATGTGCGCGTGTAGAATAAACTTACACGAGTAGCTCTTATTTTGTGTAAATTTGTGACAGAATAAGTTTTAAGAAAATATTTATAGTTTTCAAATAATTGCGGTTTTTTGAAAACTCGAAAAAAAAATCGCAGCGCCTAAATGAGAAAACGTAGAAGCTCGCTGAAAACTGTATTCGGACCTTCTTGACGCTTATAATAACCATAAAAAGTTTCAAAAGTGTAGATGCATGCGTTATTGAATAATATTGGTAAAAGTCAAAACGACGGTGTCATAAGTTTGACGGCAAAATACAAGAAACCGGTTCAACCCAAGATGTGTAGGTGTAAACCAAAAATTAGTGTATTTAGTCAAAAATATATAGTGAAAATATTCAGCTTGGAATGTTTCGCATTAAGTAAATATAAACAAAACACAAAATATGTAAACAACAGCTGGTTATCCGACCAAATTCGAAAGACTACAAAAAAGCGACGGATTCATACATATCTATGACCTTCTCTATCGGACGTATTAAACCTAAGCTGTTGTCCGTACAATCGCGTTCAAACGGTTGTTGGCAATTATATGACCTAATTTTGGAGGATAATAAAAAATTATATTAAATGCACCTTGAGACCATATCAAATGAAAAAGATTATTTTTATTCCCTTAATTTTGATTCTTAAAGTAATTATAGCAACAAATCACAGATCAAATTACCTACATTATTATTTAAAATCACGGATCAGTTTTTCAAATTAAATTTTAAATCACTAATTTTAAAACGCCACCAAATCAAAATTATGTGACAAGACTTAACTAGCTTTAATATTAAAATCGTAGGTTATAATATCCCACATACGTAATACGATAATGGAAACACGTTGTTTCATTGAGAATTATTAGAATTTATAACAAACAACGGCGACGCGGACTAACATTTTGTTGGCTCAAAAGAGTAGTTTGGATATATTGTTTCAAGCAAACAATTATATACAAACTTGCATTAGATACTTAGCACTAATATTTCATCCACTTATTATATGATTTTCACACCAAATCTAATTATAATTCAAAAACAATTACGCCGAGTTTGTCTGGCGGTTGACATTGACCTTCACTTGAAAATACTTGAAATATAAATAAATATGAATAGATATGCCTCGAATACATGAAATAATGAATTATCACTACTTTTTACGTTGCCACTAATGTTTCCAAGACATATTTCATTGTAAAACAGTCACAATTCATATTTTCAATCGTTCATTCGATGGCGACTGACGAAATCGAAATTAGGAATATTTTGTTGGCTCAAAAAAATTATTTTGGGATATTTTTTCAAGCAAATGATTATCTAATAAGTTTCGTTATACACTTATAACATACTATACATTTACTTACCAAAGTTTCACACGCTGTACGGCACTCAAACATCCAAATACCACACCGGTCGCTCACTTTTTTTGCACTGAATTTTTTCAACGACAATGACGCGTTTTTATATTTTTTTCTAAGTGATGCCCAGTTTATTTTTAGTAACAATTGGTGTCGTTCGAATCGACTATTAGTTGGCCATAGAGGTAAATCGTTTGCAAAGCATTTAGAGCCGTATTTTAGGTAAAAATAAGGTTTAAGTTAGCTGGTTCGCACCGTACCGAAAACGGTACACCGGTGCTCAACGGCAATAAGATTTTGCGTACCGTTTTCGGTACACTTGGGCCGGAGAGGTTAAATGCACCTTGAGACCATATCAAATGAAAAAGATTATTTTTATTCCCTTAATTTTGATTCTTAAAGTAATTATAGCAACAAATCACAGATCAAATTACCTACTTGTAAATATTGGAACACAAATAGTGCTATCAAATTATTTGTACCTTGTGTAGCCATTATTATTTAAAATCACGGATCAGTTTTTCAAATTAAATTTTAAATCACTAATTTTAAAACGCCACCAAATCAAAATTATGTGACAAGACTTAACTAGCTTTAATATTAAAATCGTAGGTTATAATATCCCACATACGTAATACGATAATGGAAACACGTTGTTGCAACACATATCTTTGTGCGGTTGACAATGTATACACTAAATACATTTCTCAAAATTGTACCAAAATTTCTTTGCTTAACCCTATACAATTTTGTCTATTCTACCATGTAGAACTATTACATGTGGCATTATATTTCCCGCGTCGTTGGATTTTACCATATAGGTCATCATAACATTCAAATAAATTACTATTACATATAATTACTATTTTTCTGTAGCAGTGAGCCCTGTAATTTCCAATGCTTTCGGGTTTTCAAGCGGGTTTATATTCTATTAAAGACAGAATTGAGTAGTCCTTATAATTTATTTCAATGATAAAAAGCAGATCATCCAACAAGGCGACACGTCACGAAGTTCAAAAATGATAATGTCTTTAACATCGTATAATGAATGACACATTTCCACTGCGACAAATATAACACTCTGGAGTAAATTCTCTTCTCAAACATGATTCGCAAGCTTCTTGAAGGTGGTTGATACCTTTAGTATTTATTATATCCAAGTTCAACGGCAAATACTTGCAATTGTACAATTTGTTTCACGTTTTATTTAAACATATAATAATAGTCACAGAAACAGTTAGAAGAATATAATCCAATAACAACTTTATTTTATTACTTCTTTTCTACTTCAGTGTACTCAGGCAAAACACGTTTCAACCGACTCGTGAGTAAGTAAAGAAGGTCATAGATATGTATGAATCCGTCGCTTTTTTGTAGTCTTTCAAATTTGGTCGGATAACCAGCCGTTGTTTACATGTTTTGTGTTTTGTTTATATTTACTTAATGCGAAACATTCCAAGCTGAATATTTTCACTATATATTTTTAACTAAATACACTAATTTTTGGTTTTGCACCTACACGTCTTGGGTTGAGCCGGTTTCTTGTATTTGCCGTCAAACTTATGACACCGTCGTTTTGACTTTTACCAATATTATTCAATAACGCATGCATCTACACTTTTGAAACTTTTTATGGTTATTATAAGCGTCAAGAAGGTCCGAATACAGTTTTCAGCGAGCTTCTACGTTTTCTCATTTAGGCGCTGCGATTTTTTTTCGAGTTTTCAAAAAACCGCAATTATTTGAAAACTATAAATATTTTCTTAAAACTTATTCTGTCACAAATTTACACAAATTAAGAGCTACTCGTGTAAGTTTATTCTACACGCGCACATGCAATGGTTTAAGAGGTACACGCTTCTGCAAAACGTAACCCTAGCAGGAAATGCAATATCTCGAAAACCTGAAGACGCACAACCTCCATTTTCGGTGCACTTTTTTACACAAATATAAGCTCTCTGGCCATGCACAATATTTCTCTCTCTGATCATTCGTTTAGAATTTTCTTGCTGGAAGAACGTTACCCTAGCAGGAATCGTTTTTTCCGTTTTTTTCCAAAACGACAAAGCGCACCAATTTTTTATGTGGTGCACATTCACAGCAGATTATACACTAATTATACGTTCCACTCATATCACTCTAGGAGACACTTTCCTGCTGGGGTAACGTATAATTAGTGTATGATCTGCTGTGAATGTGCACCACATAAAAAATTGGTGCGCTTTGTCGTTTTGGACAAAAACGGAAAAAACGATTCCTGCTAGGGTAACGTTCTTCCAGCAGGAAAATTCTAAACGAATGATCAGAGAGAGAAATATTGTGCATGGCCAGAGAGCTTATATTTATGTAAAAAAGTGCACCGAAAATGGAGGTTGTGCGTCTTCAGGTTTTCGAGATATTGCATTTCCTGCTAGGGTAACGTTTTTCAGAATCGTGCACCTCTAAAACCATTGCATGTGCGCGTGTAGAATAAACTTACACGAGTAGCTCTTATTTTGTGTAAATTTGTGACAGAATAAGTTTTAAGAAAATATTTATAGTTTTCAAATAATTGCGGTTTTTTGAAAACTCGAAAAAAAAATCGCAGCGCCTAAATGAGAAAACGTAGAAGCTCGCTGAAAACTGTATTCGGACCTTCTTGACGCTTATAATAACCATAAAAAGTTTCAAAAGTATAGATGCATGCGTTATTGAATAATATTGGTAAAAGTCAAAACGACGGTGTCATAAGTTTGACGGCAAAATACAAGAAACCGGTTCAACCCAAGATGTGTAGGTGTAAACCAAAAATTAGTTTATTTAGTCAAAAATATATCGTGAAAATATTCAGCTTGGAATGTTTCGCATTAAGTAAATATAAACAAAACACAAAATATGTAAACAACGGCTGGTTATCCATTTTTGATTCGAGTTTTCAAAAAACCGCGATTATTTGAAAATTATAAATATTTTCTTAAAACTTATTCTGTCACAAATTTACACAAATTAAGAGCTACACGTGTATGTTTATTCTACACGCCCACATGCAATGGTTTTAGAGGTACACGATTCTGCAAAACGTTACCCTAGCAGGAAATGCAATATCTCGAAAACCTGAAGACGCACTTTTTTACACAAATATAAGCTCTCTGGCCATGCACAATATTTCTCTCTCTGATCATTCGTTTAGAATTTTCTTGCTGGAAGAACGTTACCCTAGCAGGAATCTTTTTTTCCGTTTTTTTCCAAAACGACAAAGCGCACCAATTTTTTATGTGGTGCACATTCACAGCAGATTATACACTAATTGTACGTTCCACTCATATCACTCTAGGAGACACTTTCCTGCTGGGGTAACGTACACTGCTACAAGTAGTCACCATTGACGAACGTCTTCTAGAGAAGCAGTGAACAGTTTAGGCAAAATGGTGTTTCTTTGGCACAACCCTGATGATCGATATTGGGGCAATAAGATCATGCAGGCTGATTTGCACTGTTGCCGTATCGTACAGGTGTCGGTCTGACAGCGATGGAGGGAGTTAAATACGGCCCTGTGCTCGACACTGTCGAGTGCCTTCTCATAATCAACGGAAGCTAAACACGAGGCCGATTGTATTCTGGGGGCTTAGACAAAGTAACAATTTAAAAACGAAACGAAGTTAGAAAAGACTAAAATGTATGGGATTGACATAAGCCGGGTTAAGTCACGTGGTCATTCGACATCGTTATCGCAAGTTGGTAGACAATGTTATAAATTCGTAACGAAACCGAATTGTTATCGTGTTTATCTCATACAAATGCGTAGACAAGCAGCGCTTTCAGTGTTCGCTTCCTTCGCTTCGATCGTGATCGCCAAAAAAGATAACGAAACGAATGTTAAAACGTTGTAGTTATTGAAACAATATGGCCGGAATATGGTAATTCAGCAGCAGATTTTTGACACTGAGTGGTTACATATACTCATAAGTATTTATTCTGTGCTGGAGACATTATTGCAGGTCGAGTAATTTATTCGACCTGCATTAATGCATTCTTTACGTTTATTGCGAGCTGCACACAATGAGAACACCTGGGAGAGGCGCCAAAAGCGATTAACACAGCGACGGCAATTGGAAACAATTGAGGATATGCCGGAATTGTTGTTTATCCAACATTTCAGGCTTAATAAAAAAATATTTAGGAAGTTATGTAACAACCTAAAACGTCATGCTGGATTAAAAGGTTCCCCTGAAATTCCCCTGGAAATAAAGGTAATAAATTTTACATTAATAAACCAACAAGCGATTACAACCCAACCTTCATAACCGCAAGGGTGTGTCCACTTGTCCAAAACCCTTGAAAACATAGCTAGGATTGCTAGCCACTCTTCCATCGCACCAGTCGTCTTTCCAAAAATGTTCATTAGGTCCTTACTTTTTCCACTTATCTGTAGTCTTGCTGACACCACCACCAACAGCATTCAAAATGTTGGTAAGTTCAGACCATAGTCGGTCTGACCTTACCCGACCTTGTGATGCAGCAAGAGGCCTCGCCAGGTCACCATGACTGTAACATAAACAAACAAAGATTCAATATAAGTATTTCATTGATAAGATCGCGTCATTGTTTACATTACATACTCATGAATAAAACTTGGATTTACTTACGTTTCCATATACTCAAGCAGCGTTGACAATTGTTCGGGAGTTGCTCGCACTCTTGATTCCATGTTTTATCACTAAAAATTAAAATACAGATTACTCCATCATCGTTTGAAAACCAGTCACTTTTTTTTTTATCTTTGTAAAATCATCAAATGAGCCCTCCCACCCACAGGCGCGGTCCCAGCCTAATTCTTTGGGGGGGGGGTGAATTATATCAAACATCTCTGGATTTAAATAAACAAAACAATCAAGGGCTCCTAAGGTTTATTTCTGGGGGGTGCATCATTAGCTTTCAGAAATTGTGTCAGTTTATAAAGATATACTGAAAAGAATGTCAGAGCGAGCGAAGCGAGCTCGCAAATTTTTGCACCCTGGCACGGATAAATTAAGTTCTTTTTGTTTATTCATACAGGAATGAGTATAGGAGGAACTCTGTCAACTTGTGGAGAATTCAAAAGTTCAGGATGTACTAGCAAGTGAAGCGAGTTGGAAAATTTTGGCACCACTTCTTTTTTTAATATATTAAGAAATGAGAATAGGAGCACTCTGTCAACTTTTGCAGAATTGAAAAAGTATAGGATGTATTAGCGAGCGAAGCGAGCGAGAAATTTTTTGCAATCCGCCTCGGATAGGTTGATTTCTTAATAGCTGTCGGAGATTTCGGGGGGTTGAACCATCACGCCCCCCCTGCCTATGGCCCTGCCCCTGAGATAGTAAGATTTTTTCAAGTTTTAAGAAGTCGAGAACGCAAGAGCGAGCGAAGCGAGCCGGAGCTCTTTTTATTTTATTAGGCCAACCCAGGCGGGGTGGTCATGACGCCCGGCCATTACCCCCCCTCCCGGATCCGCTCTTGATACTAATAGAATGCAAGAGCGAGAGAAGAGGGCTCAAAATTGAAGCAGCCCGCGTCCACCCCGTGTATTAGGTTCTATTTGTTCATTCACACAGAGATGAGAATAAAAGCAACTCAAATGCATTAGCGAGCGAAGCGAGCGAAGCGAGCTCGAAATTTTTTGAATTCTGCCACGAAAAAGGTTAGTTTCTCTTGTTGAACGATTAAGCAGGATTTAAGGTAATAATTTATAACCGAAAAACGCTATTTTAAGGAGGTTTATCAATGTGGCGTGTATGATTTTGGGGGGGGTCATGACCCCTGTGACCCTCCCCCTGGGACCGCGCCTGCCCACCCAGGGCAGAGCGGGAGGGACTGTCAGACTTGTACTGACTAAAATCCACGGTGTCCTTCAATAGCCCTTTATGTTCCAGGGTCACGGTAATTCTATAAGTCCAGCGAACCTGGCAGGCTTTGGCCCTTTAGAGGGGGGCCCCGTCATTATGCTGAAACTCTTTGAGGCGCGCGTATATCAACAATGGGCTCGGCAGCTTGTTCTTGGGGGAGTTGTTTAATATGACGAGTATTAGGTCACTCGCCTGTCGGCCTTAGCCATTGGAGTCCTTTTGGAGCGGTTTCGTATTATTTCGTATTAGTATGTGGCACCCCACCAGGAGGTGGACGACCTCCACCCTGAAGAAGGGCGAAGAGGCCTGTGAGACTGAAACCACACGGAATTCTTAGACTACTTATATCTGGTCGGGGTTCTAGAGTACTTGCGCCTGTTCGTTTTACACGCTTTCATGAGTTACGCAGAAATAATAGATTTCTTTGTAATATCGCATCAATATGGAAATGGCTTAATAAAACACGAATTTACAATGGCGCCTGCAGATAACGATTCATTGAATAATTATGTTAATTGTGCAAAAATTATTGAGGGACAGATTCAATAAATTAAGGAGGGAGGTGATTGTGGATCAACCCTCGACCCAGGCCGTTCTTTACAAAATCAATCGGTTTTGATAAAATCGGTAAAATGTCGAGGGCGGAAATTTAAATTACTGATTTTTCATTTGCCTGTTATTGATATTGAAAAATGTAGAATTCACCTATCGATTTGGTGAGAATACATGACTTGTTACATAACTAAGGCCCATGAGTCTTCTTGCCCACGTTCAAAAGGGACTTTTCGTCACACAACATGTTTTACCGCGCTTGGATGCTCCGCTTAGCGCCGAGTGTTGAAAACCGATGGGTTTTCGACTCTGCGCACTCTTCTAACACGATGCGCTCTGTTTGATTCTCAAGGTTCAACACCTAAAGCGTACGCTCAATCTTTAAAAAACGTTGCGTTAGAAAAGTGTTCGAAAAAGTCACGTGTTGAAAACTAAAGTGGCCGCGAAAACTTTTTTAATTTTTTTTTTTTTACACTAGTAATTTCTCCTGTATCGTGGATGCATAACTTACCTACGACCTGGAACAACCCTGTAGGCCATACAAATATTTTTTCCGTGTGGGAATAGAAGCCGCGCCAACCGTGCCGTCAGTTTTTAGTAGGTAGACTTCATAACGTTCTCACAAAAACGTTCATATCAATCGCGGTCTTGAACAATAGGTGACCCTTAACACAGTAAATAAAGTACCTGGCATTAATCAAATTAATAGAACTTGTTTTCAGCATGTTGCCTGTTTGGACTAACACTAGGCTAAACCTAAAATAATGCCTAAATGACAGCTTCGTTTAACTCTCAGCACTTGAGTCGAACGCTAAAATTCTATCAGTGCAATAATATTATTGTATAAAAGCATTCATTTAGTTTTATTCAGCGTCACTTAGTTTTCGTTAATATCTCCACATTAGTGATCTAACCACCTGCTTCGTGATTGAAGCTTGTAAAGCTACCTAGGTCATTAGTACACGCTCGCAAGCAATGATTACAAGGAATTCATTTGCTTTTAATACATAGTTGATAAAAAGTTTCCCATCACTCTTGCAAACTAAAATGTGCGTATCGTAATCAAATCAGACTTTCTAGTTCAATCACCACATTTCTGTATAAACTAAAATGATGAAAATATGAATATCATCTGCCTATCCTTTTCCAAATATTTTGGGATCGGCAGTCTAACCGGATGCAGTAGAATACCAGTATTTTTTATGGAGCCACCGCTTATCTGACTTCCACAAGCCACTTACAGGATAGAATTGGGTAGACTGCTTGTCTGACTTTTGGGTTTCGGGCTCGTAACAACTGTCAGATCCAGAAATCTTAACTGGGCCCAACGGCTAACATGCACGGAGGGGTCTTGGTATATGATGGATGGTCCACGACCGACCTCGGCAAGCTCAGCTTAACCCGGTTCGGCAGTTTTTTCTTTGCAACTGTTCTGAAAGTATGAATTTGATGATGTCGAATAAATTAGGTCATCAGCCACAGTTTACTGGACATAGGCCTCTTCCAAGTACCGCCAGCCCTCAGTACCAACTTTCCCAAAGACTTTATGATGTTTGTTAGACTTGTGTTTGTGCTAGAGTACGCGTAACCTTTTAGGGTGCCCTAATTTACGACGTACTTATGTAAGTCCCAAAAGTTAGATAGGTATATTCAACAGTGAACATAATTCGTAGCACCTACCTTAGTCGTAACTACAGCAACTAACTAGCCACTTAAACTCAATTAGGTACCTATCTAACGAATCGGATGTCTCCTTGAAAAAGTTGAGGTAAATCAAATAAATAAAAGTCGCATCGCAAGCAATACGACCGCGGTAGTCAATTCATTGAATGTCACGTTATCTCTGTTCCAACAGCTCCGGGACCTGAAGTCCAGTGTGCGGGGGCTGTGTGGGGGGGAGGGGGTCGCGAGAAATTGAATGAAAACATTGAATATTTATTCTGAGACGATGCCAGTGCACCGCTGCGGGCCCCGGGCAAGTACTATGCGGTGGGGCAGACGGTGCAGACGGGTCATGTCTTGTAAAAATGTTGTAATCCAGTCATTCTCACTACAACTAGAGTGTCCGCATAAATAAATATTCTATTTGCACACAGCTTAATACATACTTAAAAATCATCAGCAACAAAGCGATAAAGAGGAGTCAGCTACGCAGTAATATGATTCATTTTTGATTCCAATAGAGGTACAAGTTCCGCAACTGCTCTTCGTAGAACCATACAACTATCCATGTTCATTGGCTAACAGACTGGTTTCCTAGATTTAGTTGTTAGAATGCACTAATCCTAGGTATATCAATCTTCTGCAACATGTTACTTCGATTTTATGTTTAACTGCGAGACCTGACAAGTTACGAGTCGTGATCACAAGATAATGAATCTGGTCATGAAGGCGTTTCAGTCAAGATAGAGATGCCCAGGGTTGTCTTGTCTGCGAGAGCACTTCTTTGTGGTTCCGGGATGATCTTGTGGCTCTCCTTTTAATATTTGATCTGCATATTTATAAATCGTGCTCGGACTGTTTGCGCCGCCCCTCGAGCGTGTTTGCAGATTTATAGTTTATTTCATTTCGTGTGAGGACCCCTTCTGACATCAACCCATTGTTTACCGTACATTCTCAGGAAGCGTATGGTCTGGAATATTTTATATCAATGCTTGTATTTGTCCGCAATCTTTAAATAATTGTGAATTTATGGCGCAATAACGCTTTATGCAAGTGGACACTTGTATACCGCACTCCGGTTATATTGTTTTGAGAAGCGCAGATATCTTCGCAAGATGTCATGCAACTTCCGTGAATAGATTATTGGATTCATGCTAAAAATTTGCCCGTGTGGTTACTTATATTTATTTAGTTGCTTAAAAAGGTGTTGGCATTTAACTAAATCTCAATAAAAAATATAAATACTCGTTTATCTACGTAGTATCATTTGACTGTTACAACCTTGACTCTTATCAGGACTCAAACTGCATAACTAACTTATTACCTATTTAAAAGTATAACTATACTACTATATACTTAGTCGAGTAGTGAGTCATAACTATATATTTAGTCGAGGTTGTTCGAAATATTTTAATGCTTAATTACATGTCCTGTTTGAATACTAATTAGTTACCTCGGTTTGTTGTAGTCTAGCCCAAACAAATAGGTACTTGCAAGTAACTGCTAACGACTCGTAAGCCTGTGAGAGTGGCTCTCCAGTCAAAGGAAATTAACACGTGCCCACACTTGTGTAGATATCCTCTCTGAAGCAACGCACTTGCCCAACGATTGTCGAGATATATATGCACGCGAGAAGAATGAATAATATGTAGGACGTGGAGTTAGAACCTAGGTAATGTTACTGTACACCAGATACAAATGACTTGGAGAAAGTGAAGTATGGATGAATGGCGAAAGTTGGATGTTGTGGATAGATTTTACTGGCTCAAGAGTAGCCACAAAGTACAAGTTAAGTTCTACTGAAATGCTGGATGGTACCCAGCCTCAGCTTTATGAAAAAGTAATCCACCATTCAAAGAATAACGAAAGTTTCAACTCACTCATTGACTGGCTCAGCCACGCCCAAACCCCTGGACTTAGAAAGGGTCCTATAAGATGTAGACAAGGGCTAAAGCTTTTTAGTTTCTACGAGATAGGGAATACAGGGTGTAAACAGATCCTTCACATAGCCGTCAACCTAGCATTCTGTACATCAAACTAAGTAACTTTACGCAAAAATTATTGCTGGGAATCGACTTTTTTTTGGGGTGTAAAATCACGTTTTACGGTAGGACTCGATGTAAAGCACTCAAAGCATTGTGCTGATGGATGGATTGAATAGTACGGGGGTCGTGGAGGTGTGTAAAGTAAAAACCTTACATTATAAACATGTATTTAAAAAAAACTTGTGAAAAAGTTGGAACTTCTCATTAAATAAGCAGTACCTTTGTGCTCTTCTATCTTAATGTAATGTCTTGTTAAGTGTTTTGTGTGTGCATAAATAAATAAATAATAAACTTTGACCCCCAATATCTCCGTAACTAGAAGGTTCCCAGGTATGGTCTAGAACAAAAAAGTGATCGCAAAGACGGGGAGAAAAGTGCCTTTCGGTTATGTTAAGGGTCTATTTACACCCTTTATACCTACAGCTACATGCATATTTGTATGATAGGCTAGACAGATGGAATTGAAATCTGAAAGGAAAAACGCTTTAAACAACACACCATAGACTAGAACGATCTTTATTGAAAATTCGCTCTGATATCTAGGTTCACATTACAGTTCATGGCACTTTCGCAGGGCACGTAACCCTGCAGGCCATGTTCACACATCAGGTCGAGCAGGAACCGACCCTGGTGGCTGGTTGGCATGTCGGAGACAGACAGCTGCTGGTCGATGTGCATCACCTGGGTTCTGTTGGCTGTGGTCTCAGGCCAGCGGACTGGTAGTAGCTGGCTTAGTTCCGGGGTTGGGTTCCTGGAAATATAAGTTCATTTTGAGTAACATCATGTCGGTGAATTATTTGACATGATGATTTGTTTGGCCTTACGAATCGTCGTATTTTATAAGCATTCTTAGACAGGATATTGCTGTCGATTCTTACACCACTTCCTATTGTTATGTTTCGAAGTAACGACAATACTATATGACAAGCCTTTATTCTATTGCAAGTCACACTGCAAATACCTACCTACGTAATTTAACGTTTTTAAATGTTACCGAAGGTAATAATTTATTTTCTAAGAAATTCAAGTGATATTTAGCATGACTTCCTGAATCTTCTAGCGTTAACGATTACTGAAAATTAAAATACAAATATAAGTTTTTGGTGTTATAAGTTATAGCTTAATTTTGTTTTTTAAAACTTAATTTTAGTCCTTTGCTACGATGTCCTTCTAACAAGGAGCCTCGTGGCTAAATAATAACAGCCGCTCGGGTCGATCTTAGCCTTAAGGTTAGGCGCGCTTGCCTAGGTTGGTCCGTGGATGGGTGACCGCCCATTACATACCGAGTTTCTTCCGTGCCAAAGCACGTTAAGCCGTTGGTCCCGGCTGTCATTTGTAGATCTTTGATAGTCGTTTCAGGTAGTTAGTGGCCCGAAAGTCTGACAACCAGTCCTACCAAGGGGTATCGTATTACCCAGTACTAACTGAGTTGTGGAGGCCAGACAGGCAGTCGCTCCAAGTAAAATACTGGTATTTAGCTGCATCCGGTTAGACTGGAAGCCGACCCCAACATTAAACATAGTTGGATCAAAGCTAGGCCGATAATGTCCTCCTTACAAGGCCTGTAACTATTATTTTATTATATTTTTTTTTTTCAAATCAATATAGTTTGGTGGGTACAAAGTAGACGTTATCATTCAAAGCGAACTTTTTCGAAAGCGAACCTAGTGCTGAAACGAGTCCATTGATGTTAGTTATAAGTAGGAACGGTGCCCAATAAGTTACTAGGTACCAATAACATTATTACAAGCTTTTACACATAGTTGTTATGATACTTAACACTATGGCTTACACAAAGTTAATTCATACTTATGAAGTAAAACATTAAACATACAGTAATGGTCCTCTCATAAAATCATAACTATAATGATTGTCATTAAGTGCATGTTTGGTTATGTGCATTCGATGCTGTAACCCCATGGCATGGACGGAATGTGTCATTTTACGACATCTGTATACTGTATGGAAAGCGCGAGCTTGCATCATTGAGTAAAAAACTACCTACGTTTATGAGAATGCACTACAACAGTCATCCAAAATGGGTGCAGCTTATGTAAGAATTTTAAGTACCTAAAAAAAATGTGATGAAGGTTGCAACACTGACATGTGAAGTATTTCCCCTATGAACAAGTTGGTCACCTTAACAGAAATACATCTAGATTAACTAAATTAAGGATAATGTTTGCTAAACTCACCCGAACTTCATAAAGTTGGTCAACATTGTGGTTTGCCTTTCGATGACTAACTTGTCGGAGTTACTTAGCCGTAAGGTCAGACCTCCCGGCTTGAACATGTAGAAGATGTCATCCGAATGAGTCGCCCCCCGCACTCCGAGCCCGCGACCGAACACTTCATTCCCGAAATTACGTCCTCCTTGGTAAGAGAACATGTAATTATACACCGGCTTGTCTGAATACTTCGCTAGCAGCTTCGAGAACGCGTCGACCGCTCCGTACGTTATCCAATCCGAATAATAGTCTATGCCACCTTTGATCGAGGCTTTGCTACTGAGCCTTTGTTTCCCAAAGTAATGCGAACGAATTTTCTTGGCTATTTCTCTTTTATCTTCGTCGGAACACCATTGAAATACCGATGGCAGCCTATCTACGAAGTGATTGTCTAAATATTGTAACGTTCTTTGGTTATTGAGGCCGTAGAAAAGAGTACCTTCGCTGTCAGTGACGCCGACCACTGTCGGGACTTTGTAAAAGTCGCCCGACGTGATGATGTTGTATGGCGTGTCATGGAAAAACGGGTCGCTGAAGTTCATGTCGGCACATGGCGCATACTTGAAATATCGAGGATCTATTGAAGATCCTTGAGTTGCTGACAGGACATCTCTCAAGGACGCCTTTAGGAAAGTGTTGTAGACATCGCGTTCAGTTCGCACTGTCGCCATCTTAGCGGCGTCTTCGAAAGCAGGTGTGAGCGGCTCGGGGTTGAACGACCATGTTGTGAGAGCTACACCGCTCAACATGATCGCTTTGTGGAACAGTCCTCTGCTACGCTTGGATAACAAATGCGTCGCTGTGGAAGTTGCTCCCGCACTGTGTCCAGAAATTGTCACATTGTCTGGATCTCCACCAAAAGCAGCTATATTCTTTTGTATCCATTTTAAAGCTGCGAGTTGGTCCTTCAGTCCGAGGTTGGCAACATTATTTACGCATAAGAAACCTAGAGCACCTAATCTATAGTTGACTGTCACGACTATAACGTTTTTTTTGACTAGGAATTCGGGGTCATAGTGCCACTTGCTACCGTAGTAGTAAGCTCCCCCGTGGAAGAACACCAGCACGGGTAGTCTGTGGCCTGGTGTGGCGTGTTCCGGGGTGGCCACGTCCAGCTGGTGGCAGTCCTCAACGCCCAGCTTGAAGATGGCGAAGGCTTGTGCGCAGGAGTCGAACCGAGACACCGCATGGAACGTGCCGCTCCATTTCCTCGGTTTCTTCGGTGGCTGAAAAAAGGTTTTAATATTTTGAACTATGTTCAGATAGTTGTTTGTGTTTAGTTAAAATAAAGTGCTTAATTTTCAAACATAGGTTTACTTTTACATCGACGAGGATATACGACGAGGATATACGGATATACGGTACAAAGTTGCACTTTAACTTTCAGCTAAATTAATGCAACGCCACTCTTCTATAATCTCGTTGTGTTATGCTGTGAGCTATTTATTTATAAGTTCAGATAAACAACTAATAACTCAACATATCACAATTTCAAAATTGTGATACGTTTTTTCGTTAAATTGAGTATGCCTTAGAATTTCCCAGGCATTTCCCAACCTCACCGGCGAATAAGATTAACATTTAAATACATCTCTTATTAATACGTGCCAGGCTCATACACTACGCATATTACGTTCGCTGTGATATTACGAACCGTATACTCACTTGGAATCTCTCGCTGACGGCATAGGGGATCCCGTAATACCGGTTCTGCGTGTGTTCCTCTGTGGCCGGACCACAGTTTAGTACTCAGATGCTATAGTTCGAAATAATACCTACCTAAAGTCTACTTGCATCGGAATGTATATAGATATTTAGTACCTCAAGAGATATCTTTTTAATTAACAATTTATGTGGTCCGGCCGCCAGGCAGTGCTCTCTGGCCGCGCCACCTCAAATTAAATAGAGTATAATGAACTCTTAATAAATCAATATCCCGAAAAAAACTACCTAAAGAGTACCTTGCATACGACAAATATGGTCCAATAAACCCCTTTAGTTAAGGAGTTATTGGTCGTAGGGTGTGGTCCGGCTGGAAGGTATACTCTGCAGCAAGTCAATTTTGCAATATTTAATATTAACTATCCATAAATCAAGTTATACAATAGTACCTTTTCTCTACTCTTCGTTGATACTTTTTTCTCTCAAGAAACTATTCATTATGATTAATTAATCTTTAAAGTATGTGGCGCGGCTAGGGAGGATTACTTTCAGCAAATATAACGAAATATGCTTTA
Organism: Noctua comes; assembly: GCA_963082995.1. Lineage (NCBI taxonomy): Eukaryota > Metazoa > Arthropoda > Insecta > Lepidoptera > Noctuidae > Noctua > Noctua comes. The sequence goes on from OY720282.1 coordinate 815,094, forward strand.
TTTCTTTATGCCAACGAAAACTGCATAATAAGTACTTTATAAAAAGACCTGGACTTCATCTATAAACTTTTATTTTTATTACCAACAATGATTTTGAAACGGTGAACTTTTTGGTATTTGTTTACCTATCTACCAAAGAATAGGTAGTTAATTTGACGAAGTAAGTGAAAATTTTGGTTTAAAATAAACAATAAGTATACGAATAACAAATATATTTTCATAATCAAATATTAACAATTGTTAATACAAGGTATTGTAAATGACGGAAAAGTGTTTTAGATAACAAACTAAAGTCAATAGATTGAATTTAAGCATTTAACCCTTTAAACAAGAAATAACAATGAAAAAAAGAGTGTACCAAAACCGCGTATTAAAAATATAGTCAATCAGTATTGTGAGTTCTTCAAGACACGTCGTGCACAGAAGAACAAAAAACTCTCTGATCATACTCTCGAGCTCATGAAGGAGCGGCGCGAGATGATCCTGCAGTCTTCAGACGAGGCGTGGAAATACCGGCAGCTCAATAGACGGATCTCTAAATCCTTGAAGAGCGACCTCCGCCGCTTTAATACCGAGCGTATTAAAGACGCTATTGAGCGGAATAAAGGCTCCAAAGTATTTTCAACAGATCTGGCTATTGGGCAGAGCCAGCTCACGAAACTGAAGACCGACGATGGCAGGATCGTACCCACCAAACCAGAGCTGCTGAGAGATCGAGAGTTTTTATGGGCAGTTGTACACTTCAACCAGTAAACCCGTTGCAAATCTAGCTAACGACCCAAGAGCTAGACTGACCCGACACTATAGCGAAGACATTCCGGATGTCAGCCTGTACGAGATTAGGATGGCTCTGAAATAGCTTAAAAACAACAAGGCACCGGGTGATGACGGAATTACGGCCGAACTCCTGAAGGCAGGTGGAAAACCGGTACTTAAGAAGCTTCAGAAGCTGTTTAATTCCGTCATACTCGAGGGGAAAACGCCGCAGGCAGGGGTGTGGTGGTACTCTTCTTCAAAAAGGGTGACAATGCCCGGCTGAAGAACTATAGGCCCATCTCACTTCTAAGCCATGTCTACAAGCTGTTTTCAAGAGTCGTCTCGAATCGTCTCGCGCGCAGGTTTGACGATTTTCAGCCTCCCGAACAAGCCGGATTCCGAAAAGGCTTGAGCACCGTAGACCACATACATACGCTGCGGCAGGTTATACAGAAGACCGAAGAGTATAACCTGCCTCTCTGCTTGGCGTTTGTGGACTACGAGAAAGCCTTCGATTCGATCGAGACTTGGGCTGTACTGCAGTCTCTCCAACGGTGCCAAATCGACTATCGGTACATCGAGGTGTTGAAGAGTTTGTACAAAAACGCCACCATGTCAGTCCGACTTCAGGACCAGACCTCGGAACCTATCCTTCTGCAGCGAGGTGTGAGACAGGGAGACGTCATATCTCCGAAACTGTTCACCGCTGCACTGGAGGATGTCTTCAAGTTTCTGGACTGGAGAGGGCTAGGCATCAACATCAATGGCGAGTACATCTCTCACCTTCGGTTTGCCGACGATATAGTGGTCATGGCTGAGACCATGAAGGACCTCAGTACAAAAATAAACATGGACAAAACCAGTCATGTTGAATGCCCATGTAACACCCACTCCTATCAAGATCGGAGACTACACTCTAGGTTGTAGACGATTATGTCTACCTGGGACAAACGGTCCAATTAGGTAGGTCTAACTTCGAGAAAGAGGTCAATCGTCGAATCCGACTCGGCTGGGCAGCGTTCGGGAAGTTGCGTGGTATCTTCTCGTCCAACTTACCGCAGTGTCTCAAGACGAAAGTCTATGACCAGTGTGTGTTGCCAGTGATTACATACGGGATCGAAACGTGGTCGCTCACAATGGGCCTCATCAGAAGGCTTAAAGTCACCCAAAGGGCAATGGAGAGGGCTATGCTCGGAGTTTCCTTGCGTGATCAAGGAGGAGATCCGCAAGAGAACCAAGGTTACCGATGTAGCCCGAAGAATGGCCACACTTAAGTGGCAGTGGGCAGGGCACATTGCTTGCAGAACGGATGGCCGATGGGGCCGAAAAGTTCTGGAGTGGCGACCGCGAACCGGAAGACGCTGCGTTGGAAGGCCTCCCACTAGGTAGATCGATGACCTCATAAAGGTTGCAGGGATCCGCTTGATGCGAGACGCACGGGACCGGTCAATGTGGCGACACTTGGGGGAGGCCTAAGTCCAGCAGTGGACGTCTTTCGGCTGAAATGATGATGATGATTGTATTAACAATTTTTTATTGTTTATATTTGATTATGAAAATATATTTGTTATTCGTATACTTATTGTTTATTTTAAACCAAAATTTTCACTTACTTCGTCAAATTAACTACCTATTCTTTGGTAGATAGGTAAACAAATACCAAAAAGTTCACCGTTTTAAAATCATTGTTGGTAATAAAAATAAAAGTTTATAGATGAAGTCCAGGTCTTTTTATAAAGTACTTATTATGCAGTTTTCGTTGGCATAAAGAAATAAAGCATATTTCGTTATATTTGCTGAAAGTAATCCTCCCTAGCCGCGCCACATACTTTAAAGATTAATTAGTCATAATGAATAGTTTCTTGAGAGAAAAAAGTATCAACGAAGAGTAGAGAAAAGGTACTATTGTATAACTTGATTTATGGATAGTTAATATTAAATATTGCAAAATTGACTTGCTGCAGAGTATACCTTCCAGCCGGACCACACCCTACGACCAATAACTCCTTAACTAAAGGGGTTTATTGGACCATATTTGTCGTATGCAAGGTACTCTTTAGGTAGTTTTTTTCGGGATATTGATTTATTAAGAGTTCATTATACTCTATTTAATTTGAGGTGGCGCGGCCAGAGAGCACTGCCTGGCGGCCGGACCACATAAATTGTTAATTAAAAAGATATCTCTTGAGGTACTAAATATCTATATACATTCCGATGCAAGTAGACTTTAGGTAGGTATTATTTCGAACTATAGCATCTGAGTACTAAACTGTGGTCCGGCCACAGAGGAACACACCGGTTCTGCCCGGAGAAGCCCCGGAGCCCCCTTAATTTACCCTGGCTTACTTCCACGACCGGCGTGTACAAGAATAACCCCCACACATACTGCACACACGATAAACACACAATATACACCGACGCTCCGTATCTCATATTTACCAACACAAGTTTTCAGTCATAATTCTTAATTTTTAGTTTGAGTTCTCCTTTTATACTTAGCGGGGGGACGATCTGCGCGGTTACCGGTTTGGGATTAACCAAGTTCCGAATTAATGATATCGTACAGTGAACTGGTTAAGGTCAATGTCTTTACATCCTTTGAGTAACTTTGACTAGATTCTGCACTTCATCAGTTTCGGTTGTAAACATGTGTTTGACAAGTTGTGAAGCCGGTTATTAGGGTTTGTTTACATTAATTTCAAAGTTAAGGTGCTATATCACTATGGTAAACTATGGTTTCATAAACATTGGAGTAATATTTTCCCGCGTTTTTGTGCAACGGAATTCATAAGTCTGATTAATTTGTTTTACAACGTGATTAATTTTGTTTAACGCAGGATTAATGACGCTATAAATCACTGAGAAGCATTTGTTTGAAATTTCGCTCTAGACCTAGATATTTGGAATTTTAGTTTATTGCTAGCTTTAGATACTTAGAACAAGCAGATAGTATTAAGTTCACTGTTAAACCACTAGAACACTAGAACGACTCTTTCTTGAAGTTTAAAAGTCTTTGATAGAAACTTCGTCGTCCAACTTTCCGGTAGACTTCAAGTTCAAAGATGAAGTTCATCTGCGAGGAAGCCGAGATGTTGTGTGCGAGGCGGTCTGGGGCCCACTGCTTGGGAAAGTACGCGATCTGCGGCGGTGGCCCGGTGCGCTTGCGCAAGTTCACTGGTTCACTGCAATATTTGCGCACTGTCCGCAAACTGTTATAAGGCATTATTTACTGATCGCTGGGTGACAATGTGTCTATTACAGGTTTTTCCATTAATTGATTTTGAAACAATTCTTAATGTGTTTTTTTGAGTTATGTTGTAAGTCGTGACAGTGTTCGGAGCTCTTAAAACATTGATTGCGGTGATTGTTTGATAAGGAAAAAGTAACTTTCGGTTTTTTTCTTTTATCTGGTAATATCGATTTTAACACCGTTCTCTTGAGTTATATTTCACAACTACTTGTTGGCTGTTTAGATTAAAAGTCATTTTTATCACGATTATAAATTAAGTTCGCAACTTTTACTGACCCACTGTTAGTCTGGTCCTTCAGGCCTTGTAAACCCTAAGGTACGGCATGCATTAGTGTAAAAAAACAAACCGTTCACTTGGAACATTGACCAGTGCTTTAATTGCAGTAATGCTGATTTCGTCCTTGTATAATCCCGATAATACCACAGTTCCTCGTAACTCCTAGGTCCTAAACATATCCAGTCATACGCTAGCTATTTAAATGTATGAATAAAATGATTAAATAAAATTGTTGTTGTCAGAAGTGGTTTTAACTAGTGTTACAACACTATTACCTAGTGGTATCGTTTAACTTTAAAACACCCACAGTACCACCAGGGGTACGGCCAGGGGTACGAGGGGTCTGCAGTGAAACTAATCTAGACAGAAATACTGTTTACCTTTAGATGACCTTTTATAGATGGAAGTGAATGAGGACCGATTAGGTCAGCTTCCATTGAGAAAGTACCCTTCGCATTCCGAAGTAGGTATGCCGCGAGCATGTACTCGTACATTTGTATAAATGTCGGTATGATTGTGCCTACAGATTTTTATGCACGTGTAGCTTGATCCATGGCACAGGAAAATCATATATTGTATGATGCAAAGAATTTTTGAGCAAATAAATAAAGCCCGTCGAGGGCAGAAGCTCGCGGAACGTGTGTCCAGCAGGACAATCAGTTGCAAGGCTTTGAGAAATACAATATTGAATGAGACCTGCAGTGCCGCAACTTTCATACAGCTGCTACATGCATGCCCATAGCCATGGTGTGTCCCCTTCAAGAATCCCACCCCTTTGACGAACAACTGTCCCCATGGAATAATATTCACCTGTTTATATTTCGCCTCCACCTGTCCATCGCTTTAAAGTTAAAACGTCAACATTACTTTAAGTTAAAACGTACACAATTTACTTTGCATGAAAACAATTTGGAAGAAACTTCTGAGACAGATTTCAAAGAAGCCACCTCTTGAGTAAAGTGAAACGAAAATAGGTTTTTAACGAATGAGAAGTCGCGAACAATAATAGTAAGTGCATTAAAAATAAATAGTCATATAATAAAGAGGGTCCGTCTCGGCCGCGCCCGCTGGATGCAGTAAGGAGGTATTCATACTGGAGCGTTTGAAAATATTTTCAATTCTACTCATAATGTTATGGAATTAAGAGTTACAAGCATGGTATGGACGGTAGGGAAATTAAAGGCACGCTACCTGACCTGTGAGCTATCGGCTAGTCCCTTATTTACCAGAACAATAATCTTGACATCAATGTCGTGATGATATTTTCTATGTTTTCGAGATTGGATGATATTGGTTCGATTTATCAGATTAAATTAACATTATTAGGCTCCTCTGTTAATTACTTCAAAACGAGTAGTAAATTCGTGTGCTGTCGAGTGATAAGTCCAGCCCGTCACATAAAAATGAGCAAGGGCACCTTCCATCATCCATCACTGCTCTACCCTTTTGGGGATTACAAACTTGATGGTCGAGTCGGGATGTTCCTCGTTACAGTTAGAGGAACTGCAGTGAAAAAGTTTTAATCACTTGATAAGTTTCAAGTGATACTTTCAGTGTTGGAATGTTCTAGTTATGTCGGAATCGAGTGTACCTACGTATCGACGAACTTGTGTGAAGTGAAAACTTCATCAGACCAATAAAGAGCGAAATTCTTAAAACGATTACTTCCAAAGAATTCCTGTGCAAAGTTTACAATATCATGAATACGGCCCGACTGAGCCCTCTTAACTAAATTGTTGTTTAATCAATCAAAACAAATTCACGCAGCGAGCGCTAAATTGATTCGCTTAAAAAAGCGCTTTTTCCGGGTGGAGCAGATCGTTGGGTCAGCGCCTCAGCGGTGCGCGGGGGCCCAGCCGGGCTCTGCGCCGGTGTGGAGGCCGTCCAACGAGATAACTTTTGAATTAAAACGCCGAGGAAGTCCTTTCCTCGTCCAATTTGCATGTTTGCCCAGTTTATAACAATTAGCCGCCGCTTCCCGGGTATTTTTCTTTATTACCAGGATTAGCGCGGCCCGCTCGTCGCAAGGGTACCGACTTGCGCTTAATTATGTTTTATATATGAATGCTGTGCGATTGCCGTTTATTGCGCAGTTAAATAGCTCTTATTGTGCTTAGCCTGCAGCTTTGCATAGTTTTATGTGGGAAATGGCTCTTCATTAAGTTTTTTCAGCTAGTGTTTAGTCTTGAGGCGGATTACAGCACAACATGCGAACAGCGATAGTAAACGATATAATAATTAACCGAAAACATATCGCATTCTGATGAAGACTCGACCCATTCAAAATCACCACGCTTGTTAAGGGATGGATTAGTGCACTAACTTACTTATTTATAATTCTGTCTATTCCCTCGGTATACTTAATTCCCATCATGTTTAATGGCTTTCTCGCATAAGAGACTAGTTTCTATTAATCTAATTTCACTGAACTCAACACAACTAATCAACCGTATGATAACTTTGAAATTCCCACAGTTACCAACTTAACGCAAACGCGTGCGTTTCAGTAAGTGTAGTTATGTTAAAGTTGTCAGTAACAGTCAGCGCCGAACTTACAGTTACAGCCCTTATAGGTGACACAAGTTGAAAAGTTACTAAACATAATCACCTAACTTCATCCGGGTGTACACTGTACAGGCGGACGATAAAGTGAGCTTGTAACTTGTAGTGACTTACAAAAATTGTTTTGTGAATAGAATATTGTGGGTAACTTTACTAAAATTGTTATGAAGATAGACTATTATATAATATACTAGCTTTTGCCCGCGGCTTCGCCCGCGTGGATGTCGAATAATATCCGATTACTTACCTTCATCCCCCTTTTTAACCCTTCGGGGGAAGAATTGTCAAAAACGCTGAGACACGCATAAATTAATTTTCAATTGTCAGCCTAAACACAAAATTTGAAGATCCTAACTTCAAAACTGACGGACTTTCATGAAAACTTCCATCCCCTATTTTACCCCTTTAGGGGTGGAATTCCCAAAAATCCTTTCTCAGTGGATACTTACTCTTCACAAAGAACACACCCTCCAAGTTTCATGCCTTTAGGGCTTAGGGATTTCAGAGAAAATCACGATGACAAATGCACATTTTTAGGGATAATCCTACCCAACCGCGAATAAACCACGATTTTTAGTTATGAATTAAATTAAATTCTTGAGAAGAACCGTTTGTGGGGATGTCAGATTATAGACATCGACTAGAATGATAGCATACATACAGAATTACTGATAGACGGACTTATAAAGCGTCCGTAATACTTCTTAGTATTATTTTAGTTATTTCAACTTGCTCTTGAAGCCGACTGTATCTACTTGTTCTTGTAAATTTTTAATTTAAGTTAGAGAAGTGTGGTGTTGCAACAATTTGTACTACGGGCTACAAGAGTACACGAAGTACAGCGAGAACAGGAGAGAGGAGGCTGCTAACTGCTGCAAACTTCATCAGGACAAGTTGCTGCCGACTATTGCCACAGATAGAATGCCAATTACATACCTACCTACACATATTCATATTATGTACAGATATATGTTGGTAGTTAGTTCGGTAGCTAATTTTGTTCGTCGCAAGTTGTCAACTATTACTTCGAAACTTTGGGGACGGGAAAGATGTTTTGAAGTTAAGATTTCTGCGTGCCAATTAATTAGTGTGTCAATTAACTAGTTATTATAATATGTTCTGATTGTATACTTTATTTAATCATTTGATATTTCTCTGAGTATTATTGAAAACTAAGTAAAAATTTAGTTCCGATTAAATCGCAACATTACAACAGTACCTTTATACGGTAGCAGTGTGCGATGTGCTGTGCACCTTTTATTATTTTAATTTATATGGTGTCTTACACGTAACATAACATCACGCCTGTAATACCCGAAAGGTTAGGCAGAGGTGTACCTAATATTATACCCACATTTCGCCAGTAATGTTCAACTCCCATGTAATAGGGGGCTAGCATATTGCCATCAACCGGGCACAGATCCAGACTCCGTGGCTGCTACTGAGAAAAACCCAATAACAGTTTGCCCGACCTGGGAATCGAACCCAGGGCCTCACGCTCAGCAGTCGCGCATACGACCACTAGACCAACGAGGCAGTCTGGTATCTTATTTGTTCTAAATGCAATAAATACCTTTAGTCCGCAAGGGATCATTACGTTAAGAGCTCAGGCTGGTACAGACAGGCTGAGGTAAGCGCGCGCACAGTGCACACTTGTGACAGCGCCTGCTCATACAGTAACTCAATAAAGTTATCCGCGTGTCTACCGTCGCAGACTAAATCAAATACATAAGTAATGTCCTCTTATAAATATATATTCAGATTCGTATAATATCGCTGGAAGGCTCAGTTCAACGGCCCTTCATACAGTCTCAAGGCTTCAGAGAAAATTCTGAAAACTTTCAGAGTAATGTCTCTCACTGTGAATTTAGAAGCTCGTCTCAATTCTCATTATACTTTGAAATGTTTGTTTGCGGTGTCGTTTGTGTGGAGTTTGAGTACTTGTTCTATTAGATTGAGAAGATGACAATGACCCGACCCCGTGTTTAATTGAATTATCTGATGAATGGTTCAGGAGCTCTGCGTGGTAAATTCAAATGTTTTTCACAATTATTTACTAAAGAAGGAACAAGGAACAACCTTGTTGGTGTAGAGATTGCAATCGCGACTTCTGTGTACGAGGTCGTGGGTGCAATTCCCGGATCGAGTAAAGTGTTATTGGGATTTTTCATCAGGAATTTCTCAGTAGCCGCTCAGTAGGTGCGGAGCCTGGACTTGTGCCTGGCTGATGGCGGTAGCCTCTCGCTCTCTAATACCTGCTTATACTCTATTAACTTAAACGTATCTAGCGAAATAAGAAAAAAAAACATCAAATTCCAAACCAAATTCTATTATTATATATCCATTCATAATCCATTATCTATCATCCATATTCTATTATTTATTGTATTGTCATATTTTTTTTTGTGTTTCGTTTAAGTTATGTATATGTACACCCTGTCTAACCCTTGGGGTATTGCAGGCGTGATGCTAACATTCCGATCTTTGGTTTATCCCCTTTTGATGATGTAACATATAGACCTATTAACCTATTTAAATCTAAGACATCCTATGTGTGTCTAGCAAATAAATTACTTTGACTTTGTATTCATACCAAATGTAAAACATTATTCAGCCTTTTATAGCTTTTATGGCATCTCTTTACGATCTGTGAGGCTTAGAAACCTATTCAACCACTTCTTCTTGCCATGATAGTTCATGACCCATGGTCGTGCGCGGTTCAACTTGCACCATTACCTGGTGACGAAGAACACCACATTAATGCAACAAACTAACTCCTTATTTATGATTATTGCTCATTTTAAATTGCTGGAACAAGCCCGTGTTATCTTTATTAGTTCCCAAGGCGGCCATGCGGAGGATTTTGTTGGACTTGGTAAGTCTGTAGTTTGTCTTACAATGAGTTTGGCTGTAGTTTTTATTGCACTTGAGTACAATTGATAGTTATCCGATTGCTTACTTAGTTACTATTTTTGTGAGCGGCCATTTTGAATTGCGACTGCTGATTCTTTGTTTGTAGGAAAACTTTGTAACAGTTGTTACAATTAAAAGTTGAAACGGAACAGTTACTCGATTTATTACTAGTTCTACTACTACTAATAGTTCTACTACTACTACTACTAGTTCTACTACTACTACTGGTTCTACTACTACTACTAGTTCTACTAGCACTACTAGTTCTACTACTACTAATAGTTCTACTACTACTACTACTAGTTCTACTACTACTACTGGTTCTACTACTACTACTAGTTCTACTAGCACTACTAGTTCTACTACTACTACTAGTTTCCTGTCTTTCTACTTTGATTCGAATATTAATGCAGTTTGTAAGATGATTCAGATTCTTGGCTTTTCTTATTATCCTCGAATGGCTCAGAAGTCGCACATTTGTCACCTCGTAAATATTCCACCAGGGCATAATGAAACGTCGGTCTTTTGAAGGCATTTTATTCACTAGAAATCATCCTGAAAGAACCTCTGAGTCCTTTAGATTAAAATAATTAATTTATTGTTTCGTTATGTCTACTGAGCTATCCCTCTGACCATCCTTCGTGCAACAGTCGTGATATATCAATACATTATAAGATCAAACAGTCTGAGCTCGCACATCGCAGGGCCGACTGCGGCTCAATTAGAGCCACGGGCCCTATTCAAATATCTGAGGGTCAGCCCTATTACGCTGCATCGGATCCGACCTATTTGCTTTTCATTAAATCATGCTTGCAGAACAAAGTTCCGGTAGAGAGGTCGGTTTACGTATTTTTTGGCGGAAGGATTGTGGGGATATGGAATATTTGATGTTTTCAAGTACCTTTATTGTAGTGTAACATTGCTATGGTGAAAAATAATACACTGTGCACATTGTACTACGCCGCGCGCTGCTACGCGTACTGCTACGCCGCTACGCGTACTGCTACGCGTACTGCTACGCGTGATCCTACGCCGCTACGAATACTGCTACGCTTTCCTGTAGACGCGTGTTTTTAACGAAGAGGTAACAATGACTAAAGACATTTAGCATTCGCTCAGTAATTGTACAATTTCATGCTAAGTCAGGTAAATTATTTTTTATGCGCATTGACTACAAACTGAAGTAGAGGCTGTTTATTCAGATCACAACTTTCATTCTTTGACAGTTGTATGAAATGGCTATACTTAGGCAAATTGAGGTGGGTGTCAATATGCTTAACAATTCATTTCCATGACGGAACAAAGACGTGTTTTACTAAAAAAATATGTTCTTTATAGGTTTAAAAATATACAGTAAATACTTTGCATACAAAATACATTTTATTATGTTAATATCACACCCAAAATCACAATAATTCTTAGAACTAACTTCATATCTATAGAGAACTACAGACTGACTGACATACATTATATTACTGCAATTGTTTCTTACTAGTCAACTATTCCACATGATCAGACTAGAATGTATCACCACACATACAACCTAAACCACGACTAACACTAAGTAGGCTTCAGATCAATGATCTGGTGGTAACTATTAACTTTAGTTACTTTACATAATAAATATCAAAGTTTTATAGCTGTACAACAATATTTTGGCGCGTGACTAAAGTTGGTTTTATCAATAGATCTCAATGAAACATTTCCACAAATCCTCTCTAACAGCGTCCGTTTTTCAACTTCATTCGACCGCCAATAGCTTGTACGGACGCTAGCATATCAAGCTACTACGATTTGTCAAATTTCTTTAATAAATTTTCAACTTTATCGCTAAAGCATTAGGTTCAAGGTTGTTTGGGACTATTTGACAGTTTCGGGTAGCTTGGTGTGCTTGCGTCTGCACATTAAATTTTGTCAATTTTCATATTTAATGAGATGTAATGAATGCAGACGTCCAAACTTTCAGTACATTATTTACAGCTGATTGATCATTGAGCTTCTTTTATGCGTGTGTAGAGACATCTAAAACTAATGATTACGGCCGATTTCAACGTGGAATTGAATAATCACAAGGTTGATTCTGCCCAGATTATCATATAATTAAATAAAATAATAATTTAACTTTTTTATATACTAATATGAAGTAGGTATTAAAAGGTAAGTCGACGTGTTAGAATACATAAATAAGCTCGATATCGGAAGGCTAAATACTCAATATTATGAAGAGCATAATATTAAACAGACAGCCATACATTCTCGAATTGTTATAAAGAGACAAGATATCTGAAACTGCTAGTGCAAAGTAGTTAAGAGATCTAGAAATTATCGAAACTTAAAATACTGACCAAATCGCAATCCCTTCCTATCGGCATCATCATCTACAGCCTAGCCTGTTCCCAACCATATTGGGGCCTGCCTCCTGTCTAGTCCCAGCCCATCGCCTGCTACTATCATTTTCACAAAACTTGTAAGTACCTACCTAGTTTAAATCAAATATTTATTCCCACTATGTACACACAACATTGAGATAGAGGTATAATGGTACACCAGATCTCAACACTCATATTTGGGTCCTAAACCTTTAACCTGCCTCGTTGGTCTCGTGGTTGCAAGCGCGACTGCTGAGCATGAGGTTTTAGGTTCGATTCCCAGGTCGGGGTTAGGTATATTGGGTTCTTATATCAGGAATTTCTCAGTAGCAGCCACGGTGTCTGCATTTGTTTCCGGTTGATGGCAATAGGCTTGCCCCTATAACATGGGACTATTAAAACATAAAATCGGGTACACCCGATCCCCTTCGGGGATTACAGGCGTGATGTTATGTATTATGTTTAAGTCCCATGTGATAGAAGCGAGTCTATTTATAAAGGGTGTAAAAAGACTAGCTACTAGTAGTGTAAAAAGGTTAGTTTGATGTACAGAATGCTTGGTTGACTGGTTCGTGAAGGGTCTGTTTACACCCTGTCATACTAAACATGATGTCATTAGAAATATTTGAGTTACCTTCGCTTGATTGAAAAATGATGTGATCTAATAATATGACACACTTAAAATCAATAGTAGATCATGACAATATTGCGCAGGTGTCATCACATGATCACATTGAGTTGTTAGTATCACACTTACGCGTAGTGTATAGCGGCTACTGATCTAGTGGTTTGTACACAAGTTACGTGCGATTTACTCGCGAGGCACGTGGGGACATCACGGTGTACGTTAACTGTTACAAATACGAGGACATGTGTTTGCGCTAGATTTCACGCGTTTTATGTAAAATGTTTCATCTCCTGGTCTCGACGAGAAATAATAATATTTATGTCTCATCTTGTTTCGAATTTGTCATATAAGATCCACTTTGTATCCAGCGTAAATGGCCACCTCTTTCCCTCTATTGGACCAAAACAATATACAGTATCACCCAACTGTGTCACCATAGCGTGGTGAAACCAATTTCCTCTAGGACACTGTAACGCCTTTTTTGGGATTGGACATTCATTAGTGTACTGCAGGATCTAACGACAACCAAAAGTAACAGTCGATAATTCTGAGAAACAGTTTGCGCTTGATCAGGACACCACTAAACATAACATCACGCCTGTATCTCCCAGAAGGGTTAGGCAGAGGTGTACCGTAGTCCACTCACGTTTCGCCAGTTATATTTAAACACCGCACAATAACATATTATTTAGTCTATTTAAAGTCTTATAACTTCAACTGTTCAGCTGTCACCACGTCAGCAGAACGCTGGAACTGCTTCTCCCCGTAGTGTTTCCTGCGGTACTTGTTGTAGGTATCGTTCCAGAGCCGCACGGAGGCCTCGTCCCACAGAGGCGCCGTGGACACCTGTACGTCGATGATCAGCGCCGTGGGGTTCTGGCGCCGGGAGGGACGCCAGCGGAATGGCGTCAGGCGCGATGGTTTTGGAGTGGGGTCACTGAAAGTATGACAATTTAGATGTTAGGACTTGAAAGCCGGAGTAAACATGAAGCGATGCCGGAAAGAGTAACAGTCGAAAATGAATGATATTTGTGACTTATTAATTATTATTACTGGCTTGTAGTGTCCCACTTATTATATAAAAAGGAGCTAATAATCACGTTATTTTAAAAGGGATCACCAAATAATTTCACCGTTTATTGATTTGAAACGGTACAACATTCTGACAACATTTGTACCAAAGGACCAATTATTATGATCTAAAATTATTTTTGTAACATAAAGACGTAACGAATACAATAGATTAGGAACCAAATACCAATATTGCATGATTATGTTCGTGATACAAAGATTTAGAATTGAACAATATCACACACGTACAATGACATTGAAAACCTAATTTTAAATGCAATAAAACAGTTAACAACAATCGGATTGCATTTTTACTGTAATTACTAGTTCGTGTGCCGTCATGCGCCATGCGCCAAGAGCCATAGAGAATAGAGATGACTATTGCACTGTAAGCACGGCTTTGCATGCAAATTATATATTTACTGAACGGTTTATTACGAGCTAGACGTGACGCGAATGGTGACGGATGTAAATAACGCTTTTCACAATAAAATTGTTCAAATCCAAGAATTATAAGCCCCAGTCTGTCCTATAGTTTATAATAATGGAGATTGTGGTCAATGCAATAGTAGGATGACACTGGGCCGGTTATTTCATTGTTAACTTCATCATTCATCATTTCAGCCGAAAGACGTCCACTGCTGGACATAGGCCTCCCCCAAGTGTCGCCACATTGACCGGTCCCGTGCGTCTCGCATCCAGCGGATCCCTGCAACCTTTACGAGGTCATCGGTCCACCTAGTGGGAGGCCTTCCAACGCAGCGTCTTCCGGTTCGCGGTCGCCACTCCAGAACTTTTCGGCCCCATCGGCCATCCGTTCTGCGAGCAATGTGCCCTGCCCACTGCCACATAAGTTTGGCTATTCTTCGGGCTACGTCGGTAACCTTGGTTCTCTTGCGGATGTCCTCATTTCTGATTTGATCACGCAAGGAAACTCCGAGCATAGCCCTCTCCATTGCCCTTTGGGTGACTTTCAGCCTTCTGATGAGGCCCATTGTGAGCGACCACGTTTCGGTCCCGTATGTAATCACTGGCAACACACACTGGTCATAGACTTTCGTCTTGAGACACTGCGGTAAGTTGGACGAGAAGATACCACGCAACTTCCCGAACGCTGCCCAGCCGAGTCGGGTTCGACGATTGACCTCTTTCTCGAAGTTAGACCTACCTAACTGGACCGTTTGTCCCAGGTAGACATAATCGTCTACAACTTCGAGTGTAGAGTCTCCGATCTTGATAGGAGTGGGTATTACATGGGCATTCAACATGACTTTGGTTTTGTCCATGTTCATTTTAAGACCCACTCTTTCGGAAGCTCTACTGAGGTCATCGAGCATTGTACTGAGGTCCTCCATGGTCTCAGCCATGACCACTATATCATCGGCAAACCGAAGGTGAGAGATGTACTCGCCATTGACGTTGATGCCTAGCCCTCTCCAGTCCAGAACCTTGAAGACATCCTGCAGTGCAGTGGTGAACAGTTTCGGAGATATGACGTCTCCCTGTCTCACACCTCGCTGCAGAAGGATAGGTTTCGAGGTCTGGTCCTGAAGTCGGACTGACATGGTGGCGTTTTTGTACATACTCTTCAGCACCTCGATGTACCGATAGTCGATTTGGCACCGTTGGAGAGACTGCAGTACAGCCCAAGTCTCGATCGAATCGAAGGCTTTCTCGTAGTCCACAAACGCCAAGCAGAGAGGCAGGTTATACTCTTCGGTCTTCTGTATAACCTGGCGCAGCGTATGTATGTGGTCTACGGTTCTAAAGCCTTTTCGGAATCCGGCTTGTTCGGGAGGCTGAAAATCGTCAAACATGCGCGCGAGACGATTCGTGATGACTCTTGAAAACAGCTTGTAGACATGGCTTAGAAGTGAGATGGGCCTATAGTTCTTCAGCCGGGCATTGTCGCCCTTTTTGAAGAAGAGTACCACCACACCCCTGCAACATGCCTGCGGCGTTTTCCCCTCGAGTATGACGGAATCAAACAGCTTCTGAAGGGTCTTAAGTACCGGTTTTCCACCTGCCTTCAGGAGTTCGACCGTAATTCCGTCCTCACCCGGTGCCTTGTTGTTTTTAAGCTGTTTCAGAGTCATCCTAATCTCGTACAGGCTGACATCCGGAATGTCTTCGGTATAGTGTCGGGTCAGTCTAGCTCTTGGGTCGTTAGCTAGATTTGCAACGGGTTTACTGGTTGAAGTGTACAACTGCCCATAAAAACTCTCGATCTCCCTCAGCAGCTCCGGTTTGGCGGATACGATCCTGCCATCGTCGGTCTTCAGTTTCGTGAGCTGGCTCTGCCCAATAGCCAGATCTCTTGAAAAAACGATTAGATTAGAGGATTTAGAGATCCGTCTATTGAGCTGCCGGTATTTCCACGCCTCGTCTGAAGACTGCAGGATCATCTCGCGCCGCTCCTTCATGAGCTCGAGAGTATGATCAGAGAGTCTTTTGTTCTTCTGTGCACGACGTATCTTGAAGAACTTAGACCCCGCCGTATGGACAGTTTCCACGAACCCATCGTTGCATTCGCCCACTGAGCTTCCTAAGCACTCGAAACGATTCTGGAGTTCAAGCTGAAAGCTCTCGGGGTTTTGGATCTGGATTTGTGCTGGACGGAGCGTAGACTTCATCAGTCGAGACCTTTCAAGCTTTATATTGATGTTCAATGTGCCTCTTACCATGCGGTGATCGCTCCCGGTTTTCACCGAATTGATCACAGAGACATCTTCATCTCATCATCGTCTCGTTTGCCCAGTTTCGCGTTGAAGTCCCCCATGACAACGGTGAAGTGAGTTTTGAAACCATGCAGGGCTTTAGAAATATCCTCATACATGGTCTCCATTGTTAACTTATTCTTCATCATAACCTGTCGGCCGACTGAAATTGTAACGATAATTTAAATTGAGTCAGGATTTGACAAATGGCGATGTCAACATAATATAATATTCAATTTTCATAATTATAAAAAAACATCACGTCTGTCATGCTCTAAGGGTTAAGCAAGGTGTACCCAAGTCACAACTTACGTTGACCCATATTTCACCAGTTGTGTATGTCGTCCCATATGTTGTGTATGGCAAGCCTATCAATAAATAAATTATTTATGTTATTTAAAATGGAAGCAATGTATTTATGTTGATCATTCTAAACTTACATTGTAAACTAGGTGTAATATTATAAACTTAATTAAGTTAATAACTGCATTAATTAGCTACCTCGTTTGTTAATTATAATTGTTTACTAGAACGATTGCGCAACGTTATTATTTGATTGAACATGCCTAACATTTATTTATCTTGGGAGGTTAATCTATTTGGCCAGTATTTGCCTATCATACCTATTAATCAAATAAATAAATTATTCAAATGCAATGTCTGTCTTTGAGGTCATTTTAAAAGCAGAGAGCGCAGTCTAAAATCATATTTAAAAGCAAATAAGATGTAATTCGCTTTTTTGGATCGGAAGTCGCGACTCGATATCGCGTCGAACTA
The DNA here is from genome assembly GCA_963082995.1 of Noctua comes. Classification (NCBI taxonomy): domain Eukaryota; kingdom Metazoa; phylum Arthropoda; class Insecta; order Lepidoptera; family Noctuidae; genus Noctua; species Noctua comes. The sequence continues at coordinate 832,414 of OY720282.1, forward strand.
TTCGCTTTGGGTGCACGGACATAAAGCTCTTTCAGATCAGCTCAAGCCGAGTCCACGTCGATAGGTGTGGTCACCACTCCCGAAAATAACCAATAATACAGTTATACTACTTACGTATATTTAGCGAAGTTGGTCCACATGGTCACCATCCGGCTGATCATGTTCTTCTCCACAGAGTGCAGCAGAGGGAACGCATGAGGCTTGAACAGGTAGAACAGTTCATCAGCATGAGAAGCCCCATTCACCACCTCACGAAACCCTGAAATTATCTTTGGCATGTTCCTCAACCCATTGTATCTGAATAGGTAGTAATATATTGGCTGGTCCGTAGTTTTGGTGTACAACTCTGACTCTAAAACCACAGGAAATTTAATATGTACGTCAGAATACAAATCTACCATGTCTGCGATTAAATCGTCCCCGTAAGACGAGAAGTAATGTCTTTTTATCACCTCTGCTGTGCAGTTCTTTTCTAACTCACTCGGGAACTCTAAATCATTTTGCAATGTCGTCAATGGATCTATAATATCAGAATTATTTTTGATACTGGTTCCATAATCTGCTCCTACAAAGTATATCCCCTCCTTGTCTGTGTAACCGATAATCATTGGCACTTTAGTGTAGTTGCCTGATTTTATTATATCTGCTGGGTATTCTGTTACCACAGGATCTACTCCGTCTATTTGTTTTTCAACGCATGGAACGAACAGGTCTTTCTCTGCCACGCAGAATTTGTCTTCAAAGTGACTGATAGCAGTCAGGATTTCTTTGGCTGTCTTATTTGATAGAATACTGTGGATTTCTTTAGGGTCTCTCGTGTTGTATCCAAGTTTTTTGACTAGATTACTTGCTGCTCCTAGAGGGTCGTGCTGGAGCGCCCAGGGCGCCAACGAAGACCCGCTCTGTAGGATAGCTTTATGGAACAGCCCCTTAGCAGCAGGAGACAGCATCATAAAAGATGTAGATACAGCGCCAGCACTTTCGCCAAATAGGGTCACATCGTTAGGATCTCCACCAAAAGCTTTGATATTCTCTTGAATCCATTTCAAAGCCGCTATTTGGTCTTTCAATCCAGCATTTCCTGGCGCTTCTTTTATGCCTAGGCACAGAAAACCTTCAACGCTAAGTCTATAATTAATACCGACAAATATCACATCGCTTTCTGCTAGGAAGTCACCTCCATACAGGAATGGTGATCCAGTGCCGCTGAAGAAGCATCCTCCGTGGATGTAGACCATGACAGGTAGAGGTTTTGTGATTCTAGTAGGAGTGTAGATGTTAAGTTTCAAGCAGTTCGGTTCTCCGATGATGATACCTCCCGAGTGCTGAGGGCACCACGTATTCTCATCAACAGCCTCGAAGATCCCCGTCCATGTCGGAGGCGGTAGCGGCGCCTGGAAATATTGAAAAAGTATGTTAATTTTATCGTCGGAAAGTTTGAGACTATTGAAAATAATGTTCAGGAACTTTCCGAGGCTTTGATAAGTTAGAAGTTTGAGGCGCAAGACATTGATTTAGTACTTTTTCAATTTGCTCTGTAGGCACTGGGAAATTAACTGTTCCATATTGCAAAAGAAATTCGACCTCGAGACGGCATTGGCATTCCGACATTGTTTACTACGGCGATTGTTTACTAGCGTTATTATGTGTATAAAGAAAAGCAAGGTACAATGTTGTAATTATGCCTACTGTTGGAATATTTGCTGTATGAATTACCGAAAGTAGAGTAGTGTAGAGATACACTGAGGTGTGATTTTGGCAACCCTTAGTAATCGTTACTGTAAGAAGAAAAATTGTGTGCCAGTGCAGTACCGGCTTATATTATGTTATCAGTGTTACACCCAAATCGCGGCCTATCTTTTCTTAATCTGGGATCGGGATCAATGACTTTATTGCCGCTAATCGCATCTGAATGTACTAGGTCAATAAGTCAAGTAAACCAAACTCATGCTAGTACAATAATATTTACTTAACACCATAACATGCCACTTGCCACTAGAATGACATAACCACATGAATTTTGTTTTAATTAAACTCAACGTCGGCGCACAAGTTCTGAAGGTAATGTTATTTTGTGCAGTGGGTGAAGGTCTCGGCAGCGGATGGCGGAACCGGCGCCCTTGGCTTGGAGTGGACCGTGTGACGTCACATTCACGCCATAAAGGTCGGACGAAGATGTCGGCGGGTCGTATGAGGCGATGCTTTTATTTTAATTCGTGAATTTTCTGGTTTTTATTAAACTTGAGTTATTTTTAAATAACCTTGAAGGTCAGGTGGCATTTATTCCATAATGAGTCTAGTGGTGTTTATACCTGTTAGACAAAAAAGACGATGCACGTCATTTGGATTTTTCCTAAGATTAGGCTTTTTTGTCGATTGAGTAGATCCGAGTTCATCCGACCAGTTTCATCTCCAAGTGCTCATTTATTTGTGTCCTAAAATAAATTCAACAAACCAGATTCATTTTAAGAGATGGTTTGACCTTTTCTCTTCTCGACAATCCAGGTACCTACAAGGTCAATGGTCAAAGTTATTATCTGTGGTACGGAGTCACATATTAACCACAACCTAACCTTGCCGCGAGATCGACTTACAGATTTCTTGGAGAATGTGTCATAGCTGTTTAGCAGTGGGACTTTTCGTAAGATCTAAAACCACAGTTTATTATCTGGGACTCAGTTCATATCTTTGAATTTCTTTGAATAATATATAACATTTGGGGCAAGCACTACTAGAGCTCCTGAGCGTGAGGTCCTGGGTTCGATTGTTAGATCGGACAGAGTATTATTGAGTTTTTCATTAGGAATATTTCAGTAGCAACAAAGAGTCTGAATTGCTGCCTGATTGATGGCAGCAATTCAGACTCTTTGTCTGTAGGACTTAAACTTAAATGATGAATAGCGGGCTGTACACCGCCGCCTGCATTTCTTGAAATACGGGTAAAGGTATGATAAAAATAGAATGGTATGATATATCATAGACAAGATAGTTCTCTTATTAACATCAAGGTCTGTCTAGTAAGATATAAAATCCTTTTCTCAGTGGTCGCCTTGACCGACCGATTCGCGAGAGGTTCACCCTGACTGCGCAATTATGGATCGACTGTGGTTTTATATTCTAACTCGCATGTAGGTAGGTAATTGCTTATAATGTGATCAATAAATTATTATGTATAAATCTAAGATCAAGTGAAGGTAATAAAACGAATGATGCGGTTCCACCTTAGGATAAAATAAGTTACGATAAAGAATACCTAAACCGATTGAAGCCATATAGCAGACTACAAACATTCGTCAATTAATAATTATTAATAATTAATTTATAATTATTCGGAGAGTTTTAGCGTCAGTCAGCGACCACCGATTACAGCGACTTTTAGGATTAGCGATTGGCGATTTAGCCTTTACAAAGAACGCCATAACACAACGCAGCATAAAATTAAGTCACCAAAACTAAGGTATGCTGTGGCTCTTAATTAATTTTATGAGTTTCTCAGATAAACAAAACTACGATCTACATGCAGTTCTATCTATCTATCGATTTTTATGTACGTGTGTAAGTACCTTAGACCTGTAGTAGGCTTGGACTCGCAGGTCGGGCAAGTGTTATTGAATTGAAATTCTCAATAGGAGCAGTACAGCCGACCCCGGTATTGGCAATAGGCTTGGCCAATGTTACACGGGTGTCCTATTGCGTGAATACCGAACTTTAGACACCTGTCGAGGGAGAACTAACTCCGTTGCTCCTCCAGGGAATGCCGGCGAACAATATCGAACCAACGAAAAGGGTACGAAAATTCATAAACAATGGAAATATTCATGAGTTAACTCTGTCAGTTCGTGAATTAGTTGTTGATCGATGTTTACGAACTGTTTGCCTTATTAACTTGCTGAATAACATATGAATGACAAATGATATTAGTATTCACGTGGAGATGAGGTCAGCATCTAATTAAATATTTTTATTCGAATATAATTGTTTTCGCAATCAGTTGTAGAGGTCATAAACTGAAAAATAAAATGAGTTGATTCTTAGACCAACAAGAAAAGTATTATAAAATTGTAAGTCCTACTAGAATTGTATAACAGAGCGTCAGTGTCCGAGGTCAACTACAATAGCCAGCCGTATTTAGTACAGTGTACATTTATGTGCCTATTAAATGAAAAACTGCCCTCCAATGTCTCAAGATAATTTGTAGCAAAACTGGTCCTGCGGTACTTTTGTATAAAAAAAACGCAAAGCATGCAAGAACATTGACGTATTTCGACAAACTTCCATCTACGCGTCAGTTGCAAGCCCGACATCTCTGAGCCTTCAAACTTGAACCCTTTGTTTTTCTTTGATTCCCGTATAGCAGTAACTCGGAGTATTGACGGGGGGTAACCGGGTACCCGGGTACTCGGCTAATAACTAGTTGTTGCCAAGTTCACCCAACTACGCCCGGGTTCCGATCTATAACGATGCGAACTCTGAACTACCTCTTAAGTACCTTGTTGTGGAGTATTGTAAGAGTTTATTTAGTGATTCAAGGGATTTATTGGTTCAAGGACTGCAAGGATGCCGTGTGATTGACCTGTGATAAGTTTGGCTAGTAATTTCTCAGTTTTATACAAATGGAAAGCGTCCAGATGTTTTTTATACCTGCAACAGTAGATGATGCCAGTTTCGTCAATAAAAGCTATGGTTCCCTAGTTCCATAGTCACCTTTAAAAGTCTTGTCTTTCGGTATCTGCAGGCCATTAATCTATGATTTGCTAGGTTTAAGAAATTTAAATAATCTTATCTCAATCAACAGCACGACTATACTTTCTACGGAAATCGATTCCAGGGACTCTTGGTAGTTGCGCTTGAGACCCTAATGGTCACGAGAACTACTAGCAAGAGTCCCGAATGGTTTTTATTATGTTTTGCCCCGTGATGAAACTATTCAGAGAAGAAGAGGAACACGAAAGAACCGGAGTCTTCCTCGTCTTCTCGTAATATATGTGCGTATGTGAGCAGTGATATTGTAAAAATTATTATAACGTGACATCTGAAAGAGCAGCCAACCAATCAACTCAGATTAATTATCGTAGTTCAGTAACGTACTTAAACCTTTTTCAAGCTGAGCCACAACACCTTGTTCTCCGTTTCTCGCATCCAGTCTGGCTTAGCTACCGTTTAAAGGCCGTTGGGCCGTTTATGTTCCCAGGGCATCCCACACAACGCTTGCTACTATGTGATCTCTTCATCAGCTATCGGTTCTTAGACAGATATTACCGACCCGCGTCCGCCACATCAGCTTGCTTAAACTGTAATCTATGTCGGAACGTGGACAGGAGAGAATAGAACAGCAAGTTTGCACCGAGCCAAGTAACATTAGATGAAGTCAGAAAAGAAGAGTAAAAGAACAAAACCCTCACCTGGAACCGATTATTCTCATCAACCGTAGCGTAGGGGATGCCGAAGTACTGGAAGAACTTGCCGTTGCGGCTGACGGTGCCGCGCACGAGGCCGCCGTGCGTGCGCACCGGCTGCGTCGGCTGCTGCACCATGCGCGCCAGGATCAGCGACACCAGCACCAACCACTTCATTGCACTGGAAAACCCACGAAAGCATCGTATTATATTTCCAAGTCAAGATCATGGTGTACCCCAAGAAAATCCTTTCAATTATAATCATATTCACTGCTGGGACAAGTCTCAGCCCACGGCCCAGCCAACGCCTGTGAGAGGAGAGGGAGTGGACTGTCATCCACCACCACTGCCCAGAGCGGGTTGGTAGATGTCGCAAGTCTTCGAATTTTTAGTTTTGGTTTAGTCTTAGGACATGCCGGTATCCTTAGGCAATTGGGATCACACAGTAGCAATTCCCATCACATAAGGATTTTTAGTGAAACTTGTCGGTTAACCTTATTCCGGCCGTTCGTCCACAACGTTTGCCCTAATCAGCTTGAGAAACGTTACGAAACTTTCTTCATACTTTTAATATCTATAACGGAATTTTAATTGCCCATCTGAGAAATCGTTCCTGGGTAATGCCCGTTTGCACCACAAATCGTTCCTGGGTAATGCCCGTTTGCACCACAAATCGTTCCTGGGTAATGCCCGTTTGCACCACAAATCGTTCCTGGGTAATGCCCGCTTTCACCACAAATGGTTCCTGGGTAATGCCCGCTTGCACCACAAATCGTTCCTGGGTAATGCCCGCTTGCACCACAAATCGTTCCTGGGTAATGCCCGCTTGCACCACAAATCGTTCCTGGGTAATGCCCGCTTGCACCACAAATCACCATTTTTTAGTGCTAAACGGATCTAGATCAGATCTGTTTCTCTTAGTCATTTAAAGATGACAGAGACAGAATAATAATTATATTTTAAATAAATGTTTGGGATAAAGCGTATTTAGTGAATGGTGGGTCAAATATTATTTAATAGTTATCAAAAAACTTCAAGATAACAGATACTTTTATTCTTTACTCTCCTTATTGTTGTGTAAAATTCTACTGTTTATTATCGAAGTCGTGACAATTATAAACTTGTGAGGCAAGCAAGAGGTACAAAACTGCCACTTTTGAAGATAAAGGGATTAAAAAAATGAAGACTTAAAAAAACTAGCTCATATAAAATAAAACACAGAATAATGGAGCTCAACATGTTTCTAACAAGACGTTTTTCCACTATGCTATGCTAATTGCTATAACAACCTGTACAGTTTTATGCAGTGTTTTTCTTGTCTCTAGTATATTTAAGGATTTGCGATTGACACTGACTACAATTTACACGTGTACCTAATTAGGTACATATTGGTTACACTCTGATTTAAACAAGAATTCGTAAGTAAAACAGAAAATCGGCAGCACGTCATAACAAATTAACATTGATGAATATGGTAAACAGGAGTAAAAGTTAACCTTAACCATCGTTTAAATTAAATACGGTTGATGTAGAGAAACGTTTAGTTTTGTTTAATTTGTTTGGTTGATCTTTCCAAAGACAGATAACCTTACTGGGGAATGAATATTGCGATTATCTTAGTGTAGCTACAGAAAAATATGTCCAAGCAATATTTAGGTTTCAGATAAAAGACAGCTGACTATTGAAAAATCGGCTCTGAATGTTAAAAGGAATACCTAGTAAGTTTTCCACTTTTAGTTTAGATACCTCAAAAAAACCTAACTTTAAAAAGATAATCAAAAAATGCCTAGTACAGTAGTAGTAGTTTTGGGAGATTTTCTAAAATCTTTTTTTTTCCGTTTTATTTATTTTTTCAACAAATCTTAACTTTAATCATAAACATTGACTCACCCAAAATTTTATTCCACATAAATAAATAAATAATTGTCCAGTTTTTAAATGAAGTCGCAATCCATGCGCGCGCGCACTCCTGTTGTTCGTCGGCAACTATTGTGGACCTCGGGTAGTTGAAGCCGAAGATACCTCCAAACTGACGTCACACAGTACTAGGTACTCGTGAAAATGACTACGTATACAATACATAAGCATAACATTAATTATGTATGTAGGAGATTCTTTTTGTGTTTTTTTTGGTACAAATCTCATACACGTGCAAGAAAATAAATATTAATAGCGTTGAGTATGTAAATAGGAAATGGTTTTCGATTTATCAAAGAATTATGGAAAATTAATGGTGACATTTTGTTATGACTCTCCAGAACAACTGTTCAAGCACTTATTTGTATTTTCTTTAATGTATTTTGCATGCCACCGGGACCGTTGCAAACAAGCAGGCGACCGTATGTTCGGACATTTTATACATATTGTTATTTTATTCGTAATAACATGAATGAATTAATCTGCACCTCAAGGTTTATCATGATTACAATGAAGTAACGTCAACATATTATATGAATGTATTTACTCCACGAGCAAGTCCCACTAGGTCTAGGTACTGTATTAGCCGGAGACAATAAAACAATCATGTAAAGGCGAATAAAAAAACTCTGCTGGTACCGGCTAATTAATTGACCGAGGGAAAATACCAAGCTAGTACTGTAGTACACCGAGCACTCGAGCCCGCTGCCCGCTGCCCGCTGCCCGGCTAGTAATAATTAATGCATTGTTTTAATTATCCAACTGAACGTCGTCTTTCAGTTCTTCGTGTAAGTGGTGGGTGCTCTGCTAGAACTATTTTAAGCGTAATTTTTTTTCGTTTTAATGAAATCAAACCTAGGCTATGCTCGATCAATATAATGTCAAATTCCCAGCTCCTAAAGCCGAGAATTTGACATTATGCAGGGAAATATTATGTTGAAAGTAAAGAAAATTGACAGATCACTAATTTATTTTAACTATGACCATCAGATAAATTATTCACATAACATTCAATATTTTTATTTGGTTAATAAATGTTGATATTAGTGTTTCAATAATCATTTATTTTCGTAAACATTGCCAATCATAGGTTTACTGAAAAATCGACTTCCAATCTTAGCAGACACAAGTTTTCTAGAGATGAACTTCATTTTCCGTCTTTTATTTTTCGTTACGTGTCAATTTTGTTACTTTCTTATTACTTAAAACGAAGAGGGGGCCTGAAGCTAAATTGCCAACCGTTTTGATTATTTGGTACCACAGCCTACCATTTAACGTGATCCGATGCACGGAGTGTGGTCTCGTCATGTAAATAATCATCACCCATCCACTTAATGACCGCAGAAGTAATTTACTTAGCAAATCGATCGATCAACATTATTACTAAGCAATGTAATGTATAATGGTCGTCTCTAACCGCGGCTTCGCCTGCCTGGCTGTCGGAAATTACCCTTTCAGGAACGTTACTCATCATCTTCCTTCCTCCTTTTCCCAACTTTGTTAGGGTCGGCTTCCAGTCTAACCGGATGCAGCTGAATAACAGTATTTTATCTATCTGACCTCCAAAACTCAGTTAGTACTGGGTAATACGGTACCCCTTGGTTATACTGGTTGTCAGACTTTTGGGGGCCACTGACTACCTGTAACAACTGTCAAAGATTAAAAATGAAAGCCGGGACCAACGGCATAACGTGCTTCCCGAGGCACGGATGAAAACTCGCTATGTAATGGATAGGTACCCAACCACGGACCAACCTAGGCTGCGGTTGTTGTTTTTTAACCACGAGCTCCTGTTAGAACGTAGGTTCTGCTGGCGTAAAAGTATCCCATTTCCTAACCTAGGTCATGGTCTTCCTACGTGCCATCATTGAAAATCATTCTCAATCGATTGCGCATGCAAGTGGGCCGCTGCAAACACACTTTGGCAAAATGGGGGACGAATGTTTCTTCCGACACTCAGTGTGAATGCGGTGCTCCCGACCAGGCCGTGGCCCAGTTGCTGGAATGACGTTGTTTCACCTAAATATAAGAGAACTTAAAAATATTACAGCCGCTGCGATTAACATAGCCACCTACTGGACCCAAGAAAGAAAGAAAAAGAAGAAGATACGTCGTGCCGTCGATGCGAAAGAAGAAGAAGAAGAGCATTCCATCGGCAGAGGGTAACAGAGAGACAGAGTTATTTTCGCATTTATAATATTCCTTAGTAATGTATCGATAACACAGTTGCTTACAAAATGAGTCCCTTTTGGTACCTTCTCAGGTTTATGTAACGGCTCATAATATGTTAATTTATTATTAAGTGCCTATGTGGCGTGGGTCTCGTAAATCATTGCTGTTATGGGCGGAACGACTGTTAATCATCATTGAAATATGAAATTGATGGAGTTGACGATTAGTCAATAAGAAACTACTTTAGTATACATTTTGCATGAAACCTTGTCACTGGTGTATTTAACTAAGATAGAAAATAAAAACTGTACCATGTTGAAGGTTCCTTCATGCAGTTGCGTTATGAGACAACTGTTTTATGCGTGAATAAAGGGACTACTACACCATGTTAGGAATGCTTTACTATCCATTTATTAAAATGGATAGAATGTTTTTCTTCTTGGTACTGAGGGTACAGAGTGCAGGAAAGAGGGCAGTCTGCGACGCAGTTCTACAGACATCTTTTAGTAGAATGCTATGTTGAACGGTCATTAAATACAACATTTTATATACTCGAGACGATTATCGCTAAAATAGAACGAATTTGTTCTTAATGACTACATCTCTATCCGCCGGACTGAGATGTCGCTAGCTGACTCGTAAGCCACTCGTTATCTCTTGTCAAAGTACCAAACAAAACAGTTGACACATTTACAGATCATAGCTGTCTATATTGTCCTTGTAACCGAGTAGCGATCAACTATGAACTTTGCGCTGAATTTGTGCAACATATGAGTGTTCGTAAGGTCATCTAACCACAGAATATATCTTGATATTATATGTATATACGAAGATAGCACACGTCGTGGTGAAAACACAGTAGTAGATAGAATACTCTTGTACTAGATTTTGCCCGCGGTTTCGCTCGTGTTATTGTCGGAATTTTTCCACGGTAACGTTTTAATATAGCCTATGACCCTCGGGGATAATGACCGATAATGTAGCTTCCCAATTCATGAAAGAATTTTAGGAATCGGATCAGAAATTCCGAAGATTACCCGCTACGTCCAACATGTAAACTTTACCACCTTATAAATTAATAGTGTGTAGTGTAATCGGCAAGGTTTGAACGCTAATTGCCAGACATGCTGGCTCGATTCTTCTATTACCGCCATAATTACAATGAAATCAAATGACCACCGAACGTGACGCTCCACTATGATCACCAGTGATCGGATAATCGGATGCATATTTACCTAAAGTGTAGGTGTTGGCTATTATGGAATGCACTTTTGTAACAGAAAATACCGGGAATTCGGAATAGACAAATTTAGTTTTTTTTACTATAAAATCAAATCGGGTATAGGAATATTTACTTAGTTTAAGGTGTTGGCTAATATTATGGAATGCACTTTTGTAAAATCCCGCGATTTCGGAATCAACAAATTTACTGTTTTTATTATAGAATGAAATCGGGTAATAAAATCAAATTATATTCCTGCTTGTGTGCAGGTACCCGAAGGAAGTTCCTATTGTTCATTTTAAAATTAACTTCAAGTAAATACACATTAATAATTATGTAATCCCCCTGTTTTTTTAAAAATAAATACCACATGCTAAAGACGACGTTTCCTCACCATGTTACAGACTAGTTTCGAATTTCCGAATTTTCTGGAATCCCGAGATTTATATTTAAAAAATATGTTTTAAGAAGCCGTTTCCATAATTTCCTAACCAAAAATGAACTTTAGGTAAATATGCATCCGATTATCCGATCACTGATGATCACACACATTTGCCACATTTATTTCCATGCCATATTGCAGCAGATGGGAGGGCGCTGTCGTCCAGTGCTCCTGCTTCTACTTCCCCTTCTTGTATTTTATGATACTTACCTAATCAATGTAGAAAATAAATGAATCATTGAGTTACGTTCATCGCAGGAGATCCTTGCATTTATGACACGTTTGTTTGTTATTGAAGACCTCCCGACTTCGTGCCCTCTAATTAGTACATGAATATTTGATCACGTTTGCTCTCTTCAAATAACAAAAGCCAATCGGTCGCTCGCGGTTATTGATGGTGTCGTCGATGTTAATTTTATGATTAGTAAAAAAGTGATTGCTCTTCATTGCACATGGTTGTATTGAGTTATTTAATAATGCATAGCTTCTAACACTTGTTACCTTGCCATATGTACATTTAATCAATGCCTTCACGGTGATTATCTCTTTTCGAATGCTATCCATGACTCTGTGGTGAGATAATTAACCTGTCAACCGGTAACATGCATGGACCTTGAATCGCTCAGCAGATTTCACCCCGACAATGTTTACAATCGCGCGATCCGAGTTTGTAGCACTTTCTGTTTCATTATTTTGTGTGTGCTTAACATTTCCAGCTGCATACGGTGTACGATCAGTTAACACTAACTCTCTCGAATTTTCTTCAATGTCGAATCGTAATCATCATAACTTTGATTGACAATATCAGTATTTTTAAAACACCAAACGCTTCGTGGTATTGGTAAACAATTGAATAATTTTTAGATTCTTCAGACGTTATTTCATTCATTCACCAGCCCCCGTAGTATTATTGTAATATTGTAATTAGTTTAAAGCAAAGAAACAATGAAGATAAAACATAACCAAGTAGACGATTTATGAAAAACCTTCAAGATCGTGTACCACAGAAATAAAAGCTACTATTGTAGTAAAACAAACTGCAGTTAAAGCCGAGGGCACATGGTACAGTCACCACACATCTGAACTAACACACTACCAAAATCGCCCTTACTGATGCGACACAAAGGCGCTGTCAATGTGAAATTATTATGTACGTTTGACTGTACATTGTACATTTCGTCATTGAACTAATTGTAGTGCAATTGGCGCGCGTACACAATGCTAACGTTATCGTCATAATGGCCGGACTCAGGATATTGAGACACATCGCATTGGATTCGACGTACGGATGGATTTCCTGTTAATTTGGACTAACGTCTTGTCTGCACTATGCTGATCATTTAGTTAAGTGTGTAAACGAAGTTTGGTCGAGTGGACTTAGGTGTTTTATCGCATAGATGATCATCATCGTAGTTCTCATCGACACCCTTGTTCCATCCGAAGCTGGCCCTTTTGTGTCAGGCAACCCTGAGCGAGTTTCATCCAGTTACTACAAACAATACTTGCTACTTCAAATCTACTGCAAATTGATTACTTCATTGCATTGCAATCACGCATTATCTTCAACCGCATTTTCGTATGTTATCAGGTATCTTAGTTGACGAATGCTATCCATATTATAAAAGTATAAACATTGGCCGAATTAGATGATCGTAATAGAAAGTGTTAGTGAAAACTAAAAGTGTTGGGTTATGATTAGAAAATGCCGCCAAATATGCATAATCATGTACCTTTAGGCTTAGCGGTTTGTCGTGAACTCGTGATGTATCATGTTTGATGGGATAACTTAAAGGTAAACTATTAGAGGCAGGTTTATTATTTCACTAGGTTTTCTGAAAATTAATTCTAATTTTCCTAATATTTATTCTTCAGTCAGCCTCACGCTAGGCCCATGCGTGTTCAGGTATCCGCCGGTCAGCTGTAGTAACGGTAGCACAATAGCGAAGCATCTAGGTTGTGACATGCTACTCGCTAATCGTTACATTTAACCACGATCCATTGCAAATATTCGCAAAATTAAAACACACACCTTTTCTTTTCACACATCACTTGGAAAATATATTTTCGGGTACATCACTAGTTACTTGGGCAAATTTTTCACGCATCTTATTTTGAAATTACTACTAATGGTGTTAGGTTCGCGTGTGTATGCGCAAGCGCACGTTATCACTTGCGCGCGAGTCTCGCGACTTTGGCATCGCTCGATATCGGGGCGAGACGAGCCTTTCACAACGAAGGTTGTTTGACAATAGGCGATAGAACAGGTGGTTGCTGGCTGTGGTGGTCGGTGGTCGGTGGTAGGGACCGAGTTATCAATGGTTACGTAAAACCCACGTGTACTTGGCGCTGGAGTATTTACGCGACACTGACACTATTGCAATGTTGGTGCTCATTCGGAATTTATGAGGCACGAAGTACGATATTGGGTAATTGAAGTAGTCGTGAGAATTTGGAATGAATTAGTTGTTAAATAAGTAATTGTTTTGTGTTACGGTCACATAATGTAGGATTTCTCAATAGTGCAGGTAATTACTGTTTAGCTTAATAATAAGAGCTGAGTATTCTGTCTGATGCATCTCTGTATCCGTTTTATCTTTAAGCATGTCACTCGCACCTGCAAGTGAATTGATATGATAGATTCTTAAACTTGGCCGACTTTGCTTCAAGGTTAGAAATGACAATATCCTTCGTGAGATGCAAATATGCAGTCTTATTGACCAAGCATCTAATTTTCAACTAAATTGATCTAAGTAAATTGCAAAATGTCTACAAATCGAGGAACATATTTGTCAACTTCCTCAGGAGAAGGTTATTATTTTAGTAGGTATTTTTCTCTGATGCAAAGCAGCATACAGACATCGTATAGCATAGCCTACATCCAGTGAGAGGTTATGGGATGTAATCCATATATGTTGCCATATTTACTGTTTTCGAATTTTCAGTTCTAGGACAGGCCAGTGGAGTTAAAATCATTTACGCGAAGTGCTGGGTTCGAACTCGCGACCGCTCGCGGCGCGTCTACTTATGATTTGTACCGCATCATCATCTTGAATAGGCCTATGTTTGTACCACATACTGCAATAACCATGTCGTCAGCCAAGCCATTAACTGACCACAGGGATTTCTTAACTGTTACATTTATTTTTATCAGACCAAGTAGGCCCATTTAGAATTGAGGTAAATGTCTCCTAGCCTAACGTGCAATCTCCTCTCAATGTGTCACACGTGATCGGTCAGCGTGTCACATACGTACTTATGGTGCTCTGGTACTTCACTTATTGCTTCAGGCATAGGTACTTGAGCTCAGAGCAACGCAGTGCAGTATCTACGTGATTTGGTCAACTTTGTGTGCTTGGGCTACTTACCTTAATGTCTGATATTTGCCTGTAGCTAATCGTAAAGTGGCTCAGCAAAGTCATCGAACGTGGTTTCAAAACAAAGCACATCTACATAAATACGTATACGTTCAAGTTTTGATCAAAATAACGTGATTCTTTCTTAAACTTTTCAGTTTAGTTCATCATACATGTTTACCTGCTTCTTAAGGTGGTGCTTCTCTTTATTTCTTTCTTGATTTTTTTTAAACTGGTTTGCATTGTATAATTTGGTTTAATTTGGGCCAATCTTCTTCTTTCTGCTTGTTTGACCCGTCGTTCTCTCGCAGACATTATCATCTGCCTAGCCTTTTCCCAACTATGTTGGGGTCGGCTTCTAGTCTCACCGGATGCAGCTGGATACCGGTATTTTACATGGAGCGACTGCCTATCTGACCTCCACAACCCAGTTAGTACTGGGTAATACGATCCTTGGTAAGACTAGTTGTCAGACTTTTGGGCCACTGACTGACCTGTAACGACTGTCAAAGAAACACACTACAAATGACATCCGGGACCACGAGGCACGGAGGAAACTCGGTATGTTCTCTCGCAGATAATAAGGCAGTATTTGTTAGGGACAGTTCATCAACATTGGACAGATTACAGCTTACTCTCAATATCCTCAACCTCAATGATATAGCAAGCTGTCCATAACTAGTTCCAGTATTTCTTATTCAGAGAATGAACGAGTTGGAGAAGCTGTTACGATTTCTTTGTACCGGAATGTTTATTGACTAGAAAGGGAATAAAACACTGTTCTGAATTTAACAATATTCTTTCGAATGAAACTTATTTTAATTGTTTTGTTGTTGTTGTTGTTGTGTGTTTATTTTTAGTATCAATTTTTTTTTTTAATACAAATAAAAAAAATTGATCGCGATACAATATTATTCTATCTTTGACACAAGTATGTATGGGTTGACAAAGGTGTATAGAGCACCAACTAAACGGTCTAACCCAACCAATGACACTTTGGATAGAAGTAAATAAAAGAAAGTACAAATAAAATAACAAAACATTATTTATAAATAGTTGTTTTATAGTGTTCATTAAATGTACAATGATAGATCTCATTAAGTACGATGTAGAACGAGTATTTCATAAATGTTGGCTCAGCTTTCTTCACTTAAAATTATTGAACGAATTTCCTTACAAGTACACTTCTTATCCAAGTGTGACTTTGTTCAGGACAATGGATCGGCTTCTTGTTGGTAGCAATCCTGAGTATTCTTTAAATGGGCTTTGATTCGTTAACTAATATTTAAGGCAAGTAAAATAATTTTAAAATTAGTTAAGAAAATGTGTAGCTTTTCTTTACTTAGATTTGAGTGGCACAACGTTTTACTTTTATCATTTAAATACCATAGCTCTATTACCTGCTGATGTAAGACACCATGCATGTTATTAGTTATCATAGTATTTAAATTAGTACCTATTTATCAGTTGAAAAACTTTTCCAACTAAACTATACACAGTTACAAATTATTATTTTCTTTCGTCTCACTTTTTAATCTCAGTCAACAGCATTAAACCTACGAATACAAACATTATTCATTCTTTCTCCTATACAAAGAATATGTCGTATTCCAAAACCGAAGGGCTTCCCCAGCATCGTTCCAAATTGGTTCCATCGAGCATTCCTTATCTATCAGCAGAAGTCGAGGGTCTTCCACTGCTGCTGGCTCCCATTTCGGTGAGATTGAAGATGATGGTGGTGTAGGATCACTGAAAGAAACAAAAAATGTGATAATCGAAAAAAAATAGTGTGAGCGCGTTGCAACTAGGTACTTTAAATGTTTTAATTTTATTCAACTTGTTCTAATGAAACAAACGAGTGCTTATAATGTAAAAGGTATAATTAACATTAAAATAACTATTCACTTAAGGCAAGTCTTCGCCACTGATTATAAAAATACTGTTTTAACCTCGAAATAATTATAAGCAAAGAAGATTGGCACGATAAAACTTCATGAAGTATAAAAAATTAAAAACGGAATTCTGATTTGAAAATTAAGTTATCTAGGTCTCGGCCAACAGCCAATCATCTTAAAATATTCTTTCATCAAATGCTAGTAACCAACATTTTGTTGCAAAACATTGCGCGGGCCCGAGCCATTCAATCCACACAGCTGCGAAGTAATTCATTCACTCCTTCATCTCGCTGCTACTATTTCAGAATAGTTTAATACATAACAAATGTTTTCTGTACATATGGAAACATTTCATCTTGCTCTCACTGAATTAAATTGTGTTTTACAAAGCATTTGAGCAAATGAGGTTGAAAGTGTTTGTTTTCTGTTAACTTTTGCATTCAATTCAAGGTTATGCGTTCAAAGTAATTAAGTAAACTGTTATGTCGAATCGAAAACTGCAATCAGTGTGGGGGTCATGGATGGGGTCAAGTCCATCGAGAACTCAAGGTGAGAACAGTAAATAATATAGTGGGCTCTATAGGTATTTACGAAATCATAAAACTTAAAGGCAAACTGCCGCAACACTAAATAATTAAAGAATTCAGCTTAGGTACCTGTATTTCGCAAAGTTGGTCCACAGAGTAGTAAACTTGTCAATGAATCTGACTTCAGTAAACGCCGGTAAGGTCAAGGTGCTGAACAGGTAGAATAATTCATCGGCGTGCGTCGCTCCCGGGGACTTGCGGAATCCGTACATTATCTTTGCGAAGTTTAGCAACCCATCGTAACCGAACTTGTAAGCATACACAGGCTCATTCAACGTTTGTAGAAACAGATCCACAGTCGCTAATACAGGGTAAGTTATTGCCGCGTCACCTTCGAAACGTGCCAACTTTTCTAAGGAAGACTTTTCTTTAGTAATTTTCTCTCCAACCATGTACAACTCATTCAATCTATTCGCTGTTTTCACTTTTTCCTCATCAGAAGAGAAAGACAAATCTCTCGGTAACGCTTTATAGAAATCTATCTTAGGCAGTGTAGTATCGTTTTCTTTGCCAGCAAAATACAAACCTTCGGCGCTGTTGAATCCAATTATTACAGGGACCTTGTTATATTTGCCTTTTGTGATCAAATTGTAAGGACTGTCAGGCAGAAATGGTTTTACTCTATGAATCTTCTTTTCAATGCAGGGCACGAACACGTTTTCTGATATTACGATATCGCCATCCTTTCTACGAACACGATAGGTCAGCAGATCTTCAGCAGTCAAACTATTGAATAAATTGTAGATTTCTTTGGGGTCAGTGGTTGTGTGACCCATTTGTTGCGCCAGTAGACTAGCAGTCTTCAAAGGTTCAAGTTGTACGGCCCAATATCCCAAAGCCGAACCACTTTGCATGATAGCTCTGTTGAAGAGTCCTTTCGACATTGGAGATAGCAGATGGTATGAAACTGAAGCAGATCCTGCACTTTCTCCAAAAATGGTGACATTATCAGGATCACCTCCGAACGCTCTTATATTTCTCTTCACCCACTTGAGTGCTTGTACTTGATCTTTCAGCCCGACATTACCGGGTGCTTCCTTGATGCCTAGACAAAGAAAGCCAAGAATTTCCAGTCTGTAGTTGAAGGTGACTAAGATAACACCATGTTTGACTAAGTACTTGGGGCCGTAGATGAAGGGTGATCCCGAGCCGTCCCTAAAGCCTCCTCCGTGGATGAACACCATGACGGGCAGGGGGCTGTCGCTAGGCTCGACCGGGGTGTACACGTTGACTGTGAGGCAGTCTTCGTCGCCCAGGATGCGGGTGCTGGTGAAACGTTGCTTGCATCTGATGTGCTCGTTGAGTGCGTTATACACTCCTTCCCATTTTGGATTCGGTTCGGCTTCCTGGAATTGAACAATTTCGAACATTAATACGTTAACTAATGAATTACGAATAACTATTACGGCAAATATTACGGAAAAACAGTATTTTAAAATGAATATTAATAAATTGCTTTTCTCTTCACACTTGTAATACTGCAATCAAAAGTCTGTGACATTTGATTAAAAATGTATCGCGACAAATTAGTCGACAGTTCATATTACAGGAGGTGTGATTAGTCGGCAGGCGGCAATCACAAGTAGATTAGTGCTGTTACGTGCGACCGGTGCGACGTTACGTTCGTCATTATTAACTTCTGCTATTAGCGGCCCTTCACAGAAACTATTATACGTGCTATAATTGTTTCTGGATACTTGTCGTCAATATGACTGGCATGTCGGTATGCATTGTAGATAAAGGTGTATAGTCCTTGTAGTTGAAGTTTAGATTTTTTTAAATCGGTTTATGACATCCATTACCTCTTCGGGAGTCTTAGATTATGTCAGTGCCATCATTGTTATGGAATATGGACACTGATAGCTCTTGATTTGGTTTAGATGAGCTTAGCTTATTGCGTTAAGGTTTATTGGTGAAATTCGTTCTAAAAGGTTACTTAAGCAGAAGTCGTCTGATTTGTGTTTATCTTTGACAAAGAAGAGGTACTTACTTGGAACCTGTGAGTGACAGTAGCATAAGGTATACCGAAGTACTGCAGGTATGACCCATCAGGGGCCACTGATCCCTGAGCTTGCCCACCACTCAGCTGCACCGGCGCTGTGGGCTGGGGCACCAGCGGAGCAACCCACAGCGAGATCAGCACCAACAGCTTCAAACTGGACAATGACTTCAAGTAGTTCTTCATGTCGTTAGCTGTAGTGACGCAACTTGCCAAGGTCAATGACTAACATTAATTGCACTCACATAAAAAATCACACACACTCACACTTTTCACAGCCACAGATTTCAACACATCATCTTAGAATTCAATTCCATCGCAGCATTTTGTGTTAATTTTATTGGTCCCGGCTTTAAATACGAAAGTAACGGTGACGACGCGTATTTTATATAGAGATCCTATTGGTATTTCTCCACTCTTATTACTGGGTTATTATTGGGTTTTTTGCCGTCATCATAAACGGCAGACGTCCAAAGTACAGGTCGTTGCTCTGGTTGAAGTCCAAATCCAATCGGGACCTGAAAAGAGAGGATGGGTCCTTTATTTGATAATCTTCATAAGGGAAAATATGAGCATAAGATTTTTCGACGGAGTCGTCGGAAAACACACAACAATCATTATGACAGTCATGTCTAAGGTTTAAGTGGCTTACTGAATATGGTTCTGCGACACATCTATCTAACCATTTCACAACTGAATATCAGTATTTTACATGGAGAGGCTGCCTCTCTGACCTACACTACCAGTTAATCATGCCATGTTATGCCATGTTTATAGTAAATAAGGTTTTCACAATTACAGTGAATAACTTAGTTTGACTAACTTCACCAATATGTTAGTCTATCACATGAAAAAACAAACACATTACTGTCTGAATCAAGAGCGGCGCTTTCAGAAACTACAAGTTACAAGTGCCCTAAGTAACATTACTTAAATAAACATCAGTGAAGACTTAGTGCATTACTTGTATCCACATTGCTAGGTAATTGTCTTTACTTATTTGTTGAACAGAGACTTTGTTGCCTAACTACCGGCCAAGTCAACAGAACTAACTAGAAATATTCAACTGTGCGTGTCTTCGAATGCTTTACGATTGCTTGTGTTTTAACGAACTTGTTTTAAACACTTTAATTGCAATAGTGGTGACACGTGAGAATCTTAATGAGGCGTCAATTATTTTCGTGTAATGGTCTTATTACGATCTCCAGGTGGGAGCTTTTATGGAGGTTTTATGTTTCGTCTCTGAAATGCAAATGCCTGTCTTTCAGTCGTAATAACAATCTGCTGTTACAATTTTGTAAAACTTTCTAAGATTATCTTAGACTTTTGCAAAAGGTCCATAGAGGTGCCCAAGATATAAACTAAAAAAAGAAATACGACCTGTTCTACGACCGACAGTATCTGTGACTGAAACATCAATGTTGGTCATTATACAGGAATTCAGCCTGACTCTCTAAATACATACCAATTGATCCGGAATTCCCTATTAGAACTACAAAATAATCAAATTAGATGAATCGAGGAACACTAATGAAAATACCCCCTAGCAAGTAAATCGATGAGTAAGTACTTGGCATATAAATCCAAGTACGAGATTATAGTGAAGTAGATTGCTTGAATAATTATAATTGAAAAGTCTGAGTACACAATAATTACCTGTTTATGTTCGTTATGTATCTTATTAATCATAATACGCTCATTGAGATGATATCTTTAGAAAATTTGGAGATTATTCAGAAAATTTAACCTAGTCATAAGCGATTTTTCGTTTATAAATCTATGTATTTATTGAGTTAAAACCCTGAATGGACTGTGTGACAGGTGATGTCGCTAGAGAGGGGTGTCTACAACGAATGAAAATTTTTAGAGAAGTATGGAACAAGAGGTTGCGGGGGTTTTAAATAAATTCTGATGAAGGCAGGAGAATGATGATAATGATGATCTTGGTAGACGATATCACGGAGGCTTGGAAACTTTTATGGGGAATTTTAATTACTGGGTAGGGAGTTCTAAACCTTTATTTATCTAGGAGGTACTGTTCCTCTTGCTCTGTCTAACTCTAATCTAAGACAAAACTAACAGACTTTGGGAGAGTAATAACTTAGTAATAACGTAGAATAACAACTCCGTTGTTTAGTTACCAGTTATATGTATAATCTTTAAAGAAAACATGTTTTATGCTTTTTATTATAGGTACGTTTTATCATCTCGACTTGTCTTGGTATTACGGATTTTGGATATATCGTAAGGTCAAAGCCTGCTATTTTTAGCATCACTCACTGGTTTTGTTAAATTAAAGTTTTATCTAATTATTACACAAGTGTTTGGAATTATAAGCCTATTTTAATGTAGTTATGTAAATTGTTTTGTCACGTTATTATAATCACGTATTTGTGATTGTGTGGTTTTATTTAAATATAACTTGCCAGGCTTCGTGTGTGATCTGGGTAGAAATGTAACATTTCACATTTCGCTAGTTATGTTAAAGTTGCATGTAGGCCTGCCTCCCCCAGGGCTAGGCCTTATTATCATCATATCAGGCTTTACAACCGCGGCCGGCTGGGGCCTTAGACTGGTCCGAGTATATTTACCGGGCACAAATCCAGGATTGAGCCCTTTTAGGTTTTTCTATCCTGTGTGTGAGTCAAATCTGATGGCAGTTAAACACGAGTCATTTGGCCTCGGGTTCTATGTAGGGTCATCATTTCGTCATCTTGCATATATTGAGGTGCAAGTTATTGTGATAAGTTAGGCATCAGAAGAAATGTCAAAAGAAATATTACAAAGTTAAGAGGGTGCATTCTGTAAATTGGCAACGTCGCATGTAAAAGTCAGGCGACTGCTAACAATGTCACTCTAATCATTGTATACAAACACAACGTTTGTATTATTTACTATTTAGTTCGGTTTATACAAATTACACTATCATTGACCCCAGTTCATTCACATGCAAACACAATCGTAATCAACTATCAACCTTGCAGCTAAGTAATAGGATGTAAATCAGATTGTAACAAAGCGGCATCTATGACAATGTGATTCAAACCACATGGTGTTACTATTTAGCCTACTTACAAATAGGTTTCCACTTGAATAACTACTAGAAAATGTCACACAAAATCACTGCACTTTTTAACACTTTCTCTCACACTCCAAATTCACACTTGTTCTTATAACACTTAAGTATATTTTTGGTTCATTGAAGTTTTAAAGTAAAATGTGATAGTAACTTTCACAGTTACGGCGACGCGTATGCGCGTGCCTCTGATCGCTGGCTGAATGCGCCCGCGCAAGCAACCGGTCGTCTTTAATATATGTCAATATACTTGGGAATACCGCTTCTTGCTAATCAATGTATATCGATCCATAACCCGCTGTAATGTTAGTAATTGTTTTCTGATTATTTTATTATTGGTGGGATAACCCCATCGGATAATATCAGTCTGTAATTTGTATCTCTGTGGGTCATAGACCCTCTTCTCGTTGTCAAATGGACATTGATCCCCTCGCTCACTGCGGTAGGTAATTTCTGACCGTTAAGTTTTGGTATCTGGCGATGGTATTCTGCACCGCAATTTATAGCAATATTTGATAATATGTCTGTTAATTCCAGTATGCAACCAATTGCGGATTTGTGGACGTTTTATGGCAAATGGTTCGCCCCACTATAACATACAGAAGAATCGTGGGTGCACCTGAAAAAAAAAACTCAGAGGAGCCCTGAGTAGAAAGAACTGGACGTTATGGGGAGAGTCTTTTGCCCAGCAGTGGGCTGATGTAGGCTAACAGTGACTGTGGGTACTGTACACCTCGGTGTTCTAGTCTAGTATTATACATATTGGTAAACACTTATAAATGGCCCAGTACTTCATCAGAATTAAAGGAGGGTGTTGGTATATTGGGCTTGTTTACTATTAGTCATTTGACTAAACTAGCAAATTGTCTAGATTTAGTGTGAAGCTATTCTGCTGGTCACAAAAATAAATTTAAATGAAGTAAAAATGTAATATTGAGTTCATGTTTTTGTTTGAGTTTCAATATTTAAGGAAGTACTAAAACATTACCAAATGGGCACTAAACATATCATAAGCGGCACTAGTCCGGTATTCTAGTGCCCCTAGTGGCATCTGGTCGTTTCGCTATAAGTCCATGTAGCTGTACCTCGTAAATTGTGACATTACTACAAATGTCCGGTTTGTGAGATGTCACTTGTCTATGACGTCCACATGGGGTGCACATTAAACGTCACATTGGTCATCAAGTTTATTCTTTAAAGTAGGTAAGCTGAACTGTGCGTGATACGATACCTTTTAAACTTGTTATCTAAAATATAAGTTACTTCTAGAAATGACATGTTTTCTTGAACGAGTTTTAAGTGTCACCTGATACTAACTATGAATTAATTCGGTAGGTATATGAAAATGTCGGTAATTAAATTATTATAGGTATCGTATGGTGATTTCTTCTCAATACATCTTGTTAATTTATTTTCCAGAGCCAAGTTTCAATGTTTCTATAAATTAACTCTGTAGGCCTTCTTAATAAATGAATTCATGGAAAAGTTGAATCTACAAAGGTCGGTCTGATGATTTCTTCTAAGAAATAGTTCTCAGTCTTTTGACATTTCCTAGTACAAGTGTTAACGATTAGTTTCTATGAATTATTTGATGCTTAGGTCCAAAGGTTGGTATACCAATAATTACATATTCGTTCTCGAAGAGACGAGTCCATTGACCTTGATTTATATGCCAGAGACAGCCTCAGCTTCCAAAGTTCAAAAATATATGTACTTACATCGCATTTATTTTAATGATATATTTAAAATATTTGTAAAAAGTTGGTTTAATAATAATATTATGGTATGTTCATCTAGCAATTTAAAAAACAACCCAAAAGCTTTGGCTATTATAATTCATTTAATGTCTAATCTTTTAGAACACTTGAGTACATTACACCAATTTTTTACCGAAAATTACGCATCATCTTTCTTTCTTTTCTCTGTTCTTTTTGAGAAACGACGTCTGTTAACTAGGACGCACGTAATGCATCTCATCATCATCATCATCATCAGCCAGCCTTTTCCCAACTATGTTAGGGTCGACTTCCAGTCTAACCGGATGCAGCTGAATACCAGTATTTTACATGGAGCGACGGCCTGTCTGACCTCCACAACCCAGTTAGTACTAAGTAATACGATACCCCTTGGTAAGACTGGCAAACGCGCGTAATGTATCTTGAAATTTAATATTGTGTGTAAATTATGTATTTAAACGCACGATGTGCATGGGTGTGTTTGTCGTATGAATGAGTAAAAAACAGTATTTTGCTAAATTGAAGTTATTATTTAGGTCAATAATATTTTAATATGGGACATTGATAACAGAGATAAAATTTATCTAATCCTCTATGTATATAAACTTCTATAGATACAGCGGATAGATAACATTGGATGTGGCGGCTACATTGCGAATAAAGGTGTCTGTAGAAACATTGAGCGCCTTATTCTTTTCAGTAGCCTAGATTATGTGAAGCAGATGCAGTTTTCATACAAGAATGAAATTTTTATGTTTTTGTTCTGTTCGTACATAATTTATTAAAGAAAAATAGGTTTTATTACGCCTTAGTCATCTTGCTAGCATGGAGTGGTTAGACATCTTACAAAGTGCCTTTATTTACAAATTAACTGCGACATACACATAAAATATTTCCAACGGGTGCAAAGTTTAAAGTATAATTTTAAGTCCGTTAGTGATTTTTTTGTAAAAACTACACTAGCAACAAGTTTTAGAGCTCGAAGTTATGCACAGTCATGGTCATGGCATGGTAGGTATGATGACGTCACCCGGAAAAAGACATCATCATCATGTTGCTGTATAACCGAACAACTGGTCTTTAATGGAATTTCGATAGAATTTTATTGTCTCATAGCATATATTCTTCTTTTTATTTTGTTTCCTGTCTAATTACGGAAGGTTGGCCATCAAAGTTGATTGATTTGAAAAAAAATTCTGCAGTTTTCTACAAATGTAATGTATGCAAAATCTACACATCAAAATGAATGAAACACCCGGAATCCACCCTGTATACTAAACAAATATTATAAATGTACGAACCTCCTTTGCAAAAATACTTTTCAGAAATCTTCAGATGTTATTAGTTTCCCGCTTTGACAGCAACACAATGGCATTGATTTCGAGAATGAAGTGGGCTCGTGGACATTGTGTCGTACAGACGTGTTCAGTTCGTTTATGGACGTCAATAATCTTAATATGTGAAATTGTGAGTGACCTAGATATATGATACTTATGTAAAAAGTGTGTGTGAGCGTGCCACGGAACATAATAATACAGGATTTGTCCCTGGCATCCGTATTCAACGGATCGTAAATATTTGTTTACTAATAGTGAAACTGTAATTTTTGCCTTGGATACAAAGATATATAGATCTAGACAAAGGTTTTGAATTGACGCTGAAATAATTAGATAACAATTAATAGTTTCATTCACTTTTTCGGTAAAGTATGTGTTCATTTTGTCACGTTAGAACGCAGAAGTAAGGACAGCATAAAAAACTACAACTTACCTGTTATATCACCTAACCTTCGCTTCGGTCAGTTCCATTCAAAGGTTATCGTTCACTTTTGGTGATAAGGCCGCGCAGTACACAAAATATATTTTGCTTTTAGTGTGCCAAGCCACCGATAGTGTTTTCTTACCTTTTCAGCAACATGCTATGCCATATCCAGTGTATGATTATTTCGTAATGTTTCGATCGCGTTACCTGTACGGTTTGCGAGCGTTCCCTTGACATATCGATCCCCGGCGATTTATTATTGATGCGATTAGCACGTGGATGTAGATTTCCCCCGCGTGGTACAAGTCGTGGATATGCCTTGTATGGTGACAGTGTCCGTAATACAAAAAAGTTCGTTGGGTCTTTTAGAAAGCTTCTTAGCTCTCGTGAGGAGAGGTTTTGACGATTTTGGCGAGTTTTTCGTGCTCTTTTTCATGAAGTAATTATGAAAGAAAATCTGTACATTTAAGGTGTTTAGTTGAGTTACTGAGTTTGTGTGTTGTCTAAAGATAGGTCAGTAGTCACAGTCTTCATGATTGTATCTCCTGCGGTTATTGTAATATGTATTTTTTGTTTCCAATTAAAAAGTTAGCCCGTATCTGGAGAATGCCTTGGAGTATTTACCACCATTGTTTATTTAATGTACTTTAACAATGTAGTTATACAGTGTGTATTTTTATCGATACCTTCACGTGGTGTTCTTCTGTCTCTAAGACTTCCTTGTAGGTATCGCTTTCTATTTTCATTTATAG
The DNA here is from genome assembly GCA_963082995.1 of Noctua comes. Lineage (NCBI taxonomy): Eukaryota > Metazoa > Arthropoda > Insecta > Lepidoptera > Noctuidae > Noctua > Noctua comes. The sequence continues at coordinate 858,722 of OY720282.1, forward strand.
TGTGAAGTGTCTGAGTTAGATAGTGACACAATATCCTCGATACGTTATCATCAGCTATCGCACAGCTGTTTAGCCTGCGAGACATTCGTGTCATTATCAATAGTGTGATTATTGATACTTTGCATCCAAAGGGCGAAGGTGTTGCCATTCAGTGAACATGAACAATTACTTTCAGTTGTTAAACGAAATATAATAGGATGAGAATGTGGACAATAATTTGAATAAAAAACAATTTTAATTAACATAGTTATTGCGAAAAAATGAGTCTTACACCTAAGTGATATTTATGATAAAGTGTATCAAAGTGCTGTGGCTATCAAACTAATGGCAAAGTCAATCAGTTGGAAGTGGTTAGTGCTGTGGTCACTGTGGGCCGCTCGGTTAGTTCGCCAGCCCACTGACACTCTCTGGCTGAGCAACGGGCCTGTGAGAGGGGCTATCTCTCCCGATGGCTTGCACAAGAGTTATAATGCCATACCTTATGCCAGCGTGCCACATCGGTTTCAGGTAAGCGCAAGTTATGTAAGACATAGACTGTGTTTACAGCAATTAATTCTTCCTTCATAATAAATGCATCAATGTATTTAATAATCGTGTAATTAAAAATAATGATGCGATAAGACATACAGTAGCTTAAGAAATTATTAGTTTCTGTAGTGGTCTATCTCTAAACACAGAGCTGCTCTAATGATTAGGGAAACGATAAATTCAAATGTTGCAAAATAATTGACTGCTAACACTTCTTCCAGGCTCCAGGTCCTGAACCAACGTGGGAGAGAACCTTCGAGGCAGTCAACGAGAACGTGAGGTGTGTCCAGAGCGTGCTGGACACCTTCATCGTTGGCAGCACTGACTGCCTCACCCTCAACGTATTCACCCCCCTGGACGCCAGCCCCGGTTCCAGGCTTCCAGTCATGTTTTACGTCCATGGAGGAGGTTTCTTCAAAGGCTCAGGAAACCCGTTCTTCTACGGTCCTAATTATTTAGTACCTAAAGGAGTCATCCTGGTCACCATAAACTATAGACTAAATATACAAGGATTCCTCTGCCTTGGCATCAAAGAAAATCCTGGTAACGCAGCCATGAAAGACCAGGTCGCCGCTCTGAGGTGGGTTCAACGGAATATAAGGGAATTTGGTGGAGATCCTGACAACGTCACGATATTTGGGGAGAGCGCTGGAGCAGCATCAATCTCCTTCCTCTGCATCTCTCCAATGTCGAAAGGGCTTTTCCACAAAGCTATCACTCAAAGTGGATCGGCGCTCGCCCCGTGGGCATATCAGTTCAAAACCGCATATTTGGCAAGTTTGTTGGCCAAGACCATGTTGTTTGAGTCGCAGGACCCACGTGAACTGTATGAGTTCTTTATGTCAAAGTCTAACGACGAACTCATACTTACCAGGGTGCCGAGAGCGGAAGGGAATACGGTCATTTCTGAAATACTATACACGCCGTGCACTGAAAAGCCTATAGAAGGCGAAGAAGCATTTTTAACAGAACCACCATACGATATTCTCACCAAAGGAGATTATAACAAAGTTCCCATGATGATAGGCACAAACAGTGAAGAAGGGTTGTTAATATTAGGTATGGATAACGAAACTATGATAAATCGGGTAAAATTTGAGAAGTCATTACCAAAAACTTTGGACATTCCAGACGAAAAAACTAAATTAGAGGTAGCTGAAGAGTTAGAAAGGTTATACATGGAAGGGAGGGGGAAGGGGGAGGGGGAGGAAATGTCTGCTGACTCACTAGTGGAAATATCAAGATGGTATGGAGAACCAAACTTAAACTTCCCTTCGTTGGCTGAGACGGAGATACGCTTAAAGACTTCGGACCAGCCTATTTACAGCTACTTGTTCCAGTATTCGGGCAGAAGGAATGTACCAAAGTTTTTCCTACCCAAAAAGTTGAAGGTGGCTTCGGGAGCTACTCATGCCGATGATGTTTTCTATGTATTCTCGCAGCCTATCATCTTTTCCAATTTTGAGAAAGAAATGATAGACAAAGTGACGACTCTGTGGACAAACTTCGCAAAATATGGGTAAGTTCTGTCCGTGGCTTAATGGCATTCACACCGCATGTATCTTTATTTTATAGAAGCGACACGAGCGTCTATATATAAAGGCGTTTATATGATGGGAAAATTGCTTATCTAAACATACTGCTTCAAACATAATCTCAATGTTTGTCGACCGTGATTCTTCATTACAATTCTAGATTTTTAATGATAGCGAAAAGAGTCTTCTTCTACTTATTAGTAAGCTCCTATGTTGTTCGAAATTCCCCTAATTGTTTAGTTATCATTATATTCTGTTTTAAAGACATCAAGTGCGTTACAACGTGCTAATGCGAAATGCTCATTCGTGTAATAGGAAGAAAAATTTCCAAAAAAAAAAAGTCTGAAAAATTAATTTACTTTCGGAAGTCGGTGACTTCGTTTGTTTCATTGACTTTTTTGCCACCGACTTTCGAAAGTAAAGTTATTTTTCACATTTATTGTGTTTTTTTTGGAAGCCGGTTTTTACCTACATAATATAAACATATAAAATTCATACACACAAACATAGACCCTTCTCTTTTTTGAAAGTTGGTTAAAAAGGCAAGGACGATATTGTGTCTGGATTGTTCGTGTTTGTTTGTATATTGTATTATTTCTTTATATTATGCATGTTATGGGGTAACTAACGATCATCATTGTTACACACATACACATGTGTTTTGATCTAACAGCGACATTGTAAGTTTATTTATCTCTTATTATTTATTCTTGTTTTTCAGAGACCCAACACCAGAAGGCTCCAACCTGCCTGTAAAGTGGCTCAGAGCAAACAGCACAACACCCTCATCCCTGGTGATTGACGAGGAGTTCCACATGGGCCCGATGTGGTACAACGACAGACTCAAGTACCTGAGAGAAGTCTACTCCAAGTTCAGAAGGAAAGGATGACGAACCAGACAAGTTTAGGTCAATTTTATATCAGTAATATTCAACGTTAAGTTTTTTTAATTGGGTTTTTTTAACAGGAAGCGTTTCTTGCCTAGTCATTTTAAAACGTTGTTATCAGATGGTTTAAAACTGGTAATGGTATATTGTATTTAAATGAGTTATTTGGTTGTGCGAATTATGGTGATTTTTATTTTTTTTATTGCGAAATCGAGGTCACAGTTGAGGTGCTTATTTTTTATGTCTGCGTGTATGATACCGACATCGACATTAGCAATATAAAAACAACATTGTCAAAATATTTGTGTACATCTGTAGACTGAATTGATATTTTTGTACATCACTGACACGACATGCAATTCGTTTGTTTCTGCATGACCCAAAGTTTGACTGGTAGAAAATGTCTATGGCATTAAGTCCGCCGCTGTACATTTGTATGATTAAAATAAATAAACATTTGTTTATTATTGTACCGGAGATTCTGATAACACATATTACAATAAAAGTTATAAAAAGCATGCTAATCTCATTACATGCATGAATTATGTAGGATCGAGATTGTATTGGTGCAGAGAAAATACAAGTAAAATAAACAATAAAATGTATACTTTAGTCATATCAGTGGAGCAATGGTGGCTTAGTGGTAACGGCCCTGACTTACGAGTTGTAGGGTTCGAACCCAGGAGGCGCATTGCTACCACTGCTGCTGCTGCAAAACGGTGAAGAAAAACATTGTTAGGAAAAACCAAAAGTTCAAAGACATGAGACCACTGCCAACCCGCACTGGGCCCGCGTGGTGGGTTACAGTCCGTTCCCTCTCATAGAGAGGGGGAATGATATACTGAACACGTGCTGATCGTTTGTCTATTTCACTTTATTGAGTAAGCATAATATAATGCTTTTCTTCTAATCTTTTAAATCGCTACAAATTCGTTCAACAGTAGTAATAACTAGACTAGTGAGAAAGCGGATCACTTGCCGCTACCACATTCAAAAATTGATTCACTGAATCTTAGCGCAATACGTTTACATTACTTCCCATCTTGTATCGTCTCTGTACTGCAAACATCAGACAATTCTACGAGTAGGTACCCACGAGGAGTGACGACACAAATAGAAGAAATGCGAGAGATGATTAGTTCAAGCCGTAGTGTTGAATTAGCTCCCCAGCAACGATCCGAACTACCGTCATTTGGCACAACTACGCGCTTTATCTATTGACCTCTGCTCGTAAACCGAAGGGACACTCGAGTGCATTCCCTAATTAGGACAGGCAGGACCTTCCGAGGGTCGGCCGACTGTAACTTTGAACATTCCCCGACCAGGAATTATTTATTTTACTGCCGGAATGAAGACTCACCGATGCGTTGAGAATTTCTTCAGCCAACGTCTTGGGCTTCCATTAATTTTGGACCACCATTAAGGGACGTCCGTTTGCATTTAAAAACCAAGTCGAATTCAACATTTTCTGCCATTTTCATTGTTCAGTAATCTGGCTCTAAAATTGAAATGGTTTGCCGATAAACTGTGTTTTAATACTCTCTTTGTTTGTGCATTAATCCCGACTGAAAGCGAATCGAGAGCTGCCTTTAAAAGCGAAACATAAAACGTGAGTTCGTAATCGGCAATCTTAAAACCATAGGTACCAACGGAAACTAAATTTCCGGTATTTGAGAAAGTAAGCCGCTTACCGTGTCGGTCTCTTATTAAAGCTCGCTTGAATGGGGCTGGGCGACCGGCGGCCGGGCGGCTGGCCGAGTGAATGAATGTTTGTGAAACTATCCGGCTTAATCTTGGACCGTTTCGCTCCCCGCGGTAAGCTGCTCTGTAAATAGGCGAAAATCGTCCCGCAGAGACATCGGCGTGTTTGCTATTGTTTGCTATTTAATGAGAAACCTTTTTAAAAAAGTTAATGGGAATTTGGTGGCTTTATGCCTGTCGTAATCTGGGATTGCCTGAGATCTGAGAGATTTCGTTCAGCGTTCAGTTCACACGCTGCCAACATTATTGAATGTTTGGGCTTTGACAACTTGAAGAGACTCCTCGTTTAGTCTTTCAAAACGTCTTGTTAAGAAAATTTGTGAAGAAAATCCGAAAACTTATTTAGCAAGTTTATGAAACATTTCTAAACTTGGTTTGCGTAAAATATTGTCGTGAAACGACCTAACTAGTTGAAGAGGTTTTCGGGATCAAAAATACTGAACTGAAAGACGTCTTAAATAAGGTGGCAAAAAATATGAAAAAAGGGGACAAATAATGTCTTTCTGGGAATTAAAATAATATTTAGACCTTTGTAACATATTAATAAATTGTCTTATGTAATATAAAACAGAATGGGGAATACCAAGTTTTATCTTGTAGATAAGTTTCATAAGCATAATGATGATGGGCAGAAAAAACCGCACATTATTTTATTTTCCGTTCCCCGAAATTCTCGTGAAAATAATGCCAAACCTACAAACGCACTGTACGGAGCCAAAAAAAAAAAACTCACTGACTCGCCGGAAAAAATGCTCTAAAATACTGCGTATCGTCGAAAATGCCGTAATCCCCACCACGGAGTACTATTTACCATAATCCTGTGTTATCGGGCGTGCGCACACGGACATATTTCCCGGCCGCCGGCAAACCGCCCATTAGTGGTCTATCGACGACCGGTGCAGTGTGTGCACGGCTTTATTTTACTCTATGACAGGTGGAAACATAGATCTATGGGTGGGAACGTTTGTACTTGAGTGCTTTATAAACTTGAATAAACTTATTGAAGATGGAGATAAAAAAGTAACAATTTGAAAGATTTTTCTTATTTATTATGTATTTAAATAAATTAAAATAGATACAGTACCTAAAGTTGCTGTGATGTTTTAATTTTGTTCAATTACATGAATATTATTATATTTTTAAGGATCCCTTTCAATGGAGTAATCAGAATACGCGATAATTATCATAAAATAATTATTAAATTATATAATCACTGAAAATCTGAACCGACCAGCTCTCGAAATTATATTTGCTGGAAATCTTTCAAATTTCAACGAAAATGCCGCATACATTCAAAAATACAACGTATTATTAACAGACCAGCAGCGCAGCGCTGCATTGACAGAAACGCAGAAAAATTAACTTCGCGATTTCCTTGACGGATGTCCCTTCATCAGTTCCATCTCCTGCCTTTTCCTTAATTTGAAGAAAACTAAACGAAAAGAGTTCTGATTCGTGAGCAACTCTTCAACTTTATTTGCTTTGTCCCCAACACACACGTTTATCGGCTATTCGTCCTCTCAGATATTTCCGGGTCGATCCGTGTGCGTTTTAAACACGATTTACTCCTTTTGCATACAATAATAAGATATCGAATTCTCAATAGAGCGTGCCTTTTGCCCGGAGGCGAGGAGCGGACAAACACGGGACAAATACGGGATAGATGCGGGACTCTATGGTACTACGTGATGACCGAGATGAAACAATGGCTCAACCGGGGTAGACCATGTATTTTGTGAGTTTTAGCTTACATGTCGATCATAGGTAGGTAGGTTGGGTTTGAAGGACGAGTTTTTGAAGTTAATACTTTCGGAAATATATTTCAATATTATTGGAATTGTTTGGACTGTCCGAGACGTACGCAATCCCAGTGTGAACATCATCAATCTTTCGTGAATTATGTAGTTAACGTGTAGTTAACTCGACAACCCTGCCGTTACCGTACATTATGAGAGCGTAATCATATTTCACTTTCATAACTCTTTCCCATCTTTTATCAACATTCGATTCAGAAATCGAGCTGACACCCCCACGGCGCACAACTCGGTACCGAAACATTAAAATCGATTTACGGACGTTTTTCCATGACACGGTGACAAACCGGCGACCTCTCCTATCCGATTCAATTCCCCACATTATCTACATAATAAATTTCACGCGAGTACGTACGTAGGTTTAAACCGAAACGTTCGCAGTTATCGTTTCGTATTCCTACCATTTATCTTGGCGTTAATTGTTGAACCCGAGATGGGACGTTAATGTGAGTACGGACTTAGCGGTAACGTTGGCCGAAATTTGCTAAAGATAAACTAAAAACGGTGGCACTGTCATACAACAATAACCTCGGCGGCCGACTACAAATCTGGTGAAATAACCGAAAGGAACCCGCGCACAAGCTACAGGCGACAGCGATTAGTTATTTAAATGTTTGCATTCCAGTAGAATGTACATTCTGATTGGAGGCAATTGGATGGATTTGCCTACGTCTACTCATATCATAAAGTCGAAAGGAGCTCAGTCTGGTCACGCCCACTCCACTGAACTGATGGTTATGAAACTTAACAGATAGTTGGCCTGTGATCTGAAGAAGGCCATAGGGAATTGAAATCATCTTCGATATTTGTCTAAAAAAATCATCATCATCATCATTTCAGCCGAAAGACGTCCACTGCTGGACATAGGCCTCCCCCAAGTGTCGCCACATTGACCGGTCCCGTGCGTCTCGCATCCAGCGGATCCCTGCAACCTTTACGTGGTTAAAAAAGTAATGGAATAAATTGTAATTCCACGCAGACGAAGTCACAGGCAACATAAAGTGATTCTATGGCTGATTCTTTAACGATTTCATCATTTGTATTTTATTTTGAATTTTAAAGTAATAAACTGTAAATTTCCCCAATATTAACCATCTCTGGGTGTCCTCTTAATTTTCATCACGTAAATCAGTTTAAAAGAAACACCGCCACTTCGTTCAGCCGAGATCCTGTCTCGGGGGACTGCTGTCCTACGCTTTTGCGACAGACTTGATCATGAAAAATATTTTAGGAATCGCCATCGACTTTTCTCTCGCACCCTATATTTACCGGCCACGTGCAAAAATGTCCCCTATTCGACCGGCATTACTCAGCCTATCTACCTGCTAATGCCCGCTATAAATATTGCATATGATAGCTACGAGTGTACCGGTCCCGGCTATGTTGCCTCCGTGCCTATCTGAGGAGCGGTGAGAGGGTCAGGTTCGTGTTAATCGTTATTGGGGCACTTGTTTATATTTTTGGGAGCAGAAAGTAAAGAGGTGTTGGAAGAACATAATGTAGATATGTTTTGATAGATTAGGCTTAGATTTTAGGTTCTCTAAATCTTTATGAGGCTGTTAAATGTGTTGTGTTTGTTAGTATTGGTCGTAGGTACTATAACGTGGCTGATTTAATGGAGTTGATTATTTGTTTGCCCCGAACCTTGACTCTTGTCGAGCTGTCGCTGACTATACTGTGGGATCACTTTTGCCTGCCTTTTCGGGAAATATTAGAGTAATGTAGGAAGAATGTTGATAGTAATCCGTATTTCATTTACTTTGCGAATGTACATTATTTATCAACTTTATATGTATAGACTTAAAATAATAATAAAAATATTTATAAGTATCAAAAGGGGAAAAGAATAACATGGTATCAAAAAATTCGACCGCATCGCCGTCGACAGGAAAAGTGCCCAGAGGGCTGGCAGCATTACGACGTAATGTTATGTTACTTTTACATTGTAAGATCTTCTTATATTATGGAATGCAAATAAAGATATGAATATAACTTTATTTGTGCTCGGTGTCGCTGCTCTGTTTTATAAATATTATGTCCATTGTAACATTGTCATAATTCCGATAACTACCGATGCATCTAATACATGTTTAACAGTAATTGTATCTTGGCTTGTATTTAGACATCGAAATTACGTCTCTGAACACGACAATCTATGTAGGCTTAAGGACATAACATGATTGCGTGATTCGATCCTGAGTATTGTAAATAGTTGTATTAGCTATTTACATAGGCAGCATGTTCCCGCGTATGTTAGGTACTACTAATACTACTAGACTGTAGTATTATGAAAAAACCGTCCCTTTGCGGAAAGCAAGCAAGTATTACAGAAATACTTTGTGGTGACATTTAATTCCTTCCTTCAATTCACCACACACAAAAGTACCAACTTACTTCTTAGAGCCATATTAGTAAGTTGGCACTTGGCATACATTGAATGAACACGTGTAAGTAAAGCGCCTCATGTATTTCTGTAGGCAATTAGTCACACGAGCGTGAGTGGCTAAACGCCTACAGCAATAAAATAGCAAGAAGTTGTACTTACGCTTGTTGTCGCCAAAATAATTATGATTTCTGTTGCTCTGTTGCCATGACATTATCGATAGACTTTAATAATACGAAATATTAAACAGGTTTGAACTGCTTGATTGGCTATTATGAACGAAATTGTATAATTAAGGGGAAATAATTTGCCGTCTGATTGGCTATGACGAGTAGAACGATCATGATTATATTTCTAATTATTTTCTATGATATAAATTTATTTAAGTTTATGTTTTCATTAGGCCTTATCTTTAGCAAATAACAATATAAAATTCAAACTTATGTATTAAATGATAAATTACATAGTATAATTTGTAGAATAATTAAAAACAACACTGTTACACGTCGATTTGATCTAGATGAGACGGTTTAGACAAAGGTAGTAATTTTAATTTCAGATAAAATAAAACATAATTATGTTAGTATCAAGTATCTAATTAGTATTTATAACAACATAATAATGATTAGTTACTCATGTATGTAATTACAGAGCGCTTCGTTACATATATGTACTTACCTACAAGTACAAGTGAGTATATAGGCTCTGTTAATTGAGAGTTGATTGATTAGTCCTAATTAGTAATTACGAGTAAGTCTAGATCAGGTGGCGAGATTAGCCAGTGCGTCTGATCTGTTATGATTTACTGATTGTGTAATGTGTTCGTTAAAGGAGATAGACGCTTTAATGATGCTGCCTGAGATTGAGTTCTGTTTGGAATATAATGTAACTTGTAGGTTTGTTTGTTTAAATTAATGTTGTGGCGTTTACTTTGGGTGCACACGATACAGACTAAATTATAGTGTTAAGATAAGAGACGGTACAATGGGTGATCTATTATAAGTGACTACAAGATGTTTGAAGGTCATAGTTACCAACACTCCAATGCATAAAAAACTTAGTCATTTTATCTTAGTCAAATTTTTATCGTTAGCAATTGTAAAATGGAAGAAGTTGACTGGTGCCATTGCTCAGGTGTGGGACAGGACAGGCTTAAATTGCATCTAATTCAGGTACTAATTTCCAACACTGTAATATTTTAGTCACTGTTTTTAGAAACAAGTGACGAATCATCACATTACCGCACAAGTGCGCCACTGACATTTATGTGCACTAGCCAAAGCACTTACACGGTCCTCGTTCAACATAATGATGATCGGAATCACTTTCAATCGTCATTTGACACATAGAGGGCATTCGATGGCTCTCCGTCAATTGTCAGTGAGCTAGTATGTGTGGTCGGTGTACGTGTGTACATGAGACAGGTACATAATGTACACAGTGAAGGTGTCAAGTTGTCATGTATGACGATACAATGACCTGTGTTCGACAGGTTTAATCGCCTTGCTTTAATTAGTAGGTGAATTAAATTGACTGGTAATTTGAACTGTGTGTCAATAATGATAACATTAATTGTACTCTGGTTTTCGAAAGGCTAAGCATGGTGGCTCGGTATCACCCGCATTTTGTGTATGTCTCTTTTGCATGGGCATTAATCTAATTCAGGGCTAGTATTGAGAAATTATATGCAAAACACCATTTACTTCTGTAATAGAGAGATAAATCACTTTTCTAATAATTAGTTAAAGATATACAAATCTGTCATAACAAAATCAATAATTTCATTTTTACAAACAGACAACAGAAAAGCTTTACATTCTGTTAAACCCATCAGCAATCACAGCATAACTCTGACGGTTTTGGTGATATATCTGCTGGAAATACATAATATTAATCCTCGTACATTAGGGCAGCCCCAATGCTAAGGTCATCGCAGTGGTTAATACGCCGTGTCGTGATTTATCGTCCCGGGTTCGACGCCGGCCGGATATGATTATTGTACGTTACAAATCATTACTGCCTACCCATTTATGTTGCGTTATGGTATGTTTGCTTTATGTATTGCGAAATATGCGCTGTATATCAATGTGGTATTTTGTGATGATTGCGGAGAAAAGAAAATGTATTGTTTATCCGAGCTTGCGTTACATTGTGGGACTAATCATTATTTGGTTTGTTATTTCGTGAAAGTGAAGATCGAGTTCTTCATTTTATTTATTTTGGTTTGTTTTAGTATACGGAAACATAAAACAACTAACAAACATCTTTGGCCACTAATTTTCACTGTAAGTTTATTTGCAGGCGCTTCAACGGGGCTATGTACTGCTATAAAACTATGACTATAATACTATCTACTTATTAACTCAAAGGTAAAAACGAAAATCACTTACAGTTTTATTTTCTTTTCAAAAAACCTTATAACCAGAGCGTGTATTTCAAACTATTCGCCTCAAAGATTCTCCCAATTAGCATTTAACAGTCGAAATTCACTCCCTAGCATTTTTGCTCTTAAAATATTAGCAGGCGTTTCGGTTCTTTAGAATTTACTTGTAAAAATGAAAGGGTTTGCGAAAGGCGTTGGGAACTTGGGATATTTCCATGTTTGTACGTGAGTGGGGGACGTGGGGGTGTGTAATGTGTAATTGAGTTAATTAGCAGGCATCATATACACGTTTAGTTAAGGCTAAATATCGTGCCTGAGGGTCGGGGCTCTCGAGTCGTGCAACTAGATACGAGGGTAAATACAGGCTGTGAGAATTCTCTGTAGGTTTATAGAAATATGCCTGATACAGTTACCCTTGTAGCATCTAACTGCTGGCTGTCGATTCATGGGGAATTATTTTCGAGATTTTGCAATGCCAAACCCCACATTGTGTGCATTCCGTTCCCGGGGTATGGTAACAAGGTTTAGAGATTTTATAGTTTTATGTTACATTCATGGAATATACATGTCTTTCTGTAATAAATAACTTTCTGGTTAGAAAAGGAATAATCCCGACATCGAGTATAGCCAAGTTTTATATCTTTGAACTTTCAGAATATCCTGAAACATCAATATTTTTACTAATAAATTCCCTTTCAAATTATTATCTCGCCTCGTTTGCACATTTAGCGGTTTTATTAATTCACTCAATATTAGTTCGGCTGAGCCGTCGATTAGCGGGTTCAGTAGTAAGTTATTTAATCAGGCCGCGGGCGGCGCCGACTCGCTACATTTGCGGAACCCTAATTAAACTTAATTACATAATAGGTTAACACGTATCACTATAAACATACATGTGTTAGGTAACTACGAGGATTCATTAGATATTGTGGTGTGATCATGTTTAAATGTTAAATAGATTATACATATTATCGAATGAATTGTCTCCATGTAAAAAATATTGTAATTCAACAAAATTAGATGCAGTCTATCCAGCATGCATGCATGCATGACGCAGCTGGAGCGACTGCCTATCTGACGTCCCGAATCAGTAACTGGGTATCACGGTAACCCCTTGTTTATCAGCCTTTCGAGCTGATGATGTGCATAATTACAAAAATAACGTATCCTGGAATCTTTTGATAAAATATTTTACGGCAGGAGAAAATCATTGAGTAAGTTATTATTATACCGTATACTAGTACTGTATCGGTGCCTATTACTTTCAAAACCTAACTTAAAGAAAACTTCCATGTAAATGTAACCAGCACAGCTGTGACTATATAAATTCCTCTACATACCGAAGCGTATCATCAATCTAACTCAAAATCTTATGCAGACTTAGTTAGGTGACAATACCTTATAACAAACAATAGTATAGCCAGACGACTTTTTGTTCCCAGGTCACAGACCCCAGGCACAGCACAGGCTTCTAAGAAATCTAGATTTATTTTAATGCCTTACCTTTTTGTGGAAAAGAAGAAGTATCCGAGGTATGCGCTGTTTAGAAAGTCCTTGATTGTTAGGATCTTAGTTGTTTTTTGTGTCACATATCGGCTTGAGATATGTGTCTGCATTTTTATGTGACTATTGTTTTTGTCATGTTATTGTCTTATATCTTCAGATAAGTCTACATTTTTGTTTTTTTTTTCTACAAGGAAACATCAAACTAAAGTGTTTGTAACACTCATGTCAGTCATCACGCACTCTGTAAGTGTATCAGTAACACTAATCAGTATTGTGAATCGTTATCATAGTAACTCATCATATTAAGAACTAGAATTATAAAACTCTAATGACAATGCTTTTCTTGTAACTAACTGAGTAGCAATATCTGCAGGCCTCCTATTATTTGATTCGTAATGGAAATCAAAACGAACTATCACCTGAAAGTTAAACGAAGCACTCTTGTATGTGCGTCGACCTAAAAAACTTCCATAAATTCACCTAAATCCTAGATATTTCGAACACGATATATCACGTAACCGTATCCTTTCCATTCATCGTATCAGCCAGATTGGAGCTGATCCTGAACCGATCCATCAAACTATGACATAACTAGGGTCTCCTCTGTAACCACATAAAGCGATAAGTTTCTCACAGATTTCAACAGAAAAAGGTCTTATGAATAGTTGGTTATGTAACTTTCAGGCCTTTTCTAGAAGAAAAAGTTTCACATAATTTAAAGTTGAGATCCTTGTGGAGTTGTGGAATTGTTCGGTTTCACCTATACCTACCTACCTACCTACTTTTTCCATTCTATTTGTGTCACTAAGGGCATTAAGTAGTTTCTCATATTTTAGAGGTGAGGGTGCCGCCTTTTCGGACAATCAAGGGAAACGAAGTCTGACTGGAAGTCTTTCCTAGTACATATTGTTTTTATGCAGGTCCTAAACAAAATGATATACTATCATCATTAATCATCATGGTGGAACAGTCCAACATGTGTGTATTGACAAGATACGAAACGCTTGGAATGCTTTTGCAACATGTCTAGATTCTATGAAAAAAATAGAATTAAAATTGCACGTTGGCCATAGCAAAAGGCTTTGAGTAGTTAGTCCGTAGACTTTGATAGGTATGCAACTGGATACAGAACCCAGGTATCAAAGCAAGTCTCTGTACAAACATTTGTATGTATTCAGACGGGCTGCGTTCTAACTGCAAAATGCGTTCGGAATTGAGTTAGCTTTTAGCTGGCTCTGTGAGCTACGGCATTGTGTGCAGCCCTTAGGCTTTGTCGCTGGAGGGCTATCGTAAAGGTATTGGCCCATTTGCTATCATTTGCTGATTGAGGAATGAATATGATTCCTTTGTCAGAGGAACACTCCTTAATTCTCCATATAGGATAAGCGGTGCTAAACTTTAGCAAATGTGATTTTGCTTTACTTAGCATCTAGACACAAATGTTGACGGTATAAGCTAGTTTAGCTAACCATTCGTAAAACTATTGACCGAAAAGTTCAAAGAAACTCTTAAGCACCTAGTGGCGAGTTCAAACCCTCCATTACGACTTTATCAACGTCATTGTGACTTATAGTGGAGGGAAACATCGCGCGGAAATCTAGAATTATTGATGGTTTGAAATCGCTAACGCAGCGGTCTGAGCATCGTTACGTGTGGTCAACCGTTGATCTCTGTTTTTATTTGGCGTTACCCGTTAAAACTAGTAGATTAACTGACTAATACTTCAGAAAACTGCATTAAAATTGTCCAACTAAAAGTTAAAAACTAAAACTTTTAGTCTCAATTCTCGAGCACGTTCTACAGAGTAGTTAAGGCCACAAGTGGCGCACTCTGCTGTCCCCATTGGTCGGTGGCTGGCGCAATTTTTCATAGAACACTACTTTGTACCTGGACAAGAACGGGTATAAATTAATTAAGAGCCAACATGGACGTCGAACTGTGTGTACCGGGAGGTAGGGAGCTGTGCGGCGTAGATGTGGCAAGGTGGGTTGTTTTTTATTTTATCAGCATGAGTAGCTTTAAGCATAATGCTTCTCCCAAGAAAAGTTAAGCATTTCAAAATTAAGTGCATCTTTAGGTGATGATGACACTTTTTTGTTAGGCTCTTGAGTGTCCCACTGCTGGGCAAAGGCCTCCCCTTTCTCCTTCCGAACCTCTTGTTCCCGAGTGATCTCTGGACATGTTTACCTCGCAAACAAGAACAGCTGATCGTCGACGAATTCCAGCAGGCGTCAGGTAAAAGTGGTGATCTTTGCCCACCTCTCTGGGTGCATTCGTGCTACGTGGCGAGCCCACTCCCACTTCAGCTTGGATGTTGTTCCTCCAACATCTGCCACTTGAGTCTTGATGACACTTTAAAACATCAGACTCTGAAGTTCTGATATTCCCTGACTCCCTGAGTAACTAGCGCGATAGATAACTTGACTAACGATAATGAGCCAGGTCAAAACATTCCTAAGTATCACAAATCTCTAAACGAACAATATAAACGTTACAGGCAAGTCTACTTGCACTAAATATGCAGAAGTTTAAAACCACCCTAACTGAAAACCCGTCAAAACTCCGCTAAAATATTTCCACTGAAACTAAAAACGAAATTTCCATAAAAAGCACCATCCATTGCTTCGGAGTCGTTGCGCGCAATCAACTAACAAAGTGAAGTAATTTGATTGGTTCGCAGTGGACGCTGCAAGAACAAGAATTTATTTATACAAATCATTGCATTTGTTTAATTTGCGCCGTGCCGTACCGCTGCCATGCCGTGCGGGGCCGTACCGCACCGGACCCGTTTGAGTTTTGTCTGGAGATGTCCGGCTTTTTTTCAAATTCAAATTCAAAATTTTTATTTCAGATCAAAAATCCATATAATGTTAGTAGCAGTATGACTTAGCATAATGTTAGTATTCAATTAAATTAATAATAATACACAACTAATGTACCATTGAACTATACGTTCAATGATGCACTAGTTTTGAGTTTTTGATCTTACGTCAGGATTTTGACAAGCACCATAATTCGTTTGGATTTTTCAATTCTTAGGAAACAAGAAAAGTGAAAAGATTATCGGAAACGGGATTAAAAAGTAAAATGTCCGAACTTTTTGTAAATGTCTGACTTTTGTCAGGACTTTTCAAAATGGTAACCCTACCCAAGTCTCACACAATCGCATTACTAATTAGCTTGTATGTGCACTTGTGACACTTTCCGTTTGCGAGATGGTTCTTGCGGGATCGGCAAGTGCAGGAAATTGGTAAATCCGTTGGTTTTAAAAATCATGTGTTGCTTTTATTTAGTAGTGTGTTGCAGTTCTAGCTGCTGTGTGTGTTGATTTTGTGGTTAACTTATTGAAACTGTGTGCTAAAACTCACAGTTAAATCCACTTATTCTCTTGGGTTGGTTTATCATGTTGTGGTCTCCTAGCATCGTCTTCTATCAGAAGGTAGTAGTATGTTTTCGTAGCAGATAGTTTATAAAGAGTAGATCAACAATGGATTAATAAATACAGTTTTTTTAAAACCTAAAACTGGAAAATTAACTTATCGTTTCTTTTCGAAACCTATTACTCAAGACCTGTTATATATTCTCCAATATTCAATAAGCAATTGCCACAAAAACAGAATTGCCCTTTCTACAACAGTAGTTCAAACTTACATCCAAATAAAAACTCATACAATTTCAACCCCACATTCCCTTTCAGAGGCAACATGTAAAGAGATAAAAAGCTTCATAAATAGCCGCTTGTCCGTGATCAATATATCAAAGGAAAGGTTATCGGACGTCGTCGGTAAATCATGCCGTGCATCAATACTCGGGGTAGGCAGGGTACACGCTAGAGCCGCCATGCTGGCTAATTCTACGTCACATCCCTCGCCCGGGGAGCGGGGGGTGAGGCACAATCAAATTGTGTGAATAGTATTTTATTGTGGTGGTGAGAATTTTTAATGTGTATGAGTGTGTGGTTTTGGTTTTTAGTAAGGCTTGAATACGTGTTGGCATAGGAAGTGTGACCTACACTGTGGATGTGTGATGTGTGTGTGATGTGATGTGTGTGTGTGTGTGTGTGTGTGTCTCCATCTAAGATTTAACTTATTCCAAGTAGTTTCGTTTGGTACCCTATGCTTACTATTGATATAATTCGTTCGTTGCCGGGCCCATACACGTTTTTTTGTCTCATTCCATTGAATATACTGCCAGTAAATAAGGGGTCACAAACTGCAGCACCAAGACATTCGGCTAACTTACATGAAACCCAACAGCCGTAGCATTATGTGTATTTCAACTGCCTATCACCATATCCGTATGTTTATCACAAACATAACAGAACTGTAATTCCCCCAAAACCGACATGAACTACCTCGATTACGCACAGTTCAAATACTTTTACTATTTGTGCGAGGGTGCGCTCGCGCGGCACTAATCTTCGGCAATGTTCGGCAATATTCGGTAGTGTCCGTGTAAAAAATGTTCGTTCTTTATGAGGGCGGTGGCTCGCGGTCGAGTGCGATAGTTCGCAACTACTGCCCCAGCTGGACATAGATTAGGGGAGAAATTGTGCAGAAGCGGCGGATTAGTGCAGGGGGGGGGGAGTGCACTGGGGACCGAATATCGAACTATTTGAAGAACATACTCCTTAATTGGAAACATGACTTCTTTCATCCATGACATGTATAATATGAGGATACGCCAGATGTCATTTTACCGTATTGCAAAGGTACTCTAAATGAAAACCAAACTGTCGTTTTGCATCACATTGTTACCAAATTGCATTGTGTGTTTAGTGTTGCATACGGCACTCAAGCATCATTCAGTACTCCCGCTTATAATCTATCCCTGGGTTGGGCCAGAACCGTCAGCACACCAGCTGTTTCCTGCTATCGAACTTTTGCATATATTGGGGGTGCGCTTGATTCAAAAACTCCCTTAATATGTTGACAAGTGAGCTTGATACTTACTCCACTTAGCAAACAAACTTTTCCACCACAATTTGAAGGATTTTAGGGAAAACAAAAATAAATGTTGAATTGTTAAAATGAATAGCGTTCGGATTGTGTGTTACGGCATTACCCCGCCGAAGTCCACCTATTCTGTCCAGGTTAGGCACAATACACCGTCGCCACAACCCGTCACCTCTGCCTTATTTAGCATCCTTAGCATATGGCCGTCCAAAACAAGCCGGGAGTAAATGAGCCGCGGCCCATTAGCTTCAAATTGTCCGTGGCAGACAACTGCCCGTCTATTTATGTAGCTGACCTCTCTGCTTACCCTGCTATTGGCCTTTACTTATGATGTACTGGACTGACTTGTGTTTACGCAGGAGGTTGTTTTTCCGGTAAAAAAGTTAGGAAGAAACTTCCTTGTACTAAGGAAGGAGTTTCCTTTGATGATTCGGTTAGGCTAACAGCCAAGGAACTTGGTTATGTCTCATACAATAAAGTAACTTCATATTGAAAAACTACATTTGATCAGCATCCAATGTTTTGTGATATTTTGTGTGTATTTTTTTATAAATTAAAACGTCTTATGTGTCTGTATTTTCTGCACTGGGAAACTCACTCAACGCACACATACGGCACATATAAGTGTGGTGGTCAGTGGTGGTGGTACAGTCAGTGCCCTGCATTGTTTTACTAATCTTAATAAGGTGGGTTAGAAAGTCCAAGGAACTGACTGTACTTTCTCAAGCCCATTCTAGTAAAACTACTGAGGACGACTCATTCATAACTTCATAACTAAAGATCTGACTACAAAAGGCCTTCAAATAAATCAACACGATATACTGTCGGCAACATTTTAATAAGTTCTTGGAGTAATGGCGTACTGACATTATTGCTGCATGGTTATTCATCAACTAGAAAGAAAGACATGATAACAAATATCTTAACATCGACTGTTACAAATACATTCGAAGCAGCTGAAATTCTTTATGATTATGTCTGTCTCATTAATATAATAGTGAAATTAATGCTAGCCTTAGTCCAGTTACACTCATTTCTCAATAATGACTTTTATATTGTATGCGGGGTGAAAAGCAGCTGGAATCCCTTTTTAGTTTCACACTGTTAAACCTCCGCTGCATGTAGTATCGGTGGCTAATGTGATAAATAAATTAAGTCCTTATATCGAGGTGGCAAAGGTTTAAGAGCTCACTTCTTGAGCAAGGGGTTATGGGTTGGAAACCAAGCATGTTAATGCGTATTTTAATAATAATAACTCTCTTTACAGATCGTAGGACATCGCTGGTTAGCCATGAAGGAAAACAATTACCAGTTTGAAATCGCCATAATACAAGCCTGGTGATCACGCTCAGTGCTTTTGTTTTTCCCTGATGAGTAGTTGACCCAGACTTAGGCTGCGTTTCCTTATAATATCGCTTCTTTTCTTCACAGCCTCAGGTATTCTAGCTTTGTGATTGGTTGGTTCCACACACATCCCTCGCTACGCATCCTCGTTCATCTGGGGTGGGAACGCAGCCCTAGGCCTTTCAGCTGCACCAAAACTTTTGCACAGCCTCCTATGTTGTATTTCTTACATCAGGGCAAAGGCATTATTAATCAATTTCGAAATCGTATCCAATGATTAGCGATATCTTTCAGTAGGAACACTACCAACTTGCTTAGCAGCCGTCATCATAACTAATTATGAAATATAATTAACACAGACTCTTAATAAGCTGTTTATTAGTGCGTTAATCAGTTACATGAGCTACTTATTACCCGGACAAGCTACTTGTAGCTCATTCAAGTCATAAAGCTCACTGGAACATCTAACAGTAACTGTTGTAGTAGTAAACAACATACTAGTAACCTGTCCAACGTTCGTTATACCGCGAGGCTTGGTTTGCCGTTTTAACTGCCCTCCAAGCAAAATAAACGATGAGAGTGGAAAAATAATGTGGATAAGAATTAATATTTACGGTTTCTTTCACTACTACTTGCAAGTTTGCAACATAATCAACTAAAAGGGTGGGTGACATTTGAAAATATGCAAAATAAAGTACGTAGAGATGTACTAATAAACATAGCGTGACCTCAAGGTTCCGTGTCGACTAGTCCTCACAAATCGCGGGCAGCGAGTAAAAAGTAATTCATGTACTTACTGATAATTTGGTATTTTTATTCTGAACCCTTACTAGTGTTTCTAGGGAACACAATTATTGCTTACGTACGTTAAATATTCCCCAAAACTGTCCCTCAGCGATTCAATTGCATTTTTTGTTACTTACGCCCCGATCGCACCACAAATCAAGAAATGCTAAACACATTTCTTGATTTAAACGTTCATGCCTCATAATTTCAATAAGTTTAACACAAAATGGATTGAGGAATTTATGGGGCAAGTGGACCTTCATCATCATCTTCCTGCCCTTGTCCCATGTTACTTGGGGTCGGCGCAACACGTTTTTTCTTCCAATCTCCTCTGTCTGTCCAAGTGGACCTTACAGTAACAAAAGACTCATGACAAATTTATCAAATCTTCTATCCTAAAAATCACACGGTCAAAATTATTTTGTATAGGTACAGTTAAATGTTAATTATGTAACCTTTCCTAAACCGTCACAACTCACATTCTAATGTCGTATAAAATATGAGCCACTAGCAGTTCATTGAGCAGCGACTACCGGCGCACGAGTTGCGACCAGAGCGCAGCGCATGAATTAATAACCACTGCAATTAATATAACAACGCTCGATGGCCGCACTCCACGTATTTATTAAGAAACCTATAAATCATTACAGTGCATAGGGCTGGGAGACACTTTTGAGGTGGTATTAATAATTATATGGACGAAAAGTAACTAAAGTAATTCTTGTGGATACAAATCAGCATTTTCCAAATACAACAGTCCTCTTTCCAATCCCAGAATTAATAATATGCATATTTGAGGCCTAAACATTCAATCGCTAGACCTTTCAACAGTTATTTACGTTAGTTGTAGGTAAACATGTTTCCATATCTTGTCGGATTTGTGAATGTCATAAAAAAATATGTATGTACGGCATTACCATGTTTTTATCTTGTGGAGTCCGCAGGCTAAGGATAACCTTTTGATCAGGGACTCGATCGGAACGGAGAACTAAGGGATCATTATTACGACGATAGGCAGTAGAATTAACCCTAACAGAGATAAATAACATGAGTCTGAAAAAATGGTCCTCAAGAAGGTTGTGGTGAAAAGTATTTATTTATTTATTTAACACTTCAAGCACAACAGTACAGAGATGCCATTAGCATAGGCATAGGCATTGGTATTCAATCAGCAAGACGGTAGAAAATATAATTTCACAAGTTTTCTCTGTAATTATCCCCAAACAGGTAAGTTTGCCGCGAAATATTTTTAAAAAGCTTAGTTTGGTCTACTTATTACTAAAATAGTATTTTCCGAGGACATTCGTTACGAATACTATGTTCACCGCACTCGCTGGACTTTTATTTTACCATTCCCAATTTCAATAATATAAAATAACTTTTGCAAATAAACACTGTACCATTTTTCCTCTGTTACCAGTACCACATTCGGCAGCCCTACCCCCGCCAGGGCCGGCGGGACGCACCCCCATTAAGGGGGTATTCCGCAGAAATTACTGGCAATACATCATCGAGATGTTTTTAATAAGCGCCAGTGTTGCCAGCCTCTTGACAGACTACCTTGTTCAATGGATTGTTTTCAGTCTTCTGTATGAAGTATTGGTGTAATGTATCGTCTGTCTGTTTTGTTGCTGCTAACAATGTGTGGATTTTTTATTGGTATATTTTATGTTGAATGGAGGAGGCTGTTAAGTTCGGGGCCAAAATACGGTAGCTACTTTACCCAGCGTTCTTTTAGTTCCAGAAAGGCTTAGATATAATTATATTAATTCAAGGAAATGCAAACTTTCCTCTTTATTTATTAAAATCTACATTAAGTGCTCTTAACTGCAACGAATTGAAATTGAAAAGAAGTAGTTTTTCTTGGAAACGATTATTTTTTATCGAAAATGCTGCAGAGACGAGTCAAACACTCCACTATTATCATTTCCGTGGAGAAACAATCGTCCATCTATCTGTAGCGCATCAATACACGCGATCAATGCGACGTCACATAAAGGCCTTCGTCCACCATCGTCCACCGCCCATCGTTGTTCAAAACGACCAGCATTCGCAAAAAGCGCCGATTTAATTGCGGACGCTTCTTTGTCCCATTGTACTCCGTTCTCACTTAAATATACCAGCACAACCTTGTTTTTGCGCCCCATTAACTGATCTTCAACTTTATTTTGTAAGCAATAAAGTTGGGGATTCGGAAGTTTGGCTGGGAGTCTAGGGTTGTCGCGCATTAAAATTACAATGAAACATGGTTGGACGAACCGATAGTCGCCGGCAGCGAAGTGGTCGATTATGTAAATGTAGTGAATTCGTAACGCATCGCCCCTGATTTATATCGAACGATTCCTTTTCTAAAAAGCTTCGTATAATTTTAATTGACCGTTATTGGTTTCTTCCGTTATTTGGGAATCAATTGAGACATTATAAGAATGTTCGATAAGATATTCTCGAGTGATTTAAATGTGGCTTCAATTGGAATTTGAAAATACGGTCTTTGATTTCAGTAGTGAGGTGATTTGTAGTGTTTTTAAAGTAATTTGGTAAGATTTATGTGAGTGCAAGCAAGTGTTATAAATTGCTTACTTCCTTTACTTTGTATGGTATGCTGTTATTAATGGTAACTACTAGTTTCATAGCTATAATGGTCATCTATTAATTGATACATCGGTCATTGAGCCACCGAATTATCTGGAAACTATAAATCGTAATCGAATTAAATTGATCGCATCAACTTTGAAATCTTTTATTTCGTGTGATAAACGATAGTTTACTGACGGTAAGTACTACCCAGAGAGTGGAATTTTATTTTATGTGAACAAAAACAATGTAGAACTATAATTAAATTCCCTTGTAATAATATCAGATTTATTTATCTCTAAGACCTCGTCTACATTAATTTAATGACTACATTCCTGAAAGTATTTACCACAGATTCAAATACCCCATTAATCATTGTTGGACACAAAATTGTCATCATCATTCCACTTCAAGAGCTAAGGAGACAGAATTACGTTGATCCGATGATTATCTACAAAAGGACCAAGATTGTCCGAAGCTATAGTTTCTGCGAACTCATTGATAAGTGATGAATGTGCCCGGTGCACGGTGCGCTCGCGCTTCTTTTTTGATGAGCGCTTTGAACTTTATAGTCGGGGAGCCAGTATACTAAGGATAGTCAGGAAACTAAGGTAGAACTCGAGAGAAATAACGTACCTATTCAAAATCATAAGCAAAAACGAGCTGCACTGCACACGGGGCACAAGTGGAAAATTACAGCCAGCTTCTCTGCCAGAAATGAGGTGACAGTTTTGGCACAGGGAACTTTGTAGACTGCTTATGGCGATGATTGTTGAAACCATTGCAGTATCAGTGATTAGGCGCGGTGAAATAATTTAGGGAGGCTGAAATAGTCAGAAAGCGGCCGGGAAACGTTGAGAGTAGTTATTCCCACGATCCCATGTTCCCTTTATGTTTTTTCACTCAATGCCTATTAGGTTTTCTGGGAAACATCAATACAAGAAAATTATAATTATTGTCATTCAAAAATTATTGAATTCTTGTAAAAAATAGAACTGGAAAGTTGACTAAATATATCGTCATTCACACACTAGCTCCTCTTCAACAACAAAATTCGCGAGCATTGCATGCACATCCGTCGATTAGCTAGCAGTAATTATAACAACGATTACCATTGCTCAACATCCATGCACTTCCACACGTCCACAGACACACACGGCTACATCCAGGTGTCCTGTAATTGCTCTTTAAGGCGCTCGGCGTCCACAAAGCAAACTTTGTAATTAGCGCCAAATTTATTGTTTCCTGCGACACTGAAATCTACCTTTCTTATACAATTTGGTTTTTAAATGTTACTTTTTAGGGTTCTGATGAACTAGAAGCTTTTGGTTTGGTTTGGTTGCATGTGGTATCAAGCTCTGCAAGTTGGATGTGTAGTAAAGTGCACGAGTTGAGTAGATTTAAGTTTAAGAGGGATCAGCAATTGTAAAGGTTTAGTACATGCAGTAGATTAACAGTTTAGTAATACCTTTGTATTGTAGTAGCATGCAAGAGCATAGTAAACGAGACATTTAAGTAGATCGTCATAGAACGAGGATAATTGCATGAGTTATTTATTTTAAAGTGAAAACAAGGTCGATATGGACATCTAAATCAAATGCTGGTCGATTACAGTGCACTAGAAAATATACCGAGAGGTATTTATTTTTTCTACACAGTCGGAACGAAACTACCATGTTTCAGTATTACCAAATAATCCCTATAATTATGTTATTAATAACGTGACAAAGTTTCTTAAGACGATATATTCTTTTGTTTTGGGAATTTAGAGGGTCGTTCGAAAGTTGGTGTGTTCGTCAAACATTAATTAGTATCGGAATGTCGGACAGTTTCACTTCGGACTGTTCATTCGGCAGATGTTTTGGATTTCATGTTTAATTGGCTTTTAGTAGTGTTATAAGAATGTGGAGTGTTGCAATTAGTAGAAAGAATGATAATGATTAAAATGATATTTCATAATTGACCCTTTTTTCAGCCACCACCTTATTTTTATGGCCAAACATTGTTGAAATTGTAGAACTTGTCCAAACAACTCCTTAACAAAAATGAATATAGACTTCTTGCCCGCAAGATATTGCTTGTACATACTTCGATCTATAGCGATCTTCGTCGGATATTGGTGCAACCAATTCTCTACTGCTATCGGATACAGGATCGAAAGGCAATGTGCTGTAAGTTATTACAAAGTTAGATTTCGCATCCAATTGCAAATAAATTGACTTTGACAGTCAACTCTCAAAGTTAAAGACAAATTTTCTTGATATTGTTTGTGTTCACAGTGTTTATGGCATTGCATTGAATCAATTATTTTCCATGCTTAAATTAATTATTGAAGAACAAAAGGGTCTCTCGTCCCGTCCCACCAGCCTAGCCTCTTCCCAACTGTATGAGGTCGGTCTCCAGTTGAGACTGCAACAGATGCAGCTCAATACCAGTATTTGCATGGAGCAACTGCTTATGTAACCGCCACAGACAAGAGAGAGCCGAGAGCTGATCATCATGATGACGAGGGTGGACGACGGGCCTCTCGTAACTTGCGACGTTATAAACCCGTTAATCATAATAAAAAAAGCTTGCAAGTGAACTTTGAAGTCCCTGGCTATCAAAACTGCCTGATAAAACACTTGCTACTAATAAACCGATAGAATGTTGGCTTCGAAGTTAATCCCGATGATATCCTAAACAAATATGTCAACTGCAACAGAACGCTTCAACAATAATCTGCGGAGAGTCCGATAATCAATCAGGGATGGCTAAGACAGCGGGCTATCGGTTCGCCATTAGGTGCTAGCCCCGGGCGCCTCGGTTGCCCCGGGCAAGCCTTGGGGAGTACCGGGCAAGGACGGGGAGATTCGGGCAATGTTGGGGAAGATGAGAGCTATATTGTACCGAAGTGTGAGATACTGGTTTGTTATGCGTTTGCTAAGGAGTAGAAATATAAACATAACAACATAACATCACGCCTGATTTTCCCTAACGACTAGGCAGGTGTAATCTAAATATAGTATCTACACCCACATTGCGCCAGTTATGTTTAATCTCGGGTAATAGGGTGAGTCTTTTTCCATCAACCGGGCACAAAACCAGATCCTGGGTTGCTACAGGGTTATTCCTGATGGAAAACACAATAACACTTTACCTTATCTGGGAATCGAACCCAGGGCCTTATGTTCAGCAGTAGCGCTTGACTCCATTAGATCAGCGAGGCAGAAACAGAAAATATTGTATTATCTGGGTAATACAGTAAGTAGGACAGACATACGATAAACCAACATGATATAACATAATTAACTTAATATAAAACCTAGGTAGACAGCTAATTAGTGTTGTTTATTTTTTATTATAAAACAATATGGATGCTTTGATTGGGTTATGCAAACTCAAACAAGATAGAGTTTATCACATGATGTTTGTTTTTTAGGCACATAAAACGTGTTTCTAGTATACAACAAAATGCCTGTATAAAAACCTGATAGTCTCTGGTTTCGTCCGTGGTTTAAACCAACCCGATCCTTCCCACAGTTATTTTATTTTGAAATCAACGAATTTAGTAAATTGCGGTTGATAACCAATTGCATGATTTGGAATTCGTGTTCCATTTTACCCAATTAATTGCCTACTGTTTTATTTTCACAATATTTTGATTTACACGCGTTCTGTGTTGATCGATCTTGACGAATGTTTGCTAATCACTGCTGCTTGTATTGGCCCTTATCAGCAACACTCGCTTCGTGCAATACTAGTAGTAGACCGCAGTCAGCAACGCGGTCTGCTAATCTTACGTCCTCGATATTAGAGGTCCTGCACATCGTCATCATCATTTGACTTCTTTTTCTTTTTGTAACAGTCATCGTATCTAGCTTTCAAGCCATTTTATAATTCACACAATCCATTGTTTCTTTCGTCTTCCTGTTATAATAATACTGATTTATAGAGATATCAAAGCAAATATATCCGCTTGCTTGTTTCTTTTGTTTTGTCCACCACAGAACATACTACCGAACCTATAACCACTCGGAGGGTTCAGTCAACCGCACATAGTTGTAACAATTAGCCATTTACAGCGGCTTTATATGGTAGCAGTAAGGGTGATTTTCGTACTTCAAGTGTTACCATCGATGTTAATTCTACCAGCGAACTGTCTCTTGCGCCAATTCCCACGTTAACATTACTACCAGTCACATAACTCACCATGAAATTGGTATATCGTACTTTTTGATACCGATACCGGTACCGGTACCGCACTGCCTGAAGGGCTTGTGAATAATAATTTGGAAGAAAATTGAGAACAATAACAGCTGTCTGCTTGTCCCCTAAAGGCATTAAAAGTCTAAATATTATAGTACTTTAGCCTGTATTAATAAATTGTCTACACTAATTTGATTGCCGTTAAGTGTCCATTTGCTGTCTCTTGAGATGGTTATAGAAAATCGAGCATAGAAAATTGAGCTCCAAAAACAATGTACTCTATTTTGAGCATTGTACACAGATGGTGATACCCTCTTATTACCGTCTTGTGCACTAACCACACGATAAAGAAAGACCGTCTTGAGACGTTTAACAAGGCTTTTTAAAGTTATTATAAAAGCTGGATGATTTTTCCTTACATTTCTAATCGCGCTTTTCACCTGAAAAGTTAGCCTTGCCTGCGTTCATGAATAATGCAATAACTGGCAACCCTGGAGTTATCAATGACGTTCTTGTATAAAAACACCAGACTCAAACATTTTGTACTCTGCTGGCCTCATAGTAATTGATTAAAGCGTGATATTCTATTTATTTTGGTGACGTCATAAATATGACGTAATATACGTACACAGGGTCTGTGGAATCTCACGACCTATTTCGCACAGTTACGTACCGACCGTGTGGCCTAATGGACAAGGCGTCGGACTTCGGATCCGAAGATTGCAGGTTCGAGTCCTGTCACGGTCGCAAATATCTATTTTTGTTTCTAACGTTTTTTTCCCTAATATTTTAGCCATTTTATTGTACGCTATAAATTACTCAACGATGTTAGTAGTTTGATTTAGTATTCACCTTGTATTTTTTTTTTAACTGTGATTTTGAAGTAAACAACTTACAGTATCAAAAGTAGGTCAGCAGTCACGTATCCGAACGGGGTGGGCAGTAATATACATACTATGAATATTATTTTTTTTGAATAGGGATGGTGGTGTTTCCATGAATTTGGTAATGAGTAAAACCCGCAATCGGGCAGGATTATTAGATTTTCTTCATTTCTAGTTTTGGAAATCAGAGTATCTACTGTAAATTATCATACGACAGCCCGAAAAAACGCGAAACGCTATAAATAACGCGATCAAAGAAATCTGTCATACTTACCACACTTAGATTGTATTGATTTGTTACTTCATATGCAGCATTCGAAAGCAATTGGATAGTTTCAAAAATTCGGTCAAAGCATCACCTAATTCCCTAGCAGGAGTTAGCAACATTTTCGGATGGAAATCTATTGTTTCGCAGAATACCACTCGACAATTCATTACTATGGCTCAAAGATTTAACTCGACCTCAAAACCACTGAATTGTTTCCTAGATTAGTATCTATTGCTATTCTCAGAATCTCTACTCGGAACAGTGGCGACCTGGCGATGTAGCTTTCATTGTAGGCATCCGAGAGATATTGCCAGCATCCCAGGGATTTCTAAATTAGTCCTTTTGTCTACCTCCAGCGACCGACCAGTTTTTATGCAAATTCCCCGCACTGAGTTCATTTAACGTCTGCGGTTAAAGCCTGAAAAATAACCGCTAATTTTGCATAAAAATTAAAAAGGGAATATCCTGTTTTGGTTTAATTATTTTTGAGGAAAATTAAAAGTGATGGTTATGGATTAGTTTGCGGTGTTGTGGTTTATGTTTTAATTATATTTCACTGTTCTTTATGCCCTTGCACGTGGTGAGGTGATTATATTTCCGTTGATAAGGACAAAGTAGATAACGCCATGTGGTAATTTGTATAGTTTAAATTAAAAATGCTTATGCATTATACTATTTATTCATTTTTGTGTTTTTGATAGTAGTAGTAGTAGGTAGTATTTTTGATTGCATTGTAGTTTAATATGTGCGTTAAAATAATCTAGTGCGTTAATCCAGACGCTAGGGTCTTCGATACAGCTAGGGTTACCAGACCCAAATAAAAAAGTCTAAACTTCGATCTTAATTTAGTCGGCCATTGGCCTAAAAGTTGGGCTGCCCACAAAACACACACACGAGTAGACACTATTGTTTGTCTGCATGAATATTTAGCTTGACTTCGGTATATCGGAGGTAATGCATTAATCATAGAGTAAAAAAAGAAACAAATGAAATAGTCATTCTTCACAAGTAATGACCGTGGTTTGTCAATATTCGCTCGCTCACAGTTGTTGGTTTTTTTGTAGTCTTTACATAAGAATGTGCATTTAGAACCAGAGCTCATTTTGGTTTGAGAAAGGGCTTGTTGACTCTACGTAAGATACCTATGTACCAGTACGTTAGGGAACGAAGAAGGGAACCTTCTACAAGTGATCTAGATGATGGAAATGAATTGGATCTTTATAAGGTACCGATAGGCTTGTGTCCATGTTGGAAGTCGATATAGAAATACGAAACGCTGCGCTGATCCTACTATCCTCTAGAATCTTGTCGTCCCATGTTTCTATAAGTTATGATGATGTAATAAATTTGGTAAAGCGAGTTACTGGATATACCTTTACTATTTAGCTGCGACAGTGATGATAACATCAAATAACTTCACGACTTCACGCCGTACCGACTAAACCAACATTTTATCAGTTATATTTTGGTCCGATGTTATGCGAGCCTATTGCCACCGACTGGGGACAAAACCGTCAGGTATCCCTTCCGCGACAGTGATTTCACAAGTTTTCTGTACCAACATTATTACTTACATGTTTTGCAAGCTAAATGTGTGCAAAGATCTGTCGACCCTAGCCGTACACAACTACACAGTGGCACTCGATAGGCATCCCTGGATAGCGTTAATTGATCGTCCACAGCAGCGCAGTGGTTCCGGGAGCAGCCCAAGGTAACGGCGCACCAGGGTCACTTGAGGGGTCACTGACATTCAACTTGAGAACTCTTTGGTCCTTTTTGGGACATTGTTTAGTCTAGACGGTTTGGACCACTTTTTAGACCCTCTCGCTGCGGGTTTAGTTTGTATGATCTTACTTTTATTGGGTTTGCAGTAAGGTTTGTCGCATACCACAGCCATTTTTTTTTTTTTTTTTTCGGATGGGAAATCATCAAATGACTAGGGAAATCATCAGACTTGTACTGACTAAAACCCATCCATGTTCCTTCTTTGCCCTTTGTGTTAAGGGCTTAATATTAAACTGGGAAGTAAAAAGTCGCAAGTTCGGTTCCGGCTGTTGCACTGTTGACTTGTAGCCTCTCATGTCGTTTGCAACTTTGCATATTTCACTACACTTGCATTGTAACAGGGTTATCAGTTTGAAATTATGAATTTCATATCTCCAACAAAATGTATGTTTTAAGATAGTGAACCAGTTTGGCTAAACTGGAACTCAATTTTGTTATAAATATTGTGTAGGTTCATCTCTCAGCTCATTTCAATGTGCCAATACATATACTCAATATTTATAATACTCGTTTGGTCAAATCGAGTTTGAACCCAGAAAATGACCACAAAAGTAACCCAAAGATTACTGATTCGTACCAATCTGTTTCGTCTTCATCAACCTAGAGCCTTATTACATTGCTTCCAACCGTACCATCTGCTTCAAAACCCCACAATTTCCCTTCTATTACAAAACTAAGCACACACTCAGTAAGCAAAACATCTGGTCACCCTATGAGGGTGTCCCAACTTGTCCTGAGGTGGAATAAAACAGCGTAAGTGGCCGGAAGTAATCCGCGGAGTCGCGCTGACCCGCCGATAAATTAGCATGCATAATGTATGCGCAAGACCTTACCAGCCCTTAGGATTATACCGATGTAAGGAGGGAAGTGGATGAGGTAATTATTTCGTATTTGCTTCAACTCGTGCATAGTTTCTTCATCAGGTCTTCTTCTTCGTCGTGTCGATGAATCCCTTTATTAGTTTCGACCAGAACTCTGCCACCTCGACGGCGTTGGTGGTGGCTTCGGGCAGGTCCCTCAAATTGCAGGTGGAATTACACATAGAGCAGGAGAGGAGGTGAGCCATAGTTTGTGTTGAGGTACCGCAGTTGTACCTTGCTTATTCGGAATGCCCCCACCGGACCAAGTTGTATCTGGCCTTCATCGGGTAACACATTTCCTTGATCGAAATCAGGTTGGTATAGCTACTTTAAAGAACTCAGCCCATCGCTGTTTACTGTTGGACATAGTTCTCTTCCTAGCTGAGCCACAACACCTTGTCCTTCTCTGTTCTCGTCTTTTTAAGTCATCGATCCATTAGAGGTCCTTTTACCGATAGGCAACCTCCACTCCAGGATTCCCTTGCTCCATCGACTATAAGTTCTATCGACAGCCCATTCTTTGAAAACCCGTGGTGTGCGTAGTCTAGACTATAATAAACAATATTTATTTGTTCAAGACTTAAACCTATTTACAATGTTATTGTACCTTAAATTAGACTAAGATACAAGACAACTGCAACTGGCAACTACTGCATGAATGTGTCGCAAAACAGTGTTGACACAGCAGAAGTCGGGATAGTAACTGCCGGCAGAAGTACTGACACGCAACGGGTTCTTGAGATCTTTTGAAGTTCTATTTGTCAGGCTTATAGTCGCTGATCTTATTCTCCAATGTCAAGTTTATGCGGTAAATATGTACGATCCACTTGAAAAAGAATAAGGAACTAATAAAATACCTTCTCCACTCGCTCATCATGCATGGCGACCGTCATAAAATATTCGTGTTCCGTGTGTCCAGGAACGCGGAGCAAACACTTGACGGTTTTTACAAAAAGGCGGCGACAGTAGACCCACTCTATAATGAGTGCAGACTGTATAGTTGTATACATTCTTTTATTTTGTATGTAGTGTGTCTGAGTTGTGCACATAAGTAGAACATAACGAAGCTATGGTCTCGTTTTTAACTGACGAGGATAAAGAGGGGGTTTTCAAGTCAACGTGAATATTCTTTGGTAGGTTGAAGATACAGTAGTTTGGCTTTAGTTCCTTCTGCGCATGCGGCTTCCCTGGTAGCTCATAAACGGCACAAATATGTGGATTTCCCTAACTATTCTCAG
The DNA here is from genome assembly GCA_963082995.1 of Noctua comes. Lineage (NCBI taxonomy): Eukaryota > Metazoa > Arthropoda > Insecta > Lepidoptera > Noctuidae > Noctua > Noctua comes. The sequence continues at coordinate 890,401 of OY720282.1, forward strand.
TCTCATTTTTTATTTTCTTCCTAATCATATTTTTTAAATCATTTATTCATCTTTTTTTTTCAGAATAGTTACAGCAGTGATGACAATATTTGTGTCACATGTTTAATTAAGTATTTTCGTACCGCTGTATAGATTCTTTTTTACCGATTGTTTTTGAATATGAAAACATTGTAGGCTTTTTAGATTCCCAGATGCTTGTTAACTTTTTATTTTACGTTTTTTGTGTAGTAAGCAACGACTTACTGTCGGGCCTACGCTGTCCCCCTATACTTAAGTACAAATGCTGTATCCATGATAATATTGTAATACCAAATGATTTGAAAAGAGTAACCATGGAGTTTCCTGCCGGTTCTTCTCCATAGGAAACGACCAACCCGAACTGTGCACCTTTTTTCGACGTTTTATAAGTATCAATGTAGGCCTATGTGAAATAAAATATTTTGATTTTGAATTCCTTCGAATAGTACAGGGTGGTAGGGACACCGACACACAAACGGTGACCACGTATGCAGTACATCATTCTGAATCTCCCTACATAGAAATCTTTCATTGTCATTTTCATTGTTCATTTTCATTTCAAATTATTGGTAGATGTATGCATGAATATTCTTAGAAATATAATATACTTGTTGTGGGCGCGTTTTTACGTCTCAGTATGAGTATGTCTTTCTGAATTTGCGTAAACTCTTTGGGGAGAGGGCTGATGTTATGTTACGATACTTTACGTTGGACATAGATCGATTTCACACAAGAGAAAGCAGTTTGAATGGCCCTTCTGTACATTCTTGTAATGTATTGTTTTTTCCCCAACCCCTATTAATTTCGAGGGAAACTCCATTATAATTAATTTATTAATATGTATTTTTAAAACAATCTTGTGAACAACAATATGGGCCTGTTAATATTGTGCTAGCTTTTTATACGTTATATATTTAAGGGTTTTAAGTGTATACGTGGTAGTCGTGGTAGATAGAGGTTTTTGTATTTAGTTTCGATTGAGTAGAAACTAAATTGTAACGTTTTATGAGGCGTTTTTACTTATCATAACATCACGCAAGTGACTCCCTAGGCTTAGAAAGGGGTGGACATTATAGTAGGTACACCCACATTTCACCAGTAGACTCCCGTGGTACAAATAACTATCCAGTTTCAGGGAATATATATAATACGTATGTAAAGTCATCATTTACGAGTTACTGAACTAGTAACTTATGACTGTTAACTACCACATGGTGTCTCGTCTGACAGTCACACTCCAATAGTAATTGCCATCTAAACTTACATTAACAATACCACCACTTGCTTACTTTTATTTTAGTTCCAGTACCACTAAATCAAATTTAATAACGCACTAAAAATAAAAGTACGCTCATAAAGCGTCCAAATTTTTTCAGCACCACTAAAAGGTAGCACAAACGGCTTTGTCTCTGTTAGTCGACACCTAATCAAAGAAAATACTACAATACTACTTATAACACCATCATAATTACTTATGTGAAATCCATTGCTTGTTTAGTACTAGACCAAAACTCATTCTATAAAGTAGATTTGCAATGGATGACGCATAAAGCGAAAAGTTAGTGATTATTCGTTTTGTGGTGTAGGTAGTACCGTGTACAGTCGTCAACATAAATACGTGGGTATAATCGCGCCAATAACTCACTCGTGACAATGCTACTAGTGATTTCGAGATGTCACATATGGCGGTGAGGTTGGTACCACACCGGGTGTGAAGCTGTGATATTTGCTAGTTAACTTTGAAATATTTTATGTGACAGCTGATTTTATTACTTAGTTTGTTAAAAATTTTAGTGCTGTTGCATTGTAAGTACCTCCTATTGTTTTTATTTGAAGATGGCACTAGAAGTGCAGTTTTAGTGGCAGGTAAGTTTAACTACAAACCAGGGGGCCAAGTCTGGTAAAGCAACTGTGTCGGAGTGGCAGCTCATTGACATCGTAATTGAATATTTTGCCAGTTAATAGGTATTAGGATAATATCCTAATTGAAGGCATAATTTTAATGTTCTTATGGCTTGCCATAGACAAAAGAGCAGACTGCTCCCCTAAGAATGTACAGAAATTACGAAGGCAAAAATAGCAAGAAATAAAAAATATTTGTGTCCTAATGATTTCTTCTCTGTTCGATGAACTCTATACTTTTATGCTCTAAATGTAGATGTACCTTGATACATGGATATGACAATTGCCAGAAAGGAAACATAACGAAGAAACTTTTGTGCTCGGGAAAAGAATACCAAAATAGACAAGTCTCTCAGTGTATCACTGTCAGGGCGTCATGTCTCCGCCACGTAATGTATCGCGACACGACAAACAAGTAATAACAGCGACTAATTGTCGCAGCGACGCGCGACTGCGACGTGCCACGGTGCGGAGATCCGGCGCGCGGCGCTGGTGGCGACTGTACGTGCGGATGGATTGATGTATGGGATCTAGTGTGCTAGAGAGGATAGGGACAAAATATCGAATGAAGAAAAATTAAAATATGAAAGCGATGTTGTCACAGATCCCTTTGCGGTACGGAGGCACAATTGTAGGCAACCTTAGGCAAAGAATATTGAAGTGATAGAAGAATTCAAATAAATGTGTGGTCTGTCATGTTAGACTTTATATCTACAGACAGAAAGTTTCAATATTGGTAAAGAGATTTAGTCAGGGTGGGAACTAACCAACAGCAGTCGTGAGATGATAAGGTAGATCCAACTTTCGAAAGCATTCCCTGCAATGAAAAGATATTTCATTTGCATAAAACGCATATATTTTCTTAACGCATAAACTTATTGACTTGCCCGCCATATTTCTGTCTACTCGAATTGAAAAATTTTCATTAAAACCAGCTCGTATTGTTTTACAGGATTTAAACCCACTTTACAAAAATAATGTATTTTTGCGATAAAAAATATGAATATCATAAAAGCGTTGGAAGTTTAAATAATGCGAAGCTTATATTTTTATAGCATTCGTGTAGATTTATGTCTGAATTCGCTGAAACTACACAAATGTGTTTCATTATGGAATAAAAAAATACATCGCTCATGTTTATTTATGTGATTTTAGTCATAATACTTCGAGTTCTAATAATAAAATATCGCTGTAGTTATTACTTTTAACCGACTTCAAAAAGCAGGAGGTTATTGGGAGATGGACAGCATTAACTGTTCTGAAATCACCATCAAAGTCTCTGCACGTTCCGATTCAGCAGAAACTAAACGTCTATAATAAATTAATGTCATACTTTAAAACTAAAATTGGCAAGCGACAGTAAGGTGCATTGACATCAAGGTTAGTGACACCATTGACCCCACAGGTCTTGAATTATGATGGCTAAATAATTGGTAGATTGACGCTACTTTAAAAATATCTCTTTCGTTCTAGGAATGGTTGCCCACCGAAAGCAACAGCAACAGCAGCAGTACATGATCTACTGAATCTGGGCAGTTCTCACCGTCTCGAACTAATTCGGGCACTTACTTACATAACACCTTTTTCCCAAGGGGGTAGACAGAAACTACAGAACACCACCTGCTACGATCCTTCCACACTCCTCTCGTTTCGTTCACGTTCATATAACATTTTCTTTTTCATCCAAAACATGGCGTCTTATGAAAACAAACGGTGTCTATGCCATGTTCTATATTTTTATTCGGCTGCACGCATGTGACGGGGCGATAAATCCCGCCGTTTAATTATTAATAACGTCTTGCTCTGCCATATGCGCCCGCTAATGGGGACTTGCCGATGTTTGTAAGATGTGTAATGATATATCACTGAATTGGTGTGAGAGAATGGAGAGAAATAGTCAGCAGTCCACGTTGAGAGAGAGGGCCACAACGTGGGCATAGTCCTGGTTGCTGGTCGTCACATCTCTTTGATTTTTTGGTTCGGGGACACATTTCACAGTAACAGAGGAGAAATGATTAATCAGTATCTGGTAGAAAAAGAAGCATTACAAACACGTGCTTATTTCAGAGATCTGACTGGCAGTTTTAACACTAATACAATACCAAAATAAAGAATCTGAAAGTTGTGTAAGCACACACATATGTATATACTGAATAATTTAATCTCAATTTCATTTATTCATTAATTTTGTTATTTCATATTAATCTTCAACTTACACATGGACCCTTAAGGCGTGTCCCTTAAATGAGACTTACATATTAACTCCCAAGCTAAACCATTACCCCATAAATTCACAACAACCAACTACCAAGCACAAACTAAGTACTCGTATAATTGCATCTTACTGGCAACACTGTTAGCATACTCCGACACGTCTTGCCATAACATCCACACTTAGTACGACACAGTACACACACTACACAAACTGTGCACAAATGTACACGAGCTGTGTATTGCTGTGTATATTATGTGTTGTGTGTGATCTCCGACATCTGGACGACGAGTGGCCCTCGGGCGACGCTGTTGTAGTTGAGAGATGGGCAGTGGAGCAAGTGTGAATAGTGTTTCAATAGTAGCTTGGTGTACAAGATAGGAAATCTTCTCTTGAATCGAGTGGAGGATCAAAGGACGTTATTTCATAGCCGGTCAACAAGGTCATAGCGCGATTGAATATACATAGTTTATCACTGTAGATTTGATGACCTAAAAACCGTGGAGGACATAAATAACTAAACTAAAACTTACTTAACGTAAGCCCCACACTTCAGATCAGGCATCCCGTTGCGCATTTTAAATCACAATCTGAAGGCTTCTCATCAAATCTCCGAATTCAGTGTTTCAAAGGGTTGTAAAATTCGATTGCTCAACGACATAAATAACGCAATGAAAGATAAAATGGATGTATGCAAGACATTGTACATGTATTGCGCAATTACCTCGCAGCTTATCTCAAGAACATGTAAATACAATTGTAGCTTATTAATGCTGTTGCCTCTCTGTCTGCTATCCACTATGTCATTCTGAATTGGTCAGCTCGCGTGACGATCTTCCACACCTCAGTCCTCTCATGTTAACAGCAGATAGTTTTTCAATACATCGTGGTATCGGTAAGGGTTGGTACCGATAACATGATAAATTTATACAGTACTTGGGAAATTAATTATTTTATAATCGTATCGTTTGTGAATATTGTGGTTTTTCGTTGATGTGTACCTATATGAATGGTCGAGCTAGATTTTGAATAGACTTCTTCTTGTAGTGCCTCTCCAATTACTGTAGATTGGCTTTTAACTCAGAATATATCTCCTTGTCTTTTGATAGATTCCATACTATAATTTACTTTGTCCATGCTGAAACCATAATAATGCCTAACCTTTACACTCGAATACGAATTTAACAACTCACTCAAGTAAACTGTTAAATTCTTGTAGAAAAGGAAAAAGAAAAACACTTTTCTTTTGCTATTACTGTAGGAATGTGCATTATATTGTAACATACCATTGGATACAGTAAAGTTATGAACGAGATCTTCTATCAGAAAATTAGACTTATAATAACCACACGTTTTTTCTTACCAAACAAACATTCGTCCTATCCCTAGCCAGTTATTACGGCAGTTAACTAAATACAAGGGTTGCTAATAGCTTCATAATTCGTCGGCACTTCTCGCGCCTTTATATCGCGTTGGCACGTCATGCGCCGTATTGGGAGGTAGCCTGTGTTCGGTAATGGTAAGGAGTATTGATAAGTTTACTCATTAAGGAAGGTCGTGGTGGACATAAAATGTGGCGGTTGTTAAATACTGAAACTACTGCCGCTACTTACTGCCTGCGTCATCCCACAGCGGGACAAGGGCCTCACCCCTTGACTTCCAGTTGATTCGATCTAGGGCTAATGTGGAGCACTGGCTATTGGTTTTGTCCAGCCCGTCCCGCCATCTTCTACGAGGTCTGCCGCGTCGCCTTCTGGCTGTGTCAGGGCTCTAGGAAGTGGCTATTTTGGCCAACAGCTTATTCGGCAGACGTGGCTAGTCCAGTACCACTTCAGTTTAGTGGCTTTTTGAGCAACGGCAGTAATTTGTGTTGGTTTTCAAATATCTTCTAATAATCAAGTCATTATCATCAACTGCCTAGACTCTTCCCAACTATGTTGGCGTCGTCTTCCAGTCTATGTCGGATGAAACGGAATCCGGATATCATTCTATTAAACCGAGGACCTAGTTGGCCTATGTCCAAAGACCAGTATTTGGCTGATTATGATGACACAATTTCGTTCGTTATGAAGAGTGAGAAAGCCGCAGTAATTGTGTGCTAAAATAACGTAGATATAACAGTGATCAACACATAGGGAATGGATAGCATAGCGCAACCAGCTTCTAATGTTTTCATTACTAGGACTAAGGCTTGCTAAGCTAGAGGGAATATAAGTCCCTCATACAGCTTGTGTGCTCTTTGATGTTTTCGGTTCTCAGACATTCCGGTTTCCTCACAATGTTTTCCTTTAACGTTTTGGAAGCAAATGTTTTTTTTTTTCCCTCGGCCGTCTCTGGGTGATAAAATGGATGTATAGAATCCAGCTCAGTCCCTTGGCTACACTTATGGAAGCTGGGATGGCTATCATTTTTGACTCCACGTAAACGTAAAGTTTCACGTCTCCTAATATTTCAGTGTCCCGTTCACATTTTATAGCTCACAGTTTTAGAAGGACGCTCCGTTAACGCGACGTGTCCGCTAAACTCGACTTTATATGAATCCTTACCATCCAGGATTTCGGTATGTAGGTCACAGTTACGTGTGTTCTAGCTCAGTTCAACCTGGGGTCGTTTCGAGGTGTTTATTCCAACTGGTCCGATGTACGGGGAATTTGAATAGAGGCTTTAGTTGCTACGTCCTAAGAATTCAACTGAATGGTTAAACTCTGCCGTTACTGGGCATTTGAAGTTTAACCTAGTTTCAGAGAATTCGGGCTTTATTTAGCTGTTTCTAGGTTTCTACAATATGTTTCGTGAACCGGCTGTTGAGTGAAAAGGTGCTGGATTTCATTCCATGTTGGACAAGCGTTATTAGGTCTTAATGTATTTAATTTGAGTGTTGTATTCTGAAAAACAGTAACTAACATAATCTTTAGTGCTTTTGGCGACATTGCTTATTGTTTTACAATAATTCCGTTCTTATTTCGTCTTGTTGGTGTACAATAAAGAATATTCTATTTATAGACGACATTTTAGGTATAAGCTCATAAAAATGTTTCATATTAATACTGTCATGTCGCACAAGTTTGGTGTAATTCCCAACCCTGTAAGAATTAACTACCTACGGCAGAAATATAATATTTCTCGCCATCATTGAAATTCCTCATCTCTCAAAAACTCAGGGTAGGTAAACAGTTAGGTGCAGTTAAACTATGTGAGAGATAACGAGCGGCTTCAGATGAGCTCAGTTACCCGCGTGTGCAGAAGTGGTGTACTGTAGCTGCTGCCAATGTCTCTTCAGGGAGACATTATACACTCGCCTTGGGTGAGGTGCCGGTGAGAGCGAGGGCGGAGCGGTTTGTGAAACTAGCTTGCTGAAGAATATTGAAAGTAACGGTCTCCAATAAAATCATCCTGTAAGAAATGCTAGTAGTCGTCGCATTGAATTTATTATACAAATGTTGGAAGATAAAAATCTCATCATCAGTACAGAACGCTAGAGAACTTTAGGATCCAAGCGGAGCTATCAAATTGTAGACATCATCGGACTTGTTACACCATAGTCATGATACATAAGACCTGCATGGACTGAAGTGACAAAAAACGGAGAGATCTCGAGAGAGCGGCATTTCTATGTATAACCTCTTGCAGAAACTGTATCATCATTTTCATTTAGTCGAAAGCTTTCCTCTGCTAAAAATAGTCAATTATTTGGAAATTGTAAGCTCGGCGTTAAACAGTTGCTCTCAGCTCTCATAAATCTTTGAAACTCATTCATTACGGGTGGTCAGAAGCCATTCTGACAACCAGTCTTCAGTAACGTGTGGACGTCGAAAAGGTCATACTTGCACTACATTTAGTCACATCCGATCAGAGTGAAAGCAGACCCCAACATAGTTGGGAATAAATTGCGCAGATGATAATATAATTGTATGCTTGGTGATTCATGTACATTTCTGTGCATTCCGCTGCTGCTGGGACCCAAGCCTGGCATCGAATACTTTACAACAAGCCCACTCGAGCGAGGATCAGCCGGAGACACCGCTATTGCCGTTATTGGCATCAGCTGAATTAATTTTATCGACGCCACGTTAACTATACACTAACTAATTCCTGAGTTGAGAAATGCACTAGATATTATTTAAGTTAAAATGACATCTTTTATTCTGTTGATTAAATTATTTCTAAGAGTTCAAAGAATTTTGTTCAGTCTCTTCATCTTATGCTGATTGAATTAGGTGACAAAGGTATTTAGTCTTTACGTTTAGAAGTAATCATTTACTGGCTATTCATGTGACAAAAAGGCCATTTGTATGCCTAAGACATTCATGTATAAGTTGTGGTCACAAGAAAAGAAAGTCTATTTGAGCGATGTCCCAACAACGATCCACATTGAAACGATTCAAACACACCGTCCGCATCGCCTCCGGGAGAACAAGTCAGAAGTTAGATTACAAAATGGCTTCCACAAGTTAACATTTGTTCAATTTCCATCTTCATTACTAAAGTATCACGTATAAACTACCCTACTTTTGTGCTACGAAAAAGTGTCAAAACTCCATTCGTCAGGTCAAAGTTAATATCCCTCAGGGGACGGCAGAAATACAAGCCGAGAGCGTAATAAGTGAGCCAACTGCTCGAGGAAAAATTGAAATTAATAATTCAGATATAGATGGCGGCGCTCGCAGACTTAATATTGAGGTAATTGCTATATTAAAATATACATATTAAGTTGAGAAACGAAGTGCCCTTTATGAGCTTGTGGATGGTTATTTGAGACTAAATGTGAGTGGTGGGAGAGGATTTTATTTTATTTATTTTTGTACATCAACTTTTTATTATTAAACAGTTTATGTACACACTTAATAAAGAAAAGAAGAGAGGAACAGAAAAATAGGTACAACGGTAATGCTTATTTCTAAAGACATCTCTTCCAGCATACTACGAAAGGAGATTACATAAAAGAGAGATGTAGGTACAGTCTGAAAAACAAAAGGAGAAAATAGGATACATAAAAACATAAAGTAAATAACGAATTTAAATATAACTCATATTTGCGTTTTTGGAACAGCCCGATGAATAGATTTACTTCTTGGACATATACTTTTAATTTTGCCTAATTATTCACTATCGTACATTCCTACAATCTTACACAGGTGCATAAACTTCCCATGGAGGCAAGCAGTAGAAACTACAGTATGCAACCTGCTACTATCCTTTTATATACCAAAATGGAGATCTCAGTTCAATACACCTAATGTGTACAACCTCCTGTACCTAACAACACACCACACACTGCTCGTCTTTGGAAATTCACGGAATTCGTGTTTCGACCCAATATTTCAGTTCAATTTTAGGACATGAAGGCATAGACAATTTACCCGACGACTAGGCAGTGTAGCCTGCATAGAAAACAATGCGTTACGGGGTCGGCTTTAGTTGCGTAGTCCATCGCGTCAGATGGCGCCGTACGAAGATGTATGGCTTTGACGTCTCACTGTGGGCTGCACGCCTGGACGGGCGACTTGCGTTCAGATGTGTATCTGTTTCGTTCGTACGGGTGAGCCTTTGTGTAAGACGTTGGGGTAATGGATGCTGTTGATGGATTTGCATAAAATGTGCTGAGGAAACAGATATTTTGTTAGAATATTTTCAGAAAGTTACTTAAACATGTTAATGAGCAATTGGTTCTTAGCTTATTAAATTTAGGTTAAATGTAACTAAGGTATAATTTAAAAGACAATCATGAAAAATACTGAAATTCAGCTGCATCCGGTTAGACTGGAAGCCGATTCCAACATAGTTACTAAGCAGATGATGATGATCATAAAGGGTCTAGTCTGGAAAGCTTTCTGGCTTATCTTTATAATTACCTCCGTTTTTAATACAAAATTCTAAATTCAAAATTATTACAACAACATTGACATTACGTATTATTATCCCCTATTCACTTCTAAGACTCGCCAAAGCCAAATAAATTATATTGTTACGTCTCTGAGCTCCAAATGTGGCCACATTGAGTCGCCAGTAACCTGGCAACCCCCTCCCACGCATACGTCACTGGTGATAGCGGGAGGCCGAGCTTGACGGCTGAAGACGATATTTTGGGTCGAGTATAGCCCGTATTACTATTGCCGACACGATGCCGATATATCGATATAAGCTCAAATGCCTACCGTAAATCTGCCTTGCACTTGAAATCGAAACGAAAACGCGAAACGCGAAACGTTTTTATAACAATGTACTGGTTCTGGCAATCGTATGAAGGAAGCTGAGAAAGACTTACATTACAAATACGTTACGCGTTAAATAGATTTAGTAAGTGCACTACATACCCGTAGAATAACAAAATTATGGAGTGTGAAGAGCAGGGTGTAAAGTTCGTCAACACTCCATTGAAAAATGAGGATCCTCCGACTGTCGTTTTGTCTGGGAGGCTACGACAGTTTCTGTCGGGTTCTTATGCGAACTTTAATATCGAGATTTAGTATTTTGATGTTCTCAATTTGCAACATAGATGGCGCTGTAGTTACTTTCTGTACTTTCAAATGCCCTACATGCTTTGAACTGTTATATTTTGTAGGCACGTTTAGTTAATGGTGTCTCATGTACTGGTAGTTTTAGTGAGGTGTGCGGTCTAATCGTCGTGTCGTATAATGTAAACGCGATCAAATCAAGAATTCATGTTACACTCGTTTAGTGTCAACGAACGATATTTTAATAGTGAGGAATTCAATTTAAATCTATAGCTACTAATTAAGTCAAGTAATTAAACAAATCCCCATGTTCTAAGTCACTTTGAAATAGTAGTTAGTGTTAACTCGACGCTTTAATGAACCAGACTTTAACTAAACCTTTTTAAAATATAACCGCCTCGCCAAACAAATTTACAAAAGATAGTAAAGGCACAAAAGATAAATTTATTCATCAGCAATTTATTACACTTTCCACTAAACTTTGACAATTAAAAGGACTTTACAACGGAGTGGAAAGAAAAAAGGAAATAATTAAGTTGCTTAACGAGCGCCTCTCAAAGCAACACGTCGCCTGCAGAACTAACTTTGTAGAACTCGTTCAAGTGTTACCATGGACATCGAACAGGGTAGTCAAATTCTATTGCTGGACAGCTTGCTCCGCCAATTCTTCGTCCCAGCTAAAACACTAGGAAGTGGCGAAGGGCGGCCATTTTGGCGGTATCATGTCTCATGTAACTTTTGACGGTCAAAAGTGCAATATCAGCCTAATTTGAATTAATTTTAATTTTGTAACTCCTCCTTGAATTTTTACTACTCTTTCGACATATCTATAGATGATATCGATTTGTATCGGTATAAAATATGACTTCATTACTGTTACGTATTTATGTATTACAATTAATGCAACACACAAGTGTACAAAAGTCTTATCACATTTCGATCTACACAGATCTTATACATAACAGCAATTTGTAAAAAAAGCTTTTGAGTGAATTGCGGTCTACCTTAATCGCTTTAAAACAAGCCCTCAACTATTAGAACAAACAAATAACTCATAAACGTCCAACATATAATGCTTATAAACAATATTCCCTAAATCATTGTTATCTCCGAATATAAAGCACTTAGCGGACTTGCGGATAAAAACACGATTATTATCCGAAACTAGTCCAACACCCCATTTCACTTCACTATTTAGTGTGTCATCTTTTTCATTGTATTTCTTATTCCCTTACTGTTGGCAATTGGACATTGCTACAATCAAAATGGGATCGGACTAATGACCAAGCCCCTGGATCAGAATACATTGGGGTCGAAGCAGCATGTCTTCTTCTTCCATACTTCGCTATTGCTCGTCATTTCATCAGACACCTGCTCTCTTGCCATATCATCCTTTGCACAGTCCATTCATCGTTTCTTTGTTCGTTTCACCGTTTTTTCTTCCTCTACAAGAGAAGAGGAAAAATGACAAATTTTGTATGAATGTGGATGGGTATAAGAATACCCATCCACATTCATACTAAATACAATTAAAAAAAAAAAAAGATTTTCAACCTTAATGATCTCATTACCAATACAGGAGAAGCAGAGCTCCACCCTGTGGTACCAACAACTCAAAAGAAAATAAATGCTGTCATGAGAATAACATACATTTCAAAATTGAAACAGCCATCGTAAGCTGTATGTAATTGCTAACATTGTCTGCAAAAAAGGCGTCAATAATTTACTAAAAAGCAAACAGACGAACAAAATTAGGGCTCTTCAATAAATATTGAAGCACAATTAAGTTGATACTGATAGCGCATCAGTCATGAATCTGCGCCTAGGTCATTAGGCAAAGGAAAACAGGCATTAGGCGGTCGGCACAGAGTTGATTAATTGTCGAAGGCCAGAGGCCGGCGGGCTGGGCCATAAATAAAAATAAAATACGGCCTTAAGTCGATACCAGGGTTGTAGGTATCGGGACAAGCCGGGGTCCGAGATAACCGCGGCGGATATTTCCGAAAAGGAAAATTGAAATCACTATTTTTTTCTTTTGTGCAAGTAAAGGTGCGTTTGAAAAAGGTAATATGCTCTCTTGGTTTAATTTATCGCCATCAATTTATACGATTTGTTTGTACCTAGTATGTTTTAAACCAGACTTTTTGTAACTGATCTTGATTAAATACCGTAGTTCCTATGTATGTTCAGATCACAGTAATAACTTGGTAACATTAAGTTTGTCGCTAATCGTCCGAAAGAGATACGAACTTAGAGGATTCTGCGAAGATTGTGCATGTTCATAAAGTTTTGGGAAGTCATAAGGTACCCACGTTTAATTGAGGTAGCACAGAATATTTTAGTCAGAGATATGTTGAAGCACTTTACCCGGCAATAGCATGCTCTTGCGTATTGCTAAGGACTTTTATAATGAATTCGGTTCAAAGAGATTAATAATTTAATAGGCAAGTAAACTGTAAGTGCACACAGCATCTGCTTAATCAGGGGATTTTATTTGGGAGTCAAGACAAGGGTGTTGAACAAAATATAAATAAATTATGTCTAGATTGAAAGATAAGGCTCTTATGTTCTGTGTGGAACGCTCGAATGAGACATAATTTTGTGATAACAATAGGATGAGTAGGTACTTACTTATATCCGCTTTGTCGGATATTTATAATCGCGCCGCCAACCCTGTTTGTTAGTGCGCGATCCGCCGAATCTTCGGTTAAATTCTTTGTGAAAATGTTTCTTTCATTGGACTCTTTTCGAGGTAACTAAGGTAGAAAAATTGTCTCATATTTCGCAGTACAACCTCCTTTTATGAAACTTTATTTATTTATATGAGTTTTATGTGTATCACGGTATTTGCTCTGAATGTAACATAAGGGGTGGAAGTATTTGAACTTCATCTCCCTTATTAATAAATGGGGAGTAAGTTACAACCAGTAGGTAAAGTATTTTAACCTTCAGTATTACCATATTACGTTTTTCGTGGTTTAGTTTGGTTTGTTCGGATAACTTTACGCCGTGTTTCTTAATAACGGGGAAGAAGTCTGTCATGAATATCTAGCGCCTGATTATGATAAAATTAACACGATACCTAATCATTATAGTTGCACTTTTATACACATGGGCTTCAACAATCCACGAGAAGCTATAGATGTAGAAATAATTTTGCGATCCATTCGTTTTGTAATTAAAATTTTTGGGATATACGGCTGACTAATGGCTGTCAAGGTTAGCTACTCCACTGCCTGTGCAGTTTCTTTCCCTTGGCAGACTTCACAGACTCAAAGTTATTCATATATTATGTATTCCTATTTAAATTATTTAAATTGGACTCTCTATTCAAGAACTTTCCCATTCCTTCGACTTTGAAACTGGGCGCTCCCTAATCTTTGAAACTGTTGTCTGAAACAAACTTCAGCCTCTTGAAGATAACTGTAGAAGTCACGCAGACCGTAACATATTGCTGCGAATTTACATTGAATACAGAAGTAACTAAGTATTTCTAAGTAATTCTGAGTTACAACGAGTTGTTCATTAGTGTTAAAATGTACAATTAAAGGTAAAACGTGGTTAACAGCAAGAAATATTAGTATGAACGTTTACGAGGCGAAAGGAGTGTATGTCAGGATCGTAGTAGGTGGCGGTCTGTAGTTTCTGCTTACCCCTAAGGGAAAAAGGATTATGTCTGTCAGATTAGCTTGATAATGGCGCATTGCAATGACTTATTGGGATCACTGTAGACCTCTAATCATAGAAATGATGGAGCTCACACCATGGTCCCAAACCTTAGATAAAAGAATGTGTCTATGATTTGAGGTGCAAACACTATGAGTATTAAAAACCAAGACATTGCTGTTAAAATAAACAAAGCGAAACCGAAACTGCTTTTCACCAGAAAATATCCGATAACTTTCATAAAATTAATAACCAAACAGCTGAAATAACATCTGAAAATATAAACTTACAAAAATATTTACGCGAACAATTGTCGGTGTGTTTTCCCGAAACTGGAGGCCCAATAAATTATGTAAAAACTTTGTTTTACTGTGTCATGAAGGTAAACACTAATAAAAAGTGTACGGAACCAACTTGTCGTAAACTACGTTTATGTATGTGTAGTCTCTGCGGGAAAACGGTAAAGCAAAAATATCAGAAGGTTTAGAGCATCTTGTTTAGAGTTAGACCATCTTATAAGCTTCTTGACGGAGATATAATACGAGTATAGAAGCAGAGAAACATAGGTCTCAGTGTCTGCTACGTTAGGTTACATGAATACATTGCGGTGCAATACCTCAGTGGATGAATATGGCAGGATTACTTTCTGACATGCATGATTATTTCCTATTGTCTTTCAAAACTGAATTATGAAATGAAATTCCCGTGAGGGTAAATATCCAATTGCATTTTTCGTTTTATTTATTTAATGATGGCTTTTATTTTAGCGATCAGACGTGAGTTGGCATTTTGAACCTCTATTTATGAAGAATTGCTAGCAAATGACTTTCTACATTTCAGTTTTCGATGACATTAACATTGGTGCCTACCGATTGTTGTCCTTGTTTTTTTGGATGCCATCGATCAGTCGTATCCCTGCATAAGAAGTTTGTGTAAACATCACGGGACATTGCATTGGATTACGGTATTGGCACAATATTATGTAGCTATTGATTATCCGTGGTTTCTTATGTATTTTTTTCTAAATAAGCTTGCGTTTGACCGCAACGCGCCTGATGTGAATCGATGACGCGCCGGCTTGGGGTGGAGCACGCGCTTCTCGAACAAACCGATTCACTTATTTTTGGTCACAATAAACTGACTTATAATAAAACTATTGTTTTATTAATTCATTAAATTAATAGGTAGGTTCATAATATCTATTTCAGGAGCTAAATGAATTCTAAAGCTGATTTCAAATTATTTTCTCCATTTTTTATTGTTAGGTATTTTTACTACATCATAATCTTCGTCATCAAGGTTTTAGTAACGTGTACTTTGCAATACAGTGAAAATAAAATAACCATGAGTATGAAATTCATAAAGGTGAGAGTTCTAAGACGAGTGAGATTCGTAATTTCTCATTTCTAAATAAAAAATTGAGTCATAAAAATCGAGAGTTAGTCAGCACAACAACATTCTCTGTATTTTACAAGTAAGGACGACCAAATATCAATATCAGCAAAACGGATACAGTCTATTCAATAAGTTAGAAAAATACCAACATTAAAAAGAAAATACTCAGCCCTTAACAAGATTTCCTCCCAAGCTCACGTCAGCAGGAGCTAGTTCTAGGTAGAAAGTGTCATAAACAGGCAATTCGTAGGTATCGGCCGCAAAACTTTCAGCAAATATGTCAGAATACAAGTGGAAATAAGTGGAAATGTTAGGAATTTCCCAAAAAGTAGTGTGTTCAATTTAATAGCAATAAGTCAGTGAAGGCGCGTGGTGTTCGCTTGACGCAGCGATTTCACACTTTAGTGTGTAGCCTCCTTTACACCGTCCGATTTTATTTTATTACTCTGTCTCATAATATTCTTAATAGAGACTCTGTTTTAATAGTTTTTAAGAAATGAAAATGATTTTCTGTAACTGTGCTGTGATACCTATTAAGTTCTTTTCCCCGAATCTTTAAACGAGCAAGTCGAAGAAATGTTATATTCTCAGCAATTAGTTTTAATATTCTGCTTCGTTTGATTGTTGTTGAAATAAAAAAAGCATGAAATATTAATATTTAGTTATGTTTTTTGTGGAGCTCTATTTTAATAGCATTGGGATAGCTTCTTATTGTTATTTTCTTTTTTGATGACCTAAAGATAAGAAATAACAATTTTGTATTAAGTGACCGTATTTACAACATTATGGTGGTGTCGTCATCAGTGTTTGTGACAATGGCGACGTTTGTATTAGAAGGTGAAAAACGTCGAAAATGTATAGATCTCCAACAGTTTATTAAGATAGTATAATAATAATTGGGAACACCACAAAGGCAAGTGCTGCTTATATTATGTCGTAAAACACCTTTGATTAATAACCTTAACATTATTTGAATAATTGGAATTAGATCAGATATTTAAAGTCGGAAAATGCACTTCTGACACGACCCCGATCCGATTAAAACTAGATTAAAAATCGTGTGTTCTAAAAGCCCATGCTCACGTACAGTCAGCATTTCTTTAACAAGTAAGTGTTTATTTTTACCGTCCACTCGGCGATGGAGCCCACTGCCCACTGCTGGGAGTGAGATCGCTTTGTGAACGAAGTGAGGAAGCTATTTCATATCACTTTTATAGCTTAGAGCTGAGGTTTTGGTAAGTGAAGTGTTTATTTGTCATAACCATCTGCATGTTATGTGTGTTGTTGCTATTATGCTTTAGAAATGTTTGTCGTACGTGTACGTTTTTCGATTGCTAAACGCAAATAAAGGTTATTAAAATGGCACAAAAATGTGTAAGTTGCCATTATTAAAATCTTATGAATGCCTCGACATGCCTTATATATATACCAATGGAAACGTATTTCCATGGTCTACCTCTATGACAAATTTCATCGAATACTGTTCCGGCCCTAAAATGTGATAAGGTAACAGACAGACACATATAAATACATTCGTTTAAATTTTATAATATTAGTGTAGATTTTAAGAAGAAATCATTTTATGATGAACTGAACAGTTTGATACAGTCTTGGATATTGTAAAAAAATGTCTACGCTGCATAATAATAAGTAAAGTTTAAATGAATGCGCAGACAAGATAACAACCTGAAATCACGCAAAAACAATCGCAGCGACTTCAAAGTCGATTAACTCGCAAAAATATTGAAGCCGTCCAATTTTAATTAAGTTTTCAACTTCCAAAAATACTCGAAACATAATTTGGTCCATCTTTAAAGTCTGTTCGAAATGTTTAAAGTGGCGCGAGTTGTGCGAGTTGGAGGCACGAGCTGTGCGAGTCTCGTCCGACCGAGATATGTTCGCAGTTAAGGAAATTGATAAAGTTTGTAACGGAAAGGTTGGAATTATTGAAAGTCGTGAGCACAACAAAATTCAATAAGTGACTGTCACTGATTGGGAAACTCGGGGGAGGGTGTATCGGGAGTGGTGAGCCATGGCACGGGAGGTAGCGGTGAGAACGTCAGCGCAGTTTACCTGCAGTGGTAATTGATGGATTTACTTATATTTATTGGACTCAAAATCTAAATAAATGACGCCCTCCTTTTCAAAAAGTAGTAGGAAATCAAAACACAGTTTTAATAGCAATCTCATTTTTGAGATTTACTTTAATTTCTTAAAGCGATAAAAGTTTCTGTTGCCGTTAGCATGCGTCAGCCTACTTCTGGGCATCGGATCTCTCACTGTCACTTTCACATCTTTCGTTCTATTTTTAATGTGGAACGCTCAGCGCTTTTACGGCTATCAAAGCGATAACGGAGCTTGTTTAAAATTGAAACACGATTGTATTTGAAATAAAAACAAGCACTTAAGCTAAATTGTTGAAGCAAACATTAAAGCGGTTACCTTGTCCACACACAATCGCTACCGCTCATCACTCACACCAATCCGTATACTTCCTTGACTTGTAAACGTTTACGATGTTTTCTTTCAACTACAAGCGTGTGTTTATGTCCTGCGCTCAACGAGTTTTTTACTTTATCACCGACTTTATTGGTACTTTCTCTGACTGCCGCTACTGCTACAGATAAAAGTACAAGTTACTGCCCTGCGAGGTTTACACGACAATTAGCGATCTTCATAAAAGTAAATAAGATAAATTGTAAATAACATGAAGTTGGTAAACAGGTTTATTGGCGATAAAAAGTAATTTGTTAATGTAACGTGACGGGGTAGGTTTCTTTCTTTTGTTGTACGTAGACAAAGTTGAAATTACTAATAACATTACCATTTGTCATACTTAGCATTTAGCGGTTTATTCATAAACGTTGCTTAAAGTGAAGTAATGATTAGAGACTGTTTACCTATACGTTATTGACGTTACTTTATATCGAACAAAATTGTCAGTTCGATATAAAATATCGAAAAAAACAGATAAAAAAACAGGTACTTTATTGAATAGACTTTTAGAACAGGACAAGCAGGCCCAGCATTGATTGCGTATTAAACTACTATTTACAGATAATATTAAAAAAGCCTTTAATTGAACCATAAATACTAGAACATAATATGAAAGTTAGTTCATCGTAACTATCACAAAAGTATTAACATTACATTATAAAAACTTCAATCATTTCATTATTTAATTATTACACTTATTTAATTATATTATATTAATTTGATTACAATAAATTTATTTCATTACCTTACATTCATTTAATTACTTATTATACTATTTAATTTACAGATAGACGAGGCATTAATTGCGGCTTTGTTATCAAACCCTTCAACTCTAGTCACTTGTCTACCTACTCGTACAAGTCAGAACAACCAAACAAAACATCACCTGTCCAACACAAGCACAACAAATGTGCGTTATCAACCGTATAACTTGCTATAATTCCGTAAGGGATGTTTTTATCGCGGGCCTGCATTATGCGGGTGCACGTTTGTACCCCGCTGTACCCCGCTATACCCCGCTGTACCCCGCGCCTCATAAACATACATAAATGCAGGATTAATGAAAGGTCGCCATTGCTGCCTTTTAGCGAGGCGCCTCGTTTTTTGCCTGTTCTTTATGTGGAGGCACGGATTACTCTTGAGGCAATGAGTGGATGACGGGATCGCGTTCAATGGAAGCTGATGGTGTGGTAGGTGCGTACTTAATTAGTTTTTCTGTGTTAATTGGGGACAGCGAACCTTTTTTTGGTTTGTTTGTTTACAAACAATTAGATAACACAGAACCTTTGTAATGGAGCAACACAAACAAATCCGCATTGTACGGGAACAAGTTTTGATTTAAGCACGAAATAAAAATGTCATAGTTTTGTACTTTAGCTTTAGAAATAAAATTATTTTTCTCTTAAGTCTAAAGTTTTGGTAAATAAAACAGTTTTCGTCCTTACTGTCTTTCCACCAACTCTTAATTATTCTCCTGCCATGGTCTCAATTTAGTTGTCATCGACGCAGTTAGTATGAAGTGTTTTCCACAACCATACTTCTCCATTACTCGTCACCTCTTTCTAGTCAGATCATCTTCACACGATCCAACCATTGTTTCTTTGGTTCACCCTTTTCCAATAGCCACATTCAAACCCTAAACTTTCTTGTAGTTAAATAAGAGCACTCATGTTAACTCTGGGGTCTGGGCACCCTGTTGTGAGCGCCATTACTGAGACAGATTGCATGCACAAACATCCGGAGATGCCATCGTTTACAGGAATACGAGTACCATTATCATAAGTCTTTCAAAATCTTCCTTAGGTGACCAATCCGATGTGAATAAAATAACATTTGAAATGTGCACCTGTAAAGAAGACTTTGAAGGTCAATATCCCACGGGGATGTAATACTGGGATTAAAAGTTTCCTATGTCCTACCCAGGTCTACCTGTGCCAAACATAATTTCACAAAATCTGTTTCAGCCGTAGTGAAGATGCGAAAAAATTACTGACAGACAAAGCCTCACTTTACACATTTATCATTATTAGTGGTTTGCCATGGAGTGTCACAATAAGGTAAACAAGATTTTAGTCTACGATTTGTAAATGATTGGATGAATAGGATGCTACCCACCTTAAAAAAGGAGACGTGACCTATTCGAGATCGTTCATATCTCGGTTATATTTTTCATGAAGTTTATCTAATACATACAAAAGACTTCCATAAATATGCAAACGAAAGCACTGAATACTAAGTACCATTGAAATTAATAGAGCAGTTATTTTTATTTCTCAAGTACAGACTCTGGACTGGGGAATGAAAAAAAGCGCTAAATAGCATATTAGTAAGTTAAGTGAGTGAATTAGCATAATATGAACGTGCTCGTATCAAAAGAGCTAACTTAAAAACTAAGCTAAACACACTTAGAGTGAGTCCTTAAGGTGGGTGTGGTGTATTGGATAAGCGGAAGCGGGGCGGGAAGTAAATAGAGAATTAGGTCTGATTTACTAATGATACGGTCAGACCGGTATGGATAACTTGCAGACATGGCTACGGACACCGGACTCTGAGATAATGTACTGAAGTATTTCTTAGTCTCCGGCGTGCACCCAACTACCACAAGAAAAAATCCCACGTCATGGGGTTGACGAAAAAGTTCGTCATTGTTGAGGATTGTGTCTGTCACTAATGCATGTCTGTGATCATGTGCCATAAAAACGGCCGACTCCCGCTGCAATTTCGTGTTTAATTTTATGCAAATGATATTTTTTTCAAGCATGCTCGCGCTTCTAATCAAATTATTTATGTTTCAAATCAATTATCAATTCGCACCTCGATATGAAACTACAAAAGTAGCACATCTATACGAAAAAAACAACGTTACGATTTATATCACACCAAGTGAAAGACCGCATTATCCTCTTATATTTTTATTTCCTTTCATACTCGCGGCCATTCTATCCGCCCTATCCATCAACAAGCCACCAATAAAGAAGTCTATTCACGAATTTACGTAAAACTTCTAACACTTTTTATCACTTACATTTACAACGTAATAAATCATCGCCAATCCCGTGTCTTACAACTTGGGCCAAGTTATTTAAGTGCCATTCTTAACAATGTTTGGCTTCGACGTCGTTACGACGTAAACGCTACGAAAACATGGCTCCCCTTTGAAATAACTTAAAAGAAACTGCCGGGAAATTTATACTGTCATTCATTAAAACGAGGAAGTAAGGGACTCCGCTCATTTGGAATGACCGGCGCTGACGTGACGCGACGTGACGCGAGCTGACGTGACGTGGTGCGAGAGAGTAATGGTGTTTGACACTTGTGTCTCTTTTGATTTGCAGCAATTTCGGTTATAGCATTTCTAAGCGACAAATTGGTCAATCTGCGCTTGTTGTGGTTAACTCTAACTAGACGAGCGACTCATGTTTACATGTAAAGTCATGGGTCCCGTTATTATAAATAAGTATACAATGACGAAACAAAACGAGTATGTAGCATCGCAGGTGACGTTTAGTTTCTGCCTAACTTTATATGAAAAAGGCGTGCGTGGTCAAAAGGCAGTGCTTCCATGTAAACGAGCTTTAGTTATATTCAACAAAAGTGCTCCTATGACCTTCCCACATAAAACAGCCTTCATAATAATTTCATAGCCGTTGCGGGCCGCTCCGATAAAGTGTGCTGAGACTCTAAAGCTCTGCAAAGTAGGTTATACAGGGACTTAATTTTATTTTTTAATGACATCAATTTGACGAGACTCGTAAGATGTCGCCTTCACCTCCAGAACTCGCGTATTTTAAATTTGGACGGTTTACGAGCTGGTTTTATGGCACGACCAATCTCAATTTGAATATATTGTCTACGTCTACCTATGGTTCAAGTTACGTTCTTCGTTTTTATGATGCCTTCCAGCCTTCAGAAACAGTTTCATTTAAGCTAGAAATAATAGTTACTAAAATGTTGAACAGTGTTCTTTAAAAATTGTTAGTAGGAATGTACCAGATCCGCTTTCGCAGAATACGTTCCTACTTTCTAGAATTCATCAAGCGATTCTTAGTTCTAATTCTACCACAGTTTGAAAACACACCAAAAATAAATAACAGAAAGCAACTAAAAAATCGTAACTCGTATAAATGTATGAGGATTATTGTGCCAAATTAGATGGCAGGTGGTGAAAAAGTTATCCGATCGCAGCGCCCTCTGGGGACTTCGGCCAATAAAGGACGGATGAAAAAATGGCTGCCCTGACGTGATCGAACGGCCTTCCCTACTTCGTCCTGTCCCGAGGCCTGTTACGGCCTGTTGGAGCACTTGGAGGCCTTTTGAGGCCTATTTACTCTCGTTACGGTGCATTTTGAGTTTGAGAAAAGGGTACCTTTTTGTTGACGCATGGAAATAGCCGGTCTGTGGATGTCTCGTGTCCAGAATAGTACCACATCTCATACAATTCCAATGGCAGTCAATACCGGTAGTCAGAAAGTCTGAATTAATTTTAGAAATCATAATTGCTTAGTGCCCAATCCCCTTTAGTTCGGCTGCTGAGGGCAGTAGTCTGATGAATTATAATTTATATGATATAATGCACAGATTATTCAACCAATGTAAAAAAGGGCAATTACATCAACTGCAACACAAACAGAAAAATAAATTAAAATATTATGAAATCTGTGAGAATCTCAATTAGTTAGCAAGAACCTTGTTAGCGGGAGTCGTAGCAATAATACAAGTTTAATTAATTTCATTCAGTTTCATTCGTTCAACGGATCTCGCTCGTTTTGTACAACGGCGACGGAGAAATGCAGGTGAGTCCTGTAATGTAGTTGGATGCTTTTAGTTAGGTGTCTTAAACGTAAATGTACGTTTTCATAGATTTTGAGACATCAGATTATGGAAATAGAAAGGTTGTAAATTGCTTGTGGCCACAAGCAAATCTGGTTTTTTTACAGATCACACAAAATAACATATAATTAAGGTTGATTCGTTATTGATGCTTTAACTAATTAACTATTCCAGCACCCCAATTGAGTAACACACAGTACAATTTTCTTTTGCATTCTGAAGGATTTTGAACGAATTCGTAATACATAGCTTCATAATATTGCTTGAAAAACACGTCTACCCGACCAATCAAAAAGCGCACTGAAACTTAGTGTGAGTGTGTTGCCATCAGAAACAAGGAGTTTCATTCAAAACGGCAATGCCACCAAAAAAATAATGCGCGTTTAACAGAGGCAATTATCATAACAAGATAACCGATCAATGATTGATTGATTACCAACTTTCCAGCATCCTACATTCAATACAAAAAAAAACAAATTCTACAAATCGAAATGCTCCACAGATCACGCCATTTTGTATATGATTGGCAATTTGTATGTCGCGTCACGCGTTACATTGCTTAACTCGTTATTAAAACGAGCCTCAATATCACCATACCTGTTCTTAGCCCCTGCCTTTGATCTTCACTCTTTGATGTCTTCTGATTGAGACCTACATTTACTTTGTGACCCCTGAAAAGGGCTTATCAACCTAGCAAGACATCCAGTGAAATTCCAATTTTGAAGTAGGGTTGTAAGGTTCTATTTTCTGTGTATGTTGTGTCATTGGTTTCGCACGAGTAAGAAACCTTGTTTTTTTCCGTATATCAACAGATTTCGTAATGAGCAACGGGAGTTACGTTCCGTGGTACAAGTGCAAATAAGTGTGTTATCATTACAGCGACCTGGTGGGTAGCGTGTTTGATGTCGGGGCGAGGTAGTCTCGTGGGTGCCCCGTGATCGAGGCAGATTGGTGACGTTTGAATTTTAAGTAGTTTTCTTAAGGTTGTAAGTGACACGTCTTGTGGAGGGTGAAATGTTCTTTTATTGATATCGGCGCGTGCAGGGTTTCGTTTTATTAACATTCACATTCACGTGTATCCATTGATCTGATAGCTCGGATACATTTTTAAGTCATCTAAAGTTTTTGCTGTAGTTCACCTGTATCAGTTTAAATTGAGAGTCGACGCCATTGAACGACTTAATTATTCAATGTTATTAAATAAACTTAGAGTATTGTAAATTGATGATTTTAATGATTATAATTCTGTAAATACATGCGTATTACGGCCCCAAATTATATTTTGTTCAACACAGCCTGACACTGACCCTGGCGCTTACCCCTTAAAAGAGGCAAAAGATTAATTATTGTGGCAGAAACATTAAACATGAATTCCAACATACAAGTCCCTAAGACATAATGAAACTATGGCGAAGTGTCCGGCCGGCCATATGTCGGTGGCAATGTCCCGCGTCCTATGTGTCCGCGACAGTAACATTATCTGCTCCGCGCCCTGCACCAACTACTCTATACAGAATGATGTATTTGAAGATTGCAAATGATGTTGTGAACCATTTTAAACTTGATCTTAATTTTGGCTCTGAGCTGAGACGTGTACCTATGAGTAATGAGTCTTTCAAGGTTGAATTACATTTTCAAAATGCTGAAATGTAGGATACAAAGATACAAATTTTATTTTTTTTTGTATCATTTTGTAATATGGCGGTGAAAAATAAGAGCACTATTTAATTTATCATCCCGATTTTCGAGGTGTCAATTCGTTAAATGATTTAAACAAACAAGAAAAGAAGAGAAAAGAACAGAAGTTGAATTAAACCGGAGAAAGGCGTAAACGATGCCGTGTCGTCTGACAGGACAGCATCGAAAAAAAAAATTGACTTTTGAATAAAAAAACATAAAAAAGTGGAAACTAACTTTACTTCCAGAAGTCGCTGACTTTTGATTGTTTCATCGACTTTTTTGCCACCAAGTCATTTTCCAATTTTTAGTGTTTTTTTTGGAAGTCGGTCTTTTTATTTGAAAAAAGTTTTTATGCAAATAAAAGATACCAATTAAATCGAAGAAATACTAATGGATCTTATTTAATGAAATTACGTAGCAAAAGTAGTATTTTTACGTTACCTCTCTGAATTTAATTGGTCTAAGGAGACGTTTATTAGTACAATACGAGTACAAGGCCTATATTATAGTTTCAATACCTAAACGAAAGTAAGTAACTGTTAAGTGCCTTTACTGTATGATCACTTGTTGTGTGTCTTGAAAAGGCTACAAATAAAATAATTTCAATTATTATTTTACGTCTTCCTAAAAACACACAATACAAACAGACAACTAACAAACCAAAAAACCTCAGCACCCATAACTCTCCATCCAGCCAGTCTTCATCACTTGCGGCCTGCTCTCGCCTAATCTCCCGCGCATCAAATATTAAACGCGAAGAGAACACCCCGTATGCGGTGCATATTTAAGGCGCTACTCGTAAGGCTTTATAAGCCGCCGAGTAATGAGCTTGTCCGTGTATGCACTTGTTCGCAATAGTACCGATGTTCGGCTAATTGGACACGCAGACAAGGTCAAGTGAGGTTACTTGAGAAGTTTTTGGATTCAAAGCCCAAAGTAGAGCTGGGATTGCAGGTGAAACTTGAAAGAGGTTAAGCACAGCAGCGTGGTGATTGGCACGAACAATGAGAGGTCGGGAGTCATACGTATTGATGATGATGATTCAAAGACCGTTGAGACTCTTCAGGCTGACACAGGAATGTGGATATTGGGACAACCAAAGAGGAGGCAGGCATAGGGTCCAGCAATGTTTAAAGTCGGGCGGTAGATGATGATTTTAACAATGTATCTTACTGGTGAACCTATGCAGCTAGAAAGCTCCTATAAAAAGAAAACAGCAAGGTACATAACATAACATAACATCACGCCTGTAATCCCCAAAAGGTTAGGCAGAGGTGTACCTTATAGTTAGTACACCCACATTTCGCCAGTTTTGTTTTAGTCCCATGTAATTGAGGGCAAGCCTATTGCCATCAACTTTGCCCGACCCGGGAATGCT
The DNA here is from genome assembly GCA_963082995.1 of Noctua comes. Classification (NCBI taxonomy): domain Eukaryota; kingdom Metazoa; phylum Arthropoda; class Insecta; order Lepidoptera; family Noctuidae; genus Noctua; species Noctua comes. Next base: position 916,433 of record OY720282.1, read on the forward strand.
TGCTCATGCTCACCAGTCGTGCTTGCGACCACTAGACCAACAAGGCAGTCTGGGTACCTGTAACATAAAACAGTTGGGTAGACGGTTTTCGTCCTTGGCTTACCACTCTGCAATCACACTGAAGTGTACTGGCACCTGCCGACAAACAGAAACAATAATAGTTCATTTATTCACCCTAGTGTAGGCTTCAGTAAGTAGTTGTCATATGATAACTGATACTCCTCACAGTCGTAGGTACCGCTAACAAGTAAACAGTTCTCACACACGTACTTAACTCTAAGGCGAGCAAGTAGTGCGGGGAGGCCCAGAAAGCGCGCAATGTACCTATGACACACTAGAAATCTAGAATCTGTGGTGTTGTCGGTCTGTAGAAGCCATTTATAATTACTTTACTTAACAATCTTTTTAAAGAAAAATCGTATTTAACTTGATACTGTGACAATTAAGTAAGGCAAAATCGCAACCGTACAATTTGTTTGTCTCATTTGATTTAGTGGTCGAATATTTTTGAGCTTAGCACCCCAGGTTTCTGTATTTCTGTTCACCCAATGTTAAATCTTATATTAGCTCTTGTTATATATAGCTCTTGTAATTTCGTTATTATCATAATTCGGCTTAACGACGTCCACTATTACTCCAAACACAGATCTGCCATGACTGCCATGATAGCTATTCTTGCGTTTGTTTCGCAATTTGCTAAAATTTCAAAAATCAAGCCTATTTAACCTCAAAAACCCAAAACACCCTTCGTCTTCTTCCCAAGAACCAAATGCAACAGCACAGGCATTCCAAACCCATCCCAGACTTCTCAGATACCTGCGAACACGGGCAGAGCCGGGGAGCGTGCTACGTATGACATTGGAGCCGGAATCCGTGGCAGTGCGGCGGAGCGTGTAAGCCTGCGTGTCGGGTGTCGTGCCGGGCAGACGGCGCGGCGGCCGGACCCCGCTGTGTGTGCATGTGCACGTAGTTATGTGTTATGTGCAGTTGTATGTAGGTGTTAGTGATATGTTTTTTTGCAACACCACAACCTATTTAGGTTTAGTTATGAAAAGAATGGCTGAATGCTTATTCTATGCTACCTAAGGACAAAGATATGATGCGAATAACTATCGCTGAAGATGACATTAAAACATTTCTTTTGGTCAGACTAAGTGTAGATTTTGCACGAAAAGCAAGGCAAATCTAGTGAATATACCTAACTATGACAGGCGCTATGTATGCATTGTGCATGTGCAGCTATATGCACGTAGATACTGTGGTGGTATGTGCAGTGGCATGTAAGTGGGAGGTAAAAGTGAAAATATGTACCTGTGAGGGATCCCCATCCCTCACACACTTGAACAAACAGGGACTAAACGGGTGTTACATGTAGTGACACTAGATGCTCGTCGTCGAAACATGACTTCAAAAATAAGAAAATCGAATCATCAATCGAAAATTGATTTCAAATTATGTAATAAGTACCAAAACACTAATAAGGTACTTACCGCATCGCCGTTTCCAATTTTGGTCTTTTCAAAATGAGCAATCACTGTATTTGAAGACCGCCATCTTCTCGTAAGATCTCCACGGTGTTAACGTTATGTTTTTTCTTGTTTTAAGTATTTTTTTATGTACTATCGCAATTAGCTGAGTTGGAAATATACCATAACTATTAAACTCCTCTTCAGTTACGACACGTTTATGAATAAGGGGGAGAACCAATAGAAATGCATTCCACAATCCAACATCCATACCACTAATATCTCCCACCATGTCTGGATGTATACTGGATGTATGCTATGCAGCCCTAGCTCCATGAACTAGTCGTGAAGTGCCAATTAAACCCGCAGGCCGGTGTACCCTCGTCCTCAGTTTTAGCATAATGCTTACAAAGACCCATCTTATACCCTGCCCCGGGTGCCCCGGGTGCCTCGGGTGCCCCACTTGCCCCGCCTGGCCTGCCTGCCCTCAAAACTGGTGTTTACTGTTAAATATATAGATTGATCTTGGGTATTTCTAGAATAAATTATCATATGTTTCAGTAGTGTTAAGCCTCTTGTGCGTAAGTTTTTAGAAATAAAGATATTCAAATTGCTTTTTAGTGAGACGAAAACATTTGAGCCTACTCAAATATTTTGAATTAAAGCTTCAAAATCATAATTGTACCAACAGACAGACACAGACTAAAGTTTGTGATGGTAATTGACAGATTTCTCGAAATTCACAAGTGCCTTAACTTCAACTCAACTTCGACTAAGATTTCAAGGTAACTTAGCAAGTTGTTCACAATAAACAACAAATTAAACAACACCTCAGAACACACTAGCAAGTAGGTATATAAGAACCGTAATCAACTCCGCAAGAAATGTCCCCACATATTTCACGAAAACAATACAATCTCGAGAACCGCCATATCTACGAGAGTATAAAACAAAACACTCGCGCAATTATTACAAAATCATTGCTCAACGGGTACAATTAAAAGTTACATAATATCACCTCTGGGAACCACCCAAGTCCGTACGTAAGTTACGCACGACCGGCGACTCGCAAGCAACTCGCAAATTCACAAAATGGCCGATTTAAATCTGTTTTGTGGGCACGAGAGGCGAATACCAAAATTTATCTCTTCACTCCACTGGTTTGATTTGAAATTATCGTCGTTAAGGAGTTACGCACTTTCTGCGCCAACGAGTTGCCTTGCCACTGTGATTTCAGATTTATTTTGCAAAATTTAAAGTCGTACCTGAGAAAACTTTCCTCAACCTTTATCCTCTGCTGCATAAAACTCAATTTTATCTGGCAGATGCTCACCTGAATAGCATATTTAAGTTGGTGTTTCCCACCCTAAAGGTAAGGGGTTCCTGAATAGGTATTTTTTCTGTAGCTGGTGGATGTGATTTTCCTTAAGGCTGTCAGTGTTGTGCATGTTATGGTACTCGTAAATATTGTGGATTTTCCGCTGGATGCACCGTCTCTTTGTGGAAGCGCTCACGCGTTGCTTTCCGGGAGGAAGCCGGAGGTCTAAGGGGTATACCGCTAAACTACTCCGGATAATAATAGTAGGGTAGCTAGTAAATATTGGAGGGATGTTCACTAGAAATATAAGAGTTTTGTTCAGTTTTTTACGCTCAGCTCAACAGAATATCAAGGATTTACTGCATTGGGATAAATGTTTTCATCAATCGGGTCATTTTCAATCATTGTTAGTTTAATGTATAGGTAGTACTTGACCAGAAAACCTTAAAACAAATCATATTCGTCTAAACATTCTTTATGCAAATTACTATAATTTACATACTAATGATGCACAGATAATAGCCATCATAACCAACAAGTTTTATAATAAGTCTTACACTGTTGCTGTATGCTTACCCAATTTTCGATACCACTAAGAGTTCTACTCACCCCGTAAATCGGAGTCTCAGCGTTAAGTTAGCTCTTTTCCGTTCGCGTCGAGTATTTTTGAAAGATCTTGTCACCCTTGTACTATAGAAGTACAATGGGAAAAAGGCAGACGTATTGTGAAACAAAATGTATGTTGCGCAACTGTGGTGCAGCAGCATCCTCAAGTCATTAAAGTGTCAAATCTAAGTCTGCCAAAATGCGTAATTTCCCCTAAGAGTTAGGCAGATGTTTGGTGTGTGTGCGTGTGTAATAAATGTCTTAAATATACCTAGTCCTCGGCAAATCTTAGCAAAAACGAGGTTTCTCTTGAGCAGTCTGTCTTTGGCAGATATTATAGCCAAGTCCTATGCCATAAACACGATTGCCTTAGTAATTGAAATAACCGTTACATTCATTCAAAAAGTTCAGGAATTAAAGGCACTGTGTTTTCTGAGCAAAAAAAAATTGATTAATTGTTTTGTAAAACTCTTACACCAGGTTAGGCACTCACAGGCCTCAGAACACAATCAGTTGCGCCACAATCGCACAACGCACTTTTTGTCGATAATACCCCCATCTCCCTGCCATCAGAGCGACAGGGGAACACAATATCCTATAGAAAGTCGGGTAGTATCTCGTGACAGGGGCGAATCGCCAAATTTTCAATTAACCGCCAAATATAAGGTGACGGCCAGAACTCGCCCGTTCAATTAAATTGTGCTAAGGAACGGTATTGGGAAGGAAATACAAGTGACAGTTGGCTTGGTACTACTGAATGGAAAATCATTATAATGGATTGTGTGTTTTGATGAATTAGATTGTTATGTCTTAGTAAATAGTTAGTTGTCAGTGTTGTCACATAAATTTTTAAGCTGATTTTTGTGCTAAAAAGTATAACGTCTTTTTTAATTTAATTTGAAGGTAATTAATTAAATAACCTTCAAATTAAATTTAAAATGACGTTAAAACAACGACTTATTAAAATGCGCTTCAAGGTGGTAGGTTATTCTGTAGCTCTGCTAAAATTGAAATAAAAACATTTCTACGACGAATACTAACACAATTGATCTACGAATTTTCCACTTTCGTGTTCAAACATCAGATTACTCTCTCCACTCACCACGTAGACCTAGAATTACATCTCGAACTCATCAAGCTAGACCAACAGACGCTATTGACTCACTTAACAGTTAACACCAGGTACCGCAGTTAATACTGCTAGATACACAGTTAACGCTAAATTAAGTCGTCAACCCATCGCCGCGTATTGACACTGCGTCTAGCCCGAGTTTAGCCTAAACTTAGGTCTAAGATTATATCTCAGACTGAGCTAAGTTTCAGTCTGTGTTTGTACGTGTTAATGGTCGGAATGTGTTGGTTTCTGTGTTTAGGTTTATGTATTAGTTAGTGTGATTGTGTTGTGGCAAATGGTGTTTGGTGTTGAAGTAAAATCAACATTGTTTCCAAAGAGATTACTTCTATTTAACTATCAAGTTACGTAAATATTGTTAAAAAAGAATAAATCGTACGTTCTGTAACAGAAAAACCAACACTTATTAGTTTTCGTTTTTTACTTTTTTCTGACAACAACAACTGTCTATACTTTTATGCCAACGCTAAAAGGCCGAGTTCATACTTCACCCTAAGTTACACTTTACGATTTTTCTTACATCGCATCTATCATCCCAAAGTTCCCTTCAAGACATAAAATAGCCTTACAGGCTCCTCAGCATAATAAACCAACTAACACACAAAACCCCTCCTTACGATTCAGGTAAAGGGACACTTAACCCAACGTAGCCACGAGGCACGAGCCCCCCATCCTGCCGGCAGGAGTCGTGGCAAGCAGTAAAAGCAAAGCTACTGCGATACTAACAAACATTCATATAAAAAGAATAAAAAGGGGACTAGTTTATTCACAAAAGCAAATGACATTTATATGGTAAGAGGCGATCGTAAAAGTTGATATTATACCGTAGGGCTGTGCGTCGCTGGCGGTTCTACAATTACTTTCTGTAAAAAGCGAATGTGTATTGTCTTGTCGAAGGATTTTTTTTTCCACTAATATTATTTATAGTTTAAGAGGTCAGAAGTTAGTACTTCTGATGGCAAAAAAAGACTTCAGTTATTCATACATTTGAAACTCGACATACCAAAAATGCTTTAACAACTTTTATGGTATTGCATTTGCCAATAGGTATGCCAAAACTAAATTGTCCTATTTGCACCATTCAAAATCATCTTGTAAAATCAACGACCAACTAGCAAAGATACTCGCAACGTCGGACCTAAACACGTCACAACAACCTATTTCATAGCCACAACTTGGTGCTAACAACATGTTTCTGTAAGGCCTCGCTGAAAGCCATGCATTCAGCTTTGATACCTCGTGTGACAGCCTAATGGGCAACGAGAGTGAACTCGTTCAGCCAAGCCTAGTAATGAAGTAATCAGTCACATGTCCGACGAATTTTGAAGCAAAACACGGTTGGAAATTTGAGTTTGTGCCAATATGTACGTGGCGAAGGCTTTAGACGTCCACACCAGGCTGTCGCTCAGTTCATCAAAAGGTTTTGGCGAATATTGGAAAATGATTTAGTAGAAGACAAAGGCTTCGTCGGTAAGGCTTGTGCAGTTGCTTTACGAGAGTAAATTTTGTCCTCTAGCTAGTACCGAAACAGGTAAATTATTAAGCCTTGGAGTCCAAGCGAAAAGTCGATTGTAATTTTATCGACAAAATCGTGCTATCCCATCCCTATCCCACATATAAGGACACTAAAATTCGTGCACAAAATTCTAGTGGAATAAATAAATAGCACAATAAAGTTGGGCAGGTATTCGCGTAGAGATTATGTTAAAATAGCGATTCCCAGTATATTTAGTTTATGAACTTTTGTTTGGGATGCTGCTGAGATGCTAATGAGATGCGAGCTCCTTTTTTGTTTTGTTTTTAAACGGTCCATTTTATTGTTTTTGTTTATAGATGGAGACACTGTATCAGGTTAGGTATTAAGTTAACCATTTGTATGTTGCCTTTTGCTGTATTTTTGCATAGTTCAGCCCAAAAGACTCTAGTGTAGTTACCTATTAAATCCTTAATGATATTCTTTTGCAAACCTTTGTTACGTAATAACGTTGGCAGGTTTTATAATAGCTTTCCAAGTTTTCCTTTAACACACGTTCTAATAAGAAAGCGAGGTCAAAAGATATCCACCAAATGTAATTCTTTACCTGAATTTATGAGATTAAATGCGAAGTAATCTCAAACCTCTAAACAAGGCACACCCACACCTAAGGGCCTACCTAGTATCACACAATCTCCAGCATAATTCGCTGCGAATTTACTGCAAATACGGTTTGCAATCAATTGGATCGCATCGCCAAAACAAACGGCCACCAACAATATCGTTAGGGGATGAGCGGAAGTGACGTCAGAGACAGCCGCCATGCTAATGGCTAATGCGTGTCGCCGGAAGTCCTGGCCCGGAAACGGAGCGGACATCTCGCGAAATTATCATTTAACATTTTATTGCTGTACGGTGCATGCGCCTTAATAGGCTTGTTTTGTTTGCTGAGATACATGAGTAGGTGTGACCGACGGGCCGCGCTTCCTAAGACTTGTGCCACATGCTTATCCGAAGAGATTTTATTTGACCTTGTGAAGATAAAACAGGATTACCTAGACATGACTATTGTATTCCAAGATAAAAGTGTATCGCACATTATGTCCTATATATGACTTTGTGAAAATCTTAGAACGAATTGTTTCAATACTCAATAATTGATGGTATTCGGCGGTTACTTAGAATTTAATGAGATCATAGTGAAATCAGTGGGGCACGGCTAAATAGTAGGATTTTTCGTTTGTACAATACTTTTCGTTTTCAGTATATTTACATCATATAAATATTATGATGAATGAAAATCAACTCTCTTTTCCAAGCGTTATTTTTATAAAATTTTCATATATTATTTGTAATAGGCACTTTAACAGTACCTAATACAAATACATTCATAAACTTTCAGAGATCCACTCACCCACTGACAGCGAACGGGATTGCAGACACAGATATACTGTGATCGGATATTCACAAAGTGATTTACGGCTTCACTTATTTGTAAACCTACATTTATCAAACAAATACTCAATTTCAATTCAACGATACTGCTCGGGCTCGCCGTTATTTATTTATCGGGGAAATTTTAAACAACAAATAAATGTATTAGGGTCGAACTCGTTTGTTAAGGCGCTATGCTGGTGCCCTTAGTTGTGAATGTTGTTCCTTGTTGCAGTTGAGAATACCGTAAAAAGGTAAGTACCTAAACATGTAAGTAGTAGTTGAGAGTTTACTTTGTGCTGCATTTTTCATATATCAGAGTATTTTTCGTGCTCTGGTTTCTTCCAAATATTTATTGACTTTTGTTTAAATCAGTTGGAAAAACAATCCAAATGAACCTCTAATAACTCTTGGGCACATTCCCCGTTGACAGCGTTATGGAGTTTTTTTGATGCTATATTGTTTCATGTATATAGTTAGACAGAATGATAAATGAAGCGCTTTAAATGTTTTTATTTTTTTAATTATTTTTCTCTTCAGTGAAACATCAAAATTTCTTTACTATTACCCCTACATATTATGTATATTTGTTTTGTTGTAAGGAATGCCGAATGATATTGGGATAACCTCATTTCAGATGTCAGTTAAGGAGACGCTGTATCGCCGAAATGTATGAAATTCCTTTTCAAAGTGTTAACTCGTGCCTTAAAAAGCAAATAATAAAACAAGGACTCGTTATAATTTCAATATTGAGTGACACGGCGGCGGCGGCGGCGCGGCCTACATTGTAGACAATTTAATAAGATGGCGAAGTATTCCGTTACCGCTCTGTTCCCTATCAAATAACTTGATTGTTTTCCACCTTCAGAATAAGGTGTTTCAAGGTCTAAGAGTTTTAGGTGTTTCGGTGTAAACAAAAGCTTGTTTTAAGTATTTTCTGTTTTGGGTTATTTGACTTGCTAATTTTTTAATGAAAAATCTTGACATTTAATCCAGTCAAGAATAGTTACAAGGCTAGTCGACGAGATTAAGACGGATATAAAAATGAATTGGAAACTAACACACAAAAATAAGCTACGACAAAGATGTTTAAAAGGCGTCCCATAACATGGACCAATTATGGGGTACGTACTATACGCACATGTCTGTCCAACCCTATGGGAAAAACAGGTGTGATTTTATTTTATAATTCGTAAAACATGTTAAAAGATGCGCTTCCAAGAGCCTTTCTATTAATCAACAAACTCAACTCAAAACATTGCAATTAAACTATTTACAGGCATTTTTGGTTTAATACTACCAATATACTAACTAAACACATCTTCACATAACAAAACACGTTCATCCCCAACACATCCCCCATACCACGCCAACTCACTGTTGGCACTTCAAAAGCCAGCATTTTTATTCAAAATAAAGCCAGCAAGGCTAACGCGTTACCCGTCCAGGGTCTCGAATGTACCGGGGCTGAACGCAGCGTTCAAAACGACCCACAAATCATATGGCGGAATTCCTAACTTACCGTTTCCTGCTGAGATATACGAGAGTACGAATGTATGACGATGTGTGAGAGACTTTTGTAAGGGTGACTGTTTGTTTATTCGGTTTTGAATAGGTTTGGAATATTACAAAGAATATTGGTACTTATTGCTAGCGAAATGCAAGAAAAAATGCGAAAAACTATGCTGCATCTATTGACGGGCTAGGGGCAAGAAGTGAAACACAAGTGCTAGAATAAAACTTAGAAATAAGATTATGGTCATTCATTACTATCTTCACATCAACTGCAAAATACATCCCAATTTTATTTTAATGTAGCCTGATAAAAATATTATATATCCCAAGAAAATCCGCGTATCACACATAACGAGACAATTTCACCTCAGCGGCGGCGGCGACGCATTCGCTATAGCGAAGTGGCTTTATGTGGCTCGCCTTAGTGCTTCCTTTTGTGTCGCAGATTTGATTCCCGGCCACTCCACCTGCCTACCCCATCTTTGATATGAAAATGTTTAAGTATCTACTTAATATTAAAATGCACGGAACACTGAGCACTTTAAAAAGGGATTTTGATCTAATAATATGTTGTTCTGACATTTATGTTGGTCCTACCTAACCTAACCTTTACGTACTGAGGTTATTTTCCAAAGGTTTTAAACTAATATTTGTTCGTAAAATGTGTGGACTTTATACCCTTTGCTAGACGAAGTTCCAGACGGTCTGGGTAAGCCTGAATTCACATATTAGAGGCAATGTCACTTCAATGTTGATGAATCTTATGTTTATGTGGTGTTTAATATTTAAAGAGACAAGATTAAAGCCACCACAATGTGTGACAGATTTATTGTTCACTAAACAAATTAAAATATGACCTGTAACATCCCCGAGGGCAAGTGCTAGAGAAGTGGCAAGAGTTTCATGCTCGTAGTACTACAACGATATTCAATTTTAATAGAAAGGACGTAAGCTTCTCAATAGTTGACGTCCATCCAATACAGCTTGGACTGTTTATATACAAAATCAATATTTCTAGGCCCTCAGCTTCCATCCATAGGTCACAATACAGTGGTTTGTTTGTTGCCGTTAACTCGTATATCGGGCAAAGGCCACTTCTCATTGAGAGAGAACGAATGAGCTAGATCACCACGCTAGCTCGATGCAGGTTGGCGATCTCAGACCGAAAGTACAGGGTTTCCTCACGATGTTTCCCTTCACCGTTAGTCAGTGGTGTCAAGTTTAGAAACCACTTGGAAAGTACGTATGACTTTGATAAAACCACATTGGTATTTGCTGGGTTCGAATTCGCATCGTGGAGAGTAAGAAGCGGACCAGATAAGAAACTGTCCTCCATATTATAAAAATCTTTAAAAAAATACTTTACCTTTATAAGACATGAAGCACAGGATAAAACATCACAATAAATCAAACTAAAATCGAAAACGGATAAAAACACCAATTCAGAGATTCTCACCCTTCCTTACAAAACATTTGAAGGTTTTAAAGACGACTCCTTAACGCCACGTGATCGGAATGAGGGGTGGGCTGTCAGCCTGGTTTGATGTAGGTAAATTGTGTTCGTATCGGCTCCGTATCGGACCTGCGGACGTGAGACGGATCCGATACGCCGCTCCGGTCCGGTTACACAATTTATTGGGAGATGAATTTTAGTTTTTAGGATAAAGTTAGGAAACGTTGCGTTTGTCTTGCGTTATTTTGTGTTGAACTGATGAACTTTTTTTCTAGTGGCTTTTGTAGATAAGTTTTTGGTGGTACTCCCTTTCTTCTCCTAAAATTGTTTGTCCGAAAATCATTATCCATAACACGTTTGCTATAAACTTCAGTACCCATAATGTTCAAAATCCCGAAATTTTGTTTAACATAATTATCTTTAGTTCTAAAAGTATTCTGTCATAATATCGAGTACTATAATAATTGAATCTCCTAATTTTACATGACATAAAGTCATATGTCCTAAGTATTGTGTTAAATAATGTGCATTATTCCGAATGTTCATTTAGAATCATTTTTTTAGTCTAAAACATTTGCTAAAAATTAGGTTTTAGTGACAGAAACGAATCACTGTAAATCCGACTCCACGCAGTCTTGTCTGCTCTACCCCAAGAGTGTAATTTAAAATCGCGTAGGTGCGGAGGGGCGAGGCGGCCCGCGAGTTGAGGAGCAGGTGGTTGTAACACTCGCTGCCGCGGCTGAGGCTGGCCGGCGAAGCCGGCCAGCAAGCCGAAGCTGCGATGGTGAGCGTTAAACTCATCTGCGACGATAAACTCGCGTGGGACCGCCGGAGCCCCGCAGCGCCGGAGCCGTGACAGAAACCATGCCTGCTGCATGTTGCATGCTTGCTTGCATGCTGCATGCTTGCTTGTATGCTGTGTGCTTGCTTGCATGCTGCATGCTGCGTGCTTGCTTGCATGCTGCATGCTTGCTTGCATGCTTCATGCTTGCTTGCATGCTTGCTTGCTTACAAAAACCACATGTTCACAATCAACTGCTTTATTGAGTACATGTATAATATATTTATTTATGTATAATAAAAAAATATAAGAGAGAGAAGTTCATAGCAAAAGCTTTGTTATACAAATTTGTTCTAAGAATATTATTATTATAAATAAACAATAAGTAATTTGAATTTAGGACTTATAACTTTTATTGAAAACGGTTTTATGTCTTTTGTATGTTATTGATTGTAATATTTATGACAAACGGATTTAGGACATGTTATATTTAGGGATTTCAATTTTATGGCATGTTATATTATGTGATATTAAGTTCGGGTAAGTTATCATTCGGACAAATGATGATTAGGACATAAAAAGTTATGGCACTTTAAATTATGGATAAAAAAGTTAGGTGACACAATAGAGAACCGTTTTTGGTACCTACTATAGTTAATATGAAGCATCGAGTATTATGTCACATAGCAGATCTTTACAAAACCTATCATTTCTAAATCTGCATGCTTCAAATAACGGTCAGGGACTACAGTCACCCGATTGTATTACACCCGGGTGTACATCCGTGTACCCGCGTGCACATCAGTGGTAACAATTTGACAGCGGTTTTATGTCGTCACAGTAAGGGTGATTTACTTACCTACCACTGACGTATTGTTGGCTGTTCCTAGGAAATGACGTAATAACGTAATTAAGGCACAAGAATAGCGTAATCTTCCTTTTATATAAAAACGGCTCGACCGATTTTTATGAAATTTTTTATGTATATTTGGTAGTTATGAGAATGGGTCGTAACGTATATTTCACAACGCTCGCGCCTTAATCACCTGATCAGGGCGCGAGCTAACCTCCGGGCAAAAACTAGTAACCCAATAAGTTTCTCACTGCTGGTACACAGGCCTCCACTCTTAGAGAGAATAGGGTAAGGTTTAGGCATATAATTAGTCTCAGCAGATATTAAAGCACATTATATTCATTAACTCTTACGATTCAAAACGCTTCTAAAATCCTCAATAATATTTATGACATGTTAAGACAGGTAGCGGCGTATAACCCGCTGGGGACTCCGGGGAAACCGCCTGGATGTGTTCCCCGATAGTGGGGGTCTGGGGAGACCCCTGAGACGGCGCGTGCTTGTCAACTGCGAGACTGGCGTAATCAGGTTAAGGGGCAATGAGGATCATGACGTTTTTAGTTGGGTTTTCAGTTTTTTTGAGGTTCTTTTTCACCAATGGAACTGAACGCCATCAGCACAACTAAACGACGATATGTCATTGTCAATATTTCATATAAATATCTGCCGGAATCTGGGGTCTAAGATGGCCGCTTTAGCAAAATCATAATAGGGAAATCTGTGACCATTTTAAGCTGCTAAAGCGGCCATTTTGGACCCCCTAGCTCTAAGAGTCGGGCAAAGAAGTTGTCACACATTGCCACATAATGGTGTTCCAGTGACTAATATTTAAGTCGGTCAGATGACAAGACAAAGAAAATAGCCTTTTTTAAGTGACTTGTAATGTTCTTAGCAACAGTTTTAGGCCGACGACGTGTCTAAATAAATAGTAAAATATGGACTCTCTTAAACGACTTTTTCGAAACCTACAAACAGTGTCTCAAAGCCTCATAAAAACAGCATTATTCAATTAATTCACGAGCTACTAATTAAGTATATGTTTTAATATTTAAAGAGCACTCCCCAGCTGCAGAATAACCAAATCTCTCTCACATTTTCCCTGTTTTTTTTTTCAAAGCTTCTCGTTTTAGGCTAAAACATATTAATGGACCAATCAAGAGGTCACGGGGTCGGCTGTGACGTCAGCAGTCCGGTAATTATGTGTAATGAGGCTATCCGGTACATTCACCCGGGTAATACGGTATTCCGAGCAAATCACCCGGTTTTATTGGGCACATCCTCAAGCGAGATGGTTTGGTTTTAAGTGCTTTTTTCTGTGCTGTATGAATAAGTTGTTATATAAATAACGGCAATAACATAGATGATAAGTATTTACCATTAAACTATAGAAAAGCCTTATTGGTCTGGTGGTTGCAAGCGCGACTGGTGAGCATTAGGTCCTACTGGATTCGATTCCCAGGTTGGACAAAGTGTTATTGGGTTTTTCCTTAACGAATTTCTCAGTGACAATCATGGAGTTTAGATTTGTGCCCAGTTGATGGAAATAGGCTCGCCTCCTATTGTATGGGACTTAAACATAACTTGTGAAATGTGGGTGTACTATTAGGTACACTCTGCTGCCTAACGCTTCAGGGATTACAGGCGTGTTGTTATGTTATAGAAAATCATAGTAATCACACCTACTTTCAATAGAAGATCACCTTTTATGAATAGCAAGATTTCTCGTAGCTCTGCTACGCGCCGTAGCGGCCTACGCAAGGTTTAGCGCTACGACTACTGTCGTAGCAATAATCGTAGCAGTCTGCCATAACGTGCCTGAAACGTATTTAATTAAGCTTCCAACTAGTCACGAAGTTGTTGCTTGCATTTAATCTAACCTCTACTGAATTTTATTTTTTGGGATAGTTTATCATACGAGTACCTTTTGTTCATGTACATTTACAGAAAAGAAATCAAGTACACCATAATAGATATTGCTTCACACATTACTTCTACAACAACACACATAAACTTCCGGTATACAATGAAGCCGGAATAAGAAATAAACAAAAAAATCTTTATTTACAGAATCGATCCTAATATAACACACGCATCCGTCTACGGAAATGTATCTTTTAAACCTCCGTACTACGAATACTCACCTTTGTAGAATACTAGAGAATATCGCTATAAGCCTATCCATTGCGCATCGAACACGTGTCTTCAAAAGTATCCCTGAAAGAAATACAGTAATGTATAATAACCGTACAGATATGATTGTAGTATTATGACAAATATATATTCTGCGAATGTACTCACCGTGATTTTTACCACCGAATTTATTTACATGGGTAACTAAATTACCCCTATTGGGGTAAAGAGAGCCGGGTGAATCTTGCCTCGTATAATATGCAAGTATGTCAGATAGAAGCCAATATATATTTATTGTATGTCTTTCTGTACATTGTGCCAGAGTGAGTTCATCGCAGGTTTTATAGATATGTTAGAATGGAATAGAAGTCAGGAGTGGTTTATCAAGATGTGTGGAGTTGCGGTTTCTTTACGAGAAGAGGTAAAATTAAAGACAGACTGCGTTGCATATATTTTATGTAATTGCTTAGAAATTGGTGGGTCAGCTTTACGAGTCCGATGTCCGATATTTCCCAAGCATTTTGTTGGTTGGGCTAACTAAGATGTTGTGGTCAAAAGTGCTTACTTAAAGTGGATAGCACTTTTTAAAAGTTATTTGATTGAAATCTAAGTCATCATCATCGTACTGTTCTTGTCCCATGTGATTAGAGGTCTCCGCAACATGTTTTTTTTTCGTTATTTCCTCACGATTCAAACCAAAATAATTATGGAAACTATTTTCAATAATTCAACACAAAACACTTTTATGCATTTTAAACATTCATAGGCACATAAAAGTGCCTATCCTAAAACTCCTTGTTATAATGAAACAAAGAGGCAATATAATTTCAAAAAGCGCCTAAAATAGAGAGGGTTTGAAATGGAAGTGGGCGAGAACACAAAATTATTTATGATTATTTTCCCGATACTCGTAGTAAACACGAGTGTTATCGTTCGTTAGTCTTACATTATCGGGACGCGGACTGTAATTGGTGGGCTGGGTACACCCCTAGTGGGTTTAGAGCGCACGATATGCAACGGTTGAAAGAGGGATGAAAGTTTTGCTGACGACCTCTGTGTTTTAGAAAATCACACTGAGGGAACGATGACGTTTTTCTATTAAAAAATTATCTGACCCGATTCTGTAAATAAAAGCTTGTTGTGAATTCCAAATGGAAATGGACAGCCTACAAAGCAAGCATGAACAGATCAGGTAAGAATTTATGTCATGCTGTGAAAATCAATGGCAAAAACAAAACAAAATTATTCTCTGGACAAATGACCACTAATTGAAATTACACAAAGTAAAATATCTGTACTTCTGTGCAGTCGTTTCATAGATATATAACATTCGCCCTAGCAACACTGTTAAAATCCCAGTGAGCGTTATTCGCTTAAAAAAGGCTTTTGTCTCCAACAAGTCTGTTAAAATGACAACGACCTTTATTCGTCATTAAGAAATGGTTGTTGTTAGGTTGTTCAAGTCGGAGATAAAATAACTGTCAAAGAATAAATGTAAGAATCGTATCGCAATCGAATCGTCCGCTACAAACGACCCTTTCCACTCGACTCCCTCTTTTACAGAGCTCGTTAAGACACATTCATGTTTGCCATCGTAACGGATATTTTAGCCATCATCCAGCATCCACATCCACCACATTCACCGCTCCGTGGTTGCTCGGCAATCGTTACGTCTTTATATAATAACTATGTTTGTCGATCACTCCTTTTTGAGAATTGCCCTTAATTCTGCCAGGTTGTTTAGGCGCCTTTCATACGAAGACACTACGCTGACGCGAGCAAATGAAAGAGTTTGGTGTAAGGACGTATAGCTAACAAATGAACATCACAGCACCAGTGAAAATATTTTGAAAATAAATAACATTTCGATAAAGGATTTAAGAGAGTACACACGTATGAAATGGGTTAAACGTTGAATTCTTGTATTTATTGTTTATTACTATTATTAATTCAAAAGTAACTTTGTCTTTGTGTCCGTTTACTTTGACGGCTATTTTTAACCCGGTAGTAAGTTCACTTAAGATAATTTTCGACCTACATGCGGACGAAGCCGCGGACAGAGTCTAGTTATGTATATGGAATAGGCGTAGTTACGTTTTCCCAAGGGTGTCGTAAGAAGTGACTAAGGGTTAACATTTGGTGGTGGTCAGCAAACATTAATAACACCACCTCCTTTTAAAATTCTACGAGCATTGTACACATTTTTATTGTGTTAAAATAATGTTGCTCATTTAATTCTTCAGTTACATTGTAAATCAGATATCATTATGTAACCTACAACGTGTAACATAATAAACGCGAGACCTCTCGTGGTGTCTCAGACCATGAAACTGAACAACTTTTGTTCTATGACTTTTGGAAATACATAAGTTTTTTTTTAGTTTTACCATACATGTGGATCAGCTGATTGCGGCCGTTCCTATAGAAAGTTTTTTTTTTTTGCGAATTTCAAGAACTCGTAGAACAAAAGATGTTTAGTTTCATGGTGCGAGAGACCACACGGGAGGTCTTGCGTTTATTATGTTACACGTTGTATAAGTAGGCATTAAATCTTCAAAACTACCATAATTAATTTATTTAGCAGCATTTGAAGATGTTTCTAGTAAGACGATCCCCTAGTCAATTTACCTTGTCAATAAAGTAGCGTCACTTTTCATTGATGACAATTTCTTGGGGTGTAAAACGCCTTATTATAATCGCCTGGATAAATTACAAATAATGTTCAGCTCTATGTTATTTTAGTCCCAGTTTTATTGATACCAAGATCTGTATTTATGTTTATAGCGTCTGTGGCTGCTTGTATAGTTTCTGGTAGAAATCTGGGGAGCAGGGAGATTGTCGAGGGCATTGGAAGTCGACTGAAGTTGATTTAGGGACGTGAGTGGGATAGGGTTGAACACCGGAGAGTGTGTTGTGTTGTTGTGTTTGTAAATAAACATCGTTTATTTCTGCGCCCTAGTTAGCAGGATTGTTTATGTGCTTCAATTCTGCGTTCATTATGTAGGGATGCATTTTTTTTTTTTTTTTTATCGTGGTAAAATCATCAAATGAGTCCTCCCACCCAGGGCAGAGTGGGAGGAACTGTCAGACTTGTACTGACTAAAATCCACGGTGTCCTTCAATAGCCCTTTATGATCCAGGGTCACGGTAATTCTATAATGGGCTTTGGCCCTCTAGAGGGGGGCCCCGTCATATGTAGGGATGCATTTAATAAGTATTTGCTTTTTGAAGTACATAAATGTTGATGTGTGTGGTATGTCTCGGAGAACTTGGGTAGGACATAACGTCGTCAATCAGTTTTTATAAAAATAGATGTGATTTAAAACCGATTTATATAATAAACATAATATGTGTATATATCATTCTTGCGTGAAGGGCTGCTATCGTCTTTAAAGAATAAAACATAAAATAATAAAAAAAACTTAGAGAATATCTTTTTTTGTTGGGTTTCCAAAATGCATATTTGTCTCTGCAATTTTCCACAGCATATCACTACATTTCTTTGTACCAATAGCCAAGTTTTTCAATCACACAAAACGATTGACGCACTTTAAAAACAATAGCATCACTAATCGAAAGCGACACAGTTCCCGCTCAATTTGACCGCTTACCCGACACCAACCTAGGTGGGTTTAAAACTCATTTCTTTACCACAAACCAGAATTCATGGACACACGAAACCTTACCTTTCTTCTTACACTTTACAGAGTGGACAGGTCGAGGTATGCTGGTTCTTCGCATTAGGAACGCGACTCACGTCTGAGCATTCCGCTCTGATCTCACGTGCTTTCGAAATTGGTGAGTCGAACGGAAATGTATGTACGCCGCCTAAAAAATTTATACAAATTCTTAGAAGAAAGGTTTTTTTTGGTAGGAATGTTGTTATTATTGTGTTTATTTGAACGTGTTTTGGGAGCTTATCTAATTGAGATGGGAATTTTCCGTGTTGATTGTAAATTGTTTTTCAAAACATTGTGTGCATACGCAAGTTGGGCAATGGTTTTGGTAAGAAAACTATTTTCCCGAGCTTAGCGTCTTTTACGAAGCGCCCCTGTACAGTGTGGAAGGGACACCGATGCACAAACGGTTGCGGAACAGCTGATTAAAAAAAAATTGTGATGAAAAATTTCTATGGAGGGAGGTTCATAATGATGTACCGAATACGTGGTAACCGTTTGTGCGTCGGTGTTGCCACCCTGTTTCAATTAGAGTCTGAATAAGGACCATATTATTTTTACTGTTTAGTACAAAACCAACGCTCATGATCACTTGCATCAAATATACTATCAAATTGCTCTTCTGAAGCCCTGACCACTGCACTATTTTAATTTTAATTTCAGTTTCCTTTATGTTTCCGTATCCGCACATCCGCGCAGCCCGTTTATTTACCAGCACTCTCATCCAGCACTGTCGGGTAAAAAGTAAGCCTCTTTTTAAATCACGAGTAAGCCGACCGCGCTTCACAGCCGCTTTACAGATTTTTCAGCGGCTTAGGGATCGCTGGATAGCACTTTAAAACGCTTTAAAAACTTTTTAATTGAATTATAATGTAAAGTACGTATACGTGTAAGTATGTTGTGTAGTAGTAGTAGTACTTATAGAAAGTGACATAAAATGCTTTATTTCATCATGTAAGTTTGATACAAAAGCTACGACAACGTATATGGGTCGAGATTTATCAATCAAAAATCTCTAATAAAAAATGTTACACATACTACTACTACTAATGTTCACTAGTATTTTTTGTAATATTATTAGAAAGTATGATAACGTTCGTAACTTCCGTGTTTATTCGTATGAAAAAACTGCATACGCATAATACTCGTAAGTTTTGATTTTAACCAAAATATTATTATTACCTATCTACATGATAGGTGCGCCGCGTATCTTTTGTTCTGTATTCGCCTTCCTGCCAGGTAACAGCCAAGCATACAAATTATTTCCCCATTCACGTCCTTAGCGTAGTATTTTAAATGCATAATTATTTATTTCCGTGCGGAACCCGGAATTCAACTGCGGAAGTTACCTACATAAGTAAACTTGTGAAAATGTATTGTGGTTGGAGTTATTATGTTACTATTTATTCATTTTAATGAACTGTTATTTAAGCTCTAAATTGAGGAAATTTTGGGATAAGTTTCCAGTTCAATATGAGGCTTTAACACGGAGTGATCACACTCGTTCCATTTGACCTCACAACTCCATTACTGAGCGAGATTTCGAAACGATAATTTAAACTGAACTACGGATTTCGAGGTAAAAATCGGCATTTTCGTAAATAAAGGACTAAAATACATAATCGATTACAAGTTTGGGCATAAACAACTTTTAGAAAATACCAAAACTTTTTTCAGCTTTCACCCCAAAAATGCATCTGCTTTAATCTTGCTCCATGAATTTAAAACCCAAGATAAACGCTAGATGTATGAGCCTCTCGCACATCTCAATCAACAAGCAAGCAGAACGTTTCCGAAAACCCCTGAAAAATGCTGAAACGCATATTTTTTCTAAAAACTCCAACTAAACTAGACAGAGTGGGTGTGCTTTATGAAATATCGCAGTTTTCAGCTTATACAGTCGTTCGATATTTTCAGCGGCTAGTTTCAGCCGGGCATTTATCTACGAGTATAGATAGGCATTTTTATATCCCTCGTGAGTTATGATCATCCGGGGTAGAGAGATAGTTATAATGAATTTTGTGGGGATATAGTCGAGTGGATTTTTGTTAGGGTTGATTTAGATCTTTAAACAATGGTCGAGGATTGAGGGTTGTAATGGTGGGGTTGATACGGAATGCGGTTAAGCAACAGTTTGTTGTGAGTGTAAGTTATGATTCTTGCTGTATTGCTGCAGCAATATTTTGCATCGACAAAGAAAATACTGATGCGTCGAGATATAGTTCAAAAGTGTCATTATATCGTACACAATTTGACCGGTTTCTAAATAAACACATTATTTTGACCAATCGCTTTACAATACAAGAGGCCGTAAGTGTTTAAATAAAAGCTGTAGTCGTTATTATGTTCACATACACCGATTACATACTTCAATCAATGATGTGTTGCAAAATTACATCAATAAAGCTCATACGCCAACATGACAACATCAAATAAACACCAAACGACACAATCACAGCGTACGAAATGTAAATTAATACAAAATCGAAATCAATGCGACTATTAACCCAAATTAAAACCATATCCACGTTTAATTAATTCATTTTAAAGGCAAACAGAACAAAAAATCATTTTCAGTATATTACGTCCAATATCTGGTGTACAGTCGAACCAATAATTTCACTTTGGGACAAAACAAAACGTTGTATTTAACGGCTGCCACTGCGGGGAGGGTTGTACGCGCGTAATTAAATTTGAAAATCATCGGAAACGTATTAATTGTTAAGCTGGGGTCAGGAAAACAGCGGGCGTGGGAACGTGAGGAGAACGAGAACTTTAACAATATAGCGAACTTATATTAAAGATTTAACTATAATAGCACCAATTCAAAATAGAGTTTTGACTGTAACATTATTACTATTTAGGTTTATGGTTTTTTTTTCAAGCATGAAGAAGCTATGTTTAATCCATGTGCCTATCTGACTATCTGAATGCTTAATAACGAAAAAAAGGAATAACGTATGAATCCGCTACATTCATGGCCCGCAGCAGTACCGATGTTACTCATTAAGTCAATGAGCTACTTTGATGTGACTGCCAGATAAATTGGCTCTTAGTTCTTTTTCCCTGTATCACGGTCATACGAGGCAAAATGTTAAAATGTTTGGATCTTTCTTAAAGAACACCAGAGTATGATTGTGGTTTTCGTAATTTAAGTGTATTTATATTTTGTTTCAGGTAAGCGACACCATAATTGATGAAATGGGTTGCTGCGTTGACACTTAACAGTTTGCTTGTAAATTATTTATTGATGGCCAATTTTAGAGACAATGTTAATCATTATTATGATTCAGATATAAGCATACCTAAAACAAAGATTTTTTTAATGGGGACGTGATTTTCTATAATATTTTGCGACACACAGGTGTGCCAGAGGGTGTAGACAAGTGGCAATCGCTTTCAAAGCTTTTCGTATTTGTGCAACGACTTTCAGCGTCGTTGTTTTTTTTTTTTTAAATTTAATACGTTTCTAACTTCTTCATCATTGTTATTAATTAATGGTAACTTTGTATATGCCCTCTAGTGCTTTATCATGATTTTTATGAGTGTTTCCTTTGCTTTGTTGAAATAGAATGCTTAATTACTTTGTGTCACTCCCACGCATGACAAAGAAGCCATATCCTATCAACTCCCGCTGCTTTCATGGCCTGATGCGGTGACGTAGTCCCGATGACGCTCATTAAGGCAATGAGTTCAGTCTGATGTGACGAACAGATAAATTGGCTCTTACCTCACTTTCTACTGTTTATAGCTAAAAAGGATTTTTTACAAAGTAAATAATTGTGAAGTTTGTTATTTTTTTTGTAGTTCGGTAATTTAATCTGCTGGTGGTTTTACTGTAAAGACGAAGAAGAAGTTATTGGAAAACATAGTTACATACATAATCACGCGTTTTTCCAATGGGGGTAGGCAGCAACCACAGCACGCTACCTGCTACGATCCTTACATACTCCTTCCGCCCCGCCCACGTTCATACACCTAAAGATTGTACAAGTACCCTTAACGAAGCCGAAAGGTACTTGTTCTCCGCGTCATTGCGATTATTTTTTTGTTCTAGACCATACCTTGAAACCTTCTAGTTAAAGAGATATTGCGGGTCAAAGTATAAACTTTTTCATAAGTTTTTTTTTAATACAAAGTTTTAATGTTTGCTTTACTTTAAATGCCTCCTCGACCCCCGTACTATTCAATGCATCCATCAGCACAAAATTTTGAATGCGTTACATTGAGTCCTACCGTAAAACGTGATTTTCACCCCAAAAAAATGCTGGGTTGACGGCGTGAAGGGTTCGTTTACACCCTGTATATTATTACCACAATTTATTTCATTCCATACAAATTAAATGTTTTGCAGACCAGTGCTCACCTGCCCACTGACGTGTAAACTGCTCTGGGTTATACGTGGAAATTGTATCTCCACCGTAACAGTAAAGCAAAGCGGTGCTCGTTGGTATAAAACGAAAAAAAGTATCAATATCAGAACTCTTCAAAAAATATTGCGCTGCATCCGAAAATGCTTTTATTATATCACCTTCATCGGTTGCGGAGGGAGCGGTCGTGTATTACATAACATCACGCTTGACTCCCTGGAGGGGTAAGCAGAGGTGTACGCGTCTGTTTATTCCTTGGTGTATCCGAATACAGGTGTTATATGCAGTAATATATTATGGTTTCTCAAATTTCACCAGTAACTTTTCTTCATACATAAAAATCATGTGTCACTATGTTCGCACACGCTGATCTCCGAAACCATCAAATCGATTGCAATAAAATTTTGTGAATGTGTATGGTTGGTCCCAGCTTGAAAGAAAGGATTTTTTGACCTTATATGTGGAGCCGATTTCGCATTTAAATCTTGATGTTTCGTCATGTTTCCATTACATACACCCGGACACCCGTGTGAAGCAGGGGCGAGTTAGTTATATTATAAGTGAACTAAAGAGAGAAATAAAGTTTAACTGTCAGAGTCACATGTAATAGGGCCAAGACTGTTGCTGTCTGCGTTCCTACTTGTATATTGCTCTCAATTCAATTTAATCTTCGACGTTGGGCTAGTGGCCACCAGCGGTCCATTAGACCAACACGATCAGGAGGTCCTGCTTACGATTCCGAAGAACGGGCTAAGTAGCAGTCTGAAGTGTGGATTTGCGCTCGGTTGATAGCAATAGGCTCGCTTCTATTACATGTGGGTGTACTATTGGATGAGCTAATTTGTTTATCGACACGAGAAGTAACCTCTGCCTAATCTTTCTAGGATTATAGCTACGATATTAGGTGTTATTTAAAATCAAATCTTCACAATAACTATCCACAGATCTATGTTCTATAAACACAAAGTGGGTCCCCGCCGAGTCATTACCAAATAACAGCCATCAGTTCCGCCAGCCATAGTCGTTGATCTACGAAATGATCGCGCGCTGACATTTCAATAGGCCCCTTTAAATCGACTCGGGAATCGAATTTGTGACCGAGTGGAGGATTAATATTGTATTAACGGAATTAACTATAATTTATAGTGTGGTATAGGCGTTTATTGGTGAATGTGTAACTCAGTTGAATTAAAATGTGTTCATCATTTAATGATTATCCCCACAGAATTATGCTCAGTGGAAGAGAAGGACCAGTAAGACCCCAAGTCATCATCACACAGAAACATATAGATCATAGATAGAAGAACGATTATCAAAATGCATAATCAATTTAGCGAATTTTAAAATTTCGCTAAAAGTTTATAGCACACTGCCACGTCCACGATCGGCCGTGGCCAATAGTGGCCCCCGTGTACATACTAACCTAACGCACCTAAGCTAACCATTTTTTTACTATAGAGAAGGATACTTCTATAGCTTTAGAATCGCCTTTTCCAATACCCGTAAAAAATTGCCAAAACAATTGAATACTTCGGATTCGCAGACAGATCAATGTGTACACACAAGTTCTCACCCACCAACACCAATCACATAATGTTTTAATAACAAACCAGTTTCCGCACTAACATTAACCAAATTAACTACAACGTAAGGCATAGCACACACAGTTAGCCTCTCCCGATGGATAAATTGAATTACATCAGACCCGGTTTAACCCGATTAAAATCTGCAAGCGCGCACGGATTGGATTGTGAGCGAACGTTACGTGTTGCCGCTCAACCATTTTTACAACTAGCGTAAATTGGTTTGTTGTAATGAATTGTTCGTTCGTGTGTGCGCGGCTTTATGTGTAGGTTTTCAGTTTAAATTAAGGGTGTTAGAAAGATTGTTGTGGGGTGCTTGTTAGGGTTCAAGATTTGAGGTAAACTTTTCGGTTGGTCGATTTTATTAAGTTACTTAGGTTTATCAGGTTTTCTCTTTGTGTTTTGTGTGGAAAAGTTAAGTTTTTGCTTTCAGTATTGCTCACGCCATTTCAAAGTTAAGCTTTATGAAGTCGTGAGTAAGTTGAAATAGACATAGATATAATTTTAAACTTATTGGTGGTACAGTCATATGACATTGATGTACTGTCTCCGAGCCATTAGATGCTGTGATTACACATTCCTAAGTATCACACACACACACACAACACAGCACACGCAACACAGCGGCGTGTGGTCACAGCACCTAATCATAACGCACCTAGCAACGTAAGTCGTTACGTTATAACTATAAGTACACGAGTTAACTAATGTTGAATAGGTATTGTGAGGGTAGTGATCTAGAAATTGCTAGGTTAGAGCGATAATATGCGGTCAAAAATAGACACTAGTGGTCAAAAATAGACACTAGTGGCCAAAAATACAACTTAAAATCAAATATTGGTTGTTCACTTTTGTTTACGACAATTAAACTGTGATCGATGTAAAATTAAACAGTGATCTTGATAAGGTTAATCTAGGATATAACTAAAGATGAGCAAAGAATTGAACCTCATAGGGACTTTCATGATTTCTTTTTAGGTATTTTGCAGCGAGAACACCTCACGAGTGTCTCTTAACAAAATACACAACATGGCCAAAAATTATTAGAGTTTCTTCAACGCGGCGCGAGCGTAATGGTAATTGGGAGGGTGTGGCCAGGAAAACACAGTTTATGTACATATACACAGTACACACCGCACAGACGAGGACAGAGTAGGGAACCACAGAGCACCCGGGGTCAATGGACCGGGGGATTTCGGATGACTTGTGATCCTGTAAGGGTGAAAAACTTTTTATCAGTCTGTTCTGTCCCACTGCTGGGCAAAGACCTTCCCCATAGCTTTCCGGTTTTCTTCATCATTTGCCTTCTCTAACTAGTCTGTTAGGAATGAGTGTAGAACAGAAAAAATGTGAACTAAAAAATTATCTAACGATTTGATTGATTCGGCCATGATGATAACTGATAAGGCATCTTTTGATAACGTTTAGTTTATTAGTCTTTAACCACTTAATTTTACTTCCATGTGCAGCAATATATTTAAAACATTCAAGACCATATTCGTAATTTATTTAAAAAAAACGAAAAGATCATGTAATCTGGCGAAGCGTATTGTATTGCAGGTCTCTGTTTACCCCTCGAGGTATAAAAGCGTTACGTTGTGCTATTTTCTTAAAAAATGAAGACGTAGGTATATTAATTTGGTTCAAGTAAGGCGATATTTAGAATAAAAATGTTGTCAGATCTTATGTATCCTTGACAACAGGGGTTTTAGGAACTCATTAAAATTATATGGTGGCTTTTTCATGTGAACAATTTTCCGCATCAGGTACCTACAGCTTCCTCAAAGAAAATACTCGTGTTCTTGATAAAATAACTCATTGGTTTTTATCCTTAGCAACTAATATTATAATGTAATTATTATAATATCATGATAATGTTACTCGATGCCCAACTAGTGTGGTTCCTAGAAAATAAGCCATTTCTTTTATATTTGCTTCCTTGTAGTTGCTTCCTTATTACAATGATGATTTTTCATTATTACAAGCAATGTATCTGGTATCTATCATGTGATCAATTCACTCTGTTGTAGGCAGTGTCTTTCACCCAAGAGCATAGCTCATTAAACACATAACTGTTCTTCCCAACCACGTCGGTCAAACTCTCTGTCCCAACACTGCTCTGTGCAATATTTCACGCACCAATAAGACATAGTGTACAATTATCACTAATTCGGTAATGGGATGTCTGTCAATCCGTGTGTCAATGTCTCTATGCTGTGGTTAGGCTGGGGCTTAACATGGCATGGGCGGAGCCTAATCATAATGTTTTCCTCAAAAAATATTTGAATTGTGTTAGTTAAATTGCTGTTAGGACAGGTTAATGAGTTCGAAAACCGGTGTGCTAGGCGGTTACAAGTTAACTTTATGTAATATTTGAATAACTTACTATTTACTGTACTCATAATGGTCTGGGATCCAGTGTCGGGTCGTGTAGTATCAAATCCTTCAAGGATTACAGGCGTGATGTTATTCTATGTTTTATCTGGTCAATGAAAAAAACAAAGATCAGAATAAACTCTTAACGTTTTTAGTCCCAAAAAATACTTACAACTTAACTTTTACGAAAAATTAACACTTACATCAATTAGAACAACTAATTGTTTGTAAACGACTTAACTAATAATTATTTAGCCATTTTTTTCGACTTAGGCCTCGACCACATTACAGCCGACAAACACAGCTACAACAATGAACACATACGCTCGCTTATAATTAACTAATTCTTATTAAGGTGCTGAAGCATCCGTTTATTAAAAGCGTATTAGTAATAAAATATGTTTTTCGGCTTGCTGAGCGGTGTAATTAAAGCCTTATTATATGAGTACATGTTTGCTTGGAGGGTGAATTCAAGTGAGTAATTATAAAGTAGATGGTGGATGTAATTGGTGGGTCGGCAGACTTTCAAGTGTGTTAAATTTCTGGGCCCAAATAAGATTATTTCCGCACGAGTGAGGAAAGATAATTTAAAATGATGTTGTTGTCTTTCTATGTTATCAGATCAAGATATTTTGTCAAATTAAGGTAGTTAAGGGTAACATACTAACCAGTTACTGGGTCTGGGTCTGGGTGGGTGGTTGCGTAAGCCAAGTCAGAGGCCCATGGGCGGCATAACGACTATGACACCAGTTAGGCACTAACCACACGATGAAAGAAAGAAAACTGGGTTGTCTGGCCTCCAGACAGGCAGTCCCTTCATGTAAAATACTGGTATTCAGCTGCATCCGGCTAGACTGGAAGCCGACCCCAACATAGTTGGGAATATCTCTCTGTGGTATATATTTCTCTGTGGAATGCGCTTCCCCAGGAAATCAGGATGGTAACCAATCGCGTATCTTTCAAATTTAAAGTTCGCGAGTACATTCGGAAGAAGCTGGCAGTTTCGTCACGACGCGCGACGGTAATGTTTTCCCCATTGTTTGTGTTTTTATTTTAGTATATTCGTGTAAATGACTATTTTCATTTATCAAAATTTTGATATGTATTTATAGTATTTGTTATATATTTATAGTATTTTATATATACTTATAGCTAATCGTATTATTCATTAATACTATTTTCAGATACACCTACCACTGTTTGTCTCTGCATCACCCAAAGGTTGACTGGTAGAAAATGCCTATGGCATTAAGTCCGCCAATGTGCTTTTGTGCTTGAAGTGTAAATAAATAAATAAATATGCTAGGCAGGTTATCATGCCAAAATAAGGCAGTTCTCCAACACGAGCATTTATTTATTTAGGAGATGATGGTGATGATCTAACATGTGAGTAGTTCCCGTAAAGCGTTTGTTCAGCATATTGAGATAAGTACTAAATTTGCTGAACAAACACTACATCATTATAAGAGTGCTCACACATCGTCATAATAATATTTCTCATTGGATCGCATCGAGTTGAAACTTAAAGTGTTTTAGACCATTTACTACTTATAAAGGGTGTAAAAAGACTCTTAACGAAGCGGAAGGCACTTGTTCTCTCCGTCATTGCGATCATTTTTTTGTTCTAGACCATACCTGGGAACCTTCTAGTTACGGAGATATTGGGGGTCATAGTTCCAACTTTTTAAAAAAATACATGTTTTTAATGTAAGATTTTTACTTTAAACACCTTTACGACCCCGTACTATTCAACCCATCCATCAGCACAATGTGTTGAGTGCTTCACATTGAGTCCTACCGTAAAATGTGATTTTTCACCCAAAAAAAAAAATTATTGCTTTTCCCAGCAATAATTTTTGCATAAAGTTACTTAATTTGATGTACAGACGCCAGCACATCAAGCTACTACAATCTGTCAAATTTCTTTAATAGATTTTCAACTTTATTGCTAAAGCATTAGGTCCACGGTTGATTGGGAACATTGGACAGTTTCGGGTAACTTGATGTGCTGGCGTCTGTGCAATAGAATGCTTAGACGGCTTCGTGAAAGGTCTGTTTACACCCTGTATAGTTACTCGTTTAAAAGATAACATGCCTACGGACAAGATAGGTTAATATTAAACTACAACGTTAATCTTTTGTAGACAGCAGGTCGACAGTTGTTGCTGATATCCTGTTCACGTATCCAACATCAATGAGAGAATCAGTGGCTTGTTGGTTCGTTTTATGTTATACCATGTTTTGGCAAATAAATTACTTTGACCTTCGACTTATTATTGCCGGGAACGGAACCGAACATGGCAACATATTAAGGAGTCGTCTCAAGAATCTGTTTAAGCGCACACATCCTTCTCATTAGCAGCCTCTCATTAACCTACACTATCAATATAACGACGCGCCGTAAATCACTCGACACCACACTATAGATTGATTTACTATCCACTGCCGGTCGTCCATCAATCGCTCCCCCTAATTATTGAAGGAAATACGCATTGTAGCCAAAATGTGACTAATTGATCGGGATGTTGATGGTGAAACAAAACGCCATAAGAGACATCAAGCATGCTATTGGATTTCCAGCTTTCCTCGCTAAGCCGATGCTTGCAAATTCAATAGCGAACTCAATGTATCTTACAGCATTTCAAATTACCACCATCGATGTGTGAGCACGAATTTGTTTTGTTGTGATTTTGACTTGTATGCTACCTGAGAATGTTTAAGGGGTCTTGAATTACTTGTAAAACTGTTTATATATTGGTGTGATTGAGTTTCAAATGTAAATAACAGTGTTTATTTATTCAGCGACCATGTTAATGCAAGATGGGATCCTATCATCTTAATTGTTTAGCTGTGCTTTGGTAGGTATCATTATTAGTATTACAGAGTTACGAGTAATTGTTACTGAAGACTTTAGAAAAGTTTCTTTTCCTATAGAACACCATGCGGGTTACAACCTGGTAGGTACTTTTCTTTAGCTCTCAAATATGAATCTATGAAACAATTGGTGATGGTAAAGTCCGAAGTGCCGATAATTCGGTTATCAGTTCAATCCCAGATCAGCCACAGAGGTATTTTTCCATTTCAATTTGTAAGCAAAACATTTACGTATTATTTTTTTATATTCATCCGATTATATCGTGACTATTCAACTCTTGATCCTGATTTTACAGCATGCTATTCTATACTCCAATTTTATGAAGCACTAAAAATTACTCAATCGAGTTTAATGATCGCCATAGACAAACATTGGCTATACACACAGCGGCTATAAATTATTTTAGCGTCCATAGAGCATAGACATGTAGATTTCCTTAATCGCCGTCATGGCTAGCGGCTATCGGACGCACGTTTAGGAGCCGTTGGCTTAGGGAGGATGAGACTGAATTGTGTTAACGGTTGTATTTTAACAAAACTAAAAATTATAATAGTCTAAACAGAGAAAATTTGGAAAATTTTAACATGGTTTAAATTTTAAGCTGGACCAAACAATCCTATTTAGTAGCCTCTAACAATAAAGCTTGTAATTGAAGGGAGTTTAGTTATTTTATACAGCTTCACACTCGCTCAAGCAGAATCAGCACTGCGATTTCTAGCCAATGGATTGCTGGCTCGGACAGGGAAAAATGATAACAATGCCTAATTTTGGTATTCAGGCATGAGAAACAGGGTATATATAAAATTTCTCATTTTCCACAAAAAACGGTGGTTCACCCTCTGACCAGATGGGTCTTGTGTCTGGTGGCCTAATACCATTTTGCTGCAGGGCTATTGTACCACCAGATGTTAGTCGCGCAGATAACGGTGCATGCGCAGCATATTGCGTGGTATGAAGCGTAGTTCATATCATATGTGGCGTTGTACATATTGCCTCAGACCCATACTTTGAACTTCAGTTTCGTAATTTTAAAGTCCCATCCACACTATCCGTATACGCGACGTGCCCGAGCGTATGCGCGACGTCTAAAGGCGGTGTATTTGCGCGTCGCACGCAGCGTGACCCAATTAACTGGCGCGCACATCTGTGTGTCGCATCCACGTTGTTATGAATACTGCGGACAGATATATGGACGCTGCGATTCGTACACACTGTGTGTTTACGGCCTTAAATTGGAACGGGAAGAGTTTTATCGTAGTCTAAATAGTAACTAGCTGAGAAAACGTTGTAAGCGTAAGAAAAATTACTTTAAAAAAATATAACTTGATCTTAAAAATAACAAAACATTACGTCTGGAATCCTCGCAGGGTTACGTAAAGGTGTACCTATAGTACCCCAGATTTCGTCAGTTATTTTTTAAGTCCCATGTAAACGGGCCAAGTGTCATCAGCCACGCACACGTCCAGGGTCGAGACTGCTTCTATTCGCGTGTGATTGTAAACCACAATTAATAGATTTAATTGCAATTGATATTGATTGCATTTCACAATTGAAATTGAATCAATTTAATTGCAATTAATTTGTTTGGAATAAAAATTGAAATTGTTTGCTTTTACAATTAAAAAAAATAATTCAATTGTGCCCCACACTGCCCACATACCTGCACTTCTGCACCTTGGAGATGTCACTGAGGTCACAATTGGGGCGTGGCCACGGACTGGGCCAAACTCGTTTAATAAGACAATGGTTCGATCAACAACCTTCGATTTGAAAAGAAAAGAAACAGGTACATCTTGTTTGAGTAACACAATAATATCAATAACCGCAACATTCTGCTGTCTTTCTTTAATGGCATATCAACAGAAGTCTTTACCCAAATTCATATAAAACTCACGACAAAAAATAAAAACATACAAAAATGTAATACGTTCAAATAATCACCAGCATTAACCACAGAATTGAGTTGGCAAACATTAAATTAATCTATATCGGTCGATCAGTTCCCGAGGTTGGCTCACACGTACGCACATTTAGATCAGCTGCGAGATATCTAAATAGGCATAGAGAGGAGCAGAAGGTTCAATCCACGACCTATAATACTAAAATGTAGATAGATATAGTCGACCTCATAATTGCTTTATCACCCAAAAGTAAAATGCCACTGGCGTCATAAAACATTATTTTGTCAACCTTAGTAATGTTTCAGGGGGTCGGATCGCGTTAAAATTCTTTAAATGGTCCCAGACGCAGTTAATATTATGAATTGTCATTTTCTGACCATTTTGACCAAGAGGTCATTTTAGACCCCCAGTTAACTAGCAATTGTTGTCAATATTGATAACGCTAGTGCCATGCAGGCTGGCTTCTTAACTCGCCATCAAATACTTCTATACTGTGTCCGTTATTTTGTTTAAACATTCATTTTCATTAGTGTTTTTGCCAAAAACAACATTAAAACTTAAACAATTATAAAATTCAATTTGATATAAAGCTTCAATTTTTTGTATAACTTTGTGTATAGTCACTGCGTTGATGTAACTGGAAAAAAATCAATGGAAACAAGGATTTGAATGGACTGCATATAATGTTGCTTTTAATAGTTGCATTTTATGAGATTATTGTATTATTTGCGACCTACGCGTTCAATATAATAATGCACTGAGAGTATTGCTACGGCTGCCGTGGCGTTGTAGTGCGTCGGGGATGTTTGCAGATAATAAGATTGATGGTTTTGCCGCCATTATTAGAAATAGATGTGCATCCCTGATGACTCGCGTTCGCGGCGGTACCAACAGTATTCTCAGTGTATTTACAGATCGATGGGATTCCCCGATGCTGCGGAGGTGGATGCAGCTCCACGCTGAATTTTAATTGTATTTTAATTTTAATTGTATTTATCTGTTACCTACTAACAGTAGAAGGTAAGTAAAATTGTTACTAACCCCAGACTCCGGTCTGAAATAAAAAAATTCTATTCTATTCTATTATTAAAAATTTTGACATGATTAATGGTGATTTTGACATTATTTTCAATTATTCTGACATTATTGTTAATGATTTTTTTGTCTATGTCCTTAGGGGGGCTCAGTATGATGTACTGAATACGTGGTAACCGTTTTCGCGTCGGTGTGTCGGCCCTTCCACACTGTATGTAGTAACACTAGTGTTTAAGATATGTATTTATAACTAACAAATTGGATTTTATGATCTGTTTAATAAATTAATGATTTGATTGATAAGTATATCCACATTTCACAACTTATGTTGAAGTTGTGTAATAACGGTCGTAGTCAGAACAAAAAATTTGAACCGTGACGGTTCAATATTTCCAATACTTTAGCCGAAAACAAGATAAAAAGTATGCCATGTCATCCCACGGCATATGAATGTGAACCAAAATATTGTCGACACGTTTTATGCATAGTCATCGTGAAGAACTAAGATTGCTAGGCAGTTCATCAAAGCATGATGCAATAAAACTAATAAATGCGTATCCAGAGTTTCCCTAGCTATTTTTTGACCTTGTCCTGCTTTACGGTGTCGCATTCACATTTTTTTTTCAACACGACTGATGGCCATTTGTCATAGGCCGTATTCCACCAAAAAGAAATCTTATAAGATCACTTTTTGGCGCCAACTTATGTTATTGTTGAACCTAATAAAAAGCTTTTAATTACTTGATATTTGCCTTACTTACTTCAATTTCAACAATAACAAAATGCATGAACCTTTTCACCATCCTATTCGTTGTGTCCCAAGCGATTAGCAGCGTGCTCGACCTCGTTAGATGAAAGAAGCTATTCATTGGGACACATTAAAATTACGATTTATAGACCAGTGCGATGTTTACTATGCATGCGCTGATCGTACGCTGATTATATTTGTTTTGGTCAGATTTCGAAATGTCACCGAATCAGCTTTTAAAAAAAAAACTGTGTCATTTTTCTCTATTGCGTCGAGGCTCCAAACCTGAAGGCTAAGACGAACTGTCACTCTGTCAGCGACATCATCATCATCATTTCAGCCGAAAGACGTCCATAGCTGGACATATACCTCCCCCAAGTGTCGCCATATTGACCGGTCTCGTGCGTCTCGACATGCACGACCGAAAAGTCAAAAAACATTGACATGAACAAACGAAATCCCTACCGACGGCATGTGAAGCCAAGTCAGAGGCCCATGGGCGGCATAAAAACCCTGACACCAGGTTAGGCACTCACCTCACGGAAAACAAAGAATCAATTATCCTGTTGAAAGTCGTTGTTGAAACACAAAACGCTTTGAAAGTAATTACGACTTGTCAAGGCCCAAAGATCTCTTCGCCTAGACATGGAATCTAGTGGTGCCCTTATTTTTGTCAAAATCATAGTAATTACTAGTAATAGTCTGGAGTCTGGATTCGCGACCGTCTGATGGCAGTAGGCTCGCCCCTTATTTCATGACACTTAAACATAACTAGCACAGGTGTTACACAATGCGCACTGCCTAATCCTTCTGTGATGACAGGCGTAACGTTAGCGTTAAAGCCTAAGAACCGATTCAATAATACTCCATGACTGTAGTCCCAAGCCCAACAATTCAACGATATTATGTTAATAGTGAAGTAACAGCCAATCCCAAACCAAGTTCAAACGCTACCAGCAATAGTAATAGCAACAGCAACAGTAATAGCGCTTACAACTGCGTACAATAGTTACCGGATCGGTTCGTACAAGCGCCGATGTGCGCCGGAATAGTTACACAACTTCTAGGCTAGTTTCTGTGAGCACTGCCGGGCGAGGAAACTGTGCCGGAACCGTTTTATTCCGATATTTTTTATTGGATCCAGTTTGTTAGGGTCGTTTATTGTGCTCTTTGTTAAACATGTCAAAACAGTTTTAATTGTGGCTCATCATTTGTCGATTAGCAGTACAGAAGGTATATCTCTCCGTAATCCCTACGATTTCTTGAAGACATGATTGTCTGACGTCAGGCAAGTGTTACTGGTTTACAATATCTATTAGGAAATTTGAGAGAAACTTTATGGACACCAGCCCGTTATACAATACAGTTTTACAATACAATGGCAATAGTTTTGCCCTCTGAAACCTGTAACCACGACAAAAAGCGGCATGGGTTGGTAAAACGAATTATTCAAACACTGCTTATCCTCACTAAGAAACCAGGCGTAACATGTAAATTTTAATAATTTCATGCTTTCTCTAACTTGGAGATCTTAAAACACAACAGAAAACCAAAAACGACCTCACAAATGAGACAATCGTTAGTTTTCAAAGTCACACTTAAAACTTTAAACATAAAAACATGTCCCATAAAAGTGGGTCATTTATTTGTCCCCAACAGTACGTTAGTAACATAAGTGGCGACTGTCGGTACAGTGTAGTGCAATAGAGTTTCTTAACTATTCCCCATTCGGACGGCTGCACACTTTACACTTTATTGTGCTACTGCTTACCCCGGAGATTTCAATGAGATGATTTCTCGAGGGAAAGACTTGAGGCTGTGAAGGTTCTACTGGTTTAATTGAAGAAACTAGAAAGTTACATTATGATAGTAATAGGCACATCTTCTAAGCTAAGTTTACTCTAACTTTTCATGCGCTCCATGTGGAAAAAATAGGCCACCTCTTTGCTAACCATGAGTAATACGTATCGCAAAAGGTCGCCAGATTGATAATTATAATATAACCTTGATGTGCCAATGTTCACATGTCATGCATTTTTAGGTCACAAGCCAAAGATAGACCCTTGCCAGCCGGTATAGGCTAAACTTAACCTGTTTTCAAGAGTTTTTAAGGATTCAAAAGTATGTGCATTTGCAGCCCTCAATCGGTCCTTACTCCTTTGCTGTTATTTTCTGATTAATTTCTATGCGTAGTTCAAGACATATGAATCAGTTCTCAGCGATTCGTTCAGCTTCATTGGTGGTCGCAACTGTTGATTACGGCTGTCAGAAGTTGACTTGTCCCATAAAAGAGGCCCCCAACCAAAATCTAAGTCGTTTAAATTGAACGGTAAAACAAATGTCCTATTAATAATAGCTAACTAGATGCCCTAGTTCACCAGTTCAATGAGCATGATAACCACGCTAAAAGAGCTCACCTAACGAAAGCAATTCAGCACCCAAGATCCAATAACTTACATCAGAATACAACAATGAAGTTCTGCCATAAATCGTGGCTTCCATTTGGGCACAATGTCGCAGGTAAATGAGTATTTTCGTCGACTGGGCTGGGCAAACAATAATGGGCAATTCCGAGTAATGACCGCGGTATGAACGGTACACCCGCTGGCGAATGTGGCGAGAGATAAAAGTAGAAACTATTTTTATTTCGCTAGTTAGTAAAGGCCTTTATCGTTTATTCTATAAACGATAAAGGCCTTTTTAAAACTGTTGCAATTGAACATAATTCTGTTCACCATCAAACTAATTAATAATCCGAATTTGTATATCCCTTGACTACCAGCTCATCATCTATCATACGCAAAAAAACAATAAAACGTAGTAATCCTGGCGCACTAAAAAATGATCTTTTACTATGTATTTCTTGTTATCATGTTAAAATACTGCAGTAGATTACGACAACAACTTTATAACTACAAATCAAACACGTATCTACGAGAATAAAAAATACTCCATCCAATTTGCCTTCCACGTGTACTCACGACTAGTATCCCTGCCGAGCCCTTTAAATCACATAATCACGGCGTGTCGCTACGGCTCAGCGGTTAATAGAGCATGCTGCCCAACGCGAGGTACGTGAGTCATTGATTAAACTTCAATGTTACGCTTACGACGCACTGATAAACGTTAAGGTAGGAAATGGTCATAATTAAAATCATGTTCAAATTGATGCAGGATACTTAGGTATTAAAAGTAGCGATGGGCCTAGGAGAACGTGCGGAGTAAACGTAAAACTGAACAACACGTTTTGCACTATAATATTTAGGTAGTTAGGTTTATTTTAATCATAATTATGTATTCTAATAATTGCACAAAATCCTATTGGATTGTTGTAATTCCGATTCAAAAATCGTCACATAATGTAATACGTTTATGTAGCTCGTTCGTGGATCGTGCTGAATGTGCTAAATGCCTCTAATATTGATAGTGACTCGAAAACAGTTACACTTCAAATTTTACTGGAATAATATTATATAATACAGTGACTTCTGAATAACAGAATACATGTGACATTTTATGTTATTTTTCATTTACAGTACGAAACAACAATAATTCTTTGCTTCTTTACAATTTGGTCCTTTAGCTCGAAAGTTACTTGAGAGAGTTGCAACTCAATAACACCTCCAAAACTAAACCTTAATCAGCTTACAAGACGCACTAACTCAAGACTAAAACCAAAATTGCCAACCAAACTAGCAACAAAGGTACTTATTCCCATGCTTTATGGGGACATTTTCTTAGCTCTAACCATCCCTGTTGACTTTTAAAGCAGGCCATAAACTAGTCCATAAGATAATTTAAAACACCCGGGCGGGCGATGCCGCGGGATAAAGCTAGCGGCGATATATCACCGGTCGGAACGCCTTTACAATGCACTCAGACGTACGTATAATTTTATATATATCCCCCAATGAAAATTCGGATTATTACGGAAGGGATCTGTGTGTTTGTTTAACGTTAGTGAAGGTTAGGCGAATTATACGTTTCGACCACTTATTAAAATATAAACTTTAATTAAAACCAGTATCAGTTTTTAGCGATGTTAATTTCCTCCCTGGCGTGCTATTACGTAACTAATATCGCTGTGAAAAAGCGAGCAATTTTCCGAAAGCGACACGTAAAAGTTTCGCTCGTATACTGAGTACGAACAAAATGTTAGTTGACGCACTGAGTGTTTTAAATGCGGCAGGAGCGTTTGTACAAGTAGTGTATTCCTTGTTGTTGATGATGGCGTTTTAGGTTTAGGTATTTGAGAAATGATAACCTGTCACGAGTTTGTTTTGGTCGCTTTTTAGGGTTTTTTTTGTATTAGGTTACGGGAGATTAACACTGACACATATCACATAACGTTATTGCTAAATTAGTCAAAGGAGTATTGATTATTCAATAACGACTAAGGGATTTGATAAAATAAAAGGTGTTTCCGAAAGGATTGTTTTGTTAATTTGGTAGGGTCTGTGTTCTTGATCATCTTATTCATCTGCCTATCCTTTTCCTATCTATCTTGGAGTCTGCCTGCAGTCTTACTAAATGCAGCTTTGGTATAATAGTTTACCATTCTGTTTTTTTGAATACCCAGTTTATTAACAACCTTTTCCATAGTTAAAAAAACTTTTTTTCATCATATTTTTTTTATCACATCATCATTCAAACAAATGAACCGATTTTAATGAAATTTCTAGAGGACCAATAGGAAAGTATATCCTACTAGCTGTTGCCCGCGACTTCGTTCGCGTGGAAATTTTGATGTGTATGTGTGAGAAAAAAACGATAACCTATACCATTCCTCAGGATATAATCTATCTCCTTGCCTTTCATTACGATCCAATCAGCTGTTTAGTCATGAAAACGTAACAAACAAACAGAGTTACATTCGCATTTATAATATTTAAAAAAAATCTTTTTATCTTTATGAAATTTAGAGAGTCCCCTCGATTTCTCCAGGATCCTATCATTAGATTCTGACATGATGACCATGGGAACACATGGACAGTATACTGATTCAAACAGTGCCCATAAAATTTGAGGGTTGCCCTTAATTTTTCTGGGATTCCATCATCTGATCCTGACTTATACCTTCCATCATCAGCTCAGCAACATGAGATGATGATTACCAGGCACAAGTATCTGAATTGTGTTGGAGAGTATATGAAAAACGTTGTACGTGCCTATAAAATTTGAGGGTTGCCCTCGATTTCCCTGGGATTCCATCATCAGATTCTGATTTGGTGACAATGGGACAGAAGTATAGGCTTTCGAATAAAAATAATTATGAAAATCGGTCTACAATTGGCGGAGAAATCGATGAACATAGGTACATAAAAAAATACATACAGTCGAACATAGAAACTCCTCCTTTTTTTTAAGTCGGTTAAAAATTGTCAAAGAAGTTTTGGTGAAAAATTTGTGAACCGTTTACAATACATGTCATGGTAATAGACTTATCTCCAATAAATGGAACTTAACATACCTAATTGTTGAAATGGGGGTGTACTGTACACATCTGCGTACCCCTTCAGAGCATACAGGTGTGATGTTATGTTATGGTGTTATGTAAACAATAAACATCCAAGCGATTGCAGCGAACACGACGGATGTGCTGTCTATTATTGAAGATTTCCATTGATATCTCCGAAGATCACCATCAGATCTTGACCAAATAAAAAATGGGACCACCGCGGAATAATATTTGTCCAAACAAAAAAAGAATCATCAAAATCGGTTCACAATTGGCGAAAAAATCGCTGAACATCCACACAAATAAAATAAAAAAACAAAAAAAAAAAAAACCTCCTCCTTTTGGAAGTCGGTCAACAATCATCTTTATCTACCAAATTGAACGCGTAAACAAAGTTTCGTGACCGTGCTACTAACCGTTGAAGAGTTTTCTCTTGAGGAGACGATCCTGGATGCAGGATTAAGGAATGTCTGTCATAAAAATGTGTTGTCACCAAAACCAAAGGTGTGTGCAAAATTTCAGCTCAATCGGTTGTACAAAATTGAGTTGCAATCCACCCGTACAAACATAGTACCTTCACCCCCCTTTTTAACCCTTCGGGGGTAGAATTATCAAAAACGCCGAGACACGTATAAATTAATTTTCAATCTCCAGCCTAAACACAAAATTTGAAGATCCTAACTTCAAAACTGACAGACTTTCATACAAACTTCCATCCCCTATTTTACCCCTTTAGGGATAGAATTTCCAAAAATCCTTTCTTAGTGGAAACCTTCCCTTCACAAAGAACACACCCTCCAAGTTTCATGTCTCTTGGACCAGCGGTTTGGGCTGTGCGTTGATATATCACCCAGTCAGTCAGTCAGTCAGTCAGTCAGTCAGTCAGTCAGTTTATCATTTTATATATATAGATTACTTACAAAATACTTTTTCAAATCGATTCATAAATGACAGAGTTATGAGGTGACATTGTAAAATAAAAAAAATTACAGCCTTATTGAGAACCTCCTCCTTTTTTTGAAGTCGTTTAAAAAAGGGCCTCTGTTCCGCAGTACTTTTGTACTAACTGCTACTGGGACCGCCGCGTTTTTTCTGCGTATTGCGTGTCGCCATCGCGTAGTCTATGATAACCTGTCGGGATCGCATACTTACTCATCAGTCACCCACCATCGCGTGCCGTTAAACGTCACCCATGTTCGGGATTCACAATATTCACTAATTAAAAATGGTAGTTTTAAAGTTCGCGTGACTACGCGTATACTACACTACGGCTGTTTCTATATTATTACTTTAATAGAATGTTTTAGTAGCCATTATGTAGGCGGGAATGAGTTTGGGTAAAGTTATTTCCTTGTTTTGTGGCTTTTATTTAAATAAAGGCGAATTATATCCACGAACTGTTCGAAGGAATACTTCTATCTATTTTGTAGATGTACCAATGTAATCGGTTGGGTTGAACAATTTTTGCAAAAATATCAAATAATTATTGTGGTTCATCACATCAATGAGGAAAACGTCGTGAGGAAAGTTTTGAGTAGGTATGTGTGGATGGCTTTAAAAGTAGGGGAAGATCAAAGAAACGATGGAACGACTGCGTAAAGCGTGATAAGGATAGGAAGACTTGACTCTCCTAGTGAGAAGTATGAAAAAAGAAGACATGCTGGACCAGTCCCAAATAAATTGGGATAAGGTCAGGAGAATGAAGATGATGATCTCATGACACTGATCTGTGACATTTTTTACTAGAATCATGATGCAAATAAAACTGAATCGTGTGAAAAATCCTAGAATTTTATTTTTCGTTCACAAAATTAACTTTACAAGGTTACCAAAAATCAATTTCAATCAGGAAGGGCGTCACCGTGTTTGCTAACCCACGCCATTAAAAGTACACATGTATCACAGTTTGAAATCCAATATCAGATTATATGAACGGGCTGACATGATTCAATTGGGGAATTAGGTCACCGGTGGCCATAGGCAGTGGGCTGGCCTTACACTACTTGTGACCAATTGCGACTAATCTAATTTGTTATTGCGCACTTAATTATGTAGGGCCGAATATTAATCTCGTAGTTTCTGTCTATTTATAGAACTACATCTGCTGCTGCATCTTGTATTCGAACATGTTCTGTGTTCCAATCTTACAATAACGCGTTTTCACTAACACTAAGAGACAAAGTGAATGCCTAAGTTGAAGCGACTGTTATCGGCCTACTTACAGATAATAATTATTTAAAGTTAAGAAATTACGTACAAGTCTCGAACGGTAGTCCTTCAATGTTTAGCGTTTATGTGGTAAATAGAAGGACCGAAACCTTAACCTTTATGTCTTAAAAACAAAATCAGTTCATCTTGAAATGACCTTTCAGGCCTCAAATTCCTGCCAGGGCTGCGGGACTGTTCGAAAGAGATACCGTGGCCCTGGAACACAAAGGGCAAACAAGGAACATGGATGGGTTTTAGTCAGTACAAGTCTGACACTTGATGATTTCCCATCCGAAAAAAAGGCCTTAAATTGAATAGTATGATTCTGTTCTTTATAAAATATAATTTTAGGCCTGAATAACTGAGATAAGCTATAAGATACATTCAAATACGTTTGCTAATCTTCCTGATTCACTCCATAAAACGTCCTCAGAGAGTTATTCTCCATCGAACGGCTTAAATAACAAATGCCCCCATTTTAATATAAAAAATGTACAGAAACATCGACTTTCAATTTCCCTTTCTCCCAAACTTGCGAAATCCTTAAAAAAATACTCCCGCATTCCTTCCATTACGATTCATTCATTATATAGAGACGTCAATTTCCGGTCGCCATGTTGGATCGGTGCCCGTTCGCAATCTCCAGCGGATATGACGTTTTGATCATTTAAAAACACCCCCCAAGTACATGTTACTGCCAAGTTTTGGTAACAGCCTATTTAGAAAGTTTACTATAGATACTTTTTTTAAGGACCTAGAATCTGGCCTTTTAGGTTAGTGTAACGAGACTTTTAATAATCTTGGAGTTCATTGTTGTGAGTCTTTATGATTATGTTATTGTGAAACATCACTGGGACAACAGGACTTAATCATAACTGGCGAAATAGGAGTACTACAGGTCTGGCGTTAACGGAGGAACCAGCGCACTAGTATCATCACTATGAACAAAATAATATTTCAAGACTTTGGTCATAACTAGTTAATTAGCCTAAACATCGTTATTTAAAGATGCTCCAGACACATAATAATATACTCAAAAAGTTAATTACCAACCGAACAAAATCTTACTCCTCCCAACCGACCCCTAAAAATTGTTTGCGCAAAGTTTAAAATTAAATTACAACAGAAAGTTGTTAAGGCGCTACCTCGAAAATAAATCGTAGCTCGATGGGCGTGGCTTAGCCCCCCGCGAGGGGAGCGGCGAATGCAGTGGCGGTGGCATTCGGGAAAACAGAGTACGCACTTCTTGGATTATTTGAAATATTAGAACATAGGAGGGATGGAGTAGAAAAATAATACAAATATTTAATTTTCAACATTTTTTTTTATTAAGTACACCATGTAATAAAAATTCATTAGGTAATGAAGGCATATAACAAAATGTTTATTTACTATGAATATTTTTTATTAAATAATAAATATATTGTTTCAATTTTTCTATATTTAACCTACTTTAAAAAACTCGTCTATTTATATGTATTACTAGCTTCTGCCCGCAGCTTCGAACGCGTGGAGTTCGGGAATTGGTCACGGAATCTTACTTCTGGGATAATAAGTAATCTATGTATGTATAGTACATACATATATTTACATGTACTTGCTTATAACTTGCAAATATTTGTTTAAAGTTATATCAATTAAATTAGATACGTGAAATATTGATACCTTGGTTCGAGATTGGACATCGGATTTACTGGATTTTATCTAAAGAGTATGTACACAAATTTTCAAGTCAATTGACCCCGAGAGTAAAAATTTTCACAAATTCAACACCCCATTTCACCCTCTAAGGGATAGGAATTTAGAAAAACCCTTTCTTAGTATATACCTACTCTTCACAAAGAGTACACTGTCCAAATTTCATGTCTCTAGGACCAGTGGTTTGGGCTGTGCGTTGATGTATCAGTCAGCCAGTCAGGACAGTGAATTTTAAATTGGAGGATGATTTTGGAAAAACTGTGATACACATATCTCATCATTTTAACTGAAGTATTAGACACATTTTCAAGTCAATCGATTCAGAGAATAAAAAGTTTCATAGATAGTTCAACCCCCCATTTCACCCTATTAGGGGTGGAATTAAAAAAAAAACCGTTTCTTAGTGGATACCTACTCTTCACAAAGAGTACATTGTCCAAATTTCATGTCTCTAGGACCAGTGGTTTGGGCTGTGCGTTGATATATAAGTCAGTCAGTCAGTCAGTCAGGACTTTGAATTTTATATGTATAGATAGATATAGATAAAATATGTTAGCAATTTTCTCGTAAACTACTGAACCGATTTTGATGATTCTTTCACTGGTATAATCTAATCCCCAAGTATGGTTTTAGTGCACAACATATAAAGATGCCAATCTTATTAACAAACTTACACGTCTCTGGCATCAGATGAAATATTTAATCTGCAATGTTGCATCACATTCACGGAGCTTAATTGAAAATGTAGACAGCAACATTGTAGAGAATTTTAATGGAGTAGTTGCCAAATTAGTTGGCGGCAAAAGAGTTAACTACGCTCTTAAACGGTCTTATCAGGCAAGATGAACAGGGGCAGTAGTATCATTTAACTCCGGGAAAATATTGACTACCGTCCACAAAACTATTCACAATACGAGCCCTTTAGAAAAGTCAAGAAATATGAAGAACAAGTAGAAAATACAAGAACGTACAACCAAACGTTAAAAAAGAAAAAAAAAACGTAAATTGGTTTCTAAGAAAATAGATTTTAATAATGGCGAAAATGCCGACAGACCCGATGTGGATTCTGATACATATAACCTCACAAAATTAACGTTTTTGAAAAATTTAGAAAAATCCGATGAAGAACGCTAAGAGATGCAGGAGTGGACAATACTACAGAGTGAAAGTGGAGAGTGGCTAGAATTACAGTAGAAATCTTTTAACAGCGTCTAATTACGGGACGGTGGTAAAAAGGATAAAAACGAATAGTTGTGCTAATATGGTGAAAAACATGTTGTATAAGGCAAATATCGACGATGTGGCAACTATAAGCCAAGGGGCGAAATATGAAAAAGCTGCTATTGAGCAACTGTCTAATTTAGTACAGGTAAATATACAAAAATGTGGTCTTTTCATTGACGATAAGTACCCGTTTTTAGGGGCAACGCCGGAAAGGATTGCTGATGACATGCTTGTTGAAATCAAATGTCCTGAATTGTGACTTTGTTGCACCAGGAATGATTTAGTTTTATGTCTTAAAAAATAGATACGTTTTTGTCGCTCCAATAAGTGAGAATAAAAATGGCCATAAATACATTTGTTTGGCTGTAGCTCCAACGCACGTCAAACTCTCGTGGGCACGGGGGCATTGTCAAATGTAACTCTGTCGGCCCAAAACCCGAGTAAAAACCGCCAATAATCACAAAGGCACCTGCGTCATCAAGTAGAATTTTGAGATACTTTCGGGGATATCTTTGTGCCCCAAATGTAGGCATGGTTCAGAGACAATTTGGCAAACATAACTCGATTTTGCAGTTTAGGCTATTTGTGACTTTGTTGCATCGAAGGTGCGAATTTGTGATTTTTGCAACCAATCTTTTCGACCGTGATTTAGGTATATGGTCGAGTGTCAAGTGTCAAGTATTTTTGCATAAGAGATACTGTCTCCATCAGCTATGTATCTTCCAAAGATAACGCCATGCATTTCTATGGACTGTTTACTGTCGGCGCTAATAGTGGATTCCATAGCTGTTGAAGATCCGCTAAGATTTTTAAAACACTCATGGTGTTTTACTTCCTCATTTCGTTTTACCGCTCTAGCACAAATACAACAGTATTTGTTTTTGACTGCCATGAAAAGAACTTGACGAAATCGTCTACCTATAATTGTCGCAGCGCCAGATAGTGCAGAATAATTAGTTCTGTATGAATGTTTAGCCCAGCAACCATCTAAGATTACATCTATTATTGGTATGCCATCTTTAGTAGCTTTCCTTCTTTCACTGCCGCTTCTTTCCCCCGTTCCCCCACTTTCCTCATTTCTTCCCATGCCGTCACTTCCCATTCGTCACATATTTCATCTTGCAAGATTTTGTATTTGTATTCCGACACGGATGGTAAATCGACAGCAGCCGAAAACTGTTTCAGTTGAGCGTTACCACAACCAGCTGCCACCATCCCGGCCACCACCATTTTATTTTGAGTTCCGTACTTTAAACTTTGTTTTACAAAATGTACAAGAAAATGTGTGTAAGGCCAGAAACTTCTGCCCTGGGATCTGGAGGCGACTGCCCTCCAGCGCG
The DNA here is from genome assembly GCA_963082995.1 of Noctua comes. Classification (NCBI taxonomy): domain Eukaryota; kingdom Metazoa; phylum Arthropoda; class Insecta; order Lepidoptera; family Noctuidae; genus Noctua; species Noctua comes. The sequence goes on from OY720282.1 coordinate 961,088, forward strand.
TCTATGAGGGGCGCGCGGAGGCGCAGCGCCGGGGCGAATCCCTGCTGCCTCGACAAGTCGAGGCGCGGCGGGAAGAGCTCCGGCGCGATCTCAGGGCAGTATGGAGGAGACGACTGTCGCAACCGAGGTCCGGGCACGCCGCAATCGCGGCGGTAAGACCCCTCTTTGAGGAGTGGCTGGATAGGGGTCACGGCGTCCTGACCTACCGCGTGACGCAGGCCCTCACCGGACACGGAAGTTTCGGGAGGTACCTGTGTCATATGGGGAAGGAGGAAACGCCTGGGTGTCACCACTGCGAGGACCGCCCGGAGGACACGGTGGAGCATACGGTGCAGGACTGCCCCGCTTGGGCAGAGCACCGCCGTGTCCTCACGGCGGCGATAGGCGGAGACCTCTCGCGCCCGGCATTGGTCGAGGCCATGCTGCGGGGCGAGACGGAGTGGGAAGCGGTCGCCTCCTTCTGCGAAGCACATGCTCGCGAAGGAGGAGGCGGGCCGCGTGAGGGAGAGGACAGCGTCCTCCCTCCACCCCAGCCGCAGTGGTAGACGCCCACGGCGCCGGACGTTGGCAGACGATCTCCGGCCACCGTAGGCGCGGGCATGCGGGCGGCGAGTAATGGGCGACTCGCTGTCCGACCATGGACCATGCCCGGGTCGACGGCGCGTTGTGTTCCACGCGCGCCTCAAAGAGTGTCAGCATAATGACGGGGACCCTCTAGAGGGCCAAAGCCTGCCGAGGTCGCGGGACTCATACAATTACCGTGACCCTGGAACATAAAGGGCTATTGAAGGACACCGTGGATTTTAGTCAGTACAAGTCTGACAGTCCCTCCCGCTCTGCCCTGAGTGGGAGGACTCATTTGATGACAGTTAAAAAAAAAAAAAAAAGGCCAGAAACTTTTTCTGATTCTAATTTAATGGTTGTAAGGCCGCATTGAAACAGTGATTGGTGACTCGATAATTTAAGCAATTCAGTAAAAAAGTAATTTACATCAACAACTCTGTGGCCACTAATGTCGGCAGTTTTGGACTCCTGAAACAAAAAGTATAAGTCAACTTGGAAAAATGCTATTTATGCCTAGCTCCATACTGGAAAGTTCATAGTACATAGTAAATAAAATAAGAGGACTCACATTTCCTTCAAGTTTACCTCAATAAAGATCAAAAAAAAAAATCGATTAAAAACTCACCTCTTTTCGCAATTCAAATGCGACTCCATTCCTGTTGTGATCATTGTCTGTCACACGCTGTAATCTTGACGTATTATATACATCAATGTATTGTTGACATATTTCTAACCTAAAATGAAATATAAGTACATTTTAGCCTTTTTCATAATATAAACAATTATATAAATAGAAACTAATAATTATTGTACATAACTATATACTTACTTTTTAATCTTTCTCATTTTCTGAGCCCTCACCCTCAGTCGCTCTGTGCTCTAAACGTTGTACTTTATTTAGTTTTGGTTTCATATTTTTTCCCATTAAAAACTAGTCACAAATAGAAAAACGATACGTTATAGGTACTGTTCAATCACAAGAATAGTCTTTATATACCTATTTAACACTAATTAACACAATCTACTAACTTTTAATGTATAAACAATTATTAAAATCACGAAAATTCGATAGCACCGATCTGCAAAAAAATGTCATAGGTTTGACGTCAATGAAGCCCACCGGGCGACTGATCTTGTAAGCGAGCGAAAGTGATGCAATTACTTTTGAAACGCAAAAAAAGAGATGGCTATATTGTGCGTGCGCTCGGAATAAAACGACGTACGTGCCAAAACGAATTTACTCCTTTTTTAACATAAAAAATGAATTAAATTTAAAACTACAATGAGTAAACTTTGATATAATAATTCTCTATGTTTTAAAGTAAATCCCATTGAATAATTCTTAAGCGTTACGCCGTGATGTCGAAAAAAGTAAAAAAATAGATATAACTTTGCATTTTTTTTGTATCGAGAAAAGTTCATTGAATCGTGTATTCCTTATTTAAGTATACTAGACCAAAGAGTCAAAAAACATATACCAAAATGTTGAATCCCTATTCCACATACTTAACAAGTTATACGAAATAGAAAAACCACATTTTTTTCAATATATCACCTTAACAAGAAATGAAACAATTGGGCCGTCAAGTCCACTGCGAGCCTGTAGCGGTTGAGAGGGCCTTGCCGCCATTATAATAATATGAGCCTTAGGCCCCGAAGCGAGCGGAAACGCTGCTAATTAGCGACGGATCGGGGATGTGCAGGAGTTAGGGGCTTGAAGTGTGGACGGGTGCGACAGAGAGAACAAGCGTTTCAGAAAGAGGTAGGGAGAGATCCTGGTGTGATTAGAAAACTAGGTGCAAAAGGAGAAGACATAAAATAAAAATGGTGTTCAACAAGGTTGAACTTGGTTGTAACATGAATAAAGCCATGTTGAAAATTAGAATTAAGATCACTTCATCTGCATCACGATAATAAGTTGAAGCACCTTTGAATCAACTTGGAATGTACTAAAGGGCACAACCACTGCAATGATCCAGATGGGTGAATTTGTGAAGTCCAGCCAATAGAACTCAAGTAGCTTTAAATCGCATTTTGATTTTTGATGAATACCTCGTAATTGTGTAGTACTTAAAACTGCTTATTTTGTCTATGTAATATCTCACTGAAGTTAACTTTTTCACGTTCTCCGCCGAGTCCGCTCACAAAGCTCCCCCGTCCATATATTTGCCATCGTTGCGGGCCGGCAGCGAGTGTACAGAGTTTTCATAATGGTGGATTGTTTTCATCCGTATCGAGTGCACATTTTGTGGCTATTCACTCGGATCACGAAGTTGCCCGAACACTGAACGTAGGTACTCCGTTGTACAGCTTATTTTGGTGGTTAGCGTATTTTGGTCGAGTTACCCTGTTGTTCTTGAGTTGAGGGGAGGCTAGCGTGGAGGATGTTGTTTTTAGGTATTTAGCTGAAAACATTTGCATGTTTAAGCGTCCTAGACTGGATTTAGTTTGTTGTAATCCTGATTAACCTTTCTGTTTTAGGATTGGGTTTTCCTCCCCTGGAATTTGCTGTTAGTCTGTGTAAACGACTAACAATACATATGCTAATCAGACATACTTAGATAACACAGTAAAGGTTCTGTCAAGGCGCGGACTGGCCGCAGACACCGGACGCTGACAGGTACTTCAGTGTGTTATATCTGTCAGAAGCAACTTGTCCGTACCGGTTCTTTGCTTCTATTGGGAAATTGTGTTCGAATACTTAGCGAGCTCAAAGCCCAGCTACTGCTCTCAGCGAGGTTTTTATTTTGATTTTTGTTTAAAATATAATAATAGTTCTTTGTAAAACTACTTCGTAGGATGATATTTCCTGTTATGCTTAATGTTAATATTTTCAAGAGCTACTGTGGCTTCTATCAAGCCTTTACGTAAAATTTACCTTATATTATATTTCGCAGAACTGTTGAGCTTTTCATTGACCACGCTCACATGCCGCTTCTGGTAACTCAATATATATATCATCTACGTGGGCTCTTCTACCTGGAATACGAAAATATCCTTCCTTTTCACATTTGCAGAGATATACTCCTTTTTACTTATATATACTTATAAATGATTGGGAAGCATTGAAAGTTTTCAAGGAAGCAGAATAAAATATACTATCACTTCGCCCGCAACTTCGTCCGCGAAAACTGTGATAGCTCGGCTAATATACATGATATCTTTATAATTTATAGCCTATAGCACTCACGAATAATGTAGTTCTCTACCAGTGAAACAATTTTTAAAATTGGTTCATTACTTCCGGAGATTACCCCCTACATACAAACAAATTTTACCTCTTTATAATATTAGTATAGATTAGTATAGATGAGCATTTCTGTACTAACGAGAAATGTTTTTATTGCGACTATGCTTTTTAGAAATAGTTAAATATAATATGATACTATTTGTAGTGCAACTATTAATAATTATCTGCTCAGTAATTTACCTATAGTGGACAAAAAATACCATCCCAATTTAATAGGTACATACGGAAAAGTTTTGAAACATTTTACAAACTTTCACCTTCTTTTGTGTAGACCAGGTAGACATAATAATTTATTAGTATTGTCATGTTTGACTTTACCCCTAATAATTCAATCAAGTTAGAACGCAGTTCAATTTTAATGAGTCAATTCAAGCTTCTAAAGCAGTCAGTTCTTTTCACAGTTCCGTTTAATGTCTTCATAACTTCATCAATTCATAATTCAATTACGCTAATACACATTTAAGAAATCGCCAGTCAATTTAGATTGCCCAAAGCTCCCATTTCGATTAAGATTAAGTACAAACCAATTCAGAAGCAAACACGACAACAAATACTAAACCATATTTTATTCACCGACCCCAAATGGACCATCTTAAGTAGCTTAAAGAAATAGCCCCAACCGTTCCCATTACGCAGGCTGAATGAGAAAATTTGTATAGAAATTATTCATAAAGCGACTTACAGATGGACTTCAAATAATAGATTCCCTTTGGAGTCTACGGTTGCCAGTGACAGCTGATTATATGTAAATTATGCCAATTCGCGCCAATTGGCGTGGCCGGTAAAATGGAGGGGGTGGTAATTTGCTGGAGCCTCCGACCAACGTCTTCGGATTTTTAATGAGAACATTCTGTGATTTGTTTTCAGTTAGAATAAAGGAATTATTGGCTGATTTGTTTGTTTAGTTGAGCTGAATTGGGGGGTAAAAAAAATCTAGAAAATGAATAAACTAGAGATTTTTTCAAAGGATTACCTTAAAACTTACATTCAATGGATATGCGTCTACAACCGTAACATCATGAATACTTTCTCGATTTTTTCGATGTACACTGATATACAGAACATTCCGTCCTATAATCCTGACTTGACGCCTATTTCGGTTTTCCGTTTTCATGAATCTTCCGACACACTCAAACTTATGTACATATCTAACTATTTGAAAGTACCTATTTGGTATACTTTTAGAAAGATTAATTTCTGTAATTTACTTTTCATCACTATTGCTCTCAAAACGGTGAAGGAAACCATCGTGAGGAGACCTTGTCCGTACGAAAAATTCGACAACAAGTGTCATACATGCACTGGGCCCTTGTGGTGGATGGTCCTCCTCTCCTGCTCATACAGAGGTTTATGTCCCAGCAGTGGGAACATTATGAGCCGATTACGCTTATTCTTCTACGGTCATCATCATCATCTGCCTAGCATTTTCCCAACTACATTGGTGTCGGCTTCTACTCTAGCCGGATGCAGCTAAAGCTACCAGTATTTTACATGAAGCGACTGTTTGTTCTTCTACGGTATACTTACAAAATTTTATTTCTATAATATCATATTTATCAAAAAATAGCTCATTTGTAATAGTCACATCGTAATTTAGACATGACACACGTTTTCATAAAGCTAAATCGATCACAAAGGAAAACTAAACTATTTCTACATCCAAGGATTCTGTCCAGTGACATCATCCGATTCTTTCGGGAGTTGAGTAAGGGGTCTATTTTCTATAGACTATAGAGGAATGGGGTCATGTGAGTCATTTACCTTTATGGTGTGGTTCTACACCATTGGTGGGGATAATGGTGCAAGGATGAAAGCATAACATGACCTATATGGCGCCGTGGAGTGGCTTACATCTGGCGGTTTTGTTTAGCTTATAGGAAGAATTGAGATTAATCGCTATCAAAGACTTTGTGTTGAGCTAAAGTAAAAGTTTTTGTCGAGTTTTTTCTTTTGTAGAATTTAAGATTCTTCGCTATACGCATTAATGAAGTCAATCTCCCGTATTATTCCTGGCTAGACAAATGCAATCGCTTTCAAAATTATTCATATTTTTACAACTAGCCTTTCAATGGGTTTAATTTAATTTTATTTATTCAAGTAACAAGGACTCATTAATACACACAACATTCAGCACAAATGACACATTAAACAAACACAGATTTTTGAGTTTTTCATCGTTATTAGTGTTAAAATGTCATTTTTTAGGCTTCTCTCACACTTTAGGGTCCGCATTGATGATTATTGGTTGGTACAGTTGGTGAATCATGGGCTTTTATACTATAGGTCGCGGGTTCGATTACCACACGGAGCAAAAAGTATGGCTTACGTAAAGAGCTAACTATTTTCTATTTCTGCTTCTTCTCTAAGCAATGGGATAAATCTTTTTGCGCTGTGTAGGATAAACTTGTAGATCTATTTTAATATTTTTTGTTACTTACATAAAGATGAGTACGGAACCCACCTGACATCACAAATACAAAACCCTAACATTTTACAATGACTTATTTATCGTTCGCACTTTATTTCACCCACTGAGCCATTAGTTAGCATATTTCGCTTCCATTTTAATTTTACTACCGTACAATCGAAATTGTTTCATATGCTGATGTGCATAAGGTAGAGTTTCGGTCGTTGTTGTCATTAGGACAATTTCTTTTGATCAGCCAATAAATTCAGGCGATTTCAGACAGAAGTTTGCTCGTTAACGAGTCGGCTTTTGTTAGAATTATTTGTTTAAACAACAATCGAGTGATATGCTTGTATAGCAGTGTTTGTCAATATGTCATGTACCGAAGTTCGGAAGTTTCTGGTCCTTTCAGAGTTTGTTGATAGATGTTGTTGTTGTTGTTGTGGTTATAGGAAGATGTGCTGCTATAGGAGTTACTCGGAGATTCGGTTTAGTTTTATAGACGGTTATTTTTGCCCTTTTTTCGGATGGGAGACCATCAAATGACCCCCCCCACTCTGGGCGGAGCGGAAGGGAGTGTCAGACTTGTACTGACTAAAACCCATTCATGTTCCTTCTTTGCCCTTTGTGTTCCAGGGCCACGGTATCTCTTTCGAACAGTCCCGCAGCCCTGGCAGGCATCGGCCCTTGCAGACCCCTACATCGTTGCTGACATCTCTTTGAGGTGCGCGTGGAACACGAACGCGCCATCGCCTGTCGTCAAAAGACGGCCGGACGGCGAGCTAGCCCATAGCTCGCCGTCCACAGGCCCGGTTATTTCTGCCCTTAGGCATGCACCTTCTGGCCTCAGGTATTGTGTTATCCACACTAATTATTAACGCGAAAGCAACTCTGTCTATTTATCGATCTATCTGTCTGCCTGTTAACTTTCACACTTGCACACAGACAATGACATGGGTTTGGACATAGTCTACTTTTTATCCGGGTAATGTGCCGGTAGTTAATTTAATTTCCGACCTCTACGCAAGCCGAGTCATAAGTGTATGCTAGTCGTTAATAAATAAAATTATCCCAAATTAAAGAGGTCCAAAACATTTTTATATTTCTTTTTAAAAAAACATTTGGGTTACTTTTTCCATTCCTTCTTGCTCATAGCGCTGTTATGTGAAATCTTTCAAAATAAACACCATCGTCACCTCTTTACTCTTCAAAGAAACACGACAGTTAAAATACCATTCAGAGCCCGTAAAACACAGCCAATGATGTGTTAGGTTCCGCACTAATTCCTTTCTTTAGTTAGTTCGCGCCATCTCTCACCTCGAACATAATCATACACTTTCTAAACTGTATAGATACCTATAAATACATTTATTTCCCTACAAATGACATAAGACCGTGACTCCAGACAATATGTTACGTCACGACTGCTCCTAATTCCTATTTGAAGTTTAACATTTGGGGATCAGAGGACTAACTTCTTCATTCACTTATAACAACCTCTCATGTTATCCAAATAGGGTTGGTTTTTCAGTGTTTTGTAGTTCATAAACTTTGTCATTTTGATGTATGAGGGTGACAAAGCAACAGTTTTAAGATTTGAGACAAGTATTAAGTGTAGTTGTTACACAGTCATTTATTAATCGTGTGGAATGACATAATGAGGTGTGCTGGATTTTTGTTTTTAATTGAACACTGTTAGAAATGATGGACATATTTTGAGCATAACCTATTAGGAGGTGTCAATAATGTTTTAGTGTAAAATGTTTCGTTTGTTAATAGTAGGCAAATAGGCAGTTGTTTGTAATACTTGTAATTTATTTACAGTTAAGTGGCGTGCAGTCTGTGCAATAATAGTCCTCAAGTCATACTCAAGTGCTTTATATTGTCAATTAGGCCTGTTATTAATAGGTAGTACTTATATTCACAATAAATAGATACCTATGTATGGTTGAACTTATATACAAGCAGGAGTGTTGATTATATTGACTATAACTACTGTAAAGTTCAAAATATGTTATTATTACCAAATGAAAAACAAGAATTAATAAAATACTGTCAATGTTTTATTAAACCTAACGCACTATTCATAATATTAGGAAAAAAACACACTCATAATTTCAACGAAAAGATGTCCACTGCTGGACATAGGCCTCCCCCGAAACGTCATCACGTCGACCAGCAGAGTGCTATTCGCATATATCTGGTACCACGGCCTTCACCAAGTTGGCCATCCAGCAGGAGTGAGCTCTCCCTACAATCGATCACGTACAGTAAGATGCAGCTTACTGTACGTGATCGCCACCACAGAAGCTGCCGGTCCTTTTGGCCGTACTGCGAGCAATGCGCCATGCTCACTGCTACTTCAGTTTGTCTTTTGTTTTCGTGTGTCAGTCAACTAAAAAAGTAAGGGCGATATAACTCAATTTTCGAACCACCTCTCATTAAGTACCGCTTGCTCCTAATTACTATCCGCACAATACTTGCACTACATCAATTACGCATCCAATTTTAAGTATGACACCATTAGCACGGTAATGAATGGTGTGCAAACGGTAACCTCTTGTCCGAACTAAACCCTGGCAACATTAGTTATTATGATTGATGGCTCGCGTAGGGTTGCCAGTGTCGGTGTTGCTAGTGCTCGGTATTGCCACGGTTCGGGTGCACTATTGACATGAGAGCCCGTAATTATATATTGACACGCTATTGTGAAAATGAAAGCTGCATTTGTATTGGGTGGTGTTTTCTAGGATAACTTATTTATTCATTTTGATAATAGTGTCTTTTTTCTTGTTGGTCACAAGTGCCTGCAATTTTTTAATCGTTGTGGCCTATGTCTGGAAGGCTCACACAAGTGGCTCTTTCAAGATGCCTCGTGCTTCTGACAGGTTTGATATTTTCGGTTACTTAATGTATGTCAATCCAAAACAATATTGTATTTTGCGTCATCTTTATAGCTGAAATATCATTATAAATATCGCTATAGAATATCACTTTCTAGTAGGCCTTCAGTACCGTGTTTATACACCGAGATGGTAATGGTGATGATGAATTACAAATAAACTGTTAGTTATTTAGCAAGAACCTAAAAACATAACCATAAAAATACATCGTGAGTTATGTACACTTAAGTAGTAACAAACTACGCCAAGGCACATGGAACCACATCTTGCATTTAACGTTTTTATTGCCAATTTCATTGCCCATCAAAACTCCTTGCTGAATCATAGGGTTAGCATTCGTTACATTTATCAAACTATTAAATTCTCTCATGTTTTTTGGTGCCTACATTAATGTTCTGCGGGCTCATTGATGTCCCAGTTTCACGCAACACTAGGAGACACCTAAACTAAATAATTCCATAAATAAAAGAGCACTATTAATTTGTAACGCCCATATTGTTAAAGCTGAAAATGTTACAGCTTGCTCTTACTTAGGCTCTCATTTAGGTCTCGACTACAACTAGTGAAAACGGACATAATGAAACAATCGTGTAGCTACAAGATCCTCCTTCAGACGGAAATGAGTACAACTTGCAATCAGAAACAACAGCTTGTACTTATGTAGGTACAAATTGTCTGGTCTCACCAGGGGACCTGTGGTCTTCACACTCACCGAGTGCTATCCGCGAACACAGCCAGGGTACAAAGTAATCATTAGTTTTGATACCAATTACATTTTACACGGGTCTTCCTAGTTCAAACATAGTTTTGCCTGCGGCTTCGCGTGGAGGTCAGGAATGATTCGACGGGATCGTACTAACGGGATAAAAACTATCCTATGTCCTAATTCAAGTTATGGTCTACCTGTGAGTCAGTTTTCGTCGAAACACGTTCACGATTAAGCTGTGAAAAGTGTGGATTTATGATTTTAACTGTTTGCGTTAAACAAAACCCTTGTGGTTTAATACAAATCAGTTAGATTGCTTTTAGAATAGGTACAGATTTTGTAATGGTAGAGATATTATCTCGTTGGACTGTCAAAGTTCTGTCTCTCGAGGGTTAAGTTCAGACAACTAATACTAGGCCAGACGAGGTTACTACAATCTGTCTGGACTGCACGGTAGGGTTAACTAAGCATTACTGAAGGGTTTGGATGGAGTTTAAAATCGATTTCAGTTGTTTTTAGTTCAGACTGTCAATTATTTGTTTTTGAGATTTAAATATTTGTAGGTCTGAAGCTAGGCCGATTCTTAAACCTTAAGATCTACAATATCATCAAATGAAAAAGGATATTCAATGATAAAAAAACTTAGATCTACATCGCTCAGTTGCATCGAGATACTTCACTTACCTTACAATTTTAATATTAAGTAGGTAGTCAGAACTAGTCTTACCAATTTAAAACTCCATATAAAAACTGTACATCCGGTTAGGCTGAAAGCCCAACGCATTTGGGAAAAAACTACGCTGACGATGGCTATAAAACAAATGAGCCTCACAAACACTTTATCAGCACAAGGAACGTTTTATAATTTGCTTCCAAAAACCAAACTTCTAAGAAAATTGTACAGAACATAAGCGGCAGCCCTAGGTGACAGAGGTTAGTACGTAGCTAGCTATTAAAGTTTTAGTTGAGACACTCGTTGTGTTAAATGTCACGCTTTGGGCGCGCGGGGGGCGCGGGGCGGGGCGTGCATGCTCTAGAGATGATGATACTGCTGGAGATTAGGACCTGTGTAAGTAGGTAAGGTTATATGTAACTGTGATGTTGGGTACCTGCAAATCATTATGTAAGTTTAACTGTACCTATCTATTGTTTGTTTTTCGTCCCGCTGCAGGAAGGAGAGCAAAGATCTTCACCTTTATAATTATTTCTGTTTTGAGCCAGTATGGACCAATTCTGTCTATAGGCGTTAAACTTCTTGTAAATACAAAATGGAAACCAAAAAAGGCCTTTCATTTTTTGGAAATCATACTTATTACTAATTTTTATCGTGTTTGAATGTTGATAGGCTGTTCTAAACAAATTGATATAAAAGACATACTATATTTTTCTAGTTAACTATACTTTTTCACACCCAAAATACTGATGACGAATCGGGAACAACAATACAATATTAAATAAAAATTCATTTGTTCTCATAAGAGGACGAATCGGGACTTCTTGTTTAATGAAAAAAAAATTGGTGACGAGTCGGAACAGTCACGAGTCGGGCATAACTCTCCTTACTTTTGTAGTCAACATAATCATTTGTGTGGCCTTTTAATCAATTTAATCGGTTTGTTACTAACTATAGCTATTTCAAATCTAGATTCTAATTTCAGCGTAAAGGACAGGTGCAATGTTACAGACGTGATTAGTTGCATGCTAGGCCAATCAGGTAAGGAAGTCATTTCCAGGTGGACTGGATCCTAGGTTAATAAGGGTACAATATTTTTTTACTCTCTGATGAGAGTAAAACAATATTTATAAATGGTGTTTTCAATGTAAAATATTTTATTCTTAATTTAATTAAGAGCTGTAACATCTCTATAGAATCTCCTTACAAATTACAGTTGCGCAAACGCAGCTTCAGTGGCACATCGACGGTCGATTGGCCGCCATCTGGCGCCGTAATAGATCCTAACCCACCATACCATCACGCTACCATAACCCCGCTAACTTTACCATTGCCTGCCTATAACTACGAGCCATCTACTCAACAACTTAAAACCAGCAATGAATGCCGATTTGGCGTCTCGGTCGTATTATTTTCTGGTTTTAAAGTGGGATGGTCTTCCATTATCTCAATGACACAACTTTAAATCATGTTTCCATTTCGTGTAAGTAGTATATTAGTATCTGAAGTAATTGCTGTTTTGTTTACTGCTGTTATGGAGAAGTTTTGTTTATATTTTGAACTCATTTTGAGTTAATAGTACGGTCTTCGTCTTCTTAGCGTGGCGATGGCAATCTAAATCGTGTCGGCCTAGAACTGAGCCACGAGTTTGGCGCCTTCAGTAGCGTCCATCAGTTCCTGTAATCAACAAACAACAGGACACCGCAGGACATGATTATTAAGTACCCCATTTGTACGGTACTTAGTGATCTTATAAGACAGCAGTGGCGAAGGTTCCATATAACTCGATTCCTACCGGCTTCCCTTTGAAAAATGGCACAGTCCGTATTCTACAGACAAATAATATAATCACATTAAAGATATGTACTCCGGCTTACCTCTTACAAAAATTGACCCTTCGCTACTGTAAGACAGTGATTTAATTCTCAAAATAGCCGAAATTTGAGTGTCATGTCAAGTATTATTGAGACAGCCATTTACAGTTTATTTGATTTTGAGGAATATAATCCTAAAAATACCTTGGATTCCCATTCCTTTAAACGAAACCATACTGCAGTCGCCAATTCATCTATGCTTATAAGATTTGTTCCTCCATTTTTAATAGAATAGCTCTAATTTGAGTAAATCAACAAGCAAGATATGTTGGTAATTGCATGGAACTACAAGCACATCATAAAAATAATAACTAGATTCAACCTAGGTTCCTATTACGCTTTAAATCAGGTGTCATCACAGTACTTTACATCAGAATTTATGGTTGCAAGGTTCATTTCTCCATGACATTTCAAAAACGTGTCCAGATAATTTACTTAAGGCAATAATTATCGCACACAAATGGGCTCAGATCATAGGGCTATGACAATCGAGCTGGGCTAGAAATAGCTCACAGCTGTGTTATTTCTTTAATTTAGTCTTAATTATAACGCCATCGTCAGTTGGCACTTTTTAGAAATAGTGTCTTTTATGATTTGCAAATTGGTTTGACAGTTGTGTGTCTATTCCCAGGTGTTGGTATCCGTAATGGGATTAATGCAGAATTGTGATCAGTAAGTCATCTGTCAGACGACTAATACCGAGTTTCTTTAGCATTAGGCGACAACTAAATGAAGCCCGCCGTTGGATTTAGAACTTTCGGTGCTAACCCGAGCGTTGAATGGGACAGACATAAGTTCTTGTCGACGAAACTCAAGTATGATAATGGGCCTTCGATCATAGTGCATAATGAGTTTATTTAGTCGACTTATCATGGTAAAAAAATGTTGCCAAATCTGGTCAACTGCAGTTCTAACTTTTGGTTATTGAATGAAACTGACATAGAGTTGTTCGTAATAAAAGTTGTTTCATGAAATCGTCACGAAATTATATTGGAAAAACAAAATGGTGTTAGTTTTGAATTTGGCCACGTGCCACAAAATTCTTGTACACTTAACATTTGTAAATATGATTGGTTCCTGTTGTTTTAGACTAGTAACTATTACAGCAACTTAGAACTTTAAGGTATACAGCAGTTTTACATATTTAAGTTAGTTTATGTTCATAGTTCATAGGATATAAAGGATGTCGCCGGGCAAACTATTAGCATGAATTCTATACATGTTGAAAATGTTCCTAACCTTACCTCATGACTTTAGTACTCCTTATCAAAAGCGGGTACATTGTGCAGCCTGGCCAAGTACCGGTAGCACGTGTTTGTGTACTAAGCTAGTCTGTGGTGGTGGTCATACTCAGTCTGTGGGTATACTTAGCCGGTGGCAGTATGATCACAATAAGCCCTTTGTGCCGTGGTGCCATATTGCTTGAGTCGACATTTGGTACTGCGGCCGTAGGCTCGTTGCAAGAGGCGCGATTATTGGTTCAATAATATTTTATTGAATGTGACTTTTTAGTGCCTCGTTGGTCTCGTGGTCGCAAAAGCTACTACTGAGCATGAGGTATTGGGTTCGATTCCCAGGTCGGGCAAAGTGTTTTTGGGTTTTTCCGTCAGGAATTTCTGAGTATCAGCCTAGAATTTAGATGTGTGACCGGATGATGATTATAGGCTTGCCCGCAATTGCATAGGATTTAAACATAACTGGGGTTGTACCTATATGTAAGTACAACTCTGCCTAACCCTTCGGGGAAAGCAGTCGTGTCGTTATGATATGGTAAAAATGAAATAACGTGTTTACTGTCATTTAATCTGATACCTGGTAACTAATTAAAATCTCTAATCTCTCCATCAATAGATCACAAGATTACTAAGAAAATTAATCTTATACATATTTATAAACAATATTCCTCATAGGATTAGCATAAAGACCCGGACAGATGGCGCCACCATCGCTCGACCTCAGCTGATGATAAATAAATTAATAGAAATCTGAGATTAATGCAACGACCTGTCGATTTCGTATGTTAATGATGTTATAACTTGTATCAGGGCTTACTTCTTAGTATAATCGTATGGTAATGTTGAAGGTGTGAAAAACACAGTGGGTAGGCTGGCATTACTACTCAATTGAAGACGAAAGCTTTAATGAATTGTAAGACTAATAATTTTTAAATTGTTTTTTCCTTTTGTTCGATCCTGTCGTACTTAACAAACTTATACATCGCAATTTCAGGGTTCTTGTTAGTCCTTTTAATTCAAATAGGTACTTATTGTAAAACATTTTGCTTCTCTTTTTTTGTGCCAATTCTGTATTGTCGGTTACCTGTATTCAAATATTTTGAACCTTGCATTTTTCTTTATTTCTTTTTATTTAGCGGAAACAGTTCCGCTTGCGGATCAAAACACCATCTGAAAGAAAGACCTTCAGTTCCATGAAAATCCAACCAACATTTTCTTTACCAGGCCATTATATCAGACTTAGCAGCTGTAGGTCTGCAAACAGCCTTAGTGGACTCCTTTAACTGTTTAATACCAGCACGTGATACATTTAATGACAGCAGTTAGTACAGATCACAGATTACTAGTTTTATTATAGTTTATTATCTACTGTAATGAATAGCTATAGACTTAATAGCCACATGTTTTAGATTGCCCCGCACTACTGATGACAAAAAAATGGAATATTAAATATGACACATGTGTGATGTTATGATATATTAAAAGCTTCTGGTTTATTTCATTTCATAAGCATGTTTTGTTTATCTATGGTCTATTACATAATTATAAACTAAATTCACTTCTTGTGCATGGAAACAGTTACGGGAGATTTGTGTATTTTCAGGTATGTGTTCTGTGTTGTTTATAGAACACAAAATAGCTGAAATTGTAGTTTGTTTATTAATATTGTTACTACACCCGACCGAGGACATACAAAGTTCATCAAGTTTTGCTGGCCCTACAAGCCACAGGATTCACATTAAGGCCATGTTCCAAATACATGGAATCAAAAGGCTTCATTTATAGTTGACTAACTTCTTAAGATTCACTCAAACACGAAGTAGTAAACAGAAACCTTAGTTTTGAAGGATCAATCAACTCAGTCCGATATAAGTTCTCATGTGGAGTAAATTCGTCGTAGGTGTAACTGCTGGTCGCGGGACTTATAGAATTACCGTGACCCTGATACATAAAGGGCTATGAAGGACACCGTGGATTTTAGTCAGTACAAGTCTGACAGTCCCTCCCGCTCTGCCCTGGGTGGGAGGACTCATTTGATGATATTACCACGACAAAAAAAAAAAAAAAAAAAGGTGTAACTGCTGAGCTTTTAAGTCCGTGGTTAAATTTAAAAGTGTAAGATGTGGGAATTCCTCTTAAAAATGCGTTTACTTAGGGACATCGTATTTGGCAGAAATATATTATTCTTATACCGAAACCAATAGGCAATTTGACAAACCATCACATCTTTCGGACCGCTTGTGGAAGTGTCAAAATCCTACAAATGGCTCCGTCTCTACAAATGTCGCCATTATGACATTGACTTTGATATACCCATAAGTATGCATTTCCTAGTACAAAAAAGTGTTATACGTAGAAATCAGTGATGGTTCAAGACACGAACAAAAACATCTGTTCCTGTAAAACGGTTGTCAATCATGAATAGACCTATTCCTGGCGACAATATCACACTAATCCGACACAAGAATCTCCCAACAATATTTACTCTTAACTACCAAGAAATCGCAGCAGCAGCCTTCCTAACAATCAGTCGCGCATTACTACGTGTGTTCATCAAAACTCCTGGCGTTGACAGCCCCCCCTCCCCCCACTTCCCCAGCCTGCCGACCAGATAATAGCTTTTCCCTGTAACAGTGCCGTATCAGAAATCTTTATTAGGTAATTATTTCTGGGCCGCCCCCCGCCGCTAACTATGACAAACATATTTGTGTTTTGTTCGCTCAAGTACGGAAGTGCTGGTAATCATTCAGGCTGGTATTTTTGCTAGGTATAAAGGTTTGGTTTTGTTGCTGCGGACTTCTGGCCTTAATATTATTCTTTACCTGATTAAACTTGTGGGTGCTATTAAGTCTGCAATGGCCTACTTGTGCCTGCTTGCACGACCTGCGGGGTAATTGTGTATGACACTTACAATGGCAACATCTGTAAGTTTTTTACGCTATGGACTGGACAACATTTTCGTACCTGAAGCAATGGAAAAGGAATTTCCTAAAAAAATAGATGTACAGTGGGCTACGCAGTTAGGATGAGGTTTTAGGAGGACGGGAAACAGGGGTTACAAAACACAAACCTGCATAAATCTAACTCAAAAGCTTGCAGATTACAGGATTTAGAGGCCTATGTCTTAAAGTCAGCTGTACTTATCATGCAGAGGGCAGTCGGGCTGTGGATGATAATGATTTTAGTTAAAACCATCACTGAGGTCAATCGGCATAATTGTTAATACTAATAATTTGGTTTAAATGGAAAACATAGTGTTCAGATGTTCTAGCCCAAAATGGCCCGCAGTAAACTAAACCTATAGTACCGAGGTATTACTTACCAAACCAGCCACTAGAACCTTGACCACTTACCCACATGATACCAGCGCGTCCTCAAATCATAACAATCAATAACGTAACATAACTGCAGGCATGACAAATGACCGCGGGGGTGAAGCTCGCACAGGGAGGGGCGCAGAGGGGTGTCGAAGGTAAGACGACGATAACTCAGGCCAATGGCCGAGTTTGTGCGAAAAACAAAGAAAGGTGCCACGATATATTTGTTACTTATACGTAGGGTGACCGTGGCTCTCTTTGGAATTTGGAGACAGTCCCGATCCATCCATTTGAAATTGTTTAAGTGCACATCTTTGCATGGCAAATGGTAGAAAGTACCTCGAACCAAACATTACTTTGTAACGACTTACCTCTATTTCCATTTGAGCCTGCTCTATTCTATAGTTTTTTCGATGAGTCAGTCCCAATCAATTCCTTGTGAAAGTTCTCGTCCAATAAGCGGCAGACATTTTTGGCCTCTGATCATTGCATCGGCCGAATCCAGAATGCTGCTGGTGTCTCATTGAGATTTCCACTACTGAACATGATCCTCCTCTCTCTCTTAGGCTAAAGGGTGGTGTCTATGGGCAGAAGTTGCTGCAGTTGACTTTGGACATTGAAATTGCAGAATGACTCATCATCTGCCTAGCCTTTTCCCAACTATATTGGGGTCGGCTTCCAGTCTAACCAGATGCAGCTGAATACCAGTATTTTACATGGAGCGACTGCCTATCTGACCTCCACAACCCAGTTCGTACTGGGTAATACGATACCCCTTGGTAAGACTGGTTGTCAGACTTTATGGGCCACTGACTACCTAACGACTGTCAAAGATCTACAAATGACAGCCGGGACCAACGACTTAACGTGCTTTCCGAGGCACGGAGGAAACTCGGTATGTAATGGGTGGTCACCCATCCACAGATCAACCTAGGCAAGCACGGCTTGACCTAAAGATTGACCCGAGCGGCTTTTATTATTTAGCCACGAGCTCCTCAAATTGCAGAATGACTGTTATCTAGTTCAATAACTAGTGTAGTGATTGTTTTTAAAATACAGATCAGCACAAATTTACGACTGAGATACGTACGTACTTTTTTATTTTGCTCCATAAGACTATGCAAATAATATATAATTAAGCAACGCTATCCTCCTACATAATGTAGCATGGTGTCTCCACTTATAGACAACTAGATTTTCCCCGAGGATTTTCCCTTTAGGGGTTGTGTTTCTGAAAATATCCCGGTGGGTGCCAACGCCCGAGGGTAGAAACATCCCTTTTATTGAGTTCGCTCCGTTTTTACAACTTTTATTACTAATTTTTTTATAAAACTTGTTATGACCGCCTTTTTACTAATTTGGGGCTGAACAAAAATAAGTTACTTAATCATTTTATTTTAGAATGGGGACATTTTTTTCTGTTAGGGGAGTTGGCTTGTTAAGCAATAGCTTTGTGGGTATTTTTGAGGAAGTTACCAGTCTTAATAAACCTGGAGACTATTGTTTTATTATTGCCTGTTTTTTTCCTTCAGCTTTATTTTTTTGTAGAATCATAATTGATTTATCGCAATTCCAGAGGCTGTGGATAGAAACTTCTTCCTTATGCCATAACACGTAAAAGAGAAGAAGAATCAAAAATAGGAGCTGCCCATGGACCCATAAAAATGCGATTTAATAACGTCCAATTTAATTTGGATCTTTTAACAATTTTCATCAAACGCAATCGATCGCACACTAATCTCTTAATCCCCATCAATTTGTCAATCCCCATTCAATAACTCGTAAATAAAATCAACAATATTGGCCTGAAAAAATTAACGGCACAGAAGCCCGTTTACCCGCAAAACGGTAACCGTTCTCCAATACAAATCCGACAAATAAAACAATATTTTATCTTAATTACTTCCATCCCAAATGACCATTCAAATACGTGGCACGGGATTCGAACCCATGACCGATCCGTAATTAATTTCGCCGTGAACATTGACAAACGGACCGGCCGGGATAAATCTACTGCGTATATCATTACGATTTGGGGCCTTTTCCCTTTATAAATACGCGTTATATAGGGTGCTGCCTAAACTCGGGGTGCTCTGTTGTTTACGCTTATTAGCGGGTGAGCTCGAGATTAATTAAATGAAGTTATTGCTTAAGCCATTTTTATTAGACTTTTACTTTTTTGCTGTTTTTAAGCTTTTGATCCAATTTGCTGTTAAGTTAGGAGATAGAGGTACTACCGAGAATCGAGCAGAGTGGCGTGCAATTGGGGAGGCCTATGTCCTGTAGCTGACTGCTCAACTGGTGGCTCATTCACGAGGATGAGAGGTTTACCACATAGGAAAGATTAAAGAGTCAGTTAAATAATTGACTATATAATCTACACCACTAAATCGCTAAAGTATTGGCTAAAGTTTATCTTCATTACTTAAATAGTAATCTCCTTTCAATCGCCATAAATTAACAAACTAACTTTTTCTTTGTTACTTACTTACAACTGAATATTGTGATATTATTTATGCGAAAGTAATTGTGTCTGTCTATTCACGCCTAAACCACTGAGCTTATCGTTATGTTTGATAGATAAGAAGCCTAGGAACTGGAGAAAGAGATGACCTACTTTTCACTCACTCACTCTTTTCATTTACACAGACGAAGTGTGTATACATGTGTGTAATTAACTAATCTAAATCAAACTGAACTTCTTTATTTAATGTCTATAAATTTCATTACTTCAGTAAATCGGATTTCTCACCCAATCTCCCACTCCTTAGGCTGCACTACCCAAAGTTCTTTCATTCCTAATAAGGTCATCCCCTCCCCACATTGTACCATTATTTTTGTCAACGTGTGTCTTAGAGCCACCATTGTCACTATTTTCCTCAATTAACTTCTATTGTTGCCAAACGCAGTGGAAATGTGTGGAAGATGGGCCGTCATGGGTCATAATGCCTATAGCCGATAACAAGAGCCATGGGCCATATTACTTGCATATTGATAGTGTGATTATTCTATTGTAATTGCGGTATTGGTTGGTCTAGTGGATACAAGTGCTACTACTGAGCATAAAGGGTTTGGGTTGATTCCCAGGTGATAGTATTATTTTCATCAGAATTTTCTTTGCATTAGCCCGGAGTCTGGATATATGCCCGCTTAATGATAATAGGCTCCCCCCTTTTACATAAGAATTAAAGATAACTGGCGAAATATGGGTGTACTATAGGTACACTTCTGTCTAGCACTTCGGGTAACAAGCATGATGTTATGTAATTAAGAATCGATAAGATATAGGTATTTTCTATTGTCATGGCCATATGACGAGTGTTTACTTCGGACTTGCGGGTTGAAGTACCTTTGTTGCTAATCAATTTAAAACAAAGATACTACAATCACGTAGGTAGTCAGTCGGTAGTCGAATTATATTCTGATGATGATTGTTTACACGGTTTTAAAAGAGTGACTATCTTTTGCCTGCACGATATCTTATACGTTTCATTAGTACCCATGATGTAGATGATGGGGTGTTTATATGAAATTTCATATTTTGAAATGTTATTTAGTTTAAATTACACAAGTTTTTCAAGCACAGCTTGTTTTGAGGCCTTTCACGAGGTGAACTAATGACCTGAATCCGCTGTATAACGAAGCACAGGATCAGTAGTTGTAGCTAAACTTTGACCAGGCTTTTGTTCAGCAGAGGACATCTTTAAGATCATTAATTGCCTTGAAAGAGGTCAGCTGAAGAAGAGTGGTTAGGGTGATAAAACGTCAGAGATGAGGTTTAATTTTCTTATGTAGGTAGGTAAGTTCCTGCGGTGCATGGTGCTGGATGGTGAAGCGATCAATACGTATTGGTAGTACTCCCTCTAACCTCTTGAATACTCAGTTTGCACTAATACTTCACTACTCAGTACTAACTTATACATTTACAAACATATACTTGGTAAATTTTACAGACAGTGTTAATTTCTATGTCGTTACCTGTTTGTCATCACTAGTAATAGTGTAATTTACTTCGGCCGTTCTATTTAAATAAATAAATAGTCTGGGTGGTAACTAAAAAAATCTTTACACCGCAAAATAATACACAATTTTAAAATTATTTATTTTCCGATTGGTAAGGCTAATGAGCTTGGTTGATGGCAAAAAACTCCCCCCTAATTCAATGGGAAATACAGGTGACACATACTTACACCTCTGCTACTTATATCTCTGCCCGTGCCCTTTGTAGAATACAAGCTTGACGTCATGATATGTAGTAATTTCTAATTATACACCATCCTTATCAACATAAGCTTACAATTACTTAAAATGTTTCATAGCATTACTATCTTAAGCCATATCTTTTAGCTCTATCTACGTAAATAGTACAAATCTTTTGAAAACCTTTAATTGTACACCAATAGTATCTTTCATAAGGAAACCCGTCCAATAAACATTGTTTATTTTCCTCATTAACAGTACTACGCAATATCAGAAGAAATCTTGATGGCAGTGTTAACTGTTTACAGATCACTGAACGTTTTTTTGCCTCTTTATACTTTAGTACAAAAAATGTTATATGCAATCAATCACAAACTAGTTAATAACATCATAAACGATTTTTGGGGCTAATAACATCAGCACGACCTAAACGACAGTTACAGTTTCGCTTGCCGAGGTCGGTCCATGGATGGGTGACCATTCATTGCATCGCACGAGACTCCTCCATGCCTGAGAAAGCACGTTAAGCTGTTGGTCCCGGCTGTCATTTGAGGAGCTTTGAAAGTCGTTACAGGTCGTTTCGTTAGTGGCCCAAAAGTCTGACAACCAGTCTTACCAAGGGGTATTACAGGTAAAATAGGCTGTCACTCCATGTAAAATACTGGTGTTCAACTGCATCCGGATATTGGTAGCTGTCCCTAATAACATTGTTGGATCAGAGAGATAATATCGCCGTTGAAATCCTAGTGCGGCTGTGACATTCTGAGCAACTGATTCTTGCTTTGAGTTTGTAATACTTTTGAGTAGCGTCGTGGACGTACCGTCTTCAGATTTGTACCTGTATATTGTCTAGCGATTTAGTGGCTAAGCCTTTATCCTAATGTATGTATGTATTGGGCTAAACGCTACCTTTTGATTGATGTCTGTCTGTGCCTTGACATGAAATAACTACATATAATGAACCTAGTAGTCCTAGTGCGTACATTCCTGGACATAGGTATATATTATCATTTCGACGATGACTGGCAAACTTCAAAATGTTTGCCGAGCCACAAAAACAGACAGGAACTTAGACGCAAGGCCACAAAAATGACGTAATGGAAAACAATTCTTTACTTTGCCACGAATTGTATGATGTGGACCAACCACAGCAGTATTAGTGTTTTTACGTAACCGTCCAGTTTAATCTATTGATTTGTATCTGATAACACGGCCGTGTTAACACGATGCGTACTTATCAATTTTGGAGGTATTTGCTATTGAACAGATTTTTTCATGGCAACAGCAAAAAAGTATACTGAATGAAAAAGATGCGATTATTAATTTGGTAGGAAATTAAAGGCATGGAATAAAAGCACTAGTTATTAAAATGATTTTTTTTTAATGAAAATACGACCGTGCATATGTACGCTGGCATATTTACTAAGGGTCGCAAGCACCATAAGTCAGTAAATAAGTTTGGTGATAAACTTATTTAAAACAGTTATCTCAATCGTTTGAAGATGACAGAAAGAATGATGTTTTTTTGCTTAGTGTAATACGTTTTTGAAAATGTCTGATATTCAAGACGTCTTGTTTGAAGATGTTCAGAATTAGCTGATTCGCTTTGATTCTTACTTGATTTTGGAACCAAACACTCACTGCTTCAATCTTGAGTTCATATTCCCTGCAAACAGAGTTAGTCCTGGCACATTCGCCTTCTTGTAGAAATCTTCTTCCTTCAATAAATTCCACCATGCATGCACCTTGGTATATTTGTCATCCAAAGGCACCAAAACATTCGCAGAACAGATGCTAGCAACTACTGACACATCAGCTATCGTTAAATGGTTGCCTGCCACGAACTTTGTCTTCTCCAAGTATTTTTCCAAAATGTCATAGCCTTCAGTTACTTGTTTTATTTGCTGCGGAGTAACCTCAGTTAGTCCTGTATCTAGGATTGCTCTCACAATCCCATAGACTGCAGGGAAGAGGATCGAAGTGTCGAAATACAGTCTCGAATCTATTGTCGCTCTTACACTCAATTCATTAGGGTACAATGTCGCTCGTTTTTCAGCGCCGTATTTGGAAACCAGGTACGTTACGATTGCGTGGCTGTCAGAAAGTAGAAACTCACCATCTTCTAGTAAAGGCACTGTGTGTAGAGGATTCTTCTCTCTGTATTCTGGTGTCAAGTGTTCCCCTCCCATATAATTGATGTCCACAGCTTCGAAGTTCAGCTTGAGTAGTTCTGCTGTCATCAGAACGGCCCGGGCTGGCGGACTGGTGTTGATTTTATAGATTTTGATCGGCATGGTCACTGTCTCGATGTTTTCACTGAATTAAAGGCTGGTGATCAAAGTGGCGGCTTATATTACCTAATAATGATAAGCAGGATGGACAGTGCACACGAAGCCAATGAGATCACTGATTCCAAAATAGAGCTTAAGTGATAATATAAATTTGTATTATGTAATGACTAGACATTTTTTTAAGTTTATTATCACATAGGTATTTAATTATAATAAATTAGAATATAATTAAGACCGATAGTCTGTGTAATGAAACAAAATATGTATTATTCAAGATTAGCGGAAAATACATGATCGAATTTGCTTTGCATGATTTGTTTTTTTTTGTCTCCAAAAATGTTTGGCTTGGTTTGCATTTATCCTGTGGGTCCAGACTGCATTCTACAATAAGATCATTTTATTCTTCATCTTTTTGTGTGGGAAGTGTCTAACGTGGTATCAGAGTTTTATACCGCCCATGGGCCTCTGACTTGGCTTACATGCCGTCGAGAAATATCTCTTAAATATAATACGTACATGAATTCGAAAAATCAGTGGTACGTGCCTTCGGTTCCTATATTGTAGGGTGTGTACGACTGTGTGTATGACTTGGCAGTCCGATGGTCACACCACTAGGCTATCACTGCTTTACTTATTAAAAAACAGGGTAAAATCTCAAATCTGTCAGAAATGTGAAAGGGATATAAAAAATAACAAGCCATGTGCTTCTGCAAGTTTTTTTCCCTATTTAACCTGAAAGAGAACTTTCAAACAACTATGAAACATTAATTAACTTATAAACAGCGTTTTTTGTTCCAAAGGAACCCATCCTGGGTTTCCAAAATACGATGATTCACCTACTGCATTTCTATTTATAAACACAAGGCTAAGTACCTACTAACTTCCAGCCGACAATAAGAATAAGTCGCGTCGTGTACACGCAGACATTCAAATATGAAGTACTACTGCTTTGATACTGTTGGTACTGATTGGTGATTTCAGTTTGTAACACATTACTTTTGAGTAGCCTTACAGTTTTATATGATATGAATACTTGAGCTCGTACCTATTTGTGGATGTGAAATTAAACAGATTTTTTTAAAATATTTACTTTAATTTAAACTGAATTCATGTAAGCTTTAAACAGTCATAATTTGGTATCAAATACAAATAACTTACAATTTTTATTTAGTTTAAATTAACCACTTACACTTATTGTTATAATTAAATTACGTACAAAAAGATAACATTTTTTAAAACTACGCACAATCAATATTTTACTTTAACACTGATTTGATGAACCCTTCAAACTGAGTTAGTCCGGGTAGATTCCCTTTCTTGTACCAATCTTCCTCCTTAAGTAAGTTCCACCACGCGTTCACCTTGCTATATTTTTCATCTACTGGCACTATTGCAGCTAAAGTAGAGACGCTAGCTACCAATGACACATCAGCTAAAGTCAAATGGTTGGCTGCCGCGAACTTGTTCTTCTGTAAGTATTTGTCCAAAATCTCATAACCGTCATTTACATCTTTGAGCTGTTGCTCCGTCGGTGACGTTCTTTCTCCACCAGTAATTGTCTTCACAATCCCTCTTATGGCTGGGAAGAGGAGCGAAGTGTCGAAATACAGCCTCTGATCGATAATCGCTCTTGCTTGCAAATCTTCAGGGTACAATTTCTCTTTTTTGACACCGCCGTATTGTGAAACTAGGTACGTGATGATTGCGTGGCTGTCAGCAAGCAGGAAATCGTCGTCTTCTAGATAAGGGACGGAGTGCAGAGGGTTCTTCTCTCTGTATTCTGGCGTCAGATGTTCTCCTGCCATGAAATCGACCTCCACTGGTTCGTAGTTCAGCTTGATGAGTTCAACAGTCATCAGCACGCCACGCACAGGTGGGCTGGCGTCGATTTTGTGAATTTTGATCGTCATGTTGCCTGTTTCAATGTTAGCGCGGTACTGAGGGCCGGTTATCACTCCAACTGCTTATATTTAGTAGTGATAAAATGATGGTTGCCGAGCGACCGAGTTAAGTGGACGGGTTTAAGTGATAAAAACCTAGTCGACATGACTAGACGAATTTTTGTGCGATGTTGATGATTACATTCGAAGGTCAATAGAGTTAAACCGTAAACAACTATTTGCGAGTTGTTATTCTCTGATCGGTATAATGTTTTATTCAATATTAAGATCCACACTTTAAATGGTCAAAATTAATCGGCTGGTTGAGGACTCTCGTGATAAAAGAAAAATCAACCAGAATACAAACATTACCTCACACCTGCTTTTCCTGAAGGGTGTAGGCAAAGGTATACCTATACACACCCACATTTCGGCACTATGTTAAACACCTTGTAACAGGGGCGCGAAGAAAAAAAAAAAATACAGTGCTTTCCAAATAACAGCATTTATTTATTTACACTTCAAGCACAAAAGCACATAGGCGGACTTCTTCTTTGAAAAATAAATCATGCATATTATTGCGTTTCCGTTTGTCGTTGGTTAGTGGTCGCACGGGCTACTGCTGAGCATGAGGTCCTGGGTTCGATTCCCAGGTTCTCCCTGGATTTGTGCCCGGTTGATGGAAATCGGCGCGCCCCCTATTACATAAAAATACATTATAAGTGGCTAAATCTGGGTGTAATAGTAGGTACATTGACACACCGCATAGTTGCGTAATTCTCACTTGAGGAAATAATACTATGATATGTAGGAGCGTACAAGTTCGCGTCAGGCGAGCAATTTAAAGCCGGTTGGATGTTAAAAGTAGCGCCAAGGTCAATGACGCAGATTTGGCGTTCAAGTTTGAGGCCAGTGGGTTAGTTCATTTTGACAATACAATAACGTTCATTACGTTTTAAATGTTGGTGAGCGGACGAATATTTTAAACAAATGAAGCAACCTATTACGAATTTCCTTTAAAATCGATTATGCTGTGATAGACAAGTATTTGTGGTGTCGGCAGTCATTACAAAAAATTGTAAAATGTTTGATTAAAGTTACCGAGACAATGTTGTCAATAGATAGAGCAAAGACGAGAAGTGTCCACAATAATTTTATGACTTCAAAAGTCGAGGAGGTTCGGGAGCCTTCTTCTGTCTCTCAGTTACCTTTTCACGTCTTAACCGATGAACGGATTTCCAACATAAAACGAAACGTGTCGCAGACAAAAGCTAATCGTAAATCAGCGTAAAGCCTGAACTTCCTTCCAAATCACCATCAGTGAAATCGAAGACTCATAACTTTATTAACTCAGATATGCTAAAAAATTATTTGTTTTTTGATTAAAATTGTGTTGTCATGTCCCGCACCTACCTGATCAATATGACCTTTAGATCCACCATTCGACACACTTCGGCTATTCACATTTTTTTCTCGTTTTTCTCGTCGTTACAGGTAGTCAGTGGCTCGAAAGTTTGACAACCAGTCTTAGCAACACCTATCATATTACCCAGTACTAACTGGGTTGTGGAGGTCAGAAAGGCAGTCGCTCCATGTAAAATACTGGTATTCAGCTGAATGCGGTAAGACTGGAAGCTGGCGCCAACATAGTTGGGAAAGGCTAAGTAGATGATGCCTCAATTGACGCATCGCATTGTTGCCTAATTTCAATTGAGGAAATAATACTCTAATACGTAGAAGCGAGCTCTTGCGAGTCAAGTTTATTATTTAAAGCCGGTTAGATGCTAAAGTAGCGCCAAGGTCACCGTAGCGTATTATTTTGGAGTTCAAGTGTAAGGCCGAGTCTACGTACAAACAAACGAAGCGGTATTGGCATCCATTTTACATAATTATATAAACGTTTGACTAAATTTTACCGAGACAACAATGTCAATATCACAACATCACGCATGTATTTTTTAAAAGGAGGTTGTATGTAAATAAATGTATAAGTTGTATTAAAATCATCTGACCAGTTAAAACAAGATCTTTGATATAACAAATCATTTTTGCAAAAAAAGAAAAAATGTTGTTTGATCAAAGACTATAATGACATTGTTATGGGCCCCCTAACTTTATCAAATTGACCTTCAGATCCGCCATACCTTGAATAATTCAAACAGTGTGTGTGTATCAATGTCTCATGGCCAAACGTATCCTGTGACCGGAGCCACCGATACCTAGAAGTGAGTCGTTTTAGCTGATTAAACTATTTCGGTAATGTTTGTGCACGACTACGTCCAAACTGGAGCAGGTTCGAACCTGTTCGGTTCGGTTGTGTTTGTTAATCATGATGTATATTCAGTCAAGGTTAGCCAAAATAATGTGATGTTTTGTCGGATGATTTGGTTATAATAGCTTACATTTTTTAATTTTTTTTTCTACTGTAGTTTTTGTTACAACAATATTAGTTTGCATCATCTGGCTGCTGGGAAAACCCATAGTAGAATTTTTTTATTCAATGCATGAGTCCGAAATTAAGGATTTAATTGAATTTTAAGTACAACGAAATAAAAACAATAACGTTAGGTATACACAATCATTTTAATTAAAATTACAAAATACAAATTGGTTTCATCTTGAAATACAGTTTTACCTACTTCTTAATTGCTTTGATAAAACCTTCGTACTGAATCAGTCCAGGTACATTTACCTTCTTGTACCAATCTTCCTTTTTCAGCGTATTCCACCATGCATACACCTTGGTGTACTTGCCATCCACAGGAACCATCGTTTCTGCAGAGGAGACAGCAGCAACCAATGACACATCAGCTACGGTCAGATGATCGCCTGCCACGAATTTTGTCTTCTCCAAGTACTTGTCCAAAATCGAGTAAGCATCATTCAAAGCTTCGATTTGTTTCGCAGAAATAGTTTTCTCTCCTGCCATGAGAGTAATCACAATATCCCTGGCTGCAGCAGTAAGGTTGGCAGTCTCGAAATACAGTCTCTGATCGACTGTCGCACGTAATTTTAAGTCACTAGGGTACAATTTCGCTTGATATTCACCGCCGTATTTCGAAACCAGGTATGTGATAATGGCGTGACTATCAGCGAGCAGGAAGTCATCTTCTTCTAACAAAGGGACGGTGTGTAGAGGGTTTTTCTCCAAGTATTCTGGCTTCATGTGCTCCCCGGTCATGAGGTTTACGTCCTGGGCTTCATAGTCCAGTTTGATAATTTCTGCGGTCATTAGTACGGCGCGGGCGCGGGGGCTGAGGTCGAGTTTGTATATTTTGAGAGTCATGGTGACTGTGCCGATGCGCGCGTGGAACTAAAGGCTGTCGCTCACAACAGCGGTTTATATCGAGTACTGTATATCAATAGCGATAACGTAGCCGGGGAGATAAGTTTAGCGGTTTATGTGATACACAAAACGATCAAATGCGAGTCCGCCTGTAAAACTAGGGTTCCGTCTTTTGGAAGAAATATGTGAAAAGTATGTAGTATTTTTTTATTTTGATTTTTAGGGTTCCGTTGCCAAATAGCAAAAATGGAACCGTTATATTTTCGTCATGTCCGTCTGTTTGTCCGTCCGTCCGTATGACACAGCCATTTTACTTCAAGACTGTAGGCACCACATAATTAAAATTTGGAGCGAAGGTGTCTTCTACACAGTGATATGAAATTATGAATAAAATAAAAATAGGTATGGCTATCCATGTATCTGAGGGTTGAAAAAAAATTTCAATGTATATAACTGTGTGGGTGTTTAATGACAGCTCTTGAAAAATTATATCGAGCTTTAAAATCAATTTTTTCTTAAGTCAATGGTTGATGAGATATTTGCTTCTAAAAGTTGTGTATCTCCCCTCTAATTTCTAAAGTTTTGTAGAACTTAAAAAGAACTTTCAACGAAAATTAGTTTGAATACGCTTTGACTTTTAGTAGGTATTTGGGATATGGGATTTTTTTGTCAAACTGTAACTTTGTTTTTTATCAATATACTATAAACAAATGAGCGTTAAAAAGATTGTTATTATATTGTTTGGTGGTAAGTACGGGGTTTTGTGATTTTTAATGTAACTAATAAAAAATGTACAAACACAATAAGGTACAATCCTTTTTTAATTTCAAATTAATTTCAAATACATTATTTATCTTAGAACTAAACACTATCACTGTTTTAATGCAAGCTTCAATGATTTTATAAACTTTTCATACTCAGCTATTCCGTGTTCATTAATGTTTTTGTACCAATCTTCTTCCTTGAATGAATTCCACCACGCGTGTAGCTTGGTATATTTAGCATCTACGGGTGCATACAAGTTGAAGGAAGACACAGCAATCACAAGTGACAAATCAGCTATCGTGAAACGGTCGCCTGCCACGAACTTGGTCTTCTCCAAGTATTTCTCCAAAATTTCGTAAGCATCGTTCAAGTTTTCGATTTGCTTCGCAGTGGGAGCTTTCTTCCCGGCCAAGAGATCAAGCGTTATTGGCCTGGCGGATCCAAAGAGGTTCGAACACCCGAAAAACAGCCTCTGATTGATTGTCGCCCGTAGTTTCAAGTCACTAGGGTAAAATTTCTCTCGTTGTTCAGCGGTGCCGTATTTGGTTACCAGATACGTGATGATTGCATTGCTGTCAGCGAGCACAAAGTCGCCATCTTCTAAGACAGGAACGGTGTGCATAGGATTTTTCTCTAAGTATTCTGGTGTCAAGTGGTCTCCAGCCATAAAGTTTACGTCTATGGCCGTGTAGTCTAGTTTGAGAAGCTCAGCAGTGATGACGGCGGTGCGCGCCGGCGGACTCGCGTCGACTTTGTATATCTTGATCGTCATGTTGACTGTATCGACGATTGCGAGGTACTGATGTCAGTGACGCCTGCGATGGTTTATATCTAGTAGTGATAATACAATGATTGGGGGGGGCTCATAAGACGAGCGAGATAAGTGGACACCAACAGGCGTGTTGTGTTTTTATTTGATATCAATACCCGTTTGTTTTTTCATGTGGATGAGGCTAGATGAGTATGTAAGAATCGTTGCACGTGGCGTTTTGTAGTTTTGTCCGACCATGGGAAAATTTGTTTGTGTGTTTATCAATATCCGTTTCGCTGTGATTTGTTTATTAAAATATGCTTGCTAAACCTCTAGGCTTCGTAGGGGGGAACCAACAGTTGTTGTAGTTTCTAAAAAGGATTCAGAATTCCAGACACACGGTCAAGGCCACAAGAATTTGTTGTTGTATTCTTATGTGGCATACCTAAAATGTAATATCGTAAGGTAACCGGGAAGCCCATAAGAGTTTTGAATACTAATTACAAAATACCTCAGTGTCAAGTATTTAAACAATAACAAATAATTAGTATAATTGAAATTGGAAATACAAGATTATTTCTATTTCAAATATGTATTAAAATTTAGATTATAAGTAATTCAAGTACCTATTACCGAGGCCTACCAACAAATCTAAAAACTACTGGAGGACAAGTGAACAAGAGCAAACATTGGCTCGAATTACAAGTATTCAATATGAATTTAGTAGGCCCAATTATTTTTTAATGTAAACAATAAAATATAAGTATTTATTAACGTTTTCTTTTCTGTTTTTTTTTTCAGAAATATTTGAAAAATGTAAAATTGTAAGTTAGAAAAATAAATAAAAGGAATAACAATTCATTACATTTTAAATACGTAAGGAAAATTTTAGGAATGAGAGGGAAGCCTTTGCCCAGGAGTGGGACAGATCAGGCTAACAAAAAATAAATGTAATTTGGTAATAACAATTATTTATTTACAATTAGGAAACCTTAATTATACATATAATCTCAGAACTGTGACTATTTTGCTTCCTTCAACAATGATTTCATAAACTCTTCCAACTGAGCTACTCCGGGTTCATTTATAGTTTTGTACCAATCTTCCTCCTTGAATAAATTCCACCACGCGTGTATCTTGACATATTTAGCATCTACAGGTACGTACACGTTAAAGGAAGACACAGCAACCACTAGTGACAAATCAGCTATCGTGAAATGGTCGCCTGCCACGAACTTAGTCTTCTCCAAGTATTTTTCCAAAATTGCGTAACCATCGTTCACGTTTTCGATTTGTTTCGCATTGGGAGCTTTTTTCCCGGCCAAAAGGTCAAGCGATATTGGCCTGCCAGACCCAAATAAGTTCGAGCTCTCGAAAAACATCCTTTGATTGATTGTCGCCCGTAGTTTCAAGTCACTAGGGTACAATTTCTCTCGTTGTTCAGCGGTGCCGTATTTGTTTACCAGATACGTGATGATTGCATGGCTGTCAGCGAGCACAAAGTCGCCATCTTCTAAGACAGGAACGGAGTGCATAGGATTTTTCTCTAAGTATTCTGGTGTCAGGTGTTCTCCGGCCATAAGGTTTACGTCTATGGCCGTGTAATCCAGTTTGAGGAGCTCAGCAAAGATTACGGCGGTGCGCGCCGGCGGACTCGCGTCGAGTTTGTATATCTTGATCGTCATGTTGACTGTGTCGACGTTTGTGAGGTATTGATGCCAGTGATCACGCGACGGTTTATATATAGTAGCGATGATACGATGACTGGGCATTAAAGAAACGGGTGAGATAAGTAAGATGATGACCTGGTAGGGGCCTGTTTTACTACATATAACATTACTTAAATATTTATTTTTATTTAAATATCGTTCCCCGTGATTGTGATTTGCAGTTGTTAACAAAGATTAAAATAAGAATTTAGCCTATAGATTAAACGTATGTCCCATTATGTGTATATCGCAACAGAAGCATCCCAACACAGACAGGTTAGGTTTAAAGGAAAGGTTGCGGTGGCGTTAATTTAGTATTTGACAATCAATTCAGGTAATACTATATTTTAATAATTATTCGAAAGACACGTGGCGCCATCTATTATCATAAGAACGTCGATCGATCTTAAGGTGAGCAAACAGAATTTAAGCACTAGTCACAGTTGCTGCCGTTGTTTTGTCGTCGTGTGTCGTCTGCCTGTCAGGCAGACGGACCGACCAAGTAGCAGCTTTAGGCAAATCTGTGGAACAGCAAGTGCCACGAACACTCCCTAGGGGTACACCACAAGTTTTATACGCATCCCAAGCAGCATAATAGGCTGTATACAAGCTGTCCTTCGCCCAGCAATACAAATGCATAAATAACCGTAAGGATTTAAGGTGCCGTCGAATAGTAGTTTGAAGTATGGACAAGCTGAGGCTAAGTTTTAAGCTTCCATAGCATCATCATCTGCAGTGATGTGCTGGCTGCTGGGAAAGCCAAAGTAGATATTTTTATTCGATGCCTGAGCTCAAAATTAAGCAGTCAATAGAATTTTAACAACAACGAAATAATAATTAACGTTAGGTCTACACAATCATTTTAATTAAAATAACAAAATACAAATTGGTTTCATCTTGAAATACAGTTTTACCTACTTCCTAATTGCTTTGATAAAACCTTCATACTGAACCAGTCCAGGTACATTTACCTTCTTATACCAATCTTCCACTTTCAGCGTATTCCACCTATTAAATAAAGAACTGATTTATAATAGGTGACATAAACATAAATATCGACAACTCTAACGATTCTATTGTCCAACATTATCTAAACTCGTCATATGAGCTGGGGCTAGAATGCTGCGTTACTCAGACTACCAGAATAGAAAAAAGTGCAACTGGCGTATCGAAATCTTGCATAGACCATAATATATTTACTCGTGACGTCGACGGCGGTCGGCTCGACAGCCATTCACTACGACCATATTTTCATAATCGGTCTTGCAATTACTAGTTCTACCCGAAAGAAATAACGTAAAACCATTATTAAAATTAATAACTATAAACTTGCGCTAAACCCAAATTGGGCGTCATGTAGGGTGATATATTTATCCAACTACCTGTCAATCACACCGTCCCACACCTTTGCCGCCAATTGAATTGTCGCCAAGGAGATAGGCCTGTGGTTGTTCTTGTCTCTCGCATTTCCAGTCTTGTTCTTTATTATAGGAATCATTTTCATGAGGTCCTCTGGAAGATACGAATGACTCATAACTAAATTAAACAAGAGAGCTAAGACGTGGTAAGTGCTTACCTGCATATCGTAGGTGTTCTAAGCCGACATGTCCAGGAGGCTTACCCCGCTTCAGGTCCTTTAAGACAGACCCAACCTCCCCAGCGGTGAACATGACATAAATAAGATTTGACGTTTAGTATTTGAGATATGGGACTTTTTCGACAAACTGTGGCAGTAACTTTGTTTTTTATCAATAGACTATGAAAAAACATTGGTTCTGCTGTTGAGTGTTAATTGATGTATGAATGAGCGTTAAAAAATCGTGATTATATTGTTTGGTGGTACGAAACCCTACATATGTAAGTCCGATTCGCACTTGGCCGATTTTTATTTATCTTTCTGTGCCACTTAGCGAATAATACGGGGTTTTGTGATTTTTAATGTAACCAATAAAAAATTACAAACACAATAAGGTACAATCCTTTTTTAATTTAAAATCAATGTCAAATACATTATTTATCTTAAAACTAAACACTATCACTGTTTTAATGCATTCATCAATGATTTTATAAATATTTCATACTGCGCAATTCCGGGTTCATTAATGTTTTTGTACCAATCTTCTTCCTTGAATAAATTCCACCACGCGTGTAGCTTGGTATATTTAGAATTTACAGGTACATACAAGTTGAAGGAAGACACAGCAATCACTAGTGACAAATCAGCTATCGTGAAACGGTCGCCTGCCACGAACTTAGTCTTCTCCAAGTATTTCTCCAAAATTTCGTAAGCATCGTTCAAGTTTTCGATTTGCTTCGCAGTGGGAGCTTTCTTCCCGGCCAAGCGGTTAAACTTTATTGACCTGCAAGATGCAAAGAGGTTTGGACACCCGAAAAACATCCTCTGATTGATTGTCGTAGTTTTAAGTCACTAGGGTACAATTTCTCTCGTTGTTCAGCTGTGCCGTATTTTTGCAAGCACAAAGTCGCCATCTTCTAAGACAGGAACGGAGTGCATAGGATTTTACTCTAAGTATTCTGGTGTGAGGTGTTCTCCGGCCATAAGGTTTACGTCTATGACCGTGTAGTCTAGTTTAAGAAGCTCAGCAGTGATGATGGCGGTGCGCGCCGGCAGACTCGCGTCTAGTTTGTATATCTTGTTTGGTTATCTGTTGGTCTTCACTTATCTCGTTTGTTGGTATTATTATTTGATATCAATGTCCGTTTGTGTTTTCACGTGGACGAGGCTAATTGAGTATGTAAGTATATCGTTGCAGGTGGCGTTTTGTAGTTTCTGCCTAAGATGGGAAAATGAGTTTATGTGTCTATCAATATCCGTTTCGCTGTGATTTGTTTTCAAAATATAATTATGCTTGCTAAAAAACCTCCTAGGCTTCTCCCTACCAGCAGCTGTTGTAGTTTCTAAAAGGAAATCCAGATATCCATATTTATAATTGGCATTGCAAATACTCACACTGAGGTGTTTTGTAATTGGTATTTTTAACTCTCATTGGCCTCCCGGTTTCCCTACGATATAAAATTTTAGGTATTCCACATAATAATATAACCCTTAAAACAATGCTAAGAAAACAACAAGCTCGTCGTGCTGTACTGGCGCTGCCGCTGCGGCTGCAGAGGACCTCAGGCGGCGTAAATATAGAAACCTTTGTGGTAACTATATTTTCGAGCCGTTTGGGGTTGAAACTCTGGGGTCGTGGGGTCCGAGAGCTCATAGCCTGTTTTAGGAAATTTCGAAACGCCTAGTTGACGTTTCCCGTGACCCAAGGGCTGGCTTTTACTTTGGTCAGAGGCAGTGTTGCCATACAACGTGGCAACGCCGCCAGTCTCTTGGGCACATTACCAGCTGACAGCGTTGAGGGGGAGTTTTTTGATGCCCTTTTAGAGTTTGTTGTTATTTTACTTATTTTAGGTTATTTAATAGTTTTTAATTAATAATGTATTTAATTAATTACAAATAATTTGTAAAATGCAAATTGGAAATACTTTTAAGTTTAAAAGTTTTGATTACAAGTAATTCAAATACCTTTTGCCCAGGCCTGCCAACAAATTTAAAGACTACTGGAGAAAAAGTGAATAAGGGCAGTCATTGGCTCGAATTAAAAATATTCAACATGAATTTAGTAGGCCCAATTATTTTTTAAAGTAAACAATTAAATTTACTTTAAATACATGTTTTGTTTTCAGTTATTTTAAAAATATTTGAAAAATTTAAAATTATAATTATGTAAGAAAAACAAATAAAACGAATAATAATTGATTACAGTTTTAAATACATTTAAAATGGAAGTAAGAACATTTTAAATTATATAATCTCAGAACTGTGACTATTTTGCTTCCTTCAACAATGATTTCATAAACTCTTCCAACTGAGCTACTCCGGGTTCATTTATAGTTTTGTACCAATCTTCCTCCTTGAATAAATTCCACCACGCGTGTATCTTGACATATTTAGCATCTACAGGTACGGACACGTTAAAGGAAGACACAGCAACCACTAGTGACAAATCAGCTATCGTGAAATGGTCTCCTGCCACGAACTTAGTCTTCTCCAAGTATTTCTCCAAAATTGCGTAACCATCGTTCACGTTTTCGATTTGCTTCGCATTGGGAGCTTTTTTCCCGGCGAAAAGGTCAAGCGATATTGGCCTGGCGGATCCAAATAAGTTCGAGCTCTCGAAAAACATCCTCTGATTGATTGTCGCCCGTAGTTTTAAGTCACTAGGGTACAATTTCTCTCGTTGTTCAGCTGTGCCGTATTTGTTTACCAGATACGTGATGATTGCATGGCTGTCAGCGAGCACAAAGTCGCCATCTTCTAAAACAGGGACGGTGTGCATAGGATTTTTCTCTAAGAATTCTGGTTTGAGGTGTTCTCCGTCCATAAGGTTTACGTCTATGGCCGTGTAGTCTAGTTTGAGAAGCTCAGCAGTGATGACGGCGGTGCGCGCCGGCGGACTCGCGTCGAGTTTGTATATCTTGATCGTCATGTTGACTGTGTCGACGTTTGTGAGGTATTGATGCCAGTGATCACCGCGACGGTTTATATATAGTAGCGACTAGCTTATGCCCGCGGCTTCGCTCGCGTGGAGTTAGGGAATCGCCCACGGGATCTTACTTCTGGGATAATAAGTAATCTATGTATCTATCTATAATACATACATTGATTTACATGTACTTGCTTATAACTTGCAATTATTATTTTAAAGTTATATCAATTAAATTAGATACGTGAAATATTGATACCTTGGTTTGAGATTGGACATCGGATTTACTGGATTTTATCTGAAGAATAAAAAGTTTCACAGAAAATTCAACACCCCATTTCACCCTCTAAGGGGTAGGAATTTCGAAATACCGATACTTACTCATCACAAATAATACACCCTCCAATTTTCATATCTCTGGGACCCGCGGTTTGGGCTGTGCGTTGGTATATCAGTCAGCCAGTCAGGACATGGAATTTTAAATTGGGGGATGATTTTGGAAAAACTGTGATACACGTATCTCATCATTTTAACTGAAGTATATGTAGACACATTTTCAAGTCAATCGACTCCGAGAATAAAAGTTTCACATAAAATTCAAAATCCCATTTCACCCTATTAGGGGTGGAATTTCAAAAAACCCTTTCTTAGTGGATACCTCCTCTCCACAAAGAGTACATTCTCCAAATTTCATGACTCTAGGACCAGCGGTTTGAGCTGTGCGTTGATGTATCAGTCAGCCAGTCAGGACATTGAATTTTAAATTGGGGGATGATTTTGGAAAAACTGTGATACACGTATCTCATTATTTTAACTGAAGTATATGTAGACACATTTTCAAGTCAATCGATCCCGAGAGAGTTTCACAGAAAATTCAACACCCCATTTCACCCTCTTAGCGGTGGAATTTCAAAAAACCCTTTCTTAGTGGATACCTACTCTCCACAAAGAGTACATTCTCCAAATTTCATGTCTCTAGCGCCAGCAGTTTGGGCTGTGCATTGATGTATCAGTCAGCCAGTCAGGACATTGAATTTTAAATTGAGGGATGATTTTTGAAAAACTGTGATACACGTATCTCATCATTTTAACTGAAGTATATGTAGACACATTTTCAAGTCAATCGATCCCGAGAGAGTTTCACAGAAAATTCAACACCCCATTTCACCCTCTTAGGGGTGGAATTTCAAAAAACCCTTTCTTAGTGCATACCTACTCTCCACAAAGAGTACATTCTCCAAATTTCATGTCTCTAGCGCCAGCAGTTTGGGCTGTGCATTGATGTATCAGTCAGCCAGTCAGGACATTGAATTTTAAATTGAGGGATGATTTTGGAAAAACTGTGATACACGTATCTCATCATTTTAACTGAAGTATATGTGGACACATTTTCAAATCAATCGACTCAGAGAATAAAAAGTTTCATAGAAAATTCAACACCCCATTTCACCCTCTTTGGGGTGGAATTTCGAAAAACCCTTTCTTAATGGATACCTACTCTTCACAAAGAGTACACTGTCCAAATTTCATGTCTCTAGGATCAGTGGTTTGGGCAGTGCGTTGATATATAAGTCAGTCAGTCAGTCAGTCAGGACTTTGAATTTTATATGTATAGATGATACGATGACTGGGCATTAATGAAACGGGTGAGATAAGTAAGATGATAACCTGGTAGGGGCCTGTTTTACTACATATAACATTACTTAGATATTTATTTTTATTTAAATATCGTTCCCCGTGATTGTGATTTGCAGTGAGTTGTTAACAAAGATTAAGATAAAAATTTAGCTTAAAGATTAAACGTATGTCTCGTTATGTGTATATCGCAACAGAAGCATCCCAACACAGACAGGTTAGGTTCAAAGGAAAGGTTGCGGTGACGTTATTTTAGTTTTTGGCAATCAATTCAGGTAATACTGTATTATCATGATTCGAAAGACACGTGGCGCCATCTATTTATCATAAGAACGTCGATCGATCTTAAGGTGAGCAAACAGAATTTAAGCTCTAGTCACAGTTGCTGCCGTTGTTTTATCGTCGTGTGTCGTCTGCCTCTCAGGCAGACGGACCGACCAAGTAGCAGCTTTAGGCAAATCTGTGGAACAGCAAGGGCCACGAACACTCCCTAGGGGTACACCACAAGTTTTATACGCATCCTAAGCAGCATAATAGGCTGTATACAAGCTGTCCTTCGCCCAGCAATACAAATGCATAAATTACCGTAAGGATTTAAGGTGCCGTCGAATAGTAGTTTGAAGTATGGACAAGCTGAGGCTAAGTTTTAAGCTTCCATAGCATCATCATCTGCAGTGATGTGCTGGCTGCTTGGAAAGCCAAGTAGATATTTTTATTCGATGCCTGAGCTCAAAATTAAGCAGTCAATAGAATTTTAACAACAACGAAATAATAATTAACGTTAGGTCTACACAATCATTTTAATTAAAATAACAAAATACAAATTGGTTTCATCTTGAAATACAGCTTTACCTACTTCTTAATTGCTTTTATAAAACCTTCGTCCTGAACCAGTCCAGGTACATTTGCCTTCTTATACCAATCTTCCTCTTTCAGCGTATTCCACCTATTAAATAAAGA
Organism: Noctua comes; assembly: GCA_963082995.1. Taxonomy (NCBI): domain Eukaryota; kingdom Metazoa; phylum Arthropoda; class Insecta; order Lepidoptera; family Noctuidae; genus Noctua; species Noctua comes. Next base: position 999,996 of record OY720282.1, read on the forward strand.
ACTGATTTATAATAGGTGACATAAACATAAATATCGGCAACTCTAACGATTCTATTGTCCAACATTATCTAAACTCGTCATATGAGCTGGGGCTAGAATGCTGCATTACTCAGACTACCAGAATAGAAAAAAGTGCAACTGGCGTATCGAAATCTTTCATAGACCATATATTTACTCGTGATGTCGACGGCGGTCGGCTCGACAGCCATTCACTACGATCAGCTGTTGTGCAAAACGCAATAGCTGACCATTTCATAATCGGTCTTGCAATTACTAGTTCTACCCGAAAGAAATAACGTAAAACCATTATTAAAATTAATAACTATAAACTTGCGCTAAACCCAAATTGGGCGTCATGTAGGGTGATATATTTATCCAACTACCTGTCAATCACACCGTCCCACACCTTTGCCGCCAATTGAATTGTCGCCAAGGAGATAGGCCTGTGGTTGTTCTTGTCTCTCGCATTTCCAGTCTTGTTCTTTATTATAGGAATCATTTTCATGAGGTCCTCTGGAAGATACGAATGACTCATAACTAAATTAAACAAGAGAGCTAAGACGTGGTAAGTGCTTACCTGCATATCGTAGGTGTTCTAAGCCGACATGTCCAGGAGGCTTACCCCGCTTCAGGTCCTTTAAGACAGACCCAACCTCCCCAGCGGTGAACATGACATAAATAAGATTTGACGTTTAGTATTTGAGATATGGGACTTTTTCGACAAACTGTGGCAGTAACTTTGTTTTTTATCAATAGACTATGAAAAAACATTGGTTCTGCTGTTTAGTGTTAATTGATGTATGAATGAGCGTTAAAAAATTGTGATTATATTGTTTGGTGGTACGAAACCCTACATATGTAAGTCCGATTCGCACTTGGCCGATTTTTATTTATCTTTCTGTGCCACTTAGCGAATAATACGGGGTTTTGTGATTTTTAATGTAACCAATAAAAAATTACAAACACAATAAGGTACAATCCTTTTTTAATTTAAAATCAATGTCAAATACATTATTTATCTTAAAACTAAACACTATCACTGTTTTAATGCATTCATCAATGATTTTATAAATATTTCATACTGCGCAATTCCGGGTTCATTAATGTTTTTGTACCAATCTTCTTCCTTGAATAAATTCCACCACGCGTGTAGCTTGGTATATTTAGAATTTACAGGTACATACAAGTTGAAGGAAGACACAGCAATCACTAGTGACAAATCAGCTATCGTGAAACGGTCGCCTGCCACGAACTTAGTCTTCTCCAAGTATTTCTCCAAAATTTCGTAAGCATCGTTCAAGTTTTCGATTTGCTTCGCAGTGGGAGCTATCTTCTCGGCCAAGCGGTTAAACTTTATTGACCTGCAAGATGCAAAGAGATTCGAACACCCGAAAAACATCCTCTGATTGATTGTCGTAGTTTCAAGTCACTAGGGTACAATTTCTCTCGTTGTTCAGCGGTGCCGTATTTGGTGACCAAATATGGGATGATTGCATTGCTGTCAGCGACCACAAAGTCGCCATCTTCTAAGACAGGAACGGAGTGCATAGGATTTTTCTCTTTTTCTATTCTAGTGTGAGTTGTTCTCCGGCCATAAGGTTTACGTCTATGGCCGTGTAGTCTAGTTTAAGAAGCTCAGCAGTGATGACGGCGGTGCGCGCCGGCGGACTCGCGTCTAGTTTGTATATCTTGTTTGGTTATCTGTTGGTCTTCACTTATCTCGTTTGTGGTATTATTATTTGATATCAATATCCGCTTGTATCTTCACGTGGACGAGGCTAATTAAGTATGTATGTATATAACACAAACACACACAACTAACGCTATAACTTCAGTTTATCCGTGATCATGGTGCTTGCAACAGCGCCGAAATATCGGGAACTCATAACAAACAGTAAACATGGTAAATATCCCGTTAGTATTAATAGTAATGTATGTATATAGTTGCAGGTGGCCTTTTTTAATTTCTGCCTACCATGGGAAAATGAGTTTATGTGCCTATCAATATCCGTTTCGCTGTGATTTGTTTTCAAAATATATGTTGTTAAAAAACCCCCTAAGCTTCTCCCTACCAGCAGCTGTTGTAGTTTTTAAAAAGATATCCAGATAACCATATTTATAATTGGCATTGCAAATACTTGACACAGAGGCATTTTATAATTAGTATCTATTTAAAACTGTTATTGGCGTCCCGGTTTCCCTACGATGTTAAATTTTAGGTATTCCATATAATAATCTTTATTTTTCTTTCTTTATTTTTTATTTTTATCTCAACATCAGAAGTAACAGGTACTGGTAGATGCACAATCCTAAATAGAGAAAGGTGTCTGAAGTAGGTATGTCCTGAGGTACAGATCACCTCTCCGGCTCAGATATACTATTTTATTTACAGCAAAAATTTAAATCAAGATTCTAGAGTTAAAATTGGAAGTAGGTAAACATGTGCTTAAAATTGATTATTTGTTTAACTTTAAACAAAAAATATGAAATTAACATAAAAAACAAACTACTGGAACAGTATGTATGAAATACTTATAGTATAACCCTTAAAACATTGCTAAGAATACAACAACAAATTCTCGTGGTCTTGACCGTGTGACCACAAGAATTTGTTGTTGTGTTCTACAAAATACCAATTACAAATAATTTGTAAAATGCAAATTGGAAATACTAATAATATGTATAAAAATTTTGATTACAAGTAATTCAAGTACCTCTCAAGTATTCAAGTGCCCAGGCCTGCCAACAAATTTAAAAACTACTGGAGAAAAAGTGAAAAAGCACAAGCATTTGGCTCGAATTAAAAATATTCAACATGACTTTAGTAGGCCCAATTATTTTTTAAAGTAAACAATGAAATTTACGTTAAATACATGTTTTCTTTTCAGTTTTTTAAGAAATATTTGAAAAATTTAAAATTATTATTATGTAAGAAAAATAAATAAAACGAATAATAATTGATTACAGTTTTAAATACATTTAAAATGGAAGGAAGAACATTTTTAAAATTATATAATCTCAGAACTGTGACTATTTTGCTTCCTTCAACAATGATTTCATAAACTCTTCCAACTGAGCTACTCCGGGTTCATTTATAGTTTTGTACCAATCTTCCTCCTTGAATAAATTCCACCACGCGTGTATCTTGACATATTTAGCATCTACAGGTACGTACACGTTAAAGGAAGACACAGCAACCACTAGTGACAAATCAGCTATCGTGAAATGGTGTCCTGCCACGAACTTAGTCTTTTCCAAGTATTTCTCCAAAATTGCGTAAGCATCATTCATGTTTTCGATTTGCTTCGCATTGGGAGCTTTTTTGCCGGCCAAGAGGTCAAGAGATATTGCACTGCCAGATCCAAATAAGTTAGAGCACTCGAAAAACATCCTTTGATTGATTGTCGCCCGTAGTTTCAAGTCACTAGGGTACAATTTCTCTCGTTGTTCAGCGGTGCCGTATTTGTTTACCAGATACGTGATGATTGCATGGCTGTCAGCGAGCACAAAGTCGCCATCTTCTAAGACAGGAACGGAGTGCATAGGATTTTTCTCTAAGTATTCTGGTGTCCGGTGTTCTCCAGCCATAAAGTTTACGTCTATGGTCGTGTAGTCTAGTTTGAGAAGCTCAGCAGTGATGACGACGGTGCGCGCCGGCGGACTCGCGTCTAGTTTGTATATCTTGATCGTCATGTTGACTGTGTCGACGATTGTGAGGTATTGATGCCAGTGATCACTGCGACGGTTTATATATAGTTGCGATGGAACGCTGAGTGGGCATTAATGAAACGAGTAAGATAATGAACATTTTTATTTAATTATCGTTCCCCGAGATAGATTAAGATAAGAATTTAGCACATATATTAAACGTATGTCCCATAATGTGAATATTGCAACAGAAGCATCCCAACACAGACAGGTTAGGTTAAAGGAAGGGTTGCGGTCACGTTAATTTAGAATTTGACAATCAATTCAGGTTGTGCTCTGCTTGTAATAATATAATTTAATCATCTTATATATATATAAAATGAAAAACTGACTGACTGACTGGGTGATTTATCAACACACAGCCCAAACCGCTGGTTCGAGAGACATGAAACTTGGAGGGCGTGTTCTTTGTGAAGAGAAGGTTTCCACTAAGAAAGGATTTTTGGGAATTCCACCCCTAAAGGGGTTAAATAGGGGATGGAAGTTTGTATGAATGTATGTCTGTCAGTTTTGAAGTTAGGATCTTCAAATTTTGTGTTTAAGCTGACGATTGAAAATTAATTTATACGTGTCTCGGCGTTTTTGATATTCTACCCCCGAAGGGTTAAAAAGGGGGGTGAATATACTATGTTTGTACGGGTGGAATGCAACTCAATTTTGTACAACCGATTGAGCTGAAATTTTGCACACACCTTTGGTTCTGGTGACAACATATTTTTATGACAGACATTCGTTAATCCTGCATCCAGGATCTTCTCCTCAAGAGAGAACTCTTCAACGGTTAGTAGCACGGTCACGAAACTTTGTTTACGGGTTCAATTTTGATAGATAAAGATGATTTTTAACCGACTTCCACAAGGAGGAGGAATTCTTTTTTAATGTTTTTTTTTTTTTGTGTGTATGTTCAGCGATTTCTTCGCCAATTGTGAACCGATTTTGATGATTGTTTTTTTATTTGGACAAATATTATTCCGCAGTGGTCCCGTTTAAATTTGGTGAAGATCTGATGCTGATCTTCGGAATCAATGGAACTCTTCAATAATAGACAGCAAATCTGTCGTGATTGCTGCAATCGCTTGGATGTTTATTGTTTAAACAACACCATAACATAACATCACGCCTGTATGCTTTGAGGGGGTACGCAGATGTGTACCAGTGCACCCACATTTTGATAATTATGTATGCTAAGTTCCATTTTATTGGGGACTAGCTGTGCCCGCGGCTTCGCTCACGTGAGCGCGTATTCTTTTGGCATTATTAGGGAACATTACATGGGAACGTGAAGTCGTAGTATATTCCTAATATCCTCTATATAAAAAATCTTTTTTGCAAAAAATAAAACCGACTTCAACAACACAGAAAAGTGAAAAATAACTTTAGCTTCTGAACTCGGTGATTTTTGTTTGTTTGATTCAGTTTTTTTGTTTGTTTGATCCTATACAAATATTTGCCATACATTTATTTTACATTGTTAACAATACATTTTATGGTAATAGGCTTATACTCAATAAAATGGAAGTTAATATACCTAACTGTCGCAATCTGGGTGTACTGTACGCATCTGCGTACCCCATCAGAGCATACAGCCGTTACGTTATGTTATGATATTGTGTAAACAATACACATCCAAGCGATTGCAGCAATCACAACAGATTTACTGTCTACTATTGAAGAGTTCCATTGTATAACTCCGAAGATCAGATTCACCAAATTTAAACGGGATCACCGCGGAATAATTTTCATCCAAATCAAAAAAAAATCATCGAATTCGGTTCACAATTGTCGAAGATATCGATAATATAAAATTTGGAGAGTCCCCTCGATTTCTCCAAGATCCCATCATTAGATCCTGACATGATGACCATGGGACCTCATGGAAAGTATACTGATTCAAACAATGCCCATATTTGAGGGTTGCCCTTAATTTTTCTGGGATTCCATCATCTGATCCTGGCTTATACCTTCCATCATCAGCTCAGCAACATGAGATGATAATTACCAGGCACAAATATCTGAATTGTATTGGAGAGTATATGAAAAACATTGTATGTGCCTATAAAATTTGAGGATTGCCCTCGATTTCCCTGGGATCCCATCATCGGATTCTGAGTTGGTGGCAATGGAACTACCTCATGAGTATAGGCTTTCGAATAAAAAAAGAATTATGAAAATCGGTCAACAATTGGCGCAGAAATCAGTGAACATAGGTACATAAAAATACAAACAGTCGAACATAGAAACTCCTCCTTTTTTTAAGTCAGTTAAAAATTGTCAAAGGAGTTTTGGTGAAAAAATTGTGAACCGTTTACAATACATGTCATGGTAATAGACTTATCTCCAATAAATGGAACTTAACATACCTAACTGTTGAAATTGAGGTGTCCTGTACACATCTGCGTACCCCCTCAGAGCATACAGGCGTGATGTTATGTTATGGTGTTGTGTAAACAATAAACATTCTAACGATTGCAGCAATCACGACAGATTTGCTGTCTATTATTGAAGAGTTCCATTGATATCTCCGAAGATCACCATCAGATCTTCACCAAATAAAAAATGGGACCATCGCGGAATAATATTCTTCCAAACGAAAAAAGAATCATCAAAATTGGTTCACAATTGGCGAAGATATCGCTGAACATACACACAAAAAAAAAATAAAAAAAATTCAGTCGACTTGATAACCTCCTCCTTTTGGAAGTCGGTTAAAAATAATCCATTTTAATATTATAAATGCGAAAGTAACTTGGTTTGTTACGTTTTCATGACTAAACAGCTGATTGGATCGTAATGAAAGGCATGGAGATAGATTATATCCTGAGGAATGGTATAGGTTATCGTTTTTTTCTCACACATACACATCAAAATTTCCACGCGAACGAAGTCGCGGGCAACAGCTAGTGATTCGAAAGACGCGTGGCGTCATCTATTATCATAAGAATGTTATTGTTGTTTTCCTCGGGAACAGTACTTTTTTCGGGATAACAGGTACCCTATGTACACCTGACAACGTATATGCAAATTTCAGGATGGTCGGTTCAGTGGTTTAGGCATGAAAAGGAAACAAACAAACTTACTTTCGCTTTTATAATATTAGTTAGGAGTTAGGATAGGAAGTTAAGATTAGGATTCCTTTAGACTCTGCAGAAAGAAAAAGGGATCAGTCGACCCTGCATAAGTTATACGGTTAGTTTTAGCAATAAGATCGATCTTAGGGTGAGCAAACAGAATTTAAGTTCTAGTCACAGTTGCTGCCGTTGTTTTGTCGTCGTGTGTCGTCTGCTTTTTCGCAACTAAGTTGGAGTCGGCGTCTAGTCGGATTAAGCTGAATACCAGTATTTTACATGGAGCGACTAAATTTTGGAGCTGTGCGGATGGCTATTGGCATTTGAGTTTCATCGACACGAGAAGAAGAAGACATCCGGTCGTCATACCCCAGTTACTGGGCGACGAGAAGGCACAATTTTAGGCTCCTGACTACCCGTAACGAATGCGCAAGATCTATAAACGACAGTCGGGATCAACGGCTCAACGTGTTTTCCGAGGTGGATCGGATTGCCTCCTATATGTCTATTTCATGAAATTGCTAATTTCTGGCAGTAAGCTCATACTTGGGTGGGTCGAAATCAGGTCAAAAAGCGTTCGGTTTAAGGAAATTGAGCATAAAATTGGAAAAGTAACAAGAAATAATATTACATAAATACAATAACCATTTATTTTGTACAAATAATAGTTTTTAATTTCAGTTTTACACAGTATGTATTCCAATTGATTTCAAAAACTCTTTCATCTTATTCAGTCCAAACAGATTTCCTTTTTCGTACCAATCTTCTTGCTCCAGTGATCGTAACCATGCGTTTAACTTTGGAAATTTATCATCCACAGGCACCAACACATCCGCAGAGGAGATGCTAGCGACACATGATACATCAGCTAACGTCAAATGGTCGCAAGCTACGTACTTTGTTTTCTGCAAGTATTTTTCCATTATTTCGTAAGCCTCATTCAATTCTTTAACTTGTTGTTGACTAGCTGTTCCATCATTTATCATTGCCTTCACTAATTGCTTGCTGGTGGGAAAGAGCACTGAAGTGTCGAAATACATCCTGGAATCTATTGTCGCTCTTACACTTACATCGTTAGGGTATAATGTCGCTCGTTTTTCAGCGCCGTATTTGGAAGTCAGGTAAGTGATGATGGCGTGGCTATCGGAGAGCATAAACTCACCATCTTCCAAGAAAGGGACGGAATGTAGAGGATTTTTCTCCAAGTATTCTGGTGATAAGTTGTCCCCGTTCTGAAGATCCAGTTCTTCTTGGACGAAGTTTAGTTTAAGAAGCTCAGCCGTCATTAGAACAGCTCGGACGCCCGGACTGGCGTCCATTTTGTAAATTTTAAGCGGCATGTTGACTATGTCGATGTTTGCACTGAACTAAAGGCTAATCATAGCAACTATTGTTATCTGATAGATATAATATAATCGCTATGAAGCAAGATAAGATGAGATAATGTTGTAACTTAAATCGAAATTAGAAATAGAAAGTATACCCAAATGATTTATGAACAAGACATAGATGAAAACTTAGAAAGTGGTGAAAAAAAGTGGTCCAAGTAGACGTGGCATGGGCTCGAATTTTATATTCGTTAGGGATTAGCTAGTATTCTGGTGTCGTATGTTCTCCGGCCATGAGGTCTACATCTTGGGTCCTGTAGTCTAGTTTGAGAAGCTCAGTAGTGTTGAAGCAGGCGCGGGCGCCCCCGTACTGGCGTCCACTTTATACACTTTGAGCTGCGTGTTGACTTTATCGATTATTTTACTGAACTACAAGGCGAGTATCATAACAACGATTGATATCTAAAAGATACGAGTATGTATAATACAATCACAATGGAACGAGTTATGAAGAGAAAATAAGGCTTTTTTTTTAAACGTTGCCTCACTCTAGGAAAATCTCCTGTATCGTTTACAAACACATAAACTTTCACACACAAACATTTAAACTCACAAACAGCCAGACCCGGAACCTGTAGGCCATACAAATATTTGTTCCGTGCGGGAATCGAATCCGCGACACGCAGCGCAGCAGTAAATCGCTCAGCCACTGCGCCAACCACGTCGTAAACCGACCGACGCCGTTTGTCAGTACATAGGATTCGAAATAAAACGGCAGCCTGGCGTGAATGCGGCGTGCTTGTCACACTGTGGATGCCTTTGAGATCGCTAATAAGTTCCGCCATTTTTCTTATTAGCAAGTCGATGACAAAGAGTTCAAAAATGTTTGGCCTGAAATTCGGTTACGCGGACTCCGCTTAGTGATGCCGTCAGAAATTAATCAAGAGCGCAGGCAATCTGTGGAGACGTATATGAACTGCCATCTATGAATATTATCTTAGCTCAGACCGAATTGGGAAGTCGGCTGGTTCCTTGAACTTGTCAGGGGGTTTTAAGCAGCTCTCGTCAGATATGTATAGGCGTTGCTGGACTAGCTGGGTCCACGCACCCAAAACAGCTTTTACTACTTTTCAGCTTCTGTGGCACTGCTGAGACGTAGCTGTGCATTGGACGGTAGGTCAGCTTGTGGCTTCGACTTCCCGATGCGAATGGCTTTTACTCATGGACCTTCAGTAGGGCATTTTTACGTCGTCAAGTTTTGGGGCACGTCTGTTTATCTTAAATATTACAGAAGTATCGTAACTGTCTGCGGTTTGTTTTAAAATAAATGAGGTAAATCATTAATATATAATAAAAAAGAGGATAGGACCCATTATCGAATCTTGCGGTACAGTTAAACCCAGTTTTACTTTTAAACCCATTTAATTGTACATCACTTATATAATTATGTGTAACTTTCTTTACAGGTCAAGTAGCTATCTAATTCATTTTCTGGAAGTAATGACACAAACCGTACGTATATTAAAAACAATGACCTGACTAGACATCCTTGTTGAACGTTTCAACAGTGTTTATTTAGAATATTTATTTATTTATGTACACACAAAATACTTAACAGGACATTACATAAAGATAAAAGAGCACAACGGTACTGTGTTATTTCATATGAAATTTCTTTCAGCAGACCTGCTGCTTGCGTGACCAGCGAGAGGAGAGTTGGATATAATACAATTGTCAAACTTTTGTATATTTATGCATATTGAAACGATAGGTTAGGCAGAGGTCATACTTTTCCCACCCAGGATTTAAATCCCATGTAATTGCCATCAACCGTGATAAAAATTCTACTTAAAAATATATTATCATTAGAATTACGCAACAAAGTTTACATTTATGTCATAAAAAAATAAACTTGTTATACAATTTATTCAATCTAAGCACTGCCACTATTTCACTTCAACCTTGATTGCACTAACTTTTCATACTGCGCCAGTCCAGGTGCATTTGCATTTTTGTACCAATTTTCCTTCTTCAGCAAATTCCACCATGCGTGCACCTTGGTGTATTTTTCATCCATGGGCACCAACACATTGATTGAAGAGATACCAGCAACTAATGACACATCAGCTATCGTCAAATGGTCGGCGGCCACGTACTTTGTCTTCTGCAAATATTTGTCCAGAATTCCATAAGCGTCGTTCACAAGTTCGATTTGTTTCGCAGTAGGTGAATTTTGACCGGACATAAGTCCGTTCAATACCTCCCTGGCTGCACCAGCAACGTTCGAAGTCTCGAAAAACAGTCTCTGATGGATTGTAGCACGTAATTTCACGCAACTAGGGTACAATTTCGATTGTTGTCCACCACCATATTTGGAGACCAGGTATAAAATGATTGCGTGGCTGTCTGCCAGAAGAAAATCCCCATCTTCTAGTAGAGGAACGGTGTGCATGGGATTTTTCGCTACGTATTCAGGTGATTTGTGTTCTCCGGCCATAAGATCCACGTTTTGAGTCACAAAGTTCAGTTTGAGTAGTTCAGCCATCATCATGGCGGCCCGGGATGGTGGACTGAGGTCGATTTTGTATATTTTGATCGGCGATGGCATATTGACTGTTTCAGTCTTCGGACGGAAATAGAGGATAGCGGTGAAAGTAACGGTTTATATTTAGTGTAGTAGTGATAAATTAGATAACTTAGCACTTAGTATAACGAGATAAGTGAAGATAACGGCGTCATGGGACCTGATTCACCATGAGATAGTTCAACTGTAACCAATTCCCGAAGGCCATTTTTTCACACAAGTGTGGTTAACATTTATGAATTATCAGATACTCCACTTAATATTATAAAGGTAAAAGTATGTATGTAGGCGGTAATCTCCTGAACTACTGATCCGATTCCGAAAATTCTTTCACTATCGGAAAGCTACAGTATTCCCAAGTGTAAAAGGCTATATTTTTAACGTTTCCGTGGGATAATTTCCGACCACAAAGCGCGTGAAGCCGCGGACAAAAGCTAGTTTATTGTAATTTTCTTCTTATTGGATATGTAACCCAATGTTAAAGCCCAGTCTGATGATGACAGAGATTATGAGTTCGTCAGTTCGCGATACCAAAGCTACCACGTCATCAATGGCCCAAAATGTCTATCTTAGAACGGTTCATATTTATTTTAACTACGGTATAAATTATAATTAATAAATCCTCTTTGAGTGTTCGTCTTTCAAATATCGCTAAAAGTGGTCATCGCAAAATTGACATATTTCACACAGTCTGTCTTTTTCATAGGTAAGGGGAACCTACAGGGGAACTTACAGAGTCAGACGAAACTTTCACAACATAATTACCATGCCAGTAATGCATTAACATGCGAATGTGTTATCAGACTCTTTATCCGGAAGTTGTTAAGCATTCTGTATTAGTATGATAACAATATAGTGGCATGAATAGACGATTTACAAAAAAAACCATGTTTATAGATGGGCGGATGATGATCATGCAAGGTACATCTTTTAAATATGGTGACAAGAGAAAAATTTCCAGCACACAGGAGCTTGCTTGAAAATTGTTAACATTGAGTCAAGGTAGTACCGTATCTATGTGCAACAATTAACGATAACATACATACTCATCTTTTTTTTATTGCACAGGGTTACTCCGGTAAGCAGGGGCTGTCATTGGTAGGTTTTTGTTGTAAGTCTGATAACCAGTCTTGCCAAAGGATAACGTGTCACCTCGTAAATGGGTTGTTGGAGTTAGATAGGCAGTCGCTGCATATAGAATAGTGGTATCCAGCATCCAGCTGTATCTGGTTAGACTGGAAGCCAACCCCAACATAGTTGATGACGGTGAGAATGTAAAGGTTTGCGGGAAAATTAAGAATAGTGATGACTATCACTTAAGTATTTAGTTTTAAGGCTCTCCAACAATGAGCGCACTACCTATTTCTTAATAATTATTACAATTGCCATCGAATTTTAAATAAGCTTTGAAAATTCTAATTCTAATGATGACTGTGCTTTATGCACAGTCATCATAGCATAGCATCAAGCACAATTGGAAAAATAACTCTTGGCATGACAAAGACCATTTTTTATCTCGATTTACTTTAAACTGTTGCAAGCTTTGGAATTTATTTACTATTGCGCCACATAGGTTGGAAATTGCATCAAGCATGTACACTGTACACACGTAGGTACTCTTAATAATAACAGACTTCGCCATCGAAGATAAGTAAATTTTTATCTAGAGAACCACAATAACTGGTGTTTCGCGTACTTCTCTGTTATCAGCATAAACAAACATTCCCCATATCATATAACGCCTAATTCCCCGAAGGGTTAGGTTAACATACAGTCAATAGTATTATAGTCTGTCAGCCATTACACTCGTCTGGACGGAGGGTTCTCTCTTTTCAAAGGTGTAACTAGGGGGTCCCTCCATTCTCCAAGAAATCATCTTATGCTGTGTCACAGAATCGCTCTTTGAACAGGCAAGTTTTTCGTTGATTTAAAACAAGCGAAGAATCTCTAGTTTGTGGAGGTAGAGAAGCATCATAATATTGTGGAGCAAAATAACGTACTTTATTATAATTATTAAAAACAATAAATATTTTCACTTGCAAAACAAATATGTCACATAACCCCATCCAATTACCAGTAACATTCAAATATCGGACCAATTAATTTCGTTTCAGCGCAGGCGTTTTGACGGCGAAAAAACAAAACCAAAGGGAGGCAAGCACGTAATCTGAGCATGAAATATAGCAAGATAAAATCACGGGTAGTTATCTGAATAAAGTCGTTCCCATTCAAATGTGCGCTGAAAACTGTGAGAGCCCATTTCGGCTGGACCTTTGTTGGGGTAGAAGTCATAAGGGGTTAGCGGGGTTGGATGTTGAGGCTGGAGATGACTTTATCTGTTTAATGAGGCTTAAAAAAAGAAATAGTTTTCAAATAATAACGAAGTATTGACCAGAAAATAAAATACATATACATACATCACACCTGTAATCCCCGAAAGGTTATTCAGAGCTGCACTTATAGTACTCCCATATTTGGTCAGTTATGTTTGAGTCAAATGTTACAGAGGGCGTACCTTTTGTCATGAAACGGGAAAAAATGCAAATTTCGATTAACTACTGAAAAAATCTTGATAGGAAAACCATTAGAACACGATAGTAAACATTCACGAAGTATGACACCACTAAAAGGTCGAGGTACTGCTACAAATTCCATAAGGGAAAATCCAAAAACCACCAGGTTATGATAGTGTCCATAGTTTTGTCACAACAAAAAGGTTTAGATAAAGAGTAAGTAAATTAATCATTCATTGTCATTAAGTATTTATTTCCCGACTTTTTGACCTCGAACCGAAATTATGGATGGAGTTGGAACACTTGGAACTGCAAACACGGTTCTATCCGACGAAGGACGGATGGTCCGCCTCAAAGAACCTCGGACGAAGGAAGTCGGAAGACTCCATATTATGTAATGTTTGATTAAGACACGTAATTTAGTAAAATAGGACGCAAAAAATCAAACTCAGTATTGAAAAATTCACTCGTGCTTTTTTGAATAAAACGTTTACTAATTAATTAAAATTGTGCAACACACATTTTCAACAAAATGTCATCTCATGGTTTGTAAGCTAATTAATAATGAATAAAGATAAACTAGTTTTTAAAGGCCACCAACGTTCTAATAACAAACACATCTGATATCACCCGAAAAATAAAAACGGATGACATAATTTCAATTAAGATAATCAAATAAAAAGCAAGTCACTATGATAGTGTCGCAAACAACAAATGTTTGGTTCATAGAGATTCAGAATAAAGCCGTATTGTAATCGTCTTTAGGACTATAGTAGCATTCATTCAAGACAAGTATTTTTACATGACTAGTGAGAATCGTGTTACAACTTGTTCGCCTTTACCTATTGCACAATAATACTGAAATCATTCGACACATGACAAATTCTCGGTCCTATCCTATATCACGGTACGACGATCTATTCTAGATGACTGAAGGTCTTTAGTCGGTTGCCATGGCAACGCCGACCACTGAAAGGACTGCCTTGTTGTGGGCTGCTGGTCGCAGGGACGACTGCCGGGCACGGGTTTGATTTGAGCCATTGGCATAACACACCGTTCGTGCTTTGGGAAAGGTTCAAAGTTACACAGAACGTTCATAGGTGCAACTCGCTTTTCCCTTCATTTTAAACCAAACCCGGTCACCCGATTACGACCAGGTACACACTCAAAGCTGGATTTCGATATAGCTGTTAAGGCCGTTTACCATGTATCACGCTTTTTAGCTACGGGATAACGGCAGAGACCGAAATAAAAGTGTTTTTGTATGACTATCAAGCGGTGGGTTGTTGGGCTGTAAAAGTGTATGGGCTAGCTTTGGGGGCAGAGGTGTGCTTGCTATGTTTGTTTTAGATAAAAGGGTAGATTAAAATAATTGTGTGAAGTCTCCATCTAGGTTGAGCTTGTTCCAGGTAGGTACTCGTATTATCGTTAGGGCTGACTGTTTGTTCTACACAAAACATAAACGTTATGTTCACACCTGTGTATAATTTGGTGTCCTAATGCCTCAATGAACCGGACAAAACCAAGTTAAGAAGTCCTTAACGGAAAATTCTAAGGTGACTTTTTTGTCCGACCTAGGAATCGAACTCAGAAATACATGCTCTGCAGTCGCGCTCCTCCTGCTTGGGTTACATTTGTGAGAAGAATAAAGAGTAAAGTCATCAGGGATGGTCTCATAAGTGCGGTGGTCAATTCTGACGTCTATAATTTTTTTTTAACACCTTTATGTTTACCAGGTCGTCACAGTATGGATTGTGATGCGGAGGAATGAGGAAAATGTCGTGAGAAAAGTTTTGAGTATGAATGTAGATGGATATAAGAGTACGAGAAGACCAATGAAACGATGGTTGGACTGTGTGAAAGACGGCATAGATAGCTGACTCATGAGATGTCTAAAAATAAAGAAGTGTGGGAAAAGAAGACGTTTATGAAACGTTACGTTTATGAAATGTAGTCATACCGCATATTAAATGTTATGTTATGTTATGTTATGTTGATTTACATACTTCCTATATATTTGTTTTGTATAACTTCACCAACATGCATCGGAGGCAAAATGTATTTATTTAGATATAAACAATTACTTTGTATCTCATTGTAAGTGAACCTATGTATTGTTCTTATGAGAATAAAATTCTTTAAACCGAAAAGACTCTAAATAATTTGGATAAGCGCAGGAGTATGATGATGTATGTTTTTCAGATTTCTACTTGTCGTGTTATTACACCATAGGCGACTTCCTATCTACATACAGGGTGGAAGGGACACCGACGCGAAAACGGTTGCCACGTATTCGTGTTTTTTTTTTATTTTTGTATTATTTTTGTTTTTATATTGTGTGCGCTTGTGGCATGTGCCAAATAAATGTATTTTCTTTCTTTTCTTTCTTTCTTATTCAGTACATCATTCTGAGCACCCTACATAGAAATTTTTCATCGGTTATTAAAAAAAATCAGCTGTTCCATACATTTTGACCGTGTAGGTGTAGGTATTGCACTTTTGTAGGAAACACCTGATTTTTTATATGTGGGGTGCTCAGAATGATGTACTGAAAACGTGGTAACCATGGTAACCGTCGCGTTGGTTCCCTTACACCCTGGTATACTGTATCTATTTATCTTTACGTCGATGATTCCTATCACTACA
Source organism: Noctua comes (assembly GCA_963082995.1). Classification (NCBI taxonomy): domain Eukaryota; kingdom Metazoa; phylum Arthropoda; class Insecta; order Lepidoptera; family Noctuidae; genus Noctua; species Noctua comes. Next base: position 1,015,840 of record OY720282.1, read on the forward strand.
TGAGACACCTACATGTGGCATTGGTCCTTATCAAAACGTGACTGTGATAGTAATAAAGCAAATAAGAATGACTTCGGTCATTCTTATCAGTAGGTAGACTACAGGAGGTTTTGTGTGAGCTCGTCTTATCACTGAGATCAGTGTGGCGATGATGATCTCATTGAGACTTTTTTTTTAAATAGAAGCTACAAGTTCCAGTTTCTATTTTTACTTATGTTTTCACCAACACTAAGCGACACCTATCAGAATGGCTAATGCTCATTTTCACCATCAATAAGCGACTCCTAACCGAAAGCCTAATTCTGGTTTTGAGCAACACTAAGCAACACCTAACCGAGTGCCTAATTATCATTTTCACTAAAACTAAGCGAAACGGAATCGACCGCCTAATGCTCGTTTTCACCAACAGTAAGCAACTCCTAACCGAATGCCTAACGCTCATGTTCACCAACACTAGGCGACTCCTAACCGAATAGCTAATGCCCGTTTTCACCAAAACTAAGCGACACTCAACAGAATGCCACTGGGCATGGGATCCGATGAGATGCGAGCGGTTTGGGGGAAATCATCTTTTATTGGGGTTTTCCATCCGGAATTTCTTAGTAGCAGCCGCGGAGTCTGGATTCGTGCCCGAGTGATGGCAATACGCTCGCCCCCTATTACATGGTACCTGGTACATGGGTGAAATCAAAATCAAAATCAAAGCATTTATTTCAAATAGGCCAGTTACAGGCACTTTTGAATTGTCGAAACAAAGACAACAATAGCTACAGTCCCAGTCACAAGGCATAAAAACTGTGAAAGTACTGTAGTTGCCCATTCCCTAACGTAGATCTCTATGGAGAAGAACGGGCAAGAAACTCCATGGACACTCTTTTAAATCAGTATACTTTTACAAACTCTTGGTTACATCATTCATGTTGAGATGGTACATTATGTGAGAACGATGTAGCAAGATGTGTACGTTAAAAGTGTCCATAGTAAACAATTCAAAAAAGAAAAAAAAACAATTCAAATAAGCCGTGGCAACCAAGAGATGACCAGTCACAACTGACAGCGCCCGTTCACGAACATGACACATGTATCAGCACCATTCAACTCAACCATTTTGAAGGGAACTAAATGATCCGACACACGCGCCACCATCAGCGAGACATTTGAGTGAGCATGACACACTCCTAACCGCCAGGGCACATTTAAGTCAAGAAAAGACGTAGGTTTCCCGCGAATGACAGCTTTCTATTACATAGTACTCACACAATATGGGCTATGCGGCTATATAATACTAAAGAGATTGAATTTATACAAAGCAAAGATAGTTGTACAATCTTCAGCAGCTCCAACATACTATTTAATGCTTCTTCTTCTTAGCGTTTCGATGGCAAAAAGTTTAAATATGCTTAGCCCAAAACTCAGCCACGTGTACCCCGCTTACTGATGCAGAGTAAATAAATCATCAGGAGCGCAGGTGATTGGGATATGTAATGCTATTCATTTATGCGTCCCTGTCCTTGTGGAGCAGGACCGGCATTGAGCCAAGCATTTTTATCAACGATATAATCGTCCAACTTGTAATATGCTTGCCTACACAGTGTGCGTTTAATGCATGTTTTAAATTTCGTTTCATTCAGTTCAAGAATACTTTGTGGAATTTTGTTATAGCATCTCAAACAGTACCCCATGAAAGATGAGTCTACTTTAGCGAGTCTGAAGCCTGGCTGAACTAATTGGTCTCTGTTTCTAGTACTGTAATTGTGTCTGTCACCTCTTTTATTAAAAAGATGTAGATTTTTTCTTACATACATTATGTTTTCATAGATGTATTGAGGGTGTACTATTAGGTACACCCCTGCCTAATCCTTCGGGGATTATAGGTGTGATGTTATGTGTCATATTACATTTTGCAATGATTTTGTTCTCTATATTCTATAAAATTGAACCAAGGGAGTTGAATTATGAGTTCATAAATTGTAGTTGTACTTTAAGTAAGTTTGTATGCTGAATACGGTAAGCGAAGTGTGTGAAACCATAATAGCTACGGCCACTCTATTTGGGGTGCGACACGTTTTTTCTTCCATTCTTCCTGTCAGACGTCACGGCATGATTTACTCTTTTCTCTTTCATGTCATTATTTATTTATTAACACTTCAAGCACAAAGTGCACGGGCGGACTTAATGCCAATTGGCATTTTCTACCAGTCAAAACAAAGTCAGTCTATCATTCCTCACACAATCAATCCGTCTTTTCTTTGGCTTACCTCTCCCTCTCCATCCATCAACATTAAAAAGATTTAACAACTACCAAAATCTACAAAATCGAAAAAGGTTAAAGTGGCTCCTCCTGACCTATCAATAAGAATTCGCATAAAGTACCGCTGTGCTACACTATTTTTTTGCAATTTTTATAACATTTATATGAGAGCGCTGCGAGGAGCTCGTGGCTAAATAATAACAGCCGCTCGGATGTATCTTTAGGTTAAGCCGTTGCCTAGGTTGGTCTGTGGATGGGTGATCACCCATTACATACCGAGTTTCCTCCGTGTCTCGGAAAGCACGTTAAGCAGTTGGTCCCAGCTGTCATTTGTAGATCTTTGACAGTCGTTACAGGTAGTTAGACAATTTCATCTCTCACTTAAGTCTGACAACCAGTCTTACCAAGGGATACCGTATTACCCAGTACTGAGTTGTGGAGGTCAGATAGGCAGTCGCTCCATGTAAAATACTGGTATTCAGCTGCATCCGGTTAGACAAGAAGCCGACCCCAACATAGTTGGGAAAAGGCTAGGCAGATGATAATATATGAGAGCGCTGCGCGCTGTTGAGAAACATTTTAAAGTAGTAAAAAACGATTGCGTTAGTTCCGATTAAAGCCACGCGCCAAAAGTTTATAGTGCATCTCTATTATTGTCTAGAAGTATTGACGAATTTTATTTGTTAAGTTATTGGTTCGAAAACAAGCGTTCGGGCATCGTGAGCAGTGCTGTTGCAGAGACAAACTTGCTGAAATGTCTTGAGAGCCTGAAAATTATCCTGCACCCATACCTGCCCTGCAAAACACAAAGAGTTTTATGAAATCATAATCATATAAAACATATAAACAGAAAATAAACCAATTTAAACATCCTAAAATAACAACATTTTCTTTCCTCGATTAGCGAGGGTGATAATAAAAACATCGTATACAGGGTGTAACATACTAATAACAGCATAACGACGTATTGTGGAAGTCGATGGAAGTCGCTCGCTATGTCTAATGGATCCCGCTTTGTACACTTTCAACGTGAAATCATAAAAATTGTTGGCAAGCGCGAAATGGATGCCGTTGCGGGAATCCGTGTTATGTTTTTAAAGAATAATAGAAATGTGTAAAGAATGTTATTTGTGTTTGTTTTGACTTAGAATGAGATAAAAATGCTTGTTGGAATAAATTGAAAGTTTATCAATTTTTGTTTTACTAAAAGTTTTTACTTTTCATTCGACTCATGTTATATTATCTCGAGTTCTTGCAATTTGATGACATTTTATATAAGTAATTATTTAAGGATACACATATATACAGGGGGTATAATTATAGTAAAATCAACTGTTCCATTCATGTTGACCGTGAAAGTCTTGCACTTTTGTTTGAACCAGCTAGCAGCAATTATTTGTGTAAGTATCCCCTAAACCAATGAGAGAAACATATTCAAACAGAAATAGGAAAACCTGTAAAAAGTGCAACATCTATCTGTAAACGTTTAACTCACCGTTATTTTAAACTGAACCCTAAAACATACAGGATGTATATTTTATAGCATCCAAACAAAATTATGTTCGCGAGTAAGCTAGCTAAAATCAACTTATTGGTATCTCTCCGAGTTTCGTATAATACGGGGTATATACGCACACACAAGGCTTCCGTTTTACGAGATAATATAAAGAAATATTTAACGACCCTTGTACCATCACCCCATGTTGGCTAAAAAGGTTTTTATCTTTCGTAATTTTATTTTTATTCTTACGTTGGATATTTTCCGTTTTGCGTCGAATTTCTTACAGGCTGTTTGATTTTCCGGACGATCAAGTCTTTATTAGTTTGCTAATTAATTTTAAGGGATTGTTAAATTAGTTTATTCTTCTTTTGAGGGGATGTTATTTTTAGCTGTTTTTTATGGCTTTATTTTAGTAAAAATAGGTCTGAAATAGCCTGTTAAATTATCATAGTTCTAGCCCTAAAATCATTATATCAAATCAATATTCGCAACATGAAAAATTATTTTAACATCACTTTGAAGGTAAAATAATTTTAATATCGTCACAGGTTACTTTGAAGTTAACATAACCTAAAAAGCTAAAAACCTACAAAAATTATTGTAGACCTACAAAAGTCTACACTAATTTTGTAATCTTTTCTTTTAGCCTAAAATCTCGCAAATATAAACAACTTGGCAAGATAAAGCACCAATTTACTACAGATAAAAAAACATGACCTCACAATGTTCCCTTAGTAAATAAGTGCCGCACATAATTGTTGATAAAAAGTCAGAGTTGTTTGGTAGGAGCAAGGGATGCTGGGGGATCTGTTGTAGAAAAACAAGCCGAGTTGGGGCTGGATACGACGATACAATCGTTATTAGATTTACATTAACAGCCTTGTGACTCGGGACAGGGAAATGGCTACGGTGGAAATTTAAATGTAAAAAGTGAGATTTAATTTTGGTGGTTACTTGATGACGGTTGGTGGATGGTATTCATACTCGAAAATAAGGAATCGAAAGCATTATCCTCCTTTTCACGGCAGTCGGGTAGAAGAGGCAGTTTAGAAGGTTTCAACTTTAAACTTGCAAGGTATAAAGTTACTGAAATTCTTTGTAACACTTAATATTTAAACCAAGCCTTCCTGAAAGCTCTTTCTTTTTGTGAAAAACTAAAAGGTAGCAATTTAAATAAAAAAGGCACCTTTACACGCTCCACAACTCTATTATTAATTCACTTCCTCAACTTGTAAACTCCAAACTGTACACTTTTTCTGCTTTCAATTGTACAGTCAAATTGTATCAAGCGGCCTCGTTAGAGCCATTATATTGTGCCTGCGTCATTACTCAAATTTGGTGAATTTTTCCTTATCAACCGTTATTGTAGCCACGTACCCGTCACGTACCCTGAAGTTACCCTGCGTTGCCCTGGCTACAGTTGGGCCCTGTATGTGTGGGAATCATGGAGTAGTTAGCTCATGGAGTGATGAACGAGTAAGTAGCGCGTGACAGCTGTTTGGGTAATCAACGGTACAAGAATCTTTTGGCGTGTGACTAGAATTGGACCTTAAGCCGCAACAGTAATTTCTGCAAACGTAATTTTGCCTCGACTTTCAATTGGAAATTCAGTATGTGATGGCTGGCATATTAATTTAAAAACAACAGTTACTCCTCTAAACCAGCTAAAAATTATCGTTTAATCCGGCTTTTCATCAAAATTAAATGGGAAATGGCCACTGATTGTCCAGGATTTCTTGTAAACTTTGCGATTTCACTGTAAACTTTTTATATAATAGTGTATGGAAGATTGCCTTGCTCCCACACTAAAATCATTATATGGCAAAAAGATAACATAACTGACCATTATACCCTTCGATGATTACAGGCGTTATGTTATCTCATGTGAAATAATTTTAATGATTTGCATCTTATAACTCCATTTGCTATCTATTCCAAAACAGACACAGATGAAAAAATATACTCATAATGATGATTTTATTGGTCTCCCCTTTCTTTGAAGTTGTCATTTTTTTGCTCGAAGAGATGGCTGTTATAAAAGAGTGCACGTGTTCATTGGTAATGTGGCGTTATGTCCTTTTTATGGGGTCTTTGATATGTGTACATTATTAATGTTTACCATCCACTGGGTTTGTTGTGAATGAAAATAAAAAATACTTCATGCTGAATTGGGTGAAAGATCATAGGAATGTTTTTAGTAAGAGTATATGATGTAATTTTGACAATATTTTTGTTTGATATGACAGTCCAAATAAAAAAATTATACACTAGTAACTACATTAGGAATATACACATACATTGTAGTTAGTCGTTTCTAGCTACCACCCTGAGGAAAAGGCCTTGTTTTGGAAACTACAGAACGCCACCTCCTACGATACTTCAACAAAATATATTTTTTCCAAAATTTTGAAGTGCTGATGTCGTCTGACCTGACTTGCAAGCGTGAGGTCGGAGGCGATCAAAATTGCACTTTTGATATGATCCCCTCTTATCTCAATCATTCAAAACAATAGCCATAGACATCTGCTAATCCCCTAAAAGGATCCACGTCGCGATAATACTTAAATTAGAATAAACCTTTAAGTTTCCAAGTTGTAAGTAACGTTTAATGTCGCGAAGTTGGTAAATTAGTAACATAATATTTTGGCTGGTATTAGGGACACGCCATCTACTTCCGTGATCAGTACTGATAACAAAGGGTTGTTTGTTTTTGTGTTCATTGATACTTAAAAAAAAACATTTCTTTTCAGGTATCAATTTCAAAATCTGGGTCTTTAATTTCATAAGTTCTTTTAATTTAATTTGAGTCACCACATACAGTGAATAAAAGAAGTGTGAGTGGGTTGAACTTCAACGTCTAGTTTAATCACGTCCACTGCTAGACAAAGGCAATAATAATCATCGATATACAAGGATATTAAAAACTTGTTGTTATAGGTCGTCAGTCGCCCGAAAGTTTGACAACCAGTCTTACCAAGGGGTATCGTATTACCCAGTACTGTGTTGTGGAGATCAGATAGGCAGTCGCCCCATGTGAAATACTGGTATTCAGCTGCATCCATTTAGACTGGAAACCGACCTCAACCATGGTTGGAAAAAGGCAGGTAGGTGATGTGCACTGCCCGGATCGGCTATCACCTCATCTTATTTTCACTAACCTGAATCGAACGAATTCCGAATGAGTTCCGAAAACATTAATTATCATCATCATTTTTATGTCTTCTTCTTCCATACTTCTGATAAAGTCGCCACCTCAACAGTACTCGCTTTCTAGTCACATCGTTCAAGCAGTCTGTCAATCGTTTCATTGGTCTACCCTACTCTTTAATTCACATTCAAAACTTTATGCAAAAAGCGCTTTATGCAAAAAGTCTTACGGAGCACCCAGAATATACAACAAAATTCCGAAACCCATAAGAGAAAAAGTGAGATAAATGATTTCAAAAAGTACCTAAACAAATATTTAACACAAAAAGTATTCTACTCTATCAAAGAATACCTAGACGATAATGCAAACTAAGTAGATTAGATCTGATAGTAATTTAGGAAATTTTATTTTATTAAGAAACTAGCTGTTGCCCGCGACTTCGTTCGCGTGAAAATTTTGGTGTGCATGTGTGAGACTGCCTCGTTGGTCTAGTGGTAGCAAGCGCGACTACTAAGCGTGGGGATCGATTCCCGGGGTCGGGCAAAGTGTTAAAAAAAATATGTTTATTTCAATTACATAAAGCAAGCAGATGCTTTTGTTAGGGGGCGTCCATTAATTACGTGAGCTGATTTTTCGACCCCCCCTCCCCCTGTGGTGGGATGTCGTGAGATTTGGCTTGACCCCCTCATCTCCCTCTTAATCTCGCGTAGTTTAGTATAAATACGGGAATCTGTGCTTGATTGCGTTGAATTCACTAAAAGAAAATAATTTGTAGAGAAACATGTTTACTCAATTAAACCCAGTGATATCTCGGGCACGCCGCAATCGCTGCGGTAAGACCCCTCTTTGAGGAGTGGCTGGATAGGCGTCACGGCGTCCTGACCTACCGCATGACACAGGTCCTCACCGGACACGGAAGCTTCGGGAGGTACCTGTGTCTGATGGGGAAGGAGGAAACGCCTGGGTGTCACCACTGCGAGGACCGCCCGGAGGACACGGTGGAGCATACAGTGCAGGACTGCCCCGCTTGGGCAGAGCACCGCCGTGTCCTCACTCCGGCGATAGGCGGAGACCTCTCGCGCCCGGCATTGGTCGAGGCCATGCTGCGGGGCGAGATGGAGTGGGAAGCGGTCGCCTCCTTCTGCGAAGCAGTCATGCTCGCGAAGGAGGAGGCGGGCCGCGTGAGGGAGAGGACAGCGTCGTCCCTCCACCCCAGCCGCAGTGGTAGACGCCCACGGCGCCGGACGTCGGCAGACCATCTCCGGCCACCGTAGGCGCGGGCTTGCGGGCGGCGAGTAATGGGCGACTCGCTGTCCGACCATGGACCATGCCCGGGTCGACGGCGCGTTGTGTCCCACGCGCGCCTCAAAGAGTGTCAGCATTATGACGGGGCCCCCCTCTAGAGGGTCAAAGCCTGCCGGGGTCGCGGGACTTATAGAATTACCGTGACCCTGGATTATAAAGGGCTATTGAAGGACACCGTGGATTTTAGTCAGTACAAGTCTGACAGTTCCTCCCACTCTGCCCTGGGTGGGAGGACTCATTTGATGATTTTACCAAGATAAAAAAAAAAAAAAAAAAAAAAAAAAACCCAGTGATATCTGCCGTAGTTATTAATTACCAACCAAAAGGCTTAATACAAATTTTCATGGTTTGAACTGCAGACATGACGATTTTCGATACAAACTTCATCCCCTATTTAACTCGCTTAGGGTTTGAATTTCGAAAAGCACTGAAACACATGGTTTTAATTTTTGACCAGAATGGTAACCACCAATTTTTAAGATTTAAACTACAAAAATGACAATTTTCGATACAAACTTTCATCCCCTATTTAACTCCCTTAGGGGTTGAATTTCGAAAAACACTGAAACACATGGATTATAATTTTTCCCCATAATGATAAACACCAATTTTCATGGTTTAAACTACAAAAATGACGATTTTCGATACAAACTTTCACCCCCTTAGGGGTTGAATTTCGAAAAGCACTAAAACACGTGGGTTTTAATTTTTCCCCATAATGATAAACACCAATTTTCATGGTTTAAAGTACAAAAATGTCAATTTTCTATACAAACTTTCATCCCCTATTTAACTCCCTTAGAGGTTGAATTTGAAAAACACTGAAACACGTGATTTTTAACCAGAATGAAACACCAATTTTCGTGGTTTAAACTACAAAAATGATGATTTTCGATACAAACTTTAATCCCCTATTTAACTCCCTTAGGGGTGGAATTTCGAAAAACACTGAAACACGTCGTTTTTAATTTCTTAACCAGAATTGTAATCACCAATTTTTATGGTTTAAACTACAAAAATGACGATTTTCCATACAAACTTTCATCCCCTATTTAACTCCCTTAGGGGTTGAATTTCGAAATATCCTTCCTTATTCCTTGTCTACATTATAAATCAAACCTCTGTGCAAAATTTCAGCTTTCTAGGTCCAAGGGTTTGGGCTGGGCGTTGATGAGTCAGTCAGTCAGTCAGTCAGGACTTCTCTTTTTATTTATATAGATAATACATTTTATTTTATTTTTTCATAACTTTCTATGTTTAAAAACAAATTTGGCTGAAAATATTTAGTTAGCATAGTTTTAAGAATAATTTATAGTATAATTTTAATATTTGTACGCCGTTGTCGGCAAAACATAGCGACTTACATCTTTTACACCTATGTTTAACAAATAAAACTTTGACTTTTGAACTTTCTTCACCATAATATGTGAGCTGCAGTACGGGGCTTCATAGAAATGATGGTGATCACTCGAGATGAGCCAACGCTGCAGGTGCAGTACTTAAAGTGCTTGTACATGTGCACTGAGCTTTAAGCGTGGTGATTATTGCCAGGTCTTTCCTTTATGACAAAATACCATTTGCCATCTAGATGAAATTACTAACTGGTTGGTAGGTGCACCTATTAATGACAACCTCACTAAAATCTTTTTATATCGACCTCCTTCGCGACGCATCACTAGTATCGTATCACCTACAGCCAGGGCTCAGTTACACAAAATTTGTTAAGTTTTAATGGTGTGACGTCAACGTTGACGTGGAAATGCGTCAAGGTAGGAGCATCCTTGACGCGACACGACTTTGTACGAGTTTTGTTTGTTAGGCTTCTATTATTGGAGACAATTTGTTGTTTCAAGTATACGGCTGCAGCTTGAAAGTTGCTGTGTTTGTGTTGAAAAGCATAAGCATAAGCTTGCAGTTGGTCACCATTTTCGCCTCAACTGCAGTTGTTTGCCTCAGTGACGGTAAACCCCAGGCTGAGTGAGGTCAGGAGTCCAGGATACAGGCGTGCCATAGATCTATTATCGTTTATTCGGCTTTTGCCGTTTGCCGATAGCTTCTTAGGGCGCTTTTGAATTCGCTTCTTTTCGAAACTCTTCGCAAATTCTTTTGTAACAAAATTTTGATTTAAAAGTGTCCACGGAGTTTCTTACCCATTCTTCTCCGTAGAGATCTACGCTTTGGAATGGGCAACTACGGTACTTTCTCAAGTTATCATGCCTTGTGACTTACTGTAGCTTCGCTTTCTTTGTTTTTCTGACGTTCAAAAGTGCCTGTAAGTGGAATAAACGCTTTGAGTTTTTTGAGTTTCACGATCAAATCTGCTATCACGACAATCATCACAACATTTCTGTATAATAAGCCTTTACTGTTCCCACTGCTGGAAATAAGTCCTCTTCTCTGTGAAAGCGTGCGAGCTGTTATCCACCAGTTCTGGCTGGTAGACGTCACGTTTTGTTTGGATGGTTGAGGTTCTCTTACTTTATTCCGGTTCCGGTTTCCTTACTTTATTTTCCTTCACTGTTTTGTGTTTTAATAAAACAATGTATCGCGCGTCTCGGTTCGAACCCGCGACCCGTCACCACTGCTCCTCACATTATCTCCACTGATATCACAACATTTGCTGTCTCAAATTCTACCTTCGCAATTAGTAGTAGCAAATCTAATTAAACGTCTAATTACAATTTGCTCAGTGCGAGCAAATATGCATGGAAGTCCATTACGGTACGATGGCTATTAATTATTAATTACGGTATCGCTTTACAGGCGCGGGCTGGAGGCTATGGTAATACTTGTGGTCACTTAACACAGCTTAGATGTGCACATTATGTACAAGATGTTTACTTGTTTAGTTATTGAATTTGATTTAGTTTAAGGTACTTTTGAGAAAATGTTTTCCGGGATAGTTCTACATCTAACTTATTCTGCCAAGAAGCCTTCACTTTGAAATGGAAAAAAAAACAGGAACATAGAACATTCCAATTCCCATGGATAAGTCAGAAATTGGTAATATAAATTTAACAAAATTAAATTATTAAAACTAATTTAAAGGAACGCTCAAACCAGGACGAAAAAAATCCGGTCACGGCTCCTGACTTGGATATCTCTATACAAATACTCACTGAAGTATCTGTCAGAATCCGTGTCCGGAGCCTTAACCGCACTGGTTTGATTGAAATATAGTTTTATTGAAAAGAATTGACTCGGTGATACGAAAATCGGTCACCATTTTTCCGCCGGTTTTCCATTCCATATTCGATCAGCATTGTTCCACCATTCCAAATTAAAATTCAAATACCATCATCCTCATCCCTTAATCACCTCACGGCACTAACAGCACAGAAACTCTTGACTCCCCTTACTTCAGAACTCACGTAAAACCAATTCCGAACTCCAAAATAAAGCCGTTTACAAACTAAGAATGGTATTAGAATCGCGTCGCAATCGCTGTAAAACATTCGGCGTGTCGTTTGTAAGTTTAATTAGGGACCCGTGGGACGGACGCACGGATCCACACGTGAGAGGCCTGTGATATTAGTTCGCCAATTTTCATATTAGCTTAAATAATATGTTAGGTTAATTGATGGCGTAAATAGGAAGAGAAAGCGATTTGAATGACTGTGTTATCTTATAGACAATACTACTACTTCAAATTATCTACGGCTTTGCAAATAACTCACAATTCCGATTTTATCTAAAACCAGCGACCCTCCCCAGCTTCGCACGGGTGCAATGTAGATACATATAAACCTTCCTGTTGAATCACTCTATCTATTGCTGAAGACTACATTAAAATCTGTTGCGGAGTTTAAAAGATCTAAGCGTACAAACAGCGGGAGCGACTCACCCATATTCCAGAACGCCGACTTAGTCCATTTTTGAACTTAAGTCGACATTTGTTGTCATGGCAACAGGTGAGGAACGCCCACCACGGTATCAGCAACACCCACTCAATGATGTTCAAAAGGTGAGGACAGACTAGCTAGAGCTTGCATTTGCAACAAGACATCGAGCCGCTTGACACTTTGTTAAAACTTGATTTTGCTAAAAAACAAGCAACTTGTGTAACATTTCATCGAGCAAAAACACGAGCGCGGGCAAATCGTGCAACATGGAAAGAGGTGCGTGGACTTTGCTGGTCGTTACTTCTCCTAATTCGCTCAGTGTTTTTTTTTTAATATTAAATTAAATTGCAGCACTCGCGACTTGCAAATCCAACATATCAACGAAGAGTACCTAAATGCCACACAGTAAGAACAGTCACTAAAGAACCCCACCGGCTTACTCCTTTTGCTTCGTTCACGTTCATACATCTGGTCATACACGCACGCAGGTCGCGAGCACTGCCACCTGACCTTTTTTAAGAACAATACCAATAATTTTTGTCCTTCTAAGGTGTTCTCTTTCGGGTTTTGTTAGTCGCCTTTTACTCGTCCTCTCAACAAGACCATCATCCAAACATATTCTTTTAAGTTTTTGTCTCTACATCTCCTTTTCAACCGCAACCTTGCAGTATTATATCATTCCTCAATTTATCAATCAATGTTACAATACGTTTAATTGCTCAGATGAGTACTCACCTTAATCTACCTCCAAAACATGCTGTCCATTTCAAACCCAAAATAAGTTTGTTGCATGAAGGTTGCAAGCTGCTTTGTATGCTAAAAATGTTATATTAAAATACGTCCCAATGCTAGAGATGTCTTCAATTGATGTTCTACCGAATGCTCTTGGTTGACATCATTTGTCAAAGAACTTAAACGGAATTACTTGAAAATAAATATTTATTTTTTCGTGGTTCATTTATAAGATTTTCACTTAAAATAATGGCATCAAGAATTTTCTTTTCGGATGGTGAAAAGTCAGGACAGGAACTTGTCTGCAAGTACAAGCTTCTTCAAAATACGACGTTGCCGGGCAGCTCATGAGCGACAAAATGTGCTGTGGGCTCGCCTAACCCAAGAGTATAACTCAGTATTTAACTCGCGCGTAAGTACCAAATAACATGTATGCTGTTTAATTAATACCTGGTCTATGTTTGATGATCGTAATGAACGGCAATCTTTTCTTTTTATAGAGAACCGAATCTCAGTTAAACAGGTGCTGGTCCAATATTAAGGCCACCCTTAATTTAGAAAAAAAAGAAAGAATGAGGACTGGGGGTGGCCCCTATCCTGGCCCCGCGTCCTCAGATTTCGAAGGAGTGAAAGATGCGCTGCCGGCCTCCACCGATTTGTAATTGAGGTTCGCAATGGACTGTGACACTATGCCAAGTGAAACTCCTGCTGACGAGACACCTATAGTCTAGTAATTTTATTGATTCTATTCTTTGTGTTAACGAATATATGATTAGATTATTAAAAATATTTACTTTCTTTTTTCAGTTCTGGAATTTCGTCCGGTAGACGAGGTACCGGTACCGGTGGCTCAAGGGCCACCTGAAAATAACTCGACTGACTTGGCGTCAGCAAACTCGCAGTTTATTGGTAGGGTTGATCAAATGATTTTCAGTTCATCTCTACACGTTACCGTACATCAGAAAGTTAAATTATCTGTGTACCTGCATCTGGGCACCAATACAGAATTTGAAATAACATCAATCTATTTGTATTCATTCGAAGCATTTTATTTTTTATATTCTCATTAGTGTTTTTTGAAAGTGCTTGTGGTTAGCAAATTAATACTAATATATGTTCGCGCCCAAGTTATAATAAAGGAGGTACGAGCGAAAAATTTAAAACGGAATGAGGAACGAGAGGAGGAGTTACATCTGCTGAAAATGGAGAAGCAGAAGTGGTGGTGAAGGCAGCAGAAGAAGTGTACCAAAAGGCAAAACTCGAACGTTTGAGTGCCGCCCAGCTACTTCGATTCAGTGATGTTACAAGGGACGAGGCCGAAAAAATAAATTAAATTATTATTGTACAAGCCAACTGGTTTTTATTTTATTTAAAAGTAGTATCACGTATAAAAAAATCTAAATTACACATTTATAGACATAGAAAAACAAAGGAAATTTTTCATTTTCATTCACGTAGGACTACGTAAGACTGGATCCAATCTCTAGGTTAGTAAAACCCAACAACACTGCATGCATGGGGATCGAACCCATAACCTCACACCGTGCAATTGCGCTTATGACTATTTGACCAACGAGAGAACAAAAATACAAATATGATCATCACACAATTATAAACATACTAGCTGTTGCCCGCGACCTTCATCCGCGATTTTTATATTAAAAAAAAACCCGTTTTCGCAACATTTTTTAATGCTCCGCTCCTATTCCTCAACAAAAGGGTTATCCAACACTAAAAGATTTTTTCAATTGGAACCAGCAATTCCTGAGATTAGAAGGTTCCGGTCGTCCAGAGTTGAGGGAAGAATTCAGTTGGACGATGGACCGAGTAGCCTTGAATTTCTTTGGATTCGTTATCGCTTATTCTCTCATCATTACTCTGCAGAATGAGTTTGTGCGCATGACATGGTTGTGGTCACCCAACATAATGGTGGGTTTCATATCGGCCCTTCTCTTCCTCCGTTTAGCAGTAGCAAGCCGCCTGCTACTCATGTTTAGCTTACACCTGTCCTTTCCCGTATCATATGAAAACAAACCTAAGATAAGCCGGCTAAACCACTAAACGCAACGGCGAATAAGAATTCGATTTGATTGTTTTATTATTGCAATATAACAGAAACTGGCCACAACAGCGGCTGACGAGCGCTACATCCAAGTTGGTTGCATCAAATTTGTATTTTTTTCTTTCTCCTTCTATTTACAATCTATATACTACTGCGATAGTACAGCAAAGGCAATGGGATTACCCGTATTACTACAGGTAGAAAGATCTATGTGCTATACCAGACTATAATATATCTCTGTACCAAGTTTCATCCAGATCTTTTCAGCCGTTCTGGCGATTGAGTAACAAAATCTATTCATCCAAACTTTCGCATTTATAATAGTTATGTAAGATTTATGTGTAAGCTTTTACTTTTAAAGTTAAATAGGTAATAAATAATAGTTAGTGTAAGTATTTCATTTTATTTGAGCAATACAGACACACTCGCGTTTTTCTTACATGTACTTACTTATAACTTGTTCATTTTCATATCAATTACATAACATTTATGTGAAATATTGATAACTTGGTTCGAGATTGGACACCGGTGGCGACAATCAAATGATTCATTAGGAATCTATATAGACATAATACTTTTACATAATATTTAATATCAATGTCGCGTATCACGAGTCAATATGGCGACTGTTGGGGGAGGCCTATGTCCAGCAGTGGACGTCTTTCGGCTGAAATGATGATGATGATGATGTTGTATCACGAGCCAACGCGAAAATCGGGTTTTCACATATATTTACAGACACGACTACCTCAGAAATATTCTACCTACTTACTAATAGGTAAATGCGCCCTGCACGCCCTGCGTAAAACTGCGCGGCATGGCCCGTCTACGTGAGTTTCGAAGGCCTATTTGACTCTTGATGATGTTTTTAAGTATAGATAGATGATGAGAGCGACTTTGTGGTATCGTAGGTATAAACAAAACAACACGAGTATGGGCAAGCTCGCTCATAAGCACCATTCGCACCATTTTGTCTGAGATTCAAAATGGTTCGTTAGTTTTCTCATGCTTTAGAAATATCACGTGAATTAAGCTTGTATTCATCTTTTATGTGTACGGTACTCCATATTACGACTATTTGTCACTAATATAATTATTTACGCGATCTTGATTGCTAATTCATACAATCCCACGATAATGAACACCTACCGATACCAATACCTACCGATTTGAAAAAGAAACCGTGCTTTATATATATTTACCACGGATATTTGCAAGTGCTCGCAATATTAATAATCATTGATTAATAATCCCGACTACATACTAGCTGGCTTGGAAATTAAAGGCGACGGAAATTAGTTTTTATCAACAAGGGCCGTCCACGGGCTGTAGGTCAAAATTTCCAGAACGAAAACGTTGGAACCAAAAACGAACCGCGTTTTCTTTTACAGTAGCTTCCCTATTTTATTTTATATCAGCCCTCTATGTCCTACTGCTGGGCAAAGACCTCTCGCATGGCTTTCCAATTTTTGTACGGTTTCCTTCTAAAATCGAAAGTGTCGTTGGAACTGTATATTGATGTCACATTCTAACGGGTTGTCGGCATCGGGTCGCGATAAATAATTGTATGGCATATCGTATCCTACATAACCGACATACTCCTCAAAATTCATCTTGCTTTGGCTATAACAAGAAAACAATTTTACACACGTCGATTCACTTGGATTTCAGTAGGTACATATGTCACCCACAAGGTAGGTTTCAAGGATCTTCTGGCGCGGGCAAACATCGGAACTAACGCAGCTATCTCTTTCTTTTCTCAATATTTTTTACAAAACAATTAACAAAAGGTTTACCAACAGCGCCCCCCTGTCAGCTTCATTCGAGCGCCAAAACATTCTTGGACTACAAAACCCTTGAAAAGTGGGCGTTTATGTCAAATTATAAACAAACTGTAGCTGTCAATATGACTTATGGGGTGAAAAGTAGGCGTGTCTAGTCCGACTTAAGTTCAATCCACGACTTAAACTACGGGTGTTATATAGTTTCATACTATGTAAAGATGTTCGTTTATTTGCAGATAAATCAAGAACGAGCTCGAAGAGCCTACAAGTAATACGAAACTATTTTATTATTGACATATGGTTTCAGCATTATGATCTAGACGCGCATCACGAAGGCTGGTTCAAGGTAGCGCTGGAGAAGAGTACCAGGAAGGATATCGGGGAGGCCTTCGCCCAGCATTGGGACATTCAAAGCTAATAAATAAAAATAAAAAAGAAGCTTATTAATTATTATCTGCCGAACTATTTTCGGGTAAGACTCTTAAAACATGTGGGATAACTGACACTCACTTATGGGCACTGTCTGGGACGACCTCAGGCACCAACGTTGGTCTTTTCGTTTCAGTATTTCTTTTCACAGTCCTTGAAAGGAAATGCCGTACTCTTCTAGCTTAAACTAAAGTGTTCAGTGTTTATCAAATAAAGACCATTCCAGTTTGTGATATAAATTCCATTTTTAATTATTTTTTTAGCTATCCTGCTACTATGCAATCTGTTTCCTTGAAACAATAATCTAATATGTTGTTGTATGTTGTTGTTTTATGTTGTTGTATGTTTGTGTGTCTGAGTGCAAAAAACGAACAAGAAAGAGGGTAGACCGATTTGTCTGCTCATAAACACCCACCCGCAATAACTTCAGTTTATCCGTGATCATGGTGCTTGCAACAGCGCCGAAATATCGGGAACTCATAACAAACAGTAAACATGGTAAATATCCCGTTAGTATTAATAGTAATCTAATATGTTGTCAAATTTACATCGATAGATATATATCTTCAGCTGAGTTGTGCACCCATTGATGCCATTCTCATCTTCTGTCTGCAAATCTTGTTGCTAGGTCTGGTATACTATTTCTCTTCAGGCGAGATTATCTGAGACTGCCCACTCCCTGCAGTTCAGCAGTTAACTGGTTAATGTGTTGATCTAGTCAGAGTCTAGAGTCAATTTCTTCCTTCACTGTTCGCAGTTTCAAATCTAGGTTCGCATTTTTATTGCTTATGTACGGTTATTGATTATGTATTTTTAATTTCTAGTTCCTCATTTTCCTCATCATCACTCAATCCTCAACCCCTTTCTTCCGTACTCGCCATCTCTCCTCAGTTACACCCAACCAAAACCCGTAGCGATCCAAACTTCTGGGAGCAAGTTGGAGGCGCGTGTGCTCTTTACCGGGTGTTCTGATGCTGCCACCTGTATTGTAATTAGTTTAACTATACTACCTACGTGTACAAGTCGCACTCAATATTGAGCCACTGATTTGGATGTGTTTGGGTGTCTGTAAGTTTGGTGTGGTGATTTATAAATAAGTTAATTCATGAGCTCGGTTTTGTGAGTATTTTAAGTACCCGACTGCCAAGGAAGGATAACGTTTTTCGCGCGTACGTGGTTGGTAGTCATCGCTACATTGAATTCTGTGTTAAGTGAGTTTTAGACGATGGAAATTCAATGGTGTGCTGGACCCAAACCAAAACTCTACTGAATGAATCTGTAGTAACTGCTAGCTAGTTATCGGCACCGACTTGTGGTGGAAATATGTATTGAATGCATACAGTTCAGAACTACCTTACTATCTATGCTTCAAGCCTGTTTACATTTCTGTAGTACAAATATCAAGACTTCCGCCCGATTGACAACTAACATGATATACAAGCTACTATTAGTAGCGTTCGGTAATGTTCCAGGTATTTCCAATCACATTTGTCACGCTTATTTGCACGTACATTCAGTAAACAGGGTAAACATTACACACAGTGACATAAGTTCATCGAATCAGCCTTTGAAGTGATATTCCTGCCTCACAGACGTTACTTACCTGTAGTAATGACTACACATTGGACTGGGAGTAATATTTGTATAACCAGTGTGGATTGGACTGTACCTAATGTTTGTCAAATGGATGTTGTTAATTGAGACAGATCCAAAGACTAGCTGAATCAGCTGCTTCACTGAGTTCACTGCATTCAGCAAGCGTGGTGATCAATGTACCTTGTATAATCGAGCTGAAGCCTTTGTCCAGAGTGGGACAATCACTTGGTAAGTTAGTGTCAACGGTAAAGATACAAAATCTGAACCTTTGAAGCTCTAAAGACGAGTAATCTAAACACCTCACCGAAAGACGCTTTTTTTTCTACTGGCAATTCTTCTTGAACAACCCTCTAAATCCTCCTCCCCCCACCACCGTACCATTTCAACAATAAATAACCAACATTTTACAGCACAATAATACCTATCTCATTTAACAGAAAAAAAGCAGCAACTAAAACGTAGTCGTCGTGCGGCCCTTGTGCTAAGTTGAGCGTAACAAGGGTTTGTCTTAGCATCGTCAG
The DNA here is from genome assembly GCA_963082995.1 of Noctua comes. NCBI lineage: Eukaryota > Metazoa > Arthropoda > Insecta > Lepidoptera > Noctuidae > Noctua > Noctua comes. The sequence continues at coordinate 1,035,011 of OY720282.1, forward strand.
ACGTAGCCGCGGGCCGGTCGCTAACGACTGCACTTCTGGCCCACCTTAATACGAGCCCGCCACGAGAATTTGTTATTTGTACAGTTTTTACAGAATCGTGTAATGGTGGATGTGACACGTATAAATGTTTTGTGATTGTCCCAGTGAGTGGAGGGGAAAAGACTATTTTTTTCAACGAGCAAGTAAGCATACAAACTGATATGCCTACTTGTCCATCGCAATTTGGAAATTTAGTCTTGCTTTTGGAGGTGATAATAAATCTAGTTCTAGAATCGACAACGTCAACGTCATCAGCAATCAACACTCAGTTTTGTAAATAATCAGAACCTATAAATATATAAATCAATCAATCACTTTATTTTCAAGAAAATAAGGCCTTAGATGCAATATATAAAATAATGTTAATACATGGTGTACTTTATGTTACTTTGATTTATCACCGAGTGTACGAAGAGACCATTAATAGCGACTCAACGCTCGCTAGTATAAGTATGTGATTTAGTACTTTGCCAAAATCATTGAAATAAAAGTACCTACTTAAAATATTTGATTCTCGAACAAAACACCCTTATGTACATAACATATACCTACAAGTCTAGTACATACAAATGTGACAAGATAACATTTTATGGCAGTTTGCCGCGGTAAACCGAGAGGCAGCTTTTAAGCAGACATGTACGGAATAACAATGTTTATTGTACGACCATTGAGAATGTTTACTGGTGTTCTATGTTCTAGTGTTTGTGTGAGCGATTGATACCTACTTTAGTTGATTTGAGAGTTTAATAAATAGATAGAATCGCGATAACGGGGGTCGTTATCAGTAGCCGATTTGTCAGGTAGACAGACCAGGTTAAATATTGGTACACAGCTGCATTCTGTTAGAGTCGAAGCTGACCCGAAGATAGTTGGGAGAAGGATAGGTAGATGATGGTGTTTACGTGCTGCCTACTGGAAAATTGTAGGGTAATAGCATAAACTGATTCCTGTAGGTAAACAAGCTGGTAGATCTACCTATTTATAACACCTATTTATAGATAAAGCTGATTAGTTTGTGACATAAGCCTACTTTTGTTTATGTAGAGGACCAATTCTTATTACGCCTATAAATGATAGACTGTTTTGAGAATTAAATCTATACATATAAAATTCAAAGTCCTGACTGACTGACTGACTGACTGACTGACTGACTGACTGACTGACTGACTGACTGACTTATATATCAACGCACAGCCCAAACCACTGATCCTAGAGACATGAAATTTGGACAGTGTACTCTTTGTAAAGAGTAGGTATCCACTAAGAAAGGGTTTTTCGAAATTCCACCCCTAAGAGGGTGAAATGGGGTGTTGAATTTTCTATGTAACTTTTTATTCTCTGAGTCGATTGACTTGAAATTGTGCCTACATATACTTCAGTTAAAATGATAAGATACGTGTATCACAGTTTTTCCAAAATCATCCCCCAATTTAAAATTCAATGTCCTGACTGGCTGACTGATATATCAACGCACAGCCCATACCACTGGTCCTATAGACATGAAATTTGGACAGTGTACTCTTTGTGAAGAGTAGGTATCCATTAAGAAAGGGTTTTTCGAAATTTCACCCCTAAGAGGGTGAAATGGGGTGTTGAATTTTCTATGAAACTTTTTATTCTCTGAATCGATTGACTTGAAATTGTGTCTACATATACTTCTATTAAAATGATGAGATACGTGTATCACAGTTTTTCCAAAATCATCCCCCAATTTAAAATTCAATGTCCTGACTGGCTGACTGATATATCAACGCACAGCCCAAACCGCTGGTTCTAGAGAAATGAAATTTGGAGAATGTACTCTTTGTGGAGAGTGGGTATCCACTAAGAAAGGGTTTTTGAAATTCCACCCCTAAGTGGGTGAAATGGGTTGTTGAATTTTCTGTGAAACTCTCTCGGGGTCGATTGACTTGAAAATGTGTTTACATATACTTCAGTTAAAATGATGAGATACGTGTATCACAAAATCATCCCCCAATTTAAAATTCCATGTCCTGACTGGCTGACTGATATACCAACGCACAGCCCAAACCGCGGGTCCCAGAGATATGAAAATTGGAGGGTGTATTCTCTGTGAAGAGTAAGTATCAGTTTTTCGAAATTCCTACCCCTTAGAGGGTGAAATGGGGTGTTGAATTTTCTGTGAAACTTTTTACTCTCGGGGTCGATTGACTTGAAAATTTGTTTACATACTCTTCATATAAAATCCAGGAAATCCGATGTCCAATCTCAAACCAAGGTATCAATATTTCACGTATCTAATTTAATTGATAAAACTTTATAATAATAATTGCAAGTTATAAGCAAGTACATGTAAATCTATGTATGTATTATAGATAGATACATAGATTACTTATTATTCCAGAAGTAAGATCCCGTGGGCAATTCCCTAACTCCACGCGGGCGAAGCCGCGGGCATAAGCTATTAATCTATAAAAATAAATCAAATTGAAGTGTATGTTAGTAATATCAGAATAACAGCTTTTTATTGAATGCATACGAAAGTATATACGGCACTTATAACAAAAACATTTTTTTTTTCAATTTTTGTCTGTCCGTCTATTTGTTCCGGTTAATCTCGAAACGGCTGGTCCGAGATCAACCATCTAAAATAATAAGAGTTCCGTGCAAAAAAATGAAAAACCTAGAATTTTTTAACAAATTTCGATTTAAATCGGGAAGTAATATTTTTATAATAATTTCGCGGTATCTAATAGTATATCATTAAAGATTGTCTCGATAAAGGTATTCCCTCAAGCTTTCATATCAAACTTAAAAGGACTAACGAGTTCTCTGATTAAAATGAGATCATCACTCCAGTTTCTCCCCCACCGAACCCAAAACCGGTCAGCGGGGGGACCCATACACTATACAAATCTGAATAAAATCCCAAAGAATTGTGTCCATACAATACAATACATTATTATATCTTCAAGTGCTACCACCGCATTTCACACCGCTTTGTTGGCACCCTTAGGTTCTGCTCACCCCACAACGAACCGGTTGGGTGTCACGCTTTTAGAACGTTTTGCGTCGAGTAGCGTGCCTAATGAGTAGGGTTGGCGAACTTTCTGGACACTCCTGGGAACAGTTTTAGTATGTCTGGTTGTGTGTTGCTATCTCAGTAACTTGTGAAAGCTAAAATGACGTTTGTGTAGTGTAATTTTCAGGTAGCTTAAGAATAGCTTTCCTATTTCAGATGTCTTACTTCTTTTCAAACAATATTCTAAAACCTAATGAATGACGGATATAATTAATGGTTTTTTTATGTCTGTTGCTATGACAACAAATTAATAACTTTTAGCTGATGAAACCGAAATATTGTTTTTAGATCCAAATGTTATGATTGTACAGGAGTCCCCACACTGGTAGCACTTTCATCATGAGCTGGTCTAGCGTAGTACGGAGTTTCAATAGGCTAAGAGGCCATTATAAAATGGTTTTATTACCACTGACGTGCGGGCAGGCACATGCATATCTCTCAAAAGATCTTTTTTTATCTTTAACACATTTCTGCCTCCGAGTTAAGTATCATTTGCTGAAATTCATTCATTCATTTCATTTGCTGATATTGTAAACACAAAATATTAAACCAAGGCCACAAAAACAAAATGGCGAATCTCCAAAAGTTCCCGTGGCAACCCTACCAACAATAAGTGTGTGGCCCCTAAACGTGACAGAATGATAAGCGTGTCGAATGAGCGAGTTGATTGAAACGAAGCCGCCATGTTTCTATAGAGATCGCCGATGAATAGGCGAATTATCATAACTTGTACTATGTACTTTAATAAATAGATTGTTGTGAGAGAAATAGACTGTTCGTTGTACTTTATCTTGATTTTGTTGAATTGAACCCTTTGATTAGAGTTGCAATGTTAATGTCCTTCTGATGTTAGGAGATGTTTTGAAATTGCTATTTTACTAATTCAGTAATAGGTAAGTTGATTGCGTTGTTGGCGCAGTCTGACTGATCAACGCGAGGTCCTGCATTTGATTCCCAGGCCGCGCAAGACAAAAATTGGCTGTCCCATTATGAACTTCACAGTAGCAGTGTGCAAGATTTAAAAAAGAAATAGATAAAATAAGACTTAAACATAATTGTCTGTGTGTTATAAGTACCTACAATTAGCACCTTATCCAGATAAATTAGTTCGTAAAGATTATAAAAACTATTCGATTTTGTTTACAATAAGATTTTGTTTACTTCCTACAGTCATTAAGACCACTGGTTACACATTTAAAGAACTCTAGTAATATTTTTCCCAACCTTGGAATCAAACACAGGACCTCAGCTTAACAGCTCCGTTTTCAACTAGTAACTCAATAAGGCATCCATTAAAATGAACTAAAGGAAATGGTTTGTAATGACGCTTGTAAAACGAAGTAATTAATGCTTGAGAATATTATGACTTCTTGTATGACCATCAATGATAAATATTAGATACTAAAACAGATGCTACAAGTTTTGTGATGCTTTAGAAGAAAACTAAAATAAAAATAAAAACCTATTTTCTGGGGCGGGAGATGGGCGGAAAATGAAATTTTTGGCAATGTGAAAAGCACGTAAAACTACACAGGGCCACAGAATCTAACTAATTCCCTCGCCTGTATTGTCCCTCTGCAGGGCGAAAGCCGCCATCTCCTCATCATTTTGTCTTTTGCTATGGCCTGTCCATCAATCGGAATCAAGCTCGGCTCATCATCTTAGCCTTTTATACGATACCGTTTAATGGGACCCCATACCATTAGCAGCACATTTTTTTTTGGACTATCAGTACCTAGGTCTTGCTTGGTGAATTACGTATTGGTATACAAGAATTTGTACAAATTGCTCCACTAAAAACAAAAACACAAGATAAATAAATCAACTAGGTATTCTTTGTGTAATAAATTGGATGAAACTCATAACTTACGTAAGTTGTATGGAGATATAGTTGTGTTATAATTCAACAGATGGCGTTGCCCGTCGATCGATGGCGTAATGTTGAAATGTAAAACTTAATTTTTTCTCACGAAATACATTTCAAATCTTTTAAATATATTAAAATAACTTATACTGTTTATCTTCATTATGATTTAGCTGTATTTACTGGTTTAAATCGATCAAAAAAATCTTTGTTTACACATTTAGTTCCCTGAGTATGTAATAGATGGCAGCAGCAGTCGTAAGAATGAATGTAGGTGAAAGTTCATAGAGTCTACTACTTAGAATTTAAATGTTTTAACAACCTTATTAAATGAGTAACTTGATATTGATATTGACTTGGTATTGTCTTTCCACAGTTTTATTCTAGTGATGTTGATAAGTGCCTGTTTGTTGAAGAGAAAAAAGTACCTACCTACTTAGGTACCTACTAATAAAAATCGCCACCGTCTTTTTGACCAGCAAATCTCCAGCAATGAAAATATTCGTATTTGCTGATGTGGTGCGCTACAGTAATTAATTTGGTTTATGGTGGTCAAATAGTCAATAGTAGGTACAAAAGTCTGAAAACCAGTCTCACCAAAGGGTATCGTATTACCCAGTACTAACGGTTGTGGAGGTTAGATACGCAGCCGCTCCATGTAAAATACTGGTATTTAGCTGCATCAGGTTAGACTGGAAGCTGACCCCAACATAGAACTTGAGAAAAGGCTAGGCAGATTATGATGTGGTTTATGGTTGACTAAAAAACAACAATCAACATAAAAGCTTATTTTACCTTATCGTAATGACTCAAAATATGCTTTCAACATCCAATATTCATTTAAATCGAGTAGGAAACACAACAGAAAACACTCGAATGAGTGTTTATAAAAAATCTAAGAAATTAATACGACGAAGAGAAAAATGAAGCAAACAGAATGAGAAGAGGCTCTCCGATGGTACTTGAGAGTAAGTGGTAATCTCGATGAAATAATTTCCGGAACGAATCCTTAGTATGGCCACGAAAACGGCGGTGTTGCGAACTGATATTCAAACGGCAATAAGACGGGTGATTTGTACCTCGTCTGATACATTTATGGATTACTAGCTTAGCATGAGTTCCTAAGTGCGACTCCCGGGTCTGGCAAAATATTATTAGGTTCTTATGAAGAATTTCTCGTTAGCAGCCACGGAGTGTGGATTTGTGCCCGGATGATTGCAATAGGCTCGCCCCCTATTACACGGGACTAAAACATAACTGGCAAAATGTAGGTGTACTATTAGCTACACCTCTGCCTAACTCTTCGGGGATTCCATACGTGATGTTATGTATGAATTTGTTAGTAGCAGCCCGAAGATTGAATTTATGCATGGTTGCTGGCAATAAGCTCAACCCCTTTTACATGTGACTTAAACTAATACTAACTAATAGGATACACCCCTGCCTTACCCTTCAGGAATGACAGGCGTGATGTTAGGTAGGTAGTAGGTACCTATGTTATAAATGTTCACAGTGCTTAATACATAAAGCGTCGAAAACATGATAAATTCCTTATCACTTTCGTAATCAATTGGGTAAATGCTGCTACTATAACCATTCCCAACCTATGTTCCTAAAAAATGGCCGAAATGGTTTGGTTATGTTAAATTCATGTCGAAGACTTAATGGCCCTATTGTTTTCTATCCCTAGGCCTGTTTGCATTAATTGCCTCAAATATTTTGTTTGTATTGATTTCTTTATTAAACGTAAGCTCATAAGTGTGTTCTGATTTTTATTAAAACCTATTTAATATCTAATATAATGATTAGGCTGTTTGGAATTATTAAAAAAAAACCAATACCTATCTACTCACTCAAACCCTAATCATTTTGTTCAATTTAACCATTATTAGGCTTTTTCTCAAACTCCTGGCCTTTATTTGTATTAAATTATACAAGCACTCTTGAAATTGTCAAGAATCCTATTCCAAAATGTAGATGTCTGTGGAGAAGAATGGGCAAGGAATTCCAACTGCAGTGCTACGGACAGACCTAGAAAGACATTGTGAATTATAAAATTCACCTACTTTATGTACTAACATAACATCACGCCTCTAATACCCGAAGGGTTAGGCAGAGGTACCTAATAATACACCCACACTTCGCCAGTTATGTTTAAATCCCATGTAATAGAGGGCGAACCTATTGCCATCAACCGCACAAATCCAGACTTCTATTGTGATATTCCTGATGGAAAAAAAACAAAAACAATTTGCCCAACCCAGGAATCGAACTCCCCTGGGTTGGCTGTTTATGAAATATCTAACTATAAGCTTAATAATATGCACACCTACAGAATTGTTATGTCGCTAATTATGAAGACTTTTGCGTTAAGAACCATTACAACGTTCCCCAGTCTATCCATATTCAAATAAACCTCATTAGTTTAAAACCTTCTTGAGTAACTGTCTACTAAGAATATTAACTAAACTAATTAAAGTAGCAAGATAAAGATCGCTGTTAACTCGTGATGCATTACTAATATCGCTTAACCCTCAAGTTAAATGTGCTAAAGGGTTCAATAGGGTCGGGATCGAACTTGTAACCTTTCGATCAAGTTCGTAAGTCGAACGGTTTGAACTATTGCGCCTCCATGAGAGTCATTTATCATTTTGACATCGATTTAGGGCTGAGATAAGAGGTTTATTAATTTAAAACTTGTACAGGATATTATTTACATGGTTCTTGTGCCCGGTTGATGGCAATTGGCTCGCCCCCTATTACATGGGAGTTGCTGACAAAATGTGGGTATACTATAAGGTAAGGATTAGATTGTTATTTAATTCTTCGGGGATTACAGACGTGATGTGATGTTTATTTACATGGTTAAGTACCCATTTTCAGTAACTGCACTAGATTACGCCAAACATTTAACTACTTGGAGTGCTTTTACGTAAGCTACGCTACGTACGGGTACGCTAGGCTGTTCAAATTCTAACAGAGCAAAATGTTTAGGTGCCGCTTTGTGTGAACTAAAACGGACATAAATCTATTAAATTTTATTCAAATATGTTCATCATTATCATCATCATTTTAACCGAAAGACGTCCACTGCTGAACATAGGCCTCCCCCAAGTGTTGCCACATTGACCGGCCCCGTGCCTCTCGCATCCAGTAGATCCCCGCAACCTTCACCAGGTTATCGGTCCACCTAGTGGGAGGCAAAAAAAAAAAAAGCGGAAGATATGCAAATATATCTCTACATAAATAATTTGCTAGGTTATTGTCTTTTTAAAGACAACAGGCAAATGCAAAAAGTTCTAGAAAGGTGAACTTTGAGTACTTTGACCTTATGTCAATGAAAATTATAACGGAAATCTAGTGCAGTCGTCAACAAAAGTCATAATTTTCTTCTTTCTTTTCTTTCTGTAATTTACTGAACAAACGAACCAATGTTATTGATTTGTTGACAAGTTAATTTTATACCCCATAGCCGGCTTATTTGAACTCATGGCGTTGTAGGCATTAATACATTTATTTGTGTCAAGTCAATTTATATTGCTGACCATGCGACGAACATCTTGCTTCAAGCATTAAAAAATAAATTCCGAATAAACTCGAGGTGTCATACAAACACTAACAAAGTATTAAAACTGTTAGTATGACGGGCAGACGCATCTAATAACTAACGCGAAACACGCCATAAAAAATCTAATCTAAAGTAACATATTAAACGCGACATCTGCTGGTCCTAGGTTCGATTCCCGGCGGCAAATTACATAGGCCTAGCAACGAGCCAGCTGCTCGAAAAAGGATAATTGTTTTAATTTATTGCCAGCACAGCGTTTATAATTATGTTAAAAATGTGAAACACAATTTTTCGTTCTGAAACAGCATTTTATATGCGAGTTTGGAATTCGCGTTTTTATTTATAAATTGTAGTGATAAGAGTTACACAGGTATCTACTTAATTTATATTGTACGTTTATAATTTATAACAGCTTTGAAAATAAGACTGTCTCGTTGGTCTAGTCGTCCAACACGCGACTGCTGAGCATGAGGTCGTGGGTTCGATTGCCAGTTTGGGTAGAGAGATATTGGGTTTTTTCATCAGGAATTGCTCAGTTGCACCCACAGCCTGGATTTGTGCCCGGTTGATGGCAATAGGCTATTATATATATTACCTGGGACTTAAACATACTAGCGAAATGTAGGTGTGTTTAGGTACACCTCTGCCTAACTCTTCGGGGATTACAGACGTGATGAACTTTTATAATTGAGTTAAGAATTATGAGAAGCTTTCAAAAAGTGTAGGCACTCAATAAAAAATGTAACGTATTTGATAAGGGTCCATTCCATACGTTAGCCACGTCATAAATAGATCTGCATAATATTTTGCTGTCTTGACTATTTTCTCATCAATACTACTAAATGAAATTGCGCAAGATTGCTCTGTAATGCATTAAAATATTAATTAAGTAATTGCATGTTTGCTGAAGTATTTCTGACTGATTTTGGTAAAAGATTTTGAACAAAATACATTTTTCTTTTTTCTTGTCAACTTCCAATATTACAGCGTGCCAATAAAAGCTTTACAAACAGCCACCATACAACAACTCAGTGGTAAACAGTGGCTAAATGACACGTTAATAGTAGTGAGTGGATGATTGACACGCCGCGTGGCACGTCGCGTGACGACCAGCAATAATGGCAATGATGGCAATAGTGTCACTACCACCACGATTACTGAATTAATTGCCCTGTAGGTACGTGTGAAAGGTGTGGAGAGCTTTTACTTTAAGTGTTTTTATCATTTTTTAAATTTATCGTTCCTTCCTACATAGAGTCATATAATACATAAAGTCTATGTTAAGCAACTTGGGCGCGCCTAGGGGCCAAATATACTGCAACCCCGTAAGGCACTGCTACTGTTCAGAAACCTTAACATCATGAAGATTAGTAGGTTCGAGCTTACAAAGGCAAACCAAGCTTGTAGGCTTGATTGAAAGTACCCCCACTAAAAGCAACGTAGAAGTCAAAGTAATATTCCACATTAGCTCTGGATTGAGTGGCTTTTTAGCCAATAAGACCATTCGATGAATGGGTTTATGGTTTGATACTGCTCTTTTTGAAAGCATAAAAAACTATCGTTGGTTATACGAAAACAGTAGCTCTCAAATTATGCTGCTGGTTAGCCAGTGAGAAACCTGAAAGTCCACCAACCAGTCTAGATATCAGGAAATGATAATAATGTGATCTTCACTTTATCAGAAACTGGCTTTTGCCTGCGACTTCGCTCGCGATATGGAAGGGAATTATTCCAGGGAACGTTTTAAATATTAGTAGCCTATGACACACCGGAATAAAGTAGCTTCTCATAAGTGGAAAAAAAACAGAATCATATTAGCAAGACTAATACTAAGAAATTCCCAATATCACTTTTTGCCCGACCCGAGAATCGAACCCAGGACCTTACGCTAAGCAGTCGCACTTGCGACCGCGAGACCAAAGGAGTAGTTATATTATTATATTTCTTTATAATATTGAGTGAGTATAGATATCATTAATCCACCAATCAAAAACTAGGTCATTTAACCGACTTACCACACAAATATGCGGTATAGCAGTTTGGCACAAGCCGGTCTCACAGCTGATCTGCTCACCACCTGCCCCAGGTGCGCGCGTCGATTGACAAGTGCAATTTATATGTGTGTGAGTAGAGAAGAGGAGGTGCGCCGTAGTAGGCAACGTTCGCCATTTCTTTTTAAACTTATAATATTTGTGCTGACTTAGATTTTATTTTAAACAGATGTCATTTGTTTCACGAGTCGACGTAAAGGGAATCGACGTAGAGGGAATGATTCATTTTTACATATTTACAACTTTGTTTAGTTCTTAATTACATTTACTAGATGATTCACATTCTAGCCTTTTTGGTATATTTAGAGAATTTTGGTATATTTAAAATTATTTTATGAGTCATCATAAGTTCTATGCACTTTAGATCCATGTCGGTGCGACCATTCCTAACAATGAATACCTGAAGTAATTTGTTACGAGAGACCTCTCATAAAAAGCTGATTCACTGTCTTGTTATTTTAGGACCCCATGACTAACACGATTATTTTCTCATAAATCACTTAAAAGAAAACAAAACCTTAGCATAATAAATGCATTCACTTAAGGTTAACTTTGTGTCTTTAAACCCTACGTTTTGAAATTCTTAATACCAGAGCAGGTATTAAGATTTTTTATAAAAAATACGTTTGTTTCAACAAATGTATTTTTTAGACATGCTTTAAGGCATCATAATAATGGTTTGAAATATCATGCCACATATTATCTTCTATTCACACTTATTAAATAATTTTGTTAATAATAAACCTGGAAAATGAGTACTATAAATGATAAACACATTTTAATTCTTTTCACAATTAATACAATAATTTCCAGTTGAACATAATACCCCACTCCACCCTTACCTACGATGCGTAATCGCCCGCGCACGCGCACGCGCACGCAGCCGCCGACCAACGGCAGCGCATTCACCAAATTTTAAAATTCGAATTTTCTGAATGAGCAAGATGCTAGTGTAGTAATATAACGGTTTCTGCATCTGGCTGCAAACAGCTGATTTTGACGTATGTATAACATTGTACATTTGACAGTTGAATGATCCTTGTTTAAGCCTATGAATGGATATTTGAAATTTCGAATACTTCGTATAGAAAGGTAAGGGTTGCGAATTTACAAATGGTTTGGTGTAGACTCTAGATAAATGAGTGCAGTTGTATGACTGGTTTAAAAAAATATTTAGTTAAGTAGTAGCAGTTGTGAGATAGTTTTGATGTTTCGAGTAATTTATTGAACACCTTTGACATGTGTTCGTTTAGTGTCTATTTCCTAGTTATTGAGGTAACAGCTGCTTACGGGCCAGCGTTGGTTAAACTGATTAATAGTCTATTATTACGTAGTTTTATGGTCTTAAACTCACTTGGCTATTAAAGGATTTCCTATTCATACTTACTAGTGATTAAAACTTTTTCTCTTTTACTTATACAATTTTCTTTCTTTGATTACTGCGGACTAAAAAAAGGCTAGTTTAGAATTTTAGCACCATTGGTCATGAAATTTAAGTCTTTTTTACATTGTGCCTAGTCTTACAAAGTTAAAGTAGCAACATTTATCTCAGGTATAAATAAACAAGATATACATTAACAATGATAACTATCACTTCGAATCCTGGTTTCACTATGTTTGTCTTGTATGATGGTATGCACATTAAACTTCCTTTGGGCATACATGATAAAAACGACTAAGTATTCTTAGTACCTATTACAACTTTAAGGTAACCGATATATTATGTTAATTACCGCACTAAACTTTTAATGGTGCCTATAGGCTAAACCGCAGGCTTTATATCTGTTTTATGTATGGTTACGAGAAGTAAAGTTCACATTAGAATGTTTTTTAAGCAACTTCTATCAGCTGCAGTGGCAAACAAATAATTTAAGGATTTAAATTTAAAATAATGGATCAAAATAGACAGATTCACAGACTTTTGATAAATGTCAAGGCTTTTCGTTTTAAAATCAGTAAAAGTATTGAAATGTGATGTCCAAAGCACGGGAGGTTGGCGATCGGGAAGGTAATGACACGGGAGTTGCTATTTCGCTTGTTTTTTGCGCCACATGAAACAGTCGAAACTTCTAAGGTTTTTTTTTAAATTTATTCTGGTGCACAATAAAAGGTTTTGTATCAAATAATTCCTGCCCATACAGACACCAACCCATAATAACACGCAATAGGCCAGCGTGGTGGATTACAGCTGACTTCCTCTCAAAGAGAGAGGTCTTGTTTCCAGAAGAGTAGGGCCACCATACCTCCCGGTACGTTGTGTCCCGGTCAATAAGTCAGTGGTCCCGGGTGTGCTGGTTGGCCTATCAGAACAGAGTCGTGATATATCGCTCTAGCTCCGCTTGTGTTGAAAAGTCACTGCTTCCGTATGTGAGTCGAGAAATGTTTATCCGCATTTTCTGCAAATGACAAGATGGTTGTTCTGCTACCTTACTAGCCTCAGGCTGGCACTGCTCATTCTTCCCCCAAATAAATAAAAATCCTGGCTACGTCCCTCCTAAGAAAGATAAAAAGAATATCTTGCTCACATCATGATCCATGGTTTATCCTTATTTTATTACCATTGTACCAGTCGGCGTTTAAGCATTTATAGCGGCCGTACAGTAGTGAGAACAATATAGGATAATTATGCCATTCCATCTCTATGCCGTACACCAGATCCGCTTGCTAGCTTGCATAGCCGTAGACGTACCTGATGACTGTATATGCAATGGAAGTACTACATACTTTCCCAAATGAGCTGTTACTATGAAAGTTCCGTATCGCCTTGAAAAATTGCCAATTAACGATAGCAAAAAGTGTTCGGAAGTCGACGGTTACATTTCGCACTTTCACCGAAGCACTTATCTACTCGCATCGAATCGTAATTTCCTTTTAATAAACATCTAAAGGGCGGCCTCGAATTATGCGGCAGTTACGGACAAAATACCAAATATTTTGAAATACCAAATAGAGGATATTTTATGTTGTCTATAAGACAATGGATGCATTCTTGAAGAAGTTGTACTTTTATCGAAGAAAACAATAGTCGTTATTAAATGTTTTATTATTAGATTAATTGAAATCTAAACCATGAAGACAGAAACTGGTTGCTTGAGATCTGTATAAACGTCAAAAAACTAGATACATTTAATAAAATTTAAATTTGAACTTAAGAAGAAAAGAAACTAGTTGATTGGTATACAAAACATGATCTAAACTACCTTTTTATCATGATTTTCATGTAGAGGCATTATCTTCTAAATAAAAATCTTACTTCAATGCATTAAGTTATTTGCATACAACGCACAGCTTAGCCGGATCTTCTAGAAGAAGTTTTATTACGCAAGAGTTCCTTTCACAGCGAGAGCGAGTAGTGGGGAAGAATTTTTGAAAATTCGTCCTCTGGGTGGGTTGACATTTTTATGAAACTTCGTCATTTTTGCCGAAAGAAAATCCCACCGACTAGGGCATGCGTCTTGTTAATCAATAAAACATGACAATGTGCGTAATGCCTAGCCCTAGGCGCCCTAAGAAATGATCGGTGGCAACCCCTAAGCATGTTGAGTAGTAGCTAAAGCTCTCACCCCTTGGTATAACCCTGAAATATAACACGTTTCTTTTCTACCAGACTACGGCAAAGCCAAAAGAAAAGGAAGGGTTATAATTTTAGCAGCCTACGTATGTCCATTTGTAACATTTTTTGTTTCATCATAGCGCCTAAAATACTGAGCTGATCTGGATGACTGAAGTGTCAATAGATTGCTTATTACGGTCCGGGTGAAATAGGCTACTTTTTATGAGAACAAAATCAATATAGCGGATGCTACATCTAAAAAAGTGGCGGTCGCTGATAAATTTTTTTTTGCTTACCTATGGAATGGGTTGTCCCATGAAAGAGGATAACTTTCTGAGTTCATTAATACAGGGTGGAAGGGACACCGACGCGAAAACGGTTACCTCGTATTCAGTACATCTTTCGGAGCCCCCCCCCCCACAAAGAAATTTTTAATCGGTTATTTAAAAAAAAATCAGCTGTTCCATACATTTTTACCTTGTAGGTAATGCACTTTTGTAGGAATCAGCTGATTTTTGTCGGTGTCCCTTCCACCCCATATGGTACAATTAAAAAAAAAATACTACAAATTAAACAACTACGACGAAATCGACCACTAAAAATATCATTAGTATTATTTAGTAATGCCGTGAGACTGGTTATACGAAAACCGAATAAACTGAAACGATGTCTTGTTTATACATTTTTAGTGGCAGTTATGTTGTAGTTGGGTTTGTAATGAAAATTAATGCCTTAATGACAAACTTCATAAACGTGAAATTAAAAAGTCGCTTAACTAGACCTCCTCAATATTTATGATCAACATTCTGATCACCTACCCCACACGTATCCCTATTATTGCACATCCGATGTTGATGAGCAGTTTCTGATCACGTTTCTACAAACTGTTTCCTGTTTGCTGCATCTGTATGTGAGAAGAGATTGTTATTAAGTTATAGATAGTTAATTGTGGCCGAACGTGGGTGTGCTGTAGGTACCTCTGTCGCGTCGAGGGAACATGGCGTGATGCTACGTTCTAAGTGATTATAAAAGCTTGTTCTTGTGTAGCACATGATGGCTGACAGTTATTTGTAGGTACTAGTGATCGTAAGATAGTCAACTTAACATAGCTTCATGCTTGTACATCCCCGAGGGGTTAGACAGAGGCGTGTGTGTACAACAATGCAACCCCCATTTCGCCAGTTATGTCTAAGCCACATATAAACGACAGTAAGCCTATTGGCCTAGGGCACAAATCCAAATTCCGGACTGCAACTGAAATTCCGTATGTATGTCTGCAACTGAAAAATTCCTTATATACGTCGGTTTTTTCATCGAAAACACAATTATCCCACAGCATTTTAGTTAAATTGTTTGCAACAAGCACAATCAGTATCATCCATAGATTTAAATAAATTCTTAAAATTATGAAAATATTATTTGTGAAACAAGTATTTTTAATTTGAAAATCGACGTATTTACGTTACGAAAAACGTCAAAATTCGTGCCAGGGCTCCAGGATCTCACTCTCAACAGTTGCGCTTACGAGCACTAGATAAACAGACATTTAATGGTCTGGTTATTAATGACTATATTTCTTTGCCTCCCATCCTAAAAATAGCCTCACCACTTGACCACAGGGTCAGTTAGCAGACAGATGTAGCCCGGTGACCGAGCAACAATGATAATAGCGCGCCACGCACTTGGCGCTACTTGGAGTTAACTTAGCGCTGCTGTCAACTTAATTACATCAGTCTAGGTGAGATGTTTCTTGTTTAAGTTTTGTTAGGAATAAGGACAGCTAGCAGAAGGTGACACTTTAATTGTTGTGTAGATCGTGTGTACCTGGCACAGATAGTTTTTTTTTTCTGGTTTGACATCCTCGTATAGTAACTATTAAGTGTTTCAGAGTAAAAACGCAAACAGATCTGTAGCATATTGTACTGAATTTGTACATATTATAGTTACATAGTTACTAGTATAAGGTACCTATCAGATAAGAATTCATACAATTCGTTGGGTAAACTACAACACGAATCAAATAAGATAGATATAAAAGCCTTTAAAGTACAATTTGTGGTGTAGTGTGTAACTGTGAAATACTGTTCGGTACGCTGGATGCAAGTCGCACGGGACCGGTCATCGTGGTCACTGAAATGATGATGATGAAATGATGTAGCGAAATACTCACTAAAAAGCTTAATAATTCCTTCATTAAAGCATGACAAGCCAAGCCTGGAATCGACGAAAGGTTAGGCAGAGGTCTATCTATAAAACATATACATTTTGTTACTAATGTGTCATCATCTGCCTAGCTTTTTCTCAACTATGTTGGGTCGGCTTCCAGTCTAACCGGATGCAGCTGAATATCAGTATTTTACATGGAGCGACTGCCTATCTGACCTCCACAACTCAGTTAATACCGGGTAATACGATACCCCTTGGTAAGACTAGTTGTCAAACTTTTTGGGCCACAACGATTGTCAAAGATCTACAAATTACACCCGGGACCAACGGCTTTACGTGCTTTCCGAGGCAAGGGGGAAACTCGGTGTGTAATGGGTAGTCACCCATCCACAGACCAACCTAGGCAAGCACGGCTTAACCTAAAGATCGACCCGAGCGGCTGTTATTATTTAGCCACGAGCTCCTTACTTATGTGTGTGTAAGCTTAATCATTATTCAAGCTATTAGCAGAAAATTAACCATTAAGCTCAACTTATGCTTGAAAAAATTACATGCTGCATTCTCGAATTGCCCCTCGAATCTAATCAGTACACATTATACAATTAAGTCGGCGTCCACAGAAATTAAGTCGCTCACGTGTGCCCAACCTAACATTCACCTAATTACCAGTTTTGTTGAACAATCGTCACGTAATCAGTGCTATCTAACCGTTGATGACTTTAACAGAGTTATTACAAGTTTTAACGTAAATTAGTACACTGGCGTATTATCAAGTTATTATGATTGCTTACATCTTGTTAATTAAGATTTTGAGGTGTATAATGTACTAATTATGAGATAATTATGAACATAACTTTGCGCTGACGGTATTGGGGTAAGCAGAGATAGGAGATAGGAAGAATTTATTGAACAACAACTTTTTCTTAGACAGGTGATTCTTCTTTTGGGATATCTTCCGCATGTCTCTTTATAGCTGAAACTTTAGTTCCGCATATTTTCTCGGTAATGATGGCAATATTTTCTGGTTACTGTTAGTTTTAGCGGTTTCTTGGAAGCCTCATATTCAGCAGTGGAACTATCATTTGTTCTATCAATGTATGTCTTACATATTTTTTTAATAAGTTTGACTGATGAGAAAGATAAGCTGTAGGAATAATCTTGGAATAAGTATGTTCTAATTACCATAAAACAAGCTTTTACTAGAAGGCAATATCTCTATATGAATCCATATATCTACCTAGCTCATTTAAATCCAAATTTACATAGAAAATGTCTTAATTCAGTAAAAAAACAAAACAATTAACCAGATTGCAATCACTGATGATGACAAATACAAAACCGAACTTAACCAACAAATTAACATAATTCCACCATTAAATCATTAAGCCATTAACTAATAAATACTTACATTACAATACTGAGGTCATAGATTCGGAGGTCACTGACCCTGCGCGCACGCACGCTTGTCGACGCGTGTCAAATGATCTACATAAATATAAGAACCAGCTTTATTTACCATCCCTGAAATAACGGACGTAGGAAATTGAACTTTGTGGCGGAGCTGATAAGAGTGGTATTGAAATTGACAGTGTGTACGATGTGAGAAGTAGGGTTGGCATTTTTTCAAAATGAGATGCCCACATCCGATTGTTTTTATTCAAAATGCTGGAAACATTTAATTGTGTATACGTAATGTTAGGAAATAGTTGAAATGCAGATTACACTGTTTTGTTCGTGTATCGTTTGGTTGCTACGCGGTTCGTGGTTCCGTGTCAGCAACCACGTTTTGGTCGATAACGAGATCAGATTTGATGTTAATAATGTTTTTTCGAGCGTTTCATTCGAGTTTTGTTGGTTTTTAAGTGGTTCCTCAACCGTAATGGCCTAAAAGTGATATTGACCGACAATTTGTTCAAACATTATTTTTGTACGCAAGGCTTATTTCTGAATAATTTGGATACACATGTGTTGATAAGACGTGACAGCCCTAGTATTAGGATGGGCTTAACCTTAACTGTCATAATTTTAAGACGAGGTGCGAACGGCTGCCTTCGTGTTATAATGCATAATATACCACCTTAAAATTCAGTTTTAATATTATTTCGCATTCTCTTTATAAAATGAGCAAAACATTTTTGAGCTTAAACTATTATTTTTCAATCTTCAAAGAGCTGTCGTGTTATTAAGAGCTTCAAAGCCATTATCTGCCCTATTAACGTCACATGCGTCAAAACTAGACTTTTATTTGATGTAGCTACTCGTTGTTATAGTCTATTATTTTAATAATACTACAATAGGCAATTTTATTTAGCGATTTGCTTGTAAATTCTCTCTCTCTTTATTTTTCTATCATTTCTGTTTGCATATAGTATCGACTAACAATTAATGTCACCACTGTTTTTAAAAGGGCAGAATTAACAACATACTTCTTCCCCAAAATATCCGTACAAAAATGTATGACCGTCATACAAAAGATTAAAAGCATTGCGTCACACTACAATATACCACGCGTAGATTATAAAAAGAAATGTATTACTCTTTCAATTTAAAATGTCCTATTCAAAGCTGACGGCCCAAGATCGATGCATCACTATAAAATATGTGGCCTAATAACTTATGAGTAGCAAACTTTATATTACTGGCCGAAAAATTCAAAATCTTAACGTTTTAAAAGTAAAATGGTTTATGGTAACCGCATTTTGAAGTTTGTTTTCCGAACGTTGAGTAATGCAAAGATGTTCTATGCAGTTGATACAGACTTTATGTAGATGGGTTAAAGGTGGATTTTCGTCGTGTTTGTTTATGAAGTTTGTCCAAATGTAGAGGTGACGAGGTAGGAAAATATTCGGCTTCAGAACATAGATGTCGAGTGATAGTGCGTGACAGATTTCAGGGTTGCCAGTTGGTAGAAGTTGCTTTTCGTGATTTTTGCTAATGAGTTAACATGACATCAAGTTCTGAAACTTTGATTAGGAAATAAAACTGGGTTTTAAAATTACGATAAGGTTGGATTTGTTGTATAGGTTAATCCCTGACTTATTTTTAGTAGACTTCAACACTAAAGGTACAGAAGGGGTGATATTTTGTTGTTAGTAAAATCTTGGGGTGCATTAAATAAAATATCCACCACCAGTGTTGACGCCTGATCAAATAGGTCAAAACAAAAATGGAAGATCACACTTGTCTTTCAGTCTTGCTTACCCGCATCCAACAATGTGGTGGACATTGTTGGATGCGGGTATTATATTCTTAAATCGTATTAAATAGAAGAGCCTATTGAATTCCACTGGTGTACATAGGCATCTCTCATACTGCTCCAAAACACACTGTCCTCTGCCTTTCGCATCGAGGCTAATGAAGCAACTTTTGAAGATCCTCGGTCTATCTAGCTGGGGGCGTCCCACTCTACACTTACCGATATGTGGTCTCTATTCCAGGTCTCGTTTCAGAATAGAATCTAGCATCGCGTCTGTAATCGTGTACCAACCACAATTCGCCAGTTATGTAAAAGTCCCATGTAATAGGGGTGACTGGGTGAGCCTATTGGCTTCAATCGCGAACAAATCCATACTCTTTGACCGATACTGAGAAATTCTTGATGAAAAACCTATACCACTTTGAACGGTTTGGGAATCGAACCCGAGACCTCATCTTGAGCAATAGCGTTTACAACCACTTGCCCAACGACGCAGTGAAAATAAAAACAGTACGCAATATCGAAACACTTGAAATAATATTGAAATAAGTGACACCAATGATGCATAATAATGAAGAGGCAACCCTACACGGTACATGGTGTTTATTTCACTGCGCTGACGCATCTGTGAGTCACGACCTGTTTAGGTAAACCGGGCGTATTGTACACTCTACTACGCCTTACGATACGCGGCCGTAGTACTACGAGTAAGACTAATTAGTTAGGTGATATTTTCGGATATGAAGATGAGATTTGATGCGTGACTCATGCTTGGGAATGAGTGTCATCGCTTGAGAATACTCAAACGTGTAGTATGGCTACGTATTATTGAAAGCCTCGTTTTGTCAAGTATGTTCAATATCGAAAAATGAGTAAACTAACTAAATACATTATTAATATCGAAATACCACACATATTCTGTCTTATATTTTTAAAATAATAATTTTCAGGACCTAATTAAACCAACGACAAAATTAATTTCAGGTCAAGGGAAAGGTTATAAAATGTAAATCATTTTGGGTTATGTCAACTGAAATAGGTTCCTAGTACGTAGGCACTAGGCTCTTATTTCATTTGTTAGTAGTAACATAGTCAAATAGATAGATTAAAATATTATGTATTTTTTTTATGGTTTTGATTACATGTGTGTTTTCTTTTTAATAGGTTGGTTCCTAGTTTGTTTCTTGATGTGGCGAGATACTTTTTAAAACACAACAGTCAAAACATTCTTATATTCCTCCACTCGTGTGCCCGGTCACATCTCGCTTGCAAGCCGTCCGCGTCAGTCGCGTAATAGTGACAGATCTGCTCCTCAACTGCCAACACGTGGACTCGGCTTCTATGTACACTAAACAAGTTCATATTGTTGTGTCATTCATATTACATACCTTTAATAGAAGTCGTTGAAACATGAAGTTGGAGATTGCCACAGGCTTTGTAAGACTTTTGTCCATTTAAGTGATGTCTTTAGAACCGCATTATCATATTAGCATAATCAGCGTCCAATGTTCCCAGTGCTCCCCAGCACTACACATTACAGGCCTTATTCTTTGAGGGCGTGGGGTGTAAGGGCCAGTGCGGGTTGGTAGATGTCACATAAAGCTGAGTCTTCTTAAATTACAGTCGGAACACGGTCCAAAATGCATATATTCCAACATGTCCTGTCCTAACGATTAAATTATTCAATTTCATTACTGGACACGAGTATTGTACCTAGGACCCCGCGCTTGGAGGTCGCGCTAACGATCACTGAACCAAGGAGACCAGCACGAAAGATCTGAGGCTCAATCGTGAGGAAGTAACACAGTTCATCTGTCACAATCTTTATTATTTTTGGCACTTACTGATACGGCCCTAAAATAAGTTACTGCATGCGCTACCTATTGGGAAACCTCAAAAAATACACGACGTGTTTATTCACTACATACATTAATATATTAAAACTTAAACGAGTTCAGCTGTAATTTTTACCCCTACATAGCTTTTATTTATTTCCCTAGTCTATACAGTCTACAATTATCTAGCTAGCTTAACGATGATTGGGTAAGCAGATAAGTACTTCTCTGTCAGATGGGACTAGATAATATCACATTTTATGCGGGCCATTAAAATGCTATAAAAAGTAGCCAAGTGTAAAATGTACCAAGTTTTTTCTTTGCTAACTAAAGTGTAAATATAAACTAAAACACCTTATTTCCGTATATTTTTATATAGCCTCTATATATGTAGCTCATTATCTAACTCCACTATGAAAGCTATTAAACACCTTATTACTTAATTATTAAAAACAAGTGCGAAGTTTTAAATTGTCATCACATTATCGTTTGATGTAAAAAAGAAACTATAAATAGAAAATTCCTTAGTAATTACAAATTTTATTTGCAACTAGCTTTTCCCGTGGATTCGCTCGCGTTATGGGCGGAAATTATCCCACGGGAACATTTTAAATATAGCCTATGACACTCGGGGATAATGTAGCTTCCCATTATTGAAAGGATTTTTCGGAATCGGACCAGAGGTTGCCAAGATAACCTCCTACAGCCAAACATACAAACTTTATCATAATTATACTTTATAAAATTATTAGAATAGATTAATTTGTGATAATATAGATAACTTAAGAAGCAGAGAGCAAGTATACCAACACAAAATAACTTAAATAACTGTCAAAATATTATCGTGGTGCGTTCTCTGAGTAATTAGGTGTTGCCCGCGACTTTGTTCACGAAAACTTCGCGGGTTCATTCTGAATACACAATTATACAGGATGTAAACGGACCATTAACGAAGCCGTCAACCAAGCATTCTGTACATCAAACCAAGTAACCCCACGCAAAAATTATTGTCGGGAAACGACTTTTTTTTTTGGGGTGAAAGTCACGATTTACGGAAAAACTCAATGTTGCGCACTGTAAATATTGTGCTGATGGATGCATTGAATAGTAAACGGGTCATGGAGATATGAAAAATAAAGTTATAACCTTAAAAACTACTATTTAAAAAAAAGTTATGAAAAACTTGGAACTTTGACCTCCAATATCTCCGTAACTAGAAGGTTCCCAGGTATGGTCCAGAACAAAAAAATGATCGCAATGACGGGGAGAACAAGCACCTTTCGGCTTCTTTAAGGGTCTTTTTACATCCTTTATTAATTTATAATTAAACCATTGACAACAATTTACTTACTTAGTACCAAAGGGTCAAAAGTATAATGAAGGGACTGCGTTACCTACCTACTTGATTCCTTGAAAAACTGTGTACCTTATTCTACCGTCTATTTGCACACTCCGTTAGACCTCTACATGTTATGTCTATTTCTAACGCCCACCTGCCCTTCGTTGAGATAACTGAAAGCTTGGTTATTTGAATATCATCATCATCTGCCTAGCCTTTTCCCAACTATGGTAGGGTTGGCTTCCAGTCTAACCGGATACAGCTGAATACATACATTTTACATGGAGCGACTGCCTATCTGACCTCCACAGCCCTTTCGTACTGGGTAATACGATATCTCTTGGTAAGACTGGTTGTCAGACTTTTGGGCCACTGACTACCTTTAACGACTGCCAAAGATCTACAAATGACAGCCTGGACACGGCTTTCCGAGGCACGGAGGAAACCCGATATGTAATGGCGGTCACCCATCCACCGACCAACCTAGGCAAGCAAGGCTTAACCTTACGATCGACCCAAGCGGCTGTTATTATTTAACCACGAGCTCCTCTTTAGACACGAGCTCCTATTTGAATATCGCATACTTAAAATCAAGCATCACGTTATTATTCCTTATGGGATAGGCACACATCCGAGTGTGTGCTAAGTATATTGGCTGATCTTAATCTGGTGTTCGATTAAGGCTTTAAGGGTATGAGTGTCAAGTGCATGCCAGTGAGCGTCAGATATGGCGTCGCATATTTTTGAGTGTTTATAACTTCATCGTTGAGAATTTCAGCTGTTAGGTGATGCAGGTTTTCTAAAGGCTAGAACATAGGCCGCGTGAGGGAGAGGACAGCGTCCTCCCTCCACACCAGCCGCAGTGGTAGACGCCCACGGCGCCGGACGTCGGCAGACGATCTCCGGCCACCGTAGGCGCGGGCATGCGGGCGGCGAGTAATGGGCGACTCGCTGTCCGACCATGGACCATGCCCGGGTCGACGGCGCGTTATGTTCCACGCGCGCCTCAAAGAGTGTCAGCATAATGACGTGGCCCCCCTCTAGAGGGCCAAAGCCTGCCGGGGTCGCGGGACTCATAGAATTACCGTGACCCTGGAACATAAAGGGCTACTGAAGGACACCCTGGATTTTAGTCAGTACAAGTCTGACAGTCCCTCCCGCTCTGCCCTGGGTGGGAGGACTCATTTGATGATTTTACCACGTTAAAAAAAAAAAAAAAAAGGCTAGAACATAACTAAGTATGCAACACTCCTTTTCTAAATTAAAGATCTAAACTGTATAAAATATTATATTCAGTGAGACTACAGCTGCAAATAAATAACGATTAAGATCGATAAATATTTGCATCTACTCTCTGCCAAAGCCCTTAGCTAATCGTGTGAATTTTGCATCAAAGTGATATACTAGATAGTTAAGTACTTAGATACTGATTGACGGGCAGATGCAGGAAAGACACATTTATTCACACTTGGATTTAAAATACGTTTTTATGCCCACTTAAAACTTGATACAATATTATTATTATGGCGGGACGAGCTGGACAAACAAACGACCAGTGGCCCACATTAGCTCTGGATCGTACGGCTAGAAGTCATGGGGAGACATGGGATGGCCTGTGCCCAGCAGTGGGGTGACGCAGGCTAACACATATCAGGCTAGTATCAGTAGTAATGTTATTACTATGAATATGGGTACGAATTCAAAAAAAAATTTAATCGAGTCCATCTTTCTTTATAAAAAAATAAAAAATTCTTTCACAATGTTGGTATAAGATAGATCTCTATCTTTAAAATACTATTAATAGCAACCAATATCTGTCTAAACTAGCTAGCTAACTGTGTAATCTAAACTAGTATTTATATTAGACAACTATCGATTTGCCTACAACACTGTTTCTGAACGGACAGGTGGTCAATATTTCTAGTGCATCTATTATCGACCTAGACTACAAGCCATCGTTCCATGGTAATAAGCAGGTATTAGACACCGCCAGGTATAGTTAAGGATCTTTTTAGGACTAAAAAGTTCTAGAAAACGCTGGGTGTATGTTTACGTTTATGATTTTATCCTTATTTAGTAAGTATTAGTTAGGTAGGTAGACTGCATATTTTTAGTTATTTTAACAAGGTTTGCAAGGTGTGGGGAGTCAGGTTTATCTTTTAGTTTTTATAATAAAATGTATGATGGAAACTGAACAAGATTTCAGTTAAAAGTGGTCTTTAGGTAAGTACATATTTACTTCAAAACTGCACAATGTTTAATCTTCGTCATCAAAAAAAAAAATCAGAGAAATGATCACGGGTTTAGTTTCATAAGAAATGCTTAGCTTTTTCTGATTTCACCACTGTCCAAAACTGCCTGTTAATTTTCAAAACACTGATTTTTCTAAAATTACGTAGAAATCTAGTTCATGAGTCTTTTTATCCACATAGCGGAACCGGAAGGCAGACGGTCCTGCCACAGACCTCGCTAACAAATTTTCACACTGCTTCCCATTTCTATCTGTAACTGCCTTCAACGAGCCTCACACCTACCTACCTATAGTCACGGATAGGCCCACAGCTCTGCTGACCCCAGTAACACGCGAGCGGGGCGGTCCTGAGAGACGCAAGAGCGATGGACTCATCGATCACAAATTGAAGGGCCCGCGCCTCCGTTCGCTTTCACACTCGGATTTGTAACGTGACTTTAGTTTGATGTGTTCGGATTGTGGGACTTGGGTATTCGTGTTGGAGTTTTTATGAGTATTTTGTTGCTCGACGTTGTCATCGTCATAATCCATAGCCCGATGTCACGCACTGCTGTGTACAGTTCCTCTTTTCTTCTGCCAATCTTCACGATTCATTGCCTCATTCAGGTTTTAACCTACACTGTAACTACAATAAATGAATAAAAAAAATAGTTTATCGTTGGTCTAGTGGTCGTAAGCGATCTGAGGATGTGGTCCTAAGTTCTGTTCCCTGGTCTGGCGACGTGTAATTGGATTTTCTCAAAGAGTTTCTCAGTAGAAGCCCATAATCTGAATTTGCCTTTGAACTTAAAGACACAACTGGAAAAATGTGGCACTGTTCAGCTTAACGTTTCAGCGATTACAGACCTGATATTATAGTACTCTTAAAGATCTCAGCATCAGTATCTTTTACGATCCAAACCACGAAGTTTTTGTGATTCATCTCAAACATTTTAATGCCACGCTGATTTAATTATAATAATTAAAGACCGGCCAGCTGCTGATCAGATGGCGTGAAACATGCTTCATTTACTGCAAGATGTACAATATGTGTGTGTAATTGTAATACGAGCATCAGAGAGCAACAGTGGCTCGCTCCCAACATGTGCGGCTTGTTATTGTAATAGAAAACTGATAGCGTTATGAAGATTAATTTATTACAGAAGTTGCTGGAAGAGTCCACAAAATTGTACGTTTTGGTTAAAGAACCTAACTCCATACAAATCTCTTCCCATAACATAAATCATAGCGAATTTCGGATGAACGAACGAAAATATGCACGCGATTGATTGCTATTCTAATTAAAATTATTATAAAAATATGTTAAATGCAGTTGTATTCCTGTTAAATTAATCTTTAACAAAAATGTCATGATTACAATACATCACGCCTCATTTTTACCAAAGGGTTCGGTAGAGGAGTACCTATACTGTAACGAGTAGAGATACACCCTCATTTCGACGGTTATGTTTAAGTTCTATTTAATAGGGGACGACCCTATTGACTTCCATCGTACACAAACCTGGACTCCGGGATTACTGAAAAAATCCTAATAGACCCAACAAGACTGCCCGACCTGGATATCGAACTTAGGAGTAGCACTTGCGAAGCAGCACGAACCAAGTTACAAAAAAATAAAAAAAAACGACAAAACTTAACCCCCCAATGTGAACCACCAAACACGATGCCCAGTACACAACCCTCAATAATGATCCCGACATTTCTATTCAAGGGAGGCGATATTAATAAGCTGGTCCTTCGTACCCCCGCCGGCGTATCGCACAATACTTAACATGTAATGCTCGATCCCTTCGAACCAAGATTAAGGCCTATTTTATTTTAAATCGCTTTTTGAAGAAGGTCGATTACATGTGAAATTGAAAGAATATCGATTTTTTTAAGCTTTTGTGATTATAAATATTGTTTAGAACTTTAGAGTATGTAGGGACTTGGTGAATAAGCTCTAGGTTGTGTTAAGAACTGAAGATGATTGGATGCTAAGTGGATAGTCATTTGTTATTTTTTATATTCTACTTGCGACGATACCCTACATTAACATTTAAGGTGCAATGGTCTGATGTGGTGACATCGAAATGTCTGTGCTATATCCACGTTAAATATGTATAGATTATAAAAATAAGCCTACCGGCATAAATTTTCTAATTGATAGTGAAAACAGCATCAGAATTTGTTGAGTATTTTAGAAGAACAACGCAGCCACTCAAACCGACACAATAACCTGTTTAAACGAGACCATATAGTAACAAAGCTACCATATACAACTATTTACTCTTATAGATTACCGCGTCACCTAAAACTATCATTGAGTATTATCTAATGCCTTCAGTTGACAGAAACAGTGTTATTGTTTAATAACAACAACGTATTGTGTGATATACGCTTTACAAACAGTGATAATGGCGGCACAGGCGTAATATAAACACCCTGTATATGCCCATCTATGTTATGGCAAAATATACCATCTCCATAAACGGTATTTGGGTACGTTATGTCATAATAATCTTGAATGACAATATTTGGATATTGCCATAAGTTTAGAAATACGCCTTTCCTTACCCAAACAAGCATGTTTGCTTACTGCCGATATCGTAGTATGTACTACCAATGCGCATTTCGTCGTAAAAATTCCAACACCACGTTAGTCATTTTAGGCTGATTTGACATTTTGATTTTTAATGCCGTTTGCTAGAGAAGCGAAGACGCGTTGTTTCAGCCAATCACAGAAACAAGCAACGTCTCTATCTAATATGAAGTCAACACAAATGATAAAATGGTAGTGTACCATTACATGGTATAATTATTCAGTTTTTTCAATCTCCTGTAAAGTTGGTATTGATAACGATTTGCACACACATAAGTAAATATTTTGAACCACATGTTTGTTCGGACAAAAAGTTCATACCGATTAAATTAGGCAGGAACTTCTAAAAGATAAGCTACAGTGGTATAAAAATGGTCGCTTACGATATAACTTGCATCAAAACATTGATTTTGATTATGGTCGCTACACCTTTCATCAAAGGTGATTTAAAAATATATCTTCAACCCTTTCGAGCACAAAATTCCAAAAACACCTACAATTTTCAACTCTTTACAACAGCGAACAACCTAATTCAAAGCATGATTAATTTTTCGGGGTGTATCTTAAAAATTTAGGGGTAGTTAAATCATAACTCAGATTTAATTGCCCCATATTTCACGAGGCACAATAGTGGGCCTGACGGCAAATGACTGTAGGCCTGAAGCCCCAGGGCCCAGGCACACAATACTGTCTCAGAAACAATTAGAAGATTTAGGTAGATGATTTTACAACGGAATTTATGATTGTATTGGATTCGGTTTACGTGGAGTTTTGTTTTGAACTCGTTTTGCGTTGATGAGGTTATTGAAATTTGAATTTTAAGCGCAATTGTCGGCTTGAAGTAATGATTTTGTCCGAAAAATAAAAGTTTAATAAAGTTAGGTTCCTTTACCTATCAACCACAGAATGAATAGTAGCAGGCCGTTTAGTAAGGCCATAGACATAGGTAATATCAAACATTACTGTTAGGGTTGGTTCGAGTTCTATAGAACGTTGCCCATGGTCCTTATAAGAGCTTCCAACTTTACAAAAATACGAAACAGTAACTACACCTACCCACCCCGTCCTCGGATATTTTGGCAAAAATCAGAAATACCTGAAACGACCTATTATTGTGTGAGATATTTTAGGTCAAATCTTGAAAGACGAAAATGTAAGGATCGAAGGTCGAAGGGAATCAGGGCCGATCTATCACGATCAAATAGGCGCGCACTGTGAGAGCCTTGGACCTTTACAAATAACGTGCTTATTCATGTAAGCACCTAGCCACTAGGAAAAGTAAAAGGAAAGGTCCTAGAGACCTAACGTATTACCCTTTGAGGTCACAGAGACCTCAGCCGTGCTCAGGATTAGGTTTTGTTTGAGACCCTGCAGATTTGAATAAAAAGATTGTTAAGAAGACATACTAAATTGGTTTCCTGTGGGCTGAATTGAAACTTATTTTGTAAATTGTTTTAAAAACTGTCAATTTACCAAATATGAATTTTAATATCAAACGCTTGGAGCGTTTATAAATAAGCGAAATAATATTCCAATACCCTCGTATTGAACCACAAATGACAAACTGCTACCAAATCTAAAATCAAAACCTAATTAGGCGAAAAATCAATTAAGCCAACAGGAAATTATCTAATCTCTCTAATGTTGATCATTTTGCGGTGTAGTACGAAAATTAATTATTCATTTAACGTGTTTAAACGGTTTTATACACAGTTCGACATCAAAACAAACAGAGATATACGGATAGCGGATTAATCGATACGCCCCGGTATTATTGGTAGCGGAAAAGCGGAAATCAGTGATTGCCGAGCCGTGGCAATATCCGCTTAGTACAGCTTTTATCCGCCGCGCCTCTGTAGGCATTGGGCCTACAACTGGGTGTACTACCCTACTATTTTATTTATAGATATTGCTCAGTAATTAGGATGAAGCTTTGCTGCCGGCTTTATTTGTGCTCGTGTTTGAAACGGCCGTGATATGAAAATATATTGCAGTTTAGTGCTTCAGGGGCGATTTGCTGAATGCTTTATTAATTCATTTCGATTGGCAGTTATTTATTTATTCAGATACATCTGCTTTTACAATTTGCACCAAAGCGTGCAGCAAGCCAACAACATAACATTAACTTAATAACTTTAAGCAATAATTAAGCATCGTTTTACTCTACAAACATATCAGAAATAAAACGATGGATGGACTGTGTGAAAGATGATATGGCTAAAAAGGTAGTGAGTTATATGATGACGTCTGATAGAGAAGTATGGAAGACGGAGACATGCTGCGCCGACCTCAAATAAATTTGGATGATGGTTACAGAAATCTTATTTGAGTTTTTATTAAATAATATCATCACGCCTGTAATCCCCAAAGGGTTCGGCAGAGGTGTAAATCTTAGTACACCCACATTTCGCCAGTTATGTTTAAGTCCCATGTAATAGGGGTTGAGCCTATTCCCATCAACCGGGCGCAGATGCAGGCTCCATGGCTGCTCCTGAGAAATCTCTGATATAAAAACCCAATGACACTTTGCCCGACCCGGGAATTGAACCCAGGACCTCATGCTCAACAGTCATGTTTGCGACCACTAGATCAACGAGGCAGTTTAATAACAATTACCTATATTTTCTTTTGAAGACTAATGCAGTCATCCTACTCGACGTTACCCCAGTTCTTATTATAGTCAGGTTCTATCAAAACTGTAGCGGTAGCCAATCACCATATTTCAACACAATGTCTAACAGGTTACTATTTATTGTTCGACGATAACTAAGCAATAATATGTATTTAACGTTGGCGCCTTAAGCAACAGTTATCACTTGAGTTATTAAGTTCAGAGATCAACTGCAGTAGCCGATACAGCCTCGTTTCTAAATTTCCAGATTGACACAGAGTAGCAAGTGAATGGAGTGACAAGGTACAGAAAAATTGAGCGGGAGAACGAAGCGACACTGCACCTTGAGGAATCTGACCGAATTCACTGCTAACGCCAATAACGTCGTTGAACGCTGAACGTGGACGAGGCAAAGGGAATATCTAAGGATCGTAGCTGGTGGCGTTCTGTGGTTTGTCCCTACTCCCATGGAAAAAAGGCGTCAGTTCATGTATGTATGTAATATAAATTACAGGTATGTCAGTAAAAAAACACAGCGTGTATCTATATATCTGATTTTTTTTTTGTTAAACGGATTTCAAAAGCACTGTCTCTATGGAGGATTCTCCATTGACTCACTACTCCACCCAACCTTAAAGCATAAATAGTATCGAAAGGGTCTCGCTATCGACACAGAGGTACAGACAGACGTGTAGCTATTGAGTTATTTATTATAAGCGAGCTAGATCGACTAGATAGCCGCCACCTGCCCTAGGCTGAAGTTACGCCTTGTTAAGGCGCAATTACACATGGTGTCGCATAGTCATTACGTTTAAAATAAACTGAGGGAAATTGCCAAGACATAAAAAAACAAAATATTTTTCGCGATAAGTTGTTTAACGATTTAATGTTCTATTATTAACACATTGCAGATTGTTAACTAGAGAGGTATTTAAAATAAAAAGTGCGTTGCAATTTATTAAGGCGGTTGTTAATTTTTATGGGTAGCGCATTTAAATCTTTACAGTTAACATCAAACTACCACTACGCCTGTAATTTTAAAAGGGTTAGCCAGAGGAGTACCTATAGTGCACCAACATAGCAACATTTATATTTTAGGTCCCATGCAACATGAATAGGGGCGAGCCTATGGCCATAAACCGGGCACAAATTTTAAATTATAAACCCTAGCTATGTTATTCTTATTAATCTGTAGAGTTTAGAGCAATAAAAAGAACAGAAAAGTATTATTATTCCACATAGTTATTACATCATTTCCATCTTTGAAGTACTCGTTACGTCAAGGACGAACCGTGCCATATGTCATTTGAAACAGAACACCCAATGACAAGGCCAGATTATACTGAGATTGGACACCATTACATCATAAGTAAAAAAAAAACATTTAAAATAAACATAACATCGCGCCTGTAATCGCCGAAGGGTTAGGCAGAGGTGTATTTAAATATGTTCTACAACCACATTTCGCCACTTGTGTTTTTGTCAGCGAACCTATTGCCATCAACCGGGTACAGATTCAGACTCCGCGACTGCTACTGACTGGGAATTGAACCCAGGACAGCATGCTCAGCAGTCGCGCTTGTAACCACTAGACCAACGTGTCACACATAAACATTTGTTAGAATGTTTTTACTCAAATATGAAAGAACCTTTATATCTATTGGAACAACTTTACAGGGTGCAGCATCAACTCTATGCCTACGCATTAAGGTATACAGTTGCTTGACTATATAATTTTATACATACGTGAGTTATTGAACAATTTCTCTTTAAACTAGTAAACATGATGTCGAGTACACAAATTCATTATCGCTCTTACATTTCAATTTGAATAAAATATGTGCGTTTAATATTCAAATGTAACGGATAGTTTGTTTCTATAGATAAAGTTCTAGATACACATATGTTTCATGTGTAGGTCTATTTTACTACCTATAAGGAATGGGCCTGCATTAATTAAACTAGAATAGCAATAGTTTTATCTTTATCACATGTTAAGTTATAAAATTAAGTGCGAATTGCATTTAAAAAGAAAATTAAAACATTTTATGTTTACAATATGGGTGTATGTACCATAACCCATCTCCACCTCTGGTAATAAAGAGCAGGCCACCGAAAAACTCATTTACGAAGTTCTATTTAAACCAGAACTTTTAAAATATAACAGATTATAGATGTATTTTTTTTTTTACTTTGTTGTCAATCAGAATATCCCCCCGCACAATCAACAGATTTCTAAAGAAACAGTATCTATATTCTATATCCTTATCTCACAACAACTGACTTATCGCTTCACACCTCAGCTTCCCCCAAGTTCCCCTTCAGGGGCCATTGCCCCCATCCCCTATACGATACACTGCCTTCGAACAGGGGACATTAGTGGGCCACTGTGTGGACGTGACCGGCCCATTGCCATGCCAACGTGTCCCAAGAAGCCTTCCCTGTCATTTAAAACGTCCAAAATAGATTTTTCTTATAAATAAGCCTTATTTGAGAAATATAGGGTAGACAGGGGAGGTAGATAAGTGAAGGACGTTTTTCAGGTGTTATTTTAACATTTTCTGTTTGTGTTTTCTGGTCATAAGTCAGGTTTTCGAATAATATTGATTCACTATTGGTTTGCCTTAGAACTCCTATTCACATTTCTAACCTATCGTATTTTTTCAAAAAACATCATAAAAAAATCAATGAGAAATAATTTTGCAAAAATAATTTACTTAGGCGCTACAGCACCGATTTTTTCATAAAAACCGTAGCTTTGTTTTGATGTCTGAATGATCTGTTTTAGAAGCTTTCTCACGAAATAAACTAACTGATTTTGAACACTGAATTATGTAACATGTTTTATGTACTGGATGTATTACGAATATCATATTGTATGGATGTAGTTCAGTTTATAAAATTAATTAATAGAATGTAATGTTAATGCACATAAATAAGTATATCATTTTCTGCAAATCTCGCAATCGAAATTAAGTTTGCTGTAAGAAAACCCAATTCTGGGTTAAGCTCGCCATTGTTCATAAGCTATGCATATTATTGCAATGTGTATGTACGAGTATATGTTGTTATTTTGTGTGCAATAAAGAATAAAAATGTATATGTTGGAACTTTATTATTTGACTGGACTAGACCATTATATAAATCCAATAATTGTACAAATGTTGGGACAAACTTTGTATCAATAGTTTTCTTTCTCCAACAGTTTCAATTAGGCTGATCACCTGTCACCGTTATCATGTAACAGTTCTTTAAGTTTTAATCCAACTTTATGTATCTTTATGAACCGGATAACAACTGTTATCAGTGACATTTAGAGTCGCAGTTCTATAATCTGGCATACAATAACAATCAAAATGTCGTAAACTAAAGTAAGTTCCCGTGATTGACATTCTCACTTAATTCCAAAATTAACATAGAAATGATGAAGCCCTATTATCGCTATCATCAAACGTAGCTAACCAAACTACTACAGTCACCGTTAAACTGTGGTTAAACTAACTATCGCGTAACCTCGTTACAGTAAACAGTAAAAAAAATAACCTAATCTGGTTAACTCTGACAAAACAGCTAAGGGCTTTGACCCTAAGCGAAGAGATGTGGGGTAAGCGGGACAGTTGTCGGCCGTGATTTGTTTTTAATTAAGTTTCGCTTTGAAGTTAGTTTGGGTTTCATTTGTGATTAAATATGGTGAGTGATTTATGATTGCGTTCACAGATTAGATTTGTGTACGAGTATGCGAGATAGGGTTAGATAATGAAGGGTTATGAGATCTCGTAAAGCTAGCAAGTAATTTGTAATTATGAGATAATTTTGCAAGAACATTATTTCAAATGTACCTATAATTTTTTTTTGTATTTATTATTTTTTCTAATAGTACCATTGTTTGACGTGTACCTTAAAAGCACACAATTCACCTTTATTCTTTCAGTAAAATACAAAATAAAAGCGACATACTTTACTCTGTATTTGAATAACAAGCGTACTCATTCCTTCACTTATCTGGAATTACCATAAAAAACTAGTAGCTCATAATAGGTGTCGTCACCCTCCGAACATATTCGACCTATTTTCGGTAAGCCACATGTCTCAGATTACCGAACGAATATAAAAGAAAAAAATGAGATTGTTAGTAATAGCAACACGTAACTACTTCTAACATATTGTTAGTAGTTAATTTGTTTGTCTGTATGTAAACACGTAAACAGAGTATCGTGTTTATGGGGAAGGTTCGTGTTAGCGCGAAAGTAAATATGCTAGGGACGGTAGTTGGTACTCCCACCCTATAAGCTTTTATGTCTTTTTACACGAGATTTTCTTCGATACAGTAGACGGTTAATTTTTAAGTTCTTAAAGTTTTGTTAATGAAGCCTGTTAAAAACTAGTTTTAGAACCGATAGTGATCTTTTAACTTTGCTAGGAATAGTAATTATGATTTTAAGAATTTTGTACAGTTTCTTTTATATGGTTGACATTTTCCTGGTTAAAGTTCTTACGGCCATAAAAATGAACTTCCCTGAAGAATGGATCCCTGAGAAGGAAGCTCGTCGCCTGAAAACATAAAGTTTTAGATCGTTACATTTTCTTAAAAAATCGACGTTGCGCGTTGTATGAAAGTTTCAAAACATAATTTTGTTTAAAAACTTGATGACAGGTTTGTTGTGGACATCTTTATAATTAAGTCTCTTGTCCGCTGGCAAAGTAATCATAAAGCAAAAATTACAAGAGATTTTTAAAAGTGGTAAAAGAAAAAAGAGAACGTTATACAACACGAATTGGGGAAATAGTATAACCACACCCATTACTGCCACCAGGCATATTTACCTAAGTTTAAACTTCAAATCTAAGGTTAAAAATGCTTTGGCAACTTTCTTGATGTTGCAGGTGTATGTAGGCAGAACGATCTCTCTGCTAATAACTTAGCCTTCATCATCATCATCATTTCAGCCGAAAGACGTCCACTGCTGGACATAGGCCTCCCCCAAGTCTCGCCACATTGACTGGTCCCGTGCGTCTCGCATCCAGCGGATCCCTGCAACCTTTACGAGGTCATCGGTCCACCTAGTGGGAGGCCTTCCAACGCAGCGTCTTCCGGTTCGCAGTCGCCACTCCAGAACTTTTCGGCCCATCGGCCAACCGTTCTGCGAGCAATGTGCCCTGCCCACTGCCACTTAAGTTTGGCTATTCTTCGGGCTACGTCGGTAACCTTGGTAATAATAACTTAGCCTTACAATTCGTTTAATAGGACGTAATCAAGTTGTTATTTCATGTGTTTTAGACCGAAATCTATAAATTTTACTACACACTTCCTTTGGTTGAGCGTTATTCCCATCATTGTCGCACAATGTCAAACTACGACTGCAAAATAAATACGGGAACATATCAAGTCATAGCACAGCAATTTATGTTTATAGGTTTCGGTTATAGAGCCCTCATACAATGCTAGTGCTAGGTTCTTACCTATTTACCTGAGAGGTATACAAATCAGAGGCCGGTAACGACTGACCGTTCAAGATATAAAGTAAATGGCTCAATATTACGGAAAGTGTTGAGTTGTACGGTCAGCAAAACTATCGGTTCCTGATTTAACAACGTCCTAAGGTTGAACGTTTTTTCTGATATCTGAGAATTTGTTATGAGCCAGATTTCTAGCTGGGCTTTATGCCCGTTTTAAATAAATTAAAAGGCCATATTAAATTAAACCTGCTGGGTTTCGAATACGCGGCTCAGTTGCAGCCTTTAGAGTTTTAATGGATGCACGAATAAGGATACAAACGTCAACGAAATAAGGGCTGGGGAAAATTCGGTGATTTTCACAGAAAGTAAGGACACTATTCACTATTAAATACCGTAAGAAATTCTTTTACCATAGATTCAGTACATTATTTTGGTTATTTTGTATCTATCATACCGTACACAGTGTGCTTGAAGTCATTCTAAAATACTTATAGGGAAACAGAGAACCGTTTTTCTATCGCTCCCAGCTTCTACGTAAGTAGGGTCATTAATAAGTTGATAAATGTGGTATAATTCCGCGGGTCTCGCTCGTCCCAGTCATCGCGCGCTATCGCACACCTCATCTTAACTGATTTTTAGCTTTGTCGACTTCAGGCCACGGAACTAACGTGTTGGGAGCAAGCTTTCGTGACATGATCAGTTGTTCGGGATGATGGGACATAGGCCAAAGTATAAGAGGTAAGCCCTATATTTACCGTTTATGAACTCAAATAATAAAATCCAAATCCCTATCGAAAAATCAAAAAATTTCGAAGTTTTGGTTCTGGCAAAAGCTGGTTTCCTCAAAATTAAGGTATTTATGATACTGTTTAATATGCGAGTATAGTAAAGTAATAATTGTAAATATACAGGCAATATAACACGATTCCACGAATTTGCACTTTCATTGAATTGAAAAGTGCATCGATATGACCAAAGATTGTTTCATCCAATTTGAAAGGCAATATCATTGCCGTTAGAAATCTGAAAGTAGATACCTAATATCATACGTATTCCCCAAAATTTTTATTCTTTTACCTATTATAAAACAAATGCAATTTTCAAGAAAGTTTGTGAAATTCACATCTTTAAAAAGAATACTGTCTATAAAGGTCTAACATAATTCAGTTAGTAGTGGTACATACTCTGATCATCAGATTTACAATGCTAGCAGCATGACTTACGCAAGTTTTACTCAGTGCGAGAAACGCCTGACAATAAAATATAGCAATTTGCGTCAATCAGCGAATACGAAATTTTTGTAATATTTTAACTGGGTGACCTCAATTTTTTCTACGCCTGTTACACACAATCTACATTCAAACCAGAATATTAATTATACTAATCACTATCAACAAGAAAAAAACATAATAAACCTACAAATCGCTATCTTCTTGGCCACACCGCTAAAGCCACAGGATTAATGACATCGCCTTCAAGCGTTCATTAATAATTTACGTTTTTATGCACATTGCGTGACGACTGGGACGTTTACCTTACTTTTAATTACACTAGCTGCTGCACGCGGCTCCGCCTGTGTTTTGCTTTAGATTGCTGTTGTGTTCTGTGCAATATACTGGTATTATACCTACCTATTAGTAGGTAATGGAAGGCGTTAGTATGCAACTCTAGTTTCTGATAAGCTATTTAATTTATTAGAGTGGTCAAATATCCAATGTGAAGCGCATTTGATGGACAATTGTTTTATAATTACGGCAGATAGTTACTAAGATAAGCAGTAGCTTTGATGAGAACGTGGATGAAAGATTTGCTAACAGCTACAGGAGTTACATTTTTGTAAAGGCTGGGTTTCAATATACGATTTTATTTTTGAGTTATTTAATACATTACTGACAAATATCTAGCAACAACCTGAAACAGATCATTTGCTGAAGCTATAATAAGGCACAATTTCCTATGAAAAATCATAGTAGCTGTCATCTCATACAAATCCGCAGTTTTCTAAACAGACAGTGACTGTGAAATCTGCGATAAATCTGCTTTATCACTAAAAACAAACTGACAAAACTGTTGTTACAACAATATAATATTATATTACGAAAGCATAATTTATTTATGTTGACACATTCATATTCAGCTAGATTGTGTAAATATAAATAATAATAAATGTATATAAGTGAAACACGCGAAACGAACCTAAATAACATAATCAAAACGGACTTGACAGTTGTAAATAATTACAGTGACATAATTAGGGCGGGAAACTTGTTGTATTTGTTTTATTTATTTACTATTTTTGGGTATTTTTCGGCCGACAGTCGACCAGGCATTATTCACTGACCACAGTCTTATACCAAGGAGTATCGTTACCCAGTAACAGGTTGTGGAGGTTAGACAGGCAGTCACTCTATGTAAAATACTATAAGTATCATATTAATACAGCTGCATTCGGCTAAACTGAAAACCGACTTCAACAAAGTTGGAAAAATGCTAGACAGTTGATAACTATGTCCCAGGTTAGTCTTACCAGGGGGCATCGTGCCACTGAGTAACTGGGTTGCAGAGGTCAGACAGGGAATCACTTCATGGAAAATACTGGTATTACACTGCATTTGGTTTAACTGGAACCGACCAGACGATGACTAAGTGCCAAATTATATGAGATTACTGATTGATTGGTAGTAACCAAACAATCAGTAATCTTCACCAAGTTGGAGAATCCTATTAAGAAACCAACTTAATGACCGTTTTAGAGCTTACGGGGTATTTAAATTAAAACTGTGTGCCCTTTGCCAAAAGAAGGCAACTAAATACCATTTAAAACTGCCACTTACTACTTCTAATTGCATCGTAAAACTAAAAATAGTACTAATTTACTCTTAGTTATAAAACTAACTACCAACAAATTTATTTTTAACTCGCTAACCTAAGCAACACAATACAAAACGAAACTAAACTATAATTACACGAAGAGTTTCCACCGAAAAATAGGCAGTAAGCTGTTACATAACTTTTTATTACATGAACATTTTAAAGTGTTTGCTAAGCCATTTTGTTAATTTAGAACCACACACCGCCTCATTAAAAATATAATCTAATTACCAACACACTAATATTACTATCATAATAACTGTACTAAATGTATTGTTGAAACTTATCATAATTTTTAATTGTTATATTTTTCCTGAATGTGCTAAGCAGGAAGCTAGGCCCGCCGGTATGGTATGGCTTTGTGCACCATGCTTTATGGTGGCAGATACCATCGGGAGGCGTGAAGAAGTTGTATTTTTATTAATTATGATGTTCGTGGTTTTAATTTATTGATGGTGGTTATACATCATGGTGGAGCGGGTTTGTATGGGAACTGGCGCTGCAACTTAATCTTGGAAAGAATTTAACTAATTATGGAGATAACATTAATGTTAAAAATATTCAATTAAGACAGTTACTTAACATTTTTGCTAGATTAATACTTAGTTAGACTCTTGGTTAATTTTTTAGTTGCACATAAATATTTTATTTTGTGTGCAATATCACAGTTACAACAAGTATTGCAATTGGTCCACTATAGGTACAAACTACGTACTTTTGAATAAAACTTCGGAATAGTCTGAGGAGGACTGAGGAGTCGCTCGGTTTATGGTCTATGGTTGAGTAAGCAGGATCTTTATGAGGAAGACTTATGTCCTAAAGGTATTACAACACTAATAAACTTCAACACAACAACTTCCAAAGCACAGAACTCATACTTCACATGCAACAATACAACTAAATACAACTAATAACTAATAACAACAGCCAAGAAGTTTGCAACACTAGTGCATAGAAACACAAAATCGATGAGAATTCACAATGAGTGTACTTTTATACTTAGCGATGATACGATCGCGTGCGCTATGAAATATGTAAGTACTGAGTGTGTCGCGGTGGGAAAGGATGCAGGAATGTGAATGGATGTGGTAGAAAACTGAAACAAAATCAAACCTAATTGTAAAACTACTTTATGGACGTATAGGGTTTTTATGGCTAAATGGGCCTGCTCTTGACCTCGATCACGCTTGATGAGGTCTATGACGGAACGAGCGTGCCCAGAAGATGCCTGTTCACTCTTGATTTGAAGGCAGACGGGTTAAATATGAGAGGGAACACAGATGCCGCAGAGAGTTCCACACTAGGCTGTGCGCATAATAAACGTGGAGGAAAAGTGTTGAGTACGACTCGTCGGGATATCAACCAAGTGTATGAAGGACAGAGTATAAAGTTCTTCATCCCCCATAGAGAAGGGAGGACCCTAGACCAGACGGGGGTTGTGTCTGGGGGCTACTGCCCGACAGTTGATGTCGGGTTTTTTTCTATTATGGTCTTAACTCGCGGATACCGCGATTCAGAATGTTTGATTTTGGTTCTTCATCTGTGTCATAGATGGCGCTGTAGTTCTTTTTACTATGTTGCTGTAGTATTATTTCTAGTGGCGCTACAAACGAACATAACAGAACATCACGCCTTTAAACTCTGAGGGATTTTGCAGAGGTGTACCAAACAGTCGCTCCATGTAAAATACTGGTATTCAGCTGTATCCGGTTAGACTGGAAGCCGACCCCAATAGAGTTGGGAAAAGGCTAGGCAGATGATGTACCAAATAGTACAGCCACATTTCGCCAGTTGTATGAAGGTCTCATATGATAGGATGTGAACTTATTGGTATGAATCGGGAACAAAATATCTAGACTCCGTGACTGCTACCAAAAAATCCTGATGGAAAAACTCAATAACACTTAGCTTTTATGTGAACTTTTTGGTCACTTCATCAAACATTCTTGATTAAAGTGCTATTACTCACCGCATCAAACTTTCAGCTGGTGATGGTTTAATTTTAATAATGTATATCTCGATGCCATAAAATATTTAAAGATTGCTTATGTACCAAGCTAGACATCTTTAGAAGACGTATCCAGTAAAAGCTTCATCATCATTTTAAAAACTCCAAACGAACCTTCCATTACTGTCATTAGTGCACTGAACTTTGCCCTCGACAGCACTACATCGTCCTAACATCAGTCTCCATGGATTAGCCAGGATTAAAATGTCAGCAAGAAGCCATTACAGCTCTATTCACAACGTTATTAAGTAATACGATAACAATTTGCCTCCATCTAGTAATTGGGCTTTAGTTCAATTTAAACTCGTTTGACATCAAGAATGTCTATCGAATTCCCCTGATGTGACAAGTAATAGGGCTAAATAGAAATGTATGATGGAGACGGGAGGTGGATGATTCGGTTATGACGTAGTTATATTAACAGCCGCACTTATAGACGTCGATTAAGGTTAGTGAATCATTTACGGTGACTTGGCTATGAAATATTGGCAGGTGGCGGAATAGGTAACTTGCTGAATACGAATAAGTACTTATTCGTATTCAGCAAGTTATATATGTACTGAAATTGTACCTACTACTGAGCATAAGGTCCTGGCTTCGATTCCTAGGTTGGATAAAGTGTCATTGCGTTTTTCCATCTGGAATTTCTAAGTAGAAGTAACGGAGTCTGGACTTGTGCCCGGTAGATGGCAATAGGCTCGCCCCCTATTACAGGGACTAAAATATAACTGGCGAAATGTGTACACCTCTACCTAACCATTAGAGGATTACAGGCGTAATGTCAGGTTCTATTGTTATTTCTGGGTTTTTGGATAGAGTTACTCTTCTATAGCTAGTAAAAATACTACCCTTCCAGCTGAACAGGCTGAAAGACGATTAAGTAGTACCTAGGGTGAGCCAAATATAATTTAATAATGATAAAAACTCCTCTAAGTTGCCTGTATTTTCCAGATATCGAGTATCACATTTCTGAAATTAGCCTAAATAAATCACAACGAAATGCTTCATTAACAATAATCATGTCGTTATGAATACGAATGTAAACAGCCTTAAAAAGGATTCATTTTAAATACGTTACGGAGAATTTTCGAAAGTCAAACTTACATACGTAATAATTGAGCATTAATTTCGGATATTTAATCCAATCATATCAGAGCTATTGAAATGAAATGAGATTTTAATGTAAGAGGAATGAATGAAATGAGATTCGTTAAAATTATTTCAATTTTAATCATATTATTTCGTTCCGAAAATAATAATTATGAGGACTTCATGTATATTTTAAAGGTAATCAAGTGAGCTTTGCTCAGTCTATTGGTTTCAGCAATTTTCATAATTATTATCATCTCAAAATGTATAGTAGTCTCAACGAAGAAAACTCATAATCGCAATTTAATGAATGAAGAAGCCAAAAATGTACAGGCAAAACTGCACATGCATAACGTGTGGTCTATGGCCGACTTTATAAATCTAAGTAGTCAGCATAGTAACAGACTCCCTTCTCATAGACACAATTTCTTAACGTAACAGAATATCTTTTCTTAAGAATTTTACGACGTGCCCGAGATAGTAAACAGCTGATTCTTGTCGTTTTTTTTTCTGTTGCTCCCAGATAGGCATGGCAGGTAACATTCTACTACAAGACTTACTAGCGTTTTATATTTGTACGAACATCTCACAGCCATAACCTATCTCTTCGTGATAAAAAAAAATGGAAGTTATTCTTCAGGAGTATATATATATGCACTGGTTTTTTCGAGGGTCAAACCTAGAATTGGTCTTATGCGGGATCTCAGAATGTGAACAACAACTGGTACGGTCAACCTATTGATTGTTTTAACGGAGGTTCAGACGAATGGCGATCACTTTCAAAGCGTTTCGTATTTCAAAAAAACCTATAACTGTTACTGTTAGCCTGAGTCATCCCACTGCTGGGCCAAGGCCTCTCACCGTGACTTTCAAATCTTTTGATCTAGGGTTAATGTGGACCACGGTTAGTTCTGTCCAGCGCGCCCCTCCATCTCCTGCGAGGTCTACCGTGTCGCCTTCTGGCTGTGTCAGAAGACCTAAAACAGGATTATGTAAGATTTCCTTCATAGTTGTTGCTGATAGAAAGTCACCTTATTTTAGGTCCTCTGTGCATTAGTTTTTTGACTGTTTGTAGGTCTTTCTTTTATTTGGTACTAGCTTATGCCCGCGGCTT
Organism: Noctua comes; assembly: GCA_963082995.1. NCBI lineage: Eukaryota > Metazoa > Arthropoda > Insecta > Lepidoptera > Noctuidae > Noctua > Noctua comes. The sequence goes on from OY720282.1 coordinate 1,077,647, forward strand.
CGCCCGCGTGGAGTTAGGGAATAGCCCACGGGATCTTACTTCTGGGATAATAAGTAATCTACGTATCTATCTATAATACATACTTACATAGATTTACATGTACTTGCTTATAAATTGCAAATATTAGTTTAAAGTGATATCAATTAAATTAGATACGTGAAATATTGATCCCTTGGTTTGAGATTGGACATCGGATTTACTGAATTTTATCTGAAGAGTATGTATACAAATTTTCATGTCAATCGACCCCGAGAATAAAAAGTTTCACAGAAAATTCTACACCCCATTTCACTCTCTAATGGGTAGGAATTTGGAAAAAAATGAAGAATACACCCTCCAATTTTCATGTCTCTGGGACCCGCGGTTTGGGCTGTGCGTTGGTATATCAGTCAGCCAGTCAGGGCATGGAATTTTAAATTGGGGGACGATTTTGGAAAAACTGTAATACCTGCAAATCGACTCCGAGAATAAAAAGTTTCTCATAAAATTCAAAATCCCATTTCACCTTATTAGGGGTGGAATTTCAAAAAACCCTTTCTTAGTGGATACCTACTCTCCACAAAGAGTACATTCTCCAAATTTAATGTCTCTCTAGAACCAGCGGTTTGGGCTGTGCGTTGATGTATCAGTCAGCCAGTCATGACATTGAATTTTAAATTGGGGGATGATTTTGGAAAAACTGAGATACATGTATCTCATCATTTTAACTGAAGTATATGTAGACATATTTTCAAGTCGATCGACTCAGAGAATAAAAAGTTTCATAGAAAAATCAACACCCCATTTCACCCTCTTAGGGGTGGAATTTCGAAAAACCCTTTCTTAGTGGATACCTACTCTTCACAAAGAGTACACTGTCCAAATTTCATGTCTCTAAGACCTGTGGTTTGGGCTGTGCGTTGATATATAAGTCAGTCAGTCAGTCAGTCAGTCAGTCAGTCAGGACTTTGAATTTTATATGTATAGATATGGTTTTGGTATATTTTGGTACTGGAGCTCGCCTGGTTCCCAAACGTCCCTACCACAGTTAGGTCAGTTATATCGCGCAGCCGCACTTCGTTGAACTTCACGCTTCATCGTTCGGGTGCGGGGCAGCCGGGCAGGTACCCGAAATCACTATGCCTCGGACATACGTTGTAAAACATTCACAGAGGGCATGAAAACGAAAAAAATGGTTCATCGTCATAGATTAAGTTGGTGTTCTGTTACTATTAAGGATTGTGATTTTTTTTTACATTTGTGTTTTATTTAGCTCTGTACAGAATTGCAGGGGCAGTTTTGATCATCCTACAATCCACACAATAAATACAGCAGATCTGTGCAATCATCATCATCATCATCCTCAGCTCGACTTCACCCTCTGCTGGGTATAGCCCTCTCTTTGTTTGTGCCAAGCTGCACAATCACAGAGCTTTTTGCCGATACTCAGAACGACTACGGTGCGGGATACGTCTCTTAATGTCATATAAATCCCGAAATCAAATGTAGAATTAGAATAAAAGAAGTACCACCATAAACACCAAAGATTTGTGGTGTCAATGTATCTGCGAAGTTTTTTCATTTAAATTCAGCTTATCTAACATATTATAGTACATTGGTTTGCCACTTTCTCCAACACTTACCTAAATTGTTACCGTTCCTAGCCAACATCCGACATCCGACCATTCCCTTTCAAACACAAAAACGTCCCATCTGCCTCCTACTCTATGCCCTTACCAGCGGATGCACAAAAGCGGGCCCGTCAAACTGGTTCCCACTTTTTTTGCCCCTACGGCCTCGGACCCACGCACACTTCACCGTGCGTGTGTGCGTGCATACGAGCGGGTGTGCATGTATGAGTGATCAGCTGATGGTAACAGCTGTAGTGTGATCAATCGGTTTCAATGCGTAATGTCGGTATGCGGGGAAATGCTGAGGTATGCCCAAGGGAATGGAAGGATTGATGGAATTTGGATATCTAATTGATGTTGTGGTCGTTTTGGTAAGTGGGAGTATGGAATTTTTAGTTTAACTTTAAGATACGTTGCACAGACGTGCTATAGGTATCTGTTGTAAAATGTAAGGTAAGGGGTAACTTTAGGATAGTTTATTTGTTTACGAAGAAGCTTTTAAGACAGTGTCCTTATCTGTGTTGCCAACGTTGCTGATTAGTAGACTGACTACTTTTTCATGAGCTTGGCTAGTTAATAAGGGTTATCTTGAGCACCAAGTCTTGGTGTATTATTTCATTAACTGATCATCATCTTCCTATCCTTTTCCCTATTGCATTGTTTGATATTTTTCAAAAAACTAAGACATAATACCACTGCCCTCTGGCTATTTCTCCAAGCTTTTTAAGCGTCCACTTCGTGCAAATTAAGTATCCAATTCCAATTTTTATTCTCACACAGTTATATTATATTAGGCAGTTAGGCACAATAATTGCTGCAGTTATTACCCTTATTATAAAGAATAACAATATAGCCACCATCAAGTCGTAATAACTCTTTTACGACTAACAAATGAACAGTTTAGGAGTTCGTTCCTGGAACCCAGTTTGAGGTACCAGGCAGGCATAAAGTGCCAGGTGCTCGCTGCATTTGGAACTCGACCTGCAGTGGTGGAGTTGCGCCATAGTGTGATTAATTAAACAATGATATTTTTGGCATAAGTAGTGAGTAGGCTTGGCTAGTCAGTCTTGTAAAGCTGGCAGTTAAGTAATCATATGAAATGCGTAATCTGGATGTAGACTTAAACATTCTAGCTAGTTTGTGTTAATGACAACGATGAACCAACCATTACAGCAATGAGTCAAGCAATATAGCAATCAAACTTTGGCTACATGTCAAGACTACATGAAGCACTAGTTACTTATATTGAATGTTATGGGTAAAGTAGTTTCAGTTAAGCTTACGTAAGTACTTAATAAATTTTTTAAACGGACTTATTTCAATTCTAATCCCTTCAATTATTCAAATTGCTTTCAATTTTACCACACACAAAAACACTTTCCTTATCTTTGCAATAGATGGCGCTACTTTACGTACATTTTATTTTTAATACCATACTAATGTACTTTCAAGTTTACAGATTAGCTTAGAATGTAAATAATAGTACGATATTTGCTATTTTATTGTTAAAAATACAAAAGTTATCAATTCCAATGACTTATACAAGTTGGGAGCAGGTGATAGTTTCTGCAAATGCCCGCACAGCGAAAGGTGAAAAGTATTCATATAAAATATTGCGTGTAACTGAATAGCTTGAATTAATACACGATTAATTTTGTTACTTTGAAAAAATACTGTCGTAAGTTTGATAAAATAAAAATGTGTAAAACGTTAATGTTTAAAGAGTTAACTTTTTACTTTAAATTATGATTGTAAGGTTATTAATAGCATTTTGGTACTTTTACAGCACTTACAGGTGTTCAAGAAGCATTATGAAATGTTTTCTTATAGGTGGTCAGTAATAATGTCTTCTTAATTTACTTATAATAGGCTGAATGTCAAAAATACATAAGTTTATATCCGGCTAAATACTATTAAATGATATTTACAGCTAATTAGCTTTAATATCGAAGTTTCAGTTAAAAAGGGCGACACGACCTAATAAGGAATCTGAAAGACTTTTCAATTCAATCTATGTCAATGTGAGCGATTGGTTGAAGACTTGAAGTAGTTGTTGTAGGTTTATTTCACATAGGCCTAGGTACATGGGCACTTATAAAACGACGAAAAAAGGTGCACGGTTCGTGTTGGTCGTTTTCTATGGAGAAGAACCAGCAAGAAATTCCATGGTTACTCTTTAAAACTTATAAAGCTTTTTGTTTTTTTGCTTTTTCTGGTTCGAGGAGGCACGGGAAAAGAGCACATGGAAGAAACTGGGGGAGGCCATTGCCCAGCAGTGGGACGGTAGCGGCTAGAGAAAAAAAAAAGCTTTTTGTTAACCAATCGCAGCTTACGTGAGATTTTACCAAACATTACTAAATAGTAGAGACATTTTATAAGACTGCCTCGTTGGTGCAGTGGTCGCAAGCGCTACTGCTAAGCGTGAGGTCTTTGGTTCCCGGGTCGGTCAAACTGTGTTCTGTGTTCTCCACCAGGAATTTCTCAGCAGCAGTCCAGAGTTATGCTATTGCTGTCTATAGGCTCGCCCCTTATGACATAGAACTTAAATATAACTACCGCAATATGGGTGTACTTTTAGGAAGAGTACACCTCTGTTTAACCCATCTCGGATTACAGGCGTGATGTTATGTTATATGTTTTTATGAGACTTCAGTAATGATAAATCTACCACGATAAACATCAATTTAACTAACGTATGTTGGTTAATATTACAAACATTATTTTATCAAGCTTTCCCCACTAAAACCTCGGGAAGCTTTGATAGCAAAAGCTTAGTATTCTGTGGCGGTCAGACGGTTAAGTACACTAAACTATAAGTTAGTTCAACTAACTCCATCTAACTAGAGCTTACCTGCACGTATTTATATTCAGGTATTTCAGTATTTCAGGTACTAAATAAATACCAGTGGCGATTTTGTTCTTTAATTAAGCGTATAAGTCAAATATTTCGAGAAATTGACAGCTAACAGCTGATTGTGTCAGTATGTCACCATGTGACTCAACTTAGGAAAGCCCTATAATAACCAACATTGATAGTGAGTGTGACCCATTAATTGAGAAATCAGCCGTTTGGGTTTACAACTATTTTAAAAGTGAGGAAAAAGTCGTGTACAGTACTTACTGTGGTAAGTTACTTTTACCATAGGTACTCACAATTTGTTGTATTAAACCAACCAGTATGGGGAAGAAGTCGCTTTCATCTTAAGAGCAACAGGAAATCATATTTCAAGATCTGTACAAACTATAATTATGAACTTAATCGCTCTGCAATTATCTTTTATTCATTTCCTCACTGGACGAAGGTACGACCACAGGCTGAGTACTGGCAACTGTTACATAGTCCTGCATTCCTACTCCTTTTGAACACCGTTCGAAATGGTTCGAAATGACTGAACGTCACACATCACTCAGGTCACAATTTAAAAATCGAATGCATTCGTGCACCTTGCCTCCCGGCGAGCTTTACAAAAAAGGAACGTTTTGACGGCGCACAAATAAAACTGCTCCATCTCTTTCTGACACATTCGAACTTTCTATAGAACATGTTGGGTCTGTCCCTGTCACTCTACCCCATATCTCTTGTACTTTTTTCGAAACCCTCTCATTACTGTACGAGCTACACACACTAGCTCAGTTGAGTTGTGTAAACACAGGGTGTTTGTTTATTTGTGTTGTGTTCGTGTGCATGTGTGGGTAGTCAGCTGAGTAAATCCTTGAAGCAACACGTGTGTTGAGTGTGTGCGTGTGTGTGTTTTGTTTAGGTGTCGAAGTGTACAGGATGTAATTTTAGATGATTTTTCATAAGATCTTTGAGCTTTTGAAGTTTGGGCATTTAAAAGGCATTTGTTTGCGGTTATCCTAATAATAATCTTGTAGTTCCCTTTACAAAAGCTCACTGAGAAAATATGAGTTGAAAGTAAAGTAGATACTCTGATAGGACTCAAAATATCTTTGAAATAACTAGATTGAAATAGACTGAACTTTGCAATAATTATATTATAATGAAAGCAAGTTTACTTGCTTGTGTACTAGGATAACATAAATACAATACACTTAATTATTAATTGGATGCCTTTGATGTCTCAAATGTCTTATGTAATTGACATTTCGTTTACACGTCTGTTTATTATAACTTCGCGTGACATAATTATTGACTGGGTTCATTGGATTATTATTTTCAAAGAAAATAATTGACTGTTCAAATAAATAACTTAGCATTTAAAATGTGAGTTCGTTTTTAGTGTTGAGCCAATTACTCTTTATCAATCATCATAAATGTAAGTGTGTAAATGCTCTTTGCTCAACTTTAGCATTGTGATAAACGGTTACTTGAGTATCCGGTCATAATCACTCAATTATGTGCTGGGCAATTTATAGCTACGCAATAATTGCAATGTGTAGTTTTGAGATGCATCTCTTGTATCGATAACGGATGTTTTTTTTGTGAATTCGTGAATTTTACCTGTACATGGCAGCTGGTTGCGGATGTGAAGCTGTGTTTCAAACTATGTTCCACCTCCCATCCTGCCTGCTGTGCTCCAAAACATGCAGACAAAGTGACCTCTACGTGCCACCGACGACTACTCCGTAGTGACGAAGTTTCGGGCCCACAAAGTTGTCGTGACATAACGAAGAACCTGTACGCTTCTATGAGACGGTCTGCTATTTAATAATAATACCAGCCCACTACAGGGCAAAGGGCTCTTCCCATACATCTGGCACAAGCATTGATCAATGATCACAGTGGTCTGCTATGCTGAACTGTAAAGGATCTACATAGAGAATATTAAGTTATGTACAACTTAAAGAGTTTTTGTTACCAGTAAATTACAAGAATCTGAAACCTATCTAACATTTATATTATAAAAATATTACCCAGTCTTCTATAATACGTCTACAATTATCATCAAATAACTCACTTATCTATATCGGCATATTTCTAGGGAATTCTAAAATAAAAAAAGTCCCACAAGATGTCCTTGAAGTCATATGGGCTGTGCCGCCGGCGCAACAGCTGATGTTACCTGACACTGACGTCACGCACACCGACACACTACACCCACACAGGTTTGGGGTGGGAAGGGTGTATGTGTGAACCAGAGGCCAGATCATTTTCGAAGAATAGTTTAAATAATACTAGGTAGGGAGTTCCAGAAGGTTCGTTTCTTATTTTATGTTAGACCTGTAAGAGAGAGTAAGCCAGGATCGTAAAGGGATTGATTTTCCAGGGACCGCTAAATATTCTTTAGTATCGAAAAGTCCGCCGTATGCACGCACGATGACCGCTGTGCAAAAGTCTCCACACGATGGTTGCCGGAAGACGAACGGCGAGCCGCCGAGGCCGGCCCAGAAAGAGGTGGCGAGACGATCTGGACGCGTACCGCGACGGCTGGTTCGAGAAGGCACGGGAAAAGAGCACATGGAAGGAATTGGGGAGGCCTTTGCCCAGCAGTGGGACAGTACAGGTTGCTAAAAAAAATCGAAAAGTGTCAAAGCTTTTTTATTTCACCTGGCGTCCACTTCATTTATGAACTCAATTTCGAGTGAGCAATTTATTTTCTGGGATTTATTTTGTCCCAAGTTGTGTGTTTGAAATCACGTTTAAGTATCTATATATAACTTATGTGTTTAATTAGTCTGAAGTGATATTTCTGTTCGTTTCTTTTAGTGCATTAGGGTAGAGGGTCTGTGTGCGTGACGAGCTTTAACAGATAACTTTTGTAGAACAGTTTAATAGTATTCGGATGTGATCTAAGAGCTTGACAAACTTGTGTTTAGTTACAGACATAAGGACCTAGAAATGTGTTTGTTGAAGTTCTGCTACGATAAATAAGATACCTACCTAATTATGTTACAAAAGTAAGAGATCACTCACGTACTCTCGTTTGAAGGCATTAATTATTTAATACACTGCGGGGTTCTTCATCATATACGCAGCATATACCTTCATAAATGCTGTCTAAAGTTAAACAATATTCTGACGAATCCACAGACTCAATCGTTTATTTGTGATGTTAACTCCTCGTAACTTATATACATATTGATGGACTAGCTTTTGCCCACGGCTTCGCCCGCGTGGATGTCGTAAATATTCGATTACTTACCTTCACCCCCCTTTTTAACCCTTCGGGAGTAGAATTATCAAAAACGCCGAGACACGTATAAATTAATTTCCAATTGTCAGCCTAAACACAAAATTTGAAGATCCTAACTTCAAAACTGACAGACTTTCATACAAACTTCCATCCCCTATTTTACCCCTTTAGGGGTAGAATTCCCAAAAATCCTTTCTTAGTGGAAACCTTCTCTTCACAAAGAACACACCCTCCAAGTTTCATATCTCTAGGACCAGCGGTTTGGGCTGTATGTTGATATATCACCCAGTCAGTCAGTCAGTCAGTCAGTTTACTATTTTATAATTATATAGATAGAAAAAAGAATAGATAATCCTTAAAGCATGATTCAGTATTCACGCGCGATGGCTTATTATTAGCGTATTTCATGTATAACTTTGGTGTTTCTATACCGATTTCTATGATTCTTTTTTATGGAATAGTTAATAATGTTAACTTTTTTAATTAGGGATGACTGAGAGTGTTATAAACGTAAGAGTAGACAAATATAATCAGAAAGCTTCGAACTGCTAAGCTATCGGGAGTTACTCGTGATATTGTGAGTCAACCATAAAAGATAGACATATGCTGTCGTGGGATATTTTTTATATAATTTTAAGGAGAACATTTCCGTCACACATGATTTGTGTGTAGCTTTAACCATTAAGGTTGCACACGCGACGGAAGCTTAAAAAATGGAGTAACTTCTCCCGTTTTCCCAACATTTCTCTTCACTGCTCTGCTCCTATTGATTGTAGCGTGATGAACAGTATACTATAACCAACTTAGGAGTATGAGTAATAATTGTACCAAGTTTCGTTAAAATCCGTCGAGTAGTTTTTGTTTCTATAACGGTTATACAGACAGACAGACAGACAGACAGACAGACAAAAATTTTACTGATTGCATTTTTGGCATCAGTATCGATCCCTAATCACCCCCTGATAGTTATTTGGGAAATATATTTCATGTACAGAATTGACCTCTCTACAGATTTATTATAAGTACTAGCTTATGCCCGCGGCTTCGCCCGCGTGGAGTTAGGGAATTGCCCACGGGATCTTACTTCTGGAATAATAAGTAATCTATGTATCTATCTATAATACATACATAGATTTACATGTACTTGCTTATAACTTGCAATTATTATTATAAAGTTATATCAATTAAATTAGATACGTGAAATATTGATACCTTGGTTTGAGATTAGACATCGGATTTACTGGATTTTATCTGAAGAGTATGTTAACAAATTTTCAAGTCAATCGACCCCGAGAGTAAAAAGTTTCACAGAAAATTCAACACCCCATTTCACCCTCTAAGGGGTAGGAATTTCGAAAAACTGATACTAACTGTTCACAAAGAATACACCCTCCAATTTTCATATCTCTGGGACCCGCGGTTTGGGCTGTTCGTTGGTATATCAGTCAGCCAGTCAGGACATGGAATTTTAAATTGGGGGATGATTTTGTGATATCTCATCATTTTAACTGAAGTATATGTATACACGGGCACGCCGCAATCGCGGCGGTAAGACCCCTCTTTGAGGAGTGGCTGGATAGGCGTCACGGCGTCCTGACCTACCGCATGACGCAGGTCCTCACCGGACACGGAAGCTTCGGGAGGTACCTGTGTCTGATGGGGAAGGAGGAAACGCCTGGGTGTCACCACTGCGAGGACCGCCCGGAGGACACGGTGGAGCATACGGTGCAGGACTGCCCCGCTTGGGCAGGGCACCGCCGTGTCCTCACGGCGGCGATAGGCGGAGACCTCTCGCGCCCGGCATTGGTCGAGGCCATGCTGCGGGGCGAGACGGAGTGGGAAGCGGTCGCCTCCTTCTGCGAAGCAGTCATGCTCGCGAAGGAGGAGGCGGGCCGCGTGAGGGAGAGGACAGCGTCCTCCCTCCACACCAGCCGCAGTGGTAGACGCCCACGGCGCCGGACGTCGGCAGACGATCTCCGGCCACCGTAGGCGCGGGCATGCGGGCGGCGAGTAATGGGCGACTCGCTGTCCGACCATGGACCATGCCCGGGTCGACGGCGCGTTGTGTTCCACGCGCGCCTCAAAGAGTGTCAGCATAATGACGGGGCCCCCCTCTAGAGGGCCAAAGCCTGCCGGGGTCGCGGGACTCATAGAATTACCGTGACCCTGGAACATAAAGGGCTACTGAAGGACACCGTGGATTTTAGTCAGTACAAGTCTGACAGTCCCTCCCACTCTGCCCTGGGTGGGAGGACTCATTTGATGATTTTACCACGACAAAAAAAAAAAAAAAAAAAAAAAAGTATATGTATACACATTTTCAAGTCAATCGACCCCGAGAGAGTTTCACAGAAAATTCAACACCCCATTTCACCCTCTTAGGGGTGAAATTTCGAAAAACCCTTTCTTAGTGGATACCTACTCTCCACAAAGAGTACACGGTCCAAATTTCATGTCTCTAGGACCAGTGGTTTGGGCTGTGCGTTGATATATCAGTCAGCCAGTCAGGACATTGAATTTTAAATTGGGGGATGATTTTGAAAAAAACTGTGATACACGTATCTCATCATTTTAACTGAAGTATATATGTAGACACAATTTCAAGTCAATCGACTCAGAGAATAAAAAGTTTCATAGAAAATTCAACACCCCATTTCACCCTCTTAGGGGTGAAATTTCGAAAAACCCTTTCTTAGTGGATACCTACTCTCAACAAAGAGTACACTGTCCAAATTTCATGTCTCTAGGACCAGTGGTTTGGGCTGTGCGTTGATATATCAGTCAGCCAGTCAGGACATTGAATTTTAAATAGGGGGATGATTTTGGAAAAACTGTGATACACGTATCTCATCATTTTAACTGAAGTATATGTAGACACAATTTCAAGTCAATCGACTCAGAGAATAAAAAGTTTCATAGAAAATTCAACACCCCATTTCACCCTCTTAGGGGTGAAATTTCGAAAAACCCTTTCTTAATGGATACCTACTCTTCAGAAAGAGTACACTATCCAAATTTCATGTTTCTAGGACCAGTGGTCTGGGCTGTGCGTTGATGTATCAGTCAGCCAGTCAGGGCATTGAATTTTAAATAGGGGGTTGATTTTGGAAAAACTGTGATACACGTATCTCATCATTTTAACTGAAGTATATGTAGACACAATTTCAAGTCAATCGACTCAGAGAATAAAAAGTTACATAGAAAATTCAACACCCCATTTCACCCTCTTAGGGGTGAAATTCCGAAAAACCCTTTCTTAGTGGATACCTACTCTTCACAAAGAGTACACTGTCCAAATTTCATGTCTCTAGGACCAGTGGTTTGGGCTGTGCGTTGATATATAAGTCAGTCAGTCAGTCAGTCAGGACTTTGAATTTTATATGTATAGATTTCAAAATAATCTTAGAAATCTAATCTAAAACAAGCCACTTTTATCACAAGATCCCGTATTTTCAGTATATCCCCAAAATAGTCCCAATGATTTGTGTCTTGTCACAACCATAAACACAATTCTCACAAACAGTAATACAATTTAACTTCAATATAATTGACACATAATTTTTTCTGTTCACAAAAAGTGTCAATACCATAAAGTTTCTATTGAAGCCAATAACGAGGATCTACAAAATAATTGCTATAGATTAATCACCCAATAGGGACCCACGGACTGGGAGAAACAGTAATCAGTCAAAATGTACCTACAATAAGCCAACTGCAGGATGACGCGACGTTTTCTCTTCAAACTTAAATATTTTGTCAAAAATCCTGTATGGAAGAATATTAGGGAATTTATTTCTGTGTTTGTTACAATCGGGATATAAAAAAATAATGTCAGCTGTTGGTTCATTTGTTAAAGTCAAGTTAGAAGGGGTTGAAGTCACATTAACTGTTTCACTTTGCACGTCATTTGTTTGTTTCAATTGGGGTGGAAATTTAAATAAGCTGTGCTTTGTCGATTAATCTAGCATAATACACTTCATCTATACGGCATCTAACAGCGCGCTTTTATCCAGGCAGTCAGTTAGGTGTAACCTAGTGTTGGTTAAAAACAGGCATAAGACTCTCGTAATTTCTTCGTGGTAAAACGATTTCGTATCATTTTGCTTGAGATATTGCTCCGGAAAAGCAGTTAATTCCTTCCAAGTAGTGGATGAGGACACTCATGTCAAACTAAGTTATTGTATAGAATACATTTATATCTTATCAATTTTGATTCTAACTCCAAATACTCTTATCAACAGATTTTCACAATCTAATAGCAACATTATGCCACTTCATCAATAAATGATCAGTTTCATCGTTATCGTATCGTATTCCCAGGTGGCTTGGCTTCCAGTATCACCACATGCGTCTCAAGACGATTGCCTTCTGACTTCCGCTACATAACTAGCTAGACCGGTATATTTGCATGTTTAAATAAAAGCAGCGAATCTATAACATTGATATTCCTCTGTTCCTGTTAGTGTTAAGTCCCATGTAATAGGAGACAGGCCTATTACCATCAAACGAGCACAAATCCACAATACGGCTACTACTGAGATAGTCTTGATGAAATAACCCAATAACACTTTGTCCGACCTAGAATTCGAACCCAGGAGGCAAGACTCCGTGCTTGGCAGTAACGTTTGAGACCACTAGACGAACGAAGCAATATATAGCAAAGGCTATTAGTTGAACTGGTCCGAAAACAATACAAAACTGTTAGAAATAAAATGGAATCATTCTTAGAAATAAAAACAAAATCTTTCTTACAGTAGATTCAAAAAGACGGTATAATCTGATCAGCTGACAGACCTCAATTTCTGAATACAATGTTCGTAGAACCCCATACAACGCTTGTGCCGTGAATAACATAGCAGAACATGTAAAAGAAACTTTAAGATGTATTGCAAAAAAAGCTCAAGACGTTTATGAACAAACTTCCAACATAAAGCAGAAGAGACAGGTAGGATTTTTTATAGAGAAGCGATTGAAAAACTTGATAATGGATTGTGCACTTTAAAAACAAGGAATAAGAGCGATGTGTTGTAAAGGAGGTAGAGACTTTTATCACCCTTTGTAGTGGAGATAATTGACCCTCAATATTATGCAGTTCTTACATTTACGTGCGAAGTTAAGAAACAATACTTAAAGGAATAAGAAACAACGAAATGTCACAGAAACACCACGTGCATATAGAAAAATAAGTATCGCAATAGCAGTGTAGCGATATAGATCTGTTTCCAGAAGACTCAAATAGTTATTGTAAACCAAAATCATATTTCACCAGCATCTCCAAACTTGTATTAAACTAGCTTCAAAATACTATCTAAATCCTACATGGATTTCTGGCTTTCGAGAGAGATCAAAACAAACAGACGGTACATAGTATACACAGAACTAAACATAAATGCAGACGAGAATTTCTTTTTATGAAATAAAAATGCGAGAGAAAAATAATAAAGTGTGCAGACAATTTGCGATCCTCAATCGACGCAGTGCGTAACTGCCACTACCGCTTCTCCCGTAATTACAACAGGGAATACTACTCCCCTTAATGTAAAAACAGTATGAATATAATACAATTTAGCTTAACACATGAGTAGTCCTTCATCGCCCGTTTCCAGCAATATTATCCCCGTAATAGACGTGACAGTTACCAAATGCGCACACTAATTTATCTGCACCATATTCCCTTTGCAGCTACTCTAAACAGCTGATGTTTTATCATAAACAATATTTACTACCTCACTGAAACTTCAACTCTATTCATAAAACGTTAGGACTGGCTTTTTCTTACGCGCTCTCTAACAACCCAGCAACGTTTATTTTTTGCTGTCTCACGTGTGAGCTGTGTGTATGTGTGCGTTCGCCCTTCGCTTTTTTCTATTTTCTGGCCTTACCAGTCCTCTAAGAAAGGGTGGGCATACAAATACTACAACGCATTACTTGCATAAGTTAGACGTATTGTTTTGATTTGTACGTTTTGTTCTTTTTTGGACAATCCGTCTTGGATTTTATTATGGTTCTATTGTGGGTCTGGTTTTGAATCTTGTATTGTAATCCCCCGTCTCTTATAATTGACCAGATATGTGTGTAGGTAGACGATTAGGGTAGAATTGAGGCAGGATTGAAAAAGAAAGAAAATGTAACCAGTTTAGAATTCTCTTTTGGTCACTGGTCTTTGAGCTCGTTGTAGACTCAAAATCCTTTGCTCGGAATTGTAAACTGAAATTGTGCAGGTATGAGTAATACGTCACTCGGTAAGACTGCTCTGAAATGTAAAACACAGCAAGCAGGTAGATACACTTTGGTCTACATACTCGTACATTCTCAAAGCTATGTGTGTGTGTTATGTGTATCTTGTCTTTGGATAAACCAAAACTGGATACTGGTTTATAGCGCCAGAATCATCTATTATAGCAAACTCAATGATATCAACTCAAATTACTTCACCAAAGTTTGAAAATAGGGCGAGGGATTTCAAAGCTTTTACTTCGAATACAATACTAATGCCAATCACAGTATCAACACCAAGGGTACCACCCTAAGGAAATAAAAATTCTAATTTATGTCCAAACTGACCTACTCCACAAGTCCACACCATTAATTCCTTTAGAACTTCAGCCATTGTATTTCTCGTATAGGGATTATTATAGTGAGCTTTATACTATTGTGTTGGGCAAGGAGCGCGGATCAAAGAGTGGCCAGTCGATTTGCATAAGTTGGCAACCGGTACAATCATCGCAGCGGGTGCTGGATACTGTCACAAATAATAGCGTATGGTGTGTTGGTGTGGAGCAAGCATTAAAGGGCTATTGTTTAGCTTTGCTCTGTTATTCGGTAGGGAGGGAGCCACGTGTTTTGTAAGGATCTTGGTGTTTGCGGCGAATGGGTAGACAGTGTTCGGTGAGGTGCTGTCGAAACATGCTGTAAACTTTGCGATTGTCTCTATCTATTGAGTTTTGCTAGCTTAATTGAATTAGAAGGCATTGGTTTTAGGAATAATAACTTTTACTCTTTATTGTGTAAGCTATTATGTATTCTGTATTCGCCTCTGGTAGTTCGACCCCACAATGTTCAGAGAGTGGTTCGAGAATTAATAAAAATCACACTCATCTCTAAATATCTCAAACAACTGACAACTGACTGGTAGAAAATGCCTATGGCATTAAGTCCGCCAATGTGCTTTTGTGCTTGAAGTGATAAATAAAAAAACAGAATGACACGTGAAACATAGAATATTTATGCATCCAAAACCTCTCAATTTATAATAATTTTCACAAAGTCAAACCAAGGGAAACATCTTGAGGAAACCGGCATATCCTAGGACCAAAAATTCGAAGACAGTGACATCTACCAACCCGCACTGGGCCCGCGAGGTGGATTATAGCCCATTACCTCTCATAGAGAGGAGGCGTGTGTCCCAGCAGTGGGAACATTATAGGCTGATTATGCTTATACAAACCTTTAGAAGTATTCACGGTTCTCTATTGTGTCACCTAACTTTTTTATTCATAATTTAAAGTGCCATAACTTTTTTTGTCCTAATCATCATTTGTCCGAATGATAACTTACCCGAACTTAATATCACATAATGTCACATGCCATAAAATTGAAATCCCTAAATATAATATGTTCTAAATCCCTTTGTCATAAATATTACAATCAATAATATACAAAAGACATAAAACCGTTTTCAATAAAAGTTAAAAGTCCTAAATTCAAATTACAGAAGTATTTATAATAATTTATTCGTTTATTAATAATAATAATATTCTTCGGGATAAATATACATGGACTCAGTAAAGCAGCTGATTGTAAACATGTGGTTTTTGTAAGCAAGCAAGCATGCAGCATGCAAGCAAGCATGCAGCATGCAAGCACGCAGCATTCAGCATGCAAGCAAGCACGCAGCATGCAAGCAAGCATGCAACATGCAGCAGGCATGGTTTCTGTCACGGCTCCGGCGCTGCGGGGCTCCGGCGGTCCCACGCGAGTTTATCGTCGCAGATGGGTTTAACGCTCACCACCGCAGCTTCGGCTTGTTGGCCGGCTTCGCCGGCCAGCCTCAGCCGCGGTGGCGAGTGTTACAACCACCTGCTCCTCAACTTGCGGGCCGCCTCGACCCTCCGCGCCTACGCGATTTTAAATTACACTCTAGGGGTAGAGCAGACAAGACTGCGTGGAGTCGGATTTACAGCGATTCGTTTCTGTCACTAAGGCTGTACGTAGACTTGAGTCACGACAGTTTTAAATCAGATATACTCTATTTATTCTAAAATATAAAAGTTGGCAACCCTACTTGTCGCAGTGCAGTTCTAGTAGGTATTAAACAATTTTGTCTATGAGACGTTTTGTTTCAAGTTTGCGCGGCTTCATACTTTCTGTGAAGCAATAGTCTGTCTTAAGACTATCTTGACTCAAGTCTGCGCTCAGCCTAAAACCAAATATTTAGCAAATTTTTTAAGACTAAAAAATTTATTATAAATGAACATTCGGAATAATACTCATTATTTAACACAATACTTAGGACATATGACTTTAGGTCATGTAAAATTAGGAGATTCAATTATTATAGTACTCGATATTATGACAGAATACTATTAGAACTAAAGATAATTATGTTAAACAAAATTTCGGGATTTTGAACATTATGGTTACTGAAGTTTATAGCAAACGTGTTATGGATAATGATTTTCGGACAAACAATTTTAGGAGAAGAAAGGGAGTACCAGTATTCACTCACCATTATCATACATCACACACCATCTTGAAGAAATGTTTCACAGCGAACATTAAAAAATGCTCGCGTAGATCATTCCGGCCTTTATACCACGTGCAACCATCACGTGTTTAATACGAGCCGTGGCCATAAAACAACCGAACTGGTGGACAAAGTGAACAAACTCGCACAAAGTGAACAAACTGGGACAAATAACGTTACTCTAGTAACACAACACCTACAAACAATCATTTCGGATTTTGATTATGTAACGTGTAAAGAAGTTTAAATGAAAACCTAAGAATGCTTCTTTCTTTTTTCGTTTCCTACTTCAGTTAAAATGTGACAAGTGTTGAGGAACTTGGAAGGTTCCGTAGTTGCCATTACAAACAGATGAGTCAGCTAATAGACAGTCAACTGATGAAAGACACTAGTCCTACATTTTGACAAGTACACACGGCGGCATATCAAGCTGTACATTTCCAGTATAACATGGAGAGATCCGCATAAACTGGTTCTGTGTAGCTTGATTGGCCGTCGTGCGTACATACAGGGTGTAAACAGACCCTTCACATAGCCGTCAACCAAGCATTCTGTACATCAAACTAAGTAACTTTACGCAAAAATTATTGCTTTACATCATTTCCTGGTCACAACAATGACAAAATCTTATAACTTGTCTAACTACGGAGTTTTCTTCTTGTACTAAGGAACCTTAAAAAAGGAATTAAGAATTTTACAACCTAGTTAATACTTTTGAATGACAGACGAGATTGTTATCAAGTTCATTTTGACCACAGTTTGATAAAGTCAAGATTTTTTGTGAGTCACGATCATAATTTAGAAATGAGGAGGAAACTTTGTTTATAGTCCTAGCGCGTGTTTAAGTTTTTAACCGCATTGAAATTCTATTTCAATGTAGAAATACATCTTTGAATTTACGCTTTCTGTGTTAAACAAGGAAACTCAAGATGAAAGTGATTGTGATTGGAAGTGCGTCGTAAAGTTCAATTGCAAATATTTCTGTCGTAAACTCATGAATTGATATTAATGTTTCCTTTGATCAAGTTCAGTTGCACATAGTTCTGGTAAAGTAAAAACTTCCGTTTAGTGACCATCTTACTTTTCATGGCAACTGATTCTGATGTAACAACATCATTAATAAATTGAAGGAAAAATAAAAAAAAATCTTAGACATTGTGATATCCACCAATTCGCACAGGGCCCGCGTGCTGTATCTCAACCCAGGGTGCTCAGCTCAGCGAGAGGAGGCCAGTGTCCCAGCAGTGGGAACGTCATAGCCTAGTTATGCTTATGTTATGTATTACCTCGTATAATAATTACATTAGTATCGAAAGCTCATGTCAGGATAGATGCTTCTTACGTAGCTCTCACAAACACCCTCACTACGAACTTTTTAACATACCTAAGTTCAAAAGTAACACCTGTACAAAAATTATATATTCCTAAAACTATATAGGAACAGGTACAAGGAAATCCTCTCTTAAAAAACTTCCGAGAAACGACCGAGAATTTCTTGGAACTACCTGCTAATACTCTAAAGTGTTTTTATGTTACTATTTTGCCTCAACCACGATAATTTTGCAACCCTAAAATATCTCGCACACTCTTATCTGGAAGCAACTAAGTTCAATTTAGCATGGTTATAAATTATCTGGTTGAAAATAAAATGAACCCTCATTTTATTTGAAGAAAAAAATTAAGGAAAGAAATGAAACAAAAGTAAAGATCACAGAGCTTGAGGGTTCCATAAATCAATAAGGAATCGAATAGCCATAGACACTTAAAAACTTTTTTTATGGAATATGGATGCTGCTTAATGCTGCGGGGGATTTTGATAGAAAAAATAATATTTAAAATCATCTCTCGAAAACTAGAGTAGAATGAAAAATGGATTAGGTAACTTATTTATGTTTTGGAAGCATAAAAAGATAACCTCTGTGTGACTTAAGAAACAATCTTTAGGGTCTGCTTTCTGAAGAAGCAGATAAGGAAACAGGAAAAGCAAGGGAGAACTAAATATTCAACGATCAATCTGCGAACATATTGTAGTAAACGTTTTTTGGTTCCCCGAATCGACAATCTACGATTTTTATCAACGGTTTCTGGTAAATGAAAATTCTTTGTATTCAAAAAACTGACAAACTAGACAGACTAGACAATCTGATTTACATGATTCCTCCAGCCAGTCGATTAATATTCTAAAAAGACGGTAAGGACATAGATGGCCCTTAAAGGTGGCTTGAAGAATAATACTCTTGGAGAATACTCCAAAACTGCTGTGCAAAAACTACGTGCAAAGAAAGGAAGTGAGAATACAGGTGCAAACAAAGTGAAAGATCCAAATAGTACCCACTGTAGTTCCTTAGAAGTGGTTTGACTTCCGTCACCGATGATGTTAACAGCTGACACATCTGTTTCTACTTCAATGAGCTCTTCGGAAAGTGGGTGACTAGTTTCTTTACACTTGAAATTGGTGGTTGTGGTTTTGCGAAATGCCATTGCCATATGGATTCACGACTCATTTATAATAATAATACGACCGTGTACTGTTCATGTTTGTTGTTTTTTGCTGAGTCTATAATGAATGCCTAATGGCGACATGGAAATGAATCCCTAAGTGAAAGCACACTTTTGGAATTTTGAAGTTCGGCTTCGGCACCGCGAGGTGAAATTCTTACACTGCTGGTTATTTCGCGTAGTTTTAGTGAAAATGGGCATTAATTTTACTTACATACATACTGACATCAACTCGGGCCTATTTACCTAAAGGGTATGAATAAACTTAATTGTAATAGTGAAACTTTGAGAAAACTAAGGACAAATATTCCAAACATCACATCACAGCTTACAAAACAGTATTCCCGTAAATCCCGCAGTATTAAACACAACAAGTCAGACAAACAGACCTCGGAAACCAATAAAAGTCATTGACTGCCAAAAATTTAGTCGAGTTGCAAACTTGGACCAAATCAGACGCTCCGTAGAGCCACTGAGAGCTCCGAACTTCTGCGAATATTCAAAAAAGGTTTGCCAAATAAAATTTCATCTCACGAACTGAGAAAGTTGAGCCAACTTCTTCAACTAGTCTTCTATAAAGTGTTTGTAACATCTGTTGTATGGACAGCCGGACAAACTTACTTTTACAGCTTTCTTTACCCTTATTACCAAGTGGGACAGTTGCATTTCCTTTGTTTGGTGAGGTTTTAGTATAGTCGGGCTTGCGTTGGTTTTGTACTCCAGCTAGAAGCTTGTTCATAAAAATAAAGGGGTATATGTTTGAATAGGAATGAATAATTCTGGACGTTTAATCCCTTTTATTAAAATGTTGGAATTATTTTAATGATCTGGGAATGTAATGAAACTATGTATGTGAACGACTTTTTGTGACAAGAATAGAAAGTCAGTTGAGTGTAAAGGATTTAATGGTTTTGTTACCCATGAATGTAACCCTTGGATTTAAACATAAACAGCAGAAGAGAAACTTACAAAAGAAATTAGATTTAAAATCTGTTGCATTTAATACTCTCAGATTTTTAATAGATGGCGCCACTAGTTATTAAACATTTGTTTGCAAGCTCAATAACGAAAAACTAGCAAACTCAAAAAAACTACCATGTCAGTGAAAAACCTAACGTAATTCAGCGCTTTCTCTCCATGTTCCACTCGTGTAACAGAGTCAGCATTCTGCATAATCACAAGTACAGTCACATTCAAAATACCTTCATCACTTTGTGGGCAATTTTTCTCTGCTTATTGCGAATCTTTTTGACCGATTTACAATAACTAATGCCATGACGTTCATTGTAATACCACAAAATAACATTTAGCATCTTCGTATGTCAGACTGAATTAAAAAATGGACACTTACAGATTCTGCAATCTGTAAGTGTATATTATTTAATCTCTAATTTTTTGAATGTTTGGTTAAGTAATTCAGGCCATCGTTTTAAGTTGATGTCACCTCGACGTTGATCAAAGCCAGGGTGTTTCCTATTTTTCTTTGCCTTTGTACCTTGAGTAATTGAATTTCTTCTTTAGTATCAAGAGTGGTTTTCTAGCCATCTCCCGCAGCTTCAAAATATCTATCGATTTGATAAAGAAAAAAAATTGAAAACTGACGAAGCTATTTTAAGCCTTTACTGTATTTACGCACCTTCCCAGTCCCACACATGTACCTGCCTACGCGAACAAATCAGTCGCATTAACAATTAATCTGCCCTCTAATTGGCACGGTGCAGAGCAGCACATTGCAGCCTGCGCTATACGCTGCACTCGTTTACAAGTTAAATCGGGGAAACGGCACGCCAATTAATTGAAGGGACTTTCCGGGCCGAGCGTAGTGTCGCGGGACTAGAGCTACGAATAGTGGATAAGAAATAGTTTTTGAATTTTAGTTATATTTTGTGGGGTTCATTTTGAAGAAAAAAGTCTTGGTTGAGAAACCTTCTCGTGTAAGTCAGCATCGCAAATGTTCCTGAGCTGTTTCCCCTCGCGAAGGACAAGAAGAAGTATTCGGAATTGATGGCCATCCTTTAGTAATTGGAAATGCACCAGAAGAATCAGACGCTTTTAGTTGTAAAGTATGTTTATAGGCCCGTATGGCAATCATAATACTCGTATGTATACAATGGTATGGTTTGAATATAACACATCTGTCTCACAGAAGAGCCGGAGTCGGAACTTGACAGCCGAACTTTTTCAAAGAAAAAGCATTATTTAAGGCTTGTTAAATTAAGCTAATTGAGTTCTTAAGGACAATGCATTACTAGATTTGACTAAGCTTAATGCAAAACTTTTTGTGAATCAGTTTAGAAGTCTAGAAGATGCCTAGGTTACATACTAGGTTTAGAAGATGCCTTGGTGTACGTGTACGTGTACGTGTCATGTCAAGCCTTTTACTATTCAGCTTTTATATGCGAGTAGTTAACCACAACGCGTAAGTCAAGTGTTGAGTTAACGTACCAACCTCCTTAGTGGTGACAATAAGTGCGAAGTAGTTGAGTATCATGCCCGTTTTAGATGCCTAAACAAAGCGCTGCTGGATTTTTAACTTTCGACGCTTACCTGAGCGTTAAAAATCCCACAGCAGGCATTAATTGACCTGTCATCATAGTGTTTGTGGAATCAGGTATTAATCAAGTGATTGGTTAAAGTATGTCATGTACTTGTTCAGTGGTGGGAATAAGTGTAAAGTGGTTGAGTTTCAGTGTCAGGTTCTCTTCGCAAACTTTCATGGTCAAGGTATTGTTCCATCTTTTAAAGGAAAACTTTACGTGAAGTGGGGACTTCGGGTAAGGACCTTTCAAAATTCTCTTTCGGGTTTTGTGTTGTAGATCGTATTACTAAGAGAGCTTATTTGGTTTAAGTACATACACAACATCACGCCTGTAGTCCCCCACGGGTTACAGAGTTGTATCCAATAGTACACTCAAATTTCGCCAGTTATGTTTGAGTCCCATATAATAGAGGGCGAGCCTATTGCCATTCACCGGACACAAATTCAAACTCCGTGGCTGCTGCTGAGAAATTTTTGATGGCAAAACCTAATAACACTTTGTCCGACCTGGGAATCGAACCCATGGCCTCATGCTCAGCAGTCGCGCTTTCTGTTGTTGTTTTACTTTGCTTATAACACCCACTTCGAAGCAAATAGTTTGAAACCTGAAACAATTTTTTCGATGTAGTCCAAGTCAAATCAGGGTCTCCTTCTGGGATTTCATACACTCATACTTCATAAACTCATTTATTTCCTTGGGGTAGGGAGAAACTACAGAACGCCATCTGCTACGACCCTTACACACTTCTTTTGCTTCGACTACGTTCATACATCAGGACATAAACGCACCTGAGGACTACTATGAAGAATCTCTTTGGGCGCTGGGCCTACTTTGAAGTCAATATAAGAATTAAAAAATTAAATCCTATCTAAAACGTACTCCATTCCATTCGTAGCTCCCATAAGTGATGTCTAGAGTAGTTCTGCTTTACAACTCTGTGTACTTGTATCCTAGCTCATTTACAAGTACATATCGACTGTAAGAACCAATTTAAATTATTGTCAACTTAACGACGCACTGCGCCGCTTGTGCACTCTGGCTTAATTGCGCAATTTGCACAGAACTGTGCAATTGTGCATTGTGGCTTATTAATGCATCGAGTTGTCTTTGAATGTTTAAGTGTATTGGTTGTTAATTACCTGTTCGTGTCACATTGTTTTGGAACTGTTTAAATTATTTGGGCGGAATTGAGTGGTGTTTGTGAATTCAAATCGGTGTAGGTATTGTTGGATACAATTGGTAATGATATCTGCATAATCACTTCATCCTAATCAAGTTATCATTCGAATCGGCAGCTGAACACTACGTTTCTAGTAAATCACTCAAGCGAACATGGAGACATGGCACTATTCAAATCCTGGTCATATTCAGGTTGTAATCGACGTTTCTTTTTTAATGGGCTTTTGCGTAAATCAAGTTTATCTGCAACTATCACAACTAAATACGAATTTGCATAATATGTATGAGCGTACCCGGGCTTTCATGTTATTTATAACCTAAACAAACAAACCTCCTAAACACAAGCTAACAATCAACTAAAAACTATCTCTATTAAAATAAAATTATGCCACAACTTCCAGCAGGAACCAGACCATTCCCCAATTGACTCTTACGATAAGGTCTAATTTATATCGCAGACAATACTAGAGCACATAAAAACGGTGCATAAATACCAAGAGCAGTTAAAACTCCACAATTAGATAAGCGACAACGACAAATTGCCAACGCGGCAACAAATCTAAACAACAACTTGTAACAAATAGCCGTATTTCAGTCTACCACTAATTTACAATTAATGTACGGTTTAAGATGCAGTTTAGACCAGTTAAGGAGATCTTAACTAATGGCACACTCGATGCTAAAGTAAAATGGATTAGATGGTACTGTGCAGTGTGGCTTCGATCTCTCTAGGAGGGTTAGCCACTTCTAGGTGGGATTTGGGGGTTAGGATGGTTTGTGACTGCCTTTTGTTTTGTTATAAAGTACAGGAAGGTAATGTGGTCCAGGTGGGTGGACGACCCGTAACCTGGTCGAAACCATACCCAGGTCGGTTGAGACTCGTTGAGTATAGACCGCCGGAACCATTGGGTCCCCCAGTGATGAGTAAGTGAGTGACGATGATGAATACTGCGCAGCAGCGTGACAGTTATAGTAGAAGAGATGGACTCCACTTAAGTCTTCTGCATGATAACTTTAGCGAGGCCTATAATAGACCTCCGAAAAGATGCCATACATAGTAATTACACGTCATACACAGCAATGAGCATTACTACAGTAATGTCCTTTGATACGAGTATGTATGATTTGCGTTCGTAGACTAATAGGTGCTGTCATGTATTCGGAGCAATCATATCAAACTTCAGCGTTTTCATCTACAACTGCCATATTCCAGAATCCAATTTCCCGCTTTATAATGTGAATAGGCATCAAAAGGACTCACTGTTGTTTATTTGCTTGGAAAATTATTGAAATAGCTTAATATTCACACGATGTGTATTTCCCATGATAGAAAATGACTAACACCCAAAAAAACTAGTGTTTGTAGTTAGTAGTACCAATAATAAAGTTTACAAATCAAAAACCAAGCTTGTTTAAAAAAGATTAATACAATTTTGAGGAGCTGATTTTCTTTTCGCTGTTTTAGGATTCGTCGAAAATTAAAAGTTGTACAATGACAAAAGAATTCGAGTTTTCAAACCCAGTGGTATATAACGCTGCTAACAGCTAATAGGTCACAGGTGCACGCGCGCGCGAATTTCATACGGCAGTTGTGATATTGGGATAAAAGTGAACGAGTATAAAAATATGTTTCTTTGGGAAAGTTGTTTGTTATCATGAGTACAATCACGTGTTTAAGTATCGGTCACTAATTAACAGTCAGCCTATATATAGGTGATACGTTGTAGATCTACTAAGGCACAAGCAGTTCCCATAAAAAATCCGAATCTATCCCCATCTCCAAATAACTATAACTACAACAAACGGCAACAAACATTCCGTAAATTAAAGAAACTCCATCTGTTATCCTCACAATATAAAAACATATTGTAGCTAAATGAATTTGGGAGAGGGCAGAGATGCCAAATGTGCGGATAATGATGATGAAGTATGATCCGATGGAGGATGGAGGCCAGTCATGGTGAGATTGTTTCCGTTAAGACGTGAGCGGGGAGGGTGGGGCGGGGAGGAGGGGGGGGACTATAGTGTGCTGCGTTTTGCGTTTTATGGTGTTTATTGAAGGGTGTAAGTGACAACATGACTGGAAAATAAGGTAGGTACATGGAGTAGATTTGTTAAACTAATAATATTAAAAAAATATTTATCGACACAAGTCTTGTACTTATTGCTAATGTTAACATAGTGCACGAATGAAGAACTAACTTCTTGAGCGAGTGACTGAAGTAGGTTTATACAGGGTGGAAGTGACACCGACGCGGAAACGTACCACCCCGTTTACCACGTATTCAGTACATCATTCTGAGCACCGAAAAAAAATCTGCTGTTTCCTGCAAAAGTACAGACGCCAGCACCATCAAGCTACCCAAAGCTGTCAAATTTTCCCAATCAACCTTGAACCTAAATCCTTTAGCGATAAAGTTGAAAATCTATTAAATAAATTTGACAGATTGTAGTAGCTTGATGTGCTGGCAACTGTACAGTACCTACACAAAATCAAAATGGTCAAAATTTATGGAACAGCTCAGTAGCGAAGGGTCAATTTTTTTAAGAAGTAAGCCGGAGTACATATCTTTAATACGATTTTATTATTTGTCTATGGAATACTGATTGTGCCCGTTCTCAAAGGGAAGCCGGTAGGAATCGAGTTGTATGGAACCTTCGCCACTGGAACAGCTGTTTTTTTTTTACTAAGTGATGAAAAATTTCGATGTGAGGAGGCTCAGAATGATGTACTGAATACGTGGTAACCGTTTTCGCGTCGGTGTCCCTTCCACCCTGTATAAAATTGTATAACAGGTAACCAGAGCTCTACCGAAAATAAAAAGTGTCGTTTTACAGTAAATATGAGACATGTTTACTGTTCAACTCTGAGTTTGAATCATAAATCTTCACAATACACATAAAAAAATACACCACACCTGTTTCCAAAATCAATTCCCAAATTGAACAACAAAACAGCACATGTATAGCTTAATTAGTTCAAATATTAACGGCACGTGTACGCTCAATGTACGCCCAAAGTACGCAGCGTGTACGCCCGATGTACGCTCACCTATGACGGCTAATAAACGCTGAGCGTCGTAGCCATGCAAATTAATCACACAGAAATATTCATGCCGACACATGCCATGAAATGATAATGAACCCGTATTGTCATCGGGGACAAGGGAGGGGAGGCTGCGGGTTAGCTCTAGTTTCTGTACCTACTATGTTTTTGGCAGAGACATTGTTTCAACGTTACACTTTTCCATTGTTTTCTGCATTAAACAGCCATGAACGAACTGTAATTATGGCCATATCATCACTCTTGTTGTCCCTGAAGGGTTAGGTAGAGATGTAACTAATACCTAGTACATCCACATTTCACCTCTTATGTTTAAGTCCCATGTAAAAGGTGGGCGAGCCTATTACTATTAACCGGGCACAGACGCCGTGGCTGCTACTGAGAGATTTCTGATAGAAAAACCCAATAACACTTTGCCCGATCTGGAAATCGAACCCAGGACCTCATGCACAGTAGTCCAACGAGGTAGTCAGGCAGCAGCTTTAGTTTTCTTACCTTTATACCTACTCGTAAGTACTGTAGAGATCGACTCAATAAGAAATAAAATAAACAACAGCAGTTTTTGAAGTGTGCGGTGTTTTTTTCTTTCTGAACTATTTATTCTGTTATAAACTTTCATATAAAATATAATATACATTAATTACCATACAGACCTAAAATGGAGGAGCTCGTGGCTAAATAATAACAGCCGCTAGGGTCGATCTTTAGGTTAAGCCGTGCTTGCCTAGGTTGGTCTGTGGATGGGTGACCGCCCATTACATACCGAGTTTCCTCCGTGCCTCGGAAAGCACGTTAAGCCGTTGGTCCCGGCTGTCATTTGTAGATCATTGACAGTCGTTAGGCAGTCAGTGGCCCAAAAAGTCTGACAACCAGTCTTACCAAGGGGTATCGTATTACCCAGTACTAACTGGGTTGTGCAGGTCTGATAGGCAGTCGCTCCATGTAAAATACTGGTATCCAGCTGCATCCGGTTAGACTGGAAGCCGACCCCAATATAGTTGGGAAAAGGCTAGGCAGATGATGACCATACAGACCTAAAATAAAAATATGTACGTGATTCAAAATGTTATTTGGTTCTAGGTGTCAGTTGGGTATGGCAAATAGACGGTTCCAGTAATACCTGAGATTTTTTATTATACATTATCAAAATGTAAATTGTGTTCTGACGAGTCATACAATACCGACCAAATTTCAATTTCATGACTTTGGAGTGAATAAACCGACTTTCGGTAGTTAGATAACTTTGATGAATAATTAATCCAACCCGCTACCATGTTATGACTTGCCCCACACCCCCAAACACAGGGTTAGATACCGCTCGTGTAAAACAATACCGTTTACAATAGAATGCCTCTGTCTGCACAATTAGTATAGAGAAATTGCTTTTGACCCAATCCTGTCTAATAAACAAATGCCATATCGGCTTCTGTGCCATTCCGGCTTCGTGCCACACACGCTTCTTCTTTGACGACTGCACTTCGGCTTCCAATGCTGGATATAATATGTGCTTTGGAGAGATTTCTCTGTTGAATAGCCTGTTTGGAGAGCAGAGATGGCTTTTGATGTCAGGCTATGTGTGCGATCCGATGAATACACCCTTTTGATTAGGTCTTTGGCTGATTAGCTTTTATTACGATGCTTTCATCTATAGTTAGGTGTAGGAATTCCTTTGATATGTCGTGTAATATCGGGAGCTCAAAATAATGAATAATCACGGAAGATATCCCGTAGGCGACAGTATACGTTTATGTCTCGTTTGTAGGTTACTAGCTTGTGCCTGCGGCTTCGCCCGCGTGGAGTTCGATAATTGTCCCACGGGTTCATACTACCTGGATAAAAAGTGTTCTATGTGTTAGTCCAGGTTATAAACTATCTGTGTACTAAATTTCATCCAAATCCGTTCAGTAGTTTTTGCGTGAAAGTGTAACAAACATCCATCCATCCAAACTATCGCATTTATAATAATTATCAAGTCGGATACGACGAGACTTTATGCAAGCGTTCCTGGTTTCAAAGTAGTTCTCAATTATAGAAATACTAGCGCGCTAATGGTGTTAAATGCTCCACGGTTTCAATTTACTGATGTTGCGACGTATCAAACAACGAAATTAATGAGCCATAATATCTAGGTTCAACAATAATGTACTTAAAACTTAAACCTTTAGGAATAAACCCTGGTTTTCAGTAGCATCCGGTCGGACTGAAAGCTGAACTCAACATTGTTGGGGATAGGCATATGTTGACCATACACGAAAAACAACTATGTTTTATACTATTTATTTATAGAATTATGCAAACAGAATCATACTATATTTTTACCCGTAGGTATCTAAACCCATCCAACAGAGCAACCTCCTCAACGCCAGTTAAGTTGTGCGGTAATATTTCCGAACCCAACCTATTACTTCTTGTAAAATAGCAAGTAACGGCTGAGCAATCAGTAAGTAGCTACAAGTAATTACGATCACTTGTGATCTTTCATCTTTGTGCGTTAATCATTGCTCCACAAGAACTGAGGAGGGAGGAATGGTCCATACCGAGTTACTAAGGACCATTAATTTCAATAAGGTTTTGGGGGGTAGTGGTGGCTTTTCCGCTGTCATCGATCATTGATATTATCGTAACAACCTTGGGAAATTATTACTGAGGACAATAATCTATCAAGAAATCGCTGCTGTGGTCCTAGCTCCTTTCATGTTCGGGTAAACGGCTACGGACAAATTGCGGACATTACCAGATTCATTGTAGTATCTGTCAGAGTATGATGTCCGGAACTGCTTCTGCAATTTGTCAATACATACAGGTTTAACTAAATCTTAGATAGATATCTCTGACGCCACGACATTGAATCCTCTGACCTTGATAAAGCTTTGTAGCGGCACTATTAAGAGTACTACAGCAACATAGAACAAAAAGTACTACAACGCCATCTATGACACAGACGATGAACTAAACATCGAAATTAACCTAAATCCTATACCGCGCAAGTAAAAAAAAATATCTGCGACTTAAAACGAGAAAAACCCGACAACAACTGTCGGGCAGTAGCCCACCAGACATAACACCCGTCTGGTCGGAGAATCCTCCCTTTTCTATGGGGGATGAAGAACTTTACACCCTTTTCTCCATACCCCCAAAGCTTCTAAAAATGTCATACACACCAATACACACCAAAGACACCAATGAGCATTTAGAAACATGCATTTGGATGATTGCTTCGATAGAAAAAAACTAATAGAACCTGACATTTAAAATACTTGTTTGATGTTAAAATTCATCTCCGTATATTTTAAAGCTTTATGGTCATTATAAAAGTAAAATGGTGTAAAACTCTTTTGTCAAATCAGATTTTAACATAAAAATAAATATTTAAAACTTATTTTCATTTATAAAACATTTATGTTAAATTTTATGAATAAAAAGGGTGAATGGGTATTATTTTAACCGGGAAAGTACACACTCGTCGCTTTTTCATCCCCAAACAAGCTTGATATAAACATTTACTATTAAAAACATACGGTAATGAATAAAATAAATACGTTACGTTTGTAGCGTGAGATCAAAAGCTGTGTACAAGTATATGTTTGTCTGTTTGTATGTATATCTCTTTGATAACTGCGTGTGCTGATATCGTTTCCGCAAACTTGGTTCAAGGTAGGGTTGCCTCATTGGGAGATGTTATTGTAGGGTCTATTCTAAATTCCAGAAACCATTTTGGATCATTATTGGACTAAATAAATACTACGAGGAATGTCTTCCAACAAATAGTACCTATGTCAATTCTTTGCTAATTCTTTTAACTCCCAGTTGAAAATAATTCATACGATTTTTTTATTTTTACCTAAAAAAAAATCTAAGTGAAAACTAAAAAAAAAAACAGAAGAAAAAGTATTTATTAAACTCTCACAGGACAAATCAAAATTAAAAAGAAGATCAAAAAAAATAGTAATTATACATTAAACTCAAGTTAGTTCTTTTTGTTTAACTCCTAGTTTGAACAGCATTGTAATAAGCTTTTTGGTAGCTTCTTCTTCTTCTTTCGTATCGATGTAAATACGAGACCAAAAGGCCCCATATCTCAGCATGCTGTAAGTTGTATCGTATTAAAAAAACATCATCTGTCTACTGCTTTTACAACTACATCGAAGTCTGCTTCTAGTGCTTCCGGATATAGTTTAATTCCAGTATTTTACAAGGACCAGCTCTTAAACTTTCCCTGCCCAGGTACTGGGTTATACGATGCCCCTTAGCATGACTTGTAGTCTGACTCTCAGACTATCCGTAAAGACTGAGTAAAAATTAACGTTACTTATTATTAACGTTGTTCATTTAATTATCTTATGAAGCTTGAGGACTTGACTGCCTCATTGGTCTAGTAGTCGCAATCGCGACTGCTCAGCATGAGGACCTAGGCTCGATTCCCGGATAAGACAAAGTGTTATGGGGATTTTCTCTCAGGAATTTCTCAGTAGCAGCCACGGAGTCTGGATTCGTGCCATTTTGATGGCAATAGGCTCGCCCCCTATTACATGGCACTTAAACATAACTGGAAAAATGTGAGGTGTACCTACCATTAGGTACACCTCTCCTCACTATTCGTAATTTTCGGTTCCAACCATCAGTTTCTCACTCGTAAAGACTCTAAAGACCAAAAGCCAATAACTTAGCCGTGTCAGCCCTATTCCCAGCAAATGTTTGCAACATCCAGGTTATGAAGTTTGCGTACGATCAAAGGGGTGACTGATGCGTCGAACATTTTGATATGGAGATCGGAGAGGAATTAATATTGGTACGAGGTATATAGGAAGAGGGATGATGACTAACTTTAGTTAAGGTATAAAATTGATTAGGTTTGTAACCTCAGAAAAACATGCTAAAAATCAAAACAAAAGAGAAAAAGAATTGAAAAAAAAAGCTAAGTTGTAAACAAAAACTTGATTGTGTGCTTCGAAAATAACATAATTGACAAATTTATCATAATAATTTGATTAATCTCACGGAAGTTGCTGCATTGAAGAAATTCATGGTTAGTTGAATAAAGAAGCATTTTTTGTAGTAATTTATAAAAGAAAGTGTGACAAAATAGTTTTAAATGGCCATAGAAACAGTTTGCATAAACACTGTGTGTATGTAGGAACTCCTGTCTACCCTCCGGGGAGTACAGTCGTGACGTTGTATTCTTGCTTATTCTCCACCCTTTAACCAGAACAATTTTAATAACATCCCCTTAAAACACAACATTCAGCATTCCCAAACATTTTTTCCTCTCCGTCTAGACAGCATAAGTTACGACATCACATGCTCCCGAAAAGCACGCCGAGATGTTAAAGTTGCAGCAAGTGCTTCAACCAGATACCATCTGTACTAATATTATAAAGAGGTTAAATTTGTATGTCTGTAAGTATGGATGTAGGGGGTAATATTCGGAACTACTGATCTGATTCCGAAAATTCTTTCACTAATGGAAAGCTACAGTATCCCCGAGTGTCATAGGCTGTATTTAAAATGCTCCCGTCGGATAATTTCCGATCACAATGCGAGCAAACCCGCGGGCAAAAGCTAGTCCAACATAATACCGGAAATTACAAGTTCTTATCATGTTTTAAAACACGGTGAAACACGACATTTGCAGCGACGTAAGTTTTTGACGCCGCCTGAATTTTAATAACGTTACCGTTTTCAACTGGGAATCTTTCAGCGCTGGAATGTTTTTAAGCGGGTTTAAAAAGGATTTTTTTGCAGGAGAATTGTTTTTGATGGTCTTGGGTTCGGGGTCTGTAGAGCCGTGACGTTGTAAGTGATGGGGTTTTATTGGATAGTGACATTTCATTTTGGTTTTTGGCTGAAATTGAGTCGTTTTGAGATATCTGTTATAATTTGGTTTTGTAGATAAAAAAACATTACTTAACTCCTTTTGCAGAGGGGACTGAGACCTGATGTTTTCAGATCCTATGCTTTTATAACTCAACTAGCTGTGCCCCGCGGTTTCACCCGCCGCTTCAGACTTGTTTTCTTTTTGCATAGCGTGACGTTATATAGCCTATAGCCTTCGTCGATAAATGGGCTATACAACACTAAAAGAATTTTTCAATTCGAACCAGTAGTTCCTGAGATTAGCGCGTTCAACCAAACAAACTCTTCAGCTTTATAATATTGGTATAGATTTAACTTATACTCATAGAATAATATAATCAACCCATAATGTTCTCAAGTATGACTACCAGTCTTACCAAGGGGTATCGTATTACCCAGTACTAATTGGGTGGTGGAGGCCAGACACGCAGTCGCTCAATGTAAAATACTGGTATTCAGCTGCATCCGGTTAGACTGGAAGCCGACCCCAACTTAGTTTGGAAAAGGCTAGGCAGATGATGATGAATGTTCTCAATGCTGGGACACAACGCTTCCTCTCTATGAAAGTGAGTAGGCCATAATCCGCCTCGTGGGCCCAGTGCGGGTCGTATGCCAGTAGGACACGCCGCGCGCCGCTTACGATTACTATTACGATTTATTCCCTCGCCGTTTTGAGAGTGGTGATGAAATATATTACGTAAACGTACTACGCTGTCTGGATACAAACCCACGATCGACCAGTCTTAAATCGACAATATCTTACCTTATCTTACTTACTATCTTACTACTATTATAAATTCGAATACTCTTCTTCTTCTTCATCGTGTGGTTAGTGCCTAACCTGGTGTTAGAGTTTTTATGCCGCCCATTGGACTCTGACTTAGCTTAACAAACAAGAAATATCTCTCAGGCATGCTGGTTTCCTCACGATGTTTTCCTTCACCGAAGCGATTGGTAATTATACAATCGCACATGAATCCGAAAAATCTGAGGTGCGTGCCTTGGGTTCGAACTCGAGACCTATGACTTGGCAGTCTGACGGTCATACCACTAGGCTATCACTGCTATATGGGAATATTTGTGAGGATAAATAAATAAATTTTGAAGGATGGATGTATGAAATGTATTTGAATGTATGTTTGTTATTCTTCCACGCAAAAACTAAAAAACGGATTTGGATGAAATTCGGTATACAGATAGTTTATAATCAGCATAAACACATAGGATACTTTTTATCCCGGTAGTTCGATCCCGTAGAACAGTTATCGATCTCCACGCGGGCGAAGCCGCGGGCATAAGCTAAAACTTAATAAATGCAATATAAACAACAATAACAGCGCATAAAATCTCTCACAAGTTTCATAAAATGCCTTCACAATTTACCTTCGCCTCTGCTTACCCCCGAACAATGCAAATTACTCGTACAGGCACTAAGTAGCGATCCGACGCTCGCTCACTTCCGACAGGTAGACCACTTGACAGCTATTTTCAATTAACTCTCGCGAACTGCAGAATGTAAACTAATTAATGCCGTTTTCAATTGTAATTTGAGTTGAATGTACAATAACAGCATAACGAAAGAAAGGGGATAAGTAAGAGTGTTTAATGTTTAATTTTATTTGTAGCGGTGCTGTAAAGGAAATCTTCAGACATGAAAATTAATTTTCGAATTCCACTCTCTCTTTATCCAACTTATAGAATGGAAAATATATAGGTACATCAATAACTAAGGTACTAATCTAAAATATCATTTATGAAGCTGGAAGTACTGAACCGATTACAAACATGGCACATTAATAGAAAGCTGAACTACCGCCTAAAGTGTCAAAACATATTAATTTTTTGTTGAAATAAGTTATTTTACGTAGAGGACCTAATGAAAGAAGAAAACTTCTGTATTTTCTTTTTGTTACGATTATCTTGCTTCACATTTCAACTGGCTGTACATAGGAATTTAGGATAATCTCCAAAGATAAATCCACTAACATTTAGTAAGTTATAGCTTTTTTTCCCCGCACACGTGCCGTCGATACACGCCTAGATGCTGTGTCCTAGTTTAAACCGTGTAAAGTGTTCAATTTACTGCTCATCGTTGAAACTGGCGCACTTAAACTTTACTGTTTGTTAACGCCAGAAGTATTTAATTACGATCTTATTTTACTGACAGAATTAACTGCCGTCTTGACAGAATTCGAGGACCTTGATTGTTTATGGTAATCGATAAAGTTTTAATTTAATTACTGTTTGTGTTAGTCCAAGTGCATGATTAAGCAATAAGTCCATTTTGAAGGCTTTTTCTAATATGTGTCCTGTTGGCGACTCCATAATAACTACCGTCTTCTTCTGTCTTTTAGTCCATATACTCAGTATAATTATCCTCATATTAGCCGAAAGACATCCACAGCTGAGCATAGGCCTCACCCAAACGTCACCACATTGACTGATCCTGTGCTTGTCGCATTTGGCGGATTCAGGTGGCGTTCATCAGTTCTTCCATACTCATATCAGAAATAAGAAAGTAACTATGTCTATCTGTCTATGTCTTCTTCTTTGTCATGCCTAAACTGCTGATCAGAGTTGGATCTCACTTTGCATAAGGTTTTTCTTTGAACATTTTTTTAAACCTTGCACATTGTTTTATTGCGGCAGTGGGTACTTTAGAATAATTATTCGACTTCTTTTACTACAAATCTATGAAAACACAAGTATGTTACAAATCAGACAAACTCTAAAACTCCCGGACAACATTCCTAATTACGTTTCTCCAGGATAGAGAGAAATACTCTATCTATATTGAACCAACAAAATCCAACTGGTCGGCATCCAGACTACTCGAAGGAAACAAACATGTCTTCATTTAACGGCAGACAGGGTGGAACAAGACACACGCTCTGCTCTGGACAGGTCAATTTTCAATTAAAGCGCTGTTATCGCAGTGTTGATTGGTTTTATTGTTAAACGCCTGATTTACAATTCGTACCTATCCATGGCGTGGAGCGGAATTTATGCTTTTGGAATGATGTTAAGTTATTAAGTAAGTAAAGTTGAATGCCAAAAAATGAAGGTTACGAGCCAATATTTGACACCGGATTTCAAAGTAATTTACAGAAATAAACATCATTTTATTCTTTAACAATCTGCTATGAATATTTAAGGGTACAGAGTGCTGCTATATCTTTTGCCATGAAAATATAGCAGCATGTGCACCGAATGTGTTCTCTCATGGGGTGGTCCGCCGTTCTATAATCTTTTACCAACTAAAACATGAATAAATAACTCGGAACCGGAAACCTGAAATAAAAATGTTCTCAATTAAACTCAAAGAGCGTTTTTCAAACGTTTCCTAAACGTAACCGTACCGTATTGATTTATATCACGTGTAAATTTACTTCAGTCCCATTAAAAGTAAATCAAAGTGGGTACTAAATCGTCAAAGTCTGACTAGCGTCCAGGATAACTTGATCCTTTATTACGCTTTGAAACTCCCTGGTCCTTTGAACTTTTGCTGGTGCTTAAAGAGGGGTGGAAGAGCATGTTATACTGGAGGGTTCGGTTAGTGTAGAACCACAAACCGCGTTTGGGCAGTCAACATTTGTGCAATGTTAGTGAGATCATAAATTTCGTTATATTTTTTTTACTATTTTATATTGTGTGCGATTCTTTTGATGGTAATCTTTGTCGGATGTAAAATGTTTATTTTATTAACTTTATTGTTTGATTGTGAAATTAATGTTTGGGTATCGGTTGGTTTGAGAACTTGCTAAGAGAATGCTCGCAGAAAAGGATTGTGGAGTTGCGTGTCCTATGTATAAGATAAAGGAGATCTTTATATGGATGATTTACTAAGAGGTAATTTCTGTATTTGTATTACTTTCGGTCGCACTTCAGTAGTAACAACTTAAGCTGGCTTGACCTTACGAAGACAACTAACACGAAGTTTCAAAAGAATAACAGGCCATCATATAGGTTAAATTCAGTTGGCAGCTTTATTTCTTATATAAATTGACAAAAAAAAAAAAAAAAATAGTCACAGACTCAGTTAATATAAAGAACTGTCGTTTTGTGACCATTTTACGAATGGTAACGTGATTAATATTATTATCCTATTATGACTCTGCCAAAACGGAGATTTTAGACCCCCTGGCCAAAGGAAGACGCCATGACCCAGTAGATCAAAAGTAAATCAACATTTATAATCTATATTTTATGAAATTTGTGATTGTAAAACAATTTGCAAATGTAATTCAGAACCATAAACATAAAAGCCAAACACAACCACTACAACAGTTTATTCTAAGTGGTATTAAAACTACAACATAAATGTTGGCAACTATTAAAAAGCTTAACAAAGCGTACTACTGTTTTATAAACCCACACTAGTCAGCTGTTTAGTTATAT
This sequence comes from Noctua comes, assembly GCA_963082995.1. Lineage (NCBI taxonomy): Eukaryota > Metazoa > Arthropoda > Insecta > Lepidoptera > Noctuidae > Noctua > Noctua comes. The sequence goes on from OY720282.1 coordinate 1,113,631, forward strand.
TATAATTTATAACTGAACAAAAAAGTGATTAGAACATAAATAGCTGTGTTTATGCAATAATATTACGATAGTAACCAGACTCTGATGGTCAACTGCGCACAAGTGACGTTTGTTGTGATACGGTCAATCCTTACCATGGGTTTGTGTGACCGAAAAGACCAGCTTTTCTGGTTGCTACTTAAATTGTCAATAGGATTTGCGTTGTATGGATTTTTGTGGTGCGAAGGAATGAGAAGTGGTATGGAAAGTGCAAATTATGTATGTGGGAGGCAAAAAAAAAACTTGTGTATTAATACCTAAAAAAACTGTCAAAATACGTATGTCGCTGCCTAACCCTTCGGAGAAATACAGGAGTGACCATAATAAATTAAAAAACAGAACTATTGAGAGTTAGCAGTTTTATCTACAGGCTGAAGAAAAGATGGGTTGATGATGGAATGAAACTATTTTTAGAAAGAAAGCAGATGCGGTTGATTGAAAGAGATGTGTAAAATGATGTTACCAATGTTTTGCAGAGGATGCTTATGGACTAACTTTATGGTAAAAGAGTTGTTCGCTGCTTATTAATTTTAGTTCCATTTCCAAGTGCAGTGGTCATGAATGTTCAGTCTATCACGGCTTTCAGGAAGACATATGAATTTGCTGTTAATAAATATCTACAGAAACTACCACCCGTACCGGCTCAATTGCTGAAGTGGTTGAGTGGTTCCCTTCTGCAGTGCGAGTCGATTCCCGAGCCGAACAAATATTTGTCTGGCCTACAGATAGTTGTTTCAGGTCCAAATGTTTGTGTGTGTGAGTTTTGGGAATAGAACCCACTATGTAGAAGTTAAGCCTAGTTGGTGAGAACTGCGTTAGACTCAATGAAAAATGATTAACTTAGAATTGACTTTTGAAATTTTTTTGGTCACACCGAGCTCATTTAAATATGTACAATGCCTTAAAGTTATCTCTACTTCTACATATTTATATCTATGAAAGTAATATAAGAAAGTCCATTTGAAAGTAGGTAACTAATTAAATGATTACTTAAGAAATTCGAAATAATTTTATGGAATAGATGATAGTAATAACGAATGATGAAAGGGCGATAGGAAAGCGTTGGGGTGCTTCAAGAAGATTCGCACATTTTTCACCCCCGACAAAAAAGAGGGGTGTCATTAGATTAACGTGTGTCTGTCTGTAGCATCGTAGCTCCCAAACGAATTGACCGATTTTGGTGTGGTTTGATGCTTGAAAGCTGATTACTAGGGCTGCTTCCAGGCAGCATAGTAAGTTTAGTATTCTCATTACTTTATCATTTTTTAATATCGACTTCTTCTAGTACTACAAAAGCTTTCTTCTTGTTGATATCCCATGATACAATAATCCATTGTCTCCATATGTTTAGTTAATGCTTTTGCGTTGAACTACTAGTACTAAGTTTATGTTTATACTCACTTTGATTCGCATTGTTTTGCCGCAAGACGACTTTTTTCGACGTAATTATCATGAGTTTGTAAATAACTATTGTATTATCAGAATATTTATAAATTATTTCTTTGTGATCTTTGTATGGAGAGTTGTAATAAGTCGTATTTTTTTTGTGTAAACTTTTCTTTCAACGTGTTCACTTAATAGTAGATCAATCATAACAATATTTAGTTTCTGGTCAAGGAAAATTATTATGAAAGTTACGATTTATCGTTTTATTGAATCAGAATTGATGTTTTTTAATTTATTTGTTATAATAGCAGAAGTGGTAGTAAGATAGCTTTTTATGGAAATTTATTTTTGTCCCAAGACTTAGGCTGCACACATACCTGTTCTTGATAACCCAGGGACTGAAGTTGCGACAGCGATCTTGGAATCTAGATAATCTTCACCAGAAACTAAAATCCTCCAACACAGAACCACAGCAGATCTTTGACAGTCGTCACGGCTGATCAGAAGCCCCAGTCTGGCAACCACTCTTACAAGAGTGCCTCTGCTTCGTTTGTAGAACGAACATATCCAGTCCCTCCAAGTAAAGTACTGGTATACAGCTGCAGTCATTTCTACTGGAGGCTGACCCCAACTTATTTGGGAAAAGACTAGGGAGATGATGATGACAGGATCACAGAACTGTTATCAGACGGTAGAAGTATAACAGTGATATTAAGTAGTACAACTCCTTTTTGCAAGAACTTCGTCCTGAACTGACCCCAATCCTTCAATAAAGCCCCCACATTTACGTTATCAAAATTAAATGCAATAAGTGCACCTGATGCGGAGGTTCTCCAGCTAACCCTCAATTATTCCGCCCCAGCGTTTACGACCAGATCGATTGGACGGCACTCGTAAAACATTCAGTACTATTACGTGTCACCCGACGTCGTTTAAATAGGTGTGACTCGTGTACTGCTAGTGGTTGGGAATTTTAGATTTTGTGGGATTCCGTGGGCAGCTTTTTGGGATTCCTTGGGCAGTTTCGCTGGTGGGTTTTTGGGCAAAGCGCATTCAAACTGCTTTCTTTGTCAAAAAGCAAGGATGACACAGAAAGCAGTTTGACTGTACTGATCGGATTCAGTTTCATTTGAAAAAAAATCGCCCTTAGTTTGAGGTATAATTACAAAACAGTGTAATCAGAAAAATGATAATTATGGTCTTGAAATGAAGGACTTACGAGTGAGTAATTGTCAAGAGTACAATACAAATCTATACTAATATTATATAGAGGTAAAATTTGTTTGTAAGTTTGTATCTTCGGAACTCCTGATCCGATTCCGACCATATTTGCTGGTCCTCCTAATGTCATAATCCCTTACCCATCTTTTACGGCATCCATATAAACAAGACAAATGGGCTGTTCCTGACAAGACCAACACTTAGGAATAGATTCGCCATTACATGCGAGTTACAAACTTTAGTACACGTAACCTCTGCTTGAGTACAGTCAGAGGGGAAGCTGACACCACTTATTGTCAATACAACTTGGGATAGTTATCGTATACAGTTTTAGTTGTTTGTGTGGGTTTAGATGGTGCTTATACAGTTATACTTTATGGTCATAAGTTGTAATATGTTTAGTGCATGATCGTTGCATTATTTCATCATATTTGTAGCTGTCTTTGGATTATGTTATCAAACACTGTTTTAAGCTTTCACGGTTTACGACTAAACTTATACTGTCACTTACGGGATATCTTCCGTGATTGTTCATTATTTTGAGCTTCTAAAATAATGAACAATCACGGAAGATGTCCCCGTAAGTGACAGTATAAGTTTATGTTATCAAGTTAGTGAATTGTAGAGGATACATGGGGAGTCGCTCCATGTAAGACACTGGTATATAGTTGTATCCAGTTAGACAGCAAGCCGAGCCCACCATTGTTAGGACAGGATTTAGCAGAAGATGATGACCATGATGATGTTTTTCGCTACCCTTATCGCTATAATTTCTTTTTTCTTGTTTATAGTGAGCAACCCAAAACTTAGCTCTAAGTGTGTTCAACATCAATCGATCGTTCGTCGATCGACGCCTTCAATCGATAGTAGAAAGGATTAGTTGACGTCGATCGATAGTTACCTAATCTCATTCGATTAACCCATTCTACCATCGATTGACGATCGATTGGTGTGGTAAAACACCTATGCTTCGATGTCTAATCAGTTTTATCAATATTTTTTGTTATTAGCTATGTATGTTAAATAACGCTAGTATCTTTTAATTAGTACGCCTGCTGATTTAAAGCCTGCCTTAAAAAACATGTAACACTTTCATGGGACCATAACGTTAATATTTTCTGCCGAACCTAAAGAGGTAAAAAGGTGTGATGTTTGTCCCCACATAATGATCTACAGCCACGTGTATGCGGTAAACTTATATGGCCATTATACAATTACGTAACAAGTCCTCGGTAAGCCGGCCTGCATACTAATAGGACGAAGGACGCGCTTCCTAATGTGGACCAAAATAAGCCTTAATATGATTTATTTCGTGCATGGCGTCCATGTTTTAATGTTAACTTATGTTATTGTAATTTATATGAGGAATCAAAAGACTATCGTTGAAAACGATTAGGTAAAACTTTGGATGGAATGGAAGTGGTCAGGAAAGACCACTAACTGGAAATAAACCCAACGTCTAAGAGTGATTTTCATAGGAATGATACTACGTAAAACGAACTTATAAGCTGAACCTAAAAGACAACCCTTTGAAGCGGCACTAAGCAACATTTAGATGAATGCCTAAGTAAAAGAGATTGTTGGATATTGAACTTTCAGCGCTAAGTCGACCGTTGGAAAATACCACCGCGCTTTTTTTTTAATTAGGCATTTTAGGTGCCACTACATGTCAGCGAAAGCAGTTATTTTATATCACTCCTACGATTCACATAAATCTTTCAAGCCTGATTACACTCTAGGAAAGTTCTTGATAGTTGATCTAACATCCAAAACAACAAGGTTTTCTTCCAAAATTTGTTGAACCGCTCAACTCCAAAACATTTTGGTAGATACGTATAATAATTAGTGTCAGAAGTGGCGTGAAAACTTGTCTGTGAAATACCAGTGTTATGCATAATATATCAAATTCGCCCGGGGTTGCGTAACAAGGGCTCATAGGGTAGCCGATTGGATGAAACTCGATATTATTTCTAATGCTGATATTTCCATGACAGTTCGGGGTTCGGACAAGTGAATGAGATTGGTTTTACAGTTGTGTGGTGGTATTGTGTGTTGTGTGTTTGTGCGAAGAGGAATCTTGCTCTTAGTTTGCTCCATATTTTTATTGCACTGTGACTGAAGCCGCCCTTGCAATTCGATGGTCATTTCACGCAATGATATTGACGGTCTATACGTATCAATGTTATTGCATGATATTGCTGCCAATAGTTAGGTAAAGTATAGCGCTTTAATGACCCTATACGATGACTGCATAAATATTTGGCAATAAAATTGTTGTTGTTCGATAATTGCGTAATCTATACTAAGCCTAAACATTGCGCAACTATAATAATTGTAGGTGTAGGGGCCGCTTTACATCGTACATCGTGCTATTTACACTTAATCATATTAAGATTTGACTCCTTACCCGATTGCGATGGAGCCCAAAAGGAGGGTGATTAATGTTTTACGTCCCGTGAGATTTTTAACAACTTTTTGGAATGCAGCAATGTCTTTTGGTATATTCAAATCTTATTTGAAATTACCAAACGACTACTTTTAAAATACTAAAAAATTAAAATTAAAAGTCTGTAGCTCAGCAGTTTATACCATGAACATGTGGTGTATACGTGGCAGCCCTGTGTGCTCCAACAACCCTTTTCTAAATGTTAGACAGTTAATATTTTAGGGAGTTGAAAATTGGAATTTCGATGAAGACGCTTCATGGTTATAGTGGTTTTAACGCCTCCTGCCAGTTCCAAGCTTTGATTCACCACTTTCGGGGATTTTAGATCTGAAATTAGAAATGACACTCAGGTGCCTTTTAAAATTCATGGAACTAGAATCAGTAATTGAACGTTTCATAGAATAACACAAATGGAATTATTTCAGGGAAGCTCTATTAAGTAAGTAAGTAGTTAGAGTTACGTACAACTTTATATTATGAGCATGCCGTCTAAGTTGCCTTATTAAACACCACGCTTAGCGGACAGAAGAAAGCTATCTATTCTCTTAGCGAACCTTATCCACCTAATTCATCGAATTCTATCAAAACAGAAATAAATAAAGAAAAAATCTGTAGATACAAACCTAAATCTGTGAAAGTTCCTGTTAAGGCGCTACCTCGAAAATAAATCGTAGCTCGATGGGCGTGGCTTAGCCCCCCACGCGGGGAGCGGCGAATGCAGTGTACGCGGTGGCATTCGGGAAAACCGAGTACGCACTTCTTGGATTATTTGAAATATTAGCACATAGGAGGTATGGAGTAGAAAAATAATACAAATATTTAATTGTCAACCATTTTTTTTTTATATTAAGTACACCATGTAATAAAAATTCATTAGGTAATGAAGGCATATAAGAAATGTTTATTTACTATGAATATTTTTTATTAAATAATTAATATATTGTTTAAATTTTTCTATATTTAACCTGCTTTAAAAAACTCGTCTATTTACATGTATTACTAACTTCTGCCCGCAGCTTCGCCCGCGTGGAGTTCGGGAATTGGTCACGGAATCTTACTTCTGGGATAATAAGTAATATATGTATGTATATAGTACATAAATATATTTACATGTACTAGCTTATAATTTGCAACTATTTGTTCATAGTAATATCAATTAAATTACATATGTGAAATATCTTGGTTAGAGATTGGACACCGGTGACACCAATCAAATGATTTATTAATAATCTATATATGGATATGGTCGAGTGTCAAGTATTTTTGCATAAGAGATACTGTCTCCATCAGCTATGTATCTTCCATAGATAACGCCATGCATTTCTATGGACTGTTTACATCCTTCGGCGATAATAGTGGATTCCATAGCTGTTGAAGATCCGCTATAATTTTTAAAACACTCATGGTGTTTTACTACCTCATTTCGTTTTACCGCTCTAGCACAAATACAACAGTATTTGTTTTTGACTGCCATGAAAAGAACTTGACGAAATCGTCTACCTATAATTGTCGCAGCGCCAGATAGTGCAGAATAATTAGTTCTGTATGAACGTTTAGCCCAACAACCATCTAAGATTAGATCTATTATTGGTATGCCATCTTTAGTAGCCTTTCCTTCTTTGACTGCCGCTTCTTTCTCCCGTTCCCCCGCTTTCCTCATTACTTCCCATGCCGTCACTTCCCATTCGTCACATATTTCATCTTGCAAGATTTTGTATTTGTATTCCGATATGGATGGTAAATCGACAGCAGCCGAAAACTGTTTCAGTTGAGCGTTACCACAACCAGCTGCCATCATCCCGGCGACCACCATTTTATTTTGAGTTCTGTACTTTAAACTTTGTTTTACATAATGTACAAGAAAATGTGAACTCAGATGTAAGGCCAGAAACTTTTTCTGATTCTAATTTAATGGTTGTAAGGCCGCATTGAAACATTGATTGGTGACTCGATATTTTAAGTAATTCATTAAAAAAGTAATTTACATCAACAACTCTGTCGTAATGTCGGTAGTTTTGGACTCCTGAAACAAAAAGTATAAGTCAACTTGGAAAAATGCTAATTATGCCAAGCTCTATACTGGAAAGTACATAGTACATAGTAAATGAAATAAGAGAACTCACATTTACTTCAAGTTATACCTCAATAAAGATCCAAAAAAAAATCGATTAAAAACTCACCTCTTTTCGCAATTCAAATGCGACTCCATTCCTTTTTGTGCCTTAGTCTGTCACACGTCATAATATTACTTGACATACTGTATACATCAATGTATTGTTGACATATTTCTAACCTAAAATGAAATATAAGTACATTTTAGCCTTTTTCATTATATAAACAATTATATAAATAGAAACTAATAATTATTGTACATAACTATATACTTACTTTTTACTCCCTCTCATTTTATGAGCCCTCACCCTCAGATGCTCTGTTTTCTAAACGTTGTACTTTATTTAGTTTTGGTTTCATATTTTTTCACATTAAAAACTAGTCACAAATAGAAAAACGATACGTTATAGGTACTGTTCAATCACAAGAATAGTCTTTATATTGTCTATTTAACACTAATTAACACAATCTACTAACTTTTACTATATAAACAATTATTAAAATCACGAAAATCCGATAGCACCGATCTACAAAAAAATGTCATAGGTTTGACGTCGGTGAAGCGCACCGGGCGACTGATCTAGTAAGCGAGTGAAAGTGATGCAATTACTTTTGAAACGCAATAAAAGAGATGGCCATATTGTGCGTGCGCTCGGAATAAAACGACGTACGTGCCAAAACGAATTTACTCCTTTTTTAACAAAAAAAATGAATTAAATTTAAAACTACATTGAGTAAACTTTGATATAATAATTCTCTATCTTTTAAAGTAAATCCCATTGAATAATTCTTAAGTGTTACGCCATGATATCGAAAAAAGTAAAAAAATGGATATAACTTTACATTTTTTTTGTATCGAGAAAAATTCATTGAATCGTGTATTCCTTTTACATGATTCTAGACCAAAGAGTCAAAAAACATATACCAAAATGTTGAATCCCTATTCCACATATTTAACAAGTTATACGAAATAGAAAAACCATTTTTTTTCAATATATCACCTTAACAGCAAGTTGATACCATTTATATCAATCATCAAAACGCAATTTTGAAAGCCAAAATATACAGGAAAATAGAATTGTTTCTAGTTGCGGTTCAGCATCGACAACATCCCGATTTAAGTCTCTTCAATACCTTCGTCTAGTTTATCTACCTACCCCAAACTTTGTCCCACCACACCTAAACTAAACAGTCCTGACACCAGTTAAGACCGGCGATAGCCGTAGACCTGGGAACAGATCTGCGGCCCACATTTGATAAGGTTACTTCGTACGTGCCGATAAGCCAATATGACTAACTCTGAGACCGTTAGTTGGTGGTGTAAGTTTTGGGCTTAGCGGCATTATAATAACCACAGCGATGGGCGCACTACCACGTGACTCGAGCACTAAATAATTTTACAAATAGGAGACGGGGAGTATACAGTCGATCTTCATTTTTTGCCATTATTATTAGATCGCATTATTATTAGAGCGATCTTGTTTATTCCCATGCGGCTCGGCCATTGGTTCCGGCTATCACTTGTAGATATTTGACAGTTGTGAAATCCGTTAAATCCGAAACTCTTCGCATTACTCATTAACTGGCTCAATTTATGGATGTCGTTCCATGTAAAATGCGTATTAAAAAAGCTGGTAAAATGACCTCAACATTATTAAGAATAGGACAACGAATTTTGGGAATCATCGTGTATCTGTGTCATTATTTTGAAGACTATGATCCAAAATGTTTAGACACCGCAACAACAGCACTAATACTACTCCACGCTAATTTCTCACCACTCAAACCCCACAATCCTGATTAGTAACCCAACAAATTGAAACTTAAAGCTGTTGCAATAAAGGCATTTATGTGATTTCTCGATAGCTGCCGGTGACTCATGTTGATAACAATTATGTTCGTATTTCGTACCGGCCGGTTGCCGACCGGTTGCCTGGGCCAGTTTGTGATCTAATCTGTTTCATTGCTGAACTTTGTAGGTGAAGATAATTGGAGGGGTTCACTGAAGAAGTTGATTTTTGAGATTCGCTGTTGAAAAAGTCAGTGATTTTTGTTATGATATTCCAACTACGTTACATGGATTTTTTTTTTTTGTTATTATATGTTATTGTTCAACATCATGAACATCCTTAACCCTGACTTCGTGCCAATCTCCACTTTCCTATACAAGCCTCATCCAGGTATTTCCCTCGAGGGCAACATTTTCGTCTGCCTATCTCGCCGCCTGATGACCAACACCATCGCCGCGCATTGCTAGGTACCCAACGCATTTTGACTGATGACAAAAACCGAATCGAAGTAACGATGATTAGAAAATTAGTTCATCTTCATCATCATCCTATCAGCCCAAAGACATCCGCTGCTGGACCCTGTGCTTCTCGCATCCAGCGGATTCCCGCGGTATTCACCATCATCGGTTCACTTTGTAGGCCAAACATTCAACGCAAATTAGTGAAAGTAGCTAAAAGTTGACTATCAACGTATATATATAACGACGACTTTTACCCTTATTTTATACACTTAATTAGCTAAAATTAACAAAAGCAGATATTAAGCATTATGATGGCAAAACATAAAACCTTCTCCTTTATTACTCATTTGGACAGACAAAAGCGGGCTCCACTCTCATTTGGTGAAAACACGAGTTAATTTCTTTTTGTACAATAATGTATACTCTTCAGTATACATTTCATTACCCATTTCATAAAACAACAAAAATTACCAAAAATATCTATTCTTTCACATCGTCCCGTCCCATTTATGTTATTAAAAAATAAACATTGTGGTTAGAACCGGTTTAATCCGGTCCGATCCGGTTTTCACACGTCACAAGGGGTGCGTTTCGCCAACTTTTTGTTTTTAGGGGAAAACACCTTCGGTGGTGTGAAAAAATTATTAGGTACCCGCTAAATGTAGATTTTCTCGCCGTGGCGACGTGGGGGAAATAAAGATGTAACATGTATGAAAATATTGGGGAAAAATGCTGTTTTTCTGGTGTAACATAATTTTTTAGCTTTGGTATGAGTTTTGAAATTGTTTTGAATGAAATTAACAAGAGTTTGTTAGACGGATTACACGATTTAATTTTGGCTTGTTTAGTGTATTACACCGCCATTTTATGATAATATGCCACTAAGATACAGATAAATTAATGATGAGTTATTCCAAAAGACTTATCTAACCCGGTAGTGGTTCAGAGTTTAGTAATACATACAAAAAAACCTACTTGCTATATCCCAGATTAGAACATAACCTTCCTTTTAGGCTTCGCCGCAGTCGGAAAATAAGACCGAAACAAAATGATTATCAGTAGGCCAGCACTAAAACAATTACTACCACTATAATTCAACAACAACACAATCAGCTGTCTACGTACTTTGTGCTCGCTTGTACAGTTGTTACGCAAGTGCTACGTGGTTTATCACGGCATGAATCACTTCTGTAGCCGCCTGTCCCGCGTCAATGCACTGTTGTTTGTAACGATACCGGCGCAGATGACTGTCGGAGTAGATACAGGAATTGACGTGTTTTACATGATTTGCGCATGCCTAGAAACGTGTAACATTTGGTCTTTGTTTAGGAGAGCAGAATGATAAATTGTTAATTCAGTGTTAATTTTTTATAAAAAACTTCTCATCATGCGTTAAAATGGGCGACCGAACTCAGCTCGGGTGAAACTAGAGAAAACGAATTTTGTCAGAAGTAAGACCTAGCTAGATCGATTCGTAAACCCCTATATTAATATTGCAACTTTCATTGAAATCGTTAGAGCCGTTTTCGTGAACGCGATTATAAATATTGTTCATTTAATAGTATAGGATATATTAAGAGTTCCACTATCCACCTCCTGGCTCCATCATCAGATCAGCACCAAGAGACCAAATTATATTATTATCTATACATATAAAATTCAAAGTCCTGACAGACTGACTGACTGACTGACTGATATATCAACGCAGAGCCCAAACCGCTGGTCCTAGAGACATGAAATTTGAATCCACTAACAAAGGGGTTTTTTTCGAAATTCTACCTAAGAGGGTGAAGGGTGAAACGGGATGTTGAATTTTCTGTGGAACTTTTTATTCTCGGAGTTGATTGACTTGAATATTTGTGTACATACTTTTCGGTTAAAATTATGAGACACGTGTATCACAGTTTTTCCAAAATCATCCCCCGATTTAAAATTCAATGTCCTGGCTGACCGACTGATATATCAACGCACAGCCCAAACTGCTGGTCTTAGAGACATGAAATTTGGAGGGTGTATTCTTTGTGAAGAGTAAGAAAGGTTTTTTCGAAATTTCACCCCTAAGAGGGTGAAATGGGGTGTTGAATTTTCTGTGAAACTTAATATTCCCTGGGTCGATTGATTACTTTACACAGAGATAGATTATAGTCTGGTGTAGTGCCTACACGCATAAAATACTTATTATCCCAGAAGTAAGATACCGTGGGTAATTCCCGAATTCCACACAGGCGAAGCCGCAGGCATAAGCTAGTTACATATAAAGTTTCATTTCGATACGACAATTGGAAGTACGTTAAAATTTACTTCCAAGATTTGATTTAATTGTTTTTTTACAGCTGATATCGCTTATAATAGCTGTAAAAAATTACCATTAATTTTTCAATGACTGCCTCGTTGGTCTAGTGGTCACAGGTGGTTCTGCTGAACATGAAGTCATGAGTTCAGTTGCCAGGTCGAGCAAAGTGTGATTGGGTTTCTTCTATCGGAAATTTCTCAGCAGCATCCCAAATTCCCATGCCCGCTTGATGGCCTGGACTTTAGCATAACTGGCCAGTGTTGGTGTCTTATACAGGGTGTAAGGGACAGCCCTCCGCAGACTGATGGGGTGAATTCAGTATATCATGCTAAGATGACCGGTTCAAAAATTATTTCAGGAACGTTATGGGAATCCAATAAATTTGATTTGTTTCATTTCCTCATATGCAATATATCGTTACCTTCGCAAACCGCACGTAGCAAACGGCAAGCGCGACGGCGAGTTCGATGAACTCTGTAACTAGGCAGGAAGTGAACAGCTGATTTCACCGCGTCGTCGTTCGTTAGAGTATTTCAACATCCATAATTGTTTTTTTTTATTTTAGTCATATTATTTTGATGTAATAACATTAATGGGGTGCTGCGTACAGATAATGTAATGTTACATTGAAATAAAGGAATAATAACTGAAAAAAAATAGAAAAAACATGATAATTTTCCGGAGAAAAATTCCGGTGTAATATGATTCAAAATAAGGAGCTAAATGCACCCTGTCACTTTACGGAGGGCTGTCCCTTACACCCTATATTAGCTACAGCTCTGCCTGACCCGTAAGGAAAACAGACGCGAATATTTATAACACTAAATAAGTTTACCTGTAAAAGGACGACAAGACAAAAGAAGTCGCGCTCAAAAGCCAGTGCTTTAATAATACGAAGCTCTGCTTTTAGCTTATGAACAAAATTTGCTGTTGTCTAGTCAAACTGAGAGAATATTAAACGTTACATATTAAAATTGTGCTGTATTGCATCAGAAATGTGTGCCCTTTGACGTAAAGAACTCGGAGTTGAAGGGCTCAGGGCCCACGCAGCAAGCTTAACTGTTTTATTGTGTCAATAATGTTGGGTAACAGTCTTTTACATGGCACAGTCATATTAAGTGTTTAAATCTATGTTACGTCTTTTGAATATGAACAGTTATTAGTATATTTTACCGCTTATGTATTACAAAACATAGGTTCATCAAAGGGGGACTCTCTTGTGTAATTGACGATCAAAAAGTGCTGATACTCAGCCTAATGTGAATAAATTACTTTTGATTTTGGTTTGAGTTCCAAAACAGGCAGGCGCGTCACTTGAAAAACTCAATAACACTTTGCCTGGTCTAGTTATCGAACCCAAGACATGCTCAACAGTAGCGAATACGGCCACTAGACCAACGAGGCTGGCGGTAGTAAACTGTAGTGACGCATACTGTTCCAATATCTGTTGGATGTTCTAAGATGATTAGTTAGTAAAAGATTTTCATAAATAAAACAGCCAGCAAGCAAACAAGCTAAGCAAGCAAAACTGCAAGCAGCAGCAGCAGCAGCAGTAAGCTTAAAACAGTGATTTTCATAAATGTTATCTTTTTAATAAATAACAGTACTTTTTTGTTTCTTTACAAATACTATTATTTGTCTTGTACCAATAACAACTACATATTATCTCCTAGTTAAAAAAATAAAAGTTTTCTGGTTTTTTCATACAATTTCCATCGATATAAAAAAATATATTTTCTGGTATAAAATTGAAGTTTTATGCTCGACTGGCTTCGCTCAGGGCAGTAGAAGACTGCTATAAATAATTAAGTGAGTAATAGAGGGATAGCCGGCAGTTAGCTCGGTGCTAATTATTGCTGCTACTTGTGTTGCGCTTATTATATCATCATCATATTATTAAAGTCCGTAAACGTCTGCTTTATAAGTGCGTCCATTTTGAAATACGTCGAGGTGTTATTATTTCTGTAGCCTCATATTTATGGTTAGAATAGCGCTTAGAAGAATAGTACTGCCTCTTGACAAAATCCTCAAATCGTTAATAACACTCAGAGTCAAAGTCGTAGTCAAAATCAAACCATTTATTTCAATAAGGTCATTTAAATTCACGATTAAACGTCAAAAACACGGAAAAAGTATTGATTTTAGTTTCCCGTTCGCCAATGTGGTTTCCTATGGAAAAGAAGAAGAAGAAACTCCATCATCATCGTCAGCCTGCAGAAGTCTACTGAGCGGCATATGTGTCTCCAACCGCACCTTGACTATAATTTTCGGGCAGCTTAATCTAGCCAACCTGCAAAGATTGATATTTCAATACCTACCCACTTGTAGCCTTTTACAACTTCCTTAAAGACTAGGCAAACTGACATTTTATCAGCGCTAAAGATGATGGGAAAGTCAAGAGTCAGTAAATTAAACTAAAAAAAGCTTTTATTGAAATGAAAACAAGAAAATTGGATTTATCTATAAAAATTGAACGCGTATACAAAGTTTTGCGTTCGTGCTACTAACCGTTGAGGAGTTCTTTCGTAAGGAGATGATCTTGGCTACAGGATCATGTCATAAAAATGTATTCTCACCAGAACCAAACGTGTGTTCAAAATTTCAGCCCAATCAGTTGGGGGGAACTGGTTTGAAATTCAGTTGCAAGATTAGACCAATACATACTAAGTTTTTTTTTAAATATTTATTTAATGAAATTATAGTACAGAGGTGTTGCTTAATTCTAAACTCGCCAAGCTTTTACGTTTGTTTGAAGTAACAAGGCAAGTTAAACAAAAGTTTATAAAAATGTAAAAAATTGACATAAGGTACCGAAAAGTTTATGTCAACTCTGTAGAAAGTCGTGCTAGAAAAATGAAACGCTTCGAAAGTGATTGTGATATTTTTTCAAAGCCCTTATCATAACAACAATGTGACATCTTGGGACACCCTATCCTTACATTGTTACTCCACTACGCTATATAATTCTCCTATCATTACTGCTAACGTCCCCAGCGCAAAGCTGAAGGTGGTGCATAAATATTTGATCAGGTAATAGGCCGGTAACCAGCAGTTAGTTCGTCGGTAATTACACCCGTTACCGACGTTTGCCTGAGATTCCTTATTCATAGATACCATGCACTAACTCCTGGACTAGAACTGTGGTAAAGTTAATTTGTTACTTTGTGAGTTAAAGGAAATATACGATTGTACTGTGTACCTTTTTAGATGGATACTATGCCTTGTACTTGACTATATGCAAAATCATTACATGATATTAAATCAATGTGTTAGTATGGTTGCAGCTGAACACGGCTTTTGGATTTTAAACCCGGATCGAACGCCGCCATCTTGTTTTTTCAATACATTTTACAGAATTTTTTACCAACAACTTTCCGGTGTTAACGTCATTAAAGCGCCAATAGATACATGTCGCACTCTACAAGCAAATGCATAAATTAATTGTGATAGCACCTTGATATGTGTGTATTTGAAACCCAAATAGTGACAATATCAAGGAAAACTTGACCTATGTGTATATTTTTTTACAAAAACTATGGCAACACATTACTTACGACAACAATGCACGAATCCATCATGATGGTTTTATTGAGACACAGATGGATTTACTGATCTATAAAACTTGATCTGATCATGTTAAATAAAACCAGTTTATATAACTAAGCAGTTGGATAGAGTCATGAAGTCCAGCGCAATAGTAGGTTAAATTCTAATAAAAAAATAATACAAGAACACTACCTTTTTTAACAAAATTTGGAAATAGATAGCAACCAGCAGCTAAAAGCAAGTCATTTAGAAGCAACAATCACGAGTGAATGCATCACGGTAGCCATTTTTAATTACAAAAGTAAACCAAACCAGCACTCCGTTAAATTCTAAGCGGTCAGGTAGATACATCAAATTCAACATAGGGTGAGTACTTAGTGGCGGGGAAGAGCGATTAAAATATTATAGGAGTGTTGTATTGTGCGTAACTTTTGTCCATATCTTTGCTTCATGCTTCCGCAGTTATGGTTGAAAAGATTTCTTAATTAAAACGCATTACTTTTGTACCCAGGTATTTTCTGATCCCCTATTTTTGTCTGTTTAAATAAGTGTATATGAATAAATAAAATAGCATTGGGTGTAAAATATAAAAGTTTTAGTTGCAGCTGCTAGAGAAAGCATGAACAAAACAATCATAATGACCAACTTCAGCTTAGCATCATGCCTGATGTCCTGCTCAGTTAACAAGATTATGAGATCAGACTTCTACAAGTAAGTTTTCACAGCGTCCACGTAGCAAAAGTTTCAGGCCATAACTACGTGAAAATTGAATAAAAAGCTTGATAGTAATAATATCTACAGAAGATTTGTCTAACGTTCTATCTCTTTCAGAATGGGACACAAACAGGAATCACCGTACAATATCCCAAGCATTCCTATCTATCTACAGCTATCCGCTACCCGCCCCGCTTAAGCACCTAAACCTCAGTCCTCAAAGTGATGAGATAGCACCCGAAGACAGACAGTTTAATCGGGCCCTTTACTTAATACAATCTGCGCTCAGATCTAAATTAATGCAAGTATAGACCGTAGTGCGGTGGGACTTTTATTGTGGTCGTTTTGGTGTAGGCAGAGTTAGAGGTTCAGTTGTTGAGTGGTCATGTTGTAGACGAAATTGTCTTTCTATTTCCTAAGTTATACTAGTGAAGATCGATTTATAGGTGTGATGGGCTTATAAGTCTATTATCTTTGCATTTTTTTTATTTGTGAGAAAAAACCTTATAGACAAGATGGCTAGTGAAGGAGATTTTCTAGGATATTAAAAATTATTTTGTAGATTTGGATAGTAATTAGATTTTTCTAGGCACAAATTTTTACAACTTTTTATAAAGTTTTTTATACAATAGTCTTACCAAGGGGTATCGTATTTCCCAGAACTAACTAGGTTGTGGAGGTTAGATGGGCAGTCGCTCCATGTAAAG
Source organism: Noctua comes (assembly GCA_963082995.1). Taxonomy (NCBI): domain Eukaryota; kingdom Metazoa; phylum Arthropoda; class Insecta; order Lepidoptera; family Noctuidae; genus Noctua; species Noctua comes. Next base: position 1,130,346 of record OY720282.1, read on the forward strand.
TACTGGTATTCAGCTGCATCCAATTAGACTGAAGGCCGACCCCAATATAGTTGGGAAAAGGCTAGGCAGATGATGACTTTGAAGAAAGTGCTGTCCTTGAAAGACTAAAAAAAGCATAAAATAAAAATCTCATAAAATATCAATGAAATCATAACTTTACAAATAAACCCCAACCTTTGAACTACCCAACAACAAACAATCCGTACAAATCTAAAAGTGAAGTCCAAATGTTCCGTAAAATCAGTTTCATTGGCACTGTATCGAATATTTTCATGACAAATGCCTGCTATATTTCAGACAGGCTATCTCGGCCGTGCCAACAACTGCTGCTGTACAACCCTTGCACTTTGTAACTACGTTTGTTATTGGGAATCAGAAGTTTCTTCCTCTTTCGTGTCAGCTAGATAATAATTTATAATTAGCTTGCTTTTTCTGCATGTGCAAATTTTTCCAGGCCTGAAGTAACGCCTGATTCAGCTAAACACGGAGATGGCCGATGGAGCGAGGCTTTGACCGAGTTGTGGCCAAGGTAAGGGCAAAGAAACCAGAGCTGTCCTAAAGCTCTTTGGGTTGACGTCGTCGTCAAAGGCTTTTTTTTTTTTTTAAATAACCTTGCCCCACACTAGGAATTTCTCCTGTATCGTGAGTGCGTTTACAAACATTTAAACTCACATACACAAACAGCCAGACCCGGAACAACTACCTGTAGATCATACAAATATTTGTTCCGTGCGGGGATCGAACCCGCGACTCGCAGCGCAGCAGCCAATTGCTCAGCCACTACGCCAAACGTGCCGTCGAAGTTGCGGGAAACACCTGGATAAGGGACGCACATAACCGGGAAGTGTGGCAGAAAAAAGGGGAGGCAGGGACCTCACCCACTGCTGGGTAGCAGTGGGTGATTCCAGGCTGATATGATGATGATGAACGCCTGATTCTATAACTAATATTTAATTGATTTGTTTGAAAACATTGGCCCTTGCCTCTTTTCAGGGGTTTATCAACCAATAAATATCGTTGTTATGCTGCCATAAATAACTCCTTTGTTCATTCATTAACCATATTAATTACATTTTTAAATATTAAAATGTCAAAAACAAAAAACAAAGTATTTAAAATTATAAATAATAGTAGCCCACCTGCATTGGAAACTGCTGTACTCCCGTCCCACATGTCGATAACCTCGCGAGCCAGATCTATATACTTGAACTGCTTATCCTTCATTCTTTATGCTGCCATAATTTTTATTTCGATTTAATTATGTTTTACACGAGCAAAAAAGAAATTGCTCTCGCGCCACGCGTTTCAGCCTAAGACAGCGACAGGCAGGTAAAATTTTCTTAAAATATAGCTGTATTTTACCTTACTTATATAAAATCCTAACAGTCAAACTATTCTTACAAGAGAATTTCAATGGATGAACAACAAATATCTAAGTTAATAGAAATGAATGGTTGATCCCCACAATTAATTTATCTAAACTGAAATTAAATCCTCTTAAGTAACGTGTTCTATGAATCACTGAAGCATAGTTATAATTACTCAAAATTAATGCGTCAACACCACTCGAAACCCCACCAGGCATAAACAAGAGGCCCATATATTTACGATATATCCTAATATATATATTGTGCAATTAACCCAAGTTTAACCGTTAACCATAAAACGGGTTAAGGATTAACAAATTAAATTATTCTAGAATTATATGCGTGGTTCATTTTATTGTGAAAGGTGAGGCTTCAGACGGATGTTGTAATGTCACTGAAATAATTATTATTTTAATGGTCTTTAATAAAATAAAAACAGAAATGGTATGATTCCCTTTTTTGTAATAATTGGGTCGGAGTTATATTCCAATTATTGAAGAAATGAAAACACGAATGCTTTTATTAGCTTTAGTGTTTATTATTCTTTTTGATACGTAAACAGGTGAATTACAGAATTATTACCTACTTTAAAAATAGTAGTCTGATACAGAGCTAGTAAGTACATCAAGATTTAATTAAATAGTTTTTTTTTTTAATAATACTTTGGCGTTTTCAAATATCTTTTACCAGTTGTACACTTATACATCGTGTGCTAGAGATGGTCATTATAGTACAAAACTTTAATATCTACTCGGTCCTAATGTAATAAGACTGTTGATTTTATTTTTTCACGATTATGATATTGGTCTTGAGGAAAAAGTTGTTCAGTTTGGGGTCTGTGTCACGCTCATTAAATATGATCCATAATATTACATCACGCCTGTAATCCGAGAAGGGTTGGTAGACGTGTAGGTGGCTAATGATACATCGACATTTCGCCAGGAACCGAACCCAGGACCTCATGCTCAGCAGTCGTCACACATTTATTTCTGATTTAAATGCGGTTATCTGTAATTGGGTGTGCGTTACAAGATAATGTATTCTATAGAACTTTTAGTTCTTTCTAAGATATATTGTAATGTAACTCGTTGGTAATCCTTAATAAATAAGCGAAATAAAACACAAGGTTGTGATAATCTCGCGTTGTCTAAGCAAGCCTTTACGTTGTCGGCTTAACGAATTCTCGCGGAGGTTATAAGTTTATTAGTTCGCAGTTTATAGAGACACTCGTAAAGTGTACTAAACTAATCTTCGTATTGTACTAGTGTACAACTGTACATGTAATTCTTGTTTGTGATGGGTCTTTGCGGTATTCAATTTACATTTACAGAGTTATTAATAGATTCTGTGTCAGTTGAAAGTGTTAATACAGGTATTCGCTTATTTTAGAAATAGTTTAGGTATCTTATAGACGACGAAGCCGCGGGCAAAAGCTATGCGCAATAAATAATAACGATGTAGTTCTTTTTGTGAACATCTGCGATTCTTCAGGCAAGAAACTTTGAATTTAAACTAGGTCATCTTTTTACCATAAGATCTAAAAATAAGGCTTAAAAATCATTAACATAAGCTTCTGTATTTAACCTGACTAAATAGAACTAAAATATTTGAAGCATTTCATCAAAATATTTTCACATTTAAATAAAAACGATAAGAACTCTGAAAAAATATATAAATTAAATCCCAAAGGCTCCACGACAGGCCTTAAAATATAAATACACAGTATAAACAACAACTTGTGTGGAAATAGTGAAGGAATCCATTTTCACATCAATCTGGTCACGAATAGCGGTGTGGCCCCGAAATTAGCAGTTAAACTTTTTAATGTATCTGCTTGATACTGCCACTCGGTAGAGTGGGGACTTGGGTAGTTTGGGGTTGTGCGTGACGGTCATATTATGAAATTGGGTATAACGTAAAATTACATTATGGTGAGATATCAAAAGTATGGGCGCACTGTACCTTATCCAGTATAAAATCAACTTTATCTTTTGGGGCGTTTTATTTGTATATATTTGCCAATAGATTCATATTCTTTCCTTTAAACTGTCTGTTAATCGTTGTAATTTTGTAAATTTTAACCAAATTATTGTTACATACAATAATTTGGTCTATTTATTTATTGCAGGTTTTCAATATCTATCATTAGAGACCACTTTCAAAAGATGATTGAATTAGACTGATTGGACATTGATTAATTAGCAAAAAATCATTGACTCATGTTAATTTTGCTTTTTAAAATATACCTAAGCTAATTCGTTCAACGAGTTTTTGTAAAACCAAATGCAAAATATCTTACGAAACCCCACTGCAACAGAAAATATACAACAAAGCCCTGTATTCCTATGAATTTCAAGGTTTTCATGCAATATCACGTTTCAAGTACACAATCACAATGTCCTAGAATTCAAACTCTGAATTTTGTTATGTATTCAGCTGGATATTTTGCGCTTTATCAATCTTCCAGGAATTTTGATAAGAAGACTCGCATGTAATGTATCTTTTTTGATAGACCGTAAGTTACTGTTTGATAAATATGATACTCTTCATTGTGTAATCATATTAAGCGTTATATAAGATTACACGTCGTGTAATTTCCGAAGGTTTACGAAGATGTGTATCGATAGTACATTCACATCGCGCCAGTTCATATGTATGTACTTTTCCCATGTATTGGAGTGGCGGGTTGGCGTTGAGAAATTCCTAATAGCACTTTATCCGACCTGGGAATCAAACACAAGACTAATACTCAGCAGTACCGTTTTCGACCACTAGACCAACGTGGCAATAAAAATACAACAAGCACCAGCTTGTCATGTTGCCACTATTGGGACATAAAATAGACGGTCACTGTCAAAGCTAGGTATAAACCATCCTTTGAAAATTTTTGAACGCCATATTTTTCACTCGCACCCAAAATTGATTCGTCAAACCAGGTTCGAGTGTTCATCAATCAAGTGTCCTATGTCCCTAGTTTCAGCTCCCCCGCGGTGGTAGCGTGATATAATCCCATATCTGTCTCCGCGTCGCATTGGGTGACGGCTCACGTTAAATACTGTGCGTTTACTACGCGTTTACGAGCATAAAACAAAACAATATAAAGTTTCCCTACAATTTTCTATTGCTTTTAACTAAATTGATATTTACGAAACTGCCGTGGTATATTATACAGGTTGGGTTTAAAGATAGTTTTTGGTTGGGAACTGAATTTGTTTGGATATTTTTTTGGTCTTGCTTTCAGGCCTCGATAATGTTATCTTTCTATTTTCTGATCGTCAGCCTTGAATTGGTAAAATAGACGAAAACAATCCTTTTCCAGGTAAAAGTAATTGTTGATTAAAGCAATTGGGATTCGAACCCTGGATCTCACACGCAGTCGTGCTTGCGACAGTTGCGACCACTACACAAACGAGGCAGTGACAAATTCACGCTAAATAATTATTTTCTTTTTAAATGACTCCTGAAGTACCTATTTGATGCCCGAACAGAAATCGTTAAGGAAAAAATGGACAATTGACCTAGTAACAAGATAAGTCCCTAACCAGTTTATTGAAACATCTTTAACACCACCTACACCAATATTACTCGTTCCACAACTCCCTATCGTTAAGAATTGAGGAACAATTGACAGACTCACGATCATTGGCCGTGATTGGGAACAAATGAGTTCGCGCGGGAGTGAAGGACGATACATTGGTAATTGTGGAACGTTCTAGTCCGGCTTGAGGGGATAATCACACCTTGTGTTATGGAGACAAGGTTTTTTATTACGTAAGACTTTGGTTTCAGTTGCTAAGCTGAAGTGGCAATGGCTAGCCATATATCTATGGTATTGAATCCGCCTCTGTACTCTGTGCTAAAAATGTTAAATACATAAACTTCGCCCTGATTCTCTCTTGATATACAGCTATGTCTCAATATTGCATAAAGTTTTTTAGTTAATGTAATGTTGCAAGAAACTGCTAATAAATAAATAAATGTGTCAAAGGTCAATCAACGGTCATTACAGCACAAGAGTTCTGGAGTTAAGACTGGAGGAATATGAAAATGTAGGGTCAGACGAGCTACGATTAGATAAAATTACGTCTTGAAAAATAACCAATCTTTTATTCGTCTTTATAGAGACATAATTGGAAACAATTTGTTCTCAATGCTTTTTTCAGTAAATTATAGAAATAGAATACAGTTTGTTGACTAATTTAAAAGACAGTACAAAAAAAACACATTGCACATAGAAAGAGCTTCTTTGCATTCCTAATTGTATGCTAAGCAGTGCAGGTGGTACTTTCAAAACCACTTAAGTTCCAAGCTCTAATCTTACTCTAACAGCATTATATTAAACATAACACTACTTATTATTGTAGTGCACTTTGTAAAAGACTTCTTAAGGGACATTCCTGTGTTTTCAATTTGATTGGTATCGAAAAAATTACAAGCTGATTATGAAAAAAAAAATATAGGTACGTGTCCTAGCTAGGAACGTTTCTGAAAACCTAGTTACTGCACCTGAAATCCAAGGTTTTCCGATAATATAACCACTTTCCAGTAGGTGTACCATCGGCCTTGAAACATAAAAACACAAGGAAAAATCAACAACAATTTTGTGGCGTGTAACCGCAAATACTTAACTAAAATGCGTAGAAAATATTTAGTCGAGTCGTTTTAGACATTTCGTGAGGACACACCGCTTTCCGGCTACAATAAAAATATGTAAATTGAGCCACCGTCGAGGAAACCATTTCGCTTAATTGCAATCCCACCACCAACGGTTTATATATTAAAATCACGCGACAACCCTAATGAGTGTATCTATAGGTATTGTGTTTGTATTGTGCCGGTTGAGGGTTGCACGGAAATTTGAATTAGAAGTTTATAGAAAGACTAGCTTATGCCACCGGCTTCGCCCGCGTGGAATTGGTAATGTCCCACGGGATCGTACTACTGGGATAAAAAGTATTTTATGTTTTAATCCAAGTTATAAACTATCTGTGTGCCAAGTTTCAACCAAATTCGGTCAGCAGTTTTTGCGTGAAAGAATAACAAACATCCATCCGTCCAGCCATCCTCACAAACTTTCGCATTTATAATAATATACTAGCCGTTGCCCGCGACTTTAGTCGCGTGGAAATTTTGATACAGAAGTGTGAGAAAAAAAAGCATCCTATGTGCTATTCCAGACTATAATCTATCTCTGTGCCAAATTTCATCCAGATTCGTTATGCCGCTCTGACATGATTGAGTAACAAACATCCATCCATCCATTTAAACTTTCGCATTTATAATATTAGTATAGATATATTAGTAGGATTTACCTTCCAGCCTGTAACTTTGACCTGCTGCCAAGTGCTATTGCTGAAAATGAGATCTTGGTTTCGATTCCTATGTCGTTATTGAACTTATACATATCTGGCGAAATAGGGTCACAAGTATACTTCTGCCAAACCCTACGAAGAAATACAGGGGTGAAGTTAAGATGTAGAAAGATTTACCTTCCAGGTTTTATAATTTTGACTTATTGTAACACATTTTCCATTTTTTTTCCATCTCGATATTTAATAAACCTTTTTATATTTTTTCGTAGAAATGAATCGGATTTAATTTTGCGTATCAATAAATTAAATTTCCAATAAAATTGAACCTAATTATGCTATACATTGCCAGATGTTTTATCACTTTTATAAATGAATTCTCGGAACCAATGATGCACTGCTGACGGAAAATACGAAATAGCAAATATACAGAATTCCACGTTAACGTAATTTTTTTCAGCGTACTAACAATACCAGTTTACACCGAAATCAATTTATCAATTCAAATAAACTGGAAAACATTCCATACAAGTTCAATTTTAAATTTAATATTAACTAAAAATGAAAACTGTACATGAATACACTCAACAAATTGTTTCCAAATATAGATCCTCTGTTCCGTTGACCCAGCAAATAAAAAAAGTAAACGCATATGATTCGTTGAATGGAAATAAAAAATCCATCTACCATGCCTCCTGGGCATGTAAAGGTACCAATTGTTGAAAAACCCGGCTATTCTGACAGCTCGGAGCCATTATACCCGGGTTTGATACAAGAGAAGGGATCACGGAGGGTCAGTTTAAGCTAGCCACTTCCAGTGTACATTATGTCCGTACTATGTTTGCACGGTCGCGAGTGCATAACCGGAGGCGATGCAGTCCTGTTGATTTTTTATTTTTTATACCCGGGTCCGTTGAGAGCTGGGCGTTAATCAATACTTTGTACATGCTGCACGCAAAACAACAAAAAAACACGTATTGTTTTGTACACGGATAACATTTTTTATCCGGATCTGGGACCGGATATGGGCAAAATGAAAGAGTGTATTAAATCGATCGTGAACAATATTTAATATTCGCTTTGTGTTGGTTTTTGTGAGGGTGAAAATAGAGCACGGCGCTGCATTATTCGCACGTAAAAGTTGGCTTAGAAAATGGGTTGACGCTGCGCTTTTTCAAAAAACGTGAATGGCGCGGCTTTTTGGTTTACCACGAGGCCTTATTGCTTTTTATTGGGGCGAGTTGACGTGATAAAGTATTTTGAGTGTAGATTAGGTTAGGTACTTGCTATGCTGGTCATATTTTCATACTTCAAACGTCGCAGGAACGATGAATTTTTAGCTAGAACTAATAAATGGGAGAGATCCCTAGATTAATCAAAAAAACTTAAAATCATCCCTTCATCTTTAAAAATACGGAATTTATTAATAGTGAATACAACTGCAGCTTCACAAGAATTAAAACCAAATATCTCACTCCAATTAAGCGCAAGTAAAAACTCCGATCAAAAACTAAAATTACAAAACATTTTTCCCATTACTTAAACTCGAGCACACATTTAACAACTGAAAGTTAATCCTTATTTACGAAAAATATTTTCCGTAAATTGCATTATGCAACAACCCCAGAAAATGTTGAAAGCTTTTAAAATAACTGAAAAATGAGTCGAGAAAACTGAACGGAGAAAAAAATGCGTGTTTCAATGAAATATGCAAATGGGAGGCTTAAGCATGTTACATAAAGATAAAAAGATACTCTGAGTGAGGATTAATGCGTATCAAAAAAGAATTAAACATTTATTTTTATGCAAAATATTGTACTTTTATGGAAAGCGGGGCTTTTATCAACTTTAAAAGATATATTTATTGACAGGATTACCATTAACAGTAATAGCTGATAAGAACATTGTAAATCTGACCATTTTAATTCGTATATTACCTCAAGTTCTTCGGACATTTGTGGTTGAAAGACTTGCAACTTGTATATTCCCAGGCATAATCCAACTATTCCAGTAGAATAATAATTTTGTAGTAAACCAACGAGAAGTAGGAATGGTATAAGGGGCACTGCCGCAATACAAATCGCTTACCGGATTCGTGACCACTATTTGTTATAAAAAACAGAATTACAATCCTTTTTAGAGTAAAAGAAAACTGAAACTTCACTACATACCTACTCGTAAATTATTCTTTTTCGCCTTTCTTTGCCCCATCCAGTACATTAGGTCTTCTCCCTACGTCTAGAAAGATACACAGCACTTTGACAAGTCCCCTCAACGGTAAGTATTTAAAAATTAAAAACAAAGGGAACTTTTTCCCATGAACAGGCACTCGAGACGAGTTGAGCCTGAACTTGTTGAGCAATGTCGAGTAATGTTGAGCCAAAGTTGAGTGATGTTTATGTTTACCGCAGTCACGAATGAACGCGGATGTTTTTAATTAGACCACTTTTATTCGTGTCGTTAGCAATTTTTTTTTTCATTAGGTTTCTGTTGATCTTCTTTGTTTTTATTGTAACGCAGATTTCGATTGCCAGTAAGACCATTTAGATACACACCGCTTGTCAAAATTCTCCAAAAAGAAACAAAGGTTTAATATTAAAAGCAAACTATTTTAATCGTCAACATATTTGAGGAGGGGTAAGCAGGCAAAGACCACTCGTGGAAAGGCCAGGTCTCTCCTGTGCGTAGTCTAATAAAAAAACAAAAATCCCGGAAAAACAAAGTAATATGATAAACAATCCAAAAGGTTTTTATACCGTTGAAGAAGTCAAAACTGATCATTTAACCACTAAATATACACACACAAAAAAGGCAACCAAATAAGGCATAGAATATTCTACTTTGAATAGCTATTAAAATTAACTACGTATTGTGTGGGTAGAACCACTTTTGACAGCTTATCAATTCAAGGTTCGAGTTATGTCAATATCGCATATATGGACATACAGACACACTCCTGTTTTAATATGTCTATATTGGAAGAGGCAATAATTTGTAGGAAACATTTTGTAGTACATAATGAGTTTAATGAATTTGAATATTTTTGACATTTGATGCTCCTAATATGGGAGGAACATCGTTTGGTTGGGAGGAAAAATAGATGCTTATATGTGGATTAAATCATGTTTCTAAGTGTCTTACTGGTGTTATGGTAGCTAGTGCCAGCTGTCCAGCGTGAAGTTCAGGGTTCAATTACTAAGTGTATGTAATGGTTATGACCTTCGAATTAGCAAGGCGATTTAAGAAATAACCATTTCATGCCATCGTCTGGGTCTGTGCCCAAATGACAGAATAATATGTTCATCTTTGTTGGATCTGTATCCAGATTCCTGTATCCATTTCCTCTTAAAACGTATTACCACTATCCTCGATCCGTAGATGAACCCCAGGAGTCCACGTTTGGGAGACTCGTTGACAAACTAGATCATCATATAAAGATTCTGTTGGGTTTAGGCATGGGGTCTTAAAAATACATTTTATCAGGCAATAGGACCTCAAACATTAAACCGCAAACATACTAGTCTTGGTCAACACGGTCAAAAATTCGTCGTTAACACATTGCGGTCGCTAATTATAACAAGTTTCTCTACAGCACTTACATAAGCGATTGTATGGTAATTACCTTTATGTAATATACAATGTTAGTTGAGAATAAGAAGGTTTCTTTTTAATAGGTAATTGTTATGTATTGGGATATTTTTATGGTTTTGTAACGGCTTAGATTTGAATGTTGTAAGTCGTAAAAGGAGATTACTAAATTTGTTTTAAATAAATATGCATATGGACTAATTATTGTTAGATGTGTCCAATGCCCGTTTTCACGAATACTTAGCTACGCCTCATTAAATACCTTAATATTATTGTACTGTTTAAAATCCAACTGTGCGCTTTTAGTACTAGGTTGAAATGAACTATGTATTTGTGATGGAGTTCGTCCAGTGATGTACCACCATACCTACTTCTGTAGCCAAGTAACGTAGCTAGGGTCCAGCTTGCAGAATATTGGTTATTGTTATAAGAGGCTCATTAGACGTTTCAAATTAGTCGCTAGGACTGCAATGCACCTTTGTTGCCTCTTGTATTACAAATGTTCGTATACATAACATCACGCCTGTAATCCCCGAAGGGTTAGGCAAAGGTGTACCTAATAGTACACCCACGTTTCGCCAGTTATATTTAAGTCACATGTAATAGGGCGCGAGCTTATTGCCATCAACCGGGCACAAATTCAGACTCCATGGCTACTACTGAGAAATTCCTGATGGAAAACCCAATAACACTTTGCCCGATCCGGGAATCGAACCCAGTATCTCATACTTAGCAGTGGCGCTTGCGACAACTCGACCAACGAGACAGTCATATCTGCGCTGATAAACCAAATAACATCAGGTGCCCACCTACTTTACTTAATTGCCACCCAACAAGATCTTAAAAATAAATAAATAATCAACTGCTTAAGCCTATTATCTCCTTCAGGCCTAATGAGTTCGACAGTATAGATAAACGATAGCATCAAATACTAAGATATTGGCTTCTTACAGCTGTTGTGAAAATACCAAAGAAATTCTAAAAGTTTTACATGTAGGTGCCTTGCAGGCTAGCCTTTATTTATAGCGATAAGCACTTTCGAGCACACCTGACCGTGTGTGCTCATCTTTAATGATACTGTTAGGCTACTTCATCCCACTGTTGGGTGAAGGCCTCTTCCCATGACTTTCAGTTGTTTCGATCCAGGGTTAATGTGGAACACTGGTCGTTGGTTTTATACAGCTAGTCCCGCTATCTTCTACGGTTTTCGAGGCGACGCTTTCTGGGTGTGTTAGGGCTCCAGGTGGTTATTTTAGCCCACAGCTCATTGAGCATGCCGCAGACATGACTCATCTTTATCAAATATTTATTATAGGGATCTTAGGCCCTAAAAATATAAAACAAATTAAACCATCACCAGGGTTGTATACACAATGACTACACATAATAAACATCACGTTTGTTGTCCCTGAAGTGATAGGCAGGGGTGGCCATGATTCACCAGTTATGTTGAAGTAATAGTGGCCGAGCTCATTGCCATTAAGCTAACCGGACTACACACACATCCAGACTCCACGCTACTACTGAGAAATTCCAATAAAAAATATGGAAAACCGAATATCACTTGGCCCGACCTGGGTATTGAACCCAGGAAGTCATACTCAGCAGTAGCTCTTGCAACTACTAGACCAACTAGGTTGTACTACACATCAAGCTATTTCTAATATTTGCTGACCTCGTATAGTTTAAATTTTCCGTATGTGACAGGTCAACTTTTATTGTAATTGCATATGCTTCAGTGCAAACAGGTCCATTGTACTTCTCTCTTTAACCGTCTGTCACTAGGAAACGTCCTCGAAAATGCCTGTAGCTATTTACTTAACATTTAACTCCGATTAACTTAATCGCCGTTCAACCGACAAGAATTATAGCTTTCTTCGTAAAAACTACTAATTAAATAAGTTCATTTTCAATTTATGCCTTGTCCAATAAATTATCGGTTGAGTCGCTAAATATTGCTAGCCTTCGTATATCTTCGTCCGTATATGGTTGGTAAATGAGTCCATTGGTCGTCGCTAATTAGTGTGTCTGTCTGAACGATTATTACAGATAAAACGTTTTTATATGGACGGCAGACTTTATAGTTGATGCTTTCTATTTGAAGTATTTTAAGATATTTTGTGGGGTACGTTTTTCAAATGTATTATAGCAGTGATAGCCTTGTGGTGTTACCGTCGGACTGACAAGTCATAGGTCTCAAGTTCGAACCCAAGACACGAACCTCTGACTTTTCGAATTCATGTGCGTGAGGCTCGGGGTGCGTATTGTATAATTATCACTTGCTTCGGAAGGAAAACATCGTGAGGAAACCATCATGTCATGTGTATTTCTTGACGGCATGTAAGGCTAAGCCAGAGGCCCATGGGCGGCATAAAAACTCTGACACCAGGTTAGGCACTAACCACGCGATAAAAATAGCATTTGAGGTTACTGAAATTATCAATCACGCCTGAGAATAACAAGCTAATATTTCCCATTTATCTATTCCGATAATATTGAGGGACATGTAAAATATGCCGCAATAATATTGTAATAGAAAACATGATGAAAAGCTTTCTGACAAAATATACCGAGAATATCATTTCCTATTTATCTTTTTGAATAGTTGGTTTAGCTTAAAGGCAGGATATAATCAAGCTTAACCCAACCTTTTACAGATTTAACACCCGAAAAAATCACAAATAAAATAAACTCGACTTATAATAAACCTCAACATTTGATCTCCACCAAACTATCTATATGTAAAACAATACCAGAATTGGTAACAGAATTTTATACCAAAGGAAAATCCTCAAAAAAAATCGTCAGTACGGAGACACTATGTGTTCTCAGCAAAGGATTTGTTCAGCATTGGTACTGGAAAAAATATTCCTTTTTTTGTCGATGTTTCAACGTTTTTCTGCCATCGGTGTGCCCGGAGCTTTGTAAGGCTCGAAGTAAGAGCATTAAGGATGGCACGGAATAGTAAAAAGAGTTTGTTCACACGTTTGTGAATTACAATTGGGGAATTTAAAGAGAATTAGTGAGGACATTACTGAGTGGAAGTACATTACGGTTTGTTTTGTTTCCGTGAATGCACTTAAATGGTGAGGTGGTGGAGTACTCAGATTGTACTGTTAGTGTTTCTAACAACGGTATATCCTTGTAGGACCAGCTATTTATGAGGATTTCCTTTTTGTCTTGTTTTCTTTATTCTTTTTAATTGATAATGATAACTTTTCTGATGGTGTTAGACCTGCTACTTTTGCTCCTTAATCCTAAAATACGAACATGCGGCTTATCCAACCATCACAAATGATTTATGACATTACATAACTTCACGCCCTTTATATCGAAAGGGCTGGGCAGAGGTGTCCCTTTGTTACACGCACATACCTTTACTTATGTACCAGCCCTACTCCCAGTTTCAACCACGTGGATCCAGCCACGGGCGATTCAACATCAACGAAACAAAAGCCATGTTGTGTCATTACAGTTACCTAACTTATAATGTACTGAAACTCCTTACCTTGTCCACTTACAAATTAAAAGCGGTTGTTAGTTAAAAGTTTTCCTCTTGATGTCTGGGAATTTCTTTGTTCATGTATGGCTACGCAAAAAATATAAAATATTAGTAGCCCTTAATGTCCTCCCGTACGATCATAAATGGTTAGTTGGTAGATTTTTGGTTTGGTTTTCTTGATTTTGTTATTGTCAGCTCCTAGTCTAACATGATGAAGCTGTATACCAGTACATGATACAGACTGCAAAATTGTGATCATGGTAAACCAACAGAGTGAAATAAGATTTTAAACTATCTATCTAATAACGGGATATTTACCATGTTTACTGTTTTCTATGAGTTCCCGATATTTCGGCGCTGTTGCAAGCACCATGATCACGGATAAACTGAAGTTATTGCGGGTGGGTGTTTATGAGCAGACAAATCGGTCTACCCTCTTTCTTGTTCGTTTTTTGCACTCAGTACCGCTACCACTGTCACTCGCAACTCGATTCTGCTCCCGACACACGAAACTCACTGTGTCCGCTTTCCGAACTTTTTTCGGCACTTTTCCGCTTTTTACACAGGTGGATCACTGGATTCCAGGCGCTCTCAGTTGAAACCCATCCTCCCGGTTGAAGTAAAAAAAAAAAAAAAAAAAATCTAAATAATATCCCGTTATTAACAACAGAGTGAAAATTTCACACAACCGCTTAACGTTAGGTGCACTATTACAAAGCGGGTAGACCAAATTTTATAAGTTATGGCTCTGTGGCCAGTCACTCTATGGAGCGACATTTACTTTTGAGCTATTTTGGCAACACCATACTATTGATTTTTGTTTGAGTTTATCGAAGTGCATACCTTATCTGATTAAACTGCAAACAACCTAATTTAAAATGAGCATATTAAAGTCACTCCCTGTTGCATAAAACAAAATGACAACGCCATTCTAAAATTCATAATTGGAAATGAGAAACAAGTGAACAGTTTCAATGAAAGGTCCAACTCTCTCATCGGCAGGTATTGAAACAGGACTCAATTAGTTTTGCTGAAGGTTTCAGTACTTTCAGAGGTGCATGGTTGAGTAGAGAACTGCATAGGTTACGACTAGTCGTAAGGAGATAGGATATTCGAAGGATTTTAAGGTAGATTCTAATAGTGGTTTAGAAACGAATTACTATATATTAAAAGAGTCTAAAGATTGAATAAAATGTCCACCAGTTAATAACATACCATTGAGAATACCATTACTGCTGTGTCACACGCCTCCTCTGTATAGAGCAGGCCGTAATCCACCTCACGCGGTCAGTGCGGGTTGCTGGAAGACATAAATGTCTTCGATGTTTTCCTTCACCAATACCAATAGATATAATAACAGCAATAAACAGTATCTGTGTCGTTCCCCTCAGACCTCCCAAAACTTAATCTCTGCTGATCCTACATAATCAACACCAAGCCGCATCGGGTTCGCAACGCGCACTCAAAAACCTGACGTCATACCTACTCAATGAAAAAACGACCGCTTAAAATATCCCTAGTCGGCTCATATTTGAATAGTTCACCGTTTTGCGGCCCCCAGCGTTTCACTAGAAATATGTATTTCAGCACTAAACTAGCTGAACGCGAGTACCGACAGGAATTTCGTCCGAAACTTTCATTGGTCGTAAAATTTAATGAACATTTTTGTTTCGCGTTTTTCTGGTTAACTCCCGAAGGTTTTGCCTGTTCACACTCGTTGGTTTAACAGAGCTGTTCTACATGAACCGGAGTCCTGGCTCTATTTGACTTTAAAAATGTGTGAAGTGCAATTTGCTTAACTCTATTCACCAGCACCATTTACCTTCTTTAACATTCTAAAACATCGTAATTTGTATTTCCGGCGGTGTAGGATATGTATCGGATACCCGTATTTTGCATTTCATTTCAGTTGCAAGTTCCATGTTCCACCAAATCAAGAGATAATCTATTGTTAAATCTCAAAAAATTTTAATATGTCACACACATTCACGACTAAATAGATTCAGACCGAATTAAGCACGTGGATCGGATAGACCATACCCTGAGTTAGGCCAAGTTCCCCGTGAGATAATTTCTAACCTGCCAGCGGGCCAAGCCGCAGGCACGAAATTAAATTATGCTGACAAATATACCAAAATATTTGGCAAGGCTAAATATCCAGGAAAACCGGAACCACGCGTATAATTATTTACTTACTCCTCACAGACTCATAAAAGGAAATAGGCGAGTCTATTTAAGTCTTCGTAGCAACGCGAGTAAACATTCGAAGGCCAGAGTTCATGCTTCTAATTAGGCATGATACAGGCAGGTGCTAGGTTCCACCTACGCGGACGACAACCAGTTTGCTACTACTGCGTGGGGTGATTAGGAGCTTATGATCTAAGGTCATAGTTATTGTGGCTTGTATTAGCATCTGTATTTATAATTCCTGGATGGTACACTGATGGATATGGACTTTTTCAAAAAACGTTCCCATTATCTTCTTTTTGCAAAAGCCTCAAGTTACATGTCCCTTGTGTGACACAAACTCTTATATTCTCGATGTCACCCTTAAGCCTCTCAGCCTCTAACCCACTGGGTGTCCACGGCCACCAGTTTCTTGGTCACTGCAACCATGGTTGTGGTCCTAGTCACCCAGAACATGGGAGACCCAAGTTACCGACGGAAGACAGGGTCTTTTAATTTCCATTCGGAAATACATTTACCACCAAAACCATCTAAAATATTGAGCACATCTCTTCACGATATGAAAATGAGTGTTAAATACATCTTCAAGATTACTTAAAGAATAAAGCCCTTAAACACAGAAACAGTAGAAGTATTAACAAAAAAAAAACAATGAGTACCTTAAGGTTGGCAACACGCGACTCAGCTTGGAGTTAGAAAGTTCCAAGTTTACAAGATACGCAAGCTCAGCCGACCTTGGCACCAATCCGTAGTCATAGACTAGGAAATTGTGGATATAGAGTGAAGCTGCAGCATTATGCTATGGTTTACTTAGTATTATGAAAAGATCACAAGGAAAAAAATAGTTGATATTATCTGATGAACCCCCCCAATGATGAGCGCAACAATGTGGCGACACTTGGGGGAGGCCTATGTCCAGCAGTGGACGTCTTTCGGCTGAAATGATGATGATGATGATGATTATCTGATGCACTTAATACTAGCTAAGTACATTTAAATTATTTGGTTCGTCACATTTTGATTCGAAGATTTGAATTCGATAAGAAATGATATGAAAGAAAGGGAGCGAATTATAATATCACGGTTGACAGAGGAGAATGAAAAATAGAAAACGTATAGCACCGACCCCAAGTAACATGGGACAAGGATAAGAAGATGACGACTGTTATTTCCACTAACGGAAGGATTCTAAAGTCGTCAATATGTACAAAATGCACACCATCAGTCATCAAATCATCTCTTCAACACGTATGATCTTTTTTCCAGAACAGACCACCCAGAAAACAACCATGTTTTATCTTACAACCACGTTTTTACCCTCCCACTTCCGTCACCCCACAGCCCCTCCACTTCCGTACTTACGTGCAGATTGTACGCTCAGCAAGAAAGACACGTGTAATATCAATATGTCCCAATCGTCGCACGCGCACGATACGGACACACCTGGCTTTGCAATTGTCACGTCTTGATAATGCGTTCATTCAATAATGTTATGATATAAGTTATTGTTTTAATTAGGTTTTTTTGTTTAATTGGGTCAGCAGATTTTATAATACTGTTGAATGTAATCATGCAGTCAGTTTCTCTGCCACCTTGTTGACTGAGAAGTATTTTAGCACGACATGGATATTCTTTCTCAACCCAATATTTGATCAGCCACATCGCGTGGCGTATCGCCCACCTGCTCACTCAGAGACGAAGCCTAACTGAAAATAAGAATACTATCATACATAACAAAATAGAAAGAGCTCCACTGATAAAGAATGCCTGCGGCATTGAGCAGGATGTTTTCATATTGTGTTTATACGATTTCAGATCAATATGTTGTAAGTTACTAGATTCAAGGGCGTAAACTACACAACGAGTAACAACACTGGCTGGGTAAAGGTTCATACAACTAGAAGAAAGATCATGCATGAAAGATTTCAAGAATCTTAGCATGATTTATTTCTTGTATAAACTTTGTCCTATATTATGCCCTTATATGTTGATACTACCTTTATTTACTACGTGAGCACGCGTACATAACAGTTGTCTGCTTCACAAAATCCAATATTCACTGGCACCACAAAAAATCCCAAATCCCAATCCATTCGAAAAACACACGCATCGATACTATGTAACCGGAATTCTGAAAACTTTTATACACAAGACAATAATTTTAATATTTTCAATAGCTGCCGTACCGGACTGAATTCCTGGAATTATTTTCCAATATTTATTTCAACGGGTTTTTATTCCGCAGTACACGAGCGCGCTATGCTCTCCTAGTATTTTTCCAATTTCATAAAAGCGTTGTGTCTGGTTTTTTAGTGCTGTGTAGGTTTATTACAGTGGTTTGTATGATTCCTTGAAGGGTTTTATGGTATGGAAACTGTTTCTCGATTTTTGTTATTGAAATATTGGCATTGAATGCAGTGTTGACTAAAGTCATATTCCATGAAATGAAACACTAAAGGCTAGATCTATTAAAGTATTAACGTTACTTAGCAAATACTTTGGTTAAGCGTTGTTATTCCTATCACTGTCTACATTTGGTCAAGCTTCAAGTGCAAGATAAGAGACAGGGAAGCTCGAGCTAAGTAACGTTTATAGATTTCAGCCTAGCGAAAAGTGATTTGTATCCTATTCCAGTAGCTCACATTAGTGTGGACTGTGTTTAGAACCTTATCTGTCATATACCTACCTAGATCTAATTGTAATTAGGTACCTCTGTTTTTTAAATACTGCCAAGTACATTCCTGTTGCTCTGATCATAAACTGAAATCAGTTTCCATCTTAAAAGTATCCTTCTTCTCTTATCCACAACAAATTCTAGTGTCCCTTCTACTGTTGCATACAATATTCTTTGCACGCCACAACTGCGAGTCAACACCACAGTTAGTATCATTTACATATAACTTGAACTGCAGATTGTTAACTTATTTCTATACAACTTCATTGGAACAAGTTACAATTGGGATTGGCGACAGGGCGTGATACCTGTCAGCAATTGTAATTGGATAACGAAAGGTTACAGCTGCATTGGTTTAGTGCTTGCATAAATATATTAGCTGGAAACTGTCTCACTAAAGAGCACAGCCAGTAAAGGTATGAGCATCGATCACCACGCCTGTAGGTACGTTAGCTATTTTAGGCCTGTATTTTAAAGGTACTCTAAAATGATTTCGTTCACCGTTCAAGTCTTTTATTTATCCAAAATTAAGTAAACATATATATCCCCATTAATTTTATAAGTAGATTCGGATCGCCAAAAAGCTGCCTTTACTCTATTGTTTGACGACATCGACCATAAGGACCGTGATTTTTTTTTCTGAAAAATGTCTAAAGTTACCATCGTTACGCATCCATAGATTGGCTATTACAAATCACCACCAAACTTCCTTACATATCTTTCTTTGAACTCAGTGACAGTTTCATCATCTGTCGCCTTTTCCCATCTTTGTTAAGATCGGCTTCCAGTCTATCCGGATGCAGCTGAATACCAGGATTTCACACGAAATGCCTATCTGACCTCCACAACCCAGTTTCTGGATCTTATTGATTGATGGCCTTACTGATCAATTTTTTCAGTGGTTAAAGAGATTGAAGAGATTTTAAGTGTTAATCCAGACAGACTGGCGAATAAAATACCAAAGACCGGTTAAACTACAAAAGGTAAAATCAGGTACAAACCTTAAGACCACAAATCCGTTGCAACACAACAAGATAATTAATGTATCATGAATATTAACCAGCCTCGTATTGTTTGCAAGTGTGTGATTATTGAATTAGTCTGCATTTATAATGCTAAGCTGCTAATTGACCTATGACTTAGTAATATGGTTCCTTGTTGATCGGCTTTTACAAACATTGGATTGAATTTAATCATATGGATTGTATTAGGAAAGTTATTTATCCAGCAGTGGGATAGTATGGGCTAATCATCATCTTCATTTCAGCGCGGAATCACCCAGAGTTGGGTATAGGCCTCTCCTTTTTTCTGCCATTCTTCGCTGTTCTGTACGTCCGTCATCCATCTGTTTCCCGCGAACGGCCCCATGGTTTCTTAGACTCAACCTTGGTCACCATTGGGTCAATACCTTACCCCATCGGCCATCTCCGCGTCTAGCCAGATGTCCTGCCTAACTCCACTTTAGGCGTATCGCCCTGTCCCCGTATGGCCTAATAAAAATAATTAAAAGTGCTAGAAAGGTCTTATTTACATTTCAAGAATGTGGTGCACATCCAGTAATTGTGCGATTAGAAACGTTCAAGCCGTCATAGACTGGCTTTAAATTGAAGCTCGCCATGTCATCATCATCGCCCCTATCCCAAATGATTTGGGATCGGCACTGCATGTCTTCTTCTTCGTGGCGTTCATCAAAGCTTTCTAAACTGGAGCAACATTGAAAGCAGGAACATGGTAAGGTTAGACCTTTTCAAGGAAAGGCGATTTTCTGTGGCAGATCATAATAACAGGCACGCTGACATTTAAATTATATTTGCGAGGATTTCTTTTCCAAGTTAATGAAAAGAATACTGCCTCTAAATTAAGTATAAGCAAACAAAATAATATCGAATGTTGCTCTATATTTATTTAGCAAAACAGAAACATTTAGCCATCCATATTTGGTTTCCATAAATGATATTGTCTGTTTTTACTACTAAAGTTAATAAAATATTGTGTGTAGACCAAAAAACAAATATTGTTTGTTGACATTTGTGTCTGTTCGGTTTTTTATTACAATTCTGACTCAAAATGAAGTATTCAGTGTGATACGTTTTTTAAACTTCACTTTGTAATGAAATGTTATTTATTTTATTGACTTTCGTTCCGTATGCTGGGATTGGTGATAATGTCGTATATCGAAAACATGCAGAAGCGTGAAATCTTGGAAA
The DNA here is from genome assembly GCA_963082995.1 of Noctua comes. NCBI lineage: Eukaryota > Metazoa > Arthropoda > Insecta > Lepidoptera > Noctuidae > Noctua > Noctua comes. Next base: position 1,151,180 of record OY720282.1, read on the forward strand.
GAATTAACTTTGAGCAACACAGTGGTCAATAGAAATTAGGCCCGGGATTTATAAATGTTACCGACCGCGAAACTACACAGTAAGCGTTATTTCTGTTACTACGGCACATTACTGTCAAACTACCTACATGTTCAAGATAACGGGAACATTTCAAAGCCTCCTAATTCCTTTTTACCGACTTCAAAACGGGTGAGTTATTAAAAGATCTTTTAAATCTTATTAGTAAGTAGTTAAGTAAATTACGCCTTTAAGTTTAACCATATGATCTGCTATGTGAACTTGATAGCTCACATTCTAATCCTATTTCCATCCTAAATGCCCAATCAGCATGTAAATGATTAGCAATGAAAGATAATATATAAACCAAATTACGTTTATGACTAGTAATATAGAAATAATCCACAGATTCACATTATGTATATAGTACAAACAATCTAACAATTATTTAGTTCTACCTCTATTGCCAATACTGATGTCCTTGCTTGATTTACCAACTTACGTACTCTATCGCTTACACCCTTAACACAACAGACCAAAGCTCAAACTTGCATAAATTGCAGATAACTGATAACTTTGTATTCACGTACTTTAGCAGAATTTTATTGCGGTTTCTGTAACTCTTGAGACATAGGAATAGAGTTGAAACTGCAATGATTAAGGTGTAAATACGTTTGTTATTATAGTTGGTAACCATGAACCGAAGGGCGCCGAAGAACCATGCATTAACATTTAGGGCCTATTATGTTTAATGATGAAATTGAGCGCTTATACAAATAGAGTAACGGTTTCTGAGGAAGCCTGAGCTTACTTGAGACGATTTCTCCTACATTTCCATTTGGACCAATGCTTGGGAACAATAAAGGATCTTTGACGAAGGAAAACGGTTAAATACGAAACTAGGTCAATGGATATTTCATTTCAATTAAATACTGTCACTGTAAGTATTTACTACTAAGACAGTAAATGATATTGAAAATGAGCTCAGAATATATTTCTAAAATTATCTTGTACATACTACTGTTGACTTTACCTTTATTTTTCGGCTACACTAGTAATTATTTCATCAGTAAATATTGTTACCTCACTAGTTTAAAACTATCACATATCTCTGACCTTCACCTTAGGCCTTCGAAAGCAAAAGTATTGCTTGGCTATTTTTTTATGTGAGATGTCCAGTGATATCGGCAGTCCCCGGCGAAGATGAGTTTGATACCTGCGGAGGCTGCAGACAGCTGGATTGGTCCGCACTAGGTCAAGATAGAGAGAATTGGAAAGAGGACAGATAGGCAATTAGACACAGGTTTAAAAAAACTATGAAATGGGGCATGACATCATAGGATGACCGACCATGTGCCCTGTGTAAATTGTCTTTTTTGTCATTATATTAAATTCTATGGTGTACGTCATAAATAAATTCTATTTCAATCTATAACGCAATTGCGAGGTTTACTCAATTTGAATAAAAAAACTTTTATTCCACTATCGTCATTTTTATACTCCTAGTTCCTAGTTCCCACCCATCCCTTTTCCAAGCCTACCCTTAAAATCACAAAGCTCTTAATTTACGACGATCATCAACCGCTACCATTGAACAACCGACAAACAATAATGATAAGCCAGCAACCATCATAAATTGTATACAGCGTGTAACAATAAAAGTGTAAACATAACAGATCATACAATTAGATAATGCTACAATGGATGAGTCGTGAAGTTACGACCGTGAAGTGATAATGGGGAATGAAGGAAAGTTTATGAGTGTGAGCTCTGAGGTAATTCGTAGGTTCTTGTGATTATGGGTTTTTCGCTTGATGGATTTAATGAAACATGCTGTAGATTGCCCGGTCGTGAGTCGTTCCAAAAAATAGAAGTATTCGACAGTGTGAGCACAGTGTTAAACGTAAGTTTTACATGGTTTTATTAAGATTTTGTTTTTAATTATGGCGCCCCAGATTTTACGTTAACCTATGCTTAACACAAGTATATCACACTGTCGCACCACCATAGATCCATCACCCGCAAGCGGAGTACATAGCTAAAAATCAAGGCGAAAGAAAAGATATGCTAGGAGAACATTTCTTAAAGAATGTTTCCACAACGACGGTACAAAGATCAACCAAATGACTAAATTCTTTAAGACCTTTCTTTCGATACCTTGGACAGCTGTAACATTTTACACGTATACTAAACGTCTCGAACAAAAAATATTCCTTAGCAGTTTGAGTACATTCCATTGCAAGAGCTGTTAGGCATAAAAGTCGAATAAATTCAACTTTTTTCGAATAAATTCAACTTTTTTGGAATAAATTCGACTTTTTCCAAACACTGTCATGTCGTAAAGTTTCCTCAGGCGTACAATGTAGAGGTTACACTGACATGGATTAATCTCGTGTTTTCAAAGCTTATGGCACAGAGTAAATATTGTTTATTTTTTCATAGATGTGTCGCGTATACTTTAGTACACTTGCCTAACTAATAATTAAAAGTGCTTCTTAAAATTCAATGTAGGTACCACAATATTTTATTACTTAATTACTCACCCTCCAAATGTGGCAGACCAATATGAATCTTTTATTAATTAATTATATCTTGGAATTTAATTCTCTTCGTCTGACTACGAGACGAAATATTACGACTTGATTTATTATTTAGTTCTTAGAATTCTATAATGAATTCAATATCAATAACCAGTCTGATGTTAGCACAAATGAAAATATTTTGATCGAGAAATTTAATATAAGTACCTACATACATTACAAAGTTCGTAAGACTGGAAGACGACCCAAAATGCTCGGGAAAAAGGCGTATGATTTCAATATTATATACGGAACATACCTCAACTGTCAAAATAAAACAGTTCGCTTCTACATTCAAATCTACTCTGTGTCCCACAAATGATTCACAGTTGCGCTCGCGCATAAAAACTCATCGACCCACAGTTGACATAGAACGATAAATGCCAAAAATTATCGTAAATTATCGCGCTAATACCGCCTTATGAGCGACAGCAGAATACGCAGTATAAACTTGTATAATACTTTTGTACTCATAAAAATAATATTTTCAGAATCTTTGTTCTGTACCGTGAGTATTTGAAAAGTTCTTTGAAATTCGATTTCGGTTTTATGATGCGTTTAAAATTATTTTTATTGTCCTTGCATGGTGGAGATCTCGAGTGATTGAGGCGTCAGAATGTGATGCTTTTACGCCTGTAAATCGTTACTGCTAATTTTGGAAAGAGGATTTTAACTTTCCTTTTCGTGTTTACGATCGGTTCTTGCAGTTCCTTGTTGGATGTGTCAACAACGCGCAATAAATTACGTATTTACCGAAAGTAGGGTTTAAGACATCTGAATTTTTACCTCTCTATGGAATTTAAGTAGTCTGTGGAGACGTTCGTAGTTAACTGGCTATTTATTATAATGCCAGATTACAGAACTTTTATGAAAAAATACCTGTTTATTTTATAATTGCCTTGTTAACTTGCTATCAAGAAAAAATAAATATGGTATTTTTTCTACTTCTTAGCAAAAATAAAAAACAATTAACTGCAGAGAAGATATCTTTCCATAGATAATAAAAACGTGAAGCATGATATGGCCAGAAAAGAGATGTCTGTTGAGATGACGAGAAATAGAGAAGTATGGAAGAAGAAGTGATGCTGTGCCAATCCCAAATAAATTGGAATAAGGGCAAGATAATATCGACAGAGAAAGAACGTCATTAACCAGAGGTCTAGTAAAGTGACATTCTATCAGCGTAATCCCTGATAGATTGCCACTTTGATATTATTATTTTTTTTAATAGCCTTGTATGTCCCAGTGCTATGAAAAGGCCTCCCCCATATTCTTCCAGGTACTCTTCTCCTGCGCCACCTCGAACTAGCCTTCGTGATGCGCGTCTAAATCATCTCGCCACCGTTTTCTGGGCCGGCCTCCGCGGCGCTGTTCATCCTCAGGCACCCATCGTGTTGAGACCTTTGTCCAGCGGTCGTTATCCATGCGATTCACGTGATAATATAAAAGTCCAAAATGTATTGAATTGGAATTATTTTCCCAGAAGCTTTAATGTCACTCCTGTACAAATATGAGACGCTTTGAAAGCAGTGGCCACTTTGTGTGGGTTATTTGCACTTTCTGACCAAGTCCAGCTATCCTCAAGACATTTTCCGTTACAGTAAATCACTCATATTCTAGCATCGTGACAACATGGCCGTACATAATATTTTCCCACGCGAGTCACTCGATATAAATACATATTGCGGGCAAGTAGAGCGAGTGGCCGCAACCTGTGATTACTGCTGCTATTGTAATCTTTTATACCTAAGAACGTTTTCTATACCAGGTAGGTATATTGTTCTTATTCATAATTGCTTACAGATTTTTCTTCCTTTACACTACTCTACTCTCTCTCTACTCTAGAATTTAAACTCATGATGAGTTTTGATTCAGATGAATCAATTTAGGACGTTTCTTAGGGTTCCGTAACCAAATTGCTAAAACGGAACCTGAGACTGTGCCCCCCCCGCCCCGCCCCTCTAATTTCTAAAATAAGAGGAGCAAAATTCTGAAAAAATTTAGGTTTGTAGAATGTAAAAAAAACTTTCAAAGAAAATTGGTTTGAATAAGAATTGATGTTCAGTTTTTGAGATGTGGGACTTTCATCAAACTGCATCAGTAACTTTCTTATTCATTAACATACAATGAAAAACAAATTTAGTTTTGCTGTTGAGTGATTTACATATGATTGAGCGTTAAAAATATCTTTTGTTTTTCGAATCATGATTGAATTATATTAATGCAAGCAGAGTACAACCCGAAATGATTGTCAAACTCTAAATTAACGCGAGCGAAGCCGCGGGCTAAAACGGGTTTATAATATAATAGGATAGTACTAGAGTACGTATGTCGCAGTCCCCAGAGTCACTGAGACTCTACTAAATTCTTAACTTGGAATAATTGAATCATTAATTTGATCCCCATATTCCAATTGCCCTCGTAATTGGCTCAACGACGACACGTGTAAGACTTTACTGATGAAACAGTGTTTCCTTGAGCTCACAGTTTATTATTATACCGACATTAACTTGGTAGCTAATACATTTCCTTAAAAAAATACCGGTTATTTTCCTCCGACAAAGCATTATATTTTCTTCTGTACTCACAATAAATCTGACTTCTTTTTATAACACGAAAGTTTTCTATTTGTTACTCTTTCAAGTGAAAGTTACTGAACGGATTTGGATAAAAAATGGCGCACAGATAGATATAATAACCTAGATTAACACATAGGATATTTTTATCCCGGTAGTACGAACCCGCGGACAATTACCGACCACAACGTGTTTACATAACTGTTTTATACACAACTACTATAATTTACTTGTTGTAGTGGTCGCAGATGTACTGCCCAGCGTTGGTCCTAGATACGATTCCCAGGTCGGGCCAAATATTATTGGGTTTAGCAAAAGGAATTTCTTAGTAGCATCTCGGAGTTGTACCTTAATATGGGATGGGACTTAAACATAACTGGTGAATTATGAGTGCTTGTACCTACGCTTCTACCTAACTCCCGGGAATTACAGGCGTGATATTAGTATATGAACTGGACATTCGTCACAGAGTGTCCAACCCTAGCTAGATTTCGACCACACGGAATATAACATTGCTATCTATATCATTTGACAGTGGCTCAATCATCTCTTGACATCGATGGGAACAAACACGGTGGTCCCATACAGACGGAAACCGCGCAGTTTGGTTTGTTTAAAATCGTTATATCATGTTTTAATATAATTTCCTCTAGTTTAGTGCGTCCACAGATATATGTCGCAAAAGCTGACTCGGTAGTAGGGACATCAATAAGTATGTTTAGGTGGTATTACCTTTTCTTCATATGGTGGTAGATGGTCCATAGTCGTACTTTCATATAATTCTAAGACTGTTATATTTCATATAGATAGTCGTTTTAGCATTTTATTAGGGTTCCACTCCTTCATTCAGTTAATCTACTCAGCCTGTCGTGCAGTGCTGGAAAATAGGCCTTTCTCAAGCTGCACCATTGCATTATTTCACATCTTGTCTGTCCAAGCCAGTTTTTCAGGCCAGATCCTCGGCCCTTGTATCTGGGGCCGTCCTATATACGCTATGATACACGATCTCCTCTCCAGGACTCATCCAAATCAAATGGTTATTAATTTCCAATCCCTCTAACTAATTCTTATTTCATATAAATAAAACTAAATATTTGTCCACCCAGTCGTTCCTATAATAATCCTGTTTAGTTTCCAAAGTGTCCCCACACTCATTAGTCGGCTTGGTGCTCTCGAACAGTTTGTTAAACTCGTTGTTCGTTTGTGGTCCAGCAGTTAAACCGTTTTGTGGTCAAACTTCGCTATTTATGTAAAATAATAAAGTTGGTACTATTAGTTAGGTATTTATGCCCAATAATAGGCTTTAACTTCATGATCATCATGATCAGCCTATACTGTTCCCACAGCTGACACACAAGCGTCCTCTTTATAAGAGCGAGTGGGTCGAAATCATGGCCCAGCACTGGTCGGTGACTGTCATGTGTCTTCGATTTGTTTATTCAAAACATGCTGGTGTCCTCACGGTATTTTTACCGGTATTTTTACCGCTTTGAGAGCAGGGGTAATGAAAGTGCCTGCAGGGGTGATGAAAGTGCCTCTGCATGAATTCGTATGAATCACAACCTACTACTCTTATGTCGCGGCGGTTAATATTGGGCCATCACTATTCTAAAAATTATAATCAGCTTTTAAATATTTGCGATTGAATAGGTATACTTTTATTAAGTTGTCATTAAAACTAATCTTATTCAAAATGTTTTAATAAAAGCGTAATTAAAACTATTGTAACATTAACATTATGATAATTCTCTTCTGACTTCAAAACTAAATTAGAGGAAAATTCTCGAAATCAAGTCACGTTTATTATAGAAATATTTCATTAAAGATATTTACAAGTTTAAATAAACGTTTTTGAACCATTATTATTTTCTAACGACAAGCAATCTTAAATTGTGATTATAATAAGCGAAAGTTGGGATTTTTCTCTATTTTGTGTTCAAAATGAATTCTAATTTGGCTCGCAAGGTTCACATTAAATGTGAAAAAACATGGCCCTCCGTATGACTTAAATGTAATTGAATAAAATTCGAGCGAAAAATGAATTCAAAAATTGCCAAAAATGTTAAGTACTGCTCTCGGTTTTAGCCAGAAAAATGTGAAGCAAAGAAATTCTTTACACCAAAAGGCCGTGATTGTTAAAATCGTACAACACCCGAATGACAATGAACGCGGAAAAGATATAAATTACGTAATTCATGCAAATTTAACTGTTTTTTTTGCCCAGAAAAAAAATCGTCCGAAACACTGTGTACTGGGTTTCGTTTAAAATTCCACAAAAATTGTAACGGTTTATATTTTTGAAAGAGAATCTTAAATTGAGGCATTGTGAGTGGAATCCGGCACGATTTTCCCGTCAATCATTTCTTTTTTTTCGTAAATTTTTCGAGAGACTGTCCTTCTGTCCTTTGGCGATGAGTCTTTTGGGCTTTGTGAAATGTCAAAAATGCATTATGTTTTAAATATTTAATACTTACGGATAAATAAGGGCGCTTTTTTACAATATTGGAGGTACATAATTATTTGCTAAATGCTTTTAACAAAATGATCGTAATAACATTCGACACAATTTGAGCTTTTTCTAATACTTTTTGGTAAAAAACTGGAACTTTTAATAATCTCTACTAAAGAAACTCTTGACTTAAAACTATGCACAAATCGTTTGCAAGACTACAATACTGAATCCATACTGATGTTTGCAAAGAATCACCAACTTAGCAACATAGAAGAGAACCTAGTGTACTTTTTATGACAAAACAGGCACATTTATTACACCAATGCACCCGCTACGAACAAATTTATTGTAATGCAAAAGTGATGTCTAGAATCCATTCAATCGCTAATAAGAATACAATTATTTATTATTCCTTTGACTTTTACTACTTATATGGGGTAATAGCTTGCTGATACCATCTCTGATTCCATTGCCAGTAATATAAGGGCATGTAAGTTAATACCAATAAAAAATTCAAAGCTAGTAATAATTTATTCATAAACAGCTTTACACGATTCATTAAGCCCGCATTACTGGTAATTGTAATTAATTTTGCAATTAATTTTAATATTCCCATCTTTTAAATTGCAATATATGAGGATTGTGCTGACACTATCAAGCTGCCTTTTTTATTGAGTGTAAATCATCAAGGAAGGGTAGGGTGCGAAATGCAGAAGGCTGAATGTTGTGGCGCCATTTGAGAGAGGCCTCAGTCCAACAGTGGACTGTGGTAGGCTAAATATTGTTATTCTATTCTATAGTTAGTAATACAAAGGAACGTATCATTTGAATCAAGACATACACATAAAAAAATACCTAAAAGAATTCGAATCTATCCAAAAATAATCTCATAATACATACAAAAATGTAATCGCATCCATATATTGGACTGGAAAACCATTCATCGCATTATCTAATTGAATAATTTATTAAGCTCTCAGACAGCTATTAATTAAAAATGTACTATTTGTATGCCTACTTAAATCCTCTTCATTAAAATGTATTCGATCCCTCGAGATTTTTATGAGGCATAAAACTCAAAAGATCTGATTTGGCAGTTCGAGGATGGTAAAATTTTGATGGACGCTTCAGAAAATAATATTTTGCAAATCGATTTTAGTATTCATCAACGTTTTCATCGGCTTTAAACGAATGTCCCTATTGAATGTGGTATTTTCAGTAAACGTTTTTTGGATATTGACATTATCTTCATACTTAGCAAAGAAACTGGTAATTATCATAGCACACACCATAATACTGATGAAAATATGAGGATGCTGCAACCTATGTTGTTAGTCTGTCGTCTTCACAAACGACTAGAAAGTGGATTAGATTATTAGTAAAACTTAAAACTATGTACTGCAATTATTACCTAAGGAGGAGACAGCTGAAAGTAAAGCTAGACTACTAAAGTGAACCTGAAAAATAGTGCAAAAGAGTCATAAACGAAACTAAATAATATGTCAAAACAAAAGCAGAATGGAGCATCATTGTAATAAAGAATGTTGACATCAAAATGTTTTGACAAAGCCACAATTACCCACACACAACTTATCAATTAAGGTACAAATAGACACGAAAGTAACACTAACCCAGCAATGTACCGCATAGCGACACACATAACAGAGTACAATGCTTCATTTACGATCCAAGTCTTAGATAATACAAACTTGTGACCTTTGCGTACTTATAATGACTTAATAATTCTCTGGTCGATGTTATCTACCTAAATGGATTGTGGACCGGACTCACGAGTTTTTGTCGTCATTTCGGTATGTTTTGTTTTTTTGTTGGTGACTGTACCTGTGCTTGCAAATTAGGAGGTGGGTAAAAGGTATGGATTTGGATTATTGTTCTTTTTTTTGTCCCGGTCTTTGGTACCAAAAATCTGTTGCAACGGATAATGCTGTTGAGTGTTCCCTCGCTTTTGCTCTCTCGTGAGAGTGGTTAATCTTCTTATCATTATCAAGTCCCTCTGATTCGTTTTCGCTTTTCTTTTGTTTTAACTTCGTACTGACTATGAATTATTGTGTTACCGGAGTGAGAGGATATTTTTCATCATGTATGTGCTTCTTAGTTTCAACACTTATCTTAGTTTTTTCTTTACTTATCGGGTCAGTCTTGTATTTCTCATCATAATCAGTGTATGTTTGACTTAGATTTGAGCTGACACACAGATACTGATTTTTGTATTGACTGTTATTGCTATTGAATTATGATAACTCCTCAAATTATCAATTTTGACAATACACCGCTTTTGTAGTAGGTAAACATTTTCTTCGAAAGTAAACCATAATAATTTAGTACAACGCTTGGGTTTCTTTTTGTATTTATATGTCTAATCCGTGCCTGTATGTTATGCCGGTCCCGAGGCAGCGTGTCGCCGTCGTGTCCGTGGCCGAACGCGTGTCACGACCAGCCATTGTAATGGTCATCTTTATGCCTCCTTTTTTTAGATAATTACATACACCCGCTAATTGTACCGTACCCGTACCGCTCGCTTGAGGAGAAACTTTTTACTTTTCAACTTTGATTAGTTTAAACGTTTCCTCGTTAGTAATCATGTTATGTTGATTGGGGACTGCAGAAATGTTAACGTTTCTAGCTTTCTTAGAATTTTGTGAAAAGTTTGCGTTATGCCCGTTTCCACGAACACTAGGCGACACCTCTTATATTTTTTGAAAGGTAGTCACTGTTTACTACTTACGTGAAAGCTCTAGTATTTAACGATCTTTTCGAGGATTTGAATGTATCATTCTATGGTGCTGGTTGGTAGCACGATTACATGCTTTCCAAGTCTTATGGCAACTGACACTTTTGGCTAAGAAGAAACTAAAATAACTAGAAAACCATGTCAGCTAGACACTGGGTCTCCGTTTAAACGGCTCGATAACTTGCTGTCCCCTGTTGCTGTCTAATCATTTCCAATGAAGCGGTCGCTGGAAACCTTGAGAATAATTGCGATATCTACTATGCTTTACAGCAGGATTGATATGTAATTTTTAATTATAAATTAATGTATCCGAGACAGATGTGTTGCTGAGAAGTTTATTCCGACACTTCTCCCAAAAACACCAGTGATGTACATCGGACATTTTTGGCGTAGTTTTGAAGTTCGAAAATGCTGGTTCTCAGCCCAATTTTTTTTTTTGCAGTCTTGATTATTGACCGTTTTATGGCAATAGGCTCACTCCCTATTATATGGGACTTAAACAAAATTGGCGAAATGTCGGTATACTGTTAGGCACTCCTCTGCCTAACCCTTCGGGGATTACAGGCGTGTTGTTTTGTTATGCTATGTTAATTTTCATTTCATAATCACAAGGAAGTAATGAACTGCGATATGCTGATCATCATTAAGTAGGTACTGTCCCAAAACCATAATTTAAAAACTACAAAAGAATTTTAATGCGCCTAAGAACAGTATTGTTAACCATTAATCTAGAATCGGGATCTTTACGACTCATCAATATCAAGGTCGAACGATTTCGAATCGATTCTTTATAACGATACGATCTATCGAGATGTATCGCGATTATATCGAGATCACGACTCGACCCGCGGTTCAATAGATTATCATATTTCTTTCGTAAAGAATGAGGCCTTTTTAATGAAAATTTAGATGGTGTTGTAATCTTGGGGAAGTGTGTTCTCAGTACAATGGTGTCTATCGAGGTTATGTGTGATTAAGTTTAAGAGATAAGCAGTTTTACATAATACCCGTACTATTTTGAATTCTAAGACTCATGGCAAAAATTACAACCGCGGACTGATCTTGTTCGGTCATCTCTTGGATGGTAGATCATTCTCATTTTGCCTGTCATAATATCCTGTTACAATTTTGACACACATCTTCATAACCTGTCAAGTACCAAATACTTTACGATAATACCAGAGGAACACAGGGAATGGCACAGGGTGACATTCTATCAGCAAAAGTACCTAACTGACATAAGCTATAAAAAGCTTGTCTATCTTGTTGACGTCTTTGTAGTTTTTTTTTTTTTGCGAATGCCGCTTGTCTACACCGTTTATGTCTAGTGGTGCCACAGAGAAAAGGTACATAGCGTAAGCATAATAGCATAATTAGTTCATAACGTGCCCACAGCTGGGACTCAGGCCTCCTCTCTATAAGAGAGAGAGGGCTATAATCCACCATGCAAGCACAGTACGGGATGCTAGATGACACATACGCTTCGATTTTTTAGAGATTTTTGTGGAGAAAGACAATTGCAAGCCTATAAAAGCTATTGCCCTCAGCTTTGAAGGTCTCAGCCCACACAACCAGATACAAAACGTATAGATAGGAGAAACAAACTTGTACACAATATACATACAGCTAAAGGTTGATACTGGGTGTATGTATACGGCCCGTAGGTCGCCGGTACATATCTTATTTTAGATCGCGCCCTTCGCCTGGTCAGCAGGGACCGTGGTACTGAGAGCAGAAAAGATTGCTTTTCTGTATTTTTAGAACAACTTTAGATGATTGTTTTTGCGGTTTCTGTTGTTTATAGTAATACTACAAAATATTCAGAATATACTGGCAAAGTGCGTGTATGACCAGATGTATGATCGTGGACGAGGCAAAAGGAGTATGTAAGGATAAGTAGCAGGTGGCGTTCTGTGGTTTTTGCCTACCCCATGGGAAAAAAGCGTGAGTTTATGTATGTACTGGCAAAACTTAATATATGACCTCCACAACTCAGTTATTTGGTAACATGGATACCCCTTGGCAAGCCTTTCAGACTTCTGCTACCTGTAATTATTGTCAAAGATCTATGACTGACAGCCGGAACTAACTGTTTAATGTTTATTCCGTGGCACGAAGGGTTCGCGGTACATAATGGATGGTCATTGGTCACCCATCCACGGACTTACCTCTGCCTAAACTGCTTAAACTTGATGCTCGACTTGTTCATCTATTATTAATTAGCCACGAGCCTAATATCTATTGTATAAAGTTAATAAAAGAAAAGTAAATTAAGACATCACAGCACGGGCACGCCGCAATCGCGGCGGTAAGACCCCTCTTTGAGGAGTGGCTGGATAGGCGTCACGGCGTCCTGACCTACCGCGTGACGCAGGTCCTCACCGGACACGGAAGTTTCGGGAGGTACCTGTGTCATATGGGGAAGGAGGAAACGCCTGGGTGTCACCACTGCGAGGACCGCCCGGAGGACACGGTGGAGCATACGGTGCAGGACTGCCCCGCTTGGGCAGAGCACCGCCGTGTCCTCACGGCGGCGATAGGCGGAGACCTCTCGCGCCCGGCATTGGTCGAGGCCATGCTGCGGGGCGAGACGGAGTGGGAAGCGGTCGCCTCCTTCTGCGAAGCAGTCATGCTCGCGAAGGAGGAGGCGGGCCGCGTGAAGGAGAGGACAGCGTCCTCCCTCCACACCAGCCGCAGTGGTAGACGCCCACGGCGCCGGACGTCGGCAGATGATCTCCGGCCACCGTAGGCGCGGGCATGCGGGCGGCGAGTAATGGGCGACTCGCTGTCCGACCATGGACCATGCCCAGGTCGACGGCGCGTTGTGTTCCACGCGCGCCTCAAAGAGTGTCAGCATAATGACGGGGCCCCCCTCTAGAGGGCCGAAGCCTGCCGGGGTCGCGGGACTCATAGAATTACCGTGACCCTGGAACATAAAGGGCTACTGAAGGACACCGTGGATTTTAGTCAGTACAAGTCTGACAGTCCCTCCCGCTCTGCCCTGGGTGGGAGGACTCATTTGATGATTTTACCACGTTAAAAAAAAAAAAAAAAAAAAAAAAAAAAAGACATCACAGCAGCAGTATAAACAAAATTGCAATCAAGAGATCATAGAAATTATTCCTTTGGCTGGTAATTGTGAGGCCAAATTCAGCAGTAAACGGCTTAGTTCTTTCTTTTTTATTGAATTCCAATTAATTATTTATGTAACATCTTTAACTTAAAACGGTAAATTATATTGTGTAGCTAAAGAAATTATTAATTCCACAATACTTTTGACAATCAGGCATCTATGAGTATCTAATACAGGCTTTCTTTGTTGAAAAACAACAAATCGAATCATGGTGTTACCCGATTTTCTGCTAATACTACAACAGCTATGATTTCTTCCTGCGGGACAGTCCTAACCTACTACATAGAGTAGGAAGTTTATGGAAATTGTTACAGTGTTATTTATTTAATTTTTTTTTCCAAAAAGAACATTTTGATTTTACTGCAAAACATAATCAAAATCAATCAAAATCAAAGCATTTATTTTAAGTAGGCCAGTTACAGGCACTTTTGAATTGTCGAATCAAAGACAACAATAGCTACAGTCCCAGTCACAAGGCATAAAAACTGTGAAAGTACTGTAGTTGCCCATACCCTAACGTAGATCTGTATGGAGAAGAACGGGCAAGAAACTCCATGGACACTCTTTTAAATCAGAATACCAACCTTACAAAACCTTGGTTACATCATTCATGTTGAGAAGGTACATTATGTGAGAACGATGTAGCACAGTATTACCACATATTACTCTGTTAGCCTTATTTTTATTTAATAAAAAATTGTTCTCCTTTTCTGCTGCCCCTACGTCTTACCCGATGCTGACCGCACTTATCTTACCGTGAGGTATGTTCTTATTATGTGCGTTTTTTGCGGACGCCCCCCGCGTGGCTACACTGACTATTACTCAAATGGGCCCCCATTGACTGGGTAGCTACCCATAGCATCTTCCTGGGTAGTTCAAAATACGAGTTTTTGGCATATCCGAAGGGAAATAGAGTTCACTTCCTGTATTTTAAGAACCAGCATGCATTGTGGTGCTTTAGAGTTTCTTTAGTGACAAATGTCATAAGTATGGCAATTTAGGCAGTATTGTGAAAAATAACGACTCATCCTTTATGTGACTCTTTACAACCAAGCCCAAGTACCAAAACAATTAACAGGGTGCAAGACAAATTAGTGCAATGAACGTATCAAAGATAACTAAGTGCTCGGCTTAGGTATACCTACGTACCAATTAGTCGAACTAATTGCGTGTAAGAAAGAAAAATATCAATTATGTCAATACGAAACATTGTTGTGAGAATAAAAAAGAAAAATTCGGAACCGAAAACTGTAGTTATTCAGCCCTCTGGTGAAGACTAGAAACCGCGCCATCATTATTGAAGACATTAATATGACAAAACTCCAATATTATTATCAAGAAGAAAGCAAAAATTTAATATATTCCACCATTTCTTTTGATCATACCTATAATGTCCGCCAACTATTCATATCCACAGCCCTTCACATTAAACTAAAAGTTCATGTTCTTAACCGTCAGACATCAAAGTCACTGAATGAATCCTAACATTCTTGCAATAGATCTATTGATTGACAATACAGGCTACCAAACGACCCCTTAATAATACATTTATAATACTAAATAAGACTGTAACGCTATAGGTTTAAGGTTGAGAGTTGCTTGAGTATTAAAGCTACTATCTTACCACCTAGACATTCGGCTGGCGGTCATAAAACAGCCTGTTTTCATAAAACTATTTACTACAATGTTACAAAAGCTTCTACAAAATCAATATTCAACTTTATAACTGAAACGCTATAGCTGAAAATGCTTTAACAAGTCTCGCCAGGGGTTAAAAACATTTGCTCGTACTATTCGAGTCCGTCAAAAAGATTTATATGACAAAATAAGTTTTTTTTTATTGAGCTATTGAGTCGTTTTTTTATTGATTTCCAATGTGTGCCGTGTAGTTATTTTTATTTTATTTACGGCCCATTACCTGTGGCGTTGTGTTATTTTTATGTTTATTGTCTAATTTAGTGCGTACCTTGAAATCGTAGAATAACGATGACATGGTTTTTATTATTTCCTTTTTTGTACTATTTTCATGTAAACAAATAAGTCTGATAATGGTGTAGGAAATAAAATATATTAGAGTTCGGTTATTGTATTTTTATTGCTGAAATACTGAAGTTGGAAGATTGTGTTTCTATAGACGTTAATCCTCTTACAGTTTCTGTTCCGAGGGTGCTGATACCATTCAAGATAAAAATATCTTCCATCTCCGAGGAATGATTTAAAAAACAATTCATTCAGTGAAAAAGTCGTCTAAGATCCATTAACAAATAACTAAAAAACACAAAAAGCGAAGCTTGTCATTTCTCCAGTCTATAAACATTCTATTATAAACAACATTTAATCTTAAAATTTTAAAAATCTCGACGCCAATCCTTTTAAGTTTGTAAATCGAAGCACTGTGCAGGCTTCATCTGACTGACGGCAACCAGAACGCCTTGACCCCTGCTTTTACCAAGCTTCGCTCCTTAAAACCTGATTTTTCTTAGTACAAGAGGGGTAGGGAAGACCAGGTTATAAGAGCCAAAATGTATGCAAGCGATCCGATGGCTAATATATCTTGAGCTCTCGTGTTGAACCTTTTCCCGTTTCTGTAGAACAGATGCAAAGGATTTGCGGGAGGGGTGGGAGGTGATGCAATTCTGGGTACTACAAGGATCCTTGTACAATGAATTGCATTAAGCGACAGGGCCTCTACGAGCTATGAATGCTCTTAATGTATGGATACGATTTGATCGCTCCGAGCGTTTAGGGCTGTGTAAGGTGATTGAGTTGTCGATAGATGGCCTGTATCAGATTTGTAAGAAACATCGCTATATTACAAATAAACTGATATTCATGTAGAGATTCAGCTTCATCGAAGAGAAAGAGATATAAATTCAAATGCCTTGTCCAGAATATCTAACACAAACCATAACTATAGCAGTGTTATTCTTCGAAGCACAAAAATTGGTTGCAGAATCTGATCGAGAGATGGTCCATTTCCATTCTCCTTTTGAATTCTTGTGTAGGTGTTAAAACTAGTGCGATTAGTCGCGTGACTTCCTGATCATTAAAACGATAGACACCCGCAGTTGTGTTGCGTGGGATTTGCTTCAGTTATGCCAGAACATTACAGTGTTCTCAAGGTATAGCCAAAACTGCCTATTTCAAGTCAATTGTAGATTCCCTAATTAAATTCAAACCCATCCATGCATGAGCCCTTGCAGTAAATAATTCACTTACCCCGAATAATAGAAGGGATTGATCATTACCGTTCAACCAAAGAAACGCGACCCGAAAAACTAGAAATTTAGGGTAAGTACGTAAGCCTGCTTATTTTTTATACACGAATAAATAAGAAAGGATTCAAACAGGCTCCCAAAGATACTGTATCACATTGTACTGACCCTCGGCTAACAAAAGGATTCTTGAAAAACTTATTCTATTAAAGAATTATCTTGTCTGTTGGATTTCTTTTGGGGTATTTGTGTTTCCTATTCATATTATTTGGAGCAATGATTATTAGAATATTCAGATATTGTTCAGTTTGTATGTTTTGATAACTGTTATTAAACTACACAATTACGAAAGGAACTTGTTCCGTCCTTTAGGGCCAAAAGAAGATCCGCAAGATTTCGAGTACTGTTACTGCAATTTTGTCAGCCAGCATGATAAAATTGCAGTCAATATAAGCCATTAGTTTGACTAATATCCCAAACTTCTTAACTTCGAATACCAACCTATTTTAAGGTAATTAAAAAACTTTAATTATTCTTACCTGCCTGGTTGATCTAGTAGTTATAAGCACTGCTGATGAGTATGAAGATCTGGATTAGATTCTAAGGTCGAGCAGTGTTAGGGTCGCCCTCTATAACGTGGAACTTTAACAAACCTGCCATAATGTTGGTGCTCAATAGGTACATTAAACGTTGACTTTACACACCTCCACGGCCCCCGTACTATTGAATCCATCCATCAGCACAATGCTTTGAGTGCTTTCCATCGAGTCCCACCTTTTTTTTTTTTTTTTTTCCGGATGGGAAATCATCAAATGACCCCCCCCACTCTGGGCGGAGCGGAAGGGAGTGTCAGACTTGTACTGACTAAAACCCATCCATGTTCCTTCTTTGCCCTTTGTGTTCCAGGGCCACGGTATCTCTTTCGAACAGTCCCGCAGCCCTGGCAGGCATCGGTCCTTGCAGACCCCTACATCGTTGCTGACATCTCCTTGAGGCGCGCGTGGAACACGAACGCGCCATCGACACGGCCTGTCGTCAAAAGACGGCCGGACGGCGAGCTAGCCCATAGCTCGCCGTCCACAGGCCCGCGCCTACGGTGGCCGGGAGCCACCACGTGACCCCCGACGCCCAGAGCGTCTCCCGCGGCGGCTGGGACGTGAGGTTCTTTCCCTCTCACGTCCCGCCACCTCCTTCACCAGCATGACTGCTTCGCAGAAGGAGGTGACGGCTTCCCATTCCCTCTCGCTCCGGACCATGGCTTGAACCAGGGCCGGACACGAGAGATCGCCGCCGCCGATCGCCGCAACGAGGACACGACGGTGCTCCGCCCAAGCGGGGCAGACCTCCACGGTATGTTCCACCGTGTCCTCCGGACGATCCTCACAATGGAAACACCCGGGCGTTTCCTCCCGCCCGATCCGGTGCAGGAACCTCCCGAAACAACCGTGTCCGGTGAGGACCTGCGTCAGGCGGTAGGTGAGGGCGCCGTGTCGCCTCTCTAGCCACTCCTCAAAGAGGGGACTTATCGCCACTATGGTGGCGTGCCCTGCACGGGGTTGTGACAGTCGCTCTCTCCATGTCGCCATGAGATCACGATCGAGTCCCACCTTAAAACGTGATTTTTCACCCCAAAAAAAAAGTCGATTCCCAGCAATAATTTTTGCGTAAAGTACCTACACAGTTACAGTTTGATGTACAGAATGCTTGGTCGGCTATGTGAAGGGTCTGTTTACACCTTGTATATGTTATGTTGCATTTATTCTTAGCTTCCAACAATTCTAGACAAATGATACTTCCTTCCATTTAAAAAGTACGAGCACAATACTCGTGCACTTATCGATTAGCATGCTCGGCACGTCACTATCCGGCGAAAGCTTCGAGTCACGATTGGTTAGCTTACACAAGGATATTATTATTTCTTGCCGTTTCGCCCGTACACCCAACACATTTTTCAATTTTATATTATAACAACCGACAATGTTGATTTTTATGTGGCCATGTTATAACTTCACTGGGATTATGAAGGCTTATGCTGTTATCTTTTAAAGGGAATGGATTAATGATAATGGGAGCATGCTTTATGGCATTAAATCTGAGTTGTGCATGGAGTAAAAATTAATGTATGTTGATTATAGTTTTTTCAAGTTTTTGTTTCGGGAGATTACCTTATTGACCTTGTAACGTCGTCCATCCTGTCTCTTCTTGATGATGATATTCTTATTAATGATATACTTGAGCGTGTTCCAAGATTTCTCGGTCCTATCAAAGACATTACAATATAATTCTCGAGCTGCATTTCAAGACCAGTCCACTGCAATTACCATTAACCCCAACCCATCATTATTTTCTAGTAGCAGTTCCTATCAGCTGATATGCACAAAAAGCTCCATATTAACTCAGGCAGCCTGAGGGTTCTTGCCGAAGTCATTTGATGCCGTAACATGTTGTGCTCAAAGGCCTTTGACATGGAACAGGTTTATAAGCTCAATGCCTACCAGTTCCACACAATAGTCCATTGCTCTGAGGCTATATAGAAGCCGATCAGCTGTTACTGCCTCATTATTGGTGTTTGTTTTATTTTTGGTCCTGAGAGCCTGTGGTCGTTTCAGAAGTCTGGTTTTCTGAAGGAGCTATGTCGCATCTGTCTTGGGTTGTTGTCTTTAGTTTTATAAGGAGTGATGGCCGTTTGACAGCTGTCATCTGAGTTATCTGAATTTTTAGATAATCTTATCTTCCATTTCATCTGCCGATTCGAAAAAATTGAGACCTGCAATAATAATTATTTTAGTAGTAAAAAAGCCAAATTAAAAGATAATTTACGTCCCATCTTCAAGGCTTTTGATACTACCAAACAGTTCTTAAGGACAGTTACGTCATGTGCACCAAAACTTTACTTCCCTCCGATTAAGTCGAGTAAGCAAAAACAATTCATAACCTTAACATTGCTATTGTTTTAACACAATACAATTGCGCATACGCATGTAGGCCGAATAGTACGCCTTTGCTTTAGAAAAAAGTACTTGTTACGTTGACTAAATAAACTTTGCAGCTTATACAAATATTTTTCGATCTTATTTTGTAGATGTAAGGACTATTTTTATTTGGTCTTTATGTTCAGATGTATTCAATGTATATTTGTATTTCATTATACAATTTGATTTGCTCTCAATCTAAAGTAAAAATCTAAATAGCGTAATAAATACGTTTATTGTTAGTTTATTGAATATTTGTTGTTTGGAGAACTATGCCCATGATCTATGGGTGACCTTATGATATCTTCGCGCTCTTTATACGGCTTGGGGTCAACAGAATTATAAATGATATCGCCAAGAACATCAGAATTGTTCGGAGACATTTATCGGATTTATAGTTTACAGACTGTATAAATAATATTGTAACCCTGTGATTGTCGAAGGGTTAATGGTTGGTGAGATTTACAATGGGCGGTTCACATTTACTTTGTTTATATTGGCTTTAAACTGCTACGTGAATGTGGCAGTCGAATACTTCTGACTATTTTTTCAATTGTGACTGTGGATTAAATCTTCTTGTTTTGTATGCCAGGTGTTTTTGACAATGTTATCAAGATACAAAATGTTTTGCTTTTCTCAGATTCGACGCGGTGATAGACAAACTTCTTTGACCTTAATGGGTCGAGCTACCAGACGCAAAACATAACATATAACATAAAATCACGCCTGTAATCCCCGAAGGCAGAGGTTAGGTTAGGTTAGGCAGAGTAACGTGAGAGTAGAGGTGTACCTAGTAGTACACCCATATTGCGCCACTTATGTTTTAAATACCATGTAATATGGGGCGAGCCTATTGCCATCAACCAGGTACTGAGAAATCCCTACCAGATGCATGTAAATATAACTTAAGATAATCATAAACATTCAAAGATCAAACAAAACACTGTCAACATCTAATAGATTAGCCACAGCTTTTTACCCCTTTCCTCCACAAACTTAGATGCACCACAATTCATCCCCGTCGTGTCAAACCACTGACAAGTCACTAGCTTAAGAAAACACTCCCCATATTGACACTTCTAAAGAAACAAATATTTCCTTAATTTCCACTACCACCGAGGAATGGAGAACACCACGACAAAAACTTATTCATCATAGTTTGAGGAGTGTTACTGGTTAAGTGCACGGCAAACAGGGGGTACAAACAGCCCGCCATGATGAATGAGCCGCGAGATAGATAGGGTTAGGTGAAATACTGGTACTTTTAGCACCACTGTACGGAGGGACTTGGGACCAAATGCTGAAAATTGATGAAAAAGGAGCAGGACTTGTCAACTCCGGAAAAGAAGAAAAACTCGTGTTCTGCTTCAACAAACAGAATTAAGAACAGATTTTATACTTTTTCGGAGGACGTCTTGCGAAGGGGAACCACTTTATTGATGTAGTATCTACTAGGATAACATGAATCATTTTCTAGTATATACAAACAGACCAGTCTAGAAGGCAAAGACAAAGTGCTAACCACTTGCAAAACGTTTCTTCTTTCTACAACAATTTCCATTCCATTTATTTCAATTTATATCAAGCTAAAACATTTTTGATTTTTACATCATCATTATTGCCTGTAGAATGACAGTTTTAATTATACAAATATTGCTTTTTCATAGTTTCGAAACTCGTCACCATATCGTTTTCTAAATCTGCAGATGAGCCTTTTCTATTTTTGCGAGCTAAACTAATGGCATGCAAAACTATACCCAACTCCGCACCAACCGTAGTCTCCCGCCAGATAATCTATCACAGAATCTCGCACAATCTGAGTAGATTAAACGCTGGTAACGTATTTATTATAGCTCACATTCAGAGTAACAATACGCTTCGTTTGTTCGAGCGAGTCGGCTGTTGCAAGAGGTCACAACGTACGCTTTGAACCGCAAGTCGATCAAGCTGCTTGGAAATCGGGCACGTTGGGTAGTTGGGTACCTATAGAACTGAGGTGGATGTAGATTGCACATGCACAGGTATATATATATATGGTAACCTAGGTTTTGTTACTTGTTTACATGAAACTTTATAATATCTATCTAAATTCATGGAAATGGAGTAAGTCTATGATTTTGAATTCGTGCATTGTTAACTATTTGGTGTATTCACCGAAAGGATTTTGCATTAATTTGGTACCGCTAGCCACATTTTGCCAGTTCTAAGTAGTGAGAGCAATCGGGATTGAAAATTCAGGTTCGGGGCTACAAATAATAGAATTTAGTCAGATCCCGGGAATCGAACACATTGAACGGCGCGCGGGGCGTTCAGCAGCCGTGTTTGCGAATACTAGATTTTGATCAGAATACCTCGTCCGCAGTCAAGTTAATCAAACAACTCAGACAGTCAGACTGTCTGACTGAATTGAGTTAATGGTATATAAACCTACCAATTCATGACATTTTTACCCGACTACGGCGAAACCAAAAGGAAGGGTTATTTACTTGAATACCTAATAATCAAACAACACCATACCAACATGTCTTGATTACCATTGATAATCATTTCATTCACTAACTTCTTCCCCAAGAAAAGTATAGTATTTTTAAATTAGGCCATCCTGTGCGGCTTTCCGCACTAGTTGACAAAGTATACCGAAGTAGCCGTGATTATAGCATTTGTTACCGATGAGTCGCCGCCGTCCTGTCATTAGGTACTTATTCACTGTCATTTTTAAACATAGCTTGGAGACTACTGGGGCGACATTTCAAAGGTATTGAAAGGGGCTTTAAGGGGCGCTCGTATGTACCTGCGTTAGTTTATACTCTGTGGCAAGAATTGAAATGACAAAATATTTAGGTAAAATTGAGGCTCGCTAGATTGCCAAAAAAACAGAATTTTAGTATTTTGTTTCTTTATTGGCAATGATTTTTTTAAGAACGAAGGTTAAATATAAGAAAACTTTAAAAGCAGACATCTGAAATGCCTTAACTTTAAGCAAAGTCTATGAAAACACTCTCAAACCTTTAAAATCGGTGCCCATCCACTTTAAAAGCAATGATAGATATAAATTATACAATGGTGCATTAAGTTGGCCTATGTACCATTATTTTACATGAAGTTTTAATAAATAAATATTATATGATACAAACTAGATCTACCAATAAAACTAGTCGATCATTTTTAAGACATTATACCCCAAGATCGTATTATTTTCCGCTTAATTTAAGTTACTTTCACGGGTTATTATGCACATATACATAACAGGGAAATAATAGCCCCATAAGTTCCCTAAATTGCTTAATACATGAAGTTCCATCAATCAACATCGACCTCCATTCACTTCGCCATAAAAATACATTACCGATTCAATATGATGAGCAAGGAATCGTTTTCAAAAGTCGGTAGCTTATAATCTGCTAAAGAGCTAACATTTTAATGAAAATAATCGATTTAGACCTCACGATCTTAGAAGTTAAAGTCGACTTTCATGGAAACCATACAACATTGTTATTTAAAAAAAAATATGCCATGACTGCCTCGTTTGTCTAGTAGTCGCCAGCGCAACTGCTGAGCATGAGGTCCTGGATTCGATTCCTAGGTCGGACAAAGTGTGACCTTTATGTCAATGGAATTAAAGTGAAAAAGACACGTCATATTCAATACCGCGTCGTCGGACTGTTCGCTTTTAGTGCATCGATATCAAGCTGTTTCAGACCGCGTTGATAGGTACAGTGTCCTTATAAAGCCTCTGAAAGAACTTCGTATCGTCCTCGTCTCGTCAGCTCTAAACCGCACACAGTATTTTATAGTCATTTTTCTTACTCGACAAGTAATAAATCAATCGTTCGTTACATTACTCCGATTGAGTGATTCCATTACAGTGTTTTGCATAACGATTATTATTTTTATTGTAGTTTTTCGTTTTTCGCATCCCTAGCGTTGCTTTTATCGGATAATAAATCAAATGTTGATGCAGTATTTATTGGGAACTTCGATTATTTTTTTTGTTGTAATGTTACTTGTCTGGTTTTCTGGCTGAGGGTGTTGTTATTGAGTTAAAGGCATTAAGTAAGTAGGATTAGGGTATGTAGTTGGTTTTACATATTTTTGCATGATAAGAGAATAAATAAGACTAAATATTTCAGAAGGTCTGCTCTAAAATATTTAGTAAGATATTTTTTTGTGACATATGTATAACAAACCAGCCAAAGAAAATTTTCATTGAAGTCAATATTTTCTGAAAATTTATTTATTTATTTAAATCATCTCTTTACTTCAAAATAAAACCACTCTTTACCACTTCCGGACCAGGTAGTTAGAAAACTAACCAAAACTTTCTACGTAATTACATTTTATAAAGGAAATCAATAATCAACATAAAACATAACAACTCGCCTGTAATTTCCGTAGGGTATTAGGGGAGGCCTTTGAAAATTAGGCAGAGGATTACATATTTTTGTTACCATGCATGTTATTGGGGGGGGGGGGGGGGGTTGTTGTTAGGGGCCAGACTTGGGCTACTGGAAAATTCCTGGGGTACCGAACACAGGACCTCACGCTCATCTGTAGAGCTGGCGTCCACTGGATCAACAAGATAATCCGCATAATAGGTACCTACGTATTAATTTAATCCGTTTAACCAACAACTACAAGCCTACTAAAGAGAAAACACTTCGCAACCACACATCCCACTTAATAGCCAACAACTGTAATCAGTGCACTTATCACTATCACCCTCTAATCAGTGGGTGAAGAAAGTTGATAAACAGCTCCCCACCTGCCCGAGATTATTTCTAGGCGACATGCGCGACAGAGCGACTGTAATCGAACGAAAACATCGGGTTGTAGCAACTAATTGTCGGTGTTCGCCGTTGTAAGTAGGATGGGGCTTTGAAGAAATTATAAGCTTTAAAAGGTGGTAGTTATTTTTTCAAGTAGGTAAACGAGTGAGGGTTTTAATCTTTTAATTTAAAAATCATATTAAATCTTCTGACAGTGGTTTACAGACGTCTTAAAAGAGCACAGGCATAGACAAAGGTATCCTTCCTTTCCAAATTCAAAATGGTTTGATAGCGATTGCAACCTGTCTTGGCGCTCAGGCACTATTAATTACAGCCCATATCGCCGTACGGAAATCAAATTAACGACTAGAAGTGAATAACTGTGCTTTTTAACTAAAACTGTTTTTTTTTTGTAAATGAGGTGTTTTCCACTATTTTCTAGATTGCGGTATTTAAACTTTCTGCCGCAAACAGACCCCAAACATTACGATCTTTAAAAAACTTCTCCACCATTACCGGTAAAGCCAAGACCTCATGAAACGTTTCCCAAAGTAATGACTGAGCACGTTTCATGGCTACATAAAAGTCTGATGACAATTTACGTGTCACACTCCGCCATACTCCATGCTTTTAGCGTCTTGTAAAAATTTATGTTCTATCGAGTTATGAGGTCGCCGGTATGGACCCTGATTGCTTCCATTTTGTGCCCGGAATTTGAATGCTGGATAAGGAGTTTATGTGTTGGTGTTGATATCACAAGCAATGTTATCCTGCATTGTATATTTGAAAAAACTTATTGTGAATGCAAATAGATGTTGAAAACGATGTAGTTTTATTGCATTATGACAAGAATTTACATCACTGTCAATGCCATGCCCTACTGGTTGACTGCATTGCATAATGAATGCATACTCTGCATTTATTTGAAGTTTACCGATGAGCAAAATAAACATTTATCACTTGGTATTTGTTTAATTGGGAATAGCATTATCTGATCTGTATAATATAACTTGTGACGATAGTTTTCACTCCAAAAACGTTACTAATTTACTCGCAAAACATTATCTTCACTGCTAATCCTGCAGCTACCAATCCTGGGACCAATGTATCGACTGTGACTTTAAGAGCGTATATTTAAAATATTTACGAGTTTAGTACATTCTTTAAAGTTTACGCTCGTGCATTTCTAGGTTCAGGACCAGATATGAATATTAATGGGATTAGGAGAATAAGAATATGCGGAGGAGTTTCTAGGATATTTACGTTATTTACTGTTACATGCATTTGTAGTGTAATAAAATAGGAAATAACACCATGCTTGTGACCGTAGCATGTTGTTATTCTAGCATGTTGTTATTCGAAGTTGATTATTAATCGTTTTCACTACTGATTTCTGTGTTAAACAAGGCACAATCACTGACATCATAACGGGTGGGAAAAAGTCAGGCTCTGGAGACCTGACTTTGCAAAAACAATAAAAAGTACAACAAAATCAAAAATTGCAAAATCTATTGTCAGTAGATTCTACCTCAATTTTCATCACATACATGTAGACTTCAGACCATAAAGGCGCCTGTACACTTTCGTAAGACCGTCATATACGGGAGAATTCCAATAAAGTACACCACACCAAATTACACTAGCGTTCAAAATAACTCGGCAATGATATAGCGCCTTTTAAGGCCGTTGATGGTGTACTAGTGGCATGCACTGTAATTCCACGTGAAAGTGGTGTACACTTTAATTTGATCCGCAGTGGATGTGAATTTACGGGGCACGTGTGAAAAATAGAAACTGCTCTTAAGTTCAGGAGCATGACTTGTTGGTTCCAAGTGGCTGTTACGTAAGTGAGCTGGTTGTGGGGGGAAGCAGAGTTGCAGCTTTGTAATGTAATAATGGCCAGTGGAAGTAGTAAGATCTCTTAGTTTTTTGTTAGGATTTTATTAAAACAATGGCTTTTGCCAGCCGCTTCACCGGAGGTTGAAAATTACCCCAAGGGTTCGTACTACCGGGGTAAAAACTATCCTATGTCCTAACCTAAGTTTTGAACTAAGTGTGTGCCAAATAGACAGACAGATATACAGAGTTACTTTCACATTTAGTGTTAGTATGATTTTCGTTTGATAGAGAGAATAGAAAAGACTTTTTGACTATGATTAATGGAACTTATAAACCGCCGGCGACCGGCGATTTGCAGCAGAAAATACTAAAATATTCCAAAGTGGTGATGTATAAAAGCATCTTCGTAATTTTGACGTTCGAATCCTCACCGTTAGCCATATACCTATTCAAAACCTAATTGGGTAAGGTTTACTTAAGTTCACAGATTGATTTGTTTGTGTATAGTACTCGAGTACACCTCAATAACCTCTACCTACCCTCATCTTAATGAGCTGCAGAAATCAGTGCGATCCTGTGACCCTGATAATCGGGACACTATTAGCTGCGGATGAGCGAGCCGGGGATAATGCCGTAATGAACCACGCTTCGCAGCCTGATTGATGATCGAGGTATGATGTTTTAAGCATGGGTGACTTTAATGTAAACAACAACAATTTCAGAGGTTTAACTATGGCACAGCACAAAAAATCTCCGTCTTCATTCTAGACAGTACTGTATTTTCGTTTAAATGTACGACATCCTGAAACAGACGCCTTTTGTATTTCAATAAGTGCTGATTTCAGCCTAATTCAAATAAATAACTTTAAATTTTGAATTTGCGCACCCGTGAAGGGTCTACAGAAATCTATTTATAACGGTTTCTCTTTCTAAACATAGCAATTACAAAACTCGGAGTGTTTAATGTGTCTTAACTTGGGTACAGGTAGTTACTTCGTTTCTTTCTGCTAATGGTAGGTTAATTGCACATGTTTCCGAACTGGCTTCTGTTTTGATAACTTAGTCTTAGTCAGCTCCTCTTCCTCTCTCATAAATTGCACCCTCTAGGCCCAAACATCAATTACAGCCAAACCTATCAACATAACAATAATAGTACCCGATGATTCCTTCCTGACTCCAAAGCGGATTTACTCGTAGCTTGACGGGCCACGATCCCAATGCATGATGCGCAGTGTATCTGATTCTACTACGTTTGTGTTTGCGCACTGTAGCTAGGTGTACGTAGGGTGTGTCGTAATCTTTGTGGCGCGTTATGTGCTGATCCGGTTTCGAGAGGTTCCGCATGATTAATTGTCTTTGGATTGGATTTGGGCTGAGCTGAAATTTAAGGGTAATCTGAATGCATATTTCGGTACCTTCATAATTGAGACACTGTTTGCCAATTTTTTTACAATACTCGTTGAACTAGCGGCCGCATGTGCGACTGGTGAGTATAAAGTCCTGGGTTTGATTCCCAGATCGGGCAAAGATTCATTGGGTTTTTCCATCAGGAATTTCTACCCGGTTGATGGCAATAGACCTGCTCCTTATTACACAGAACTAAAATGTCCATTCACAAAACCATTGGAACTCTCTAAGTTTCGTTTGAATGAGAACCAGGTAAATAATTTCAAAAGCGTTTTCAGTGTAAAACGTGCCACTGTTGCTGTAACATTCCACGTCGGAGATTAGAAGTACAATGCTGTACACTGTACCCATCAAGATCGTTTTGTTACCTATAAATAGGGAAGAACAAGAAGTTTTGTCAGCTGTTGTAAGTTTGGCAATTCAGGGAGTGTGTGAAACTCCCGTTCTTTAGTCAGGTGTATTCTGAAGCTGATCATTTCTGTTGATAAATTTTACAATGGTCTAGGAACATTCTAGAGAAGTTTTGTTTTGTTTCGTTTTCTTATCCGAATGCTGTTTAGCGGTTTGCAGAGCAGCTACTGCTGTGATACTTTTGACTATTATTACTGAAGTTGTAGAATAAACACCACCGGTTTGAAGACAAGCAGGTATATTCATGTACGTATACTTACCTAAATGCTGCGGGAAATGAAGATCTAAGTTACGGTGGTGACTTGAGGTCGCAGTGACAATGCTGTTGAACGAAAATGAAAGAGAGAAGATCTGTAACTCACATAATGAATTGAACTTAACTGATGAATTAGTGGCCGCGCTAACTTTTTGTTAAGATAGGGACGTTGGAACTTTCTTATTCAATGGTAATCATAATGGTATAAAAGACCACCGTATGAAAGTACCTGTACACTGTAACATCTTATCGCTTCCTGCAATCCACCTGCTGAAAGGGCGATTACGATAATAATGCGATATTCCTTGAATATCGTTAATTGTACCGTATTCTGGCAAAAGCTCATATTCGCGCCTTCGGCCTGATAAGCCCCTATAAATGCACATATATTAACATTTACAACATTTTCTCTATCGTTCGCACATTCTCATAAAACACCAATTTACTACCAAGATATCGCTATCCCGAATTCAGTAATTACTACTGTGTATTTGATATTTACCGAACTATAATTTTGCGTGGTAAAAGTATGATTTTTATCATGATGATTATTATGCAGGCAATGCAACTTTTATAGCGGTTGTAAGCATCCAATTTCTGTGATAAAGATCGTGGGCTGAATTCTTGCATTCAAGTGTAATTGAATAACCAACGGATATGTTTTCTAGCCTCAGATCATTTGCATTTAATTTTTGCCGAAAACTCAGGGATGAGCAATGTTATAGAGAAGTAATTTGGTTACCTACATTTGCGGAATTTGGTGTGGTATTAGGAGATCCTGATGCCCAAAGCGACTGACTTCAAATTATTGCATGAGATCGAACACTGTCATCAGCAATCTATAGGTATATGATGAGGTGCATGAAAACTACGTTTGAAATAAGCCCAATGTGGTGATATTTTAACACGTCCTTCGCAATCTGGGTGGTCAATTTCACTACTAACTTTGCTGACTGATTTTATATGTACGAGCACCTTTTAAATAATACCAGTTGGCTGGTGGGGCCGAAAAGTTCTGGAGTGGTGATCGCGTACCGGAAGACGTTGCGTTCGAAGTTCTCCCACTAGGTGGACTGATGACCTGGTGAAGGTTGTGTTGATCTATTTGTTGTCCATTGGGACAACAAATAGATAACAAATAGGCCTTTCCGAGCATTGGCTCGGAAAGGCCTCTTCTCATGTAATAGAAAGTAGTAGAAGAGATAGGTATCAGGCGGATTGGCGAATTCAGATTTATATAAAATGGCCCCGATGTTTTTCTTGCATCGCTGTCAGTGATATCGAAGGTAGACTTAGAACCATAACATAATATCACGCCTGTAATCCCCGGGAAGAAGGTGAAGAAGAGGTGCACCTAATAGTACACCAACATTTCGCCGGTTATGTTTAAGTCCCATGTAACAGGGGGCGAGCCGATTGCCATCAACCGGGCACAAATCCAGGCTCCGTGGCTGCTACTGAGAAATTCCTGATGGAAAAACCCAACAACACTTTGCCCTACCCGGGAATCGAACCCAGGACCTCATGCTCAGCCGTCGCTTTCGACCACTCGACCAACGAGGAATAAACTAAGAAAGTACATATCGTCGACCGTAGGTTCAATTAGGGTAAGGGACAAAATACGATTTTTCAGGAGAGGCCAACAAAGTTTTTTTTAGGACTAAATCGATCATAATTTTTGTTGTAATTAACCTTTTTCGGATCTGATTTTACACAAAATCTTATATTTTCGTGCTCTGTCTACCTGTATAACATTTATTTTAATAAATTAGGTATTTAAGAAAATAGACGTCCCTTACACCAAAGTATTTTGTTAGTAATGTCCCTTACTGACCAAGTATCTCGTAGTCCCGTCCCTTACATTAAATTGACCTGCGTTGGATCGAATCTATTAAAGGGAAAAATAGTGTAAAAGACTTGTTGAAAAAATGGATGAAAGAAAATACAGTGTAAAGAGATTGTTGACAGAAAATTATGTACACACTTTTGGCGTACGGATATCGTAAATTTGGAAATAGTCATAAAAAAATCATTTAAGAGACATGAAAATGTATTAGAACCGTGTACGTTTTTTTGTGTGGCACTTACATGCAATGTTTGTACATTAATTTCTATTAGTTGGAATAAAAGGGGGTTACTAAACGTTAACTTACTTTGAATTCTTATTCAAATAAAAGAGTAGCTGAAAATAATCATAATCCTATTGACATGAGCCTATTAGGTATTGTTAGTCAAATTTTTAAATTTTTAATTTATTATGAGCCTGATTTCTCCCACTGCAGGGCAAAGAACTCCCTTTCCTCTTTCTATTTATCTCTGTCTTTGGCTATTTGGGCCCAATCCTTTTGACAAGAGTCCAACTTGTCACGCCATCTCCTTCTGGGCCTACCGCGTCCCCGGATTCTGTTGTTCGGAACCCAATCTGTTGCCACTTTGGCCCAATTTTTATGCGACATGCGGCAAATGTGGCTTGCCCAATTCCATTTTAATTTGGCGGCTGTGAACCAAATCGCAGACGTTGCAAACGTCAGCGATTTCTTGGATCGAAGTATACTGTTCCGTACATGATCAGAAATTCTGACTCCTAGTATACTCTGTTCCATGGCTCGCTGGCAGACCCCGAGTGCGGAGTTCTAACGCTTCGTTAATGACCAAGTGTGCGCTCCATAGATGAGGGTGGAAAGGATGCACGTGTTCATGAGTTTCTTTTTGAGGGAAAGTGAAAGTGATCCTTTCATGAAGTGTTTCATCGACCAATAGCTCTTCCACGCGTTTTCGGTGCGTCGAGCAACTTCTTTATCTTGCCTCGCCTGGAAGGAGACTATTTGGCTGAGGTATACATACTCGTGGACATGCTCTATCTCCACACCCCCTGTCTACTTTGCGTTTTGTGTTATTTGACATTAACTTCGTTTTCGTCATGTTCATTTTGAGTCCGACCTCGAGGCTGGCGTGGCTCAGTTGTTCGAACATGACGCACAACTCTGCCGCTGAAGACGGGAAAAGGACAATGACGTCGCGTCGGCGAATCGAAGA
Organism: Noctua comes; assembly: GCA_963082995.1. NCBI lineage: Eukaryota > Metazoa > Arthropoda > Insecta > Lepidoptera > Noctuidae > Noctua > Noctua comes. Next base: position 1,182,571 of record OY720282.1, read on the forward strand.
TTAGTTAATTGAAGTTTCTCCAAACAAATATAATCTCAAAATTAGAAAATTGCTAGTATTAGTGACTGTTATGTCATCATCATCATCATCATTTCAGCCGAAAGACGTCCACTGCTGGACATAGGCCTCCCCCAAGTGTCGCCACATTGACCGGTCCCGTGCGTCTCGCATCCAGCGGATACCTGCAACCTTTACGAGGTCATCGGTCCACCAAGTGGGAGGCCTTCCAACGCAGCGTCTTCCGGTTCGCGGTCGGCACTCCAGAAATTTTCGGCCCCATCGGCCATCCGTTCTGCGAGTAATGTGCCCTGCCCACTGCCACTTAAGTTTGGCTATTCTTCGGGCTACGTCGGTAACCTTGGTTCTCTTGCGGATGTCCTCATTTCTGATTTGATCACGCAAGGAAACTCCGAGCATAGCCCTCTCCATTGCCCTTTGAGTGACTTTAAGCTTTCTGGTGAGGCCCATTGTGAGCGACCACGTTTCGGTCTCGTATGTAATCACTGGCAACACACACTGGTCATAGACTTTCGTCTTGAGACACTGCGGTAAGTTGGACGAGAAGATACCACGCAACTTCCCGAACGCTGCCCAGCCGAGTCGGATTCGACGATTGACCTCTTTCTCGAAGTTAGACCTACCTAACTGGACCGCGTGTCCCATGTAGACATAATCGTCTACAACTTCGAGTGTAGAGTCTCCGATCTTGATAGGAGTGGGTTACATGGGCATTCAACATGACTTTGGTTTTGTCCATGTTCATTGTAAGGCCCACTCTTTCGGAAGCTCTACTGAGGTCATCAAGCATTGTACTGAGGTCCTCCATGGTCTCAGCCATGACCACTATATCGTCGGCAAACCGAAGGTGAGAGATGTATTCGCCATTGACGTTGATGCCTAGCCCTCTCCAGTCCAGAACCTTGAAGACATCCTCCAGTGCAGCGGTGAACAGTTTCGGAGATATGACGTCTCCCTGTCTCACACCTCGCTGCAGAAGGATAGGTACCGAGATCTGGTCCTGAAGTCGGACTGACATGGTGGCGTTTTTGTACAAACTCTTCAGCACCTCGATGTACCGATAATCGATTTGGCACCGTTGGAGACTGTAGTACAGCCCAAGTCTCGTTCGAATCGAAGGCTTTCTCGTATTCCACAAACTTCGGTCTTCTGTATAACCTGCCGCAGCGTATCTATGTGGTCTACGGTGTTAAAGCCTGTTATATCAATACTATTTTTATTACTTACTCTCGTTCTCTGACATATAGTTTCGTTTCATCTTTTCTAGAGTTGTCAATGTCAATGTCCTCAATTGTGTCATTTATACTCTCCGAAAATCCAGAGCTTACTGTTGACTCGGACCTACAAAGCCCACAAAAGAGAGTTAAAATCATTTTTAATAACTACCCTATATCCCTCATCATTCAGACTTAGTTCATATTCAGGAACGAAATTATATATACAATCATTTTGGAAAAGGAACAGGGTTTCGAGCGCGCACGTAAGGGCGCGCGAGCGCTTTCAAACATTAAGTCTTAGTTATAATTTTGATACTTCATTTATTTACTTACAATGTTATCTTATTTACTAATTGTAGTAATTTCTATCTGCGAGCAACCGGTTAAAATGGTATATTTTTAAATTTTTCCACATTCTTTTTGTCAAAAACCGTGCAAAATTCCGATCAAACGACAGGTGAACTCGCACTGATAGCAATTATTTTGATACCCGCGCGCTGCTTTCGCATTGTTATCATCCTCTCTTTCGCACACAGAAAGACGTTGTAAGACAGAAAAGGATGGTAATAGTGATGTTCTTGTGTTATGAAGCTAGAAATGTGTGTAAATAAAGGTAACAGGGTTAAATATTCATTACTTCTCACGAGCAAATTGATGTAACGGACACCGAACCTAAATATAATTCGATTCAAATAGGTGTAACGTTGACATTGGTTAAAGTATGACAATGCAAATTGGGGTAAGGGACAACTATGTCAAAACTCGTGCAATCCATTTAAAGTATGGGTGATATTTATTTTTTAAGATAACAAAGGCATTAGTGTAAGATCAGTTTTATTATGTTTTCTTCAAAAATAAACCATGTAATGGTAATTCGTTGATTGGGAAGACTCTTACCTTATTCGAAGTAGATTGGCGGCGGTAATTACACCATTTCAAGTTGCTATATTGCATAGTTTTTCAGATACATGGTTATTAAGGGGCTGTTTCGAAATTTTGACCCAAAAAATCAGTAGGGTAAGGGACATTTTTCTTGAGCTAGAATGTTTTCATATACACCATTCGAAAGAGCGAAAAATTCTGAACAAAACTGTATACTCAACTCATTTTGGGTGTTTTGTCCCTTACCCCAATTGAACCTACGGTCGACGATATTATAAATTGTAAAAACGGTACTTGCCCGGATTTGATCTAACTACCTCGTGCATGTGACGCAAGACGTTTACCGTTAGGTCATCACCACATTATTGTATAGCCCTGCCACTAACCCACCACCTAACACATTTACAACCTTTCTTTCAAACCCACTCCTGTTGTTTCATGATTCAATCATCATCAGCTTAGCCGCCAATGCTGGACAAATCCTGTGTGTGTACAATAGTACATTTTAATGCCAGGTGAGAGTCAGCCCTGGTCGAATTGCCTCGCGGCATATCGGACGTGCGTGCCCGCTCTGTTGCTCTTTATAAGCGGTGCTGGGGATGAGCGCGAGCGATTTGGGGTAGAATGTTCTGGTAGCTTTGGACTAAAGGATTGGGTTCCTGAAGACAGTGGTGGTCGTTACTAAACTGCTGTCATAAAATGATAGGAATGGCTGTTGAATATTGGTGTTTATCGTTGTTTGATAAAAGTCCGACCGTCTATGTGACCATTGTGGCGCTCTTTTCAGGAACTCTAAGCTTCATATGGTGGCAACTGGATTCAGTCTTGAGGTAGGTATCAGGTTATGTTATGGCCTGCTGGCGATGGACTTGGGGAGGTTCGTCATCTAAGCAAATAAATCCGAGTAAGCGTCGCGTGGTGTGTTTGCCTCTTACTTAAAATGACACGGTGAGGAGCAGCTCACTGCAGGGGTGATTGTGGAGAATGCAATCGTGTCAATCAGCCAGAAGTGATGAGGAGGAACATCCTGTGGTTTTAGTCAGTAGGAGTCTGACAGAGGACTTTAATTGAGGATTTCTATACGTTCTCTCAGGTTATGTTGGGAGTATAGAATATTCTCAAATGAGAAATGAAGAAAAAGAGAGAAAAGTTGGTGGGTTGGGTGAAAAATTACAAGGTTGGCAAAGCAAGGTTAGATTTGTTTTGTGCCAATTAAAACAAAACAAAATCATCTAGATACTCCAATAGCGTGAACATTCCACCACCCCCCCATAATCTCCCCACTTGCACCACTTACAAGCTTTAACGGGGTTTAATACTAGTACATAGACAAAGTGCCAGAGGTTTATTTCACTAGACCTGGCTTTGAGTCTGGATTGCCGTGGTACAGGTCAATTTATGGCAGTAATTGGTGATATGACTTCGCATAACGTCGACTCTCCGCTGAATTAAGGTTTAATTTTGGAGTGAATGGTGATTGGTGATTTGGGTTGTATTGCATTTGTGTGGCTTTATGGGTAGTGCATGGTTGTATTGAGGCCTTGAGGTAAACAAAACAAGATCGGGTAGAGTTGTTGGTCTAGCTGCAAGCGCTACTGCTGAAGAAGAGGGGTTGAGTTCGATTCACAGGCCAGGTCAAATGGTTTTTGTGTTTTTCATTGTGAATTTCTAACAGTCTGGATTCGTGATCAGCTGGTGGCAATAAGCTCGCCGCCTATTACATGGAGCTAAAACAAAATTGGCGAAATGTGGGTGTACATAGGTTCACCTCTGTCTGACCCTTCAGAGAATAGAAGCGAGATGTTATGTGGTTTTGTGACCACGTAGTCAACTATTAATACTAACAACGGGATATTTACCACTTTACATTAGCCTGCCATTAGCCATTACACTGTTTTCTATGAGTTCATAGAAAACAGTAAACATGGTAAATATCCCGTTATTAGTATTAATAGTAATGTTACCATGATAGTTTAAAATCTTATATCACGTTGTCAACATTACTCAGGAAGTTTCCCTACGACTTAACTTTTTCTAGTGATTGATGTCTTTGGTTATCATTGCAACTTTAAGGACAGAGTAGTCAAATCATCTGGACAACGATCATTTATTGCCACAATTCAACAATACTCTGTGTATTTCACACTATTTGCTAGTGCACAGCCAAAACCATTATGTTTTGTAAGCCTACGGGTTTCTATGCAAGTTAGTGGAAATAGCTCAATTTGAGAGATCGTGTTTGATCCTCGCTCTCGTCATTCTATTTGTTCAAAATAAAACCAAACCACGTTTAGTAATACGAGAATACTGGTCATTCAACAGGCTAATGTTTAAAAAAAAGAGAATATTCATTATCATCACGAACGTGACTTACTGATTTTATATTGTCGATTCTGCATCCAAGTCGATCAGTACAGTACCAAAATAACGAACGAGAAGATCAAAATAATTAACAAAATGCACTAAGTAAGCACTTATGCGATAAGTTAATATTTAATACATTATTACAGACATTCCACTTTTGTAAAGTGTCGAAGGCTGCTGATTGCTTTCAAGATAATTCTTTGAATGATTTTAATCATTAACAGCAGCTTGTAGCTATGTTATCGTTATTAATAGTGTCAAAATAATAATATTGGGTGTTGATACAGCTGCGAAGATAGCCTACTGTGTCAATCATCATAATTAACCTGTGAATGTGAGGACTTGGACACACTTGGACACCCCACGCGAGAACTATTTTAAGAATTGATACTTTCATACTATTATTAAAATAATTATGTAAAAGTCGTTGTCTATCTGTCTGGCTGTTACTTTTCGGCTGCATACCTTAATGCTTGAAGGATTTGGATGAAATTTGGCACACAGGTAAAGCAGGACCTGGGCCATATCATGTTTTATTGCCTATGTATTTATGCTTCCTCGGTTAATCATTGATACATCAGTGTAAGAGGGGCAGGAGGAGTATTATCACATGGATCATCACTGCGCTTACAGTTTTTTAAACAATCAAAAACAAGACAAAAGAGTAGTAAAAGGCTTTCCAGAAAGATACCACAACCGGTTTAAGTTTTGGAGGACTATGAAGACTATGGATGCTGATGAAGTCCATGAAGATGAGTGTCCATGGAGTTTCTTGCCCATTCTTCTCCATAGAGATCTACGCTTTGGAATGTGCAACTACAGTACTTTCTCAAGTTATTATGCCTTGTGACTGTGACTGTAGCTTCGCTTCTTTTTTGTTTTTTTTTGACATTCAAAAGTGCCTGTGATGGTCTGAAATAAATGTTTTGAGTTTTGAAATCTCAAGTTTATGAAACTATGCTTATTGGCATCAGCAATCCACTTACTGTTGCAGGTGTTCACAACTTGAAAGATATCGACAGCCCATCAGGTGGCCTATTTACCAATGTCCCATTATTCCACAAAATGCTCTTATCCAAATACCGACCATATTAAGAATGCCATAAGTACCCATTATGAAGTAAGTGTTAAGACTAAAAACTATATAATTAAGGTCCGAATCTTGAAATACCATCTTAATCTCATTTTGTAAATACACTGATGTAAATTGGAAGCGTGCACTTAAAAATATATGTTAAATTGAAGGGATATACATATGGTAGATGACCTATATAGAAATGTAGGACTAGTCCTTCGTTTGCTTTCTTTTTTGATGAGATAAGCCAAAGAACATCTGCCGGTGTCACGCGAATACTGAATTTATTGGTTACTATGTTTCGCCTGCGGTGTTGGTTGGCGTAGAAATATTTTTTAGTTATATTGTATTGTTTGCTGGTTGCAGTTTTTTTTTAACATTATTTTTTATTAATTTAAACAAGTTGTGGTTTAGTTTAAAAAAACTTGCATGTAGCTGAATACATCATACGCTTAAATGACTGACAATTTCACACATTTTCAATAAGCTTCTTTACCTTCATGATTCTTTCCAGTCAACTCATCTGCATTTCTATGTAAATTGTTGTTAAATACATACAGTTATATTTATTTAACCGACAGACAAACGTATCCTTTTCACACTAGTGATATAGATAGATTGAAAGTGAAATTCTTGAGCGTACTGTAGCCGATATTATTGCAACAGCTGATACAACTACACAGCCAATTTCAAACTTTATGTAAAAGCAACAAGATCTTAATTAGCTTGAAGAATTTCACCAGTATATTATTGGATATTTAATTAAAAAAGTGCGATCAGAAATATATTAAACGGATCAATGTTTCCAGTTGTTCCGTTTTCAGTTAAAAATATATTTATAGTGATAAGTTGCCACCCGTAACTTAAACATAAAACGGTTTGTAAAAGTAAGCACATTGTAATTTTAATGCTCCGTTTAATTTTAAATATAAATTACTTTTATTTCATTCATTAAAGTTTAATTTTCATTAATTTCGAATAGTTTTATGGTTGTGTTATTTGACGGTTAATTTTGACTGTGCAAACAGTTTTGGAGGAACATTAGCATAACCACGAAACATAACTGATATTGGTGATCATAATATAGTTAGTATGTATAAGTTAACAGATACAGTTGTTCGTCCATTTTTTCAGTTTTCACAAACCACCCATTTCTTTTCATTATGTTGCCAAACGTAGAAACAGATTTGACTGTGGATATCTTTTTGTTATTTTAATTTACTCTCAGGCATTGCCTTGAAGCTAGACTGGTGTACTTAATGCTTCCCCTGACGATCTGTTAAGAAAGAGCACTACTTAAAACTTGAACTACAAAAACTTGTTAGTAAATTACTATGTTCAAGATGCATCGTGCTCTTGCGCCGACTTCGACAAAAACTTTATAAGAACAGATTATGTCTAGAGTTACCCAATTAGCATGGTTTCTAGCCCAGACCTGACTGCAAGATGATGGAACAGTAAAAGATGTAACGGATTGACGTAGCATAAAATAACATCATGCCTGTTATCCCCGAAGTGTTAGGCAGATGTGTACCTAATAGTACACCCACAAGTAATGAGGGTCGAGCCTATTGCCATCAACCGGGCACAAATCCAATCTCCTACTGAGAAATTCCTGATGGAAAAACTCAAAAACACTTAGTCCGACCTGGGAATCGAACCCAGGATCTCATGCTCAGCAGTCACGATTGCGACCACTAAACCAACGAGGCAGTCCAGTCCAGTCGAGGCAGTAGATTCACATAAGCAACCAGAAAACTTATGTAAACCATTTGTCTAGGCCCACATGTTGCCATTAGACTGAAGCCAAACGAGCGTACATTTTTGAGTTGTGAGTTGCGTAATTTCGGCTGCATTCGGTTTCATGCAAAAGTCCTGTTTCATTCACATTTCTGCCAGGCAAAATTTCTGCGACTCACGACTCACAAAATTACGCTCGTTTGGCCTCACCCTAAAGGTGTTTAAGCACCGGCACAAAATTAACTAACTTTACAAGATTCAAACCTAGATTAAAACACGCAGCAAACTCCCAACACAACGTACAGCAACCATTTAATCAGTCACCATCTAAGTAATCGTCAAGTTTAAACTAAAATTAATCCCAACTCCGATCGCTAATGAATGGTGCATGGAATCAATCTAAATAACTGGCGACGAAGCTTTATACCATTGTTAATGGGGGCTCGTTTGTATGGGTAATTAATGGGCCTTAAATGGTAACCATCAGTTTTGTTGCGTCTTGTAAACTTGGTCGGTAAAGGAGTGTGTTCATGGGATGACGTGGCGAAGACTTGGTTAGTAGATGAGAGTACACTGACATGACAGAGACTTACTGCAACACCAGCTCACCATTTCGTTTATGGGACAAAGACTAAGTAGCTGGTGATGTATTTTCGTTTATGTGAGATTTAGTGTTTAATCAGATAAAGAATGGTGATTGAAGAATCTATCTTAAAAATTTATTTATTAATGTTATTAATCTATACATATAAAATTCAAAGTCCTGACTGACTGACTGACTGACTGACTGACTGACTGACTGACTTATATATCAACGCACAGCCCAAACCACTGGTCCTAGAGACATGAAATTTGGACAGTGTACTCTTTGTGAAGAGTAGGTATCCACTAAGAAAGGGTTTTTCGAAATTGCACCCCTAAGAGGATGAAATGGGGTGTTGAATTTTCTATGAAACTTTTTATTCTCTGAGTCGATTGACTTGAAATTGTGTCTACATATACTTCAGTTAAAATGATGAGATACATGTATCACAGTTTTTCCAAAATCATCCCCCAATTTAAAATTCAATGTCCTGACTGGCTGACTGATACATCAACGCACAGCCCAAACCACTGGTCCTAGAGACATGAAATTTGGACAGTGTACTCTTTGTGAAGAGTAGGTATCCACTAAGAAAGGGTTTTTCGAAATTTCATCCCTAAGAGCGTGAAACGGGGTGTTGAATTTTCTATGAAACTTTTTATTCTCTGAGTCGATTGACTTGAAATTGTGTCTACATATACTTCAGTTAAAATGATGAGATACGTGTATCACAGTTTTTCCAAAATCATCCCCCAATTTAAAATTCAATGTCCTGACTGGCTGACTGATATATCAACGCACAGCCCAAACCGCTGGTTCTAGAGACATGAAATTTGGAGAATGTACTCTTTGTGAAGAATAGGTATCCACTAAGAAAGGGTTTTTGAAATTACACCCCTAAGAGGGTGAAATGGGGTGTTGAATTTTCTGTGAAACTCTCTCGGGGTCGATTGACTTGAAAAATGTGTCTACATATACTTCAGTTAAAATGATGAGATACGTGTATCACAAAATCATCCCCCAATTTAAAATTCCATGTCCTGACTGGCTGACTGATATATCAACGCACAGCCCAAACCGCGGGTCCCAGAGATATGAAAATTGGAGGGTCTATTCTTTGTGAAGATTTAGTATCAGTTTTTCGAAATTCCTACCCCTTAGAGGGTGAAATGGGGTGTTGAATTTTCTGTGAAACTTTTTACTCTCGGGGTCGATTGACTTGAAAATTTGTTTACATACTCTTCAGATAAAATCCAGTAAATCCGATGTCCAATCTCAAACCAAGGTATCAATATTTCACGTATCTAATTTAATTGATATAACTTTATAATAATAATTGCAAGTTATAAGCAAGTACATGTAAATCTATGTATGTATAATAGATAGATACATAGATTACTTATTATTCCAGAAGTAAGATCCCGTGGGCAATTCCCTAACTCCACGCGGGCGAAGCCGCGGGCATAAGCTAGTGTGTCAATAAGAATTTCAAGGATCTGATTGCTGGATTCAAAACCAAACAAACTTAAGATGAACCATTTAAACGTCATCTTAAGTTAGATATTCGAAGATAAAACTGACTTTCTTTGAACCAAAAAAGTGTGTTGCTGGTGCGGACAAAAAACTCTAAAATTACGAATAAGCACGACCTAGTGTATTTGCTTGATGTTCATTCTTAATCTTTTCTTCGCAGTGACACGCTTTAAGGCTAAACAAACGTGTATAAAACCTAAACAATCAATATATAGCATCACACCATTAACGTACTTATTGCTGGAACACAGGTTTCCTCTGAGAAAACAGCTGAAAGCTACAGAATGAAACTTTCGTACACTGTTTTAAGCTTTCACGGTTTACAACTAAAGTTATACTGTCACTTATGATCACGGGTCAACCCGCGATCATAGTGCTTGCAACAGCGCCGAAATATCGGGAGCTCAAAATAATGAACAATCACGGAAGATATACCGTAAGTGACAGTATAAGTTTTGAAACTTTCGTCTTCTAAAAGCAACTTCTACACCGAAATGAGTAGTCCAAGTCAACATCAACACCTCACTCCCATCAGTGAGCAATCGCCTTAACTCTAAAGCCAATTAATGTAATTGAGGGTGCTCTTATAATAGTCCCAGTATGTATTTGTACTACAATGGCGTGCTAGACACCTGGACATCGCTTGAAAGCGCTACAGCGCCTGGAGAATATTCCTGTAGGACAAAAAGTTAATCTATGTAAGAATGTACTTGCGACAAATAGCGTTATGTTATTAATGCTTTATTGTTTCTGATGTGTATGGTGTCTGGTATTTGTTGTATTTTTATTGAGCTGGGCCGTGACAAGGTGAATTAAAATTAAATTGGTCAAATCTAAATCAAAGCATTTATTTCAAATAGGACAGTTACAGGCACTTTTGAACTGTCGACGAACACAACAATGAAATGTAGCTACAGTCCCAGTCACAAGGCATAAAAACTGTGAAAGCACTGTTGCCAGTTGCCCATGTCAGGAATAATTATAGGCCGGTGATTTTTACTGTTAGAAAAGTATTATTAGCCTATGTAAGTACTTATCTGACAAATGTTATGAGCTAGAATCATCAACTCAAAACTATCCGTCAAAATATTATTATGCACTTTCGTGTCAATTAATCCGTAACCGATGTGTTGAAAAGATTTGTAGCCAAAGAATGATTTTAGAATTGATCTTTCCATTAAAAAAAATCGAAAGTTCAAAGTTGCTTATCATTCGAACCCCATGAGAAACCAGAAACCGGTATCTTGAAAAATCAACCTATCACTAATGCTTGCATTGTGTAATAATATCAACAATCACATATTTAGAGAACCAACAAAATGAAAAACAACCCTTAAATATCCTTGAGGACTTCACCAAGTTAACTTTGCAGTTCGTAAAGAAAAGTTCTCATACATTTTTGAGAGTGACTTTGATTTCTGGGTTGTAAAATTAATTTGGTGTTTTGGGACATGACAGGACCAAAGTCGGGCAAAAAACAGAGCTATGTTGACTGCTCATTCCAGTCGAGTTGGTTTCAAAAAAATATTATTGAGTTTTGACGTGAAACCAGCGCTGGTGAATACATTAAGTTTCTGCTTTGTTATTTTCGAGTTATGGCGTAGTTTTGTTAACATTTGGTCTGTTCAATAATAATTTGGAATTATTTTATAGCTAACTAGCTTATGCCCACGGCTTCGCCCGCGTGGAGTTCGGTAATGGTCCCACGGGATCACACTGCATCCCATGTGTTAATCCAGGTTATAAACTATCTGTGTTCTAAATTCAATCCAAATCCGTTCAGTTGTTTTTGCGTGAAAGAGTAACAAACATCCATCCATTCGCACAAACTTTCGCATTTATACTCGTAATATTAGTAGGATATTTGAAAAAAATATTTCATCTCCTAGGAAACTAAAATGATTTCGGTATAGGATCCTACTTGGTTTTAAGTTTCTTCCTATGCCTTAAATATCCTAATTGATAAATGGTATGTTTGAGTGATGAGATGACAAAAACATATACAAAAAATAGCATCACGCCTGTAATTCCCGAAGGGTTGGACAGACGTGTACCTATTAATTGCGGCTGTGTGTATATGTGAGTTTTAAATGTTTGTAAACGCACCCACGATACAGGAGTCATTTCTAGTGTGGGGCAATGTTTTTTAAAAGAAAGAAGAAGAAAGAAAGAATTAGTAAACCCACATTTCGTCAGTTATGTTTAAGTCCCATGTGATAGAGGGCGAGCCTATTGCCATCAACCGGGCACAGGTCCAAACAACACTTAGCGCGACCTGGTAATCAAACCCAGCTCAGCAGTCGCGCTTGGGACCACTAGACCAACGGCAGTCAAAAAACCTTATAATAAAAAAAGCACAGGCTTGCAGTTGGTTCCAATTCCCCAAACCAAACTAACAAGTCTATGGCCAAGTTCTTTAAGCGCCGGTTTTCAAGTCCGTCAGCTTAGCCATGTGTCCACTTGTTTCACAGCTGTGCAGTAATATGTACTTACGTGCTACTTGTAACGTTTACAGTATCAACATGATCGTTATCAGGTGCGAAAGTCGCCAGTCTCATTTACCTACAGTTCGTAGTGCATATTATTCTATCATTGACACTGAACTACAACCTCAGTACCATATCAGATTTACTGCAATTAAACTGGGAAATCAAACCGTCCGTAATTATAACGAAGGACATATACCTGGAAAAGCCATGCGCAAGTTACAGTGGAATGTTACAAAGGGCTGTGCTCGTCAATGGACAAGCGTATTGATATCAAGCATACTGCAGGGGTAGCAACGTAAATGTATCTACCATATTCATTTATATGAATGGATAAGTTGGGGTGAATTTGACCAAGACTGAATGCGATCAGTATTAAACTGATTTCATTAGCTGCCGGTATCAATATTCCATAGCAATGATGAATAATTGATGACAGGTTTTGAACTGAGTTTAGATGATTGTTATTAGTTCGGGTTTGTATGTTTGCTGCATATTGTTGGTGATCATAAGCATAATTATGTGCCCACTGCAAGGACACAGGCCTCCTATCTATGAGAGGGAGTGAGCTGTGATCCACCACGCAGGCCCAGTGTGGGCTGGTTGATATGTCTTGACTTTACTACTTAGTTTTTAGGGTTCCGTACCTCAGTCGGCAAAAACAGAACCCTTATAGGATCATTTTGTTGACCGTCTGTCCGTCTGTCTGTATGTCCGGCTGTCAAGAACCTTATTTTCTGGAACGCGTGAAATAATCAGGATCAAATACTCAGGTCAAAAAATCAAACTTGTAAGTCGATGCGATCAAAAGATATGACCGTCGCATATTTTGCGATTTCACAAGTGAATGAAAACCTTTGTACATACTTCCCGTTGACCTAGAATCATGAAATTTGGCAAGAAGCAATGTCTTACAGCACATGTAAAGAAAAAAATCTGAAAACCAAAACAACGCACTTGGTCGGTTTTTCTTTTACGACATGCTTTTGTTTCTCTTGGGAACCAAGTAATTAAGTAACAAAATGTTGTTTTATTTTTGTTTCTTGTAAATAAGAAGACGTAATAACAAGTAAATCTCGGAAACGAATCATTTCATGTTAATATTATAACATCAGTAGGTAAGACTTTTTCCTGCCACGTGTCGGGAAGCTTCCGGTAAGGAAAAACAAAAGGTCACCTTATCTGTACCAAAGATGGTTACCTACACACATATTACGTATCTACCTACTTTAGGAGGATAAGCAGGAACGTCTTAAGAATATGTATAGCCTAGCCTAGGCAGTTATTCAACATGGTTATTATGATTTCGCTCTGACATAGCCCATTCTCAATGACAGGCCACAGCGACACCACGGGTTTTATGTCTCTCTATACAAACGCTTCCAAAGGTGACGATATTGTCCTGTTGCCGTTTTCATACAGTCAGCGATACTCGTCGTGTCGTCAGACTATCATTGCGATTGCGAGGTTGCGCTCGGAATTGCCTTTAGAGATAAATTTTCAAGAATGACTTATAGTACTGTACCTTTATCTTAGCAATAATTAAAATAAAAACTATTCCACATAAACGAATCCGCAGCTCCAGTTAGTTTCCCTTATATTAAAACAAACATACGCTAAAGGTGTGGCTAGTTAAACTACGCGACAATTATTCACAAAACGCGTCGCGACGTCACGCGCGCGCTGAGCGTGATGTGGGCAAAGTGGCGCAGACACGACATTGTTTTGGAAGTAGGAAGTGGATGTACATCGCAAAAAACATGGTGTAAACTGTACTGCGAACACAGGTTCGAGGTGACGCGGGAAAAGCGGTCATGGAAGGAATCAGGGAAGACTTGGGGACAGTAAAAAAAAGACAGATTCTGCTATTACCAATACCCAAGACATACTGTCACGTTGACTTCTGCGCTGTCACCTGACAACGTCGTGGAACTAGCGAAGTTTTGGGACAACAAAATTTTAACACGACTCAAAGAAAAACGACTATGGAATGCGAAGAGGTGGTTTAAAGCGTACCTGTAGTAAAAGTGGGCGTGACTTCACCCGGCTCGATGCACCATTGACGTGAGTATACCTAGCGCCCAATGCATTCAAAAGAATACAGAGTGTCACTTTCTGGTTGAAAACGATTTGGCAAAGCTATTGAATAAAAGGAACGTGAAACGCATACGCACAAACAATTTAACGACAGTATATAAATGATCACCAAACTCAGGATGGTCTTACGACAATGCTTTTTAAATTTTGCTGAGGTTTTCAATAGCGTTAGCATAATCAGACTGTAACGTTCCCATTGCTGGGATCCACCACGCGGGCCCAGTGCGGTTTGGATGTCACATGTCTTCGAATTTTAGGTTCTAGAACATGCCGGTTTCCTCTCGATGTTTTCCTTCACCGTTTTGAGAGCAGTGGTGATGAAATAAATTACACAAAGTAATCCGCATGCCTGGGTTCGAACCCACGACTTACTGTTCGTAAGTGGGGGCCACCGCTGCTCTCGATAGCCATAGCAGTTTGAATTAATTAACCACAAGCAAATCTACCTCTTAACATTATATTTTAAACCTAAAATCTTCTCAACCTTGAAACCAAAACGTGCCCAAAATCCCCTCGCAAACGTCCGTCCCATCTGTAAAGTTTACAAAGTTATTCTCTGCGCAACCCCTTACCTCGTAAATATCTGAGTGATTTGCATAAGAAACGGCACCAGTCACACTCCACACTGCTGAATAAATTACTTACTTTTCACTGCTTTTTTACTAAGAAACTTTTTTTATTATATCAGCCTTTTATTTCGTGTTACTCTTTAATATTTCTATAGCAATTTCGTGGAGAATAAAGGAGAGCCGGGGGAAGCGATGAATTGCTGTGTTTTAATAATTGAGGAAGTTGTGGTGACTTTATTTTAGATCTTTTGTACTTGTTTAATTAGGTAGGGTCTTATTTTTTTGATAAAAATGTAAAAAAGACTGCCTAAAGTACCTACTGAAGTTTGTGATAAGTTTCAAACATATTTGTTACAAACCTGACATTATACCAAAAGTGTTCTTCAAAAAAAAAATAATATCAACCACCTTTTCTAGTTTTATTATTGAAATTTTTGTGGATTCTATTGGGTTCGATCTTTCGATTGACGTCATGTCCATGACAAATGTGAGATTGTGTAGCATAGAATTGAATATGGCAAGCATCAGACGCTTCTTTATATTTGTTTTTACCTTAGACGTTCCAATCGTTAATATAACAAGAAAAAAACTAATTGAAAACGACCCACGCATTTCCACGACTAAAGTATCAATAATACACCATTTGACAATCTATCAATCAGTTGTCAATTCAAAAAAATTATAAAGAAAATCGTGAACATGTAATTAGTTTTTTGGAATGTGAGTCATTTATGGAATTCTTGGTACCTAGCTAATGAATAGAAATCGGCTTAGCGCTAGTGACACAATATTCTACTTTATTTTTACTTAAAAACTACAACAGTAAGTAACAATATTTTTTTACGTAAAGTAAATGAGAGTGCTTCGTACATCGAGGAACAGTCCCGGTACAATTTAAAGATACGTTATAGATTTAAACTGAGTTTGTTTTAAATAATTCAGGGTTAAATATTTAAATCAAATACAAGTAATGAAAACATTCAATATTCAAGTTATTGAACTGAATTGTGTTCTTATGATTTCAACACGTTATGTTAAAAAAAACTTCTTTTTTATTTTATAAATTGAATATAATATCGATTCTGAATCATATCTGATCATTGAAAACCAGCCCTGTATTTTTTATGTTACTGTTACAAAGAATTAGCCTTGTGAGTTGTGATGTATACAGACATCGTGGGTTTAGTATGAAGTAGGTACAGACCATCATGCTGAACAACTTACTGCTTAGGACCAACATTGTAATTGCGAAAAAATGATCAGCCGTTTCATAATTTTGGTTCAGTTTGATGGTGTAACACACCATTAACATGATGACCAAACATTTCTAATACACGCTGTATAAAATTCTCACACAATTTCAAATCTAGAATCGTACACAGTAATAAAAATTGACCAGTGTCGCTAAAAAGCTAACAAAGTGTGTGGACAGACAATGAAATAATCGTTGATTGGAGGAGCGAATACGTGGTCGTTATGCTAGTTTGTGCGACACAGGGAATCGAATCACATACTATTATAGTTTCATAGTAACTAACGTACACACTAAGCTCGTTTAACAGATAATAGAGGCCCCAGCACAAGCGCGTGACTTAAACGTAATGTAATTTTGAATAACTTTTACTCTAAAACCGTCCTATAGCATTTTGGTTTTTGAGATTAGCACAATTAGTAAATAATAAAATAGTTTCTACAAACACTGGATAAGTTCGATGTTTTCTATCTGACTACTCGGAAAGGAAACTCCGAAAAAAGCTCAGAGATCACAGAGGTTTTTTTAAAGTCCAGACATAATCATGACCAAGTCACAGAGTAGTTTTAGAGATGATCTTTTGACGAAAGAATCACACAGATCTGAGTGGATCTGTCCAGTTAGTCCACGCATTTGTCAATTATCGCATAGATGTAGCTCTACTCATATTGATACACATACATGTCATATGAATGAAGTCTCGTCCCCGCGACATGGGACTTAAAAATATTCAGTCCCGAAATTACGATATAGCAGTCAATTTTTTTTTGGAAAAAAAAAAATCTTTTCCTCAAAGCAGCGAATTATATGACAATTATTCGTGTTGTTGCCTTCTTTCAGAATGTAAGTTCTTACGCTTTTATTAAATTAACTAAAAAATATACCAAAGCAGGTATATTAACTTAGAGACCACGCCGAAATCACTCCAAAACCTCCTAATTACAACAACAAACCAAAGACAACACAACTTTCTAGCACCATAAACAAAAAGTCTAATCATAAACAAACAGAGGCTTTCCCCCAGGCGTAGTACAATTGTCACGGTAATGACGTCATATGATGACGGCCGCCATCATTGTTCCCATGGCTCGTAATGGGCCATCATGAGCCATGTAAACATTCTCCCATAATGTCGGCCACGGGGATGTGAAGTATGGAAGAGTAACGACGTAGATGGTAGAAAGTGGATTAGAATGTTATTTTGAAATGTTTTTAGAATTATTTTGACTGTTGATTATGCTGTTGGTTCCACGGACATAAAGTAATAAGACGCAGTATTTCTTTAAAGCGGTAGGCAGACTTTTTTTATGTCATCCACATTCCACTAGCTTTATTAATTTCAGTGCCTGAGTATTCTCGTTTTAGCAGAAGCGTCTGAGACAAAAAAAAGTTGTAGTTATCTGAAAAAATCCTGAGCGATTTAGAATTTTAGACAGAGAAATTAGACAATAGTATGCGTACTGAATGTACAATTAGGAGACAGTTACACATGCGCTACAACATGTTAATAACAAGTGTAACAGCAAGTGCTGGGCAAGCTTTCATTTTGACTCTTATACTAATCACCTTGATGTTGAGTCCACAACCCATTCAAAGAATAAAAACATGAGCCTACCTCAAAAAAAAACAAAATTACACAAAGCATGCTCAACCCAACTAAATAACTTCTTATCCATCGCCCACAATTCTACGACACAAGTCCGCGCGCCGCTGCCGGCACGCATGCTAAGTGATGGCATCTACTTTTTTACGTTTTTTTATCTAAATTAAAAATCAGCACCGCCCCCTCCCTCCTCGCCGCCTCGCCCCTGCAAGGTCTAAGGTTACGCTATAAACATACTATACGCTTTGTTCGGCCTATCACAGGTAAAATGATCAAATGTACGGCTATTATCGTAAATTGAGTAGACTAGGTGGTCCGATTTCTGATAGTAAATAGTGGTAGGACATTATTGAGAAAATTGCGGTTTCTATTCGGGCACGGTATTGTTGACAGTAGATACCTAGAGCTATCTTTTCACCAAAAACAAAGAACGAAGGACAATCACGAATCTGATTCGTCCGATGCTCTTTTCGTTGATAGAAAACATTGTAAGGGAGAAGAAACCTGCGGACCTAGAGAAAGTTGCATTGTATGAGCGACAACGATGATGGAACAGTAATAAAATATATTCTATTGACATGACATGACTACTGACAAGCTTATGCCAAACCTGTTTCAGGTAGTTGGAATGCTTTTAAAGCCACTGCACCACCTCTAGGCCCTCTGAACTCAGTCCCTGTAATATCAAGCAGGCATGGCAGTTATAGTTATTAGGTTTATGTTTGAAAACAAATTGCAGTATCATAGTAATAATTTACCAGATTTTAACTTTAGATGCGAAATATGTAGATGATAATAATCCAAGTTTCAAGACTTCTTAAGATGACTCAGCCATCTTGTCCCAGTACATATGAACCTAAATATATGAAATTTTTTCCAACAATCCTTCAGCTAATAATTCTAAAACTATTACTTAAGTTACATCACTAAAACCGGCAATAAAGATAAGTGTAGTGAACACGATAGTAATAAAAAGCTAACAAAATGACTCACAGCACGTAACACCTTACGATGCGCGCGCGCATGGCAGTGACTCATGCACAAGCTACAGGACTGGATGATTTACATCGACTGGTAATCCTAGGTTATGAGTTTTCGATTTGATTGATGGGTTATTCCCTTATTTCGATGAAACTTTAGATTCTAATGTTAGCCTCAATGTGTCGAAAAAACTTTTCTAACTTCCCCCGCATCTTTGGCAAGTTTTTGGCATTGCTGACTAAGGTGAGATTGAATTGAATGTTTAAGTACCAGTGTTCGCTTCATCATATATCACCATCTCCCTAGTCTTTTCCTATCTTGGAGCCAGCTTCCAGTCTTCTGGTATTCCGTGGAATACCAGTATTTTACAATAAACGAACTGCCTATCCTAGCTACAACCCGCTCTGGGTATCACGACACACCTTGGTAACATAGGCTGTTGTTTTCTGTTATTAAAAGATGGAGATCAAATCTCAACAATATTAGAATCGGGAGACTGGAAATACAATGTCTACAGAATTATATTCAACTAGCTTATGCCCGCGGCTTCGCCCGCGTGGAGTTAGGGAATTGCCCACGGGATCTTACTTCTGGAATAATAAGTAATCTATGTATCTATCTATTATACATACATAGATTTACATGTACTTGCTTATAACTTGCAATTATTATTATAAAGTTATATCAATTAAATTAGATACGTGAAATATTGATACCTTGGTTTGAGATTGGACATCGGATTTACTGGATTTTATCTGAAGAGTATGTAAACAAATTTTCAAGTCAATCGACCCCGAGAGTAAAAAGTTTCACAGAAAATTCAACACCCCATTTCACCCTCTAAGGGGTAGGAATTTCGAAAAACTGATACTAAATCTTCACAAAGAATAGACCCTCCAATTTTCATATCTCTGGGACCCGCGGTTTGGGCTGTGCGTTGATATATCAGTCAGCCAGTCAGGACATGGAATTTTAAATTGGGGGATGATTTTGTGATACACGTATCTCATCATTTTAACTGAAGTATATGTAGACACATTTTTCAAGTCAATCGACCCCGAGAGAGTTTCACAGAAAATTCAACACCCCATTTCACCCTCTTAGGGGTGTAATTTCAAAAACCCTTTCTTAGTGGATACCTATTCTTCACAAAGAGTACATTCTCCAAATTTCATGTCTCTAGAACCAGCGGTTTGGGCTGTGCGTTGATATATCAGTCAGCCAGTCAGGACATTGAATTTTAAATTGGGGGATGATTTTGGAAAAACTGTGATACACGTATCTCATCATTTTAACTGAAGTATATGTAGACACAATTTCAAGTCAATCGACTCAGAGAATAAAAAGTTTCATAGAAAATTCAACACCCCGTTTCACGCTCTTAGGGATGAAATTTCGAAAAACCCTTTCTTAGTGGATACCTACTCTTCACAAAGAGTACACTGTCCAAATTTCATGTCTCTAGGACCAGTGGTTTGGGCTGTGCGTTGATGTATCAGTCAGCCAGTCAGGACATTGAATTTTAAATTGGGGGATGATTTTGGAAAAACTGTGATACATGTATCTCATCATTTTAACTGAAGTATATGTAGACACAATTTCAAGTCAATCGACTCAGAGAATAAAAAGTTTCATAGAAAATTCAACACCCCATTTCATCCTCTTAGGGGTGCAATTTCGAAAAACCCTTTCTTAGTGGATACCTACTCTTCACAAAGAGTACACTGTCCAAATTTCATGTCTCTAGGACCAGTGGTTTGGGCTGTGCGTTGATATATAAGTCAGTCAGTCAGTCAGTCAGTCAGTCAGTCAGTCAGTCAGGACTTTGAATTTTATATGTATAGATAGATAGATAGATAGAAGATAGAAGATAGAAGACAGAAGATAGAAGATAGAAGATAGAAGATAGAAGATAGAAGATAGAAGATAGAAGATAGAAGATAGAAGATAGAAGATAGAAGATAGAAGATAGAAGATAGAAGATAGAAGATAGAAGATAGAAGATAGAAGATAGAAGATAGAAGATAGAAGATAGAAGATAGAAGATAGAAGATAGAAGATAGAAGATAGAAGATAGAAGATAGAAGATAGAAGATAGAAGATAGAAGATAGAAGATAGAAGATAGAAGATAGAAGATAGAAGATAGAAGATAGAAGATAGAAGATAGAAGATAGATAGATAGAAGATAGATATAGATAGAAGAAGATATTGTGTCATACTACCTACATTCAGTACAGTTTCCTGGTATTTGGGACATCTCTTTTCTTGGAATACATTATAGCTAGAATGCACTAGAGTTTATTTTTTACAAAAACTCAATAATTTAGTCCATAACTACTGACGAAAATAGAATCTTTTGCAGTGGCACACATTTTAGTTTATTTAATAGATTAACCACGTAATATCATTAAATATAATCACTTAATCCTGAAGTCACAACCAGCAATGTACACAAAACACAGAAACCTCAACGTCAGCGATAACCAGAGCACGTTGTATTGGAACTGGGTGAAAGTCTGAGCCACTGGCCGTGAGTCACCGACCACCGACACTCAATGTGTGATGGACGATCGCACTAACCTAGCAGTGGAGTCAATGTTATGTTCACATGATGAAATAATCTGTAGTATGGCGAGGCGGGTTAGGGAAGATAGTTAATAGCCAGGCGTTCGAAAAAATACATAAATTCGCAGAGTAGGAACTCCGATGAGACCTTTTCAATAACTGTAGTATCAGTAGACCATTAATGAGACGGTGGACAGAGGAAAATGGAAGCAAAAACCTGCCAAGTGTGAGTCGGACTTACGCATACAGGATTCCGTGCCATCGTAGTAGGGGCGTCCCCTTTATTAATTTATTATTTGTTGCTAGTTTTATTATTTTTTATAGCGGCAACAAAAGTAGACATTCTGTGAAAATTTCAACTATTACGGATCATGAGATGCCCGCTGTCAGACAAACGGACGAACGGACGGACAGCGGAGGCTTAGTAATAGAGACCCGTCGGCTACCTTTTGGGTACGGAACTTTAAGGTTCCTGTGGAGTCCTATGAAGTAAAAAATGCAGGAAGAAGAAGATACTTTAAAAGATCTTTTGAAGTTGAATGATTTATGGACTTGGGAAACATTTAAGATATAACTATGTTTATTTCAGATCTTTGACAGTCGTTACAGGGAGTCACTGGGCCGAGAGTCTGACATCCAGTCTTACCAAGGCACCGTATTACCTACTACTAACTGGGTTATAGAGGTCAGATAGGCAGTTGGTCCATGTAAAATACTCGTTTGCATCCGGTAAGATTGGAAGCCGACCTCAACATAGTTGAGAAAAGGCTAGGCAGATGCTGGTTTAATAAAAAGACGGTGGCGTTAGACGCGCCAAAATGACGTACCTTACAGTGGCGAAGGTTCAATACGACTCGATTCCTACCGGATTCCCTTTGAAAAATGGTACAGTCAGTATTCTATAGACAAATAATCACATTAAAGATACATATGTACTCCGGTTTACCTCTTACAAAAAGTGACCCTTCGCTACCTTACAGTAAAGGAACACAGTTTATTCATTAACACAGGAAACTAAGAAGGTGAAATTCAACACAAAATAAGCATGATCAATAGCCTTTCCTTCACTCAGCCCCCATATGTTTCCCCAATGTAATTCCTACACATTATGCAAAATAACAAGTACCTAACCCTTTGTAATAACTTCCAAAACATATGCGTTGGAAACCATGTAAGCAATTTGCACCCTTACGATATCGAAGTAAGCATTTCGCACCCCAACATCGCGGAGCAATCAGAAGTAACTAAGAGAGGGAAAGCTGGCCTACAGAACAGATTGACGTAACGAAATGCAGTTCTATATTTTATGAGAAATGACTGGCCCACTAAATCCTACTGAATTCAAGTAATAAATCATACTTATTTCTGTAAATTGGTTTTACAAAACACTTTTAACATGTCACATCATGTTATGTTTTAAAACTAGATGGGGCCGGTGTTTCGTGCCTGACTACTCTGAGAAGAAATAGCCAAAACAAACTCAGAGATCACTGTCTCTTTTAAACTCCAGACATTGGTCTAGTCATATAATACCTAGGAATAGGACTTGTTAAGACTATAGGGCCAGTGCTTAGTCATCTACTCTCTTATTTTACAGTAATTTAAACAAAAACTCAAGAACAAAAGGAGTGGACGTCAGATTCCCTGGTTAGAACCAGTGATAAGTATCCGATTGATTTGTGAAATTTCAACATTACAAAATGTGAATAGCTTTACACATGAAATCAGCCTTCTAACGCGAAACTTTTCATGTAAGGCAATCGATTCATACAACATTAACTTATAAAACCGTTTCTGTCTTTGAAACTTTTAATAAGTAAGTAAGTATTTCACGCCCTAAACAGCTACACACGTAAAATAAGTACGTTCTCGTACACACCCGGGGATCTTTATCAACTGCGAAGCGATCTCAATTAGCCTGGAGCGGGAACTTGTCGCTACTAATGCGTCTGTATCTGTTAGGGAGCTTCACATGAGATGGAGGGGTCGCTGCGATAGAATGCTTTAAACCTTGGAAAGGTTTTATCTTAAATAAACGAAATCAAAGTGTAAGTTAGTCAGTTTTTACTTCTTCTTTTTAAAATACACCTGAACTTAAGAGGACTCAAAGCGCCACTGACGCCGGGATTAATGTGAGCATCTAATGGGTCAAAAACAGATCAGTTTCAACTTTTATTTTTCAATAACCAATAGCTGTGTTCTTCAGGAATATTACCACCATTTTTTATAATTTAAATGATTAACTGCTCTTAATCACTGCCTATGATTAATCAAAGTTACCAATATATGCTATGTCAAAAGTAATCCAGCACTTGAAGATATTTGTTCAGAATCGCTGCGTAACCGTCTGTTAACCTCTTTACTCTCCAGTACGGAGGAGTAATGTGTCGATTTATATGATTTATACCCCCTTCTGTAAACACATATGTTTGATCGTTGCGAGTTGATTAAATTATGCAAAAAACATCGTGTTGCCGACGACTCGTAAATGCGGTTTCTTCTTATGTCCATGTGTGTGTTGTGTTTATGAGAAGTTTTGTGTTTGTATGTGTGTAGTTGTAGGAATTGATATGGACGCGTCTGGAGATGTAGGCAACGGATTAAATTGTAAGTGCCTTACTATGTTTTTTCTAAATAAAGGGTTTGTCATCATGGTGCACTATCTTAGATAATCTAAACGTTTGAATTCGAAAGTGCATTGTCATTTGCATTTGTTATTAATCATCTGCCTAGCCTTTACCCAAATTGATTGGGGTCGGCTTCCAGTCTAACTGGATGCAGCTGAATACTAGTATTTTACATGGACCGACTGCCTATCTGACCTCCACAGCCCAGTCAGTACTGGGTAATGCGGTACCTCTTGGTAAGACTAGTTGTCAGACTTTCGGGACACAGACTACCTGTAACGACTGTCAAAGATCTACAAATGACAGCCGGGACCATCGGCTTAACGTGCTTTCTGAGGCAAGGAAGAAACTCAGCATGTAATGATGGTCACCCATCCACAGGCCAACGGATGGATAGATGAAATGGATTTCAATCTTGAATTCCAAAAAAAATAACACCGAAGTCAGTAAAACAGTAACTCTGCCCAAGACCTTGACCTTGGTCTTGGGCAGACTTAGTAATGCCGATCGATGTTCCTAATGGTAAGTCATCTCAAGTCCATTTATCTCTGATCCACAGCTAGGGCATAAGCAGACGCCTACGCATACAACTTCTAAATTCCCAATCGCTGACTATTCGCACTGTGGAGTGTGTGCGCTCACTTAATCATAGTTCAGTTGGCAACGCAAAAACAATACGATTGCGTAAATAGGGCAGTGCCGAACGTAAAAGGTGATCGATTTCGAACGCTCGATGACTCACTAGTGTTGTGACTTGTGATTATTCGACTACTTTGGAATCCGAATAATCGGATACGGGAAAAATCGATCAAAGCAAATAAAAAGGAACAGAATAAACTGACTCATTATTGGAAAAAGGATTATTTAACGAGAAAAAAAAGGTTCTAATATAGGTGAGGTAGCTGACCGCAAGTGACTCAGATTATTTTCAATTGCTTTTTTTATGTGGCAACCAGATGCTTTGAATTTTTAAAGAATGATTTTCATAGGAGATGCAGTATTAAAACCTTAAACGTTTTGTTTTATTTCCTTAAGAATAAATAGCTTGCTTTTCAACAGGTCTCTTGCACAATTTGCGCTTTTGCTGTAAATAGATAATATTTAAGTCTATTGATAAAATCGCGAAACTGCAGATTAAATTGATCGAAATTAATGATCGGTGTTTTCGTATAAATTTAGAAAATTGTTTATTGGTGTTTATGCAGTATCCACTTAGATTATGATACTTTTGATTTGTTTTTGGTTTATTCAGCCAACAAGTGGTGTGGCAAATATCTGTTAGGCTGTGGTAACCATTATGCATTTGAACTATTATTCAAATAAAATAATGATTTCAAGTGTCATAAATGCAATTATGACTGTAAGAATCGATTAAAAAAATATCGAATAATCGCACTAACGCACAACCCTACGCATCACCGAATAATCTCTTGATAACTGTACTTAATTAAGTTACAGCCAATAAGTTATCTTTTAACGGCTAATCAAAGCCTATTTAGATATGCTATCGGCTGCTCACGAGGTGTTATGTGGCATTTGCCACTTATCTGGCTCGAAACTGGCTCGAAATTGCCAGGCTTATTGGCGTAATAAGCTCTGCCTATGGGTTTTGAATTCGCATAAGGGGTTCTGCAAGCGTTTATGGATTTTATTAAGTATTCACTGATACCGTTTTCTTGTAAAGATAGGAGATCTGTTGTGTGAACACGTGTTTTGGGTTTTTGTTCAGATTTTTCCTTGTATAGTGTGAAACATTGTCAAGTTTGCACGAAGATAGCATGCACTAGTTTTTATCCGCCGCTTCGTTCGCGTTATGATCAAATTTTTCCTATTTATTTTTGTTATACAGCCTATGAACCTCGGGAATAATGTAGCTTCCCATTAGCGAATGAATTTTCGGAGTCGGATCAATAGTTTCAAAGATTTCCTACAACATACAAACTTACAAACCTTACCTCTTTATAATATTAGTGTTGATGTGTTTGTTAGAATTTCCTCCTAAAATAATACGGGAGAAAACGGGATAATGAGGAAATACGACAACATATACTAAGCAAACAATGTCTGCACATACTATGCTTATAAGATGTTGTTATGGTTGAAGATTAGCAAGTCAGCTGGGATTGCAGCGGAGATGTAGCTTACTACACACAGGGTGCGCCGGTTTTAATCCAGCGTACATCATAAGACTTTAGTAATGCCTCCAGTAATCTTGAAGGATCTTGCTTTGTAAACGCAATATAACGTAGGCAAGGAGCTGCTGCATTAAACATTTTTGGCAACACGTGCAATCAGGGCGATTATTAGCCCAATGATAAAACAATTAAATAACGTTTTTATTAAATAACCTGTATTGTCCTACTGTTGTGCAAAGGTCTCTCCGATAGCTGTCCACTTCTCTCTGTGTGTGGCAATCTCCCGCCAATCTCCCACAAATGCTTCATTTCATCGCGCCAGCGTTTTCTAGGCCTCCCTCAGCGTCGACGCCCGTCTTCAAGCGCCCACTGCGTGACGACTGTGACCAATCTAATCCAATAAATTCTGCCTACATGAAGAACTAGATAAAAAAATATAATGGGAGCCCTTCATCAATGTTTAGAAAGCATCAACAAACAACATCATCTGGAATCAAGTGGGACAGATACAACCCATCATTTTTATGAAGAATACTCGAAAGTACTCATAATTCCGAGACCCAAATTTCCGAGGCGCCATGTCTCGAAATCGTCGAGATTTAATCGCCTAACATATCGAGTGACCAGAAACAAAAAGCAATATACATAAATTATAGTCGGAATCGTATTAGAAACACGTTTTGCGTAGCGCAGTAGTGATCGAGTTGAGGTTTCTATAGACCTGACGATACGATGACGGGACGACTCCCCAAAAGGCTCAGCCACTCAAAACTAAGTTACTACAAGGTACACTACACTTTGTTTCTCTAAATCAATACCTACCTTGATCTAGGTACAGAAGCTCCTTAGACTGACAAAGACATTTATCATAAGTCTGAATGAACACAGTTTCTGCCTTCGTAAATCGTGACCACATAAGAGGTTCTTTCTTTAACCAAGCAGTAGCGAACTGGGCCAACACTGCTTTTTCACTGGTTTCTCTAATTATCTGAATTGAATCAACTAGCACTTTGATTAAAATACTCATAAAGTTATAAGTCGCCAATTCCTCGCTCTCTGGCCTCGCTTAATGATCTCTTGGATTCTAATCCAACAGACCAGCTGTTTACTGATAGATGGACGAAGATTTAATTGGTATGTCAGAAGTACTGTGAGAGGAATTTATGAAATTGTTGTTAACCTTCTTTTATTTATGCTTTCACTTCAAATTTTGCTTTACTTTTTTTTTTGTATATTTTAATATGTGTTATAATTGTCTCTTTTATTTTTATAATTTTAGTTACTGTAATTGATTGTAAACACAACCGTTGTAATTAAATAAATGATGTATCCCTTGCCGTTTGCTTAACACTATTAATTTAAAAATCACAAAACACTTACTTAAACATCTTCCAAAACTCTTGTATCACACATTCTCACTATCCCCGCTGTCCCATTTTCAACTCTACGAATTTATTCTACACGTATAGAAGTCACGACTTGTCCATCAACAAAAAACTGAGCCACATTTCTTTCACCAAGTCGTGCACTATAAAGGGCCCTCAAACTGGTTTTTATTAGCACACGGCAGTGCCCGAGAGAGCGCGATGGTTTATTGGATAAGCGTCGTGACCAAGGTTTTGGGTTCTATTCCTGGTTTACAAACATTCGTATATACCTGTTTGGTAGGATTTGTGGGCGTTTTCGACATTTTCTTCAGCTCTGACGTAAGATTTCTAGTTTCAAGGTGTTACGGAGAGGTTAGAGCTGCAAGATGCAATGAATGTGTAATTTAAACCATATGTGATATTTCTTTTACGTCTTCACTTTTTTCTCGAGTTACAATAGCAGAATCTCCTACAGCATTATTTTGTTTGCTCATGATGTTAAACGATACGAGATCACCGATGCAACTCCTACCATTTATGTAGTAACTGTGTCAATATCTTCTGTGTTTGTTTAGAAGTAGAAGAGGTCATGGCCAGAAATTGTACATAGGGCCCGTTGTCTAAGCAGTCGATGATATTAGATGAGTAAAATTCAAAGAAATTGTACTGTGTTTGAGGTACTTGTTATTCGTTCATTGTCGTTTGATTTCTTTGTTTCTGTAACAGTAACTATACTGTTATAATTTATAAATGAAAATACTAGGTATACTTTACACTTCATAACATTTTCTCTCTTTGTTTTAATTTTGAGATAATTATCACTTCGAACCACAGATAACCTTTAGAACCCGGTATAAATCTTGTGAACCTTACGAACATACCTACGTCATGATTATGTGACTGTGGAAAAGGAGTATTTCTCAAAGAAATCATTTAAATGAAGTTGTAAATCTACAAGAATATAAATAGGGCTATAAAATTGTATTTACGATTATGCAAAATTCTGCCAGTGCCTTGGTTTATATAGCTGTTTTAATTTTTAATTAATATAAATATTAATAGATCCAATTTGCATTAGGCCCGAGAACCGGTATTCTCTTAATAATAATAAATGTTGTTGTGGAAATATATCAGGCTGAGTGGAAATTAATCTATAACAACAATGAATTCCTGACAGATGAAATATTAATACTTATCCCTGGTGTATTAGAGATCACTCAGTAGTCACTTACGAATAGTAACCTTGTATTACGCAAAGGGAAACGAACAAAAACTTGGAGATTAACTCAGAAACAGAAACGGAACAGAGTTGAAACTGGTATGTCATAAAACCAATATTTCGGAGACGTGTGACACCCACAAACCATATAGTAACTCACACTGAAAAACAAATGAAAAGGCTGCTTCCACAAGAGGATTATTGAAACAGCCTCTTATTTTTTTTTGATTTACTTTAAATCATAATCATAACAAACCAAATGTTTAACTAACACTTACTTGCAACAACAGCTAGCACATACTTATAAGCTTATAACTACATATAATTTACATACAAAACAAAACTTAAAAGTAAATAAATCTCAGCACATACATATACACTATTGAATGCGTAGTTCGGTAGTAGAACAACTCTTGTACGACCGGTTACAAACTTACCTCCAATATTTGCGATCGTCATCAACTGTACCTTGATAAAAATAAAGGTGATTTAAGGTCGCACGTGTAGTTTTTAATTTTGTCTTCGTCTCCTCGTCGTAAAGGGCATGAGGACTATGGTAACTGTTCTTCAGACTTATTTAGACGTCGGGTTTTGAGATTGAGTTGAAATTTTTCGACTTTTAAAGGGAGAAAGATTAATGTTTGCAAGGGTACGGTCATAAATGGCATTCAATTGCGTTTTAATATGTGAAGATGGGTTTTTGTGGGCGAAATATTGACTGTGCATGAGTTTATGTGTATTTCCTTATGAGCTGAAGGTTTTGCTTACTTTGCGAGCTATTGACCTCTCAGTGGATAGCTTTAGGTCATATCTGTGTAAGCAAAAATACTGGCATAACGATTGATTGACCTCTAGCTTATATAGTAGTCTACCTGTCACGTTTTATTAGACCAGCTGGTCTGTTTATTAGAAATGTAAATATAAATGGTGTAACCAAATGTAAAATCAGTGTCACCATTTCAACTGTAATAGTATTTTAACACGACTGACGTATGTAAACTTATCGTAGATCCTAGGTTGGTAATCCTGTTTATGTTAGACGTATATTTCTTACACTACAAGAAGCAGCATAATAACATTCACCAACATAAGGTATGTTTTTCCCAGTAGGGATAGGCAGAGGTGTACCAATAGTTTGTAATAATAGTTTACCCATTTAATAGAAGGTGAGCCTATAATCATCAACTGTTCGTTAATAGAGTACAAGCTGCTGTTGGGAAATTCCTATTTGATAAACCTTATAAAACATTGCTCGACCATGGAATCAAACTCGAGCCCTCATACTCAGAAGTGGTATTTGATAACAATTGAATAACAATGCAGCATGAAATACCCAGCAAAATCCTTGTCCGCCAGCAATTTAAACTACGTTAATGTTGCCTTATCAGTTACGACACTTTTAAAACAGTTAAACAAAACCACACACCAACCGAAGCTCTAAACATAATTCCAACATCCCCATCGATTTGTTGTCAAGCTACCAATTTCCTGAGCACATCGACTATGAAAGATTGCTTCCTGTTCCAACACCAAGTCTGCTGCCCCCACTGCGGACATAGCGCAATATCTCAAGTTACTTGGGACAAGCAATGTCTGGAGTATGAGATGTATAGGGTAATGGTGGGTGACAGGAAGTTGGAAAGTATCAACTAAGTAATTGATAATTAGTGTCGGACTGGAGAAAAGACATCCAGAAGGATTTGATCCATTTTTAACCATAAAAAATAGAGTATTAGGTATTAATGTATTTTTTTGTGTTTGTTTAATTGGTCTAGTGATCGCAAACGATATTGCTCAGCATGAGGTATTGGACTTACACTGTCACTTACGGGATATCTTCCGTGATTGTTCATTATTTTGAGGTCCCGATATAGTGACAGTATAAGTTTAGTTGTAAACCGTGAAAGTTTAAAACAGTGTATAAGGTACTGGGTTTGATTTTTTGTTCAGGCAACAGCCAAAAAGTCAAACAATAGTCATACGATTCTTAAAAACCTGCGTGCGAAAGTTCACTTCTTAAACTTGAACTTTTCATGAACTATAGCCTATTTTGTGCCTTTTGAACAGACCTCTGCTTACCCACAATACCCAAGTTAACAAACCTAGCCGTAATTTACAACTATACTTCAAACCAATATGGCGCCAAACCATTTCAAATTCGAAATAGAAAACATCGCACAAACATTAGAGACCAGCATTTCCAATTATGAATCCGTAACCACAACAGGTAGGGAAGGACCCGGGGCGCCGCGGAAACAAGAGTTACCAATTATTGCACGTAGTTTGGACATACGCGTATGGCACTGCCCTCGGGCGGTTCCATTTTACGGCAGTGATATATAAACCTTTTTCATACTGTAGTCTTTGATTTGACCTGGTATCGCACTCTTTGTAAAAAGGCTACGTGGACTGTTGAGCTGTTTGGTTTAAGTATTTTATCTTTCTACATGTTCTAATTAAAGATTGGTCATGGAATAGTGTTTAGGTTCTACAAATCTATACCTTAATATTATAAAGCTGAAGTGTTTGTTAGGTTGAACGAGCTAATCTCAGGAACTGGTTAGTTACTGGTTCGAATTGAAAAATTATTTTAGTGTTGGATAGCCCATTTATCAAAGAAGGCTATAGCCTATATAACATCACGCTTTTATAATAATTTAACGCGGACAAAGGTCGCGGGCAGCAGCCAGTAGTTTATGAAGAGATTTTGTATGATTCATGTGGTAGTGATTTGTATGATGAACGCTTGTTGGTTTAACCACCACTGCCGAGGATAAGGTCTTGGGATGCCCAGGTCGGGTATAGTATTATTGGGTTTTTCCATAAAAAAATCCGGAGCCTGGATTCCGTCTCCAGTTGATGGCAATACACTCGCCCTTTCGTTATACAGGACAATACCCACATTTCGGCGGTCATGATTTACCCATTGTATAGGTAACCTAAGCCTCTGCTTATCCTTATGAGAATTACAGACATGTTATAAACTTAATTATTTCCTCCCCTCAAAGCACTGTTCCGTACTACAATCCAAAAACTGTTAACACAAACCTAATTGACACTAGCGAAAAATCTCGAACAACTCCGTAAGTGAAGAGATCACAAGAACTAAGAGCCCCAACTCACGGTCCAAGTCGCGAGGCAAAGTTTCCACATAGTGAGCGAACGCCTCGACTTGTGTAAGTTACTTTCAGTTCGAGGCGGACGCGTGTAATCGGTTCTATTCACTCATGTGATCGTGGATGTAGGGCTTTGTGGACATGGCTTTGGGTTTTGTTGTTTTAAAGTTTTGTACAGATACACAATACACAACATGTCATCAGAATTTATTAATAGGTTTGGGTATATGATTAACGGAAATACGAATGTATGTATACAAACGGTAAGTAATACTTGTTATAACCGCAGTGTCACAATGTACACACTTCTTCTTCGTGTCGCTGGCATGTCAGTATCTCGGGTGGATCAAAACTTCGCCACTCCAGCGGCGTGAACCACTGCCCAACAGCCACATTCAAATTTTTTAAGTCACAAAAATGCTCCCAGAACTGAAATTCCATCCTTTTTTTCTTCTTCTTTGCGTATCGATGGACTCCACCCACCGCTACCTGCACAGCTCTTTCGTTGGCATCGTTTAAATTCTGGAAGTTGCAGGTGACTGTCAGGATGGGCAAGAAAGGACGTGGTGCATATCCTGCAGAGGGGCTTCACACTGGCATTGTATTTGGAACGGGTCGATGTTACCCCATTTGGCCATATTATTTCTACTGCGGCCAAAATGTGCCCGATTCCATCCTACATTACGTAGATTCGTTGTGAAGTATCCCTTTGCTTTCTTTCTGCACAATAATTGTCATTTCCTGGCCCGGTATATTTTTTGTTGGGTGTCATCCTAAGATTCCTTCTTTGTTTACAATTGTTATCATTCATGTTTGCGGGATATCGGGAAGGTTACGATCAGCTTCATCAGGTAGGGGGATTTGGTAAGGTTATATTGATCTACTCAAAATACCTTCTCAACAGTACCCAACTTTACTTCCTTGTATACAACACATACAACAACCTAGCGACAAAAACCACGTTCTAAATCAAACGTATCTGTACGAACATATCAATACGAGTACCGATCGAGTATGAATAGATTTTAATAATGTAAAGCAAACAGGACGGCGCACAGCGGGTGGCATAGCGACAGCGAGGGCACAGATTCTATTCCCATCTGATGCAGTGGGTCTGGTGATAGCGTCGGTATAAAACAGTGGTTTGAAATAATGCTTCAGAGATGTGATAACGGTCAGGTGATAAGCTCAACTTCAAGTGGTCAGAGGTGAAAGAGATTAGAAGTATTAATTTTAGCATTGTTTCTGATAGTTATGTATGGACTATGTTATGTATGTGTTGCACTCGCTTTACCAAACACATGCAATCGTACATACGTGAACTTACAGCTGTTTCCCATAGAGACAGGGAGAATGTCACCTGCAAAAAGTCTGCCATCAGCCAATACATTCTCATGCTAGATCAAAACTACCTTCTAATACGAAGAAGGAAGGAGAGCTCGATGTAAACGGACCGCGATACCAATTAAAGTCGATGAAATTGGGGCCATCATATCTAAATGGCAAATTAATATTTTATAGCCTACAGACAAGATTTGACTTGCTCAAGATAGTGAGGATTAGAAAGAAGAAAGGGAGGCCCTGCAGCCAGTCACCAACTTGTAACCTATTAAACTTTTGTTTGGTCTCAAAAAAAATAACTTTATTCAAAATAGGTACCAGTACATACATACCACCTCATTGTGACCGCTTTGGTGGACAGATGCTACTCCCAGATAAGCCACTGTCAATAATACTCAACTACCTACACCAGCGCCTTCTAAATCCACCTTCAGATATAAGCATCGTGATAGGTCGTAGCTGGTCTCCGCGACACCTCGCCTTTCACCGCAGATTGATAATTGTGGCGCCAGTGATAACAGATTAGTTTACAGCTAAAAGTCACCACGAGCCGATTTTAGAACCGGTTTATTTTGATAAATGATTTTGTTGCAGTTAACTCCGCGGAAATAAGATACGGGAACGAGGTACATTGTGATAAAATGAATTAAAGATCAAAATATTTTAATAATTGCTGCAATTAATTAGCAAGGGATATCGCTCATTTCAACAGGTATGTTAAACCAGCGGTTATGTTAGCGGGATGTCGATAGATTTTAGCGTTAAAAATTTCGCAAAAGCATATTATAATTAACATGATTGTCATTGCTCGCAGATGACTCGATCTACCACAAGACACAAATAATATCCCAAATAAGGCGAATAGGCGACATTTTTTATGAAAATCAATCGGTTGGGCACATTTCTATTAGCAAAGAACTCAAAAATAAGTCATCACCAGCCAACACCAGATTAAAAATGACTGTGGCTGACACCATTTCGCCAATAAGCCGTACACCAAAAACCATAATTCATTGCCCCATAAAATTCGTTGTAACATGCCTGCCTGCCTACTCGCTGACTGGTAAGTCGTAAAGATAAATAATCCTAACGCAATCAGGATCATTAAGAGCCAAATGTAATACGTATGTATCGTAAATCAATTTTAGGGTTCCACGGTGTGTTGTAAAAACTGTAACGAGGTTTTATGACTTTCGTCGCGGTTCTGTATGTTGGTATTTGTAATTGGGCGTTAGATGATATGATACTGATATTGATACAGAGGGGCTTTTTTATGGTGATCGCGCAATAATTGTGGTTACCTCTCG
Source organism: Noctua comes (assembly GCA_963082995.1). Taxonomy (NCBI): domain Eukaryota; kingdom Metazoa; phylum Arthropoda; class Insecta; order Lepidoptera; family Noctuidae; genus Noctua; species Noctua comes. The sequence continues at coordinate 1,216,649 of OY720282.1, forward strand.
TCGTGGTTCCTTGTTTTTATTTATATTTTCAAAAATCTGAGCCACAGAATCATGACGTCAAAAGGGGTTCTACGACTTCTAAAAGAAACCTGCCCATCGTTTAATCGAAACAATGATTAAAAGATTGGTTTTATTTTTAATTAGTATCTAATCTATATTTTTTGACAAGCATTTATGACAAGTAATCATTTAAGAACTGCCATACTGCCATCTCAAAAAGAGACGTCAGACCTTAGTTCAGTTAGTACAGTAAGTGCGTACGTCAGTACCTACCAGAAAAAGGTACAAAAAATATCTATAACAGTATTACTATCTTAACATCAAACCATTCTCTATAACCACTTTCACCCCAAGGCGTTGCTGGCCTTTCTCGGGGAGCTGGCGTGGATCGGGTGATCCATTTTCCCGCTTTGGACGTGGGGCTGTGGACACCAGCTCGTTATACAATACACAACCATCTCCTGGTGCTGGTCCTGGGTTCGATACCTAAATCGGGTAAAGTGTTATTGGGCTTTACCATCAGGAATTTCTCAGTAGCAGACACGGAGTCTGGATTTGTGTCCGGTTAATGGCAAAAGGCTCGCCCTCTATTACATGCATGGGACTTAAACATAACTGGTGAATTGTGGATGTACTATTAGGTACGCCACTGCCTAACCCTTCGGGGATTAAAGGCGTGATGTTATGTTAACCATTTCCATCACTCATAACAATCATCAATTTCAAAACGACCTTCAGACTTACATCACATTTACCTCTTTATCTCAAAGTGTCCTCAGCTCACCATATTCCTAAGTGCTCATCGGTTTCGATAATAAATCACTAACTGTGACGTCAAACCACACAATATCACCAATTTGTCATCAATATAGTCGAAGAGAAAGCAACCAGCTTCTGTGTAGATAAACGAAAAAGGTGTAATTTGTTGTCGCTACAAGACTCCTTAATTTTTTGGGCCATAGATTATAGAAAGAGATGTGTCAACGGTGTTTAAGAGCAGTAGTGGCCCTGTGATAACTGCTTCGTCTTACGAGTTATAAGTAACTAGCTTCTGCCCGCGGCTTCGCCCGCGTGGAGTTCGGGAATTGCCCACGGAATCTTACTTCTGGGATAATAAGTAATCTATGTATGTATAGTACATACATAGATTTACGTGTACTTGCTATTGTAAATATTTGTTCATAGTAATATCAATTAAATTACATATGTGAAATATCTTGGTTTGAGATTGGACACCGGGACACCAATTAAATGATTTATTAGGAATCTATTTCTAGACATAATACTTTGACATAATATTTAATATCAATGTCCCGTATCGCGGCCAACGCGAAAATCGGTGGAATAAACCATATTCACAGACACTTCTACCTCAGAAAAATCCTACCTACTTAGTAATAGGTAAATACTCCCACGCCCCGCACGCCCCACGCAACGCTGCGCGGCATGCGCCCTTCTACGTGAGCTTCGAAGCCCTATTTAACTATATTGAGGGATGATTTTGGAAAAACTGATATATGTGTCTTATAATTTTAATTGAAGAGTGTGAACATCAATTTTCGAGTCAATCGACCCAGTAAATATTAAGTTTCACAGAAAATTCAACACCCCATTTTACCCTCTTAGGGGTAGAATTTCGAAAAACCCTTCCTTAGCGGATACCTACTCTTCACAAACAATTCACCGTTCAAATTTTATGTCTCTGGGACCAGTGGTTTGGGCTGGGGGTTGATATATCAATCAACCAGACAGGACATTGAATTTTAAATTGGGGGATGATTTTTAGAAAACTGTGATACACGTATCTCATAATTTTAACTAAAGAGTATGTATACATATTTTCAAGTCAATCGACCCCGAGAGTAAAAAGTTTCACAGAAAATTCAACACCCCATTTCACCCTCTAAGGGGTAGGAATTTCGAAAAACTGATACTAACTCTTCACAAAGAATACAACCTCCAATTTTTATATCTCTGGGACCCGCGGTTTGGGCTGTGCAGTTAGCCAGTCAGGACATGGAATTTTAAATTGGGGGATGATTTTGTGATACACGTATCTCATCATTTTAACTGAAGTATATGTAGACACATTTTCAAGTCAATCGACTCCGAGAGAGTTTCACAGAAAATTCAACACCCCATTTCACCCTCTTAGGGGTGGAATTTCAAAAACCCTTTCTTAGTGGATACCTACTCTCCACAAAGAGTACATTCTCCAAATTTCATGTCTCTAGAACCAGCGGTTTGGGCTGTGCATTGATATATCAGTCAGCCAGTCAGGACATTTAATTTTAAATTGGGGGATGATTTTGGAAAAACTGTGATACACGTATCTCATGTTTTTAACTGAAGTATATGTAGACACAATTTCAAGTCAATCGACTCAGAGAATAAAAAGTTTCATAGAAAATTCAACACCCCATTTCACCCTCTTAGGGATGAAATTTCAAAAAAACCTTTCTTAGTGGATACCTACTCTTTACAAAGAGTACACTGTCCAAATTTCATGTTTCTAGGACCAGTGGTTTGGGCTGTGCGTTGATATATCAGTCAGCCAGTCAGGACATTGAATTTTAAATTGGGGGATGATTTTGGAAAAACTGTGATACACGTATCTCATCATTTTAACTGAAGTAGATGTAAACACAATTTCAAGTCAATCGACTCAGAGAATAAAAAGTTTCATAGAAAATTCAACACCCCATTTCAGCCACTTAGGGGTGAAATTTCGAAAAACCCTTTCTTAGTGGATACCTACTCTTTACAAAGAGTACACTGTCCAAATTTCATGTTTCTAGGACCAGTGGTTTGGGCTGTGCGTTGATGTATCAGTCAGCCAGTCAGGACATTGAATTTTAAATTTGGGGATGATTTTGGAAAAACTGTGATACACGTATCTCATGATTTTAACTGAAGTATATGTAAACACAATTTCAAGTCAATCGACTCAGAGAATAAAAAGTTTCATAGAAAATTCAACACCCCATTTCACCCACTTAGGGGTGAAATTTCGAAAAACCCTTTCTTAGTGGATACCTACTCTTTACAAAGAGTACACTGTCCAAATTTCATGTTTCTAGGACCAGTGGTTTGGGCTGTGCGTTGATGTATCAGTCAGCCAGTCAGGACATTGAATTTTAAATTGGGGGATGATTTTGGAAAAACTGTGATACACGTATCTCATCATTTTAACTGAAGTATATGTAGACACAATTTCAAGTCAATCGACTCAGAGAATAAAAAGTTTCATAGAAAATTCAACACCCCATTTCACCCACTTAGGGGTGAAATTTCGAAAAACCCTTTCTTAGTGGATACCTACTCTTTACAAAGAGTACACTGTCCAAATTTCATATCTCTAGGACCAGTGGTTTGGGCTGTGCGTTGATATATAAGTCAGTCAGTCAGTCAGTCAGTCAGTCAGTCAGTCAGTCAGTCAGGACTTTGAATTTTATATGTATAGATACATAGATTTACGTGTACTTGCTATTGTAAATATTTGTTCATAGTAGTATCAATTAAATTACATATGTGAAATATCTTGGTTTGAGATTGGACACCGGGACACCAATTAAATGATTTATTAGGAATCTATTTCTAGACATAATACTTTGACATAATATTTAATATCAATGTCCCGTATCGCGGCCAACGCGAAAATCGGTGGAATAAACCATATTCACAGACACTTCTACCTCAGAAAAATCCTACCTACTTAGTAATAGGTAAATACTCCCACGCCCCGCACGCCCCACGCAACGCTGCGCGGCATGCGCCCTTCTACGTGAGCTTCGAAGCCCTATTTAACTATATTGAGGGATGATTTTGGAAAAACTGATATATGTGTCTTATAATTTTAATTGAAGAGTGTGAACATCAATTTTCGAGTCAATCGACCCAGTAAATATTAAGTTTCACAGAAAATTCAACACCCCATTTTACCCTCTTAGGGGTAGAATTTCGAAAAACCCTTCCTTAGCGGATACCTACTCTTCACAAACAATTCACCGTTCAAATTTTATGTCTCTGGGACCAGTGGTTTGGGCTGGGGGTTGATATATCAATCAACCAGACAGGACATTGAATTTTAAATTGGGGGATGATTTTTAGAAAACTGTGATACACGTATCTCATAATTTTAACTAAAGAGTATGTATACATATTTTCAAGTCAATCGACCCCGAGAGTAAAAAGTTTCACAGAAAATTCAACACCCCATTTCACCCTCTAAGGGGTAGGAATTTCGAAAAACTGATACTAACTCTTCACAAAGAATACAACCTCCAATTTTTATATCTCTGGGACCCGCGGTTTGGGCTGTGCAGTTAGCCAGTCAGGACATGGAATTTTAAATTGGGGGATGATTTTGTGATACACGTATCTCATCATTTTAACTGAAGTATATGTAGACACATTTTCAAGTCAATCGACTCCGAGAGAGTTTCACAGAAAATTCAACACCCCATTTCACCCTCTTAGGGGTGGAATTTCAAAAACCCTTTCTTAGTGGATACCTACTCTCCACAAAGAGTACATTCTCCAAATTTCATGTCTCTAGAACCAGCGGTTTGGGCTGTGCATTGATATATCAGTCAGCCAGTCAGGACATTTAATTTTAAATTGGGGGATGATTTTGGAAAAACTGTGATACACGTATCTCATGTTTTTAACTGAAGTATATGTAGACACAATTTCAAGTCAATCGACTCAGAGAATAAAAAGTTTCATAGAAAATTCAACACCCCATTTCACCCTCTTAGGGATGAAATTTCAAAAAAACCTTTCTTAGTGGATACCTACTCTTTACAAAGAGTACACTGTCCAAATTTCATGTTTCTAGGACCAGTGGTTTGGGCTGTGCGTTGATATATCAGTCAGCCAGTCAGGACATTGAATTTTAAATTGGGGGATGATTTTGGAAAAACTGTGATACACGTATCTCATCATTTTAACTGAAGTAGATGTAAACACAATTTCAAGTCAATCGACTCAGAGAATAAAAAGTTTCATAGAAAATTCAACACCCCATTTCAGCCACTTAGGGGTGAAATTTCGAAAAACCCTTTCTTAGTGGATACCTACTCTTTACAAAGAGTACACTGTCCAAATTTCATGTTTCTAGGACCAGTGGTTTGGGCTGTGCGTTGATGTATCAGTCAGCCAGTCAGGACATTGAATTTTAAATTGGGGGATGATTTTGGAAAAACTGTGATACACGTATCTCATCATTTTAACTGAAGTATATGTAGACACAATTTCAAGTCAATCGACTCAGAGAATAAAAAGTTTCATAGAAAATTCAACACCCCATTTCACCCACTTAGGGGTGAAATTTCGAAAAACCCTTTCTTAGTGGATACCTACTCTTTACAAAGAGTACACTGTCCAAATTTCATATCTCTAGGACCAGTGGTTTGGGCTGTGCGTTGATATATAAGTCAGTCAGTCAGTCAGTCAGTCAGTCAGTCAGTCAGTCAGTCAGGACTTTGAATTTTATATGTATAGATTAGATATCAGGAATACCTCGTGCGTTTACAACCAAAGGTTTATCGCACCTATTAATTTCTATAATATTTTAGCGGGAAAAACATATTTGTTTTTTTTTCTGTTGCGTACAATATCATGTTTGTAAACCATTTTAGAAAGTGTTAAAAAACAGTAAGTTGAAATCTACTCATACAATAGATATTTAAGCAGCCAATGCAAGTGTAATTTTTTGGTTTCAATATCAATTCTGATCTCTGAACCCAAACATCATTTTGATTGACATTTTGACATAACATGATTTCTTCTCAAAATTGCGTAGATAAAATAGCATTCAAAGAAGTGTCAGATCTTTATGTTTTTCAATCATTGACCTAAATGGTTCATGTTTTAAACGAACTGTAAGTTAAGTTTAGGCGTTAAAAAGCCTATTAACCTATTTCATTTGAAAGTTACTTCACATTTAAAGTACGAATTTGTTCAAGGAAACTTTAACTCTACGTTTCCGAGAGTAAAGTTCAAAATGCAGTTACTGTACCGATTCCCATATAACGGAATACGATAAGTGGATTCTATTGTATGTGTTCTAAGCTACAGAAGCTAATAAGCTATTATATTGTTGTGTAAGCCATTTATATTGGAATGACCCCGAACTATCGATGACCCCAGAGAACACCGGGTTGAGAAATGTGAGCTTTTTTGTTCAAGTTGGTTTACGTTTTACTATTTATCGTAGTTTGTGATAGAAAGAATCCTTGTCTATGAGTACTTCTTTTTTAATATTATTATATCAGAATTACTTGCCTCGTTGGTCGTGTGGTCGCAAGCGCGACTGCTGAGCATGAGGTCCTGGGTTCGATTCCCGGGTCGGACAAAGTACTATTGGGTTTTTCCATCAGGATTTTTTCAGTAACTGCCACGGAGTCTGGATGTGTGCCCGAACAATGGCAATAGGCTTACCCCTATTAAATGGGACGTAAAGATAACTGGCGAAATGTGGGGGATTTATTGTTAGATGCACCTCTGCCTAACCCTTCGGGGATTGCAGGCGTGATTTTATGTTACATCAGAATTCAGAGGGCAAAGACAAATTGATATGAATATGATATTCTACCAGCGATAACTATGATGAAATAGATAAAAAATGAAAGCTTTTGAAAAACTTGTGGTCAATCAATAGATTGTCATAAGCTTTTGAAAAGCTTTTAATAATCCTGCTACAAGTAGCTGTAGAAATATGAAACTCTTCGAAAGCGATTGATATATTTTGTCTAGACCCTCGAGCTTATCTAAAACCCTAGAACCTATCTTGTAAGTTAATCAAACCAATAGGTGACTATACATCTTGGGTAACAACACTTGGCTCCTCCCAAATCTGTGTGGTTCTTTCTTCAAAAGACCGTCTTAGACACTACTCAGCATGGTCCTCATATATTATGACTTCACTACGTCTGGACTTTAAAAGAGACTATGTATGACCTCTGAGTTTGTTTCGGCTATTTCTTCTCAGAGTAGTCAGGTACAAAAGCCCGGCCCCATCTAGTTTTAAAACATAACATGATGTGACATGTTAGAGTGTTTTGTAAAACCAATTGACAGAAATAAGTAACATGATAATGACATGATTATGTGATGATGAATTTGATTTATGGTTTAACAAATCTTAGTCATGAATAGGAAAAAGAAGTGTTGCAAACTCCTTTAAGGATACCTTCTTCCAACAAAGTAACGCAATTGCCTGTTAATGACGATACTCACGATTACGATAAAAGTAAAACTCCGAAGTATCCATCGTACCTGAAAGCAAATGAATACCCTTTTTATTCATAAAGCATGAAATCACCAATAAATCTTCCCCTAAAACTGAAATTAAGACATAATTTACATCTAAACCCGATACTTTCAAAGCGCAGGTGCAACTAATTGAAATCACTAATGTATTTTTTTGTTGCCAGTCTAATTAATTTATATTTTAATGACTTTCTAATGGTTTTTTTATTAATTTATTGGGGCGTTATAAATTTTTCATGTTGCGCACACGATTATGGATGAAAGGGTTGAGTTATTTCAACCCTAGCGGGGGTGGAATTGGAATTGTGGGAGCTAATTAAGAGGGGTGATACAGACGACTTGAAAATTAAAGTTTGGGTTCATTGACTTTTAGAGAGGATGTTGTGATCTTGTCGTGAGGATTGTATCTGCGATTCAATGAGTTCTATTAATGAAGACGAAAACAATGTGTGATATTCAACTAAACCTTTATTTCCAATGTACGTTCAGCAATAAAGATTTGATTTGATTTGTTAATGTTATATTTCCCTGATATGTCTGTTTTGATTCTTACAAAACTTAAAAAAATATGTTCAATTATTATTTTTTATTCAAGTTCTCCCTTTACGATTTGAATATAAACATTTTTCTTCGTTAGGATTAATACAACATACACTGTTTAAAGTAGGTTTTAGTTCGTGTTTGACACATAACAACACAAAAACGTTAGCTACGTAATGCCAGGAAGTAACAGTACCTTACAATACAATATGGATATTAATTAAAAAGTCAAAATAACACACGTAGCCGACATGGCCAGTTATTAGAGGCTTGGTGTGAGGCCCAATTTACATACATTGTTGAGCTAGTACTTATCTGCACACGTTTTTAATCTTATTGTTGTACGATGTACAATGTACAATTTTGAAGCGTTTGTAATGTTTTATTTAACCTGTGGTTACATTTAGTATAAAAAATGATTCTAGAAAATAATGGGTGTATAAATAACCAAAATGCACTTGTTCTCCCCGCCACGCGTCATAGCGATGATTTTTTGTTCTAGAACACACCTGGGAACTTACTAGTTACGGAAATATTGAGGGTCAAAGCTCCAACTTTTTCACAAGTTTAATCTTTATTGTCTTTAAATACCTCTTGACCCCCGTACTATTCAATGCATCCATCAGCACAATGTTTTGAGTGTGTTACATTGAGTCCTACCGTAAAACGTGATTATTCAACCCAAAAAAAAGACATTTCCCAGCAAGAATAGAGTAACTTAATTTGATGCACAGAATGCTTGGTTGACTGACAACTTCATGAAGGGTCAGTTTACAACATGTATAGGTGAATTAAAATTTCCAAATCCGAGGGTTACTCAGACTCTCAGATGATCTGCCGATGATAAGTACCAAGTACTTTCTCTTTTACGTACTGATTTACGCACAAAACACTTAAATAGGAAACTACATCTAAATAGAAGATTACAAAGATACTGCTTATTTAATTTTATTAGAAACTAGCTGTTCCCCGCGGTGTCACACGCTGCGCGGCTCCTAAGGGTCGTAGCGTGATGTTATATAGCCTACAGCCTTCCTCGATAAATGGACTATCCCACAAAAATATTTTTTCAATTCGAACCAGCAGTTCCTGAGATTAGCGCGTTCAACCAAACATACTCTTCAGCTTTATAATATTAAGTATAGATTTCTTGCCTTGCGGCACAGACAGTGTGTAGAAAAGACAATAAAGGAAAAGTTCTTTCTTGAATTCTATTTTATTCCTTAAGTTCCGTGTCATCCAAAAAATAACATAAAAAAACAAACAATTAATTAAATAATACGTCGAAATAACACATTAGCTAAGTTCCCCGGCATCGCCTGTGATTAAAGTAGCCGTGTGAGGTCGAATTTACATATACGCCGTTAAGGCGATGGCGGCAACAAAATAAATGTAAAAAAGTTAATCAATTTAAGAGATTTAGTACAAAGTAGAAGCTTTGAGTAGAGAAGGAATTACTTTTGATGTTTTAAGCGAATGTTGAAGATTTGTGGAGCAAGTTGTTCATGTGTGTGTTTTGTTTTTTAGGTAGTCCATGCACGCATTTGTAGGACTTTGACGCAAAGAAATGAACTGGAATGCAACCTAAAGGTATAAGCAGATGCTATGAAAATTAAAAAAAGAGTTTACAATAGTCAAAGCTGCCACATACCTTTTCTTTCAGCATTTTATCCGAAAAAACGTTATCTCGCAATAAAAAGCTTTTACAGATACTATTTTATCTCTTTTTAAAATCACAATTCACATTTATCAAACGAATTGACAATACACACTATTCCCCAAAACAGTTCCATTAGCATTTCCACGAAAATCAACCAAAATACACGCAGCAAACATAAAGTTATCAACAATCAGCTCGAAAACTTGAATTCCACTAAAACTGTATCAGTAATTTCCAAGAAATGAGCCTTAACATACACACATTGCGAACTATTTAATTATACGCCGACAAAGCGAACCCATAGCATCGATCAACGAAGTCGACATTGCTACAACTCTAGTGAAAAAAAAAAAACGAAGCGTTGTTAACCCTAATAACATCATGGGTCATTTAAGGCACAATTAAAATAGCTTGATAGTCGGCAAGTGGAGTGTTACATGTTAGATTATTATAAGGTGGAGATCTCAGATAGTAGAGTGCTGGTAATGTTGCTTGAACACATAATACTTTTGCAGTGATGATTCTTAACGGGAAATGAAGAGTTTCTTTAACTCAAACCGTGACTTGGAACTTTGATCAGCGTAAATAATGTGGAGATTATTTGATACTAGACTAGTAGTTTTTTTAACTTAGCGTAATTATGTGAATAAGATTCACAAATGCTAAAAGTCGACTCAAATCAAAAATGTACACTTCACAGTATGTTATTTCTATAATTACTTCAGCACATAGCAATGCTGCTGATAAAATTCTCTGAGTCATATGTGATGTCACCCGTGGAAAGTCATGGGGTGTTTTATTTTTAACACCACACATAACCGTACCACGGCACAATTTGTCAACAATCTAATTTTAATAACATTCGGAATGTTACACGACGAAAACTCAAGCACAAATAATTTTTCAACACTCGAAACCCCACGCTCCGGCCTCCCTTTTATTTATTATAATATAAACAATTAGGCAGCTATTTATCACTAACGCACATCGTTCCACGGTGAATACATATTAACACTACAAACGTTGCATTTATAATTATGATAAAACCCACTCAGTCGTTGCCGTACTTTTGAAATTAATTGCCGGGGTCACGCGAAGCCACCGCCGTTTTTTAGGGTTAAGGTACCACGATCGATTGACACTAGGGTTGTGGTTATCACCGTAACCTACTTAGTTTTATTTAATTAGATTTTTACGGTTAAATCATTTGTATTGTTTTTTATTTTTATTGCCTATTGTGTTACTGTTAATTTCCGTCGTGATTTAAATGGGTGGTTGTTTTAACACCTTCGTAACAATGGTGTGTGGTTTTATGATAGTGTAGGGATTTAATGGTCTACTTAGAAATTGGAGGTCTATCCTGCTATCTGTCTTATTAAACAACCTGTATTTTAAATACTCAGATAACTATGTTTACCACCATGGTTGTAAGATATTTCCTGCAAAATATGCGTGATAATGCAAAAGATCAATTTAGGCCATGTAAAGTAAATACTTAAATACAAAATTCTCAAGAAAAATAACAATTTCTCATATTTTAGATACCCTAAGGCATTTGATTAAATTTTATTGAAACATCTAGTGCAAAATATTCGTTTAATTTAACATCGAATTTCTTTTCAACCCTTTCTCAAAATAAAAATATTATATCGCCAACAAAACAGAACATTGTTAGAAGAAAAATAAATTCAACGCGAATAATAGAAAATCTTGAGAAAATTCAATATTCCGAAGGGTGATTTCTTAATAATTTACGAGTATTAGCCATCTCTCCTCCGCCGCCCTTAATTTCGTATCGCGACGAAAACATAAAAGGGTTGTTCAGAAAAATGATATAATTTAATTCAATTGAATTAAAATTAAACTCGACTGTAATGATTTGGATTTGATAAAAATAGGAGGAAAAGTGTTAGGTTACGTTGTCAAATATAATCTAGAAAGAAAGAAAATTAAATGTATTTTTCTCGTTTTACAAACAAGTACCTAAGATGTATAAGTACAGGTCAAAGTTAAATAGGTAGGTACCACAATAATATGATTTCAAAATTCATAATGATTTTAATGAAAACAAACACCCCATTTCAAAGACGTGTCTATGACAGACGGACAAACGGATGCGGAAATGAACACTTCCTTCGCCAAAATTTTTTAAAAGGCTTCCAAAGAGTGAAATGGGGAATATGACAGGCCCAGTTTTTGGCCTAGGGGTGAAGGGGTTATAATTATCTGCCTGTCAAAATAGGGACTGATTGGTGCAAATAACTACACGAGTTTTGATAAATAAACTTTAGTTGGTGAAAGAGGAGTGACTTTAGTAAGGGGTGGAAAGAGCTAAGTCACCGAGTTTGGGTGTAGTATCAATTTAGTTTTGAAGGGTCCTGTTGTTTCTCTTCTTGTATAAGTACAAGGTCAATTTGTTAATTAATTAGGTAGTAGTCAGCCGCAAATCAGTGGTATACATTGTTTCTTGGATATTTATGGAAGCGCCAGCAGAGAGCTGAATGGATTACAAGTCCTTGCCTAAAATTTTAGGTTCCAATAATTTTTCATCTGGTCTGTACTACTTTTACGTTTAAAAAAAGAATCTTAAATTCAAACGTTGCTAAGACAAGTTCATATTTTAGAATCTCAATTTGAAAATGGAATCGCCATTTTCGAATTTACTTTACAATCCTAGATTTATAATTCGGGTACGTTCGCTCCGGTGCTCTCGGTAAGGTAACGCTTCGTTACCCAAGCCTTGTTTGGTGTTTAATTTAAAGTACCCTCCAATTGTGCCGAACCCTTTTGTTTACGAATTCGGTTGATTTTTTTACGTTTTTCACGATCAAAGGGATAATTGGTGATTATAATCGGGTTTTAGAACAAATGTGTGCGGTTGTAACAGCTCTGGATAGATCGGAGAGATTTTTTCTCGGTTTAATTTTGTGTTGCAAATTGTGTTCTATTAGGGTTGGTACCCTTGGCAGTAAACGCCGGATGTTTGTTTGGTATCTAATTGTAGAAAATAAATCAAGGAAGACAATACCAACCAAATTTATAACAGGGTAGGCAGAATATATGATGAAAGTAGTTACAACAAAATAGGGTCCAGCAGGTTAGGTGGGATTGCAGGGTACTTACAATGGCGACACCTTTGATTTTGACAATTCTAAAATATTTATTATGGTATTTACCTGCGCTGTCAAGCAGAAGAATTACTACCACCACCACCACTATTATTATTACTTTCTACCATTCTTTCTTATATGATCTGAATGATTGGGTTTCTAGATTCTTGCAATGGGGCCATGGAATAAGCTTCACAGAAATAGCGTGATCGATATAAAGTGGCAACATTTTTGTTCGTCCTTTCATTTGGTTGTGTTTACCGCTAATACAAAATAGCACTACTTACTACATCACACTGAGTCATAGACGATTGCAACATCAACATAACAAGGGAAATAGATTACTCAAAACACCACCAAGTTCTGATAAAGAAATAATTTATTTCTATAATTAACAATTCTGATCTTTGAACCCAACTTCAATTGAAACTCTAACCTAGCAAGTCATTAAAACAAATGAACGCAAAACCATCGAGGCGCACGTAATAACGAGTTATACTGTAAGGGTAACAAAACGCGCTTTAGTTAAGTTTCGAGTAACGTAGTAATTAGCGTTCGCTTAGTGACTGAGTGTTTTGTATTGGAGTTACTGTTGTGCTCTTGATTTCTGGTTATGTATCTTGGGAAAGGTTTCTGGTGTTTTTTTTTTTTTTAATGTAGTGGTCTCGACCTCGCCTTCCAGATCATAGAAACTCAAGCACGGATATTACTTTCTGTAATGTTCTTCGTCAGTACCACTCTCTTAAAGGCGTTGAAAAATTTCGTGAGAAAACTAGCAAGCCCTAGAACCAAAAATTTGAAGACGTGTAACGTCCACCAACCCGCACTGGGCCCGCGTGATGGATGACGGCTCCGTTCTTCCACAGACAGGAGGTCTGTATCCCAATGTCCCATCAGTGGGAACGTCTTAGGCTGATTATGTCAAAGTATTCAATAAGCATGTTATGGCTTAATGGAGAAGTCATACATATATTATTATATTTAAATTATAACATAACATCACGCCTGTAATCCCCGTAGGGTTAGGCAGGTGTACCTAACAGTAGGTACACCCACATTTCGCCACTTACATTTAAGGCATATGTAATAAGGGAGAGCCTATTGCCATCAACCGGACACAAATTCAGACTCCGTGACTCATCATCTGCCTAGCCTTTTCCCAACTATGTTGGGGTCGGCTTCCAGTCTAACCGGATGCAGCTCAATACCAGTATTTTACATGGAGCGACTGCCTATCTGACCTCCACAACCAAGTTAGTACTGGTTTCAGACTCCGTGACTGCCACTGAGAAAAGGAAAAACCCAATAACACTTTGCTCGACCGGGGAATCGGACCCAGGACCTCAAATAAATTCGATAAAAACGATTTAAGTTACAAATCAAGAAAAAACATATATTCTACCACCAGTTCACACAGATAGTACCAGGTTCATACGTTGCGATCGAAACATTCTCTCTCATCGTGTCTGAGAAGCGACAGAACATTAATAATGTCTTTTCAAGTATACTTGAAATCTTTTCACCCCTTTTCCTAATGACATACTTATAGATACGCAATTTAAACTGCCTTCTAAAGACGTCATTAACTACCTAATTAAAATCAAATCAGCCTTACAACTCCGATAATTGGCATCGTAGACCCTTTCACTTTCAGAGATCACTACCAGAAGCAAAATGCTACCAAAAATTTAATTTTCAATAGAACATAACGTTTAGCGTTAAGGGCTGATTTCACCAAAACGTGTTAATATTAAACGTCTCATTAAGTTTTGACGTCCATTAATCTATACATATAAAATTCAAAGTCCTGACTGACTGACTGACTGACTGACTGACTGACTGACTGACTTATATATCAACGCACAGCCCAAACCACTGGTTCTAGAGACATGAAATTTGGTCAGTGTACTCTTTGTGAAGAGTAGGTATCCACTAAGAAAGGGTTTTTCGAAATTCCACCCCTAAGAGGGTGAAATGGGGTGTTGAATTTTCTATGTAACTTTTTATTCTCTGAGTCGATTGACTTGAAATTGTGTATACATATACTTCAGTTAAAATGATGAGATATGTGTATCACAGTTTTTCCAAAATCATCCCCCAATTTAAAATTCAATGTCATGACTGGCTGACTGATACATCAACGCACAGCCCAAACCACTGGTTTTAGAGACATGAAATTTGGACAGTGTACTCTTTGTGAAGAGTAGATATCTATTAGGAAAGGGTTTTTCGAAATTCCACCCCTAAGAGGGTGAAATGGGGTGTTGAATTTTCCATGTAACTTTTTATTCTCTGAGTCAATTGACTTGAAATTGTGTCTACATATATTTCAGTTAAAATGATGAGATACGTGTATCACAGTTTTTCCAAAATCATCCCCCAATTTAAAATTCAATGTCCTGACTGGCTGACTGATACATCAACGCACAGCCCAAACTACTGGTCCTAGAGACATGGAATTTGGACAGTGTACTCTTTGTGGAGAGTAGGTATCCACTAAGAAAGGGTTTTTGAAATTCCACCCCTAAGAGGGTGAAATGGGGTGTTGAATTTTCTGTGAAACTCTCTCGGTTGACTTGAAAATGTGTCTACATATACTTCAGTTAAAATGATGAGATACGTGTATCACAAAATCATCCCCCAATTTAAAATTCCATGTCCTGACTGGCTGACTGATATACCAACGCACAGCCCAAACCGCGGGTCCCAGAGATGAAAATTGGAGGGTGTATTCTTTGTGAAGAGTTAGTATCAGTTTTTCGAAATTCCTACCCCTTAGAGGGTGAAATGGGGTGTTGAATTTTCTGTGAAACTTTTTACTCTCGGGGTCGATTGACTTGAAATTGTGTCTACATATACTTCAATTAAAATTATGAGATACGTGTATCACAGTTTTTCCAAAATCATCCCCCAATTTAAAATTCAATGTCATGACTGGCTGTTGTTGTTTCCATACTCTTCAGATAAAATCCAGTAAATGCGATGTCCAATCTCAAACCAATCTAATTTAATTGATATAACTTTATAATAATAATTGCAAGTTATAAGCAAGTACATGTAAATCTATGTATGTATTATAGATAGGTACATAGATTACTTATTATTCCAGAAGTAAGATCCCGTGGGCAATTCCCTAACTCCACGCGGGTGAAGCCGCGGGCATAAGCTAGTAATACATAAGGTAATCATAGTCAATAACGTTTCCACTTTTGGGACACAGGTCCTCTCTGTAAGCGAGAGTAGGCGGTAATTAACCACACAGTTCCAGTGTGGGTTGGTAGATATGATGATGATGTCTTCCATTTTATTGCCCTGGAACATGTCTGGATTGTGGAACATCTCTTCACGTCATTTTTCATACAAATAAACACGCCTGCCTGGGTTCATACCCACGCCGTGCCTTCTCCTTAGTCAGGGCCGTTAATATTAACTTGAGATTAAATGTCTAACAGAGCTTGGTGGAAACGGGCCTCAGCTTCATCAATTAAGAAAGAGTTAATTGTACATCAAAACGAGAATACATAAGTTATTCATGATTTTGAAGCGAATGACTGGAGTAGACCCATTGCACAAAGTGAATTCTTAATACACGAAATTATAAACGTTTAAGATGCTTAGCACGGCTCTGATTTGGAAGGGGAATTAAACTAATGTTGTGAAAGCGGAAGGGAGGATGTTAAAAGAGATATAAATACTTTTCAAATGGAGGATTTTGGTATTAAATTTTTGTCATTTGTAAATGGGCTTTTGAATTTTACAAATTGGCTTGAAAATGTTCCTCTGCTGAATATGAAACCTTGTAATGAATGTGACTGCCTACAAAAGTGGTGCACAAGTCAGATCGCTGCTCCTGTTCATTTCATCGAGTTTACCAAGAGGACTTGGACAAAGTCATCGCTGTTAGAAAGTATTCATCAGCGATGACTACGACGGAAAAATGTATTTATGTCTATTTCGAAAATCGTTGTGGAAGTTCAAAACTTTTTTAAAGCTACAACCTTTTAACAACATCATAAGGGCACAGCATTCTAATGCAGGATGTAGATTTTAGCCGATCGATAAGCGAAGCATACTTTCTTATACTACATCTTCTCAAGATTCGCAAACCAAAACAATATCCGCACACAACATAAGTTTGCCCACTTGAAATCTGTCAGTATTCCCCCATCGCGTGTCCCATCAGCAACAGATCCTCACCATCTTATTGCGTCTTCTATTGCTCTACAAATACACATCGACACCTCAGTATTTGGACACATTTCTATGTCGTATCCACTAAGTCTTATGTCAATATTTGGTGTGTTCACCTCATTCCTAGTAGGCCCACACTCTTCACCTACATCTGTATCAACTGAATCTGTACTCTCTCCAGCAGTGATACAGACTATATCATCTGCAAATATAAGTTTGCAAGTACATTGTAAAATATACAAGCGTTACGAATAATGTTTACTTTTGCTGCGATTTTCGACTCTGTTGTCATGATTTAAGGGTGATTTCCTCTTGTTTGCCGAGATGATTTTGTTGTTACTCCTCGGAATTTTTCTTGTGAACTACCAGAATTGTTAATCTTATTTAAGCTTCGTAAGCTCCGAATAATCATTTGTTTGTCTGTATGTAATTTTATCGCGGTTCGTGTGAAATATGTCTCTATTAGTCACGTTATCTTTTATAAGTCAGAGCATCGGCCTATTTGTCTTAAACCTAATCCTTTAGTGTGATTATGTTATTGTCTTAGGGTTTAACTGTATGATTGAATCAATAAAAAATGTTGTATAATTGCTGTATTGTGCTGCATGACATCCATCACCAATTATATAAGATTACGATAATAAAGTCTCACACTTGTTCACCCTTCAAGTTCTTCCTGCTAATTGTTTGATGAACAATCTAGTAACTGTGTTTTAACTTTTAAATAAATCAAGTTCATATCACTTTCTACTGTACCATAGTCTAATCTAAAGACCCCTTAATTTTTTTCATCTACTTAAGTTAAAATCTCTCAAAGCTTTCTGATTTTTTTGCCATCTTCGTAATTCAAGAAATCTCATGAAAGAGCATGCTTAAGATATTTTCTAAGAAAAAAAAGAAATACTATTCATTAAAAAATTGAGGCCGTGATCCCTGCCACCCTCCTTAGCCCACGAGGGATGAAATAGCTCCTAGTCTTCAATCAGGGGTTGATTTCCACCCTATCATTATGGGGCGGTGTGTTACTAGTTCGCTCTTCCCTCGTTTGCTCGCACTTTGTTGTAGTTAATTGAGGACTATAGTTTAAGTTTGCGAAACCAAGTACAGCGTAATTCGTTGTTATTTTATTTATTTATTTAAACAGGCTATTCTTCATGTAGAATAGTGGTACATAGGCGGACTTAATGCCACAAAGCTGTCTCTACCAGTCAACCTTTGGGTTAAATTAGAAAACATTATGTTAGGGTACAAAATAAATATTTAAAAAAATAACTTTTTGTTTTCGAAAATTTAAAAAACAAAAATAAAACATTTTTTTTTGTTTTTATTTTATGCTTAAAATATTTTCGAAGACTTCATCATCAAAAGACGGTCACTGTTGGATATAGGCTTGGCTAGTTTTGTGTGGCTAATGCCCATTGTCACTAATACCATTTTTTTTATTAAAGTATTCATTTAGTTGTCTTAAATGAATGCTTATTAAATAAAAGCTGCTGTTAGATTTTCAATGTTTATCATTGAAAAACCAACTGGGCGGGTTCTTCCTAAATCACGTAGCGTTAATAAAAACGGTAGTTTATTCATAAAAAAGGTTTTGCTAGCATTTTTTCTTAGTTACATATTTTTAAATTCCACCACCAGATTATAGGCCATGTTTTCTTTTGAAAGCTTAGAAGTGCTTTACGATCGGTGTCAACATTTACTGTTCCAAAGTTCGTTTGTTAAAGAAATTCTAAAGTGTACTATGCTTAAATTGCAGCGTAAGTTTTAAGGCTAATGTTGATGGCATACTAAAGTGCGAGCGATAGTAATAGCTGGCACTGTACTCTATTTTAATCTTAAGTGCCAATATTTTATTCATCTCCATACGTGCACTTGAGTGAAGTGATCTTTACTAAAATTATAAAATCTTTTATTATATTTCAGCTTTATGGTGTATACTACAAAAACCTTTTTCGTTTAAACCTAATTTTAGTATTTGCTTGACTAATTCAATAGTGCAAAGTTACAAATTACAAAACATTCGAACAGTCACGAACTTTCCATACTGAATGGTTTTTTCATGAACTCTAAATAAGTACCAGTTAACTTATCTCGTAGATAATTTATTGTGGATAGAGTCCATCTAGGAACGGTGAAACAGGCTGTAAGTGAACATAAATATTTGCTACTACTACTCAAAATAAGCGAAATCATCGGCAGTCTAGCCTTTTTTCAACTATGTGTGGGGGTCGGCTTCTAACCGAAAGCAGCTGAGTTCCTGTATTTTATATGGAACGACTGCCTGTTTGACCGCCACCACCCATTTACCGTAACTGGTAACACGACACCCCTTGGTAAATCTGGTTGTCAAAATATCTAACTAAATATAATAAATACTTTACTTTACTTTAATAATTTCAAAATACTCGAAACATTATGGTCCCTATACAAGAAACGGCTTCAAAGTCTTCATGAATGTTCACTGATTTGACGTTAGCACTAGGAGTCCTTCACTTTCTTTACCAACTTACTAACGACTTGCTAAATGTATAGACTGGCTAAAGTCCCGGCTTGTTCGGATTCCATATTTTATTTAGTTACACAAGATTTAAGAAACGACGTAAAAATAAGTTGTTGCCAAGTTAGTAAGTTGGTTTTTTACTTGCCCAATCTAAGTAGAAAACTTAGTGTAGGCTTGGAAAATATAATTATAGAGTTAGTCTGGACAAAATTGTGTGCCTTACACAAAAAATAAACTATCTGTGAAATTAAGTAATAAGAATTTTCAACGATCATATTCTATCTAGTCAGCGACTGAAATACCAATATTGAATGTCGGTCACGGCAGCCAAACTCAGCCGAGGCAAGCCATGCACCACGACAACAACACGGCAACGTTGTTGATCGTACAGTCTACAGCGTGTATAAAAAACAAGTGGTCGTATTTAAGGGTGATTATTTTACTGTTTCACGCAAAAACTACTGAACGTCTTCGGCACTGTTTATAACCTGGATTAAGTTACAGAATACTTATTATCACGGTAGTACGATCCCGTGAGACAATAACCGAACTCCACGCGGGCATAAGCACAAGCTTAGCCCATAAAACTAAACAGCTTTCTTCACAGGATCAATATCGTACATATCGTGAGTAAATATTCAGCTGTCCCATACAAAATTTCAATATCTACTCGACAAAAATGTATGGCTTACTTTTTTCGCGATTACGACGTAGGTCCCATGGAGAATTTTTCAGTTTGATGGTCTGTACCACCCCTTAAATATGACCACAACTTTCTAATACATGCTGTATATTGGCTTCACAGTACTACTGTCTAATCTACGCACAATTTTTCGGTCCCTATGCATGCATTTTCCAAGTACACTTGTGTAATGTTATAAAAGAACGTATTACAAAATCAAAGTAGCTCAATTTGAAGCTTCCTACGCAGTTGCTACTTTCTTAGGACATTGCTAACAGTTCTAATCAGTCCCCTATGGAGTTACTAGCGTGAAAATTAGACCTCTTTCCGTCGCTAAATAAAATTGTAAAGTGTAATAATGTAGTACGAGTATGGATAGAAGTTCTTAGAGTTGTGTGGTTACGTTGTTATCAGATATTGATGTATCTTCAAGCTTGTTTAAATTTTGAGGTGAGCAGAGTTATATTCAAGTAACTTACTTAGTCTTAGGATTCTCTCAATAGCAGCCACGGAGTCTGTATTTGTGCCCGGTTGATGGCAATAGGCTCGCTCTCTGTTAATTAGGACTTAAACACAACTGGCGAAATGTGGGTACTTGTTAGGTACACCTCTGCCTAACCCTTCAGGGATTACAAGGCGTGATGTTTTGTTATGTTACTTACTCGTATCGAATGAATTGTCATTAGATTATGTAAAGTAAACATTAGCATCAAGTTTTTGTTTCGATTTCGTCCTCCATCATCTTCAATGGCAATCTTGTTCCAGCCACTGCTGAGAGGCCTCCCCTCTCTTCGCCATGCTCCCCTGGTCTGCGCGAGTCTCAACCAGGTCTTACCTGCGATCTTCTGCATGTCATCCACCCACCTGACTGCCAATACTTCTTCTACCGTCTTTCAGCAACCATTCCATATTTGTTTCTAATTATATTGGGTAAAATGTGTGGCCTGAACTAAACTCAATCGTTCTGCGTTTAGGTCTGCTTTCAATCCGTAGTTATTTAATTACACCCAAATCGAGAGCTTAAGGGTTATTATAACTGAAGCATTTATGTTTTCTTAACAAATTCGCGAGGATCTTGGATTTTATTTCCGTAGTGAAGGCAGCAGATAGATAACTGTTTAGGTAATAATAATTTAAAACAGAAGTTTCATTTGTAATTTGCGATATTTCAAGCAGCTGTAACGTATAGTTTTTATTCCAGTATGTAAAGCGATTTTGTTTCACTAACATAAAATTAACAAGCAAAACTTAAAATATATCCATTCATTTATACTAATGATATGATAATGAGAGACTTACTTTTATACATGGTGTTTCTTAGATATTAAAGAAATTAAATCAAGCAGATCATATCAGTTTGCTTTACTCAATAGAAGTTTTTTCTTTTTGCTCATTGAATATTTTTGTCAATGCAGCAATTTGAGATTCTTTTTTTATTCTATCTTTACGTAGTTTACTTCTGTTTTATCTTCTTTTACGTAGATTACGCAAATAAAATCGCACCCATAACTAAACCACTTTCAATCTGTCATTAGTATGTTAAAATAACCACTTGTTTTAACTCCAAGATTGCAAGAACACACTGTATACACATACAGGTTGTATAAAAACCGCAGCCTGATAAAGCGTATAATAGTTACAGTACCCTATATATGGATATTACGAGGTCCAAGGGCCCATATCGCGGACATTTAAAGTACCTTTTCACACCTTTGTCAAGGGACCAATAAAATGAAAGAAGTTTTATATCTTGAATGGGCTTTTAAAGTATTCTGAATTCACTTTAGGATGTGCCGACGAAACGTATTGTGTTTGCTGAGGAGTTCTCACTTACAACGAATATTTTACTAGTGATAAAGTATAGCCGGTCGTTAAAAAGGCATAATATCGAGTTTTAGAAGAATTTAATTTTATAGAACGATGTCTTTGTCACTAGTTATCGGAACGAGAGGGAGAGGAAGACCAAAGAAAAGACGGATGGATTGTGTGAGGCATGATATGTAGAAAAAAGCGGTAAATGATAGCGTGACGAATGTCAGGGGAGAATGGAAGAAAAAAACATGTTGCGCCGACCCCAATTAACATGGGACAAGGGCAGGAAGATGTTGATGTTGTCCAGGGCACTAATTCATGCCTCAGCGAAAATTTCTTTCCAAGGTCGGTTTTGTAAAAACCTTCTGCCTGTTATAAACAATTAAGGTCTCCAATTCTTCCATCTGAGGGCCTGAACAGAGTGACATGACATTCTATCAGCGATAACCATTTGACATAAGGTACCGTAAAGCTTGTGTCAATGTCATATTGCTATGGAATATTGATAATGGCAGCTGTTTAACGCAGCTTAGGTGTGCTGATCGCATGCAGTTTTATTGGTAAAATCCGACCTTGTAATAGTAATAATCTGTCACTGTTTTCACAGGTGGACACTAAACTTGTACTGTCACTTAAGGGAAATCTACCGTGATTGTTCATTATTTTGAGCTCCCGATATTTCGACACTGTTGCAAGCGCCATGATCGCGGGTTGACTGGAGAAAAGCGGGTGAATGGAAAATATTTTTTTAAGAGCAGACAAATGTAAGTAGTAGGTGACAGTATAAGTTTAGTTGTAAACCGTGAAAGCTTAAAACAGGTGGACACTGTTGCCTATTTTCTTAATCTTCCTAACCCTTTAATCGCCGGAGTTTAATAATATAATCATAAAAAACTATTCCACAAATCTAAAATACATACGAACTTGAACGTTGAACATAGTAAAATAATATCAGCCCCTCGATTGAATATGATTAAACTAAGCAGCTGTGAGCCCGCTGAGCACCTGGGATACTAAGTTTTTCTATCGCAAAGATAAGCGTCAATTACACATTATAACCATTAGAGGACTTGCGTATGCACTATCAGAGCCCCCGGCTGCGGCTGCTACGTCCGAACATGTTTATAAATAGGTGCAGCACCTTTTTCTTGCCTAGTGAATAAAAATAATAAGAATATTAAAGCGTTAGAGACAAAATTGAAAATAAAATAGCTTCAAAAGATACCTTGATGAGCGATTATGAAACGACAGAAGCTAGCACAGTTCGAGCTTTTTCTATGGTCCCCATACGAGCTTGATACTGCTTATTTATATTAATATATTAAAGTGATGATACTTCGGTATGAGAAGACAATGTAGGCCTGACAACAAGTACGTACCAGGTTACTTTAAAAAAACGAGAAACAAGATAAAAATTTTAACATGCATAATCGGCCTATAACGTTCCCATTGCTGGGACACAGGCCTCCTCTCTATGAGAGAGAGTGGACTGGAATCCACCACACGGCCCCGGTACGGGTTGGTAGATGTCACATGTCTTCGAATGTATAGGTTCTAGGACATGCCGGCTTCCTCACGATTTTTTCCTTCACCGTTTTGAGAGCAGTGGTGATGAAATAAATTACATAAAGTAATGCGCCTCCCTGGGTTCGGGGCCGCCAACACTGGGCCACCGCTGCTCTCCAAGATACAATGATTCCGGTATAATTGATTAAAACGGGAGAAAAAGATACAATTACATTATTCCTTCGCACAAGAATTTTCACAATAACACAAACTCTTTGTCCCCAAAATAAACCTACCCAAACATGACAAAACACTCGTCGAAACAAATACCAAAAGAAAATCAATTCAAAGGAAAAGGTTTCTTCGTTAATTGTGTCTCCGATTCCATGTGTATCAGTAATCCGTTTACCCGCGATTGTTTTTAGCTAACATCTCCCGATCCGTTTGAAACACGATTCTTTGGAGCCGTATCTCGGCTGCCATGCCGCAATTACTGAGGCTGAGGATTTCATTGCCAAATATTTTCCTTTATCCGTTGAGGATGGGTGAAGGGAAAGGTGGTAGCGGTGATGACTGATCTAGTCCCGTAATGGTTAATTTTTTTGACTACCTCCGTGATTAATTAAAAGACTCAATTCTGATTCATTTCGCCGTATTCATGGAAGCTCTTTTTTTCTTTCTTGTTTGTCAATTTGCAAGTTTGCAGTTTGCTATGAAAAATAGGTCATTTTAATTACCTATTAGAGAAAAGCGGGAACACTTATTTGAGAAAAGCACAAGTGACAGACAGACAGGCACACAGCAGTCATTCCCGAACTGTTCCGTTTATCCCTTAGTACGCTACACTAAAAAGATTATCATGAAAAGATTCCTAAACACTGTTCTCATTCCCGCTTCATCCCTCACTTTGGGCTGCTCCAATCCTCCCCCAGTGTTCATTATTGAAAGGTCGCAATATAGCCTGCGCCCGCCCATGCCGCGTCCCTTAATTAGGACATCTTCGATATTACGCCCGAAAGGTGTGCGACCAACGACTCGCCCAGATGTGTGACCCGATACTGTATGGACCATTCTTCATTCCAATATATATTAGTCCTTTAATCCTTTTTTTTCTTCTAAATGTCTTCCAAATTTCATCATCATCTGCCTTGCTTTTCCAAATATGTTGGGGTCTGCTTCCAGTCTAACTAGTTGCAGCTGAATACCAGTACTTTACATGGAGCGACTGCCTGTCTGACCTCTGCAATCCAATTAGTATTGAGTAAAATGATGCTCTCGGTAAGACTGGTGAGGTTGTCTTCCTAAAAAGACTGTCTAAGATCTACAAAATGCTGTCTTTACCGGGACCAACGGCTTCTCGTGTTTTTCAAGGATTCTTGTTAGATGGATTAACCTTGCAGCGGACCCGTGCGGCTGATGTTATTTAACCACGAGCTCCTGTCAGATGTCCCAATTTATTGGTGTCTCTTTGGTAGATGACTAATACTTGAATGTTTTTACACCCAACGGACCTTGCGGGGTCCTTGCGTTACACACTTACATTCGCAATAAAAAAACGTATTAGCCAGTAGACAGATTTTTCAAACAATTTGTGATGGAAATCGTTCTAATTTTTTTATTTTATGTGTGTGGCCTATGTCCAGCAGTGGACGTCTTTCGGCTGAAATGATGATGATGATGATGTATGTGGTTAGGTAGCTAACTAAGATAAATTGTTAGTTAAAACAAAGTCTACATATCTTCTTTCGCAGGTCTGCTGGCAGAAATTTCTTAAGAAATAAGCAGTACCTATTATGTATTCAAATACCTATACATGTTATTTTCCTTTGTTGTCTACAGTGTGTAAATAGTAAAATAAACAAATCTAGATATAGGTATTACATTTTTATTTAGAAGCCTACTTTCTATCCTACTAATATTATAAATGCGAAAGTTTGTGAGGATGGATGGAAGGATGTTTGATACTCTTTCACGCAAAAACTACTGAACGGATTTGGATGAAATTTTGCACACATATAGATTTATGACCTGGATTAATATATAGGATATTTTATCCGGGTAGTATGATCCCGTGGGATAATTATAGAACTTCACGCGGGCGAAGCTGCGGGCATTAGCTAGTAAATTATAATTATAAGGTATAAAGTCTGATTTAGATAACAAAGTTTCATTGCGGTCTTGACGCAACTGAAACTAGCTAAGCAGGATGCTAAGCTTTATGTTTTACGGGTGCGTTATTGCTGGATTTACCCGTAACCTAATCTATCGGTCAACTCATTACTTTGCGGGAAATTCCTGCTCAATTTAGTACCTAATTGATTTTATTAGGTACCTATTATAAAATACTAGCTGATGACCGCGGCTGCGCCGGCGTGGATTTCAGTAATTGCCCCACGGGATCGTACCACCGGGATAAAAAGTATTCTTTGTATTAATTCAGGTTCTAAACTATCTGTGTGCCTTATTTCATCCACATCCGTTTCGTAGATTTTACGTGGAAGAGTAACAAACATCCATACATACGAGTACATCTATCCACGCAAACATTCACATTTATAATAGTAGTAAGAACTAAGATGATCTCATCGTCATTATAAATTATACTATCTTTTGTTCTCGTCTTTGCTTGTGTGGAGATCGGATAAAATTTCACGGGAAAGTACCTAGATAAAAAGGTTCCCTATTTAATCCAGGTCATGGTGTATCTGTAGGTCTACGTAATTATATCGAAATCGAACTGATTTCGTCGGATTTAGTCGAATGAAAGCGTGTCAACAAACAAACTCACCACCGTGATTAAATATTAGTTAGGGTATAGATTTAACCTTGCTTTCCTTAAAAGTATTTCGCTAAACCACAGTAGTTGGTTATCCTGTTTGTTGGCAATTAGTTATATTATGGAATGGAGACTGATAATGATACGGAAAACCACAGCAGGATTTACTCGACGCATCACCTTCTTTTACTTATTTTTTCCTACTAACTGAAAATTCGTTCGTAGGTATTCGTACCTCATTGGAGTAGGTTAATTGACTCCAGATCAAATTCTGTATTTCAAATCATCATCATCTGCCTTGAGTTTTCTCTACTATGGGGTCGGCTTCCAGTCTAACGGGATGCAGTTTAATACCCGTATTTACATGTAGCTACTGCTTATCTGACTTCCACAACACAGTTAGTTCTCTTTTTTACTAGGTAACTGAGGATTTTCTCGACGCGTTTCGCCTATCTGACCTCCACAACCCAGTTAGTACTGTTTAATACGATACTCCTTGGTAAGACTGGTTGTCAGACTTTCGGGCCACTGAGTACCAGCCTGTAACGACTGTCAAAAATCTACAAATGACAGCCGGAACCAACGGCTTAACGTGCTTTCCGAGGCACGGAGGAAACTCGGTATGTAATGAATCCATGAATCCGCCAACCTAAGTAAGCGCAGCACAACCTGAAGATCGACCCGTGCGGCTGTTATTATTTAGCCACGAGTTTAGCCACGTTCTTCTTCCATACAACATGGTTATTTTCTCGAGTAAAAAGACAAATACCACTGAAAACTTCTTATGTAACAAAGTGATCCTTTTCCTCAGTCACAGTGGTCGCTTCATCTCCAATATTGTATCCTGCTAAGCTCCCTAATGAAACACCCGCTCATTTCGTCACAGATTTCCTTATAATTGGGACAATGTCACGAATTTTATTCTCTCTCGGAAACGTGTGAAAATAGCTTTATCGATCATTATTGTTTATGAGGTTTATACTTAAGAAGTTCATTATTAAAATAAATACGTGAAATATAAGGCTGTAAGAGGTAACATGATAGCTCGCAGGTTTGCGCGTTGTTCAGGGTCGGTCAAGCAGACCCTTTTCAGGGCTTATTGTACCTCTCTGTACACGTGCAGCCTGTGGGTAAATCACACTCAAAAAGCATACGAAGCCCTCCGCATCCAATATAACAACGCATTCAGAGCGCTGATGGGGCTGCCGCGACATTGTAGTGCCTCGGGCATGTTCGCCGTCGCTAGCGTCGACTGCTTCTATGCAACGATGCGTAAGCGAAGCGCGTCCCTGGTACGCAGAGTTCGCGGCAGCTCCAACAGCGTGCTGGTGATGATAGCCGACAGGCTCGACTGTCCATACGTCAGACGTTGCAGTGACTTGCACGTCACCTACAGTCGTCGGCTGCCTGTATAAAAATGTTTTGTGTGGTTATTGTTTTGTGTTGTTCCTATTGTAATGTAATGTTTAATGTATTCAGTGTGTTATTTGTGCTATATTCAATTTTTGTGTATTAATGAGTCCTTGTTACTTGATGAATAAATGAATTATTATTATTATTAAACGCACTTTTAATAGCTTAACATTTGAAAAACTATGTCCATACAGCAATATCCAAATGGTCAGGTAGATGTGGAACTAGTAGTAGGTACACCTACATTTCGTCAGTAATGTTCCAGTTCCATGAATAAGGGACGAGCCTATTGTCATCAACCGGGTTCAACTCCAAACTCCGTGGCTGCTACTAAGAAATCCTTGTTGGAAAAATTCAATAACAGTTTCTAAATTGTCAGAAAATAATATACGAATAATTTTTCACATTTCAGGTAAAACGGAAGTTTATCTAAGATGTTAAAGATTCATCTTCCTTTATACCAGTGACCAAAAATATAATCCTTGTCCTCCGTTCTTCACTATTTTAATCGCTAAACAGCTCAATTATTTAAGCATTACCCGACTTTGTTTATACCCTCATCATTCAGGGAGGCTCATTAATCTGAAGAGAAAAAACTTTGAATAAACAGAATCCGAGCAATCCTGTAAGGGTTGGCGTACACTGAAGACACGAGTACACGCAACACGCTATACGCTGTACGCAGATCAAAGTCAAAGTCTAACTATGTACTCTTGTCCTTTACTAGCTTATGCCAGCGGCTTCGCCCACGTGGAGTTCAGGGATTGATCTCCGTGCCAAATTTCATTTAGATCTGTTCAGCCATTCTGGCGTGATTCAAACATCCATCCATCCAAATTTTCGCATTTATAATAGTAATAGTAAGATTGAAGTTCTGCGCTACCTTATAAACTAATTGTGATCCTTATTAAATTATTATAATCCCCATGCTTGCCAACACGACACGTGTAGATACACGTGTAGAAACACGTGTCGTAATAAGATTTATTATACAGGAAGTTAAATACCACTGTTCTCCTTTCTCGCGAAATCCCTTTGATAAAGACAAGAAATATAAAACAGAATTTTCCTAATATCCAAGAAGCGATAGCTATATTATTCTCGAGACTCTGAAATAATTGCCTCACATCCTGTTACTTAAATCAGTAGGTGTAAGTAATAAGTTGATTATTTTCTGTAGGGCATAGTGACAATAACTATTGGGATTTGTGAGACACTTTAAAAAAAAAAAACTCCTTTTTGGGTACCTTGTTGGTGTAGTGATCGCAAGCGCTTATGCTGAGAAAGAGTCCGAGTTCGATTTCCGACAAAGAGTTTTTCCCACCCCGGCCCCCCAGCCCCGGTGTCGCGATTTGTACCCGGTTGATGGCAATAGGCACGCCCCTTATACTGGCGACATTTCGGTGTACTACACCTCTGCCTAATCCTTCGGGTATTACTTGCGTGATGTTATGCATTACTCTCTCTTTTGTGCCTCACTGCGATCGAGTAAAAAACCGTGCATCTTAACTAGTTCCCCAGTGCACGACGACCTTAATTCTACAAATATAAAGCTATACACTCACGATCCGACATAACAATTGTTTTATACAGGAATCGTGTCGCCCTAAAACGAAACTTTGCACGTAAATAACTTTGAGGAAACCCTGGGGTCCCGGCTGTGCTGTTTATGATGATAATTTTACTTTTTGTAAACATTAATGAATGAAAATAAGGTTGGATGGGAAAGTGAAAAGTTAGAAGTGTTTACCCAGATTTTTTTTATAAAATGCATAGTAATTTATGCATTACAAAGCTACGATAATTATGTCGATGACGTACTACCGAAAAAAAACCTCTATAGTTGTTTTAGAAGAAAACCAAGTCTTTCAATTTGAACCCTAGTAACACGATCAGCCAAGAAACGTGAGTTAGCATAACATATTTATTTATATTCAGATTATTTTTTGCATTACTAAACATGTCTACCGTAAAAACGCTACATGAAAAATGAACAGTAGTTTTTGCTTGCAAACTGTTTCGTGCTGCTTACCAACTCTTTAAAGAGCCTTAAATTTGAAGCCGTAGAGACGATATTACAAGAGTTGTTTCTGTTTGAATTGTTAAAGTAATGTTGTTTTTACGCACACGCAAAGCATAAACTTGAACACCCCTTAGGATTTTTGGCGGGAGATCTAATTTCTCGGAAAATGTGCTCCGTGATGTAAGTCGGCAGAATCATAATTTGAATCATTGGGACGTAACGCGTTGCTAAGGTCGGCTGGAGACGGACGACTTATCGGTGCGACTAAATGCTAATGCGATTTGTCGCGGCACTTTTTTTAAGCTTAACTATGTACGTGCAATGGATTTGATAGTAGTACGAGTACGTAAAAGCTTTCGGTATAAATCAAAGTCTCTCATAATTTTGCTTGCCAGTTAGCTGCTTGACTGTTGCATAGGTTACCTGACACTTCTTCTAAAAATATAGTTAATTAATCATTTATCTATTTCCAGGAAGAAACGAGTATATTGTATCAGTATGCTTAAGTAAGAAGTTTGAGTCATCTGAAAGTAATGTACTACATAATATTCAAATTTCTTAAGAACGATGACTTGGCAAACTATTCTAGTACGTTACAGTAACCGTAATGATAAGTATTTTTTCGTATTTATACTAATATTATAAATGCGAAAATCACTCTGTCTGTAAACTTTTACGCCTAAACGGCTGTACATATTTCGATGTTTGACATATAATAATGGTACGAATATTCACTTGGTTATTGATTCTTGTACCTTCTTCTATTTCAACTCCAGACTCTTACTAAGAATACCATCATTATCATCTACTTTGCCTTTTCCCAACTATGTTGGGGTCAGCTTCGAGTCTAACCAGCTGAATATCTGTATCTTACGTGGAGCGACTGCCTATCTGACCTCCACAACCCAGTTGCAGGGTAATACGATACCCCTTGCTAAGAATACTGAAGAAACTTTCCACGACTGAAACCAAACCCACGACGTATCCTTCAGTACCCAACATTGCCACAGCTAAACCAACACAGAGTTCTCAGAAAACATCACACCACACCACATGACAGTCATCATCATCACTTCGCTATCAAAATGACATAACCAATATTTACTGATCGCACATTCGCAAGATTCCTAAGATAAAAATGGAGATAATAATATAATGTGATCAAGAGTCGAATGATTCTCGTCGATGGCATTCCGCGTATGTTTACGAGATAACATTTACTGGTAAACCGTATCAAAATTATTTGTTACACAAATAATAACGCATGGTGGAGATATGTTTTTTTAAGTCGCGGTGAGATGGAGAAGTGAGGTTTTTGAATAGGTTACTAGAATAATGATGAAGGAACAAACAACTAACTAACTAGGGATAACTTCAGTTTATCCGTGATCATGGTGCTTGAAATATCGGGAACTCATAAAAAACAGGAAACATGGTAAATATCGCGTTTCGAGTATTAATAATAAAGTTAGTGGACCCTGCTCCCGATACAAGCGGACCACTATTTTTTATATTTTTAAATGTTTTTATATTGTTTTATATTAGAATATTTAAAAATGCATTTAATATGTGTAAAAATAAATAATGGAAGTTAGTGACTATGATATTTAAAAATCTTATAATGATGAAGGAGTAGTCATTCAGTAGTCTTTATTCCAGTTCATTTTGATATTTTAGGTATTTCTTATAATTTATCTGTGTGTGTGTATTGTATTACCCACTTGCTAGGCTGTGGAAGTCAGATAGGCACTCGCTTCATGTACAGTACTAGTGATCCGACCCCAACATTGTTTGGGAAAAGGCTAGGCAGATGATGACTCTGTTTCAGCAATATTTTGCAGGCATTATTAGGATTCCTAGCCATTGAATGATTACAAGAGATCTAGTGCAATAATTATATTACACTGAAGGTTAAAATAAGTAAGCTAAATAGATAATCATGTAAATACTGTTTTAAGCTTTCACGGTTTAAAACTAAACTTATACTGTCACTTGCGGGGTATCTTCCGTGATTGTTCATTATTTTGAGCTCCCGATATTTCGACGCTGTTGCAAGCGCCATCCTAAGGTTTAATTATGTAAATTACGCAATTTTCTATAGAGACCAATCTACATTCAACAAAAGATTTAACACTTCATTTCTAATCACTTTTTAAAATCTGTACCAATATTATTTCAAGGACAGACTCCTATCAAATGGTCCCGAAGGTCAGACTCGCCCAAATCCTAAAGTCTTAATTAAAATTCTAGGTTTTATGTTAATTTGAGATAATTTAGATCGAGAGCGCTCCAGAATTTTAGGCTTTGCAAAAATTTTGCATAACTTTTTTGTTTAATTGAGTTTTTAGCGATAAAATTATGGTTAGGATAATATGAGGTCTATTCTTATTTACTTTCACTGTGTCTGAATAAGAGGGTGAGTAGAATTTTAAGTAGTATTTACAATTAGTGCCTAGCAAAAGTACTAAGGGTACTCTCGCAGCATCTGTCTAACCTTTAGTCGGCTTTTTTTTTTTTTTTGAAACTTTGCCCCACTCTAGGATTTTCTCCTGTATCGTGGGTGCATTTACAAACATTTAAATTCACATACACAAACAGCCAGACCCGGAACAACTACCTGTAGGCCATAAAAATATTTGTTATTTGAACCCGCGACACGAAGCACAGCAGTCAATTGCTCAGCCACCGTGCCGTCACGCTTTCAGTCTAGGCAGTTGTAATTGAAGACCAGCATCCATCATAGCACCTTAGACCAGTATTTACACAGAGCCACTGCCTATCTGTCTTCAACAGGGTGGCTGATTCTCGATTACTGGTTACTGGGTCTGGATCTCGTAGTATTTATTTTTCGGTAAGTAAAGTGTATGTTAGTACTCCCACTGTCATACGCTTTTAGTTTTTTTTTTTTGTAACAATAAACAGTTTTTTTTTAATCCCTACAGATTAGGGACCGTTCTGAAAGGCCGTTCTAATTATTATTATTTTTTTTTTATTGAAAAAAAAAAAATGATAATTACATATTTTAACTTGCCGCTTGGTCACTAGTGCAATGAAAAAACATAATCATCTCCGTAATTTAGTTCAGCATAAGAATAATTACTTACAATAATCTGTTAAAATAAATGATTAAAACATGAGTTCTAATAACTTTTAATCCATTTAAATCTTTTAATGTCCACGCAGGGATCTTATCATAATCTAATTGGATCATAACTTTAAATTAAATCACTTAAAACTATCAATAAGTAATTAAGCCCATAAATAAAATAATTTAGTTTAAAAATGAGCTTAGTTTGATTATAAATGTTCTCACTTGATATAAAGTTATAGTAAGTTTAATTATATTATGAAATACTGTTTTCAGAGTGTTATGTGTAAATATTTTGCATTTAAATAACAGATTACGCATTTTATATGCATTAAAAGTACCTTAGTGATCCAGGGATATGCTAAATTTTTTTTTAAATATGCTACAATTGGTGGTCCAATTCTTATTTATTTTCCTTTACCCACCGGATCAGTGGGCATTGCTGTGTTGTTTTTTTTTTAATAAAAGGTGGTTGTTTGGAGACGTCTGTACTTATAAATCATAGTACGTAGATTAACTGATCTACTATCCGGAGCTCGTGTTTGTAATCTGAACATAATTATCACGATTAGGTCATATTACAAAACATACAATTTACCGAAGTGCATGCAACATGATAATAATGACATCACCCTGTATAGTTCCATGACCATACCGTACAATGAATTCATTTGTTTGATCAGATGTGCAAGTAATCAGTAATTCAATGTTTATTCGACTATTGTTTCATTTCCATGAAAACGCATAGTAATGGGGTATTTTTACAAGTTATATTTATTTTGTTTGGAATTGTATAATGTAATTTTTGCACGTGGGTTTAAATTGTATTCTAATTATGGCTATAAGTATCTAAGCATTTATACAATTAAATAACATTTTACTAAATGCAAATGAAGAGTATAAAAGTTACTTATAACAAAAACACATTTTTTTCAATTTTTGTCTGTCTGTCTGTTTGTGCCGGCTTATCTCCGAAACGGCTGGACCGATTTTGACGGGCCTTTTACTGGCACATAGCTGATGTTATATGGACTAACTTAGGCTATTTTTATTAAGATTCCGTACAAAAAAAATAAAACCCATGAAATTGTTAACAAAATCCGATTAAAAAAGGAAAGTAATAATTTCACGCGAACGAAGGTCGCAGACAACAGCCAGTAGTTAATAAAATAATAACACTGTGTGCTGCGACTTTTGTTGGACTTGTAACGACTAGTTCGAAACGAGACGTGACTAATCTGGTGCTAGTCGGAAGCTAGCCACGAGTAGTCGGGTACTAGTTCGAAACTAGTTCTTAGTAGTCAGAAGTCAGTCGTAACTAGTCCGAAACTAATCCCCAAGGCATTAATTTCGCCTTTATACAGTTTTTTACTAGTACATAAAGTTTTAATAAATAAAATAAAAAAATAATAATTCGACGTTAGTAGTGACTTTTCTGTGACTAGTCTAACGTTAGTCATGACTGGTCCTTCGTAATTCGTGATTAGTCTCGAACTTCTAAACTAGCCGCGATTACTTCGAAACTAGTCCGATGCTATACAAACCTTCCGACTAGTTTCACACTAATCACGACTAACTTCAACACTAAACCTGGACCTGGACCTGAAACTGGTTAAACTTTAATTTTTAAATAGGAATTGGTCTTACAAATTCCAATTTAAAAATTAAAGTAACCTCTTACATTGACTACGTAAGTCCTGAGCTACTGACCTAGTGACACAGATGATCACTGACTTACCACCGATCACTGATGACTTATTCCTTTCCTACCGACTCACTCACGCTCCTATTACACAAAGGATCAGTTGTAGTGAGTTGTTGTTGTTGTTGACATGATGGTCACTAAGGCGACCTCAAATCGCTTGCATCGGATTACAGTAATATGAAACTTGAAATTAGTACGTTTGTAAACAAATGGTCATGATGTTTCGTGTTTACGTTAAATAGGACTGCTGAGCATGAGGTCTTGAGTTCAATTCTCAGTTAGGACAAAGTGTTATTGGGTATACTACACATACAATAAACATCAGCCAGTCTGTAATCCCCAAAGGTTTAGGTAGAGGTGTACCCAATAATACACCCACATTTCTTTGGCAGTTATGTCTAAGCCCCAAGTAATAGGGGCGAGCCTATTACTATCAACTGGGCAGACTCCGTGGCTGCTAATGAGAAATTCCTCATGGAAAAGCCCAATAGCACTTTGCCCGACCTAGGGGTCGAACCCAAGACCTCATGCTCAACAGTCGCGCTTGCTACCACTAGACCAATGAGGCAGTCAAGTCATATGAATATTTTGGCCAAAATATGATCATGCCCGTTAGACATGACAATTGGACAGCTAGTTCACGGATCAGAGAATTCTCGGGATTTCAAGATTTGTTGGCTTAAGGGCTTAACTTAACGTTTGATTGTGACTGAAACCAATTGTTTCCCAGAAGCTATTAACTGACTGATTCAAGTGACTTTGTATGCCTAAGATATTGCAAAAAACAAAATGGTATTATATTTCTCTCGATTGCAAAACTATAGTCATCATGATCATCTGCCTAGCCTTTTCCCAACTATGTTGAGGTCGGCTTCCAGTCTAACCGGATGCAGCTGAATACCAGTATTTACATGAAGCGACTGCCTATCTGACCTCCACAACCCAGTTAGTCTAGTACTAACTGGGAATTACCTATAATACGGTACCCCTTGGTAAGACTGGTTGTGAGACTTTTTGGGCTGACTCCTGTAATGACTGTCAAAGGTCTACAAATAACACACATCCACAGACCAACCAAGGCAAGCACAGCTTAACCTAAAGATCGATTCGAGAGGCTGTTATTATTTAGCCACGAGCTAAACAATAGTAATAATCAAAAACACAGACACTTATGAAACGTTAGAAAAGATGGGTGCATTGTTCGAATTAGTCTTTTTTTATGGAGAAGAGCCAGTAGAAATTCCAGGGTTTATAATAGTTTTAAGTAAAAGCCACAATGATTATATTTTTTTTTAAATACTTGATCCCACTCCTAGCATGAGCTAAGAACTAGTAAACTGCATCCCATATAGCTAGTTGTCTTTAAAATTAAAACACGAACAAGTATTTAATTGTTCTAAATGACATCCAAACTTGGAATCCATGGTTTACCAATTACTACACCGATATTAACCAAACTTTAACTGACAAATCAAACAGTAAACTTCACACGCGTATTAATCCATTTACAATCTAAAACAGTTTCTGAATATAAACCTAATTTTGTGACGAGTAGAGTTTTATTTCAATTGAAAGGTAAATGGTTGAGGTCTAGTTTAGGAGTAACAATTATTATTGTTATCACTTCACTAAGTAAGTCAGTTGCGTGAAGTGATGATAATGTAACGTGCACTGACCGATGACGTAGGGGCTTGAGTAGAAGGTATTGATGGACTTCTATGACTTTCATAGTAAACATAGGGTTTTGAAAGCTTGTCTTGTTATATTTTTAACCGACTCCCAAAAGACGGTTTTATTTTTTGAAAAAAAAAATAAGATTTCTCGATGATAAAAGATTATGAGCCTATCTATAATAGACAAACTAGTTGGGACAAATTCTGAACTAGTTGCGGACACCGGACAGTCGGACACTGACGGTCACTGCAGTAGTATTGGTAAGGATGTGTCCGTGTCAGATTCCTTGTCTGTAATTTGTCCGTACTGGTTTGATCAAACCATTTGTTGATCTTAAAAGAAACATTAACTTTCAAAAAAGAAACATTCAATTATTGCACACATATTAAATTTCAAATTGTTTATTGTTATATCCATAATGGACACTTACAAGTGGTAAACAAAAAAATATTAATTTCCCGCGAAAAATAAAATAAAGTTCTTTTCTAGATAATATCAAGCTAAATACCAGCAAAATTTCATTAAAATCTGTTCTAAAAAACACCCAGAAAGATAATTTTGCAAATGAAGCTTTCATCAAAGTTTATAATAAAAGAGAAAACCACTTTCACTCAATACCCATAGAAACTTAATTACCCATTAATCGTTACCAATACCAAAGCAGGGAGTGATCCGAGGACCATGGCTAACTGAATAGTGTCAGAGGTCAGAGGTCGGAGGTCAGCAATCAGTCATTCAGAAGCTCAGAGATATACTACTTATGTAATATCGTGATCTTTTGACCTTGCCATGGGATTCCAATTGGCTTTTAGTCTTGGTCGGAAGCTGGGCTTTAAAAGTGGCTCTTAATATTGTAATCTGATCATGGGATAGAGCGTAGCGTATTGTGTATTAAGCTCAGCGACCGAATACCACGATACGATCCAAAACAGGAATCGCCGATGTTGGTAATAAGTCTGTTAGGCTAAGTGACATTAGGCGGGCCATCTTGCCTGTATACATCAGGGCAGATGGCTTACAAAACTCTGTCGTGATGACCAAGAGGCACTTGTGGTAGATTGGCTGCAGATTTCCATGCTCGGAGAAGTGTAAATCTGTGACAAAGGTTTCCCACTTTTGCCCAGCAGTGGCACAAAACAGGTTATTAAAAAGGGTAATTGTTAAGGTTCCGTCCGATTGACTGTTATAGTGCGTATTGTGTTAACTGCTAAGTGTGGGGTGCCAGATTCGTTCTCAGGTCAATTTAACTAGCATAGGGTGTTTTCACCAGAAACTCAGCAGCAGTTTTGAAGCTCTGACCCCTTGGCACTGCACCTAATCTGCCTCTGTGTTGTAAAACGAGACTGCCCAATTGTTTGTACGCACACTTGTGCACTATCATTATTACTTTACTGCGTCTCCGCTGGGATTTCTCGTGAGATTGGATGGGCAATAGATTCAATTCTATTTCCGTATTTGACGTTGAAAGTTGCTTTTTAGTGGTGTAATTAAAAGAAATGTTCTGACTTTAACTTTGGTAAAAAACTGTCACTAGGATTATTATAGAGAAATCTTTAACGGCCTGTACTACTTATTTAAATATTACCTCATCTTTCTGATACATGCAATACAGCCTGGAATTAATAATTCTCCATCATCAACATCCAATGTTGTCCACGTTCCCACATGGTACTAATATCAATTATAAGTATTTGCCCGCGATAAGGAACGGACTCAATTAATATGTGACTTAGATTGCGCCTGCGGCTGATAACTTCACGCAAATAGAACACCTAATTAGAATAACGGTTTTGTTTGACTTTGGCAATCAACCTAATAAACTAAATTGATTATTAAAATAGGTAAGAAGGTTTTTTCCTGTCGCTTTGGAGACTTGTCTTATTTTGGGTACCTTAGAAATTAATTGGGTTAATTAGATAATTATAAGACAGTTGTCAGGAAAGATAGTCGAAGGCCGGTGAAGAAGACGAATTTTTGCGCGAAAAACTATGACAGACTGAGACAAATGTTGCGGAACATCACTGGTAAAGTTAGCATAACCTTAAAATCAAAGCATTATTTCAATAAATCCAAATAAATAAACCTTTATTCAGAATCCCAGAAGACAATAGAAACAAAAGAAAAATGGAAGAATCGACAAAATGACAGATTTTTTTTGTCGACCTGTCATTATGTTGGCTCTTCCGTCGACAAAACCCGTTTCTACAGTGGTCATGCTACGCATGCTGTACTAGGATAATTCTGTATCACAGGCATAATCCTGTATCACAGGCAATGCAAGCACTTTGAATTGTCAAGAAGTCGGTCAGCCAGAAAAGAGAAGCTAGCCCGTTCTTAGAGAAGAACGGGCCAGAAACTCCATCTTTTAAGTCACGGTATTATTGCAAATAATCTGAGGGTATACCTCGAAGAAGGTTCGATTTCGTCGGAGATCAAACTCACGATCTCTTCATCACCATGCTATAGCCTACCCAATCCAGGAGTGGGCTACAAATAAAACCAATAAAAATTGAATTGATAATAAATATTATTTGTTATATCGGTGTTCGCACTTACGTTTTAAAAACGGACGGTCAGCAGGACAGCAGTGTAAGTTACATTACCCAATTCTCAAATAACTAAATCAAGATTGTTACGTCACGTATCCTAATCGGTATTCATGTCACCGTTATTTTGGACGTCCTAAATTCTGGCTTTAAATACACAGGATGTTGCAAAGACTAGATATTTACGAGTTGTCTAGAGGTCGCCAAGGTTCTAGGCAAATAGGTATGTATTGCTTCAACAGTATTTACAAGTTGTACTAGTTATTTGATGATAATTAGGTGTATGTGCAGTTGTACGTTACTAGTGAGCCAGTATTAAGATAAGACAATAGTAAAATACTAATAATTTACTTCGTCATCAGCATTAGCATTGCCATTTTTTTTTAAACACATTGTCCGTCTCTTGGAATTTCTCCTGTATCGTGGGTGCGTTTACAAACATTTAAACTCACATACACAAACAGCCAGACCCGGAACAATTACCTGTAGACCATACAAATATTTGTTCCGTGCGGGAATCGAACCCGCGAAACGAAGCGCAGCAGTCAATCGCTCACCCACTGCGCCAACCGTGTCGTGCGCCAACGTGGCAATACTGCCAGTCTTCTGGACACGTTCCCGGATAACAGCGATGCGGAGGAGTACTTTGCCGCCTAAGTGTCCTATTGTCGTCATTGTATATAAGTAGGTACATACTTTTAGTCTTAATTTTTTATTATTATTTTAGATCTCTTTGTAGTTTGTATATCATAATAACTTCGTCATCTGCCTAACCTTTTCCCAACTATGATGGGTTCCAGTCTTACCGAATTCAGCTAAATACAAATATTTTATATGGAACGACTACCTATCCGACCTCCACAACCCAGCTACTGGCTAATACGATAACCTTTTTCTTGTCAGACTTTTGGGCTCAAAAATAACAGTTGAGACCAACAACCTCGCATTTATATCATATAGCAGCCACAATATTATCTATAATTTGTTGACGATAAACTGACCGTACATCTGGTTGTCCTGATTTCCCTTTGGTTGCCATTGTTAACTTTTCCAAAGATCAATAAACATATTATTGAATGTTATATGTATGACACATCACAGCCTTAGAAGCTGAAAAAAAACAAAAGTGCATCTAACAAAGTACGAAGAAATGGAACAGTAGATAGCCACTAACACAAGCAACATCATACTGCGATCAGCGCACCACTTACACAACCGTAATACTATACCTCTCAACCAATCCTATTTGTATACGAGGCCTATACCAATACAGCAATAAACCCACTAATTGGGGCATTAAACCATAGGCCAACATTAGAACAGTTATTCGGAATGACGGAGATAATAGGAAAACAAATAAGCCATGGTTTTATGGGCGTATCTTGCAGGCCAAGGTTAGGCTTCGGTGTGGCGTGGGCCGCTCGTACGGAGGAGAGGCGAACGTAGCCATGTTGGATACTAGAAGTTGTGCTTCAAGGTGCTATTGTTGTGTAATTAGAACTATTAGCATAGCCGCGAGATGGGGTAAGTAAGCAGAGATCTGGTGTGTACTGAGATAGATTTTGCCATACAATATTTTGCGTTTACTGGTTCTATTTACCATGTGTCGTCTTCCTCGTTGGTATGACTGCTGAGCGTGAGGTCCTGAGTTCGATTCCCACGTCGGGCAAAACCGGATTTGTGCCCAGTTGATGGCAATAAGCTCGCCTTCTATTATATAGTACTTAAACATACTATCACTACTGTGTACTATTAGGTTGTACACCTCTGCCTAATCCCACGGGGATTGCAAACGTGATGTCATTATTTCTATCATATTCTGCGTTTAATAGATCCATTTATCATATCATCACCAGCACCTTTATTTTTATGATGATCACAAATCCGTTTGCCATAATCATTTGCAGTTCAATGTTTATTATGATAGTTTACGGAATGATGATATGAGATCATTCCGATCATCATAATTAGTACCACAATGACATGCTGATTAAAGGTTAACTGAAGCTTTATCCCTGATATAAGGGGCTGTCGTGAATATTGTCTCGGCTGGATTGGGTTAACTTATTTAATCGCTAAGTTTAAGTTTTACTACAGTTAAAAGTAACCCCTATATTGCTTGTAGCATGTTTGCTTTAACCTTTTAGGTTTACATTATACACAGTACCATTAAAAGTTTCGTTAGTGTTTAAATATTTTTTCACGGACCTTTACAAATACCAAATGAATTTAATCCAACCGAAAAATATTTAATATGAGTTTCTCTTCTATTTATTTTATCCCATAATTACGTGAAGCCTTGAGATACGTTAAACATTCATTAAAACTGCGAGTAATCGCAAACATTTTTATTTTCAATATTTACTTCGGCACATACGAAGAAAAAAGTAAATAGCCCAAACGGTTTTCGAAATTGAGCCTTATGTATATTGGGGTAGGAGTTATGAATTCGTGTTGTACAAATAAAGGTCGAAACGAAAGCTCTGTTCAGGGTTGAAAGAGGATATCTGGTCAAGGATAATATGCCCTATATGTTTATCCTTCACGCTTTTGTAAATTTTATGGGGTAAGTAGAAATAATTCTAAGTAACATGCATGAAGTCATTCATTACAATTTTCCGTCGCTTTAGTTGTGATAAAAGACGCTCATTAAACCTTCCATAAAGACAATCTCAAAAACACCAACCGGTTGAACAACGATAGCTGCCTGTTAGTCAATGGTCCTAATATAGTCCCTTTAGGAAAACCTTTATAATAAGCAGAAATGACTTAACTATAGCAGTGATTTTATGCATAGTATGCAAATTTTTTTAAATAGTTGATTGATCCCGATTTCCAGCTTCATCTGCTCGTCCTGACTATGTTTGTCCTTCTAACATGCAATGAATGACAGAGTCACAATAAGTGACTTTTGCTGTTGAATGCCTTGGATGAAATCTCAATCAATCGATTCAGCCTATCGCAGGCCACTGCTGGACTTAGACCTCTCCCAAGTTGAGGATCAACACCCTGTCCACCACTTTTGGCATTAAATCTAACAATGCACCTTTTGTGAATGTTGTCGGTCCATCTATTGAAAACTAAATGAACGCAATTCAAAAACTTACAAAACTATAGAAAGATGATTTCACCGTAGCACCTAAAACAGGTATATCCTTAGTTCTGTCTAACCGTAAAACAGCTTCCTGTATATTCATCGTTAGGATCTGACGCTATCTTCGGGAAGGGGGTAACTTATTGTTTATCATAAACATGGATTAGCTATACATATGTGTTTAATGTGTAAAACTGCTTATAGTTGATGAAGCTCAAACTAAAGCTGTACCAGCTACAGCACAACACACTGCTTCGCTTTAGGCGACAGCTAAGCAAGGAGGCGAGAATAACGTGGATCTATGATTTCATCTTAAATGTTTGACTTCAAAGATATGATGATCCCATCTCAGAAATATCTTGGGATAAGGTGGTTGGTAGATTTTCGAATGAATTTCAATTATTTGAATTAAAAACTAAAGTGGAAATAAGAAAGTCGTTTCGATATCTTGGCTGGTACAGCATTTACAAATAGATATTTAAATTTAAACATTATATCTACAGTATAAACTAATATCTTGCGATAATCGACTTACTCCAATCTATTAAATTAATAGAAAGTAGAAGGTATTGATGAACATTAAAATAATATACATACATCCAACGAAGAAACAAAGTGCAAAGATAAATTAAATTGCAGTTGAATAGGAGAACAAATTGATAATTCAAAATGGAATACCAAATGAGGCTTCGGCAACAACTGCAATAATCAAACGAGGGAATAAAAATAGACTAAAATAGAGCACATTCGTGTCCAGTCTCCAACTGTGACTAAATAGGACAGATAAACTACACAGCTCTTATCAACACAATTCTTTCCAACGTACTGCGAACGTGTCCGAACCGGTTAGGTCGTGTCAGAGTGAGACAGACACACTTCAACGAACGAAGGAAAGAGATGCCTAATCGCTGCCCGAGTAAGACCACAACACAAACACGAGAAAGATAAACGAATATAGTATAGCTCGTTGCACGTTGCGTTTTCTGCGGAGGTCAGCGTTAATTTAATTTAGATTCTCCTCTTCCAGAACTAAGGTTGGTTTTCGGGTGTGCTAGGGAAATATATGATCCTCAGCTGGATAAAGTCTCGATTTTAAGGCCGTGCCCTCGAAAACAGCGGAGTTAAGTTCCTTGAAGTTGGGAGATGCATGATTTTAATTCTGCTTATCTATACAAGTTTTGTGAAGGTTCTGCTTCCTGTTCTTAGTCCTTCTGGACTTGAAGCTTGTTATTCAATGGAATTATCACGAAAAGTATAAGAAAATGAGCCCTTAGCTTACTAGGATCAATTAAAACCAAGTGAATGCAGGACCGGAAAGAGGTACACAATCGTTTTTCCAAATAAAATAATCTAATCCAATTTCTGCCCCAAGATTTCAAAAGCAGTTTAGAAAAACTTCGAAGAAGTTCATTTCTACAGCACCTTTCGAGTCACTATAATTTTTTAGCTCCGTTAAATTAACTTAAATTAAATTAACCAAGCTCTATTTCCTAAACTGGAGGCCAATTTCAAAAAGCCTCGCTTTTTTCGAGGCCACGGCTTGCTGACGTGAAGTGCTCGATTCGATTCTATCAGATGTTCGAACAGCGTTCGCTTGACTGCGAGTACGCCACTATTTTTTGTACACTACATTTTTTTACTCTTGCCAACAATGTAAACAAGAAAGGCTTCCTCGTTAATCTGGGGGTAACAGAGGGTGTTAGACGGTTTAGTGCAAATCAGTTTAGATTACAAGCTGTAGCTGTTCGTTCTTTGGGTTATATTGGACTTGACTATGATTGGTAATTTGTATCTTAGAACTGTTTTGTCTACTGTTAGTCGTCTGTTATTATATGTTATCATCGCCGTTTATGTTCGTAAATTTTGTTTGAAATTTTCATGGTTATAAATAAGCCAAAACAAATTCTTAATTGAATAAATATTTTTTTCATTATCGTCCATTATTTTTTCGTGCCATGCTATATCGTAAAAATCTAAGCAATTCTATTTGTCTAGTGATGGTTAAAAGCAACTTTAATGTTAATTTAAGGCCTTCTACAGCTTTATTAATCGCCATATTAACAAGTAACTTGCTACATTAAGTTTAGATAAAAAACGAATGCAATAACTTGTGCATTTTCTCAGAAATGGAAAGAAATGGTGTTCGGTATAAGGTTCTGACCCTTATCAGTTCAACAAGTTGTGCTCATGACATTAAAGGGATGATCTTAGATGGAACTAATGTGAGGAACTCTTTCGGGGATGCCGCTGAATAGTGTCACGTTTCAATGGGCCATAGAACGTAGGTAGCTTGCCCAACTTTAACTTAAGTTAAACTTTCGAGATTAAGCTAGGAACGTGGCCGTTTTTTTAATGAGTTCATTGTTGAATCTCGTGTTTTAGTATGTTAGAATGGTTAGAACATTAGATTTGAGACAAAACGAAGATTTCAGAAGTTTACGCTGGGAAGATTTTTAGTTGGAGAGCAGTGCCCGGTAGGCCAGTAATAACGGCTGGACTTAAAGAGTTGTTAGTCTGTGGTTTTTGGTCATGGGTTCGAACTCAA
Source organism: Noctua comes (assembly GCA_963082995.1). Taxonomy (NCBI): domain Eukaryota; kingdom Metazoa; phylum Arthropoda; class Insecta; order Lepidoptera; family Noctuidae; genus Noctua; species Noctua comes. The sequence goes on from OY720282.1 coordinate 1,260,792, forward strand.
ACCGACGCCTCACTTTGTGCAGTTTATTTCAACATAGCCTCTCTCAATATGGTGAAAGAAAACATCGTGAGGAAACCAGCACGTCTTAGCAAGCCTAATCATACTATGCTAGTTGGAAAATATGTAATATCGGTATAAAATAGGGCCATCTCTCTAAACTCTTGGATCTCGTCTGAAGCCAATTCGTACGTAGACAATTAGAAAAGATTTGGAAAGTAGTATCCTTAGTTGGTTGCCCATTAGCTTATTTCTTTAATTAACTTCACACCGTCAACCGTCTCTAACCACGCATTAGACTTGACTCATTATAAGCTACTGAAGCCAAAAACTATTAGCCCAATACAGGACGACAATTTTATCACCAGGGACCCCATGACTCAAACTTGCCGTTTTCCAACTGTACTGGCTTCGGCTTCCAGTCTAACCGTATGCTGCTTTATACCTGTATTTTACATGGTATACTGCCTATCTGACGTCTACTACTCAGTTACTGGGTATGATTACTAGCACTATAGGTACACTTCGGAAAGACCAGTTGTCAGAATCAATGACTACATGATTGCTGCATTTGCTGCATAAGCTTGGCAGCATAGCATGAAAACATTCTTCAAAGCAAGCTTTCAATAAGCATTCTTATTGGAAATATTCTTCGAATGTATACTTGTCTTCGCAAATATTTTGTTTACATACGAGAAACCACGGAAACCAATACATTTTTTGTAAATATATGTAAAACTGATTGCCTAATCAGCTAAATGCTTACAAAATTTGATTTTCGCTTACCGCTTCGTTATTCAATATTCGTCATCGATCATACTACTGACGAAGTTCAATCAAAGTGCATAGATAAACAAACTGATTCACGTCTGATTCCGCTGACTTAGCAACATGTCATCCAATCACGCTTGGCCGACAGTTATTAATGATTTCCGATGGCATGACATCATGTTGTGATAGGTTATTATGCCATATCGTATTATATGTACTACTTCATTTCCTTTCAATAATAGATTTTAACCATCAGATTAAGTAGGGTCAGTTATAAAATTAAAAATGGCAGAAAACACGTTAAGATTGCAATATGTGCCTTGATTCCTGGATAGGGTAGATTGGTCTCATAATTGATGAATTCTCTGTAGTGGTCCATCATCATCTGCCTAGCTTTTTCACAACTATGTTGTGATCGGCCTCCAGTCTAACCGGATGCGGCTGAATACCAGCTTAGATTCTTGTAACCAGAAACCTTAAAATAAAATAGGCTTCTCATGGTTTCAGCCCTAGGTACAGCTGGAACTACATATTTGCATTGATCATCAAGGAGTATCTCGAATCTTCTGCATATGTACCACATTCCCATACTTTAAGCTTCTTTGAGAGATTTGAGAGATATTATTCCTCATTGTTTTAGAGTTTCTGAACAGCCTGCTTGCCCTAGGGGCTAGCCGTATTGTTGGCTCCTAGGTACGCCACCAATGTTGGGGTTGGTTTTCAGTCTGACTAGATGCAGTTTGCAGTTTACACATACCGCGACTGCTTGTCTGACCTCCATAACACAGTAACTGGATAACGCGATAACTTGGCTTCTGACTACCCGTAACGGGTCTCAAAGATGTACAATTGACAGCCACCGCCACAGCCATCACAAAGACCGGACCAACGGCTTAGCAAGGATTCCGAGACACGTAGGGGCCTCGGTATGCAATGGGTGGTCACCCACGGATCCACCTCGACATGCGCAGCTTAAGCTTTCATCGACCCATGCTGCTGTTATTATTTAGCGCCCCTGTCTTTAATCGATCTAAGTTATCATAATTATAATGCCAATACTTCAAAACCAGCCCATATTTCAAACCTAGCCCCTTCTAAAAATCCAATCGCATTCGAAATGCAAACTCATCAACTTTTAATACAACACACATGAGTCAAGTCCAATCAAATCGTAATATACAAACAAATTGATTCACTATAATCACATTTCGATTACTTAGTGCGCACGCGATGCTTAGCGGACAATGATGGCTTCCGGTGACGTCATTGGCCTTGACATGCTGACTCAGAGGTGCTCAGAGGTTAGGTCATGTCTTGTATGTGGAGTACGTAGAAAGTATGTGAGTAAACGTCATATTAATTGTTTTATTGGAGAGGTGATGGAATTATGATAACGTTTGACGGTAGATGTAGTGATTGACGCAATAGCTGTCTTAGACCTGCCCCATCCTAGACTGCATGAGCATTAGCATCATCAGCTCATAATGTTCCCCCTGCTGGGGCACAGGGCTCCTCTCTATGAAACGGAGTGGGCTGTAATTCACCACGCGGGTCCAATGCGAGTTCGTAGATGTCACATGTCTTCCATGTTTTTGGTTCTAAGACATGCCGGTTTCTTCATGATGTTTCCCTTTATCATTTTGAGTGCAGAGGTGATGAAATAATACACAAAGCCATACGTAACCCATTCACGCCTGTATGGGTTACCTACTACTCATAAGTTGGGATCACGATCGTTACCACTGAGCCACCAGTGCCACCAGTATCGTCACCATGTTAGTAAACGTCATTTTAATTGTTTTGTTATAGATATGATATATTATGTTATAGTTACGTTTGACGGCAGAGGAAGCGATTGACGCTATGGCTATCGTAGATTTTCTCTTTGGTCATGGTTTCAATGCAAAGCTGGAATAAAAATATGTATTGTATGATTCCTTTAGTCTGCTGAACGCAGGTGCTACTGCTGAGCCTGAGGTATTGGGTTTGATCTCTAGGTCGGGTCGGGCCAATGTGTATTTGGGCTTCCTAGTGACAGCCTGGAATCTGGATTTGCGTCCAGTTGATGACAATAGGCTTATCTTTACTACAAAGGACTTAAACATGACTGGCGAACTGCATGTGTGCCTAATGTAGGTACACCTCTGTACCTCTCATAACGCTTCGGGAATCACCGCTGTGATGAGTATCGTATGAGATTGTTATAATTTAACGTATCAATTTACTGAGTTAATGAGCTTTTCTTAATCTCCTTTACCCCTCCCTTAGGTACTTAGCTGGAGATAGTTTTATCTGAGTTATCTAACGGGCTCTGCTAGGGTGTAAGTAACAAGGAAGCTCTGAAAGTAACAATTTCCTGTACGGTCTGACAGTGATAGCCCAGTGATAACGGACTAACGTGTCGTACATCGCGCACCGTGAGAACGTTATATACTGAATTACTGATTTAGAACTCAGCTAAAGCGAAATTATGTTAGTTGTAGCCAGATCTTTCTTTTTCGTGTGGTTAGTGCCTCGTTTTTCTAGTGGTCGCAAGCGCGACTGTCCTAGATTCGAATCCCGGGTCGGGCAAAATGTTACTCGGATTGAATGTTCTACGGAGTCTGGATTTTTGCCGGGTTGATGCCAATTGGCTCGCCCCCTAATACATGGAACTTAAACATAAGTGGAGAAATGTGGGTGTATTAGTTACACCTCTGCCTAAGGCTTTGGGGATTACATGCGTAATTTTATGTTTTTTAGTGCCTAAACTGGTGTCAGAGTTTTTATGCAGCCCATTGGCCTCTGACTTGGCGTTATATGCCGCGAGAAATGTCTCGTTTGATTTTATCACGATGTTTTCTTTCACCGAAGCAAGTGATAATTATGCAAAACGCACATGAATCCGAAAAATCACCGGTGCGTGTCTTGGGTGCGAACTCCAGGCCTATATCTTCGCAGTCCGACGGTCACACCACTAGGCTATCACTGCAGATATAAAGGATGCAAAAAGACCCTTAACGAAGCCGAAAGGCACTTGTTCTCCCCATCATTACGAACACTTTTTTGTTAGAGACTATACCTGGGAACCTTCTAGTTACGGAGATATTGGGAGTCAAAGTTCCAACTTTTTCACAAGTTTTTTTTTCAATACCTGTTTTTAATGCAAGATTTTTCTTTAAACACGATCCCATCAGCACTATGTTTTGAGTGCGTTAAATTGAGTCCTACCGTAAACCTTGATTTTTCACCCCAAAAAAAAAGTCGTTTCCCAGCAATAATGTTTGCGTAAAGTAAATTAGTTTGATGTACGTAGTGCTTGGTTGACGACTTCGTGAAGGGTACACCCTGTATAGATATATAGCCACAGTAACAAATTGATGCGGTGTAATATACTAACAACAGAACCAACCCCAAACTATCCCAAACATTGAACCAATATTCATTTCGTAAGTTAAGCATGAATGACTACAGACAGTCAATATTCTGGTCATAAACAAAAAACTTGGCAGAACAAACTTATGCTTGGTTACTGCACAAGTTAATCCTGGACACGGAACGGGCAGGAGAATTACGAGCGTCATCCAAACTTATCCTTGTATCAATCATACGAATGGCCCAGGATTTGATTGGTTGGGATATATAAACATTATGGAATTGTGTGTTAGCTACGTTTCTTTGGTAGCAATGTTGGACCTTACGGCATCTCAGCCCAGTAAAAACCGAATGCACTAGTAATTTTTGAAGAAAGCTTATTAAATATCAAGAGTTATTTTTAAATTATAATTACATATAAAATAATCTTTCCAAATGACTCTTAATGTAATGTCATCACCATCACCATACAACTTACAGCGATCTACTGCTGGTCAAACTGGTCATAATGCCTCAAGCCAGTCCCTACGACATACAGTGCATTTGCTTCTCGATCTAGCATCCAGTGGATTCCTGGCTTACCCACCCTAAAAAGCCCAACCAAGTGTTATAATTGCCAATTCAATATAACAAAAGAAAACTGCATTTTAAGTTTCAAAACGCGGATATTTTTGTTAAATTCTCCCCTCAAAAGCTCGAATTAAAAGTTCGAAAATTGTCTAAAAAGATCCTTCTAATAATTTCTTATTTGCGCGAGATAGGCGGCAATGTTTGTTATCATAAAAACACAATTAATTTAAATTAAATTACACTCTAATTCGGGATCGCTAACGTTATATTAAAAACAGGAAAAATACCTTCAGGGAGGCGCCAGTTGTGTTTTTTTGCAATCTGTTTGATGTTGATGTATTTACAAGTTTTCAAATACATGGACAACAAGTATTAATTTAAATACGCATAAAAATGTTTAACATGCACCAAAATTTTTATTTTTCTACTTTAAATAGGTACTATTTTTAACTTAGAAATCCAAATTTTTTAAAATCAAAGATCAAAGCATTTATTTCAAATAGGCCAGTTACAGGCACTTTTGAATTGTCGAAACAAAGAAAACAATAGCTACAGTCCCAGTCACAAGGCATAAAAACTGTGAAAGTACTGTAGTTGCCCATTCCCTAACGTAGATCTCTATGGAGAAGAACGGGCAAGAAACTCCACGGACACTCTTTTAAATCAGAATAATTTTACAAAATTAAATATTTATTAGTTATTTATTTTTTAGTGAAGTCGCAAATTAATTCATGTTGCATTACTTCTAATGATAAAACGATTTATATTTATTTAAATCTAATACTTTTTTATTAAAAAAAAATATACAGCCATTTCAACAACAAAAAATCCAATAGATTGTACACAACCCCTGCTCACCCCATCCCCAAAAAGCAGCCGTGAAACACAACACATAAAACCGCAGCTTCCAGCCCTTTCAATATTCATAACTTGTTGCGAATTAACGAATTCTGTCAGGTGTGCAGGTTTTGTTGCTAATAATTGAAGCAATCCATGGGTGTTCGCCCCCACCCCGGCCTCTAATGTGGTTACGATAATGCGATGGGGGTGCATCTGCTCAACCGACTTTTAAGAAACTAGGTTAGTATTTTAGTAAGTCCGATTCTTGGAATAGAAAAACGTACCGACAAAATAACCTTTGGTTGTATTTTAGTAGATACTAGTATGTGAACTTTATTAAGACTAACCTAAGCTATGGTTATAAGATTATATAGAAGTAGTTCGTAAGTAATAAAGGCTAATGCCCGTTTCCGCTAACAGTCAGCAAAGTAAATGAAGGCCAAAATGTTAATGCTCTGTTTTTTTTTTAATTTTAATTTTAGTAACCTGTACTGTCCCACTGCTGGGCAAAGGCCTCCCCCAATTTCTTCCATGTGCTCTTTTCCCTTGCCTCCTCGAAACAGCCGTCGCGGTATGCGTCCAGATCGTCTCGCCACCTCTTTCTGGGCCGGCCTCGGCGGCGCCGTCCGTCTTCCGGCAACCATCGTGTGGAGACTTTTGAAATGATAAAACATAACTGCGCTTTACGGCATAGAGATTTTGCCTAGTGAGCGTAAGATTATAAGAACTTGACAAATTGTTAAAAGGGGACCTATGGGGGAAGATTATGAGAGACTTGAACAACTTAAAGTTCATGCCTCTTTATAATCGCTTTCAGAAATACAGCATTAAGATAAGGAAGAAAAATAAATTGAGCGAGAAACTATTTTGACTAGAATTTTAAGTAAATTGCAGTAGAAAGTTGAAATAATGTTGTAATCCAGATAAAAGTTGCATCATCTAAGATAATTTCTTGGAATTGAGTTACCAGTATAACCTGAACTATACTTGCAAGTTGTGTTTCTTAAAAAGAATGTCAGTTTTAAATGGTTTTGTGTAGTGGCTAAGAGGGCTTCAAGTTAAGTCACATTTGCTTATATTTTAGAAGCTAATATTTTATCTGTATTTGTCTGATGATTCTCTACATAAACAAGATTAAAACATGATCACAAAAACTACAAATATTTTTCTTGCAAACTTAACTTAATAAGTTATCTTTTATACCTTAAGATAAATATTAATTATAATAAGCATTTTACAAACTAACAAAATTAAACATTAATTTCGCGTCGACCTACAATTTCCGTTGAAAACATTCTCAATTTTAAAGAATAAAATTTAACGTCTTTTTAATGTTCCAAATAATGGTCACCACACCCAGAAGGATGCGGGCAAACTGTTACCACACGGCAGATGGTAGTCGGGACAACGCTTAAAGACAACACAAAAGAAGCTGTAGAAGGACCACGCTGTAGGTTCCACTGCTATACTTTGGAAAGCCTTTTAAGTCGTGAGGAATATGATAATGGCCATGTAAATTGAAATAAGGGCAGGAGGTCGATAATAATGATGAACCAGGAAACTCAAATGACTTGATGATCAACAGTTTTAATATAGTTATTATGAGTGATTTATTTTAATTTTAAAATTGCGTAATCATAATTATTGTCACGTTAGTCGAGTGATCGCAAGCGAGATTTGCTGAGCATGAGGTCCTGGGTTCGATTCGCAGATCGGGCAGTGTTATTAGGTTTTTCCATCAGAAATTTCTCAGTAGTAGCCTTGGAGTCTGGATTTCAGCCCAGTTGATGGCAGTAGGCTCGCCCCCTATTACATAGGACTTAAACATAATTGGCAAAATGTGGGTGCATTATGAGGAACACCTCTGCCTAACCCTTCGGGGGTTACATGCGTGATGTTATGTAGTGCATTCAAATTTCTCAATTTTTGGTAATATTTTGATAGTGTTGTTTCGAGGCAGAACCTTCTGAGCCTTGAATATGTTTCGAATGGCGTATTTTTATTGAGTTCCTTTTGAAGTTTTGACAAAAGGTATGAATGGGCTCAATGATTATAGTGAATCAACCCAAAGTAAAGGGTTTTGTTAAATTGGGCATAATTTCTTCTGTCCAATGTGTTTAGGGCAATTGTTGGGTGTAAAGTTAAGGGAAATTAGAACATTAATGACGACATTGGAACCAGAGTCATCTAGGGCTCCACAGTCAGTCAGTCAACTTAGATCACTGTGGTTCCAACGTCGATTTTTTCATGTGAATATTAATTTATTAAAACTATCAAAATTCAGTAAGATCTCACTTTAGTACATAACGTTGTAATTTTTGCGTATTGTTTTTGTTTTGCCTTTCCGAGTTTTCAAATTTATTTATTTTATTTCTTATTAAATTCTAATTAATAGGTATCTAAGTGCTGTTATACCGAGTGTTAAGTATCAGGGTTATACTGTTTCCTATGAAGGTTCAATAGATTAATTAAATTATAATTATAAAAGGATTGTAAGGAAAAGCACAGATTATTTATTTGCCCTTAGACTACTTTTATGAACAGCTGTGGAAATACTTAGATATTAGTACATAACAATTATTCAATCTTTAGTAACTACCTACTATTGAAGTTGAAACTTAGTTAAATACTAGTAAATATTTACTAACAGTTACAAAAGTTAACCTGATGTGTACTATTATTCATTTTTTTAAACTAGGAAACTCGGTTTAAATATTTTAATTTTCCGAGTTTCCCCTTTCCGAAATAAGAGTCACGAAAACCAGATTCTATGATATTATTACATGTACTTCACTGCTTACCCCTTAACGATAGGTCACATTGTCCATTTCAAATTAGTTCCTTTTAAAATCTTTTAATAGCCGACTATCAATATCATAGTTGAAATCGAAAACTAGTTTTCGATTGTTTGTTGCTGTCAGCAAAAATGACAAAGTAAAGATTTATATCAAAACAGGCCTAATATGAAATTCCCTAACCCATAAAATGTAAACATTGTCCCATTAGTCTCTGTTTGCGTATAAAAGTTTAATAAACATAAACTTGACTGGAAACAGTTGCCAGCACAACTTCATACTTACGTAAAACTCCAAAATAAGTGTTCATACATCTAAAATTTGCATTTAAAACGGCCACCGTGGGCTGTGGGTTACGGTTAGCCGGCCACGGCTCGTAACGACGACCGGTCGGACCGGTGCGGCGGGAAGCGCGGAGGAAGCGTGCGCTTCCGCCGGTCGCCGGCGCGCGAGTGCGACGCGGGGGGAGAGCGGGGCGCTTGCGCGGCGCGGGGCAGGGGCGAACAGCTGAGCGGGGTATATTGACAGCACGTTGCCGCTCAGTCAGTAGGTTCTCTGTCACCGCGGAGTGCGAACGTAGCCGCATAAAGCCCACACCACACATCGCTCCCGATTGATTATGACACGATCGCCCCGCAGTGCTAACTGAACTGCGGTCGGGACACCGCTAAAATTATGACTTTTGGACTGTTCGCCGGCGACGAAGATAGTAGCAGATATCTCGTTCTGGAAGAGAAAGCTTTTAGGATAGTGTCCAGGTACTGGGAGGTCTCAGGAGTTTCGTCCGCCGAGAGGCTTCGGTTCAGGAACAAACAGAGGCTCCTCGTTGCCCCATTTGGACTGTTATAAACATTTTTTTTAAGAAACTTATGGATTTTTTTTGGACTCAAACAAATAAGTCTTTTAGTGTTTTTAAGTGCAATAGGTGAACTGTGTTTTTTTGTGTTAAGTTTTATTTGGGGTTTATTTTTTTGGATAAACAAAAATGGTGCCCCAACAAGTGTCGGAAGTGAGGTCCCTCTCGCCAACCTCGAGCGGTGGAGTACCCGTGTTCGGGTCCCAGCTCGTCGACAAAAACTCCTCTACCCCATACACGGATGCCACTCAGGTAAGTCCACTATAACGACTTTTTTCTAAGTGCCAAAGTGAAAATAAAAAGTTTAAAAAGTTAAACAAAACTTAAATAAAATAAAAATAATAACGCGGTTAGTAAATAAAATAAAACTAAAAATGATGAGAGTGAAATAAAGTCGGGAAAAAAATACAGCCATTACTTAATTCAAACAAACTCGCCAAAAAATTGACGAAGTCGAAATAAAAATAATCAGGAGGTATTCGAAAAGTAAAAAATCACTTTCTTTAGGAAAATAAAATTACTGAACGTTTCAAAAAAGGAAGCAAACAAAATTAAAGCAAGTCATAAAACCTCGAAACATCAACATCTTATCTAAAATTCTATCTATCAATAACAAAAATATTTACGCTCACAGTCCTAAAAAAATAAGTGCGAATCCGCGACATACGCACAAAATATATCTGAAACGCCACTACGAAAATATACTACAAAAGTAACGCGCAATATAATTTTATCACTCAGAAAGTAGTCAACACATGGCAAAAGGATATATTTTGTAAACATAATATTGCAGATGACGTGTCTTACACCAATAAAATAAAAACGCTGGAGGAAAAAGTATAATTTAACCGACACGGAAAATGCAATAAGGTCAATAAATTTATAATTGTCGCATCTACCTACATTTTACGTCTGACGACTACTAAGTACCTAAACCCCCGTAGTAGTAAATTGTCCAAATTAAAATAAATCACATTTTGCAATTCAAAACACCAGAACCGCATACGAGCAGGCATTTGTTAAATTAATTAAATTTCTGCTAGGTCGGTGTGTGAAAATGCTAGTACTTCAAATGGCCCATTTAACTTAAACAATTTGTAATTTCGGTGTGTTGGTTGAAAAGGGTTAGTCCCCTATTATCTTGGAGATAATCGTAATAAACATTCATTGGCCGACGCAGCCATTACCGAGACACTGAAATTCAATTCGCTCACTAAACTGGTTACTAACGAGGAGTAATGATGTACAGACATGCGATCCAGCAGGCCACTGCAATAAAAAATCCCACGTGGAGTTAAAACACACTTTAAAATAAAAAAAATCCGACATTAAAATCGGCGAATAATTTTTAAACTCGGAAAATTGGTTCCGATAAATAATTCAATATGCATTTTAGTGTTATTGAATTTACTCCAGAAAAAAAATCGCAATAAAAACTTAAGCAGCACAATTTTGGAATTGAAAAAAAAACTGTCTTGAAACTGAAACAATTTCAAGAAAAATATGATAGACGGGAAACTTGTTCGGAAGGGTCTCAATGAAAACAAAAAAGCTGTGGTTCAATTTTTACAAGCTGCCCATACTATTTTGGGCTCTAATTTGAATAAAATTAAAACATCTATGAAATTCTTAAATGGGCTTTAATGTAAAACCTTGGAAATTAGTGTTGAAATGTTTAACAGCTAAAAATTACAAAATCTCACATTTGAATCCATTATAAAAACCTTGGACAAAAATAAAACGTCCATTATATGTGGCTGCAATTGAAATTTAATATTGATTACTCGTTTAATCGAAACGAGAATGAACTTGGAAACGTCTAGGTTGACAACACTCGTTAGCCAAGCGATGAATAACCAAAAATTGTTGTGAAATAACGCGTCAAGTCACGTAGAGAGATTTCCACAAAACCAAGATTAACGATAGACAACGCTGCAATAAATTAAGCGACCGTGAAATAAATGAGATGGAGACTTAAAATGTAAACGTTTCATAAACTTCAGTAGCCAGTAATGAATAAAATAAACTATCGCAAGCTGATGACGGTGATAAATCCACTGCACACACGGTGACGCCGCCGATACGAAAAACACGGTCGGGAGCAACGACACCGCAACACATTTATGAATTTTTCGCATTATCGCATTATAAACACCGGCTCACGCGATATCGTATGAAATGAAGCTATAGCAGTCAAAACAATCAATAAAATAAAAAGACATATGATATTAAGGCCATGCTGTATCCATGAAATGCGTCGAGCGGAGAGTGCATTAACATTTCAATGTCAACACGTAACAATGTATTTTTAGTCATCCGCTGGCCGAGCGAGTCTTTCTCGAGACTCGAGAGTTCATACACTCCGAGCCGACACTTTAACTCTGAGCATGATAACCTCAGTTTGCGCAGCTCTCGTTACCAATCAGATACAAGGAAATAAACCGTACAAACGTGTGTCGTTGCAAATATAAGGAAACGATTAAATAGTATCATTGCAATATTTAATTGTATTGATTGCACGTAATTAGCAGCATTTCTGTCATCACGAGTTATTGAATATTGTAAAAAATTACGATTGTTTAGATTATTTCATAGAAGCTGATATCATACGTCTGGTCTATGACTAATTGCTTCGGGCAAAAAAGGGGTAGCCCATGAAGAATTAAGTTGTCTTAAAATCCGCAACCGAATGGCTGGAAAAAAACCGTCTTCGTATTTTTTTTTGTTAGGCAATAATTATGAAATCGATATGCTTTTATTGGCCAAAAAAGTGGACGTTAAAATTTAGCATTTGGTTGTGTGCAAAAAAATGCAAAATTAACTAAGGGCGGAGCTTTGGATCATTATGTAGCGAGCGACCGACCGGACTGGCTGTGTTATTTTTTGTTACGTTTTTTGTTGGATGCGAAGCTAAGAGTACGGCAACAGTTTTGTTCCACAAGGTTATCTATCGTACTTTTATTTAGCCGTTGCTATTCAACGTTCTAGAGTTATTCAGAAAAAATGTTTCACCCGACTTTGGTGTGTTTGCGGAAAATTTAATTTTCACACTCTAATGCGCCTTTCTAAATCAGAGTTTTTTACAGTAGTTTTTACTTCTAAAAGGTCTGCCTTAATACTGTCTGCTTTAAGATTATTTTGCCCTTCACGAACTATATTCCACACACGAATCCCAACCATGAACTCGTATTCCGAACCACGTATCATGACTATTCTCAATAATTCCCCAAGTCCGACTGTATCCCAGTACCCCTTCATTACTAAAAGCATAAAACTCGCACAACTTTACTCCACCAAGCACTAAAAAGCGATTAACGTAGTCATTTGCATTAACGCGAAATCTTTGAAACAATTTACATTGAGTTCGTAGAAAAAGTGTCGTACAAGTAGCAGGGCAACTTCGTGTCTTTTCACTATAATGTTGGCCTTACAACTGCGGCTCACGATATGCAGGCATTTCAAGAATTCTCCGTGTTCGGTATTTCAAGTTCTACCCTAGACTAAGGGCTGATAACGTGATTTGTGGAGCAAAGAAATTTTTCAATTGAATTTGTTGTTTTGATTAATACAAACTCTGCTGGATTGTTGAGTTCTTCCTGTATATTGTCCTTTCTTAGTATTCATTGTCACGCTACTTGTCTGAGTGAGCGAGTAATTTTCCTTTCCGGGTGTGTTTCAACTTCAAATAATTCTACATCTCCGTTTGGAGCTATTAATTCTATATTGGTTATATCCAACACATTATCGTTCACGTTAAGGTTTTCAACGCACAATAAATTATACCCTTCCTGTGTATTTGAAATAGAGTTTTATGCCCTGGTGCAAATCAACAGAGTTGCCACCCAAAATTTTAATAACCATAGTTTACACCGCATACAAAACGGTGTTGGCAGCTGAAGCAAATCAACATTTGATTGTGCTCAAGCCACTTGCAATTTGCAACTCGTGGGTGTTTTAAATAGCATCATTATAGTTTAGCGTTGCTTAAGAAAATTCTCAGTCTACCTGCCTTTTTGCAACAATAATTTGTATTTGTATACTTATTTGGAACGATTTAGAGTATCGCTTCCTTATAGAGAGGGATTAACGTGGTATCGTTAGGAGTAATACGGGCGAAATTATAGTACTTGATAGGTTCTTTGTGGAAGGTAGTTATGGTTATATTTTTGTCGTTAAATTACGCTTTTGCACTTTATAGGTTCCATGTTTTCTTTCATTTCAACATCAGGTAGTTTTTGAACTTACTTTTAGATCTTAAGGATCTTATTCCGAAAACAGAATTCAAGAATCACTATAATAAAATACTGTAAAAACAGAAATAGGATCAAGAAAATCTCAGCTTACAGGAGTGAAGAAATAAATTCCTTAATTAACTTTTTTTTGCGTCTGGGACTGAATTTAACTAATTTAAAAATTAATTTGTTTTCAGACCCTTTATTTCGGTGTAGTAATATTTAAGGTCCTTTAGAGAATTGTTAATGGATTTCAGTTTCAGTATAATTTTCTTTTCTCTTGAAAATTTTTAAGCTTCGTCGGAGTAAGCCGATTGTTCGCTATTAAAATTCTCTTTCATGTAAAATAATAAATAGTGTTAAGTTTTGAAGGGATGAAGAGAAATTAATTTTCTGAGCGTAATGACGCTTTATTTTGTGATTAATACAAAATGTCAAAACAAGCACTACATTAAATTATGTTTAGGATAAAATTAATGGTTATTTGAAAGCACTTTAACTAAACAACAAGATTTTTTTAAATTACTTCGTAAAATTTTCGAAACTTGGAACATTTTAAAACCAAATCCATCTTTCAGTACTTCAAAACTTTACACATCAGAAATTCAGCGATACACGTTATAAATTAAAACCCGAAGCCAAAACTAGATTCCTGGCGAAACTCCCACATGAAAACAGAAAGTCTGAAGAGCAAATAGCAATAAATTCGTTTGGGCTCGCGATGACGGCTGAAGTCGGAGCAGGAACAAAACTGCTGCACATATATCTTTGGTTTGTATTTTCAGCTACTATTATATATTTGTTTCCTTCCCAGTTTTTTTGCGATAAGTAGGGTATTTCGACTTTTCATTCTGTATACAGCTTTAGCTCTTTCGGAATAAACCGTTTCAGGGTTAGTTATCCTGTATCTTCGAAATAGAATTTTCCAGAACGGTACCAACACACTTAGCTAAGAGCTTGAAGTATAAAATTTAAATTTGCTGTTTCTACCTCAATCTATTTTTATATTATTCTTTCGTAAAACCTGAACTGGATCAGCTGTCCATCTTTTTATTGTTATTTCTTCCTAGGTCATAAAAAACAACAGCCCAATAAAATAAATGTTGTCTTTTAGGTACAGAAGTTGCATTTAAACATCAAGACTATCTAATCTTATGCAATTAATTTGGTCACTGATAAGTTACCGAATTATCAGCGTTACGGTAACATTTATTTTGAGTTTTATCTTGAAAACATATCTTTGCTTTAAAAGGTCGTAGATATGCAAAGCAATTACGGATGTACATGTACATATTTAGTAAATTAACGTCTAGAATCATCAGATCTTCCTGCCCTTGTTCCATGTTATACGCTTTCTTCTTACCGTTTCCCCTGTCAACCGTCACACTATCATCCACTTTCTTATCTTTAATATCAACCCTCACACAATCCACCTGTGAGGTCTGGAACACACCTTTAGAATTCATCTTCATAATGAATTGTTACCACAAAAGACAATTTTGTTCTTTCAACAGCCGAAAATGTCTAACTCTGACACGCCTATTCCGGACCCATAAATTACAACCCAAACATAACTCTAACCGAAATTTCATCACATTTACAACCCTGGTTAATCCGAACCGTTAAACCGAAAACACCGTACCCGGAACTTAAGCCTTAAATATTCAGCAGCCTTCAAAACGTTAAAACGGCGTCATTAAGCCGACGGAACTCTAAAAACGATAAAGTTTACGAGGAACCAAAGGACGACACTCGATCCCAGACACTTTCGAAAAAAAGAAACTTCGTCTGCGAACTTCATTTCCCCTTTATGATGAACATGTGTTTTGTTTGTGTAGGTTAGTCAGAGGTTATGATAAGCTGGATTATTTTTGCTGGTTTCGATAATATAGAGGATACAAATCATATTTAACCCAAATAGTTTATATAAGTCAACATTGCTATGTAGACTTCTCCACATTTTAAGAAAAACCTAATTCAATTATTTCTTCATGCCAAACCTAATTACATTCGGTGCGGCTGTCTACTAATCCAATCTGATTTCCTTGATTCCCAAATCATCTTCGAAATTAGTTCGTAATCCTCATATAATCCGGAAGACGCCCCTAATATCACAATAACAGAACTATTGATCGTCACTCGGGTAGTAAGTGGTCGTTGGCTCCAAACTTTTTGTTCGTCCTCCTATTCACTTGCGAGTTCTAATCGCGTTACTGTATTAACCCGTGGACAGCCCCTTTATACAATTAGCTACTTATTGACTTGGAAAAATCCTACCCTCTTTTAATCTAGTTTTTTGAAAGTTTGCGACTTTTCCCGGCACGTTGACACTGGGTGCTCTCCGCTTTTCGGAAAGTTAGCATTGACACCGGTTGGGGTGTTTTACTTTAAGAAAAGTATCTAACTGAAATTTCCTGTGCGTTTAACTTTTAAACTACAAGCCTTTGGGAATTTCCGCAATCAAATTACACTTGTTACTGAGTTACTTTATAAAAATGAATATAAAACGCTGTACAAAAGGGTAAGTATTACCGAGAAACTCTTCTCAACGTAATTGCAATTCTAAAACGCAACGTTATTTCTATTAAAAGGCTTCCAAGTACAGCTTGCAGCACTCGTGAGCGAGCGAAATGAGCTTAGAGATCCATGCATACATTACGTTGGATTTAAGTCTAGTCTGAGTGAGGAAGACCTCTGAACTTATAGGTGCGATTGTCCAACCGTTGACCCTGACGTCTAGACAGACTTACTGGTCTGGTCTGGTATTACTTACGGTTTCCTGCTACTTCGAAAGGAATGCATATTGGATTGCTTCGAATTTGACTTGTACAACGATTTAGTTTATGAGTGTGAATTGTACTACAGCATTATTCTGTTACTACGTCTTGAATGTATCGGAAAAGTAAAGAATAGTACCTTACAAAATAAAACTTCATAAAATGGTTATAATGTAAATTCTAGGAACTTTAGTATAAAATAAGCAAACAAAACTGACGTCCAATTTGTTAGCTTCCCTTTAAAAGTAGTCAATACCTCCATTTTCATTTTTTACACGATGTGGGTACAGAATTTAAAACGACACTAGCCGTAAACGTCAGCAATAAAGTCTGCCTCAAGCAATCGCATTTCAGGCCCAAAAGTCGGGTAAAAAGGGCGAAAAAAATAGTTCAAACATTTCAACTGCTGTCGTGGAACAAATCGCTCTTTGCAAGCTCAACGTTTGGCTTGAAATTTAAATAGCTTAAAAATAGCTTGAAAAAACAGCATCGGCTGCCGAGGCATTCGCATGATTTATGCCTTCTGTAGCGTGACTATGAGGAACGGCCGGGTAGTTCGGAGAATGCCGCTTAAATTAATCGCTTCGTATTTGGCCGTGTGAATTATCAAAATTCCTCTGGGTCTAACTGAAATAACGGGCGACTAGACTTTCATGAACGCCATAATTTATTGGGGGAAAATGCAAATGTGTTTATTCAGCGCGAGACTTTGGAAAAATATGTGTAAGCTTGGTTAGGCTCGCCGTAGATTTATAGGCCTGTCTTCGAACTTGAATGGGTTTTAAATATAAATCCAAGCAGGTTTGTATAATCTCGGATCTTTGAACCGGCAAATTAATATATCCAATTCCTTGGCTTAGGTGTTAAGTTGCAGAGTGCTTCTCTGTTTCACGCAGTACATTTCAATTCTGTACGTCAAGATAGGCCAAACTTACGTCCTGCCCAGTAGCTTCACATAATAAAACGGCCTACCTCTAACTAGTTTCAAACGTATAATATTTAAAACAAACACATCAGGCATGCTCGTGTTAACTACAACTAATGGTGATTAAATTACTTGTCCTAATTATGTGTTAGTAGATAACAAGAGCTGTTGTTAATGGTTACTGATAATAATGATACTACACAGTTGGGATTACGTTCTAGATTTTGTAGGAGCGTCTGTTTTTGCGTGGACCTTTTTAGTGAAAGGAAAGATAGCGAAATTATAGTCTTATTTACTATTTGGATACTTTGTATCATTGAAATTTCCATTTGAGCCAAAAATAGAAAATAATTCTTGAAACTTTTCGAATGTTCCTTAGACTGAATTCGCTAAGTGACTGGCATCTTATTTGGACTTCAGAAGAAGTTATACTGCTGAATTTGCAGACCCTAACAATTCGACTCTGCAGATAGGTGAACTTAGAGCGCCTGGAGTCACTCATAGTGGTTTGGAAGTTACAAATTGCACCAACTACGCTAAACTTAAAGATCAAGTCCTACCTTCCCTGCTGTATAAATAGCGCGAAGTTTTCTTATAAAAACGGTAGCTAACGATATTTAACATCTTGCACTTTGCCGAACTAATCAGGAAGCAAGAGATATATAATAATATCTTCTTGGAAACTTGGATCGTTCTTAAAAACAAGTTATAACATGATTACTGCTGATCGACAGTTTTGCGATGTTCCGGAAAAATGTTAGGTTTGTAAGTTGTTATGGCTCGTGTAATTATTTCGCTGATGTTGGAGTTAAGAAAGATATTATGGAGGTAGCTAAAAGATGATTGGCTTCTAGGAACTTAGTTTGCTTCGTGAGAACGTTCATGACGTATTTTGATATAACAAATGAAAGCATTGTTATTTTGGACCACTTCTCTCATTCAAAAATCAAATATTATCTAAACAACATTACGGTCGTCTTTCAGTCTTACTGAATGCGGCTCAAAATCAGTATTTTGCATGGAGCGAGTACCTATCTGACGTCCATAACCCTATTGCCGTGACTAGCCTCTCTGCTGATACCAAAACCCAACACAGTCACCGCAATGTTTTTATCAACGGACGTATCCAAACTCGTTGTACAATTAACCTGATTCTTATCAGTGTAGTTACTTAACACGACCGTGAACTTTGAACAATTTTGGCTGACTATTGATCTAAACGATAAGAGTATGCTGTAATATTATTGAATTGGATTTTTTATGCAAAGCGATACGTACATTTATTTTGAATATATTATTGGAGGCTTTATATGGATGCATAGATTTATTCTTGTAATTTTTTATTTTGGTTTGGTTCCTTATTTGGGTTAGTATTTAGAATTGTGCAGGGTAATCGATTAAAGTGTATAAAAAATTAATAATAATAAGAAATTGCCTACTGTTCATACCTGCTTTTGTATTTAACTAGCTTTTGCCAGCGGCTTCGCCCGCGTGGATGTCGAAAAATATCCCACCCGAACAAACATAGTGACTTACCTTCATCCCCCTTTTTAACCCTTCGAAGGTAGAATTATCAAAAACGCTGAGACACGTATAAATTAATTTTCAATCGTCAGCCTAAACACAAAATTTGAATATCCTAACTTCAAAACTGCTTTCATAGACACTTCCATCCCCTCTTTTACCCCTTTAGGGGTGCAATTCCCAAAAATCCTTTCTTAGTGGATACTTACTCTTCACAAAGAACACACCCTCCAAGTTTCATGTCTCTAGGACCAGCGGTTTGGGCTGTGTGTTGATATATCACCCAGTCAGTCAGTCAGTCAGTCAGTTTACCATTTTATATATAGATATGCTGATTTTCAAACTTATATCCTCATACATCCTGTATAACATGTTAAAACTAGATCAGAATCTTACATACGATCGTAAACCCGTTTTCCAACTCAACTACATCATTAATTACAATTCAAGCATAATTTTCACCTTTAAGTAATCTAGTGACATGATAATAAAATATGATGATACGATTTTCACAAGTTCTTGCTCTAATATTGAGTCGTTAAACTAATAACTAAGATGAACTCATAACTTCACTTTTTGTTCACACTTTGTGCACTTTTTGTTAAAGTTTCTATGAACTAATCAGCTGGCATTAAATGAACATTAGGGGTTATGCATACCTTACGACACGCGGCGGTAATGACTTGGCACGTACGTAGGTCTAAGATACTGCCTTCTATTGGTATAGTTAAAGTCAATTTAATAATAAACTTGCATTATGTGGTTATTTGTTAGTTTATGAGGTTAGCTCCTACTAACGTTCTGTCAGATCCACAATAGTACCTTCTGATAGGAAACTGCTTTGATGCGCCACTAAATGCATTTTAATATATTTTTCCACTTAACCCACAAAACAAATGACAATCGATCAGATTTCGCTGAAGTACAGTATGCCGTTCGTCAGTGGTAACACTAGCACTACTAAATTCACCCTTATTGCTAGGACAAACCATCGTCAATGTCACATTATAACAAGTTCTATGCAGTTATACACGGATAAGTCTAGAAAGGAGAAACAAAAGAAATGCGTTTCATGATCTTTAGATCTGTCTTGATAAAGCTGATAATTCCGTCACCTTTCGAGGTAGGCTTGGCCTATTTATACCCGGACAACACAAGATGATGTCACAAAATGCAGATAAGTAAGAATCGAATCAGTATCAGTAGAAAACATCCGGATGACGCGTCCGGAAGAGTTATGAGTCTGTTATCTTAAGAGGTTTGTTTCACTAAATCTTGGGCTTAGCCATGCGGATGTGAGATTTAAGTTGTGTAGTTACTTGTTTAAGTTAAGTGATAAATACAGTCTCTGAATTTACTAACATAATCTTGCTTAGTTTTGGAGTAGACAATATTTTACAACAATGTAGTAAAAGTTGACTTAGGCTGGCACTTCATTAATACTACTAGTGGTACTATGTCATCGATGATTATACTTGACTTGAAGTTTGTTAAAATCTATAAAATGACTAGAATTAAATCGGGTTAGCAACAAATAGCTAACTCTACAAAATACCTATCAACACACATAGCTACAAATCCGCATCTCCGCATCACAAAACTTCTGTAAAGAAAGTCCCTTCTCAACTCAAAAGAAACTGAACCAAAAGAATCGTAAACTAAGATGTTTATTAGACCCAAAGCTGGTCTACCAGTTGTCACCCTACTCCGTTCCACCATCAAAACTACACGATCTACTGAACTAAATCAAGAACAAGAAAAAAACATGCACAAAAAACTGCAACTAACTCTCAAGGAAAAACCAACCTTAGAACAGCCATTACAGAGTTGAATGTACCTTAAGTTGGAAGCCGGCACAAGGAAGCCGAAGCAAAACTTGTATACAATTCTGTGGCCTTGAACTTAAAAATATTCGAGGCGAGCTGTTCAAATGTGACCGGTGTGCCTCGAGGCACTCCCGATATGGCTAGGGTGAGGTTCTCAACGGACAACATAATAATATTCCGACAAGAATTACTGAGGAGTTTTAATTCACTGCGGAAAGTGATTGAGACGAAGGATGAAATGAAAATGTTGAAGAAGATGAAAAAAGGAATGCAGGAAAAGGTTGCGTGTTCGTTTCAGAAAATTTCTTTATAGCAGAATCTATAATTAGAATTAAGGGAAAATAACTTATTTTTTAGAGCACCAAAAACAAAATCACTGTCTCCGAAAAACGACTTACCAAAACTTAAAAATAAGACATTTTTAACTGGATTCCCAATAACGATGCCTTGGTACTTAATTACACATTCAAGTGCTAACACTGTTCTCTAATTGATGCCTCAGACATATATTTTACGATCTCTGTAACGAGCGAAGCAATTAAATATTTAACGTTAAATCCATTGTTAAAAACATCTAATCCTTGTGAATTAATTGAAATACCTACAGAGAACATTAATGTCAAAGGTTAGGGTGTGATGAAAAATGAGAGAGAAAATGAATTCAGATTGGGCAGCTGGACGAAAATTTGCTCAATTTTCAAATCAGTTTTGATTGCGAGGTGGTGTAATAGGGTTCAAGTTAGGTTCATTAGCTTAGCCTACGATAATCTAATAATAACGCGAAGGGTATACTGCTGACAAAACGTAAAAAATATCAAAGATGTGCCATTAGTACGTCTAGACTCGTTTTAGCATCTTCAAAGGACATAACCTTTTATCTTATAAAGCAGCTGCAATTTTCCCAACTATATCCAGAAGTGTTTTGAATTAACTCCCACTTCAGACAGATAGATTAGTCGGAAGTCAGACTCACCTTTCATCCTACGGAACCCGAAAGGTCGCGACAAACCGAATCTACATTCAGACAATCTCCGAGATATGTAGATGAGATTCAATGCTGACGATTTATGAAGAAAGCTGAACGAAATATGGCAGCGAGTCGACCGTTTTCATTGAAACTTTTTTACAACCTCCCCTTTAGATGGCAGATAAAATTGCAAATAGACGGACGGAAAAGGGAATTTTATGTGAAGGTGACTTCACGCTTTTTATTTTTTAAGGGGAGCCGGAGCTGTAAAGACGGTTAGTGAAAACAAATTAAGCTTGAACGGTCTGATATTGCGACGTAAGTTTCTTGTTGCGATTGAAAAGATTTAGCTGACGATAACGCTATTCACTTGGTAAACGATAGCATTTAAGTTGAAAAAATAAAGAACAATTTTATTCCAAGCACACCGTTGTCATTTTGCATTTGTTTTAGTATATCTAAACACGTGCATAAGCCACTTCTAATTCTTGATGGGTTAAACAGAAGTCACAATTAGTGCCAATGCGTTACTTGAATCCACATTAAGCTAAATCGTTTGGCATTCGACCTGCATGGAATTATAAGCAGCTGATGTAGTTCTATGTTTGAGAATGTTTCCGTATTACTGGAACAAAATTCTTAACTATTCGTTGCAGATATTTGTAGTAGGACCATTTTGTTTTTGACTAAAAACATCACGCCTCCAGCCAGTCTTTTCTCCGTCCTCGTCGCCACAAAAAAAAGAAAAAGAAGTGAATCCTCAATCCAAAAAGAAACCTCTATCTTTAAATCAAGGGTATCACAAACCGGTTTAAAACGAAAAAAGTCAAGCCAAGCTAAGAAGTGACTTGTTACATCCATGTTCGCTAATACACGACCAATATTTGTTCTGGTGCCAACTCTCAGAGGATTGGACGGGCCGGGACGCTCTAGTGAGCAAACAATGTTCTTTAGATGCATTCTGTTTCAGCGTTCGACTCGTCTCGAGGGGCTGGCGACTAATAGTGTTAGTTCCTAGTGCGTTTATGGTATATGTAATTTGGTTGGAGAAGTTTTCTTGGAGTTTTGAGGTGGAATTTTAATAGGGTGTCTTGTGTATGTCCATAGGTTCTATACGTTTGTTATTCTTTTTCAAGCACTTTATCGTCAGTCTTATGATAAAAAAATCTGAATTTGCGCTTCCGAAACCATAATCATAAATTATACTTATTTAAAGTTGTAGACCAACTTACAATTGCTATCCATTCCGACCATTACAAATTCCCATAATACTTTAACGGACATTTATAAAAAGCATAATCTAGTAAAAGTAAGTAATAATATCGCAGAGGCTATAAAAGCACCATTATTAATACCAAACGGACTAAAAACACTCGCGGGATTCAGGCACTTGAGAACACTTGGCAATATAGCTGTTGCTACATAGTTTTTATAAAGCGCATGTGAGCGATAAATTCAAACATTTACTTCGGTCGAAAACTTTACTTTGTTTGTTGTAAATAAAAGTTCCATATTAAACTACAATGTAGTTCAGTTTGGACTTACATCTGCGGAACAGGGCTGTTTGTTGATTTTCAAGTATGATTTAAATATGGCTTTGTTATTTTTAAGTTCGACGAGAGTCACCTCATCAAGTTTGAGTGGCCTTTTGTTTTCAAATAGATTTATTTGTTTGGTACATTTTAAGTATGCGCTCTTAACTATTAGATTTATATTGCATACACGTGTTTGTTTATCTCAATGAACTATTATTCTATTCGAATGTTTTTCTACTTCGTCACTTACAACATTCATGTTTGTTTGACATGGTTATTGAAAACAATCTGAGTTTGACCAATAATAAAAATCACACAAGTTGACTTGGTGAATGCAGGAAGTTTCAAAATACATGAAATAGTTTTCTTTTGTTCCACTCTCAACCCTAGACTTGATTGGGAGCATCTGGCAATGGTTTTACGACATGCAGCTGATGCATCGGGCTGCGTCAGACTGCCTGAGTTTCCCTAGGACGGCGCAGCATCGCCTCCCGGGACCTGTGCACAACTTTGCTGTAAAGAATTGTGTGATATGAATTCGGTATTGGATGTAGTTTTGTGCAGTTCCTTTATTCGATTTTTCAATACAACAGCCACAGAATAACGGCTAGAATAGTAAATTGTTTGCGCTTACTTAATGACAATAACAAAGTTAATTAGATCAATTTGCCACAGTTCATTACAAAGACCCAAAAGAAGCAAATAGAGTTCGTGTTCTAATTCGAAACTCGACCTTCAGTCACTAGACTACAAGTCTACAACACAACAACTAATTTCATTTAGTCCCAATCTTAGCAACTAAACTCAACTTTAATCCCTCACATACTTTTTTCGTTTATTCTTTTTCGGCACCGAAGTTGTTTGTTTCCAGCCCTTAAGCCACTTGATTCAACTTAGCTTACAAGTTTTTCATCCGTTTTTTCGTATCCAGGAATTTTCCTTTATTAAAACTCGTAGCTAAGTTTACTGAACATACGAATTTGGGACGGGGTCAGTGAATTGTGATCCAGCATCCCCGAATGGACCATTACCGCTACTTGCTGTAATTGCTTTGGGAATACCTCGAGATTCGTGTCAGATGTTTAGCGTAACATTTTAGGGACCCTGACCGGACATGTTTAGTGTTACAACGTTTTAGTCACCTGGCTCTTTACCTCTGAGATCACATTTTGGTAAATGGCGCCGTCTTATTACTTATTTAGCAGACACAGAACGCCATTTTATTCGACCCCAACATGCCTCTTGCGTTATTTATTCATTGATACACTCATGTATATTTATTTGTACCAAATTGGAAAGACATTTACTTACTGTATCTACATGCGTCTTATTATCAGTTCGAGCAATTGACATGTAAATGTAACGTTGTACCTAATATATTCAGAAATAATTTACGGAATTATTTAAATACGAATGCGAACAGATGCAAACTTCAGTCTTGAGGTTGAGCATAACAGTTGAAGATTACCGATGCAATGATAACAGTTGATTAAACTGACGCAATCAAGGGAAATAGTTTGCAAAATGTTGTATTACGAATTCCAATCACGTCGTAAGCCAGAAGTTAGCTGAAACGAGATCGGCTCAAAAGCGAAGATCTTATTGACTGTTCGGTTCGTACCGGCATCTATTGACTCGGTAATGTCTCCCATTTCCGAACCAGCTCTCGGAATAAGAAAAGTTGGTACAGGGAAAAGAAAAGAGGCCTTTTCGGAGCGTACTAAACTTAATAGGTACCTTTGATCTTGCAACCCAAAGTTAGAATTAACTGGAACAAAGACACTGACCATCTGTTAAGGACCCCAAAGAAACGAGTAACTAATTTCAAGTTTAATGAGAAATTCGCTTGAAAGGAATAATTCAATTTTCTGTATCGTTAATTTGTGTGTTCGCTACAGCTTCCAGTTTGGGATTAACAGGATTCCTGGTGAGGAAGTACTTTATTGAAACGCTTTGTACCATTGTTTGAATTGTGCTGATACAATTTTCATTAAAAGCGTTGAGTATAACGCGGCCTATTTTAGAACAACTTTCTATAATTAAATCAGTGGTTGTAAATTGGATGAGATTTCTAATACGGCTTTTTATTTGATTTTGATTGTTGAAAGTTTTTTTTTTGTTTGATTATTTCCTTCTTCGTTCAATTAATTTATCAGTAAATATGATTATGTTTTTCAACAATTTCGTTTTTATCAATAACGTACATACCAAGCCAAGTACAAAGACACATTTAAGGGAGAATAGTTCAATAATGCGTCAGTATCATTTCATTCTCCCCAACATACCCAATTACCTACAGAATTTTTACGAGTTCTGGCAAACACACACATTCCCCATTACTTCTACCTTTTACATTTCACCCCCAGCCCGACATGTAAACATTTCCATTGCGAGACATCTCAACATATACACATATGACTATGATTTCTTTATTACGTACCCTTTATCCTTTTGTCCGCCAACGCTCGTTGCCTCTCAAGATATTTCTCTCTCACTGCCTTCTGTATCTTGGAAGATAAGAATGTATTGAATTTTGAAACATAAGGTTTCCCTTTTTATCTCATACCCGAGATTCTTTTATATTTACAGACCAACAAACGTAAAGTGATTCGTTTGAGCACTCTATTATATAAATTGATATTTGTTCCTTTCAAAGTTGAGGATATGTTTAAAAGATTATTTTGTTACATAAGTTAATATAATGTTATTGAGTTTGCAGCCTTTTGTTGGGAAGGTGGTGCTTTATTCTGTAATTTCCTGGTCTATGGCTGAGTTCAGCGTTCCTTTTGAACAAATCATGTGCTCTTCAGCGAAAACCTTCTTTAGATTTTCTGGGTCTTTGCCTCCATCGATTAATATATCATTGTTTGTAAGTATCATTCCACCTTTAATGTTATTCGAATCTTCTGCTTCTGGCGTATTAAGTATATTCCTAGATGTCATATCAAATAGTGATTCTCCACCGTCAATAATCGATTGGCATTGACGAATTCGTTCATTCTGCATTCAGTAGCAGATGTTTTTGTCAAAGATTTATGTCATTACGACCACTGGGTTCTTAGTAACGA
Source organism: Noctua comes (assembly GCA_963082995.1). Taxonomy (NCBI): domain Eukaryota; kingdom Metazoa; phylum Arthropoda; class Insecta; order Lepidoptera; family Noctuidae; genus Noctua; species Noctua comes. The sequence goes on from OY720282.1 coordinate 1,286,829, forward strand.
ATGTAAGTGTCGATTTTAAGTAATTTTAACGGGTCACCATTAAAAACTAATTTTATGCTCGTCTGTTTGCGATTTGCTACTTTTTTGTCGTTTTCTACAGTCATATGTTTGATGTGTAAAGCTTCTAATGTTGCAATTATTCTTAATGCACTATCAATTTTGTTGATATTCACACAATGATGATTTTCTTAAGTGTTACTCGCGTTCGATACTTACGGATAGGTCATATTCTTTATAAGGTATCTGACGCCCACACCCTTATAATGAACTACAAGTTACCGCTAAGATAGTAGTAGAAGTAATGAGCTCTGTTAATGTCTCACTTAAACGCAACGCCACGGAGTCATCTAACCATGAACTAGAAACGCATCAATGACATAAGATTACAAAAATTATATGTAATTTAATTACGTGTGTTTAACAACCACGTTAGCCATGTTCCCATGTGTATGGGAGATGCTAGCCCCGTTACTGTGGTGTGCTGTAGAATTATGACTACGTGGAAAATTACTGTATAACAGAGCCTGGCTTTTTGTTCTCACAATGTTTATGATACGTGCTTTTTACTGTACTGTATCTTTACTTATTATGATTGGTAGTTCTTTTTCTTGTAAGTTGTCGTTTTCTTTGATGAAATTGTCTTGTTTTATAATGGCTGCAGCTTTATTAGTGAGTGCTTTACATAGTTATTTACTGTTATTGAGTTTCTACAACGACCTCAAGTTTTTTTTATTTACTTTTGCTAGTAAAGAAGTGGAAGTTTAACTAACCTAGTAACCTTATTAAAGTTTTTAACATTTGGTCACAAAGTTTTTAAAGTTTTTAACAAACCCATAACTATTTTCACTTTAACACATTTCGCCATAATCGAAATAAATGATCTCCAATTTCTCCGCCACATTACCTCAAAACAGGCTACATTCTACTAATCGTTTTAGATAGGCATTTTTATGGCCATTTCTTTAAAAGTTCACGGCTAACCTGCACACTGTCCATTGTAATCATTGTGACAGCTTGTCACGAGGCAGCCTACATATATGTAATTATAAACGCATTACTGTGCTTTACTGTTATAGTAAAACATCATGTTATGGTCTAATATCAAGGCGGAAATTTAAGTATTTTTTGTGATTTGAATAGCAGGCTTATTTTCGTGGTCATTATCATTATCGTGGAACTGAATCTACTGGGCATAGGCTGGTTAAAAGGCTAATTTTATTACTAGTCTTGCTTGCTCAGCTATAGATATTTCATACATACCTTTATTTCTTTTGAGAAAGCTGAAAATACAGAATTCTTCATTTCCCATTCATCATCATCATTACAGCCGAAAGACGTCCACTGCTGGACATAGGCCTCCCCCCAGTGTCGCCACATTGACCGGTCCCGTGCGACTCGCATCCAGCGGATCCCTGCTACCTTCCAGGTCATCGGTCCACCTAGTGGGAGGCCTTCCAACGCAACGTCTTCCGGTTCGCGGTTGCCACTCCAGAACTTTTCGGCCCCATCGGCCATCCGTTCCATTCCATTTCCCACTATTTTCATTTAATTCTGCAAATAAGTACCTACTAGAAAAAACGAAGATATTACATTGGATTATTGCTCATTAGAGGTTCAGCACACACATCAACTTAATATAAAAATGTGTGGGTAGTGTGTGTAGGTGTTTCACCTCTTATTTCTCAAATATGACCTCCATCATTTGCTTTGGCTAAACCATTAATAAAACTGTATTTACTCGCAAATTTTACCTCCATATTATTATGATGATCCATTACGTAACCAGCCAGCTGACTTTAGAAAATTATTGATAGACATGTGTATTTATAAAATTTTCCTTGTGAACTAAAGGATTTTAATTTTAATTGTTGCGATAGGTATTGTATGTATTATTGAGTGACACATTGCGTTGTTGCCGCTCTTCTTTTCTGTTATTCTACGTAAATTATTATCTGAAGTGCCTAAAAACAGTAAACAGGATTCGCTGTATCATTCCGTAGGCCAATATAAAAAAATCTATCATTCGTTTTCATACAAAGCGTGCGGTTCGCCACTGCGACATTTATGAAAATGACACTGTTATAATTATCTATTAAATCAAGGTCATACCTACGCTCCTTCAAGAGAAAATACTACGATTTACATGACGCGTAGAAAATAACACGTGCGAGAAACATCAACACATACAGCAAACTATTAGACAAAACGCAAAATTGCCGCCATTACCCGCTTTGACCGGTATATTCGCTTTCTAAATGTACACTTTGAGAAAATTACAGCGTTTTAGAACTGGCTGTTTAGTGATTTTCCATTTTAATGAATGATAACACGTGTTTACTGCTTCACCTACAATTACGATAAATCAAATTGATTTTTTGGCCCCTAATTGTTCAATTACTGTAAACACTCCTTACTAAAAATTGCTCAAGTGACCCGTAACAAAAATTGCTCCTATAACCCCTTTTCAATGAAACACTAACGTAACAAATACTGTAACGTATCAGCATGCACATACACGCGTTTATTATAACGATTATATGACAATTTTATCTAACGCGTAACTCACTATCACAACATTAGTCATACTAGATAATGACTTCTGGAAATATCCCTGTTTTATAAGCAATTCAATGCAAATTGATTTAATCCGTACACTAGGTTACTGAGACAGTTGGTTAATATATCGACACTTTAAAAACTAGTTGGATTGGGAATAAGACCTAGGTATTATTCAATCAAAATGGGGTATGGTAAGAGGTCAACCCTAACGTGCGACCTCCCGCCATATTTGTGACGTTTTAGCTGTCAAATGATGCACGTTCGGAAATAACAGTTATGTTATTGTTATGAAGCCACTTTCAAGGTTCCGTAAATGTTTTGATCGCATAGTATAACTGACTGTTTATTATGATACACCTTTCGATGGGGTAACCAGATTTCTAGGTATCAAATTCGTCGCTAGGATAATTTCAACTGCCAAGTTAATTCAGTAAGAGGTATTTTTTGGACCCAAAAGTGAGTGTGCACTCACAATTTAAGATACACTACTACTATATAAATATCTATAATTGCAATCACCGAAGCAGGCCCGTCTTAATAAATCTCAGTGTTGGCACGCGGCGAACTGCGCGCGGCTCCAGATCACCATTCGGGGCTATTCTTCGCCAAGATAGCGAATTATTGGTTCCTGATAGCATAAGTCAGGTTTATAGGATTTATACTAATGGCGTCTGCGTTTAGTTTGTGCTGCTTCCTATGGTGGTTTAGTGCTTAAATGGTGCTGTTGTAGCTACGTACTTGATAAGGAATTTTTTTTGTATCGCTGAAGTATAAAAAGAAAAATATCTTATTATAAAATTTATTTATTTGATCTTCATCTCAGTTTTGATGATGAATTTATAAAATTGACATTATGGCCACACTGTAAAAACTTAAGTCGACAGACTTAATTAATACTTAATTTAAATTAACATAATTAAGCGCAGTTTTGGCACTGTCCCTCAATTGAACCCTATTATCAAACGCGCAATATTTTGCACAAAACTAATGGCAAAACTAAAAATAAACCGGATCAGCTGTTCGTCACATGCAACCCGCATGCACCAGTCAACTGAAAGGCGTATGTTATCGCGATGTTCTCAAATGATGAGTTGCTTGATATTATGCACATGTGCATCTTAGTGTCTGTGTTGTGCCTTTGAGCGGGGAACGGAGCTCGTGCTCGTCAGATAAAATGTTGGTAAGATCAACATTTAATATGAATTAAGTAAATGTTAGAAGTCGTTAGTTACCAGTAGTTTCGTGTTTGAACTGTAATTTTAAACGAAATTCTTTTTTGAACTGCGGTTATAAACTTAACAAGATCTTTTTACGTTATTTATTTTACACGTGTTAAAATCATACACGCTGTTTGCGGCACTTGTGTTCTTTGTTTAGTTATAGCGTAGATTTTTTGTGCGAGAATAAAATATTCTTTCTCTCTGTCAAGGGAATAGAACTTTTATCGAAAATTGGCAGCCTTGCCGTCCCCGAACCCGTGTTCGATAAACTAATACAGTAGTAAATCCATAACGAGCGTAGCTGCGCAGTTACATCACGACACGAGCCGCACGCGCCGCTCTTTACACCGAATATACGTTATCAATCAACTTCCCTAATCGTCAACAATGTTGTACAGCCGTACACGTGGTTCATTTACACCCTGGTGCTGATAAATAAGGGGTTTTGATTACCAAGGCTGGGTAATATATGTAAGTAGCTAGCTGATCTTCTTGCCTTTACCCTATCAGAGGTGCCAGATTTACTTGTAAGGTAATGAGAGGAAGTACCTATAAGCAATTTTCGTGTTTACATTTGCGGTCACTGACCCTCATCACCAGCTATTGTTTTTAGAATATCTGTGGTTTTTGTTTTATTTTTTTCAAATACTTAATTTATAAAAACACTTGAGATGTGTCTACCAGTCTTCCTGATTACCTCTCAACTGGGTTCAGCTCACGAATACGGCTCAAAATCCGTACTAAGCGTAGCTACGCAGTTACATCATTACACGCGCGGCGTTTGCGCAGGGCTTATTAATAAACAGCCACGTGTATGATATTGTGCGCTTCGTGCGGTGCAGTCGATGTGGGCAGCGGTTAGCGGGCTGCAATATGGGGTAGCAGATTAGGATTAGAAGCGATTTAGGGTTGAATAATACAACTTCAAATACCCCCTAGGTACCTATTTGAAGAAATTCTGGTAAAATAGTCGTAACCTTGTGTCGAATTTAATAATTAATATTTATTTGGTTAGTTTTTCAAATCAGTGGTTATTTTCTAATGGACGACTTATTTCAATGAAAAATAGAAATTACGAGTATTATCATTACAAAAAAAAAATAGTTTCACCGCTAACTAAGCCTTAATTGTATTTTAACTAACCCATTAAGATTTTATAGAAGCATATAAAACAGTTAACGGCGGTTAGCGTTCGTCTAACTAAATCTAAGGTTATTACGAAAACTTGCTCTTATAACCAGGTCCATAATTTTAGACTGGTTTCATAAATGTTGTGATAGGCATTAAGTTATGATTACTGAATGAATTCTGAGTCATAGTAGTAAGATTACTAAATAGAGAACTGAGTTTATTTGACTGCTAACTTAGGTAAACCAGTGGTTAAACATTAGCTGGAAATAATACCTAAAAAAAAATATTTTGTACGTGTTTTCTTCCCGGAATCAAATCGCTACCTCCTATGAGCATAGTCGCACCTGAACAATGCACTCGCGGCCATATCTCGTCCATCCATGATAGCAGCTAGACTCGTAACGTTATATAAAGTAAACATGCTAATATTTCGATTAAATATTATAACATTAACACCATGTTTGAGCAAGTTAATTATGGGACTTGTACGTAAACGAATTGTACGGGAAGGGAAATAAATAGTTGATCTCTGTGAAATGTTTGAGCGCTAATAAAAATACTTTGGTAACCTGTGAATTCAATCTAGTAGGTAACATCACACATAATAAATATATTTTTAATAATCTACCATAATTTATAATTTCACCAACTTAAAGTATGTGTGTAACTATAATTTAACTATTAACACGTCTTGACCCTGTTATAAACTTTCAAATGTATTAAACTGACATTGATTGCAAAATTCCACTTCACGAAATTGAATTTGAAACCCGAGACCCAGTAATCAGTTTCGTCTGTCAAAATGAAATCTATTCTTTCAGCTACTGAAATTACATCACTTCATCAAAAATCGTACAAAACCAATTGATTTTAATAAAACAATACTTGCATAAAGGGTTACCAACATGGAAAATCCATATTGGCAAACACTTTGGCATATAAATAACCTACTTTTATCCGATAAGCCATTGTAAGATATAAATAAATACGTACAATATAACCTCTTCGCAGTTAACTCTTTAAACAACCAATTTATATGTGACCTTACGAACGTTGTTGGCTAGAAAATAAATTAAATAACATTACTAGTACCAGGGATCGTAAACACTTTGAACTAACGATGGTAAGTCTTAGTAATTCTATGTGGTGTGCCAAAGTCTGTTCCCTGTTAACATAAGCTCTCATCAGGGATTTTCATCGGGTCTTCTCAGATTTAAATTAGTTGAGTAAATAAAGTTGATGACATGTCGGGATTTCAGTTTCTCTCAGGTCCGGAATTCAGGGCTCGTCAACGATTTAGTTCAGAGTAAAGTGCTGTTCCGTCGATGGAAATGGTAGCTGTCATGTTTGACGGGTAGCAATTGTCACCACTGACGTTTAATGTCAGTTTCATCAGTGCGTTCTGCTTTTATGTAATTCCGTTCTTGTAAATGACGCCTACGGGATGAAATGGACAGTCTATTTTTGTGGAGCCTCGATCAATTTCCCGATTGATTTCAGTTTGTACAGGATGGTGATTGATAGATTGAGCGGCTGTTTGGGTGTTTAACAGCTGATGGTTGGATGAAGGACAGTTGATGATATGATGGTCTGGCTGGTGATGATGTCTTTGGACTTTGGTTTCCTTTCGTTATGAGGGTAAACCTGAGGGTTTCGCTATTAAGAGGTCATAGGAGGATGATCAAAAACATCAGACCGCTGACTTCACCAATCCCTTTGTCAACGTGGTGATCAGGATATGCTTCATAGCTAATCTCTTTTGTAATAGTCCAGCATTTGACTTAAAAAGGCTAGTCCAAAAAAATTTCCACCAGGTAGAATGTTCTATCGAAAAATAAAAATAACAGCCATTTCTTTTTATAGCAGGTACACTTTCGCCATTAACTGCGTATCCGGCACGTTTAAGATCGGCGCATTAACGTACGGACGGACGTAAACAATGTTATTATTAGTGATTTGTATCGTTGCACGCGATAATTCCTATGGGAATAGATATAACCAGGCTGGTACTGTGCATACAAGCACACGTGTCGGACTTTTTATCTGTTTACTCTTTTATATGCCCACTACTTGCACCTATGGGGAAAAGCATGTGGAATATTTTATAGGGGCGAATGTTGGTATGTTACAAGTGGATACACAAAAAAATTAGTGCGGAAAAGTAGAGTTTTTTGTCCTTGTTAATGTTTTATTGTGCATGTTTTTGCTCAGAAAATAAATTAATTTTGCATTTAATTCGTTTTATTGTGTGATTAATTTATGTAGTGTACAAACTGCAGTACGATTAATTAAAATACTAGTTTTAATTATGACTTCACATTTTTTTCACAACCTTTCGTAGCCTCACATTTGCACACACTATAACGTTTTCATAATAGCTTTCAAATGTAAAAAAAAAGTTTAATTTTACCACATAAAACCTACTAGTGGTAGCCATTTTACCACTTTTTACCGCTTTTTTACCGGCGCCATTATGTCATGTGTCAAATGCACCATCATAAAAGTATTCGTGTTGCCAAGGAATAAATTAAACTATACACTTATGGCGCATGTATGAGCGGGCGGGTAGAACCTTTGTGTCGATTTTGAGTTATAAAAAATGGAGAAAGTAGTAAATAATGACTTAATAATTATGTGTGGAAGGCTGATTAATTCGCGTTGTTGTGTAACGTTTGTCGTGAAAGAAACAATTTATGGCTTGCAATTTAAGCAAAATTATAGGTTAAAACAAATTGTAGGGACTAGGTCGATTGGTTAGTATTAATTGCACTTTCATGTATCAAAAAAAAAATTGAAACAATCTACTCCAAACCACCCTTGATACTTACCATGAAACTCCCATATTTTCCCTTCGTCACAAACCATTACAAAAATTAAAAAAAAACAAAAACAGCAAATTCGCCATTCCCGTCGCTCCTTGTACTGCACCTACATATTGAAATTATTGCTGACATTATTACCAGCACAATATATGCATTCGCGACACGCAGGTAGAAAGTTTGTGAACTTTTATGAATCGTAAATTCATGTTTTAATTGAGTAATAACGCTGTATATTTAGTAAATTCTTACTAAGTATAGTTTGTACGATAATAAGCCATGTTTAACTGATTTAGGTGGAGATAAGTGGGTAATTTCATGTGTAGGTGTGGGCATTTCATTCCTTCGCTTCATTGTTGAATGATTTTTATGTTAAGTACCGCTGTAAATTTTATTTGGTGCAAATTTTCTTTTGGGTGGTTGAGCATTTTCTTTGGAAGTCGGCTTACGACATAAAAAGTTTAATGGAATAAAATAAACTAATTGAATCACCTTTATTTCTTTTTATAATACTAAGTCCAGTGATATATCACTACAATGCCCTTATTTACAAGCAGTACAGTCCCTAACAAAACAATTTCAATTTATTCCCACGAAATATGGGGACTTTCGAAATTAAGAAACTTAAAAAGTCTTCAGAAAGTTGTTAAATCTCGCGACGTTGGGACAAGGTGCTCCTCCGAGGGTCTCACTTGTAATATCAAGGTGGGCTCGAAGATAAAGTTTCGGTTCAGCCAGTATTATAGGATCAGATAGTTAAAATGGCCGGGGTTCGGATCTTTCCAGAATTAGTAATTGAAATTGAAGGAGTTTTCAACTTGAAAGGCTGACAAATGGCACAATTTTCAACTTGACTATTTTATTTCCTTCTGCTAATGAAGATTTATCTGCGGATTAAGATAGAACATGACTAAGTAGCAACAACAAGAACTACTCTATCTCGTACAGACTTATGTCTGTAACGTGACCCCATAAACGATTGCGAACAGATCTTATGTTTACTAGCGATGTAGCAATATACATAATATTATATACACAAGTTCAATTTGCGCGTAAACGTAAAATCCTTCACACTAGCAAGCATGGTAGCAACGGGTACTAGTAAATTACCTACAATGCGTCATTTAGAGGTTACAATAATTCGCGCACATACTAAACTTGAGCAGTTAGCTTTCAATCAAAGTCAAATTTAAACAGAATGCAACATCCTAAATAAATAGGATTATCCTTGAGATATTATAGGCGGTTCCTATCAAGACATTAGCCGTAGTGATTAAATCAAGTGGTTGATATAGATCGACGGGTAACTACGTGATTACTGCAGTGATGTAAAGCATAAACGTCGAGTGACGGCGTGCGATGCAACGTGACCTTAGCACGTGGATCGCTAGTTGAATTTAAAACAAAATGTCTACTTTGTAATAGAAAAGATATGTAGAGCGTGTCAGGCTCATACTTTTACAAGTGAGGGATTGGATTACCCAATTGCACCGGGAGATGAGAAAAACATCTGTCATTATTTCCGATCATGCAAAAAATTTCCACGACTTGACTTCACGATAAACCACAAATCAGCACATAAAACCGCATGGAATTACACTTCCTAACCGAAAAAATCTATTGCCGCATATGGTCACCATTATTGCACCATAATTCATGAAGATCTGACAACATTTGGTCATATATTTTCAGTCGGGCCTCGGACCGTTTCATCTCACAAATCTGCTAAACAGATCTATGCAGCAAAAACGAACTTACATAAGCAAAAATATTACGACCACTTTTTTGGGCATCTTACAGTTCTTTAGGAGATAGCAATTGAGATCTCTCATGAGGATATTTCTTCATAACGTTTTCGTATTTGGTCATAAATGTCATCGCTGTTTTTTGATCTAGGATCTTGTTTTTTGGGAACTTAACGGTGCTTTTGGCTACTTGTCTTTTATAGTTTTTATCTGGATTCTAGACTAGTTATAACACATCACCTAGACTTTTTTTTATGGTCTGGAATATAAAAATGCCAACGAGTTTTTACCGAGCAAAATTTTGCAACACCACTCCGTGTTCTTTAAAAATAAGTAATCCAATGTCTGTATAGTCCTAATAGCAACATTGTTAGGTCTTTAACTGAGTCCTCAAGGGATAAGAGGCATAAGCACACAGCCAGAGTATTTGTTTGTAGATAACTGCAAGGTTGCAAGACCAAAGCAAATGTTTGTTTTAACAATATTTTCTAGCCACTTGGTGTCGACATCAAAATAAACAAGATTCTCTTTTATTGTATTAAGTTTTTTTATATTGTTTTCCAAGCTTATCTGAGTGTTTGAGAAAATCTACGGTGTGTTAGTGGTTGGTTACTCATCGTGTAAGTTGTAGGTTGCTTTTCCTTTACTAAGCAATACATGAACTCACTTGAATATTCTTGGTTGGGTTTCGAGTCATCAAAACCACAATTGGACTTCAGAACTATTAATACAGCGAGTTCAACAACTTTCAACGTGACTTCTGTCAGATACAGTATTCACTATTCCTTCTGAACAACATTCTAAAAACATGAACAGCACAAACAAGTCCGTCAGATTCGAACTCCATACAATTTCCGTTCCCCCAGCCACAGAACCACAGCTTCAAAACATAAATCCAGATAAAGTTTATGAGACTCATAATAAAGTTAAGTGCTGGTTTTCTTTGATAACGTTAAGTAATAGGATTTCTTTGGGCCTCCCAATTTGTATTAGCTGCTTTATCTAAGTCTACATGAGGTTTCATAATAATAGGTTGGTTTGCTTCTTTGCTCTGTCGGTCGAAATGTGGGTCAGATATTTTGCATCCCACGCAAGTTTCGCCATGCGGGCTACACGTCAAAGGATTACTTTTATCGCTACATTATTTTGATGGACCTCTTGGGATGGATCGATAGTGTGTTCTGGATGCTTGACTGTATTGCATGACCGAATTTTGTAACACGCATTTGAGTTGAGTTAACGTTTATGATGAGACTTTACTTTTAGATGTAGCCGTTGCAGAAAACGATGACTACTATTAACACGCTTATGATTAAACAAAACCATTAATTAATTTATTTCTAGAACAGACTGTGTCACACCTATACTTAAGCATACCTCAATTGTTACTCATGAAAAGAAGTAAATTATAGGTCGCGACACCACCTGTCTCCATATTTTTGCAACTGTCGTCTTCCCCATCTGTTACATACGGAAACGAACAGTTGTCAATGCGAAATGTTTTTTGGTTGCACACTTGAACAAATATCTGCTTAGTGAGGACTGAAGTTTCGGCATTGTTTTCTGTAATCATTATGATTTTGGAATGTTTTAGTTTATATCCGGGGATGGGTGGCAATTTGAGATCGTTGAACTTTAAAAGTTGTTTTAGTTCATGAAGACGATGAACTGTATTTCAATCGAAAATTAGAACACGAGTGTTCATGTAGAAGAAGACAGATGCAAAGAGATCCATGGATCTGACAAGATGAATGCCACTAGACCGTCTGCTTATCCAACAAATCACATAAGCCGTTTTTATTTCGTCCTTACATGGAATAAATAAATACGTAGACAATGATCACACATAAAACCCTAATTCAACCGAGATCCGAATCCCGACCCACACCATAAAAAGTCGTCAATAAAACCTGAATATCTTTTCATTTCGAAATCACTATAAAATGAAAAAGAATCAATAGTTTAAAGACAAAAGAATTTAAAGAGCAAACTTCACACGATTTTAATCTATATAGGGTAGAAAATAAAGATGAAAACAGTTTGAACGAACAAGATGTGGGCACAGCGTAGTGCGGTAGCTTAAAAAAATAATCATGAAAGAACGAAAAATGTTTTTAAAACGAAAACATAGTGGAGTAGATAAGAACGCGTTTTATTGTCCCGAAACATGGGGGCGACGAAAAAAACTTACGATACAGGCTGTTTGTGTTCGGAAAAAGGTTTCGTTTGATAAAATAGCTGTCTACTTTGTGTTAAGTTTAGCTATTTTAATAATACTATCTTCTAACTTTATTAATAGCTAAGCGCATGACTAATTAGGTTTTAACTCAGTAAAATTGCCAACTATAATTCTTTTAAAATTAAGTACTGAACTTTAACAAAAGACGAAAAAATAACGCTAGAACTTTCAAACTCTGCACAGACAGTATTTTATGTTAATCCGCCAACAAAAAAATAATGCCCCAGACATTATCTACTAGGCGAAGTCTCGTGCAAGTCCAAGAAAAAACCAATACATTATACTTAGCTTTCTGATATAAATCAAGATTTGACGGCTGGCAAATTATTTCCCAGACTTTTTTATAAAAAACTGAACCTGTATTTCGATGTAAATCGTATCATAATAGATACAACACATTACTATTATCTGTGTAATACTCAGACATGTAAAACAAGTGATTCGTATCATATTTGATACAGAACGATACATCAAAACGTCCTTTGTATCTGATGGGATAGGGCTGTTTCGAGTGCGTCTACTTTTGTAGACAAATTTTGTATATAGATCTGTCCAGATATGAGTTATGAATAAATGTGTTGTCTTTCCTGTGTTTATTGTGTCGTATATGCTTTTTGGATTATGTTTTCTATATTCTACGTTATTCGAGGAGCCACGCATATGAATATTTACGTTTTGTAGAAAGAACTCCATTTATATCTTAATCTTGACAACTTCCGTCTCTAAGCTATTGCTATTCGCTCTGTTAAAGCTTTGTAGCCCTACCATCAACAGTAACTACATCAAAGATTACTTCAATACCGCTTTGTCCTTTATTATTATTTTCCTCCAATTCCATTTCCTGCGGCCACCCCTACACAATCCCTGTTTGGTAGCTATCTCGTCCGAACGTCCCTTCAATCAGACAACCCTAAATCCACTACCTGTCCTCATCAATTATATTTTTTTATCGGCTGAGTATCTTCTAACATTGTCTAACATCTGCGTCTCGGCGTGATCGATGCGATTTAAATACCATTCGTGTTGCCAGGTAAAGACTGTTGATTGAAGGGTTTTTTGATTCTGGGGGACGAAATAATCGCTGATGATTGTCTGAAAGAAACGAGTTTTTTAACCATCCAATAAACATTGACAAAGTTAAAGCTTAGAAGCATGAAGAAGAATCAGTTAATATTAACATTACTTTATCGTATCATAAAAACAAATAACCAAATTTTAAATGTGGCAACGTTACTCTCGAAGTTTTATCCTGATAGACTATCAGTACAGCTTACACAGCCTTATTCCGTTGCATTGACTTTTATAATCGACTGGGGACGAATTATCCTATCTCCTTCTTTTTTGTTTAGAATGGCTGAGATAAGTAACTTTCCCAAATGTTTAAGAGTTCTGGGTGACATTGCGAAAGAGTTACTGCCCTCGTAAAATTCATAATTATCATCTTTTGGCAGGCGATCTTCAGACACAGTGAGCTTTATGTTACGAACATTCTGTCAATGAGCCTTCAAGAACCAGCTATAAAATGAAGTTAGTGAATCTGCCAGTCAGAGATTTCAGGATGACTATTATCTGGTTGTATCCATAATCCTAATTAAGAGGTTGAATTTAATCAAACCTACTGTATAAAGCTGACCATTCCAATAAATCACGAGCTTTCAAACCGTAAACAAAACAAAAGTAATCACATAATTTACGAGAGTATTATCCTCGCCAAAAATCGAGATCCAGCAAGACCACTTCTTAAAACTGCACATCCACAAATCCAGCAAACAAGCAGAATGCACATTAAAAGCACATTTATCGTCAAAACAAAAACTAAGATCGGAAACATTCGTCCGTGAACAAAAAGAAAAAACACCGTCCGGGCAATCTCGATCAAATTGTATAAGAGGATTAAAAGATTTATCGTACAAGACTGAAGGAAATTTTCGGGGAGGCACTCGCTTTTATATCGTTACATTTCTTCTCGTCTGGTTAGCGGTACGTGAGCCGGCATAACTTAACTGGGTGCTTAAAACATTCGTTTATTTGACATGTTTCATGTAAATGTATATTTGGTAATGCGGTTTTGGTCGCTGGGATGTTTCTTTTGTGTTACTGGGGTGAATAAAAATTTAAGTGGTTCGGCTAAAGATGTAACCGTTAGGTCTGTAATCCCTAAAGAGTTAGGTAGACTTACCTTTACTCAACCAGAATTTATTGTTGACGATGCTCGTTTATTTGTGATGAAAGGTGGACCGAAGATCCAATTATTTTTCATCTTGGTATTAGAACGAAAACCGATCACACACTTGAGGTGTTTCAATAGTATAAAAGAGCTCATCTTTCTGAAACTGACAATTCGAAAGCCTTTATTAACTTAAAAGAAAAAGTTTCCCCATCATTACTATAAGTTACATCTCCCACAAGACAATAGACAGATGATACTTTACATATTCCTCTCATTTACAATTCAGAATAAAAATATTATTCATGTTTTTTATCGGTTTATCTGTTCTGACAGTTTTAGGTTCTGGTATTTCCGGATCTTATGAAAAGGTAATTGATTGGACCTGAGGGTTGACCCCGCTGCGGTTTGGCTCTGAATCACAGGGCAAAAAACTGTGAATCACTTGACATCCTCAACAATTTAATTTGTGCTATTTGATTTTAAAATCACGTATACATTTCCAAGGACTTTTAAGGATACTTGCCACGATTGGTCTTAGCTGTAGTTTCTTTATTGCCAACGTGTTCGGTATCTAACAATATATTTTCTATTTTCAGGTAAATAGCAAGATTGGCGTGAGCATTACGGTAAGGCGGGGCAATACATAAGGAGGGTAATGCAGTATTTTATATCGACTCCTTAACGGCCACTCAGCCTCTACCTGAAGAAGCTATTGCGTTTCTTAACAAAACTATAACAATAAATTTAGCTGAACTTCGTTCCGGACTCCGGTACAACGTGAACGTTTAACAGCTCACAGTTTACGTTTACTCTGATATATACTTCATTAGCTTGATTTACAACACGTTTAGATACGTTTTTAGTTTATAGTGTTGTTGGTAATTAGTTTTGCGAATGTTAGTTGCTGTTTACATGTGAAGATTGCACGTTTCGCGTGAGAATTTAATTAATGGTCTTAGACATGAACGTTTACTGTTTTATTTTATTTGGGACTAATAATATATTTCATATTTTTATGAAAGTCATTTTCTCTAATGTGCACAAATTATACTTGTGTTGTAGTTAGACGTCTCTAACCACGATATATTGAGTCTAGTGCTTATAAAGTTTGAATTCGCGCAGCCGTAGCGTGTTCTTTACTAAAGTTTGATTCGTACACGGAGCAATGTGTTTCAGGCCTGTACATATATTTATTATATATTCTGAACCTAGATGTTTGTGGACGTGATTTGTTTGTACAACAGCATGTTTGTGAACATGCTTTGCATATAAACCGTCGTCAACGATACTGAATAAATCTATATGAGTGAAATTTTTATTAGCAATAACTTTTCATTTCATGGAATGGCAGCTTCTATTTCATCTGTTGAAAATATAAATTCAACAAGATACTTTTCAGAAACACTTTCTCAAACCTACCTCTTCACCGACTCATTCTTTAACCCCCTTTTTTCTAGCAAACGTCGGGAACAAAGTAATTAAAAACTTCCCTCCGTAGTTAGAAAGCACTTCAATGCTACCAGATTAATACGAGTATCGCGTGTGTTGGCTGCTTTTATTTCAACTATTTCATATTATTTATGGCTCATAGTTGAATTTTGTATCAAAAATGCATGCCCATGTTCTATATATAACCTCGCGTGATATGTTTCACTGTGTTTATTTTTGTCTGTGACAATACAAATATGTGTTATTGATTTGATTTTTCGTGGATTTCGTTTTCCTGTTTTGGCGTTTTGCCTATCTTGTATTTAGTTGTTTTGAATTAAATGTGTCTTTTGTTATGGTTACCTAATGCGTCTACTATCATTTAGTTTCCTTATACAGTAGCCACTTCGTCCACATCACCTCGAACAATTACATTCGCCATCAGCCATTTCCCAGAACTCAATTCAAAGGGCAAGAGTTCACGCTTACCTAACGAGTTCTAATCCAGACCAACATTAAATATTATGGTTTCCTGCTCCTATGTTTTCAAGTGACATGTTAATTTGTCTGCAAGTAGCCACTTCCTCATTAACTGTTAGTTGCACGTTCGGGTTTAGCTGATCAGCTGTATTAGTCGGTTTGTCTCTATTATTATGATGTATTTATGTGTACTTATACTAGTGGTGCGATCCGGTTTTGTTTGCTTAAGTAACCTGGATTGGTTGGTTTAGGTTGTTGGAATTATTTTTGATAAGAGTGAAAATAAATGTAAATTACGATGAATAGAAATGATATCACATCACGATTAGTTCTGATTTTAAAGCTGTATATTGAAGACACTCGGAAGATATACATAGGAAATAATGTAAAAATAGCAGTAAATATCAAAACAAAATGTTAACTAATATCAAGGTTTCGAACATAATTTACATTTATAAAATTATCCTCTTGATGACAAATGAAAGATTTCAATATCACTTACACAAAGCAAAGTTACTAAGCCCAACCAACAAAATAATGAGGGAATACGACACCAAACAATCAATACACATCCTTCGCAGGCACAACTTTCCCACTGAAATGAATACAAACAGAATGAAAATCGCTCCAGCAATTTAGCAGATCATATTACTCATACAGACAGACTTCCTTTTGTGCCACATACGTTTTGATGATCCGTATCACCGTTGGCCGTTTGATGTATCAACTGTGCTACTAATTAGTGAACTAGCTACTAGAGCTGAGTTGATTTAATTTTAGCCGCTTCAATTCCTGTTTGAATCATGGTCTTATTAAGCTTTGTTGAGCCAGCCAGGGATTATGGCGAATTCGTAATAATGATGTTGTGCAGGACAATGGGATATTTGCATTTCTAAAATTAATTACGCGTTTGGTAACTAGTACAATCATTAAGGCTGAAATGGAGCTCAAAATTTGAAGCAAAATTTCGAGTTTGCTTTTGAAATAGAACCCTGAAAGACTGACCCAGACGAAAACACTGAAAATATACTTATTGTTATGCTAATCTAATGCTAGGATTAAATATACGAAAGGTGACAAGAACTTTCTTAAACTAAAACTCGTTATATTCACGAATTTGGACAGTCATGATAACAAACATTGTCACTAAAGCAATTGAACCAAAAACAACTTCAGAAACTTGCAAAATGAAATAAGACATCTTTTGTTTATTATTATGGAACTCCATTGAATTTCCATCGAGGTTAACAAATTGAAACAAACTGAAAAGTCGACTTCCAAAGTTAGAAACAGACTTCAAATTGGGACAGGATTCATTAATTCAGTGTAAGAAGTAGAATTAAATCATTCGAACCTTTAACTCAACAATTTTTGGACACTACCCTTAAATGAAATTGTTCAGTTATTAATTTGTTGCGATTTCGAAACAAAAAGTGGATTTCGTTACTTCAAAGAGTTAGATTGTCTTATACAAGTTATAATTTGATGGAATTGAGTGTAACTTTGAGGGCCGTTGTATTGAAGCATCATTGAAATTATTGTTAAAGTTTAGAGTGTTTTACTTGTCTAGTTATCTGGTACTTGAGCTTGCTCTCAAATTTTAAATAGGTTTTTGAATGTTTTTGATCTCAACAACAACTTTGAGCTCTTTGAGATTTGTTACTCGAAAACTTTTAATGCTTGCAAACGTATTTACTTCGTTCACTCGCAATAAATATCAAATTGTTGTTTATATTCGAACAAGACGTTGTTTTGCCTAAACAAATGTAAATAACATTAGAAATAACCGAGTAAACTTATTCATACTGAATTAATGCAGTACTTCAAGTTGGCCTACTTGTAGGCTTGTAATAAAACTATCACTATTGCTATAAATAAAACTAAATCGTTTAGCTTTGCTCGATACCTAGATACGCAAATCAATACTTCAATATTCAAAACAACGCGAGCAAAAAACACAACCATCGGAACCCTTTAGATCACATTTTTTCCCTCAAAAATTATGAAGTATAATGAACCAGCGGGAAGTAAGTTAGCATTAAGTATTCGCATTTCCATAGCTGTCTCTGTCGTAGCAGTTAAAATTTCACTTGGCTAAGCAAAATTTTCTGTCCGCTGCAAAAATCCTTCCCCTTTTAGAGAGAGGGGAGCGCCGAGCGAATTCTTGCATAAAATTTACATCGAGCGGTCCACACAAATTACCATTTCACTTCTTACTCTGATTAAATGTTGTAGAAAAAATATTGCTCTCTAAATGTAAGAGAAAATTCTTGGGTTTTCGACTCATTAAAATTGATGTTTTGTTTTTTTTTTTCGTTTCGACCCGCCTGCGCTCGTTCCAGAGTGATTCCCTTCCAGTTTTGCATTTGACTTTTCGGGTACGAGTCTCTTTACATAATTCAATTTGTTTTTCTCCAAAAATGATACGGGCTTTTAAATTCGGCTTCCAAACCGCGTAGTTTCGTACGAAAAACAGCTGTAGCCGACCGCAGGGAATTGCCGACGTAATGTCCTACAAAAAATCTGCCAGAACTTGGCAAAGGCCGAGCGGGATTCGTCCAAAAAAGGTGTGTGTTACAGCATCTTTCAAGCAAAAGGGTGAGAAAACAGCGGAGGCGAAGCAAAGATATTTGGCAGGCCTTTACAGGCTAATGATCCACTTGATTGCGGTTAAGTGTCGCTATAAAAATGTCTGGATGTTGCCAACTAGGGGAAAAAAACAGTTGCTCCTCTAAAGTGACTATTTTTCCTGGCAGGCTCCCGATATCATGAGACAATTGCCTTTGCGAGCACTTTAAGTGGACGACAATTGATGTTTTCCCACTTCGTTTACACTAACTTAATTTTGTTGTGCTCTGAAAAACTTTATTTTACACGACCACTTCAGTCGCCTCTTGTATCTCGTGTCAATTTCTGCACGAAACGTTTTTCTTAGTACAAAATTGTCGTTTGGAATAAAATGTAAGCATATTTAGCGACGTTATTTAACAATAGGTCAAAGCATAATAACAAACGATTACGACAATATTTAGATTCAACAGAATTAATAACGTTCTTACACAACAAGCTGAAACCATAAAAATGTGTCGTTCCCAAACTTCCGTGGAACCTAAATTGAGTTCAGAAAAAGGCTTCGCAACTTGAACAATCCAACTTATTCCAGTAATACATCAAAGATTGGAAAATAACTTGTATAAGTGGAAAATTTACTATGAAATCATCGTGAAATCGAATGTCTTGATTGAATTATTCTTCCGCAAAGCCGCTATTTCTCGGAAACTCGCCATCGATCATGAATCTCTTGGTATTATATGACAAGCAGTAACCGTGCCAAGAACGTGATGTTTATTTTGATGCAAGTCTGATGTTTTGGGGATCTCCAGGTGGATTGGACGAATTTGATGAGTAATTTTCTTTAGAACGGGATGTAGCTTTCTATGGTAATGTGCGAACAATGCGGTTTGAGGCGAGGGTACTTAGAAGGCAGAAAGGAAAAGTTTGTACAATATTGTCTAAGTTTAAAATAATGGATGGTTATTTCAAGAAGACGGCTCATCAATTTACCATTTACTTTAATTTACATAGACTTTTTAGTTTATTTCTTATTTCTTTGTTTTTCTCATTTAATTTAGGACTGAGTTAACTAAATTGCATCTCAATCTTCTTCAAATCGGCCAAAACCTTCTGCTTATTTTTCTATACCGTAAAACATCCGAATCTTTGGCAATAACTCGCAGCGGGTGAGCCAGTAAATCGATTTTGAATTCATAATTTAATCTGGTCTGGTCGCGTAGCTCGGAAATGTTTAATTTGTTCTCCCGATACAAGGGGGCATGATGGTATTCCGTTGACATTGTGGCCGCCAATATTTTCGCTTGGATTCTATGCAGATTCTGAAAATTTAAATGATTTATTTGAATTGTATCAAGTTGTTTTAGGAGTGTGATTGATGATGATACATATAGACTGTTGGATGTGGTTTCGAACTTTTTAATATCCCTTATTGATGTTCTTAGTAAAAATATCTGGTTGGAGATAATTTAAATCAATTAGAAGTTAATCATTCTGAGTTCTCATGGATTGTATACAGCTCAAAGTATTTTAATCTGATAATAGGAGGTCAACACTGTTACTAAATAAAATGGCCTCTACTCAAATGAATAACCCTTTCTCTAAGTCCACCGTGGGAGGAACTTGAAATATTGAAAAATTGTTAAATGAACGCAGTATTCGTAACTCAAAAGTGAGTAATTCCTGGGCCGACTTTATTAAAAGTTGATACAGTGTTTCTAAAAGTAATATAATACTTTTGGCGTCGGTCGAATAAACGTTTCAATATTCGAGGGCTTCATTAATCACGGTAATTGACGGGAAGGGGACTTGGACGTGGACGCCCCCTTCTCCCCCTCAGCTGTGCCTGTGCTTTTGTTTTTTGATAATGGTAAAAAAATTGTTATAATTTCTGGAGGGGCGTCAGTTTCTATTGTTAACTTTGATTCTGTAAAGGATTATGTAATTTGGGTGGTTAGTGAGTGTTAATTTGGGAACAATGGTTTGGTACTTGTAATTCAAATCAATTAGGTTGATTGATATGATCGAATTAATGGTGTTACAGAAAAGTGTAATCAGAGTCTTTTCCAGCAGGATATCTGTAACTTTAAATGCCTATTTACATTTATCGTTTGAATAGCAAACGCTCTGTTAATACGAAAAAGATAAACACGAAGAAGATACTAAAACAAAATCACCTTCAAACTGCAACCCTATCTAGATACTTCACAAAGCCATTACGATGAGCATCCGATTATTAAGACCTTTATTATCAAAAGGAGTAGACAACCTAATTCACGGAAATAAAATAGAAACAACGATGGGAACCCTGCTTAATGTTGCTCGACGATAACGATTTGATTGCCCGATTGTTCGAACAACGAATTATCTTGTACAAGCAAATACAAAAAGGAATTAAGGAAACTTTATATAAAATAGAGGAAATCCTGCTATGTATATATCTCACTATTTTTAAGGTCGAATGAATAAAGGCTAGATGTGAATTGATTAGCTAAAATGGAGGAAGTTAGTTGGCCTTTAGTTTCTGTTTGCCCTGCCAAGGACGAGTCGTAAAGATACGTGTTTGACTTGGCAAAGTAAATTTTAGCAAAGTTAGATTAGAGAGATATAGTCTCTTAGCTTGGTTTTAAATGCAAGAAATGGAAAATAATGCATAAATTGAAGTTCAGACTAACAGAAAAGGAATTGAATGATCCACACAAAATGTAAAAGCAAATAAGACCGCGAATTTTTTCCATCTAAAATACTCAATAGTCAATTTCCCTAAGCCTTCCCCAGTATTCGGTTGTCACATTTAATTTGGTCGGAATCGCCTATTAATCATTTATGGAGTCATTAATCAGATATCAGCCTGATATCCTTTCTTATTCCTTCCGAACGTTGAGGATTTACTTGACAAATTACTTTTTCGCTTTTCTTGTTTAGAAAGGGTGGATTTCTTTTAAAGTTTAGAAGGGTATTTTTTTCTGACAATGCCGTTAAAGTCTACTTCATTTTGCAGATTGCAAAGTAATTTCGGGAGACAATATTCCTGAGAAATCTGCGTTAAATATTTAAGTAACGTCAAAATCAGGTTTTTCAAACCAACATTTTGACCTGCTGTGTTTTCACTAGGGCGAGTGTCCAGAGCCAAACTAAGAATTGTAAACACTAACAAACCCGAACTGGCTGCAGCGAAACCTTAAATCATTGGAGAATTTCGCCAATTCCGCCCAGTACTGGGTATGTTTACGTCAAACTTTACCGTAGTCATTTGGGCACGATTTTTATTAACTCCGCGTCCCGATGCCTGTAGAAAACTTTTGTTGCGCCTTTTTCTCCTTTTTTACGTTCCAAGCTTTTTATGGTTCTGCAGTTCGGTTTATCGTTTATTAAACTGTGTATAGATTGGATATTAAAGAAGGATTTCGTTCTCGTAAAAATTGAGAGATTCTGGGAGATTTCGAGATTCGGTTTTATTCGAGGCTTGAGTCGAAATCAATTGGAAAGTCGATGTGTGATGATATTTAATTTGGAGTTTAGAGAGGCTGAGTTAGCTGGAACGTTTTATAGGGGTTTATACGTCAAACTGTGCTCGAATGCTTTCGCATTTTTAGGCTTTGCACTTTTATGATCATCTCACACAAATTGTACTGTTATTACACTGCTTTATCGGGCTTCTAAACTAGTATAAAGCTATATTTCTACAGCACACTACAGTTTACTTTTATGCATGTTTCATCTTTTCTTAAAGAGCCCTTCTACCTTCGATAAAGCAAAATGTAATCTTCTAAAATAATAGCTAAGCCTTTATAAACATATTTCAAATTATGAAGTTACCAACGATATCTGAATTGTGTAACGTTCATTATTCCACAGATTGCGCGTACTATTGCTAAATATGTCACTGTATGAGGCTTTTAAGCACCCACGCGGGTTTGAGAGTATCAAGGAGATATTTCAATGCATACCATTATAACCTTTATTCCAAAAGCAATAACATTTAAACTGCGTTGTAAAATCTAAACCAGCTGTCAATAATTTATTACGTTCTTATGAAGGGTAATTTTTATTACGGCGCCAGTAACATTGTATCTAACTAATTGGAATCTTGTATAATTTTAATTGTATTATAGTTTCAATTAATTTAAATATATTGGCGATTTAGATCTTTAATTGCAGTGATTACGTAATGGGATTGTGATTTAAGATTGAAGTCATTAGTCTTAGTTAATTCTTTGAGTATTGGTGCCACTCCTTCGGTAATTGTCTCTCTAACTCACTCGGTAATTGTCTCGAAGGAATTATCAGTAACATCTACTTCAAATTCTGTTCTTATAATATCGCCAATGCTTTCACCTTTCTTGCCTAAATCTTTAAAAGAACATTGTTCTGCATTTTTCTGCTTTATATTGTTTAGTTCGTTATTTATTCTAAATCTTTCGCCATGTGTACAGTCAAGGTTGTCACCAAAATTATAGTGTTTTTAAGCGGTTTTATGACACAACCCGAGGTGTAATTTATGCACGTATGCCTGCAATACTGCTATAATATTTTCTTAATGAAATGACATACAAACACAGTTTTGTGGACGTGACTGGCTTTTTGGCTATTTCTTATTTGTTTTTATTAGATTTTTTTGTGTGTGATTGCACTTTTGTGGAGGTTATAGATTTTCTAGATTCGATTTTTAGTGCTGGGTCGTTGTTAAGTCCATATTCGTTGTCATTTTATCATTATCGAAAATTTGCAATGTTTTGACAAACTTTTACACTACCGATTCACTTATTCTAACGAGTAGTGCCTCATGAGTGTATGTGTCTGATGATTGTGATATGTTATGTATGTTATGTGATGTGAACATCATTATATCCGCTTTGATGTCCTGCTGCCGACCTCAAGTAACACGGTATCAGTACATTTCACTCTTCCCTCTTCGCTATTTTCTTCCAAAGTAACTAAATCTACAGCAACATCAGCACAAACTACAAACAATTCTAACACAACACACGTTTTTACTTCAAATCGTTCGTTACAATTCCCTTTACTTGCGAGGTGAAGTAAAAAACATCAGAAGGTCAGGCTTCTTATGATCCTACGAGGTAATGACTGTTCACGTCATGGAGGCACGCAAACGCAAATGTTCTAGTGTATAGTGTATCAGTTTCGTAATAAGCGCAAGGTTACTATAATGAGTGATAATACTTAGTTTTTGTTCGTATTTTAATTTAGCGAATTTTAAGTTGTAGGTTGGGTTGGAAACACAATGTAATTACAAGCATCAATATTAAAGATATAAAAGTAGTAGCCACCTCTACGTAAAAAATAGTGGCCTGTAATATTATTGATCCACTGCATGACGAAGGTCTTTCAAATACATAGAAGGCATGCTTATAAAAACAATTTATTAAGCAAAGACTATATCAGCAAGGTTGGGGCTGACTGCCTTAGAGTACACTCATATTTACATATTGTATCTCAAAGACTCCCTTCAACAAAACATTCTTTGATAAAACGGACATATTAAGTTAATCACCACATCTATCTCAGATGGTGATTACATAAATAACACTAAAACCACATAAATGATGGTAAACACATTAGCAATTAAATTAGATTAACTAATTATCTAATTAATTATAATAGTGTTAGTTATATCGCATTCGAGTTAACCGAGCTAAATACATACAAAATAATTAATTAATGCTAATTTCTTGTAAGACGGCTACTGGGCTTAGCCTGATTGAGGAAATGGGACGTTTCAGCAATCTTTTCTTAGATAATCATTATATTATGAAGCTGAAACCTCTTGTAGGGCCAGCAGATAAGAAAAATCTGCAAGCAAATCAGATTAAGTGCATGTCTGCAATTTTTCTAGAAAATCCTTTTGTCTTCTTGCCTTTTGTCTATTCATTCACGCGGATAAAGGACTATCTCTTTGACGATATCGACTCTTGGTTAGTGCATAAAATTCTCTTTCTATACCAATTATGGTAATCACAATGTACATTTTTGAATATCTGTCGCATTCGATATTTTTATTTATAAACCACGAATAAGTTATGAGCTCCTAAAAAGCACGCAAGATCTTGAAACTCTTTCAAAGTTAAATGTTAAAAGTAATATTTCGAGCGTTTGAGAGTTACTCTATCATTTGTTATGTTAAGCGAATAAAGTTGTAAAAGTACACTCATAACCATAAATATGTTGACACATTTGAATTTCAATTGTGTTCAAATGTAAATATCAGAATTTATATAGATTTTATTAATGTTATGCTATCGGCGTTGGTTAACCCTTCATCTCTCATAACATTATTTTGGTAATAAAATATAAGAACCCAGAACGATTTTGCCCTTGATATATAAAAGCAGTTTCTTTACTACCGAATCAAATAACAGAGTATAAGAATAACAAATAAATGGATGTTTGTATCGCACTACTTTATCATTACCTTTCATGGTGTTCATAATGGGCGGTTGCCATGGCAACGGAAAACCTTCTCACGGCACCCAATATCAGGGGAATGGCCGATAAAATCCAAGTATATATTCGCTACACAAATTGGTAACTACGTGAGTAAATAAGTACTTAAAAAGAAATTGGATTTTTTTCAAGTGACTGCTTTTGAGCGGGATTTTTAAAATAGCTAGTGATTTAGGATAACATGGCACTTTCTGTTGTAAAAATAACAATAAATGCCTAAAGTAATGGCGGGCAATTTTTTTGGCACTGAAGTAGAAAGGTTTCTGTGAGAGACAGGACCAAGTAGAAGCCTTTTTATCTTTGAATATTTGAAGTGGTAGAAAATTTAGGTATTGGTGGTACTACGAAAATAAAATTGGAAAAAATGTTGGTCAAAGAAATAAGAATACTTACACGTGGATAAAGAAATTGTTTTGCTGTCCCATTTTTGTGGGGCATTTGCAAATTCAAATCCAGAATGTGGTCTAATCCTATCGTTTTATTCTGTTCTACGAATTTTATATAAAACACTAGATTATTATTTTACTAAAAGGTACCTAAACCACCAACCCTAACCTAGCAGTTAGGTAGTACCTAGCTAGACTACTTCGCGTCTAAAATGATAAAAAAAAACGATTTCCATTTCCAAACTACAACAAACAGTCTACACTAAAATCGGAACTAAAAAAACGCCCTAAATAACAAGTCAGCTAATTCATACATTTCATCGTGTCATGAGCCCAACAAAATGAGTGTATCATTATAAAAATCTAAATGTTCCCGTTTCTTCAACACTTAAACCCCAACTGCTTGACAAGTAAATACTTGACATTGTAATTACAATTCACGCACCCATTGTTTTATAAAATTGTTACCCGACTGTGTTAAAAATACATACGAATTTGCATATACCTGAAGCGTTAAAGTTACTTTTTAATTCAGTGGGGTTATACTACCAAAATTAGACCATGGCGGTTAGAACACGCGATGTAATTCTATTTGAGATTTTTA
The DNA here is from genome assembly GCA_963082995.1 of Noctua comes. NCBI lineage: Eukaryota > Metazoa > Arthropoda > Insecta > Lepidoptera > Noctuidae > Noctua > Noctua comes. Next base: position 1,312,646 of record OY720282.1, read on the forward strand.
TCTGTTCAATTGATGGTTATATAGTTACGAAATGAGCTTAAAAAATACGATACTGTGGGGTTAGGGTGTGGGTTTATTATCGTAGCGTAGCGGTGAGGGGTTAAATAAATAATGTTGTGTGCGATGTTTATACAGTTTTCGTCGTCTTGTTACATTTAAAAGTATACAAACTAATTTTATTTTTCTAGACTGACTGATCAATTCACAAAGAATATTGCTATTAGTTCCAAAAATTTCATAATTGATATTGATTTGCACAACCACTAAATCTTTGCTTGAGGTAAACTCGTAAATATTCGATTTAACTAACTCAAATATTCTACAGCACAAAATATGAGTGCCATCGTAGTTTAACCAAAACTGCATGACTACAAAATCGCTGCCACTCTTGAACCCGCTAAATCCTATATACTAAAACCTTACCCCTAACGTAGTACAGTGCGTGATTTTGTTAATGAAGATCGTTCGAAAAACGTTGTATTTGGTAAAATAACATGTAACGAGTGTGTAAAATCTAATTATTTCTGTTATTATAGCAGGTACTATGTTATTTGAGAAATCTACATCTGACAGTGAACGATTAAGGTGTTAGAAATTGTATTGTATGTAATTTTTTATATCTTCATTCTTTGTTTTCTAAGATGGTGGAGGTTTATGGGGTTTTGGGTCGACTTTTGTTGGGATGTCAGTTGTACAATTGTTATGTGGCTAGTATTTTGTGATTAATAGCCAAGTCTTTGTCAAGTTTTTGCTAAAAGTAGGATTACTTTTTGACAGCAACAGCTCTATGGTTGGGAGGTCATTTATTTTATAAAAAAACACTAAATACTATTTCTTTTCGGAATGGCGATTACAGGTTGATACCATAAAATCTTTATACGGATAAAGATTTAGTTGTAACGGTTCAACAATAACTTTTAAATTATTTCCAACAAAAAAATGCTCCATTTATCCTACATAGAAACAATTAATCTTTTTACTCTACGTAACATAATCCAAGCAGTGAAACTAACTTCCTTCTTCTAACTTAAAAAAAAACATATCAAGGTGATTCGACGAGGAAGCGAACCTGCGATCCGGCCTTGTTTCGTGAAAGTGTGACCTTTAAGCTATGGTGCCTTTGGATACGATGTTAATATGAGTTCCACGAGGTGCTATAAATTTTATAGTATTTTTTTAACGAACTTTTAGGTAGCCTGTAATTGCGTCAAGGTTTTTCATCTCATTGAAAAATTGTGGGCATTGATCTCACTTGCTTTCAAGTACAAGTTTTCTCCAATAAAACGACTAGGATGGATGTAGTGGAAGAATAAGACGCATCCTAAGCACCTAAATATCCAAAAATAATCAACCCTTACCGACTTTATCAAAAAAGTATATTTCTAGAAGCCATTTCTCACAATACCCAGCCAATAGCTACAATAAATTATAAAACCTACACCGCCCATTGCCAAGCGATACGTAAAACTCGAGTCGTTCGGTCGGAATGAACGATTAGTGAACGAACGAGATCATATTACCACTGGATAGGTAGGTTTGTTCAGAAGATCCACGTTGCAACTTAAGTACGTCCGGTGCACCCTCTGTTGGCTATTCACCTCTGCTTGCTTACCTTGCTGTTCTTTTTGTCATGGCATGAGACATTTCGCAAAAGAAGGACAATAGGATGAAACATTTTCCCATGATTCAAAACTTTGTTTCGGTCACTCATGATATTCATAGCTGTAATGGAATTAAATTGTAGTTTCTTCAGATACTACAATCTGCCAAAAAAACTGGTGAAATGTAAGCTTTTTCCAAGTTCGTGGGTAAAAGACAGCTTTTGGTGATAAGACAGGCAATTGTAATCCAAAAACTCTCAATATTGTATTCACAATACGGTGTAAGAGTCTTTTGATCTTTTTACTTCAAGTTTCACCATAAATACATTTAATGATTGTTTTTTCAAAGTCTAAACTAAATGGAACTTCTGTACTTACCCGTACTTCTAGTCATGTTACGAAGACCTTGGTCGGAGATCGGCTGGGATTGCTCGATATCTTGGTAATCTTGACTTTCACGCCGGAGATTAATTGTGGTACTTTGTGGTTTTTGAGTACGAGCAGAATTGGCCCGTGTGCCTTATTGCGTAGAAAGAGAGAGCGACAGTTTTTATTTAATATTATATTGCCTTCCTTATTGCGCTAAAATATAAGAATCTCAACTTAGAATTAGCTAAATCAGCCTATGACTACCACTGCTGAGATCCTTCTCTGATGATGGATGTCACCATGTCTTCAAATTATTCTGGTTCTAGGCCATGCCTGTTGAAATGCTGGCATTTTAAGAAAAAAAAAGTAAAAACTAGAATATGATTCTATCTCTAGGCTGAATTTAAACTTTGAATAGAATCAGATTTGAACTAACGATCGATCGACAATCCAGGCGTTAAGGCACTGTCTGTCTGTATTGTGTTCTGTTCTCCCAAGGGCCCCTTTTCAGCAACTATTTCAGAAATAGAAACCTTATTTCAGCCCAATGAGCTTTCTGATTTTCTCCCCATTTTCATTCAGACTTTTTTAAGGTTTAAACGAGAAAAGTACTTCTAAAGCTGTATTAATAAACTTCAGAACTCGTTCAACTTCAGTCACAATGATTGAAAACATCGCACGAAATGATTTCACATGAAAATTGTGTACCTACATATTATTATCGGAGTTCAATATCCAAAATACTTTTTCAAAGAGTTTGAACGGAATAAAAGTTTTCAATTCAACAAAAAAGTTGGGCTTATTGACGTAAATCGACTTTATCATAATAAATTTATTGCCCCGGGCATATTACGGGGTCTTTGTGGGGTGGAAACGCCCGTTGTCGGTCGTGAGATGTTTATGTATGTGTAAAATATGGAAATTCGGTATGAGATTCATTTTAGATTGATTTTTGCCCGTGTTATGTTATGTGTAACATTTTGGAACGGATTGCAAAACGTTTTTCGATTGTGCGTTTTTATTTTTAGCCAAAACTTGTTCGGAAACCAGTTTTTTGTTTACATCGGTTGTTATGTTTAAAACTGAAATGAAAAGAAAAAGTAATTGGATCTTTATTTAGATTTTTATTAGTATGACGTGTTCCGATTAAAAAAAACGAAATAAGCGAAAGGTATCAAAAATAAAATCAAAGAAATAAAACGAAAAAAAAAACGATTACAATAAGCGGGTAATGAGCATTATAATGCCTACTGGTTACCATATAGGGGTAAACGTGGGTAGTATTAATAATATCCATTATTTTAGTTCGTAACGGTCTTCTAAAGACCAAATGTTAATGGAGGTATTATGTTGGCATTAATAGAAAACCTCTTGATTGTGATTTATGTACCTCTTTAAGTATTAAGGTCATTTTTTGTTGAAAAAAGCGAGCGTTTTGTTGCATCGTCTAGGTTTTAATTATATGAGAGGTTCTTCAATCTTTTAGTGGGTTATTATTTGATAAGATTTTTTAGATAACAAAATGTTGAATTGTTTATTCGTTAAAGTTTTGTGCTTTTTTGTTTGCATGAGTCAAATAGCTAAGAAAATACTTTTTATCTATATAAATAAAAAGAGAAGTCCTGACTGACTGACTGACTGACTGACTGACTGACTGACTGACTCATCAACGCCCAGCCCAAACCCTTGGACTTAGAAAGCTGAAATTTTGCACAGAGGTTTCCTTTATAATGTAGACAAGGAATAAGGAAGGATTTTTTGAAATTCAACCCCTAAGGGAGTTAAATAGGGGATGAAAGTTTGTATGGAAAATCGTCATTTTTGGAGTTTAAACCATAAAAATTGGTGAATATCATTGTGGTTAAAAATTAAAAACCACCTGTTTCAGTGTTTTTCCAAATTCAACCCCTAAGGGAGTTAAATAGGGGATGAAAGTTTTTATCTATATAAATAAAAAGAGAAGTCCTGACTGACTGACTGACTGACTGACTGACTGACTGACTGACTCATCAACGCCCAGCCCAAACCCTTGGACTTAGAAAGCTGAAATTTTGCACAGAGGTTTCCTTTATAATGTAGACAAGGAATAAGGAAGGATTTTTTGAAATTCAACCCCTAAGGGAGTTAAATAGGGGATGAAAGTTTGTATGGAAAATCGTCATTTTTGGAGTTTAAACCATAAAAATTGGTGAATATCATTGTGGTTAAAAATTAAAAACCACCTGTTTCAGTGTTTTTCCAAATTCAACCCCTAAGGGAGTTAAATAGGGGATGAAAGTTTTTATGGAAAATCGTCATTTATGTAGTTTAAACAATGGAAATTGGTGTTTTTCATTCTGGTTAAAAATAATGTGTTTCAATATTTTCGAAATTCAATCCCTAAGGGAGTTAAATAGGGGATGAAAGTTTGTATAGAAAATCTTTATTTTTGTAGTTTAAACCATGAAAATTGGTGTTTATCATTATGGGAAAAAACTAAAATCCACGTGTTTTAGTGCTTTTCGAAATTCAACCCCTACGGCAGTTAAATAGGGGATGAAAGTTTGCATCGAAAATCGTCATTTTTGGTAGTTTAAACCATGAAAATTGGTGTTTATCATTATGGGGAAAAATTAAAAACCACGTGTTTCGGTGTTTTTCGAAATTCAACCCCTAAAGGAGTTAAATAGGGGATGAAAGTTAGTATCGAAAATCGTCATTTTTGTAGTTTAAACCATGAAAATTGGTATTTATCATTCTGATTAATACCACGTGTTTCAGTGTTTTTCGAAATTCAACCCCTAAGGGAGTTAAATAGGGGATGAAAGTTAGTATCGAAAATCATCATTTTTGTAGTTTAAACCATAAAAATTGGTGGTTATCATTCTGGTTAAAAATTAAAAACCATGTGTTTCAGTGCTTTTCGAAATTCAAACACTAAGCGAGTTAAATAGGGGATGAAGTTTGTATCGAAAATCGTCATGTCTGTAGTTCAAACCATGAAAATTTGTATTAAGCCTTTTGGTTGGTAATTAATAATTACGGCAGATATCACTCGGTTTAATTGAGTAAACATGTTTCTCTACAAATTATTTTCTTTTAGCGAATTCAACGCAATCAAGCACAGATTACCGTATTTACACTAAACTACGCGAGATTAACAGGGACATGAGGGGGTCAAGCCAAATCTCACGACATCCTACCAAGGTGGGAGGGGTGTCGAAAAATCACCTCACGTAATTAATGGACGCCCCCTAACAAAAGCATCTCCTTGCTTAATAGGTGATTTCCAAATCATGTGTGTGACAACTTTATGTAATTGAAATAAACATTTTTTTTAACACTTTGCTCGACCCCGGGAATCGATCCCCACGCTTAGTAGTCGCGCTTGCTACCACTAGACCAACGAGGCAGTCTAACACTTGCACACCAAAATTTCCACGCGAACGAAGTCGCGGGCAACAGCTAGTTTTAATATAAAAGCATATATTATAACTGTAAAAACAATTTAAATGTAAATAAGTAGATACTAAGTTGAATAAAAGTCACTTCAGAAAAATACAGTTGCACATTAGATTTTTTTGTACGCACAACAATGACACTAGAGATTACGGAAAAGAACGATCCTATTTTTCACTAATGTAGGGTGGAAGCACATTTTCTCGTCCGTTCGCTTAAAATCTAAATAAAACTCATAATGAAACCAGAAGAGTGACTTCGTAAAAATATATTTAAGGCCATATACTTTTATCACGCACCGTCTGAAGGCTTTGCCTCTTAAAACTTGCAAATGTTACACCCTTAACGTTTTATGTGTATATTTTAAGTGATATTCTCGTAAATTCCCTGACTGTTACGTCACGTAAATGTACTGATTTTGTTACTTTGTGTGGTTTTTTTTACATTTTTGTAAGTAACATTTACATATTATTATTATCGAGTTGATCTTTGAATAAAAATGAATGGTTATTAAATTATCATTTTGTTGTTCCAAACTACATAGATAATTACATTGAAAAAAATACACTGAAGATAATGATTATGCACTTTAAAGGAACCTGTAGTAAAACGTAAGCTGTAAAAAACTTGTTCACTATGTTTTATGGGGAAAAAATTCTCTAGATTATTATAGCACGTAAAAGTTCTTAAAATAGTTTAAGACAACTTTTTGATGCAAAGTTTATGTAATATTTACTACCATTGCTTTTTAATTTTATGGTTCACCATAAGAGTAATCCTATGTTTAATGTCCATCTCCTAAATGTTCGTTGCCGAAAACTTTTTGAAGAGTTGTTTAAAGAACATTATCTCTATAATCTTCTTTCCTTATGTTTATCTTCATGTTGTTCGTTTAAGGTATTAGCAGAGATCTACGTGGTTATATCTGTCATTTCTATTTTAGTATCAACTTTGATGCGGTTACCTCGGAAATTGCTGAACCGGTTTAAGTGATTTTTACATAAATGGAAAGCTTATGTCTTCCTGATCAGCATGAAGATAAAGTATATAATTATGCTTCACTTATAAAGGTACTTACACGGTTCTGAGTACTTTAAACTCGACAGATTATTACCTCACTTATGAACGTAATTATTACCGTGCACTTTCATGTAATGAATTAGTACCCTTTAGAATTACGCTTTACTCATAATTTGAAAGGGTAGTTAGAATATTGAATCACCAGTGAGGCAGTCTATGCCGTAGCTCAAGGGTCATTCACTTGCTAGTCTTGCTAACGATAAGATTATGCCTAGATAGTCCTAACAGTATCTTTTGCCTGACCTGAGAAACTTGCCAAGAAAGCCTTACTGGCTAGCAAAAGACTAGACTCATTTAAAATAAGACCTTCAAGCAACTTTCTTAGCTATTTTCACGTTTTGCACACCAAATAAAAAACAAAAATCCATAATAATTTTGAACAAAAATCCCTATAATCTGAACTTCTTTACGAGTTAGGGGACATTCAATATAGGGACTAAAGGTGGGCTCAGCGAAGCGCCATTTTATAATAACGCTTATACACATTGGGGTATTACTGTAATTTGGGGGAACTCGCCTGGAAGAAGGTACTGGGGAGCCCTCTTGGAACAAAAACTTCAAATTATGGAACCGATATTTAAGGTACGATGTTATTAATGTATTGTTGATGTGCACTCTGAAATTGAATTAAATTAGACCTTGATAGCCGTGAAAGTGTATTTAACAAGATAATAAAATATTGATTTAAAGCAACCTAAAATAGTTTATAATTCTAGCTAGAAACATAATATTTACAAACATTGTTTTAAGCTTTCACGGTTTACAACTCAACTTATACAACAACAAAACGCCAAAACACCAATCACGGAAGATACCCTGTAAGTGACAGTATAAGTATAATATTTACTAATATTATTTTTAGTTGGATAATAACTGGTGCTTACACCACATACCTTAAAGTCTGATTTAAATGCAGAGAACGATAACATTTTCCACAAAAAACCGATTATAATTGCAAAGCGCAATTAATTATTTTAACACTCCCGTAATATTAAACGGAATTTATTATTGAATGGACTTATCTTTAAATTTATTCATATTCATAGTTAAAACTTTTCCGAAAACATGAAATCACCATGATTTAAACTGTTAATGCAAAAAAAATTATGATCCTAGAAAAGAGGAGATTTTTAAATCATTTCTTGACATTACAATTCAATACTCAAAGGTTCTTCAACCTCTGTTCACCAAATAAAAAAAACAAACAAGCATGAACATAATCAATTCTTTTCCTGGTTCACAATGCATGATAAATTGTCCACGTGACAGCTGTAATGAAAACACAGTAACAGACATAAGGGCGTGTACCCATGCATACGACGTAGGAAACGTATATTTTAGCATAGCTTTAATAAACATTGGTGATTATACAACACTCTGGCGGTATGGTGATGTGAGATTGTATTGAGAGGAAATATTCCGTGGGTTAGTAACTTGTGATTGAGCGCGGCTTTTCTTTTCGACTTATAAAATAGAAAATGACAATAATTGGCAAAATGTGACTACCTACATTCAAAATACAAAAACCGTTTACTTCTGTAAATAAGATTCAAAGACAAAAAAAGTAAAGTTGCCATAAAGTAACATAAATGATAGGAATCCCCCAGAAAAATCGGATGCGTAAACATTGTTATAAAGTTGGAATTTACAACTATGGGTCACAATAAAATATTTATTTTGATGCGATTTGACCCTTAGGGCTCTTAAAGATAACAAGTAAGGGTCGATGATAGCTACCGATTCGCATGTCGAACTTTCTAGAAATTTCTAAGCAAGAAAAATGTTCTTTATGAACATGACTGTATGTCAGAAATAATTCGATTATTTTAAGCAAACAAACAAAAAACGTGACTTCTTAGGTATCAATTACGAATTTCATAAATACACACGCACGTCCAGCCATGTTTTATTCAAACTTTTAAATCGTATTATAATTTTTTTTCACAAAATCTAGGTTGTGTTTTAAAAAATTGGCCGGTCGTTCAACTGAGCTGTGGGAGAATTCTTCTTGACAATGGATCGTTTTCATAATCTCGGTATTTTTCGGTAAAAAATGAACCGTTAATGATGATTTTAATGGTGTTTTTTTTTCTTGATTTCAGGTAAGGAGAGCTTCTTTTTGATGTCCGTAAGTGGATACGTGATTTTCGCTGTTATAAATGTTGGTGAGTGCGAGGTGGTGATTAACTCGGTGAAAAACGATATTATGGTAATAAAATTTATTTTATAAAATAGTATTAAAACGGTGATTAATTCTCTAGACATAGGTTGATTATCTTTTGATCTCATAACAATCACTTCATAAATTCGGCATTTTACTTACTCATACTTTTTTTTAATTGCGACAAAAATATCTCAAATTACTACTTATAAACCTAACGAGAAAAAACCTGAACATCGACAGTCAGTCTCGTCGAATTGTGTCTAACGCGTAGGGTGAACGTCCTCATTATCAGCCTCTCGTGAATAATATATGGGACGAATTTCGCGATTCCACCGATGACTGTCGTCACTAGTCAGAGTTGCGTCATCGTCACTCTCATTACAAAAACATAGGTATTGAATGATTTAACTGATTTTACAGGTCATATTTCCTTGCCAAAAAAAGTTACTAGCTGATAGTTTCTAGGCGATAAAGCGACAGTATTATAATCATAATTTTAAACAAGTACCGACTTGTTTCGATGACAACCAACCGTTGGATATTGACTATCACAACTCGCAAGGAATAACAATCAGCTGACACTTGTCCATTGCGGTTTTTCTTCCGATTTTTTCCGAATTTCAGCACTCAAAAAGAGCAATGGATGCTCAACGGCCGAGCAATATGTAGGGGCAATGTAATACGTTTTCTATTACCCGATCGGTTTAGAAATTCAAAGTTTATCAACCTAAACGAGACCGCGTATTGAATATAAAAAAATATAATGTTACATTTGAATGCATCCAACGTCCCTTTGCAAAAGTTATTTTTAACACGATTCTTTGAAAATTAATATTCCATGCATTTGTTTTATGTATGTGTTGACACGGTTTTTGGCTGGTGGGGTAAAGAAAACAACTCAAAAGTTTTTCAATTTTATTACTATCAAAGATTTTTACAAATGGCTGCTGTGATCAACAGCTTGTAGAAATTACAAAAAAAAAAACTTAATATTTTGAATAACAGATATTATTTTCCTGATAGAAACAGTTTATCAACCCTAAAATGTACATCGCACTACGATTACTCTTAACTTAAGAGTGACTAATCGACCCTCTAATTATAGAGTGATAAATAGTATCCTGAATTTTAAAGCATAACTATTGTAAAATTCACAATCAAAATCTGTGTAAAATTTCAGTATAGCCAAAGATTAAGTCGCAAACCCGTGCGTTCTTGTCACAGCGCACGGTGGTTCAGCGGCCGAACAAAGGCGGTCATAAATACTTAAATCTTCAATGGCGCTAGTTTTTCGTGCATTTTAGGTTTAAAATAATATAAATAGACAATATCTACTTAATTTAGTACATTTACTCACAAAATAATATATTTATGACATTGAGATATCAATACATTGCAAAAGAAATATTTCTGTTTTACATTCATAAATTTTCTAGACAATTATTAGATAAACATTGATGTGGTTTTAATTATGGCTTAACAGTTTTATCATAAACCTATTATAAAATAAATATTTTTTTTTAGTAAACTATCTTTAATCAACAAAATATACTATCTTAACTTGAGACTAAAACAAGTTACAAAGTGACTGATATCGAAAACTAATATTTAATTAATACTAATATTACCTACAATATAATTAGCTACACCTGTAATAGGTCTAGCACCTCCCTTGTGTATAAGCTCTTTTTCTTTTGGGGAAGTTTCCGAAGACTGGTTATATAAGGGTCCGAACTGAGCATGAGTCTACGAATTAAATCGGTGTTTGTTAACTCCCGCGACATTTTTCGAGTATGATCCCGTCGATATGCCTTGATGTGTTTATTGTTAGTTTCTGCTGCCTCTTCGGAAAGTTCCCCAATCGATAATATTGCATTTCGCATAATCTCGGGACCATGAATAAGTACTTTGTGGACAGAAGCAGGAAGATTATACCACGGATATTCATAAACTAAAAGTCGTGCGGTCTCTAAAGAATATTCCCTAAATTTATCAACATGTATATTGTAACCAGACGACATAGCTTGTAAAATAACCGAACAACGGTCGATCAAGTTCTTATTTAACCCGGTAATTTCAGCAGCTATAGCTGAATTCATGAAAAATTTTCTCGCGGTATTACCGTCGTTAGATGTCCCGCTTCCGCCACTTCGCGGTTTGTCAACAATTAAACCTAATCTAGACCTAAATTGGTTTTGATTAGATATTTTTCTTTCCGCGAATAGTATTTTATCTTCATCAGAACGAACTTGTCATTTTTTAATGTCAACTCTGTAAGCGAGATGAATAAAATATTCGAAGAAACGAAAGTGTTGGCATTTTTCACTAAAACTACCACGTACACTAGCCCAAACTTCAAAGAAATGCATCCTTGAAAACGTACATTTTGTCAAAGTACCTGAAAAGAAAACAAATCAATTAACAATTGTTTCGTAGACCTTGCTACGAGAAGAGAACTGACGGTGTAGCACCTCTTTAAATCACAAATGGGCTCTTACGTGCAGACAAATATATCTGTTTTAGAAAGTATACTAATAGACCTTTATTTTGAGGGTAGACTCAATGTCTCATTCATTCGGATAACTTTCCAAAAGTCTACATGAAGTTCAATTTCGCAGAAAAATATACAATATCATAAGTGCGGCGTAGCACTTCAATAATGTAAAAAATTAAACAAAATATTTAATCAAATATTATAAATTTGTAAAAACATACCTTGTTCTTGGACTTCCATTTCACAAACACGTCAAAGACACAATAGAATTCTGGGAATTGTAATTTTAAAAACGACAAAAAATGAGTCACTGATAATAGCGCGGTGCAACAAAGCCGATGTGTTCACTTCCGACGACAGTTAATAAGTGAAAAATACCAAAAAGGGATGACATATTTATACTTCTCGGTAGGTTGTTCATAGGAGTAATGAAATACATAAACAATGACTCATATTTCGGCAATGCATTTTTTGGAATTATGACCTATGGGAGGAACCACTGTGCAGCGGGGTCAAAGGCAAACAACCTGGGGTCGGTTCAATGCCTTCACTCTTTTTATTTACGGCTTAAATTTTAGCCTCCATTTAAGCAGTTAATCATGAGTTCTTATTGCTAATTTTAACTATGGGTTAACTATAATTGTGATTTTTTAAATTATTTGCCGATTTAATTTAGATGCATGTAGAATAATAATAGATTATTTTAATATAATCAAATGTGTCGTCAGAAGTTTTGGCAAGTTTTATATTATTTTATCTTGGGGAGATTGGTAACCTTCAAGGTATCCAAAAGGACAATTAATTATTGAAAAAAAAATCCTAACGAACGATCAAAAGTTCACATCTTCTGATATATTCAGTCAAGAGAATTAGTAATAACGAGAAAATAAGTATTTTTATTCATTAGAAATTTCATTTTTTTTTACAGTCAGCTTATCTGTTTTCCAGGTATATTATTATCAATTAGGGCCTGCTATCAATCCAGCTACCACCATAAATATCATTGTTCAAAAGCCAGTCCTATCCCAAGGTATTTTACCATGCGTGTGCTGTTTATTTAATAATTATATTATATCTGTATCTAATCTCCCCGAGTTCAGTAACCATTGCTATCAATGTGTATAATACACAAGTCGTTAAGATAACGGTTCTATCATTTGTCAAAAAAGTTTTGAATAGGTATGTTTACATTGAGATCAAACAAATTACGTATAATGTGTATTTTTGTAATATATAACGGTTTTTTTTTTCACTTTGAACTTGTTACTATTTGTTGCCTTTTGAACAAGTACAGGAATTCAATGTGGCGACACTTGGGGGAGGCCTATGTCCAGCAGTGGACGTCTTTCGGCTGAAATGATGATGATGATGATGATGATGATGAACAAGTACAGAAATGACTACTTAGTTATCACTACATAGTACCTATAAAACAAAGTGGCTTCCCGCTGTCTGTCCCTATGTATGCCTAGATCTTTAAAACTACGCAATGGATTTTGATGCGGTTTTCAGTAATAGATAGAGTGATTTAAGAGGAAGGTTTATATATAGGATATTGCACCCGTGCGAAGCCGGGTCGGGTCGCTAGTTGTATCTAACACACAGCTCATTTATTACTCATCTATAAAAACATAATTATTTGAATTCTATCACAGAGTATCTTTTGCCTTAAATTGAACTTTGATTCTTCATTTGTTTATGATTGGAACAACTAATGAGGTCGTTAACCTGATTTTGTTTATATCAAGATTTAGAAAAAGATAATGAGTTCGCTTGATAAACAAATTAGATTTCACATTTACGTCAAGAAACAAAAAGTTTACTAGTGTTCACTTCAACTTTGAACTCAAAACTAAATAGGTACGATATTATTATTTTCTGAATAACTTAAAAATATGTTCAGAAAAACATAAACAAAAAAACTATTAATATTTCAATTAAATACTTACTACAAGAAATGAGTAGGTGTACGCACAAACACTAGAATCAAGTTCATTGACCCCATTATCTCGGTAAATGTATCGACGCGAACATTTTGCAGCTGTTAGTCACTCAATAGATTTTTCACAACAATGTACTTATTTAACAACAAAACAATGTTAATAAAAATATTGCCAGTATTTATTAATCAGTAGTTACTGGTCGGTACAACGTAGTCTAATTAGCATTGTAAATTGATTTATGACATTCTAACTGTCAGATAATGGCTAGATGACACCAGTCCCTAAAATCCTATTCAATTCTGTCACATCTTATGTCACGTGATGTGATTGGCTTGTGCTATTTCCGCTTAACAATCACAGGAGCACATTTAATTGATAGACACTGATGAAAAGTCTTACTGAACTGTAGCTGTGTCTCGCAGGTCTGCTGGAAGAGATTTCTCATGAAATAAGCAGTACCTTTGTGCTCTTCTATCTTAATGTAATGTCTTGTTAAGTGTTTTGTGTGTGCATAAATAAATAAATAATTTATTTATGTTTTCAATTTTACTATAATAATATAATAAAACTGAAGAGTATGTTTTTTTGATCGCGCTAATCTCTGGAACAGCCAATCGGATTTTAATAATTCTTTTTGCATTTGGGTTATATAACATCACGCTACGACCCGCAGGGCACAGCCAGTAAATTAAAAAAAAGCTATATACTGTAAACTGACTGGTGGTTGTTGGTCTAATGGTTGCAAGCGACTGCTGAACAAGAGGTCCTGGGTTAGATTCCCAAGTCGGGCAAAGCGTCATTGGGTTTTTTCCATCAGGAATTTCTCAGTAGCAGCCACGGAGCCTGGATCTGAGCTCGGATGATGGCAATAGGCTCGCCCCCACTACATGGGACTTTAACATACCTGGCGTAATGAGGGTGCACCTACTATTAGGAACACCTCTGCCTAACGCTTCGGGGATTACAGGCGTGATGCTATGTTATATACTATAAACTCTAAACCCACTTAATTATGTTAACATCTTAAACGAGCTATGTAATGTTGAGATGAAATCTTGGCACTATTTGCCTCGTGTTTCGCAGATTCGCAATGTTGTGTGAGTTAGAGTATGTTTATCTGAGCAATAGATGGCGCCACGTGTAGCTCAGTTGACGCGTGGAGAGGTTCCATGCCAAGTAGTAGATGTCAATCGTTTGTGTAATTTATTGTGTCAATTATATTAACAAACTGTGAAATACAGTATTACGTAGTGTGGTTGTGACAATGTAAGCTGTTTATCAATATTTTAATGGGTATAATTTGTGATTATGCCGAAAAATTTATGATGTAGTAAAGTTTATAAAAAAACATGGCCTTATAGCCTAATTAATAAATTTAATTATGTTGCCAAATAAAAATTGATTAGTGTAAGTACTGTGATTTAGTCATGTTGCAATCAATGAAATTAATTACTTTAACGTTATCTCAACGGGTGCTTCATCCAAAACGAAATAAAACACAATATATGACCATAAAAGATAAACTCCAACAAATTTATGTGTCCCATTAGAGGAAATCTATTTATTTATTATTTAATAGTTTAACCACTTAAGACCAATTAGCTCTAAAATTAAATAGTCCAAGTCGTTTGCGATCTGTCCTCTCGTAATTACTGAACCATTAATGATTCCTCCAGATTTTTTGTAGATTTCTTTTATGGATTTATTACAGGTCGTATTTCTGAGGTCTAGACCCCATTTAAACAGAATAAATTATTAACTATACATTTTTATGTTTAGCATTTTTTTTCTAAATAGAATTATTATCTCCTGTACCAAATATCTTTTACATTTCTCTACCAAATCTCTGTTAGAAAAGACTTTATTAAAAATCTTATTCCGTTTTACGTGCCATATTGTTTATTTATGTTCTTTAATAAAACGAGATGTTTGCAAGTATGTTGTGTTGCAAATGTGTTTCTTATCTTGGGGGTAAATATTTTTAAGTGCGTATAAAAAGATGTTGCAGTTTTTTATGCACATTGCAAGTGGATTCAAATAGTGGGAATGTATCAAGTTGATACTTTGTAAAAGCTTTCAGGTAATGGTAATGGTAATGGTTTAATGGACTGTTATAATTCTTTATAGGGGAATTTAACTTACAATTGCTCCATGATAACGATTAATTTTGTTTAAAACAAATGTCATCAAGTAAGAAACTTATTTGATAATCATTTTAGCTGTAATAATCAAACATGAAGTAATTGACCCAAAAAATGACAACTGCTACAATTTTATTGTGACAGCATTTTGTCATTAAATCAGTAAAATAATACTCATTAAGTTTACTGTCGCAGACATGCTTAATCTAATCTGGACACAGAATTCTAATTTTCCGTTGCTAAGCCGAAAGCGAGCCGACTTGCAGGGTATTTATAGTTTATTTCGAAGTGACCCACTTAGGAACTTTGTAGATAACCTAACATGGTCCCAGACTTTATCTTGATACGACATGTCTATCACTTTCCTGTGTACGCTGTTTTCAATATGTAAAGATTATTTATTAATTGCGAATAACTTGTGTAGTTTTATGAGCGAATGGCGTGAAAAGCAAAAACAGTGTTTGAAGAGAACATCGATCATATTTTTCTCAACCAAGCCAAAAAAATGTATTCCAGAATAAAAAAAAATATTTATGAAAATCAGGGATTCCATTAAATGCTTCAATGCTGGCTTTAAAAAAAATGATTTCAACCCCATAAAAGCACGTTTTCTGGCTAAACCAAAAATCGAAGCATCGAACGCAAAAATTGGCGCGAAAATATTCAAAATCAGAATGCCATATTTAAAACATGGCCGGACTTTAACGGATTAAGGGTGATGTACATCCAGGTTTAATCTACGTTTATCGCCGACGGGCAGGCGGGCACAGTCAATACCGATCGACGGTTTAAGCTGTCCGTCCTGCCTGTTATATTGTTTTAATAACTTGTGAATTTATGCTTTTGCAGCCTTTTGAGCATTTTTTGGGAAATGGTGCAATGTTTTGGGGTTTGCAGTGTGGTGGTATTGTTGCAGAATAGTGCAGTATTTTTTGTTTAAAAATGCAATTTTTGTGAAAAGCTTTTTCCGCTTTTTGAAGCCTGGGTCATGGTATTTTAGTGCAATTCAATACCTTCACTTGCTTATTAAGTTAACCCATAACACTTAACAACTGAACATACAGGGTGTAAACAGATCCTTCACATAGCCGTCAACCAAGCATTCTTTACATCAAACTAAGTAACTTTACGCAAAAATTAATGCTGGGAATCGACTTTTTTTTTGGGGTGAAAAATCACGTTTTACGGTAGGACTCGATGGAAAACGCTCAAAGCATTGTGCTGATGGATGGGTTGAATAGTACGGGGGTCGTGGAGGTGTGTAAAGTAAACATCTTACATTAAAAACATGTATTTAAGAAATAACTTGTTAAAAAGTTGGAACTTTTACCCCCCATATCTCCGTAACTAGAAGGTTCCCAGGTGTGGTCTAGAACAAAAAAAATGATCGCAAAGACGGGGAAAACAAGGTGTGTTTCGGTTATGTTAAGGGTTTATTTACACCCTTTATGAAGGTTTTTATCTACCAAACTGTAACACCCGTATCTATAAACAAGTTAGAAGTGATTACCTACTTGAGTAAAAGTAATAACTTAAGATACGATTTTTATTCTGTAGTTTTTAGTTATTACTAGCAGTCGGAACTGTCAATAGATTATAGAATTCTTAGCTTTGGTTTCTTTGGCGGTTCTTACCTCGTTCAAACTCTTGCATAAGTAATTACAAGTCAAGTAATTATTTTAACTTGACTATATATACGGGTGTAAGTAACACGCCCATCATTGTGAATCAAAATCAGTTAAAATATTGCAATACGTCAACTCAGTACTTTGCTCCAGCAATAAAACAAAAATAAAGTTGATTTAAGGCGTTATTTCACTTTGGCAAAGAAAAATAAGTGTAAATTATTAGTGTACACAACTCGCCTATAGATTCGCGAGTGTTTTGCCAAATACTCTTAAGGCTTGGACAGAGTCGGCGGAAAGTTGGGAATTTAACAACTTTTCTTCTCGTAAATGTCTTGTGTTTTTATTTAAGATATTGCGGGGGTGAAACGGGGTTACAATTTGTAGAAAAAAGTGAAATATAACAAGGCTGTTAATGAAGGCTCTTGATATATAAAAACTGGAGTTTACAAAGCAGTTAGTTCAAAAAATTGACGATCATTCATAAAATAAAAATGCAACATCGAAAAAATTAACATGAAAATCGAACCCTATAATGTTTACCCCTCGCAGCTACACCAATTAGGTTAACAAATAATTTCCAAATCCGAAACCTGTAACCTTTTTTCAACTACCAACCCTGTTTACCAAAAAAATGGTTAACCCACCACTCGCTAACGCAAGGCACTGTAATCTACCGTGGTGCTGTAAAGGTTAATGACCGTCGTTACATCGGCAGTGGGGGGTTGAATCTGAGCACCGATGGGTTTTCCTCGTATACGTATATATTATTTATCTTCCTAACTGTTGGGTAAGCACGTGGGGTGTAATGGGTTCAGTAAATGTACCGGAGATGATAGGGCGAACATTTTTTTTTGTTGCGAAATAAGTATCTGAAAGAAAATGGAAGCAATGTGTCTTTTTTCTATCAGTTGTCTTGTGTTTTCTTTTAAAAGCTTTGCAGAATGAGTATTAAAATGTTATCATTGTATAGGGCCACAAACATTGTTGAGCATCTAAGTCATCCAGCAAGACTGACTGTAGTGCTGATTGATCAAAGACGGCTGCATGGATATCGCTATATCTCTATGACTTATGAACCTAATACGGATGCTAATTTCAACAAATCAACAATCAGTTCGTTAGTTAATTCATGAAAGATTTTCCATCCACGTAATCGTTCACGTTCCATCTGACCGTAACAACCCTTACAAACGCAATCTACCATTTAATAAAACAATTAGCTTCACAGATTACTAACCCTTAACCACCCTTAACTTTAACTGGACCAAACTTCCCCATGAAAATAATCCGAAACAAAATACCAAAACATTGGTACCTACTAACCCAAACTATTAATACTGCTGACCCTAAATTTCGCAGATAGCGTACAAGCAGCTTAATCCCATGTTATCATTACACACACTCGCTATTCGATAATGTCCTGTTACCAAGATGTACTGCTTTACCCTCCACCTTTATCGCACATGGAACAGAGTTCAGAATTAAACTTTTTGGGTGTATTGGTAATGTGGTTTGTTGGTATTGGGGACACAATAGATTGACTGGTTGATTCTCCTTTGTGATAAATATCTATTGTTCTAGTGTCTTTTCTTTGAAGGCTTATTGGTATCGGATCTTGATGAAAGTGTATCATTAAGTTTAATTATAGGGTAAAGAGCAGATATCGAGAGATAAAGAGGCTAATTGCATAGTGCATTGGAGATTCAACCTAGTGATTAAGACACAATAGGAGACAATCAATTTGAGACTTGGCGACGTTTTAGAATAGTTAATATCGTAAGACGTAAAGAAGAAAATAACTTTATCCATCATAAATAAAATCTAGCACTAAATAATCATGAATATACAGCAATCTTAATCTTTAACACGCCTTCATCTGCTCTTACATCTTAAAAGATAAGAAATAAAAGCATCTCTTTTAAAAGCTCTTAAATATTGATACGCCAGCCATTCGGATCGTTTCGGATATTGTCGTCTAAGATCGTGACCGGACAAGCACGAAGCGAAAATTTATTTCGACAGACCACGAAATGTTACCGAATGTATTTTATGTCATTAACTTTTAACGAGAATTGACGACTGGAAAGGAAATGGCTACGGCTATTTAAAACAACATAATATTTATGTCTTAGAAAAAGAAGAAATCGGGAACAAATTTACACTTAAATAACAACTTTCCTTAATGACTGTTCCATACGACATGGCTATAATGTCAAATTTTAACCAATCAAGCATTAAATAAAGCACGTCTTTGAAAACCATTGTGTTCACTTACCAATTCTTCCATAACTCAATATAAAAATAAACAATATACGGGCCACCACTCAGCTTTCTACAATATTCATTATAAATAACAGTTGAACGGCGATCAATCTTGTGCTGAACGCCCTACTAAATTGTCTTAACTCGGACGATCCATTTGTAAGGATTTTGTTAAAAAACGTTATTACTAATGACATGGAAGTAACAGGAAAAATGCTTGAACTAGACAGATTCAATATTGTTGAAGTAGAAATAATATTACTGTTGGATTTTTATGATGGAGTATTTTTATTTTTGTCACTTTACATTATTGCTTAGGGTGCCTCCACCACTTACAATTTTATTTTAAGAAACCTCATTCAATGCTTTCCTAGTACTTACATTCTGAAAACGTAACCCTATGTGTTAAACCTCTCAACCTACCGGAAAATCGTCTGCTGAATTTAGTTCATATTCCACCAATCTCGAATACTTCTTGAACATTTCCACGCCTCCTTGAAAATGAAGACGCTCGTTCCACTGGCAAACACAACATAAATCTGGCCTCCGGTATCGATCTTTAATGCCACTTGGACTCCTGCCCACCCTATAAAATCACCCTTTTACCATAAAACAGAAACCCATTAACGAACCCATCGAAATTCACTTATAAACTTTCATATAATTCAAAATACTTATTCGAAAATGTATTGTAATATCGTTCTAGAAAGTTCATCTCTTTTTCATTTTCTGTCTATGTCAATATCTTAAGTGTCGTCTTGAAGTATTGCCAGACGTATATAATTTTAGTTTTAGATGTCTAGACTAAAATTAAGTGTCGGTATAGAAAAGATTTTTAGTAAACACGACTTGGTAGTGTTGGGAAATGTCGATGGTTGGTCTGATATTTTCGATTTTAAGTTAATTGCAACGATGATCGATGCTTAATAGGGAAAAGGTTTCAGCTTTTCAGTAGAGTTTTCAATTTTGCGTTTCAATCGCCTCAATAATTATTACCAGAATTAAACTTCTGGAGGATGCGTTTGCAACAGAACATGCAAACAGAATTGGTTACGGTACACAAACGTTTTCTAAAATATGAGACACGATAAATAGAGTTCGCAGAAAAACTTTTTAAAAACAGCAGTAGCTTGTACACTATCATAACTTTAGTTTATCATACCGAAAGAAATCCACGAGAAATTGCAGCCCGCTACGAAGTGGGGTTGAAAACATTTTGCTCCGATATATCGAAACGGTAGCAAAAATTGGCACGGAATATATCGTAGTGCATATCTCGATCTCCAAAACCCGTATTTACGTTCGCAGGTAACAGAGGAAAGTTTTAGGGTTCCTTACGAAATTGGAAAAGGACAGTTTCGTTTTTGCTTACTGTTTGGCTCATAAATGGAGATGGGATTTGGTATCTTTGTAAAACGTGTTTTGTTTCTGTGTATCAACATTTTGCACTTCTGATAACAAAAGAGATGATATGGAAGACAATAGGAATGCCTAGACAATTCTCAAGTTATCGATAATACTCATTTTAAAACTCACATCACTAAAACTTAGAAGTAATTTAGACACATATTAAATTACTTCGTTTATATGATTACAAATTGTTTGATGGTCTAATTTGACAGAATCTTAATAACTATTACATTTTTACACTTTAAAATCAATATTGAAGTATAATAATGAAACAGAACATTTATCACCTAGATTATTATTTCTTCAGACTGTCTGAGAGTGAAACACCCACACAAATGCATACTGAAAGCGTTATAAAGTTTGCAAAAGCACCGTTTAAAAAATCTTGTTTTATTGAATCAATATAATTAATGTAAAAAATTTCCTTGCAAAGCTTGCATAATATCTAGAAAGCCAAAGCATAAATCCAAAGGACTCAAATAAACAAACCAAAAAAATCGTATCAAAGAAGAAAATTGACACAAAAAGCTACAGAACCAAGAGTTTAAAGTTTATATTATTTGTGGAATCGAACTCTGCACATCTGTTGGAAGTGTAGGTTTTTTATTAGGCTGTTATTTCTGCAATCGGAGCTGACTGCTCGACTACCCAGTACCCGCCTCGCTTTACATGTTTACATGCGGGGAATTAAAATTTTGTTGCTGCTTTCAATTTGAGTTTGGGTTTCAGAAAATAATGTTAATTGATTTTGTAGTTAGTTTATTTTGGAGTAAATAGTTGATGTTTATTTAGAACTGTAAAAAATACTGTTAACAGTTTATTTTTTTATCTAATTTGAAACTTATTGGTAACAAGAGATATTAATAAGAATAAATACGTACGGAAGATACTAATTTCTTACGCAAATTATTAGTAAAATTATAAATAGAACGCTATGAAAGCATTGTATCAAGTTTGTTAAATAAAAACAAGAACTTATTACTTCTGCATTATTAGTCTCAAGTACAACCAACAAAGTTAATTAGGTCTTCCTTAAAATACCCACAGTTTTCCTCTAAAAGTCACCCAACAAATACTCCAATACATTTCTCTTAATATCACCACGCTATCATCCAAAGGGGCAATACAAAAGCATTGTTAAGCCACACATAGCCTTTTCGACGTTGCCTTTAGGCCGATTTCATTTTGCAAAGTAACTTTGAAAGGGCGGCTAGACAGCTGTCGTATTCCGTAATATTCTGGGGACTAGACTAGACCTGGGGCCAACTTTGGGAGAATATTTGGCGGGATATTGGAGCCAATGTTGGTAGAAACTATGTTTGTATGAGGGGAGAAAGGTTACCCTATTTTGATGTAGCGATATTAAGTAATTTTTTATCATTGTTCCCGAAGTCTGGTTAAATAAATTACAACACATTTTTCATCTTATCGGTACAAAGGGAGGTTTCCTCTCCAATTCTTTATCTCTTACAATCTGTTTATACCTACGAAGTCAAATTGGAAGTCTTTAAACGGCAAGTTAATTGAAATTCCAAGAAGATGAAACATGAGTTATTTTGCGAATTAAATTATGCTCGGTATATTAGAAATACGAGTAGGTAACATTATTTGTATATACATTGTAGCTGAATTTTAATAAAAGTGACAGTCATTAAAGTAGTTAGAAATACTGCTGAAACATTTGCGCCAATGTTGGCCGCCAACACGTCGCAGACACTCTGTGCACTGCGCTTTATTAAATTCTGGGGAGATTGTTTTTCTGACTGGCGTCCTCAAGTTTCACGAGGGTTGAACTTCGTAACTTTATAGTTAACTTGTTATGATTAATGCTAACTAACTATGAATAGATTAGTTTGCGAAACGTTTGAGAATCGCCCCTTTTAGCGTGAGTTTGTGATTAAAGTTTTGCGTCGAAAAATATAAGTTTTTGAGCTGAATTAAGATAGTTTACGGTTGAAAACAATGTGGAAAGAGATCGTAGGCAGCTTCTTGTTATTTGCAGTTTAAAAGTATGGCTTCACTTTTGTGAGAAAACGGTTTTAGTCATACATTATCATTCCTGGCATATCTCCCTCTTCTACTAGACTTGAAACGACATAGCATGGTATCTTCCTTAGTATTACCTCAACACCCGTATCTTTATCTTGTCTTTTATAAATTCTTTAGGTCGAGGGTCCATTACCTCAGCGTCCCTCATCTCAAAGAGCAAATCATAACGAACATCAATAAATCCAATTATAACTTCAGAACTCACTTCGACCGTCAATCGATCGACCGTTGACACAGCAAACTTTATTGTTTGTTTATTTTTTCATCAATACTAAAATAAAATGTCGTAAAATTTTTACGATTAACGTTGAAGTGATATCGCAAGGTTGGTTGAATGAACTTCGTCAGTACATAAGTGATGACATACACACATGTAAACACCTGTACATATGAATAGACAATAATACTGTAAATGCGCTAACAAGTAAAGGCAGCGCACACAACACAATCTATACATATAAAATTCAAAGTCCTGACTGACTGACTGACTGACTGATTGACTGACTGACTGACTGACTTATATATCAACGCACAGCCCAAACCACTGGTCCTAGAGACATGAAATTTGGACAGTGTACTCTTTGTGAAGAGTAGGTATCCACTAAGAAAGGGTTTTTCGAAATACCACCCCTAAGAGGGTGAAATGGGGTGTTGAATTTTCTATGAAACTTTTTATTCCCTGAGTCGATTGACTTGAAAATGTGTCTACATATACTTCAGTTAAAATGATGAGATACGTGTATCACAGTTTTTCCAAAATCATCCCCCAATTTAAAATTTCATGTCCTGACTGGCTGACTGATATACCAACGCACAGCCCAAACCGCTGGTCCTAGAGACATGAAATTTTGAGAATGTATTTTTTGTGGAGAGTAAATATCCACTAAGAAAGGGTTTTTTTGAAATTCCACCCCTAATAGGGTGAAATGGGGTGTTGGATTTTCTATGAAACTTTTTATTCTCTGAGTCGATTGACTTGAAAATGTGTCTACATATACTTCAGTTAAAATGATGAGATACGTGTATCACAGTTTTTCCAAAATCATCCCCCAATTTAAAATTCAATGTCCTGACTGGCTGACTGATACATCAACGCACAGCCCAAACCACTGTACCTAGAGACATGAAATTTTGGACAGTGTAAAATCAAAAATCAAAGCATTTATTTCAAATAGGCCAGTTACAGGCACTTTTGAATTGTCGAAACAAAGACAACAATAGCTACAGTCCCAGTCACAAGGCATAAAAACTGTGAAAGTACTGTAGTTGCCCATTCCCTAACGTAGATCTCTATGGAGAAGAACGGGCAAGAAACTCCATGGACACTCTTTTAAATCAGTATACTTTTACAAACTCTTGGTTACATTATTCATGTTGAGATGGTACATTATGTGAGAACGATGTAGCCAGATGTGTACGTTAAAAGTGTCCATAGTAAACAATTCAAAAAAAATAAAATAAAAATAATCAATTCAAATAAGCCGTGGCAACCAAGAGATGACCAGTCACAACTGACAGCGCCCGTTCACGAACATGACGCATGTATCAGCACCGTTCAACTCAACCATTTTGAAGGGAACTAAATGATCCGACACACGCGCCACCATCAGCGAGACATTTGAGTGAGCATGACACACTCCTAACCGCCAGGGCACATTCAAGTCAAGAGAAAAAGAGAAAAGAAAGTGTACTCTTTGTGAAGAGTAAGTATCCACTAATAAAGGGTTTTTTGAAATTCCACCCCTAATAGGGTGAAATGGGGTTTTGAATTTTATGTGAAACTTTTTATTCTCGGAGTCGATTGACTTGAAAATGTGTCTTCATCTTCAGTTAAAATGATGAGATACGTGCATCATAGTTTTTCCAAAATCATCCCCCAATTTAAAATTCCATGTCCTGACTGGCTGACTGATATACCAACGCACACCCCAAACCGCGGGTCTCAGAGATAGAAAAATTGGAGGGTGTATTCTTTGTGAAGAGTAAGTATCAGTTTTTCGAAATTCCTATCCCTTAGAGGGTGAAATGGGGTGTTGAATTTTCTGTGAAACTTTTTACTCTCGGGGTCGATTGACTTGAAAATTTGTGTACATACTCTTTAGAAAAATTAAAATCCTCTCTTTAAAATCCAGTAAATCCGATGTCCAATCTCAAACCAAGGTATCAATATTTAACGTATCTAATTTAATTGATAGAACTTTAAACTAATAATTGCAAGTTATAAGCAAGTACATGTAAATCTATGTATGTATTATAGATAGATACATAGATTACTTATTATCCCAGAAGTAAGATCCGTGGGAAATTCCCTAACTCCACGCGGGCGAAGCCGCGGGCACAAGCTAGTTATTAATAAAATTGTCAAGTATGAGTTTTTGCTTGTTATGAGTCTGTGCAACGTATTTTTATCACGAAATTGACCCAGTTTGTAAATAAGAATGTTTTAATTAAAATTCGGGGTTATACTATGTGACTTTTCACCATTTGACACTGATGATAAGACTTGAATACTAACAAGTGCTAATTAATGCCAACCGCGTAGGTACATAAGTAATACTTTACTGAACATACATATACCGTTTTTATTACCTATATTTCCCCACTGCTGGGCAAAGGTCTCCCCCATAACCTTCCACCTTCCCTCGGTGCGGTTTTCAACACATAACGACTGACTACATCATGATATTCAAGGATTAATTCATAGTTTTATCACCACAAGAGTGTTTCCTTTCGCGTATTTTCCCTTCCTCTGCCTATCGGCCACGATAACTGGCTATCTTATCACGCCACCTTTCACCTCAAGTCAGTGGGCTTTCACGTCCTCCGACTTACCCCTAATGACTGCTATTTCCTTTAATTAAAATTAATTGCCCACTATGTTGCCTAAAATCTTACGGGTTTTCTTCTAAATCACCCAACGTAACACTAAATACGTCTACGTTCAGAACTAACCCGGATTCTAGAACAGTATCAGCAGATAGTAAGGTAACATTCTCAGTTACAACTCTCATAAAAACAATCGAATCAGTATAAATAACGGCCTCATTTTCAATAACGATAGTGCGACGATCATCTCAAAAAATATATTACGTTTTACCAGAGAATGCCAAGCTTACCGCAAGACAATTGAGTTACGCATATTACGTCAAAACAGCGGTGGTAACGAAACACCGGCGGGTAATTGGCTGAAGGATAGCATTCAATCTTGGAGATACCACAAGAATAATAGGCTCGAGTTACTGACTCGATATCTAATAGTAACAGCCTATTAGAGATCTTGTTCCTGTAGCAGATACCGAGGGTTTTACATTTGTAGGATTTGTTGCAGATAACATTGGCTTTGTATTATACGGTTTAAGAACTGTTGAAGACTTGAGAAGGTGAGGGACGCTATAAATTTACGTCTTATTTATCATCATCGCTAAATTGAAGAGCCTAATGTGTTAAAACAGACTGATATAACTTTCACACCAAGGCTGCTATAAATACCAATATGTGAACCCCAAATCGACCATTTTTTTTCTTGAAAATCAATCAACCTAGCACCTAACCCTACCAACTACTACCAAGAACAGTAAACATCCAAATTAAATTCCAGCCATACATCATTCGCTCCAATTCGTTAGTTGCGAATAAATTGCAAGCGAGGCGTCCGCGGTAGCAAGCCCTCCATAGTCAAATTATTCACTCTCGCAATCCTACTAAAGCCAGCAGTCTCCGCCCAAAGCGGGCTGTTCGTGTAATATTAAATTATAGTGGGCCAAGTAAGACATTTCGAAATAGAAAATTGTTTCCATTCGTTGTTTGTGGACTGTGCTCTTAATTCAGATGAATGTGTTTATGTTGCTGCTGGTTTTGGCTTCGGTGACTCTTGAAGTGTAGTTGTGGCTATATTGCTTTCGGATTTAAAGGTCAAGCCTTTTTGGTGGATTGCTTACCTACTTTATTTCTTTCTTAGAATTCTGACGTCTTAGCTAATATCAATCCATCCACTGTTCAATTTAGGTCTCACTCTCTGAGCGTGATTTCTTCTCAGTATTAGCTTTTATTTTTAGTTAGCTCGTATTGTCCCAATCCTGGTCAAAGGCCTCCCCCCATGCCTTCCACTTCTCTCGATTTTGTGCTTCTTCTCGCCAATTTGCGAGAAAGCCATCCAAGGCGTTATTAAATGTAAACAAAGTTTCTTTTTGTACTTACTATTTTAGTTTTATTCTAGTACACGCCTTTATAAAGACAAAGCTCTAAATTCTCAGAATTATTTATTGTCCTTTAATTCGCAAAGCTCATAACATGAATCTCTCTAAGCTTTTATAAAGCTGCTTTTTCAACATAGAATACAATTATACCTGTTAAAAGAGAATGATCAAAGCCATTCCTAGAAAATCTAGCAGCTAATAAGCTTTCAGAGTAAAACAAAAGAGAAAAGACTACTACTTTGTACTCTACATTTTTAATTCCTGTTATAAAATTCTGTTTGCTCTCGGCTGCTTTAATGGCAGGGACACATAGACTGCAACTTCAGCATAATGCATGTCTGGAGTTGCTATTTTGTATTTATGATATTAGTTATCGCCATCTTGGAAAAGACTTGCGTTTTTTTGCGTGTAGTTGAGTGACTTTTAGTTGGTAGTACTTTGAATGTTAGATTGAGCAATGTGTCATGTGCAGTTAATTTAAGGCGAGATACTTCTGGTTCTAATTCAGTTTGTTTATTCTTTCTTTTTTTATATCACTATAGTCTGGCATTTGCACTTATATCAATCGTTTATTTACCGCCAGGACAGTATTATACGTTATTTGTGAAAAAAAAACGCCTCCCATATAGAAAAAAGCAAGCAAGTCAACATTTAAAAGCGGCACTTTTTCAAACATAATAATTCTTTGCAGTCGTACAAGCAAGTACAAGTTGACAGCAAACTGTTGCCTGCCTTTTATTTTTCCTATAGGCGCTCCTTGCCAAGTGTTCCAAGTTGTGGCTGTTTCGCGGCCCGCCAACTCTGCCGTATCGGCGGGACTTTTAAAACTCAACTCTGATACGTTTAATATAGTGTCTACTGCAAGCAAAACTTAAATAATGCCCATAGAAAACTTGTTTCGTGCAAGTTGCGGGGTACGCCGCTCCCGGCTAACTTTCCTGTTTGCTTTCAACCGTACGTATTTTATTCTTTCCTCTTTTAAATGCGATGCTTTGCATGTCGGTTACCATCGTAGACGGACCGTGTTTTAAGAGCAAACCTTTTGGGACGGTTTCAAATAGAGGCGTATTGCCTCCGAACGTCGGATTGTTCTTTTAACGTGCGGCCCGCGGGGAATCCTTGGCTGTCCATTGTCTACTTGTGAATATTGTAATGCTCATAAACTCACACGAAAAATAGCCTCCCTAAAAGGCAATAAGCATAAACACAACTCTGGAAAGTTGGTTTGAAAAGAGCTTCGCGATATTCAAAACAGGACGAGGGGGCTTAATGTTATTCATGAATGTTAAAGCGTCGCGTTGTTCCCAAACATCGTTTATATTTGTAAGTTACGAAACAATGACACTAACTTAAACTCTGGATGTAAAGACGGGTGTTATCTTGGTTTGATGGCTCACATAAACAACAGATACGGTTTATTGCTTCGCCGCAATTTCGTATTAAATTTCAAAGTTTTGAAGTCTCCGCCTTAATTAAAAGTGACGGTGTATTATAACGATATATATCACCTCGGCCGAGATACAATCTCAACTAGTCCAGACTCACTTAAATTCGGTGCTAACGAGATATTTCAGTAGTCCAGAATCTTATCTTGGAGATCCGAAACTTCGCAGTTTAGGCTAACAAGTATCTGTTAAAGAAAGCCAAACAAATTTACGTCTTGCGAGAGAACGGTGAATAAGGCTTTAAGCTGAACAACCAACGGGGAAATAAAAGCATAAGCGTGTTTGTTGCTTTAGCGCAAAATGAAATGATGTCCAGTGAACGAACGGTAGGAGAATAAATTAAAAGTAAGGACTCGGTCCGACAATTGTTTTATTGTACACTTCATATGTTTTTGTACCTAAACGTAAGCCGCGTTTACGTCTAAAAATGAATATTTTGGAGTTTTTATTTGAACCTATCACGGATGACAGCTCGGATGAAATATGAAAACCCAGACGTAGAAAACTGTTTTTCTCTTGACCAAAAATTGGCTGCTTGCAAATTCGTTTTCTGAACGTTTGCAGACCGGCGGCATCATTCATACGTATTACGTCTTGTATAAATTCCAATATTTTCAAGCAAACGTTTGGGAAGCCAATAATTTTGAAGCTCCATCTGAATTGAAACAACCGCTCCATCATTTCCAATAACCGTACCCAAGTGATGCCAAAAATTCTCAGCGAAAAAACTCGAAACAGCGTCAGAAAACATAACAAATATTTTAGGATCATCCAATTCGTTTCGTGAAACGTTCAATATCTGGAGCACCATACGTACGGATGGACAGGAACGTGATAAATTCGTTGAGCAGGCGAGGGAATGACACAGTGATCCCCGCTCATATTTCACAATATCCAAGCGACGCTGGCGTTGTTTTAACACGGATAACTTTGTGTACATCCACCATGTTTTATCTTGGCTCTTTGATTTTGTTGAGGCTGACGACCTTTTGGTTTTGTTCAAAACTATTCTATATTATATCTGTAAGTGAAACACTTGATACATTGGTAACAATGTTCTGATCATTACGAAAGCCATGACGTGAAAGAAATGTCTGTTTTTTCATGTAATGTTTCGTTTTGATAAAATTGATCTCTGCCAATTTTAGCACAATAACCCTGGTATTTTAATACAAAATAACGAGAATTTATGTATATCATTAGGTTAGTAATATAATAACACACATAACTTCCGGCTAGTATAATGCGAAGGTCATTTCCTATACTCCTTGAAAACGAATTACAATTAAAAACTTATTCTAATCTAAAATCCACACGTATTTCAATGGAACACAGTCCTGGGGTCCTCAAAACAAATTGGCTATTCAACTTGATATTTGCCAGAATTCCAACGGACCCCGAGACCCTTTGGGGACAATTTTGACAAATAGTTGGACTAATAAATTTTCATTGAAACCCCGATAACTTTTGCGTCAGCCGTTGAAATTGGGACATTTCACTGAGTTACACTTAACTTAATTAAGAGTTCAATTAGTCTTGACTTAAGTATGATTATAACTTCTTAAGATGTTGTGAGTTCTCTTTGACTATATCTTAATATATATCAAAAGTCCCGCTAAATTTTGAATGTTTTAATGAAACTCCAAATCCTTTTGGTACACGCAGAGGCTGTGGGAAGTCAAATTTAAAATGTTTGCTCCAGTTTCATTAATTACACGACATTTTGGAAGTTTCATTAGGTAGGGGAACGAAACCATGGCGATAGCAAACACTCATCATATTTAATATCGATACGCTCGTTTATTTTTGGCTCAAATGATCCAAATCTTGAACACGTAATCTTCAATTGCAATTATCAATTAATCAAATATGTTTCATGCCCTCAATGCGTGCAACATGTCTGAATAAGTTCAAGGTACAATTAAAAATGTTTTGCATAATTAAAACTGTTTACCGGCTAATATATTCTTTCGCATGTTCGCGATCATATCATGCTGTGGTGTTATTTTTTCTTGGCAACATTACTCGCCCATTATTAGGAGATTGAATCTCGTAGCGTGCACATGAAGCATTTTTTAGTTCACCTCATTTATACGTTACCTTGACGCCGTAATTAACGCAGTGAATTTCGAATGCAGTTTTAGTATTAACATTTATTTTGTTCGCTGCAAAAATTTTCTGATGTTTTATTCCGTCAAATTCTTTTGATTTAATTTCTTGTTTAAATTAGCGAAGGTTTTTGACCTGCACGTGTTCGTTCATCTTTGAAGCTGCGAATGGAAAATTAAGTCAGTATTTCAAGATAGGAATCTTCTAAATGTTGTGAAACTTCAGCCGTGTCATTTAATTAATTTGATATATTGTTATCCATTGCAATTTTAATGCATTCTGAATTTGTTCTGGAAATTGCAGGCTGCATAATATTATCTGAAATGCAAATCAGATTTTAATTAACGAAATCTGAATGCGCTGTGGAAACACACATCTTACCTGAATAAGACTGTTACCTGGTTATTCAGATGGCAGACCGAATCGCAGACATTCAGAGTCTAGCATATTTGCGAAGCTAGCGTTTTTGAATAGAACCGGTCGCACTACGTATGTTCTATTTAGTATTTGTCGGTTGCAAATGTAATTTCGTTTTGCTTACCGTGTATTTTGGAGTATGTATTTATGTGTATGAGAATATTCAGGCTGTGGTGCACCTGCTGGATATCTGGGAAGATAAAAAATAATAGGTACCTGTGTTGAACAGTTTTTTGATCACACTGAGAAATGCCAACGGCTATCGTCTGCACACGCCCCTTGCTACCTCTATATTCTCAACTCAAAACCTTTTTACCTCACTAGTTATTATAAAAGTTTCATAGTTTTTTACAAAGTTGATAGATCGAGCGGACTGCATTAAAATTTCAAAGCCTACAACTAAAATATGCTCAAAATGTTCATAGTTCCACGAAAAATAACTAAAGCAACAAACTCAATTAAAACATCAATTGAAAGTCAAAGTATCCGCTTGAACTTTAATCCCCGATCATAAAGTATGCAATTCGTTGGCAAGTAACTTTATTAAAGTTCCATATTAAGAGGTGCAGTGGTTTCGTTGGAACTTTGAGTTTTTACTTGAGCAACTTGAAACATTGACAGGGTGGATTTACGAGAGTTCCCGCTTTCCAGCGATAACCGAGATGAGCTGAGGAATTCCTTGTAAATATTTTGTTGCTTCTTGTTTTTATGGGGCAGTGTTAGAGGGCTTTCGTAATGGAATATTCCAGAAAGTTGAGATAGCAAGGATGGTGGATAGAGGGACTTGTGTTGTTGGTTGCGAGGACACGACTGCTAAAAATTATACAGATATTGGAAAAAAGAAAAAAGATTTAAATAAATTCTTTATTGGGCATACAACAGGCACACAACATCTGAAAAGTCATCATGGTCATCACCTCTGAATCATGGAGACTTGTCAACGACATTAGACTTATCAATAAAACGTACCTACATCATTTGAAAAATAGATACTTAGCAACCAAAATCTGTCCTTGATTAGGAAATTATTCATTCATTCGCTTAGCACCGCATATCTTTATATAAATAGCCAAATTACTTTTTATAGACTTCTAAACATAGTCGATGTGTAATTAAATGCTAAAAGACGTAGCATTAAGCTATGTACTGCAATTAAGTCGAAATATTTTCCGTCATTCGCAAATTCAGTAATGTTTGAAGGAATTTTGAATACATTAAAAATTGTATCTTTTTATGAAGCAGGAGAAATAATATAAGAATTTGAAATGTTCTAAAATTGAAATACAGAATCTTATTCCATTGCAGTTTTTATTTTCATTTTATAAAAGAGAGCTTTGGCTTGAATAAACTTCGGCGGATAAACTAAACTGTTCACTTTTACGATATCTTCTATTTTTGCTTTACGATTGCAGATTACGCTTCTTTGGGTCTTTGAGATACTAATCAGCCCTTTAAATATTTTTTATATGAATAACTAAATAGATTTTTACTATCAAAGGTCACATCATAAAATGATCTTAGTACAACTTCTATCTCTCTTTCTCCTATAACAACCTCTCACTCATCTTCCAATGCTCACGAAAAACCTATTCCATCTTACTCCGGTCGAATTTATCTCATTTTATTGGCTACCATTGTGGTTTAATAGTCTGCGTGACATTTCACATCATTGTCATTTGTCACGTTTATCTCAATCTTATCGCGTTGCGTTTTAACAGCGTGAAGTTTGTGCGCAGCCTTAGCCGTGCGTGAAAACCGTGTTAAAGTTTTATAGGGAATTTAAGAGTGTAAGTTATTGTGACCGTCAAACCAACTTGGTTTGTATTGTTACAGTTATATTTTGGAGCGAGCTTATCTTTATATCTGATTTGATTCACTTTTCGACGACTCAAAAACTCTTCCTGTTTTTGAGTTCCTAGTACAATACCACCCCAAATTGAAATCAAGATCTATGTTTTCAGTCATTGTAAAAAGTATTTTAATATTATTTCAAGTTGTCTGGTTTCCAATCCGAAACCAAATTCACTTTCCATAAACTTTATTATATTCCCTGAACAAAAATGTGTAATTACATCAGTATGTCAAAAGTTAAGCAACGTTTGTCACAAGAAACTTTCATTTGATTGTAATTAACAAAGTTTGCTCATATAACTCACGTGTTTGTTGTCAAGTTTCTAGATTTATTGTCTAATGTCACCTCCGTTGTTTTCATATAAGATTTTGGATTTATATTTTAGTTTTCGTTTTATCCATCATCGTTACTATTCTCCTGTTTTTATTCTCTCATTTTAAGTAATAAGTTTCTTCTTCTTTTTAACTGTTCTATTAATCGTCATATCAGTTGCCTTTATCCATATCATCTTTCACAGTCCATCTATTGTTTCTTTCGCCATATTTCCTTGGCATATTATGTTTTCCAAAGGGCTTACGTTAATACATCTCATTCAGACGACATTGGAATAATCTGACCAAATGGTTAATGAATCACTTAGCGACTAAATATTCGTCACTGTCCTGTAATACTTTGTGGTTTCATTATCATCTCTAGTTGGTTCAATTATAGGAAAAACAAATATTGTTTTTAAAGCTTTTTTCCTGTAGAAACATAAATCGTGGTGTTGATTTTTCATCATAGTATCTTCTATAAAGTAAGCACTGAAAACAGCAAAGATTAAACTCAAGTGTAATAAAAGTCGCAGACTCGTCATTTGGTACTTATAACTTTGCCAAAGAACAAGTATTTACAAAGAGGGTAGACGTTACAAAGTTGTAGCTTTATGAGGTAGAAAATTTCTACTTCTTGTCCTATACTCGGTATGGTAATAACTGCATTTATTACGCATGCAGTTACTGAAAGTGCTGTTCAGGTATGAGACTGAGTTTTATTGTGTGACATTAAGAATTTAATGTCTTTGTGTAGGGTAGGTATAAAATGCCTTTTGGTTGTTTTGTAAAAGTAGGTTTAGTACGTCAGTACTGTAAGCTATTCATTCTTTGGTTTTAGTTGCTTGGGTAAAGGTCTGTTGCGATTTGAATGATGTAAGTGCCTTCACTTATAAAAATATTGTCATTTCTATATTTATACATATCACCATTTATTTGACTCACATATTGTTAAGACTTCAAATTTTTTCAAATTATAAAACAGCCTAGACCACCATCACCAGCCATTTTTACTACACATGTCTACAAAACACCCTGTCTCATATTTTCAAAATGTCATTCCCAAAGGCCAATGCCCTGTCTCCATTTTCATTGTAGTCCCCTCCCTCTATAAGTTGAAGCCTAAAGTGCATGAAAGTTGGTAAGCGCCGAGGTGTTATTCCAAAGAAGATGCTCGCATACGTTAAAGCAAACAGCAAGTTTGAATGCACTTCAGTCTACGTTGTTTTTAGCGACCACGAATTTTCTCCATCTTCGGAAAACTTAAGTATGAAATACTGAGATATGGGTGATGTTTTCTTTTGATGGGATTTTTGCGTTTCTTCGATCGACTGGTTGGTATTTTAAACGAAAGCAAAGTCGAAACTTTTAGTAAGAGAAATATTTTGTCATCGTTGGCACCGTACCCTTCAATGCCTGTAACAGAAAAAAAACAAACTTCATTAATTAACGTTACGTTTTTCACAAGCCCCCAAGCGTGCAAACCCCATAAAATATTTTCCGAAACATCCCAAAATTTTCAAAACAAGCCCGACCCCTGTAGAATCCTTTAAAATCCAATCATACTGTTCCAAACCCGACCCCCTTGGCATCGTAACTCCTGGACCAAGAACAGGCGACATTAGTTCAGAACCGCATCCAGTTGTAAATGATATCGCAAATTGCATTAACACAGTTTACTTTGCATTCATATCGCGAGCAGATTTAAATTTCACAGCTGTTCTTGTCTTATAAGTCTTGTTGTTTTATAACTTCGCATTTTCCCTGAGAAGGTGACACAGAAGTTTAAATGGTTCTTTTTCTTGCGTTTGTTTATAATTTGAATACTTGAGCTAGGTTTCTGTTTTAGAACTTTCAACTTTATTATGTTAATCATTGAGAGTAGAATTTTGGTTTTTATCATTATGATTAATAGTAGATTAGTAATTATAGATTAGTGTAATAGATTAGTGTAAATATAGATTAGTGATTAGTAGCTTTAACATGAATTTGATAATCAGAATTAAAAAACAATTTTACTGCTTTAGAATCAAAATCCATGCCATCAGTGACAACTACTAGTCCTTTTACATCCATCTTATGATCTACAGTTGAAACCACAATTAAAAGTTTCAAAACTTCTCTTCTCCTATCATTATCTCTCAATTGTCTCCAACTTTCAGGACTAAAACCAACCTGATACATTCCCCTTTCATCTTCCAAGTCTAGACCAAAGCAAATTGCATTACAACTGTTTTATTTTACATTCATTTCATTCACGGAGTCCGGATGATTTAAGTTTTGCTTGTTCAAGTCTGCCCTCTCTTGTTGAGGTCGGATGTTTGTTGTTGGATGACACCTGTATAAATTCTACTGCTGTTTTGTTGTAGTTTAGAAGATTTCTGTCGTCTGTAACTTAGGAGAAAGATGCTCTAAGATTATAGCTCCTAAGATTCTCGTTATTCCTATGACCTACATTTGAACATATTCATAAACAAATGCATGAGAAAACAATGTTATACATTAGAGAGTTTTTGTGGCCCTCTAACGTGTACGAAAATAACCTTTACTCACAATCTACAGAAGATTTTCCTCTCCATCTAAGCTGTAAAATAAATCAGCTGATAGCAGTACCCTCATAGTCTCGTATTAACGACTGTCCTAACCTACATTTGTGTGAATATTACTCCTACCTATATCATACAAAAATGGTTATTAAAGTGATAACTTACCGAAGGGAAGAGGCTTATATCTCTGATAGAGAATATGGGAGGTCTTATATTTTTACGAGCGTTTTTAATGAGGATGTAGTCTGTCGTTTACTTATATTGTCGTCTGCG
This sequence comes from Noctua comes, assembly GCA_963082995.1. NCBI lineage: Eukaryota > Metazoa > Arthropoda > Insecta > Lepidoptera > Noctuidae > Noctua > Noctua comes. The sequence continues at coordinate 1,348,374 of OY720282.1, forward strand.
GTTTTAACTCAGGATTGGTCCCATTCTCCCGATACGTTGGGTCTTGTTAAACAAATGACGGCAAATTGTAATCACCTAGTTGCTTGGTAGCGATTAAAGCTCCTCTTTGATCTTTTATTTTTGAAGTCTCGTGTATTATGTAAAGACTCGTGTGTTTCTAGTGAATGTTTATAAGCTTAAATTCAACGTGGTGATATGGTCAGCTTTTCTCTTTTTCTTTTTAGACTCATTATTGAACACCAGGCTGTGATATTCAGCTGCATCTAATTTGCCTGTCTTGTCCAACTATGTTGGGTGTTAGACATGGTGTATTTATGATTTTATTATGTCAACAAATAATTCCATGTCCGTATATTGGTACTTTAAGGTCACCTTGGCTTGTCGAACTCGTCAAAACTTGATAATGATTTATATGGCGGAAGATTCCTGTGTATTATGCATATGCATTGTTCTGTAACTGTCCGCAATCCGTGTATTGATTTTTAAAATATTATTATGACCTTAGACTATAAAATGGTATTTATATTATGGTGTTCTGCAAATAACATGACTGATTATGACGATCGAATTGCAAAAAGTACATTGTAAATCCGAAATTCGTATTTTGACAACTTTTGTTTCCAATCCAAGTGAAAAAAATATTATCAGGAAAATTTTAAGCTACACTTTCCAAGATGCTCTCGTCACATTGCTTTACGCACTACTACTTTCAACCGGCTCGACCTTACATTTACGACACAATTTAAATCACATAAACATTACGAGTTCACGTCTGTTCCTAACTATCCTATTTGGCCGTAAGGTCACTCATAGCCACAGTTTTGATCTACGCAAGTCAATGCAAGATTCAATAAACATTACGTGTTGTGGCATAAAAAGCGTTCCATTGACATTCGCTGAACGTTCACGAGTAATACGTGACGTGCGGGCTAATGACATACAGATGACATACAGATGGTCGTAATTACGCATGTATTATGCCTATGTGTTCTGTAACGCGGGGAGTAACGTGATCAGCGTTAAATGTATCTTTTTTGGATGGAGAACGATTGTCGAAAGACATTTTTGTACTGTAAATGGTGTGGCCCAACTGTTTTGATAGGCAAAGTTTCGCTCCACGGTAAAAACGACCACGGTGGTTTATGATAATGTGTTAATGTAATGCATTAACAAGCTGCAAAATTAAAATATTAAAATAAACATTTTATTACTATGCAGTAATTTCTATAGCAATAAAATAATTATTCAATTGCAATTCTAGCTCGTTAACGTTGAACATAACTCCATATAATCCGTGATTATGTAAAGCGCTTCGATTGAATGCACACAGATGTTATTATAGAACTAATATTAGCTTGTCATTTGCCCCAAAGGATTATGCCTACCCAAATACACATGCAAACTGTAACAGTATTTGACAGCCTAATCTGAAATCACGGAACGTCTTGAACCTATTCTGAAGTTAGGTACAATACGGACTAAGTCTGATCGAATTGTCGTATCTGCGTAGACTTAATAATCTGTGGCAGCCTTTAAAGCCAACAAGCAGTCGTTCGCTTCACAGAATACATTATAGTCAGGAAATCACGACCCATACTAGGATCCAATTTATCATCCAAAATCATAAATTTTGTATGTAATGATATTTCGCATCCGCCATTTTGGTGTTTAAATAATATTTGTTACTTTGAGGGGTGAGCAGGATTCGAAATCGATCTACTCGACTAGTTCGATAGCCGTTAGTTTTTTTTAATGGGACATTTCAAACTACGTTTTTTTGTATCGTGGAGGAAGTTACAGTTTTTAATTTATTACTAGATTTATAGGCTTCATAGTCTAAATTATAGCTCCGATATTAATACAGGATTATTTTATCGTCATCACAACGGGAAGCATGATCGTGTGAAAGCTTTGATGTGTTTTATCAGAATGACGAGAAAATTATCCGAATGATAGCAATAATTACGGATTGTCATTCCAAACCAATTTCCCTTATTAGACTTTCACATTACAAAACTAATAACAATATTTTTTTACTATCCTATAGAAAAGCACCCCATAAACTCAAAGCTTTTAAAATTATCTTTATTTTCTGACCATTAAACTATAAACTGAGAACTGTTCCAGTTAATACTGGGTCAAATTAGAAACGGGCTTCAAACAGGAATCGAACCCGAACATGACAATTATTGATTATTAACCACTTAGCTGTTGTGAAACTTTATCATAAATAAACAGGTTCTAAAGGGGCTTTCATTTTAGAGTTTAAGATGGAGGGATTATTAAATTAACTTTTTAGTTGTAACCTGAGATAGACTGTAGTTACTAATTAGTTGTTAATCAATATATTCTAGGTCTTTCACCATCTTGAAATTATCACAGTGTAATGCTCTGTACTCTTAAAGGAAAGATACGAGTGTAGGAAATCAAGCCATGTGTTGGCATACAGACTATTAAGTCTAGGTTTCCTAACTATTTTAAGAATAAAAAAAAGATAAAAATAACCAAGATTCTCTTACATATTCTGGAAAAACCTTACATTAATCTTTATAAAAAAAAAACAAAATACAGACTAATAAACAAAAGCAAAACATCCCAACACATGTAGTATATAGCCCGAAGCGTTTGTAAGACATTAATAATATCTTATATTACTATTTTTCCACTCTACGTAGAGCCTCAGGCGCCACTCTACCTGTAATAAAGCTGTCGGGCCATTAAACCAGTGATATCAAAGGGCTCTATCGAAAAAATCATTTAACACAAAATTATTCTGTCCTTCCGTATTTAATTTGGTATAAAATATAAGCGGTAGCGGGCTAAAAGATCTTGCGTCTTACGAGTACAAAGTTGTTTTTTTTTTCATAGAACCTTGGTGTCAACTTTTTAATGTCATTTTACTTTAAATGTCAATATTTATTAACATTTTCATGAGTGATTTTTAATTTGTGCCTCCGGTAACTTAGAACCCCGGCGATTAAAAAAGTGTTTTATTTTTATAATTGTTGTTATTTTTTTCAAACAGTTGCTCGCTTATTATTTACACCAAAAATAATTACAGCCATTATTAAACAAGTAGAAGACATATAAATTACATTTGCGCCTGTGGGCGAGTTTCGTAGTTCAATCGTTACACACAGACCGACAAGGTCAAGTACCGTGTTTAATAGTATAATATTTATAATACTTATAGACATTTGGAACCGGTCCTATTATACTTAAGAGATAAGTTTTGTATCGCCAGCAAAAGTAACTTTTCGTATAATTATTCAAAAATAAAAAGTTTAATATCTCTATGATACTTTTACAAAAATAAGCAGAATTTCCTACCTACTTATATTTTAACATTTCTTGCATAAATACTTTCACATAACTCGAATAATCTCGCATAAAACGCTTGTTTCTCTAACTATACCCCAGACTAATCACGACAGCAGATAACCACTCGGATTATGATTTTCACAAGTACAGCAAATAATTGTTAGTTCTGTAACATAAGGATCGTGGAAGTGAATGTCTGGTTACACCGAGTTCGTGGTAACTGACGGACAAAAATTATGAATCATAATAAGGTTTTTAGAGTGCATAGGAATGTCCTGCTTACGATATCTAATCTTTGAGGCAACAGGATCCATCGATATAAGAATTAGGCTAAAACACTTGGGTTTAGAATAGAAAACTCTTAAGGAATTGTCTAGTCACCTAGTGTGTAAGCAAGCAACAGATTCGTTTAGCTAAAAAAATATGAAAAAAACTGTCTTGAGCAACGTCACCAAAAAAAAATTTTTTTTTCCAGGACTATTGACATGTCCCCCCACGATGCAGTTACTAATCATGACATATAACAATACAAAATACGACGTGTTATTGTAACGACAGCTACAATTTGTTCTTTTGACCTGTTTGACGTGACTCCAAGTAATTCTGTCCGTCTGTCGTTATTCAGCTTTTTGCTGCGTTTTTTACGTTTTCAAACTATATTTTTAGTTCGCCTATTAAAACTAGGTATTGTCTAGTTTCAAGGTGATCTGGGATTATAATAAATGACAGCTGGTTGCTGGTTGTTGTAATTTAGTGAGTCAGCTGATGGAAACGTGTTTTATGCATGTAAGTGACGGGGTAATCATCGGTTAGGGCTTGAAGTGACGATCGAATCGACGGTTAATCGTGCGATTGTCATGTGAAGGCAAAATGTCAGTGAGCTAAGTCGATTGTATGCATTAATCTTATGATGAGTATCTATACATAAACTCAAGATTAAAGTGAAGTTTAAGTATGTGTCACCCGTCCTCAAAATGTTATTACTATAAATGTTGCTCTTGAATTAGAAAAATATATAATGGATACAATTTAAAGGCTCATATCATTTGAAGTGGTATTATACCCGAAGGTACTTAAGTGTAATCAAGCAGTTTCAATTGAAGGTCTGAATTGACCAAATCAAATCTATCTTGCGCAAGAGAAGCAGAGAATAATACGCTCCGAAAACATTTTGCCGTACCACCTATCCATCAAGTTTCGTAACAAATCTTTATACTATTACAGTATTGTGTTATATCAATCTGTGTTCTGCATTGTTCGCCTTAACGCTTGACTTTTACTCAAGGTTAACCAAAGGTTAACTGTATATAATGCCACGGCATCGTTTTATGACATTTTAAAATGTAAGAAATGGCACCAAGGATTTACGGTATGTTTGAAATATATTCTTAATCTACAACCACAACAATATTCATAACATGAAACGAGAAAAAATATCTTCTTGAATCGTGACACCAATACGTGAAATAGTAATACTGATATGCAGCTAAAAATATCAATTTTTACACGAGTCGTCTAAAAATAACTCAAAACATTTGCGTATAAATGGATGTAGAATTTCAATCCGTAACCGAAATTGCAGCCATAGAACTGGCGATTTCAAAAAAGCTTTGTGTATAAGAGAGTACAAGATTTTATTAAAAGTCGTGAATATCTTGCTTGTAGTTAATGAACTATACAGCTTAATTTAAAAGAAACACTCGTAAAACTAGTACGAAGTCCCTATTATTTCAAACTTAACCGCAGCCCTATATAAGTTTCAATAACATATTATATGATCTAGAAGCCCTACTTCTCCACATCACCCGGAAAGCAAAGCATCACGCCACAAACAAACATGCATCATCTCCTGACACATCGCGTGTTTCGTGGCCCCAGTTTAAAACCGTGAATTTATTGTTAAAATAAAAAAAAATCCTACGTGATGTACGGATCAACCTTGGCCCACAAATGTTAGCTTCAGCATGCATACGAAGAACAATGAAAAAAAAATGGTGCTGGTTGGTACGAGGTAGGTACGGGTTCTGCATACATTAAATTGATTTTGAAAAAAAAAATGCTGTTTATTGGAGCTTTGATAAAGTGATGAACAGGAAAAAGATCGTGGTCTTACTCTACTGAGTAATACTTGGTAATATTCTACTCGGAACGTAGCTAGGAAGTACAAATCTTTTAGTACCTAATTATAATTTTCTAATGCACTTTAAATTTATATTTACCAAAAGCTGGGAACAGTTTTTTGTTTAGTGCATTAGTATAGAACTAACGAACAAAAAACGGTCTCAAAACAAATGACAAACAGGACAGAGAGACACTTATCACTTATTTAGTCGAAGAACGCTAAAAAAACATTCATTGTTATGTACAAGTCTCGATCAAATCACGTACGATTTTACCACCTTTTATAATGTTATGCCCTTGTAAAGGGCGTTTTTTATCTTACTACCTACGTTAAATGTATCGTTGTCAAGCCCTGTTAGCCCTTTGAAGTTATATGAAGTGTAAGTTCAGATTTGAAGGGTATTCTTGTTCCATTGTACTGTCAAAATGGTGATTTGTTTGGCTGTCAGACTGATTGTGGAGTAATTCAATGTTGTCTGGGTACATGACATTGTCTGGTTAGATCTTAGGTTGAATCTATCAGTATTTTAGTAAGACAGTGAGCTAAGACATACTGTCGGATCAATCTTCAGGTTATTGCTAGAGGCCTTTAATAAAACTGCTTTTCAAATTGAAAAATTGGTTATATTGTCAAACAAACACGGGGTGAATGTCAATTTAACATCTGTTTTGTCTTTTCGCTATTTCTCTTGTTGATATTAAAAGGTTTACAGTATGATTCATTAATACTTTTATTAGTAGTTACTGTGTTATTCATGACTTAAGCTCAATTTCTCAGCTTATTTTAAACGCAAAAGAATTTTTACGGTGATGTCAATTTTACAATAAGAACATATTGCTAAAAATCTGCGCTATTTGCCCAGTGTAACCAATCGAAGTAGGTTGCCAGACAAAAATCGTAAAGTAATAATTTATTGATTATTCATAAAGTTAGTAAGCATTGTAGAACAAGACAATAATAATCGTTTGTACTTGGTCATGCCAAATTAGTAGACAAACATATATGGTCGCCTGCCTATTTGTATAGTGTTTGTGTACGTTAGGGGCAAAGAGTAGGTCACACATGAGACAGTGTTCTGGTTATGTATGTTTTTACAAATGTGAAATAGTGTCACTGACTTACGAAGTGTGGTACAAACTTGTTAGGATTTAATTTACCACAGCCAAGCCAAGTATTTAAATAGTCAAATTTTATACTAACACTAAACATAAAGCTCGACACATTACAGAGTGTAATAAAAAAGTTTCATAATATTCAGTCCGACATCAACAGAGTCACAAAACAAAATAGGCACAAATAAAACCGTGTCACAGTTACTAATCCCCAACACATGCTAAAGTGGCACATCTACACACATTTGAGACATGTTAGCACTTTATAGGTCAAAGTTTGTTAAAATTCACGGCGTGTATGCTTATGAATAGACGATTATGACGAAAAGTGGGACAAAAAGGACAGCTTTTTAAAATAACGGTTTTTACTGACCATTGCACTACTAAGTTTCGATAATAGTTTTACGTTTTATGGGAAAAGTACCGAGAATATTAAAGAAGTTGCTAATTCAAGCCTTTTTTTGTCATGAAAATACTAAGAAAAATTCATATCAAAAACCTCATTTCAATTTACCACCACGTTTACGTGTATTCTAAGGGTTCATTTCGAGTATTATAGTAATTACCATGTAACCTTGAACAACCTTTAATTCCATAAAGCGAAAATAACAGAATCCTTATAGGAAACGATTTCCTGATTGCAAACTAAGTAAATTGATACAGTGTAACTAATCAATTTACTTATAAGTATCCAACACGGAACCACCCGCGTGTCTGGTTATTACTCTGTGCTTGCATACCATTTGGAAGTCAATGTTACTTCTTTGTACTCATGCATCTATTATGGGGTAAGCAGTGCTTAGGGATAGAAGAATAATTTTGAAAGATTTAATGAGCTGTTCCATGATGTGTACCGCGAATAGCTAAGCTATAGTTGTTGTCAAAAACACCGTATGATTTTGAAATCGAAAAAGCTGCAATGTGCGCAGAAAGGGGTTATTAACATATTCGACATGCTTGGCAGAAAGGTTAGTGAAGTTTTACAAGTGATACGAAGATACATTGACATAATCTTACTCTGTTTAAATAAGCATTCTTTTCTAATCAAACTGACAAAGTGTCCCTTAGGGTCTTTGTTTTCAGAAGAAGCAAAATAATGAACAGACACAAAGGGCTAAAACTTTGATTAAAATCTTTCTACGTTCTGAATAGTGCTTCAAATATCACTAGTTACAAGAGACACTTGAAATTCTGAAATTGTGTATCCCCAGTGGGATGAAAAGCATTAGGTTGTAGACAAAATATTTTATTCATAATGATCACGTTCTTAGACCGTGAATAAGTCTTTGAAAGATTCTTCGGTTTTAATTTTAGTTTTTGATATAAAAATAAACAATTTTTAGATGAAAAATCTCTTTCACCATTTTGGTAAGCAGTGCACTTACAGTTTTATAGTATATTTTTATTTGAAAAAAAAAAACTGAGTACACGATCGCCACTAAGCCTAAAAATATAAAAATAAAGCCGAAAATTCTTTTATGCGGCGCTAAAGCCGGCAGTATAAAATAGTGCCAACATAAAGTAAATAAAATGCATCCCTGTTGCGTTGGGCGACAATCCTTCACTTATACGCAATTTATATTCGCTTCCTAGAGCCGGCATAATCCTGCCTTTTCTCTGCTGCCTGTTTTACATATATTGAGTCAACGCCACCACTCTACGAGTACATTTAAATTTAAAACCTATATTCTGATACATTTTTGCCTGATTTTATGGCTTACAAAATGATTTTATGTTGTTTATTTTGAGCATTTAAACTCTGTAAAAAGCTATTAAATAACAAAGAATATCTTCTCTTGGGTGAAAAATAATATTTTGTTAGGCTAACAAAAACCAAATTACAATGTTAAATTCCATTATTAATCAAGCCTTCCCCTTTACTCCAAAAATGATTTATTTTGAGCAACCTCACTTTTTCAGAATAATTTGAATTGCTAATGCATTAATTTTAATATTTTAATCAACAATGTGTATCTACTTCCTAATTGTAATTTAAACCAACAGTGCTTACAATATTATTTTATCAGAAGCGAAAAGCGTTGATCTTTTGAAAATAAATATAACTATCGTAAAAATTATTATCGCTTAATCTTTCTCTCTCAATATTTGCCAAAGTAACCGTAGGACAAAAGCCCAGACAATGTTTTATCTTAAGCTTTACTACTAAGCTTTATTGTAAGTAAATATGTACACAGTGTAGAAAAAAAAATAAAATCACTGAAATAAACTCCAATCTCCAAAATTCACAGCGAGAGAAAGAAACAGCGAAACGCGTTTTCAATTACCAAATAAAAAATAAATCAAGAATTATTAAGAACAGAAATTCCTCGCGAAATAAAATCAAACTTAATAACTTCCAATATGGCGCCAAATTCCAATCTGTATTCCTTGAACGAGTCAAATTGCTTCAGTAATAAGGGTCCGATTTTAATAAAAAAAGGAACTTTCATTTTGACTATTATCCACAAACAAAGTGCGGACATCATCTGGGCCCCTCTCGACAATGGGGGTCCATAATGGGGCCTTCTTTGTTCCGTGTTAAAAGCCCCAAAAGTGTCGAACATCTTCTTCATTAATATTTCCCGAGAGTTCAGCTTTGTGCCCACTGTGTGCCCCATCGATGTCATCTTTTTATAGTCTAGCATCTAATTAATAATTGTGTTAAATTTTGATGGTTAAATGTACACTGTATCTATTATATTATTATCTTTCAATACAAGTCAACATACTGGAATTACATTATCAATCTCAATAATTTTCACTAACACTTAGTTAATCTCTGCAAACTAAATTTGATGTATTAAATTATCGTTGAAACTAATTAAGGAAGAATCGTACATTACACAAAATGAATTAACAAAATTAATTATAATTATAAATAGACCACTAATCTCTTTTATTCGCATTAATTTTCATATTTCCCTGTTACAATTTGCGACAAATAAATGCGAATAGGTATTTACACAAATGAGCGGTTCGTTAAAACTAATAGATCAATAAAAATGCGTATTATGCTCAGAACAAACTTTGTATGGCATAAACAGCTTACATACGAGGATCGGGCATTCATTTTGGCATTTCAAAAGCCATTTAGCTGGAGAAAATGCCAATACGGCTTTAACGCTAAACAAATGCCAGTTTTCGCTTAAAATAGATAAGACTGCGTATATAGAGGTATTTAAATATTGTAAGCATTATGTAGTTATCTTAAGTAGCTTTTATCTGATTGGCCATTAATTCCTTTTAAGCTCACTCTTGATGGTAGAAAGACGTTCAGCAATGGTAGTTTGGTAGTTCTAGACAGTTAGATTGGTAGTTTTTGCATAATGGACTTGAAACTGAAGAGGGTACTTTGGACTCAATAGAATTGACAATAAGTACGTAATTCCAGTAGACTTTAATTATCTTAAAACTGAAGATATTTAAATTGAAAAACATTTAGTGTTTTACGCCTCTTCACGCATTTACGTAAAGAGAAGAAGCAGACAGCCAACGATCGATTTAAAAAATATTAATTTATAAGATTTACTACTTCAAAAATATGAGCTATTTATAAGCCTCATCAATTTAATCCGATGACTATTTACTTTTATCGATCAAACGATTTAACCCAGTTTCCCTACGCCCAATACTCAACCATAACTGAATAAACGTAAAGTTCAGATCGTTCTGACATCACACACAGTGTTACACAGTGTCTATCAAAAAGTCGTAGAAAAAAACCGGTCGCATTTAAATAAATTCGTTTCCTCAAAGGAAGTCATTATTAATCATCTTCAAAACTTTATCCGAGGCGACCTTGTGTGTCGAAGGCTCGCGAAAATTCCGGAATAATATAAACTGACTAGGAAGTGAGCTAACCTTGGTAGCACCGATACGGCTGTTACATTAGCGTATGCACATCTGTGGAAAATGGTGGCTGGACAGTTTTCAATCCTATCACTAAAGACTTAAGGGTGCTCAATAATAATTGTACGTGATTGTATGTTTTTTAGTTTGGCATTTTTAGCCGTATAGTGGTTGCGATACGATTTGTCGCTAAACGGCTTGAAACTTGTGTTATTAATGATGCGATTTTAATACGTCAATGGATTATCATTAATTATAATTATCGTTAAGCATATATTGGTCCGTATTAAGACTATATTTTTTTGGAATAAATTAATGACAATCTGTATAAAAGTATCAAATTACCTACAAACGATATAAAAACTTAAATTCACTAAACATACAAGTTAAACTTGAACAAGAGAAAGGCTAACAGTAACTCTACATCTAAAAATAACATAAAAACAGAATGTCTAAGCTAAGGTCACCTAAACTCTCGATTTGTCAGACATTGATATATAGAGCTACGGTAGAGCAATCTCTAGTTATCCAGGAAACTAACTGGATGCCCTTGTAGAGTCGGCTCTACGCGCTTGCAATAATAAGCGGCTTATAAACATATGGTGTTGCCCGCATATACAGGATGTTCCGTATAGTAATGTGAGATATATTTTATGCGTGTGAGATTTATAGTTTAGTGTAATGTGTTCTTTCATGATGGATAGTTGTCTTGTATGTTATGTGTTCTGATAGACTTATGATTTTGATATTATGAAAGTTTTCATTTGCTCTTATCAACTTCATTTACGAGTATTTATTGCACAATGTACACAGAGGAGCTCGTGGTTAAATAATAACAGCCGCTCGGGTCGATCTTTAGGTTAAGCCGTGCTTGCCTAGGTTGGTCTGTGGATGGGTGACCGTCCATTACATACCGAGTTTCCTCCGTGCCTCGGAAAGCACGTTAAGCCGTTGGTCCCGGCTGTGTAGATCTTTGACAGTCGTTACAGGTAGTCAGTGGCCCAAAAAGTCTGTCAACCAGTCTTACCAAGGGTATCGTATTACCCAGTACTAACTGGGTTGTGGAGGTCAGATAGGCAGTCGCTCCATGTAAAACACTGGTATTCAGCTGCATCCGGTTAGACCCCAATATAGTTGGGAAAAGGCTAGGCAGATGATGTACACACAGTTACTTTATTCAATCGCTTATCACCTTCACCGAAATCCAAGAAAACTCATCATTTTGTTTATATTTGATGGCAGAGAGGAGGCCTGTGTTTCAGCAGTAGGAACTTTATGTTATGATTTATGCACAAAAATTAAGAAATTAAATCACTACCCTATCTGTACACAACCTAAAAGGGTTTGCAATTTTCCTTCTACCAACATTAGGAATCTAGTACCAACGAATTCTATTAAGCATCTTACTGACTATCTATATTTAATTTTTACTATAGCAACACTTACTATAAAAGGAAGGCTAGCAAAACACTATAATTTTGCAACGTCCACGTGCGGCGCACGTGTTGTTTAAAGCCTAGATCGTGCAAACACTGATAAAATACAAAAAGGGAAAGACACAAGGACTGAACACACCTTTTCCGGACAAGCTATGGTAAATAATATGCCAGGAAGTGTCAATCTTGTTTCTAACGTAGTATGAAACTAATAATATATGTTTTAGTATGTATTATGAGTGAATATGTTAATGTATTTTTTTGTATAAAAATTTCCATAACATGTTTGTTTTTAAATGTTGATTTAAAGGTAGTCGTGCTGGACATTAAAAGCGAGAATTTAATAATTTTCTAAATTAAAAGCTACTTTTCTCCGTAAAAAATTAAAAGCTACTTTTCTTCGTAAAAAATTAAAAGAACTGACAACAAAGAAACATAAAGTACCATTTAATAAAAATTTCATAGAAAGACCTTTTATTGCGCAAAACATTGTTTGCAATCAAATACAACAATACAGTTTTGTCTTCTACTCCAACCATTTAACAAAGAACCCGAGTTTCCTATCAATCAGTAATTGGCTATACCTTGCAAGCTAGCCTATTAATTTACTCAATTACTTTCCACCGTTGCAGTCATTAAGTGATTCCTTTTCAAGTTATATCGAGGGAACTTACAATTTGCTGAAGCTAGCTAATCGTTCAGCTGTCCTTTCTCGACTAACTTTATTATAGGCCTCCGTTTGTTTGCTGACAATTGTTTAAATTGTAATTCCAATAATCGTTTTGTTATTGTCATATTATATGTCTGTGGACGGCAAAGCCAACAAAAATAACAATGTAATTGAAAATGCTTTGTCAACTGTAAATTATGAATTGTTTCTAGTTGACATTATTACTTGATTAGAAGCTAGCCAATTAGTAACAACGACATCGATACTGCCTTATTTTATTGATTTGGTATCAAAGCCAAGACATGTAATAAATACAAAAACATATGTGGCATTTATTGTATTTTAAACATGCATCGAACTATAAAAAGTGGGTACGGTTCCGTCACTACGTATCTTACTGAGACAGACATGATTCATCAATGTCATTGAATGACTGGTTCTCTTATATTTTAACTCTGATGTTCAACTATCGTGCATCCGTTAATAGTGCTCAGAATTTTTCAATAAAGCAAATAGTTCCACAGCAAAAAACAGGATCGCAGAGACCTGGTTCAGTACCAGAAGCTGTAAAAAATTCCCAAATCAGAAAATGGCCGCTAAAAGAGGTTTCATTTCAAACAACCAAAAATACTAAAACCAACACTAGCTAGCCGAACTTAAAACCGTACCGAAACGACGAAAAAAGCTGCCTAGCAACAGACTAGTCACGAACACCAAACACGTGATTAATCCAGTCACAGCCGTTGCAATTCTGGCCTAAAACAAATTGTAGGAGATCAAAAAACTCGGCTCAGTAATAAAGTAACTGCGTTTCCAACCTGGATAGCGGACCGCAAAAACTGCCTCCTTAGTTCACCTTGAAACTGTGTGGGTGTTCTGAACCTGATTTAGTTGCTATCGTACAAACCCTTTTTTTGTCTTGAATATAAATAAGTTTGGATAAAAACTTTTTGTCGAGTCGCGCTCAACGAAAGTGGTTCGGTTTAGGGATCCGAGGTCATGTGATGGCGTGATTTAGCAAAGATCTGATTATGAGGAAGGGTTCATTCCATTTGCATTGTTAATTTGGTGATATCTGGTGGCTAGCCTTGGCGAAGCAGCTTTCTTAAGATAACCTTCACTCAATGTTTGACTCATTCAATGTGGTCATTTTTCTATTTGAAGAGACCTGTTCATTTCCTGTGTGTATCATACTTGTTTGTCTGACAGGACGAGTAATATTTATTTGTAATTAAAATGTGTTCGTTGAAGAATAATTATTATAAGTCGGTCCTTCAGTCAGCAGGCTTCGGATCTAATACTAATACGGTCTAATACGGTCTCGTGACACTTTCCCTAAACTCGAACGCTTATCACCAAGGAGACACTACCGGCTTGTCCTCAGATCACTTCCTACATGATTTGATAATAACTTCCTGCGTCCTTATACATCCTCGTTAGTTAATGGTTTGTATAAACAAATTACGGAAATGTTTATTGCACTTGAACGTTTTATAGCTCCAGTTGGAGCTATCGTTTCAAATAGAATTTCAAATGGGGTCACTAGTGGCTGACGTTATCGCGGACTGTTTTTGGTCTAATTGCGCTGAATTTTGTCCGTGTTTTGTGTAGGTTTTGGTTGCTTATCAACAGATGTATAGTCGCGTGAGAACATAAACTAACGTACACCAAATCTGTGCGAATGCTAATCCAGTTCTACAATATTAAATACAGTTAGTAAACTAATCTTGATCAGGGCAAACTCTGGTAAACTCAATATGTTTCAGTAACTTGAACAAAACATACACAAAACCGACATAACAACGCAATATCTGTGTACACTATTAGAGATTTCGACTTGTTTGTAATAATAATAATTCCTATGATAACAATATCATTATTAGTAAGGACACTGAGTTAATGTTGCACCACCTTGCATACTAATTGGACGTGGCCCGGCTCCGCGAATCGGACATGCCTGAAATAATAATAGTGCTCCCACAATTAAACAGATAACACTGATTTTCCACCTCGAACGCGAATTTACATTATAGTTGGGCACAAATTGCCTGTAAAATTTGAAAACGTGATCTCGACTAACAAGCTTTTTCTCTCTTGTTCACAGACGAAGAAGAACAACCCAAACCACATAAAGAGGCCGATGAACGCGTTCATGGTCTGGTCGCAGATAGAACGCAGGAAAATATGCGAACAGACACCAGACATGCACAACGCGGAGATCTCCAAGAACCTTGGCCGCGTGTGGAAGACGCTCAACGACGAAGAGCGCCAGCCCTTCATCGACGAAGCGGAGAGGCTGCGGCAGCTGCACATGAGGGAGTACCCTGACTACAAGTACAGGCCGCGCAAGAAGACCGCCAAGTCAGATAGGTCTGGGCCCAAGACCGGAGGCGTGACAAAACCCAAGCGCAAACAGCGCGCAACAGCAGACTCCAACAACAACAGGGGCGTTGCCAGGCGGAGGAGACCTGTCCCATCGGTGCCGAGTGTGCCCGTGGAGACGCCCGCACCGCCGCCGCTGCCGGCGAGTCCGGCGGGCTCGCCCGACTCCCCGGAATCAGCCTGCTTCTACGAAGACCACAATCGTCGCGAGCAGGCGGACCTAACAGATCTCTACTCCATCACGGACCTGCTGCCGCTGCCCGCGGACTGCGAGGTAGACCTGGAGGCCCTCACGACGGACATTGACTCGTTCGAGACCGCGTCATCGTCGTCGGGGTCGCATTTCGAGTTCTCGTGCACGCCCGACGTGTCGGACATGCTGAGCGAGATCGGCGTGGCGGGCGACTGGGTCGACCACACGTTCTCGTCGTATCTGACGTCGTCTTAGAGCGGTGTTCGGGTCGCCACGGCCGCTGCCGGCCGGTTCCACTGATCTCATGCGGTCGGCCAACGGGCCGCCCCACGGAGGCCGACGACGCGGCGACCGCTCGCCGCTCCGCCTAGAGAGTGCCTATCCAAAATGACGTGTCGACATTTGGATTTAATGTACAAAGTTATTTAATAAGGATCGAGGGTGAAAATTGTTTTGACAACCGACCTCACGGTCGCGTTCCTCTTCGGTTCGTACGGTTACTTTAATCGTTTAGTTTTAAAGTTTCATTTTCGATAACGGCGACGCTTCGTCTAGGAAGCGGCATCGGGTTTTATAAACGTAGGCTGTGACTTGGTTCTTGTTTTGTCGTTTCGCTTTCGTTATTAAATTTATGGTTTCGACACATAATGGAGGTAATTTCCAAACGACACGTCTCAGACGCATCTCAGTAATTAAATCCGTCTGCTCTCCGTCGCCTGGTTAGTTAGCCACGGGCCACTTGGGCCAGTCAGGTCGCCCCGCGCCCGCCCGCGCTCGCATCGCGTTGTGCGCCGTATTCTGTACGTGTACATTACACGACTTGGCTTCTAGTGCATTCTAAAATTGTGAGTTTGCATTCTACGTCACACCTTCTTTATTATTTTATTAACATTTGTACTTTTAAGGGTCGTCTTATTATTTTTGAAATGTCTTAGATTGAAATATGTATCATTCTTCTTGTAATAGAAACATAAGACTAGTTATAGTCGTTTGTCTTGCGTTCGTATATACTGTACGTAAGTTCACTTTATACTTTGATGCACACGTAGAGATAGTTAAACATTATTATTTTACTATTGGAAGCTGATCGGTATGTCATTGGAAGAATTTCGGTGTGCGGGAGTAAGTGTGTGTCTCGGTTGGATGCGGTGGGCCCCTACCCAGTTAGTTTGTCGAGCGAGTCGCGCGTACTTGTTCACTTCTGTCGCTGCTGTATGTATACCGTCTCTTCCGCTACGTGGGGCTCGCTCTCAGTAGGGATGCAGTGGTAGGGGGCCACTGTATGATTTATATTAAATGTTTCGAGTCGGTCTTGTAAGTTAGGATTCGTAAAGTAAGGTAATATTCGTTCAATGGTAAGGTATGAAATTATATTGTAAAGCATGATGGCACCTATGGATCGAAGTGAAGGGACACTTTCAATTCTTGTTTGGTTACTCTTCTCGCTACATTGACAACACAATAACGTCTATAGAAGATACATATCAATAATTGGAATGCGTTGTACCGCGGGACGGTGGGTTATAAAGATATATTATATTGGGTGGGTCAACAAATTGTTAGTTTTCAACACAAAATGTTTTGCTAATTCAAACTCTGTGATTTACTTTATGGATTTTCTAAATTATAAGGTTCTAGTGGAGACTGATATCGCATAGATTAGTTTTAGCAGCGCTAGCTTCTCTAACTCTTTTATTTTTTTGTTATTTTTTAATACTGGGCATAACATTTTATATTATGAAAAAAATACGTACATATTTTTGATATTTGCATTGCTGTGGAACACGGACTTCGGCTTTTTACATTTTTAAATTGTCAATATAAAAATTGATAGCCAGAATATTTCAAGAATAAATATAAAAAATAAAAATCAAAACTTAATATTCTAGGTAAATTAAAGTAAAATCAATTTTGATTCCGATTTCCACAGCAGAGCATACGCTAAACAAATTGTATTTAAAGAAAAAAAAAACGAAAAATTTTTGCTAAAAAATCTGTCAATTCATTGAAAATCGTGTCAGTTAAGGGGTAATGTTTAAAGTAATGTTACCTCATTCATTATTAAGGTAGATAACCCTTCTACATAATATACCTGTTTTCAAATTGTAACAATATTTGTAGATACTTCTGTGTCCCAGAAAATATAAGGGATCCGTTGTGCTCTAATAGGTAAGAAAGAAAATGCTTTACCTATATTATATTCTTTATATAATATATTATATATGTAAAAAACGTTCATGTATTAATTAGTAAGTGTCTATGAAAACCCATAATAAATAAGGAAAAATGCATTAAAAGCGTTATCTATATCTGTCTTGTGTGTCGTAGGGCGATTATATAGGAAAGGACGAAAAATAAATTTGTGCCTAATGAAAAAAAAAACTTGGAAATTCTTGTAATACTTATTTTAGTGATGCTCAAACAAGTATTTTAAGCGCGTAGTGTTTAGACGCTGTTAATGGGCAAAACTTGTATAAACGATATTGTAAGATTATGATATTCGACGCCAGATTTGCATTTTGTTTTCTCATTTTGCTTCGTTCTCGTGTGATCTGATGGAATTCCTTGTTTATATCTGCAATTACCGTAAAAGATGTTCCATGTAGCTTTTCGTGCTTTTGTGCAACGATTCATTTCCCAGAAGATATTTTGTTGAAATTTTTCTTTTTTTGTGGGGCATTTTTGTTAGGTGTGTGTTTTCGGTCTCTTCTGTTTTGTTGTGTTCTTTACCACTTAGCATAGCTTTAAATAATTTTACCGTGACTATTTGATAGCTGATTGTTAAATATTTCAAAGTTGTTTTCGATGGACGATTGTCCTAGGTCGTTAAATGACATGCAGCTAATAAAATAGTGACGTGATAAAAATTTTAAGTCGCACAGTGCTTGGTTTGTTTTTTCATGTCGTTTAATGTTAATTTCGATAAAACGTTTTATTCCTCAAGCATGAAAAGTTATTTAGAAATTCTCGCTGTTGGTTTTCAAAGGACGTTGTCAATATGACTTTCGAATTCAATTTTCTAAGGATTGGGTTCAAAAAAGTCTTCAAGTATAAATATTGTATTTGAATGAGGAATTTCATGAGATTTATTATGACTGTACATCCAGTCCCTTCGTATCTTCAACTTTGACAATAAAGTGTCATTTTTTCTGCTTTATCTTTCGTAAGCTTTTTCCGCAAACTTCCTTGTATTGTATTTTTCAAAGTCGCTATATTTTTTCTTTCTTTTCTGCAAATTTCCATGTATATAAATGGGGTTCATAACCAATAATCAACGATTGAAAGCAATATATGTATATGTCTACAATTAGTGACATCAAGCTCAAATTAGAATAATTCTCTTCTACTAATAAAAATTGTAAGTCGATCTGTCGTTTTCAAACAATAGGCATAGAATAAGAAATTCAACTACCATTTTAAATTGTATTATTCAGTGTGATATTGAAAAGTTTCTTAAACAAAACTGTTGTACTTCGAATGAAAATTAACTTTCGCCTTTTATGCTTGTGCGTAATCAAAGTAAAGCAATGTTTGATTTTGATTCGAATCGGGGCGATTTACCACAGAATTTTAATAATGAAATAAAAGTTATTTGAATATTGTTCGTTTGCAAAGCCGCTGTACAAATCCTGTAAATATGGTTTTTATTAGTGGGGGAGTGTCAAAACCCCAAGAGTATTGTATAATACAACATCGAATTTAAAATGTTGTAAATTAGCGCTTCTCTTTCAATAATTATTGGAATTATCAGGGTTTAATAGTTTTCATTTATGTATTTTAGATATTGTATAAATATCCCTAAGATTATCATTGCCTTCCTTGGACAATGTTCTTCAAAATTCTTTGCTTAAGGCTTTCTCTCTTCTTAGCCTTAAAATTCTTTTAACGAATACCATGGAAGTATATTTTAATCTCAGGTATGTAAGTAAGTATTGAAAAAAAAATGTTTATAATAATGAAGTCAAAATAAAGCGACACTGTGACAAAAAATTAGAGAGTATATAAAACGTCTTAAGTAAAAAATATCATAAAGGACGTAGTTGTTGTAGGTTATATATATGTAATTATTATATACCTACTTATATTAAGTACGTATATCACGGTCAAATACTAACATTTTACGAAGTGATATTGTGCAGAAATGAACAGTATATTTTGCGTGTTTTCTGGTTAGTTGTAGAAACAACCAAGTAATTTGACCGTGGTATAGGTAGGAATATTGTTGTGTATCAATTTATCGAGATCGCATGAAATAAAGCTTACAATCTTGCTTCGACCCGACTAGATGTATATAACCTGGCAGGCGGATATTGCGTGGAAGTAATTCACTGTATCATAAGAATTGGTTATAATAACTATAAATGCGATTAAAATGTTAGTGAAATCATTCACAGAACTGAAAAGTTGATATTCTCGTTACGTTGTTTAAAAAAATAATTGATCGTAATATTATCTCTGTATCATATGTATCTACGCTATTGTTGATTTATTATAAGCATATTCTATCTTAGTACCTCTCCTTCGGTTTCGAAACAAATGGGAAAGTTTCAAGTTTTAAATGAGGTCTTTCTCTAGACCATAACCAGGCCTTTGTAAATATATCTTGTACATTGTGACGAATTTGGTCGATAAGACGAATTAAAAATATGGTTGATCCTCTTCGATATTGCGTCCACATTTGAAAATATAGAATACGACCAAGTCTGCAACGTTGTTGTTGGTTTGGTCGCAGTTACAACCAATGGTCGCGCTCTAGAGTTGTACGTCCTTAAACCTGTTTGCTTCGAAATAATTCAAGACACAACGAATCTTCGGTTCCCTTCCCATATCCTCACGCACTTCATTAATATTAAATAGAAATAATTGGTGTCTGTAACTCAATATAAACGATAATGTATTATCACCAAACAGTAGTACGCATATATTCGTTGTTATAGTAGAGTGTGTCATAATTATTGGTATCTATAATAACTATTCATAATTTAACAAGAATAATAAAAAATAACGAAAAATTTCGCACAACAAAAGTCAAGGAACTAACGTAAGAGTAAAGTGGATAGTTATTAAACATAATGATTAAGAAATGTTACTGTAAGATGCGATACTTTGTGTTAACGAATTCTTTATCCAGGGGGATACGCCTGCTATATATTACTATGTATGTATTGTCCACCAATCGCAACAAAGCTGCGCGTGCGATTGGCTCTGTCCTTAATTGTTGAATTGAAAGTTTCACATTGATTTACTGTATATACTTTGAACAAATTAGGAACAAAAAATGGTCCATTAAATTTTAACAAATAATATTAAGGTAGATGCATGTATACATTCGGAATATATGCTTTGGTGTACAATGCCAAACTTAATACGATGCTAGAAAGCATGGCTTTAACAAATATCGCTAAGGATTGGACTGATGTTTTCATTTTCCAGCTTTTGCCATTCGACTTGTAAATATTTTGGCCACGTCGGAAGCTGCATCATTTTTCCGAGACATTCTAGTCTGATAAGACGAACCATCATCATCAATGGCCCCTGATACCTGATTATTAGTTTGTGTTATTCAATTTATACCAAAAAAATACGAAGCTCTTTCAACACTGTTACCGATGGATCTCTTTGTATGTAGCGATAAAAACATTCGGCTTACCAAAAATTGGAAACTGTTGTTTTCAACTTTTTTTTGTAACATTGGTTTTAAAGATTGTACATATTAGATCAGTTTGGTTTATCTTTAAGTAATTAACCCTAAACGGGTACATTTATTCATCTTTGTCCAATTATTTAGGAGTTCTATTATGTTTAAGTTTTCATACAAGACATATTTTTAACATCGTTTTCCCCTCGTCCGTTGTATAAATTATTGTCACTGTATCTTTAGGTATATACATAAAATGTATGAGTAGTCTTTTAAATGATAGGTACGATTAAATAATAATGTAGTTATTGATTAATACATAAGACAAACTGTGTAAATTTTGTATTTGTAATTTGTTTCAATGAACATATAATTATTATATATCGTAAAGTAAAACATCCAGTTTTTAAAAAATAACCAGATTTTTATTGAAAATATCCCCCTCTTACCTTTAATCATAATGAACTATACAAGACAATAAACACATTGACAAAGAGTCAAAACTCAAACAAACAAACACACACACACGCTTCTATAAAAATATAATGAGCCTAAGCTTACTGGCTTCTTTGAATACGAGGAAAGAGAAAAAAAACACTTAAATAAATGTACCTGAAAATGGCTACTGCCGCAAACTGAATGCAGAAGGTAAAAAACGAGCTGGCACGAGTTGCAGGGAGCTGACGGCCTGAGCCTTCTGTGGACTGCGACGAGCTGATCATATCCTCCTTTAGTATACAAAAATATTATGAGAGTAAGTATCTAATAAATCCAATTATGAAAATAAGACATGAAAATATAGTACTGAATTAAGCCATTTATGAAAAACTAGAATATAAAAGAAAAAGTAAATACAATGAGAGGTGTTATTGAAATGGCTTCTGCACACAACAGCATTTATATAAGGGCCTATAAGGTCAAACGAGCAAAACCTATTACAGTAATGATAGCTTAAATAAATAATTTAGTTCCATAAATAAAGTGGAGAGAGTCAGTATTTTCAGTATACGATGTTAGCAATAAACAGGGCTTAGGCAATATCTTATGCTGAGGGACAATGAACGACGATAGGCTCAGCTAAATTTATACCTAATTCTAGAATGTAAGGGCCCAATATAATCCCCTGGGTGACCTCTCACGTCACGGGTACAGATAGTACGACCTACTCTCAGGTCCACTTAGCTAAATGATAATGTTAAGAGATTATCAATTCTAGACCATATTAAATTCTCCCTTATGCAATTTCATTAAAGGGGCCTCACAAATAAGGCCCCGGCCGAGGGCCCTATCATCATGTTATTCAAATTTATAGCTTTAATTTCGTATGCCACAGCGCATTAGACGGATCATTACTCATTTTTGATAACGTCATCATATTTGGAGCAATTTTGCAATGCCCTCAAAATTATAATGTTGAAATGTACGCAGATGGATTTAATTTTGACTTAATGGTTTCATGTTATGGGTATGGGAATGGCCTGAGATGTCCGTGTACGTAATGGACGGTAAACAAATGTGGGTCTGATGGCACGTTGTAAATTTAATAGGAGAGCGAAGCAAAGGGTATTACGTGTTGGGCTACGGATGAAACATGAGCCTTTCTTGCAATTACTGTTACAAACGACCTTGAGAAGTTGATGGTGGTTATTACCATGATAGATGACCGGAATGACTCTAACCGTATTTTATTGTCCAAAGAAGAGAATGCTTCTCACTGACCTGATATTATGACATATCAGCAGATTATTGTCTATTAAGAAGCATTCTCTAATGGACGTCTTAATGTTGAGTGATATATTGCAATATGAGAAATCAGCAGCATATCTGTAATGTATTGAAGTTACTTCAAACAGTAAAAAGCTTATTCATTTAAAATTAAATACAGGAAAAAGAAACACAGTAGCACTATTTATTGTTGACAAGGAAGCTGCTATCCTATACAAAGAATATTGTTATCTTTTATACAAGGTAAACGGTAAGTTAATATGTTTACGAAGGTACAATTTATTCAGGAAGAAATTATTTATTTGAATGAAAACAATGCAATTATTATTTGTCGTCATATGTAGGAATAAAATTATGTTACACTTCACAATAAAACTGCACCCTGCCTGTTATTTAGGTGAACTTCTTTTATTTTATATCAAATTAACAGTGTTCTATACTGAAAATAGAAAAATTACTATTTCTTACAATGCCGTTTAAACAGAAAATTGTCTTTTACATCCTTTAACCCTACTTTCCCACCTGTATCTTGAAATAAATAGTAATATTTCACCCAAAACAATTCAAAATCCCGAAAGCAATAAGAATAAAACCCATAACGAAAAAAATAAAGACCCAAATATCCAACCAACACATCGAAATCAAATCAATCAATCAACTGAACCCACCGAGATCCGATGCTACCCGAAACCCGCCACAATACATCAAAGGCCCCTAAAACCAGAAATCACATTCCAACTACCCGTAAATGTGGCAAAAAAGTCCTGGAACATTAAAGCCACTAAAACAACGAGAACCGATTGCCTGGTAAATACAAATTGAAATCGGCTCAAGCCACGCCACAGCGTATTTTTTCATCACGTCCGATATCTAAGGGCGTTTGCCGTGAATGCTAAACAGTGTTTGTTATTCTGAAGCCAGCGCAAGCTTCTTATCTGTTACATTACAGAGCTAAATATTTTCCTCCTACCTACATATTAATTAACTTGATTGATGAAGCCCCTGTTTTACGATACGATGTACTTTTCGGCTCTAAAGTTGGAAGAAAGGTGGGGTGTTGATCTTGAGCTTTTTGGAGCTAGGAATTCATTTAAATGAATTATAGTGTCGGAGTTTCAAGTATTCTCATCTTGAGTAAAAGAAAATACTTTTTTTATTTTTATTGGAAGGTCCATACCAATTTAGTTGTTGTGATCATTTAATATTAATTACAGATATATATCATTACTTGAGACGGAAAGCTGATCTGAGCGCAGCTTTATAATTATTGGGTTCACCTGCTATTATCGTCCTCTTTATAATACCACAATAAACTGGTATACAGTTACATCCAGTTAGTACACTGGAAGCAGAACATAATTGGGAAAAACCTAGGCAAATGAGGATGATTTTCAATCAATCAATCAATCATTTTATTGTCAGGCAACTGAGGCCCATAGATAAAAATACACAAAATAATCTTGTAAAATAATAAACTAAAACATATAAAAAAAATCCTTATTTAACTAAAACTAGACACGAATCGTTGACGGCGTCGTGTTTTGCTGCGTGGTGTCGCGTAACCGTCCTCGGAATCGTCGGTATACGACACCTTTCGGCCAAAAGTCCTCTTTCAAGAAGGTCTGCAGATGGTGAGTTGGAGCTCGAACAACGAACGACTTGAAGTCTGGATTTTGGTAAATCGTCTCCTAGTACAGATTGATACAGGTTTAAATTGTGATGATACAAACACAGAAGGAATCAAACATCTTCAGCATCTTACACAACATATTCAATAGAATCCACTCCACCAATTTCATCCGCAATTCAATCAGTATGTAAAGCAGACTCCCAATAAACATCCACTAAGAAATCGAGCGCCAAACAAAATTTTCTCAGCTCTTAATCAACTGGAAGACTTTATCAACAACAGTAAATTAATTCAGTTGTATTAATACAACATGGGGATAGGTTTGTACGGAATGAATGCTAAGTAGGTGGGTCCAAATTAATTTCGTATGTTCTTGTAGAGGGCGGCGTTCAAGCGTCTTGTTCTCATGAATATACATAAACAAATTGGACATTCGATTTCCCATATTTAGTGGATGGACTTTGATTTGGGATTAATGGAGAAGGGGATGAGGCTTGTGATGGTGACAAACAGGCAGAAAGATAAAATAAGATAGATCATGGGAAAAAATTGTTTGTGGTTGTAATTCATAAGCCAGCACAAGTTAGTTCCTGACGTACTGACAAAATTCATTGAAAACCAGTGGAGTCTTCGGCAAGATAAAGAACAATAACTTCGTAGATAAGGTCCCATTGGAACATGCCAGGTTGCAAAAAAATACAGCAATCAATCTAGTTATCTATTTTAACATGACAAATCTGGAAATAACAATTCGAAAAACCAAAGACGATAATTTCTTCTAAGTCGGACAAATAGATTCTTTACCATATTGTCATAACAACACCCAAATATTTACCTATACAAAAGTTAAGATGGCTCTCCAGCAAAAATTTTTTGCATAATCATCACATTATTTTCTCTTTAATTCGCTCGTGGCTGAAAAATGACAGCCGCACGGGTCGATTTGCAAGGTTAAGCCGCGCTTGCCAAGATCAGTCCGATGAGGATGGGTCGTCCATTACATACCGAGTTCCCAGCCTCGGAGAGCACATAAAGCCGTTGATGCCGGCTGTCATTTGTACAGTTGTTTGGACAGTATTTACAGTACAGTGGCCCAAAAGTCTGACAACCAGTCTTCTAATCAAAGGGTGTCGATTTTCCAGCACTAACTGGGTTGTGGAGGTCAGATAGGCAGTAGCTCCATGTATAATACTGGTAGTCAGAGTAGCTACATCCGGTTAGACTGGAAGCCGACCCCAACATAGTTGGGAAAAGGCTAGGCAGATGATGAATTTGTCTTCAATGTATATAACATTAACTAGATCAAACCTCCAACCTAACAACCGTAGACATCAAAACGCCCTAATACCATCTACACAGCATACAGTCATATGAGTCCATAACATTCCCCTATCAATGTTATCGCTCGCTCAACAAGCCCGTGTTTCATTCGCCAATCGCAACGGCAGACAATCTGTCGCTCCGATAAGGCACACTGCTTATCTGAGCTATTTTTAGTGTCACATACTCGACGTTTCCTTGAAGGAGTGAGCAGATAGAGTGTGACCTTTTGAGGATATGATGGTATGTGGTTCGAAGTGCTTTTTGGACCATTGGAATGGAGAATGGATAAGTAGAAGGGTTAGGATAGGTGATGATGAAGGCAATTGTTAATAATCAACAGTTTTTCAATTATGGTGCAATACTGTGTGAGGAACTGTATTGCAAATGATTTCGATTATTAAAAGATTCATCATGATGTTGGATATTTTCTGTTGTTGGCTTTTTTGGAAAATTAAATGGGTTGTAATTGGTAAAGCCTTCGTCCAGCCATGGACTGCTTTAGGCTGACAATAATGATGATGACGATAGGTTTGGTATATTCGACGCGTGCAAGGGTTACATTTGTAAATACTCAAGGGGCTTCCACATCGTATTAAACTTCATAGGTATGTATAATTTACAAGTACTTAATATATGAAAAGGATTCTGTCCTTGTTTCAGTAATTATCTCATCAATTTACACAGCAATTTAGTACTCACAGAAAAGTGTTAAGCATTTTAGTATTTATTTTGCAATTTTATTGCACGATCAAGTAGATTTAAGAGATTAAAACCGTATGACCTTAGCTTAAGAACGACTATAAAGAGCTAACATTTTGCTAAAATGGCAGTAGTTTATTTTTATTTTGGTATTCAAGCAAATATCATAAATCACAACATTAAGATTAAAGATTCAGTAAAGAATAATGAAGCCACGCCTTTGTAACTTGAAACGTGAAGCAAAGAAATAGATGTCATTAATCTCTGAAGAATAAGTACAAGAAAAAGATAAGAAAATACGGACGATTAAATTACCAATTAATTAGAAGATTCTTGCGCAAGGTGCAGAAATTAGGCATGGCATTCAAAATGATAATGACTTTGGCGTAGGAATTATAGAATCATGAAATCAATCCAGGTCTACCTAAATTATAAGAGTATCGTAATCATTAGAATTAGCAGTTTTTGTTTTATTCCAAACGTTATAAAAAGTCATTCTGCATTAAAATCAATGCATTTCCCAGTCACGAATTGCATATAAACGTCTCCAAATATTTACTTTTAGCTCACGATCACTGCTAGTGACAATTTGACGTCACATCACACGTCAATTTGTTGCCATTGCCGTCATCCTTGCCATTTGATGTCAATACACAATGTGACCTTAATATATCGGAGTATTCTTGCGTCAGGTCTTGACCGATTATGGACTAATTCCGTGATGATCCATAATCAGCTAGCTCATTAGAAACGTCTGCAGCGCAGATTGAACTACTTAGCGTAGCTAGGGTTCAAAGGTAAATCATCCTTATTACCGTTTACACAAGGAATCGCATATGACTAAAATAGTGAAATAAGTTTTGATAGATGGAGAGTAAGAGGAAGACCGACGAAAAGATGGATTGTGTAAGCAATGGTATGAATGAAACAGGAACTAATGATAGCGTGACGTGTGACAGGGAAAATGGAAGAAAAAAATAAACAGAACAAGGGCTGAAAGATGACGATGACCGTTTAATATATGTAATGTTAATGGCAATTATGTTGTTGTTAACCTGTTCTTATAGCTACGTGTTGAAAATCTCAAATATAATTAAAAACTCTTTCAAAATTTCAATATTTCGTCCATAACGTTAGAAGACAATGACAGACAACTGAAAGTAAACACAACATTTAGAGATGGCGTTTATGATTAAGGAAATTAATTTCTGGGATAAGATTGGTATTCTGGTATTAATTACGAAGTTACTAATTCGTTAAAACAATCAGTGACTGACAAATTTGGAACAGTACACTGACAGCTCTCCTAACTTCTGATAAATTGCGGACACGGCTCTGGACACAGACAATTTGTCCGCACGAGTTTGACTGATCCATTACTAAACCTACTTACTGACTTCTTATGGCTATCAAAATAACCTCTTGGACATTAATTCTCATTGCAAACAACTTCATAAAACCCTACTCAACTACAATTACGAATTACGAAAATGCTTCTAAAACGTATATTTTGCGCAAAACAAAACAACTTTCTCTAAACCCAGACTGGTGACGAAACTGATAACAGCAAAGACACACAAACAACTCCTTATCAATTATCACCATCTGACCTTGGACAAGGAAGCGTGGCGATGAACTCCTGCGGACATGATCTTGGCATGATGCGAGGTAAAACGATGATTGATGATCAGATTATGAACAATATTCATTTAGATTGTCCATTTAATGATAAGGAATGCTTAGTAGGTGGTTGTTCTGGATTTGAAGGGTACGCGATCGAAGGCCTTTTATATTTCAACATGTTAATATTGCCAGATCATTTCGAAAACTGACGAAATTAATTCAAATTCAAAGAAAACTTCTGTTTCAAACTAAATCATCAACATGTCAGTGGGTAGGGTAACCCAGAATTAATAATGTGAAAACGCAAAATACAATCAGCAAGTGTACTGATCAACGCTCATTTCTCTCCTGAACCTTTCGTCTGCAATTGATCTGATAAATGATGTTTATTTTGCAAATACCTAGGTTTTTACAAACACTTTTACACGTCTTTTTTTAAACTAGATGGGGCCGTTGCTGGTGTTTCATACCTAAATACCTACTCTGAGAAGAAACAGCCGAAAAAAAACTCAGAGTCTCTTGTAAAGTCCAGATATAATTTGGTCAACTCACATGAGGACTATGGTCTGTGGTATGGTGTGGTATGGTCTGTTGAAGAAAGAGCCTAGATCTAACCTTGTGGAAAGTGCATGAGATCTGAATGAAAGGAGCGTACTCAGAAGACAAGTGTTTGGATTTTGACAGTTCACCAGAAATCAACACCCCACAGACAACTCAGAATCATCTTACCATAGCATGAGCTTATAACATCATTAACCCTGTAACGTTTCCATTCCTGGGACACAGGTTTCTTCTCTGTGAGGGTGAGTGGACAGTTCTCAACCTAGCGAGCGTGATGTCTTCGACTTTTCATCCCACCATACCATCGCCTGCCTAATCTTTTCCCAACGATGTCGAATTCGGCTTCCAGTCTAACTCATATTATAGTACCTAAGTGGGTTATAGTATTTTATATATCCTTGTAGTTTATCTTAGTGTTAAATTAATTTTTTTGCAAATTTATGCACCTACCACTGTCTGTCTCTGCATCACCCAAAGGTTGACTGGTAGAAAATGCCTATGGCATTAAGTCCGCCCGTGCACTTTGTGCTTGAAGTGTTAATAAATAAATACGATACCCCTTGGTAAGACAGGTTGTCAGACTTTCCGTTCACTGACTACCTGTAACGAGTGTCAAAGATCTACTAATGACAACCGGGACCAACGATTTAGCATGCTTTCCGAGGTACGAAGGGAATTCGCTATGTAATGAATGGTAACCCATCTACAGGCCGACTTCGGCAAGTGTAGCTTAGCTTTACCTGGAACATCGACTTGTGCGACTATTATTATTTAGCCACGAACTGCATGATGGATGAACAAAATTCCATAGATTATTAATTTCTCTGTTCATTGGTACGATATCTCTATATCCCGTGTAATTATGAATCATTGAATGTAGATACCTACGTGACTATAGACTTGTAGTCATATCTAGGATACTAGTAGTTACGTGTTATAATTTGTATGAATTATTTCGTCAGCTTCTAACCGTTGGGGAACGTCGACACCTGCGGTTTCTAATGCACCTGAGTTTGCTGCTTTATCTGTTTTATTATTGAGGTTTGTTTCTTTGTGTGTAGTGTGCTAATTGTAAATTTTCTGAAAAACCCAATTTTCCTTACCATTTCGTCCGACACTTATGACTCAACTTGGGAGAAGCCAAGTTTGAATTACTGAATTATTTAAATTTGTTTTCCTCTCGCGCTCTCTCTCTCTCTATTGTCTGCAACGTCTCCAGAGATAGTTTTTAAACATTTTTTTCTTTTTTGATCGGTTTGAAGTTGTTCTCATTTTAATCATGCGAATTGTGTTAAGACACAATTATACTAACGCTAGGTTAAGACCTACCATTAGTAATAGTAACGTAACTTTCTAAAATATCTACTCTTTTGAGTCAAAATTTAATATTATGTTGGTAGTATTCTGTAACAAATAAACTAACTATCATATTATATAGCCAAGTCTCATCTGACCACACATTAAAGCAGATGAGCCATCTCAACACATAAATCTAATGACATACATTTGCTTCTACAACATCCACTCATAATAGACCAAAGCAATTATTCCAATACAAATTAGTTCTAAAAAATCATGCAAGGCAACATTGACCTAGTACACAGTCATTAAGTATTTAAGTTATATTGAAACGCACGGTAGACGAAGGGCGAGTATTCGAGCAACCAGAAACCAGCTGCAGTACAGTACATGTATTGACTCACGTTGAGATAAGGTACAAGGTTGTGTGCCACTGCTTAGCGTGTGGACTTGGGTGGATATTCGTTTATAAGGTTATTTTTGCAGTGTTGTTTAGTTTTAATACTTTTTGAGTGTCATCTTCAGTTATAGGTTTTCACGACGGTATTTGCGAATTATATCCTGCTCTCTGTGTCTCATTACATGCTGTCATGGAAGTGGGAAAGTTTGGATGTTGATAATACAGGGTGGAAGGGACACTGACGCGAAAACGGTAACCACGTATTCAGTACATCATTCTGAGCCCCCTCCCATATATAATTTTTCATCGGTTATTTAAAAAAGAAAACTGCCGCTTCCTACAAAAGAGCCCAAAAACCTACACGGGCAAAATGTATGGAACTGCTGATTTTTTTTAAAAATTAACGATGAAAAATTTTGCGTCGGTGTCCCTTAAATTCCACCCTGTATAGTAGAGACTTTAGATTTCAAATAGGGAAGCAGAATAAGAACTTATAGTAAAAATCATTCCTGCAATATGGGCCCAGAGGGCCAAGTGGCAATTGGCATAAACACCATTTGTATTTCTACGACGTCCTTTAACAGGATTGATATAATCTTTTTGTAGCTTATCAATCCTTATCATTTTTGACTATTCCTTTTCACTAATAACATTCCCCAGATAGGCCAAGTATTAGTAAATGGCGTACTTGTAAGACCTGATGTATGAACGTGGGCGAAGAAATAGCTGTATGTAAGTAGATAGTGGAAAAAATACGTGATTTTTGTATGCATGTTTCCCTAATAGAATATCACTTTGTCAAGACCTCTGATAGTTAGACGCAGAAAAAGGAATTCATAAACTACCTTCAAGCTCACCATCTGATCAATTTTGAACCAACTTCAAACTAAACACGGTTTTCCCCACAATGCACGCAACCAGTTGATTCACCGCGTTACTTCCTACATCATTTATAATTTCATGGAGCTTATGCCTCGATCGCTATATCTGGGTTAATTGTTTCATGCAATGATTCATGGACACCCGCCATATTGGATTTTTAATCGTGGTTTTGTTTATCATTAGTTTTTAATTTGGTTTAATGGGGAAGAACATTTCGGAAGAGTTTTCATGAATAAAATGTAATGAAGAAAAGTTTATAGTGGCTCGAAATAGTGGAAAAAACATGCAATTGATAAATTAATTAGAGGAAAAAGGTAAAAGAAGATGGTTGCATTCACAATTAAATAACTAGGTAGGCAGAACACACGCACACGTAGGTAAACTCACTCACACAGACTGTAGGTAATTCCTCTTAATTGGTTCAAAACAGGATGGAAAAAGAAGCTTGTAAAAGTTAATGAAGTAGATTTTAGAGTGTTAAGGACTACTAACAGCGTTTTTGTTAACAAGTGAGTAACCGCTAAACCGTAATAATTACATTACTAATTATTATTATCATTTTTTTACTATTAAGCGGTTATTCGCTTGATATTTGGTTGAAATACTAATTTGAAAGTGATAATAGGGAAATTGACGTTATACTACTTACTAATGAAAAACCGAAAAAATATGTGTGAAAACCTAAACATTCTAAAACACAGCGAGCAAGTCGCATGTAACGCATCGTGATATGCTATCGGTGATTCTGAGGTCGTACTGATAACGCGGTCGTTGAACCCCCGATTGTTGTTATCAGCGTGTCACCTTGCTATGTTTATTATCTAATATTTTGATCGTGATGCTCTGACGTCACGATCATATGATTGGTGGACACGTTTTAATTCACTTTCTATGATGACTCGGCGTCAAATTGTTTGCAATCAGCTGTGAATTTTGCGGGGATTTTTTTTTTCTATGTATTCAACTTGGAAGGTGTTACAAATATCATAGACACTTCTGTAAGGATTCAAAAACGTGTTTATTAGGGAGAAGAAATTGGTTAGGGAAAATACAGACTTTCAGAGAGTTTAAAGCCTGAGATGATTTAGGATCACGTTAGAAAAGCATTGTTTTTTTTACTTTACCTTGACTCTGTTTATGACATCATTTTGCAAAGAAGTGAAGAGCGTTTACTTTGACACGCCATCGCCATCGCCATTGATGAAATAGAAAACTCAACACCATCATAATATGTAGGAATACAAGATGAATCACAATATTCACACTGGTCCAGAGGAAACCATTTCAGACAGCAAAACATTTTCATTTACCTATTTTAAAAAGCTTAAAACGAAATAACATCCATCGAAAATGGATTTCCCAAAACAGCTCAACACCGTACCTATGCCTATGTAAATAGGTGGTAAATAAATAAATAAAAATACGTACCAACACGAGCAGAAAGGTAGCCTTTTGTTTTTGTAAAAGTTATGAAACTGAAAATAGCCGTCGTGTATAATTTGACGTGGGTAACTGCCACTCATTTTGGGAGACGGTTCTACATTTACAAATGTACCCATTATGTAAAAATACACACGTAAAAATATAATAATATGTGAATTTACATTTTTGTCTCTATGTATACTGAAAAGGGTTTGTGAAGGAATAAATATAGTCATCAAGCAGTTATTTACATACGTTCAAAAAAACCCTTGCTATGTACTGAATCCCTCCGTGCCTCAGAAAGTACGTTATGCAGTTTGTTCCGGCTGTCATTCATAGATCTTTACTTTTTTCTTTTTGTTTTTCGTATTCAGAACCCGAAAAGTATGACAGCCAGTCTTGGCAAGGTGTATCGTGCTACCAAGTAATTCGGCGTGGAGGTCAGATAGGCAGTTGCCCCTTAAATTAAGTATTCAGCTGCATTCAGCTAGATTTTTAGCTGACCATAACATACCCTCGTAATTGAGAAAAGGCTGCCTATGTAGTGCCTGGCAATCAACTCATAACTTGGACCTCCTCACTTGTAATTCGAATTATGTGTAGTGGGTAATTTAAGGTACGTAACTCAGATGTTTCATCATCTATTTGGATCACTACTTACAAACTTGAAGTTATATTTTGTTATTCATAAATACTTAAATGAAACATGTAATAGCCCACCAAGGATATCATTGCATTATTTATTATTACTAATCCGAACAAGTCCGAACTTGTCCCTAACGGTAGGAAAATTAAATGCCTACATTATTAGTTAAGTATTGATAAAATGAGGCAATAATGTGTAAGTAGGTACCTATAAGTTACTGCGCATTAATAATGTATTAGTCAAAATATTACCAGAAATGTCCCGCTTATCGTCGTCGGTATGATATAATGATACATACGCAAGTACTCAAGTACATTTGGTGCATCCTGAACAGGCCACCAGCAGCTGGCTGAACATATTCAGCTGATATTGTTCCCACTAAACACTGAAACGCATTTGACTAAAAGAGTGATGGATGGTCAGGGAGGGGAAGGCCAAAGAAAAGATGGATGGATACGTGTGAGGAATGATATGAAAGAGAAAGGAGTAAATGATGCCGTGACGTCTGGGGGAGAATGAAAGAAGAAAACGTGCTGCGCCGACCCCAAATGGAATGGGACAAGGGCAGGAAGATGATGATTGGTCCCACTGCTGGGACACAGGTCTGCCGCTGTGAAAGGTAGTGGGGTGTAGGTAATTTACCGCGCAGGCCATGTACGGGTTGGTAGATGCCATGTGCCTTTGAACTTTTGGTTCTAGAACATGCCGGTTTCCTCGCGATGTTTTCCTTCAACGTTTTGAGTGCAGTGGTGTTGTAATAAATTACACAAAGTAATGCGCCTACTTAAATGTATTATCTTCATTCTCATCGAGGTTTTGCGTTACAAATAAACATTTTAATTAGCTATCTTTTATGACTTCATAAGGTTGTCTATCCGAAAATGACGACTTCCGTTCCTTTCAGCAATTTATAATGATTATAACAAAACATGGCATGACGTATAGTTTGATTCATGCAAAAATATCGGCATGAAAAAAATATCGGACGCGGGGAAGGTCATTGATAAGAGGTCGTTGACCGCGTCTAGGCAGTTATCAATATTATCAGTATTTAAATGAATTTAGATGGCAACTTAGTTCGTCTGTGACAGAAGGGGTCAACGACTTCCCTAAGGCATGTTTGGATTCGATAGAATGTTGGAGAAACATTATTATTTTGCGTAATTTTATTTACAATGTTGTTTGTTGTTTTCAATTTTTCCTGAAAGAAATGTTCTTACCAGAGAATAAGAACAGTTTTACAACCAATTTCTTGAACCAGCACCCCAATTATTGTGAATCATACGCATTTATAATAAATCAGAACGATTTTGAAAGAAATTCATAATCCACTACTTTATCATACATTTGAGAACTCTTGCTCGACTGTGTAAAAAGAAAAACGCAATAATTTTGTTGAATGGTTAAAATGTAAGGCACTACTGTTGTGAATGTGCACGCAATTAGATTACTGACTGCAACGTCTTCACGGAAGAATTGTAGATGATCCACTCAATATCATCTTTGCTTCAACCGGATGCAGCAGAATACCATTATTTAACATGACCGACCGTGTAAAGGATGATATGGCAAGAAAGGAGGTGTCTGATGAGATGACGACCCCTAATGAATTGCGATAACGACCAGAGAATGATGATGAAGATGACTGTCTATCTGACCTCCACAATCCTAAAGATCAGTATGTATTAAGTATTGTGAAATGTGCGAATGAATTTTGTGAACTATCTAAAGATTCTCTTTGACTGAAGCTGTTTAATGATCATTTCAATTCAGAGTAAATGAGCACTGTAAAACACGGTCTATAAACATCATAGCACGATTTAACATCTCTTATTCACAACCATTTAATCCCAATCACACACACACACACACACACACAAACAATATTTACAAACAAACAAACACACATAA
Organism: Noctua comes; assembly: GCA_963082995.1. Taxonomy (NCBI): domain Eukaryota; kingdom Metazoa; phylum Arthropoda; class Insecta; order Lepidoptera; family Noctuidae; genus Noctua; species Noctua comes. The sequence goes on from OY720282.1 coordinate 1,383,218, forward strand.
AGACAAATATCTTGCTCGGGACATATCCGTAACAAGTTAATGACCTGACAAATAAGAGCGTGTCCCAAGGTATACTTTACACTACTTACGTCAAACATCCTCCCTTCCGCCCCTCGCCCCCCCCCCCCCCCCGCCCCCCGCCCCTGTCCCTCAGTGACCTCCGTTCAATGCAAAGCTCATAAACATTGTTCCCAGAAGGTAACGTTATTTGTATTTAAAGGGTCCAGGAGGTACTGCAAACAAAAATGACCCGTACCCTTGGAACGCGAAAAGATGGAAGATTTATGGAAGGTAGGAGTTTAATAGGTCGGTGATTGTTTGATTTAATTAATAGCTATAACCTTACGCTTGTATGACGTGAAGAGGTAAGCTGTGATGTAGATGAAGACTTTAGAACACACCCAACAGCGATGAACTCATTTCAACAGTGATGTTCTGTTATTGGGAGGCCTACATAAATCTGTGGACTGCTATAATAGGCTGAGTTAAATTCATAATGATGATTATGACAGAACATTTCGTTCGTTATCCACTTTCTACTTTTAATTTCAGGCTATATGGTGAGGCTTGCAAGAAAGTCTCATCATTCAACTAAATAACCGAAATTGGCATCCTCACCTTTTAGCTTTGTTATCTTTTTCCACAAGTTTTTGTCAAAAACATTTTCGAGTAAAACTAGTAAGAGCCAAAACTGACCCAACCCTTCCGAAGGCCATAGGAATGAATAAATAAGTAATGTCAATCAAGCTGCGGTGTCCCTTCGACCGCCTTCCGTGTTGGGAGGCAATAACAGCCGTGTCCGTCTCGCAAGCATGTCACGTTTGGCCACCAATGACATTTGATAAGGAAAAGATAAAAACTTGTGTGACTTTAGACCACCTGCGGGTGAGAATGTGACGCGATGGCGAGATATAGAGAAGGTTTAACATAATGTGATGTGTGTATAAATAAAAGACCAGCAGAGAAGTAGGAATAATAGTGCACACACTTTCCGCCTGTTATGTTTAGTTTGAAATTGGGAGCTACGTTTTTGACATTAGCTCGTCATGAACGCAGACTCCAGGCTAGTAATGAGTGATTATATAAACCACTAGCTGAACCGCGCAACTTTGTCTGCGTCACATATGAGAGAAAGAGGGTTTACTAATGTGATCGTAACGTGATGTTATATAGCCTATAGCCTTTTTTTTTTTTATCGTGGTAAAATCATCAAATGAGTCCTCCCACCCAGGGCAGAGTGGGAGGAACTGTCAGACTTGTACTGACTAAAATCCACGGTGTCCTTCAATAGCCCTTTATGATCCAGGGTCACGGTAATTCTATAAGTCCCGCGACCCCGGCAGGCTTTCGCCCTCTAGAGGGGGGCCCCGTCATAATGCTGACACTCTTTGAGGCGCGCGTGGAACACAACGCGCCGTCGACCCGGGCATGGTCCATGGTCGGACAGCGAGTCGCCCATTACTCGCCGCCCGCAAGCCCGCGCCTACGGTGGCCGGAGATCGTCTGCCGACGTCCGGCGCCGTGGGCGTCTACCACTGCGGCTGGGGTGGAGGGAGGACGCTGTCCTCTCCCTCACGCGGCCCGCCTCCTCCTTCGCGAGCATGACTGCTTCGCAGAAGGAGGCGACCGCTTCCCACTCCGTCTCGCCCCGCAGCATGGCCTCGACCAATGCCGGGCGCGAGAGGTCTCCGCCTATCGCCGCCGTGAGGACACGGCGGTGCCCTGCCCAAGCGGGGCAGTCCTGCACCGTATGATCCACCGTGTCCTCCGGGCGGTCCTCGCAGTGGTGACACCCAGGCGTTTCCTCCTTCCCCATCAGACACAGGTACCTCCCGAAGCTTCCGTGTCCGGTGAGGACCTGCGTCATGCGGTAGGTCAGGACGCCGTGACGCCTATCCAGCCACTCCTCAAAGAGGGGTCTTACCGCCGCGAATGCGGCGTGCCCGTAGCCTATAGCCTTCATTGATAAATGGGCTATCCAAACTATAACATTTTTTCAATTCGGACCAGTAGTTCTTGAGATTAGCGCGTTTAACCAAACAAACTTTCCAGCTTTATAATTTTATAGTATAGATTAGTAGCCTCGACTGCCTCGTTGCGCAGGCGCTGCTGAGCATGAGGTCCTGGGTTTGATTCCCAGGTCGGGCAAGATGTTATTGGGTTTTTTCATCAGGAATTTCTCAGTAGTCAGTAGTTTCCACGGAGTCTGTTTTTTGCAAGATTGATGTCAATAGGGTCCCCTCTACTACATGGAACCTCTGCCTAACCCTTCGGGGATTACAAACGTGATGTTATGTTATGTTTTGCTGTATACCAATTTTATTGGTAAACCAAAAATTATTATAACTAATACTAATACTACTACTTATTACTAATATTTGTAATGCTTTGTATAATTATTGTTAAGTTATTTTGTTTGTATGCACGTCATGTCCCTGCGACAAATAAATATTTTTTCTTTCTTTCTATAAGCGTTTTAATGAAGACCGGTTTTGATGATGCTATTATAGAAAATACAAAGATTTATATAAAGTGCAAACCCTCATAGACTACTTACTGTGGTTTTAGACAGGCTCATTATGCACGTAGTAGCAATATCTCAAAAAGTAGAGATTTTAAAAAAGGAAAACCGAAGATAGAATCGAAATCAGTGTACTACCTCGAATTAGTGAACGACCATTAAAATATCTCAGGCAACAGAAAAAAAGTTTTTTTTTTGTTTTATGTTATGATTTCCAAAACGGAGAACCCTTAAAGCATAGTTAGAATCGCATATATTACTTCGTGAAACATCGGCCATAATTTCATTCAGTTCGAAGCCAATATACAGTAGTATACGCTTACCGGTTATTATGAAATTAATTCACGATTTCGGCCGGGATAATAAAGCGATTGCTTGCACGCATACCATTAAACTAAATTAAAATTGACTATCACTTATGGGGATAAGTTTCTATCGAAATGTTTAGTAGGAAACATAGAATATAAATAAATATAGTCAGAAGAAAATGTACCCACTGTTTATTGAAGTTTTAGAATAAAGACTTTCCAGTCAACAAAAATCATATGAATTTTGTATATTATCACTGGAACCTTAATCTACATTGAAAGTCTGTCTGTCTGTCACAGGATTTCATCTTTTAAATTAATAAAATAAAAATTTTAATTCACAAAATAGGTTTCAACGGTTTATGATTATAGCTTTTTTTTTCAATAGCCTTGTATGTCCCAATGCTAGGTAAAGGCCTGCCCCATTTCCAACCAGGTACTCGTCTCCTGCGCCTCCTCGAACCATTTATCTTCGGATTTATCAAAGCAAATTAAAAAAAAATTGTACTAGTGCAACTATCATAGAAATGAGGCCTTTGTCCCAGCAGTGGGAACATTACAGGCTGATGATGCTTATGCTACTCCAACTCTTACTTGGCCGGTTGTTAATATCAAGAATAATAAGAAAACAGAAAGTACCACCTTTATTTTTTTTGTTGATTCATCACAAAATCAGTTTTGAGCAAGAAAATTCCAATATTTACCGTGTACCAATACACTACTTTTAAATCTACAAAACTTGCACACATGTCACGCCATTGATAAAATTAAAGCCAACAATCACTTAGGCGGGTTTCCGACGGAATATTTAGAACAATGCCTGCCCCATGGTGTTTGATGATGCGTTACACGCTCGCCCTCGCGGTGTGACGCCCGCCTTATTTTCTATACAGGCTGTTGTATTATTTGGGTAAACTTTTTTTATCTATAAAATGTATGATGAAAATATGAGCAGTGCCCCAATGTGAGTTTGAACCTAGGTAGGCGAGTTTTTTTGTGTAATTATTAACACTGCTCTCCAAACGGTGAAACATTGCTAGGAAATCGACATGTCCTGGAACAAAAAATTCAACGACGTGTGACGTCCATCAAACCCGCGCTAAAACTGCGGGTAGATCACGCGCCACTCTCTCATACAGAGAGGAGGCCTGTGTGAGGATGAAACTTTATCATCATCTTTGATCCATGATATTTGGAGTCGGTGCAATACCTTTTTTTCCTTCCATTCTCTCCTGTCAACCGTCCCGCAATCATTTACACCTTATTCTATCATATCGTTCCTCACACAATCCATCCATCATTTCCTTGGTCTGCCTCTCCCTCTGCATCTATCAACATTTATATTCATGACTCTTTTAGCCACATGCGATGAGGCTGAAACTTTAAAGCAACCTAAATTGGCGAACGGTTTTCAGCCTCTTTAGATACACATACTTAAGCTTTATTCTGTACTGTACACTGTAGAATATATCCTTTATTTATTTCTATACAAATTAATTACATTTTTAAATATTCCTTAGAAAAAAAACAATAAAAAAACATTTAAAAATATAAAAAATTGTAGCCCACCGGTTTCGGGAACAGGGTCCAAGCTACCGGCGGTCAGGGCTCCAGAGAGAGGAACCTCCTAACAATACGAACCGTGTCCAGAAGTACCAGTACTTGATCCAGCTGCCTAACGAGAGCCTCCTCAGATATTGGTCGAGGCTCTTGGCAATTAAGCCATGGACTGATACAACTAGCGGCACAATGATTGCTGAGTCCACATCCCACATGTCGACTACCTCGTGAGCCAAGTCAAGGTACTTGATTTGCTTAGTAGAATATATTATAATTATTTTATTTATGGTAGTTAGGTTAGGTTAGCTAGAAGTAATGTTGCTCCCGTATTCACTTTGTATTTAATCCCCAACGGAATGACAGGAAGAAATTCTATCAACATTAATACCATCTCTTAGCTACTTTAAGTACAAAAAAACATCGAACACGCCTCAAAACCGTGGCTTTTAGTCAAGTAAGGAAACTAATAAAATTCAATGCACGTTGCACGACCGTTCTATGATACATATTATAAAGTTTTTGCCATTTTTATATACTAATGGAGATGTTTACCATATTTTAAAATAATAATATATAAGGAAGCTGTGCGTGTTATTTTAATAGCATGATTTGCATAGCATTAATGCTCATTTGCACGCTACTTTGTGTTTTATAACTTTGAGCTTAGATTTATTGAGTTTTTTTTAAGTATTGCTATTTTGTAGTCATTAGTTTTATGACCTAGGCTTAATGATGATTAGCTGATTTTGTTAATTGAGACCAATTAACATCTATAGTTAGAAGATAGCTGTTCTGTTAAAAAAAACTACCGAATGAAACGTAAATATTATTAAATATTCAATCAAGGAAGGTCTAACGATCATTCATGTTAAAAAATCATTATAAAATCAACACAACATTTCGCCTGTATTCCTCGAATGGTTAAGTCAGAGTTGAACCTTTGAAACCCGTTGAATAGTACACCCACATTTCGCCAGTTATTTTAAAGTCACATGTAATAGGGGGGACACTATTGCCATTAACCAGCCGCAAATCCAGACTCTGTGGCTTCTACTGAGAGATTACTGATCAGAAAACCAAATAACACTCTTGCAAGGCCTGGGATCAAAAAAATCTTATAAACAACATCAAAAAAACTCACAGTATAAGCAACTGCATGAAAATATTTTATGTTACAATTACGAATAGAAAAAAAAATCTCACCAGTACACATCACAAAATGAAACCCCCTGTAACAGTCGTCATATTTCTAAGTAATTTTCTTGAAAGGGAAGCGGTGCTTATTTTGTTTATTCATTTGTAAAATAGATTTTCGGTTGGTGAGCTCTCACGTTCGCTGATTCTGTTCCTACCAGCACTTTGGGACAATTGCTTTTCGATTCACGAGTTTCGTGTGTGATTTTTTAAGACTATTTGTAGTTGCTGAGGGATGCGAAGCTTAGACGTGATGAGCCGTCATTCTAGATTATTCTGGGGCAAATTTCTGTAATGGAAAAAAAGATAAACCTGTCAATAGTCTAACGAAGAATTTACATATATAACATAACATCACGCTTGGCCATTCCTCGGGGAAAAACCCAATAACGCTCCCACCCCTAGCTCGCCGTTGTACATAAGCTGAATATTGTAATTTTGTGTGCAATAAAGAATAAGAATAACACTTGCCCGTTCTGAGAATCGTACCCAGGACACCATGCTCAGCAGTCTTGCTTGCGACCTCTAGGCCAACGCGGAATCTCAATTGTCTATTGAGATTCCAAACAGGTAAAAAAACCATAACAAGCATAATTAACTGTTCCCACAGCTGGGACACAGGCCTCCTCTCTATGGAAGGGAGTGGGCCACTAGGTGGGTCACATCTCTTCGAATTTTCGGTTCTAAGACACGCCTGTCGATGGTTTCCTCAACTGTACTGACAGTATCTGTAATTGTTGACGAGTACCATTCCGTTATGAAGCCCCTATGCGCGTAACTAACGCTTTTAGGTTTTGACCAAGTAGTTGGAGCGTATCTTCAGAACGGTCAGGTGCGAAGTTCTCGCAACCAGCGTGCGTGTATGACCAGATGTATGAACGTGGACGAAACGACAGGATTATGTAAGGATGGTAGCAGGAGGCGTTCTGTGGTTTCTGCCTCCATGGGATTTATCCCACACAACAACAACAACAACACAACACAATAATTTAAAAAAAATATTATCTTCATATGCCAGTAGAAATTCAGAAACACTATCAAGTAAATGGGAATAAAACATAGAACCATCACGTTCCGTTTAATCAAAAATTTAACATCTCAACAAAACGCCAGCCAGTAAACCGTATATTATACGTTAATAAAACTCTTTACAGACGAAAGAATTACGCAATTTAGTTTAATTAAAATCGTTTGCCTCCATGTTAGGGTACTACTTGATTAACTTGACGTTTCGGTGGGGATCGTAAAAAAACTCCGAGGAAATGACGAACGCATCGGGTTTTAGGGGACAGATAGACTGGCCGACTGGGGTGGAGTCAAAGAAAAGAGTGGAATAGAATAGAACGTTTTTCCTTGAAGGTTTTTAAAAAACAAATATTTGCCTAATTTTACTAACAAAACAATAATGCCTAAATGATATTGCAATACAGTTCAGTTTTATGTGTTGCTTATTGTTAATGAGAACAATATATAACTGTTTTTTTCCAACTATTATGATATTTAACTATGGGTTTTATTTAAACTGAAAACCTATTCATTCGTGCTACAAAAAATGCTATTCTTGTAACGTTGCCTTACCACTGACATTCAATCCCCAGAAGATCCCAATTACACTATATTTATCGAACCATCCAAATACCCTGTTATTATATAACATTAAAACACATACCATTGGCACTGAAAAATAACATTTTAACGGAATAGTAAATATATTAGATGAAATATGAAAACACATTAACATTTTTACAACTAATAAAAATTTTACAGCATATTTCAACCATTGATACTACTATATACAAGAATCAAAATATTTACTAGTAACAAACTCCACACCTTCCTTTTCCCAAATCATCACAAAAAATTAAAAACTTCCAAAAATTCTAAAAGAAACCATCCATCATTACCTCAAAAATAACCAGAAGAGAAATAAGGTTCTTTCAGACGCGGATAAAACCCGCACCGTTATCGCGTCGCCTTGATTCGTTGGCTTTTACGAGCGAACTTACCTTATCAAGTGTGTACACTCCCTAAATTTATATTAGGAACAGTGTCAAAACATTTTCTTGACGTTTTACGAGGTTTTTAAATGAGAAACGGGGTTCCAGTAGAGGTCGTCATCTACTGTTTACAGTTGGATTCCTGGTGCATTTCCTTGAAACTTTCTAACTGGCCAGTTTTATAGTGAAATTAATCAAGAAGCAGGAGAATGACTACCAGGGTCGCTAGCATAATTATTATAATAGGTTAATCAAGGCTTCTTAGTGGAGGTCAGATAAACAGGCGCTCCAAGTGAAATACTGGTATTCAGCTGCATCCGGTGAGTCTGGAAGCCGACCCCAACATAGTTGGGAAAAGGCTAGGCAGATGATGATGATGATCAAGGCTTCTTATTAAAAAAAAAAAATATTTGTCACCCAATCACTGTCACTGGTTTCTGAAGACGCTGCATGATTCTTTTAGCGCTTGAATGGAACATTTTCAGAAGGGCGCTGTTGATAAACGTGTGAAATTATCTGAAAAAAAAAACAAGAAGGCGGCTATATTTCCTACTATACCTTTTGCTCGGGGTTTCGCTCCCGTTATGTACAGAAATTAACCCATGGTAACGTTTTAAATGTAGTCTATGACACTCGGGAATAAAGTAGCTTCTCGAAAGTGAAAGAATTTTCGGAATTAGATCAGTAGTTCCGAAGATTACCGCCTACATACAAACTTAAAACAAATTTTATCTCATATGACCACATCCCAAAAAAACCATCCAGCACTATGTTTTCCATGTTTCGACAATTTCATTGGTTTTAAAACCAGTGACATTCTCACTGCTCAGTGCTCAGCATTGCTTAGCAGTAGGTAAACGAAAACCAAGAAAATTACCAGTTAATGAAATGTAAGTGCAAGAAATAACAAAGACTATACAGAACCTTCAACAAATAGCTCAAAGTTATCTCCCAACGTTTTTTAAACAAACACCTATTCCAGAGACCTAAAGTTTGAGTTGCCAAATTAAGTTGCAACCTACTTACGTCTTTATTAGTCAGTTTATACACCTCATAGGGATTGACAAAGTTTTTCTTGAAACACAGAACCATAAGACTGAGATTGCTCATCACTATTTTGCTGTCCACCTATATCTTGGTGTTTTAAAAATAGAGTCGTGTTTCGTATGTTTTAATTTTCAGATAATTTTGCACACTCTTGAAGTAATATTAAGCTTAATACTTGGTCTAAATAATGATAAAATGTTTTGTGCGTTGATTTCGTTATGGTGCACAGTATTCTCATTACTTTTTACATATTTCACGGCGGGTAAGGCTTAGCAAAATTCGAGTTTGTAATGGAACTACCTTGTACGGTTTTGGGGAGGTCTTCTACGGAATTGAAGTGAGTTTCCTTGTAACTCGGTTTTCAGTTTAATAATAATATTTGTTGCGGTATTCTGGGGGATCTTTCCACGTATTTCGGGAAATAGCATGGGAGTGTTAAAGATTTTTGCTGCATATAAGATACTTTCTAAAAATGTTGCTATTCGTAAAGTGTTTCAAAAACATGTTGATGGCATTAAAATAGATAAATATAAGTAACAGTAGTCGTTAAGAAGAACAGCTTGGCATTCTACTTAATTTCAAGTACGCATAAAAACTCGTCTAATACAACCTCATTCACTTTATTATCAAAATATTCTATCAAGTAAAAAGTTCTAAATAGTTAAAAAGAACGAATCAGATTAAATGCTGGCCACTATGAATCTGATTCGTTCTTTTAATAGATAAATGATGCTATGTGCGTTCTTTTTTTAAATTAGCTGACTATTTGGAAGGGCGTCATATCTGAAGGATTTTTATTATAAAATAAGAAAATGTTCTTTGAAATAATTATAAATGCAGAAATTTAATCACGTCATTGTGAGCAAGTAGTTAAAAATTGTGATTGTTCTGGTAAGTAAGGTATTGTTTTGAATGAACCTCCAAAATCATAAAAAAAAACTACAAAAAATATTACTCAATTATTAGACTTTAGACCTAGATGGCTGCTGGGCAGTGTTGGGGCTGCCAAAACCTCAGGCGGTGCAAATATAACAACCTAATTGGGAATGATATTTTATTGTGCGCTTGGTTTGGCTTGGCTTGTGAGAGTTCTATTATCTAAACTTTGGAATTGAAACCCTAAGGCTGTGAGTTCCTAACGCTCGTTTTTTTGGTCGTTCGACACTTCTACTGAGCCAAGGCTTTATAGAAAGTTGTTAGAAAAACGTCTAACAAAAATAGTTCAATATTTCCAGTTTACGTATTCTTTCTTTTTCTAATAAAAGCGGGCACAAAGTCTATGGTCTACGATAAACGCTGGTCCGAGTATCACAGACTAAAATATTTTCATTTTGCACATTAAACATTACCACCACCAATAAAATCTTGCATGAAGAAGCCATTAAACGTGTCTTCACACCTAAAATCAATACTAACACAAATACTCCAGGACATTCACGAGTCGGTAGGCGAAGCTGGTTAGAAATAAATTGTTGGAGCCGAAATCTATTATTATGTTAAAGAGGTAGCCAGGCTGTAGGAACGTTGCACTTTTTGTGCCTCCCTCGGATATAAACATGCCGTGTCGCTTTGGCGTTGTCCTTTGTGAATGACACAGTGTAGCAATTGTTAGCGGAATTGCAGTTGGTCGATTTATTTTGTGAATAGCGTCTCGCTGGATATCCTAGGTTGTCGTCTGCTTAATCGGACTATGACCAGGTCGAGTTAATATTGTCTTTTTCATTTATTTTATAATTTATGAACGCACAACAACACAGAAAATTAACATATTTGAGAACATACAAAGGTACTGCTTGTTTTTATGAAATGTCTACCTTCGAACTGAAAAATAATATTGTAAAATGGCAATGCTGCCATTCTTATGGGCACATTCCGGATGACAGCGATGTGGTGGAGTACTTTGACGCCTAAGCGCCCTATTGTATATTTATTTAGTTTATTTTCCAATATATTATTTGATTTTATTGTAGACAATGGAATGTTCTTCTTCTCGTGTCAATGTCTTTTTTTTTTTAAATCTGCTTGGCCCTGAGAGTAGCCGTGCCAATAGCAGCTACAGGGGTATTATAAGGTTCGTAAAAGAGCAGTTGTTTGTACACTTAGGATAGCCCAGTAATTTAATTTTTACTACTGCATTGAAGATTTAAAGTAGGGTTTGGTGATAAAAGTGGTCTTGCTAGTTTTAAATTGATCCTTTTCATATTACACCTGTTTAGTATTCGCTAGTCAGTTTACAATAATATAAATATTGAATTCATTAACATAAAATCATGGTTGCAAATGCACCAAAAACCAACATCAATGTTTATTTTGAAATGCGAGTTTTCATATTAGTATTTAGTTGTTTATGTTTTCAAAATGTGTGCTTTATGCTATGAATATTTGCAATGTTAATAGTGTTTGTGCAAAAGTTTTGTTATTTTTGGTTAGTTTCGTTATTCTTGATGTTTATAATCTTGGTTAGTTTTCTTGTTTTATTTAATACATTTTTTGTTAAAATAAAATGTGAAGCGATTATTTAGTCGTTAAAAATGTTATGTCAAAACAACAACTCGTGTTTTTTTGTTTCCTCCGAGTTTTTATTGAACTTTTCGTTAGAAAAATACTATTAAAAAAAGTTTTGCGACACAAATGTACAATAATACTTTATTATATATGTATTTAACCATTTATTTACTAGACAAGAAAAAAAAATAGGTACAAATATTGTCATACTGCATTCCTCCACAATTTCCTACTCTGTAACAACAGAAGAATTCTCGTTACAGTATTCGAGATAAAGTTAAAATATTATCGTACGGTATCGAGGCGGGCTGCATCCAGCGCGAATAAATGCACTAATACATTTTGAGAACAACAGTTCAATTTCCCCACTGTAGATTTGGACGTATCGTCTCAGGGATGCGAGGAAATGCAACCAATTGTTTCTTTGATTTATCTGTTTGGCGAATTGAATGGTTGGAATTATTCTGGCGGAGGTAGGGGATCAGAATATGTTGATGGTATATAAAGTGATGGCTGAAACGTAGTCAATCTGTTCATCAGGTGTGCAGTAATACGGCACATTTCGAAATTGGCTTATTTTGTTTTAAGACGACTGTGTTCATTCTAAACTTAAGTATCGTCGCAAGTGTCCATCAAATACTTAGTTGTTTTCATTAATTCATCAATAATTTAATACCCCACCTTAACGAAATATATCTCCGTATATTATATATTCACGAAAACATTGATTTATGAATTAATACAAGAACGATTGTTAACGAGATCAGTCGCTGTTCTCGTTAACATTTTGTCTTCAGAACGTACATTTTCTTATTTATAAACTAAACTTAGGTTAATTGTCGGTATTAGATCTTTTGACTATTTGGGTTAGTATTCATAGGCTTTAGTACTTTCAAGCGTTCTATGTACTTGTTCATTACTAAGGACCTTATACAATGGATAGAAATTGATTTTCACACAAAGATAAAATTTTAATAAGTATATTTCACGGTAATTTCTATAATTTATTTCTAATAAGAGAGGTTTATTCTAACTACAGAGCTTTTCATTGAATTGAAGCATAATGCTTTAATAGTAGTTATCAACGAATTCGTGGAATATGTTCTTGAAAAGCGAAACATGCCATTGGCAGTAATTTGCTAGAATTCACATGTGTGTACCTCTACATACATCAATCCGTATTTGCCTTTCAAGTGGTGTTGCAATATTAAATTAATATTTCAAGAATTCTAGATTCGTTGGAAAGGGGTTGTTTGTTCGCTTGAATCATTCATCGATCATTACAAAAAGTACACTTACAAGTAGTAACTTTTGTAATTAGATAAGTTAAAAATATTAAAACATGTCAATCAAAACAGCTCATCAAATAACTTGTGATGTTTGTCATCTCTCCGAGTCTAATGTAATTGTGAAGTGAAAGAATATATTGGGTAACTTCGTCATCATCATCCACAGCCCGAACTCACCCACTGCTGGGTATAGGCCTCTCTTTTCTTGTGCCAATCTTCAATATTGGGTACCTTAGTACATGTAAAAGTACCTACTTTGACAATTGGGCTGATAAGAGTGCACCGGACATCATTACAAGAACTTCAGTATCGATGCTCATTGAAGACTTCTAAATACGTACAAAATATTAGTAAAATGTGTGACATAACAAGGTTATTTTTATAAGGATCTTTTAGCGCATGCAAGGCGGAACCAACGCGGCCATCTTCTTCGATATTCGAAACTCAAACCACAACGTCTCCTTGTAAATGCCACTCCACCGCCAAAACATAAAGTACTGTATGAGCTGTACCACAAAAAAAACAGTCCCGCAGCTAAAATTCTAAATTTAAATTCCTGAAACAATAGAATCTCTTTTCTCCCCGAAGATACCCGGGCACCCCTACCCGGTATTTAACTGGATATATCCTGCGAATGTTACGTCTTGTGGCTGATATTAGAATGTCCGGAACGGTTTTAGAGATCAGCCTTCGAGGACGCTGGATTTTCTTTAGTTGGTTGCGTTACACGCTGGCTTTGTGCAGGCTCCTTTTTATTTATTTATTTCTCCACTTGTTTCAAGATGCATATTGAAGGAAATCGAGTCTTCATGGATGAGTTTTACTGTTGAACAAAAGTATTGTTGGTTATTTTATTAATCATTTATTTTGTTGTATAGTGTGAGTCTCTTTCTTCTATTTTCTGTATTTCCTAGACTTACGTTACTTACAATTTGACAAAATAACAAACACACACACAAAACAAAAAAAATAAACACTTCCGCATTATTATCTAAACAATGCCAGAAATTGCATCAAAATCCGTTGCGTAGTTTTGAAGGACAACGCAACTAATATTAACTTGTGTTCTAATCAAATCCGTTTATTAGTCGTTTATAGTCAGTGCCTCTTTTCTTCTGTCATGTATTCATTTATAACATTACAAATAGGTCGAGGTGCACATATAAATGTAATGTTACATAATCTTTGTCATCCTTCAGTCTAACAATAACTACACTGCAGTTTGCTGGACATATAGGCCTTATCCAAGTTGTAACATCATTTGGCTCTCAAACAGTAATGTCTTTGAAATGTATACCGTTGGGCTCACCCCTGTGTCTGCATGTCTGTCGCAGGTACAATGGGAAGCCTAAACAGTATCTATTTCACAATCGACATGTTCTATGTTCGTGGTAGTCTCATTATTTGCAGATTAATTGGAATTGTAATTATGCAGGAGGATATCTGTTGTTGTTTTTTAGATTTTGAGTGCCATATTGTGGAGTGGTTATTTGTTGTAGTGAGTTATTTCGTTTAGCATGGATTGAAGTCTTAAAACGATGTGTATTTTGTTATTACATGTTTTTGTCTGTATTCTATAGATAGATATAGATAGGATATATACTTTGGTAAGAAAGAAACATCTTCCGATTTAAACAGGTTTGTCGGAATTTGGTTTCGTTATTCCGTTATTAAAACGTAGTGCCTTTTTAGCCTTTTGAGTGGCGATTACACGTTTTGTTAGTGAGGTCCACCATCAGTTTCCATTATTGTTTTCAGGGTTATAGGTTCCAAGTAAGACAAAATGTTCTCAAAATTAAAAAAAAAACAATTTTCAACTACAATATCCTATAAAAAGAGGCCTAAGCGTGTCCTAAATTAAAGAAAAAATATTTGTTTTCCTAGATGATAGAGTTGAACACAAAACTGTATTTTAATGCAGTTTCAAGCTGCATTCATCCCCTTAATAAAACCTTAATACATCAAAGACCAGCCGCGATCCCACCGGTCCCACAAATTAAATCTAATCAAAAAACATCCATCTCATTTTATGATGGCAGTAAAACTGTGAAATCCGAGCCATTGGAGCTAAAAAGACGTAAAATGGCGTCCGAATCCGCTGATACCGGATTAGGATGCGATGCTGCAGGAATCAGGTGGAGTGGACGCGTTGTAGGGTCAGCAGAGTTGTAACTAAAGGGAGATTTATGAAAAAGCTAAGGAATTGGCGAATTTGCATTTTGATGTCTGTTTTTAATAAAACTAAGCTATAAATAGATGCCTAAATATAGCTTAGTGTTGAAAATCCAAAAGTGTGCTTCTTTTAGGCATTGCTTTTAGGTGAAAATCATCTAGTATTTGAGAAAACGGGCATTAGTGTTTTATTTTGCAGGCATTTCTCTAGTTTAGTTTCGATGATAAAGTCCATAAAGAACAGCCTATTGGGCGATCAATACCAAAAGAAATTAAGACAGACATTTAGCCTTTTCTTTAGGTAGTAACTTCAAAACAATAAATACTTCTAACATAGATCTCTCTATTATCATAACTCACATCCATCTTCAACTAGCCATAAAACACCACCAACTGCCTAAAAAATTCAGCCTGCATTGAACTTCAGTTACCCACCCACGTATTATTGAAAATAAGGGCTATAAACCCTCCCGCCGCCGCACGTTCAGATGATACGGGCTTAAATCGATGCCTCGGTGCAGGTGACTTGAGCCGATTCCCCAGCCAATCTAGGTTACAATCCTACAGGTTAGACTTTCAAAATTTTACTTAAAATATTTTCGGGATTCGGTTTTAGATGGTGTTTTAGCTCTATAATTCTATATTTTCAGAAGGTTTTCTTGTAAAATGAATCTATTTTAAGAACATGAGATTTCTAATTTGGTGTCGTAATACGAGAAGTTGGTTTGGTTTTATGATGTATCGTGGCGTCTCATTTCATTGTTGGTCCAGCCTTTTTGGTGTATGAAAGTGACAAATAAATATTGTGAGCTTTTATATTTAGATGGTGGATTTTAATCTAGTAGTTTTTTTTTTTAGAAAAATAGGTTTTTTGTAAAACCCGTAACATGATAATTATAAAGTTAGTTATTGGATAGATCAATCCAATGCTGATAAAAGTATTTAATTATGTATTTATGAATAACTATTTCAATTACAGTAGGAACCTTCAATTTAGTTTTGAATTTAAACCTTACATTACAGTTTTTTTAAAAGAGTTGAAAGTTAATTATTTTTGTATATTTAGATTTTTTTAGCCTATCAATGATATTTAGTAATGAGGCTAGTTTTAAAGGTATTTTCCCTTTATGAAGGTACTGTACGGGTGAAATTAGATACTTTTAAAATCTCCTTGTTCTTGTCCTTATACTGTGAGTGATAGATGCAAAACCAATGACAGTTTTAATGTACGTCACTTTTGAGGTGTTGCCAGTTAGAAAAAACAGATGCGTACATTATCAGAAATGTTCCAAATCGTTTTTTTCTGTTGTAACGTTAGGGAATTCCCACCAATTATCTGTTTCTGGACGGCAGGCGGGACTACCCGTATAAAAATTTTTTGGTAAGTACTTACACTGTCTAGGCGTAAAAGTCACGCATTGCGCATTTTTTCTAATTATTGAGTAATATATTCTGTTGAGTCAAATATTCAAAACTTATCGTATCATGATTGATGGGTAGTTGTTTGCTAATTTGATATGATAGTGAATATCTAGGAAGATCGTGTGTATTTTTGTGAATAGAAAAAAATGTTTACGATATACGTTGGATTTTCAACAATTCGTAAGTAGTCTGAACTTGGAATAAAAAGTTATAAATAATCATTATAGAAGATTTTCGGTGCTTAGTTGTATGAGAAATGGGGACTGTAGTACTTAGTTGTTTTCCCTCTGAATTAATCTTATGACAACAAGATTAAAGGTTACTGACCTGCAAAATCATAGGTAAATAATTATTAACAATTGAAAGGACAGTCATTTTGCTAGTGTTAATATCTCAGGTTATATTGCTATTCGGTGGAATTTCTAGTAGGACCTTAATTGTTGTTTAGAAAATTAATAATTCATAAACTTCTAGTTTTGTTGAAACAACACTTAGCCGTACTTAAAAAAAGAGAACTGAACTGAGAGCCATTTATAAAACTTCGTATCATGGATGATGTAACTGGCACGTTTGCTAATTAGCGCTTTTGAAGCAAAGAGGACTGAATTCGAGTTTGGAACTTCATTCATATGGGCCAGTCAAAGTTTTTCATGAAATGCATTTTTTCTAGCCCGTACTGAATCATGGCTACCAATTACGATTTGAAATGTCGTTTTGTTGAAATTCTACTCTATGAGCACTTTTATATACATAAAAAGTAAGCTAGCTAGTAGGTCATAATCATAATATATTCAACTAGCTGTGCCCCGCGGTTTCACCCGCCGCCGCTTCTGACTTGTTTTCTTTTTGCTCGGCTCCTATTGCTATACGCTAGGACAGCGTGATGTTACATGGCCTTCCTCGATAAATGGACTATCCAACACTTGAAAGATTTTTTCAATTCGAACCAGTAGTTCCTGAGATTAGCGCGTTCAACCAAACACAAACCCTTGGTATAGATTCATCATCATTATCATCTACCCAGTCATTTCCCAACGATGTTGAGGTTGGTTTCCTATCGAACCGGATGCAACTGAATGTTATACATGGAGCGACAAACTGCCTATCAGACCACCCAGTAACTGATTAATAAGGTACCCCTTGGTATAATTAAAAAAAAACAAAAATAACGTTAAAATAAAATACAAATGTCTTAACGATACTCAATTAGCCAAATTCCACTTTAGAAAAAAAGCCAAAAACATTGATATTTCAAACAAAAACCATAATGTTACAATAAATACATACATTGTCAGAACGAATGTGACAGGTGATACCTCTATTCCAAACCATTACCCATTCAGAATGTATTATAAAAACTTGTGGGTTTTCTTGCAGCGTTTTCCTCAAGTTTTGCTTACCTGACAAAAAGTGTTACATATTTAACAATATACCACATACTCGTACATTTATGTTCCTGCTGGATGCCTACCGGTATTAACCTACTTTTTGTATGTTTTGCCTTTGAGTTTGCAAGTTGATCATTTGTTTTCAATCTATTTTACAATCTCTTTTCAGAAACCGAAATAGGTATCAGTCATTTTGGGTCCTGGATTCAAAGGGTCAACAGTTCACTGATTCGCAAGCCTGCCTTGATGTAGTACAACCTTTTTTGCCATTTTTTCTTATTTTCCCTCATAACTTTTATTCAAAATCAGCTTTCAATTTCCATGGGACTCATTTATAAATTAACTGCCAGCTATCGACTTTTTTTTTAAATTTGGTTTATTGAACAAACGTTATTCCGGAATATTTTAATATTCAAAGTAATTAAAAACTTTATTCTGTGTATTAATATAATGTTACCAGCATACATACACCCAGCATCTAAATATTTTTTCTTTCAATCTATAACTTCCATATCGGGCCCAAAGCACCAAATTATAAATTCCTCAGAATGGCTGCCACAAACAGAATCAAACCCTATTCTATTGAATTGGAAAGCTGTCATGCCCGACGCGGACTGAAACACTTCAGTTCAATTGTTCCCCGGGTTTTCTCGATGTTAGCTTCTTGAAGGCGTATTTCTCCATTTTCGCATGTAAAACAAAAATTTCCCGCATTTTCGTTTGGGTTCGCACCGAGTTGCTGGCGGTGACGGGATTTTGGTAGGGTAGCCACGATGCTAAGATTCGTGTGATATCCCGAATAACCGGACAATCCTATGGTCGGCTTTAGAAACATGCAATTAGCGTTTGGTTATTGGAAGGGAACTTGAAGAAAAATAATTATTGTAAGAAAAAAAGGTAGCTTTTTTAATTGTTGCTTGTTTAATTTTTAATTTGGATGACACACGTGAATTAGTTTAAATAACGGCCATATACTTTATTTCTTTATAGCCATAGGCAAAAAATAACTTTATCGCAATTAAATCACAGATAAACAAAACTTAAAAAATACAAAAGTTTAACTATGTCATCCATTACGCACGCGATTAGAGAAACAACATAATTGTTAAAATGTTTTACAAGAAACACAACAAACTGATTCCGAATGCCACTATTAGGCTCGAAGCCAAGAATTTTCACAAGAGGCGAACTGAACAATTTATTTTCTTCTCGTATTGTTTTATGAGTTATTAATAATGGTGAAACGACTCTATAATTATGGGTCGTTCCGTTAAAAGCTTAATGAATTTGCGAGATTTCTGTTTTTATTGCTCAAATTAAGTGTTATCCCACTTCCTTGGGAATAAAAGAAACGTGGCGTGTCTGAGATGTTGTTTTTTTCGTGCCTTCAGAGGCAAATGATGGACATAAATTTTGTGGGTGATAGCTCGAAAATTGGGTTCTATTTTTACTGTATTGCAGTGGTGAATTGCTACTACTTTTAGTGCTATACTTTAGATTATGTTAAAATAATGGGAATAGCGGGAATAAGTCATCAATTACATTAAAGTAATCGTTTATAAGTATGTAAGTATTTCCTTGCTTTTGAATTGTGTGGCACAAAACTGCCGTAAAGAGCGAGTCCTAGAATTTTTTGCCAGTCTCATAGCCCCCCTAGAATCGCCGGCGAATAGTTTCGCGTCTGTCAGCCGCGTTTGAAGGGGATTTATTATTTTTATTATTGTTTCGCACAACGACTCAGGCTGCCTTATTTCTCTCCTTAAGTTATGACCGGCAAAAATAGAGAGAATTACCCGACGTACGGCGTTATTAAACCTTTTTGCTTCATCCTTGGCTTTTGTTGCTCCTGCAGTGCTGGAATTTTTATAAAGAAAGGTGATAAACCCCGGGATTTGACGCAATCGTGTTTATTTGGGTGAAGATTGGCGGTTTGGGCTCGTGGTTTGGGAAAAATTCGGGACCGGTGAAGCATTTTATTCGTTTATATGTAGCGGTAAAACAATCATAATGATTTCAAATTGGACTGCGTTTGTGGTGGTTTTTTGGGTATAAGAGAACGTTACTACACGCACGCTTTTAGTTAAAACTTGTTCAAAGATGATTTTCTTTTGGTTTTTTAAAGGTTTCGTAGTATGCCGTTTCGCCATTGATTTATCAAAAATCTTGCCACAAGCATCTTTAAAATCATATTATTAACAGTGTTATTTGGTTGCTACTTATACTATGCTTTTTTAAGTGGTTGACCAATTGAAAGATTAAGGTTTTTCCCTTAAAAGGATCACACTGTTTAGTTCTCCGACCACAAGCGCTAGTGGTCTATCTATAACATCTGTCTATCTATAACATCTGTCTATCTATAACATCTGTCTATCCTATCTATCTATTCTAGACCCTTATCATTTTGTCAAAAAAGCCCATATTTCAACATTCCCGTTTTACTGAAAAAGTCCATCGTCACTGCCAATTTAGCGTGACTTAAAACTTGAAGTCTTAACCCTCCCGAACAAGTTGCCGACCAAACTGGAGAGCGACTTTATTAAAATTCAAACTAACTGAAACTTATTATTAGCCTTTGTAATTTTAAAGTCTTTCCGGCCATTTTTGTAAAATTGTAATGTTGCAGTTGGTTTTTGAAAGTTGGTCTATATTTATACTTGTAAAATTGAATGTTGATAGCTGTTTTGAAACTGGTGAATGGGAGGTCGGTCAGAATGAATACGTATTAGTGTTTTATTTAGTAGCAAGACCACTTATTTGTGCATAATTCTTTATTTTCATCAGTGATTGTAAAAATAACTGCCTGCCTCGTTGGTCTAGTTGTCACAATCGCTACTGCTGAGTATGCGGTATTGGGTTCTATTCCTGGTTTGGGTAGTCCTACATTGAATTTCTCAGTAGCAGACCGGACACTGATCATACTATGCCCCACTCCTCACAACTTCAGTGTATATAAACAAAAATAAATCTCACTGTCTAACACTGAATAAACAAGACTAACCCAAGACTTCCAACCGAAAGGTAATGAATCAAAATCTAACCTACTATAAAGGACTATAGAATAATAGAATAAATGATTGGTCCCTCTGAGAGTGTGGAAGAGTTGTGGTCTTTTCTTGGGGAGAGGGATTTTGTTGCGAGACAGAGTGGCAAGCTACCACGTCACCCGAGTATAGTCTACTGGCGTTCGTTGGGGGCGAGTCCACTCAGCCCATTGTCTACAAAGGCCTTGCGAGAGATCTTATCCAGTTGATGGTATCTGGTTGAACTTCTAGACGAAGCAAGGATGGCATGAGTGATAAGATAGCAGCTGCTTAAGGTCTCTGTTTAATTACAATTACTTGGTGATGTACCGTCATCCCGACTAATGTTGCCAATGGAATGCAATTGGAAGCACTGTTATTGGTCGGCACTGTTATGTTGCAGTTGCCATCTAGTTTGACTAATGCAAAAATGCTTTTAAATGTTCGAGTCAGGGGTATAGGTAATAGACCCGGAAATAGGGGTGTGTTTGTGACTTGAAGACATGTTAGTTGGAGGAGTTCTAGCCTGCTGCGAGGAGGTTGCTTTTGGGTGACTAAGCTCCAATTTGTTACTGTCGACGGCTTCCATTAATGCCCCCATACTCTTGGCCAGGGCATTCCACTGTCATGTCCTCCAGATGAGACCTCTCCTTCTCTATTTATTTCTTTTGATTCAGTTGGTAGATCTGGAGGTTGTCAACGATTCCTCCTAGATTTTCAGTCATCTTCACCCCCTGCTTGGATAAGAATATAAATTAAACTTAACTAGGATTGGCATACTAGGACAACTCACAGTAGCTGACAGCATGCAATACCAGGCCAAGTGTGAGTTGTTCTTTATCCACCATAGCACTAATTCATGTGGAAGTGCTAGCCTGATCCTCGATATACCTAGTCTTATACGACTAGTATACGTTGCTGCTGTTGGTGCCTTAACCCAAGCATCTGCTCCAGTTGAAATCCATGCCTTAATCTGCTCTTCATCTCCCTTGGAACAAACCACGTCGGAGGGACACCCTCTCTGATAAGACACCCTCTCTGATAAGACACCCTCTCTGATAAGACACCCTCTCTGAGTGACACCCTCTCTGAGTGACACCCTGTCTGTGTGACACCCTCTCTGTGTGACACCCTCTCTGTGTGACACCCTCTCTGTGTGACACCCTCTCTGTGTGACACCCTCTCTGTGTGACACCCTCTCTGTGTGACACCCTCTCTGTGTGACACCCTCTCTGTGTGACACCCTCTCTGTGTGACACCCTCTCTGTGTGACACCCTCTCTGTGTGACACCCTCTCTGTGTGACACCCTCTCTGTGTGACACCCTCTCTGTGTGACACCCTCTCTGAGTCTGGTGTCATAGGCCAATTTATTACTGCATCAACAAACTTCATGCTATTTTCAACTTGTGTAGCAATAGGCTCATTGGGCACCATGAGTCTGGTGTCATAGGCCCATTTATTGCTGCATCCACGAATTTCATGCTATTTTCAACTTGTGTAGCAATAGGCTTATTGAGCACCCTGAGTCTGGTGTCATAGGCCAATTTATTACTGCATCGACAAACTTCATGCTATTTTCAACTGGTGTAGCAATAGGCTCATTGAGCATGGTCTTCTTGATATGGGGAAGCTGTAGTGTTATAGTTTGTTCAAGATTAAACATTACCAAAATGGCTGTTCATCAGCTGACTGGAAATTTCTTAGTTAAGCTGGAATCTGGCCATGTTGTAGTACATATGGCATCATTATGCCCGGCTTATCTAAGTTGTTAATGGCAAACTGTTGTATTATGGCTGTGCAGCTGGCTTTGCCAGGGATAGAAAACTTCTTCGCTATTTTGATTTTTGACGTGTGGGAAGCTAACCGCAATCCTACTTAGGGTAATATCCTTAGATGAAAGAACCACTCTCTCTTTCCTCTTGCTGGCTGCAGCCTCTGGATCATCATCACTCTTTATGGAATAAGCGGCCATTTTTGCACTGATGGCGGTTTTCACATCCTTCCCAAATTGTGTTCAGGATCTTGAATAGGTCTCCAATATCCTTAGATGAAAGAACCATTCTCTTTTTCCTCTTGCTGGCTGCAGCCTCTGCATCATCATCACTCTTGATTGAATAGGCGGCCATTTTTGCACTTATGGCGGTTTTCGCATCCTTCCCAAATTGTGTTCAGGATCTTGAATAGGTCTCCAATATCCTTAGATGAAAGAACCATTCTCTTTTTCCTCTTGCTGGCTGCAGCCTCTGCATCATCATCGCTCTTGATTGAATAGGCGGCCATTTTTGCACTGATGGCGGTTTTCGCATCCTTCCCAAATTGTGTTCAGAATCTTGAATAGGTCTCCAATATCCTTAGATGAAAGAACCACTCTCTATTTCCTCTTGCTGGCTGCAGCCTCTTGATCATCGTCTCTCTTAATTGAATAGGCGGTCATTTTTGCACTGATGGCGGTTTTCGCATCCTTCCCAAATTGTGTTCAGGATCTTGAATAGGTCTCCAATATCCTTAGATGAAAGAACCATTCTCTCTTTCCTCTTACTGGCTGCAGCCTCTTGATCATCGTCTCTCTTAATGGAATAGGCGGCCATTTTTGCACTGATGGCTGTTTTCGCATCCTTCCTAAATTGTCTTCAGGATCTTGAATAGGGGTCTCCTCACTAGGAACAGAGTTGCCAGCAACTGAACATCCTGAACTCACATCTGGAACTTCATAATTGATACCATCTGCGCTAAATTTGTACATTTCAGCATTAGTGGACTTATCAGCTTGGACTCTCTTTGCCATCTCTATGATGAAGGTTTGGCAAAGGCAGAGAGAGGTTTGAAGCAATCCTCCTCAATAATTTCCTGGAAATGGCATTGATAGCAATTTTCCTTAGATCAGCGTCGGGGATAAAGGATGTTAGTTTTGGTTATGTTACTAACCCCCACTTTATTCACCTGTAGGTTGTTTGCCATAACGCTCCACTCGCTAGCAATGTTTGCTGATATTTCGCTCAAACAACTCTCAAAACTGCTAATCGAAAGTTGGTAAGTAAGTGGTGTCTCTGTTTTCGATGTGAATTGTGGTTTTAGGTTAGTTCTCGTCGTCTTATTCTTGGGACGTTGGATATTGGGCTTCTTCTTGAGCTCCTTTTTGCCTGGATCAAAATGCTGTGCGCTGCAAGTATTCTCCATGTTAGCCTCGTCTGCCATTACGGCTTTGCCACTTCGTTAAAAAGTAAGCTACTACGAGTATTAGTATCACGCTCCAGTTATTAACAATCAAAAGAATATCAATGAAACCAACTCTGTGTTTTCCAATGTGATTGATGATGGCAATAGGCTAGCCCTCACATAGGACTTAGACAATGTACAGTGATACACCTCAGCCTAACCCTGCGGGGAAAAACAAGCTAGAAGTCTATTCATTATTGTTATCAGCTTGTCGTATATGTGTAGCCAGCGCAGTGGCTCGAAGAAGATTTTCTTTTTTTGTGACAGTAAAAGGAAAAGGAAAGTCTTTGGTTATAAATAACTCGTTTCTTTCAGTTTTTACCCACCGTCCACTTCCTGAGATCACTTGGGTGAACCGTGGAATTATTTTTACAACGGTTCACCTTTGTCCACCTGGGTGATCCTTGCGAAATATTTAGTTTCCACCGTCCACCTTGTTATCAAAACTCTTCAGATTTGAAGTTCTGGTGTTAAATAAAAAAACTGCACACCACTGTTATAAAATAATACGAAATAATCTATTTAAAACCAAAATTTGAATATAAATAATTAACAATATTGAAATGAGTAAAAAAAATATGTAGATTAATGTATTTTTGTGCACTGTTTAAAATAAAATAAATAATGAAATTGGATTGTTAAAATAAAAGGTTTTATAGGAGAAGCTTCTCGAAATAAAAAATCTTTTATAAATGGTCGGTATAAAAAATGGATTACTTAAAAAATATTTAGTAATACGTAATTTTAAATATACTTATATATAGTTCCTAAAATTAAGTTTAACTGCTCGGTATCCAATTTTAGAACTCTGCTGTGCTTAACTATATTTCGTCTTGGACAATTTAAATAGAAAAAATCTATGTTACCTCAATTTTTATGACGACTCTGAATTTTAAATAGGTAAATAAAATATATTGAGGAATATATCACGTAGAGTTATTCGAATATATGGTCTGTTGAGCAGATCAACTCAGCAGTCGGAGTCTCGAAGGGTTTTTTCGCCGAATTATTGGAAGAATAGTTCCCAAAAGTCAATTTTTTCAAATTTTGGTGTAGGATAACCGGAAAAGGTAGAAAAAATCGGATCTTGATCCACTGGTTTCAAACCAGGAAAAATTTAAAACATCACGCTCTTCAATCAATATGGGCCATTAGCCTCAATAACACTGATATCTAGTAATATTATATGTTTAGTAATATTTAATATTGAGAGTTAGACATAGTTTCCTTTTAAAAATAATTAGAAGATGATCTCTCAAAATACAGTGCACAAATGAAAAAAATGAGAAAAAACAATCTGTCTAAAATATTTATATTTTTTAATTTTAAGTTCACAATTTAAAAGAAAAACATGACTTTGAGATTTTAGCAAAGAGGCTAAAAGAAAGTGCATAGAAGATACTTCATGGTACTTTTTTGAACTACTTTATTTTTAAGCACTATTAGCTTCTTATTGAGTGTTTTTAAGCGTCAATTCAATAAAAAAAGGTAATAAACCTACAGTAAAAAAAATTCCCGAAAAGATTCTAAACGTTAAAACCCTCGGGCAAATAACCGACATCTCGTTCCCAGACGACGAAAATATTCCACCTCCGTCTCACATTCTTTCATTTTTCGCAAATACTTGACAGTTTCAAAGGTACAAGTAGTGGGTAAGCTGCAGTGGGACAAAAATCAAGTTGCTCGGAGTTGTGTAGGAAAGCATCGCTGTACGTACATGTCGACACTGAAGATCAGAAAAAAACTACTCTCAAACATGGTTTTTGAGCTCAGGTGTCTTTAATCTATTGACATTCGTTTTTTTTTTGTTTTTGTTAACATAGCATCTATTTTATGTAAAAAAATAATTTATGATTGTGAGTGGATTTGTTGTCCTCAAAATAAATGAAAGAAAACTGTAGGCAACTCAGAACCATGATTATTTGAAAATCGAGTAAGTAAAAGAAAGAGCTAAGTTTTGCAGATAACATTTTTAAATTAAATGTCCACCCAAAAAAAATTAAAATAATAAAATTAAATTCCAATCCAGCATACGGACCCCTAAAAAATGGCCCTGTACATAATTGAAAATGCCTAAAATAACCGTCGTGCGACGAGAGATACCTTTGCGATAACTTGACGCTAACAATTTCGATAATTTTCTTTTAACAATATTTTCGTTGTCATATTAGATTGTTTTTTCTGTGAAGCTCTCGAGGTTTTATCGATCTGATTTCTATTGATTTTAGCGAAGGTTGTGGCATGTGTTTTATGCAATGGATGCGAGATGCTCAGGACCGGTCACCACATGATGGGGAAGTAGACTTCTTTCGACTGAAATGACTATGTATAATGTTCACAGTTTTTCAGCTGTGTTCTTGGCCATTTCAACCCGACGTATTAAAGTTTAACCACATAAACTGACATAAATTATGTCCATGATCATTGAAAGGAATAATCAAGTGTACCACAAATTCATTCCCACCCGGATCAACACTATAATACCCCAACAATGGCCATGGTGCACTTAGTAAGCTAAACAGATCCGCTCTAAATCAAATAGCTCGAGACACTCAAATAGAAAAGCATTGCAAATATATTCGGGCCACGGAACAAGCGATCGTTCAGGGGACCGTTCGTCGCGTAATTTTGCTTTATGACGTCATTTCGCGTAATCCCGCTGCGAATTTTACGCATCGTTTGCGCGAATCAGTCTTGAGTTCGCGTACGTAATGTTACGTGGAATTAATAATTTTCTAGTTTTACGTCGTGATAAGTAGTGAGTAATTTTGATGCCTGTTTATTTGACTGTGTATTGTTTGCTTACTCTTCAAATTGACTTATGAAGTGATACTGACTTTAAGCAAGCAAATGTTTTAAATAGAGGGACAACATAATTATCTAGACTCCCCCTAACGACTGTCAAGTTCCACAAAGGTTTGTATCTACATGATGGAGCACTTATGTCTTACCGATATTTTGAAAAGTGTGTCTGTAACACAATATTAATTAAGAAACAACTTTAAAACATCCGAGGCTAGATAGATTTTATAGCTAAAATATGTTCATGTTTTTTTCCCTGGCAACTTTCCCCGCCATCATTGTCTTACATGTCACTGTCATATCATGTGTACACCAAGATTTAAATAAGAAGAGACGTTAAACAGTATGACAGCACAATAAACTCACAATGTAAACAGATTACAATAGTGGTATACATACAGACATAGTTTCTCACTGTCCTTCGCTTTAGTTCAATGTACGATACTGGCTTGCTACCGAGAGGCCTAAGGTGGAAGATGAAGCGGGTACTGGTATAGAAAAGTATTTTGATAAACAGAAGCTCTCATAAAAAAATTCCGTCCATACATGCATGGCATTTCAATCTTTGGACTAGAACATGGAAATCTACTTCCCGGGACTTAAATTTTGTACTTGACGACGTTCGTCATGTTTAGATTCTCACATTCAGAGTACGCAGCTCGCAGTACTGAGGTGCAGTATCTAGAGATGGCAGTACTTATCAAATTCGTGGCACAGACAGAGCATTGAGCGCAAAACTTTTTGCACTGGCAACTTTCGAAGCTTCGTGTTTTTTTTGTACGTTATTAGGGTTGTAGTGCGAATATACGAAACGCTTAAAGTTTACCTGACTACGGCAAAGCCAAAAGCAAGGGTTATGTGCAGTTGTAGCTATGTACGTGTGTCTGTAAATTTTTTTGATTGTGGGCTTTTACCTACACAATGCCGCCTCTATCAGCCACCGGCCGAAGCGTCTCTGTGCTGTTCAGCGATATGTTTTTCATATTTTGTTTTACCCGGTGGAGTTCTGTAGTTTCTGCCTCCCTCCTATGGGGAAGAGGCGTTAGTTTTGTAGTTTGTGTATTTTCTTCCCAGCTTCAGCCTCTGCCTTGTCCCAAGCCCGCAGATAGCTGCAGCGATAGCGAGTTATCTGGATCGGCTGCCAAGGTGCGCACTACCAGACTAGTCGACGACGCACGATAACACTGTTTTTATTTCGGGAACTAAATATTGACACGGGCTCCTCGCGTGTGTGCGTGTTAGATCTTGTGCTGCATGCGTAAAGATTTGAGATGAAGCACTTTGGGGTGTGGCAGTTTAGCGTCTTTACCATAACTATTGGCACTAATAGAAACAACTGATAGTATTTATAAATGGTATTCAATTTATGCGAAGGGAAATTAAGGTCGTATAGCTTGTATTTTGACTTAATTTAAGTGATGTTTCTAAAACTTAAGACGGACAGGATAGAGTGACGTATAAAAGATCCGTTTTCTTTTTAGTATCGGGCTCTGAACTCTAAAAACAGTTTTCACAGCTACCGCAAGTTTTACGTTAACATTCTGAAACTGAATGATACATTGTCTTACGTATTGACAGAACTGTAACAGAAATGAACGACAACTGGAAAAAAAGTGTGTCGTTTCGTGTGCTTCTCAAAGATTTTTTATCATTATGATAATGTCACTCAGTCCAGCTTGCGAAAGCGGTTGTACTTGTTCAAAGAGTCTCATTCGATAAACTAAGACATTGGCATCGTTCTTAACTATTTTAAATCTTTAATTTTTTGTAACGATATCCACACAAAGAAACAAGCTATTCAATTAATATCCTAAGCCCCACACATTCATAGCCATCAGAAAACAACCCTTTTGTAAGAATAACATTTAGCCATTTGTTAATTTTTTTTCCATTTCTAATGTTTAAATATCTATTTCCAACTCTCGACCAATCTCCGTTAGTTGCTACAATCACATAATTCATTCTCTCTCAGAAAGAATAATTCTCGTTGAATATTAACCGATCTAGGTATAATCTTACCTATATAAAATTCTGTTCTGGATCTTTTGGTGTCAGACAATAATTGCCTCCTAAGCTGATTCTTTGAAATGAGAAAATTCAGTATAATATTCTTTTGAAATGTACCTTTGTTGAAAATGAATCCGTGTTACACTGCACTATGATAATATTATATTTATAGAACTTCGTATTTTATCTATTCCTTCACTGGATATAAAATTTTCCGTATAATATGTTTAATGAATTAATTATTATTTCTTAACTAATATAAATAATAAATAAAGTTGTTTTCATTTTGAAAGAATTACTGCTGTTTCACCTTTGCCTATAACAGGTTAAAATGTAGTTTCCACTAAATTTCTTTGATCTAAAGCCTTCCAAGTTTTAGTTCCATTGTATTTCATCACAGAATATATTACTTTTGTTGAAAAATAGTAGACTGTATTCTATGGTTCAATGAAACAACAAGTCGCTGTCACAGCTGACCTATCTTTTTGACAAAATGCAAAAATTCTTTAACTTTCTTCAATGCCTATTGCAACTGCATTGGATCACTACTGTATTTTATAGCACTTTCCTCGTAGTAATGTTAAAGTATGTCAAAAAAGGGGTTTTTTTGATGTCATTGTCTTAAATGATCGATTTGTTATTTGCTCTAAAATCTAAAGGTCATCTTAGTCCCAAACACAAATAATGACTTCTGATGGTAGCATCACCTCCGATACGAAATCAGAATTTTTATCTAGGAGCTACGAAATTGTATACTTTTAGCGAGGGTGCTCCAGGAAAAGTCAACTGATGATCATCTTATCTTTAAAAAGCCTGCAATACTACCATAACTTGTGATTTTTAATGCCATGGGCAACATTTCTAGGCTATTATGTAGAGCCGTGCTCAGTTTAGTGTAATACTTTTCTTCAATTATCATTTGTATGGCTTGAGACAGTGGACCTAAACTTCTTGCAACTCATGTTTTTTGTTCTGGTGTTAAAGTGAATATCTTGTAACAGGGGGATTTGATGGTTTACTAGCCCGTACTGTGAGATGTGTTGTGTACTTTCTTTACTCTTCCAACCATCATTCACACATCTTTTGACAATTTGTTCAACAGTGGTTTGAACGGTTTTGTAGAACACTTTGAATGGCTTGGACTATTACGTTACAACTGACAAACATAAGTAATGTAATGTAAGTTTCGAATTTGAATGTTTGTATCAGTTGTTCACTGTACGACGTGCGTTCATGGTGTGAACGCGCATTAGAGCAATTTTAGACGAGCTTTTATTTTGCGCGTAAACGCTCTTTTCGGCACATGGCAAATTGTGGGACACGTGTAACGTAAACGTGTGTCCGGCGTGCTCGCTAGATCCGGTTTGGGTAGAGGGGGGCGCAAGGCGAGGCGTCTCTCACGACTCGCGCTTATACGAGCTTAAAAGCGCTTCTGACATGAGTTGCCTACGCGCTTCTGACATGAGTTGCCTACGCGCTTCTGACATGAGTTGCCTACGCGCTTCTAACGTGAGTTTGATAGGCGCCGAAAAAACTCTCATCTGAACCTTTTTATGGCTGTTATTTCAAAAATCTTTTTAATTTCTTCTCCTCTTTTTCTATTTGTTTGGCTCCATTGCTGTTGAAATTGAAGCCATTTTTTGTGCATTTTAATGCTTGTACTTGTTTGTTTGTCAGAAGTCTCAATTTTGGACATACTACATGTTACTGCAGAAATTTCAATTTTATTATGAGTTTACAAGAACAAATTCTCCCATCAAACTGGTTTCAGGCTGGCTCTATCTATCGGAAACCAGTCATATTTATACAAATGTTGATGCAAAAATTTGTATGTTAGTGAATAACACATTTACAGTCTATTACCAGTACCACACGTGTTAATACAGTCAGTGCAAGGTTTAGTTTGAATTAAATAGTTTCTATATCCTTCTTCATTGTTTGTAGTTTTCCCACTCATCGTGTGGAAAAACACAGCATGAGTATGATTTTGCTTGCTATATCCGCATTTATTTCATGCTAATAAGGCCTTTTTAGATCACTCCTTGGGAGTGCTCCTCGCTGGGTAACAGAACTGATTATGATATCAAGAGGTTTGTGTGGGATAAAACTGCTCGGTTTAACGCGACTTGTGACGTGCTGATTATCAGTGATTTTTGCCGATTTTCACGCCCCGAATAACTGGTGAATTAAATGTGCCGACCCGAACCGAACCCCTAATAATTATCCTTTCCGTCTTCCCGTACATTCGTGTCGGTTTTCTCAGTCCCAATTTCAGTCTCATCTGCGCAAATGAAATAATTCAATGGTGTTTTGGAATCCGGGCCACTTAATTGACAAAGTGACCACGTTCAGGGTCTGAAGGATCGTACCCTCACAATTACTGGACAATACATACATTTGTGAAGAAACATCTGGTTTGATAAATAAATTGAATACTGTAACTGGAATTAGTGGTGAAGGAAGATTGGCATGGGGTGAAGTGGGTTGCAAGATAAGATACAGGTATATTAGCGGTATATTAGCTTTATTCCTCGTGTAACGTTTTGTTCGACAAGTAACACTATTACACCTAATGAAGAGTGATTTAGTGGTTTCCGTTTTCCGATTAGGAATTTCCCTTCCAACAACCCAGCAAGTCTGGATTTGTGTCCGGATGATGGCAAAATGCTCGCTCTCTATTTTTATAACCCTGCTGGATGCTGCTAAATAAAAATGTTCTAGTTTTATGTTACAAATTTATCTAATTTATTTATCTCATGTTTCTTGGTGATCCTCGTGTCATCTTCTGATGCCCACTTACAACCTTACAAGGATATTTCCAATGTCGAATATGAAGTCTTCTCTACAAGGATATTTCCAATGTCCAATATGAAGTCTTTTCTACAAGGATATTCCCAATGTCCAATATGAAGTATTCTCTACAAGGATATTCCCAATGTCCAATATGAAGTCTTCTCTACAAGGATATTTCCAATGTCCAATATGAAGTCTTCTCTACAAGGATATTTCCAATGTCCAATATGAAGTCTTTTCTACAAGGATATTTCCAATGTCCAATATGAAGTCTTTTCTACAAGGATATTTCCAATGTCCAATATGAAGTCTTCTCTACAAGGATATTTCCAATGTCCAATATGAAGTCTTTTCTACAAGGATATTCCCAATGTCCAATATGAAGTCTTTTCTACAAGGATATTCCCAATGTCCAATATGAAGTCTTTTCTACAAGGATATTCCCAATGTCCAATATGAAGTCTTTTCTACAAGGATATTCCCAATGTCCAATATGAAGTCTTCTCTACAAGGATATTTCCAATGTCCAATATGAAGTCTTCTCTACAAGGATATTTCCAATGTCCAATACGAAGTCTTCTCTACAAGGATATTTCCAATGTCCAATATGAAGTCTTCTCTACAAGGATATTTCCAATGTCCAATATGAAGTCTTCTCTACAAGGATATTTCCAATGTCCAATATGAAGTCTTCTCTACAAGGATATTTCCAATGTCCAATATGAAGTCTTCTCTACAAGGATATTTCCAATGTCCAATATGAAGTCTTCTCTACAAGGATATTTCCAATGTCCAATATGAAGTCTTCTCTACAAGGATATTTCCAATGTCCAATATGAAGTCTTCTCTACAAGGATATTTCCAATGTCCAATATGAAGTCTTCTCTACAAGGATATCCCCAATGTCCAATATGAAGTCTTTTCTACAAGGATATTTCCAATGTCCAATATGAAGTCTTTTCATATTTTTTACTCAAACTAATACCTACCTACGTGCGTTATCATGTTGACGTTTAGTTCTTTCCCTTCCACGAACTGAATCACAAATGATAATACCTAATTGTAAAATCATGTTTGTTCAGTTTAAGGGAAAAAAACCACAATTCAGGAAAATCCCCTGTAATTCAAATATTAATAACACACATCTACATCATCATTACATATCTATCTAAGGGTTTGTCTAGTTTGTCCAAGTACCTAATTGCAAAATCCTGTTTATTCCTTTTAGGAGTCATAAACTACAATTCAGGAAAAAACCCTGGAACGTAAATATAATTAATATTACGTTTTCGTTTTTGTTCGTGTTCTTGACTGCCTACCTCAATGTTTGTCTTCTTTATCCAGTACTGATGTTAGCGTGTTACCGTGCTCCATGGTTCTCTTGGCATTTGAATGACATTGACAGAGGGCGCTGTTGGTAAATATTTGTGGAATTATTATCTGTGGAAATCCAAAATAGCCATGTACAACTACAAAGTTCTGACTTAAATTGACTTTAGAAACTTTATTTCCTGTCAGCATAGAGTCAGACTAAATAAAATAACATTTAAAAAAAGAAATACTTTAGACGTTTTTCGAACAAAAGTCTGAATAAACTCGCTTCTTAACCATCAAACGAATTTTATAGCTCATTAAAAACATTGCACAAGGAAAGAAAACATGGACCACTTGTGCTCCTCATAAATAACCGGCCTAAAACAATCTAGTACAAAGTGACCACGGACGCTGGAGTGTATCGGCACAATATTTGTGTAGTTTCGTCTTAATCCCGGGGTCTGACGCGAGCGATAAATATTTATTGCCACTAAACGTGAAAAGGTGGAAGGTGTAAGCGGTAGCGGAATGAGCGGGAACAAAGTCAACGTCACTAACTTAAACCATAATTATCAATGTAAACACTGTTTTTAGCTTTCACGGTTTACAACTAAACTTAAACTACAGTATAAGTTTTGATTATCATTGTTGTTATGTAGTTGACCAATTAATTCGTAGCTGAAGCCTGAGATGAGTCTGAATACAAATAATGTACGGTCTGTATTATAAATACCGAGATACTGTACACATTGTACATGCTATTATGGCATGTTTATGTCCATGTTATTATTATTATTGGTTTCATAAAATTCACTACATAAGCTTCCAACTTGAACCAAACACGAAGATATAAAATCTATTTGTGCGGTACCCGTTGATTTGTCTGTAGATTGTACAGTAATTGTAAGACCCCTTCCACCGATGCTATCAGCATAATGGGGAACATTTGTTGAGCTCTGCAAGATGCCTGATTGACTAAGTTCTATTAATTGTGCCCCGGAATGGAACCACGATTGTTTGAACCGCAACGTTTCTTGATAATTGAATGTTTAATTTTAAATGGTGATGGTTTTGAGGCGATTTAGTTGTCTTTATCTTCCGGGGCTTCAATGGGAATTGATTAAGTGTCTTGATTGTATTTTGTAGTAGAGGAAAGTAGCTTTGGTGGTTTATTGTTGCTAGAATCATCGTCATCGTATACTGTTTGAAGAGGCATCCTAATGCTACATCTGAAAATCATACTAATGTTCAAAAGTTTTTACTGACACTAGGCGTCATCTTAATGAGTGCCTAAATAAGAGGACTAGATTAGATTTTCAACGCTAGGGCTAGTGCCAACAGTTGATTTTCCTACAGAAAATCGTCATCCTTCTCCTGCCCTTGCCTTACCCTATGTTATTTGTGGTCGGCGCAGCTTGTCTTCTTCTTCCATACTTCTCCATTACTCGTCATCTCAGCAGTCACCTCCTTTCTAGCCATTATCATCGTTTCTTATCAACAACTATAATATTAAAAATATTCCTTCAGGTGTCACCTAAACAGGCATAAATTAAACTTTTAATGTAACTTTCGGGATATTTTCCGTGACCATTATTTTGAGCTCCCGATATATCAACACCGTTGCAAGCGCCATGATTGCGGGATGACGGGAGAATGCGGGTGGAGGCATAAATTGTCTAAAGAACTATACTATAATCTTCGTAAGTTTATAACCAGATTTGTGAACGTAGACGAAGCAAAGGAAGTATGTATGTAAGCATCGTAGTTGGTGGCGTTCTGCAATTTCTGCCAATCTCAATGGAATAAGGCGTTGTAACTGGGATCTTCATCTCGTTTCATGTTTATAGCCATTTAATAAATAATAGGTTTCTGTTTATAATAATCTTCCCAACTACACTAAATACATTATGCCTAGAATGGGCACCCACCCTTATAGTTCAATAGTTCAATGCGATTGAAATTGAACTCCCGACCTTCACCAGTCAATGCCTTAGCCGCTGGGTTAGT
Source organism: Noctua comes (assembly GCA_963082995.1). Lineage (NCBI taxonomy): Eukaryota > Metazoa > Arthropoda > Insecta > Lepidoptera > Noctuidae > Noctua > Noctua comes. Next base: position 1,417,781 of record OY720282.1, read on the forward strand.
GTCACTTAAAATTATTAATATTCCATTAGTACAAATTATTACTGTAATTTAGACATTAATGTCCAGTTTTGTTATAACTTTCATTGTAATACAAGCAATTGATACATTAAAACTTTTATTTGGTGCGTGAAAAGAGAAAATTAGTTCTTCAATAGTAATGTTTTCTAGTAATAGTAAGGTTTTTTTTTTCATAATCTATGTTTTCGTTTTTATTAAACATTTTACGTATATTACTGAGCTCTTTATATAAATATTGATCTAATTTGATATTAAAGTGTCAGTATATTCATGGATTCTTTACCTAAATAAAAAAAGTGGATGTGATGTTGCATTCCTGACGTCACGCCTGTATTTCTCCTGAGGGAAGCTCTCCTTAAGTAGGTATGAGTAACTCCCATGCATTCCTGAAATTCTTATAATAATAGTATCATAAAGCGCCTACACCCCTACGCTTTTATTTAGTTATAAAGGTTTAGACAACAATATGAAACTACAGTACAAATTAAAAATAAACATAATTGTATACATCATTATCTAATCGAAACAATATCAGTTCAATAATTACTATTTATCTAGTCTCGAAGATTAAAAGTCTGACATTCATCTGTACCCTTATTAAAAGTTCTGTAACCTTAACAGTTGATTATGTGTAGACCGGTTGGTCAATATTTGTTTAGTGATAAAGCAATAATTATAATTTTTTTATCCTTAAGCTTGGATTAGGGTTCGCAATTTCATCAGAGAATATAGGAAAATGCTACGACACTGCCCCTTGAGCTAGCCTACCGCATTAGGTACTAAGATTAACAAGAATCATTGCTGACGTTTGGTTAGTGGGAAGAGATCAATCAATAAATTGACAAAATTCATCATTATCAATCATTTATTATGCGCACTGCCAAGGAGTGGATTTCCCTGCCTGCGTCGGTGTTCCCAGGTTCATATGACCCTAATCTATTTAAGTCGCGAGTTAATAGGCTTCTTTTGGGTTAGCTCGTTCCATCGTCGACCTCATCTCTGTCCCCAGGACTAGATTGAGGTCAAGAGTAAACTCGGTTAGTACAAAAAAAAAAAAAAAACAGGTAGTTAACCAAGAAAACCAAATATAAACTAAGACAAAAACAAAAGGGTTTCGAAAAAATAAATTCCTGTTTCGTTTCTAGATTGTCGTCTATCAGAAACATCACAACATGCCACCTGTCAACCTGTGAATAAAATACAGAAAACTCATAACAGCCTTTTCACAACCATTTCTCTGAATAAATATACAAATCTTCACGAATCGTTTCACAGAAAAACTGAAAACGGATATTCATAGCGACATATTCAGTCTGTTCACTACAGTCAATAACATACTTTTCAGTCAACCAGTTTGAGTTGATATTTAAAGAATCAAACTAGAAATCGGATTGAAAAAACGAAGCTTTCTGAGAAAGATGTGATACTACGTTGATGTTTTAATGATATTATAAGATTATGGTTTCTTGTTAAATCTATTATAGTTTTATGTTTCGGTTATTGTATGAAATTAGAGGCGGATTGAAATCTTGTGGTTTATCTAAGAATAGATTTTCTTTCGTAAGTCGTAACAGGGCAGTACCTATTTTGTTTTATGATTTGAATGTTGGATGTGGCAGATGTTCTTACGAAAAGTATAAAAACAAACTTAGTTCTTTCTGTGATCCAGAAAAGGTTCGATCAAACCGGTATGGACGAATTGCGAGAATCACCAATGATGAATGACGTCATTATCAGAAATTAACCCAAAAGAAGGTGCTGGTTTTTAAAATATAACCTATTGCACTGGGCAATAATGTAGCATCTCATTAGTGAAAGAGTTATCGGAATCGTTTCGGTAGTTCCGAAGATCTCCTACGTTCGAACTTTACCTCTTTGTAATAGTAGTGTAGACTCTGTGCAACGATAAAAAGGATCAGCAAACTCTTCACGGTATCCTTAATCGAGATCTTTAGCAGAATAAACACCTATCGGCTGTATCAATAGCCCGTCCATAGCCGTAGCCCGTAGCCCGTAGCCTCCCGCCACTGACTTTTCGTTTGTTTTTCTTTCCCCGAGTCCATTGTCGCAGGTGGCGATACCCGTGGTATACAGGATGAAGGAAGACGGTGCAATGTTTTAATTTGTATTGTTTCATCTTCCTCATCTTCTTGGTACGAAGTTAAATATGAAGTTTGTCGGTTTGAAGATTAGATTTAGAATAATTATGTAGTTTTTAATACCTACATAACAGTATTCTATAAAAACTCAAACTCAAACTACACTACTACTACTACTACTATAGTAGCGATAGTTCTGTAGTCTCTTAGTCATTTTACCCAATTTGCAACAATTAGAACAGAATTCGTCGTTTCTGACCAATACTCAGAAGTATTACAAACTTGGCAGAAATTCCTTAATTCACCAGTTTACCAGAAACATGGACAGCATTTATCTCTCAATATTTAACCCATGTGAAGAAATACATTCAGAGATTTTAATCTCCCGAATATCGTCTCCTCAGGTATTTTATTTAATATTCTCGTCTCACAATGACAGCGTGTGCAAGAAATGATATGATATATCAAGTCGGTACTATTTCTTTACACCCATAATAATAAAATAATATGCTTTTTAATCAGCCCATAATCCAACTAAAATTAAATCACGGAAGAACACCACCCTGTGTACAAACATTACTAGAGCGGGCACCAAACGAACGCTGGACGCAATTAGCAGGTACATTGAAATCGCATTATTGGACGTCGCGCGAAAAGGATCAGCCTGTAGATGTTTTTTTGTAAAAAGAACTTTACTGGGTTTTAGTACGGAAAACTTTAGTTTTAAGTCAGGACACCTGATGGTTCGTCATCTTTACGGTTTTAGGGACCAATTAGGGATATGCCTCTCATCTCTCACACAATCAATCCATGTTTTATTAAGTAAAATATTAGAAATGGTTTTGAACATAAGTAGTGTTTCGTATGTAACGTCCCCACTGCTGGGACACTGGCCACCTTTCTGTGAGAGGGAGATACATACTTTTCTACGTTGCATTGGTTTTTTTTACACCTTTATGGGGATGTCAGTTAGTCTCTTATGTGTCATAGATGGCGCTGTAGTACATTTTGTACTATGGTGCTGTAGTGCCGCCACACATCCAAAATATTCTTAATATTCCTATGACTACATCAGCAGTGAAAACTTTTAATTACCACCATAATTACTATCAAAACAGTGGCTATTATAAAAATCATTATCTAGTATTCAAGTTGAAAAACTTATTAGCCCAAAGTTCAATTAGCTTATACTGAAATTTGATTGCGAAGTTACATCACGACGAAGTTTTAAGGGGCTTAGCAGCAAGTTCTTGCACAGACTCGCTTAGTATCGATTCAGGTAGACCTTTGCCTAGACTCATTGATTATAGTGGGCAATAGATTTTTATGGCTTATTTTATGTCAATCTAGAGAGTAGTAAACGGGTAAGTCGTTCGACTGGTGATTAGGAATGTGAGTATGACCTCCAGCCGCTGCATTTATTGATCTGAAATATACGTTGAGGAATACCCTATTAACGGTGATAAAATTCATATATTTGTTGTATGTATTCATTCAATTTTAAAGATGCCTCTTTCATACAGTTTTATACACTATTTCATCGTTAACTGGTTTTATCTGATTGTCAGCACATAGCACCGTGAGCAAATCTTTAATAATTAATTTAACAGCCTTATTTAACTTAAAAAAAAAACAAGTTTTTAGTCGTTTACAAGAACAAATAAAAGTAGTCTGCTCACATATTGGGACAAAGTTACGACTTAGAAAAGCTATCGGCAAAGCCATCAAACAGAATGTACCTCTCTAAATCAATTGGAAACCCAAGCTGTCAATTCAGTACCTTACAATAAAGACCTTACTTCTTCCTGACACGTTTAATATTCCACTTATACCTTAAATTGTCTCGTTTTCAAGATATATCTGTTGCAGACCTACCTATTGTACCCCGAGGACATACAACTGGCCGTGCACATAGGCTATTATTTAGAAATTAAGGCACAATTGATTTAGAACCTTATTTCGAAGACACTACAATTCAAAATACAGGTTAGGAAATAATCTTTCGGAAGCTTTTCGGCTTGTATTCGAAATTCAAACTTGGTTGTGGTCCAAATAAGGTTCAGTTTCAGTGTTTCAAAGGGTGGGTTGCACCGTTTCATTTTACCACGGTTATCGACATTGGATAAAGGGCTGGCCATTAATCGTACTAAGATAATATCAGTTCAGTAATCGCAGATTGCTAAACGCTCTGTTAGTAACTCGTGCGGTGTCGATGGACCTTAGTATAAGATGATACATTTTGACTTAACGGGTTTTGGGTTAGCAAAAAACCGTTTCGGTTTTGTACCTTTTGGTGGTTATTTTTATAGAACTGGATTTAAGGAAAATGTGTACAACATTTCAAAAGTACCATTACCATTTTTCTTCCTTAAACCACATTTAAAGCCACTTGCACGACCTATGCATAGATATTCAAACCGAATTTTGGAATTAAGCAGACAATTTTGAACGACTAAGATTGGTCCAAATACTAGAATAAGTGCAAATACTCCAAAGAACTTGTTCAAAGCGGTTTCTGAGGTATTCTTAACCGGAGTTTGTCTATTCCATGGTACGAAACTGTTTTAGTCGGATATCAGACACATCGCGTTTCTGAATACTCAGCATTGTCGAATCCAACAGACTGCATATGTCGTGTCACGTTTTAAATATGACGGAGATGATCAAGCGAGATTTCCTGCCTGATTTTGCGTCTCATTTTTTCACCCTATATGGCCAAACGACATCAGCCAATTAGCTATAAATATACTCATAATATAATTAGCATATAACCTTATTTATAACAAGTTTATCGACAAGTGGAAACGGTTCAACATCTCAAACAGGTCGTGACTTGCTCTGGACATGCTCCTGCCTGTCTATCTGTATGTCCCGCCCAATCTACGTAACCTTGAATTGTGGAGAACGTTCGTTACTTATGTAACTAGCTTTTGCATCTGAGTTTGTGTAGGTGTTAGTTGTGTTTTGTACTAGGTTTCTTTTTTCTTTGCAAAACTATTTATTTATTTATTTTATAAAGTATTTGCAAAACTGATGCATCGAAGGTCTCATGATTTTATGAGGGCGGGTTTTTTTTTTAGCCACTTGGGTCAAAAAAAAAAAACAGACCACAAGCATTTTCATTTCTTACAATGAAACTTTTTATGGTCTGTAACTTGACTTAGAGCTGATTTTTCAATATCTGACTGTCGAAAAATATATAAGTAGTTGGTAGTAAATTATGTCAAACTGTCGGATTTATTCTTGCGGTGGGAGTTATTTGTTGAAAAATGAACCCTAAATCTAACTAAGCCTGCTTTGGAAAATAGTGTTGTATTGCAATTTCAACGCTGTAAATGATTTGAAGACAGTTTTCAAACTAAAAAAATAAGGCTATGTTGTTACAGTTGCTTAACCTAAGTAAGTAGGCAGGTATTTAGAAAAATAATTCTAATTACCTATGCATTCATTTTTTTAATCCTTCTTTCCTTGTATACTTCGTGGAACAGTTAAATTCCAGCATCATACGATGCATTTGTGCCTTTTATGACACATGCATCACTGCCTCATTATGTTAGCTATGCCTTGATAAAAATGCGCATTGCATTAAAATACGAATAGTTGTAGTAACGACTATCGTACTATGATGTAATTTATTGATTATTCTGCTTTTAGTAACGTCAGGAAATATCAAACGCAGCTTTCTTCATTTATACAATCAAGTCAGCCTATCGCAGTCCACAGCTTATATGGGCCTCTCCGAGTCCACAGCTGTACATGGGCTTCTCCCAGTCCACAGCTTTACATGGGCCTCTCCCAGTCCACAGCTTTACATGGGCCTCTCCCAGTCCACAGCTTTACATGGGCCTCTCCCAGTCCACAGCTTTACATGGGCCTCTCCCAGTCCACAGCTGTACATAGGCCTCTCCCAGTCCACAGCTGTAAATGGGCCTCTCCCAGTCCACAGCTGTACATGGGCCTCTCCCAGTCTACAGCTGTACATGGGCCTCTCCCAGTCTACAGCTGTACATGGGCCTCTCCCAGTCTACAGCTGTACATGGGCCTCTCCCAGTCTACAGCCGGACATGGGCCTCTCCCTATCCACATCTGTACATGGGCCTCTCCCAGTCTACAGCTGGACATGGGCCTCTCCCAATCCACAGCTGTACATGGGCCTCCCTCAGTCTACTGCTGGACATGGGCCTCTCCCAGTCTACAGCTGGACATGGGCCTCTCCCAGTCTACAGCTGGACATGGGCCTCTCCCAGTCTACAGCTGGACATGGGCCTCTCCCAGTCTACAGCTGGACATGGGCCTCTCCCAGTCTACAGCTGGACATGGGCCTCTCCCAGTCTACAGCTGAAAAAGGGCCTCTCCCAGTCTACAGCTGAAAAAGGGCCTCTCCCAGTCTACAGCTGAAAAAGGGCCTCTCCCAGTCTACAGCTGAAAAAGGGCCTCTCCCAGTCTACAGCTGAAAAAGGGCCTCTCCCAGTCTACAGCTGAAAAAGGGCCTCTCCCAGTCTACAGCTGAAAAAGGGCCTCTCCCAGTCTACAGCTGAAAAAGGGCCTCTCCCAGTCTACAGCTGAAAAAGGGCCTCTCCCAGTCTACAGCTGAAAAAGGGCCTCTCCCAGTCTACAGCTGAAAAAGGGCCTCACCCAATCCACAGCTGGACAAGGGCCTCACCCAATCCACAGCTGGACAAGGGCCTCACCGAATCCACAGCTGGACAAAGGCCTCACCCAATCCACAGCTGGACAAGGGCCTCACCCAATCCACAGCTGGACAAGGGCCTCACCCAATCCACAGCTGGACAAGGGCCTCACCCAATCCACAGCTGGACAAGGGCCTCACCCAATCCACAGCTGGACAAGGGCCTCACCCAACCCACAGCTGGACAAGGGCCTCACCCAATCCACAGCTGGACAAGGGCCTCGCCCAATCCACAGCTGGACAAGGGCCTCACCCAATCCACAGCTGGACAAGGGCCTCACCCAATCCACAGCTGGACAAGGGCCTCTCCCAGTCTCTCGGGCCACGACCCTGTATCTAGCAACACGCTTTCCACTAAGGAGAGCGACGACCTTTGTAAAGTTGATAAAACATTATTTGATATTCATTAACATTAATAGATTGCGAACAATTTTCAAAGCAAATTAATCATAAACTCATCCAACATAGAATCTTTCTCGTTTTTGTTTCATAATATTAAATAACACTTCTCAAAATTATAATTTTCCCTACATCAATGCATTAGCATAAAAATCCGTGCACAAAAATATTTAACACAGACTTCATTGTGCATCAGGCTAGGTATCCTGCAGGTACCTGGCACAATAAAAGCACTAGATGCGCCACCAATTAACGTTATGTTGGACTGACAGATGGAGAACACATTGAGTGATTTTGTAGATGACTGGATGTACCAATGTTCTGATTTAATGAAAAAAATATTTCTATAGTATTGATCAGTAACAGCCCAGAGTTCGGATCTTAGTTACCGGTTGATGGCAATAGGCTCGTCCCTAATTAAATAAATAAAGCCTTTTAATTCCAATAGCTTTTTAAAATTACATAACAATAAAAAAATAATCACGGTCATTCGAAATTAAGGAACTGAACGGATATTATTCATTCAATAGTTAGTAGATCAAAATTTATAACAAAATTATTTAAATTAAAAAAATCCTTACTGAATTGATTAAAAAACATGCAATATTATGAATTATACAAATCATGCAAAAATTTATGGTACCGTATGTCAATAAATAATAGTGATTACGCTAATTGGACCCCTATTCGGGTAAAGGCTTCCTCCAGAGAATGCCAATTGATCTTTGGCGACATCTGTCCTGTCCCTTTCCTCTACTTCTTCTTTCCATCTCGTTTTCGGTCTACCTCTACGTCTATATCCGTGAGGGCCTCTCCCACAGTATCACTGTCTTCGTTCATCTGTCATCTGTATAATTCGTCCCCAATTATAAGGGATTTATTAAAAATTGGCGAAATATTGGTTTACTAGGCAATGGCCACCATCTCTGCATAACCCTTCGGGTAAAAACAGATGATAGTGTATCAAAGAAATACATGTTAACCTTGTGTTGTCATTCTTTAATTCTGAGATGAATATTTATCACATTGTCAAGTGAGTTATTCGTAATGCAACTTCAAAGCCATTTGTTTTCCATTCTTTTGTAGCTTTTGATAAAGTTATTGTTTTGTATGATACCATAAATATAGATGGTTATATAAACTCATGCATCGTCTTTTTTTTAATACATCCTTATGAAGATTTCAGGGCAGATGAAACACTAAAGCCAAAATTTACACATAAAAATCCTTTTTCTTACTAAAAAAAACCTAATCAACTCAAAGAAGCCACATCTAGCACGTGTAATTCCGCGCGACTCTCGACCACGTAGGCTCGAGCGGCAAAGACCTGAGGCCAAGGACACGGGTTCGATGCTCGGTGAATAACATCATGTTCACTGCACTCAGCGAACGGTGATGCATTGAAAAATCACGAGGAATTGTTTACACCACTGAAATAAGGTTTTATTTCAATATTGTTTAAGGTTTTCTTTTTATTTAAACCTGCTAGGTGGTGATTGGTCGCTAACTGATTTTTTTTCTTTACTCAAATACTGGTTACAATTTTTATTTATGTTTTTAATACTTTCTGTTCTTTAAATGTTTATCTGCAACAGGGTTGGGTTGGGTACGTAGATATTGTGGAGTTATGTTGAAAAAAAGAGCACTTCACTTTTAGTAAAAAATTTAATATATTAACCTAATTGAAAAAAATAAAACTAATAATATTGAATGGAGTAAAAAAATAAAATGATCAATAATTTTTTGTTTAGTGCACTGATAAATTGGTAGTTTAAAAAAAAAAATCTTTAATCATAATCTAAAATGAATGGTTTATTAGGTTTACTTAAAAAAAAATACTAATAATATGTAATTTTAAATACAGATCACAAAATTTAGTTTAATTCTTCGGTATCACTGCAATTTCTAAATATATTTCGTCTTGGACAATTTATATAAAAAGAAATCCACGTCACTTTTCAAATGAAGACTTAATCTGAAAAAAACAAAACAAATTAATATGAGCAAAATATCACGTCGAGTTTCCCAAGCGTATAGTCCACTGAGCAGATCAACTCCGCTCTCGGAGTCCCGACGGGTTGAATCGCTGAACCGTTGGAGGAATAGTTTCCCGAAGCAAATCTCTTCAAATTTTTGGAATCCGGTAACCGAAAAAGGTCAAAAATCTGACCTTAATTCACTGGTTTCAAACCAGGAAAAATTTTACAACCACTTGTACTTCAATAAATATGGGTCATTTGCCACCATGAAACTGATTATCAGAACATCAGAAATGCTTTTTATAATTATTATACAAATTTAGGTATTATTTTATCGGTAGTAGTTCATCTGTATAAATTCAGTGCAATAATGAAGAAAAAAATGTGATCAAACAATGTGTCAAAAAAAGATATTTGGCGTTAAGGTTTTACCAAAAAGGCTAAAATGCAGAGGTAACTCTGCAATATGTACACACAACTAATTTCAATAGCAAAATATTTAATCGCAGTGGGCTCAAATCAATTCTGTAATGATAAAGGTTCGAACTTGTCACATCACAATCGCGATCCTGAAGCTTAGCTTTTGAGCTATAGCTGAATATTCATACCGGTTAGGAGATCCTTAAACACATCGTACTTTCTTTGGTTTTCTTGCGAAAAGACGAGCTAAAAGCATTGTCGTAAATTCTTCAATAACCTGAGCTTATAACACACTTTAATTAATAAGTTTTCGTAAAAAAAAAATTAAAAAAAATCTCGTATTCGTACAAATATATTTGCTTTAATCCCTCCAAGTCTTATGACTGGTACAGATTTCTCTCAAGGATCGGATTTTGACCTTTTGGTCGGTCAAAGACTTAGGCCTTACGCAAATCAATGCCCCTTGCAAAGTTGCTGCATCTATATTAATGAGTTTTATAGGTATTCAAGGCTGCCCATACTTGATGATTGTCGGTATTTTGTCTTGGGATGAAGACTTGATTTACTTATTTAAGAGTTCGGTTACTGAACGTGAGGTCATAGGTTCGATGTTTCAGACAATCCTGGTCCAGGCAATATTGTTACGCATTTTCAAAGGATTTCTCAAAAGTGAAAATATGCTGATTTTTTGTCTACAGAGGGTCTGTATTGTGTATTACACATAACACGAAGATTGTAAGTCTACTTCACATCTTAACCGTTCAGGACATAGTATCCCTGTTATAATGTGAAAGGTATGGGAGCCAGTAGTCCAATAACATTTATTATTTATTTATTTATCCTCACACTGGACCGCCAATTCCACTTTCTGCAGATCAATAGAAATATCTCACTGAGGTTAAATCTCACTTATTTATTTAAACGATGAATCTTGCTTGCACGTTGATGAAATTTATTTTTATAGTGGATAAAGCAAGCATACAAGCTTAGGGACATCTTGTCGCTACGATTCTTCAGAAAATGTGCACGGTGGACTTTTGTCGGGATGTCTTTAATATGGTTTTGCGATCAGAACCTTGCTTATATACAGGTAAGACGATTTAGACCAATTAAATTGGTATTTTTCGAAGTAGTTCCTCTCGACTATTGCACCCATACTCCTGTAAGCTCCACTCAAATTTACGGGCACACCGGGTCGTCGCACCGCCTATAGAGGGCCATCCCACGCCGTGTCTGGGCTGCATGTCTGCTGCTAAACGACCGAAATCGAGCGCTCGCCGCAAGTTCGGCTTACTTCGTTTAAGTTCGGCTCCCGGCCGAAGGTCGTGTCATATTCGTAAAGGCTTTTAATGGACGGTGTTAGATTGTGTTGCATTGGAAAATAATCTGAGGTCATCTGCCTAGCCTTTTCTCAACTACGTTAGACACGGCTTTCAGTCCAACCGGAAGCTGCTGACATACCAGTATTTACATGGATTGACCCCCTATCTGACGTCCAAAACTCAGTTACTGGGTAATATTTTGCCCCTTGTGACTTTTTCTGACTTTCGAGCATGATTTTTGGATAGTCTGAGGCTGACCTCAGAAGGTAAGTTCGCCACTATTATGGTGCAGTGAGGGAGTAATTGGTTTATAGGGTTTGCGATGCGAGTTCGAATCATATTTGTGTGGTCGATGTTGTTTTCTATATTGTCTGAACGTATCTATAGGTTCGTTTGATTAATACCAACTACCGACCAAGTAAAAGAAGCTACGTCCTCAAGCAAACAGCAGGTGGTAATGGCAACTTTGGACCGGACTCGATGGAGGCAGATTGTCCGTTTAAAGGGGTCCAGTGACCACGATCCTCAGTAATGAGGGACCGATTGAAGAAGAAGAAGTGTAGATTGTGTGTCGTCACTCGTAACGGCCATACTACTACAAAATATCATCATCATAAGCACACACACATGTACACATGTGTGCAAGTGCACATGTATTTTCTCATTTTTTTTTAATTATTTAATTTTTTATTTTGTATCTTTTTTATTATCTGTGCTTGATGAACTGACGTCAAATAAACTTTATTCTTTCTTTCAACACGCCACAAGATTTCTAATAACACTTTTCCAAGTCGCAATCAAACATGCAACTGCAACTATAATATTATTAAAGAACACAAACCCGTTAATTTACAAATTACGGCAAAGCGCCACTTATTTCATAATTAACTTTAAACGCTTCCTTATAGGTAAGAGGAACCGCACTAGTGATATAAAGCACAGCAGGATGTTGAACCGGGGGTAATTACGTCATAGTTATAGTAGGTAATATTAGAGGCAATTTTATAAATAGTGATGCCGTCAGGAGTGACGTATTACTGCTTGCCAATATGCAACAAGCTCAAGCGTCACACGTATTCCGGCTACCGAAAAAACAAATTTAAAGATGTTGCTTAGTGTTACACGTCACACCGGTCCTCACGCGAAGGGACCAAATGACACACACCCGTTTCGCTGACGTAAATGGCATCGCCTGAGGTATCTGCGTCAGGATGACTAGACCTAGTGAGATTTTGGTATTTAGAGCAATATCAAGTTTATGTGTCTATTTCTTATTTACCACCTTTTTTGCCACTTTTTTTAGTTCGTTGGTGTAGTGGTTGTAAGCATAACCGCTGACCATGGGTTCCTGGGTACAATTCCCAGGTCAAAGTGTTATTAGTACTTATCAGGAATTAAATAAATGTGTTGGTCCAACAATTACATACAGGGGGTTTTCATTACATTACATATTACATATCCCGTTTCGAGTATTAATAATAAAATTACATACACTCCTCATCGACAATAATTAAGCTAAGTTGACCATTAACATGAGCTTCGTATGTGGGACCAGTTCATCATTCATTTATCAATTTTGAAAAGGGGAAACTGGCCCTTACGCCCAGTTTCGAGTGGGACGAGTATCCTTCCATAACCGAACGATAATTCAGTTCAAAGTTGAGCTACCTAGGCGTTACGTATGCACCTTCTTGTGAACAAGTTTTTAAATCGTAAAATCAATTAGTTATGCGAATGTAATGATTATGATCAGTTGATTTATTACGGGAGGTTGATTTCATCGATTGATTTCATTCGTGCGTCAGATATAGTTTAATCACGAATAAATTAAATTATTGACGGCAGTAAAAAAGATTCGAGTCATTGTATGTTGGTATAATTACCTACTCCGAGTTAATAATAATTGTGACTTCTTAACCACCATCATGATAATCTAATTCCTAGGTATGGGTATAACTATGGATCCTGAATAGTTGTCAAAATTATTTATCTACAAAGACGAGGTGCCTTGGTAAATATACAGGGTGGAAGGGACACCGACGCATATAATGGTTACCACTTGTTCAGTACATCATTTCCCCTCCCCCCCCCAACATAGAATTACTAGTTTTGTCCGCGGCTCCAATCTGATCAACAGGTAAAACTTAAACGTACAGGTAAGGCCGAGGGCACTCGATGCGCTGCGGCGGAGACGCGGCGCTGCAGCGGTGTCGCTGCGTAGTCTTACATAGAAATTAATATCTGTGGCATGTCACACGATGCGCTGCGGCGCCGTACCGGATTTGCAACTGCCGAGACGAGGCGGGGAGGGGTGAATGCGTTGCGGTGTCGCGCGTCGGAGCGGCACCGCTCAGTTGTTTTTGCGTCACAAGGAAGCAGCACACGCTCGCACGTTTCGTTTGATGAAGGTTTTAATAACAGCAGACGTCTTTTACGATCCATTTTTACTAACAGACTGTTCAACGCTGCGACATAACAACGTTGCAGCGCCGTACCGTTCATGTACTCGCCGATACGGCAAAATCATTGCGGTGCGGCGCCGCAACGCATCGTGTGCTCCGGCACTAAGGTAGGAAAACGTATTGCCGTCATGAAAAGTAAGACCTGCCAGTATCAATATTCTCCAAAATGATTACTAGGACACTGACAACTTTTGGACTGGGTTTTGATGTGCTGATTGTGTTTTTCATTTTGTAATATGAACCTCCTAAAGGCACAGATTGTTTTTTTGTCCATTCTAAAATGCTTTCGGGAAAAAAATTATAATAATATTTCACCACTGCAAAGTCATTCTAGGCTTGACTGCAACTTACAGACTCTCATAAAACCATTTGTTAAATATTATTTCTGTATAAGGATCGTTTGATAAATATCCCCGTCTCTGATCACACCCACGCTAAAAGAGGGTTCAATAAGTCGCCAATAACTCACTTTCAACGATTCTTAAAACATCTTTGTTGTACACCCACACTTATGTTAAACTTATGTATATTACTTAACCGTATAGATTTTAACATTATATTCATAAACGTATTAAAGGTAACGGCAGATAATGATGACTGGGTTCACTTGGAGTTAGGGTAATGACGCACTAGTTCGTAACATAGTTATTATTGGTATTGCTAAACAAGAAAGACTGTGGTGGTGTTTAGATAGGTACTTACTAAGTGATTATGCCCTACTGTATTGATTTCAAATACAATGTTCGTACATTGTATTTTGGAACCCAAATTATCATGGAGTAGGTGCTATCAGTTTAAGTTGCAATCATTATTCGACGAGGTCATCATTTTCGTGCTCGTCATTGCCCGGACGTGCCCTGATCCCTTTAATTTTTTCTTAAGCGGCGAAAAATGCCTAACGCATACCGCACCGTCCCTGGAGAGATGGTTTGGGTATGTGGGGCTTGCATACACTAAAAACACTGCCGTGAGCCTACTGTAGTACTGCTACGCATGACGTTCGCGGCCCATCTAGCGCAGCCCGCCTCCGGCACCAAACTCCTTTGGCGATGTCCGGTCTAACCTGAGACCTCGCCACCACTCGTGAAGACCGTGCAATGCGACAACGATAGACTCCCCGATCCATCGCCCGCACAGCCTTGATCTCTGGTCCAAGCTAATTTAACCTAAATAATTATAAATCGTCGATACGAGGAAGAAGAAGTCGCTTTATGTTGATAACTTTGGACACTAAACCAACTCCGTTTCGGTAACAAAACCGTTTAAGGAACTTGTTTATAGCGAGCATGTCCACTGTCCGGTTTACTAATCAAGACACTATCGAGAGCTTACGCACTAGTGGATCAGCGGCTTTACCTGCGGCCTACGCTCGTATTATAAATTATTTAAGGTCTACCACTCTGAGGCTGTATTAGGCTGATCGTTACTCTGCTGATTGCATGAATGTCTTGGATTATTATAACTTGCATAATTAGTGTCTCTTCGTTGCATTGCACATAATAACTGTGTAAATACCTTGAAGTTGTAATTGTTTTAAGTAAAATTAGAACATGGGCATGCTTGGTGATTCTTTAAGTTACTATTGGTTTATATACAATACTTTTAATGAGATTTCACTAATGGTTTGGCTATCATTTGGTTGAAAGCTTTTAAAAAAATGATGAGGCTTTTCTGTGTGAAGAAAGTTTACCTACTCTACAGTCACAGTGTTAGCAAGTATCATTAGTCCATAATCATTACAGATATGTACATTCTGCGAAGGTTAAGCTGTCATGATGCATAAAAATATTTTAACAATTGTGTAGGTGAAATGAAAATCACGCAATAAACCACCATTTACACAATTTTTTTCTGATGCTTTAGCGAAAATCACAACAAAAATTACCCTTATTTTTAATACCAAAATTTGGAAAGTTCTCCGACAAACCAACGTCAGTAGTTATGTGAAATAAAAAACACCGCAGTGAGAAGATTTATACGACCAATATTCCGCGGGGATGCAACTCCGGGGTGGTTTAAAAATGTATTAGAAAACTTGTATGATTTATTGTTTTTGTATTAGGTATGTTTTTAAGTTTGTCTGTATCGTTTAAGGGTTGAATCGTGAGAATTTGTTTAAGGGTTTGGTAAGAGATTGAGAAAACGATTATTTTTTTCAAGAGTTCTGAGTTAATTTTTGGTACCTTCTCCAGTACGATTGACGAGACTCTTGTACTTACTTAATAAACCAAATTTTTTGTCATGATTTAAGATTTCCCTGATTTGAAGATCCTAAGTTTCTCAAAGAAGGAGGCCTTCTAGATGTTTGTGTTAACATAAATAACATAACATCACGCCTGAAATCCCAGAGAATTAGACTGACAGACGGTTAGACAGAGGTTTACCTAATAGTACACCCATATTTTACCGGCTATATCATAGGGGCGAGCCTGTTGCCATCAACCGGGCACAAATGTGGCTGATACTGAGGTTACTGCCCAAGGACCTCATACACAGGAGCTGTAGACCACCTGACCACCGAGGCAGGTTGTTAACTTTTTATAAAAGACTATTCACCCCACAATATAATACTTCCTTATCCGCCATCTGTTGCTTCAAACAACAATAACATGAAATATTAACATACCCGTAACCACATAATATTGAAGCGAAAATTATAATCAAATAGAAAACAATAGAGTTGTTATGAGGTTTTTTATTGCAGGTCGTTAACCCCGGGTCGTCTGACAGTAACCTCTGTGACGTTAGTCAGGCGGTGTAAACGGTTGTCGTTTTAAATGTGTTTTCTGTATATTTTTCTATGAAAAAATATACTGACGTGAAAGTGGACGGGAGCCTATTATCATTAAATATATGCTGCTGTTCTAACACAGACTACCCACAATATTATCCCCTCAATAATTATATATTATCCTCCCTTTTTTTTTTTTTTATCGTGGTAAAATCATCAAATGAGTCCTCCCCCACCCAGGGCAGAGCGGGAGGGACTGTCAGACTTGTACTGACTAAAATCCACGGTGTCCTTCAATAGCCTTTTATGTTCCAGGGTCACGGTAATTCTATAAGTCGCGTGACCCCGGCAGGCTTTGGCCCTCTAGAGGGGGGCCCCGTCATTATGCTGACACTCTTTGAGGCGCGCGTGGAACACAACGCGCCGTCGACCCGGGCATGGTCCATGGTCGGACAGCGAGTCGCTCATTACTCGCCGCCCGCATGCCCGCGCCTACGGTGGCCGGAGATCGTCTGCCGACGTCCGGCGCCATATTATCCTCCCTTAATCCATCGAATTTTTTTTCTTAAAAGTTCGCACTTAGCGATCGCCGTGGACTGAACCCAGGATCATATGCGTAGCAGGCACTTTTGTCATCACTAGACCAACGAATCGATTAGCAAACTCCTTGCAATGAAACTGCACGTTAAAAGGCATTTGCCAAATTATTACAAAAACACCATAATCACTTGCCTAGCCTTTTCCTAACTATGTTGGGGTCGGCTTTCAATTTAACAGGATGCAGCTGAATACTAGTAATTTGCAGGGAGTTACCTCCACAACCCAGATAGTACCGGGTAATACGATACCCTTGGTAAGACTGGTTGTCAGACTTTCGGGCCACTGACTACCTGTTACGACTGTCAAAGATCTTCAAATATCAGCTGGGACCAACGGTTTAACGTGCTCTCCGAGACACGGAGTAAACTCTGTATACAATGGATGGTCACCCATCAACGGACCAACCTAGACAAGCGCGCCTTAACCTGAAGATTGCCCGAGTGGCTGTTATTATTTAGGCATGAGGTCCTCCTTAGTGCATAAAAAAAAACTATTTCTCAATATTCCTTTCTTTATGTTCTTTTAAATTCAATCTCTGTTCACATGCACTCCACTAGATAATGACCTGTAGATTAGGTCTGGGTGTGTAAAGTTATCATAAAGATCATAGCAATTAGTAATTGCGAAGAAGTGTTCGTCTCAGATACCTAGGTATGAATCTTAAGCTCATAACTTGTACTACAGACATTAGTGTTTTATGATTTTTGTAATGGCAGCAGTTGTTACTGTTATGTAGTTAAGTTTAATTGCAATCATTTAAGTTATATTAATCTAAATTATTGATGTTGACTACTGTGATTTATTTATTTTATCCTTTAAGCACACTAATTTACAGAGGCGGACTTAATTCTGTTTGAAGTGTCGAAGTTTTAAATAATATCCACCAATACTAATGCTCTCGGAGATTGGTCTGGTCTGGAATTTTTCCGGATTCCACTTACCTTGCCTTAAAGATAAGACGATTCTTAGAAAGTAGTCGTTGACGTTTAATTTAGTTCTAATTTTAACTTTAACCCTTTACATAAAGAAAAGAAATCCTAAAATCAACACCAATTATAACAAGAATTAGTGATGACACACACTCCAATAAATTATCGTTATCGATACTCCGCACGCTCGGGGACAACGTATCGACAGCCGACAGCAACACGAATACAATTTGTAAGATAAAATAATGTTTTGGGTTGCGAAACGTTGCGTCACGAACCGACCGAGAAGCATGATTAAACTTGCAAAAGCAAAATACAGCCGAGTAAAGGTTAGTCGGCGGTTAGTGCTGGAATACGATGTCGATGAAATTAATGTTGAATTAGAATTTGCTTCCATCGAGTCCGTTTATATTTTCCCGAGTTAGCTTTGCTGAGTTTCAATTAGTGCTGTAGTTAGAATCTCAGGTATTTTAATTAAAGTGTAAAAGCTTGTTTAGTGTTCGATATTTTATTTCTTAGCAAAATTGTTGGTAAGTAAGTACTTGGGTTATTTTATAGTGGAAGTTCTATAACGTCTACTTATGTCTAACAGCTTAAAAGCAAGAAAAAACTGACAGAACTTATTATATTTAAGAAATTATGACTAGGTAGGTAGGTATTCAAACGTTTTCTGAAAGAATACTTACACTATTGGTACCTTAAATATACATGTACCCGAACGTTCAAATTAAGCATAAGAAAAAAAAATCTGAGGTTTTTTAAATCTACTGGTCCGTCCTGTTTTGGTAT
Source organism: Noctua comes (assembly GCA_963082995.1). Taxonomy (NCBI): domain Eukaryota; kingdom Metazoa; phylum Arthropoda; class Insecta; order Lepidoptera; family Noctuidae; genus Noctua; species Noctua comes. The sequence continues at coordinate 1,436,219 of OY720282.1, forward strand.
CAAAATTTAGCATTTAACTAAATCATACTTTTATTTCCAAAAAAAAACCTCTCTTTAAGGTAAGACTGTTTATCGACCGTCTCCCATCACTAAAATGGCACGGTACCGATCATTGTCAATGGGTTCGTGATCAAAATATACGTATCCGCTTATTATCTTAATAATTTTGTATACAATCTCGAGCGGCTGACTCATTTTTGAGCCAGCCAAGGTTTTATGCCAAACGATCTGTTTTTAACTAGGCAATGGTTGTTTTACGGTGTGATTTTTTATGGTGAGTCGTAAAATTTAGTATTGATGGTTATGATGGCATGTTTCGTAAAGAGTGCTTTTTAATGTGTGGTAGATTCGTAGTACAGTAAAAGGTGCTTAACCTAGCTTCTTTGAACGTGTCATGTGTGGGGTGTCTGATGAATTCTTTATGCGTTTAGTTGTTTTGTTGTTGCTCCAGTTGTGACATGTTGTACGGTTCAGAATTCTTAACTTTTCTATCACGATTGATCAATTTGTAAGTAGGTGTCAGTATCCATTTCGCTTAATTGTAAGTTTCGTGTTATTAAAAAGATCTCCCTTGTTGTTTTTTCTTGTTTCTTTATTTTAGCTCTTGATGGGCGAATAAAGTTCAGGTAGAAAGTAAATTTAGGTCGTATCTTATTTAAAGCATTTTATTATTTATTTATTTATTGACTCATCATCACTATCATTACAGGTATTTCCTAATTCATTAGTGTGGCCATAATTACAGTTTTATTATTTATGATAACATATTCTGTACATCGTGATTTTTGTGAACTCACTTAGTGAACAAGTAAAAAGATCTATGCTGTCTGATACGTCATTAAGTACACGCAAGGTACGCGTTACGCGCATATTGAGAGCTTCTTCAATTACTCAACTCCTGAAGGATTATGTTAATTTGGAGCAATCTTTCCACAACATATTGAATATTTCCTCCATTGGAGACCCGAAGACCTTTTTTCAATATTTTTGATGTTTAATGCGTTAAATTTTGGAAGAGGAGTCAGTTGTCTGTCGGTAGTGTCGGTACTGTCCACTAAATATGTTTCACATTTTGAAAGGTTGAGATGAAGGTCAATAATGGAATGAAGTTAATTTTCTAAGAAATTTAGATCTTTTAAAACAGTATCTGCATCGGCTCCCTGAAACCTTGGACGGCGATGCAGATACTGTGTCGTCAAGGTACCAAACGTTAAATTTAGAATTTAGCTGTCAAACAATTTGGTGGAAAGGTAAGCTAAAAATTACTGGCACGTGGGAGTCACCTTGTTGACAGCTAACAGCAGATTCCAAAAGGTAATCAAAATATAATAGTTTTTCGAATCTTCAATAGAAAAGGCTTCCGTGGAGTATCTATAAAATGCAAGATTCGTGGACTACGTAACTTTAATTTTATCTATGGTACTCGTAACATGTAACTTTAATTTTATCTATGGTACTCGTAACATGTAACTTTAATTTTATCTATGGTACTCGTAACATGTAACTTTAATTTTATCTATGGTACTCGTAACATGTAACTTGTTCACTTTTAGCTGGATTGGAATAGACTCTTCTTCAATTTAGTATTGATTTATGTTACATACAGACGCTTTAATATTTTATTTGTATAGACGTAGATATACATATTGTAGAGTTATTTTTAAATGAAAAAACAGCACAAGGGTAAGAAAAATCGGGCACGCCGCAATCGCGACGGTAAGACCCCTCTTTGAGGAGTGGCTGGATAGGCGTCACGGCGTCCTAACCTACCGCATGACGCAGGTCCTCACCGGACACGGATGTTTCGGGAGGTACCATCACACGAGGACGTGTGCAAGCAGGATGGCCGTGTCGGAACGGGTCATTAGTACGGACATAAAATGAATCGCAAGTCAGCTGGTGGTGATGTCACGCGACCTACTTACAAGTCTACCCCCACCACAGCGTGGCTTCTACAGAGCCCTGATGTTACAGCTCGGAGGCGAGGAGGACATTGAATGTCTGATCGCAAAGGAGTTGAGACGTCGTGGAACTGTACCCGATTCATTGTGCCCCGTGTAATTGTGTTAAATTGTAATGTCAAGAAATTTGTTAGTTTATTATAAACAGTGCACCTAGTGTATTTTCATTGCACGAAACCCATGGTCTGCCCACATGATATAGGAGCCTAACAGAAAAATCCTGACAAAATCCGACATAGTAATAAAAGTATTTTTATAAAACGATAAAATATTTCTTTTATTTAAAAAATGGCAGCCTCCTATTAGTATTTATCATCATCATCATCATTTCAGCCGAAAAACGGTCAATGTGGCGACACACTCATAATCATTATATTGTTTTGTTCTTGGATGTCGATGGCTGATTTTTATCCACAACGATGTGATAGATGAGAAAATAAAACTAAGTGATTCCAGTTTAATATTGTAGCTCGGTTTAATAGAGACAGGCATGACAGCCGTGATGCGGATGTCATGATACAGCCCGCCGACATGACAGGGGGCATATATGGGTGTTTCTCTGCTATTTGGAAACTCGTCCTTACAAGACTGTCCTAAGCAAATTTTATTATAAATATTCTTCGGGCTACGTCGGGTAACCTTGGTTCTCTTGCTGAGGTCATCGAGCATTGTACTGATGTGTGGGAGAGAGATTGTACCACGTGCGCGCAAATCATATTCTTCATACTTCTCTCTCTCTCTTCTCATATATACAGGGTGGCCGGAACATTGACGTCCAAAAATAAAATTTAGGTCCCTCGTATCGTGGGGTATCCGAATCACCCCCATGTATGTTCCGCGACTTTTCATAGTTTTCGAGTTATGAATTTTTTTCAGATTTTTTGAGAATGATCGAACTGACAAAAAAGTACAAGACTTTGTCGAGATTTTTTTTTTTGCAACTGATTCTTCATGGGTAGTACTTTTATGCATAAAATAATCAGCTTCGTAACTGTGATTGAAGTTATGAAAAAGATGGTCTAAAGTGTAAAAAATACGTTCGGGGGGGGGGGGTGACGAGGGGTGCCCCTCTCGCCACCGAGAGTGAGAGAGATAGCAGAGACAGTAAAGCGCGCAACCGAAGCCAACGCAAAACAAGTACCTCAGTCGTGCTAACATTGTGTTTAGTGCTATACGCGTGTCGCCATTTTGAATTATGAAGCCTGCTTAGGAACCATGAAGTCACATGTTTAAATTTATTATTTAAAGTTGAAAATTTAAGCCATAATTTACCGAACGTAATTTTTTAACGATCATTCTCAAAAAATCAGAAAAACATTCATAACTCGAAAACTATGAAAAGGCGCGGAACATACATGGGGGTGATTCGGATACCCCACGCTACGAAGGACCTAAATTTTAGTTTTGGACGTCAATGTTCCGGCCACCCTGTATATGTGGTACATGATATCGTTATTTTATTTTATAGCTACAACTATCCTTTTATAAGTGCTACTAAATAATATTATCCATTATTTTGTACCGGTACTGATAATTCATGTAATTGTTGATCAAAATATGTATTATATCAGCTTTTTTGTTTACTGTACTTTAACTTCTTATTTCTTGTGGTCCCAAGATACTACTCAAAAATAATCATTTTATTTAAAGGTGGTATCCGGGACAGCGGTCCCGGTCCCAAAAGCCACCCGACCCATAATATCGGATTAAAAAAAAATACGGCATCACATGGTCATAACTTGATGAAATAAGGTTCGGTATTTAAAACAACATGAAAAGACAATATACGCCTAATGGATAATGTGGAGTTACGTTGAAAAAAAGAGCACTTCACTTTTGGTAAAAAAAATAATATAATAACCTAATTGAAAAAAAAAAAAGTAACATGAATAATATATTTTTTTGTTTAGTGCACTGAATATATATTGGTAGTTTTAAAAAAAAAATATTATGACAAGCTTCCCGTGATAAAAAATCTTTTATAATAGAACTGTATTAAAATTGTATATGTAATACGTTTACTTAAAAAAAAATAACTATTGTTATGTAATTTTAAATATAGATCATAAAATTTTGTTTATTTCTTCAGTATCACTGCAATTACTAAATTTATTTCGTCTTGGACAATTTATATAAAAAGAAATCCACGTCACCCCACTTTTCAAATGAAGACGAATCGGAAAAAAAGGTAAAATATCACGTCGAGTTCCCCAAGCATATAGTCCGCTGATCAGATCAACTCCGCTCTCGGAGCCCCGACGGGCCGAATCGCTGATCCATTGAATGAATCGTTCCCCGAAGCAAATCTCTTCAAATTTTTGGAATAGGGTAACTCAAAAATCTGACCTTAATCCACTGGTTTCAAACCTAAGACAAATTAAAAAATTTGGTTCTAAAAACCAGTTTTTGAAAGGACTGAGCTTCCGGAAAGAGAAAAATCTGACTGAAGACTTTGCAAAAGAAGTATCAAAAATTAACAATACGTACCAGGAAAAATTTTACAATCACTTACTTGCTCTTCAATAAATATGGGCCATTTGCCACCATGAAACTGATAATCGGAACATGCCTATCAAAATATTATTATACAAATTTAGGCATAATTTCCGAAAAAATAATAGGCAGTAGTCTATACATATAAAATTCAAAGTCCTGACTGACTGACTGACTGACTGACTGACTGACTGACTGACTGACTGACTGACTGACTTATATATCAACGCACAGCCCAAACCACTGGTCCTAGAGACATGAAATTTGGACAGTGTACTCTTTGTGAAGAGTAGGTATCCACTAAGAAAGGGTTTTTCGAAATTCCACCCCTAAGAGGGTGAAATGGGGTGTTGAATTTTCTATGTAACTTTTTATTCTCTGAGTCGATTGACTTGAAATTGTGTCTACATATACTTCAGTTAAAATGATGAGATACAACATCCCCCAATTTAAAATTCCATGTCCTCACTGGCTGACGGATATACCAACGCACAGCCCAAACCGCGGGTACCAGAGATATGAAAATTGGAGGGTGTATTCTTTGTGAAGAGTTAGTATCAGTTTTTCGAAATTCCTACCCCTTAGAGGGTGAAATGGGGTGTTGAATTTTCTGTGAATTTTTTTTTTTTTATTTTTTTTTTTTTCTAATTTTTTTTTTTTTTCTATTTTTTTTTTCTTAACTTTTTACTCTCGGGGTCGATTGACTTGAAAATTTGTGTACATACTCTTTAAATAAAATCCAGTAAATCCGATGTCCAATCTCAAACCAAGGTATCAATATTTCACGTATTTAATTGAATTGATATAACTTTAAACTAATAATTGCAAGTTATAAGCAAGTACATGTAAATCTATGTATGTATTATAGATAGATACATAGATTACTTATTATCCCAGAAGTAAGATCCCGTGGGCAATTCCCTAACTCCACGCGGGTGAAGCCGCGGGCATAAGCTAGTTCATCTATATAAATCCAGTGTAGGTACGTACCAATGAAGAAAAAAAATTAGATCAAACAATGTGTCAAAAATATTTTTAATTTTGAATCTCGAGTTGACAATTTTAAAAGAAAAGATATTTGGCCCTAAGGTTTTACCAAAAAGGCTAAAATGCAGAGGGTCTTCACTAGAATGCACAACTTACGTATTTCGCTGCACGAGACTAAAATATGGTGTTAGGTATTACCTCCATTTAGAAGAGGGTAAGGTATTTAGATGCGACGCTTCGTTGCTCCTTTCTTAGTCTTCTTCTAAAAGCCTGCGTCAGAAGCGGCAGGACGCGCAACCGACCTCGCCGACTCTGATCCGAAGAATTACTTTACTTGACAGTTTCCTGACAGGAATAACATAAAAAAGGGCCTGGAATGATTTCATTCATGATTTTGTTTTTTTTTCTTTTTTCATTTTTCATGATTTCATTCATGATTTTTCATTTTTTTTTTTGATTTTGATTTTTTTTTTGATTTTGATTTTTTTTTTTTTCTGAAATGACCCTTTCTAATTTTTAACCAGGATAAACGGATGATTAAATCATGGTAAAGGCCCTCTTGTTTTAAAATTCCATTGCCATTAGGCGTGATCAACTCAACAAATTTTAGTGTCTTTTTCAAAGGCGTTTAAACGTCTCTTGTAAAATTGGTACACGAAAAATAAAAATTAGAAAAATCCATCTATCTAAAATATTTTTAAATTTTGAATTTAAAACTGACAATCAAAAAGAAGAATATGGCTTTAAGGTTTTAGCAAAGAGGCTTAAACTGCAGAGGTAACTCTGCAATATGTTACAAATTTTCTTAAGTTTTGAATTTCTTCCACCTATCCAATGATAACGTATTTTGCTTCTTTAATCCCGGTCTGATTATCGATGTTTTATAATGTTTGTTGTTTAAAAAGTTTTGCATAGTACTACATAAGCTTTATTATTTATTGAAATTTGTGTGTAAGGAAGCAATAAAGAATAAGAATTATGTGAAATAGGAAGAATTAGAAAATTCCAGTTGAAGAAGTAAAAAATTAATATATTTTATCGTGTATTGTCAAAATACTAATAAAAAAAAAATGGTTGAGGTTTCTACATCCGTCAAGGGCCATGACGTTCTGTTTTGACACATCTTGACCAGAACCTAGACGTCTAAGTAGGTATATAAATATACTCATAATAAATTTTGGGTAGTTCCTCCGTTCGTCGGTCTTGGACTGCGAAGCGATAATGCCCTGCGTCTCGCTCGTCAGTCGACTCGCTCTCGTTCGGAGAAATTCTTCTGGTGCGCCTGGCCCAGCAAGGTTTCATGTACACCGCGCCCCTGATAAATTGAAATCGCAAAAAGCAAGTTTGAAGCAATGCTGAAAAACGGCACCGCCAGACCCCTCGAGTTCCAGACCCCTCGAGTTCGCCTTGGTCATCGCCATTACATTTCTTCTTAAGAAGAACAACGAATGGCGACCCAGCGGTAGTCACTACAGGGTCGCCATCCGAATGCTGAATTTTAGGTCAGTACCCGACAATTATCCACACTGTTCGGGTTAAACGAATTTCCCTTTATGACTTTTGGTCTCCGTAATGCTGAACAGACATTCCAGAGATTCATTGACGTAATGCTACAAGGACTGAACTTTTGTTATGCATATCACAACGATCACGTTAGGGTCACCTTTAATGTGATCCATGAAGGAAGTTAAATTGAAGAGTAAAATGTAAGCTTGAAGGTACACCTACACAGGGAAGGTGAAAGTTTGTTGGGAAAGTAGATAATAGTTTTACAGCACGATTGCTAAAGTACAAGAGCACAAATAGAAAGAAGGAGTAGACAAATAGAAGCAGTCAGAAGGATAAAATATACTCAAACGTTAAGCGTGGTCTAGAGGGCCAAAGCCTGCCGGGGTCGCGGGACTCATAGAATTACCGTGACCCTGGAACATAAAGGGCTACTGAAGGACACCGTGGATTTTAGTCAGTACAAGTTTGACAGTCCCTCCCGCTCTGCCCTGGGTGGGAGGACTCATTTGATGATTATACCAAGTTAAAAAAAAAAAAAAAAAACATTAACCCAAGTAGCACAGAAGCGCTGAATAGTAGCTGAATCACTGTTCACAATGAAATCTTTAGCTGAATAAACCTGCTGAATAAGAGCGTTAGAGGCGCCTACTCAGCTGATATAACTCTGATTTGGGCACAAATTAATCAGCTGTTAGCTGAATAATGTATCTGGTTGCACTATATCAGCGTTATTTAAGCATTATTAAAGGTAACAGTCGCCCCAAGAGCTGAATAATGACTGATTATCAGGGTATGTGTTACCTTTTATACACCACAAGGGCTGAATAATAGAGTACTTGTTACCAATTTTTCAGCACAAAATAAACTCCAGGATATTAGTAACTCTTTTATGGAGCTGACAATTCACAAGTGGCAAAATTGTGAATAATTTTCACCCTACTACTCCTTAATATTATTTTGATGTTTTGTGTGAACCATTTTGTAAAGTGTTTGTGGGAAATAGGCAAATGTTTATCGGTAAGTAAAACTTTGTTTTTCCTCCATGTGCATGAAATTCGAATGGGAAAGAGAATTTATTGTCAAATACTATATAATTATAGACGAATATTTTCACGCGCTCTCAAAATATCACTGTTTTCTTGAAAATTATAGTATAAAATAGGTTGATGATATTATTATAAAAAAAAATTGTCTTTTATTTTTCCTTTGTAATTTGACAATAAGCTGTTTACGTATAAAATCATTACATTTTCTATTCAAATTCTGTGGTTATTTTCGTTGACTAAACAAAAACAAATTGTTATTGTATTGTATACATAGGTTAGAATCTAAAAAATGGCAGACAAGCAATGTGTACCGTATTAACCACAATCAAACGGCATGAGCTGTTTAAGTGTCCACTCGTGGTACATGAATCAGTAACGAGCTGTTACAAGTGGTTCTTGTGTTACACAAGTCAGCTACAGATTCATGTAAAGCTTGATAGTGGGTAACATGTACGCAAATAACTGTAGGTAATCATCAGTGAACCGATAAACTCTGCAGGAATTTTAGGGATCCGCGGATTAAGCCTCATCATCATCACATCATTCTATATTTTTTGGATTAGCGTATGTCAATCATGTACCTAGTAAGTATAAAAGTTTTCTCGACCAAAGTAGACATAAATAGGTAAAACTCTTTAAAAAAATTGTGTGGTCATTGTGAAATGAAAAACTTAGGTAAGGTACCTAAGTACCTACAGTATGCGCGCGATCTAAGTGCAGTCAGAGTATGAGTCTATGGCGAACATTACACAATAGGTTTTGCTGTCAGTTTTGCCACAGTCAAAGTTTTGATTGACGAAAAACCTACCGTCTAATGTGATGATTGATTGATGATTTTGCATGACGAAAATTGTAGGCGATAAAATTCCGTCATTCAACCATCATTCATGATTGATGGAAATGATTGACGCTTGCATGACCGTGTAATGTTCGCCTATGAGGTGAGGCGCGGGAGCACCCCCCTCCTCGCCTTTGACACACCTTGCCTCGCTATCCTATAAGCCGACGTGCGACGGACCGCAGTCGGGTGTGTTTCGCGGATTGGACTTATCGTTACTTTCATTCGTGCACAGAAGTATTATTTCAATGGAAAACTAATTCCAGTTGGTACGTCTTATTTAGTTTTATGCATGGAGCGTTGGGATGGGACAGTCCATACACAGTAGATAGATAAAAAAAGAAATTACGTACATTATACCTATTTAATTATCAATTGTTTTTCTTTTCAGAGAAATATTATGGCTTTTAAAATAGTACAGACGATCGAGTACGATGTACCTAAACTGACCATCGTTCCCACGCTGTGGGAATCGAAAGGGATTGTCCGCTGGCCACCAAAAAATATCAAATTTGCATCAATTTGCATCGAGTATAAGCATAGACTGATCGACCTACGGACGTGTGGACGGCTCGTGGTGATCCGTCTACTGATGCATCTGCCAACGTCCGCGGACGCGTCTGTAGACGTGTAGAGGAGGCTTAACGGGTATCTCCAACCAACTACCGTATTTCACAATATTTTTTTAAATAAGAAAATGTTACCGTGTATGCTACCTTTTAGTTAGATAAAAATAGTAGTCCATTGATTAGCTTTAATTGGCCCTTTAAACATTAATAAACGTCAGGAACGACTAGGTACCTAAAATTGTTATTTTTGTGATTTTATTTGGATGTGATATTTTCTTATGTGGAAAGGATGTAAATAATAAATAAAAGTACAAAATAATCAGTACCTCAAGTATTTTATTTTCTTACATTGTATGTATTAATGGAATAAAATAGTTATATTCTCCATGAGGAATACAAACTAATTTGCATTTTACTTCTTTGGGATCTAAAACAACCATAGTAGTATCGCCAATTCGTAAGCATTTGTATATACTAAGACGAGAAGATTTGATAGGATATTCAAAAACATCCTCTTTGCAACTTTTTCGAGAATCCTTGCTTCAGCAAGGATTCTCGAAAACGTTGCAAAGTATAGGCCAAAACTCTTTTTTGGAACTTTTGAAGATTGGTAAACCATCCATGTTTATATTCAACGAAATTGTTTCTTGAGCTTCTTCCCAACAAAGCAATATTTTTTGCAAAGGTATTATTATTCCATTGTGCCAGTATTCACCTCCATCGATTATTTTTAAGGTGATTTGTCTGGGTGTACCTAAAATAGTCCTGGGGTCATTAGGTAATGTATTTGGAATAAATTCATTGATAATTTTTGACAGATCTCTTAAAGCTGTGTGTGAAATATTTTTTTCAATGGCCCATTTTCTTATTTTCTCGAAATTTTTCTTTTTTATCATAATTACTACATACACTGTCACTGTCTGAACTTGCAGAATAGTTAGATCTATCTGCCCATCTATATTCATTATCATTACTGCAAAATACGTTACCACTATCTTTTAACATTCGCTGTATACTTGAAGAGTTTTGTCCATCTAAATCTGCACATGCTTTTACACCAACATTTTCGAATACGGAACCCTCCCGTTCTAAAATTTCATTCACACTTGGATCATTATTCACAAAACGTGTAGCCTGTTCAATGTTCACTGTATCATCTGTTTTTCTGTTCAGAATCCTCAAATATTCTGCATTAATTTTTCGGCGTATTCCACCAGTCCTTTTTTTATATTTCCACATATCACAATATCTTAAACGACGCGATTAGCTACTTACCTACGAAGCGCTGAATAAAGAAGTCTTCAAGGTCTTATTTAACGGCACTAGTAGATTAATTGTCAACGATAGTACAAGTATTCGGCTCTCACTGAGATTATGGGTAAAATGTGAGCTAATATAGAGCAGTTTGCTTTAACTTAGCATCATATAATGTTCACCCATAGTGATCATGTAGGCTTTATAAGAGCTATTATACGATTGCGTGTAACAAGCTGATTAACATTACACAAGTTCCACTGTGTGCAGCAAAAGGCATTATATCTTTGTTATTTGAAGCCACAGAATAACTGATTACATTATAGTAGCTCACGTGATCTTTCTTAAAATGCAAGTGGTCTAAGGGTACAGTTGTGGTCTTCAATTCAGAATATAGCTTAGTTAAAGTCCACAAAAATCCTTTAAATTGCTTAAAGCTGTATAATAATGAACTTGTTACCTATATTAACGCTGCAAGCGTTACAGTGTGGTCTCCGTGACGCATAATAACGTTCTTGTTCAGGTGAAAGCTCACTTTTCACCTATTGCAGGTCGAGTGTACTGTAATAACTCTTCATAAGTGCTAAAGTTACCGATGTTACCTCTTGTGACATCTTATAATGCAGTTTTGTGCTACTTGGGAAGCGTGGTAAATACTGAGAGCCGTCCAATGACGTCTTCACTGTCGTGTGCTGACACTAACAATATGAAATTCGGTTTGCTTTTACGTCCGTATGTAAATATATATATTACAAAATATATAAATACTTACACATTTATTCGTACTTAGCAATAATCTATCTGGTAATGGTAAACGTCGAGAACATCCTTAACAAATTTAGGTATAACAGAATATTGTATCCATATCTACTACCTAACTATGCCGTTTGTATTAAAATTTTCAAAATGTAATATTTTTTACCTACTTAAACGTATCCAATGTTTTTTCCATGGTCCTAATTAACCTTGTTACCATTTTCGTGAAATAATTTCTAAGAATTGTGCAATTTGAATTTATTTGCACGTAAATCCACCACTGATAACGCCAATCTACTAGTATCATAGGGATCTAAATCCTTTTCCTATCTAACGTCACACTTTCAAATAAACAATGACGTTTCAAATTACGTCAATGATGAAATTGTTCTCCAATAGGTAAAAGTGAGTTCAGTGATGGCCCCGTATTCCGAGTTCCAGTTCGAACGCATGTGGACTCTTCTATTTAAATGATTTAATTCTTCAAGCAGAGGCGGGATTTATGCGAAAGGCATTTTCTACCAGTCAATCTTTGAGTGATGCAGAGACAAACTACTAATTACTTTGTGTAATTTATTTCCTGACAATTGCTTTCCAAACGGTGAAGGAAAACCTTTATAGGGAGTCTTAGATAAAACCATAACCCGAAGACGGGCTACCAACCCGCACTGGGCCCCTGAGTTGAGATTAGGTATGGCCCACTCCCTGTCATAGGGAGAGTATTATAGGCTGCTTTTGTGGTACAAGTTAATAAAGATATAACACACGTAGGCATTGATTATGTTTTCAAGATTTATTTCTATACATTGCTTGTTCAATTTCTGTTACTCTCAGCCAGTTTTCATCAAAATGCGCAATGTTTACAGAACTATGAAGACTCGTTGCATTATTTGTGCATAATGTACCTGTCCCGACTTGTCGAGTAATACGAAAAATGTAGCATTGATGACAGTTTCAATACTTCTTTCTATGCATTGCTCGTTTAATTCCTGTTACTTTCAACCGAATTTGATTAGAATGCGCAATGTATACAGAACTATGAAGACTCTTTGCATTATTGGTATGTAGTGTAGCTATCTATCCCTACTTGTCGAGCGATACGAAAAATGTCAGCATTGATATAATTTCAAGACTTCTTTCAACACATTACTTGTCCAATTCCTTCAACGTCCAGGCAGTTTTGATCAAAATGCGCAGTGTATACAGTGCAATGTATTATTGGTGCGTAGTATACCTGTCCCGACTTGTCGAGAGGGACAACTCACGCATATCCAATGACCTCGGATACTAAGAGGAGTGTCCACTTTAATGTTTTAACTTTTAAAACACGTTAAGTGTGAATCATTGTTATGCAAATTTTAATTCCACATTAATTTACGATTTGGACGCAAAATATTCTGCGGTAAGTGCTACAGTGCGTAATTGAATACAAGTTGAAGGTTGACGAATTCATAATGTTATATTTGTCTAGGCTACTATTCCTTGTTGTGGCAATTTTTGCTTTGAAATGGGTGGAAAGTGTTTTTGTGGTGATTTTTAGGTCCATGGTCCTAAAATACGAATGCTTTAGTGTTTAGGTTTGTTTTTCCCATAGTTTCGCCTCATTAATTAGGCTTCTTGTTGACATTGTATTAATAGGCGGGAGTCGGCACGACTATTTAAGATTATTCTTTTATGTATCATCCACGTATTAGGTGCTTACTATTTTTATTATTGTTGTTGTGTCTTTCAACTTTTTTGTAATTAATATCTTCATTCTTCCTAGATTATGTTATTAGTTCGATCTGTTTCCTGTTACTAAGAATAGGTTTTATCCAAACAAGACTTTTTCAATTGAATAAACAAACGGATACAGTGCAAGATTAATATTTAAATGGCAAGTAAATCACAACCAACACCTCATAACTGTTCAGGTAAATTAAACCTACAAACTGCCAGTAAGTAATCGTAATTTAAGTACCATTATTGCGGAAATGACACCTAATGATACATACAGAAGTAATAAATTGACCTTTCATCTTAACATTATAAACCTTCCAACATCATTGGTACACTGACTCACCGATGTCCGTTACCTGTGACTAAGGAATAATTAAATCTGCAGTAACCGATAATACAACACACTACAAAGAGAACTCAACCATAAACGTAACAGAAAAGATTTCAAAATCGATTGATTAAGATTTACCGTTAGCATCTTACGAGGGATCGGAGAAAATCGCGCCAATTTAGGATTTTATTTTAGTTGTAACTGTGGTTTTAAATTATTTTGATGAGGTTCGATAGCCGGGCCTAAAACCCGTGTTTATGTAAAGGAAATTAATTTTAATGTGGTAGGGTAATTTTAGAGTGGTCACGATTTCAAATGAAGTTTTTGCGCATTGCCTCTGAGTGTTGTTGGGTTGGCTGGAGTTATCTCAAGAACACCTAAAGTATTATCGTGAATTATTATGCATTTTTTTGGTATCAATCAATCATAAAACACTGATAAATCTGATATCTAAAGTCCTCGTTTTTGTTTACCTCAATCAGATAAATCTAAAATTTCCAACAGCGCACCCATCGAATTAGCGATGCCTAATCAACAAAACTAGTTTCTTTTTCATAATCCAACAAGTGAAATCATTGCATCACATTCCAAAATAACGAACTTATGATTGCAATCGATTACAAGATATTACTTCCTCAAGGAGACATTCCGATTCCTGACTAATATCAGACAATGCGGTTGATAAGCTACTCGTATCTTGTACAGCAGACCCGATAGAAGTAATGCAGAAGTGGCCGTAATGACGTCATTGGATGTTTTATCTAATCTCGGGGCAATTGTAAGTAGGATTGGCAGACATTATGGCGATGTTTTAATCAGCACGTGTCTTAAGGCGTAGTTTCGTGTTGAAGGTTTTTCAAATGATGATTGCAATTGTTTTTGTTTTATGCAAAAGTTACGATCTCATCCTCGTTCTCTTGCGTTTTTTCCAATTCATTTTTCCTTACTTCTCTATTAGTCTTCATGTCAGCAGCTACCTCCTTTCCAGCCATATCGTCTTTCAAACGTTCCCCATCCATCGTATCTTTGGTCTTCCCCTACTCAAAACTTTCTATACGATATTTTCCTCATGTTGTCAACAGCTTAACGAGAACAAGGTTAAAATGGGACTGGGCGGATAACGATTTCCAGGATGGGGTCAGTACAGATGGGCCAAAAATCGTCACACAGTGGTTGTCTGAAGACGGCCGTGGTCATCAAAGCAGGCCAAAGAAACGCTGGCGTGACGAATTGGACCCGTTCGTGACTGATTGGCCTGAGCAGGTAAAACACTGGGAGAGTTGTAAAGCAATAGGGGAGGCCTTTGCCCAGCAGTGGGACAGAAAAGGCTAATAAAAAAAAGAAAACAAGTATCATACCATATCTTAAAGATTAGGCAGTTATCAAGATTGTTTGTGAATGTGTGGACATTGTAGACTTTGTAGACTTTGTAGACTTTGTAGACTTTGTAGATTCCCAGCTGCTTTGTTCTACATTTTGTGTAGTAAGCAACGACTTATTGTCGGGCCTACGCTGTCCCCCCATACTTAAGAACAAATGCTGTATCCATAATAATACTGTAAAGGGGCGTCTAAACGGGCTATATTTTACGACAATTTGTGGCTGCAATCCTGTGGCCGGCAACATTGCTAGCAATACCAGCCACACTATGCAATATTTTAAGGATGGCCCGGCATTATAGCCACATATTTTTTGGTATATCAAAATGTTTTTATGTGTAGCCGGCGTGTGTGTGTAAAGGGTTCTGAATCAAAGGCCATACTATTGCAGCCATATTGCAACATGTTGCCTGCAATTGATTGCTCAGCCACAAAATGCACTAAAATGTTTTTTTGATGGCTGGGCAATGTTTGCCAATAATTGCAGCCACAAATTGTCGTAAAATATGGCCCGTTTAGACGCCCCTTAACACAAATGATTTGAAAAGAGTAACCATGGAGTTTCTTGCCGGTTCTTCTCCATAGGAAACGACCAACCCGAACCGTGCACCTTTTTGTCGACGTTTTATAAGTGCCCATCGAGGCCAATTCTAAATAAAATATTTTGATTTTGATTTTAATGAAGGTTTACTTTCATGTTTTGTAACAACTTGCACCAAACCTTTTTAACTGATACACATTGAGTCCCTTTCTTTATCACCATTATTGCCCTTATCACAATTTATTTGGAGTTGGCGCAGAATGTCTTCTTGTGCCATACCTTTTTCTGTATTACTTGCCATCTCAGCAGTCACCTCTTTTAAAACCATATCATCATTGACAACGTCTCTTTGGCCTTCCTCTACTTTTCTAGCTATCCGTCCACATGCTCAAAACATTGCACATTCTTTCTTCATTGCTTTGCATTTTTTTCTTTTTTTGTAAATGATAAAATTATAATCTCGGAAAATGTTACGTATTTGCATTACCAAGAGATGAGGAGGAAAACTTAACACAAACATGAATTTATCGAGAACAAAGTTTAATTACTATAAACTTAGATAAGCAAGAAAAAAGCCTACGTGATGATATTGGCATTGCATGTTTTAGTTTTGATTGATCTTTTGAACCTAATTATCGTGTGATGAGTAATGTCACCTTATTCTTACTATCATGTTCTTTGAGAAGATGACCTAATCCTCATGGCTTTGATATCTCTTTCCGTTTATTGTGTCTTACCTTACTTACCTTTTCGGTTTTAATGTTATCCAGTTTTAATGTTATCCGCTCTTTAAAATTAATACCTTTCCTTAATGAAATTTGCTTTGACAACATCTTGGTTTGCAATTTTTGACAGATACGCCTATGTTATTTCTTGATGGAACCTCATGAAATAAACTCCAATAGAATCCACTTTTAACAGTTTTATTTTTTTAAAGTATTCTGCGGAACCGTACTTCCCGTAGACATGGTACAGTCTAACAACAGGCAGCTAACTTGTCGCTATTTTTAAGCAACTTTGTATATGACTATGCAGAAATCCATGGACTACTCTACACTGGAGTGTACACTATGTAGCCTTTTTGAGTGTCCCTAATGGGCAAAGGCCTCCCCTTTCTCTTTCCAAACCTCTCTATCCTGTGCAATATCTGGCCATGTTCGCCCCGCAGTATAATATGTGATGTTTTTCCACAAACAATTACCTGAACTGATGGACGCTACTGAAGATGTCACTAAAATTGTACTCCTCAAAGCATTCCCACAGCTGGGAGAAAGGCCTCGTTTCTATGTAAGAGTGTGGGCTGTAATCATGCTGTAATCTATCACGCGGGTGCAGTGTGGGTTGCATCGCTTCGAATTTTTAGTTACAGGACATGCCGCTTTCCTGGCGATTTGTTGCCAGGCTCAATGTCCTGCACTTAAGTATTTTATCAAAGTAGGGAAATATCGAATCTGACATCATATTATCTTTACATGCGTTTGTTTTGTTTTTATAAAGATAAATAGTAAATGCCTACGTGACGCTACCGGCATTGCACTTTGTTTGTATTTTGTATTATTTTCGTGGACTTTTGACTCGAATCTTTTAGTAAGCAGTTATTGACTAAATATAATTTGTAGGTTTCAAGGATTTAATATACCTATCAAATAATCTACGGGTTTTCAAGGCAGCTGCTAGTCATATTGTAATCGGATTAACTAATTATTGGCATGTACAAAATGTTCGATGCGTACGAAATTATCAGAGAATTTCGTTCTGGTGATTGATACGCCTTTTTTTCCAGCATGGTATCAAAATATTCGTGCAAAAATCAGCAATCAAAGGATAGATAAATATCTAAAATATTTAGTTTTATATAAGGTACCTACTTATCGAGTACCAAATATAAAATAATTTAGATAATAATAAATGTCCCAACAAAAATGTAGGTATTACCTGTAAGTATCTCGTGTTAAAGTACGAACATAATCTAGCATAGCACCTACATTTATACTTAGGTATTTAAAACATCTTGCATATATCTACCTATTTTATAATCTAAAGACAGTCACGCTCAATATAGACGTAACAATACGGCGTCAGTAAAAACAGTGCAATTCATTGACGCCGACAACTGGTTCTTTCGCCCTCTTCAGATAAAGACCCACGTGGGGTCAAATCACCAATTATGCGTCATCTGAATCTCGATACCTACGTGACTTAAATCTTGTAGTCATAAATAATATCAATCTGCGGTTATGTACACAGTACCTTAGTTACCTATGAGTGGAGTGCCTTAATGTAATTTATATATTGCACCTGTTTTACCAAGGATCTTAGTAAATAATGTACTTAAACATTATCTGTACTTAGAATTCATTATGATTAGGTATTTGATCTATTAATTTACATGATTCAGACACTGGCTTCCGTTTCAAATTATTACTTGTTTAAATCTTAACTCACCTGTCTTGAACGTCCTTATAATATGTTGTCGTCTTATGTTTTAACAACAGACTTCAGCAAAAAGCGAATGTTCCCACTGCTAGGACTCGGCCTCCTCACTATTAGACGAGACGGAGTGGGCTGTTACACCCATGGTGGGTCCCAGTGCATTGGTAGATGTTAGATGTCTTTGAATTTTGGTCGATGTGAATTTCAAAGCATCCATCTGCTCAGCCTCCTTCCCAACTATGTTTGGGTCGGCTTCCAGTCTAACCGGATGTAGCTGAATACCAGTATTTTACATGGAGCGACTGCCTGTCTGACCTCCCCAACGCAGTTAGTATTAGTACTGGGCAAAACGATACCCCTTGGTAAGACTGTTTGTCAGACTTTCAGGCCACGACTACCTGTAACGACTGCCAACTTCGACTTCGATGATGTAAATTTCAAACAAAAATTATTTTATGCGCACTAACTTGCGCCTTTGGCGTTATAACACGATCCAGAACCAATAATAGTAATAAGTTGATTCGATAAATCGACTGATAGGCAGTCTTCG
This sequence comes from Noctua comes, assembly GCA_963082995.1. Taxonomy (NCBI): domain Eukaryota; kingdom Metazoa; phylum Arthropoda; class Insecta; order Lepidoptera; family Noctuidae; genus Noctua; species Noctua comes. Next base: position 1,454,585 of record OY720282.1, read on the forward strand.
ATACCCTTTAGGTACTGCTCCACCGAACCTAACCTAAAAAGCTAAATGACGTGAAGATACGATAGCTGGGATCACTTGGGATAACGTTGTAACTCATAATACAATACATGGGATGGGGCTACAGGACTATCAGATCTCTATTGAAATTAGCAGTATCTTAGGATCAGCCCGAATCATTGAAGCTAGGAAAGTGGGGCAAAAGGACTGTGATTATGTGCTTGAATAAACAATGCGGGATAGCCTCTAGGTAGCGTTTATTGCAGAGTCTTCCTTATACTATTATAAATGCGAAAGTTTGTGAGGATTAAGGGATGGATGTTTATAACTCTTTAACGCAAAAACTACTGAACGGATTTGGATGTGCTTGGCACACAGATAGTTTATGACCTGAATTAACACGTAGGATACTTTGTATCTCGGTAGTACTATTCCGTGGCACAATGACTGATCTTCACGCGGGCGAAGCCGCGGGAATTATCTAGTACATTATACTTTTGCTGCCATGCAGCGTTACTGTGTTCCCCGGGTTAAATGATGTATGGTGATGGGATGATCTAGGATAGCAGCACATTATAATGATTAAAGGGCCGTCAATATGAGGGGGCAAGTACATACTTACCTACAGTGTCCGGTTTCCGTATGTCGGTACACTGACACGTACTAAAATGTCCGGTGTCCCGAGCTATGTCCGCGATTTTCCGCAACGGTTTGAGCGAATCGTACCAAAGTCGGCGGTTGACAAAAGAATTGGTAGGAACACAGCCTTTAAGTTGCGCTTAAAGAGTGTCTCCAAAACGCATCTAGGAACAGAAATCACTTAACATCATCACGCAATTAATTCCCGAAGGGTTAGGCAGAGGGGTATCCACGATTCGCCAGTTGTAATAGGGGCGAGCCTATTGCCATCAATCGGTTTCAAATCCATATTCCGTGGCTGCTACTGTGAAATCCTTAAAAACTCGATAACACTTTGTCCGACCTGGAAATCGAACCTGGGACCTCATGTTCAGTAGTCGCGCTTGCGATCACTAGACCAACGAAGCTAACAATCATGTTGCTGAAAAAACGTTGGTTGATTGATATAGATTTCTGTGTGAAGTTAAGTGCGGCTATGTACCACTGCAGCCCATGTAGTTGAAGTAAATAAATGCTCCGCAATTTTCAACTTAATCCTCGGCAACAAGGCTATAAGTGACCACGACATGACGTGAAGTTATTAAATAAACTACGTAAATTAAAATAAATGGCTAACCTTGACAGGTCACGGACGTTTTAAGGAAAACCTATTGAAATCCTTGGAAAGTTTCAATGGAAATGTTCAGAAGAACTCTGCAAAAAATATGATAACTAATAAAATTTCGTAGAAGTTAGGTACTGACTGAAGTCATTGTGAAGTTAAATATATACGTTATGTATATTTTTAACAATACTTTCAATGTTTCCGAGAAGTATGTGAGAAACGTCACGTACATGATGAGCGGTTGTATTTCGGGTTTCTCCTTTTTACCCCTTATCTTTTACCTCTTTGTTTAGCTTCTACATTTTCGGAAAGTTAAACCACATTTAATATGAAAGTTAGTCTATATTTAATTTGACAGAGGTCCTTATAATGCAATGTTGCGTTGCTAATTGGTTTTGCCTTAAAGGTGTCATCATCGTTAAAATGTTAGACTCAACCACGGACCTGGGTTATAGACGTATAGGCAAGGATAATATTATATTTCAAACGAATTAATGATAGACAAGAAAGACGCGATTATTATCGTAATCTACCTACTTGCCAGAACCAACAGTCGCTGTTGGTACAAAGGTGAAAAACTCGCCAATTTAAGGCCAGTGCACACTGGAAACGGCAGGGCAGAGCATTTTATCTGTACCCAACGTAAATTCGTAGCTAGTGGTAACAAGATACAGATCCTAACGTTAAATTACGTTGGAACAGCTTTTACCTAAAACTTCGTTTAGCTACAATTTCGTCTTTGTAGCCCATTGTCAACCCTTTGGCTGGAAAAGATCTTACTAAGCGCAGCTACACCGTAATCATACTTTATATCAAACTCAAACTCAAAGCATTTATTTCAATTAGACCATCACAGGCACTTTTGAATGTCAAAAAAAACAAAAAAGAAGCGAAGCTACAGTCACAGTCACAAGGCATAATAACTTGAGAAAGTACTGTAGTTGCACATTCCAAAGCGTAGATCTCTATGGAGAAGAATGGGCAAGAAACTCCATGGACACTCTTTTAAATCAAAATTTTGTTACTCTTCCTACCTACCGATATAGATTCAATAAAAACACTAGATAGGTACGCAATTGCCCTACAACAGCATCAATTATAGCGCGGCAAATGTTAACGTCAACCCGTTTATGTGTCAAGGGTAGATAGAATCAGAGGTAAACAATAAGGCTGTGCCATTAGGAGTAGACACGCCTCTACGTATTGTCGGCTAGTGATTTGCATTATCTGTGGTTACTGCTAACTGGCTAGTTAGTGCTTTAGTTATTTACTGCTTTAGTTATTTACTGCTTTTTAGATTGTTACAGAAAAACATAGTGGAGATGTGAAATTGACGCTAATTCTTGTTTTAGAATAGAACTTCATCATGCAATAATAATTTAGTACTACATAATATCAAGCCTGTAATCCCCGAAGGGTTAGGCAGAGAATGCTACTAATGTCCGTGGATGCTACTGAGAATTGCTGACAGAAAAATGACACTTCCCGACCTGGGAATCGAACCCATGCTCAGCAACATTATGAATTAACTATCACGTTGTAAACAAAAAGGAAACGAACACTAGTTCACAATTGGAAGGATAAATAAGAAATGATCAAGTGTGCGGGAAAGTGAATGACATGTAAAATTATCATTCTTTATAATAATTATCTGAATTAATCATCTTAAACGCCTTTTATTTATACAAACAAACAAATCAGTACACTCGCACGATCAGGTTCCTATAGTACCTATTACAATGGATAATATATCAGTATCATTCTTTCAGTACCAATCATTGTCCTTAAAAAAGGGCCTTTAATAAAATAAAAAATGTGTGGTCACAAAACATGATTTAGACACTCATCCAAAACTGAAAACTCCTGGATAAGGCTGGTCGTATTTTCAGCGAGAACTGAAGGCTCACAACCAGTCTTAACAAACTGGATTATGGTGGTGAGAAACATCATCATCGTTGGCAGCGTGTTCCATGTTAAATACTGGTATTCACTTGTGACTGGAAGCCGACCCCAACACATTTGCACATTTGAGAAATGTCTTTGCAGACACTACTACACTACACACACACACTACACAAACACACACACACACACTACACAAACACACACACACACACTACACAAACACACACACACACACACTACACACACACACACACTACACACACACTACACACACACACACTACACACACACTACACACACACACACTACACACACACACACACACTACACACACACACACACACTACTTTGATGTGTCACTATGATGAGATAGCGACTTGAAATTGACTTTTCCGAGAAATATGTGATAAACATCACGTATGTATACTGACTACTGAGTAGTTGGTATTTGGGGTTTTCACCTCTTTTCTTATACCTTCTTGTCATACAGAAAAGCAAATTTTACTACTGTTACCAGAAAATGGCAAGTGCCTTGATTAAAGTTTACGTTTTATCAATTTTGATCACAACAGCAATGGGGTTTGAAAGCAAATCAGAAACCTGTCCAAACCCGAGGGTGACCCCTGCAACTTGGCATCGCTTTTGTTTTGACAGTTTAACAGTTTTGATGTTTATTGAAATAATTGATCAAAACAAGCATTTTACGACTGACAAATACAAGTGTTTTGGGTTACTGGATTTCAGAACTGCAGAATATTATTTTGAGCTCTGATAATGCTTCAGTTTCGGATATCAGAGTATTCTTTATTAATTATGGAAAGCACTACACTATCGCCGAGTGCCTAAAAACGGGTTTATCACGCGGGCTAAACTGCTCGTAGAAACTGACTTGGTACTAAATTTATTTATTTTTTTGGTGGCTTACTATCTACGAACCTCACTCACTGCTTATTCTATTATTATATGCTACAGCTCTATATTTGGGTTTATCAATGTAAGGGTGCGTCCGCATCTGGCGAATGTGCCGCGAATGTGCAGCTCGCAAGCCGTTTGCGAGCTACCCGCGAGCTGCGGCCGTGCGGTAACAGCCTATATTTGGTGCACCGCTCTAGTGCAACCCTAGCAAGGCTCGAGTGGGACGCGCGTGCAGCGCGCGCGCTCCTCGTGCGCACATACGCGTGAACTTGAGCCTCAGTTGTGAATTTGCTTGTATTTGTGAGGTACATCGCGGCCGGCACGCGTGCACCTCCTGCGCCTCTCGAGTACGGCGCGTAGAACGCGCGTGGGCGGCGCGCGGACGGCGCAGGGGCTGCGTACGAACATAAAATGCACGCGCGCAGATCGCAAACGGCTCGCGAGCTGCACATTTGCGGCACATTCGCCAGATGTGGACGCACCCTAAAAGTTTGGAGAGTACATTTCCTTTGAACCTGTATGTACTTATAACATCAACATGATTTTTAAAATGACAGCACAGCATCTGCACAGCTTGACTCGGTAACCCTCTCGCTTATATCTCAGAAACTACACCTCCTATTTTCACTAAGCCGCTACATAAAACGTTGCCTAAATATTATTATTGCACTGTTAGAACCCTAGGCACTGAACAGAGCGATGAAAATCCAACAAACCAATTTCATTTAGGCATCCATTTGAGTGTCCTGTAGTGTTAGTGAAATCTGGCATACATCTTCGCTGCGTTTAGACGCGAGCGGCGCAATTAACCAGCGTTCAAACTGAACTACGAACACACGTTAAAGTTTAACTGCATGTCTCATAAACTGCTTTAACTGAACTAGAGATACGATTGTTTTACTAATTACTTACTTACTAAACTATAGGTTTATCGATGCTTTGGAGCTGTCGTTTTGAATTAGCTGTAGTGTTTCGAAGAAGAATAAAAATGCATGAGTGCTTACAAGTTTGATTTTTAACAACTACCAATTAATTATTTCAAAATGAACTGAAGAAATGGCTCTTTAATAACGTGTTCTATACAATTAATGAGTTTTTGACTTATAAACCCATTTGTAATGGTTAAGTAGCTTTTGTTCCTATTTTATTATTTTTTTTTTTTTTTTGTAATTTTACTACCTTTTGTAAATTTTTTAACTAATACTAGTACCTAAACCAAGAGTACTTTGTGTCAGGTATTTTAATTTTAAGTTTGCATGCTGAAGGAAGTCAGCTAAATGTGTGAAACCTTTTATTTTATAAGACCATCATCTACCATATTTCATGCAAAATAAAGAACCTTGAATCTTGAAAAAACATCGATTGTAAGTTTGACCCGCGGACCTAGACACATTCTACGCGATCACGATAAAGAAAAAAAGTTAATGTTACCCAGAAGCCTATCCGGTTGTAACTCGTTATAGAAACACGATATCATCATCATCTACCTGCATTTTCCCAACTATGTTGGGGTCTGCTTCCAGTTAAACTAGATGCAGCAGAATACCAGTATTTTACATGGAGCGACTGCCTATCTGACCCTCACAACCCAGTTAATACCGGGTACAAATGACAGCCGGGACCAACGGCTTAACGTTCTTTCCGAGGCACGGAGGAAACTCGGTATGAAATGGGTAAACCCATCCCCAACCCATGTGAGGGACCCCATGTGAGGGAACCCATGTGAGGAAACCCATGTGAGGGAACCCATGTGAGGGAACCCATGTGAGGGAACCCATGTGAGGGAACCCATCCACAGACCAACCTAGTCAAGCGCGGCTTAACCTAAAGATTGATTCGAGCGGCTGTTATCATTTAGCTCAGAGCTCCTGTGTTGTAGTAATACGATACACGCTTTAAAGCCGTAATATCTGGTCTAGGCTTTTTGTCCGTCCAGTATCCAATGCGAAAGAAGGGTTTGGATATCCGGATTCCCCTTCCTTCAATTTCCTACCCGTATTATTCACCACACAATCCATCCATATTTTCTTAGGTCTTCCTCTCCCTCTCCAGCCATCAACATAGGCATTCATTTTGGTAACTTTTTTTAGAAATTGTGAGCACATAATTTCTTTCAAGAACTAATTAAGCGTAATAAATATACAGGGTGTTAACAGACCCTTCACATAGCTGTTAACCAAGCATTCTGTACATCAAACTAAGTAACTTTACGCAAAAATGGGAATGGAAATCGACTTTTTTTTTTTGGGGTGAAAAATCACGTTTTACGGTAGGACTCGATGGAAAGCACTTAAAGCATTGTGCTGATGGATGGATTGAATAGTACGGGGGTCGTGGAGATGTGTAAACTAAAGATCTTACATTAAAACATGTATTTAAAAAAAACTTGTGAAAAAGGTGGAACTTTGACCCCCAATATCTCCGTAACTAAAAGGTTCCCATGTATGGTCTAGAACAAAAAAATGATCGCAAACACGGGGAGAACAAGTGCCTTTCGTATATGTTAAGGGTCTATTTACACCCTTTATAATGTCCCCACTATTGGGACACAGTCCTCCTCTCTCTGAGTGGGGCTGGACCAAAATCCAAAACGCGGGCCAAGACCTCTTAGTTCTTTAATTTTAGGCTTGAATTCTAAAACATTATCGGTCTTATTACAAAAAATGAAATAAACCTTGGTTTAGACCTGGCCTGTGAAGTCCAGGCTTATCTGCAGAGCCATGGTTTAAATTTCTCCGTATTACAAAACATAAATAAACCATGGTCTTCTTAGTACTGACATTTGAACCAAAGTTTAAATATCAACCACAGATTACAACAAATACATTCATTCACCATGTTATCATTCAATTGCAACGTTCTGTTTTCACAGAAAAGAAAACGTTTTGATAATTCGCAATTGACTGATTAATGTTTACGAGTGTTAAAAATATTGATATGTCGTTATTTTGCATGGATATAAACGTTAGGTGGTTCCTAGATTGCAGTTTTGTTTACATTTGAGAAATTACTTGATGTCGTATTATTTACTTATAAGCATTAATACGTGTAATGAAACGTTACATTATTCCCGATTTCCCGCGCGATATACGAAACCGATTAAATTTTTTTCGCAAGTTCAGCTTTCCTAATTCCTCAGTTTTGGAACGTTTTACGTGTCGTGTTAAAATAATTGCCTCTTTTTTGTTGCGAAGTGCTAGTATTTTAATATTTGTATTAGTAATGTATACAGGGTCATGTAAAGATCATATCATTGTATGGGAAGAAAAAAAACGGGTTTTTTTTATGAAACTGTTTATCTAACTTTCATGTAAGGATGATTTCATTGTACATACATTTAAAATTAATATATATATTATTTAAATTAAAAGTCTTTCAATGAACTGCCTTCTTCTAATATTACTACACACATTGTTTTCCACTGGTAAAATAATAGCTTCAGATGTTTGTGTGTTATTGTCATCAGGCCCACTCGGAAACACGTCTTCCTTCATGTCAATAGCTATATTGTGCAATACAGCACATGCCACAATAGTTTTTTTTGCAGTCTCAATATTGCAGTAAAGGCCTCTTAATAAACAGCGGAACCTCTGCTTTCACAACCCAAAACATCTTTCCACTGCATTTCTGGTACTAATAATGAGCACTGTTGTAGCGTTCCTCCTGAGGTGTTGAAGGATTCAATACTGGAGTAAACAAATATGGTGTGTAAGGATAGCCACTATCTCCCAGCAATATGCCTGAGAATGCACCAGCTTCAAATCGCTGCTTGACACGACTTTCTCTAAATATTCGAGAGTCACATACACTTCCACGCCACCTAGTTACAATGTCCATGATTTTTAAATCAGCATCACAAACCACCTGGAACAAGAGTTGAATTTTAGTGTTTCCTACTCACATATTATCGCATATTATATTATATCGCATAATTATTCATTATCAGTAGGATAAATTATAGACTAAAGACATGGCAATTCATTATTTCATTTTTTTTTACATAAGCAGCTTACATTCCTACTGCTGAGACACAGGCTTTCTCTCAGTGAGAGTGGGCTATAAATAACTATGGCCCAGGCCCAGTGCAGGTGGGTGGGTTGTATGCACAAAACATCCCAATTATACTTTTTCACTGCATCTATCATATTCCATGCAAAGACAGGGTGGGTCATTACTACATATTTATTATATTGATGTAATCTGTTTACTAATCGCATTACACATGGATACACCAAACCCTGTGGTAGGTCTGCCTATTTTCTACGCTACAACCAATGCCTCATCAGGGCTGTGTACAAGTCATTGTTCCTTCATTTTGGAAGAAAAATATGAATGGATAGTCAATAGTACCTGGACATTAATCGATGGAAATCCTTTACGGTTAATGTATAGTTGACCACCATCTTCACAGGTTTTTTTAATTTTAATATGAGTGCAGTCAATTGCACCAATGACTGTAGGGAAATTTGCAATTCTGCGAAATTTTTGCATCGCTTCCTCTTGTTTCAATATTTTACCAGGCATTTGAATAAATCTGTATGATCTTCGGGCTATGGCTTCAGCGATTTTTTTGCATATTTTGCTTATAAATGGTTGTGAAACTCCATGAAAATCGGCTGTATCATCCTCCGGATCTATTAAAACAATAACGAGTTATTAGTTTGGTACTTAGGACATATTATTATAAATTGCTGACTATGTTTTGTTAAATGTAAGGTAAGCTTTGGGTCTACTTACTTCATGTCGAGCCCAGCTTCGTAATGCGCAAACCACTTGTATTTCAGGAGACACAGAGCATCCTCGAGGATCTCTAGTTATGTCTTCTCTAATTAAGTCCACTATTTTCATAGCATATCTTTTGCTAAATCTATACTTTTTCCTGAAATCTGTATCGGATAAGTCCACGAAGGGATTGATTCGAATACGATTTCTGTTGGGTTCGCGTGGCGTTTCTAATAGCTCGACGGTTTCGATATCCTCAATATCATTTAAATCTACCATATTTAAATACATTTTTGGATAAAAATAACACAAAATCCAAAATTACAATGAAAAAGAAGCTACGAGAAACTGACACAACTTTGACAGCTACGACTTAGACCATCGCTAAACTAGGGGGCGGCGTGGTTTATTGTTAGACCATGGTTTAGTTCATGGTTTAACGAAAAACCACGTTTTGTAATAACGTTTTTGTGTAAACCATGGTTTTACGAGATTTAAACCTGGGTTTTTAGTTAAACCTCTTTTTGTAATAAGACGGTGTAAGTCTAAGGCCCTGAATATAACCATATGCCAATAATTAAGCATATTAGCACCGATCAGAAACACGTGTATACTCATAACAAGTTAGCTAAAAGCACATAATTATGATAATGATATTAGTACGAACTTAATTTATACTCCGCGCATGAAACAAGGGGGTATTTAAGTATGTTATCGGGTGTTTATCTTGTAATATGGCTCATTACAGTGTTCAATCTCGTTGCGAGTTAAACATGCTTCTTAGTTCTGCCATTTTTCTGGATTGTTGACCACATTTTGAGTTTAAAGGTTTCTTTTTATGCAAGATTGAAAATGTCCAACACAAAAGATGTTTTGATGATTGAATCTTCAAGCATGTTTTCTGAAGTACGTCTACATAATGTTTTTTTTCAGTTACACTAAGCGAACGCCTAAAAATGATGTCACAGTTTTTTAACTGTGACATCATTTTTAGGCGTTCGTATTATTTAATCAAGGCATTCAGTCTGCCTTTGTTCCTATTTTGATTGCGAAAAGATTCAATTGATAAAGACAATTCTACAGAGCGCTTCTATACTTATGGCTATATAGGTATGATCAAACCACGAATAATACTCGTATAGAAATGCAAATGTCCTTTCTACAAAATAAAATGTTAGTTTTAAATTAAATACATGAGAGAAAACAGCTGCGAAGATATATTTGCAAACAGAATATAGTTTAACCACAGAACATTACTCAGTAATAAAATGCAACCATGTTCGCAATGTATCCCGCGGTATATTTAACTACAGTGCGAGCCATTTTCAATATCCCAATTTAGATTTGCTTCATTTTTGGTGTTGATTATTTTTATTATAAAGTAGTAAATAAGACAATTTATATACACACAATTTATAGGAGGAGCTCGTGGCTAAATAAAAGCAGCCGCTCTGGTCGATCTCTAGGTTAAGCCGTGCTTGCCTAGGTTGGTCTGTGGATGGGTGACCACCCATTACATACCGAGTTTCCTCCGTGCCTCGGAAAGCACGTTAAGCCGTTGGTCCCGGCTGTCATTTGTAGATCTTTGACAGTCGTTATTGGCAGTCAGTGGCCCAAAAAGTCTGACAACCAGTCTTACCAAGGGGTATCGTATCACCCAGTACTAACTGGGTTGTGGAGGTCAGATAGGCAGTCGCTCCATGTAAAATACTGGTATTCAGCTGCATCCGGTTAGACTGGAAGCCGTTGTTGGGAAAAGGCTAGGCAAATGATGATTAAATAAGACAATTTATAGACTCACTATTAAGTAAATCTCTGATCTCTGCCTATCCCTTAGGGTATTAGCTACGCTGGTTGGTACAGGTGTGTTGTTATGTTATGTAATAAATATGAACCGATACTAATAATCTATTCATAATCCTGATCCTAACTACTATTATAAATGAGAAAGTAAATAAGTTTGTTTGTTACCTTTTCACGCCCAAACCACTGAACCGATCATCCTGAAATTTTGTATAATACGTTGTCAGGTGTACAGAAACGGCCATAGGGTACAATTCATCCCAAAATAGTACCGTTCCCGCGGAAAACAACAATAACTTCTTATGATAATAGATGGCGCCACGTGTCTTTCGAATCATGATTGAATTATATTATTATAGAAACTTTAGTAGTGTGATGAGTATCGTTTTTTTTAATTTGAAGCGACCGATGCCGCGGGCAAAATCTAGTATTATATAAATGCGAAAGTTTGTGAAAATGGATGGATGTAACGGATTTGGATGAAATTTGGCGCACAGATAGTTTATAATCTGTATTAACACACAACACATTTTTATCCTGGTAGTATGATCCCGTAAGTCTATTATCGATCTCCACGCGGGCAAAGCCGCGGGCAAAATCTAGTAGGCTGTAATTTAAGGGGCGCGAGCGACGCCGCACGTGGTACCTAGTATTAAATAAAATTAATTTCAGCTATGCACTAGGCGTCTAGCTGTTTACTGGATATCATAATACTTTTCAATAAACCCATAGGGACCTATGCGTGAGTACATACTCACATTTTCATATTCTGTAACATTAGGAATTCGTAGTCATTTTACTACCATAACCACCAATACCTACACGAACAAGTACGCATACATTTAAACTTGAAATTTTGATGCAATAATTTTCAATAAACCTGAAAGTACATACAGCGGAATTTCTTCTTCATTAAAATACCAAGTTAAACACAAAAATAATAGGTAAACTATAAGCCCAATACCTACCTAAAACACCTACATAAACAAGCACATACCTACGCAGTAAAGTGCAACAGATCTGCGCCTGCGCCGCGCTTCCAATGCGTTCTCCCGCCATTTTCAGCCGCCATATTTACCCGGTGCGGTTCGTCGGCCGGGCGTCGCACCAATGGCCTTCACCTCGGGCCCAAGGTCCCTTCCCGGAACAGACGGTGATGATTAATCATCGTCATGATCTGCATTCGGAATGTTTTGTAATGTTTCAGCTTTTCAGAATTTGTATTTCATAGAATCTTGTTGCAGGAAAATAATGTCGTGTGGCCTCGGTTTTTATTTGTGTGTTCTATTTTTAATGTTAAGGGGCTTGTGTTGTTTTATTAAGTGGATAAAAAGAACTAATGAACTGCAATAGATCATGGTACAGTCTTCTAAATTATCATACTGTACAATTCTTGACGACTTATGCCTATAACTTAATCTATTTGTAACAAATACTTCGTCTTAAAAACGAAGTTGTTTGTTGTAGTCAGTCATGTCCCTAGTTTTTGCAGATCCTTGAGTGCCTTCAAATATGATTAAACTATGACCAAAAAGTTTCTTTGCTCAGTTTGTCAACACCAAAAGACTCAAAGTCAGCATCTGTGGCACAAGCTCAGAAGTCTCGATTCTAAAACATTGACACGTCCTTCCCAAACCAACAGAACTTCGTAAACAGACGTGACCAAACATATTTGATTTCAATCTCAAATACAAGTTACAGCCACGTTAAGGCAGAACTTAACATAAATGTTTAGTGCAAAATAATAGTTCTGAACTGTTTATAGAAACAGTTCAAAATTATTACGTAGTTGTAAATATATATCGCCTTGTCAATAATTGTAAATAAACAATTCCTTATCAATATTGTTATAATACCTATTTATATACATAGAAAATATTACCTAACAAATAAGGAAATTTGATGAAAAATTAAATAAAATTTAAGCCACTGAGGATTTAACACTAAAGCAATTATGAAGTTAGATTATACAGCACTCGGAAATCGGGTATATTAACGCATTTTGAATAAAGAACAATTATTTAATTGCCCATTGTCACACTTCAAGTTGACGTAAAACCACGAACAATCGGCCACTCCGCCATAGTTTCTGCGTATCATTATGGCATGATTGGCAACAGTTGGCACAGCCAGTGACCTTGCAGGTCCCTATAAACCACTCACCTTGACCTGGCCGGTGATCGCAAGGTCATTGTCACTTGGCAACCGATGAAGGTATGGCCAGGAAGCGTCGCATGGAAATACATTAGAATCTAATGCTGGGGTCGCACAAGTTTCGTAAAAATAGTGCCCTGTACTAACATTTCCTTCGCGGGGGGGGGGGTAAGCACTACAGCAGACCCCACCAAAGATATTGAATAATTATTTTAAACACTGTATTTTAACAGAAAAAATGTTACACACCTAGGGAAGTGTGTTTCATGTTTTAAAAAACACGTGGATTAAGTCTGCCACGATCATGTTATTTTTAATTTAAATATTAGATAGAATACAAGCGAAGATAAAAGACTTTTTGAATTTTAATGAATTACCACGTGGATGACTGGCATTATGATCCTTTTTATTTTAAAATTAGAACATTACGATTTATGTGTAGATAAAAGTTAAAATTAAGTTCCCGTTTACTGCCTCGGGCGATGCGACTGGCGACACGACATGACTGTATCAAGCGAAAACGGGTGATACACACCTATATTCGTCTAGATTGCTTTGCAAGTGGCGTCACTGTGGTTGGCGTTTTCAGGCTGTTTGCGGATTTGTAGTCGCTGTCGCAAGACGCGTGTAGCTCGTGGGCAAGACCTAAGCGACGCAAGATAATTTAACTTTAGCCTGCCTCGTGTCGTTAAAGCTATGCTAATCCCAACTTAAGTTACAGTTCATGTTAATGGGTTAGATTCTGTGGAAAATTGTGGAAAAAGAAGTTTCGAAGTCGGGCTAGTTTATTATAGAGGAATATTTAAAAAGGATTTTCTAGAAAATTACTGTTTAAAATTCTTTCTGAAATCTTTTGAGCCGGATAGTTAGGAACCTTAATGTGATGTCTTCCAAAACTAAGGACGCACACATTGTTTTGTGCGAAAAATTATTTATTTTGAGTATGCTTCCCCTGACCTTACAAACTGGACACAGACACCATTATAAATCCCACAGAAAAGGTTTCCAATGGACTGCTAGGCTGTAGGGTTTTGACAATCAGTGAGTTTTCACTAAAGAGAACCAACTATATCATTAGAATTTGCTAAGTTCTTTAAACGAAAAATACTAGATTTTGTTTCTGAAACATTTAAGGAATCCTATTCGAGTCTAATTAGCGGTAATCTATTCAAACAATCAGCGGATCTATCTTTGACCGATAAGCTTCTCAAGAACGCTATTATCCACGTATTAGAGGTCAATGATCCTTTGTAAGTAATTGTATTATTTAGGTAGTAACTAGTTACCGAGTTATTATAATATATACAACTTTTTTTTTCTGTTTTCATATGGAGGAAAATTGCACGGATTTTTATTTGTATATGAACGTATCGATATACGAATTTTTTTTATATTAGAAAAACTTTTTAGTGCTCTGGTACTTGGGGCTTAGGGTTGGAGCTGTCCCACTTTCGCGATAACGATAAGTGGGTATTCAGAGTTATATTAGAAGAGGTGAGCCTAATGCTCTTTATCGGACACAGTTCCAAACTATTGCAGGTCATTTTTGGCTCGGGAATGAAACCCTAGAATATTTACTAAGACACCAGTGAATTGTCGTGCAATCGCACCTCAAAACCCTAAGTACGTTTATCGGTAAACGTAGTTCAAACATGGTTGAATTTCTGTCAGTTATTTTAGAATGATAAAAAGCATGTTTTTAATATTATGTTAGCGTTAAACGCATTGCATACGCATATGCAATGTTATGTTATGTGTATGTTGCATAATATGTTAGCGTGAAGGAAAACATCGTGAGGAAACCAAAACATACCTGAGAGATATTTCTCGACGCCAAGTCAAGCCCATGGGCGGCATAAAAATTTTGACACAAGTTAGGCACTAATCACACCATGGAAAAGAAGTAAAACGCATTTAATGAGTAAGCGAGTCTAAATGTTTTGAAGTAAATTTGGCCAGCACCTCATATTCAGAAGTTTAGCGGGTTAACAAAATGATGATGATTTTTATTACCATCAAAGTTCTGTGCACTTCAAGAGAAATTACTGTGAAGGACGAATAATTGTCATTCCTCGCGCACTTTCTAAATAAAAACCCAGTCGCCGTTTTCTTGGAAAAATTATCAACGACTCGCTTTTATGCAGGCGGGCCTCGTTGACAAATTACTTTGACAATTCTCTGTGAAGTTCCCTTTGATGTAATAATTTGTTCTAAAAATCAATTATCGAAGCACATCATAATCTTTTGTTTGAGCACCTGTAAGATGTTTTAAGAATGTTTCTGTTTGAGTGTTTTGAGTCAATTCAGTGGAACCGATTACGTTGTTCGAGTGTTGACGTCATGATCTAAGATGGACGTAGTCTTTTAAATTTTAGGGTATATTATATCGGTTTGTTTTATGGTGTCAAAAAAAAGAATCGTTATAAGCGTCTAAACGATGTTTAAAAATAAATTAACGTTGCTTTTTTCGTCTCTGAAAACTAGTTTACTAGTGTTGAAGTAACTGTTCATTGTTCAGCTGAAATAACATGGTGTTATGTTCATATTTAGTTTAAATTTCGTACTTTTCAACCAATTTTGAGTTTAAACAGTCTTCGTATCTTGCCACAGATACAATCAGTTTGATAGTCATGCAATGTTAATTCTGGGTCTTCGGAGAACCCAAATCTTAACTAAAAGTAACCAAAAATATAATCTTTATTTTCCTACTTCTAACGATACAAAAAATTAAAATGTTGACGTAATTTCTAAAATCTTATAGTTATAAATAGCAATACAAGTGTTAAAAACTGCGTAGTTTAAAACAATAGGAACTGATTGCATTCGTTTCACCGTTTTATTTGAAAACAAGTTTGTTTTTGACCTTAGACTAAAAATATTTTGTGCTGTTTCAATGGTGCCTATGTTGGACGACGGTGGTGCTTGCTCAGCATCTTTACCAAAGCATCAACTGCATAGCTTTTTCCAGCCTAACTGGATGCAGCTGCATACCAGTAAATTAAATGGAGCGACTGGCTATCTGACCACCACGACCCATTTAGTACTGGCTACAACGATATTTCTTGGTAAGACTGATGGTCTGACTTATCTGTAGCGATTTTCAAAGATCTACAAAATTCTGCCGAGACCAACGCAACGGCTAAACGTACTTTCCGAAAGCACGAAGGAATCTTTCTATTTAGTGATTTGTCTATTTAGTGATTTGTCTATTTTGCGATTTGTCTATTTTGCGATTTGTCTATTTTGCGATTTGTCTATTTTGCGATTTGTCTATTTTGCTCTTTGATGGCCATTTTCCTTTATAATTTTTAATGCAAGAAGTTTACATATCACCAGTTAATCTTAGTGTTCTTGCGAAGCAGACCATTCAAAAGACAATTTGAAACAACTGTTACACATTTAGAGCTTCAATCTGATCCGTTATCTAATTGTACTGGAGATTTGGCGTAAAATTGAGATGTCTGCAAACATTTACGACGATTGCCTACTGAAATATAATAAAAAAACTAATTTGTCTGCCTCCATTCTAAGAAAGAAATAGTTATCTATGCAATTTGGCGATAACATTGATGGCATTTCAAATGCAGCATTGTTTTAGCATTACCGTTAAAATAAAGAAAATTTTGTTTGTGGGGTGCGAATCAGGCCCAGTCGATCTGAAATAGATTTTTTATACATAATTTTATTACCTGATGATTATTCGGTCTGCTGGCTTGAATATCTAAAGTGAATAAATAAAGATTGACGGGCTGATATGAAGCAGGACTGTTTAGGAAATCAGCGCTGAAGGTTGTTGAACTGATCCTTTAAGACTTTAGTCTTCTAAATTTGCCATTGCTCGCAGATGTTATATTGTAAAAAAAAGCTGTGTTACAATATTGATGTACAATAAAGTATATTCTATCTATCTATGCTTCGGTCATTGTTTTATTTCGGGTAAGACCGACCTTACTTTCTCGTTGAATCTAAAAATAATCCTAGTCTGGGAATAATCAACCTTATTTTTAGACATAGAACGTAGTAAACAAAAGAATAGAAAAATATACAAATTTGACGTGTGTATTATTTTGCAAAACATTCGATGAAATGTCTGTTGAAATGGCTATCAAACAATTGTACGATATTCTTTAACGAACAGGGAAGCTTTTTCCATTCTCTTTCTGAGTTGCTTCTGAATGTGGTATTGCGTCACTTATCCTCCTACTTGTAGTCTGTTGAGAACTTTATTCGTTAAAAAGTGCTATCTACTATAGTTTTTCATGCAATATTATCTAAATTCATAGCTCATCGTTTCAAATATCTAGACGCAAATATAGAATTTATTCAACACCTTCAATTTTATTTTCAAATTGAGCTCTAGCTGAATCCTATTGTTGATCAATAGCCCCATCAAATGGAATGGCATCATAATCCTTTATATCTATCTCTATACGTAAGGGAATCGGTTACGCCCGAAAAACAAATGTTAGGATATTCGTTCCGAGTTTTTAGGAGCTGTATTTTATTGGTCCCAATTATTTTTAGCTAATTGTGGGGCTGGGTTGAAAATATTATGGCATAATAGCAGGGCAGCGCAAAAAAGGCCATGACTGAAGTTTAATTTTAATTTTAACACGGCTCAGTTCACTCAATTTAAAAAGGATCTATACCTAACATATACCTAATACCTATACCTACTGTTCGAGATCCTTTTTTTGTGAAGATTTTTTTCTGGTTTGTCCTAATTTTTGCTGGAGTAAACCTTTTTTTATGTACTTGTGATGATTCATTATCAGTGTTATAAGTTTATTTTATTAAAAATAATCGGGTCGATGTTTATTTTTCCTTCGTTTTTAGTATGACTCAAATGATTTCTGATTATTTTTCCTATTGTTCTAATAAAGTTTCCTTATGTTGTCGCGCGTCTGATATACTAAATAAAGTGAGTGTAATAACATCACATGAGTGATGACAAACAGACGATTTCAATAAATTGCCATTAGGGCTTGCATGTACTTCAAATTATAACTTCACCATTACTTATAATCATAAAATTTTGGTGTATTTTTCGAATCAATACATAGCTCTTCGAAGCTTGGTACACGAATGAAAAAAATGACAATACGACCATCTGTCTAAAATAGTTTCAATTTGAATTTAAAGTTGACAATTTAAAAGAAGAATATGGCTTTGAGGTTTTAGCAAAGAGGCTAAAATGCAGAGGTAACTCTGCAATAGATTACAATAGACACATCGGTCTTACATTAGATTTAGAGAAGCTTCTTGATCTCATCGTCAGCAAATTTGCTTTGATGATGAAAAAAATGCATCTTTCTACCAGTGTTCGTCCATAGAGCTTTTTTTTAGAATGGCTCATAATCTAGCACGCGGATCCGATGCGGATCCGATGCGGATCGGTGCATGTCTTCGAATTTTCCGTTCTTAGGACAAACGGTGATGGAATGATTTCCAATAAGTGCCTGCCAGTAAAGTGGGTACAAATTTACTACTTACAACACAAGAGTAATATTTTGTTAATCTGTGAGATTAAAAAGAGATAAATCATTTGGAGAATTCATTTATGACTTTGTTCGAGTTTCTGACCCACGTGAAATATGGAAGATTCTGATATAGGCCATCCTAGTCAATGGGCAATTCGCAAGTTTTTTTTTGGTGAATATAGTAATTACACTAGTTTATAAATTTTTACTTATTTTGTATACCCTGTAAGATTTTTTTAATGTTACTAAAACCAGACGTTACGGATTTTTTTCTGATGATTTTTCAAAATTAACAATAATTAACAAACTTCAGCTGGGGTATCAAAATCGTGTGAACTAGTGTTATTAATTTATTTGTCTGCTCCATCTTTACCCTAATATTTTTATTTTCTCGGCCTCTCATTATTTTTATCGTTTGCAGTATTTTTTCCCATTGCATCGAGTGTTTACGTTGGTACGTCGAGGCAGAGTTGAAGGTTAGAGTTCGACGCTCGTGGTCAATGGTACCCGGTGGGCGCGACGTCTGCGGCGCTTAACCTTAATGGGATTAGCAGAGTGTGTGCTGATTGGAAATGTTTTCATACTAATGTTGTGTGTTACGTCTTTATTCAAGGGTGTTTTGAATAAGTTTTTCTTTTTTGTAGTGTGTTTTGGTGTGGATTTTTTTTGTTGTTTTTTTTTTATTTTCTATGTGATAAACTGATTTTTCGTAGCTTTTTGAAACTAAGCATTTAGTGGACTTTTCGGTTTGGAGTTAACACTAGGTGACACTTATATAAAAGTCTAAATATAAGGCGCACTGCTGGATTTTCACCGCGCGGCTCAAATTCGAAATATCAAAACCAAAAATCATTTATTCAAACTAAGCTGAGAATCACCACTTTTTGAACGTCGAAAAATACATAAGGTAGTCTAAACGCACGCCCTTACCTACTACCTAGTTTGTCAGCTGAGAACAAGAAGGGGCAGAACAAACGCCCCAGCAACAGACTCCATATTAAACCATACATTTAGGCGTCACTTAGCGTTAGTGAACACGGCACATAGCTTCTTAAGTAGATTTAATGCCAAGTTGTCCATAGCTTATCTGTCGAAGTAATAAACATTTCTCCGAGACGTCTTTAACGACTTCTCCTCTATGATAAGCAGTTGATATCATTCTGTATCAGCTGTTTTTGCTTCACATGTCAGTATACAGCTTTTTACGACTTTACTATCATCTAATTTGTTTTTACTAGTGATAGCCTATCGTTATTAAAAGAACATTAAGATTGGATTGAATGGCTTGTTGGTCGGGTCGTCACAAGTGGCTGCTGACTGGTCCTAGGTTCAATTTCTTAGGGTAGAAAGGGTTTACCATCAATAAATTATTCAGTCGCAGCCTGGAGTCTGACTGATTTTGTGCTCGGTTTTTGCAATAGGCTCATTCCTAAGTGCTTACATGGTACTAACACATTATTAGCGCTATTTAGGTATTCTGACAGTTCTGTCTACCTCCAAATAGAGGGAAATGGTTGGAACTTTCTAGAAGTTCTTGGTGTTTCTTGACACAATACTGGTGTGTTGACAATAAGTATCATCACCATCAGCAGCAGCTTTGTTCGTTCCATCCACAGCTGAGTACAGGCCTCCCTCTCGCGCCATGCTCCCCTGGTCTGCGCGAGTCTCCACCAGGTCTTACCCGCGATCTTCTGAATGTCATCCACCCGACGAACTGTTGGTCTGCCAACACTTCTTCTACTGTCTCTCGGTAACCTATCAGTGAAGGCTCTACTCCACCTGCCATCACCACGTCTTGCCAAGTGTCCTACCTTACCCGGTCAATTCGTCAGCATGATAATATAGAACACTTCATCATTTGATGCATCAGTAATATTACTATTAGCTCATCCGACCGGGATTTGAACCCACGACCTTCTGACCGGGACCTGGCAATGTTAGTTTAATAATAGTCTATTTATACTTGGTCAAACAATGTGAGAATGTGTGGGTATTAAGACTGCTTAAAACTGCATTATAAAATATAAAAGTAAAATATCGCGCCTGTTATATTCCTATGAGATTAACAGAGACGTGTTTACCAAAAATATAGTTTTTTTTACGAATGCACTCTAACCAGAAGCATTGCAAAGTGGAGGAATAAATGAGCAAATTGTGAGTACCGAACTATCGTGATAGTTTAAATATTACTACCATCTCGCTAGACAGAAAGCAGAACCATCCTTGTGCAGTGTGTAAACACCTTTTACTATAAGCTGGCCTAGTGTAGTATGGAATTATAGCAGAATAGGAGACCAGCGAATACTGGTTGTCACCACTGACGTCATGACGTGCAGCCTTACCGAACATTATCTTCCTTTATTTATTTTTTCAATATGTTCAAAAACACTTTACGGATGGAAATGTAGGATATGCTTGCAATGTATTTACGTGACATCCCACAAGTTCCGCACGACAAGCCGGCACTCAACATTTTCCTTCATTCCAAAAATATGTGCTTTTCCGTGTACATAAAAAACTCGCTCAATTAACCTGTCGATGGTAACATGGCAAGAGTCCTGGCAACGACACGGTACACTAAAAACGTGATGTTTACGACGCATCTACGTAACCGTCATTTTTGAACCCCAATGTACTACATCGAGCAATTTATTTCCCACGAAAAACGGGAAATTGAGATTTTTATGTGGAGATATTTATAAAAAAATGTGTATTCGTTTGACGAACGCATTCGCCTTTTGCGGTTGAGTTAGGTAGGAACGCGAACATATTTTTGGGGTGAAATCTTGATAAGACGTCACTAATATTTCTTTGCTGAATCGGGAATGAAGGAGAAATGGGGCTTCAAGGTAAACATTTTGATTCTTGATTGCGAAACTGATTCATTTTAGGTGTCCATATTTTATGGAGTTGGAAAAACAACGATGAGACGTATGCTCGAAAAAGGGTTGTGTATTATTCTAAGTTGTTTTTAGACATTTGAAAACCAAGGTTTAATGATTTTGAATCGCCACATAACCTGTAGTTTTAAATGCGTTTGCATTCAGTCCAGTGACACAGCATTCACGGCTCTATTCGCAAGAGTTTTGAACCAAGTTAAGTGTTTGGCATACACAGAGACTCAGTCTGTGATTTGTATGACATATAGACCTACATTAGACTTCCTTATCAAACGAGAGCTACATGAATTAAAAGCAAAGGAAAGCGCCAGCAAAAGTTAGTATCTGCATATACATCCTCATTTATACATAAACCCTTCTGGTTGTTCCCGCAAATAGCCACAGTTATTACAAGCCGGTAAGTCCCTCCTAACTTTGGACTTTACCAAATTACAAGCGTTTAAAATTCAGGAGTTTTGCTCGCTAATCTCTTACTAGTTCGCACCAACCGCGTCCGATGTACAAATATTTACAGGGACGACCCAGCTGAGGTCAATTTTCCTACTACCCGCAACTGAAACATCATAAAAACCACTGGAAAGATGCAGCAAAATCAATGTTACCGTCCGAATGTTAGGGTTGAAATTACAGTGACGGTGCATCAATCGTAAAATTGAAGACGGGTGCAATATAATCTACGAAATCGAATTTTAAATTTAGATTGCTAAAGTTCATTTTGGGTTGGTAGCATCGTAAAAATCTTAGCTAATCCAAAACGATGTAGGATGAATGGACTTGCCAAGTGATTCTGGACTGTGTATTCTCGTTTCAGGGTGTGTTTTGCTGTGTTTTTTATGAGATACAAGTGCAGTGCACTTTGCCTGCGGTTCAGTGATGCACCTCAGAGCACGAGACTGATTTATGGTTATAATAAATATATGGGTGTTTAATGTTCAAGATTATCTATAGTGAGTAATAAAAGACGGTGTTTGTGTGTAAAATCTGTATGCTAATGTGAATTTTATGTCTAATATTATTTTGCTCGGAAGTTGGAAAAAATTATGTGACATTGTCGCGATTTTGACTTTAAGAACTGGCCTTGAGGTCTTTAAATATTTTTACTTATTTGAATTACTTGGCCTTGACTTTACTTAATCTTTAAAAAGGTCAATAAACTGCGGTTTAGGTCTCAGATGTTTAGGTGGGTATTTTTACATTCGTTGGTATGAACGTACGAAATTCTACCATTGGTAACTTTAACGTCGTTTTGTTTACATTTATAGAAATTGCACATATGTACATGTTGTGGAGTTAAATTTAAAAAGCAGCACTCCACTTTTATTATAATTAAAATAGAATAAACATGATTGAAATGAGTAAATAAAATATTAATGTAAAATTATGATTTTATTTGTGTACTGTATAATAAAAAAGGTGAATTTTGGAGCAGCTTCTCGAAATAAAAAGTCCAAAAAAAGGCAAAGGTCTAAAAATTACGACCCGAATTACGAATCCACCACGATAATTACGAATCCACCATCTGTCTAAAATATTTTTAATTTTTTGAATTTAAAATTCACAAACAAGAGGAAGAATATGGTTTTAGCAAAGAGGCTAAAATGCAGATGTAACTCTGCAATATCTACCTACTTCATGGGCCTTCGGGAAAGATTTCGAAATGTGGATGTATGTGGCAGCAAACCCTTGCTTTATCAATCTTCTAATTAAATCAAAATTATTGTCTAGAGCCTTGTTTAGCACTAACTTATGTCCATACAAAACTGGTGTTTTCCATGGATATAAGCTGGATTGAACTGAATAAGTATAGTACGTCCCTAAGGCTACTATTTCTTCTCACAAAGGAGTAAGTAGAAAATAGTGGTCTGGAAATTTCCCTTATAAGAATGTTATTTCCCGCGTCCGACGTCATGTTTCGAAACCTATGTATATCAAGTCTCATATACATACGGCCGTAATTTATATTGGCTGATGTACGTAAACAGAGTGTGTTTATTTTATTTAGCAATGGTTTACATTAGCAGTGCATGTGATTTCAAAATCACCTTGGATGCAACGAGATGTGTGCCGGGTTCGTTCAACATTTTGTTTAGTTTTCGATGCAGATATTGCTGGTTTCTGTTAAAATAGCTGGTGAATTTTGTAGTGATACAGATTATGCGTCGGATGAATAGGTTATTAATAATTTTGCTTTACTTTGATGGGATGTTGTTTTGCTGTTTAGTAAAGTTAGATAATATAAAAGATTTATTAATTCTGAAAAAAACCTGTAATATAAAGCAAATTGTATAAATCGATACCCCTTGCGATACGAAATAGACGAACTCATCTAAGTGTTGATCTCCATAATGTTTTTTTTTACAGTTCCTTATTTGACTATTTTCTGTGAAGCAACATATTCCTGAGACTTGAAGATGTTTAGGTAATAGCTAGGTAATAGGTAGTAATTGATTGCGTATGAAGCAATTTCCCCATAGAGTTATCTATGGATAAATTGCTAGAGCAGAGACATCAACTGGTAAACAAAAAATTGCTAGCTGTTAAGGCACCGCTTATTTCCACAGCCATGTATAAAACCCAAGTGTTGGCATCCTACCTTACTCTCAAGGACCAAGTCGTGAAAATACCCCAGAAACCAACCAATATCAGCAGAGATAGCTATAAAAGTTATTTTCGCCACACATTTGCGCGAAAATGTGTTGTTTATATGTAAGGACGGCCGGGTCAAAAGCCGAACTGTTTCACTCAAGCTGTTATTATTTCAATATGCCCAAATTTACCAACCGGCGAATATTTATACTTTTATAGGCACTTGAAAAATGCAGGGAGGAATGCACTGGGAAGTGTGCGTACCTCAGGATTCTTTGGGTGCTGATGGACGCCAAAGCTTCAAATTCACCTAGAGTATTATTTTGCTTATTCACTTCTGATATTCATTTACAATAACGCCGTGCTGAGCAATATCTAGTTAGGTAATGCCAAATGTGAACAGAGGGATCCCTATGCAACCGTTTCACCATTTATTTTTCAGTACTCTTCTGCTACCGCCCATTCCTCTGCACTTCTTAAACCTAACTCCCTCAGAAAAGAAGTACTCTCCAGGCGCTTCTTATTTGAAAAATATCATGAATTTAAGAAATTTATGTTAGAAATCTGTCACCACGCAACCCAAAAGTGTTGCTGAAAAGTTTTTTTTTGCGCTATGCATCTACTAAGTGAGTATAGTTGTGAAAATAATTATGTATCGATCCCTATAACCTGAGAATCTTCAGATCGAGAGTCAATTGGCGGGGGGTCGTAAGCGTACACTATCGTAGACCACACCACCATTTACCACCAGGACAGATAAAAACCTGTTTGAACTGTAGTGCTGGATGATGATAAGATCAGATTCAAGTCCTTCTTTATCAATCAAGAGCTTCTTTACGAAAACATAAAAGGCAGTTGCAGTTTCCTCTGAAATCTAACCAAACATTATGTCACCACTTTCTTACCCCGAACTACTACACTGCAACATTCGTACGATTTTCAATAGAATAAAAAATCATTCAACTCCCACAACATGATACACAGTTTTCCTCGTAATCTTCCATCTAAACTCGCGAGAATGAATACTACAAAAAATATAAAAATGGCTTAGTATTTATCATTTCCAGTGAGCCGAAATCTGTTCGTCCGTCTGACCGGAAGTTCGTCATTATCGGACGGATTCTTGCTCTCTGGTACGGAGCCAAGTTCACGGCTGTCCACGTAATTCCGAAAAAAAACAGCACTTGATTTTTTTTGGCAGATTCTTAGGAAAATCGTCTAGCGTTTGTTTTGACTTTTGTATCTGCTTTAACGTGTGACAGTATGAGCACGTTCAGTAGTAGTTGGAAGATTTAGTCGTTTTTTTTCTGCACTGTTTCTATGTACTACGGTGACGAGTCTATAATTTCATTAGCATTGATCATGAGAGTGATCGGACTAAGAGAGTGAGCTCTCGGGTTCTCAGCCACGACTTTCAGGATGCTATTGCTACACCCCCGAATCCTCCCTACAAGCGATGTCACCTTTTTCCTGATGATAGCGTGGAAACCACCTATACGATTTGGCAAACATCCCCAAGGCACTACAGAAACGAGGGAGTTTCAACATCATCCTAAAAACATTGTTGTATTGGACGCGCAAGGCATTTAGTCCCCCGTGAACAGCTGAACCACACACTTCCCGTGTACAGGCCTTGACAGTACGCTTTAAACAAGGTTATTTTGACCTGATCGGTACAACGAAAAAATCTGCGTGCCAACATGTTTCCGCGGACCGCCAATGCCCTGCGCTCCCTCTACACGTCATCATCGTCTTTATATCGCCATCGTCATCATCAACTAGCTCCAGGAATTCTTTCACAAGGTTTAGTTACACGTCCGTCCTCCTTGAGGAAATCTATCATAGTGGCTCTTCTAGCCTCTGATGTTGATTGTGTGGATTCCAGGTTAATAGCCTCAGAATTCATTGCCAGAAGCTCAAAATTCTTCTGGGTGGATAGAAAGGGAGACAGGATTCTCCTGAGTAATTTCTCGATATGAGGGGTAGATTATAAGATAATTTAGTAGAGAGCTTATATCATATGATAACTGATCTGGGAACCCCTAAACTAATATGGACGGGTAATATTCTATTGGGTATCCACCTAATGTTCTAGGACAGGGAGCCAGACTGAATAGAAGTTTATCAGGAGTCCGTAATGGTCTGGGATCAAAAGAGGTTCGAATTCCTCTTCTTTTTGTGATTTCCTCTAGTAAGTCCACTATCCCAAGAGAAAGAGCTTAGTGGTCTATAAATGCAATAAGATCAAAATTTACGTCTATGGGAAATATGTTATTAAAAAAATCCCTATACTATATATACGGCCAAGCCATACAACTCTGAACTAGCTTCCTTATCACTTCACTGTAACATTAACTACTTTATTGCCTAATGATTAATACCTAGTAGGTAGTAGTCACTCATTCTATCTGCATACCTAAATACTTGCCAGCGACAGTTGGATGGGTGCCCGATTATAAACGAAGAAAATACCTGAGCGGAATATGTACTTTGTGAATACTATTATTGTGAAATTGTGAGGAGAAAAAAATCACGTACCTACCACATTAGAAAAAAAAATGTTGGTACGATGTTACTCTGTTGGTCGATTGTCCATTTTACCTATCTACCGGATTCTAAAAACCTCTTTAATGTAATCTGTTGTCAAAGAGCTTCTAACACATAATATTGTTATTCGGTTAATAACAATATTACTAGTTAACTGGGTTTCATAACAAAAAAGTCTTCTATCACTGGAATTGATCCAAGATCTTTTTCAATAAGTTATTAGGTAAATTAAGTTGTGGTTTAAGAGTACTTGATATTATCATA
Source organism: Noctua comes (assembly GCA_963082995.1). Classification (NCBI taxonomy): domain Eukaryota; kingdom Metazoa; phylum Arthropoda; class Insecta; order Lepidoptera; family Noctuidae; genus Noctua; species Noctua comes. Next base: position 1,481,101 of record OY720282.1, read on the forward strand.
TTGCTTACTATCATGTCTATAATGCGACATAAAGCCAAGAGCAGACCCATTTACTAATAAAAATACATACCAGTGTTTCTAGCTAGATAAATCTGAATGATCGCCAAATCCTGGTCTTTCTTTTCCTAAGATAAATTATGATACGTTAAAAAAACATAATGGATAAGTCAATAATCCTCCCTCTACTCTGTCAACTAGTCTATTCGGTCCAAGCGTGATATTTCTACTTTCTCAGTCGTAAAATAAATCATATTACAAAACAGGACACCGGAATTGAATGTCATAAAGTTTATATGTATCCCTTTGTGAGTTGAGTGTTGACTAATCCGTCTGTCTGTTACTGTAGGAGAGACGGAGAAGATAATACGAAAGAGAATAGGTACACACTGCAGAATTTCCTACCTAAAGCTATGATAAATAACTTCCAAAATCTTGATAAAGTTAATCAGGGGTTATGACGAAGGTTCCCATTCCATTTTCATTTTCATTTTCGACCAGTAATGATATCGATACCAACACAGCAGTGATAAGGCAAACAAATGGTTTCAAAAATTCCTATAAGGTGTATTTAGAATATCAACATTAGCGACAACATGTTTCTGCTCATCTGACTATAGTTAAATAGCGTGACTTTATTCTACGTAAAAGAAAAATTTCTCCGCCCAAAATTGATAACACTGCCATCTATCGATTTTGCTTGATACTAGAGCGAACCTTGACCGAGTAGTGGGGTTCGTTAACCCGTGACGCGTGACGCAATAACCTGAAAAGTGCGCAGGAGTCTACGTGTTTTGGCTATAAAAATAATGGTCTGTGGATACGCTAATCATAATTTCATCATATTTATTTTGTTGCCATTTTGTAATGAGTAATGAGGCTACTGTTGTTATTACCGATGTTAATAATAATTTTGTTAGATAATTAATTTCAATTATTGCGTAGTTTATAAGTTGTGTACTGTATAAATCACCATTATATTTCTAAAGATCTTTTTTGTTTTCCATTTTGAATGAGTCGAGGTTATCGGATGAAGTAAGTCATTATTTTGTTTTTCTCTCGCATTACTAGCCCTATACTTACTACATTAAAATCATTATTTGACTCATTGATAACATCCGTTTTGGAGACACTGAATTGAAAATATTTTCTGTACTTTTTCTTTGTACTAGTGAGGTCAGCAGTAATATCGAACACTGAAAGTTTTACTAGTTTTTATGTTCGATTTTTGTAAAGATTTTGAGACATTTATTGGAAATCAGAAAGTTTTCTTCACCGTGAGGCATCCGGGTCTATCCCGGTGCTTCCCCTCGAGGGACTCCGGATCTTTCTTGTGACCCTCGCTTCTTCTTTTATTTGTCTCGTCAGGGTCCTCATGAACGCGTCGCCTTTCTCCGATGCGGAGGAGAGCCTTCTCTGGCTAGAGGGGGGAGGTCTCATGTTCTAACTCGGGGTCCCGCGGAAGGGATTTTTTGGAGGGTGAGGGGCTTCCGATTTTCTCTTCTTTGCTATGGTTACTTCCCCGTGAGAGGGACCAGCCTCTCTCGTCCCGGAAAGGGCAGGGCCTTGACGTTTCCCAGAAAAAGATGATTTTCTTCAGTTCCTTAACCCTTTCCCTCTTACTTTTCAGGTTCTCTTCGAGTCTTGCAATTTCCTTTCGAGTGGTCGTCCACTCGGAAAGGGCCTTAAATCAGGTGGCATCCAAGTTTTCCATCCTCAAGGCTTAGGGCGAAAGCGTCGGAGGGGAAAACGGAATAAATGCACTAAAGATATTCTTTGGTCAAGAAATAGGTCAGTCAACTGCTCACTTAAAGAGTTGCCCAACCGCCTTGACGCTGTCCACTGGACGACTGATGGCAATAGGACCCTGTGCCTCAAGTGTCCCCCTTACTCCCAATTAGATTGTTGTTAAAATCTTTTAGTACTGGTTTATTATGTAAGTTGTTGTGTGTGCTGTTGTGTAGTTGTTGTGTGTGCTGTTGTGTAGTTGTTGTGTGTGCTGTTGTGTAGTTGTTCTGTGTGCTGTTGTGTAGTTGTTCTCAGTATATTTTTTTTTAAATTATTAGTAGATTATTTATAGATTTTCTTTATTAGATATTATTAATAGATTTTCTTTTGGTTCCTAAATAATCATGATTAAAGTGAAGTGATCAACTGTTATTTTCATAGGTTTATTCTGTTTTTCAGCAGTATTTCAATGTTATGTCTAATCTGTTAACAGAGTTTCCTTGCAGACTGTACTACCTAGAACACCTACTATCCGTGATCTAACTAGAGATTAGCACTAACTGTTGTTGATACCAGACTGGTGTTTTGAATTTTAATGCATTGTTGTTTACAGTATTTCTTAAGTTGTTGGCACCAGTTGTTGATGTATTTATTTTATTTGTTCTAAATTATATTGCTACAACACGTCTTCCTTGGTCGTATTTATAACTAGCTTGTGCCCGTGGATTCGCTCTCGTGGAGGTCGAAAATTATCCCACAGGAACGTCCTATAGAAAATGTTACATTATGGCATAATGTAACATTTTCTATAATTTTCAATACATGGTGTGGAGTTGAAATAATATTTAAAAGAATTGATGCCGAGATAATAAATTGGTATATTAAAAAAAAATTTAAAAAAAAATTGAAACAAATAAAACAAAATAAAAAATATATTTTAATATCCGTGTACCATTTTGATTGCAGTTTTAATAATAAACATTAAATTGATTCAAGAATTTATTTTTTTTGCAAAAGTGACTTAGAATATCAGATTTCTTTTCTTTTTTAAACAATATATGGAATTACATTGACAAAATGTCTAAAACAACATAAAATAATAAGCCTATCTTTTAAACATCCAAAGATGCTGTCTTCACTAGAATGCACAACTTATGTATTTCACTGCAGCTGACTAAAATATGGTGTTAGATAATACCTCGATTCAGAAGATAAGTTTTTTTTTAATATTTGGATCCAGCAATTTGCGACGTCTCGTCGCTCCTTTCGGAATCTCCTTCTAAAAGCGTGCGTCAGGAAAAGTAGGACGCTCAACCAACCTCGCTGACCGCTGATTTCGATGAATAACTTTAGTTCAGTTTCCAGATTGGAAAAAACAAGAAAAAAATAAGGGCCTGAATTCTTATGGCCCTTTCTACTGATTTTTAACCAGGAAAAAAATTAAAAAATATCACATGAGTAATGACTTTTTAAGCGATTTCCATAAATGGCCATTAGGGCTTGCATGAACTTCAAATTATAACTTCACCGTTACTTGTAATACAAAAATTTTGATATTATATTTATTTATATTTTTCGAATCAATACATAACTCTTGTAAAATTGGTACACCAATGAAAAAAATGACAAAACAACCATCTGTCTAAAATATTTTCAATTTGCATTTAAAGTTGAGAATTTAAAAGAAGAATATTGGCTTCGAGGTTTTAGCTAAGAGGCTAGAATGCAGAGGTAACTCTGCAATGGTAATTAAAATTTTTAGGAATTATTTCATTTGTTTTGAGCCTTGGCTTGTCTAATTATCTTTTTCAAGTCTCTATGATACAAAGTATTTCTCGCGCTAATGATAACTATCCGAGATTGGTTATGAAGGATGACAGTCAATGTTGATTAGTAAGAGTTTTGTTTCATGTTTTTGAAGTGTTCTCATCATTTTACGAGAGATCAAAAGTTCACGTACCTCTCTCTACACGGATTATTAAACACTATACTGTTTTTCATTTCCTGCTATTTTCAGCATATATGTATGAACGTTTCTGTGAAATGCAATTATTTTCTTTACAGTATTTTTCCTTTTTCCTCTTCACCAGGGTAGCTCTTTTTAATACATTAATAACGATGCAACATACTTTTAAAAATATTCAAAATGGTGTATTTTCTTTAAAAAACTTTTAATTTTTGGTTGTCCCCGTTATAATAAATAGGCCCCAGGAACCAATAACCAAGAGACCAGACATTTCTAGTCGGTTTAGTCCAATATAAGGTTACAAATTTAACATCATTTCATCATCGTCTGCCTAGCATCCAATCTAACCGGATGCAGATAAATGCAAATATTTTACATGGATCGACTGGATCACTAATCTCCACAGTCCAGGTACTGGGTATTACTCCTTAGTAAGACTGGTTGTTAGACTTTCGAGTCACTAACTACTTGTAACGGCTGTCAAATCTACAACACATCAACCGGACGATCCCAGACTCTGTGGCTTCTATTGAGAAATTCCTGATGAAAAACCCAATAACTGGGAATCGAGCCCAGGACTTCATGCTCATTAGTCGCGCTTGCGACCACTAGACCAACGAGGTCCACAAATGACATCGTATTCATATCATCCGTATAAACTTGATTTTTGTGAATACAATGGGCTTGACAGTCCTTCTCGGTTTTTTTCCGTTATTAGAATACAATTTGTACATTGACAATGCAGCTATTTCGATACCCACAATTGGTGATCACCTACTGAATAATAATATGAAATGAGAGAAATCATTTAATCAGTGCAATGAGTTGATTTCTTTCGTTTGTGTCAATTCATATTAAGTGTAAGTATAGTCAGATAGGCCTATCGTAATTACAGTGAAAATTATTCTTAGGCAAGTTGTTGTACTGTTGTACGCAGAAGTGTTTAATAGTTTTATTTTTATTTTATGAATACTACTGAAGTGTGCATAGTTTTTTGAGTAATATTTGTAGGCCTTGCAAAAGCGAAACTATATTTTATATACCACAGTGTACTCTTCTACATATTTATGTATGCATAAATAAAAATTTGTGAATCCAAAAAAGAAACCCGAAATTGCCTTATTTTCGCCACCAAGCGTATATAAAGTGGAATTATTGTATGTACGTTTATAAGCATATTTTGTTAGATTTCCAAGAGCAGTCTTCCGTGCGGAAACAGGATTTTAATTAGTTTCAAGGAAGAACGCGGTTGTTCAAGTTCATAGTCGTTTATGTAGACTAGATGCGGAAGGGTGAGGATCAGTATGATACTGCTACTTAGGAGACTAAGACTTTTTTGGCGGTATCTACCACCGAGGTCTATAAATCGACAGTAGTGACGATAAGTCGAAAGTACGTCTTTGACTGCCTCGTTGGTCTAGTGGTCACAAGCGCGACTGCTGAGTATGAGGTCCTGGGTTCGATTCCCAGGTCGGTCAAAGTGTTATTGGGTTTTTCAATCGAGAAGTTCTCAGTATAGCCACTGAGTCTGGATTGCGCCCGGTTGGTGGCAATAGGCTTGCCCCTTATTACATGGGACTTAAACATAACTGGCGAACGTGGGTGTACTATTAGGTACACCTCTGCCTAACCTTTCGGGGATCACAGGTGTGATGTTATGATATGGTCTTTGACTAAACCACACTACTGTCAATTTCTTATAACTGTCAAAGTGCACGACAGAGACGGGACATGTGTAAGACAACACGCGCTAATTACGTAGATATGATTTATAGATCTCAGCATCAATGGTTTGGCTGTTCTTGGTCTTGAACAATAGGCTCCGTTTTATCTACTTAGATTTCGTAATGGTAATCGTCTTACTTGCCATTCGTTATCAGGGTCGGGTCCAAGAGTTGGAAATAAGCAGAATTGTAAGTCTCAGGTAACTGCACTTTTTTTAATTTTTCAACACTTTTCCACCTATCTCTCCCACGAACCGTCCGTTCCTCTGACAGAATATATAAATTAGGCATAATGATAGTCATCAGCCTCTTCGTTCCTCGTTTACATCATTCTACAATCACATTACATATAATTTGTATGAAACCACTTTGGATAGTTAAATGACGAAATAAATTGTTCTCGTATTATATTGAAAGAGTTGCGTCTATCTGAGATTGTTGTTAGTGGAATAGGAAGGCTTGACTTGTAATGCACTGCCAATTTTACTCAAATAGCACGTATGCTAGTATAGTTTGGTGTGCAGAAACCATAACAGTATTTTGCAACTTCGATTCTAGCATTAAGGGTGTCGTCCAGGGCTGCGGGATTGTTCGAAAGAGATACCGCGGCCCGAAACACAAAGGGTAAAGAAGGAACACGGATGGGTTTTAGTCAGTATAAGTCTGACACTCCCTTCCGCTCCGCCCAGAGCGGGGGGGGGGGTCATTTGATGACTTCACATCCGAAAAAAAAATAACAAAAAGGGTTTTGATACTATTTTATTGCAGAGAAATTTGTAAAGTCTGTGGTACTGCGGAGTATGAAACTGAGGTAACTTTTTTTTGTGATTTTACCGCTCTGCTAATTAACAGTACATTACGCAAAACATTATAAGAATAAATTACTTAAGGCTATGATTTATTTTTATCGTTTCATATTCATTTATTTTGCATTCCATATTGTAAATAAGGATATTACAATGGGCTTAAACCTAGGTGCATAAATGTGGACCCTGTAAGGGCACAGCAAGGTAGGAGAGAAGAAGAGGGCTTTAATTTTACTATTAATTAGTTGGTATACAAAAGTAACAACACGCAAAACGCGTTTATCGTTCCAAGGATAGTTTTTTATATACACTGACAGAATAGGAAGAAGCGCACGATGAACATTGAAGCGTTAAAATTAAATTCCACGTTTTGCTGCAACATTCTGCATTCGCACAAACAATACCTCTTTCCAAATATTGATTGCCAAGTCGTTCTGATATTTTTTTATGAATGGTATTTTTGTCCTGTCATCTAGTCAAACATGCAATCTAATATACAGACAACCAGAAATACAGCTTACCCTTTTAAACAAATAGTAAAAAGTTTAGAGTAAACATTACAAGTGGGCTATTTGGCTAATTCTTATATTTGGCCATCGTATATTGTATACTGTAAAGACACACGGAATAAAGGAATGGTAAATATTTGCTAAGAAACAATATTATTTTCTTTCGCTACGGCTTCGTAGTCCGCCCAATTTGTAGTCGATATGGGTTCGATGGACAAAGAGTAACAATCATAATTTGAACAGACGTGACGGCAGCAATTTTTCACATTAACGAAACGTCCGAATCAGAATCAGAATGTTTATTTATTAACAAAGGTAGTTACAAAATGTGTGAGAAAATAACGATGTTAAAGTTTTGTTTAACGCCTTCAGGGGATGCATTTTCAAAATAATTCCTTTATATCTTCATAATAATCCAGTCGCGGTTTGAGCGCTGTGCATTATCTGTCAATGAATTTAAAATTTTATTAAGTACAGAGTTAAATCATCATCCTCATATCAGAAGGTAAAAATGACAGGTTAAAAAAACATAACTAGTTATTGATTTATTGATGTATTGATGTATTTACTTCTAAGGTAACTAAGAAATAAGAAAAAGAAAAACACACACAAAGAAAGGTCCTTTCGAAAGGTTAGTGCCTTAATAAAATTTGCAAGATTGCGAATAAAACTGAGAAATTTCTAAAATATTTTCTCTTTTCCAAAAGGTTTTGATGATTTTACTTATATAAAAGTAATACTCACATGAGCACGTTCAATGCGGATGGTAGTTTCCCCGGTCTACCGCCCGCTAGCCTTGTCCCAGCTTCGTCCAGGATTTAGGTTTAACACAATCACTCCTTCTTAAACGTAGGCACAAACCACGCACCTCTCCACCTCTCCACCGCTTCTGCCGCCCCGTCACATTATCTTTGTCAATTTGTCAACAAGTCAGGTCACGTAGGCTTCCGACCGACCACCGTAAGCTCAGTTAGAGCGGTGCATAAAAACTAAGCTTTGCTTTGAACTTTGAAATTCAAATGTATTTCGATACGCCAATACGTCTGCCTTGTGTATTTTGATAGCGTTTTACGACAACACAACATATTATATGGGGGTACCACTGACCGTGGTATCTGCTAAAGCGGTTGTATCATGGTGGTTCTGTCAACTGACCTCCAAGAGTATTTATTAAGTTAATGGCATGTTTTTGTGAAACACAATATTTTATCTTTAGAATAGAAAATCTCTTGGGAAAGCAGACAGCGCCTTTCGATGCGTGAAAAAAGTAGATTTAATTGAATAGGAATAATTATTCTACAATTTTTAAAATCAAATACGCGTTGGTACTTTATGGTCTACTTTCGAAAATGTAGATCAAAACTTTTTGACTTCAGACTTGTTGCGAAGAGGAGATCGATCTTGGAATTTTCCACACTTTTGTGTGCTTTTGCTTGTTGTTGGTAAAGGCAAGTTATAAACGTTCCCACCTTCATTTAACAAATTCATATCCTAAAAATTTCTGCAATGCCAAAAACCTAAGTTAAAGCATCGGCATTTATTCTCACAACTCCTAGGTCTTCTTTTTATGACAGCTATATTCTGGCACGGAGAAGAATTTACGTCGGGATCGTAAAAAGGCATGAAATGAGTGGATTTTGCACGTACTTTGCCTTACTCGTGAAACGCGGACGATTATTCTGAGCACGCGCCGAATATGGGATAGTTTGCTGTGACATTGACTGCGCCAAATGCGAGATTTGAATCAATCTTGATTTTGAGATTTATGGAAGTGTTGGTTCGTGTTCAAGTTTTTGGACTAGTGGGGTTGAAATACCGAAAAAAAAAACGGATTAAACAAAATGACGGGAAAAAAATTTGTAGGAACTGATATCTAAACCGGCTTCAACAGATATATCTTGAAGCCGGTTTCAAAATAATTGTTATGGAATATTGGCACCAAGAGGTCTTCAAATTAGGTGGTTGTAGAACATCGATGGCGTTCCGCTTTTTTGGTGAAATTCACCTTCTATGCGGTTCCAATATTAAAATGAATATCTTTTTCATAAGCGGCGGCTTGGTGAAATAAAGACTCAGTTTCCTCAAATGTAAGAAATAGAATTTTCTATCACAAGCGAAAGAAAATTCTACTTCTTCCATTCTCCATCCAGCGATGTTCAAGATACACCAGGAAAACGTACATATGAATTGAAAAAGTCACATAGAAGCGAGACTTTGACCATTGGCCCATCTCGACAACAATACGTAAACAATTCAAAAAAATTTGCAACAAAAAAAACAAGTCACAAACTCACAGCCAACGAGGTTTTTGCTTTAATTTCGTGAATGACAACATTTTGTCATCGCCGCATCAAAATTGCATCAATAAAAACGAAAATTATTCTCTTGAACATAAAAGTCAAAACTGCTTGCATACAAAATTCTTGAGTCGACATCTTTGGCAGCATTGGGTTCATCAGATAAGTAGGTATGTTTTAGCAGACATGGCAAATTTCCCAAGTTCTCCTTCGCGGCCTCGTAAATTTTCATTACTATACGAAAATGAGAGAAAAAAGCATTTTTGGAGAGCACCGCGGCCTTCCAAATGTCAGCCCAGGAAATAAAAATGTACCAAAATTAAAATAATTAATTTTAACCTGTGAGCTCGAGGGACAACACTTGACTAGTTGTCTATTATTAGATTTTCAATATAATAAAGTTTGTGAACTTCCTATTTTGCGTTGCACGTTTTATAAAATCTAATTTTCAATATAAAACTCCGAAATGAATGTTAGGCCTCGTTGTTCTAGTGGTCGCAATTGCGACTGCTGAGCATAAGGTTTTGGGTTCGATATACAGGTGGGGCAAAGTGCTATTGGGTTGTTCCATCAGGCGTTTCTCAGCAGCAGTCTGAATGTGTGCCCGGTCGATGGCTATAGACTCGCCCTCGGGGACTGGTACACCTCTGCCCAACTGGTAAATTTATGTGAGTGGGTAGGTACCGCATTATTTAAAAGCTGCGGATAAACACCGTCCTATTTTTATTTCCCCGAACTCAAAAGTCAGCCTTAAAGCATTTTTAAATTAATAAAAAAGTCTTTCTTTTGATACACAATCTGACCTGATTTACATAAAAGAATTATGTGCTATAAACAACGATAAAATAAAATAAGACTTTTGCTCATTTAACACTTATATTATATAATCCTATAAAGCTCTTTTAATGTTTTAGCATTGTCATAATGTTGAGTTCTCATACTTGGCGAGTTTATTTATTTATGGGACCAACAACAAGGACCCACAATAAGGACCAACAAAAAGTTCATTTATATGAATTGATTTTATCGGTTCAACAATGCTTTGCAGAATGGAGAGAGGGGGGGCTAAGGTGGCCAGTTCCTAAGAACCCACAATCCTTTCATTAATTTCATTTTAATATGCAAACATATTGAAATGAAATTAATTTCCCAATTTAATAATACAAGGCTACACCTCAAATGTGCACTGTCTCAACGCTCGACCCGTCGCAAGCAATAATATTTAGGATTAAATTTTAATACCTCGTAATAAAAATGAAAAAGGGCATACATACAAAGTTCAAATCAATTAAGATTTATCAGAAATGGTCTAATTCATAAGTTTTGGAATATTGCTCCTGATGTTATCGAAAAGTATCAACACTTTATTTACTATTGGAACAATTTTGGTGACCCAGTTCATATTGACATTGACACAGTGGTCCGAATTTGGCTCCCTGTGGCACTCCAAATGCGTAAAACATTTACGGTAAATTACTTATATTTGCTCTTAGCCTATATAAAGATCTGACTGTCTAAAAAAAGAGAAATTTATGAATCTGACTTCACCAATCTGTTACTTTATCTTTCTGTGATTGCTATAAATTCATTACTGGTAGGCGTTTGAGTACTTTAAATAGTGTGGTAGTTGCGTTACATTCTTGCAAAATAAATGTCTCTTTTTTTCATAGTTTAATTCATTGCTATTAACTAAGTTGCTGAGCAGACGAACTTTTCAAACCTATGAACTTTTCAAACCTATGAACTTTTCAAACCTATGAACTTTTCAAACCTATGAACTTTTCAAACCTATGAACTTTTCAAACCTATGAACTTTTCAAACCTATGAACTTTTCAAACCTATGAACTTTTCAAACCTATGAACTTTTCAAACCTATGAACTTTTCAAACCTATGAACTTTTTAAACTTATGAACTTTTTAAACTTAGGAACTTTTTAGGAATTTCCTTTAATATCTTCCTTAGTGTAATTGAATAATAATAGCATCATGTTATTACACAAATTACCAAGATTATTGTTGGTGATTGAAAAACTTTTTTACAATCTAAGGGGGATATTGTTTAACACATTCCTTCAACTTCCAGCAACAACTTACTTTTCTTTTGGACACTCGCATTAATTTAATAGTTGACACAGTAACATTGAAAAGCAAAAAAAAACTTGCCCACGAAATTACTATCGCAACTGTCCGCAGTCAAGGCCATCACCTTTACCAAGTTTATTTTGGATACAAATTTAGTCGTGCGCTAGTATTTGTGACCTTGAGCGTAGTAACGTATGTACATAAGAGATTAAACTGTCTCAGTATATAGTGGTTGGCCGTAGCGGACGCGTGATGAGAATTCAGAACATTTCTGCTGAGGTCAATGCTGCACGGTTGGTTCCTTTAAGAATTCTCGCAATGGGCTGGAAAATGTGAACGGTTTCATCGTGTTCTTTTTATCGATACTTTTTGGTATTGGAGTTCTATAACGACGATTTTTTGAAAGTCAATACTGTTAAACACCATAACAGATGTCTTCTATCGGACGGTCTTCGAATTGACAGTCAGTCGCTTTCGTGATATCTTCCAAGACACGTTGTTAACGAAATTAGTACGAGGCAGGTTTAAAGGGACATTGAGTGTATTCAATGATAAGTTTGTGGTTCAATCTGGTCCCTCGGTCTCGGTCTAATTCTACTAATATGATCATACTATTGTACCGTTTTGATAGCATGCATTCAAGCGATGTTTGATGGCCCACAATGCCACACGATGCCACATGATGCCACATGATGCCACATGATGCCACATGATGCCACATGATGCCACATGATGCCACATGATGCCACATGATGCCATATCACCGCGTGACGATAGAAGGCGTGAGCTCATCGGGCCTCGTTCTTTGAGTAGCATTTGTCTGCATCAAAGATCACCTAATACTCTTCTACAATCAAATCCTGTCGTCGTCAAACTTTAAATTCATCACGTATAAATATAACCAATTATTCACCAAAAAACTTTCGAATTGGATTGACAGTCACAGGGATCAATTAGCGAGTGATTATTCTGCAGTTGATGTGAAGCAATTGGTTTCAATATTAATTGGTGGCTTATTATTGTTTGTAACCCGTGCTTAATAAATTTCTACACTATAATTTTCATTTTTAATCGGAAAATAGCCCTCACTATGCAATGTTCCACCACAACATAGCAAACGATGCCGCAATAATAGTGTTATTCAATCCATCGTGTCACATAACTTATTCATCATCATTTCGCATGGCAACGAGCACGAAACCTTGCTATATGCTTTATTTACCCCTTCTTTACAACATTTGCAAACCCATTTTACCAGCCCCGTTACGATCAATAGCATCTATGTCGTTGCCTTAAGGTTCAATTTTAAGTTTAACATCTTTGAGCCTTTAATAACCGTCTATTTCTGCCGATAATTGCAACGGAGGCATATCAAGTGTGCGTTTTCCCTCGCTCCGTGCGCCAAGACATATATTTATGAAGTCCTCTATAATGGACAAAATTTTCGCCCTTGCATATTTCATATGTCTTGATTTTAGTTTTGTTAACTTTGCGGTTTTGTATTCTAGTTTGGTATTTAGTGAGTTGAGTGCATTGTGCGCATGTGGCTAAGCTGAGAATGCTAAGGGGGATGGAGAATCGGAGAAGTGTGCGACTGTCAGTACAATTGAACTGACAGTAGATAATACATTTCCCAGAATGGGAAGTTGATCATTTGGAACACAGGCAACTCTGGACCACCGTTTGTGAGGACCGATCCGGCTCGAAGGACCAGATGTTTTGGGTGAAGCTTAACAAAAATTTTCAAGATACCGTTTTAATTTGGAATTTTCTATAAGGATGACTAGAGGTTTTAGTTTTGTTTGATCGCACAATCGTGTTAGTCGTTAAAACTTTAGTAATTTTTCTATCCAGGTTTCACTGATTTGAATTCATCGTTTATTTGTTGCCCTGTGTTCAAAATTTAATTATATTTCCAGCTTGAGCTAATTACAACTTACATTTACAAATCAAATGACTTTCCAGAAAGATTAGTTCGCATTTCTTTCTTTCCAGCTATTTAAAATAGATCGGGGACAGTAAGTGAATATTTAATAGTATCCGACTGGCGGTCTTTATTAGAGCCGAGCGTTTTCGATGAGCCTAACAACTTAATTGTGATCTAAGGCTGTGGGTCAAGGTATGAGCTTGTAGTGGGCTGGTGTAATGCGGCGTCTTGGGCTATAGGGGCTGAAGAATGGTCATCATATATGTATGTTTAATTTAGTACCTTAAGAGGTTACTTAGCGATTACATTAGTGTAGCTAATAATGAAAAAATTGCGAGAAAAACTGACAATATTCAACATTATAACTGCTACTTCATGTGTTCTTCCTTTCACATCTTATTAATTCCACTCTGGTATAAACCTTAAAGAAACTACCATAGTTTAAAAAATATGAGTTTTGGGTAGTTCTGTAAAAGCTCGCTTTTCTAAACAGATTTAAACGTTTTTCATCTACTTACACCACACCAAGACGCAGCGATTAACGATAAGTAATTTCCAAGGCTGGCAATGCAGTTTCGAACTTATTTATTGATAGGGGCCTTTGATTGGCCCATTAAATTGATTATTATGTTTTATACATTAGATAAATAATACATTTTATTGTAGCACGTGGAGAATCCAGATTTGAAATATGTGATTGTTGACCTAAGTTCGAATCAAGGGCCAATTAATTAAAATGAGCAGCAATTACGATTTGCCCTACAAACGACGTGTATTGGGAAATATTGGGTGATTATCATCCGTAGATTATAATAGGCGTTAGTCCAATTAAAGATTTTCTTTACTTGTCAAATAACTCCCAATATTTTATTTGAAAGAATTCTTATTTTGATTCTTTTTGATTTCTCATGGAATGTCTCGTCTAGGAATTTTAATGGTTGCAACCCATTAACGCAACTTTTTTCTGTTTTTTATTAGTTTTTTTTTTCCAATGTCTTGCTGGAAAATGTTCTCTACATTGTGAACGGCCTAGCCTATATTGTCTCCCTGATGGCCAAATGCCTTCTTCTCCATTTTCTACACAATTCTATATAGTGCTGCCTAGTCCTTTCTGTAAGAGGCAATCTCATACCGATGTCTTCGCCTTGGTCGGCCGCGATGTCCTCCACGGTGTTGCTCCTCATTATTAATTCCGTATTTTTTATTTTATTCTGTTTCTTAATATACCTTATACATTTGAGTGTTGACGCAGTTCCAGAGTTCGTCGTTTAGTCCTTCCTCACTTCGTGAATGTACAATGTCATAATATATCTTCATCTTCATCCTAGTGTATTCTTGGCCCTTTGCCACCGTCCGTTTTACTGAACATTGGGGAAGTCATATTTCTGGAACATGTTGCCACAACTATTTTAGGTAAATGCTATCAATAATTTCTTGGGTCTCTGTTATGTCAACACTTGCACACGATATTTTGTAAGTCTAATAATTTATGATTAAAGATACAAGTAAATTATGATTTTTAAAAAGAATATTACACATTTCGTTTTTTTAACCCCGAAACGGTTAGGTGAAGGTGTATCTGCAGTACACTTTTATTTCTCCAGTTATGTTTTATTAGGTCCTATGAACCGGGCACATATCCAGATTCTCGTCTGTCTCCGAGAAATTCCACGTTGGGCTAGTAGTGGTCGCTAGTTCTTTTGCCTTATATGATCTTCGCTCCAATTCTCAGGTGAGACGAAAGTGTTATGGGCTTTTCCATCAGAAATTAAAAAAATAACCTTTTATTACATTAGCCAATAATTGAGTACATACTGCGAGCCATAAACGTCGCACTATCAGAATCATTCCTTAAATGATTTCAGGTCAGAAGTTCAATGCACAGGCGATAATTTATTTACCACTAAAACAGAGAATCCTTTTGAAGAACAATGGCCCAATAAAATGGTGTTATCGCGGTATCGGTCAGCAAGTTTATGGTAGCAATTGATAGTATTATCTGTTTCATTCTAATTTGCTTTCCTTTTAATGTTGATTTGTTTGCCAGTAGCTCATTGTAGGCCTTTTAAGGGAGTGCCCTTAAAGGAGCAGGAAAAAAGGTTTTTATTCAATGACGATGAAATTATTGGCATTGCAAATAATGACAGTTGCTAGGGTATAATGAGGATTAACTTAGATGATTGAAATCCCGGAGGATTCCCTATAGGGAAGTGTCAACATCATCATTTTTCTAATGCGATAAAGGAAAGTCTCGATACAGGACGAAAAGCCCCATTTTTTCTACTCTAATGGGTGTAAAATTACCCTTAACGAAGCCAAAAGGCTCTCCGTCATTGCTATAATTTTTTTGTTCTATACCATACCTGGGAACCTTCTAGTTACGGAAATATTAGGGGTCAAAGTTCCAAGTTTCCGACAATTTTATTTCTGTCAAGATTTTTTTAACAACAGTTTATTGTGTAAAGTTTCTTTAGAAAAATCTTTTACCAAAACTGGTCATAAAAGATACTACCTACCCCATTTCTGTTTCAAGATCATCAGACCACCTGACGAACAGGACAGGTGCCATGTCTCACAGTACATACCCTCGCTGGGGCATAATTATGCACATACTAAGTCCATGGCGTGACAAATAGCCACATTGTTCGTTGTTCTGCATACTAGTGCGTGCGGCGGGTTTGTCTGAGCTTTGTTTGTGGTGACGGATTAAAACTTTTGATGATAATTATGGCTAGTAAGAGAGCGACTACTGAGATGACGACTTATTGAAAAGTATGAAAGAAGAACGTTAGGGAGAAGGGCAGGAGATTGATGATGGATTATAACTTTTAACTGTATTATGGAATTATTTTTGATTTCTCCTTCTGCGTTTGTTGGTAGGCGTTATTGACAAACTTATATGTATTGTATAGTTTTCGTCTGTAGTAGGTAGGTAGGTATGGGAGGTCATTTGAGATGGCAGGTCATTTGAGATGGCAGGGCAACGGCTGCTACATATGACATTCAAACTCTACAGGCAACCGTTCTTAGGATACTTCCTGGTACTTTATAAACCCCAGAATCCATTGATATGTTTCCCAGATTTTCACGATTCCCTCCAAAATGTGTATAATAATTCCGCTTGACGAACTCACATTTTTTTTATTACTAGATGCAAAACATTGGCAATGAACGTTCAATGTCATGCGGGCTGGAATTCCGTTCGTGGTGTAACGTTGAAAAAATCCGGAAGAGCGCGGCTTGAGTGCGCAGGAGCATGTTTTATGCTAATCAACACATAACTATGACAGAAAGCATTTCTATGTAACATCCTTGTGACGCTGGCAGGTTGCCGCGTTCCGGGTTTGTTTTAAAGATTTAAATGATTGTAATGTTGTTGTAGAAAATAATGATGAAAAAAAGACCATCACCAACTCGGAAACGAATGACTCTTATTGATAAAAAATCTTAGAAAAACTCATGCAATGGAAAAATCTTCAAACGTGAGTTTTTAGCTGGAAGAAAATACTCCCGAGATGATCTTAACTGTGAGGAGTGTGAATGTGAATTTTAAGAATAAGATCATGGAAAGGTGTACCTCAGACAACAACAAGGCTGAAGAGAGGAGACAAGCTGTTAGCAAAAGGATGATAAACGATGGAAAAGGTGGTGAAATATAGCAAAGGGGCAGCATACTATGAAAGATCTTGGCAACGTTGGCAATTTGCCTGTTTCCTGGTTTTAGTAATATTATTTGTTTTACGGAAATATAAACACAAACAGTCTGATATTTACAAAACAATCAATTAAATAGCATCTAAAGTATGTCATAGTATTCAGGTAAAGAAAGAAGACTCTTGTGAAACAATTGCATTTTAGAAAAAAATACAGATAAGTAGTGATTTTTACGACTAAAAATGTCTTCTTGACATTAAAAGCAACAAAATCAAAATCAAAATCAAAGCATTTATTTCAAATAGGCCAGTTACAGGCACTTTTGAATTGTCGAAACAAAGACAACAATAGCTACAGTCCCAGTCACAAGGCATAAAAACTGTGAAAGTACTGTAGTTGCCCATTCCCTAACGTAGATCTCTATGGAGAAGAACGGGCAAGAAACTCCATGGACACTCTTTTAAATCAGTATACTTTTACAAACTCTTGGTTACATCATGCATGTTGAGATGGTACATTATGAACTTATTGCTTAGTAACACACACATTTTCAAAAGCACTAATGCCTAAGTTGAAGCATCTGCACCTAACAGTACTATCCAAAAATACACATTTATAAAAATATCACCGTGATACCGCAGAGCACTGTAATAATATTCGTCATTCGGTCAATCACTCTCAAGAAAATATCAAGTCAAACATATAAATAACACAAATTCATCTCCGGCCGCATCGCCAGCAAAATAACGATCGCTAATTTGACAAATGTCAAAAAGGAGGAGTGTACACAACCTTGGTGAGCACAGTTTACATTATGATCCAGAAATAAACGCGCTCACTTCCTTTTGATCTCAGTGAGACATGCTGCACTGAATATATGTGTCCGTAGCTTTACACTGACGTTTTAGTGCACTCGAAATATGGCCGATATTGCACTCAATATAGTGTGCCTAGTTTCTGGAAATGAGAGAAGTAACGCTATCAAAACAGTGGCGATGCTCGATGAAACATATCATTTAGAATCTCGTAGTATTTTGCTGCATACACGGGCCTAAGTAAAGCTCTTTGCATAAAATCAAAACTTGATCCAGGTATACCGATCAATGAATAGAAAACTGATTAAAATGCTTGGTTGTTATCTAGTAACTACGTTAAAAATAGAAAGCTTTAAATCTCCCAATTTCCTAGTATTGTCTCTTTATTATAGCCCGAATCTGTAATCCACCAGAAAATGCCACAGTCATCATGAGTCTACACAAAGTAGATTGTGTCAGTGACATTATCTTCAGTTTAGTGGAGTTAATTGTGTGTGCGCTATTATTGTACAACCATTAACTACATTACTTTCCAACGCATAAATCTTTCGAGTTGAAGTGGCTATAGCTTCGCCTAAAGAAAAGGACTGGCGGGAAACTGATCCTTAGTTCTGTTCCCATCTCTTGCACGACTACCTGTATTATAGTCTAAGAGACTTACCACCTGATTGTCATCAAATGGCAAGAGTGTCTACTCAGGTGCATAATAATCAGCCTATAATGTTCCCACTGCTGGGACACAGACCTCGCCTCTATCATCAGGCAAAGCCTGCCCAAAATCTGTTTCTGGAATCCTCCAGATCTTCTCTTAATCCGTCAGAGCCACTCCTCAACCCTGAGGGGTCACCCACCCTTATCCAATAATAATCCCAGCGAGGTCGTTTCACTTGCGATCATTTACGTTGTAAACGTTAATAAGCTAAAGTTTTTTTGTTTCGTCTGCCGTGTATCCTGTGCGAGCTATCCGTCAATTTGTCTGTCTGTCTGTTCGTTTACCTAAACGAACGAACACCTGTTCGTTATGGGTGCTAAGAGAAGGTTCGTGATAAATGTAGCGCTGATGTGGATGGATTTGGTTTTGAATATTGTGTCACAAAACTTATTGGTATATAATGATTTTTTGCTCTTTTCGTTTTCTTGTAAGATTTCAAACCTGCAATTTTATCTCGAAATTCAACTCTGCATCAAGAAGATTGTTAACTACGAGATTGTGTGTTCAGAAAGTTAATGTTTTGGTAATTTATTGTAATCAAACAAAAAATAAGGTCATGGCCATTTGAATCTTGGCCACTTGAACGAACTTTGCCATCACTCTTGATGAATGATAAACATAGAAAGTGTTTGATAAAGTAACCCACAGAACAGTAAGAATATTTTTGGCCTACGATCCCACCTACCAAAAACTTAAGGAAAACATTCAGGAAATGCGTCTAACAAGAAATGGGCGTGAGAGTGTCTCTCAACAAACACCAGATAGGTATGTACAGAAGGTGCACACAAACCCAACATAAAAAAAACCCGTTGTTTTATATAAAAGAACAATTCCTAGGTTCTCCAAAAAGGTCAGGTGTGTAGTAGGCACTCGCCGACGTACTTGTATGACCAGATGTATGAACGTGGTCGAGGCGAAGGAGTATGTAAGGATTGTAGCAGGTGGCGATCTGTAGTTCCTGCCTAACCCCCATGGGACAAAAGCATGCATTTATGCATGTACTTATGTATGTATGCAATACCTAAGTACTAGTACTTAGATATGTACTTATAATGAAACGGTTTTTTTTAACATCCGATTTGTGCGCAGTGAATAAATGACTTGTATTTTGTATTTTAATGTCCCTTTCATAATTAGTTTATAATGTTCCTACTGCTGGGAGGCCCCTCTTAGTATGGGAGAGAC
Organism: Noctua comes; assembly: GCA_963082995.1. NCBI lineage: Eukaryota > Metazoa > Arthropoda > Insecta > Lepidoptera > Noctuidae > Noctua > Noctua comes. The sequence continues at coordinate 1,500,504 of OY720282.1, forward strand.
TGGGTCATATTAGAGCAGCCGTGAGACACACAATATTTTTATTTTTTTTGTTTGGATTAAAGTTTTTTTATGTTGTGCGTATGTTACATGTGCCAAATAAATATGTTTTCTTTATTTTCTTTTCATTATACCTCCACGCTGATCCAGCACGTAATAAGTTGATGGATGACACAATCATGTCTTCGAAGTCAAATTTTGGATATTTTTGTTGGTCTTCTGTAATTTTCTTATCAGTAGTGTTGACAGATAATGACATCTGTCACATTGGTCATGAACTCGCCTCGGTGCCAAGTTCGGTAACAGTCCATTTAGTAATTCTGCTTATTGCACAGGGAAAACGTAGTAGTATGGTAATTTTAACTTTTTCTTAGTATTCACTTATTGCACTTTCGTTTATTTTAACCAGTGAAGGGAAAGCTGCTTCCATTTTGCCTTTCAGCTTGATTGTACCTAATAACAATCCAGAAGCAAAAGGTTCAAGCGTCAGCATTATGCTTAGGTTCCTTAACTAAAAGGATTTTCAGCTTAATAAACCCATGACTTCTTTTATAATATTACTAGTCTGAGATTCCTCTCATCCCATCTCCTAACTGCTGTGTACAAAAAGAAAAAGAAACATTGTTACGTCTGGGTTCGTTTTTTGAATAAATCCAGTTAGTGGTGAGACCTTCTCAAAGCAAAACGTCCCATATCCAGAGACATCTCCTTGAGTTATCAAAAATCTAAAACATATTCAGAAAATTCTCCCGCAGCAATTAACAATTTACAGAAACTATCTTATCACCGCACATACCTTTAAAGGGTCAATCCACACCCCGAGACAGTTAACAATGTAAATGCACAAAATTAATCCGGAGTAAAAGTAAAGGGTCCGGGGCGCATGGACGCCGGAATCCGGCACCGGCTAATGCGACGGCGAGTTGTTCACGCGACGATTTTGGCAGACTCTCAACTGTCACACGCATCGTACATGCCGACTCTTCGGTAAAGTTGTGCTGTAGTTAAAGAGGTGGGATGTAGAAGGATTTATTGTGGATCTTATGATCTTGATCTGCAGAATATCTGCAGTATTGTCTCTCTGTGTACCTTTAAGAGGGCCCTTCCCAGTCCGTCTATTGTCATCGCGAGCATGGTCGAAAAGCTTGTTGTTTCATCCAGAGCCACAGCGGCGATGTTTTTTCAACTCTCCCGTCTCAGAGGGCCCCGACCCCGCACGAATCGTCTCTCGCGCACCTCATACGCCTAATGCGACAACATTGAACGAAAAATAGTGTTCGAAAATTTCATAAACTTGTTCCAGGAGATACGTGTTTTTGAATAAAGCTTACAAGTTTATGAAATTAATATTGTCATTTAAAATCTCCATTACATTTGCAAGGTTTCTATCACAATGTTTTCTTTACTTTTACAATTTATGAGTATAATATGAACGGCCAAAGTTTAGGTAAATATGTGCAAAACAGCAGATTTTTAGAGGCTTATACTGAATTTGTTTCTCCAAATTTTTACTTTTTGCTTTGATAGAAACCTAGGTATAGTGCACAAGATACCTATCAGTAAAAAAAATCAAAGATAGATGTGTTACCACGGCATAATCACGTAAGAGCGTTTGTATGAAAAGTATGACGGGTTGGCCGGTCTTAATCCAGGCCACTAAGGCATCCTTTCAATATTGGTTTACCTCTGGTCATGTACTTAAATCAAAATTACTACCTACACTGGACCCGCCGCGTGGTAGATAACAGCTCACTCCCTCCCTAACAGTGCAGGCCTGTGTCTCAGCAGTGTGAACCTTATGGCGTGAGGAGTTTTCCTTCGTTGACAAATAGAAATAGGTATTTTACAGCACCAACATCAAGCCACTTTATAGCTTACGCTACAGTTCCACCCTAAGACGCGTTGCAAAGGAATTCCTATTCAGCGGGGGTCATATTAATCTCTTTCACATTTCCGCGCTAGACTACGGAATATTGCCAAACGTAGCAGCTAATAGTCGGAATAGTTCTGTTTTAATTAATACGTCATACGCCCAGATTTTGGCTTACTGCAGTCGTTTTAAGTGTCTTCGTTTATTCAAATTTTATGATGAACAATTTGGATTGTGTAGTGGAGAAATGCCAGCTATTACACTAAGGGAGAATTTAACCTGTAAAACAATCAAATCAAAGCATTAATTTCAAGTAGGCCAGTTACAGTACTTTCGAATTGTCAAAACAGAGAGCAATAAAATGAAGCTGCAGTCCCAGTTACAAGGCATAATAACTGTGAAATACTGTAGTTGCCCATTCCAAAGCGTAGATCTCTATGGAGAAGAACGGGCAAGAAACTCCATGGATACTCGTTTAAATCAGAATATTGTTACAAAACCTTAGTTACATCATTCCTGTTGAGATGTGTAATTCTTTGTGATAACGATGTATGTACTCGTGGCAAGATGTAAAGACAATTCAAAAATTAAATAAAATAAACTGAACGCGATCAACATATCTGAGTCGATAATGATGTTGAAAGCTCATTGATCGCGTCCAATTTCATTGGAAAAAATCACCCTTTTCTATCAAGTTTGAAATATACAGAATACCTTTAGAATTAGGTACCATTTATTTATTGAAAACCCACATCTATGAGGAGGGGGAAAGGGCTCCATGGAATAATAATAAAAAGCAAATTTTCCTGCAAACAGTAAATAAATAATGACACCTAAATGCCAAAGTAAAAACTAAAACCAAAACATCTGAAAATTGCCACAATTATTTTCCAATCCCGAAATTAAAGCTTATTTTTTAACCACAATTGTTCCGACCTTTCGTATCCAATTCCGGTTGCTACCCACATCCAAAGCTCGGAAGGAGGTAAAGCCGCAAAACATGGGCTGTGCTGAATGAGTGACAGCTTAGCGTGCCCAATAGTTTTCTATTGCACACGCACGGCGAGTTCTAATCTGTTTCCTTAGGGAGACCCGTTTTGTTTTTTTTTTAATCGTTGTTACATGCGATTCACTGCATTTTCGTTAAAGTTTTAAATAATACGATGATTATAACTTAGATCAAGGCTCTAATTGAGGCTCATTAGTCATTTCATAAATAAGTGGTCCTGGTTGTCTCTCTTCTGGCTTATTTTTTTTTGTTTTGTTTTTTTTTTTCTACACTTTCGTCTTCTACCAATTTCTACCGCCAATCAAAATTGAATTTTACCAATTTTTATACGTTTGGTTGCCAGTTCTTATACTTCAATAGTATAACTTAAGTTTGTGTCATGGAACTACAATGGCCATTATAGAAATCTTTGGACCGACTGTGATTGTGCGACTGTGTTTGTGACTTGATTTGGCCGCAGCAAATACGATCTGGCTAGATGGGGTTAATCGAACCATCTCGAACACAACACAATGTGACGGTAGGATAATAATATGCTGCGCCTTCTCTTCAGTCCGTCATGCTAAATTACCTGTACCCTCTGGACTTGAAATGACAGCGCTGTCCAGGTCGCTATACTAGTGTAGGTGGACAATGTTCATCGACTCAAGAAGAAGAACAGTAGATATTATAACAGTAAAGTGTTGTGAGTGGAGTAGGTGAAGTCGTCAACCAGAACTAGGGACCTGGAATATATACGGAGTGTGACATAGGCATTGTAGTGAAGGAAGTCCGTTTATTCTGATTTGGCTCTAAAGTGCTATGAGCTGCTTGCCAGTAGTGAGATAGACGCCCAGCCTAAATACCAGTGCTGCAGAAACACATTATGTATTGTAATAACCATGGTTGCGATAATATACGTCGATGGGGACGACTGTCCACTTGTTATCTGTCGAATCGAGTGGTAGTGAGTAAATAAAGTGCCTTTAAATGAAACGACTGTTCGCTCTACGCCAAGGCAGGTCATGAGCCAATTAGTTCCAGTAATGTGCCATAAAACAAAGTTTATTAGAAAAGCCACAAACAATATTTACTACAAAATTATCATATTACCTCGATGGCAGTTCCTCGAAATAATAAAACATTGCGATGATAAGCAGAATTCAGTGGAAAATGAATCATGGAGGCGATAGCTTGGAACCGAGGTCAAGAGACTATTTTAATAATTATATTGTAGGGTTTTGGCATAATAGTCATATTAGCCTGTGAGGCTAAGCGGGCTCGATGACACTGAGAAGGAATGACTTGAATGAGATGCTGGGATTATTTAACTGAATTGGGAGCGATCCTTTTAATTTGACTGCTTTTTTACCCTGATTTCGCAAGGCATACCATTGCGATCTGTTTTTTACATTGTTCGTGTGACTAACTGATGTTGTATTTGTGTGATGAAAGTACTCCTTTTTTACAGAACGTAATCCCGAAGACGAGCTGGCGCTCTCTTCTTTCTCATGGTGCGCCGAGGAGCTGTACTCTCCTATTTTTTCGAGTTCTCAGCTTGTTGATCCTGCCAGCTTGTATCTCGACACCCAGCATCCTAGAAATTATCTTCGCAAATAGAATGAGCAATCCGTAGCATCACTGAATGTTAACATCACTGTTTACATTTTTTTTCAGTGAATTTCCAGAATATTTATTACGTTAAAGAAGCGAGTCCTGAAGGAATTGTGACGAGATTCTCTTTAAAAAATATTGCAATATTGCAACCTAATCTCTAAATAAGTATTTCTTAATCCAACATCATCTTTAACTTATCGTCTTCATACTACAAAATTGTATGCAGAGAACCCAACAACACGATTGTTGTCTAATATTTACCGAGAAACTCCCTGTTTACAATAATTATTCGACAGACAATTACAGACTAAATTACTAATAGTATTGGCTCAGCATAGTTCGCTGTTTGCTCAGCGAGAATTAATTCTCGGCTTTCGGCGACGTGGATTTACTTTGACTGAAGATTATGTGTAAGACTACACGTCACTAGATAGGTATACAATTCAAATTCAGCTTGTTAAATATACACAGTACAGCGTAAATATGTCTTCTTATAGAAAGTGAGAAACAGCGTTGATGGCAAAGCGTTTTAACTGCACACATAACATCACGCCTGTAATCCCCGAAGCCTTAGGCAGAGGTGTACCTAATGGTACTCCACATTTAGCCAGTATTTCGCTTTTTAACTGCACTTCGGTGACATCGCATTTTTATTAGTTCAGCAGTTCTCACAACATAAATTATGTCATACTGAACTGTTATTCAGTGGTATCCAGAGCTGACCAAAGAATAAGAAAGAAGAAAAAATATAATGGGCTTTTCTCAATCAACAAGATGGGTTGATTAATTTTTGATGATAGATTAAAGTTATAAGAACAAACGATCGATTAGCTCTATGAAGGAAGATATGGCAAGAAAGAGGTGTCTGATGAGATGAAGACTAATGGAGAAGTATGGAAAAGAAGACATACTGCGCCGACCCCACAGATGCTGTTGAGGTTAATGGAGGAGAAGAATTAGTGAACATTGAGATGATGGCTGATAGAAATTATAGTATGGAAGACTGCTTCGGCGACCATATACTTTTTTAGAATTGGATAAGGACAGTCGGGGGATGATGGTGATTCAGTGGTATTAAAAAAAATATAAATTACAACGCAGTGTTTAAGAATCATAAAGTTCACAGTTCAACAACACAAATCCATAACCAGCGTATCGCATCCTAATTCTCGGAAACATTTATCGCACGCACGCTGCGGCCAACTCTTTTGTGTGGACAAAAAACCAGTGCGAAAGAGAAGAAAAAAATCGCAATCATTTGTCCATCAGGTACAATGGTCCACCGTTACCCGTTATAATGCAGGATGCTAAATAATTACACATTCATACTCAAATGTACGGTACTGTATTGAAAATGGCACACTTACTGCCGTTTCGAAGAGCGTTGCACTGTGATCTGACCGTTTGAACAAAGTGTGGAAAAATTCTGTGTTTTGTTTTTTTGTTGTTACTCAGTGCAACGTCTGTAATGTAGGTTGAGATACGAAAATGTCTCATTTTGTGATTGATATCGGTATATCTTTGTTTTTTGGGCGATCTGTGTTAATAACATCTTAGTATGTATGCTAATAAGGTACTGTATAAAAATGACATTATTCTTCTGCGCTGCTTAATTCCTGCACCAAAAAAATATTCGGCCGTCTTATCTACATTGCTTTTCGGCGTTAAAAGTTTTCGCAAAAATATATTAACTTATTAATAAAAGGATCAGCCAAACAAGTACCGACGAAGTTTTTCTAAAAAGAACCTTCAGCCTTCGCCATTTTTGATAGCATCCCAGTGTTCAACCAATAAATAATCAATCTACCCATTATAACAGTTTTCAGAATAGCCATGCATATAAAATCTACGAGAATATTGTCTATTCGTGTGGCGAGCAAAACGTCCGCTCGGCGAGTCCACGTCAAAGGATAATTTGACAGGCAACGCCGCGGCATGGTATCTTCTATATATGCCCAGACATGTTCTGTCTCGCCACCAAGTTAAACTATGGATGGAGTTTTATACGTACAATTTGTGATCGGTGTCTCATTATTTAAAAAGACAAAACACGTTTTCAGTAAACAACAAGAACCTCACTCTTTTCTAAATACAGGGTGTAAACAGACCCTTCACATAGTCAACCAAGCATTCTGTACATCAAACTAAGTAACTTTACGCAAAAATTATTGCTGGGAATCGATTTTTTTTTTGGGGGTGAAAAATCACGTTTTACGGTAGGATTCGATTGAAAGCACTCAAAGCATTGTGCTGATGGATGGATTGAATAGTACGGGGGTCGTAGAGGTGTGTAAAGTAAAAAGTCTTACATTATAAACATGTATTTAAAAAAAAAACTTGTGTAAAAGTTGGAACTTTGACCTCCAATATCTCCGTAACTAGAAGGTTCCCAGGTATGGTCTAGAACAAAAAAATTATCGCAAAGACGGGGAGAACAACTGCCGTTCGGCTATGTTAAGGGTCTATTTACACCTTTTATAATTCATATTGACAATTTTTAATTGTAACATGACGGTTGATTTTTTAGTTTATTTCTCTTTTATACGAGATGAGACCCTGAGTGACTTTTATTTCGGATTTTACGCCATAAACACGTTCATCCACGACGGCTAATACAAAAAGATAATTCATGCATACCGCTCAAAATACTGCACACTCCACTCAATAAAAACAAAACAAAAGCTAGCCTTGAGTTCTACCTAGACTGAAACAACAAATGAGTGTAGTATCAGGTTACTATTGCGCATTCTCCCTTAACTCAGCTCTATATTAGACATAATTGCTGGCTGCTTTGTTAAAAACTCATATCAGTAATTTTCCTGGCTTTTATCTCAATTTAGCTCATTGGATGAGCTATTATTAGTTAGTTTATTAACATCATTGTTTGTAGCCTTTACTTTGTCTTTTCTACGATAGAGGAAAACAGTTAAGAATTATCAGATAAATAAAGAAGAGAAAAAGAAAATAAAATATATCAAGTTTACTGAAAGGTACACTTGAAACACTACGACATAAAAAACAGTAATAATTGTCTCTTGTCCAATGAACGTTTGTCTGAATACTTTTTTGAACGATGCCCAAAGGACATTCGCTCACAAGATTTGATCTTTACGAGTCCCATCCAGATTATATCTGTAGTGCTAGACTTTTTTCTTCTGCTATTTTTGGCATACATTCATCAATAGCCCTGCTCCACGCGCCGCTTCCGTGTCGATTCTTTATCACAACCATCATTGATCCCGAAAACCGAAATCATTTCAGGCAGTCCCGAAATACATGCTTAAGTAAACCATATATATATTATACCTAGAACTTTCTTATCTATTTAACAGTTCATACGAAATTCCTTAACAATAGAACATGAGGTCGATGAGGCGCAACCTACACCAATTAATTGTCAAAGCGAACAAAAGCAAAAGCTTGTACGAACCATATTATCGTAATAAGTCACTCTACCATCTTCATTGACCCCAGCGCTTCATACTAAATGTTTGGACCCTGAGTCCAACTTATAGTTGTCATAAGTTACTACGCAGCGTTGTGACTATGTTGAACCCTATTATCGTATGAATCGTTCGGAAAGAGAGCTCTAGTTATAGTTGGTAAGTCATACACTACGCAGTATCGTCACCCATGTTAGTTTCTGCGCAGTGTTTGCGTATTACAGGGAATGCAGTAAAACAATTCAAAAGTATAACCTCATCTTCATCTTTGAGTTCACTCAAATCTAGTCTGCCCAATATTTATTTATTTATTTGATCTTACAAGCTAACAGATATACATCCAAAACGCTTACAAGATTAATTTAGTAAACTAATTAATTTAACGAACATAATTAATGATAATAATATGACAAAGTGGACAAAATTCATAACAGTCACTTTTACAATAAATTTGTTAAAAATGTCAATAGTTATAAAGTCAATAAAATATAATAATAGCGATAAGTTCATTAGGTAATGATTAATTGAATGTCAGAACAGGAATTTAATATATAAAACAGAATTAGTGTCAGATAATTGTAATTATGGTCAATATATGTTTATACTACGTCATTTAAAATTATGCGCAATTTATTAAACAAATGTCCAAATCCATCGGCAAATAAATCTAGTTCGTGGTGCTGCACAAGTATGTCCCCAATAGTGTAGTGTAGTAGTAATATGTAGCCCTAGTCAGCTCGCGACACAGCTATGTCATTGGGATCCTTTTAAACCCTTGATGATGGTTGTGCTAGATGTGTAGGATCCCACTAAGACACTACTGTTGTATCATAGGATACTTCGTCTTTCTTTGTCAAATGCTTGTTTAGTTGTCTTCTCTCTTTGTAATATATTATTTTGAAAATTTACACAGAAGAGGGTCCTGTGTAAATTTTCAAAATTAATATTTGTTGAATTGAACCTCGGTGAACGAGCAGGAACGGGGAGATTGGCACAAGAAAAGAGAGGCCTATACCCAGCAGTGGGTGAGTTCGGGCTGTGGATGATGATGATGATGATGAACGAGCAGGTCTGAGTATCGTAGGTGAGGACACGTGTACTTGCGCTTCATGAATATCGTCAGATTTCCCTTTATTAGCGTCTTCGTGGATCAGTCGCTTTTTCAGGCGTTGTCGATTAGATGATCGAATTCGGAGGTAATAGATTAATTACATGTTAATGGCTCGTCAGCCATCGAACTTAGCCTTGTCGAGTAATGTACTGGTCGCCTTGCTCCCTATTAAAGTATTTTAAGACTGGTACTTCTGCCTACACGCCTACATAGTAGCGAGAGTGCAGTGCGCGGGCGTTCCCTCGTTGCACTCATTATTAGATAATTCGAGTTAATCTGCGTGTGCGCACCAATAGGTGTGGGGTTCGCTGAACTGCTAATAAATTGGACAAGTTGTTAGTTTAATGGCTTCATGTTTGTAGCTTGTTAGTGCTGGGAACTTGTATTTGTTTGTTAGAAGGTTAATATTAGATGTTTTTAGAAAAAATAACTTGTATTATTTCGCTCGTTTGGTCTACGATTTCTTTGGATTCTACTGACACTGAGTCAAGAGATTTTGGCTGGTTTTAAATGGAACCACTTATTGGCTTATATATTATTATGAGTACTTAGTTTATATTTTTTTGGTATAAGTTTTACTCTTTCTGTCTTATTCTTTTTCTGTTGTCTCAAAATATTAACCACACAGCACCAATAAACCACAAAAACATCATAACTTTTTCAGAATTCCTAAAATGTAACAAAGCAAACGTATTTCCAAAAACTATATAATGATACTTCACATAAAACGCACACCACTCACAACTGCAATTCACGCCCAAGTTTACGTTTACGTTTGACGGCCGTACAAATCCGCTTACATTTCACGTGTTTACGTTACTGGGTACGCGCTATTTGTTCGGGCTATTTGCGATTATTTATTGCGGATTTGAATGAGTATTCTCTTAAATTCCTATGTTTGGGTCTCATAGAAATTATGTTGTGCGTGTGTTTGAGCTTTATTTGGCCGTAAAAGACAGGGTATAAGTGTCCTCTAGTTCTTCTGTATCAAGAGTGAATATTTTACGTCGTTAGTTTGTATTCAATGTTGTTTAGAAATACAATATTTTACCCACGTTTGCGTCCTTTTTTGGGTTGTTCCGTATCGATCTGCTCCAACTCAACGCGATACTTTGCTATTACGACTTTTCGAAGATGCGCATGAGTTTGTTTGCGCAGGCCTCCATCCAGCGTCGCCTGGCGCCTGCCAAATCTACCGATCTTGTGCTTCTCGCATCCAGTGGATTCCCATGGCCTCCACGAGGTCATCGGATCATATTGTAGGAGACCTTTCAATGCTGCAACTTCTGTTTGGCGGTCTGCACAACAGAACCATCACAAGTATCACGGACATTAAAACTATAGAAATACTTTGAGTTTTCAAATAAATTATTTCAAGTAGACCAATTGCAGGTTATCAATCATCATCTGCCTAGCCTTTTCCCAACTATGTTAGAGTCGGCTTCCAATCTAACCGGATGCAGCTGAATACCCGTATTTTACATGGAGCGAGCCTATCTGACCTCCACAACCCAGTTAGTACTAGAATACGATACCCCTTGGTATGACTGGTTGTCAGACTTTCAGGCCACGCCTACCTGTAACGACTGCCAACTACGATGATGTAAATTTCAAACAAAAATGATTTTATGCGCGCTAACTTGCGCCTTTGACGTTATAACTCAATCTAGAACCAATAATAGTAATAAGTTGATTCGATAAATCGACTGATAGACAGTCTTCGATACCCTTTAGGTACTGCTCCACCGAACCTAACCTAAAAAGCTTTCGGGCCACTGACTACCTGTAACGACTGTCAAAGATCTACAAATGACACCCGGGACCAACGGCTTAACGTGTTTCCGAAGCACGGAGCAAACTCGGTATGTAATGGGCGGTCACCCATCCACGGACCAACCTAGGCAAGCGCGGCTTAACCTTAAGATCGACCCGAGCGGCTGTTATTATTTAGCCACGAGCTCCTTTGCAGGCTGTCAATATATCATTACAAATAAACTGATGAAGCGATAGTTCCTTCATAAGGCATTATAACTCCCAAATTAGCTCTAACTTAAACTACTATTCACATGAAAAAAATCAACAATAACATTAAATTCCACTAGTTTTCGTAAACACCTCACCGCATAACTAAATACGTGCGCGAAATAAACGCAAAAACGCGCACCAAACGCAGATGCTACGTTTTCAAGATGGACGCAAATAAACGGACGCACACAATTTACGACAACGCTCAGCGCACGTGGCGTTTACCGAGTTTTTTTATTGGCGCAGTAAGTGATGGTATTGTTTCGTATTTATGCAATTAAGTGTATTTATGTCTGCGGATTTCTTTTTATTCGCATGCGGGATAGGTGAAGTTTGGATGAACTCATTGTTCTTAATAGGTGCATTTTATTTATGATATTATGAAATACATTTCCTACGCTTCACAGAGGTCGTAATTTCTTCGTTTTTTTTTTAATCACCAATCTGTATAGCTTTCTTTATTTTTCTGAAATATGTGGCATAAAAACTCAATTCAATACATTTAAATTCAGATTTTTGGACACCTTCGCAAATCAGCTTGGTTCTATTTTGTGTGTATTAAAATTTACAATAACGTAACGTAACGTGCACCCCAAAGCGCTGGATCCATATCCTCCATAGTTGTTAGTTCCACGCACATTGATCCACTTTAATGACTAAGTGCGGAAACCAAAACCCTAAGCCTCCATAGTTATCTCGTCATCCTACAGTAGTTGACATCACGCTCACCAGTCGTTTGCACCTGAAAGATCATAAAATGAAATCATTGCCACTCGTAAAAAAAGCTAACGCGACAAGCGACGGTAAAAAATATATCAAAAAAACATTTTGCCAAAAATACTATATTTAATAATATCTTTGACAGTGTCAGATGTAAACTCAGCCAGTACACATAATAAGTGTCTGTCTGTCAGTCATCAAACGATTTCTCGGAAACGTAACGCGACAAAGGGATTGTCACTTTGTGCCGAATTCGGTTTTATGGACGATAAATTATATGAGAGCCGAAATTGCGAAGTCGCGAAGGAATTAAAAATAATTGTGGGGCTTTAGTTATTGTGTAGCTTAAAACAGATTCGGCTAACTGTACTTTTACGTTACGAAAATGACGATGTAAAAATGGAATAAGTTTTTTATGACTGTTTTTGACGTATACATATTAAAGGGTAAATATTCGATTCTGTTTGTTACTGTAAAGGCTTTTATAGCAACTAAGAAGTTATTCTTACAACAGTGTAAACATAATATTAATCAATCGTATGTACCTACATAATTGGTACCTCAGGCGACAATTCAAATTCAATTATTCATTACGTTTCAAATTCCGTAACAATATTCGGTACGGGACTCGGTTCCTATCATTATTTTCCAAACCGATTAAAAGTCACTAACGATTTTCTCAAATTAATTTAAAATGAACCTGGAAATATTTTTGGCAGTCGACACAAGTTAGAAGTGACGGTCTCCGTCACGCTACTAAAATGTAACCTCACGTAACAAATTGAGTTGTAGGAAGCGAATATATTAAAACAGAGTTATATTTTTCGTGCGTCCAAAGTTATACATGCGGAAAATATTTTGTTTAACAAATTTACAAGCGGTTCCGCACACATTATGTTTTAGTGTAGGTATACGATTATTCTACTATTTAAAACTAATAAAATAATTAGATTAAGAATAAGCAATATCATTAGCAACTAATTTGTTTTTAGTGGGTACTACAAGTACCTACAAAGCAAGTAATACGTTTGGTACTTAAACTTCAGAGGCTACAGCACCGTTACCCATAATGCTACTCCATAAAATACTCAGGGCCTAAGAAAACACGACTTTCCATTCAAATTTCACACTTAACAAAATGCAAATGATGAAGTAACATAACATTTGTATTGTAAACAACCAAGTTGTAAGCTATTCTTCGGGTTTCGACTCAAATTTTAAGCAAGGTAATAAGTTGTAAAAAGTCCCGTTTGCTTTTTAAATGTCATGAGAAATGTCTTTTAAATATTATGATCCTTTCACTAACTTCCTACTAAAAGGCTAGTATTCTTGGTGATGACGTTTTAATAGACGGCTAGAACAGGATGCGAAGATAAATTAAGTCACATTTTTTTGAACGAAGAATCCCTCGGCTTTGATTTGAAAAAAAGACCATTATTTCGAACGTGTGGAACCCAAAAGCAACCGGTGCAATGTAAACTCGACATCGTGACGAATCGCAAAACGTTCAAAAATTTGACTAAACGCGGCGCTTTTGATGTTTTAATTATTATTTTGGTTTATTACCCGTAAACGGTTATTACTTGTTGGTTATCGCAACCTTCCTGTTTTTATTAGTTTGTGTCAGTAATTTGAGTAACTGTTCTGACTCCTGCAGAAGTCGGTAATAAAAGTTGCGTTTAGAGGTTACGGAATTAGTGGAGATAAGGAAACGCTGATGCTTTATAGAAGAGTATTTTTTTCAAGTAATTACGAAGGTAACATGCATGTACTGTGTTTTTGTAAACACGTTGTTGGACTAGTGTCATAAAACTGAAATCTTACCTGTTAAGAGAAATAACATTTAAATCTATTATTTTTCACAACTTTTTACCTCTTCTATTTAGTTTTATTTAACTTTTATTTCGTCTCCTGTCCATTGTACCGTACCACAGAGTCAGAAAGTCTTGTCATCGTGAACCCTTTTTCGTTAACGTACTTATTAATAATACCAAAGGATATGTTTCGGGGCTTTCGTAGGTGTGTAAAATAAAGCTTATCAATTTGTGATAATATGTCATTTATGGAACAGTTCTCTTGAATGACAGTGACGTCAAAATTCTAGATTTGTCAACATTTTTAATGCCATGAAACACTTTAACAAATCAGTTAGTACGGTGCATAATAAAAGTGAATCATCAATCTAACTTAACCTACAAAAATAAAAATAATTTCATTTCATATCATCATTTCATTTTATTGCGACTTTTGTTGTAGACCTGTTACTAATTTAATCATTAGTAGCGGTGGTGCAAAGCATTTCCTACATACTTGTCCGATGATGTATCTTGTAAGCTCATAAAATCTCTAATTTACAGGTTCGTTCATACGATTCCTTTGGTATGTCTAGAATCTTTAATAAACAAATACCAATTGATTTACTCCACATTTATAAACAGGAGCGGTCTCATCATCGTCCTACGTACACAATTCATCATCAATTGACGCTTACGACTTGCACGCGACGTCGTTTACAATTTTACGTCTTATCTGACCCACATCTGCGGAGAAAATTTCCTTTTGACTCATTTAGTGTTTCATCTGAATCATACGTTTCACTTTTAACCTTTATTATAGTTAGAACTTCTAGCGGAACTAAATACTGTTTGCTGTTCGTACGTACTAATTAGGAAAATACCATTGATGCATTATAGAGTTGTATATTATGGAACGCATGATGGTATTTTCCTTTTGAAGAATCCTAATTTCATTCAAATTTAAATAATGAAATCAAAATCAAAAGCCATTTGTCCAAATAAAGTTGATATCAGCACTTTTTTAACTTCCAAAATTGAGAATGTGACCAAAGGCCCGCCCTTCGCCACTTAAGTTTGATAACATTGATCTATCACATAATTTGCATATCACAAAATTCCCTGTAGTCCTCCGGCAAAACTAGCATTATGAGTATTTCGTATTGTTTTGTCGGTTTTTGAATTTCATTACTGTATACGTGGCAGACTTTACCGCTTGCTTGCGAAATTGCATCAAGGAATTGACCAGCATCAATCTCTCTGGCGAATGTAAGCCTGCCTAGACCCTAGGCTCTAGACGCTGTCTCATATTGTTATTCAATCTGAATTCCCATGACTGTCTCAAATCTATATATCTTTCATTAGATTTAATTTGGTTACTGTGTGTTTAGCGTGTGTGCTAAATGTTTATGATTTCTGTGACACTGATTTTTTTTTCTTTTTGTTCGACTCCTAAGGGTCGTAGTGTAATGATAAACATCCTATAACCTTCTCCAATAGTTGGGTTACCAAAACAAATTCGGTTCTGACAATTCCTGAGATAAGAGTGCTCAAACAAACAAACTCTTCAGGTTTTTATTAGCAAACAGATAGATTTTATGGGCTGACAGTGAATACAGGGAAACTAGTTACTTCAACTCACTTTCATCCCATTCGAGGAAGAAGTCATTACTGAATATAACGCAATAAATTACTAAAACGAGTATGATCTGTTTCGTGTTATCACTCGTTACATAGGGACACGCGAGTTTTTTCCACGAACTGTCGACTTCAGTTTTCCTCGTTCTGAAAAAAGTGTGCGGGGATTCCGATGATTAGTCTAATCACATATGATAGTGACTAAACGGAGGCAGTGTTGCATGTTATTGCTCAGTAATGAGAGATTTCCATTTAATTTCATACTTACTTTGTATTTTATTGTACTTTTTCCTCGTGTAAAATGATTAGGTATTAAATGACGCTGCATTTTGTAAGGTCAAATATAAATTGTATGCAATTAGAAAATCTTATGTTAGGGTGGGGTAGCAAAATATGAGCGTAGAACTTGACTTTTAGATCTATTTATAAAACATATAGGTACTGATTAATCGCCATTATTTATTTATGTAACTTTTAATTTTTTCAGAAGCATTCGTGCCCAGCTGGTATAGCCCCTATTAAAATGATAAAGGGCTCGCCCATTTAATTAGCATGGGAGTTGGACGGAACTGGCGAAAAGCGTCATAATATAGTTAAGTCTGCCTCAAAGTATGTACCTCTGCCTAACCCTTAGGCGTGATGTTATGTTAAAAAAGTTATCTTCGTACTTATCTGCCTGATACAAGCCAATTAAGTCCTTAGCAGCAATAAAGAAAGTGATAACACATAACTATCTCTTAACCTATGCCTCTTGACACTTGCAACGATTATAAAAACTCAAGTATCAAGTCTAAAGCTAAGTGCTCTAGCCATTAGGAACAGTTTTTATTTAATCATTTAACTGTGTAATTAGGTAGGAGATTGTTTACAAGCTAGTTATTAATTCCATAGTTTAATTATTACCAATTACATCCAGTAGGTTTGTTACGGCTACTGTTATGCATAAATATACTATTAAAACTATTGATGTGCGCAGTTATTAGGTAAATATAATTAGTCGTTAGTGAATAAATTGGTTTACTATAGTATATTCTATGATAAATGCATACTTATAGCACTAAAATGGTTTGAAACCTTTTTTTAGATTGGTTAATAAGATAATCAAGTTTTTGAATAAACTTAAAATAAATCGAATCTGAAATATTATTTTGCTGATGAGTTCGTGAAACGAAAAAGATACCAAGTGCGTGTTTCTTTTTTACTATATTATATATATACCTTATGTTGAAGTAGTATTTATAAAAAATATGTATTCTCATTAATAGTATCTACAAGCAGAGTAAAAATTCAAGTTCACATGGAATGACCAAGTAATACTGCCAACGCCATCTACCGGCCGTCTCAAAAGACCAGCTTTATGCATATAATTGCGATTTAAACATAATAACGAGTGCGGAAAGTAAACACTGGTCGACCTCGGGTTATCGAACCCGTAGTACTACGGAGAGGTACCTAGTGCGCTAGTGCGCTGCGCTTGTACCTACACATTGAATATAAATATTGTTGTACTTTGGTAGGCATATATATATATACAGGTACTTATTCTATTTTACACACCAGCACGCCCATAATACCCGGAGACTTAGGCAGATTTGGACCAAAAATAACCCACATTTCGCCTGTTCTGTTTAAGACTTATGTTATAGGGGTTGAGCCTATTGCCATCAACCGGGCACAATTTTAAACTCCGAGCATTGATCAATTTCGTTGAAGACCCACTAATCTCTTTCCAACACGTTTTAATGCAGAAAAGTTCTCTGCAAGTGGCGGAAATTCATTCAATTCGAAGTCAACAAAAATGGAGAATTTTAGCGTATCTCCTCTATTGCTTTATCAGACAATTATAAAGGAGCCTACTCATAGAGTATACCCTACATTATATAGGTAGTCTGGTTGGCAACCTAACCTTTATAAACACGATTAAACCCACATACAATTATAAAGGGTGTAAATAGACCCTTAACATAAAAGAAAGACACTTGTTCTCCCCGTCTTTGCGATTATTTTTTTGTTCTAGACCATACTGGGAACCTTCTAGTTACGGAGATATTGGGGGTCAAAGTTCCAACTTTTTCACAAGTTTTTTTTTTAATACATGTTTTTAATGTAAGATTTTTACTTTACACACCTCCACGACCCCGAACTATTCAATCCATCCATCAGCACAATGCTTTGAGTGCTTTCCATCGAGTCCTACCGTATCACGTGATTTTTCACCCCGAATAAAAAAATTGATTCCCAGCAATAATTTTTGCGTAAAGTTACTTAGTTTGATGTACAGAATGCTTGGTTGACGGATATGTGAAGGGTCTGTTTACACCCTGTATACCTGCTGTAGTTGTAGCTCAAGGATGCGTCATCCATCGGCTAGTGCGAAAAATTGAGATTTGCACGCAATTTTATTGTGTTATTGAGCCGTTTGATTAGGTTCAAGGATTTTGGTAAAGGTAACCGCTGATTACGGTTCTAGTGTTATTGATGTAACGTTAAAACTAAATATATAAATTTGAACGACTCCTCTTTGTTTCAGAAAAAAGTTGAGTTATGTTTATCAAACATGTTTATCAATTTATTACTTTTGTATGCCGGTAGTCGCACGAGAAGACAAAATGATCATAGTAAGTTGTAACCATGATCTTTTGGTTTTCCCCATAGATTTCTTTATTCCATCTACATGGATAAGTTCAAGGCATTACTTTCACACCTAAAAAAATTATAAAATATTCCTTCTACGTTTAGTTTTGATCTGATACCTACGATTCTTGGTCTTACTCTACATAGTGGTCACAAATTAACGAATCTTCGGCATCTAAACATTTTGTATGATATGTTTAACCCATGTCCGCTTGACAATCGGACCAAACCAACTTAATAAATAATAACTGAATAAATCACAACAATTAGGTGGACAAATCATTTGATATTGGTGCATAAAATCATGACTAGATCCAATTAAAACCTGCGTGCTCTTACGCAGTTAATAGTCCTATAATACAGATCGTAAATGATCGGGAACATTCGTGTAGATTCGGTATATTGTTTCGAGAGGTCTTAAATGTGCACTTGCCCTTATTTCTGCTCGTGTAAGTATAGTCAGGAAGTCAAAGATAGAACATTCTCGTAAATCATCAGCTACTTACAATATTTAGAACAAAAGGAAGCTCCACCAGCTTCCTGGGTGAAGGAAAACATGATACTCCTGTCCAGAATGGCCTAGAACCAGAGTTCGAAAAAAACAGCTTTAGATTCAGCAGATTACAGCCCACAGAGAGGATACCTGTGTCCCAGCGTTGGGAACATTATAATATGCTGAATATGCTATGATATGCGTAGGTAAACATATCATAATCAGCCTACAATGTTAAAAAACGTTTTGTTGTTGTAAAAGTGGGAAGTAATTTTGTCGACTTGATTCATTAAAGAGTTCTCAAATTGATTGTAGGTAACATTGATGCTGTCCATACTATTGAGAACAACATGTTTTCAGTGTAAAAAAATAAACATCTAAATGCAACGTTTCGTTGCGGTTTAGTACCTACAATGAATAATATTTGTGATACCTACTCGTTGATGTAAACATTGTAAAGATATTGAGTTGTTGTTTACTAAAAGTTCGCGTATTAGTATTGTTTTGAACTGCGTTTCAATTTTACGTAGACGTTGTATTGAATGCTGAAGTAACTTTTTTACTTTATTTGTTTTACTGACTGAAAGTGGTGCCGATGACTGAAAAGCTGTGTGGTAATCGGTTATCGTTGTATGGACATGTGATGCGGAGGAATAAGGAAAATGTAGTGAGGAAAATGATGACTAAGAGTAGAGGAAGACCAGAGAAACGATGGATGGACTGTGTGAAGGGCAGTCACCTCCTTTTTCGCCATATCAGGCTAGAAAGTAGGTGACTGCTGAGGTGACGAGTAATAGAGAAGTATGGATGAAGACATGCCGCGCCGACCCCAAATAAATTGGATTAAGGGCAGAGAGAATGATGATTTTATTTTACTGAGCCACTCCAGTGTCGGCGATTAGCGAGAACCGAGTAGAGCTAGCAACTAAAACGAGTTTTTTTCTTCGGAGTACTTGCAGCGGTGAAATCAGTCAGAGATTAACTCTCTTTTCTTTTCTTAAGTATTTCTTAGTAACACGGGACGTAAAACCTTTAGTAGGTACGTTCCATTAGTCGATAGCAAATCGCTTCCTCGTCGGAGGTAGGACACGAGCCATATTGTGTTAGTATAGGTTGTTTGTGAGTTCATTGTTTTTGATTGCTTATGACATGTAACTGACTGATTTTCAGTTGTGTACTGTTTTTCTTTAAAGTGCGACTACACAAGCGAAGAGTACGATAAGGGCATACACTGTTACAATAACGTCGTACTATCACCATCAGCACTCGAGTCTAGTTGCTAGTGTCAAACTCTCGAAAGTGTAGACACAGCCGACACCGACATATCGTAGACTGCCGTGTAATAATACTTGCAATTAGAGCAAATAGCAGTTGCAAGTGTCATCGCTCGCAGACGCTCTACACGCGTAACGTGACACTTGGCGTGTCGGGCGCTGCACGCCGGGTGAAAATGTATACGGGCGGGGACAAAAAAGAAAAAAGAATGGAGATTTTTGACTTGTTTTTTTGCTTGTTTGCTGGTATTTTGGTAGAAAAGCGGAATACTTTTTATTACGTCATCGCTTTTAATTTAATGAGTTGTGAGGGGGGACTACGAGTATATCTATGAAATGGATATCGACCCAAAGCAGTGCTGATGATTGTGAAGTAATAAAGTAGGCACAAAATCTCATAATGATGGTAGGAATTCATCTTACTACTATAATTATAAATGCGAAAGTTTGGTTGGTGTTTGTTACTCAATCACGCCAGAGCAGCTGAACAGATCTCGATGAAATTTAGCATAGAGATAGATATAGAGATAGATAGTCTGAAATAGCATATAGGATACTTTTTATCCCACTAATAAGATCCCGTGGACGATTATCGAACTCCACTTGGGGAAGCCGCGAGCATAAGCTAGTACTGTATAATAGGAACTTTAAAGAAATAATTTTGAAACAAGACACAAAGACAAAAACATCAGCAACGTTATAATTACTTTTAACACAACATGATTGAAATAATAATTTGTCTACACAATTCCCGTTTAAACAATTAATACACCTTTTACAAACAACCAGAACAAAATTAGCTAAAAAAACCTTATAAACTCAAAACTAACACAATACAGTTCTTACAGCGAACAAAACTTTCACTTTCAAACGAAACAAAAGCTTTACAAGACATAAAAATAAATGAAAAATTCCTCTTTTTCCAAACACATGTTGTGTGGCGCACTGTGCGCTCGGTCTCTAGCGACGACTTACGCCATAATCTGTCTTGCTATTCAGCTCAAAGCTGGCGTGTTCAGGTACATTCTTGAAATTCAGCCGCTGAAAGTAGAATTTCAGAGGACATTTGCAGTACTGGTTTTACACGATATTTCTTTTTTTTTACCTTGTTTCTTGACTCTTTTTTTTAGCTTCAAGGACTGACTTGAGTTTACAAGCAGAGGTTGTAAGGATAAGGGCTTAAAAGGAAATAATATGTACATAAATTCGAAGCTGTGTTTTAAGGTTTTAGCTTTACCGTCTGGATGCCTAATGAATTCGCCTGGGAGGTTTTCTATAACTTGCATTAGTGATCTTGAAATTCTTGTTTAAAGATCATTGTCTGAGGATTACAGTCATCATAAGTTTGTTACCTTACAAAATCCCACAATTGGTGATTGGCAGTTTCGATAGTTCAGCAGTCACCTCCTTTTTAGCCTTATCATCCTTCATACAGTCCATCTATCGTTTCTTTGGTTGCAACGTTGGTGAGTTTTAACCAAATATAATTAGTAGTATAAAGCCTAAATGTCCTTACACTTTTATTCTCAAACAATAATAATTCCTATATTAAAAATCAAAATATATAATCATTTTGCTGACGGTCTAAAGCAGGAAAAGCACTTATTTATTAAGCTTACAATTTTTTTTTTTCTTCTAAGGAATATTTTATTATGTCGTTTTTTATTTGTTTATGTTTTCTTACTTTAATTCTTTTTTTTAATTAGGTTAGTTCTATTTGTAGTCTGTATATAATGTAAATATTATTTAGTTATATTATACCCAATTAAATTAGAAAAAAAAAAAAAGGAATATTTAAAAATATAATTATTTAATTAATTTGAATAGAAATAAATAAAGGAAATAATTATTCCTATCAAAAATTTTATTCCACCAGCTTTAGAGTAACCATTGCCCCGACTTTAGATAAGACCAAAGTACAGCCGTGGACTTTGATCAAGTACCTATAACTACATAAACTGATGCAAGCATACAATATTATGCTATGATTAAAATTAACCTCATATTTATACAATTATTTCCATATGCCATTCTCCTATACATAAACAATAGGCATGTGTTGTTGTTAATTAATAAATGGAACGTATTTTGTTTAATTATTATTGCGGTTACCAACATTCTTACTGGATAGGTATTATATGGGCTACCGGCACGATCAAAAGCATACCGACAAAGAGCACGAAACGAAATAGATTTGATATGTTATGTATATTTCTGGAATGTTTTGGACATTTACATTTGAATATGTATTTAGATTTTTAAGAAAAGTTAATTTAAAAATGACTATAAATTATTCTTTTGCGCAACTGTGACGGGATCTTTTGAAGTAATTTAAAAAAAAAGTTAATTTATTTCTGTTAGGGTTCTATCGATGTTGCCATAGATATTTCTCGAAACACCTAAAAATATGTAAGCATAATAAATAAATGCTTTTCCTGCTTTAGACCGTCAGCAAAATCATATAAATTTTGATTTTTTTTATGCTTTGTTTCTTTGGTGTCCACCAAAGATTAATTTCTGAGTAAAACGTCAGGTTCTACTGTTAAGACGTTCTTCGAGTATTTAAGTTTCTGTTCACCGTTCGAACTAGGATTGTTGTGAATGAGAGAAACTATCTACATGTAAAATTGTCTAAATCTAAAGCAAGAATAATAATTTGATAATCATATTACTACTGGCTTCTAACCGCGACATCGTCCGCGTTAAAGAAACATAGTACTCCTATGGCGCTCGGCAATAGTGTAGTTTAGTATAAGTAAAAGAACCTTTGAAATCTGATTGACAGTTTCGGAGATTACCTTCTACATCCAAAAAAAATTACAAACTTTACCTCTTTATAATATTTCTTGTAAGATCAAATAGTTTTCTACCTACACCACACCGTTATACAGTCCTGTCTACATTAAATTCTTGGTCAGCAAGTCAACAAACTGACTCACTACACAGCTGCGGCCGAGCCATATTAACAGATAGTCATTTTAATTTAAATCTCCACACGCATTTATTGGAAAACTGTGGTGTCTGTAATTGTTTACATTATTACATCGGTATTGACTTATCTCTGCGACCTTATTATCTCCTGGTACTATTTATTGCTAATAGACCAGCCCATCTTGTAATATATTTGCTGTGAAGGCATTTTGTGTGTATGGGTCAAAACATAGGCTTATCTAAAACTACAACTGTAAATAATGCTGTCTGCTTTACACTAATTAATTAGGAAACATAAACAAGATGAGAGTGGTTTTAAACTGATAAGTAGTTAAGAACTAGGTATAATAAATTAATACCTTAGGATAATGTACAACTCTGATCCCCAAGATACAGACTAACGTCTAGTTTGGAGATCATTGTTCAAATTTCTATGTATCATAAATGTACATGATTATTTATAAATAATTTGAAATAATTTGAAATGTTTCGTTTTCAAAACATAATATTAATTTTCTTTGAATACAATACAATTAGCAAATACCAGCCGGCTATGATTATGAGCTAGCTGTATCATAGTCTATGTGTTTTGACAATTAATTAAACAGTTTATGTCGCGACCGATACCAATACCGACACAAGTATAGGTACCAGCGTCCTTCTGTCTGTTGTTAACAAACACATTGCAATTGCCAATCTGTCTACCAATACCAAATGCGTTGATTAAGACATTCGTTGTTCATGAGTAGGTACAGTCACAGTCTCCGCCATATTATTCAGCCTTTGGATGACTACACGACAAATAATCTATGCTTAATATTACAAGGTGTAAACGGATCACGAAGACGTCATTCTGTACATCAAACTAAGTAAGTCTACGCAAAAATTATTGCTGGGAAACGACTTTTTTACTGGGGTGAAAAATCACGTTTTACGGTAGGACTCGATGTAATGCACTCAAAACACTGTGGCGGTGGATGCATAGAATAGTACGGAGTACATGGAGGGATTTAAAGTAAAGCTATAACATTAAAAACTTGTATTTAAAAAAAAAACTTGTGAAAAAGTAGGAACTAAGTTCGTATGCTTCGAAACTACTGATGCGATTCCGAAAACTCTTTCAATAATTAGTAGCTTCATTATCCCCGAGTGCTATAATAATATTAGAAACGTTCCCTTGGTATAATTTCCAACCATAACACGAGCAAACCTGCGGGCGAAAGCTAGTTAGCAATAAATCTTGCAACCATAAGACGCCATAGGTACTTGACTGCTGCTTACCTCAAATTGTAAAACCACGAACCCATGCCGCGGTGCTAATTTAGCAAATGAAATCTAAACTCGGTCAGTCCGTAGCCGTAGCAGCGTGGATTACTCACGAGCATTACGCTCTTGTTGTGCAAAAAGGAGCAAACGGGAACTTAGGACCAAAAGACCGTTTCGGTATTAATGGCGCGCCCCAATGTGAACGCAATTCGCGGATTTTAATGATTGTGAGTAAGGCCGGTGTGGCATTGCAAATGTTGTTTAATGAGTATTTCAATTGCATGATAAGATTTTTTTAAAAGGACCTTGTTAAATGTTTGGAAATGACAGCAGATCCCGTTTCAAAATCAAGGAATGTATCAAGAAAATTTCAATAAGTACATGAACTTCACGGCGCTTAAATGAAAACTTTTGATCAGTTAAAAAATGGCTTTCGAATGATTCATTCCTTTAGGAGCTTTCAGAAAAGTAGCAGTCTAACGTTGGAACTGCGTAGATTTCTACAAATCAGCTGTCCTCTGTCCCACTAGGGCATGCAGCACCGGTTCTGGTATAGTTTAGTAAAAACAGGGAGAACAGGTTCTCTTCATGTCCTAAGCATCAAGCATTTCAAAGAATGCACCAAAATATCAATCACTGTATATTTTAATAGAATATGGGAGTATCTCTCCCATATTCTATTATCATATCTTCAGTAATCGGTACTATAGGTTTTCTTTATCAAAGAAACTGAGTCCTTCATGTTTACATGTGGAAGTTTCTCATTCAATTATCATAGTGCCCTAGTTTCAACTCCCACAGGAAGAAAAGGATGATATATTTTTAACCAAGGACAATTAAATACATCTACAAGTATGTGTGTGTTTGTGTGTGTCTAATTCCTGGACGTTAACTGTTGAAGTGTCAGGAAGATAGTGGCGAACGTAATTAGTGCCAGGTGTTTAGTTTTCTCAGAAAATGCGAGTTTAGTTGTTGTGATTTTCCACGCTTAGAATGGGAGAAATAAATTATTTATGACGATTGTATCTGTTGATTGTAATCAAGCGTGACGTTAATCCTATAATGCTTTGCTAATGTAGTAAGTCGTGCTTTTTTGATACAATCGCCATGATGGTCTTGATTGCTGCTTCTGATGTTGAATAACCTCGGAAAAAAGTGGCTGTGACATACGGACGGACACACAGACATGACGAATCTATAAGGGTTGCGTTTCTTGCCTTTCGACTACAGAACTCTAAAAAGCTTTATAACTGGTCACAATAACTTGTGGTTATACCGTCAGACTGATAGTTTTCATCAAGTATTTTCATATTGTGTATTTGCAAGTTGTGTTGCTTACCATACAAATTGCGCAGTTTGATAAATAATTAAGCAGCTGTCAAGATCTGTTTTCCGTCACAGGGATGATCATCAAAACAATCGGGAATTATACCGACATGTTAATGTCATAAAGAAGGATTAACTCCATAAATAAGTTGGCAACATTTTAAAGGATTACTCACACACATGCAGCATTGTGTGCAAAAGGACCAGTTGACTTATGTTTTATTTGGTGTAGAGGAAGATTATAATTGAATGCCGTTTTAGTAACGGTTTAATGTAGAAACTTAAATTCTCTTATCAGTAAACGGAAATCTGTATAAATAAAAATCAATTTCGACAGTGAGGATTGCTCAACCAATCTGCCTGTTTTACCCGACTGCCAAGGAACGGAAGAGTCATGTTTTTCGCGTATATCTTGTATGTTTGTAAATTTCTTTATTACGAAGATTTGTCTCAAAAAATCAAGTGTCCTTAGATAGGTGTTTAAAAAAAAATGGCGTATTTTTGGCGCTAAATTGTAAGTCGTTAATTTTTTTTTCAAGCAAACCTATCGAGTAGGATCTCAAAATGAAGGAAATTAAAACGAGATTATAAATATATACGAGTATATATATAGGTACATAATACTATTTGTAGTCGGGTTTTTTGATACTTTTAATCCAATGTTACTTGTTTGTTGTTGTATCCGTAATCGTCAGGGCAAGGTTTTATGAAAGAAATGTATTTTTATTGCTTACCCCACTTTTAATTTATTTGATTTGAAAATTGCATCCGAGCGAAGCCGGGGCGGGTCGCTAGTATCAAAATTATAACACTAATTTGGAAGGATATATTATTTAGGAATAAAACTACATTCTGCTAGGTTTTGGAATCAAACCAAGGAGAATTAAAACATCACGTATATTTTAAATAATTGTAGTTTAAAATAGACCAACCAAAACTGGAAATAGTGCTTAACCTTGGTTACAGGCAACTTGGTTGGTTGTTGGTTGATCTTCTTCTGTAGCTACGTAAAGGTCCGGTCTAATCGGTGCGGGCAGAGTCCGGACGTGACACCGGACAGTTCGCATTTTAACATTAAATGTACTACCGCGCTCATCGAAGGTCAACCACTTTTCACCCTTATGCCCTGAATAATAAGGTTGAAAAGTACCTACTGAACTATGACTGTCAACAGCCGGTCGTCAATCTGTGCGTCCTGTTTGACCGCACCTTGAACGAATCCTCACCTGCTTAGCCTTTTTCCAATGATCCCCATCATTCGGCTTCCAGTCTAACCGGATGCAGATTAAAAGAATACAACCGGAAAATACATAAATAAAAAGAGGCCAACTCATAAAATCTGTCCGAAAAACATTTGTTGTTCCTGGCTGACGTCTTTCGTATGTAAATCTTAATTTTTTCGTCAAAACCGTTTCTCTTATTGGGAAATATTTCACCTGTTTTCGTAAACTGTAAATAAGAGACTTTAAAATATTCGTTTTTTACAAAGGAATTGTGAAACTGTAACGTAACATACAGTTGACATTATGCCACCTTTTGGGCCATATTATTGGTTTGATTTAACCTTAGGATGCCTAAAAATAAAGCCACGGCTTATTTTAAGTAAGTACTTATAAGGAAATAAATACCCTAGGTTCACGAATTCCAAAAAAAATATAAACATAGATTTATTTTCTGGGAGATTTAATAAAATGCTCATTCTTTTTCTGTATGAGAAAAAATATGCTAACTGATACTGTATACTCGTAGATTGGTTAAATTAATTATTTATTTAAAGTCCTATCTGAGTAGTTTGATATTCAAACATAAACTTCTACCTACCTCAATAAGTTTAACATAAAATTATACGTATTAAATAACATTCTACCATACTCATTTGCCTTTCCAATGAGCATCAGATCGATTTGCTAATCCATATTCATACCAGGAAATATCATAATGTAAGGACCAAAATGACGCATCGGGGACCCATATTACGATAATTAAATCAGAGTACGACCCTAAGCGGTCCTAAATGCAAGGGAGCAGGGCAAAGACTCTACCAAACAAATATAGTGCGCAGGAGTTGAATACTCGAGAATATTTTATTATCTGTAAACATTCACACACGCGTACGTAAAGGAGGACTGAGTAGTCTTAGTCGATTGTTTATTATTGTTGCAGAATGATAAGCTCTCTGCAAATATTTCAAGGTTATTGGGTATAATAACCACGAAAATTAACCGATGGTTTTTCATGCAGTTTTTTTTTCAGCGGCGCGGTTGCCTAATGAATCGACGGTATTCGTTATATCCAAACTAATATTATAAATTCGAAAGTAAGTTTGTTTGTTAGTTTGTTACCTTTTCACGCCTAAACCACGGAACCGATCATCCTGAAATATTGCTTGTAGTTTGTCAGGTATACAGAAACGGACATAAAGTACCACCTTTCATCCCGAAAAAAAGTACTGTTCCCGAGGAAAACAACAATACAGTTCTTATGAAAATAGATGGCACCACGTGTCTTTTGAATGATGACTGGATTATATTAGGTATTACAAGCGGAGTACAACCCGAAATGAATGTCAAATTTTAAATTAACGCAAGCGAACCGCGGGCAAAAGCTAGTGTTTTAATAAAATGTAGTTTACTAGGTAACCTGTTCTTTAGGTAAAGCGTTAGTCAACAAATATAGGAAAATAAACAAACAAATAAATTACCTAATAACCACAAACCACGCGATATTCACGAATAAGCATCATTGTTTTAAATAATATAATAATAGTGGTTTTCTTCACTGCCAATTAAAAATAATGAATCGATTCATCCCTTTATATTTTACAGACTGTTTTAGTTGTTTGACTAGAAGTTATCAAGTAATATTCAGCCTAAATTGAAGTAAAACATTGGTAATTGAAAAAGTTTTGTAATGAAAATAGTAATTACAGTTCAGAGAAACTGTTCTCCCTTTAAAAATATTTAGGTATTCAAGAAATTGTATTTGTGTTAGTTTGATTAATGATAAATCCAATATTATGAGGAGATCCCAGATGTTTATTACAGACAATCAATTTTAGTATGCGAAGTAAATTAAATTAATATTACATGATTTCATCTGTCTGGCTTAACGATATTTTGTTCTAAAATAGGATTTAATACAATTTATTGAAAAGATATTTTTTTTTGTTTCATAATATTTATTTGGAGTTCGACGAAAAAAGTTTATCAAATTAATAAGTGTAGCATTACGGATTTTGAATTAACTTAACATTAGTAACGTTCTATTTATTTATTTATTTATTTATTTTACTGTTTATGTACACAATATATACAACACATGAAATAACATTATAATACATGAGTACATAGGTACTGCTTATTTCCTAAGAAATTTCTGCCAGCAGACCCGCAAAAGGAGAAGTGAAAAAATGAAATGTAGACAACACTCTGTAGAAACGGAAGAGAATAAGGTTCTATTATAAGACACCCTTTTCTATAACATGTTGCTACCACATTTGCTGATCTTCGCATAGCAACAAAAATCACAAACCTTTTTAAACAAGATCAAGACCGACAAAAAAGTAAAAATGAATAGTATGTAAGGATCGTAGCAGGTAGCGTTCTGTAGAACCTGCCAATTCCTATGGGAAAATGAATGATGTAAAATATTGTTGCAAAACGATCAAAACTATTCATCGCGCTACACCTACATTTGTGTTGATGTAAACAAGCCGTCGACACGCGCACACGCACACACTTCCTCACCCATGTGTGTGTCGCATGTACGCGCGTAGCATTGAGCCAGGTCGTGGCTCCCGCGCGTGCGCAGGGTTTATTTGTACGTTTAGGCGCGCGTATCTACGTTAAGCCCGTCACACATGGCAGCTATAATGTATAGTGCATCTCGGAATGTACATTTTCAGGTACTTTATATTATAGTACTGTACATTAAAGGAAGATAATTTGCAATGTGCGTCTTTTCTGATTTTTACTTTTGTTATGGCCAAATTGCACACGTTTTACGTAAACAATATTTGTTAATTAAAATGAATCTATCTGAACCTTAAAGAGAGAAATGTAAAATATATAAATTCGCTACTGTTGAGCTCCTGTAGGATCTTCTCGCCAGATGTATAATAATATAACTATCTAGTCGACCTGCATCAGCTACGCCCAATGACGGATTTTCAAGCCCTATTTGATCACCTTAAGGGTTGAATTTTCCAGCTTAGCGGTTGCCTACGTCATAATACATATCTGTATGCCGTTTAGCCCGATCCGTTCAGTGGTTTGAGCTTGAGATTTTATAAGCAAAATAGATGAAAAGATATCTTGCTATACATTTTTGCATTACAGCTGCCGTGTGTGACGGCCTTAACAAGTATATAACAACAGATTGGTTCTGTGATTGAACTTATTACGATATAATAGAATACTGGATTTTGAAATTGTGATTTGATTAAGGGCGCTTTGGTTTATTATCTCGGGTAATTGTGATAGCAATGGTTGCTGGTCCAAGTGTATAGAGAAAACTGGTTTCGGAGACTTTCTGACTTTACTGAGATTGTAAGTTAGGCAGCCAGCGCCATCTAGTTTAAAACCAATAAACTGACTGTAAATGCATTGTTTACAAACATTTTTTGGTAGTTTAACAGTTTTTTCAGAAATATTTATGAGTTTTATAATTTTTTATTTTGTTATTTAATATATTTTTTATTAACTAATGACAAACGCAAGGTCGTATCATCAGTCTGTGAATCGTTTAGCTTATTCATAGAAACAATATAGCTTAACGGCTCACAGCATAGATTACGAAGTATTAGTGAGCAAATGATTTGTTATAGATTTCATGGTCATGCTTCGTTGGTCTAGTGGTCGCGCAAGTGCTTAGCATGAGGTCCTGGTTTCGATTCCTAGGTCTGGTAATGAGTTATTGGGTTATTCCATCCGCAGAAGCCCCGGCGGCTGGATTCGTGCCCGGTTGATGGCAATAGGCTCGCCCTTATTACATGGGACTTAAACTTAATTCGAGGAAATTTGCAGTATTGGTACTATCCTTACCCTTTTGAGATTACATGGATGTTACGTTATCATAGTCATGTGACCTTGTTAATGCATTCGGAAACGGTACATTGCAATCAGTGACACATTGCCGTTATGGAAAAATACTACCAAGTTAAAATATATATTTTTTGTAATTAGTTATCAACTCAGTTTTTGCAGGCGGTAAATATGTCTGACTAATATAATATGGTTTTCCTCAATCATTGTATTGAATTGCATATTATTTGAATCTAGTTTATCGGGAAAATGGCCTAGTTTAATATTATTAACATAAACGTGAGAACTGGAAATTGGTATTTCAACGACATATTGGAGGGACATCCAGGCAATTATTTTATTTACACTGAACCCTGTGTGTCGGGATTAAGAACATTTTAGGCTGATTTCGACACGCCAGCTGGCACAAGGCGAAACTTAGTTTCTTATGATATTGGTACTCTGGACATACCTACTGCCCCATATGAACATGAGAACAGAAGATTGATAAGCAATTATCATGACCCCAGGTCTTAAATGTCGTAACAAGACTCCGTAAGGCGTGTAATCCCCGAAGGGTTTTAGGCAGAGTTGTGCCTAATAGTTCACCTACATTTCGCCAGGTAATGGGGGCGAGCTTATTGCCATCAACTGATCTAGACACCGTGGCTGCTACTGAAAAACCCTGCAAATCCTGATGGATGCTTAGCAGTCGCGCTCACGACCTTTCGACCAACGAGGCAGTCAACAGATAGCCTTTAACATAATCAGCCTGTAACGTTCCCACTGCTGGGACTCAACTGATCTCTGTGAGTGTGAACCCTTGAGAGCCCCCCCCTTCTCGTAGAACTATCTACATATCAGAAGGTCCATACGTCTGCATACACGTTTATTTACTTCCTCCAAATTAAAGAGGAAGGAAATCGTCATGTTGCCTCCGGAAGAGGAACTTTATTATAAATACTGAATTATGTTAAAAGCTGATTCTTTATGTTAGTAAAATAATGTTTCCTCCTATTTGCAGCATTATTTTATATTGGTAAACAAACATAACATGGCTTTTATGAACTTAATATGGCAATTTCATAGTATTAAATGTTAAGAATTTAAAATTCTAGACTACGTCATACCTATATTAGGAGGAGCTCGTGGCTAAATAATAACAGCCGCTCGGGTCGATCTTTAGGTTAAGCCGTGCTTCTGTAGGTTGGTCTTTGGATGGGTGACCACCCATTACATACGAGTTTCCTCCGTGCCTCGGAAAGCACGTTAAGCCGTTGGTCCCGGCTGTCATTTGTAGATCTTTGACAGTCGTTATAGGTAGTCAGATAATAATAATTTGGTTTAGTTCGATTCACTTACTTATTCTGAACAAACTATATTCAGGTTTCGCATGTACTAAAAATAATGTTGAATATAAAGTCAGGATTTAATCCAGGAAGTATTGGAAGATACCTCATCCTGCTATCCATTTGGGACTGGATATAATTTAGTAAGTTGCAGCTTCCTTACATCTAAATTGCTCTCATTTACAATTTTTCTCACTTGAGCTAAATAATATTCTGGTATATATCATTATACTCTATAATGTTGCTCAATCCCAAGGCATGAAGAATTGAGGGCTTTACTAATTCTTTGGGAATACTATACTGTTTGGATGAACAGGGACCAACGATCTTGATAATGAAACAGCTCCAATTTTGAATCGAGCTTCACTCCAATTGTAATTAAACACTTTGTTGAAACGTTTGACGTTACATCCCATGAGATTAGTACTGCGGATTCCTTTTCCACATTCGATTCTTCTAGATCATTATAAATGTACCATTGTACCATTTCAGTTTTGCAGAGGGCGCCCTGTTGTATCTTCTGAAGTCAGATTTCATTAGAAATAGTTCTTCAGGCACTTTAGAAACATCATTTGAGTCTTTCCTAAAGGTTATAGGGTATTTTAAATGGTATCAGGACACTTGCGCGCAAGACATTTGCGCGAAGGACACTTGCACGAACCCACTTGCGCGAAAAGACATATGCGCTCATGGACTTATGCGCGATTGGACATCTGCGCCCATAGACACTTGGGCGCATAGACACTTGCGCGAATAGACTTATGCGCGAACGGACAGAACGGAATATGCGTTTGTCATAATAGACATTAATCGCTGCAAGGGGAGGTCATACTCGTTATTAATGTTTATTTTTCAATAAAAATACTCGTAGTCTCAATTTTATTATACCCATAAAAATGTCCATTTTAACACGGCTCTCTGTTTACATTGACTAAAATACCGATTCCAGGATATAAGTGTTAAAAACTAGAATCTCAGTGATAATGAGAAATATCATGATGTTATGTTTACTCTATAGAGTCAACCTCTGGCCAGTCGCGCATAAGCACTTTCGCGCAAGTTCCATGTGCGCAAATGTCCGTTCGCGCAAATGTCCGTTCGCGCAAAGCGCATGTGTCTATGTGCGCAAGTGTCTATGTGCGCAAGTGTCTATGTGCGCAAGTGTCTATGTGCGCAAGTGTCTATGTGCGCAAGTGTCTATGTGCGCAAGTGTCTATGTGCGCAAGTGTCTATGTGCGCAAGTGTCTATGTGCGCAAGTGTCTATGTGCGCAAGTGTCTAATAGCGCAAAAGTCCATTCGTGCAAAAGTCCAATCGCGCAAAAGTCCATGCGCGCATATGTCTTTCGCGCAAATGTCCCACATCCGTTTTGATTTATTTCCTCTCCCATTTTTTTATTATTCTGAGGAGCTCGTGGCTAAATAATAACAGCCGCTCGGGTCAATCTTTAGGTTTACCCGTACTTGCCTAGGTTGGTCTTTGGATGGGTGACTACCCATTACATACGAGTTTCCTCCGTGCCTCGGAAAGCACGTTAAGCCGTTGGTCCCGGCTGTCATTTGAAGATCTTTGACAGTCGTTAGGTTGTCAGTGGCCCAAAAAGTCTGACAACCAGTCTTACCAAGGGGTATCGTATTACCTGGTTGTGGAGGTCAGATAGGCAGTCGCTCCATGTAAAATACTGGTATTCAGCTGCATCCGGTTAGACTGGAAGCCGACCCTAACATAGTTGGGAAAAGGCTGGGCAGATGATGATGTCATATACCTATATTAATTGGCAATCGAGCTTTTAATTAAGATTTGATGATTTTGTTGGCATTCCTAAGACCACCATTGCTTGATAACAGGAGGCATAAATCCTTTTTTGTTAAGCTAGTCATTGTCTCATAAAAAATATCGGCACCCTTCTCAAAACATACAAATGCTTACCATACTGATGTAGTGCTTATTTTCATACAATATCAAGGCTAACTTAGGTACACCTCGGCCTAATTCTTAGGAGATTACAGGCGTGATGCTATGTGTGTATGTTTGTATGTATCAAGATCACCACTAAGTCAATCATTCAAGGACTAACAAAGTCAGATTTTTCGCATTTAATTCGTCCCGCGCGGATTCAGTTTTTGGATATTTTTTTACACTGTGACTAAGATTGAGCGAACAGATCGACGCGAGCTAAATGTTGCGTGAAGTAATCGGTTTTAAGTGCATTCGGTTCGATTTGGTTTAAATGTTGACGCCGTTGTCAATTTTAGTATTTGAAACCTATTCAAGGTTATCATTATTTCAGCGGAAAGATGTCCGCTACTGCTAGAATGAAGTTGTTGCACTATCTGGCTTACTACAAAATACACATTCCTGTGCCTTCAAGAGGACGTATTTGTCCCAGCAGCATTGGGAATATTATTGGCTGATCATGCATGCAAAGTATTTGCATATTATGTGCAAATAAGTTAACTTAAGGACCATTATGTGTGACTACAGCGACTTACTTGGCTTGACTTTTGAGATTTTGAGGAAAATAATAACCATGGCAAAAGATAATGACGGTTCGTAGTGGAAAGAACTGTTAACTAAAAAAAAAAAACAATATATTAGTCATTTCATATTTAAACTGATAACAACAAACAATGTAAATGTCCTTAACATCTTCTTCTACAATAACTGATCATCTGCAGATGACCTAATTCCAATACCACATGCAATCATGTAAAACAAGCGAACAGACAAACAGACATGCAACATCTATCTCGTGTCTAACGCCACGCGGAAGACCATTGGTAATTAGAATTCTGCTCACGAGGAAACAATTGAAAAGGTCATACATACGCTACACACTGTACGGTAGGAACACTCACGGATAAGTGGAGGCCGTGAATATTCACGCCTTCATTTTAGAAGGTTAGGGCAGTAAGTGCACAATGATTGTAGGTACAGGAGCTTTTCCAAGCAGTCGTGTCCATAATCATTCTCCTGCCCTTATCCCAATTTATTTTCAGCATATCTTCTTCTTCCTTACTTCTCTTTTATTCGTCATCTTAGCAGTCACCTCCTTTCTAGCTATTTCAACCTTCGCACAGTCCAAGTATTGTTTCTTTGGTCTTCCCTCCATCTGGAAGAAGATAAGTCCAGCACAATACCAACCACGAATTTTATTCTAATCCTCGTAGGTGTTGTGTTCGCTAGCGCTACTGCAGAGCTGTCCTGAATTCAGTTTCTAAGTCGGGCAAAGTGTTGTTGAGTTTTCCAGCAGATTGTCTCAGCAACCAGGCGTCTGGATTTGAGCCCGGATGATGGCAGTAGGGGTGGGTTCCCTCTACTTCATGAGACATATAACTAAATAGCGAAATATTTGTATGTGTGTGGCACTAGATGCTATACACCTCTGCCTTACCCTTCGGGGGTTACAGGCGTCATGTTATATGTAAAAGATATATTTCTGCACGGCCGTTACACAATATAACGCTTGTTAGTCTAAAAACTGCAAATAGAGGCAACAATTGTAAAGGTCATGCACGCCACATTAGTAACGTGGTACGTGGACCTAAAATGGTATGTTTAGAGATTCTGTTCCGCGTTGCCACTAGATATGGCGCTGACGGAAAAGTAAGGCATAAGTTATGTTGTGTCTTTATGGCAGTTGAACACCGAGATCATGTGTTATTGTGGGAGGTGAGATATGGTATGGCTTTTAATACTAAAATGACAGTCCAAGCTTGGAAACCTGTTTGCTGAATTCTACCGTATCAGTCAGAGATATAGGAGAGTAGTCATGGATAAGATACAGACCGGTGTAATGTACAACTAAATGTAATGATTCCTGATTTTTGTGCGGGCTAGTAAATGTAATTTACTTAACCCACCCTAAGCATGCATTAATTTTAGCTAGCCAAACTCACTCTCACATGACAGCAGAGACGGGTGAACAGCTGGCTGAACTTTTGATGTCTGATAGCTTACCGGCCATAAGCGAAACAGCCGGGGTGAGTGACAAGATTTTGCCCTGTTGTTGCAACACCCCTGACTTAAGTAACATCTCCAACGGCATCATCTATGACGTTACCATTGATTGCTGCATCTACATACTGGACAGAAGACTCTACTAGGTCTTCAAGTGCTTTTGCTGCCATCTTCCGTCCTTTGGACTCTAGAAAGTCATAAACATCTCGACGTTCAAATGCAAAGCCAAGTCCCTCAAATCTTCAGTCATAGTGCTGTTAGATGGAATCAATCAAGACCGTATGTTGCAATATCAACACCTCTGTTTCCAAACAATTTAGAAATCAGCTTGCCGGATATCTTGTCCTTAGACAATGATGGTCGCTGTCTGGATTGAGAATGCTTGGGCAATTCGCGAAAGCATCAGTTCTTTTGACCCTAGTATAGTCTTGTTCTGCGCAGGGTCCATGATAATGATGACACACGCTCTTCAATCAATGTGGGCCATTTGCCTCAATGACACTGATATCCAGTAATAATACATGCTTAGCAATATTTAATATTCACATTTAGGCATAATTTCCTTTAAAATAATTAGAAGATCATCTCTTAAAATACACACACAAGTGCACAAATGAAAAAAAAATGAGATAAAACAATCTGTCTTAAATATTTTCAATTTTTTAATTTAAAGTTGACAATTTAAAAGAAGAATATGGCTTTGAGGTTTTAGCAAAGAGGCTAAAATGCAGAGGTAACTCTGCAACGCGTGATGTTGTTATAACTATCGACAACGATCAAGTGAGATAGAGAATCGAACGTGATCCTACCACATATAAAATCATCATCATCATCATCATTTCAGCCGAAAGACGTCCACTGCTGGACATAGGCCTCCCCCAAGTGTCGCCACATTGACCGGTCCCGTGCGTCTCGCATCCAGCGGATCCCTGCAACCTTTACGAGGTCATCGGTCCACCTAGTGGGAGGCCTTCCAACGCAGCGTCTTCCGGTTCGCGGTCGCCACTCCAGAACTTTTCGGCCCCATCGGCCATCCGTTCTGCGAGCAATGTGCCCTGCCCACTGCCACTTAAGTTTGGCTATTCTTCGGGCTACGTCGGTAACTCTGGTTCTCTTGCGGATCTCCTCATTTCTGATTTGATCACGCAAGGAAACTCCGAGCATAGCCCTCTCCATTGCCCTTTGGGTGACTTTCAGCCTTCTGATGAGGCCCATTGTGAGCGACCACGTTTCGGTCCCGTATGTAATCACAGGCAACACACACTGGTCATAGACTTTCGTCTTGAGACACTGCGGTAAGTTGGACGAGAAGATACCACGCAACTTCCCGAACGCTGCCCAGCCGAGTCGGATTCGACGATTGACCTCTTTCTCGAAGTTAGACCTACCTAACTGGACCGTTTGTCCCAGGTAGACATAATCGTCTACAACTTCGAGTGTAGTCTCCGATCTTGATAGGAGTGGGTGTTACATGGGCATTCAACATGACTTTGGTTTTGTCCATGTTCATTTTAAGACCCACTCTTTCGGAAGCTCTACTGAGGTCATCGAGCATTGTACTGAGGTCCTCCATGGTCTCAGCCATGACCACTATATCGTCGGCAAACCGAAGGTGAGAGATGTACTCGCCATTGACGTTGATGCCTAGCCCTCTCCAGTCCAGAACCTTGAAGACATCCTCCAGTGCAGCGGTGAACAGTTTCGGAGATATGACGTCTCCCTGTCTTACACCTCGCTGCAGAAGGATAGGTTCCGAGGTCTGGTCCTGAAGTCGGACTGACATGGTGGCGTTTTTGTACAAACTCTTCAGCACCTCGATGTACCGATAGTCGATTTGGCACCGTTGGAGAGACTGCAGTACAGCCCAAGTCTCGATCGAATCGAAGGCTTTCTCGTAGTCCACAAACGCCAAGCAGAGAGGCAGGTTATACTCTTCGGTCTTCTGTATAACCTGGCGCAGCGTATGTATGTGGTCTACGGTGCTAAAGCCTTTTCGGAATCCGGCTTGTTCGGGAGGCTGAAAATCGTCAAACCTGCGCGCGAGACGATTCGTGATGACTCTTGAAAACAGCTTGTAGACATGGCTTAGAAGTGAGATGGGCCTATAGTTCTTCAGCCGGGCATTGTCGCCCTTTTTGAAGAAGAGTACCACCACACCCCTGCACCATGCCTGCGGCGTTTTCCCCTCGAGTATGACGGAATCAAACAGCTTCTGAAGGGTCTTAAGTACCGGTTTTCCACCTGCCTTCAGGAGTTCGGCCGTAATTTCGTCCTCACCCGGTGCCTTGTTGTTTTTAAGCTGTTTCAGAGCCATCCTAATCTCGTACAGGCTGACATCCGGAATGTCTTCGGTATAGTGTCGGGTCAGTCTAGCTCTTGGGTCGTTAGCTAGATTTGCAACGGGTTTACTGGTTGAAGTGTACAACTGCCCATAAAAACTCTCGATCTCCCTCAGCAGCTCCGGTTTGGCGGATACGATCCTGCCATCGTCGGTCTTCAGTTTCGTGAGCTGGCTCTGCCCAATAGCCAGATCTCTTGAAAAAACCTTGGAGCCTTTATTCCGCTCAATAGCGTCTTTAATACGCTCGGTATTAAAGCGGCGGAGGTCGCGTTTCAAGGATTTAGAGATCCGTCTATTGAGCTGCCGGTACTTCCACGCCTCGTCTGAAGACTGCAGGATCATCTCGCACCGCTCCTTCATGAGCTCGAGAGTATGATCAGAGAGTCTTTTGTTCTTCTGTGCACGACGTGTCTTGAAGAACTTAGACCCAGTCGTATGGACAGTTTCCACGAACCCATCGTTGCATTCGTCCACTGAGCTTCCTAGGCACTCGAAACGATTCTGGAGTTCAAGCTGAAAGCTCTCGGGGTTTTGGATCTGGATTTGTGCTGGACGGAGCGTAGACTTCATCAGTCGAGACCTTTCAAGCTTTATATTGATGTTTAATGTGCCTCTTACCATGCGGTGATCGCTCCCGGTTTTCACCGAATTGATCACAGAGACATCATTGAACATTTGCTTCTTGGTTGACATGATGAAGTCAATCTCATTTTTAGTTGCACCATCGGGACTCTGCCAGGTCCACTTCCTGTGCTCACGCTTTCTGAAGAAGGAGTTCATCATATAGAGGCCCTCCTTCTCCATAAAACTAGCCAGTTGGTGACCCCGGTGGTTCCGACGTCCAACCCCAAATTGCCCCACCTGCAGCTCATCCCCGTCTCGTTTGCCCAGTTTCGCGTTGAAGTCCCCCATGACAACGGTGAAGTGAGTTTTGAAACCATGCAGGGCTTTAGAAATATCCTCATACATGGTCTCCACTTCGTCGTCGGGGTGTGCCGAGGTCGGGGCGTAGACCTGTATGACCTTCAGCGAATATCTTGAGGATATTCTGAGTATAAGGTACGCCACCCTGGTCGACACACTCTCGATCTTCACCACGTTATTCACGAGGGACTTGTGGACGATAAACCCAACACCACCCTGGGACTGCCGGTCACCCTCTCGGAAATAGAGCAGGTTGCCGGATTTCAGGATTATCGTATCCTCCCCCTCTCTTCGGACTTCAGATAATCCCACAATACTCCATCGCAGCCTGCTCAATTCCTCTTCGAGTTCCGTTATCTTCTCGTCGTTCCGGAGTGTACGCGTGTTGTATGTTGCCAGGTCAAGTCGTCGGTATAGGCAGCCTGATCCCGTCCGGAGATTCTTCGCACCCCTTGCCACGCCGTAACCTCGACCGCTACCATAGTCGAGGGTAGACGGGCTGCCGGGTACTAGGGGCCATTTCTTGGTTGCGCTCATCATTGGGGGGGTTTTGCCATAATCGCCACGCTTGGCAGGCGGGTTGGCGATCGCAGTACGGTTGTTAGATACCGCAGAGAACGCTGCTGCCCATTCTCTGGTAAGTCCCTTAGTCGCCTCTTACGACACCCACGGGAAGATATGGGATGGTGCTATTCTTTTACGTCCGACACCATACGGAACAACAACATATAAAATAACTAAGGTAAATCAGAACAAAGGGGAAGAAAAGTCTATGAGTGTATAGCAACAATTTCCGCGGCCGATAATCGGATGGGTGACCTAGCAAATAGTTTACTTGACCTCCACTGTACATTTAGATGCAAATATGTCTTTAACAATGCAATGGCCAGGCAGTTATGATAATATAAATTCCTTTGAGTTGATCTCATAATTGTATGCACAAGTTTTCATGATAATCCAGGGATGAAGGAAGAAATGCTTTGTATGATAGACATTTGTTAATTTGTTTTTATTCTTGAAAAAGTATGATTTAATTCGTTGTTTGTGTGATTGATTAACTATCTAAAGATTTTCCCGTTATCTGAAACAACGTGAAAATCTCTTGATTCTTCTTAATTCAATCTTTTGAAACCAACGGCCACTATGTTAATTATCTTCAGCATGATTTCGTCTGAAAAACTCTTTTTCAACAAGATCTTCCAAGGTCCTATTATATCGCCTATACTTTTAACTCTAAAAACCTCTAAAAATATAGGTATGGTTAAACTATCATCCCAGAGTTGTTACTTTACTCTTCGTTTATTAACAGTTTTATGATGAAATGCTAGAAAACCATTGGAAAAATTGTACAATTTTCCACTAGTAACAGATCATACTTATATAATCCTAACCGCAAGAGCTAGGTCTCGAAACCAGTATTAACACACGCTACTTATTTCAGATGAACGTACATTTCCACACAATCATATGTAATTAATAACCATAATTACAATTTCATTACTAAGAAATCTAGTTCTTCTTCTCATCAAAATAAATGGTGGAAATAGAAATCCCCGCTTGTATTATATTCAAATTCGGTGACCGTGAAAATGGGTACCACGAGTTAATAGTATACGCAAAAAACACGGATGCTTTCTTGATGTGTTATGTGACGGTCCTTTCCGATTCCAACTAAAGTACTTAGTTATTATGCCTATAGCTAGACTGTATCTTAATCTTCTCGTTTTTGATTATTTAATACTGCCTGTGACGGATATTTTTTAAATAAATTCATGAGTTTGACGCATGAGTTTGACGAAGCATTGCCTTTTATGTCTGGTCTTGACCAAAAGTCGGTCTTGGCTATAATAGTCCCAGTCTGTTCAAGATTTTGATAAACCGAGTCAGCATCTTGCTCCTTAAGTAGACTTGCATAACGTATTTGATTTGTTTTTTCCACTAGATATTATAACTTTTCTTTTAAAACATTATAAATAGTAACTACTGTCGCTACAAGTATTTAACTGGTACAATGATTTATGCAAAGACTCTTTCAGAAGTAAAACCGTTTAGTATCTTTTACTAAATGACAAGCTTAGCAGTAATTAATGCACAATTAATAGCCTGAAATGGCATATAAATGGACATAAACTTATCTTATTAACTAATATATTATCATAACAATCCTAATGACGTCTATAAATTGATTTAATAGCCATTGTTCTTTTATGTGCAAACCACGCGTATACTATACGCCATGTTTTTTTCCATTGTTTACATTTTCTTCGGAAGCGTTCGTAAGTGTTCGAGTTTTTCCGGTGTAACTGGCTTTTGTTAATTTTTTGTTGACTTATTCCGGTTTATGGAGAAAATTGGCGGAATTTGATTAATTGGCACAAGATGAGGGTATAATTTTCTTATGTGCTCAGAAATAATTGGCGGTTACATTATATCGTGGAAATACGTGTAAGGCTGCATAGTAAATAGGTATTATGAGTTTATCTCTGTATTTTATAAGTATATACGGGCTTAATGGCTTCCGTGTTGCCTTAGATATGGTATAAAATAACTAACTATGGTACATAACTTTAACTTTTTATTTTTATGATTATTTACATAATTATCAATAACCAACCTAAAAATAATAATAAAAACATGTACAGTCAGCAACAAAAGTCGATGAACAGATACTAATTTACAAAATACCTGAACACTAAAACGGACCATAAATCACTTACCAGAATAGAGTACACGATAAGGTTATCATTACAATGTTACAAAAACCCTAAGCATTAATATGTTATAAGTCGCTAAACATCATTGCAGCATAAGTCGGTAACTATCATTTTGCCGTAAGTCGCTAAACATGTTATGCGCGAGTTTTTTAACTTGATAATGCATGAGTTGATAAATACAAGATACTGCAGGATAAACCATTACCTTTTTAACATCGTTCGGATTTATTTCACAATTAAACATTTGTGAACATGTGATTGTTTAGGTATATGCTGTTATTTTATAGTAAGCCTACAAATTGGTGATGTTAGTTTGAGTAGATTATTTCGTGGTAATTTTTTTTAAACCACCCAGAAGTAGGAGCCCCGGCAAGCGGGGCTCCGTCGATGTAACCTCCGGAATCACTTGACCTTGACCTCAAAGTCACTTGAACTTGACCCTTATGTCATTTGACCTTGACCTCAAGGACACCATGAATATTGACCTATAACTGCTCCTGAGAATCACGGATTTTGGTTTTCGGAATTTCAACCTTGATCTCAAGGTCAAGGACCATGAGGACAAGGTCAGTGACCTTAGGAGAATCGCGGATTTTTACTTTAGGAATTTTGACCTTGACCTCAAGGTCAAAGACAGTGACGTCAAGTTTGGCAACTTCAGGAGAATAGCTTATTTTGACCTTCAGAAATTTGATCTTGACTTCAAGATCAATGACCATGAGGTCAAGGTCAATGACCATGAGGTCAAGTTAAGTGATAATTACGGAGTTCGACTTTTGGAATTTTGACCTTGACCTCTAAGTCAATGACCTTGAGGTCAAGGTCAATGACGTTGAGGTGTATCCCCACCCTACTACTCCAACATCCCACCGGGTCCCGAAGGCTTGATTAGGCGTTGGATTTTGGTGAAATTTTTCTAAGTCTTTTTTTCATAGTGCCCCGTTTCGTATCCACTAACCGCAAACGGGTTAAAAGAACTAGCAATGTTGGAAACTAACAATGCTCAGCGTCTTTTGTATTTATTACAGATCATACAATTTTGTCGGTAGTAATGTATAGCAATTAATGGTTTAACTGAGTTCAGCAACTTTTGTAGTTCAATTATGACAAGTTGTTTTGTAATTTACTTTAGTCAATAACTTATGATAAAAAATAATGATTAGGAAATATTGGAAACAAATTATGTTCAACGACTTCTGTTGCTGACTGTACATATAGAAAAGAGAAAAATCATTTAAGATCGTCAAAAAATTGACACATCCACATCGCTGTCAACGGGAACAGTGTCCAGAAAGCTGACAGCATTGCCACGTTGGATGGCAATGCAGCAAGTGCTGGAGCGACCTGCCGCTCCAGCACAACTCGTGGTGTTAGGAAGATGGGATGGCGTAAGAGTGTTGACAAATAAATCCCACACCAAAGGTCTACCCAACTTCCAAGGCATTATAGTCATACCTGGTCTCTTACCATCGTCGCGTGCCATTAAATTCTAAAATAGCAGAGACCCCGGCGGTGACAAGAGCACAGTGGATGGGATGGTGTCATTAATACTAGCGTGCTGTGCTTTCCGACCTGCGCTCTTACTGCAGGAAAGGCCATGGTGTCCGAGGCTGTCGACTGCTTCACCACGTTGACAGCGATGTGAAGCTCCCAAGAAGCGCCAAAACGCAGGCAAGTAGCGAGCCGAATGGTGTTACCCATCACAGTGCCTGATGTTGGGTGATGGTAGAGTCTGAAGCCAGAGGCCCGACTCCCACTCACCAATAGCCAGCAGGGGGCCACGCTCCGCAGTAGTCCACGCTCCGCTGTAGTCCACGCTCCGCAGTAGTCTAGTCCTTTACAATTTACATAGACTTTTTCCCCCAGGGCTTTAGTAATTTTGTTGGACGTTTTTTTATTCCATATAGGTGCACCAACTTAATACCCTCATCAATGGTAAGTAAAGTAACCAACAGAGACCAGCGGTAGCTCAGCGGTATCGGCCCCAACTAGGAGGTGCATTAAACAAAAAATTCGAACAAAAAATTCGGAGATATGTGACATCTACCAACCCACACTGGGCTGGCGTGCTGGATTGCAGCCCCCTCCCTCTCATAAAGAGGAGGCCTGTGTCCCAGCAGTAAGTTGACCAACTGCCGTTGATTAGTTACTGTCTTGGGTTAATTAGTTTGTAAAAGAACTGTTTAAAAAAAAATAGTCCTCTGTGCTAACATCTTTAAAACAGCGATAAAATTAAAGATCTATCTACCAGATAACCTTGCAACACCAGGTTATGCTTGTGCCTCGTTAAATGATCAACAATGTCAGGTTCAACAGCTCGCCAAGGTCAAAAGGACAGTCTTTATACACTTTTATCGCCCGCCAGTCAAACATTAAATATATTCTCATAAGGACTTGACAGACCGTATGTAAAAGTGCAGGTGCACAGAGTAGTTAATTTACAGAGTATTCAAAAAAAACTGGTATGGCAAAAAAATGCTTTTTTTTTCTGTGCAATCTTTTTGATAGACACAGTCGCAGATATATGCATCTGAGAAATCGCGGTGACCTGCGGCAGTGTATACTTTTACATTGCACTGTTTGATGCACTGTTTGATAATGTTAAAATCAGTAGAACCCATGGAATCACACCGAAGCGAAAGCGGTTACCACGTATTCATCATATACATCATTCTGAACCCCCCATATAAATGTTTCATCGGTTGTTAAAAAAAAACAGCTGTTTCCTACAAAAGTGCAATACCTACACGGTCAAAATGTATGGAACAGCAGATTTTTTTGATTTGATACAAGTTTGGTGAATTTCTTACGGAATTAATTATAATTTCAATAATATTCCGCTCAATTTTGGCACAGGGCTTTCTTCAAGTTCTTTTTAATAATTAAAAAACTTTTACTCTATATTAATAATAAAGTTGTTTCTGTTTCAATTCCCCACTCTGTGGCACCGAAGTGCAGTTAGCAGCAAGTCCGCTGCATTTGTAAACCGCTGTACAAATATTGATTTTGTGATTTAAACTCCATGATTAATTACCTGCCAAGTTTATAGTCTTACTGCCT
This sequence comes from Noctua comes, assembly GCA_963082995.1. Taxonomy (NCBI): domain Eukaryota; kingdom Metazoa; phylum Arthropoda; class Insecta; order Lepidoptera; family Noctuidae; genus Noctua; species Noctua comes. The sequence continues at coordinate 1,544,998 of OY720282.1, forward strand.
TGTTTGAACAAGAATATTGGTAGTACTGTGTAAATTATTTGAGTGTTGACTCCGTGGCCAATGACTGACTTAGTTTCGGAAAGAATGTGCTTGAATGTTTTTTAGGGTCCCTACCTCCAAATGCAAAATACGGATCCTTTATACTTACAGGATAACTCGTGTATAATCTGTTTATTGGCACACATTTGAATTTATGTGCAGTGACTTTTCACTTTTACCACTTTTTTTTCACTTTTAATAATAGATTCAGCATAATCCGAAGATGAAATCACGAGTTTTAAACTCCATTAAATAAAAATCTTTAAATTACGGCCCGAATATTGTGGATGATTGTCTCTGATGAGCAAGATCCCGTTTTTTTTTCACAGAGTCGTCGTTCCCATCAGATGTTTTATCCTGGCCGCTGAATTTTCTGACCAGATAGTCCGAAAAAAACCCTGCTGTGGCTTGCGTGATGGTGTTTTGGCTAGTTTCGGTTTTTGCTATTTAGTCTTTTGGTAACCGTAATTTAAACCCATTTCGACTGTTGCCAAAAATGGCCGCCCTAAAAAACTCTTTTTTTTTCTTCGTTTACGTCTTTAGCTCATTGGTTCTTCTTTTTGGTGATTAAACAATTAGTTAAGTTCCTCTTTTGTAGGCGTGAAATACGGGAAATCAAAATTTAATTAATGCAATACTAAAAAACTAAAAACACACACTATTTTATTTCTATTTTAAATCGTCTTTATGTCTTCACAGTAGTAACGTCATATCTTTCACTCCGCTATCTTACAACTTCTTCTTTCTCTCACACATACTCGCTCTCACTCACTCAGTACAGCTGTCATCTCCACTTGAGTGACAATAGACTTGTCAACTATTACAAGAGACACAAAAATACTATTGTTATTTAAACAATAAATTATGATATACACAATAAATTATGATATACACAATAAATTATGATATACACAATAAATTATGATATACACAATAAATTATGATATACACTTTGCTATTAGGCCGTCCCTATCAGGGTACCGAACATCTACATAATAGCAAACTCATTTATGTAAACTATTTAACTCCAAACATTTCAAAAACCCACTTTTAAAAATTGTCAACTCGAGAACCGAACCCCAGTGCTATCATCCACCGACACTAATGAAACATGTAATTAAATGTATAAATATTAATCAAGCGACAGTGTAAGTACGGTAAGCACGCGAACACGAACGGCGGAAAGTTTTCATCGTAAAGTGCAGGAAAAATTAGGTTTTAACGTTCAAAAATGAATTTGTAAAATGTTTGTTGTGCATGTGTTTTGTTGAAAATAGAGCTAGAAATTAATAAATTCGAAGGTTTTAGTGCACAGTTTACATCCACAAAAACATTTCATAATATACTTTTAGGCTGCTCGCTGTAAGAATCTTTTGTCTACCTTTAGTTTGAGGACATGTTAATAATATTTTATTTTATTTCCTTTATTTATTTCTATACAAATTAATTACATTTCAAATATTCCTTAGAAAAAACAATATAAAAAAACATTTAAAAATATAAAAAATTGTAGCCCACCGGTATAGGAAATAGGGTCCATGCTACCGGGCGGCGGTCAGGACTCCACAGAGAGGAACCTCCTAACAATACGAGCCGTGTCCAGAAGTAGCGCTTTCTGAATCAAGCCCTTGATCCAGCTGCCTAACGAGAAGTTTAAATGTTTTTTTTAAATTATTTTTAGACCAGCGAAAAGTGGTAGCAAGAGCGAAGCGAAGACGGATGAGATCATTAATACTAGCGTGCCGCGTCATGCGACCTGCATCCTTACTGCAGGGAACGCCATAGTGTCCGAGGCAGTCGACTGCTTCACCATTTTGACAGCGATGTGGAACCGGAAGGTTGTGTCACCGGTAAATTTCGCATTTTGAGAGATTAAGGCCAAAATATTTAAATTGCTGTTTGAGGAGTTGTAGGTAATTCAACACGGTGTCAACATCACCTCCTAGCGTTCCATTATCTAAGTTCCGTACATTAAATTTAGTTGTTGGATTATGGGATGAATAGCCAAACGGAATATGACAGGCCAGAAGGTGGGGGGGGCGGGGGTGATCACCTTGTTCAAAACGATGTTCTTGTACAGTAATTTTGATGGATGCCTATAAAATTGCCACAGAATACCAAAAATTTCGGCTAGTTCTTTTTAACCAACTTCAAAAAAGGAGGAGAGGGTCTTAATTTGTCGGAATCTTTTTTTGTTACTTCAGCCAACAAAGTGCTATTCGCCGATATTCACGGAGTTGAAAGCAGTGAAATATAGTGAATTAGCTCATTCATTATTATAATTATTGCATTTAGAAAAAATTCAACGTCTTGACGCGCGCTGTCAAAGTCAAATTCAATTGATTATTATTTTTTTAAATTAACCGAATTAAGGCACCCATAAAAAAAAACGTTTCATTGACAAAGTTCAGAGTGACAATACATTCAGCATTCAGCATTTGTTGAAGAGTTTTCATGGTCAATTGCTTTCGATTGCAACTCGATACTTGAGACATTTTGTAGTAAACTTTGTTTTCATTACCATTTCTAATCTGGCACACGTGGTGCTGATTGTTATTATGGCATAGTCTGGTTTCTCCAACACAATAGATAGATACATTTCAGTATTACCATTAGAAATTGTCTTCTGGGAGACCAGATAATTTCTGTAGTTTCGGTGCAATCTGTCAGAATTTTATGTTTTTTTAGAAAACTGATGTTAACTGCTATTGTTCTTTTATTGCATTACGTCGGTAAAATACGGCCCAAACTGTTTGAAACAGAAGTTTTTAATTTACTAACTGCCAAAAAATCTACTGATGCTAGACTGCTGATTGCTGTTTCTAGACCCCCAACAGTTTGCGTAGTAACAGTTTACGTGACGAATTGTCGATGTCCCTTCTTGCAGTGTATTGTATGGTCAAGAAAAAGAGGGATCTTAGTACCTACTCAAGTTATTTTTTAAACAAGTATTCTATTTTGAAACTTGTTATTGGCACTTCAAGTCTCCAGACATGTAAGGACTATGATACTCATATCCCCACTTAATAGTATTTGAAACTCCCGCAGAATGACTATGGCCTGCGCAATTACGATGCTACGCGGAACCCTTAGGTACCTATATTAATTACTCACACTTGTAATTATCTATGAAACATTTAAAATTGATATCATTGTGATAATGGACTATTTATTTTATCATACCCTTTTGATGGAAGTTCTATCTTTTATATAAGCTAGACGAAAGTACATAAAACTTACTAATATTATGCAACAAGAGATAACAATCCATTTCTATACCTTAATCATATGTAACATAAGTTATTAGGTTGACTGGTAGAAAATGCCTATTGCATTAAATCCTCTGTGCTTGAAGTGTTAAATAAATAAATCTTCTGTGGTAAAAAGACCGTGATGATTATCTTCGGTCTAAAGAAGTCCACTGTTAAACGTTTCCAATTTCCAATCGGCATTTGTTTTGACCCTTGCTTATTAATTTTATGGCTCGTATTAGGCGCATATATATTTTTTTATTTCTATAAAATACAATGCAACAAATTAATTTTAACGAGTAAAAAAAAAAAATATTTTTATTTCATGTTTTAGAATAAATATCTTTTTTTTTGTACAAAATAAAATTCAAAATGAGGTCTTAAATATAAATGGTTCCACACACTTTTGTATTTGTTTGCTACTGGCATGTGTCAAATCAAAGTGTAGATAGTTATCGTTGGACAAGTGGTGACGTAAGGGTGTCATTCAGCAATCATTTATCGACTTGTATCGATTGTGAGGCGTCTCGCTGTCTACTGTCACGTATGCAATCGTAAGGCTCGACATTAGTTATAAGATAATTTTGCAAACTTAAATACCTGTGCTTTCATATAAACCAGAAATGTTATCTTTTTCTAACTGTTTAAATGTTCAATTTCCATTCTTACCTGGGAACACGTGGGTAATCAGAACTTTCGGCCACGAATTCCCGGGAGACTTAAACTATTACTAACCAAACGACTGACCACAGTGTGCTGTGTCACAGCACTCATGATGAGGCTGAAGGCACAGCTGAGAGAGTGGTCCGGATGCGGTAGTCGCGCACTGCAACTGCAGGTGGTGGTGACGTGGTCGGCGGGGAGAAATATTCGTCGCTCGCTAGTCGTGTCCAGGAGTACCGCTTTCTGAATCAAGCCCTTGCTTCGGCTACCTAACGAGAGCCTACTCAGGCATTATTATTATTATCTTTATTTATTTATTCACATATTATTTACATTTCAAAATATTTTTAAACAAAAGAATATAAAAAAAATATATACATGGCCCATCGCCCATGGGCATTAAGAACTGGTCGGGGCTGAGCGAAGAACCTCCTCACTATGCGAAAGCAGAACGCCTGGACCCGGCGGTCGCGGCGGTCCAGAAGTACTGCTTTCTGAATCAAGCCTCTGATCCAGCGGCGCAATATGAGCCTCCTAAGGTGTCGGTCGAGGCCCTTTGGTTTAGGTCCATAACCGTTATTCATTAAGAGCAATAACTAAATTTAATGAATTTCAAATGTTTTCTTATACTATGTCTTTCTTTCTTCACTATCTTCAAACGCTAGTTCATAAGCAAGCTAAGTGAAAAAAAATAGAATGTGAACCTAATGATCACTCCATATTGAAAATGTCCCAACCCAACAGAGACAAAGTCAAACATCAAACTCCACTATTAATAATTTAAAACCCACCTAAAACAAACAAACCGAACCTTAGACAATGCATGTAAGCCTTGATTCAATTACTCGATATTATAAAGTAAAACTTGACCTCGAATCAATTAATCTGATTCTAAACGATTCTCGATTGGTATTCGGTTCTCGTGTTGAGGCCGGTCGTGTTGAGGTTCATCGCCCATGGCAAGGTTATTAGGAAGAACCGAGCTAATTGGTGCAATAACCGCTTAATACAGTCAGGGAAATTAATTGGTTATCAAACTACATCAATTTGCCTGGGTATGGTCAATCCATAGGCAAAGAATGACAGCTGTATTTCGTATATACGAAAAATTTTAAGTTTATTGTTAATTTGCTAAAAAATAAACTCTCCGACTTTACACACTTTGAATATTTACATAATATTATGCTAGTGTTTATTGTTAATTAGTAGTTTGTTTACTAATTATGTGGTACTTGAGTCATTGACAAACAAACACTAAGGTGCGAAACACGTGTTCATAGATTACTGTGTTGTTGAAGGCATACACTTCTAAACGTTTTAAAATTCTGTAATTGGCTTGATGACTATTAATAAATTTATTATAACCGAACCCGCATTCTGTTTCACTGCGGAGAAAATTCTTGGCCTCGCTCATACTGTGCTACATCACACTACTCTCCACTTTCCTCATCAAGTCTGGCAGATACACACTCCAGAACACGTTTGCTCCATCAGCCACCAGTCCTACGACAAACTTGACCAGTTCCCTGCCACAGGCCACTTCTGTTCGCCTACTCTGCAAGCTGTGTCTGTACCTAACACTTTATCCGGATAATTTCATTCAACCATCAGACTTAGAATTTCATAAATATGGGTGCAATAAACACCTTTGCCCACCCCTTAGGATAATACAGTCGTGATATTATGCGTGTATGTGTAGTATGTGGTGCCGATACCACCGTGCGTGTGTGAAGCACCGTAGTGAAGGTTACGAGGAAGAGACGCGAGGTGCTGCAAGGTAATTGGTGCAACAACCGCCAGAGTACACACCTACAATATTAACATACATGAATATGTCAGTAAACTGCGGGTCATTATGTTTATGAGTCGTGGAGACTTGCTGTCTATTATAATATTTAGTTCTGAAATTTGAAATGAAACTCTGTTGTTGTCTGCAAATTTATTTACATAACATAAAATATTGCGCCGGTAATCCCGGAAGGATTAGGCAGAAAAACCTAATAAAACTTTGCCCAACCTGGGAATCGAACCCGGGACGTCATGTTCAGCAATCGCGGTTGTGTCTACTGGACCAACAAGGTAGTAACATTCACATATCTGGGTATGAACGTCAACCATTCTTTGACCCCTCCTCATATTAACCGTATATGGGTTGTTGAGGTCAGATAGACAGTTGTCGCAGCTACGTAAGATACAATTATTCAGCTACTTCTGGTAACACTGGAAGCCTAACCCATGGAAAAAGACTAGGCTGATGATGATCACGAAAGCTATGACCGAGTGGCGTCCAAGTACTGTAAAGAAAAATGTCGGTCGGTCGTCCGGCGGCGAGATGGGCAGACGACATTGTTGCCATCGCTGTAATAACCTGGATGAGGTCCAGTTGGAACGTGAAGCTTGGCACAAGCAAATAGAGGCCTGCCTATGTCCAGCTGTAGGTGGAGTCGAGCTATGGATGATGATGATGTCAGGGGCTGAGTTTTTTAGGATTTATAATGGTACGGACTAATAAGTCGTTCAACGACTGTTTTATAGTAATACACTTCTGTAAAAGCGTCAGGGAACAGTATGATGATTAATTTGTTTGATATTGATACGAATATCTGTCATCACAATAAGGTCAAAAGGAAGAGGTGTGATAATCGGTGCAATAACCGCACCTGAGTAACACACCTTCGTAATTAACATATGAATGTATCGCTTTGTTACTGTTAATTATTTGAATTGATATGTATCAATTTAAAGGGTGAGTTTAATGATCATACGAAACGATTTGTTGAGAGGTTTTGGGCAGCCGCATTTTAAAATAAGATAAAGGCCCATCAATGCTATACCTTAAATAAAAATTGTGCCTTTATACAACAGCTTGTTACTAAGCAGAGCCTGATGCACTTTACAACATCGATGTCTATTAGGATTTTGGGCTTTCTTCATCTCTTATGAAGACCAAGGATAGGAAAAATTGAAGCTTAGCAAAGTCTCTCAGTGCAAAAGGTTCTTTAGGTTTTAATAGACACAAGTAATAATCTAATTAATAAGACAATATTATAACTAGACAGGTTCCGTCAGAACTGGAAGAAAGACGCGTGGGTTCGCGAGAATGGAAGCAGTGGAGGGGGAGGCCTTTGCCCAGGAGTGTGAGACAGAGAAGGCTAGGAAAACTATAACCATTAATATAAATCGTGATTGGAAATTATTTAAGGTATTTTTAATGTGTAAAGAATGATTATTCGATGAACACGAAGTCATTGGAGAGTTTTGTTACAATTCAAGCTAACCTAACCATTTTCTTGTACAACTTTTCGTAATGAAAATAGAAGCCTCAACATCTGACTTTACTTGAGGTTTTCGTCGAATTTGCTCTCTTAAACGCCGCATAACGCTCAAATAATATTCTTTATTTTCTGTTTGACCTTCCGGCAAGAATTCCGAATGCACAACACCGCGATAGTCAAAGAAAACGGTCAACATGACTTTAACTTAAGCCTTTCGGTAGGTAGGTACATACCTACTAAGCACTTACATATTATTAATTGCTTACATGCTACCATTGACATGGAAACATCATAATTAGCCTATTAATAGACAAACAATAGTTATTGTTTCTTACGCAACACACCACGCTTGGCAACAACGTGACTTGGTTTGACATGTGCTAATTAAAGGAAAAACATTTGTACATGAAACTGTACTATTATCAGATGCAACTTTGTATCGACTCGGGTTTCCAATGTCTTATTTACAATCACGAAAGTTTCACAAACACTTGAAATATGCTAGGGGGAGGAAAATGCTCGAAATAACAGCTGCAAGGTTTGATCTAACATTAAGCTGCACTTGCCCAGGTCGTTCGCGGAAAGTGCATTCATGATATACCGCCTCTGTGCCTCGGAAAGCACGTTAAGCCGTTGGACCCAGCTGTCATTGTTGATCTTTGACAGTCTTTACGAATAGTTAGGATCCCAAAGGTCTGCTGAAATCCAGTCTTACCAAAGGGTTTCGTATTACCTAGTAACTCAGTTGTGGAGATCAGATATGCAGTCGTTTTGGGTACAGATTTAAGTTAGCAGAAAATGAGACAGTCAGTAATACTTCAAGTTTCTGTGTACCTTAGACAGTCAACTATAGAACCAACTTAACACTCTGACCATATCTTATAAACCTCACGACTTAGTAGTCATCTACGCACTTAACTTAAATGTCATAAATCACTTTATCTACGCACTTCTATAAGCCGTTTGATTAATGTTCCTTTATGTTTCTATCTTCTTCTGTAAAGAATAAAATAAATAAATAAACATTTATTTCAGAATCACTTCCATATTTGTTGGTAACAATGATAACAACCTTAGTGTTAGTAACATTAACTCTAAGCTGCGTGAGGCACGCTGATCCTGGGGAATGTCTACATGACTGCGTGCAGCCGTATCCACCGCCCCAAGATCGGAGAGTCCCACCTATCAGCCAACGTTCTAAGTATGATGTTAGGGCTGGCGCGAGCACGGCGGCGTAGAAGAGATGCGCATCTCTTGCGCAAGATGGCCGAAAAACTATCAATGTCCGCGTCAGCAAACACAAAATACAGTAGTTCTGCTGTGTACCAATGCTGCGACGAATCAACGAACAGACAATATGTTTAGAGCGATCATTTCTTGCTAGCAGCCTATTGACGATTTACTGAGAATCACGCTTAATGATTTTGCAATTAAAGTAGTCGATTTCCAGCAGTGCATTTCTATAATATTGATCATCAGCTATCTCCCTACCCACTTATCACTATGATAGGGGTTTTTTTTAACTTAAACCTTATGAGATAAGATTAATGAAACTGAACACGATCAGTCAGCATAATCACCCAAACAGCAGTCAATATCCCATGACAATAATGAAAATGACAACTCGAAACTCGTCCATCATGTTCAGTTTCATTGGTTAACTTTCCCACTGGTCACCTAAAAGGGCACTCCGTCACCGCGAGCACACACCTGTAATGTAACAGTTCATATTCACTTATTTCTGTACAAAATCGAATCTTGGATTGCTACATTACAGGCGAATACTCCCGATGAGGGACTGCCTTTACGAATGTTTGAAGTTTGCATTATTATAATCGATTTAAAGTCGCGAGCAACAACGAGCTTAAAATCAATATTACTTATCATACAGTTATTTCCCTATTCATATTTATCACGTGTTTCATATCATTGTAGAATTTTTATATTATTATTAATAACAATAGGCTCTATTATACAATGTCAGTTATACTTTAATAATAAATTGTTTATGAAGGAAGGTGTTATTGCTTTTAATAATTGTTTATGTGATTTTATTAGAAAACACATAATAAAACACGTGTTGTGGATGATTCCGCTTATACTTAGGTACACTGTTCCTTACCTATATCACATAACATGTATTCAACGATTGTTTGATTTCAATATTTTTTTTACGGTTAATATTATGTCCTTTATTTCTTTTCTATACATATTCATTACATTTTTAAATATTTCTGTACAAATATAAAAAAAAAACATTTAAAAATATTATGTTATTATTATTTCTTTGAATAAATACTATTTCCTTTGAATGAAAACAATTTTAAACCAGTGAAAGCCAGGTTTTTAAGATTGATTAGTCAATTCGTAACAACATTCGAAAACAATTGGGAGCGGATACAAATCCTTTACTATTTCACTATCATCTTTAAGTTAATCATCCATAAGTATGAAAATGCATTATTGCAATCACATACAACCTTTTCGTCTCTTCACTCACGTTATTACAACAGTAAATTATCAAAGGACTGGATCTGAGTGAAATCCTCTGCATGCAATTAGCACAGCAGACGCTAAAAGCATCGGTTTATATCGTTACAATGCATTCGTGAAGGATTTTATCTTCAGTGCAATCTGGGGCGCTAAAATGTGCTGAGGTAACGTCTGAATGGATTAATTGAAAAATGCAAGGTACAGCCATGAGCACTAATATGTATATTGTGACAGTCGAAACTGTTCATCAATCAATACTACTTTTGACTGCAAAAATGTGTCAAAAACAACTGTGTTTTCATATTGCGAGTATTATTAGTACTCGTGGGTGCATTTTAGTGAATTGACGACTTGAAATGGCAAAACTGTAAAAATGGCGACTTGTTACATCTATCGACCCGGTATACCAATGGGCCCTCGTAGTGTAATACAACCCAATCCCTCAAAGAGAGGAGATCTGTTTCTTAGTAATGAGAACATTATAGATTGATTATACTTATGGTAACTGCAATAGAGAAAATATTATTCTTATTCTTAGAACTTAAACAGGGTTTAACAAGACCCCGTTACCCAAGCATTATGTAAATCGAACTAAGTACCTTTACGCAAAAAATGTTGCTGGGACGACTTTTTGTTTGGGGTGAAAAATATCACGTTTTACGGTAGGACGCAATGTAACGCAATCAAAACATTGTGCTGATATGGACGGATTGAATAGGACAAGTACGGTTAAAAATGATCGCAATGACGAGGAGAACATAAGTGTCTTTCGGCTTCGTTAAGGGTCTTGTTACACCCTTTATAGCTGCTTATTTATTTTCTTATATTTTTGCTTGACCCTATAATTTGACCACGACTTCAACTGAAGCGTTCATACACATCATACAATGTTCAGCATTATATATTCATTTGGCATGACCTGCTATAGCTGGAGGGTAAATTCTGTTCAGTTGACATCGAACAATGGCTATTTACATTATTATGTCAACACAGATTGAATTTCATCATCTCTCTTATCACTTCCTGGAAATATGCATTCTGATATGAAATAAAAAAAACCAAATATTTACTCTATTAAATGAGCTTGTTGTATTCCCCCTTCTGCTCTTTCGTTTTTTTACTTGTTCCCTTTTTAGAGCAGCTATTTGAGCCCAATCCTTTAAGTGTGAGTCCAGTTCAGAGAGACCCCGATCAATAAAGTTTAATAAAAGTAGGAATCTTTTTAATAAAAGTAGGAATCTTTTTAATAAAAGTAGGAATCTTTTTAATAAAAGTAGGAATCTTTTTAATAAAAGTAGGAATCTTTTTAATAAAAGTAGGAATCTTTTTAATAAAATCGTTTCAATTAAACGCGGACATAGAAACAAATTGAAAAGAAGATACAAAAAGTGAGTTTAATGATTTCCAGGCAAACGAAATGTTCCCTATCGATTCCAAAACTAAATGAGTCGGGCCCTTTGTCCTAAAACTTTATCTGTATAAAATGTTAACAAGATAGCTCCCGCCCCTTTCGCCGAGTCACTCGTATCAGCTGTTGATTATCCTCCCTAAATCGAGACACTTCATTGAGGGAAACTGTTGCCTCTTTGTATAATATTAATAACCGGCGAGTCGAATTTCCCAGTTCAGAATTTTACTTAGTAATAAGACTGATACGTGGTTGGTTGATAGGATAGCTAAAAAGTGCCCCTTAGTATCGGGTCCAAACCCGATAGTGTGGTGCCATGCAAAACAGGGGAGAGTCGCAAATCTTTTTATGTTTTGTTACTAAGGGGCACTTTTTCACTCGTCAGAAAACAGTTTAAGCTGACAAAAATTTACTGCGGTTAAGTACTATTCTCCTTACCAAACCGGTCAAATCACCACATTTATTCCTAAGATGAAAGTCATCTGACGTTTCAAATATCTGCTTTAATTCAGAAAACATGTAATATACTATAGATTGTTTTATCACACACAATGGCTATATTAAATAGTATAGTTTTTAAAACTATTTAAGCAGGGTGTAGTTCACCAATGAAAATGAACACGATCAGTTTGGCTGCAATTTAATCAGAACTGGGTTCGTGGAATCAGTCCCGCAGGAATGAGTGAAAGTCCTTATACGGCTGGCAATCCACCCAGAGTAATTAGAAGAGGTTAATTGTTTTCCAATTAATACAAGATAGATCCCCCCATCATTGAGAAGATAGGGGCCAAAGTGATATCCTTTGTGACATCTATGCACAAATCCTTTGTGACATCTATGCACAAGCTATCAGGAGCTATCTTATGATTATCCATCCTGTACAGGAAAAGCTCTTCTATTACTACATATCTGTAACTGACTAATATTGCAGTAAGTGATCTAAGATTTTAAACTATCATGGTCACTAACATTACTATTAATACTAACACCCACCCGCAATAACTTCAGTTTATCCGTGATCATGGTGCTTGCAACAGTGCCGAAATATCGGGAACTCATAAGAAACAGTAAACATGGTAAATATCCCGTTAGTATTAATAGTAAGTAAGTGATCTCTTCGACTCCACAATCATTAGGGCTATTAGATTGAGGTAAAGTTCAAATACAGCTTCTTCTTCAACCTCAACACTTGCTAAAATAAGCATAATCACTGTGATAACATCTCGAGTTGCTCCATCAGCTGCATCAGATTCTGGTAAGGTATACTAGCTAAATCCCTGGGCAGGTAAATGAGGTCCTTTGAGAGACAAAATTCATATCGCTTATCGATTCACCTACGTCGAGAATCTTCATAGTGTCCTTCACTTGTATACTTATTCTCCGTTGAAGCATTTCAGGACCATCGTTGGACTTTAAATTTTCATATAAGCCGCTTTTAAGAGCTGTCTGTGTCAATATTCTACGCAAAGATAGTATTATTATGTATGGCTTTTATGTATGGATTTTTTTTTTTGGCATTATTGATTTACTCATCGCGTTTAAAGCAACAATAATTTGTGTTTAAGAATACGCCTGATGGCTTCGCGGCAGTTCCAGGCGATGATAGTGGAAAGAGCTTGACACTTATAGGAAGTATTGGTCCAGACTTCAATAAAACAGAGACGAGTGGAAAGAGAAACGGGAGGTCGTTGCCCTGCATTGGAACGAAACAGACTGAAAATAAATGTACATCGCGTTTTTTTTTCTTTGACGTTGGCCCTAAAGATATCGGCTGCTAGCGCCATTTTAGCGCCACCTACCGTACACATGCGCCCGCGCTACGGGTGGCAGTGCGCACTCAATCGTGGTGTTTTTATTAAATTACCTTAATTACACCTCGGTTTACTGCTTAATAGCTAGGAAATGGCACTATTGTCCGGTAACTTTACAAGTGATGGCTAACTTTCCTGGCAGTTTCTTTTTCAATTTTTAGTTTAAACTATAGCTTACCTCAGGTAAAAGTTAATTGGTGCTGTTTCATAGGGAAGGCACTTCATTTTTTCTGTTTTGCTAATTTGGTTATGTCATAGGGCCCCTATTAATGAAAGTCACTCAAGACTCGAGCATTACTTGAAATTCGATTCAAGTCATTTGATTGGTTGAAACTACTTTTATTAAGTAATATTTGAGACTTATTAACGTTCTAAATTACGGAGCTTAGTGCTTTGGCAGTACTTTGGGTGGGCCTTGTCACTATACAAGGCCCGCCTGGTAGACGAGAGAAAAGAGAAAAGGTAGACGTATTTCGGCTGAATGGCGTTGACAATGATCTTTTATATGAAATGTCAGTGGCTCTAGGAAAATATGATCAAATCTCCTCAACTAATCAACTTTGCGATGCATCACCTTCTTCTGAAATTACAGGAACAAGAACCTTATGATCTTCGAAGTAACTTTGCCGTTAAACAACTGACCATTTTATGTACCTTTCGGATTAAACTCAACACTGACTAATTCATCACCACCTTACACACATTTCCACAATGAATACCACCCATCTTTGTTACAACAACCATGTTGCTGTTTCCGGTTGATAATTAAAAACTAATTCGCAGTTAGTGCCAACAAAAGCCCATTAATAATGCTTGATTGTTATACCAATGTAATGCCTTTACGGACAAAGGATGAGGCATTACGCACTTTTATCGCAGTCGGGTAAATGAACTTGAGAAGTATCTCTTTTGTGAATAGGGAATACTGTGGAAAATGTAGACATTTTGTTGAAGGCAACAGAATGTTAACTTATTTTATGGTTTTGATATTTTCCAAATTATGGTGTACTGGACACCTCTACTTATTTCTTCTGGTAAAATCAGGATTGATGTTATAAGTCTTTCACAGTCCTCTATTTTACTTACAATTCTGTAGAACTATGGATTTGAATGCTATTCTCCCCCCAAAAATGTATTGTATATTTATTTGAGATAATATCTACAGGATGTAAACAGACCCTTCACACAGCCGTCAACCAAGCAATCTGTTCATCAAACTAAGTACCTAACTTACGCAAAAATTATTGCTGGGAATCGACTTTTTTTTTTGGGGTGAAAAATCACGTTTTAAGGTAAGACTCGATAGAAAGCACTCAAAGCATTGTGCTGATGGATGGATTGAATAGTACGGGGGTCATGGAGGTGTGTAAAGTAAAAATCTTACATTAAAAACATGTATTAAAAAAAAAACTTGTGAACAAGTTGGAACTTTGACCCCCAATATCTCCGTAACTAGAAGGTTCCCAGGTACGGTCTAGAACAAAAAAAATATCGCAAAGACGGGGAGAACAAGTGCCTTTCGGATGTGTTAAGGGTCTATTTACAACCTTTATTAAAAATGCCCAAAAAGAAATGGTCTTCATATTTGAAAATGATATAGAATGAGATCGTCGGCGGTTTTTTTTCCCAAGCTGCATTTTTTTTCCTTTATATGCTTGCTTTTGACCGTATGTACCTCTATAATATAATACAATAACTAATACTGCTTAATACTCTAAAATGTTATAATTTAAGTCATTCATACCTACCGTATGATGTTCCAATCGAGAATCTCAAACCAAAAGAAAAACGAAGTGCTCTACGTTTTCAGATTGAGTCGGAAATCGAAATGCATTTTTTCTAAGATTGATGAGATTTTCAGTTCAACCTGACTTATTTTTAACATTCATTCTTTTGGAAATGAGATTGAACGAGTTTGATGCAGATTAAGTTATTTTTCGTTCTAATATCATAATGTTTTGATAATTTTCCCTATATCTTTACTTTATAAAGGTACTGACATACCTATTATGAAAAGTAAATCCATATTGCGTATTTTAGAAGAGGAAGAGAGGTGATGCACGCATGGCTAAGAAAGAAGACACGACTGTATATGATAAATATAATTTTTAACATACGAGAAAATTCATCCAGTAGAAATTCGTGCAATATCTATAAAAATAGATGGACTTATGTGTTTAGTACACCCATTTATCGATTCTTACTCGAGATATGCCTGTAGTTTTTCTACCAAATAATCAAAAGCAGTAGGTAGTATCTTGGAAAATAAATATGAACAAGCAATTTCTTCTCTAAAATGCCTTCAACGGCGAGAAAATTGTCGAGTTGCTTAGTAACCTTCAAGCAGTTTGAGCTCTGTACCTGGTTACTACTTAAAGGTCTTAGAGCTTAAAGGAAAAATCTCTATACATCGTAAAGCTACTCCACTAGAACAGCGCCCCAACCGAGCGGATAATACTTTAAAAGCGTAGACTATAAAAAAACATGGAGAGGCAAACAGAGATATAAACGGTCGGGCCGCATTTACATACAAATGAGCTCGATGCGAAATTATTTCAGTCAACGGAGGCGGTGCAATGGCGGACTGGAAAAAATACGGGCAAGCGTGAGCGCGATAAGCTTCCCGGGTTTTTGAGAATTGAATCTTTTAAGTTTTATTTTAAGTCATATTTTTTAGATGTTAACAGTAAATTGGTTTAAGTTTCCATCTAGACCACTACTGTTTCAGACTGGGACTATTAGAAACATTAAAAAAAAATGTTTTATCCATTCAGAAACAACTGAACATTCAGAAACAACTGAACATTCAATAACAACTGAACATTCAATAACAACTGAAAATTCAATAACAACTGAACATTTAATAACAACTGAACATTCAATAACAACTGAACATTCAATAACAACTGAACATTCAATAACAACTGAACATTCAATAACAACTGAACATTCAATAACAACTGAACATTCAATAACAACTGAACATTCAATAACAACTGAACATTCAATAACAACTGAACATTCAATAACAACTGAACATTCAATAACAACTGAACATTCAGTTGTTGTTTCAATAGTACATTTTGTTTTACAAACAGAAATATTAAACTGCATTTACTGCCTCCTATGATGCTCCAGACATAAAGTTATGACGACGGAAAGGCGATTCCCATATGTCTAAGAACGTTCTAATCTGTCTTAATGTTGTGTCAAAAATATAGAATCATCCTTACACTGCAACCAACTTGCTTGCTTGCTTGCTGTGGGCGGGAAAATACAACTAAAATAAATGTACATAGTTATCATGTATGTAGTAATATGTAGTTTGACATATTGATGCAAATTTTCTTGACAAGCAACGCCACCTCGAACTGCGATATTATACCTAAATTTTTCACAAGTTTGGACGCTGACTATCCTTAAGATAGATGGCGTCTAGATTTTGAACGTTTATAACGCGGGAACTAACGGATAAAAAATTTTCAAAATCTTATCTTTCAGATAAGATTAACTATGCTATTTATTTTCAGATTTAGCTTCAAGGGAGACTTGTGAAATGGCGTCTAAACACTGTCTTACAGAACCCTAAAACCATATGCTCCTTTTTCACAGACCATTTGGTGTGAAAACGGTCACTCTCTATTTACTATGTTTGTTTTTGGAAGGACTACTTTATATACTGTATCGATCTTTATTGCTTCCAATTCAATTTGAAAGCTTTAATTGTATAAGTGTATTGGGAGAGTCGAAATGGGCGGGGCTGTGTCCATCGGTACAGTCAACCGCTAGTCACAGGTAGTAGTTTCAGTTTAACAGTGTCTTTATTTTGTAGCAGTAAAGGTGATTTTATTGTTGAAGTTGTACTGTGTACGTACGGTTGATAGTATGTACGATTGGAGTGGTCCATGTGAGGAATGATTTGAAATTGATGAGTGGGTGTGTCAATGGGTTTGCGTGGTCCAGTCCAGTAGTATGTGGTCCATTGAACAAGGCCCGCGTGGTAGATTATGTCTCACGCCTCTTCGTCTAGACGAGGCCCAGGAGTGGGAACGCCACAGGTTCATATGGAAACAAGCCTGATGATTCGTTCAGGACCGAGAAGATTGACGTGGTATTTATTTTTTCTACGTAGATATAAAAAACAGCCCTAGGCCATATGCAATTAAGGTTTAGAAATACCAGTATCAGATACCTGTTTAAACGTCAAACAAAATAAACCCCTGATAGTGTTATAATTTGGACTTACAACAATTGGGAATTCCTATTGGTTGAAACAAACTAGATGAAATAACAATATTTCTCTTCCAAGGAATGTAACTTTTTGTTAACATCTTTGGCCAGTTATTTTATTAAGATTGTAAGAATTAAATTAGAGTGATTTTAAACTTTTGTAAGTTAGTCCGAAAAGGACTTCAATCACAGTTCAATTAAAATAGACTCTAACTTTGAGGGACTACATTTCTATTAAGAGAAGAAGGTTTTTTATATTCTGTAAGTGTAAGAATAGAGTGTTATATGAGCAAAGAATTTACTTGTACCATATTATTCGAAGTAAAAAAAGAAGATTTGGCCATCACCAAACCAATCAGGCAGCATCTTATACATAATTATAATTGTTTTCAAATTAAAAAAAAAAAATACAGCTAAAATTCAAAAAAAGAAATACAGGGGTAGAACACGGTACCCCGGCAAAATTAGAACTACTAACTTTTTGACAATTTACATGCCGTGGTAATATAAGATTTCTTTTATTTTTTCATTTTAGTATCGCCACTCATGAAAGCTATGCACCGCACTCTATTATGTATGTCTATAACCATAAACCTTTATAACTCCATTACCTCTACCCAAACCATTTTAATCTATGACCGCAACTGCCCCTTTAAACGCAGCCTCCAAATGGATTAAGCAATGATACGAACCACAAAAGTAAGCCTCGACTCAATTCCCATGCAAATCCCATTAGATTTTTAGTCTAACAGTTGGCGAGGCCAAATGTATGAAGGTATGAATGGGGTTGCTTGGGAGAGTGTTTGGTTTTAGGAAGGTACTGTGCAGATACATAAAGAGCATTTCAGACGCACGCAAAACGCGAGCGGTCCGCGTACGCAATCATATTCTTACGTCGATTACTTTACGAGAACATTCTAGATTAGTGCGTGTCTCGAATGTTCCACTATAGAACTGCCTAGAAGATCCGAGAAAGTTGTGGAACTTTCTTGAAGGATGATGTTCCACTATCGACTGTGAAGAAGGTTCGAGAAAGTTGTGGAACGGTCGTCATATAAATAGTAAACAGCCGTCGTGTTTGCGGGAGCAGTCAGTCTGATTTAGGCGTTACAACGAAGTGAACTAGAAGTGTGATATCTAAGCGAATACTGATCAGAAGTGTATTTGTGATTGAGTTTTAAGTGTTTTGTGATTATTAAAGTTATTAGTTGTTTAATCGGGGTAGTATTTAATTTATCCCATACCCAGCTCGTAACAATATAATCATATGATTATACAGGGTGATTGGAAGCTGGTTGCAAAGTTTTAAGGCAAAGATAGTGCAGACAATTTAGAACCATTCAAGCCATGGTTGTTTTAGACGAAGTCTTACCATTTTTTAACCTAATTTTTATGTTTTTTTCGAATATTCCCAAAATTTTAACGTAACTGCTTGTTTATGGCCAAATTGAATGATAAATTAATTAATTTTTATTTTATTTAATTAAAGTAATGTGTAAGCAATCTAGCAAAACTAGCAAAAGCTTCAAATGTAAATTTAAAATTTCTCCCTCAAATTGGTTTGTAGGTCCTAATTTCAATAATTTGTAAGATGTCCGCGTAAATGATACCTCAAAAGAAAGAACGATTATCAAGCATGTTTTTAAAAAGTTTTGAACAAATATAGAACCCTCCGTTTTTTTTTTTTAAAATAAGGTTTACAAAAAGTATTTACGAATTTTAATTTTTTTTATGAACTTTAAATGGTAGTAAAAAAAATGTCTAACGACACAGAGGCCTAAAACTTGTTTTGCTAGATTGTTTATACATTAATTGGCTGCGAGGCGGAGCTGAGTAACGAGCCCGGAGATGGTAGGTGTGCCTCTTTTTCTTTGGCCCGGGCGGCCTAGTCAGCATCGGTGACATGCCATTGCGCGGCTGGGTCAAGGGCTTGATTCTGAAAGCAGTATTAAACTCCTGGACACGGCACGCATAGTGAGTTCCTCGACGTTCCTCTCTCTGGAGCCCTGACCACCGGCATAGCTTGGACCTTGTCCAAGTTCCTAATGGCGATGGGCCAACTTTTACATCTCTGCACCATGAACGACGGCTGGGGTTGTAAATGGTCCGCCTCAAGCTTCACCACTTCCGCATACGTTTTTGCTCTAGATTTGCTAGATTGCTTAGCAGTTCTTACTCTTCGTCACCCATAGCCGCAATCAAGGTTGGTAACCAAAATTCTTTAAGAAACAATACCTCCATACGTTTCACATGCATGATCAAAGTACACGATCTTACATTGAATTCTGTCAATTTTCCGATCGACATTTTGCACGCTTCTCTTTTTCAATCTTCGTCGCTAGTGAGGTATTTTAAGAAAACTATGTAATTCCAGTAGCTCAGTTTGTTGGGGACAAACATGTCAGCAGCATCACCTGTCATAGCCCGCCAAATTGAAACGACTCAAACACCTGAAACAGAGAGCATCCGAACACGGTACGAGGTCAGTTTGTTTCCCTCCTCTGTAGCCCCATAGTATGAGCGCATGACATTTTCATTGATGCTTTGCGCCTATCGCATGAGCTGCACACTCCCACCGGGAGCTGAGACCCTATCAGAGGCCGGTGGGCCTCGAGGTCCTACACTGTCCAGCGTCCGCCGTCCTCCCCGTCGACGAACAGGTGGTGGCGTCGTAGGCGGAGAGAAATACTCGTCGCTCGACGCAACTGTCACGGCCGGTGTCACAGCGCTCACGATGGGACTGGGTTATGACAGCGGAGCTCGGCAACGAGTCCTGGGTTGGTAGGCGTGCACGTCGTGAAGCAGTTCTCGTTATTCGTTAATTAGCTTCGTTATTTCATCATGATCTTATTCTCATACTATTTTCCATATTGGTATTGACGACGAGGTTGACAGACATAATTGTTAGAACCGTTTCTTTGCGTTTTTTCTAATAATTGAATAGTTTCAAAAGTAAGAACTACTATTGTATTGTATAAAACTAATATTTATATTTAAATATTATGATTATTGATTTATAATAATATGATGATTTAACCGATGATCGATAGTCGTTTCAGCCAATGGCTCAATTGCCAAGAGCCTCGACCAACGTCTGAGGAGGCTCAAAACCAAAGGCATAGAAATTCAATCCTGCATAACTACTTGGGTTTGTCAATTAACATAGCGCCTGTCCACTCGTAAAACAATTCCGGTCTCTCCCAGGATCTCCCAGTCCAGCCAGCACGCAGTTCCCATGTTTAGTTTCCCTTATTATTTTTAAACATCTCTTGTAGGTTCATTGGAGTGAGGACAGCGATACTGATTCGTGTGGAACTCTCTGCGCATCTGTTCTCTCCCACATTCAACCCGTCTGCTTTGAAAGTAAGAGTCAAAAGGCATTTTCTGGGCACGCTCGTTCCAGAAGTAGAAGTATCAAAATGTGGATTCGTACCTATATGTATATAGAACTTGCAAAATACCTCCCTCGTACAACCCGACCTCTAGATGATCTATTAATGCCGACCATCAAGCCATTTTAATCTAATTTTCATTCCTTTACTGGCCGTACAGCGATACATAACCACAAAATTAATCACTGACCACAGAGTAACACCTCGGTCTAGCCGCGCGGGTAATCGAGCTATACGTTAGCTATGGTTACGTGCTAGTCTGTGGTCCGTTTGAAATATGGAATGTTACGTTTTTTTGTAACAGTTTATTATGTATTTGAGTGGAGCATTACGTATCTATTTTTTTTTTCATTTTATGGAATGAAAAAAATCTTATAAAAGTATCAGGAAATAAAATAAAGTTATTGGTAATAATTATAGAACAAACCTACAATTATAATATAACACTCCTCTTTTTTCACGATGGGAAAATAGGAGTGTTATAATTTTAATTTATAGTATCAATAATCTCCCTTATCAAGCAAATACATCATACGCATATATAATAACGCCAGTTCTGCTCGAAGGATTAGGTGTGTAGCATACTACATGAACGCGATGGCATATTGAATTTAAAAGAAAAATCGAGATGGTTTGAAGCGCTAGGCAAACCTAATAATAACGAATATCTACAATTTAAGATTTGAAAATTCATTAATATACATTAATATTATACATATATGGAGCCCATGGAGTCCCACTACTGCCTGTAGCCATGGTTCTATAATTTTAAAAGCAATCTAACTCATCTTGCCATCTTTGCTAGGTCCTTTCACGACGTGGTGGAGTCGCATGGGACTAGGCAGGCCATGTATGTCGAATGTCAGACGATCGATGGCCGAAACTAAGATCGAAATAGGTGACAAAGGATTTTCATACATGCAGCGAAAAATATATTTCCTGTGTCAACATATTCGTCATATAAAAGTCTGACCGACCGATCTGACCGTCCGATGCGAGCGACCGATGCGAGCGATAAATCAATTTATATCGCGGACGTTGGACATGGATTAGCATACGCAAATGACTCGCACATGCTCTGCGGCGCTGTGATACCATCGTTTTTGGCGCATCTTTTTATTATACGCTGATTTTATCTGCATAATGCAGCTTGAAACTGTGCAGTGAGAGGTACTCTTAGGCCCGCTTGTAAAGTATGTGGGAACGTTTAGCGTAAAACGAATTTAAAATATCGTTCTATTTCTGGCAATATTTAGAAGATGACAGTGACACAGATAGACTAACTTAGTATCTGGTGTTTTGTGATGTAAGCAGGCATTAGCTTCTCCTAACTTTGAGGCTTATGTTAAGATTAATTTCCGTCTGGTGGTTGATTAATTAAAAACATGGATCAAATCATCGTTATAAAACCATTCCATTGTAAAATCAACTGAAATAATAGCTAAATACTATGATGTTGTTCCTATGGAAAAAAAATTGTGTAGTTTGATGGTCGGTGCAGACACCCTTAAAAATATGATTACCATACCTTTCTGATACACGGTGTGTTACGCTCTTCATTTTTAAGCTTAATTAACGAAATATTAATTTAATATTTCTAAAAGATTTTGTGTTTCATTTTTACTTACCTAAGTAACAAAGAACGAAAGAACGTAAGCACGATTAAAATTCAAGCGATTATTAGCAATATAACAAGACTTCAAGTTCTGAGGTAACTAATAACGAAACTGTAAACATGTGGGAATATAAGGATAGTTATGTGGAAACACTAATTGAATACGGGAATGTAAGATTATGGAGTGACAACACAGAGTGAAAAAGACGAATGACGATTGAAAAGACGTTACGTTGGTTACGTGGTAAAAATATTGAAAAATAAAATATAAGAAGTAAAGTTTGCTTGCCCCATTTTACTTCGAAAATCCCATTATATTATGGGATTTTCACTACATTTGGGGGCTCGTCCGGGATTTGAAATAAAAGCGAAGCAAATTAATGTGGCTGCGTAGTGAAGATCGATGCAGCAGGTTCAAGAGGTTCCACGCTTCAAATGAGCGCGGACCTGGTACCAAAATTTAACGGCCAGGACAAATCGTATCCAGCATCCCGATGGGTTCAGGAGATAGAAGAAAATGCCTTCATCTTCGAGTGGACCCCGATGCAACAACTGCTGGTGGCGAGGCGTGCGCTGGTAGGTACCGCGGCGCTTTGGCTGAAGTTGGAAAGGCCATTCAAGACATGGGGTGAGTTGAAGGAGGAATTACTCGAGGAGTTCGCCGACACCACCGACACAAAGACGATTCACGAAATGATGAGCGCCCGAAAGAAAAGGAAGGACGAAACGTGTAAGGATTACTTGCTTGTCATGAAAGAAATGGGCAAAAGAGGTAAGATGGCCGACTTCTGAAGACATTGGTAACATTTGCAAGCTATTCCCTAATGCCGATCGAAGCTTATCAAAAAACTTGTCTTCCATAACCAATAATATGGCTTGCGCTAACGGACCTATGCTTCTTAAAATACCAGTTCGTCTTTCGGGCGCCAATGTTATGCCTTGTAGGAGCGCAATATGCTGATTTGTCAGACCATATTGAGATATATTTTGTGTATTCTCCTGTTTCTGATTGGCAGCCACCACTTTGCCATCTCTCGTCCTCTTAACACCTTTCTTTGCAACAGAATCACGGACTTTGAAACGCGTTACTCCAGTTCGAACTTCATCATAAAATGATCTGAACAATGTGGTGCAATGGTGTGCACACAAGAAAATTGATTTCAATCTTTTCCTGCTTTATTTTTCTACTACAGATCTAACAGCGACGTCTACTCCATCAATTTTCGCAGTGTACTCAAGAAATCTTAAATGACCATTTTTATGAACTCAAATATGAAAGGTGAGTGTTTCTATGCTAAAAAAAAATAATAATAATATAATAAGGATAATAATAATATATAAGGATATATATATTATAATAAATGGATGAAAATAAAAGATTTGAAATAAAATTTTCAATGGTTTTTCCGAGATATTATGCGTCTTACCTCTTTTGCCCAATTCTTTCATGACAAGCAAGTAATCCTTACACGTTTCGTCCTTCCTTTTCTTTCGGGCGCTCATCATTTCGTGAATCGTCTTTGTGTCGGTGGTGTCGGCGAACTCCTCGAGTAATTCCTCCTTCAACTGACCCCATGTCTTGAATGGCCTTTCCGACTTCAGCCAAAGCGCCGCGGTACCTACCAGCGCACGCCTCGCCACCAGCAGTTGTTGCATCAGGGTCCACTCGAAGATCAAGGCATTTTCTTTTATCTCCTGAACCCATCGGGATGCTGGATACGATTTGTCCTGGCCGTTAAATTTTGGTACCAGGTCCGCGCTCATTTGAAGCGTGGAACCTCTTGAACCTGCTGCATCGATCTTCACTGCGCAGCCACATTAATTTGCTTCGTTTTTATTTCAAATCCCGGACGAGCCCCCAAATGTAGTGTGTATTATGGGATT
This sequence comes from Noctua comes, assembly GCA_963082995.1. Classification (NCBI taxonomy): domain Eukaryota; kingdom Metazoa; phylum Arthropoda; class Insecta; order Lepidoptera; family Noctuidae; genus Noctua; species Noctua comes. The sequence goes on from OY720282.1 coordinate 1,569,059, forward strand.
TTTCGAAATAAAACGGGGCAAGCAAACTTTACTTCTTATATTTTATTTTTCAATATTTTTACCACGTAACCAACGTAACGTCTTTTCAATCGTCATTCGTCTTTTTCACTCTGTGTTGTCACTCCATCATCTTACATTCCCGTATATAATTAGTGTTGCCACATAACTATCCTTATATTCCCACATAATAGTAAACCATGCTTTATTTTTAGAATTGGCACTCCTACAACCAATGCAAAATTGCATCGAAACTTTTCCTTTATTAAATGTCCGCCATGAAAAACCATTATAATAACAGAAAACATCAAACCCGTTAAAGTTAAACTTTCCAATTCAAATTCAAACTATAAAAGTTAAGTATAAGTCACGTCTAGGTGTTACATCTATTGTGGCACTAGCCAAGCGTAATAAAAATAAACGTTTTTCTCTCAATGTGCACGGGACATTACCAGATAAAGGCGAAGTTCACTGCGCGGGAATTTTGCGAACACGCTTGTACACCCACTACTTGCAACCTCGACGCACACAAGACAACATAAACGCATATTTGCGCGCACAGAGGCCCTACCACGAGCGCGCGTTCTAAACAACACTGGTAAAATACAACTACCCCTTAGCATTTTAGCTACGTTTTTTCGCCAAGCACAATAAAGTCTAAATCTAGTAAATATTACACAGGGCGGCGATTTACTTACCAGCATATTTGAAGGAGGTGAGTCTACCCGTCATATAAAAAAAGAAACTCAACCAATTCGTGAAAAAAAGAACCTATTCCTATGCGACAGTAGACAGACTGTTTTATGATATATTTTATACTAAAAGAGCTTTTTTTCATGCAGGTAATTAAATCCCCACCCTAAAGTAATACGTGAAACGAGTATCATTACAGTTAAAAAATCGCTGGTATTGACGCTACGTTTACGCCGCGCACTCGTGCTAGTACCTCAGATCACGACATTGCTTCAATGTGTGCGTTTGGCTGCACTTTCAACAGATTTTACTCCCTCTGTGTGTGTCTTCAGCGTACATTTCGTGAATCTATTGTATTTTTAAGTGAGCCAGTTATACTTTTCAAGCATTACAATGGACACGACGAAACTGGTGTCATATTTTCTTGAATATGAGTACAGTACAATACCGGCTTCCGAGACGGAGCTTCCGTCTTTTTTGTTGTTTATTTTTTATTGTTCTTGTTTTTATTTATTTATTGTGTTCGAGGGTTCTGCTTGAGGTGCAGGTTGTTTCGTGTGATGTATCTAATTAGGGTGCTGAAGTTAAGTAATATGGTCAGTTTAGATAAACTAAATCTATTAGTGATGAAGTTATTAAAATTAACTTAATATTACCAGCTTTAAATCTTGCAATTCGAATAGGTAGGTTATATTAAAGCTTTGAGAATAAAATGTTCTTCCAAACCTTCCCTTTTCGTTTCTTAGCGAATCTTTTCTTAATTTGCTGACTGCTTGTTTCTAACGTTTTCTATTGTTTTATCCTTAATGTTATAAAATCATTCAATTCAATACAATTTATTCAGGAAACAATTCACATTGTGTTTGAAATCATAATACTATAATTACACTTGAGAGCAAAAATGTAGGTAAATAAACAGTATAACATAAAGCCACAATAAGTGCTATGTTTAAAGTGTATTCAACCATCACAAATGCAGTCGAACAATACTCAAAAATAAAAGATTTTAAGACGTTCAAACCGTCAGTTTTATATGTAGACATACGTACGAACAAACAATTCCCGAGAGGCGAGGAAACAACGCCAACTAAGCTCCAAAGCTGACTTGCTTCGGTCAGGAATCGAACCCGGAACTCTTACCTCCCGAGGGCATTACTCGTTCTTACTTTTGTACGTCCATTTTATTTTGTTTTAAACGGAAAAGAAACGAAATAAAGGCTCCTGTCTGGCGTTTTCATATCGAACGAGAATTTTAAAGGCACTTTAGTTGATTTAAGTTTCAGCGAGTTTTAAAAGACGTCAAAATATTTTTATCTTTAGTGAATTCTTTTATGAAATGTTGTTGGAAATATTTTTCTTGACTAACTACTTTAATTACTCTCCAGTTTATTTTCCAGAGTTTTATTTTAGTGCCAAACTAATAGATGATATAAATGACTACCTCAACGTCATCTGAAAAAGAAACTGATTAAAATAATCGAAACAAAATAACTTTTCAAGAAAAGAGGGAAAATAGGGGGCTTTTTTTAAATCCAGTTGAATTCGCCAGCAACTTTTGGTTAGTGACGAAACCCATCACTAACTACTACTAATCTGGTTAAAAGATTAAGTGTGTGCGCACATCATTAAAAATATCTAACTAGTGTAGTAGACACGTGATTCTGTAAGGCCACGTCCATCACGTGATTCTGTAAGGCCACGTCCATCACATGATTCTGTAAGGCCACGTCCATCACATGGCAGTAGAAAACTTCAAAGATATTCACCACAGACTCATCGGTATCATCAACCTATCTAATGGGTGTTAAAAAAACCATTAATGATGCCGGAAAGCACTTGTTCTCCCCGTCATTGCGATATTATTTTTGTTCTGGACCATACCTGGACAGACACAAAAAAGGACTAACAGAACATAACATCACGCCTATAAACACTGAAGGGTTAGGCAGAGGTGTAACTAATAGTTTACCCGCATTCTTGGCTAGCTTTTTTACTATACTTTGACTGTATAAATCATGTTTATCACGACTAGAAATCTCGAAACAAAACACAGACATATACATCTACCAACCCAAGTATACATTGCAATTTTTTCGACCGCCCTAACTTCTCAACTCAAAAGCACTTTGTTTTACTTAAGCCAGGGTTAACTTGAACTTTAGCTATCTACTATTAGCATAAAGTTTACAAAGACGCTGCAAAGTATTAAAGTTTCCTTGAAATTGATAAGGCTCCTACTACCAGATTTTAACGGAGCTCTTTATAAATTTATTACCCAGAGATGAATCTCTTTAGCATAATTTATAAGTTTTTTTGGCAAGTGTATCGGGATTTATTTCAGTGTTTTGCGATGGTATGTTTTGGTGTTTTTATCATTAAAAGACTAGCTGCGCCCCGCGACTTTTGTTCGCGTGAAATTAGCGGTGTAAAATATACTTTACGACCTATTCTCATACCTACAAAATATTCATAAATACCGTTCGAGTCGTTTCGGCGGAGTGCGACCACAAACACCGTGACACGAGATTTTTATTTTTAAATATAAGATATATGTAATTATGGACATAAAGCGCATTGGGTTTTCTAATTTGCAACCGGGTGGGCGAAATGCAACCAGCACAATTTCATCGGCAAACAGCACAATTTCATCGGCAAACAGCACAATTTTCTCATCCTGGATGTCCGACGTGAGAGCGTCCATATCACCAGGAAGAGGTACGGGCTTAGAGCCGACCCTTGGTGCAAGCCGACAGCCACATTGAAGCTGCCGGTAGTTAAGTATCATCGTTTTCATTATTCTTTTTTTAAATAAGATTGTCATAATGTGAAGACGCACATTCCACCCCCTCGTAGAAGATGACGCGATCGGGACGAGCTGAATAAAACCACGGACCTGTGGTCCACATTAGCCATGGACAGATACCTCCAAGCAGTGAATGACGCAGGACCGAACTCTCACAGTCACGCATTTCCTTCACAAACAGTTAAAAAGGAGAACATCAATTCTGTAAACAAACACCTATTTTTAAAGCAACACATAATACATTTGTTATCTTAGCCATAAACTCCAAAAGGGTAGGTTTATACCCTTTCCGGGCTAATCCACCGTTGCCATGGCAACAGCCCTTAAGGTTATAATGACCAATTAATTAAATCTCTCTCTTTAAGCCAAGGCCCCCAAAAATATGAAGGGATGATGATCAAAGGGCTTTTAAAAAGTTTTGTCGGAATTAATTTAATATTTCTTAGCAATTAAATAGAGGGAATCAAATTTGAAGTGCCTCAATGAGTTCGGTAGTATGTATTTTTCACACTTTGTAGGCTGCGAAGGGTTCTTTTAACCACCTTTAAACTTGGAAAGTATAAAAAAGTTTTATAAAGTTACTACAGCTGTTTGTTCAGAGTAAAATTGTTTGTTTTAAAGCGCTTTACAGTAAATTATTGATCCTTTCACTAACTTGTAGCTACTCACTGTTATTAATTTTTTTTTTGGCTGCCAGTTTTCGGCTCAATTCTGTCAAATAACATATTTTAAAGGCTGGTTTACGGAAATGGTACCAAAACACTAAACTTTTTATTTTATTGAAATGTACATATTACAAAACCGGTGGAAAGGATGGAGGGGAGGCTCTTGCCCAGCAGTGGGACCAAACTACACACAATACACAGGCTAGCTATAATATTAGTTATTGAATATATGCTCCGAAAATAGGAGGATGGTCAGAGGTCTGAAATGAAAACAACTGTGTTCTTTTCGTGATAACCTAACCAGGTGTACGTGCTTCCTGGTGTTTACTTCTATAATAGTACTAGCGACCCGCCCTTGAATCGTGCAGCGACACCTATCGAAAAGACCCTTTTCAAAGAGTTTTGATATACAAACTCTAACAGTATAGATTACACTCGGCCATTTTCTTTCGTTTACAATTTAAGGTTATCAACCTTAACCAAAGGGGGGTAAGTGGAACCCATCGCTAAAGCTTTGTAAGTCTGTTTACATCCTTTCAATACCAAGGCATGAAGGTATATTTAAATGTAACATTATATCTATATAAAGCGCTTTAGTTACACGTGGTCGGTCATGTATTACTAATGCAGCTCCAAAGTGCATGATACTCCTTTGAACGCAACTCGACCTGGAGCGAATGCCGCTAGCTTTCTGCAAAATAATATTTAATGTACTCGTGGGTTTCTGACTACACTTTAATGTAGTAAGAATAGAAATATGTTCAGTTTTCAGATACAAGATCTTCTGAGAATCAGCATCTTACTGAGAAACTCAAAGTATTCATTTCAATTGAACCGATTATTATTACTTGCAATTTGGAATTATCAAAGATTCGGTAAAAAAAAAAGAATCTTTTTGGAAAATAGCGGGCAAGAATATAGAATAGAGATTCTTATAACAATAGTAAAGCCCTTTTATTCTGACTACATTCGTAACTAAATAAATACATTTTGAATTTTATAAAGTATTTCGTAGATCAGTGTGCCTCTTGGCAAGGCCTCCTCTAACAATTTTCACTGGGTTCTGTCTCGCGCTACTCTTCTCCAATGGTGCCCAGCCGTGAGCTTTTTAGAGATTTTTATATTATAACTCAAAATAATGCCTTTACTTCTGAAACTGTCCAGCTGGTCTACTGACCGCAAGCGCTCTTTCTTAGCATGAGGTTTCAAGTGGTCCCACGGCTTCCTTTGACAGCCCTGAATCGGAATTTGTGCCTTGTTGATATTAATAGGTTTCCCCCCCTTACATGGGGCTTAATAAAATCCGGTGATCATGGGTGTAGCATAGGTAAACCTCTAACTCAGCATGGTAGTTGTGTTTGAGCCCCAACTTATTTACCATGACTTTTTAGTCGTCTTACAACGGCAACCCACTTCATGTATCCAATGACTACTAAACATAAATAAAAAATGGTAATTATGAGATTTTAATAATTTAAAAATAAAAATATTATTCAGTATTATGACGCGTGACGTAGTAAAACACCCTTTTGCGAGCGATGATGTACTGGAGTCGAGCGCTGGGTAGGTATGTTCTCCCGTTTGAAGCGTAAACATCATTTACAGGATGTTTCATAATTCATATTCTAATGTATTATTTATTTTTCTTTGTATGTACCTATCATGGTAGGTAAAAAACGCCTAGAGCTATTTCATGTCGAGTACATTGAGTGGACCACCTTTGTAAGACGACTAAAAAGTCACGGTGTATATAAGGCGAGCTCATGGTCCTTAGCAGCGTATAAATGCAGACCTGGAAATTGTACCAAAGAACCTTGCCCAGCAAGCACTGCTATGACCACGACACCAACTCGACAGGGCGATATAATACACAAGCACTAGCAGATTTTAATCACATTTACCGCAAAACGAAAACAAGAGAGAAAAGAATTACAAGGAAATAAAAATGTCTTATTTTTGCATTTGTATGTTAAAATGATTATAATTAGTCCCCTCTTTGTTAGAGCCGGCTTACACACATAATTCCTAAGAAAAACACGCCGCTTCACCAATTAGACGTGTTGGGGAAACGGTAAAAATGTAATAATTCAATTTTAACAGCGTGTACAGGGCATTATTGTTATATGACCATCAGAAATGTAACGGAAACTATATTAAAATAATTGAAGGAACAAACAAAGGGCTTTGTTTTTTTACTTTTTTATGTTTTTTGTGTGTTTGTTTGTGACAATCTTTTTTTTCTGTAAGGTTTTTCTGCTATCAATAAATATCAAAACGAAAGCAACGTGGATGAGGCGAAAGAAATATATAGATAGGAATGGTAGCAAGTGACGTTCTGTGGTTTCTGCCCACCGCCATGAGAAAAAGGCGTCAGTTTATGTATGTATTTCAAATAACAAGTACAAAAGTATTGGTAACATGAACATCACGTCAAGCATACGTGGTACTACTATTTAATGAGACTAGATACAATTCCTGTATTTTTACAACATTTTTGTAACATAACATTTTTGTAACATAACATTTTTGTAACATAACATTTTTGTAACATAACATTTTTGTAAAATAACATTTTTGTATCATAACATTTTTTAACATAACATTTTTGTAACATAACATTTTTGTAACATAACATTTTTGTAACATAACATTTTTTAATGTGGCTACCGCCGAGATGAGCTTGCTATTGATTATGAAAAATTTCTACGGACAACAATTAGGTAGCTCTCTGGATCGGAAGCAAAAAACTGGTAAGTTGCTTTCAATGAAATGTAAGTACTTAATCTTTACTGAAATGCCTGGTTCTTCTTTTTCATCGTGTGGTTAATGCCTGATATTAATTAAGTGTACCGTACGCAAAGACGTGGAGTTGCGGACACCAACCCGTTTTACAATACAATACAATAATTAAGTGTATTGAGTATGATGCTAAGCAGTTATATAAGGCTTTCTCGAGGACATACATTATCATTGTATTGTGCCTGTCACCCACAGATAAGGTTGAAAAATGTCATAAACACGACAAAATATGTTGTGTTTATGTTATTCCCCTAATCGCTCTTAATACCTGAAGGGTTGGGCAGAGGTGTACCTAATAGTACACCCACATTTTGCCTTCAAGCGTCTATTACCATCAGCCGAGCAAAGGAAATAAAAATTCGTACTTTTTTTTTAAAGAAAACCAGTGGAAACGCTTATGACTTCAATGAACAAAAGACAGTGATCGCAGGTGGGCCGGAAATCCTCACTTCGTACAAATTCGGCTAAAGGCTATAAAAATTAGTCGACGCCATTTTAATTATGTCTGGTTGCATATTTTATTTGTGACTGTGTGTAAATGGGGTTCATGTATTGAGGATACTTTTGAGAATCTGGTCGAGTGCCAACTATAACTAGATCTTTGGCACTGCAAAACATGTTAATAACCATCACATTTTTGCTGAAAAGGTAATATTAATATTAGTCAATCGCTCCATGTACAAAACTGATATTCAGCTGCATCCGGTTAGACTGGAAGCTAAACCCGACGTAGTTGAGAAAAAGATATGCAGATGATGATAATAACGGGTTCCTGATGACATCGGACGAACTTATTCGGGAGGAGAAACCCCTTTGCCCAGCAGTGGGACAAAGGTGCAATATTGTTTATAATTTTATTTTCCACCTTCATTGCATTTCAGGATAATCACTTGAAAAATATTCATATTGAAGAAGTACCTATCCATAACGTATTTTTTAAACAAACGAATAAATTAAATTATTGTAGAAGGGCAAAATATTTAACAATTCAAAAGATTTTGGAGACCAGATTCGTGTGCCGAACCGTAATGTTGCCATAAAAAATAATGGCTCTCTGTTTCGACTGCGTTTGACGTAACGATGTGACATGGAAAACGTAGTTTCACGTTTTTTTTTTCGTATAATGAACCAACAAGCCGCAGAATGAAATTTTAATTTCATTTTTGCCGAATTACTTTTTTAATGAGTTCTTGCAGATGATGATTGGGTGTTCAAATATGAATGTGTTGTAATTAATTAGTTTTCAGTTCTTTTCATTCTTTATTTTATTGCTTGTTCCAAATGACGACGAGATTGCATTTCCGCGCGACACCTGTCTTAACTTTTTGTAAGGTTATCTACATTTTTATTTACAACTCGGTTATTGCTTCTAATAACACTACTAGAGCCAAAACCATGGCTTCTTATTTAGGCAACAAAATTATAACAAAAATTGTATCTCACATTCACTCATGCACAGATCGCAAGTGCTGGTGCTGAGTATCAGGTCCTGGGTTCTATCCTGTGACAGGAAAAGTGTTATCGGGTTGTGCCGTTAGTCTGGATTTGTTGACAGGGTCTATTACATGGGCTTTAACTGGCGAATAGTGGCTATACTAGAGGGTAGACAAGGCACAGCTTAGCGTAATGATCCGGGTATTTGTAGATGTGTCTTAAATAAGCATACGATGACAACATCCTAATGAATATTAATCGCTAAAAACCCAACAAGTAAAAAGCAAAAGCCCCACAATAGTTGATGAGTTACCCTGTCCAACCAAATTCGGAACGCGTCATGAAACCCCCAAGATCCATCGCTGTCAAAAACGTCCTTATTTGCGCACAAACTAATGGAATGTCGGAATATCGAGTGCACATAATGCAGTGTAATGCGTCCCGTATACGTCCCGTGTACCTGTCGTGTGCGAGCCGCACGCCCAGTGCATTAGTACTGTGATGAATGAACTGTATTCGATATTAGGTTTCCGGGCTAATAAAAGTGAAGATAATGTATGAGAATGGGAGTCATGGAGCATGGTTTAGCTACCTGTCGGATCCATTCAGTTATGTATTGACTATCGACACAGGTAACTGTGGTAGATGATAACAAAATTTCAGTAATGGGTCCAAGCCGTCAACCATTATGTACATCAAACTTGTAACTTTACGCAAAACTTATTGCTGACTTTTATTTTTGGTTGAAAAATCACGTTTTACGTTGGGACTCAGTGTTATCACATTCAAAACATTGTACTGATGGATGGATTGCATAGTACGATTGTCGTAGAAGTGTTTTAAATAAATATCTTACAATAATAAGATGTACTTATTTAAAAAAAATCTTGTAAAAAGTTGGAACTTTAAACCCCCAATATCTCCCTAGTAAGTAGGTACCCAGGTATGGTCTAGAACAAAAAAAATATCGCAATGACAGGGAAACAAGTGCCTTTTGGCTTCGTTAAGGGTCTAGTTACACCCCTTAGGTGTCACACCCTAAAGTGTGTCACACCCTAAGGTGTGTCACACCTAAGGTGTCACACTCTAAGGTGTCACACTTTTTTGAATTAAGTCAGCCTCTGTACCTCACTTGTGCATGAACTTAAATAATATAACAGGTTAGGCAGTGGTGTACCTAATTGTACACCCACATTTCGCCAGTTACAAGTATATTGCCATCAACCGAGCTCAAGACCAGACTACGTGGCTGCTACTGAGAAATTCCTTATGGAAAAACTCAATAACCTACCCAAAATTTAATTTCCCGACCCGGGAACCGAACTCAGGACCTCATGCTCATCAGTCGTGCTTGCGACCACTCGACCAACGAGGCGGTCCTGACAACCTCTACAAATCATACAATATGCCTTTTATTACGACGGACCCTACGTATAAGTAACAATTTTCACTTCACACAACTTTTTTTTCAACTACAACGCGAACGGTACTACACGGTCACTTATGTATACATGACGTAATTTCTCCAGTTAGCTTACTCGTACTATAAATTCGGCTGTTTTTCCTCCCGCGCGGAAGGCCCTCTTCAGGGCGCTAATTAGTGTAACTTTAATTGAAGAGTGTCACAGTTGATGACTCATGTTGTCAAGAGATATTCGTCTGCCAAAAATGTGCTTTGATAAAACCAAGCTCTGTAGACATTAAAATGTCTGCTTAAAACAGCAATCTGCATTTGAATACATATAATATCACGCCCCTGTACTCCCCTTGCGTGTATGCAGAGGTATACAGTACATCATTTGGATGTACTGTCTGCAGTGGGTAGTACCGTACTATACGGTACAGTACAGGGGCGTGATATTATAATATTTGTAACGATGTAATGTGAAAAAATTATAAATAATTGAGCATAAGCACATAACTTGAACAGAAAATTCAAAGAAAATGTGACATCCATCAATTTACTGGGTCCACGTTTTGAATATGGCACACCCCACCAGGTAATATACTAGGCTGATTATACCTATGGTTACGCTCTTTATACCGTTATTTCGAAATATTTTTGTTAAAAAGTATGGTTCGTCTTCTGCCTTCTTCTTTACAGATGAGCGTGAAGAGTATATTTATATTAGTATATTAACAAATTACAATAACGTACAGGTTAAGTGTACGGACAAGTTCTGTGCTGATGCAGTTCCAGTAATGCGTTAAGTTTGAGAGCCCCGGTGATACGCAAGTGATGGGCTGCTCTAGATAGTGTTAACATCGATAAAGTAACTGTAATAACTTTATTACCGTCAGGTTAACGGTAGAGACGACTTGTCTGCTGAACGTAGTTCTGTAGTCTGTAGAACTGTGCTGTGATACGATGATACGATGGGTAATATCGATGACTCAATGGAATACAATAATAATTATTGTATGCAGTACTGTATGCCGTACTGCATGTCTAGCGCCTCCCTCATTGACTGGTAAAGAATAAGTCCGTGAAAATGTAAAAAGTTATAAATTAGTTGCGTGAAAAAAGAACTTGGCGGTATGAATTTTCGATTCAAGTCTGCAATAGGGCCTATACTATTTCTTAAATCTGCAGGCGCCCGTAACTACACCTTCACTATTATTAACAAATGATTATCACAAAACAAATCCGTGCAGTTTCATCGAAATAATCACATTATCCTTACGTGACAGCACCTCACTAGTAGTTAATAGTAACTCGTCGTCTAACAGGGAACGTCTTTGCTCTCTTAAGACAATTTCCAGGAGTACGCGCCATTGCATCCAGTTTAAGTTCTTCGTTTGCCACTATTCCGGAAGGTAAGGACGAGGCAGTTACAAGATAGGACTCGCGTTTATTTGGATCTTCTGTTCTGATGAAACTAGCCAGTAGGGAAAAATAATTGCTAGACGTACTGTCCAAGAAGTACCGATCAAATGTTAAATTCAAACCATTAAATTATCATAACGTACGTACGTATTAATTAAAATAACGGACTTTTTAACGTCAATTTTGACACGGAAAGTATTAAATCTAGCTGTCACAATTATTATCATAGACTGTTTTAAGCTTTCACGGTTTACAACTAAACTAATAATGAACAATCACGGAAGATATCCCGTAAGTGACAGTATAAGTTTATTATGATAGATATTTGGCCATAAGACGTCCACTGCTGAACATACCTCTATCTCCTCCAATTTTGACCGCAACCACCGATCATGTACGTTTTACATCCAGTGGATTACTGGGACCTTCACCAGATCGAATGAATCGATCGAGTAGGAGGTGGACCTATCCAAGTAGTAGGATTCTCTGTCGCCACTTTAGAAATTGCCCATAATAATATTTTGCTAGAAAAAGAGTAGATGTCAAATGTATGAGAAATTTGACAATATAATATGTTTTTAATATTATCATGAGAAGATTTTAGAAGTTCCTGGAAGTGCTTTCGGAAACTAGTGTAACATCAGTATGCTTATTTTATACCCAGTCACCCAGGACATTCTTTTAGCAAAATCTGCAGCCGTTTTCTCTCGAATTCTTCAAAAATAGACTCTAATCCTTGACTCTTTGGTACCTACCTGTTTTCGCAGGTGTCCTAATAGTGTTACTACTATTACTGTTAGCCTACATCATCCCACTACTAGGCAAAGGCCGCTCTTCATGATATCCAGTTCTTTCGTTCCACGTCTGTAGACCACTGATCGACTTCGATGATTTCGTCCAGCTCGTACCGCCATTTTCTACGCGGTCTGCTGCTCGCCTTCTGACTGATAGTGTCATTGATTCGCTATACTTATTTTTAGGTTTCATAAGCTTGACTATTTTCTTTTCACTAAGCTTTTTTCTGGCAATCCTATACCATAAATTTAAAATACTGCCAAAGATCCATGGAACGTAGTATGTCAGGAACATGTAAAATGGACCGAATAAGAAATGAAGAACTAAGAGCCAAAACAAAAGTGACAGACATCTTGACCAGAATTGACCAGCAAAAGTGGCTGTGGACTGGCCACATGAAGAGAACAAAAGAGGAAAATTGGAGCAAAATAGTTTGAATTATTATCAGCTATATATACATTTATTTACATTATATACAGACTACAAATAGAACTAACCTAATGAAAAAAAAGAATTAAAGTAAGAAAACATAAACAACTAAAAAACGACGACAAAAGGACACTTCAGAGTGTGTCAAAGTACTCCTCCGCATCGCTGTCAACTGGAAACGTCCCCAGAAGACTGGCAGCATTGCCACGCTGAATGGCAATGCTAATTCTTTGGCCAAAGAAAGAGCCAGCCCTCTGGTCTCGCGAAGTGTCGACCAGTCGGCGAGAGATTTCCTAAAAAATAGTAACAGATTGGTATCCTAGAAATATTAACGAAACAAGGGTAAACAAAAAAGGAGATGAAAGGACGACTTAAGATTTACTGCGGGCCCTAACTGGAAGAGAGTGGCTCGTAATAGAATACAATTGAAACAGCTAGAGGAGGCCTTTGCCAAGTGGCACGCTGAATTAAGAGGCATAAAGAGAGAAGACAATTTAGAGTAAAAGAGCTTATAGATAAGATACCCTAAATTTCCACCAGAATAAGTCACCGCTGCATCTAAACGACGCAATATCAACACTGGTTTTATCTTCCCCGCCACTAATACAATATTATAGTGAAGCTTACCGTTCCCACGCCATTCCGACTATCCATTGATTCTTTATTGAAATACTTAGTTATCTCACATCTCACTTGACATTGTTTTCCAGTCTCAAGTCGTGAGGAGAGGACTTTTAAATGCAGGAGGGGAGGAGATTTAATTTTATTAGAGGTGTTGAAATTTCTATAATGTGGCTATATCGCTAAGCAGCTTGGACGTGTTTAGAGTTTGGACGCTGGTGATGTTTACCTATTTAACAACAAAATTTGAGTACAAGTGTCTTTTCATACATGATCCCAAATCACTCCACCAGCATTTGATTGCCATCAAAGGCAAATTTAAATATATTATAATATGTGCTATTGTATGTGACAGTTGAACTATTTTAACTACTACCTAGATATTTAATGTAATGTGGTAAAATGAAATATTCGAAATATTGGCTATTTCATTTTAGCCAATTTTGAACAGTAGCATTCCCGACATAACAGACTGTAATGAAACTGAATAGTTCGGATAAAGCCTAAAATTTTGATTAAAACAAACGCGCGATCACCATTGAGTTATTTTGCGTTAACATTTATTCGCAGATTTTTCATCCAATATCGAAAAAAAGTAGCACGGTCTTGATTTTTCGTCGCGAGTATTTTGGTGAATATAGTATTTGTCCAAAATCAAAGCATTTATTTCGAGTAAGCCATACATACACTTTTGAACTATCGAAACAAAGACAACAATGAAATGTAGCTACAATCTGTCACAAGGCATAAAAACTGTGAAAGTACTGTAGTTGCCCTTCCAAAGCGTAAGAAAAAAGGCGTAGATGTCTTTGGAGAAGAACGGGCAAAACTCCATGGTCCTATTTCGTCAATAAACTTTATATTACATACCCACACTTCACTTGATACAACAACTAGTTTTACATCCTCCTAAAAATAGTACGGATTGTCTCACATAATAATTGCACATAATTCTAAATCGTATCTCATTGACTCAGCTTAATTAAACGCATAAATCTACACAACGCAGTTTACTTATTTCTAAAAAAGACACACGACTAATCCACGATGTGCGCTCGCTCTGTTTTTTTAGACTTTTTTGTCCCACTGCTGGGCGAAGGCCTTCCCCAATTCCTTTCACAAACTCTTCTCGTCAGCTTTTAACTATTTAAAATATTGAAACCGTGGTTTTGCTAGCCCTTCTGCACTCAACGTGATTTTTCCATAATAGATAAACAGAAATTTTATACAAATGTCAAACACAATTCAATAAACGCTTGGATTCTGATATCTACATTCTGTTTGTCTTGGCTCGGACAAATATTGCTGTATTTATGTAAATATTGTGTACTAGTTGAAATTCACTCAGTCAGGAGCCAGAAAGCAAATACCGACCACTACTAGATTCAAATTGACATTTGGCACACCATATAACCAAAACCAAATAAATTTGGAACACAGAACCTGGATTAACACATAGGATACTTTTAGCGCCGGCAGTACGATCCCGTGGGACATTACCGAACTCCACGCTGGCGAAGCCGCGGACATAAGCTAGTAATTTATAATAGAAAGAGAAGGTGTGTACAAACTGATAAGACCGAATTTCTAATTTCTACATCGTTGCCACTCGAGGGACACGAGGCGCCAGCCACACGACTACTGTACCACCGCCTTCGACCTGGTTCTACAATAGACGTTAATATGAAGATACCATCATCATCAACATCTCAGGCAAAAGTTCGCTCAAAATAGGCCTACCCAGAGCCACAATGTCAAGTCCTGTAATTCCTGCAACTCATAATCATCATCTACTTAGTCTTTATCCAACCATGTTGGGGTCGAATTCTAGTCTAACTGTGAGCAGCTGAATAATAGTACATTACATGGAGCGACTGCCTATTTAAACCTCCACAATTCAGTTGGTAAGTAACACGATACCCCTTGTTAGACTTATTGTCAGACCTTATAGTATCCGACTGTCCGTATCGACTGTCAAAGATGACTGATAAATGACAGCCGGGACTTTGGTCCCGGCTGTGACTTCAGGTTTGAATTCCAAGCCTCACAGGGTTTTTAGACTGGTTGTCAGACTTTCGGTACGCTGATTCCTACATACTTGATGTCCCATAAATACTGCATTTACAGTTCCACAACAAGCAGAGCCAAACTAAACTCGAACACAATAACATTGTCGTTAATATTTAAAATGGCAATTGTATGGTTTCAATAGTTGGTGTTTGAACAAAGTTTGACAATCGATTGGCAATAGGCTTTGTTTGGAGCCCGCGGCTGCGACACGGTTAAGTACACCCTATACATATTGACGATTACTCGCAAATGTGTTCGAAATGTCGCAAAATTGTGGGCATAATTGTTTTGAGAAATTTAGAAAATGTTTGATGAAACTGCAGCGGTTCTGGTACGGTTCAGCGCCGTGGGTTTCAATTCCGATATTGTAAAAATATTTAAGCATTACATTAGATGTCGCTAAGAATTCTTGAAGTTAAACTGCGTTTACCAATACGTCGAATTTGTGCAGAATTCATATTTTTCCTCCGACTTTTCCAAGACAGTGATCGTCATGCCTTCAATCAATAAAGGTTTGAATTATTTGGCCTGCTTAACTTCCGCCATTTTATTTTCAAAACAGCAGTCAGACATTTTTTTTAAAATAAAATATAATTGCGGAAGTTAAGCAAGCCAGGCGTCATACACAAAAAAAAAACGATGCTTGTATTTCCCAAAAAGGATAAGTAGAGATGTATATTCACACTTAAAATTTCACCATCGATGTTTCATCAACTGGGCGCAAATCCGAATCCAGCCTGCTACTGAGAAATTCCTAATTGAGGGAGCATTATACATATAATATAATACAAATGCGATATTAATTACAGTGTGTACCATGACTAACGCTCCGTATACAGCGGCGAATGTTAATGATAACTCCGTTAGTCACTCGTGTGTGTCATGCCTTACTTCCATGGGAAAAATTATCTACGGCGCTTTCGCAATAGAAGATAGCTCATCGCATATGTAAATATTGTAAAGACATACAATAACCTTACGTCTGTAATCCCCGAAGGGTTAGTCAGAGGTGTACCTTAAAGTACACCCACAATACGCCAGTTTTCTTTAAGTCCCATGTAATAGGAAGTGAGCCTATTGTCATCAACCGGGCAACGGAGAAATTGCTGATAGAAAACCCCAATAACACTTTGCCTGACCTTGGTATCGAACCCAGGACTTCATGTCCAGCAGTTGCGTTTGCGACCACTAGACCAACGAAGCAGTGAAAAAATATATAAACAAAATAATTTTTACGCAAAAATTATTGCTGGGAATCGACTTTTTTTTTTTGGGGTGAAAATTCACGTTTTACGGTAGGACTCGATGGAAAGCACTCAAAGCATTGTGCTGATGGGATTGAATAGTACGGGCGTCGTGGAGGTGTGTAAAGTAAAAATCTTACATTGAAAACATGTATTTAAAAAAAACTTGTGAAAAAGTTGGAACTTTGACCCCCAACATCTCCGTAACTATAAGGTTCCTAGGTATGGTCTAGAACAAAAAAATGATCGCAAAGACAGGGAGAACAAGTGCTTTTCGATGTTAAGGGTCTATTTAAACCCTTTATATTGTATCAAGATACAAAGTCAGAGAAATTAAAGGCCAAACAAATTGATTACTAACTTAAATTGTTGGTATATTCTTCATACTATTATTTTTATAAATAACAAGAAGTATGGAAGAAGAAGACATGCTGTGCCGACCCCGAGTAAATTGGTTAAGAGTAGGAGAAAGATTATGATGATTCTAAATAACAACTGACTTTCTTGCATGAAATGGCTATCACACGGCAAAATAAATTGATACACAGTGTCAGTTTGCTGAACAATTAATTTGATGCATCATGTTTAAAAACCATAGTATAATACATAGTATAAAACAAAGTCGCTTCCCGCTGTCTGTCTGTCCCTATGTATGCTTAGATCTTTGAAACTACGCAACGGATTTTGATGCCTTTTTTTAAAAATCACTCTATGTAAATGTATATCTACATTGCACCCGTGCGAAGCCGGGGCGGTCGCTAGTAATATATAAGTGGCTACTACCTAACAATCCTCACATAAATTAAATCCACACCAGCACTTAGATCATCACAATCTAAGTAAATAAATAAAACTAGCTATTTTTCTCACACGACTCATTACAACTCCTTATAAGAAGCTCACGGCCGCCACAATGTCTGTCAAAGGCAGTCGCCATATTGGATCGGCCATTACAAAAAAATGTGGACAAGATGGAGTAACTAAATGTTGGTAGTTCCGCATACCCGGGCTAGTAACGTAAGCTAGCACCATTTATGGATAGGCCTAATTATGAAGGGATTTATTATGCTGAGACGTTCCTTGAGAAATAGGATACATTGTTTTGCAAAAAAATATAATTTGTGGGACACATAACTCGATGCATGATTAATCAAAATCAAAATCAATTTTATTTGTGTAACATAGGTAGTGAAATCAGTTTATTATTAAAGTATGATCTTTAATTTAAAAACTTAATTGACTCGCTATGTTATGCCAAGAGGCGTACAAATATATGGTTGAAAGCGAAAAAAAAAAAAAAAAATCATGCGAGAGGTAAACACATTATTTGGTAGGTATGTCAATATTAACAGAATGATGACAAATGAATTAAACCAAAAATGATAAAATTGTCACAATATGGAGTAATTTCTTATAGTCAAATGCTTAAATAAATAATCATAAATTACAATTAGTCTCATTATTCAATTAAAAATGGTTCCCGTCGAATTAATAAATAAGTTACATTAATTTATCATTCAGACATTCATCAGTTGTATAATAACATTTTTCAATCTCTGTACATTGCATTCTGTTGGAGAGATAGGATTCAAGTAGTTTTAAAATGTTACCTCTGATACCGTAGCTTCGCAGTTTGTCTTAGTAAGACGTCGTGCTTTACGTAATCGAAGGCTTTGGTCATATCTGTGTAGATGGCACGAATAGGAGCTTTTTAGTCTACTGGCAACTGTGGAGTTAAATTACAAAAAGACAGCACACCACTTTAATAAAAAAATTAATCTAATAAGTTGTTTTCAAATAAATAAATAAGATTGAAATGAGTTAAACAAAACTTTTTTTTTGATTCACATAAAATTTGATACAAAAAATACAATTAAAACAAAATAATTGTGTCACAAAAATTATGAATTAATTCCAAAAAGCTTTGCTTCCTTCTACAGGTATAAAATCGGTTTCTTCCCATTTCCCATTGTTCAGGGATTCCCACTTCTTAGTTCCGGCGTGGAGCAACTTTCAGTTTTTTTGGATGGTCAATAAGAGAATCTTTGATCGTTTTGAGCGCAAACTGTAATTGCATAGTCGGTATAGTTTATCGCTTTTTTCCTGTTGGTATGCCAAAAATTCTTGTGTAAAAGTGCGTTTTCTAAATCCCGAAAACGATGGTCTGCTTGTAGATACCGGATCAATGTTCCCCAGACTTTTTGCCAGCAGAGCCTGTGCCATTTTCGACACATATTTGAAAGTTATTGGAGAAACAAGTACTTGAGGTTTCTCAGAACGGTTTCGGAAAACTGAACTCATGTCCTTTCTTTGGTGCCATTTGTGGTGAGTTGTGATTTTCTGCAATAAAAATAAAGTTTTTCCAAATATGTCCCAAACATTCCATGGAAAATAGCTTCTGAGGTTAAAAGAGAAGACGCTCCAGATCTGTTACGGAATTGAATCCCTTTTGCAGCTTCAGAGTAGAACTTGAGCATAGGTGCACCTGAAAAACTCCATGGTGAAAGTTCCCTTTCCTATCGCATAAATACAAAGAAAATAGTATTGGAAGATAAATCTTGTGTGTTGCTCTCGTAGTGGTAATTAATAAGATATCTCCGAGCTCTTTCAATACTCCTGAGACATTTCCTTGACTGTTTGCATCTTTTAAGCATGATATGATTTCTAAAGCCATGGGGAGCATCTGTAGACTATTATTTAAAGCGCTAGTTAACTTTGTGTAATATTTGTCTTCCATTACCATCATTGCCTGAGCAAGAGGCTCTAAGCTTTTTAAAACACTGATACGATGCCATAAATTGAGATGTTCGGATTGCTAAATCCCTCAAAGATAACACTTCTATAACGGTCTTATCAAGATGTATCCAGGACTTGACAATGACAAAGAACCAATAAAATCACCCCTAATACCAAATAGCAGCGGCGTCATCTAGAACCAATGATAAATTAAATGGTTCAATATCTCTATACAACAAACGAAGTCAACTTTATTATTTATCAAATTTGCTGAAAAAACTTGTTCTAGTTGTTGGTGAAATGACCAAATGTTTAAATTCGGGTAAAAGATAACTTATTCTATTCAACAGAAATTATTTAAATGGTTTTCCAAGAAGTTTATAAATCAACATAGAATCAAATTTAAATTGTTCGGCAGATGTTTCATGTACTAACGCAATATCTCTGATAGTTCCATCGTCGGAAACAGAGTAAGAATCTATCGAATATTATATAATATATTATAAAATCGATCTAAATTTATCTTAAACTAAGTATCGAATTAATCCTCCCTTTTCGCCAACACTAAATTATATTACAATATCGCTACCGACGCCAATATTTTACCAGAAATGTCAATTTGGTCTAGTCCGCCATTATTAGCTTTAAAGAAAAGCTAGCAGAATTTAAAAGAATATTTTCAAAGACTGAAGCGCTGAAGCTGAAAAATTCAGTAAACGATTTCTTAAAACTGCAATGTTTTATCTTACGAGTATAGGTACCAAAGAGAGGTGTTTTACGATGATGCCCGTATTTCACTTGCTTTGTAATAGTACATGTTTATTAGAAATAACTGGGAAGTATAATTAATGGGAATCAATCTATGGGATACCGCCAATATATTTCTTGCCACAACTCGATTAAACGACGTGAGATTTTTGTTCTATTCTCGTATACAGCAATATTGCAATTAAGGTGTAAGCCTAAATTATCCTGATGGCCCAGAGGTTAGGCCACGCCTCTCATGCCCACTTGGAAGTCACTAACATCGTGGCATCGGTAAAAGACTAATAAATAATAAGTCTAAAATCTCCAACATCTCTTGAACTGTCGATCCGAGCCGATCAATGCTGATCAATGCTCGTGCCTTACTTTGGAGAAGAGGCCTTTGCCCAGCAGTGGGGCAGTAATAAGCTAGTATTATAAGATGTAAGCAAGTCTAGTTGATGAACATCGAACTATTTCTCCCATAGACCAAAATGGCACTTTTCTTTCAAAATTTTACTTTTATTCTAATATTAAATTGAATTTCCACATTCGACTAAATGCCGTGATTAATTTACAGTGGCATTACCTATTTGAGCCTATGACCTCCCCTTCACTGCCTAACCATTTCGCTATTGTCGCTTAAATCGCACAATAACAAAAGTTTCATAATTTAATTACGGAACTCTAACCCGTAATTACCATTTGGGTAAGCTACCATGTTTGGTAGAATGCGGTAGAAATATAGTATGGGCTTGTGGTGTTCACTAGAAACACTAGTTAGGGTTTAGAATAAAACCACCCAATTATCAGTAAGTAGATGAACTACTTTAAGGGTACGTGCACTCGCTGTCCGGGATAAGTGAGGACTAATAGACACGGAACCGTAAAGCGTCACGCTACGTTTATTGGTATATCACAGGGCTTATTCGATAACCAGTTTGGCATTTTATGATTTAATTAAAGTAGATAATGTTGTGAGCAAATGACGTTATGTTGGTTGCGTCGGTGGTTCAGTGATTGCAATTTTGGGGCTACTGCTGAGTCTAAGGTTCACTGGATCAGGCAAAGTTTTGTTGGGTTTTTTTTTAAGAATTTTTTTCAAGTTACAGCAAGTTTTGCCTAAAGAACACTTAACCCATACTTACCCCACACTTACCCCACACTTAACCCACGCTTACCCCACGCTTAACCCACGCTTACCCGATGCTTACCCCACGCTTACCCCACGCTTACCCCACGCTTACCCCACGCTTACCCCACGCTTACCTCACACTTACCCCACACTTACTCCACATTTACCCCCTGGGGATCAAATTGCAAGACCCTCTACTTAGAAGTTGTGCTTGTGACCAGTAAACTGCAATAGTTATTATAGGTACTAATGCATTATGTCCTAAAAAACGTCATTAAAATATTTTAGCTGCAGCAAAAAAAAATGCAAGTTAAGTTTTTTTTTTCTAATCACTATCAGTAGGTTTTTGTATAATGAATAATAAATGGGTTAAGTCGCTGCTTATCGCAACTGCGCAGTACTCCGAAGTTATCGGCTGTCCGTTCTACGTGGACAGATAACATGGTCAGTCGACTGCAATAGTGCAGCAAGAATTTAATTTGTTAAGAATAAGTAATACGGCTTTGTACTGCCTCATTGGTCTAATGGTTGCAATCGCGACTGCTGAGCATGAGGTCTTGAGTTCGATTTCCAGGTTGGGCAAAGTGAAACTCCATTCGGTTTATTCAGTAGCAGCCACGGAGTCTGGATATGCGCCTGGGTGATGGCAATAGGATCGCCCCCTACTACATGAGGTTTATTCATAACTGGTGAAATGTAGTCGTCTCTGCCTAACCCTTTGGCGATCACAGGCGTGATTGTTTAGTATCTTATGTAAGAATATGGCTCTAATGTGTGAAAAATAAAAAAATCCCCTTTTGACCCTTACAAAAACCACCTGTCTCATCATTATCATTATTTCAGCCAAAAGACGTCCACTGCTGGACATAGGCCTCCCCTAAGTGTTGCCACATTGTCTGGTCCCGTGCATTTCGCATCCAGCGGTGCCCAGTAACCTTCACCAGGTCATCGGTCCACATAGTGGGAGGCCTTCCAACGCAACGGCTTCAACCTGTCTCATACAAAAATGCAATACCTACACGGTCAATATTTGTATAACAGTTTTTTCAATAACCGGAAAACAACATTAGGGTGTTTAGATAAATTCGGATTTAGAGCAGGACAATGATTTCGGAGTCTAGGATCACGTAATG
Source organism: Noctua comes (assembly GCA_963082995.1). Lineage (NCBI taxonomy): Eukaryota > Metazoa > Arthropoda > Insecta > Lepidoptera > Noctuidae > Noctua > Noctua comes. The sequence continues at coordinate 1,591,184 of OY720282.1, forward strand.
AATTCATCTTACACCCTGTGTGGTTTAGTTCCTTTTAGCATGTCACTGACCGCAGCAAACGGCACGCACTTATTTATCAACGTTTCACTTTTAATAACTATTTAAACTACTTAATTATAAAAATAATATCGCAATTTTGTTTACATATTATCATAATAAGGCTCATTATTATTATGTTTGTTATTTCTTTAAATAATATAACTGGAAGTCTCATGGCAAAGGTTATTTTTTGTGTCTAGAATCAGATGTTTAAATAAATGTGACTCATTTTGACATTTACAGGAGACGGCGTTAATAAATTCTACTTCATGTATATTTTTTATTAAAGTTTGGTAAGAGCTCTTGGAGTTGGGCAAGATACCTAGCAAGGCGCGGTGATAGCAGGTGGAGTGGCGTTCAAGGACTTTAAAGAGAAGTGTCTGTCGTCCGGCGGCGAGACGGCACACGACATTGTTGCCATCGCGGGAATATCCTGGATGAGACTGGCACAAGAACGTAAAGCTTGGCACAAGCAAAGAAAGGCATATACCCAGCAGTGGGTGCAGTCGGGCTGTGGATGATGATGATGAAGAGCTCTTAGTTTAAGAACTGGCCCGAGAGTAGTTTTCACAATCACACCTAGTTGTTAAGCAGCAGTTGCACGTACACAAAGTCACGCCTTTTTCCCTATTGGGGTGGGCAGAAACTACAGAATGCCACCTGCTACAATCCGTACATAGTCCTTAACCACAGGTACATACGTCAGACATAATAATTATCTTCTTTGTCTCCCAACGCCTCTGGTATAGCAACACAATACTCTGCAGTATAGCATTCTGTACCATACAAAACTTCAATAAACAACTCGACTTTTTTTTCAATTACGATATTGGTCCCATGGATACAGCTGCTCATTTTGAGGGTCTGTCTGTACCTCACTCTTACCACAACCCACAGCATTTTGACACACGCTGTATAGTTTACTGGTAACCTCTTACCATTAGGATGGGCCACCTACTTACTTATTTTCCAAACAGCATTGAAAAAGTACAAACGACAGAAATACACCATAACATCACGCCTGTAATTCCCGCAGGGGGCAGAGGTGTGTCTACGTAGTACAGTTGATTTCGCCAGTAATGTTTATGTTCCACGTAATATAAATTATATCTATAAATAAATCTCACACGTAAACTAACTCAAATTACATCATCTCCTAATTTACCCCTTGACCGACACATACATCTAACATGTCAAAACTATTATACGTCTTATTAACATGCAGCAGCTGTAAGGTCAAAGTAGCTTCATAAACACTAACAAATTGGCTCCGTTGGAGTAAAAACGATAATTAGTTTGAAATCAATCAATCATTTGAGAGATAACCCCTAGATAGTTCACACGGGTAAGTTCTAGTTAACAGCTGGGCTTTGGCCGTAAAAATTAAGTGTAGCTGTTTATCTATCAACTCGTTTTCATTTGTTTTATGCGTAGAATATTGTAGGTCACCTGCTAGCTCATGTGCGTTGTTAGAGCTAAAGGTTCGAGCCTGAAGAATTGCGTGTGTCAAACGTAAATGCGCGGGTTCTACCAGATGTATGGGACGTGGAAGTCACTAAAGGAGTGTACAATATCGTAGCATGTGGCGTTTTGTAACGTATCTGTCTACCACCATATGTAACGGTAACGTATAAGATTTTAAACTATCATGGTCACTAACATTACTATTAATACTAACGGGATAAAAGTTCGCGAGCGGACGCAGTGAGTTTCGTGTGTCGGGAGCAGAATCGAGTTGCGAGTGACAGTGGTAGCGGTACTGAGTGCAAAAAACTAACAAGAAAGAGGGTAGACTGATTTGTCTGCTCATAAACACCCACCCGCAATAACTTCAGTTTATGCGTGATTATGGTGCTTGCAACAGCGCCGAAATATCGGGAACTCATAAAAAACAGTAAACATGGTAAATATCCCGTTAGTATTAATAGTAACGGTAACGTAGGTTAAATCGTGCTTATAAATAGAATTGATTTTACTAGAGTGTAGTTATTTTCAGAAATTTGCTTCAGAACAATATTGGATTAATTTCTAACGTTTCATAGTACTTAGATATTTCGGAAATTGATTCAGTGACCTGCCATTCTGTCTCAAGTAAACTGTACAAATAAGCGAACAAACACAACCAACCTTAATGCCCGTTTAACCCTCTCAAACTACTTAGGTCGCGTCAATAATTTCCGCGGCTGAACATAACCCTACCGCTGCCAATGCTTTAAATTTCACACATTCGCCCAAGCTTTATGATTTCGGGAGAACAACAAATTTATCGTGGGAGCCCCTTAACACTACGTCAAATCGCGAAGTTTTTATTTGCCTGTTGATCCCCTTACTGGCCCACGTTATGGCCCATTATGATGTATTTGAACACATTTAAACATTTTGAATGCTTTCCAACTTGCATTAAATGTTTATTGTCAGGGTTTTGAACTCACATTTCATTTTTTCTGAGTTATTCGAGAGGTGACATCTCAAAACTTGTTCTTTTTTGTGAAACATTTTGAGATGAAACCGTGAAGTGTTATCGTTTCATCTGCGTTGTACCGTTAAGATCTTCTTCTTTGGGTGAAATTTTACGTGACACCTCTCTCAGACGATATAAATTGTGTCTCAGGAATGTCATAATTATCCTGATTAAGTCTATAAGTAAAAATACGGTCGTACTTTATAATTGGCCAACCGTTAAAGTGTAATTTTTCATGACTTTCTATTGTTAGCGCGATTGTTTTTCTCTCTCGTGTTGAAAGCCCTCTTTTATATCACCTAATCATTCGGAGACTTCAAAAGAAAAGCTCCTATTCAGTAGATAACGGAAAATGCTTATAGGCTGCGATGCTTCCTTCAAGACAACACCATTCTGCTTTTCAACCCAGCTTCGCCCTGCACTATTCTTACTTCAATTCAGCAACGTGGTGAAATGATCACCCACTGTCAACGCTGCACCCAGCTTTGCTCACGTAGCTTGATTCGCCTAGCTCAGTTTACCTCGCTTCGTTTTCCCAGTCTATTTTACCCCCTATAGTGTTTCCATTCACCCAGCTTCGTTCACCTAGGTTCATTCACTCATTCTCTTCCACCCCTATAGGTTTTCCATTCACCCCGCAGCTCTGCTAAGCGTTTCGCCATATTTTAATGCCGGGATAGTTGGGCCATAAACTCGTTTGATTTATTTTATGATCGCTATACGTGAGTGGTCCGTGTGTCAGCGGGTTATTGTGTTTTTTTATGAACGTTTACTTAAGATATTAATGTAGGTAATTAGGTTCTGTTGTATTTCGCGAGCATTAACTGTGAGATTTATGATTGGTCTCGTAGACTAGAATTTCGCATTAAAATGTGTAATCCTATGTGTGTGTGTGTGTGAATATAGTTAGCCCGTGTGGTGAGAAAAAATGTAGCTTTTTAAATAAGTAAGTACAGATCCTTGGAGTTAGACAAAACATTTTTTTTTTGTTATTCTTTATATTTAATCAGAGGCTTTTACGCTCAAAGGCAAGTCAGCCTCATCACAACTTAGCCCATTTAAAACTAAACTACAAATACAATATAAATTAACAAAACAAATCAGCAAGGAGAATTTTTATCTCTGGTGAAGGTTGCGCTAAAACTTGAACATATGGATCATATTCAATTAAAAGACAACAACGATAACCAAGAATACCAATCAGTAACAAAATACGTACTTTTATTTTATTCTAGATCTTACTATCGTTTTGGAAACAAACTTTTTGGATAATTTTGCTACACAGTTACCAACCACTACGACTCCTGAAAGCCTGAATGACCACCAGAAAAGCGCCGAGGTAATGAAGCTCGACAACTTCCGGAAAACCGATTTAACGTTTTTGCTTTATTTATTTTCAATTGTCTTGAACCGCGGAACAAATTACTTCGAAAAAAGATGAGATTAAATGAAAAAAAAAACTGCAGCCCGACCAAGCAGGATGATGAAAGCTCTCTTGACCTTGAAAAGTTAATAATTTTCTTTGACCCCGCTAACATAAGAACCCCTCCTGATAAGCTAGCATGAGCTTGGTCGGGATTAATGGCGCTTCCCTAAAGAAAGCGCTCTTATTAGATAATGGAGGCGATCGGTTAATGCGCTGTTTTAATATTATGTTATACAGTGAAAAACTTGAGGGCGGTACTTAGCCTTTTTCTTAATAGTGTATCAGAACTATCCGTCTTTTAAGGGGTGTTGAAATTGGTGATATAGTGATTACAGCAGGTTAGTGTTAGTGCAAACGGACATTAGGCATTCAGTTAGATGTCACTTAGTGTTGGTGAAAACGTGTCTTAGGCTACGAGTTGTCACTTATTGTTGGTAAAAGCGAGCTCTAGGGACTCAGCTAGGTATCCCTTAGTGTTAGTGAAAGGGGTTATTAGGCATTCAGTTAAGTATCTATAGCGATTATACCAGTATTGTATGGAGCGAGTGTCTGGTTCACATGTATAAACCAGTTACTGGTACCAGCACGAAACCTTATAAAACTGGTTTCCAGACTTAAGTTTCCAGACTTTCGAATTCCCTACCCTCAGCGGCTGTCTGTGATCTAAGGATGATAACCGGGACCAATGTCTTACGGCTTCACGTGCTTTCTGAGGCACGAAGGGGGCATTCCATAGAATAGATCCCACCCATCAACGGACACACGTTGGCGGCATCAGCCGTGCAGTTGTGATTACTTAACCACGAGAATAATGGAGTATCTATATACAGGGTGGAGACGACAATGCGACAATAAATTAAACTGTATGTAACTCATGACGTTCCCAGTCTGCATACAAAAATTCAATCGAAAATTACTGGATATTTTCGATTGAATTTTTATGCAGTTTATTCACAAGACGTTATTTTTAATTTTTAGCATTTTCTACATAGTGTAGCCCGCATCGGTATAAACGTTAAACACAACATGTTGCCAACTCGCTACTTCAAAAACCTTGGCCAAAATTGTCGTATTGTCGTCTCCACCTTGTATGACATTCTAATAAATTTACATGCTTGTGAAAGAGATTTTTTTAATTTGAACAATATCTATCGTGTACCTGTTTCCTTCTAGTCAGGTCGTGAAAACAAATAAACTTTGAATAAAAAAAAAACTAGTACAACGTAGGGTTTACCAAAATACCTAACGTTGTATTAAAAAAAAACTCTGGAACCATAAAAAAACATTACGGATTCTGTCTAAAATTACAACATAGCTAAGTATACAAGACACCTTCATAATAATCCAATTAGATCTAACTACGACCCACCCACTCTAAAATAATTTAACCCAATTAAACGAGCGTTAGAATTTTAAACGAAAATGTTTTAATTGAAAACGTAATTTTAATAAAATAATACGTAACAAGTAAAAGGGATGATCCACTTAGTGTCCGGGGTAATCTTAAAAACACTGGGTTAGTTAAACCGGTATGAGTTAACTGTTGGTTAAACCTTCTGTCCCCTGCAGGCTTAAGTTTAAAGTTATATTAGTCTGTGGTATTATCTAAGAAGTGATATTTCGTAAATCCACGAAACAGGTTATTTTGTAATAAATTATTTCTACTGTAATGTTCCATCCAAACCTTTGTAAAAGGGGGGAAGCCTATTGCCATCAACCAGACACAGATCCAGACTCCGTGGCTGCTACTGTCAAATTCCTGATGGAAATACCTGAAAACACTTTACTCGAGCTGGGAATCGAACCCGGAACAGTCACGCGTAAGACCACAAGGTAATCAGAAACTTCTTAACATAATTTATTCCTCCACAGAAATTATAACCTAGAGAAATTAAGGAAGATTTTCATGATATTTTCCTCTTATAACCATTCCGGTAGCGACAGTAGTAAATACTTTTCAATGAAACTACACATCAAAGTTATGGCAAGTTCTGAAGAAAATATCTAACGTTAAAATCAAGCTACCGGCATTAAATATTAAAATATTATGAAATGTCAAAGTGAATCATCCTGACCGACAGCTCGCTAACTGCCAGGCCCCAAGGGACGTTAACGTGATGATACTCAACCACTGTTCATATTTCACAAGCGCATGTTTATGATGTGCTCATGTCTTAGAAATAATTGCGTTCCCTCTTAGTGCTTTAAAACTTAATTCATGTGGGTCGGATAATATCGCTTCAGGCTTCTAAGTAACGTGGATGAGTAAAATTTACATTGAAATCCCTCGAAGTAATGGCATGCAGGGTTAATATCCAAATCATACATACATAAACTCACGCCTTTTCTCTTGGGGTAGGTAGAAACCACAGCACGGCACCTGCTACTACCCTTACATACTCCTCTCGCCTTGTCCACGTTCACGCACTTGGTTGTATACCAAACTCTGAACAAAAAATATAGAGATTAGTCTAAATAGTCACGAAGAAAAATCCAGCGCCTTATTTTTTTCGTATTGATAAAGAAACTAGCATTACATATTATACTCTCCTTTTAAAAATCGCGATCGATCGTTAGGAGTGTTTCCTACATAATCATTAGTAACATAACGCTTCGTTTACTGAAAGGTTCTATAATAATAATGTTATAGAACCTTTATTTAACAGACAACATGATCCAGTGACATTTTAAGAAATTTAAGCCATGCAAAAGTGAACCTTACTATATTGGTTTTATGTAGTAGCGACCCTAAAATTAATGTAATGCAGCTAGCATTGTAAAATACTGGTATTCAGCTGCATCCGGTTAGACTAGAAGCCGACCCCAACATAGTTGGGAACAGGCTAGGCAGATGATGATGATGATGAGCTGCATATAGCATGTGAAATTAATTATCATGTACTATGTATCTATTTCACCGTCAGTGCCATAAAACATCGGTGACAGATTTCAACGAATAATTAATTTGAAAGCGGTGACAACAGTAATAATTATACTTTTGTTTATCGTCATATTCTGTTGTAGCCGCCATATTTCACGGAATCACAAACAGACCATCACACATTATTACAATTTATTGCTGAAATAAAATTCTAAATTATGCTCGTTGAACAAAACAAGGTAAAATTAAATAATCTGTATATTGAATTACGTTCGCGCCATAGACGAGTATTTTATTATCTGTCAAAGCATTGTTTACGGCGTCCATTTTAATTCGGATTCCCTCCTTTTTGTCATTATACACCGATACGGTGTTATTACGTATCAAAGTGACAGACCCTATCGCCATCAATGGATAAGCAAATGCGGTAAAAAGTCATTTAGCGATACTTAGGTACTTTCATTTATTTAAACTTATTTACAATAGCGGTACGTAAGCGGACATAATGCAACAAGGCATTCTGTTCTTGCCAACCTTAATTGTGTCGAACTACGAGGTTTTTTTTTAAATTTTTACACAACTTGCAACGTAGCCAATGATATCCACACCCATTTTTACCTTATTGCAGAAGATGATGATGATAAAAATGATCTTTAGTCAACGCTAAATACATCATAACAGTCTAAAAAATATATGTAAAAGCACCTAAAATAATTTAATGTTTTTCACAAAGAAGATAATATTCGCAATAGCCATTGAACGATAGCAAGTCGAACAAAACACGTAATACCTTCAGAGCTACTGTTTCAATGAATGTTAAAATTAACAGTATAAGTATTGGCGATGTTTAATTAAAGCCCTCTTGAATCGTTACACTTTCAGGTGTTTCAGGAATTCGCTGAAAATCTCCCTCGATTTACTATGGTTTGACGGCCAGAATTCAAATTAAGGAGGGCCATCAAAAGTTCATTGGCTGTTTAGTAAAATGTCATAGCCTCTTTAAGGTTTCTATTAAAGAAAAGGTAAAAGGGAGTTGTCAATGCTTTTATTGAAAGGTGAGATATTTTGGGAAAGTTAAATCAAAAGTGGAATTATTTGTATTCATCCGTTGCCCAGGCGCCTAAAAAGGTGTTCCTTTGTGTTAGTAAATATGGGCTTAATGCAGAAACACATCTAGGTAACTATGTCAAACGGGATTCTATAAGGACGTTTCTTCCTGACGTGTTTTACAAAGAATGCACATCTATGGATACTAAAAGAATGGATGTGATGTATGGATGTTGCTTGTCCGAAATAAGTTTTTTTTTTTAAGTAAATTAAATACTTTTCTCAATTCTGGCAGGGGACACCCTAGAAGTCATTCTTCATACACTGACCTTATTGCTGATGTTCTTAGGTTAGGTGCGTAGTACTCGCAACCGGCGAGCGTGCAAGACCAGATAAGACCAGATAAGACCAGATAAGACCAGATAAGACCAGATAAGGTAAGAACGTGAACGATACAAAAGGAGGACAGCAGGCGGCGCGGGCGTTCTGTAGTTAGCATCTGCCTACCCACCCCCATGAGAAAAAGGCGTGAATGTTTATAGATACTAGTGCCTTATTGGTTATTACTACAGATGCTTCCGATACTTGTCTGCACAAGCCGTCGACTGTGCTACCGACTTTTAGACTCGTATCAACGCCGCTTGACATTGTTAAACCTTTGGTACAGGACCGGAACTTTCTAGTGGGTATTGGAAATCTGAAGGTAACTAATATCAACATGGAAATTATATATATATATATATATATTTATATATATATATATATATATATTTTCCCTTTCTCCGCTGTTCTTTCTGATTTAGCTTCGTTTCGGGATCCAAGACAGTTGAATCATTTCTTCGGGATTCTTCGCCTAGGCGCTTTTCTGGTGTCCCCACTGTTGACTTGACTTGTTAGTGGTTGGGTATAGAATTGAGTAGCGAGCTTGTCACAAAAAGCTAAAAACAAATGAACCGTCCTGTTTTTAGGTTAACTTGAGAAAATCTTAATTTTACCTTTTGAGTTGAAAATCGACTAAGTACAAAGAATGAGCAGAGATTATGCTCTACAAACTAAAACATACCATAAAACCTGCCTTAATTACTATTACACGATACCGAGTGGTTTCTAGACATGCAGCAAAAACAAACACCATTCTATCCCTCTCAAACACACAGAGTGACATGCTTCCATCTCGCTCCCACTCACACACGTCATTAGCGATCAAATCGGACACGGGTATCGACAGATCGGTAGCTTACTACTTAATGTACGCAAAAAATGATAGATTAACATTCATAAAATTATTAACAGATAATAAGATATTATGTTGTATTAATAAACAGTGTGTCAGATCATTAAAATGAGTGTAAAAAGTTCTGTGAGGCTATTAAAAATCGCTTTTGAAAGCTTGATAGTCGATTCTTAGAAATTCATTTCATGGTCGATGTGTAGAGATTTTTTCCAAGTAGGTTAGGACTTGGTATTTCTGTACTAAATTCTGTGCAAATTAATATATGGTAGAAAAGAGCATAAAATAACAGGTCTCAAAAATACAGCAGCAATCCGGTGATGAAATGATCACCAGATTGCTGTTTTAATCAGAGCCAGTCTAAAACTATAAAAAGAAACCAACGAAATTCTGATTACCAGTCTTACCATGGGTTATCGTAAGTCGCTGCATAATGAAAATCGACTCCAATATAGTTGGGAAAAGCTAGGTAGAGAAGGGCATGATCGTTTAAAAAAGCATGGTTATAAATTGCCCCGATTAGCAAAGATGCCTGAATAGCCAGTCTCACATTGGATAGTCAGTCCTAATACTAACCTGTTACTTCTTCTTTTCGTTCCGACATCAAATTCCCTACGTTACAATGTGTGGCCACGTTTGTTGCACCTATTACTGACTAAGCTATTATTTTTTTACCATACATAACATAACGAGACGCCTATAAACCCCGAAGAGTTTAAGTAGAGATATACACCATTTTTAAATTTTACCATATATGTTTAAGGCTCATGTAATAGGGGGCGAGCCTATTGCCATCAACCGGGCACGAGACTCCGAGCTGCTACCGATAAAACTCCAGATAAAACACATAGTAACACTTCTTGACCTGGGAATCGAACCCAGGACTACCGAGGAAGTCCAAAACACGTCTTATTATCATATCATAAAAAAATCTCATAAAGCTATTATTCCATTCTTAATCACCATAGCAACATTATCTTTTTTGAAACCTTGAGAAGGATAAACCGCCAAATATAAAGCATATAGTCACCGTATAGGTATCTATTATATACTGCTATATATACTGATCGTAATATTTTTTGTCAGCCGTCTGGCGGTCACTGTGTCTCTATAATATATTACATCACATTAATATAAATATACAAGCGAGCATAAATACATTATGTAAGCAATGAATCTATTTTTTATGTGACAATGTGGACAGATGTTGTTTAACTGGATGTGGCATGAACACACACACCCTCACTCCACTCCACTCACTCACTGATTACCAGGCTTACTCATTGCGTGTTGACCATTTCGGACTACAAAGTCTAGAATCGTTCAAATTGCTTTCTTGCGAAAATCGTTTTGAATTAAACAAAAATGTTTTCGATCACGATTAAAATCGAAAATAGGTTATTGAACACATAATTACCATGTTTGTTAAGCCAGAAGAACTTGTTACTAGTATAAGAAGTTCAATCCAGTACCTTTTAACATTGAAATGTAAATGTTTAGAACAAATAAAAATAAGCAGGCACCTAATTTCTGTTCAAACCAAACAAACAATAACCCATCATAAATTTATCATACCTTTGTCTCATCCAGTGCCCGAACATCCTCGACGCGCCATGATCAAAGGGCGGCACGGTCAAAGCACATCGGAATCCACTAATTACTGCTCAACAGCCATCGATGCTCATCCCGATAACGCAAACTACACTAGTATTTGTGACATACCCACTATATTAACCGGGAAATCGTACACCTATTCTGGTAATTAATAGAGAGATATTAATTTGGTATGTTTGGTAGAGGTGGTTTGAAAAGCTTATTGTTTGGTATGTTTGTTATGAAGTTTTATGAAAACAACACGATATGTATGTTACGTACCCCAAGGGTAACCAACGGGACTCTTATTACTAATCCTCCACTGTCCAACCGTCCGTCTGTCTGTCAGCGGGCTGTGTCTCATGATCCGTAATAGTTAGACAGTTGAAATTTTCACAGAAAGTATATTTCTGATGCCGCTATAACAACAAATCATCATCTGCCTAGCCTTTTCCCAACTATATTGGGGTCGGCTTCCAGTCTAACCGGATGCAGCTGAATACCAGTATTTTACATGGAGCGACTGCCTATCGGACCTCCACAACCCAGTTAGTACTGGGTAATACGATACCCCTTGGTAAGACTGGTTGTCAGACTTTTTGGGCCACTGACTGCCTAACGACTGTCAAAGATCTACAAATGACATCCTGGACCAAAACGTGCTTTCCGAGGCACGGAGGAAACTCGGTAATTATGTAATGGGCGGTCACCCATCCACAGACCGACCTAGGCAAGCACGGCTTAACCTAAAGATCGACCCGAGCAGTTGTTATTATTTAGCCACGAGCTCCGCTATAACAAATAATAAAAATAAATAAAAAATTAAAGGTACGGAACTAAAATGGTACAGACCCCTTCTTGCGTGAGTCCGACTCACACTTGGCCGGTTTTTACGTCAGGAAAATCAATTGTTCGCCAAAATAAATACCTAGTAAAATAGTCCGTTTATCCAAATCATGACTCGTCATTCTCTGACAGGTGTGTATACACGGCTAATTGACGTAGTGGCAATTTGCTTTACAATTATTTTCTCTGACGGTGTGTGCGGGGTGTGTGTGTGCTAGAAAATTGTCATAAGCTTAGTATAAAACCTGTCGAATTAACAAAAAAAGTATCCGGAAACCAGAAAATAAGACGATTACAAACAGGAAATCGTAAAAACCACTCTCTGTCATTATTTTTACGATCGATTGGTTTTTTTAAATATAAATAAAATTTTATTGCAATTAAAATACTTTAAAAGCTTCTCATCCTAATTCTGTAAACGGTTATAAGCTTCAATTTGAAACAAACGGTCGGATTGAGAAATATTATCGAACAGTAAATTAACATTTAATAGAACATTAGGTCGTAAAATAATTCATAGGACAATAATTTTTATTTTTAAGCTCATTTAAAAACTATAAAAGTATTGAACTCTTCGATTGATATTGAACTCAAAAAGTCGTAAAATTAATTTAACTGATGAGTATTTTGTACTGTATAACCATATGCGAGTTTTGGGCGTATTTTAGATAGATACGAATTTAACAGTATCGACTGCCTCGTTGGTGTAGTGGTCGCAAGCGCGACTGCTGAGCATGAGATCCTGGGTTCGATTCCCGGTTCGGGCAAAGTGTGGTTGGGTTTTTCCATCAGGAATTTCTCAGTAGCAGCCACTGAGTCAGGATTTGTGCCCGGACGATACCCCCCCTATTATATTATAGTACATCTCTGTCTAACCCTTCGGAGATTACAGGCGTGATGTTTTGTGATTTATTAATTACCTATATGAGCATTCAAAGTATTATTTGTAAAATTCTGTTGTTGGATTACGCTGAAGATGATAAATGGCTGAAAAAGGGGGGGGGCTTCTGAGATGACTAATGCTAGAGAATTATAAAATAAGAAGTGCTGCACCGATACCAAATAAACTGTTCAGGAGAATGAAAAATAACAGTAAAATCCAGGCGCTTATAAAATTGGTAGAAATATATATAAAATATTGACTAAAGAAAATCTATCCTATCTAAATCTATCATATATTTAAGCCTATAATCGCTAATGGTGCGCCCCTAACTACCTTCACAATAAACGCTTCCAAGATGACCTGTTAACGTACCCAATAATCTAGAGGGCATGACACACACGCCCTTCAAAATCCAATAAACAAAATTATCGATTCATTACAGAAAACACTCAAAAATCGATTACCGAAGTAATTGGAATCGCTTCCTTATAGATATGTGCTTTGTGCTATCTGAAATACATTTGCGTATTTTAAGGGATTCGGGTGTGGTTTGAATGTAAGCGGTAGCGGTAGCTATTTATAAAAGTCTCCTTTAACTCGCAACTTTTTTGGCATTCAAGTACCTTTTTTTGGCCATTTTTGAACTTTATGCAATTATCTCGGTTCCTACCCATGTGAGGTATCTGTCAGCCAGTCACGGTACAGACGCCAGCGCATCAAGCTACTACAATTTGTCAAATTTCTTTAATAGATTTTCAAGTTTATTTTTAAAGCATTAGGTTCAACGTTGATTGAGAAAATTTGACAGTTTCGGGTAGCTTGATGTGCTGGCGTCTGTACATACTGTCTAATTCAGGGAAACTCCAAAATAATGATTAAAGCCAAGCCAAGAGGCTTCGGAGGGACGGGCAGGAGAGATCCTATGCACCTTCTCTTCCAGTACTGAATAGACATACGTATGTTTTTGTGTTCACTTCTTATTACTTTTATCGAGTATCTATTTCCACAACCTCTGGCTTTTATATCCTGCACCACACTAGCATTCATAATTCATGTGATAAAATACAAGTAATCAATTACCCCGCGTGTAGATGATCGCTTAAGCGCATCCCTTACGACGCAGCGTCTTATTTTTTATTTGTAGCTGTAATGCCCCTTTGTTTTAACGTGTTGTCAGGACTTTTAATTTAGTTACTCGAATAGAATTACAAACGAAATAATTTGGGGAGCAGTTAATATTATGAATTGTCGATTTATGACCATTTTAAGAATTGTAAAGTGATTCATATAATTATCCTGTAGGTAGTAATGGGTGACAGGTGAGATTTGAAATAATTCCCGATATAGTGGACGCAAGTTTATTTTAAATACGCACAAAGTTCACATGAAAAATACCAGAATCATAAGACAGAAGGAGTGACAGCAAGAACGTCAGGTAGAATAAAGACAAGAATGAAAACTAACAAGCGTGGGGGTTTAATACAGGATTTAAATATCAAATCAAATCATTTATTAAACAGATCATAAAATCCATTTTGTTAGTAATACATACACATCTTAAACACTAGTGTTAGTACGAACATAATTTGAAAAATTTTTGGTAATAATGTCAAATTGATTAATAATAAAAATGTCAAAATCATAAACAATAATGTCAAAATCATTACCAATACACTTAATATATATCAAAAAGTTTGTCCACGTTTGTTTGTTTGAATGTACACTATAAAATAAATAAATATAGTAGGTCACTTTAAACCTAATATGCCTATTTCAAAGTGGCCATTTTAGACCCGCAGAACGCTCGCCTAGAGAAAGGAAATTCTTACCTCCAAGTTACTTGCGTCCTCTCCCCTTGTTCTATAGCTTATCCAATGGGATTACACACACAAACACACACAAATTAAATAGGTAGTTCCTTAATTTCATGAGATATACGTAGCGTTCAGTTCAGAGACGTGTACTTATTTTTTTGTTTTCTTCTGACAAGCCGCATGAATATTTTGTTTACATTCTCCCCGGAGTTAAAAAAATTCAATTCTGAAAGCGGCCTTCAGATCGTTGCAGTCAAAAAGCAAAAAAGAAGGTTGTAATGAAACATTCAGTAAAGAATCTAGAGTTATTTCAGTGAAGGTTTCTTCGAACCGGTACGGACAACGAGCTAGTGTCCACAGCCGCTTCCGCAGTTGGTCCGTTCCGCAACAGCCGTAACTGTAGTTTTTTAAGGGATTTTAGATGTTACGTTTAATGTCTCATCGTTTGAAATTAAAAATCTGACAATGAATTTAATTTTCTAAGAATTCAGTAAGAGACGAGTTTTACATCCATCCAGGAAAAAACAGGAGTAAATGATACAGCGACGACTGACAGGGGAGAATGGAAGACAAAAATATGTTGCGGTAACCCCAAGTGTCGTAAGACAATAGCAGGAATATGATGAAGAGACAGTAAAACTAAAGAAAAAGCAAACAGAAAACTCTACAAATAAAAAATTAAACATCAAAGCATAAGATCCAGAATTATAGTACTAGCAATTGTACGTCTGCACCATAATCCACTTCCCGACTCTCCTTGCACAAAGCGCTAGAAATCATAATCAAGTAAAGTAAAACAAGTATAAACCGCACGCAAACTGTCGCGAATTCTCTCAAACATTCTCTATACACAATATAACATGTAAATCCGTATGTTCGCTCTCGACACGCTAATATCCTTTAATAAAGGTAATGCAACTTGAATTGCGACTTGCCTGCAAGCTAGGGTTACCACTTAGCTTTAGGAAATTATTATTATTCAGTCTAGGTTGTACAGTCGCAACTGTATAGTTAGAAATTACCAAGTACCAGGCGTAGAAAATACAGTCGCCAACGCATCAAGTTACCGCAAATTGTCAAATTTTTCCAAATGATTTTAAACCATGAAAAATATTGATATTTAAGTTCAAAATCGAATGAGCAAATTTGACAGTTAGTAGTAACTTGGTGCGTTGGCGACTGTACTTTCTACGTCTGGTACTTGGTAATTTCTAACTATACAGTGACACCTGTTCTAGAATTCGGTTTCTAAAAAACTAATGAAGTCCGTATTCATTTTATTTTAGCTATTTGAGCTAAGGTGGGACGCGCTCTAGCTAGGTGGGCCGACGATATCCGCAGGGTGGCAAGTTGCAGCTACATGAGAGTTGCCTATAAGATTTGAACGGAGTGGCGTGCAATTGGAGAAGCCTATGTCCATCTGTGGAGTACTGTAGGCTGATGATGATGGTTTTTATATTACATTCAAGTCATAGATTTGACAACAGGTTAATTTGAATAAACCTTTCATAAACTGGTGGTCAATTTGAAAAACTTTATTTCTAAACTGCAGGACGATTGCACATCCCTAGCACACCTGGACACTCCCCAGTTTCGTTCTTAGGTGCTCGCATTAGCATGCCATAGTGTCTCAAGAATAAAATTATCCATATTTCCACTGGCAAACATAACTACGGTTTTAAATGTCGTATATTTGTTAGTTACTGAGAAATCTTTGAATGTTTTAGCGTGCATTATCTTCGGAGGGAGAAATTCAAGGTAAATTGAGTGTGTGAGTGGGTGTGGATGTGTTGGTGTGTGTGTGTGTGTTATTATGCTCTTTGCTCGTAAGAGGGTTGGAGCTCCCCGGAACTGCTTACAGTGGTACAGTTTAATGTTCTGTGGTTTCTGGTTGCTCCACCTTCAGGAGAAAATATTAGAATGTTTTTGTCTGTTTTATTTGAATGAAGCAATGCGAGTCTGCAGAAATGATACAAATTGAAGTCTTATTTTCACAGTCTAGCTTTTTATCTAAATAGGAAAAAAATGTTTAAGGTCGTTGTAGGTATTTTAGCTTTGTACACAATATATATTCATTTCCTAAGCCAAAATACCTCAGCGGAATAATAGAACAATGTAAAAAACAAAAACACGTCTAGGTACATAGTTCAGCTAGGGGAGCAAGCTAACTAATTAAGATTACCTAATCTCTAGCTCAACAAATAAATTCATCAAGACCAATGAACTTTCAAGGAAAACTTTTCCGATAGAATTAATCTAAATTACGTCACGATTTACGTCATAGTCAATTATATCGCAGAATAGAATCCTGATCAAATATTAAGGGTTCGAATAATCTTGAAACTTATTTGGAACACTCAATTTTCATTATGAAACCGACACTTTTTCATGATAGGTGAATTTTTCGCCCGTCACTCTTAATTTTGAAGTGTCGTCTAACAATTTAGTTCTTTATTTAATAAGCGAAAATTATAAAAGTCAATCATGATTTTCTAAAGATATGCAAAAGTAGGAAAACAATCTTTAATATTTTCACAAAAAATATAAATGGAATTAATAATTTGATATGTTTTCTTGTACCGGTGGAGCAAAGCTGTAACCAAGTAGCGTCGAAGATCTGGAAAAGATATGTTGGTCGTCCGGCCGCGAGATGGGCTCGCGACATTATTGCCATCGATGGAAAAGTCTGGATGAGGCTGGGACACGATCGTGGAGAGTGGCGCAAAAAAGGGAGGCCTATACCCAGCAGTGGGTAAATTCAGGCTGTGGATGATGATGATAATGAAAATCGTGGGCTATGACATGGTCTAGCCAAAAAAGAGTTGATTATGAGTTTTCGTAACAGGGTTTTCTATGCTATACTTAAATATCCCACATAAACAATATTTTAGCACTCAGTCTCAATGAAGTCTGTACCTACGGTTAACGCCACCCAAATAACATAACGCACCACACCCACAAAACCCACAAAAACAGCTTACTGATACATTTTGCCACATAATATTCGTGAACCCTTCACGCATAGGCTAAAAGTGTAGTAGGTAATTAGCAGACAAAATTACGTGTCTCATAGTCCCCTGCCGGTGCCCGTACGCTGCAGCGCGATGGTAACAAAGCTTGCTCATTAACTCCCCGCCGACTGACGACGCCGCTATGAGATGTAGACTATGCTGCAGATGGGACAGAGCGGTTTAAAAACAAGTTTGCTGCCTCAGATTAAGCGGTGATTGGTGGATTTTTTTCGGACTTTGGAACTTCTTGGTAATTGTACTTCGTGATGATTCGTGTGTTCTCTAGTATCGTGGTGTAAAAAGAAAATGAAAGACCTTTAATTGGTAAAAAATAACTCACAACAATGACAGAAGTACATAATGTAACAGCTGCTGCTACAGTTGCTTCAGTTCTATTATTTTTTTTCTTTTAAAATAGGTGTTAACGTTGCCATCAAATGCGGCAATGCTGCCTTCTGGGTAGTATTCCCTTTGACAGCGTTGCGGACGAATTTGTACATATTTTTATTACTATTTTAAGTTTGTTTAGTAGTTGTAATTTATGTGAGACTTATATGTATTCAATTCGTGTGATGAATTTTAGGGTTGCACCACATCTATCAGCATGGAATTACATTTATTTTACACTTCCATATGGACTTACCACTTTTATAAACTCGTTGTCGGTAAAACTGATACCCCGATAACAGCAAAACTTTTCCTCGGCCTCTTGCAATCATTTGATAGCCCACAGCACTAATTTGTACAGCTATTAATCAAAAAAATGTCGAAGAATACCGTGTAAAATTACGAACACGTAAATTGTCATAGGTCACACAATGATGTAGTAAATGGGCGTACTCGTTACCAAACGAATAATTTTAAAAGGAGGTTCCTAATAAATTGTTTATTCATAAAAGCAAAACGGGCAAGAGCTATAATATTGAAGTTTCCCTTAAGCCTGATATAGAGATAAAACAAGCACATATAAGGTCTATCTTTTATACACGAAATATTTTAAGGGTAACTTCTACGTCGTAAAGTCGCAATAGCAACGAAAAAAAAAAATATCTGAGTGTTTTTTTTACGAAATTATTATAATTCTAATTTTTTTTAAGCTTTTTTCATAAAACCTTTACTCCCATATTCTAACAATGACAGTAGGTAAATCCGTAGTAAACTAGCGTAATGGATGTTCAAAAATAAGGAGCTAGTATTTATTTTGTGGGTCAAGTAATTTTAAATTATTTATATTTTATAAAAAATATATACTCAGATAAAAAAAATTATCCCTTGAAATAGCTTCGTTATAGCCGTTAGACGATTCCCTGAAAATATTTCGTGTATGAATAGTTAGACCTTATATACATTATTGATTGCGTAGAACTACCATTTATGGTAATACATTTGATTGCTTACAACTACTTGGAACCAAAGTTTCACTCACTAGTTCTACTATTTTAGAACATATCTAAACGTAGGACTAGTGAGAACAAAAATTCCCTTTAGTTCTACCGTAAACTGTGTTAGAACTAATGGGAAATTTTGGTCCCACCAGTTTTACGATTTTGTACCACCTTATATCATACGACTAGTGGGTACGGTAGAACTAGTGGGAACGAGCCCTCTCTGGAGCCTCTACTGTATGCTGCCTGGACAGAATGGTCCACTGCACGGTTTCTGTAATGTAAAAAGTCTATTAATCGCCATGTTGTAACAAATAAGTGATTTAAACCTGGACATCGTTCAAGGTGTAGTCAGATTTTGCATAGCGATGCTTTCGATGAATGGAAGTCTTTTATTATGTTTACATCACCTTTACAATCTTGCAAATACATACCTACATTATGATGTCTCCTCTCCTCTCTTACTCTATGCCCACATTTGAACAGAACTAGGAAGATGGAAAATTTTAATAAAATATGTTTCCCGCGTAAACGTCTCGCGCGTCACGTCTCTAACAGATCCCTTAAACACTTGCAATATTACATACAACTACCTTGCTTTCTATTACTGTAGCTATAAGGTTCAAACTCGCCCGCGTTGAATGCAAAGGGGAGTGATAAATTAAAGCGCCATGAGGATGCACCCCCGATTATAAGGGATATTATATCGTAGTTGCAGTAAAAATTATTTATTTTAATATGGAATTTCATTTGAAAGGTTCCTATATTTGCGATGTAGTTTTTCTTAATGATTTAAGCTTTTAGCTAAACTGTTAGAAGTGTGAAGGTTTTTTTAGAAGGTAGGTACCTACGTTTTCTCCAAGTGAATAACTTTACTATTTTGGTACCCTTTGTTTGTTTGATCATTAATTTGCTCCATTGGGCAGTGATGGCTTGGAATTTAGCTGCCTTCGGTTAGAATGAAAGCCAACCCCAACATAGGTGGAAAAAGGTACAGGCTGATGATGAGATGATGAGCAGTGACGGCCCATTGGTAAGGCGCGACTTACTGTTTGTATATGTACGGATGTTGATGATGAATTTGGGTTTGAATCCGGGCAGACACTATTTAGTGGGAACTACTTCACATCACTACTGTCTCTACAAAGTGTAACATAATAAACGCAAGACCTCTCGTGTCTCTCAGGCCATGAATCTAAACAGCTTTTGTTCTATGACTTTTGGAAATTCATAACTTTTTTTTTAGTTTTACCATACATGTTGATCAGCGGATCGCGTCAATGCCTATAGAAAATCCATTTTTTTTTGCGAATTTCTAGAACTCGTAGAACAAAAGTTGTTCAGTTTTATGGTCCGAGAGACCACACGGGAGGTCTTGCGTTTATTAAGTTACACCTTGTATACGGCGAACAACGTGAGGAAACCTGCATGTCTTAGAAACGAACATTCGAAGACATGCGACATCCACCAACCTGCACTGGGCCCGCTTGGTGCCCTTCAGCCCACTCCTTCTCATAGAAAGAAGGCCTGTGTCCCAGCAGTGATTATGTCATATTACAATTAAACTGATTAATTAAGAAGAGAATAGTATAGGTAATGACAGCCTCACTAGTCTAGCGATCGTAAGCGCTGCTGCTGAGTATGACGTCCTGGGTTCGATTCCCAGGCCGGCCAAAGTGTTTTCAGGAATTTCTCAGTAGCAGCCACTTTGACTCGCCCTTAATGGGACTCGAACATAACATATCACAATATAAATAAAAAATAAAAAAAATATACATATTTAAATATTGTTTTTGTAGTTAGGGAATTTAGTATATAAGCTATGATTGTAACATTATTAAATAAGTTAATTTTAACACCGCGCTATCGCATTAGGGATTCACCTGTAATGGTAGTGTAAGGGAGATTTTAATAATAAATAAATAAATAATAAATCACGCCTGTAATCGCCGAAGGGGCAGAGGAGCTGGCTAAATGTGGGAGTACTGCCTTACCCTTCAGGGTTTACAGGCGTAATGTTATCTAGTTTAATGACCATTGAACACCACTTACTAAGCAGCGGGTCGTATAATGAGTGTCTCCATGTGTGTGCACATTGTTAAAGACCTTCAATTAACAGACTTTTCCTACGATCTAATCACGATTTTATAATAAAGTAAGTGACACACAAGAGCCGCTTTATAATTATTTAAGTTTATCAAAAATTAACAGCAATAATACATGGTGGAAGAAAGCCAGCCAGTAAAAAGACTAGCGGTCAAAATGTATGGGACAGCTGATTTTTTTAAAATTGCCGATGAAAAATATCTATGTGTGAGGTGTTCAGAGTGATGTCCTGAATATAATTATGGAAACCGTTGTGCGTCGGTGTCCTTCCACCTTGTATATTTCTTGGACCAACTAAATGTTCAATCAAAATATTCTCGTATAAATGTATTGTTTTCTTATAATTATTATGAACTAATGCGAACTTAAATTTATCACTGAAATGAAAAACAACCTTAATTTATGGTTGAATGTCTTTTCTTTGCTCGCCCCCTATATTTTACATGGTACTTAAACGTAACTACACTGATGTTTGTACAACCTCCTGTTAATAAAGATTTTTATTGTTTGTTGTTGTTGTTTTTGTTAACTAATTAATATTTGTATAAGTCGTTCTTATTATTATAACTTTTCCACCTTAAGGATCAACGACAATTACACGTTATCTAGTTCTCCATGTGAATTAGACATCTTTCTGAACCATACTTAGTGAATATACAATTTAAAGAAAGAAACAATCATTATTTACGGGAAATTATTCATCGGGTGTATAAAAATTGAATTAGCGACCAATGTACCAAGTAAGTAACTATTTATCCAGTCATTGCGGCAAGGAGAATATAGGAAGCGAGCGAAGGCTGAGAGAGACTTGTGGCACCCCGACTCGGACAGGTTAGGGTCGAAGGGGATGGCGGGGTCTAGTGACCGAGCGAAGTGAGCGAACTAAGTCCCCGGAATCCCCTTCGTGTTAGGTTACTTTAAACCCTGCACACAGAAATAGGAGGCCCGCGCTACGCCTTATCTACAATCTAGTGGTTAATAACCTTGTTTTAGGTTTTTTTCAGAGTCCTTGAATTATCACACTGATCGTATTGAACTGATTGAATTTCACTGTAGCTGTAGCCAACCTATTATTTTGGCTACCATTTTATTTTATTTTAAAACCTAAATATATTAGTTTGTCGCCGCGTTAAATACATGCCATTATTTACTTGTCGCATAAACATGACGCGCTTTCAAAAACGGAAAAAATATTTTTTAAACTCAAAGCATTGATTTCACATAGATGTGTGACGCGTGTTTTGTATGGCACTATTAATATATAATAAGATTCAAGAGGTTATTAAAAATATAAACCAGCCAAACTTATTCAAAAGGGAACTTTAATGTTAAAGATTTTTTAAATGATAGTTTCTAATCTATTTTGTGTTATATTTTAATTTTGTTATGCTTTTTTTTTTCTAAATTGTCTTATATTTCAAGTGGCTATAAATTATTTTGTACGCCAATGTTGGCAAAACATGTTGAAACTCACAGATTTTCACTTTTACATCCACATTTGCATCTATATGTATTATGTTACACATGTTTACAAATAAATATATCTTTATCTTATCCGTGATAGGCACTTTTGAATAGTCAAAAATAAGCAAAGCATCGATATCAAAATTGTATAAGTAGGTAATTTCGAAGTCGACCACACGATACAAATAATGTACCACCCAACCTACCACCACCCCTCCCCCCCCTCCCTATGTACCTACCTTTGTATACCTTCATACGACAGCTTCAGTATAAAACGCACACTAGTACCGTATATTCCTAGCCTCCTTCCTTCCTTAGCTTTAATAATTTTATTAATTAAATAGATCTATAAAACATTTTTATCCACATTACATCTGTATGCATCTCAAGACTGTAAAGCATTTTTATAATAAAGACATCAACTCACTGGATCGTAGCATCAGATAAACAAATTATTGTTTTATTATCAGTCAAATGCAGTCGAGTATTTAAAATTGCATTTTCAGCTTAGTGAACATAATGTTATACTGTGATTAGCGTGAATAAATATACTGTTATAAAGAATTTAATAGCTGCCTTTTATAATTTTTTAACCTTTGCAAATTATTTACTAATAATTGTTTTTCTGGCGGTTTATCTTTTACAGCTTTAATAATACCTAGGAATCTACAAAAACAAGAGAATTACAGAAATGCTCTCGACTTACACAATTTACCATTGGTATAAAACCCATTTTACTCCCATTTGGCCAAACGTAGCAAACCATTCCTATTTGATATAAAGCTCTACCCATCATTGCTAGCTAAAGTTCGAATAGTGTAAATTGAACTTATTTAACCTTTGAAAGAATAAGAGCGTGAACATTCAGTGAACATCAGCTTTGTGCATTTTATTGCGTAATCGTCTGATATCATCTTATCAATTTGTTTCCAAGTGATTCATGCATGACAGTGAAATCATTCGCGTAGAAATACATAACAGTAATTTGTTTGAGTAAATAATGCTGACTGAAAATTTTATTGTTTTACAAAAAAAATAATTAGAAGGGAACAGATGGATATGAAATAATTTTACATTTATTGAGTAGAGGTTGAAAAGTAATACTAACGGATGACATATTGTGGTCGAGCTTACAGTAGCTTTTTAACCGATATAAAAATATTGTTTGGATTAATTAGATCTAAGTAAATGACGGTGAGAGCGATGGGACCATCACCGTCCACCCCGATTTATGAGTTGGTCGTCGGTTCGAACCCACGCGTTACTTTGTTTAATTTATTTCATCAGGGCGAAGGATATCAAAGTGAGGAGACCCGCACAGGGTCTACGTGTTGGATTATGGTCTACAGCCTGTCTCAAAGAGGAGGCATCGGTCCCAGCAGTAGCAACTTTAGAGTGAAAATCAAAATATTTTATTTCACATGCGCCTAGATCGGCACTTATAAAACGTCGACAAATAGGTGCACGGTTCGGGTTGGTCGTTTCTTATGGAGAAAAACCGAATAGACTGTAGGTATGTGTGTAAGTTAATGAAGTTATTTTGCAAGGTTTTCAGAGACTTGCTAACGTTTTTTATGGTCCCATAGTTAATGAAGTCCATAATGTTGGAGAGGGACGGGAAGACCAAAGAAAAGATGGATGGATTGTGTGAGGACAGATATGAAGGAAAAAGGAGTAAATGATAGCGTGACGAATTCAGGGGAGAATGGAAGAAAAAACGTGTTGCGCCGACCCCAAATCACACGAGAAAGATGATCATGACTCAAGTCTATTAGCATTCGCACATTTTTTTTTCCAAATTAATTTAAATTTAAATGCCACAATACACACAAGTCCTTCGTCTTTAAGTTATAAAGATTCTTTCCTCACTGAATGCTAGAAATAGCCATGAAATCTGACAATTGTACGCTAAGGTTAGCAATACTATAAATTCCGGTGGCCTTATCTAGAATATCTGCTAGTTTGAAGGTCTTAGGGACCTTGGCGGAAGGTCCCTCGTTGCCAAGGTTACGATAATCTGCCAGGAATAGTGTTTGTCTTATTGTATGCAGATAATATAATATATATAAATAAGATATATTTATTTTTATAGGTAATCTTTAAATTTAAATTATAAATCTTTCAAAAAAGTTTGTAATACACGTAGAACATCGCGCATGTATTTGTGAAGAGATAGGAACAGGTGTCGTTTTTATTGAAGATGCCTACTTAACGCATTATTTTTTTATTTCGTTTAATGAGGAGCTAATTCGTTTATAAAAAAAACTAGTTTCAACCCACGTGAAGCTTCTTGTTTTAATATAAATCATAATATCCGATGGCACCCAGCCATAGTTTAGCTTTCTATCAGTGAAAGAACTTTTAAAATCGGATGAAGTAGTTTCGAAGATAACCTCCTACATCCAAAATTTACCTCTTCATAATATTATTATATTAGTGCAAGTACTCGTAGAAAATGATTTGTATGATATTATATTCAGAAAATATTTAAAAACTAAGATATTCGTTTCTACTGAGTTTAAAATTTAAGTTTTGATTTTACTAGCACGGTTTCTAGGTTTTTCGAATCCTCAACATGAAATGATAGAAATCATCGGAAAAGGATTCAGAACTAGAATAGAATAGAATAAATTTATTAAGCCATTGTTACAAACATTTTCTTAATCTAACTTAGAGCTACTATGATATAATCGTAACAAATTGAAATTTAACATGGTAATTAGTAAACAGAGGTGGCACTAGGCTGCGCCTGTATCTTGGGTCCAAAGTCAAGTGGAGAGATGCATGTTAACGTGTGCCTTTATTATGTGAGGTGTTTATTAATGCTCCTCTCCCGATAGCCATCTAAATGGCTCTCACGTAATTAAATCACAATCATTAAGAAAAAGCCTCACAATGTCTTTTTCATTGTCCGTCGTTCGCCATAATATTTAATTAATGTACTTTTTAACTCGAGTATACAATTAAACTTTATCGCTTTGTGTCCGAAAATTTGGCAGAAATTATCATTCGGTTTGGCGATAACTTTGAACTCACTTAGCGCGAATATCGTCCTAATTTTGTTGGAAGTAAGGTTGGAACTCCCAAATGATTTCGTGACTAATGTCTTCCGCTAAATTATAATCAAGTTGTAATAAAAAATACAAATAAATCATTTCCCTTTGTCCGCAGGGGCGTGGTCAGTCTGCCAAGTCCTGGTCGCAATAATTAATATTTAATTCGGATGAAAATTTTTACTTCGTTACATTTTTTGTGGGCCACGTCGGACGATGATTAATTCCCTGTTTTCTGCACATTTTTCTTCGAATTTAATAAACTTTGGGATGCGTTCAATACGCTCTATATGTGTGCGCGTGGTACTTTCAGATTATTTTTTATTTCACGCAATTTATAGGCGTGGATTGAAATAAATCTTTCAGTGGAGCTGAAATAATATATTGTACTGAATAAAGTATTTTAAAATTAAAGTAGACTGTTTTTCATTTTAACACGAAATGCGTGACTTGCTGCTTTTTGTAAAGCAATATCACAGTGTCATAATGTTGACATTCAACAATGCCAATAACATAACATAAACAAGACGCCTATAATCCCCGGAGCGTTAGGCAGAGGTGTACCTAATAGTACACCCACATTTCGCCAGTTTCGTTACAAGTCCCAACAATAAGGGGCGCGTCTATTGCCATCAACAGGGCATAAATCCGACTCCGAGGCTGCTACTGAGAAATTGCTGATGAAAAAACCCAATAACACTATGCCCAGCCTAAGAGACTGCCATAAAACAAATTCTTAATTCAGCATTTTTTACATAACATCATTCTCCGGAAGGTAATGTTCACAACCAGTAACGTGCTGCTGTGGCCATACCATCAGAACAAACTGTCACTTTGTGTCTGTAAGAGGCAACATGGCCGTGACATCAGCGAGATGGGGCTTTTACAAGCGTTGTTATCAAGGCAATATACCTTGACTATATTGTCGCTTTCTTTTGAAATAATGTATGTTTTACAGAGAGCAGCATGTTCCACTTTAATTTGATTTAATTGAATGAACAGACCTGGAGGTTAATGGTGAAATTGTTATACGGTTTTCAGTCAAGAATAGACAAAAAATACTTTATTTTCAGACTACAGTCCATACTTTAATCGTAGCCAGTAGTTGTGTTAGTTTTTTTTTAATTTTTATACGGTGTTCAACACCCGAAACTTATGGACGTTTTCCCTAACGTACGAATCGTCACTAAATGAATACCTAAATATTATTACAATTAAACGCTGAGTCGAATATTGAAAATATATCTGAGTGCTTTTCTTTAGGCTTTCAGTTAAGTATCGTCTAGTTAAAACAGAAATGACTATCTATTGTGTTTTCACCTCTGATCCTTGTAAAAAAAGAATAGCAACTAATGATTATGGCGCCCCTCATGATTAGATTGCGGAAACGTAATGTAATCAACTAATTATATATGGTGCCAGAAGTTAAAGCTGTAGCGTTTTCAACGACTTGACCAACAATGCAGTCAAATTAATTAATTAATCACATAGATACGAGTACGAGGAGGACCTCGTGGTTTAATAATAACAGCCGCTCGGTTCGATCTTCAGGTTAGGTCCCGCTTGCTGAGGTTGCTCCGTGGATAGGTGACCACCCATTACATACCGAGTTTCCTCCGTACCTTGGAAACCACATTAAACCGTTGGTCCCGGCTGTCAATTGTAGATCTTTGACAGTGGTCCAAAACTGTGACAACCAAGACTGGTTGTCACACTAATGGGTTTCGTATTACCCAGTACTAACTAGATTGCTGAGGTGAGATAGGCAGTGGCTCCATGTAAAATACTGGTATTCAGCTGCATCCGGTTAGACTGAAAGCCGACCCCAAAATAGTTTGGTTAATTTCATTGTTATTATTTTAAATTTTAAGGTGTTGGCCATATTGTATGTCGAAATACTATATTGATGAAATGTGTAATTTATTTTTGTGTAGGTATTTAAGTACTGTAATTGTGTAATTTTTGTGTTTAAATTCAGATACAAATTATTTGTTTCTGAATAAATGGCCTATGTCCAGCAGTGGACGTCTTTTGGCTGAAATGATGATGATGATGATGATGATGAATAAATGACTATGACTATGTAAAGGCAGGTGATGATGATAGATAAAAGTCATTTCCCCTTCTCACAAACAGGACGCCTAGGCTGTATCCTAGCAGTAGGAACATAACACGCTCATTAAATTTACGCTTATGCTACACAAGTAATTTAATTAGTTTATACTCCTAAAATCACATTTAAGTTCTGTATCAAGCATTGGCGTCAAAACTCACATGCAACTCTCTCAACCCCTTTACCAAAGAAAGTTGCAGTATACCGAAGCAACCCAAGAAACTGAACAGAGCTCACAAACACTCTCAACCGTCTAATTAAGTGATGCAGGTTCGACTCCCGTTTGAATATAACTTCATCGGCCACTCCGACTTGGACCTCCGAAGCCGGACTTCAAGTTTAAGTTACAAAACGTGTGCAAGTTGCGTTTGATCCTGGAAATTAATTAATTTGTGTATTTTGTAGTTTGTTGTGATTCATGTGGATACCGTTTGTGTTTACTAGTAATGGATTCAAAGTTGAAATTTCCAAGATTTGAACGAATGGCTTCTTATAAGTATGTTGCGTTACATATTATATTATGAGGTACAGACGGCCAGCACATCTAGCTATTACAATCAGTCAGCATTAGGTGCATGGCTGATTGGGAAAATTGTGCTGAAGTCTGTACCTTCAAATAACACACTTATACTGGAAATACCATTCATTTTGACAGTTAATTGCGTTTTTTACGGACTTGAATATTTTAACAAAAATATAAAATATTATTTCGCATTGCTTCAAAATATTTAAACAAGCCATAGACAAGGTGTCTTACGCAATTGGGATGCAGGGGTTTAAGTCTGCTATTCCGAATTATGGGTCCTAAGATTCCGTCGTAATCATTGTGCTTCGGTGTCAATGCATGGCCATTCTGATTTCAATAGCAGACTTGGGAAGCCAAAAAAATAAATAAAGAATCACAGAGAACTTTAGCAAAAAATGTGGGACGTTACGTAACAGAAATCTAGACTATGTAATGCAGTCCACATTTCTATGCAAACTAAATTTAAAAACTCTTGTAAACATAATAAACCAATTTAAGCTTATTCGTAAGATTCTATTTCACGTACAAAAACTGCTGTAAAAGAAAATTCAAAAGAAAGAGAAACCTCAACACACACGATAACGCTCCTCGCGCAAAAACGCGTAACGTGTACACTGTGTAGATATAATCTATGTGTTACGTCTTTATCTATCCGAGTCACTGGGCTCACATTAACTCGTCAGGCTCCTGGCTACAGGAACTCCCAGGGGGATAATGTTAGCTGTTTTTAACGTACATTTTATATTTAATTGTCCGCCCTGTCTCTATAAATAAATATAATTGCAGATGATATAAGGATTTGGGAGATTGAAACATCGCACAAAAAAGGATTAAAAATGTCCTAAATAATGTTAGTTTGGTTTAACCCGTAAGCACCAGGGTGGCCCGCAGAATTCAAACCCCCTTTTTTTTTAAATCATCAAATGAGTCCTCCCACCCAGGGCAGAGCGGGAGGGACTGTCAGACTTGTACTGACTAAAATCCACGGTGTCCTTTAATAGCCCTTTATGTTCCAGGGTCACGGTAATTCTGAGTCCCGCGACCCCGGCAGGCTTTGGCCCGCTAGAGGGGGGCCCCGTCATTATGCTGACACTACCGATGACACTCTTTGAGGCGCGCGTGGAACACAACGCGCCGTCGACCCGGGCATGGTCAATGGTCGGACAGCGAGTCGCCCATTACTCGCTGCCCGCATGCCCGCGCCTATGGTGGCCGGAGATCGTCTGCCGACGTCCGGCGCCGTGGGCGTCTACCACTGCGGCTGGGGTGGAGGGAGGACGCTGTCCTCTCCCTCACGCGGCCCGCCTCCTCCTTCGCGAGCATGACTGCTTCGCAGAAGGAGGCGTCCGCTTCCCACTCCGTCTCGCCCCGCAGCATGGCCTCGGCCAATGCCGGGCGCGAGAGGTCTCCGCCTATCGCCGCCGTGAGGACACGGCGGTGCTCTGCCCAAGCGGGGCAGTCCTGCACCGTATGCTCCACCGTGTCCTCCGGGCGGTCCTCGCAGTGGTGACACCCAGGCGTTTCCTCCTTCCCCATATGACACAGGTACCTCCCGAAACTTCCGTGTCCGGTGAGGACCTGCGTCACGCGGTAGGTCAGGACGCCGTGACGCCTATCCAGCCACTCCTCAAAGAGGGGTCTTACCGCCGCGATTGCGGCGTGCCCGGTTCAAACCCCCTTCTGCTTTTTTACAATTTGCAGTTTTTGTTTTGGTCGTGAATCATATTGAAAAAAAAAACTAACAAACTTTGTTTTGGCGGGTTATCGTAGCGCATCCCTATTAAACCACTACTTATGAAGAAGTTCCTTCTATTTCAACAATACTTATTTTATGTATGATAAAAAATAATTTCAAAACCATTGTTTTCACTGTTCAATTTAGTTACTTAGCTACTCTTAAACTATAATTAGTCAAATACAATACATTAATATTAACTAACTTGCTTTGATTAATTAGAGAGAATACCATTTTTGTCATTATCAGAAAATGGTCTGCTAATAATCCTAGCAATAAATCACCCTATCTTTTACTTACAGCTTTTCGACGTGACAACTATAACTTACATACGCACACACCATGCCGGCCATTTTGTATTCCAAGATCCCTCCACCGGTGTATTATTTATCTACACGTCACCGAGTAAGTATTACCTCATCACTGCGCTTTATTCGTGTTAGGGAAGACAGTCTACAGGGAAATTAGTGTATGGACTCGGTAGTGATATGGAAAGTGCAGTTACAAGGCTCTTGTTTTAGATCCAAGTGTAGGTTTCAATTTTTTTTTATGGTGGTATTTGGTTAGCGAAAGTTATATTGTAGTTTGGGAGCAGTTAGTTCTATCATTGGAAAAATGTGGTGTTTTCATGAACTAATAAATATCACACCTACCATCCCCGAAGGGATGGGCAGGGGATAGGATGGAGACAGGGGACAAAAAAGGCTCCTCAAAGACGTGCACTGAATAAACACACGTCTGCATCCAGTCTTTTTTCACTCATTATGTAAAAAATCGTGATCCATTCACCCGAAAAACCAATTCTGGTAGTTATTTTGAAAACGTTTTCAAAATAACTACCAGAATTGGTTTGTCGGGTTATTTTGAAAACGTTTTCAAAATACAGTAACTTCCCTTCTTACAAGCAATAAAGATCAACTCCTCAAGCTTACCCAATAAAGATACAAAGACAATTAAATTAAGTAATTACTCACAGATAACACAAAAGACTTCAGTCATTAAAACAATACAAAATAAGGAATAAAATAAAACAAAATAACTTTAAAAGTTTTTACTACTTTAAGTATAATAAAGCTTTTAGAGTAGAGGGTTGGTCATAAAAACAATTTAATTGCCACGTAAAAATCTCACCGGCCGGCTGTACCGATAAGTATGCGGTTTGCGTATTTGCATAGCTATCTTTTAGATGGTATCTTGTGACCAAATTTTTAAGTACCGTCACGTACGGTTGTTAGGATATCTTTATTTGAAGAAATATATTTTTATGACCAGTTTATTTTTGGTAAAGAATTGTTTCAAAATACATTTGTGGTGTTTGCTTTTATTGGGAAAATTAATTGTAATTTAATTGCCTATATTATTAATCATTCAAAAAATTTTCTCGACTGAACATAGTATTTGTTATTGTAAATACAGTAAGTGGGCCTAACGTCAATGGCAACTAACACACTTCGAGCTGGCTTTTTCTGGCACGGAGTTACAATCAAATACGAGGCCAGGTTCTACTGGTTTTGTTACCACTGACATGCAGCCTGTTGTACTCATTTAGAGGTTATTTTTACAAGTTTTGATTTAACTTGCGCTGTCTGTATGTATAATAATTATGTAATGTATTAAGTAGTCCGCTTTAAAATTTGCAAATCATTTTTCGACCAATTGTTGGAATCCGATTGAACTGAAATTTAGCACACACCAACCACAGAACCAAAGTTCTGGTGACAATAAATTTTTGTGATGTATATGACTTCATCCTGCAGCCAAGACCGTCTCACGAGAGAACTCCTCAACGGTTAATAGCACGGACACGAAACTTTTATACACGTTCAATGTTGATAGAAACACCCATTTTTTTCTTTTCATTTTAATAAAAGCTTGTTTTATTTAAGCCCTAAACTAGTCAGCCATCTAAAAAATAACCTGATAAACGATCACTGAATGAATCTCTGATTTAGTTAAGGATTGGTCAAGCGGGGACGCACAAATTGAGGACCCAGCTTTGGACAAGGATACCCTGAAGTATCTGTCAATCTCCGCTGTGCGAAGTCTAGCCGCGAAAATGTCCGTGCTAGATTGACTGATCTTTTACTGAATTCAACCAAGTGAAATAAATAAATAACTCTTTTGATTTTCACGCAGTTTAATAGATGAAACAAGTGAAAAATAGTGGCACAGTGATAACTGCCCGGCTTACGTTTTGCAGGTCGTGGGTTCGAACCTAGGTAGGCACGGTACATTGTGTTATTTATTTAATTACTAGTGGAAGCGTGCTGGGCCCATAACCCTGTTGGATTATTGGCTGGAAAATAATAACCTATAGTAAGATGCGATACGATTTAATTCAAAGTAGACACAGTAATGACACACGTTATAAAAAAAAAGCAAAGACAAGAAAAACTGAAAGTGACAGGCATGCTCTATGACACATAAATATTGAGACCTTGGCCTTTTAGCTTACAATTTACAACACTGCTCTCAAACCGGGAAGAAGAAAAATATCGAAGAGATGTGACATCTATCAACCCACACTGGGCCCACATGGTGGATTACAACCCACTCCCACTTTCAGAGAGGAGGCTTGTGTCCCAGCAGTGGGTTTCAGGCTAATTATACTTAAAAACGTTATTTATAAAACTGAATACACTCGATATTTGCGTCAGACAGATAAATAATTTATAATCTTCGTATCAATAGTAGCTGATATTGAAACGTTATTAGCACCCACGCAGTGAACGAATGAATAGCAGTATTTTCACATTTTATCAAGGTAACTTCTATATGACATTGGTGGTTTAAATTACTGTAGAAATAACAGAAAGATTTATGCTATTTTAATCTGAGTTAGAATAGAAAATACGATCTTGGAATAATTACTTTTGAATCTAAATCGAACAAGAATAAGAAGGATGACTTTGTAATTAGCTTGGGTATTACTAGTGGGTTTCGCTAACCAGCAACTAGAAATGAGCTATCACAGCTCTGAGTGCACTAAATAGTGCTTCGCACTATAAAGGGTTTGGTTTCCACACAATGGGTGCCAAGAGATGGACAGCGCCGCCGAGCCCGGCCCAGAAAGCGGCGGCGAAAGGACCTAAATGCGTAACGGCTGGTTCGAAGTGGCGCAAGAAAAGAGTTCGTGGAATGAATTGGGTTTGCCCAGCAGTGAGACAGTATAGACAAAATAAAATAAAAAACTAGTCTGAAGAAACGTTTCCAGTTTTTTGTCATTATTACTGCAATTTGAGTATAGAACCAATCAAACTCTACCTAAGGTGGTTACTTCAATGTTATGTAGCACTCGAAATATAAAACTTAAGTACAGTTTGACAAGTTCAATTAACATTTTCGGTGACTTGATCAAAATGAGTGTATTATTTTAATGATTAATAATACTGGATCGCGTTGTATCATTCCATTGCTGAATTAATAACCCTAGTATTTTAGTCATATTTTGCAAGTTTCACCATGACCAACTGCAACCATCTTCAGTTATCAAATCTCTGATTGACGTCACGATGTAATCAGCCATAATCACAGATGTTCAATGCTAAAGTGTTAGTCCTTAACATTTCGGCACTCGCATGTACCTGCCGTCAAACGTGTCGGTTCAATTCGTCCGTCACGCGCACTGCGCACGCGCTGAAGCGTAAGGATTTTTGTACAATCCTCGCTTTGAGTAAAGCTCTTTGTATACTGTATTGACCTGTCACTTTGAAAACCAATTATGGAGCCTGCAGAGGGCCAGTCATAGTTCCCCACAAAGGATTTCGCCAGTTATATTTAAGTTCGATGTAGTTGAGGGAGAGTACTTTGCCTGATTCCAGGTTACTATTGAGACATTCATTATTCATGTGCGTATTGCATAATTATCACTTGCTTGAGTGACAGAAAACATCGTGAAGAAATCAGCATGCCTGAAAGATATTTCTCGATGGCATGTAAAGCCAAGTCAGAGGCCCATGGGCGGCATTAAAACTCTGACACCAGTTTAGGCCTTAACCGCAATCAAATGAAAGAATACCAAAATAGTGCTGCAAAAGGTGACGTTAATGACTCAAGGCAAGGCATCCGTATATGAAACCAAGATGTGCTCAAAATACTACAATGAATACGGCATTGGTTTTATGTAGACAGAAACTAACCACACCCATTAAAACACCTGGAAAGGGCCTGTAGCAGCTTATGGGAGGCTCCACGTATAGCAGTGAAGATCCATGACCTATGGTTATATTGGCATGGTGCCAAAAAGTCATTGAACTAACAAATTGAAAACTACATAAATGATTCATAACTTGGTACTACATTTTTATTTTGATAATCTTTTAACAGGTAATAGAAGACCGTATTTTAACTCCAAAGGCATTTAAATTATACTTCAGATGCATGGGACAACGCTAATAAAATCGTTATCTACTTGCAATTGCTGTCGGTACAATTAGTGTAACGTGTCTTGGCAATACTGTCATTTTGCTATTCGCCTCACTGAGACATGGGATCACATTTTTTTATTAAGAGTTTTTTTTATTCTTCTTCTCTGTGGTAGTTACCTTAAATCCCTTTGTTTTTGTTCCTCTCTTGTTTTGCCCTACTTCTGTGCAAAGGACTCAATCTACTTCAATCTCTTTGTTTAATCCCTGCAAAAAACTACTCAAATTCAGAATTTCAACATCGAAATCCAATGTAAATTCGCTCTAACACCATTCGGACAGAACAATGCAGTCTGCAATCAACAATAAAAAAAGAAAAACGCATATCTTTCAAAAATACACGAAGGCTCCATACAATTTGTTTCTCGATCCGTGACCGGGCGGACCTTAAATTATACATGTACAGACCAAAACGGCTGTAACTGTCAAAAGAATTATGTTTGCATCGAGGTTTTTGCTGATCTTTTTTGCAGATTTCCAAGGTTAGCTGAAGGAAAATTCCGGATATTTATAATGATCCTTATAAAACCCTGGCATGAGTCATCATCGTCCTGTTTTTACCCTAAGTCATTTGAGGTTGGCACAGTTCGTCGTTAAACTTGGGCATCAGTGAAATTTTAAAATATCAACTCCATTCGAGATGCATGTCAACCTGGTCTAGTTTGTATGGTGTAATCTACTTCCAACTAGTGTGGACCTGGAGAAAAGATATTTTTTCCCTGATCAGGCAAAGATCTGTACAAAACATATTCAACGAGAAGTGCTGCCCGGCGCGCGGCGTAGTAACAAAAATTCCATGATAGACCTTTAAAAATACTCAAGTTTTCAAGAAAATTATCTTGGGAAAGCGATCAGTGAAACTACATGCTATTATCGCTTTTTTATTCCGTAGTCACTTAAACAGAAGGACAAAATACCGCTCTACTAATATTAATATATACATCAATATTTTCTAATATACAAATTGTTAACTCCATTAAAACTCCATTTATCAACATTACCGTGCTTAACCACGTCCAAAGACCCATCGAGCATCCTTGAAAATTCCCTCAAAGGCCTTCATTTGAATAAAAAATATACAGGCTCACCATATCGGTGGCGGTTCCCGGATCCCCCGACCGCACACGGCAGACCTTGAGTGGCAGACAGACGAACAGACAATAGGCGATAAGGGAAGCCTGCGGTTGGCCAACGTGAAAACCGATGACTTCTGCATATACAACACATGTGCAAGAATAGTGAGGAATTCGGAGGAGGCTTATTTTTTTCATTTATTGCCACAATTAACAGCACAGGAAATAAACATTACATATTGAATTGTATAACGGGCTGGTGTCCGCAACTCCACCTCAAAGCGCGTATTTTGCGTGCGAAAAAAAAGGGTTATATAAATTTGAGTAAAAAGGTTTCATCTGACAATGTCAACCTTTTTGTCTTAAAGTGTGTTACGAAAAAGAAATGACTCGAATACATACATAACTCACGCCATTTTTCTATGGGAGTAGGCAAAAACTACAGAACTTCATCTGCTTCGTTTTTACACACTCATTTTGCTTCGTCCATGACTAAAGCCATAACAGATAAAGAATATAAAGAAGAATATCTCGCCTAAAGCCGTTATTTTACCAACTACAGCTCCAACCCAACTCTTGGCTATGATTTGCTTTCAAATACGACTGCAAAACCACCAAGAGACAGGTACAACTACTTGTTGTAGAAAAATATCTCAGAAAATACTTTACTTAAATATTCAGGAATTTCAGGTAAACCCCACATGTATGAAGAATGTTACCAAAGTAAAAAAAAATCTAACCTGCCAGACGCTTCGAATGACATTTTGTTTTGTGTTTGATTGTTTCAAATCCAATAGAGGGTGGGGATGTTTCTTCCCAATATCCATTCATTTCAATAGCTCACGATATTAATTTTTCTTTCCGTTTTTGGCGCAAATCAGAATTTCAACGAACTCATCATCATGCTCTTGCCCTTATCCCAAGTTATTTGGGGCTGTGCAGCATGTCTTCTTCTTCTATACTTCTGTATTACTGGTCATCGTCAGACACGAGAACAACATTGACGAACTAAAAAACAATATGTATTTGTATAAATAGGTTTTGAAACACTATTACACACTTCAAAAATGTGTGTTTAAAACTAGATGTGGCTGGTGTTGCTACCCGACTACTCTTGAGAAGAAACACCGCAACATACATGCTTAGTATCAACTCAATCCTTCTAATATATTTTGTGTCATAATAAAATTGTAATATCCAATTTTCCTACATCTTCACTATTGGTTTCTTATTCGCATACATCTTTATGATGTGCTGTCAATTATTACTAATCTTCAATGCGCTGGCAACGCGCCAAAGTGCGAAAAACAGCATTCACGAGCATTATTAGCTATTTGTATGCAAAACCCGTTAATGTTGTCCGTCTGTACGTGATCGGGACAGAAAGAGTCCTACTTGCTAGGCTAAGCGAGAGATGAGCGAGGTCGGAGATGAAATTGGAATGTCATTTTGATTTGCATGTGTTTTTAAAGTTATTTCAAGTACCTTGTTCAAGTACCTTGTGAGGAAGGGTGGGGGGGGGGTGAGTGTGGAAGTGAGGAAGTGGGGTGTGGATGCGGGGGTAAAGGAATTTTGTTGGTGAATATGAATGTGGGTGAAACAGGGTTAGGCAAAATAAATTATGAAGGGATTGTGTCAAAAATTATAGATAAGAAAGCGTTGAGCTCTATAATAGCTTGATAGAGATCTACGACAGGAAAAAGTAATTTGTTTTTGACGGACAGATTGCAGACCGGCTGCGGACATCGGACACCGACAGAATACTTCAGTACATTATCAGTCCGACGTCAGAAGCCACATGCGCTATAATTTGTCCGGATCTTTGAGGTCAAGACAACTCTGATTGCCTAATGTCCGCTGAACAAACTCCGTTAAAAAAAAAGTATTATATATTTAATTTTATTACAATAAGGTTATTAAGACGTGGAGTTGGCTGTGAGGGGACTTGAACTGCATCTTTTTGTTTTTAATTCTTACTTCTATTTTGGAATGGCAGCGGGGTGGGAGTGGAACTGTGGGGTTGTAGCAGACTATCCTGGCCTCTGAGCCCCAAAATATGCAACCAAAGTGACCTCTACGCTGCTACAGACGAGGCCCGAGGCTAAGCGAAGTTTTGAGTCGCAAAAAAAAAAATGTAAAAATGTAATGTATGTGTGTTTGTATATGTGTGTATGTATGTGTGTGTGTATGTAATGTGTGTGTAAATGGTCTAATTGAAAAACATGCTATGAGTTCTAAAGGAACTTGATGCAAACCGGAGAAAAACACCAGCCCAACTTTCATAAACAACACTAATTCCTGCAGCCATAATTCCGTACGTCACCCTCCCTCGATACTGAAATTCAAAGCGTTATATTTTTACGAGGGGAACACTCGCGGCCGCCATTATCGCCGCGTCGGCTTTGATGGCACATAAACCGGACGCAGCTGTAGCACTAGTGCTGGCAGCCAGTACTCGTATGACGGCGAAAAATGGAGAAAATTGAGAAAATTTGTGTGTCAGTCAAGAATGTTTGGTTTAGCAAAAGATGGGGAGCTTTGACGAATAGTGGAGGATTTATGCTGTATAAGGTTTTATGTTTTGTAGGTCTGCCTTTGATTGAAAATGTTTATGTCAGATACCGGTAGTTTTTGTTGCATCTCGCCGTAAATATCAGCACTGCTGACGCGAAAGTGCAAACCGCTAAAAGAAAATGATCACCAAAGCATTAGTAACTGATTTTTTATTGACAACATGCAGTATTAACATGCTGTTGCAAATCCTCTTGCAAATTCTGAAGTTTTTACAACGTTGAAAAGGTTAGGTACAGTAAATTCAAAGCCGAAAAGAACAACAAGTTCTACAAAAAATTGACCTTACTCACTGACCTAAAATATTAACTAAACCAGTCTGTAACTCCCATCTCTCCCGCCACGTCCCTACGCCCACCGTATATTTCTAAAGAAGGCATAACTCTTATATTTTCCGCTGTTTTACAACCTCACAGCATTGAATAATCTTCGTCAAATATTCACATCGTAGCTTCAAAAAAGTTATGGTTTTCTAATTCACTTATAAGTTACTTTATGGTGTACCCGTGGGGATTTGTGGCTGAGGAAATTATGTAAATCTGATTTCTTGGGTTCATACCTGTTTTGGATTTGTGAGGTAGGTAGACTCGTAACTTGTTGTGTAGTTAAAGTATGTGTAAAGTAGGTAGGTGCTTGCAACTGCCATAATTTTTACCCGATTGCCAAGGAAGGGGGGGTTATGTTTTCCGCGCGTTTGTTTGTAATTTTTTTTATAACCTTGTATCTTCCAAACGGCTGGATGGATTTCAACAATTAAGTTATCGTTATATTCGTCTTAAGAACCCAGGTATCATTAGATAGGTGTTTGAAAAAAAAAACAAAAATGGTGGATTTTTGGCGCTAAATTGTAAGTCGTTAATAATTTTTCTCCAACCAAACATATCGAGTAGGGTGTCAAAATTAAGGAAATTAAAAGGAGATTACAAATATAATTATAAAAATATATAGATACATAATACAATTTGTAGTCGAGTCTTTTGATACTTTTAATTAAATGTTACTGGTTCGATTCCGTTCTCCTGTGGTTCGAGCTCCCGTTTGAGTTTCAAACTTGTGAATTAATCACAAAACTCAGTAATAATATTTGGCCCGTGCTGTCCCACTAAAAGGCAAAGCTCTCCCTTTCTTTTTTTCCATTCAACCAGATTCTGGACTAACATAGACCAATCCCGCTTATGAGCGTCAAGCTCGTCCCGCTTTCTACACCTGTGTCTGCCGCGATGTCGTTGGATGCTTTGTAGGACTGGTGGTGGGTCTTACCGCACAATTTAAAGGGCATGCGACAAACTTAACATAACATACCATCATGCCTGTAATCCCCGAAGTATTAGGCAGAGGTGTACCCAATAGTAAACCCACATATCGCCAGCTATGTGTAAGTCTCATGTAATAGGCGAGCCTAAT
This sequence comes from Noctua comes, assembly GCA_963082995.1. Taxonomy (NCBI): domain Eukaryota; kingdom Metazoa; phylum Arthropoda; class Insecta; order Lepidoptera; family Noctuidae; genus Noctua; species Noctua comes. The sequence continues at coordinate 1,630,270 of OY720282.1, forward strand.
GCCATCAACCGTGCACAAGAAATTTATCATCATCAAGCAATAAAACTGAAAACAATAATTCTCATTTAATTTATTTATAACCAAAAGCAACTTAAAATTATTTATGTCCAATAAAACGCTAGCAATCATACTAACAGGCATAAAACAGGAAGCACAAGCAAACATGCGCATTCGTCGAATGCGACTCGTTTATAAATATCGCACTCTCACCTTCGCTTCTTGGCCAAAATTATCACGCTGTTGGTATGCGGTGCAAGTTATGAGAGGTAGCATGAGCGGGTGACTATAACGTAAACTTTTATATAGAAAGAAAATCCCTTTACAAATACTTTTTCTTTCTTTCTTTCAAACTTTATTTTATAACACATTGTACAGTAAAAACGGAAAAATTTCCTGAAAAAAAATACAAACATCTGAATCGATAACCTCCTCCTTTTTGAAGTCGGTTAATAAATAGGTCGTAGTGTGAATATGTGGAACTTTTACTGTAGACAATTTTTGTTAGACTAGTTATAATATGTAAAAATAGAAGAGGTTTAATGCTTTTTTACTGTTACTATAGGAGTATATTATAAAATACGGCAGCTTTTGTACTGGCTCTTTAAATGGGTTTCACTTTGTGGTCTGGTTTCATTACATTTTGTTCCTATAAAACATTGTTATTGATTAGGGTCATCCCGTTTCTGATTTCAGGTTTATGAGAGAAAAGATAACATTAGTTTAAATTCAAGATTAACATAAAAGTAAGTAAAACTTCTACCTCATCAAAAGTAACCCGCTGCAGCTTATGCCACGTTCCAAGGCTAGAGTGCAACACACTGCAGCGTTTGGCCATGACTCTACTAAGGCCGGTTGTCTCAACGCATTTGCAAATGAAATACACTGCTTTTTATTATTTTGTTTTCAGGAATTTTGCAGTAAGTTATGAATAGTGAATGCTTTAAATTATCCTGAAATATTTATTTTTAGACTTATTCTTTTAACATCACTTCAATATTTACGTATGCCTTTATCTTGAAGGTTACCAAGTTGGTTATCATCATATATTTGCCAAGCTCTGATCTCCAAACCTGACCTGCCCTTTTTCAGTAAGAATGGAAATAATGTAGAAGTAATGATGTTTTTTTTATGCTTTGTTTCAAGGTTTAGATAAAACAAACTGGTATTTCTTCACTGTCAAGCTTAAAATATTCTGTAATATCATAATAATTTGCAAGCTTACTCCTGTTACCGCTATTCTGTAAAAAAATATTTATAAAAAACAGTAAAGCTTTATTATATTCTTCAGAACCAAACCGCTTTCGCACATTTTGTCCAAACGACAGAGTACAACTCTCCAATGCGCTTGACCACGATTCCTCCAAGGTCACTTGCCAATTTTATTCATAGAATAGTTTTAAATAGGTAATTGATCGCCTACTTAACTACCTCGCTTCATCTTATGCCTCGGTCCAAGGCCAAAGTGCAACATACTGGGCAGCTTGGCCCTGACTGGGCTAAGGCCAGTCGCCTTGTACTCACAAATTAAGAGACACACTTAGCAAGTACTGATCCTTTTGTCCTTTTATTTTCAGGTACTTTTAACTAATGAGAGAAACAGGAGTTGGGGCAGAAATATCTTTTGGACCCAAGGTAAGTTCAGGGCATGAATATATATTTTTGGCTTTATAACTACATGATATTTTTCTGAAAATTATATGGTGTTTTCTTATTTCAGGATTGGTGCCCTGAAATATTGACACGGGGTCGCGGCAGACAACGAAGGAGATGGCGCGACGAACAGTATGTCTTCTTAGAGAATTTGAAAGAAGAAGCGCAGAATCGTGACCGAAGAGATGGAAGGAGGACTTTGCTCAGCAATGCGACAATGCCGCAGTAATAAGAATTCTTTTATTTAAAAACTAGCGACCCGCCCCGGCTTCGCACGGGCGCAATATATACATAAAGGGTGTAAATAGACCCTTAACATATACGAAAGGCCCTTGTTTTCCTCGTCTTTGCGATCATTTTTTTGTTCTAGACCATACCTGGGAACCTTACAGTTACGGAGATATTGGGGGTCAAATTTCTAACTTTTTCACAAGTTTTTTTTTAAATACATGTTTTTAATGTAAGATTTTTACTTTACACACATCCATGACCCCCGTACTATTCAATCCATCCATCAGCACAATGCTTTGAGTGCTTTCCATCGAGTCATACCGTAAAACGTGAATTTTCACCCCAAAAAAAAAGTCATACATAAGTATATAAGTCGTTTCCCAGCAATAATTTTTGCGTAAAGTTACTTAGTGTGATGTACAGAATGCTTGGTTGACGGATATATGAAGGGTCTGTTTACACCCTGTATAAACCTTCCTCTTGAATCACTCTATTAAAAAAACCGCATCAAAATCCGTTGCGTAGTTTTAAAGATCTAAGCATACTTAAGGACAGACAGCGGGACGCGACTTTGTTATAAACTATGTAGTGATTATACTAACTCTTCTCAACTGATGTGTGTGTGCATTAGACTAGAATTACTTCACATCTATTATTTTCCGAAAATACTATCCATGACACTAATCGGCAACAATAGTAACCCCTGGGATGAATTTTCAAATATTGATTTAATTTTAGTGGTGTAAAACTTAAACCGAATCATCAATTAAAACTAATCGCGGATTTTTGTCAGAGAATCATTGAAGAGTCTTTCTGCCAGCAAAATAAAGCGTCTATGCTTTCAACCCGGATGAATTGTAAGGTCATACATACCTCAGAGCCACCAGCAATCACAATGACAGAAAAGTGAAAAATGTGAATTGAATTATTACATTTGATAACAGTGCTTTTTCTACTTCTTCATCATCATCATCACCATTTCAGCCGAAAGACGTCCACTGCTGGACATAGGCCTCCCCCAAGTGTCAAAATACAAATATAAATATACAAACAAACATACTCAAAACTTTCATATTCCGCACCAACAGGACTAAAAGGACACGACAATTCACTGCCACACGTGAAAATCCTTAACTGAGTCAGTGTTTACTTTCGAGACATATTCTGAGGGCATCGGCAGATCTCAAGGATGCTCGTTATCAACAAATTAACACACATTATCTTGGAGTTGAAAGCAAAGCCCTTGACTGGTAAATGTGGACTACACTTGTTATATATGGGTGAGTTTTAAGTAAACGATGAGTCATTTATGCCGATATTGGGAAAGATTAAGCACAGGAGTTTCTATTTTCCGTATTGTTTCCAAGCCTGATTCCTACGTAAAAAACCGGCCAAGTGCGAGTTGTAGGTTCAGTACTAGGTTCCGTTCCAGTATCGTTGTATTTGTTGTTAAAGCGGCAACAGAAATATCTGTGAAAATTACAACTGTCTACCTATTACGGATCATGAGATACAGCCCGCTGACAGACAGACGGACGGACAGACGGGCGGACGGGTGGACGGACGGATGGACGGACGGACAGCGGAGGCTTAGTAATAGGGTACCGTTAGTTACCCCTCGGGTACGGAACCCTTCAAAGAACAAGCATGTGCATAGGCTCGTAGACCTCCAGTGGATAACTGCAGGATTCCATTAAATAACTTCAAAGCTGCATTATTTTGAAGGGCTTTTTCCTAAACAACTGGCTATCTTATTGCTTGATGTGGTTTTTGAGAACGATTAACTGAGGGTCATGAAAATGGCAAGCAGATTTTTTTTTACCTGTTTCTATCATAAAGCAAATTACCATGTGTTTAATTATAGGTATTAGTGTTTCACATGGATCACAGATGGCAATCGGAATTTTCTGACAATCGCAAATGAAAAGCTCTAGAAAAAGTACAGAAGCCAGCATCAAGCTACTACAATCTGTCAATTTTATTTAATAGATTTTCAACTTTATAGCTAAAGCATTAGGTTCAAGATTGATTAGGAAAATTTGACTGTTTCCGGTAGCTTGATGTGTGGTGTCTGTACATCGGCGCCAAATCAAGGGGTCCCAAAAGGTTTTTTTAAACCTTAACTATTATATCAGACTGAAGTTTCTTTGCGTGATCAAATCAGAAATGAGGACATCCGCAAGAGAACCAAGGTTACCGACGTAGCCCGAAGAATAGCTAAACTTAAGTGGCAGTGGGCAGGGTATATTGCTCACAGAACGGATGGCCGATGGAGCCGAAAAGTTCTGGAGTGGCGACCGCGAACCGGAAGACGCTGCGTTGGAAGGCCTCCCACTAGGTGGACCGATGACCTGGTGAAGGTTGCAGGGATCCGCTGGATGCGAGTCGCACGGGACCGGTCAATGTGGCGACACTTGGGGGAGGCCTATGTCCAGCAATGGATGTCTTTCGGCCGAAATGATGATGAATGATGATTATCACACTAATCGTCTCTGAAACTGATCTCAACATCTTCAGTAAAGACCTCTAAAACATAAGGTCAACTAAAATAATTGAAAATGCTCCGGAAACAGGAAATGGTGAAGGTTGTAGAACTTAATGTACGAACCGATGACTTCCAATGGGTCTAATAACCTGGTCGTAAAGCGGCGTCAAAGTTATCGTTTCTAAATAGCCGACGTACGTGGCTTGAATGGCATAATTAATGGTTTTAGTAGTAATGTTTTAAACGTGTTAAGGAATAGAACGTGCATGATGTGTGTGATACCTCATACGTATCATGGACTAGCTTTATCCCGCGGCATCTCTGTTTCAGCACAGGGTGAAATGGACACCGACGCATAAACGGTGACCACGTGTTCAGTATAATCATTCCAAACCGAAAAAAATCTACACTCAAAGCATTTATTTGAATAAGACCATTACAAGCACTTTTGTATGTCAAAAACAAAAGACTGAAGCTACAGTCCCAGTCATAAAGCCTAATAACTTGGGAAAGTACTGTAGTTGCCCATTCCAAAGCGTGGATCTCTTTGGAGAAGAATGGGCAAGAAACTCTATGGACGCTCTTTTAAATAAAAATATTTTTTACAAGATCTATGTGGGGTGGAATTCGGAATCATAGTCATAGTCATTTATTCATTAACAATTAATTTGTATCTGAATTTAAACACAATACAATTACAGTAATACACTAAAATAAGTTAAATATGAATGTCATAAACTACATCAACAATTTCAAAATAATAACTTCACAATTCATCAATATTTTCGACATACAATATGGCCACCTTAAAATTTAAAATAATAACAATAAAATAATTAACCAAAGATAAAGCATAAATTGAGATAAGTAATTAAAAATAACAATATTACATTTAAAGTTATGTCAATAAATCAGAATAAAAAAAATCCAAAAAATTTAAATTACAATTCAATACAATTATAGTTCTTCTACCGCATACAGACACTTATTTAATAGGAATTCCTTTAGTTTAATTTTGTAGTTGCTACTATAGACAGCACTTTTTATGTCTAAAGGCTGAATGATGTACTGAATACGCAGTTTACAACAAAAAAAAACAATGAGAGCTCTGTAGCCCTAGGTTCAATATTACTGATTAACGAAGCCGAAAGGCACTGGTTCTCCATTGGTCATTGCGATAATTTATTTGTCCTTGACCAAACCTGGGAACCTTTTACCAGTTACGGAGATTCCAGTTACGGAGATATTGGGGATCAAAGTTCCAACTTTTTCACAAGTTCCTTACTTAAATACAAGTTTTAAATGTTATAATTTTACTTTAAATCCACGACTCCAGCTCTATAAAATGCATCCATCAGCTTAATGTTTTGAGTGCGTTACATTGAGTCCTACCGTAAAACGAGATTATTCAACCCAAAAAACATATCGTTTCCCAGCAATAATTAGCTAAGATATATGTTAGTATGATGTACAGAATGCTTGGTTGACAGCTTCGTGAAGGCTCCGTTTACACCCTTTAGCTCTACGTAAAACAATAATGTTTGAAATTGATTCCGACCTTGTATTAGAGTGTTAACAGTACCAACATCTAGATATCTACTTTCACAAAGGAAAAACAATGACTCACTGTACAAGGATTTCCACATGTCGCGATACATTTTCTTCCAATTAAACTTTAGACAGCATAATGGGTATTTTCTCCATGTTTTACTCCTCCACCTAACACTGGAATGCTTTTCATCGTGAGCCAATTGTGACTCAGCTGTCAACGTTTATGCCTACTGCGAAGTTAAATCTTACATGTTATGTCTTACAAACATATGGTTTTAAAGATATTAATGCCTGTTTTCTGTAACATTAGGTGACACTTAAATGCATCAATAAAAACGCAGTGTGGGATTTTTAACATTCGGCGCTGAACTGAGAGTTGAAATTTCAACAGTGCAGCGCAATAATAACCTGTGTGAAAACCGGCATGTCCTAAAACCAGAAGTTTGAAGACATGTAACATCCACCAATCTGCAGTGGGCTCGCGTGGTGGATGACGACGATGGGCCACACCCTTTCACAGAGTAGGCTTGTATCCCGGCAGTGGGATGGTCATAATTTTGCTAATTATGTTGTTATAGGTTAATAAGACGTTCAATTTAACGGCATAAATATGGTAACATTATTGGTAACTATATTTTCGAGCCGTTTGGGGTTGAAACTCTAGGACCGTGGGGTCCGACTGCTCACAGCCTTTTCAAGGACATTTCAAAACGCTTAGTTGACAATTCCCGTGGGCCAATTGCTGGCTTTTACCTTGGCCAATGGCTTAGCGTTGCCATTAGGGAATGCAATCCGGACTATCCGTAATCCGAAAAATCCGGATATCCGCACATTTTTACTAGACTTCCAAATCCGGATTTGAAAATCGATCCGGATTTTATGAATAATAAGAAATTGTAATTTGGTGGCTGCTTTATTCAGCCGAAAGCCTGAAACTGATATTCCCAGTTTAGTGCGAATGGAGATGGCGTTATTCGAGGATAGTGGTTCACGAGGACGATACATGGAGGCCGCTTACAATCATTTTCCGTGCATTCCCCCATAAAAGCGTCGAATCAGAGCTTGCTTTTTCCGCAGCAGGAATTAAGTGTAACCGAATTCGCAGCACGTTAAACGACTGCACTTTAGATGCTTTATTATTTTTGAGGTCACATTTTATGTGTCAAAAGAAAACATAGTTCTTTTTTGTTGCTTTTATGTTAGTTAAATTTTTTTGTTATGTTTAATAATTTGACAAGAAGGCTATTATTTTTGTTTTCCAGAGTTTCTTTTAATTTGTACCTATTAATTATTTTATTAATGTTACTCACCACGCGAGTCACAGACTGATTTTTTTAATAATAATAAGTATTATGTTGATTAAGTGAAGTTACACTGTTTTGTTACTTTTGTTATGTTTAATAATTTGACAAGGAGTCTAATTGTCCTTTTATTTTTGTTCTTCAGAGTTTATTTTAATTTGTACTTGTCGTATATGTCAGGATTTATTTCGTAAGGCTCGTACATCATGTGGGTAGACGATGGGTTTCGTGCTATGAAAACACACTGGGTGCGATACACTGTTTCTAGCAAAACTAACGAATTACTTGAGATTACAACTTAACACGGGGCACAATTTCTGTTGCCTATTCTGGTAGGATATACATACTTAGTGCTCTCTTTCCTTGCCCAGTTTGCCTGAGACAATGAGCTATAACCTGGTTCAGATTCTTATCAGGGTGCTCTGATCTGACCCTTTGTACTAGCTCCGGAGTTAATCCATGGTTCCCGTACTTCACTACACACTTAGGCAGACCTGGATATTTGGGGCTCAACATTATCCCATTGTTGAGTTCAGGGATCATAGGCGGATGGACCTGTTGGGCCTTGACCTTCACTTTCCTGGGGGGAGGACTGGTGCCAGACGGAGATGAGGATGACTCCACTTCAGGAGATAAAATGTCATTAGTGACATGGAATCGGAAGATTCCTCTTTTATCTCCCGGAGTCATTTCCACCTGTCCTGGGATTGCCGTGTAGATCTTGATTACCTTCTCAATAATCCCAGCTACCCTCCGTCTGTCTGCCCCGGCCTTGATGAAGTTGAGATCAACTTGTGTTGTCCGATCGCTGATCTCTTTGAAATCTCCGGAGACCCCTTTCAATGCCTCCTTCACTCGTACGGCTAGGATCCCGACTTGCCTCTCGTGCTCGGATTCACCTGCCTCAGTGTATAGATCCTCCAGACTGCCCATCTCGCTTCTCTGTCTTATGGGGAAGCTTTCTTCCCCTATGTGCTCGGCTGAGTCGAATCTCTCATCAGGGTCACTCTGTGCTTCTTCTCTAGCCCAGGGGTCATCAAGAGGTGTTAGGTTTTCCCTAAGTGATTCAAGAGCACTTGTATGCTCAGGGGATTCAGATTCAAGTTCAGCCTCCTTGTCATATTTCGGTAATCTGTAGTCCCAATTCTCCCTCACTGCATTTTCCTTGGCACGTCCTAACACCACCACAATGAATCGGGTACAGTTCCAAGACGTCTCAACTCCACCGCGATCAGACATTGACTGTCGCCCTCGCCCCGAGCTGAACACCAGGGCTCTATAGAAGTACGCTGTGGTGTGGGTAGACTGGTAAGTAGGTCTCGTCATGTCACCAGTGCCCACTGACGCGTTTTCCGATTAATTTTATGCCCGGATCCGACATACTTATTAATTATTTAACTAACGTTACTCAGCACGCGAGTCACAGACTGATTATTTTAATAATAAGAATATTATGGCTATAACACCAAAATTATGGTATTTAATTTGAATAACTTCAAATAACAAAAAATAAAAAAGTCATATATTTTTAATTTTCCTGTGTTTTTATTTTAACCCATTAACACAAATATAAGAAAAATCATATTAATAAACAAATATGGGTAGATTTATGTATGTTCATGAAAAATCACTTAAATCCGGATAATCCGGATTGGACCAAAAATCCGTTCTTAAAAATCCGGATTTTAAAACAGAACGGATTTGCATTCCCTAATGCCATACAACGTGGCAACGCCGCCAGTCTTTTGGGTACATTACCAGTTGACAGCCTTGAGGAGGAGTTTTTTAACGCCATTTTTTAAGTTTAGGTTTAACTTAATTAGGTACTTTAGGTTATTTAAATTTTTAAATGTATTTAAAAATTTAGCTTAATGTCTTCCAATAGTTTTTTTGACAGATACTATTAACACTCCCCGACCCGGGGACGGATCCCAGGGTCTACATACAACTCTGTACTCCTAAGTCGCGGTCACTGCGTTACTTCTGCTGTCATTCTCGACAAAAACATCCAATAATAATATAATGAAGTCTCACTTCATTTATACGCCACAAACTTAAAAGCACAAAAAAGATTATTCTCGAACATTCATAATAACTAAAGCAGTTCAAAAGAGGTTCGCAAAGAAGTGCTGTCAGCACCAATGATACTGCGCTAATTTCCTCCGCGTCCACTGTAATTACCCACATAAAGTTCTATTGTTCTTTCAACTGGAGGAAAGTATCTTTACTGAGGTTTAATTTAACTAAATTTTCATTTACGTAAAGTATTTGGAGACAAGATAGAAAAATAAAACTAATTTTAAGATTACTAGCTGTTGCCCGCGCTTCGTCCGTGTGAAATTATAATTATGAAAATATATTACTTCTCCATTTCTACCTCCACGTGTAGCGCCGACCCCAAGTAGAATGGGACAAGAAGAAGGTGATGATGATTACTTCCCCATTTGAATAGAATTTTGTAAACAATTTCAACGGTTTTAATTTTTTTGCACGGAACCCTAATCCTTTTATCAGAATAAAGGTGGTCTTAGTTACTCTTTATAATATCAGCTATCTGCTACCCGTCAAAATTGGTCCAGCCGTTCCGGAGATTAGCCGGAACATACAGACAAAAAAAAAAAAATTGTTTTAAGCACCGTATATACTCGTACTTTCATATTTGTCTAGACTAGCTTCTGCCTGCGACTTGGTCCGCGTCGGAGAAACATGTCCTGTGGCTCTCGGTAATATCCAATAGTGTAGGTTTACATCAAATAAAGTTTTTTTTATTGGATGAGCAGTTTCAAATAATATTCTCTTTGTAAATTGATATAAGAAAAAGTGGTCTCTAAGAAGGTATATTTTACACTGAAGTCATAATATCAAGTTTATTAATTGCACATCACTTAAGATCACGTTAGTATTTTTCCGGAGGTTAGTCAAAGAACACCCATATTTCGCACGGCTATGTTTAAATCCCACGTAATAGGGGGGAGCCTGCTTCCTGTACAAGGTACACAACCTGGTTCCCTGGCAGCACTCACATTAAAACACATTTCCCATTTTCCCCAGACTCAAACCTGCAGTCTCATCTACCCCCACCACCGTCCACAATCACAGTAAAAAATCGTCAGATGATCGCCGTCCTTTGAACGGAAATGACGTTTCCTCAATCTAGCAACTAACGTCCCTGTCTGAATGGAATCCTTTCTAAAATAAACGTTTGTTTTTTTAATTAACACTTAACTCGAACGTTTCAAGAAATGGAATGGGCTAGTTATGTCCGTGGAAAGATTTTTTAGAGGATTTAAAAGAATTTGATGGCTTCTTGGTCTTTGGATAGCGTATTTTTTATTGTGATTGTCTTCGTAAATGAATATTTGACTGGATATTGTTTAGTCCGTCTCTTTACCTTAGAAAAAGTGTTTATACGAATTACACATGGCTGATGAGCTAATATTTTACCAAGGGTTATCAATATCATACACGATTAGAAAGGCTGACCTCGCCACATAACAACAGGGCGTCCTGACTTCGTTTGAGGTGACCAGAAACTACCGAATGCCACCTGCTAGGATATTTACATACTGGTTCTTTCAAGCTGGTTGTGAGTACTACACGACCTGACCTTTCTGAAGAACATCAGCATTAAAGCCATGCTTGTCTTTCTAGGGCGTCCTCACCCGTTTCATACCAATCATAATAATAATCATACATATTTTGTAAGCAGAGACTTACGAACTTCAATCCTTACGGTCACGCTATACAAGAAAAAACTTTTACTATTTTCTAGACTACACCTTCAAAGACAACACAATAATATTTCTTTTTAACGATAGCAATAAGTCCACAAGTTGCAGAAATACAGCATTACAGAATAAGTCATAATTAATTCCCCACAGTGCTGCCGAGTTACAATATTGTAGCCAAAAATGAAAAAAATAATACAACCTTACTGGTAATAGCGGTGTAGCGTTTTAGCATACAGGGTGTTCGGAAAATGCGTGGTTCATAAAGGTCATAGAAATCCGGAATCAAAAGCGTCATTTAAGTTCGTAAAACACTGTATGTCTGATGTTCTATGCGATTTTGCAATCGAACTATTGAAATGTTTTGGCTGAATGAAAATACCTTAAATGGAAAATGATACTTCTTTCTAAATTAAAATCTTTAAATGTTGTCTTGACAAATATGTAATTAAGACAGATATACAGTTTTATCAAGGTCGTCCGTGGCTACAACTCAAACATTGATCTACTATGACATGGTTTAAATTACAGGCATTTTTAAACCTAGGTTAAGCTCACCACATTTTGTTCAGTTTAGTGAACAGCCTGTACAGTTTGGCACTTGGGTAATAAATTAAATATAAAAACGCCAACATAAAACAGTCGCACCTCGCTTTACCGACGGTTATGAGAGAGCCAACTCACACCGACCGATCTTGTGAGAGAGGTAAGCAGAAAATGCACCTACTACTTAGCAAAATTAATTGATTATGGAAAATCAGTATTTAATCAATAAGTTTTCTCTTAAATCACAAGAAATTTTATTAATGTAAGTAAATATCAAAATCAATTTTCCTAAGTTACTCAAAAAATATACAATAATTTTAGCTCATCTTTTTAGAGATGTGAGCTGTGTTTAAGATCCATACGCAGCATAAGTTTAAATTAAACTAAAACAGTACTTAGTTAAATTTAGCTAAGTAAATAAACCGGTTAACATCCAGTCTCACCAAGGTGTACCTATCATGTGGAGTTCTATTCATCAGTCTTTCCAGGTAAAATACTGGTATTCAGCTGCATCCGGTTATACTAGAAGCCGACCCCAACATAGGAAAAGGCTGAACAGCTGATGCTGACAACTGTCAACATGTGTACATTAAGTTTATTTATTTTACTATTTATGTGTGTTTTTTTTTGTGTGTTTGTGTGTTTTTGAGTGTGTGTGTTTTTTTTGTGTTTGTGTATTTTTGTGTGTTTGTTTTTTTTCTATTTGTGTGTGTTTTTGTGTCTATTTGTGTATGTTCTGTTTATGTAATAACAAGCCTCCGCCTTCGACCGTTATATAAAGTTATGGACTCTGTGTTCTTCTAATATATTAATTAAATACTGTAAAATATAATCAAAATCCGTTCTGTAGTTTTTGTGTAAAGGAGTAACAAACATCCATCCTTCCATACTCTCAAATGTTCTTGTTTGAAAAAAAGAAATGTTTCAAAGTATGAATACCATTGGCGAAATAATAGGAGATTTGGATAATTATCGCTGATCAATTTTAAATATTTCTGAAAAGCAAACGTTTTAGATCTATAAGGAAGGGGTTGATTTTACGAATATTGGATTAATTTGAAGTATTTTAACTTGGTATGGACTTGTGATGAGGAGGGACGAATCGCATGTGACTAAAAGGGTGATGAATATAAACGTTGATGGATGGAGAGGGAGAGGAAGATCAAAGAAACGATGGATGGATTTTGTGAGGATTGATATGAAAGTTAAAGGAGTAAATGATAGCGTGACGGTTGACAGAAGAGATTTTGGGTTAACTTATTATGTCAGACCTAAGTCCAGTTTATGTATTTATTTTAACGGTCAATGTGAGTTGCCGAACCTCAGGGGTCACTGTAAAGATGGCAAATCCAACATAATACGTAACATTGTTCGTTATAGCTCTAATAAAAGCCTGCGAGCCTGTTTAGTGCTCAGCTTTCATAAAACTTTACCTACGAGTTTGTTTGAGTAATTGCTGTTATTTTAATTTGCATGTTAATTGTAGTTTGTAAGGTTTATGTGGCTCTATGACCGCTTTGCAGTGATCATAGTGTGATTTATGTTTAAAGAAAGACCAAAGAAGCGATGGATGGACTGTGTGAAGGATGAGATGGCTAGAAAGGAGGTGACTGCTGAGATGACGAGTAATAGAGAAGTATGGAAGAAGACATGCTGCGCCGACCCCACCGTCGGACTGACAAGTGATTTTCTGATACATGTGCGAATTGTATAATTATCACTTGCTTCGGTGAAGGAAAACATCGTGAAGAAACCAGCATGCCTGAGAGATATGTCTCGACGGCATGTAAAGCCAAGTCAGAGGCCCATGGGCGGCATAAAACTCTGACATCAGGTTAGGCACTACCCACAGGATAAAAAAAAACCCGACCCCCAAATAAATTGGGATAAGGGCAGGAGGATGGTGCTGATGATGTGAATTATTGTCTATACATTGGTGTAGTGGTCACAAGCGCGACTGCTGAACATGGGATAATGTAACTTTCCAACAGTGACATTTTTGGAATCGGATCAGTCGTTCCGAAGATTATAATATAAGTATAGATAATTTGGTCATACAGGGTGTAAACAGACCCTTCACATAGCCGTCAACCAAGCATTCTGTACATCACACTAAGTAACTTTACGCAAAAATTATTGCTGGGAATCGACTTTTTTTTTGGCGTGAAAAATCATGTTTTACGGTAGGACTCGATGGAAAGCACCCAAAGCATTGTGCTGATGGATGGATTGAATAGTACGTACGTACGGTCGTGGAGATGTGTAAAGTAAAAATCTTACATTAAAAACATGTCTTTAAAAAAAAACTTGTGATAAGGTTGGAACTATGACCCCCAATATCTCCGTCTCTCTTTAACAAGAAGGTTTCCAGGTATGGTCTAGACCAAAAAAATGATCGCAAAGACAGGGAGAACAAGTGCTTTTCGTATATGTTAAGGGTCTATGTAAACCCTTTATATTGTATCAAGATATAAAGTCAGAGAAATTAAAGGCCAAACAAATTGATTACTAACTTAAATTGTTGGTATATTCTTCATAGGGCCAAGCTTTCTTGAAAATATCCCACATTTTAATTTGTTTATTCATGCTACTTGCTATTCAACCCAATATCCAATTTCACATTACCCAATCAGGAAATCGAACCCACAACCTGAAAATGAACCTCAATCCGTGCTCAAAGCATTTGGACTGTAATCAGTGAGCCGACAAATTAAAATTAATCAAATAATGATAAACATATTCAAAGGCATTGTACACAAGTACACTGAATGCATCGCGTGTTGGCAGCAATAAAAAAAATATTAGTGTCGATTTGCAGTCCGCTATGAGCAAGCTCAAAGGCATTTCAGGAAAAAATGTACAGATAATTGAGTAGGCCAAGTCTAAAAACCATGTCACTTTTCTAGTGTATGTAATTTTGGGTTGATTGACAACATCACTATAGTATTGGCAAGAAAAGTTCCCCTGAAAAAAACTGTACAAACATGTATAGTGAGGTTTAGTTTTTGGAGAATAATATTATAGCACGTCAATATTATTATTCACGGCCTCGGTTTAGAGGTCGCAAGCACGTTGAGCAAAGTGTTATTGGGATTTTCTATCAGGAACTTCTCAGTAGCAGCCACGGAGTCTAGATTTGCGCCCGGCTGATGGCAGAAGGCTCACCCCCTTGGGGCGAAGTACAAGGTATTTACACCTCTGCCTAAACTCGCTCATACAACAATAACTGGTTTGAGAAGCAATTGTACTTCTGTCATGTACTGCACAGTGAGCGACTATAAACTGTAAACGAGACTCTTTAACAAACACCGTCTTAACGTCTGTGAAGTCGCGCAATACTGCATAAAACCCCATATAAATGGCGCTTTTAGGGTTCCGTAGGTAGCTTTTATGGAAAACAGACACGACTACACAACCTATTGTACGACATTTTCATGTGACTATCAATGGTACTCGAAATAAATGATTTATTTACTTTCGTATCGATGATACGAGCTATCAAACTTATTGGGCCCCCTAGGTGACCACGTTGACCACGTTAATTGATACTTATGTTGAGGGTACAGAATGATGCTTCTGGTGACAGTGATGGTTTTTATTTTAATATTTTAGAACGAAATCTCGATCAATAAATTAAACAAAGGCTAAGCCAATATTACCATTTCAGCATTAGTAAGGCCTTATCTAATCTAAATCTAATTATTTAAGATAATAAGCATCTCTCGATTTTCCTTTTCCTCTCATATGTTTTCATTTTACCATATTTTATTACATGCCTCAAAAAGCACATAAAGCCGTTGGGTTTGGCTGTTATTTGTTGATCTTTGTCAGTCGTTACGAGTAGTCAGAGGTCTGACAGTCTGACCATCAGTCTTACCAAGGGGTATTGTATTACCCTGTAGCTGGGTTGTGGGGATCAGCTGCATTCGGTAAGACTGGAAAGCCACCCCAGCATAGTTTAAAAAAGGCTAGGCAGATGATGTTGATCACTGTGATAATGTGTACTTCGTAAACACACACACAAAACAGTTTACTTGCGCGTTGTGTAATTTATGTACGGGACCCTCTGCACGCGCATACCACTGTCACTTGTCGCGTTTTTTCTAGCCATGCACAAGCTTATGTGTTTGCATAGAAAGGGGTGCCATCGGGAGGTTTATACCGACACTAATTTATTATTTAAACTACGAAGCTAAGCGTCACGCGAACGTATTCAGCTTGTAGGAACATTTTCCTGCTGTATTAAGGTCGGTTTAGACGAAATCAGCGAATGCTCATTTTATTCCCAGTCTACAAAGTTCACGAATTTTAAATAAAATTATGTTCTCGGACTATTTCTACGTAAATCATTACGACTGTCTTATTTTTCTATTGGTCGCAAGTACTACTGACTAGCAAGAGGCCCTGGGTTCGATTCCCAGGTTCGGTAAAATGGTATTGAGTTTTGTCATCAGGATTTTGATCAAGTTGATAGCATCAGGCTTGCCCCGTTTTAAAATGTAGGTGTACTACTTAGGTACAACTCTCTGCCTAACCCTTCGGGGATTACAGGCGCGATGCTATGTTTCGTTTTCCATCCAATTTGACATTCTTGACGAATCAATTAGTGACTGCAAACTTATGAGCACTGCTCCGCAGCGGCATCACTTCTCCTAATGCGGTGCGCTCATTTCTTCATCTGTATAAAATATGGAGCTATTCTGTAAAATACTAAGTTCGATTCGACGACGATCATGAAGAGGTTTCTGCACACACATTTGATTTGAAAGTAAGCTAGCGTTTTTCAAAAATAAGTTCACTGTCCCTTGCTCAAGCTTTCTGAAGTTCCTAACCCGATAAAAAGATGGTATGAACAAAGAAATGTCGTACCACCCGTCATTATCCAAATAGCCAAGAACCTTTCAATAGCCGCACATCAAAGCGGAATTAACCCTTCATCGCGTAAAATCAAACGGAATATTCACAGGTTCATTCCGCGACAGCTGACAGTAATTCAGTTTCGGAGTACTGAAAAAGGTTTTTTTTTCTTCGAATGTAATTACACGATAATAAAGGAGAAATAGGAAATTATAGCCTTGATGGAATTGCTCGTGGAAAAGAATTAGAAGTCTTTAATCGATTGGAGTTGAGTGTTTTGGTGTTATGTATTTATTTGTACTGAGGATAAGAATATAATAGCTTGTTTGATTTATTTATTTATTTATAACAGCTTAGCCTATCATTACAGGGTTTACCCTAAAGCGACAGGTAAGAAATTAAACTAATATACTAAACTATATACCTACAATAAAAAAAAAACAAAAAAAATTAAAAACTAACAACAATATTAACATATAACATAATACAAACAGCATAACATAATTATTCTTCAGCAAAATTCGTCAGTCATCATGGAGGCGGCGCGGCGCAGCCCGCCACTGCTACTGGTACAGCTAGAACTAACCTGCTTGCCAAGGCACCCCTTACCAGAGCTATCCGTAGCATCATTAAACACGTGATTGTACTCATGATAACAAACAACTTTCCCAATGATTTTTTATACTCATTTGGGAAAGTTGTTTGTTGTAGTTTGTTGTTGTTGGTTGTTTGTAAGTATCGGTCACTAATTACCACTCACCGTATATAGACTCTTGGACATCAAGAGAAAGCTAATCATTTCTATCAAATATTAACATCGTGTAGTGCAAAACAGTTTTTTGTTTCGTCAATTGAAGTCGAAGCGCATTCGTGTATTAAAAAGCTTCAAACAATGTTATACAGTACCAATTCTTTTCAATAGCACATTTTTTACCTCGTAAAAAGCAACACGAAACAAACTACTTTAAATCCGGATATTTTCACGTTTTATGCTATTTTCCTTTGAAAAGAAAAAGCTAACAAAAAAGTTTTTCATTGCAATTCTTTTATTTCAGTACAGGTGCACCACAATTCCTCTTTTATTTATAAAAGTTTACATTGCATGGAAAACATAAAAGGATTCAGTGAAAACATAGTGTATTTAACCACTGTCCGGTGTTCAAAGGGCTTTTACGAAATTCAGGGAACGCAACAGTTATTAATCCTGGATCGCTTTTGAGCGAGCTGAAATCAAAAATTGTTTTCGACAAACAGACTGTAGTTCCTGGCTGTCGAACTGTTAATAACTTGTCTGTGGTGCTTTTTGTGAAATAAAGAGGGAATCGTGTTTATTGACAGTTTTTTTTTATTTCGAAAAAGTAGTTATATTTTCGTTTTATTAGATTTAAAGTGATTTTTAGGGCTCCGTACCTCAGTCAGCAAAAACGGAACCCTTATAGGTTCACTTTGTTGTCCGTCTGTGCGTCTGTCTGTCTGTTCGTCTGTCAAGACCCTTTTCCTCAGAAGCGCGTGGAGGTATCAATCTGAAATTAATATCAAATACTCTGCTACCCCTTAGAGCAGTGAACAAATCAAACTTGTACACGTAAGTCAACGCGATCAAAAGATATGAACGTTTATATCGCATAAAAAACTTCAAATGCTTTTCATAATCCAGTTTACAAAATCCAACCAAAATTCAAAACATCTGTTTACTCAATACTCGTAAATCATTGTTGACATCCACGTATACCCTACGCAGCGTTTTAGGAATGAAGCTGCTGCAATCGATTTCGATTTACAGCGCTGCGCTTTCAGCTGACGAAGCGCATTCAAGCGCTTGTTGTGCGCCCGAAAGCTGGTAAACATTCGTATGTTGGTGTTTCACTAATACTGTAAATGGTAAAGTTTTTGGATGTTTTTGAAAATGTACATGAGGGAATAGAAGCTGAGGTCAGAGGACAAGGACCAAGTATTGGGAAAACTAGTTTTTTGTATTTTTCAAATTCAAATTCATTTATTTCGTGAACACAGAAGATGTTATAAATAAATTAGAACCGAGCTGTGCCCCGCCAAAAGGCATACACAATATCAAAGGTTTTTTTTTTTAACAAATACATTTTCGAAATTCAAACAATAATTCTAGAATTCTACAATAATTATAAATCATGTCAAAATTATATAAGATGTCAAATAAAATAAAGTAAAAAGAACCAAAAATACAAAAATAAAAATAATAATGTCACTAAGTCATTAATACACAATAATCAATAATCAAATTATTAATTTTTATTTTGATCCTGTTGTGTCCCACTGCAGGGCAAAGGTCTCCCTTCCTTTTTTCCATTATTCTCTCTCTAGAGCTATTTCAACCTAATCCTTTGTTGTTGTTTTTTGAAAATTATATAAATATATTATCTATATATATTATATATTATAATATAATTATATAAAATGGTAAACTGACTGACTGACTGGGTGATATATCAACACACAGCCCAAACTGCTGGTCCTAGAGATATGAAACTTGGAGGGTGTGTTCTTTGTGAAGAGTAAGTATCCACTAAGAAAGTATTTTTGGGAATTCCACTCCTAAAGGGGTAAAATAGGGGATGGAAGTTTGTATGAAAGTCCGTCAGTTTTGAAGTTAGGATCTTCAAATTTTGTGTTTAAGCTGACGATTAAAAATTAATTTATACGTGTCTCAGCGTTTTCGATAATTTTACCCCCGAAGGGTTAAAAAGGGGGATGATGGTTAGCAATCGGATATTTTTGGCGAAGCCGCGGGCAAAAGCTAGTTTGTATACATTCTTGTAAAACAAAATTGTCACAAAATGCATTTCAACCAAAAGCTTCATAAAACATTAAGTTATAACTCTTTAAGACATTGCATGTTCTGATAAAGATCTCTTAGATTTTAATTTCAGTAATCATTTTGTTTTTATTTGACTTCAGCATGAATGAGTCATCAAAACGATATTTACGATAACATCGGGAATTTTAAGACGTTTCAGAGACCAAATTACTCACTAAATGTTGTTAAAAATAATATTTTTATATCCGATGAATATGTAAGGGGTGCGACACACTTTTGCAGGTGCCTATTCGATTCAACATTAGTTTTTTTTTAACAACAAAGACGACCCCAATAAATTGCTTCAGATTTATAAAGGGTGTAAATAGACCCTTAACATAAAAGAAAGGCACTTGTTTTCCTCGTCTTTGCGATCATTTTTTTGTTTTAGACCATACCTGGGAACCTTCTAGTTACGGAGATATTGGGGGTCAAAGTTCCTACTTTTTCACAAGTTTTTTTTAAATGCATGTTTTTATTTTTAGATTTCTACTTTACACACCTCCACAAGCCCCGTACTATTCAATCCATCCATCAGCACAATGATTTGAGTGCTTTCCATCGAGTCCTACCTTAAAACATGATTTTTCACCCCAAAAAAAAAGTCGATTCCCAGCAATAATTTTTGCGTAAAGTTACTTAGTTTGAGGTACAGAATGCTCGGTTAACGGATAAGTGAAGGGTCTGTTTACAGCCTGTATACGGTTTTTATTTGATTTGTGCCGATAGAAAAACTCCATTCGGCACACACCAATGCTTAATTCGAGCTAAGTCAATCAGTTTTCACGCGAACATAATCGTATTGCCGCCTAGCTGCGCCCCATCATACTTAATCACACGTGTCTAACTCCCTTAAATAATAGGGCGTTATTATGTAAACGCCAACTTTGCGACTGTCCAGCATGAGGTCCTTGGTTCAAATCCCAGAAATCCTTAGGAATTTCTCAGTAGTAGCCACGGAGTTTGGATGCCCAATTGATGGCAATCGGCTCGCCCATATAAAAAGGGACTTAGAACACATGTCTATTAGGTACACCTCTGCCTACCCCTTCTGTTATTTCTATAGTGAACAGCCTACCGCCGTTCACAGTAGGACATAAATTCTTCTTAATATAGGATGTATTAGCTGATAGTTCTAGATTGACCACTGATGGGTAGCATCCCAACCGCTCTGGGCCCGCGAGGATTATGGCTCACTACTTCTTAAGGGAGCCTGGACCCCAACAATGGGAACGTGGATGCTGATCCTGCTTATGCATCATAGGTATAAGAAGTTTTGTGATAAACATGTAACATCATTACCCGTCTCGAAATCCCCCCCGCCAATTTCGATAGGTATCTAAAATACTTCGATAAACGATAATTCGATAATCCAGCATTTTTACGTGTATCTGCCAGTTTTCAGTCTCCGCTGCCGCTCCACAATCCCCCGTACTAGTTTGACTGGTCCTGTACTTCTACATGTTATATGAACAGCTAAAACAATTCTAAAATACACAAACAAACCTGCTTTGACCAGTGGTATTCTCTATTAGAATGCTGTTTTATTCAATTACGAAAAGCACAGTGTGCAGGTTACGCCGCCGGTGAAAAAAATCCGTGGGCAATACATTGGGCACGCAATACTGATTGATTTTCCCGCGAGCGTTGTGGTCCCTGCATTCGAGAGTTTTGTTTGCCACTTTTTGTGGTTTTGACCACTGTGTGGCTTTTGTGCTGCGCCTCTAATAGGTCGGTGCTTTGTCTGATTGATGCGTCTAAAAACTACCTAGTTTTAAGTTTAGATTGGTTTAAATTTGTGGTGGAACGGCGGATTTGATTGATCAAATTCTGTCTGCTAAGTAAGTCACAATATTTTATTTATTTTTGTGCATAAATCAAATTTTATTTTGAAACTCAGTCTTGCTAAGTTCTTTCTCTTATATGCTGAGATTAAAAACTTTAATGAAATTGTGGTCAGTAATTTATATTCACTCACATACGATTCATTTAATATCGAATTTATTACTACAAAAAAAAAGTTTTAAAAGTATTTAATGAAAAACACTGAAAAGCTCAACGCTTGCTGTTGGCGGCTGAAAAAAACAGGGCAACAAATAAATAAAATCCTGCACAAACCAAAAATGCCATAATAAAGCAATAATTCAATATCCACGATCCTCCAGTAAATCTTTTGCAAACTTTTGGCAATAGCGTTCAGGTTTTAAAGCCAAAACATATGAAAAATCAAATGCAGCGGGCCGCTTCCCTTGATATATGGAGCGAGCTTATTATTTTCCACCATTAATAATTTCGAATGGTCACGTTTTTTTTCGCAGTAGAGATTTCTGGCACAATGCCGATTTCGGTCGACGTTATATGATTTTATTTCGACCAACCCACCGCGCTGGTGCTGTAAATCAATTTTTGCATTAACTAATTGAATTTATGAGCTGTTTATTGCTTTGGGAAATTGTTGTTAAACGACTATTATTTTTCTTTTTGCTCCGTCGTGCTTGGTTTAGCTAGGATTTTGATTGGAGTAGGCAAATATGTACTTATTTAAATTTTAGAAGATGTTTCCTATAATATTAAATCGATCCATAAACACAATCATAGGTCATACAAACATTTAGTTCTTAAGCATAAAAAGTAATGACGCATGCACTACGCAAATAAAGTCATAATTTCCTGAAAAATGCAAGATGTCATAAGCCCCTCAATAGGTTCAAAATTCTCTTAAAAATGAAGGAAAAGAATACGACTCATAAAAGACAGTGCCAAAAACTGAAAATAATATTGAAATGACAAGAAAAACAATAACTGCTAAAAATATTAAGTGCTTCAAAGAAACGATATATCATTTCGGTGCATAGTCCCTTTGGTGTCATTGGCCTTGATGTCAATAGCCAGGCTGCCCTAATTCTTGAGGCATTTACTCATGCATTATACTTATTTTGCAACGCATTGTTGCATTTGCGTTGTCATAAACAACGGTGATCGGATGACGGTTCATTCTTATGACACACTTCTTCGTACTTATAACTTTTTACTAATTTAGTATGGATTATTTTCTCAATCTTACCAAGGGTTATCATATAATCCAGTAATAACTGGGTTGTGAATGGAGGTCAGACAGGCAGTAGCTCCATGTAAAATACTTTTATTCAGCTGCATCCGGTTAGACTGGAAGTCGACCCCAACATGGATGGGAAAAGACTAAGCAGATGACTTTTACTAAGAAATCACTATCATGTCAAACCGGAAACGTACACGATAGATCATTGGCTCCTCGAAAAAGTATAGTCGTACTAATTTTTTCACTTTTTACAATAATTTCCAGCGAATTGAAACTACACCTTCTTCGGCTAAATTGACGACTAAACCTTACCATTTTATGATGAACAAAATTATGTTCAACCTAAGAGAAGTAAATCAATTACAAGGTGGATCATACTTACTGTTTTTCAGCTGGTTAACATTCGCGTGACGAAATATAGATAAATTTACTAGTAGGTGATTATCTACAATCTGCACCTTTAGGGGAACAAAGACGTAAGTATATTTTAAAGAGTATAAGTACTCAATCAATGACCTGCAGTCCCGCAGACCTCTAGTCCAGTTTTCACTTAATAGACTTAATCAAATATGTACTTCAGCAAGAAGAAAACTTCACTCAATTTTTGTTCAACAAATTCTTCCTTGCAGATTTTTGAAATTCCAACAAAAAAAACGTTAATAATACACAAGACGATGGCCTGAAGAATCTCAGGTGTTCCGGTCTCTGAACTGAAAACAAAATGTTTACAACACAGACAGTGTTCCTGAAAACTGAAACGCATTTGTAACATTCACGCTTCATTATTGTATGTTAAAACAAATGAAAAAGTGGGAGGCGTGTGGAATTAATGACGGAAAAATTCAAACGAGACCTGTGTTAAAGAGTTTGTTTGGCACACAGCTATTTTTGCGAAACATTAAAGGTATGGGTATGTTTCGATTAAAAAGGGATCTTAAGTCATCAAAATCAAAAATCAAAGCATTTATTTCAAATAGGCCAGTTACAGGCACTTTTGAATTGTCGAAACAAAGACAACAATAGCTATAGTCCCAGTCACAAGGCATAAAAACTGTGAAAGTACTATAGTTGCCCATTCCCTGACGTAGATCTCTATGGAGAAGAACGGGCAAGAAACTCTATGGACACTCTTTTAAATCAGAATACTTTTACAAACCCTTGGTTACATAATTCATGTTGAGATGGTACATTATGTGAGAACGATGTAGCAAGATGTGTACGTTAAAAGTGATGATCATCAGCATCATCAACATTGTCCCAATTTATTTGGAGTCGGTGCAGAGTGTCTTTTAAACTGTATTACCCAGTACTAGCTGGGTGGTGGAGGTCAGATAGGCAGTCGCTCCATGTAAAATACTGGTATTCAGCTGCATCCAGTTAGACTGGAAGCCGACCCCAACATTGGGAAAAGGCTAGGCAGATGATGATGGTTCAGAGTGTCTTTTTATTCTTTATTTTCTCATTAAACGCTAATCGATAATCTTATCTGTTAGGTTATTATATTAAAAGGTATCTGTCTATTCGCAAAAGTTACAGTACATGCGGCATTAAAAGAAACCTTGATTCATAGTTGGCAAGGCCGCAATATATCTTAAAGTTTTGAATCTCCATGATCGACGGTAACCACTCATCATGAGCGTGGCAGACAACCTGTTTCTCAACATATTGAATCACATAAAAACCTAAAAAGGGCATCTCAATTTAACCCCACCGTCCCGTTAGGTTAGGTTGAAGCCTCCTTTTTAATCGGACCTCTTTCAAACAACCTCAGACACAAAAAAAAAGTCATCATCTTATTTTAGTTCGTTCACTTTGATCGTTCCATATTCGACAGACAAAGAGGCCTCCTTACAGTCCTAGCTCAGGTATTTTACTTTCTCCCTTGCATCGTGCAAAATCACAGTGGTGTTTATACTCTCAGTAATAAGGTTTTTATTAGGTTGGCAACACTGGCAAGTCTATCAAACTATACTGATCTTTAGTTTCGTGACAATAAAGTTGCAGTTGGATTGTAAAAGTCAGAGGTAAAAGAATTGCGAAAAGATTGTATAGTTATGATAATTATTATGAGTCACCCGTCGCTAATCGAGATGCAAGTATAATGCGTCTCTTTGACTTACTTCCCCTTTGTTTAACTGCATTTTTCCGCGAATAAAGTGACAAAGTGAGATGAAACGAATGCGCCTAATTAGCGATGGGTGGATACGGGGTTTTATTTTGTGTAGGCGCGCTTTGGAGCTATGCATTTGTTGTCGTTTTTTTTTTTTGTAAATTTTGTTTTTTTTCTTTTTCAGCGATTGCAACTGCAGCAAGCGGCTAATCATTAATTCAGATATCATCTGCGTAGGTATAAATGCCTGTGTAGGTGGAGGTGAAGTGCTGTACGTCCTTTGGAAACATCCCGTATTTTTTTTGTTTTTAAAATCGGGACCTATTCATATAATATAACGCGGATCCCACTGTTTTATTACCAATGGGACCTTCAATTCTTCTTAGTCAAGTTTCTCAGTATCCCTTAAATCGCAACGTACACGGCTACAACACGCTTCCCTATACAACTTCCCAGCATGACATGCAGGGTATGACGCTGCACTTTGGAGAATGTCATGCGTCGCGTTTGACGCGCTCGTGAAATCTGCACGTTTTGTTATTGATATTTTTGCTTTTTGCAAACCCTGTATCGTTGCACTGCGGAATTTACACAGCCTGTATCATCGCACTGCGAAATTTACGCAATATCCCGTTGCCTGTCATTTTGAGCGACGCATTTTTTGTTGTAATGTTACTTCGGTTGCGATTTCGTTTTGAGCCGGATTTTAATGGCTTATATAGTCACTGCGTATTGTAAAATTAAGTGAGATTTTTTTTTTGTAATCTGTAAGTAGTGTCATCCCTTTTGTGTTTGAAATAACAGCCCCATAACTGCCTATGCGGGAGAATCTTTGGGAGTCTAAATAAAAACAATAAGTTGACACCTAGCAGTGAGGAATCACCCGATTCCGTGCTGAAATTATGATGATAATCTATATGCCCTCACTGAATTGTATTGTATTGTATAACGGGTTGGTGTCCGCAACTCCACGTCCAAAGCGCGTATTTTGCGTGCGGGTTGGAATTATTATTCACTCCACCCCAGCTCCCCGATATATGCACTTATCTTACATTCGTGTTTTTTCACATTACATTCTAATCTGCTGCCTATCTCGGGATATATAAGAACAAAGCCATCAACCGTCTTGCACATTGTCGCCAACACTGCGATCACTTTTTCACCCAGCCCTGGGCGTCACAGACCCACCTTTGACGCACTTAACCCTTCAAACGCTGGGCTAAAAGACCGATAACCAAGTACATTGTACATACTACGCGTGGGCAAGTCCACTTTGATCTATTCATGGTGATTATTCCGTGAATTATTCATCATTCACCCGCTCACCAATAATGTGGTTGTATATGTTTTATTTATTGACCCTTTTATATTAAGGGGCGATGTTGATAAATAATAATGTTTATGTACTAGGAATTTGCTTTTATGATTGTGGAAAAATATTTTTTTTGGCTCTAAAAGTAAATGTTGTGGGGTAAAAGGTGTGTATCTTTCATGTTTTATACAGTCGATGTTTATGTTCCTAGTTGATGATACAGATCGACCTTTTTTAGGTTTTGTTTATTAATCAAAGAGGCAATGTTTTCTAAGTCGGTGTTCGGACCCCTATTGAAATACTAGTGCTGCACTGTGTTCATTCTGGCTACGAATTGGTGATTTGAGTTTGTTACTTTTCAGTTTTGAGTACCTTCAGACTTAGGCCTGCTTCAAAGTGTCTGTGTGTGTGAAATATATGAAATTCCTAGCTTGAGCTCATTATAATTATGGAGAGTACTGCAAAGAACTTAAGAAAACACACAACTTAAACAAAACAATAACAAAAAAAATAACAAAACATGCTTATGAAAAAGTCATCACCATTCTTCTCCCAATTTATTTAACGTCTATCATTTGTTATTCTGGCATACTTCTCTATTACTCGTTATCACAACAGTCACCTCCTCCATAGCCCTCACGCAGCCCATCCTTCTTTCTTTGGTCTTTCCCTCTACACTTATCACCACCCACATTCATACACAAAACTTTCCATGCGACAATTTCCTCATTCCTCCATATACTATGACAACCGTTTGTCTATCTGAAAAAAGTGCAAAAGATGTCAAGCTACCGCTACAAAAAGAAAGAAAAACATTTTTCAATCATTTTGTCCTTGTCGAGAAACATCAAACCAAACGGAGTCATATTCTAGTAAATATTTGACGAACGGTACCTAATTATGTACAAAGTGTACGTTATTTGTATACCGGCGATACATCATATTAACAAATTAGCGAGATCTGAACATACACAAGATGGTCGCAATTCTGTACACCGTGTCTCACTTTCACCGCCTTTGAAAACCACAGAGTAGAAAATTTTGTTTTTTTTTTTTGAGAATTTATTTTTATTGTCTTTTTAGGGATGCATAAATATGAATTTAGATAAGTTATGATATAAGCGAAGACTCGATGACTTCCAGCCACCGGAGCAGGCCGGGTTTCGAGGAGGATACAGCACCATAGACCACATCCACACAGTGCGGCAGATCATACAGAAGTCCGAAGAGTATAATCGCCCGCTGTGTCTTGCATTTGTGGACTATGAGAAAGCTTTTGACTCTGTCGAGACCTGGTCGGTTCTGGAGTCTCTGCAGCGATGCCAAGTCGACTGGCGATACATCCAAGTGTTGAGAAGTCTTTATGAGAACGCCACAATGACCGTCCAAAGTCAAAACCAGCAAACGGAGCATATCCCATTGCGTCGGGGGGTGAGGCAAGGAGACGTTATTTCCCCGAAATTGTTCACCAACGCACTGGAGGATGTGTTCAAGACGCTAAAATGGGAAGGACGTGGCATAAACATCAACGGCGAGTACATCTCACACTTGAGATTTGCAGATGACATCGTCATACTGGCTGAATCGCTGCACGACTTGCAGCAGATGCTGGATGGCCTAGTGGATTCTTCAATACGCATTGGTCTCAGGGTGAACTTGGACAAAACCCAGGTTATGTTCAACGAACACGTCGCCCCAGGACCTGTTGTTGTCAATGGCGGTCCTCTCGAGGTTGTTCGAGAATATGTTTACCTCGGGCAAACTCTGCAGTTTGGTAAGAACAACTTTGAGAGGGAGGCTAACAGAAGAATCCAGCTGGGCTGGGCAGCATTTGGGAAGCTTCGCCGGGTCTTCTCATCGCGTATTCCACAGAGCCTAAAGACTAAGGTCTTCAACCAGTGCGTCCTGCCTGTTATGACTTACGGAGCCGAAACGTGGACACTCACAGTACGACTGGTCCATAAATTTAAGGTCGCTCAGCGAGCTATGGAAAGGGCTATGCTTGGAGTCTCTCTGAGGGTTCGCATCCGAAACGATGTGATCCGACAGAAAACCAGAGTTGTCGACATAGCTCACAGAATAAGTAAGCTGAAGTGGCAATGGGCCGGTCATATTAGCCGTAGAACCGATGACCGTTGGGGTAGACGTGTTCTTGAGTGGAGACCGCGAATCGGCAAACGTAAGGTGGGACGCCCTCAGGCTCGGTGGAGTGACGATCTTCGCAGGGTGGCTGGTAGCAACTGGATGAGAGTCGCTGAAAATCGAGTTGAATGGCGTGCGATTGAGGAGGCCTATGTCCAGCAGTGGACTGCTATAGGCTGATGATGATGATATAAGGCGTCACTTTACGGAAATCCATGACATTGTATGTAATTTTGGATCTTTTAGGGTGTTACCACACCAATCGATCGATCGTTGATCGATGGTACAATGGATTAGTCGATGTACAGCCAACCTGTATGGCTGGTAACAGCTGCTTGTACTGTATTTTACATTAAGTGATTGCCTATCCGAGCTGCACAACCCAGTTATTGGGTAATACGATACACCCTGGTAAGAATGAAACTTAACTACCAGTGACAGCTGTCAAAGATTCACAAATGACAGACGTAACCAACGGCTTAGCTTTCTTTCCGAGACTCGGAGGAGCTCGATATAATATGATGGATGACCCAACCACGGGTCGACCTCAATAAGCGTAGCTTAACCCTCCATCGATGATTACTGCTGATTATTATTTAGCCGCGAGCCCTAAAGCCCTTCTCCTCTGAAGGTCATTGATATCCAAAAAAAACATAACAAGACAAAAAAAAGGTATAAACAATGTCCCCGAAATGCGTCTCATTTAAAATTCACCCGATGCGCGATGACTTCAACTGATGCCAGGCGGTTCGAAAATGAAAGTAGGCGACTCTGACATGTCTGGTCAACTCTCAAGTGAATAATTTGCATAGTAGGTATTTGTGTGTTTCTTTCCGAGTCTGGATGTGTACCCAGTTCATAGCAATAGGCTCGCCGCCTTTTCCAGCGGACTTAAACATAAGTGGAAAAATGTGCAATAATAATATCGTTACTATTATGAGGTATACGTCTGCCCCTACCGGGGTTACAGGCGTGATTATGTTACGATTTTTAAGGTTCGGGGTTTGATATCCAAGGTCAAATAATAATAATCTGTGTATCAAGGCTAGGTGTAGAGGTCAATCGAGTAACCGTTAGGGTCTAGCTAGGTCATATTAAAAATGAATATTTAATAAACTAAACGAATATTGTAAATAATGTATAGTATAAGTAGATACTAAGTCTATGTAAGAATAGCTAATACCTTCATACATATACAAAACATATTATTAGTAATTCGCGTTTCAGCGCGAGTTGTAAATTATTTCGCAAATTGAAGCGACAGCGCTTGACGAGGGGCCGAAGGGTCGCGGGTTCGAATCGTTTTCAACTTCACTTAGATTTGAAGGTTGTACAGACTATATGTTTGTACTCCATGCTAGTTAATATACGTATGTACAGTCAGGAAACTTAATTGTTTATCCAATTGGTACATTACGTCGTTTTGCCACATTTTTGTTGACATTTCAAGTAGCTGCCTAAGAGTGATAGGTTGAATAGATTTGAATACACGAGCAATTTAAGTAGGTAGTCATTTTGCTGAATAATTAATTTCCCTGTAGGTTATTTAGATAAATTGTTGTACTCTTACATAAGGAAATCGTTACTTTCTCTCACTTCGACGATTTCAAATCAATGACTAGAGAAGGAGAAAAATTTGATCCCAAGTTTTCTTTAGTATGTTTCTTAGTATATACAGGGTGTAAACAGACCCTTCACGAAGCCGTCAACCAAGTATTATGTACACAAAACTAAGTAACTTTACGCAAAAAATATTGCTGGGCAACGACTTTTTTTTTGGGGTGAAAAATCACGTTTTACGGTACAACTCAATGTAACGCACTCAAATCATTGTGCTGATGGATGGATTGAAAAGTACGGGGGTCGTGGAGGTGTTTAAAGTAGAAATCTTACATTAAAAACAGGTATTAAAAAAAAAACTTGTGAAAAAGTTGGAACTTTGACTTCCAATATCTCCGTAACTAGAAGGTTCCCAGGTATGGTATAAAACAAAAAAAAATCGCAATGATGGGGAGAACAAGTGCCTTTCGACTTCGTTAAGGGTATTGTAACACCCTTTATATACTAAGAAAACTAAAAAGGTAAAGTAGGATAATACGTTATTTGGAACTAGAATATCAGACAACGTGTACTGAGTAATTAATGGATTATAACAAGTATACTTAAAAAATTATTACGCACACCCTCATCATCATTCTCATCCCAATTTCTTTGGGGTTGGCGCAGCACGTCTTCTTCCATACTTTTCTATTACTCGTCATCTCAGCAGACACCTCCTTTCGATTACGCACACAATAAAGAATAATATTGCCAGTGTATTAAAAAGATGAATATTTTTGTCAGTACCTTACATTGTTTGCTATACATATAAATATGTAAAACTTAAAATCGAAACAAGTCCTTCAGTATTTTAATGCATGTGACTAGCGTTTGAAGTGCCATAGCTACAACTCTGTGACCTGGCCGTAGGTTACTTTAGGCATATGTAAAGTGACCACTTCAGCCACTATTAAACGCCGGTCATGCCCAAAGACTGGTTAAAGCACAGCGTCTCTAAAAGCCATTGTAATGGTCAGTTGAGGTATGCATTATGTACTTGAGATTTCTCTTTGTCGACGTTCAATTGCAGTTGGAAACTAAACCTTTGTTTTAAATACTAGGTATCTATGATATAAAACTTGGCGGTTGAAGTAGAGCCCTCACTGAATTGTTACCGAGAGATGGTAGAAGAAGTGTTGGTAGACCAATGGCCAGGAGGATCGACGTAACTCAAGACCTAGTTGAGACTCGCGCAGACCAGGGGAGCATGGCGCGAGAGGGAAGAATATAGTCAGCTGTGGGTGGAACAAGGCTGCCGCTGATGATAATATAAATCATAAACACCACGTTTGTACTCCCTTTTCCCTATTGGTAGGCATATGTTAACAGTAATTAATAGTATCTATATCCAGGCCTACATTTGGCCAGTAAGTTATCAATATTAAATGTTAATAAATTCTCATATCTTGAGAAACGTCCCAATTCTTCGAAGGTACCACACATTCATTCCAGCTTAATTATGATATTAGTTACGTAATTATTTCTCAGGATTGCAGGAAACTAACCAAGGTGCTTAAAAAATAATAGTGATGCTCCTTTTTTTCAAAAAAGTCAGAAGCCTCTAAAAATCAGCGTAATAGCCAACAGTAAGCAAAACAAACGTTTCTAAAATTTAGAAACAAAACATTCGTTCCGTTCCATATGTAACGCTATGCAAAAACAATATTACGAAACAAGTCACATTCAAAATAAATACGTATTGCAAAACGTTACAAAAATATTGCAACGCTGTGACACAGCCTAAAAACCTATATTTTGGGGGCCTGAAACGACAGGCATTCGCAAGTCGTGTGTCGAATGCATACATATGTATATGCGTTCGAAATAACTCCGACCTGTTCGCATATTGATATCCTAAAATAATGTTGTGAATTGGCTTTTGGATGGCTGAAAAAAGCGCAAAAAATATGAGGAAAACGGGTATTTTTGGTTTTTATACGTAGGAGTTTCTAAAAATAGGCGCATTTCATATTAAGGTCGTTATTATTCGTTTATTCATTTTCTTCTTTACTTTTTACATTAAAAAAACCACATTTATGATCACCATTTGTATTAATGGTTACAGAAAATTAATGTTGTCGTAGTAGTAGTTTATCACTTAGGGAAGCTACCACCTCGATTTTTTAGAGCGAAATCTGTAAGCTACTGAATGATCCATCTGTCAGTTTTATAAGAATAAAAGTAGTTTATTTCCTTTATTTATATCTTTACAAATCATTTGCCTTTTTAAATATTCCTTGTAGTCTGTATATAATGTAAATAAGTAATAGAAAGTTGTAAATATTTATTTATTTAGTTGTTGGAACAAGAAAAAAAGTCCTATTGACATTGTTTTCGACACTGTTGACACAATTTACACCTCTTGATAGTTTTCTGTTCACAGACTTCTCAATATTGATATCGAAATAATTGAGATGTTGTAAATTTGATTTTTTCTTTCTTTTTTTCTTTCAGAAAAAAAAACATTTAAAAATAAAAAAAAATAGTAGCCCACTGGTATCATAAACAGGGTCCAAGCTACCAGCGGTCAGGGCTCCAGAGAAAGGAACCTCCTAACATTACGAGCCGTGTCCAGTACAGCTTTCTGAATCAAGTCCTTGATCCAGCTGGCTAACGAGAGGCGGTGTTTTAAGGTCATTGTTATTTTATCGGTCGACAGAGCATGACTTAATATTCCCGGGAAGGGTAGGCACAGGTACATTCCCAGTTCGCCAGTTCTATTCCCTAGCCCTATTTACCTAATAAGGTCACCAGCCATCATCCGGGCCTTAATTCTGAAATTTGAAAAAATATTCATAGAAAAACCTCATGCTCAGCAATTGCACTAAGAACGGGAATAGAACGACCATCTAAAAGGACAATGAATAAAGCCATGTCCGAACTACGCGCCATGCCTTACGTCATGACACAACATTGAGTCCACATACACATTGGGACCATTGACCTGGTGAAGGTTGCAGGGATCCGCTGGATGCGAGTCGCACGGGACCGGCCAATGTGGCGACACTTGGCTACGGCTGAAATGATGATGACACATTGTGAAATACAACAGCCCAACCACAACCGCTGGACTTTACTGTGGCCCACCAATCATAAAATCCGTCTGGTAAGAGGATCCTCCCTTTTCACTGGGGGAAAGAGGAACTTTACCCTCTGATCCTCATATCTTCAATAGAGCTTGCACCAAAACATATCCGCCACAATGTACTCATACATATTCACAAAGTAATAGCTACATAATAAAATTAGGCTTTCATTTTACAGGACGTTTGTCAATATAGCCTGTATAAGAGAATTACCACATTTTTTGCGGTTGCGTAACAAACGATCATTTCAAATCCAACCTTATGTTTACTGGTACAGGGAGTCTGTAATGTTCGGTGACGGTAATAACGGTTTGTATTCATATAAGGGCCACTCAAAGGGGAACAAATGTGAAACCAATTGGTAGCCGAAGGGTTTTAGATCTGTCCCGTTAATTTTCCGCGAATTTTAACCGGTTGTGGTCATCCTTTGGTTACGAAACTTTTAGATTTTATTATGGAAAATTGATAATTAGTAAGCTAACGTTGAGTTAAAATAAGGATACTATTTTTACTGCCTCGTTGGTCTAGTGGTCGCTAGCGCGACTGCTGAGCACGGGTTCGATTCCCAGGTCGGGCAAAGTGTTATTGGGTTTTTCCATCTGGAATTTCTCAGTAGCAGCTACGGAGTTTGGATTTGCGCCCGGTTGATGGCTATAAGCTCGCCCTCTATCACATGGGGCGAAATGTATGTGTACTATTAGGTACACCTCTGCCTAACACTTCGGGGACAGGCGTCATGGTATGTTGTGTTATTTTCCCTGAAAGTTAATAAACTTTTACCCATTTTTGGGTTTCGTAAATTTGACTTAACAAAAACGTTAAGAAATCTTCCAAGTTTGTCGATGTCGGTCCATAGATGGATAATCAGCCTAACATACCGAGACCTGTCCGTGCTTCGGATAGCACGGTAAACTGTTATGGGTAACAGCCAGAAACCTGGAAGTTTGACATCCACACTTGCTAAGAGTGTATCGTATTACCTAATAGTAGGTAACTGGCTTGTGGAGGTCATCATCATCATCATAATTTCAGCCAAAAGACGTCCACTGCTGGACATAGGCGTCCCCAAAGTATCGCCACATTGACCGGTCCCGTGCGTCACGCACTCTGCGCCCTGTGGAGGTCAGATAAATAATAATCAATTAGTTTTTATCACTCAAGAAAGTGGTTACAAAATTGTGTGAAGTCCCTGACTTCTGTGCTAGGTGATATATTTGTGTTGCAAGAGCCAGTGCCCTCTCTGAAGAGGAGATGTTACAGAATCCTATGCAATAATATTGGCAAAAATAAACAATAAACTATAATAACAACAAAAAATAAATTAAAAGCGTGAGAGTGGTTGCGTATGTGTTTGTTTGTGCCTGTGTGTGATCCTTTGTGTGCGTGAGTGTGAATTGAATGATCAAGAAGGGTTTCAGCAATCGCGAATGAGGTGTGAAATTGAGACCCTGTCATAGACAGGCAGTTGCTCTATGTAAAATTGGTAGTCAGATGCATCTGGTTAGACTGAAAGCAGAGCCCAACATAGTTGGGAAGAGGCTAGGCAGATTACACTTTGAACATTTCCCAAACACTTAACCAAACCAGAAAATTAGCATATCGCCATGAAAATAACGTAAACAAAAACGCAAGAGAGTCATCGTTTATATAGCTTTTATGAGTGTTATTATAATAAGCGAAATGAGCGGAGTCATATGCGGAAGAGTGCGATGCGTTTGTATGCTGCCCACGCGCAGCTTTAGTGCTGCGATTGCAAGCGACGGTTATGAGGCAGGGAGGCTGCAGAAGCACCAGTTTTGTGGGATAGTTCATGTTTTTGTGCAATGTATATTTGGCGAGATGACTCTTTTATTTAGTATTTGACTAAGTCATCATCTTCTACTTGGGGTCGGCGAAACACGTTTTCTTTTTCCATTCTTCCCTGTCAGACGTCACGACATCATTTACTCCTTTATTTTAGTGTTTGACTAAGTAAGCCCAAATAAACACAACTTACTAAATGTTTGTATACTTGTGTTTTTCCAAGTATTAGAACCAGGCTACATAAGGAAATTGTAACAATCAGTATGACAGTAGAATCAACCCCTCAAATGTTTTTGTGTATAAATGATAGGACGTCGTTACCTACATAACTTCCGAAGTTTCAACATAACTTTAAGTTGTGTTAGGACTAACATACTTTTTTGCCTACATTATAGGTGTCTTTAAATATACCATGCGCACGACTACGTCTCCGAGACGTACATCTTTGCCAGCACTACTGTTCTTCTCCTTCATCTTACGAATGGATCATTGACTCGTTCGGCGGCGCAGTTAATTTATTGACCGGCCGCATTATAGTGGTTGTATAAATATAATGACTTATAAAAAATGTTTAACATTCATACAGTCATCATTACGACAGGTCATTATAAATAACTGCTGGTTTTTGCGATGAAATTGCATGTAGGTGGCTTCTCTTTAGGTAAAGTATATAAATTGCGAGATTTTAAGGTTTTTGGGTTCAAAGGTGGTCCAAGTAGATAAACAGTGAAGGTCCAGTTTGTCAAATATGACTAAACATAGAGGAAAGTATTTTATTTTCTTTCTATGACCAAATTTTAAAAAGGTGCGATGATAAGATAACCCATGTTACCCATGTGCCAAAGGTACATTCAATCAGTGATAAAAATAATAAGAGTCAAAAATATGAGCCACCGAAAAGATTATGTGAATTCATTTGAAAAGTCTGTAGAAAATAAAAACGTTCTTGCCTAGGCCATCTGGTTTGGATTGAAAAAGAAAAACAAAATTCAAATAATATATACCAATGCCAGGCACCTTTAAATTTCATGCAAAATAATCAATTATTGGGGACACAATTAAATAAAACGCGAATAAACTTTTACACCGCATAACATAATGGAATATTTGTTAGTCTGTTGGTATACTCAGCGCCAATTCAAAATGTCACATAATTTAAACCGAAACACTTTAGCACAAGACTGTTTGTATGTATGTGTTGCGTTTAATATCAAAACAAGCGCATCGGCGTGCGTCAGCGCAACCTTGGGGTGTTCGCATTAAATACGGAAACTCCTGCGCATGTTTATTCGACTCGTAAAATTAAACTTACAAAGATGTAAGGAGGATGGATGAGACAGTGTTTACTGCCAGTAAATTGCATTTGGTAACCAACTTTATACCTGTACTGTATCGTAGAATCACTTACTTTATATTTTGGGGTCCATTGGTTTCTTACAAGAAGCTCCGGTAATCTAACTTCTACATTTTATACTTAAAATAAAATAGTTTGTCCTGACCGACTTATATCAACGCACGGCTCAAACCACTGACGGATCGGGATCAAAGGCACACAGCTATTATGACGTAGGTATCCGCTCAGAAAGAATTTTGAAAAATTCAATCCATAATTGGGTGAAGTAGGGGTTGAAAATATGTAAGAAATTCCTTCAACGGCCAAAACTGGTGCGGGTCGGCTAGTATCGTTATACATAAATGAAATTCCGGTATGCATGTGTCTGTAATCCTTCTCTTCTCTCTCTTCATCTCTTTGTACTTGTGGAGTCATCTGGATAGTTGTTCGCAATAAGAAGATGGACCGTCAGCTAGTCTACTCATGAAAAGAGACGTTAAATTGCCTGTTCACGAAACATTTACATAAAAGGATCTTCTTGTTCTTTGTCTCGATGGTACTTTTAATATTTGTCCCTATGATTCGCCACTACCACGGCATAGTCTGTGGCAACGCACAAGTCCATTCGACTGCAGACGTCCTTTCTCTCTATGCCCCAGAAGCGCCTAAAAAAGGTGTAAAAATGTTATCCGACCAAGAGTCACTTCCATTAAACAGTAGTCTGTGTACAAAATGCCACGTTCTGGTGGCTATTTGGTTTTATTGCATTAATATAATGTTATTATTGCGCTTCATATGCTACTATAATTATATTTAATATTGCCCGTTTTGAGCTCTTTATATGCCTATGTCTGAGCTGATGATGTACACTGATTTTGCTTGCAGATAGTTTAGAAATTAATGATCTGCCTAACCATTTCACCAACTACTTTAGTCAGATTCCAGTCTAAATGGATGCAGCTGAATACCAGTTTTTAACACGGAGCGTCTGAATATTATGATAAATAATACATAATGAAATTATCACTTTTTATAAACTTGGCGAAGGTCTGGTTTAAGCAGTTTAAAGCCTCTCCTCATGCAGAAAAGCAACCGATGGGTGTCCTGAACTGGCTAACTGCGAGTGTGAGTTTATCTACTCCTTCGAGATGCATTCCCTGAGCATGGTGCTTTGTTGTGTAAAAGAAACGGGTGCTGATCACCATTTGTATTAGTGGTTACAGAAAATTAATGTTGTCGTAGTAGTAGTTTATCACTTAGGGAAGCTACCACCTCGAGTTTTCAGAGAGAAATCTGTAAGTCACTGAATGATCCATCTGTCAGTTTTATGAGAATGAAAGTAGTTTATTTCCTTCATTTATATCTTTACAAATCATTTACATTTTTAAATATTCCTTAGAAAAAAAACAATTAAAAACATAAAAAAATTGTAGCCCACCGGTTTCGGGAACAGGGTCCAAGCTACCGACAGGACTCCAGAGAGAGGAACCTCCTAACAATACAAGCCGTGTCCAGGAGTACCGCTTTCTGAATCAAGCCCTTGATCCAGCTGCCTAACGAGAGCCTCCTTAGGTATTGGTCGAGGCTCTTGGCAATTAAGCCATGGGCTGATACAACTATCGGCACAATGAACGCTGAGTCCCTGCTGAGCTGAGTTGGCTCGCGAGGTGGTCGGCATGTGGGATGTCCACATGCCGACAACCTCGCGAGCCAAGCCAAGATACTTGATTTGCTTATCTTTCTCGGCTTTCACGAGGTTCTCATCATGCGGAACCGTTATGTCAACAATCATTGCGCGCCACTCTGATCGATCCACCACCACTATATCAGGCTTATTGGCTTCAATAGTATGCGCGCATGACATTTGCATTGATGAATTGCGTCCATCGCATGCGCTACACACTCCCGCCGGGAGCTGGACCCTATCAGAGGCCGGTGGGCCTCGAGGTTCTAAGCCGGGGCGTCGTGAAGAAATACTCGTCGTTCGAGCTCGACGCAACTGCCACGGACGGTGTCACAGCACTCACGACGTGGCTGGATTCCGACGGCGGCGAGGCGGAGCTGAGCGACGGGTTCGGAGGTGATAGTAGTGCGCGTCTTGCTGCTGCTCTGGTCAACATTGTCGTTGTTTCATTTTATTTGTTCGTTTCGATGGATTTCACATTTATGACATTATGTCATTTGAGATCTGAGTTTTTTCTTCTGAGTAAATTGATATAAAATGGTTTCGAAAAGAAATAAAAATGGTGTTTTTGTTGAAATGTAAAAACATTATATTTAAAAAGAGGGAGAGGTGATATCAGATTGTTTAAAAATATATCTTTATAATATAAATTGCAGAAAAATTGAGAAAGAAATTTGAACGACTTGTTGACTGTAGTTTTTCCAGCTTATTAAAGTAGTTTTATTTCTATCAAACAATTTAATTTTGAAAAATAAGGCCAATTCTTTTTCATGGGAAACTCCTTCGTCTCGTGAGAATAACTAAAAATAACATCACATCATATAATTTATTTCAGGCTACAATGGCACATAGATTATTCAAATAAACTAAACTATATAAAGTAAAAACAATTTTTTTGTTGATTAATAAGATTTAGAACTATGTGAGCAGGACTTCTGTCCACACGACACTTATGCTTGTGCACCAGTGGCACTTGTCCGCGGATGCGACGGCACTCCACGACCTGCAGCCAAAAGTCTTCCAATAGATATCTAATAGAGAATCAGGAATAGAGATTTAGTTTAGGTTAGGATAACCTCAGGGATCCTGTTGTGTAACAACACCCGCAACTACAACTTAAACACCACGCTTATAATCTCCGTAGAGCGAATGGTACCCCCATATTTCGCCCGTTACGTTTTGGTAAGTCCCGTGTAACCATACCAAACCATGAAACAAATAAAAAACATATCGGATGAAACAATAACTATTATCTCTCCAACTAATATTTCACTTTAATACCCGAAAGTCGAGATCCTCTCGGAACCTACCCCGACTTGATTGGTAAACTTACCTTGAGTGACACACTCCAGTTGATACTTTCACATGAACACGTCTTAAGTCTATCACAAAACTCTACAGCAATATTTCGGGAACTTGTGAATTCATTTGTGCGTCTGGCAGTTTTGGCGGCTAGGTTGAATGTACTGGGGGGGAGGATGTCGAGCCGAATGTTGGGTTGAGCTTGCTGGGTCCGAAGTGTATTGTTTTGCCTCTAGTAAATCTTATTAATTTGGTAATGATAAATGGAAGAATTGACGCTGGCCAGCCATACCTATGTACCTAGTACTACTAGCTGTCCTTATGTAACACAAATATGTCAGAAATTTGGCCAGTGACTTCTACAGGTAGTTGTTCTTACCATGTGTATGTCCAACGCATGCTCATTGTACTACCCCACTCTTACGTCGCACGGACGTATAATAAATAACCCGGTGCGTCTTATACTACTAGCCATCCGTCCCGGCTGCCCGAACCACACACAAATTGTTCACTAGCATGTTAAACAACGACCCATTTATCTCAATCTACCATATGTCTCACAGAACCTGGCAAGTCGCTATCTCTCCTATCGTGCATCTCAAAGATCCCGAGTGACCCGGCGGGGTCCACACTAACCATGCAACCTGGAACTCAAGTCTTCCTTACTCACTCACCGCTTACCAACACGTTCGCTGACAAGCTTGATTGATTT
This sequence comes from Noctua comes, assembly GCA_963082995.1. Taxonomy (NCBI): domain Eukaryota; kingdom Metazoa; phylum Arthropoda; class Insecta; order Lepidoptera; family Noctuidae; genus Noctua; species Noctua comes. The sequence goes on from OY720282.1 coordinate 1,669,593, forward strand.
TGATTTCAGCCATCTGTACGTTTTATAGACGTGCACGTGATTCTGCTGGACCTACTTTCGTCCGTACGTCTCATAGACGTGTGAGTGATCCAGCGGACCGACACTAGCCGTTCACCCCGATTATCAAGTCTACTTCACACGTCACTCACCAACACGTTCGCTGACAAGCTCGCCATTTCTTGCTCCCTTACGTCTGACAGACGTGTGAGTGACCCGACGGGGCCTACACTAGCCGTTCACCCCGGCTGTCCAGACGACCTGTTACACACTTCACTTGCTACATCATCATTATGAACACCATGCTGTATTTTATGTGATTTGCATCCTAATACCATTTTATCGCCCGTTTAATAGAGGATGGTAGACTAGAATATGAAAGAAGCTGGATAAAGGATTTGCTTATAGCACAAAGAAATGAGGCTTTTTCAAAGACTAGGTATTCGAAATGTTTTACTTGTTGGAATCGTAACTTTTCTATGTCAATTCAAATTAGGGAATGATGGATAATTTTGTGAGTGAAGTAAGTTTGACAAAGCTGTCAAACTAACTTACAGTCAGTTAATTAAATTGTAGAAAGAAATACACCTACAAGATCAAATATCCGGATCCTAGATCTATAAAAGTATTAACCCCTTTCAGACGGATGAAACGCCTCATCCTAGGAAGGACTACCGCTGCACTGTACCTATTTTACGTTCTAGTTTAGAAAAAATCGGTAAAATGACAGCTTGCAACTTTGCCTCTTATTGTTGCAATGCAGCTAAGCTGGAGAGAAAAGAAAGTGTGAAATGAAATGAAATTATTGATTATTTATTGTTTTTTTGTTGCTTTTTTTTTCTTTTTTTTCATTATTGATATTTCATGTAATTCTTCACAGGTAACCTTTGAAATCTTTTAATGGTTTTAAAACATCGAAAGGTAGGTAAGCACCTACTCGGCTTTAGAAGCCAATGTCACAATGCTTTGCAAGCAGGTCATTGACCAAGAACATAACTTTTCACGCAAATAAACTGCAAACTATGAATTTAATGAACTCCAGACTAACAAACGACAAAAAGATCAAATGTCACATTGTAATAGACGACAGCTTTTTGCTTTTTTTTGAGACTCTTTTTATTGAAATATAAGCTAAACATACCAACATATAATATCGGTATTTTCGAACGATATCAATCATCTTACTTAATATAGTCATTAAGCTGTTTTGGTATGCTGGTAGGTACGAACGAAAACTCTATGACCCGAAACTCGCCCATCTAGTTTTAGATTTGCGTATTAAAAACCATAATTTCAGCCACAATGTTTCTCCCACTTCTGGGACACAGTCTTGCTCTCTATGAGGAGAAATGGCCGCTGAAAACTACAATAGACTTCTTCCAATTTCTTTGCCGATTAGCGTTAGCCTTAAAGCTCTATCTAATCCTATCACGTATTATTATGATTCTGGTTAGAACTTCCAATAAAAACTATAACAAAACGATTTATTTAAAGAAAACAGTCTGAGACAAACGACAACGTAATATTCCATACACAATAAATTACGACGCACTCTTCAAAATACTTCCTACAAATGAATAACATCAGGACAAAGAAAACACTTATTCAAATAAGGGCCCAAGGTCTTCACATAATTGACTTCTACATTTCTAGTACTAAAACCCTTTGTGGCTTCCGTGTTGCCGTCACAAGAACTCCGCAACAAAGACTATGAAAGTGCAATGACTCATCGTCTGGTTAATTACGACGCAGCAATTAAGGAGTTATTGTTCAGACAGACGGACAGACAAATTAGGGTTCGGTTAGGAAAATCATTTTGTTAATTGATTTCGGGTGTGTGATGAGTTTTCGGTTATCGATGTTTGTTGTTCTTTGTTTTATTGGTTGAAGTTTTATCTTTATGTCTACAATGTTACGTTTGTGGTTGTTATAGAAAGCCTGGGGTTCAGTTGGCTACGAGACATCTTCTCTTCTTCGAACATAAAGCAGTGAATGTTGAACAGTCACTGCTTTACTAGCTGATTGACATTCGCATGAGCATGAACTAAAGTCACTACCTACTCGTAAGTGACTTTAGTTCAAACTGCTGAATCCGTGACAAAAACATATATTTTTTTAATTTGATTAAACATGATTTGATACAATTGTTATTCCTACAAGTTCAATAGTGACAGTTTTTCATTTTGAACCGTCACGTATAGACAAGGAACTTAGCTCACAACTGAAATAAACAAAATGTAAATCCCGAAACGAGATTGACTTTCTTTCTCTTATTATCTCTTCTGACTGTAACTATTTAAATCTATATATATAAAATGGTAAACTGACTGACTGACTGACTGACTGGGTGATATATCAACACACAGCCCAAACCGCTGGTCCTAGAGACATGAAACTTGGAGTGTGTGTTCTTTGCGAAGAGTAAGTATCCACTAAGAAAGGATTTTTGGGAATTCCACCCCTAAAGGGGTAAAATAGGGGATGAAAGTTTATATGAAAGTTCGTCAGTTTTGAAGTTAGGATCTTCAAATTTAGTGTTTAGGCTGACGATTGAAAATTAATTAATACGTGTCTCAACGTTTTTGATAATTCTACCCCTGAAGGGTTAAAAAATGGGATGATAGTAAGTAATCGGATATTTTTCGCCAACCACGCGAGCGAAGCTGCGGGCAAAAAGTACATTATAAGTTGCAGTGTTAGCCTGGTGGTGTGACCGTTGCCCTGCCAAGTTGGGTCTCAAGTTCGAACCCAAAACACGCACCTCTGATTTTTTTGGGATTCATGTGCGTATGGTATAATTTTCACTTGCTTCGGTGAAGGAAAATATCGTGAGGAAACCAGCATGCCTGAGAGAAGTTCTCGATGGCATGTAAACTCCGTCACCAGGCTAGGCACTAACCACACGATACAACCATCAAAACTAAAGTACTCTGCAAAATAATAATCAAGAAAAAATAATATACGGAACCATCACTTCAAAACTAATTAAGTATGCAAAATGTGACCCACTTTTATTATTTCAATACTGCGTAAAATTTTCAGTCGCTCAACCTTTGTTAGTCATAAAAATGATTCATTGCTTTAACGTTTAAATTGCAAACATAATCATAATTGCTGCTATTTCATATTTTTAGATTTTAAAGCGTAGTTCTGTCCGTATGTGTCACTGAAGAGATGTGTTAATTTCCGTGTAGTAACATTTTAATTATTTGTTTAGATGTTTTATACATTAAATACCACGTAATTGGAGTCGAGCCTATTGTCATCAACTGAGCGCAACTCCAGGCACTAGGGTCTTTCGGCCTGTCCTGGGTCTCAAACCTAGCTCCTCACGCTCAGCTGTTGCACTTGCGCTATCTATCGATATCCTTCAAGAGGACATGTCCGGAATCCAATTTTTGTTCTTCTTAAATATACGGGAATGGCAACCAGGATCTTTATAACAATTTGACAACTTCTTAATTATCGCTACTGCTGAGCATGAGGTCCTGGGTTCGATTCCCAGGTTGAGCAAAGTGTTATTGACTTTTTCTATCAGGAATTTCTCAGAAGCGCAGCCGCGGAAACTTCATTTATTGCTCGATCTATATAAGGTCTATCTTTTCATACACGAAATATTTTAAGGGTAACTTCTATAAGTCGTAAAGTCGTCATAGCAACAAAAAAGAAATACCTTTTTTTTTTTTTTATCGTTGTAAAGTCATCAAATCGTTTCAGTTACTTATTCTGAAATATATTCAGGTTTGCAGCGCTTATGTGCGAGTGCATCGTGCACGTATACCTGTATATATACGAGTATGTCTGTGGCTTGGAATTTGCCTGTTCACCACAAGGTCTTAGCCTCTTCTTTTATTATTCTATTTTTCTGTTTTTTTTTTTAATTTTTTTATTTTGTTTCCTTGTGCAACCCAAAATTGACTACACTGACTCACCACTCTCATCACTTTCTTCCCTCACCTAGCTTAATCTTATTTTATGTCTGTATTTGTTATTGTTACTAGTGTCACTCTCTAACACAAAAAAAAATTAAAAAAATAAATACTTATTACTCAAATTTTTTTTATTAATTTCTTTATTATCAAAACTCGTAAATACAAATTTCATTACTTACTCGCTATCTATTTATTTGTATTATATATTTATTTATCTATATAGGTATATTATTTTTGAAACTGTTGTTCCGTCACTTACCCCCCAAAGGTTCATTGGAAGACCAGCGTCAGACAGCATCACCTGTCTGGCATGAATGCTGAAATGGACCTTTTTGGCGCAGCCGTGAGACACACAGCACATGTACCTATTTTCTCATTTTCTTTATTTTTTTCTAAAAACTGTGATTTTTTATTTTGTATTTTTTTTTATTATTTTAATTATGTGTGCTTGATGAACTGACGTCAAATGAACTTTATTCTTTCTTCAATTCTTTCTGTACTGACTAAAATCCACGGTGTCCTTCAATAGCCCTTTATGATCCAGGGTCACGGTAATTCTATAAGTCCCGCGACCCCGGCAGGATTTGGCCCTCTAGAGGGGGGCCCCGTCATAATGCTGACACTCTTTGAGGCGCGCGTGGAACACAACGCGCCGTCGACCCGGGCATGGTCCATGGTCGGACAGCGAGTCGCCCATTAATCGCCGCCCGCAAGCCCGCGCCTACGGTGGCCGGAGATCGTCTGCCGACGTCCGGCGCCGTGGGCGTCTACCACTGCGGCTGGGGTGGAGGGAGGACGCTGTCCTCTCCCTCACGCATCCCGCCTCCTCCTTCGCGAGCATGACTGCTTCGCAGAAGGAGGCCACCGCTTCCCACTCCGTCTCGCCCCGCAGCATGGCCTCGACCAATGCCAGGCGCGAGAGGTCTCCGCCTATCGCCGCCGTGAGGACACGGCGGTGCTCTGCCCAAGCGGGGCAGTCCTGCACCGTATGCTCCACCGTGTCCTCCGGGCGGTCCTCGCAGTGGTGACACCCAGGCGTTTCCTCCTTCCCCATCAGACACAGGTACCTCCCGAAGCTTCCGTGTCCGGTGAGGACCTGTGTCATGCGGTAGGTCAGGACGCCGTGACGCCTATCCAGCCACTCCTCAAAGGGGTCTTACCGCCGAGATTGCGGCGTGCCCGAAAAAAAAATAATTACCTTAGTGGTTTTTTTTACGAAATTATTATAATTCTAAAAATTTTTGCATAAAACCTTTACTCCCATATTCTAACAATGACAGTAAGTAAATACGACTTAGTAAACTAGCGTAATGGATGTTCAAAAATTAGGAGCTAGTATTAATATTGTGGGTCAAGTGATTTTAAATTATTTATTTTTTATAAAAATATACTCACATAAAAAAAAAATCCCTTGAAATGACTTCGTTATAGCCGTTAGATGATTCCCTGAAAATACTAATATACACCTCTGTTTAATACTTTGGGGATTACCGGCATGATGTTATGTTATAATACGTCAAACATCAAACATTTTAAAAAATACAGGAATTGGTTATCAGAATCATAAAGTAGACACAACGTATCAACTTCGTTGAAGCAATTCTTCATTACATAGCTAAATTAAAGACTAAATAGTTGAGTATAGATTAGCAGTTAGTTTGTGACAAATATGTTCCGATAATTGTGTAGTGTAGCCAGACGCTGCTGTTTACTTCAATCCTCTTGTCGTTGTTAGGGTTGGCACGAACGTACATACACTGGGTAGCCAACACGGATGGCCGTTTTTTACATCCAAAATCTAGTTAAGTGGGCATCCCATCTCGTTTATTAGATTTATTAGATTAGATTCTATTATTAGAAATGTTAAAAACTTTTCAAAAATGTTAGTAGATTTCTTCATTTTTTTAACTTAAAAATACTGAAACTATCCTTCACTATCCTTAACTATCCTTTAGATAATATGGGTGTGGGTGACGAAATGATTTAAAAAAACGTTAAATCTTTACATAGTATAAAAAATTTGCATCCGCTGTTTGTACGCTTAGATCTTTTAAGCTACGCAACAGATTTTAATGCAATTCAGCAATACACAGTGATTCTTATATTTAGTAAATTATCTACATTGCACCAGTGCGAAGCCGGGGCGGGTCGCTTGTAAAAATTAAATTAATTGTTATTGCTTTGCTATAATTTAGCCTATTAATTCATCTGGTTCTATTGACAACGGACGTAATATTACAAACAAGCTTCTGAAAACCAAATTTAAAATTAAAACTACAAAATATTGCGAAGAGATTTTTTTTTTTTTCTTTTTTGCTTTTTTTTCTTTTTACTTCCTTTTTTTTCTTTTTTTATATATTTTTTTTTTTGTAACTGAAATATAGATTTTCTAAAAACTTACCTACCACGTTTTCCATCAGAATATGAAAGAAATGCCAAAGCAAAAAGAAAAAACATTAATATTTTCCTGGAACCTCTTTGCCAGCCCTACCGCCGTCTTCGGTCTTTACTTTTAATCTCTCTTTATTTTCTGTCCGTACGAGAAAGTGTTGCGTATTTGTCTTTTGTCTAACGACTCCAGCGGACTGGAAACAAGAGATTGTGTCTTAATACAGACAGTTATACTGTTTTAATCTAAATCGCTGACATAGAGACTTCTTTACTAGTAAAACATTTTGTGAAGATTTTTTCTTTGGCGTTGAGACTTTTTTTTTAGTAATTGGCAAGTTAGGGTTTTTAAAAATATCAATAAGTTGAATTATAATCACACATAATCGTTACAACTATAGCGGCATAGGCCTATAACAGGGGTGTGAAGAACAGGGTGTAAAGTTATTCATCGCCCATAGAAAAGGGAAAGGAAAAGGAAAAGGTCCTTCAACTAGACGGGTGTTGTCTGGTGGACTACTGCCGACAGTTGTTGTCGTGTTTGTCCAGGATAACTTTAATAGCGCGATTTAGAATTTTGTTGTTAGTTCCTAATTTGTGTAATAGATGGCGCTGTAGTACTTTTCTTTGATCTTTTTTTTCTTTTCTTTGTACTGTTCTTTCTGTTATTTTCATTTCTTTAAGTGATGGCCTGAAACACTGGTTAAAATAAACCTAGATCGGGCAGGTCGCTACCAAACATCTGAATTGAACATTATCATTACTTGCAACTGTTGAATATATTTTAGTTATAGTTTAATTATAAGTACTAATTATACTATTGTATGAAAAACAAACACACTGCGCCTAAATGTACACTTTTTGAAATTATTCTTCTATTTTTTATACTATGTTGCTGTAGTACTTGTTGTAGTGCCGCTAGAGGCTTTTTTCCATGAATGGGAATTATGTCACATGCTTTCGAAGATTGGTTCTAGGACTTCTTGCTTACGATGTTTTCCTTCAAAGTTTTGAGAGCAGTAGGTAGTAATGAAATAAATAACATAAAGTAACGCGCTATCCTGGGTTCGAACCAACGACATTCTTCTCATAAGTTGGAGCTGTTACTACTGAGCCACCACTGATCTCCTCCACTAGTAGCAACTACTGAAATAAAAGTCTACGTCCAGCAAATTTTGGTCAGCAAACCACTCAACAACCTTAGCTTAGCTAAGATGTTAGGCATCAGTGGCAGACTAATCAACTCAGCCAACTGTGTATAAAAAATAACATTATTATTCAAGAGAGCATTACAAAACCAGATGTCACTAGTCTCCACACCAGGGTACCCTGTGTCGTGGAGACTGGTCTCCTTCGTTTTATAAGAGTAGATTACTCTCGTCTGATGTGTGGTGATTAAAGAAAATGCCCTTTTGCAACAGTGGTCGATACAATTAATTATCAAACATTTACTTCGGACAGAATCCATTACTTTAAGTGGCTTATCTTCAGCACTTTTGGGAGCACATGTTTAGAATAATTTGTCTGAAACATTGTCCGTTATTTTAACGGTTTTGTCGCTTAATCCATTTTTCCTGGTAGCATTATCATGCATAGTAGTACAAAAAGAAGATACATTATCTATTTTGCTGTTACAACCATACGACCTACGCAAAAATGAACCTTAATCAACTAAAATAAGAATAACATATCACTTTAAGAACTGTATGTACGTTTAATTGTGGTAATGGACACGTTTTGGCTCAGTTTCATTTGGCCTTGAGGTTGAAATTGCTTTTGCCATCAATCATACAGAAATGAACTTTATTCGGTGATGTTTAAAGGACTTTAGGAATGCAAATATAAGTTTGTATCGACAACTTGACATTTGTTCAGTTTATGTTGACAGATTTAATTTTATGAGACACTGAATTAGTATTTTGCTTCCCAAAGGGTGGCTGTGGGGCTTGAATAAGGCCAGTAACTCCTCTTGTCATAAATGGAGAGAATTACTGCATAGTTGGACTGGCTGATAAGACACGTGGCTAAACGGCTAATGTAGAGATTTAGTGATGTGCGAGGATAAACTGTGTGGAGGTAAAATGTTAGCCACGGCTAGCAGGATCTTTTATACATATTACGTAGAGGTGTGGTCCAGCTTCCATCCACTATTTGGAATACAATGATGTTCAAGTTATATTTGGTAGGTACTGAAAAGTTTAATTAAAAAGTTTGAGAAGTGGTCGAGTAAAACCATAATTCTAGACTGACTGAAGAGAATAATTCACAAGACACTTAATTAGGAGTATAACAGTTTTCCTCAATAGTAATCTAAAATTAAAGACAAATAAAAAAAAATGAATGAATGAGAGGCTTGGAATGAATAAAAATAAAATTAAATAAATAAAATACCCATGCCCTATGCTGGCTTGCCTATAATCCACTGTCCAGCTTTTTTGGGGATCTGTTTATGGATTTGGTTTATAATCCTAAATCTTTCATCTAATTCCCAGGTGTTATAAGTTGAAAAATCTAACCTCTGAAGCTGGATGAATTCGACAAGTTTTACAAGGTCTTGATTCAATAGTATTTCTATTACTTTTGGTTTACCTGAAATGGCAGTGAGTGCATTTAAAGCAACTCCAATATTTGTGGAGGATCTAGTTGACAATTTTCCATGAAGATCTATGTAAACGGTCATGTGACTATTGAAATATGTCGAATCAGGGATAAACTGAAAATCGCCTGAATTGTAACCCCCAGAGGAGGATCCTGAGTCTGCGGAAGAAGGAACTTTAGCTTTGATTATCCACTTGTTAGCAGTTATAGACAGATTCAGGGCTAAGGTGTTGACCCTCTCCATCATACCGGTTATGTCAGAGGTGAGAGTGTTCCAAGTGTTAGAAAAGTTTTCCATGGACTCCCTATTCATTATTTCTTGCTGTCTCTCGCCCTCTTCGATGCGTATCAAATCTGTGGCCGTACTAGCGTTTTTTGTTATGGCTGCCTGGTATGATATGAGGCAGCCTCTTGTTGTCCATAGAAGAGCCTTAAAGCCGTCCGAAGTAGACTGCGCCAAGACATCGATGATTTGCCCTGAATCATCTCCTGCTCTCAGAATTAGATTTTTGTATTTATTAATTAGATCATCTCGGGTATCATTAGAGGAGGCACTTGCTTCTCTGAGTTTTTCGAGAATTCTAGAATCCAGAGGATCAGGCAATTGATTCCAATAATTCTTAAGCTCCCCGAGGATCTGAACGATGTTAGATCTAGAAGGATCATCCATTTCTTCGAGAGCAAAACCCGATGCTCCGTCTGATGAAGTTCCTGGCCGTTGCGACATATTTGGAAGTAAATCAAAATCTTCAGATGGTAAACCCTCTAAGTCAGGATCTCTGCTTAGATGGGATAATTATGTTTATTGTTAGGGAAATATACACGGTAAATATTGACAAATTTTGAGATTAGAAGTATAAAATACTTAAAGTTATTTCAAAGTTTTTATAGTTTCAAACTACTCTCAAAAATATGTCGAAGACGTTACCGGTACGGGACCTGCTATGGCTAACCTTTTTGTTCGGCACTTGTCAACTGCCCGAGAAATTATATTGAAATAAAACAATGTGTTCAATTAAAGCACAAAAAAATTTTTTTTCGAATCCTTATACCATATTCGCGGAGAATCTTAACACCGCGATTCAGCGAGCTACACAAATTGTACAACGCCATCTATTGAGTTTAGCGAGGAAACTCGCGATCGAACACCTTTGTTATCATTCAATTCATCAATTAAAAAGAATTATTACTAACCAATCTCTTACGGCCAATAATTATTTAATAAGTACTGTACCTAAAAACCTTTGAGCTCCTAATCCGCAATAAATCTCTGAGGATCAATTTCAGCATTTAGGGTTTTTAGTAACTATTTCGCAATGCAAAACAATCAAATGCCAGCTATCTAAATGCGTAATGGGACATCTTAATATCCAACACAGCTTACTAAAGTTAGTATCTCCAAAATCAGTTGGTGCTTCTACCTGCTAATCTATCTCAGGGCTTTACCCCGGCACTAATGAGATTACTAAAGGTCTCCATCGACGGTATAGCAGCTGGGTAGGTGGTGCGGCTAATATTCGTTGTATATTGCACATCACGGTCGCAGGTCAGTCACCGCGTCTCGGCGTCTTACACGTAGACTGTGTTGGGGGACCTAGGACCTACGAATAGAGGTTTGCACAGGGCAATAGTGGGAACTGCTGGGGTTTTGTGGAGATTGCCAATCTATGTCCCTAACCAGAAGTGACGAGTGGTTTTAGGAACACCGTGTGGTTTTAGACTCGCTGGTCTAGTGGTCCCATGCACTACTACTGAGCATGAATTCCTGGATTCGATTCCTAGGTTTAACAGTATTTGGGATTTCTTTCAGTATTTTTCAGTAGAAAGATTTGTGCCCAGTTGATAGCAATAGGCTCGCCCCCTATTCCATGAGACTAAACATAACTGGTGAAATGTGGGAGTATTTAGCTACAACTCTGTCTGACGCTTCGGCGTTTACAGGCGTGATGTTATGTTATGAATTTATAATATTATGCGATGTTCCTAACTTCAGGCAACCACCGCATGAAGACTCTGTCCCATCTGTCCTGCTGTTGCGTACTATTATTATAAGTGTGTCCCAGCCCACCCAGTCTCACGTAATATTATTTTAATGCATTTAATATATATTCATACTCCACTTTAGCTGAATAGCAATTTTTCGCCTCCTCCATAATTATGCTAGCCCTGCCCACATCTAGGACGGTGTCTCGGCATTTTGTATATACGTATAAACATCAATCGCGCACGGGGACGGCCAGACGGCTTGCGATATTTAAATTTTGAGACTTTAACTTTTATAGCTATTTTGTTAAGCGCCCGCTCGAGGAAATGGCAAATGGGAGACGTGATTTTTAAGAGGATGTGAATACATTACTTGAGCAATTGAATTTGAGGGTAGTTCTCGATTTATTTAAATGGTCTGTGTTTTTTAGAGCAAGCAATCCACTAGAAAATGGTTAGTCTAACGTTGTTTTGACGTATAACACAATTTTCGTTTTCTATAGCTAACCATAGTGTTTTCTTTTTTTTCTGTACCATTTACATGTGTACCTATATCCAAACTTAGTTATCCGTTGGTAATTTTATTATTATAAAAAATATTATTATTATTTTGGTCAAAACAAAAATTTAAATACATTGACAAAACGAACGGGGCTTTCATAAACGGGTAAGGGCAAATTAATTGAACATTTTGTATGTACCAACAACCTAATAACGTTTTATGACACATTGACTGCGTCGTAAAATGCTATTTACCTATTAATTAATGGCACCAATCAAAAAGATATTAAATTAATTTACACGAAGTACGGTCTTTGACAGAATTGTTTTGGCGATTGAGTTTTGGGATATATATAGAAAATTATTATGTTAGGAGAAGTGGCTTTATGAAAAGAGAAAGAAACCAAAATTAAAAGAACAGAAGTTGGCAGAAACGTCTCAGAATTAAGTTGCTGTTTATCTCACATAATTTATGTATTTTGTTTTATGTATCTACATACAATTAAATGTATTTATTCTTATATTTTAGTTATAAATACTGTCTAGTTTGTTATTTGTATGGCACCTACAGGTAAAAATAGAATATCACGTCTTACACCAACAGGCAAAAAATATAAATTCCTAGAATGTATTGAAATTATTATATTGTCTCTGCATCACCCTAAGGTAGACTGGTAGAAAATGCCCAAAGCATTAAGTCCGCCCGGCATTGGTCGAGGCCATGCTGCGGGGCGAGACGGAGTGGGAAGCGGTCGCCTCCTTCTGCGAAGCAGTCATGCTCGCGAAGGAGGAGGCGGGCCGCGTGAGGGAGAGGACAGCGTCCTCCCTCCACACCAGCCGCAGTGGTAGATGCCCACGACGCCGGACGTCGGCAGACGATCTCCGGCCACCGTAGGCGCGGGCATGCGGGCGGCGAGTAATGGGCGACTCGCTGTCCGACCATGGACCATGCCCGGGTCGACGGCGCGTTGTGTTCCACGCGCGCCTCAAAGAGTGTCAGCATAACGACGGGGCCCCCCTCTAGAGGGCCAAAGCCTGCCGGGGTCGCGGGACTCATAGAATTACCGTGACCCTGGAACATAAAGGGCTACTGAAGGACACCGTGGATTTTAGTCAGTACAAGTCTGACAGTCCCTCCCGCTCTGCCCTGGGTCCGGACTCATTTGATGATTTTACCACGTTAAAAAAAAAAAAAAAAAAAAAGCATTAAGTCCGCCTTTGTACAGTTTTTACTTGTGCATAAAGTTTTAATAAATAAATAAATAGCACCAAGATTACTGGACACACGTATGCGTTCATTGGTTAACAGTTTTACTCAAGCCATGCTCTGACCAACCAGAATAAATATGACATCAATCAGCAATTTAATTTCCAGCCGTCCTAATCAGACTAGTTTTTTGACTAAAAGACTAGAATTTTCGCAAAATACGACGCACCCACTGCGTGACCTCAAGACAAACAACAAACAACACTGTTTTTTTCTACTTGGACTGTTGTTAACGTAATTCATTATAAAGTATTACGAATTATTCATGTAAAATGAATAGCGTTTAACAAATTTCACACCATTAAACATTCAATAACACGTAGAAATTGTTAAGTTCCAAAAACAAAACTCATTTGTAGCTGAAAATGTCGTCATTACGGAGTAAAATTAATAGCAACTTTGGATAATGGGCACCGAAATTACTGCGATATCGAATTTAATTACTCGCGAAAATTATAATGTATCGAACGTTTCGATATAACAGCGCATCACTATTATCGGTGTTATGGTTCGTCACTACGGGTTAAATTTGGTTTTGTATTAATTATTATTGGTCGTCACTTTGGTTTTGTGGTTGTAAGTGTATCGAGAGGTTCCGCATTCGAAGTTAAAGCATTCTAAACAACTTGTGAAAACTGCAAAACGTGAACTATTTATATTAGAACCTCATTATTTAGACCACTCAATAAAGAAAATATAAGAACTAATCATTTATCTTTTGCTACTCTATTTAGCCGTCAGTTTCCAGTCTCTGAATGCAGCTGAATACCAGTATTTTACATGGTGCGACTGCCACCTATCCGAACTCCAACACCAGGAAATACATTCTGTTTTCAATTAATTTAGTTCCAAATTAAATGGGAAAACTACACTTTACAAAAAGACATCAAACTTTTCCAAGTTTTTGCGAATAACAAAAGTCATAATTTGAAGAAATAATTTATGGTTCGGTCGGTGAAACCATTACGGGAATATTGTGTGCACTGACAGTACTGTCCTGAAGTATCTGTCAGTTTCTGGTGTCCGCAGCCAGACCAACAGCTGTCCATACTAATGGGTTGACTGAACCTTATCAATTGCCCTGAAGACCTTTACATAACATCGTGCATGTAATACCCGAACGGTTAGGCGGAGGTATACCTAATAATACACCCACATTTTGCCAATTGTGTTTAAGTCCCATGTAATAGGGGGCGAGCTTATTGCCATCAACCGGGCACAAATCCTGACTCCGTACTGAGAGTGATGGAAAAACCCAATAACAATTTGCCCGACCCGGGAATCGAACCCAGGACCTCACAACGAGATAGTCCTTAAATCACTTGGTATGAAAACCTGTAAAGGTAGTATATTAATTTGTTTAGTTGGCTTAATTTCTGCGTATCTCCACAAAAAGAGGCGCGATATAATACGGTAGTCATGTAAAACAACAATTCGATTGTAAGCCAGTTTCTATCAAAGCTACATCACTCAATTACCGAACACAGATCAATACTTACCGTCTGGTACAACAGGGTAGGTGAGCGAGCATGTACTTAATTACTGTTAAGACGAGATATCAATAGATAGACGAAGTAATTCATTTATATATAAAAAGGTACCTGTATAAATAGGACTATGAACCTCAGGCCTAGAGGAACTAGGCCTGAGGTTCATAGGCCTTTTTCTGAGAAAAAGTCATTCACAATTTATGAAATCTATGTGTGACAACTCTCACTAAAAAGTGATATTATATGGGACTTATACATGACTTGTGAATTGTACGTATACCTTGACTTAGAACCTACTTTTTGATCAAGGAGTACAATCATGCTGTTACCGTGCTCTTCTTCTCTTTGTATCGCCAGTGACGTTACATGCATGTTATCATGTTCGGGCCCAGCAAGTGGCCACGTATAGTGTGGCGTTAGAGAAGTAGTAAAGATCGTCAAGGGTGCAAGTGAACGGCCACTTGGGCCACTCAAGCAGGTCAGACATGGTCTGAACGGGGCGCTGCACTCGCACTCGGTTTTGGAGAAATCGATAATACCCCATTTCGCCAGATTACTTTTGCACCGGCCTATTTGGTTTCGCAATCGATTCAGTGCTTTCAAAATAGATGTTAGTGTAATGTAGTCTAAAGCATACCTATCCTTCACCAGACATAGCTACAATCTAGAACCAGGTACCTACGCATGGCGTGCGTGTATGACCAGATGTATGAACGTGGACGAGGCAAAAGGAGTATGTGAGGATCGTAGCAGGTGGCGTTCTGTGGTTTCCGCCTACTCCCATGGGAAAAAGCTGTGAGTTTTTGTTTGTATGTACGCACATCACAAAGTGAGTTTGTCACTGTATGTACGATTGTACGCACATCACAAAGTGAGTTTGTCACTGCCACAACACGCGTATCACTGTAGACACATACTCGGTTACAATTCAATACCCTCGTCAAATTAGCGTGCCCATCAAAGAAACTCGATCGCTTTTGTCGAGTTTGATATGAGGCGAACTACGAAGGGGTGGAGGTGGCAAAGAATAACTAGATACACAAGCTCTTACTTTTAACTCATAAAATTATGGGTGCCATAGTAATAGTGCAGAATCTAAAGCTGCGTCTACGTTAGGCGAGCCGAACACGATCGGAACACGAATTCGCTTAGCGTAGACGGACGAAGCCTCGACCGAGCACTCCCGCCAAGGGAATTTGTGCTCCGCTTGTGCTCGTGGTCGGCTCGCTTAGCATAGACGCAGCTTTAATATTTAAAAAACATGACGCCCACGTCCCCGATGATTATGCGTCATTACTATTTAGCAAGCACGGGTCCAGAATCAGGAACACTAATAATTTCGTAATGGAAAAATCCAGTGAAACTATACTTGATCTGGGAATCAAACCCAGGTGACTGTTCTAGAGCAACTAGTCAGTTGCTCCGAATTTAATAATAAGCCATGGAATAATCAGGCTGTAGTATTCCCTCGACTGCCTCGTTAGTCTAGTGACCACGAGCGCGACTGCTGAGCATGAGGTCCCGGGTTCGATTCTCAGGTTGGGGAAAGTGTTGTTGGATTTTTTATCTGGAATTTCTCAGTGCAGCCACGTCGTCACGAGTCTGGATTTGTGCCTCGTTGATGGCACTAGGGTCGCCCTCTATTATATGGGACTTAACTGATGATTTGGGGGTATACTAAATATTAAGGTACACCTCTGCTTAACCCTTCGGGGAACACAGGCGTGATGTTATGTATCCCACTGTTGGGGTACACGCGAATTGGATCAAGTCTTTTAATTATTAGATCTAGAACCTCACTGTTTCCTCATGTTGTTTCCATAGGAGGTGGTGATGTAAATAGGACAGGACAGAATTAAACCATTTTCCCGCCACAATGGCAACTCCAAAAAATCTTCTACATTCAGGAAACTATTCTAGTAGCTACAAATTGCGGATTGGCATCCTATTGAAACGATTTCAGTTATTTTTGGACGTAAAATGATAATATTTAGATATTAATTCTATGTTCTATAAACTCGTGATACATAAACATAAGTTGTAATAACTGTTGCTAAGTGAATTTGTGTGTTTGTTGCTGTAAACAAAATGTATTGCTGTTTATTTTAGTAGTGGGATAACATTCATATAATTCGAGCTCTGGAACTCGAATTACTTGATTTTATGTTACCAATAACTTGTATGTGGTGTAAACTGTAACTATGGGTTGGTAACAAATAAATAAATTGTAAGTAAAATTACAATACGTAAATATAAATGTAAGCTATCGAACAAAACATATTAACACACTTACACACAAGCACAATGAGTAATATCTTCAATCGCTACATAAAAAAAAATCTCAAGCGTCCGTGACACACTAAACTAAATCGTCAAGTATAAACGCACGGAATCGGATGCAATACGCACGATAAATGAAAATGGTCGGGAGTTCAGTGCCAGCGGCTACAAAAGGCGAGTCGTAAAACAACCGGATTAGGGGTGGACCGTGAGGCTGTGGGCCATTAGGTAAGCTGGGTGGAGAGGAAAAAGAATATTAGTAAAAAGATAAAGAAAATGCTATTTTTGGTTGTTTATTGGCGAAAAACCTAGTAATAAACTGTTACGACAAAGCTTGAAGATGTAATGGCAGCCGCTGCTAATGACGGCATTGTCAACACTTTCTGCTTAGAAGCTTAGAAAGCTCCGTGCCTGAACTTGTGTGCCCAGCGCACTTTTTATAAAATATTCGTTTGCCGATGAAAATATTAAAAAAAAATGTTAAAAGAAAGAGAAAATCGACAGAGACAGCAAAGTTTATCAAGTTCGGAACCGAAAAACAGCAATGCTGCTTGGTTTTAAACCCCGAGAAATTCTTTAGACATTGAGATTTTTCATAGTTTCTTATATTCTCCCGAACCCGTTGCCCGCTCCCTCAAACCCGCTCACTTCATGCCCTCTACCTAATTCCCTAAACTTGCAAGCAGAGCCTGTAGCACCGCGGCTATTGGCCGAACTATAAAACGAAGCCGTAATAAAACTAGTCCCTTTCCACGCATCCATACATCACTAATGATTTATGACGTGCATTGAACGTTATGTATGAAGACGGGTTATCCATCTCTAAGGCAAACAGTCAATGGATTACGAAGTATGAAAGATATACAAGATTTTATGACCAGGATCCGCTCGTTAAGTTAGGTGCAAAATATTTGATAGCAACATGTTAAAGTTTTTATGAGTTCGCACAAGATAATTACGGGGCTATTGTTTTGTGGGATTGTTTTTAAATGCGTTTTTATGTGGGCAGCTTGTAAAGGACTTTTTATGGAAATGTAGTGAATTATGAGTTAGATAATTATGACTTAAGATAACTTTACTAGATACAACGCTGAAAGAGATTAGGTAATAACGAGAAAATTTAAGGCAATTGTAACACACGCACGTACTTAGCTTAGAATAAATAATTTTAATAAAAATAGTAATGATATGAGATTTAGTTCATCGTCATCATCTTCCGAGCCTTTTCCCAACTAGGTTATGGTCCAATCTAGCCAGATTCAGCTGAATACTAGTATTTTACATGAAGTGCCTGCCTATCTGGCCTTCATAACCCAGTTACTGGGTAATACGATACACCTTGGAGACGAGTTGTAAGACTCGGGTTTCTGACTACCCGCAAGGAATCTGTGAAAATGATTTCTAAATAATAAAGGGTTCCAACGGCTTGGCGTGCTTTACGAGGAACGGGCGAGTTCCTGTATAATGTAAGTAATGGTTTATGGCCACTTCTCAAGCTACATCATACGTTACTATTGTTGATTAAAAACTCTTTTGTGATTAAAAATTTTAACAGCCACACCAGATGTGGATAATAAATCTGTCAGACTAAAGCAATTCTAGAACGGTCTAGGACAGACCGTTTATTTACTGGAGTATATTTTTACCTTTACATAAACAGCATAAATTCAAGGCGAAGCAATAATAGTAGCAATATTTACGTGGGCCACAGTTAGCGACGATTATCGGGACAGTTAAGACAGATTTATCTCCACAATAAAAGTAAACACTGGGCGATCTCGACCGAGCACCATTAGTGAGAGGGATTCCCTGGGTTGCTGGCGTGAGTTGCAAGCGGCAGCGACTCGCTAACGCTTGTGATGTTTCGGAAAAACTAGAGAAGAACAAGTCGGTCTCTTTAGAAAAAGTGACTTTTGCACTTACTACTACGTTATCAAAACAACAAAAAAAAACCATATATTCTATTCTTTTGTGGTATTGAATAGAAAACTTTCAAAGTTGGTTCCTGTGCTGTTAAACAGATCACTTTGAATTGAGTATTTGAAGCTTAAAACTTTTCCAACTCAGCTTAAGTTGTAATTTTTGAATATCGTAGGCTATTAAACATTGGCCTTCTTAAATCAGAAACAATCATTGACACAAACAAAATTTATCAAAATCAGTTTTATATTGTTCGATAATTAACAGTCTAATCAAGTTGGATTATCTCACCCGCCAACCAAGGTGTTCATAAGCTGTTCTAATCCCCGCTCACCGCCTGTACCTTGCACCATAACATGTATTAGTTGATGGGGGCGGGAGTTTGTCGAAATGCTCTGAACTACCTTCCAGCTTGATTGTCAGAACGAAATGGAATGAACTGTGATGTGCAGAACCGGTACCTCTGCTTCTACTGTTAACAGTTTTACGTGAAAATGGCGTTTATTTGGTGGTCTTGGGTATCTTTCTGTACCAATAAAATAAAATTGGCCCATACTTCTTTTAGTTAAAATGCAGCAACAACTTTTAACGTAAAAGTACTCCTCACAATATTATAGTAATTATTTACCATAGGAGCTTCCCAACCATATTTTAGAAAGAGATTCCGACAAATTTGAGAATGTCGTCCTTTTTAGGAGGTTAAAAAGGAGTACCTATCTGCTGTGTAATCTTTTCAAATGCTCCTGGTTTCTTGTTATTAGTGGCATTGTTTGTCATCCTCTTCTACTTCGTATCGCTGGCACCACAAATTTATATTTTGTTAGCCTAAAATTTCGCAACTTCCACCGCGTTGTCAGTCGCAGCGCAAAGGTCGATTGTTGGTGATTGAGAAACAAAACAATTATAATTCAAGATTGTTTACAATACGTTAATTTCCTTCAATATACGATCTAACCAAGAGCATACTGGTTCCTTGGTAGTGAAAGTACTACAGGCGAAATTGATAAGTATGAGTCAGCAGCCGCTGCGAAAGGTCACGGCTCTCGCCAAACCTGTATCATGTCGCTTTTACTTTTTGAGGTAAACAGAGTACGCGGTCTTTCGTTGTGTTGTTTGGGGAAGGGTTGCCCACCATTTCAAAGCACTTGGACGACAAATCGAGCTTTAAAAGAAACTGTCTTAATGATATTAGTGGCAAAGACAAATCTCTAGAATATCGGGTTTTTTTTTCTCGATGTAGCATGTTATCTCAGGGGTGCATGCGTGCAGATGGATGCAGAATATGATTATGCATGGAATGACAGCCTATAAGAATAATGATCTCCGTTACCCAGTTCCTCACACGGGCGATACCCTTCAATAACACTTGTTGACAGACTTTCAGGCTTCTGACTATCCGAAATGACTTTCCACGAATGAATTTTCCAACAAATTTGTATTCATTAATGGGTTAGTAAAGTGACAACTGGGATCGACGTAACGGTATCGGCCGTGTTACCCAGTAACTGGGCTGGGAGGTCCTGCAGGCAGTCACTCCTCCAGACTTTAACTTTAGCCACGAGCCCCTCTTAGTTCAGTTAGGTCTGTACCTTTAGTAGCATACCGTGGACCCATAAACCTAACTAAAACGTTTTCAGTTTCAAGTTAAACTGTGATACGGTTTACGGCTCCAGTTAGCATACTCTTGATATACTGAGCGTTGGATAACTTGGACAGTTAAATTTTAACTGTTGAGACTTAAGAGTTATGCTTTCAGACGTTAAAATGAGTTTTATAACTTCACAGTTAAGATTATGGCTTAATGTGAGAAAATATTTTCATTAATTTGTTTTTAGTGGTTTTATTTTAGTGCTCTGCTGATGACCCTCGGTTTATGTGGTTCTAGAATGAGAATTTATAATTATTGAGTATAGTGAAATATATCTAGGGGGTGTTATCACACAGTAACTAGTGTACCTTCATACAGTCAAGATAGAATATATATAGTATTGCATAACGGGCTGGTGTCCGCAACGCCACGTCAAAGCGCGTAGCGTGCGGGTATAGAATATATTACTAATTTACCTTTATTATAAGCTTCGTCGTTTGATGAGTGCGGTGGTGGATATTTTCGGGCAACAGTGTTTTGCTGAAAACTAAAACTTTTGTCTTTTTTATTTTGACACAACCCTCTCAATTCCAAACCGCCCCACGCAGCAAAAAATAGCCTTTTGAGTTTTATTGCTGAGGCTTGTTGCTAAGGAAATCTTTTTTTCATCAAATAAATCACTTCTATAACCAATTAGATCCCTACATAACATGCAGTATTTTAACACTCGTTTCTTATGGCTTGTGTCTAACGAAATATTTACAATTGCAGAAATAAATTCAAAATATTATATTATGCTTATCTGCTAGGCCCCTATATAACCTAGCAATAGGTACATACCTATATTTAACAAATCGAGCTCATGCTTACGTTTGTTTGTAAAGTAATCGTTTCCGTCGAGGAAATCGATTCAGAACTATGTGTTGGAACCAACTAGGTCCCTACGTAACCTAGCAGTAGTATAGCCAATCGAACTCATTGCTTTTGTTGGTTTTTGAAGAAATCGTCTAAATCGAATAAATTAATTCAATACAGTATGTTGTAATCAACAAAATATCGCCAATACACCAACCCTTGGCCTCAAACAAACCACCAACATTGGAACCAACCAACCTCAAATCCAAACTGACAATCACATCAGCAACGCCGCGGATCAGTCAATAATTATCAAACCACTCCACATTAATAACATTATTGATGAAATTTGCGTACATTTGGGCCTACAAAGGGCTCCCCTAATAAATTATTGGCAATCCCACCAGCCTGCTATTGGAACAAATTAATAGTAACTGAGTTTAATTGAATCTTAGTTGGCGAAGTAAAGCTGAATGGAAACCACTGACTTTCAACGAATTTATATATTAGTTTAACAATTTGCTTGAGTAAAATTTGGGTGCGTATGCGGAGGGGCGATTAGGGTGATCCCAAACTATGCGATAATTTGTGTGGGTTATTATTAAACAGTTTACTAAAATGTTAGTTTTTATTTATAAGGCGTTTATTACATACTTTTGTAGCTACACATTAAAAGCTCCTACGAAAAGGAAACATAAAAGCACAAGATTCACAAAGATTTTCACACAAAAAAAGCAAAAGTTAAAAGAAATGAGATAATAAGCACTCACCACAACGACAAGTCTTTAAAAAATTTAGTTTTATAACAATATTTGGCAAAATCGACCTAATACGGTCCATAACGACGCATAAGTCTCACTTACGCTGCCGTACAACAACTTGTTCTCCACGTTTCGCATCCAGGCTGACCCAGCCACATTTTTAAAATCGATCCATCAAGCTGACATAACATATCTGACTTGTAGAACTTCCCAAGCCTAATCTCGACAAGTTATCGTCCCCCAACATAACCCACCATTCAACTCAATACCTCGAATCTCAAAGGATACGAAGTTTAGCAACTCCGGTAAGATTTTAACGTATTTCCTCTCTATTGATCTCTGTACCGACCGTAAGTGGAATAGTTCCACTAACATTATCTTCGGTATTAATACTGAGTAATGTAACTTTGAGTAGTTTGTGCCTACTGGGGGTACCGTACGGTCACGCACGCGTACGCCGAGCCTGGATTCTGGTTGATTTGGAAATGTTTCAGAGGAATTTGTTACGTTTTATTTTGATTGGAATGCTTTGAGAGATGTAAGAAAGCGAAATTAGGAACTCAATGTCAGTCCTAGCACGGCTGATATACAAATAAATCTTTATAAATATCTAAAAATCACGTGTCACTATGTTCGTACACGCTAATCCTCGAAACCACCAAACTGATTTCAATGAAATTTTGTGAATGTCAATTAGTTAATGTCATTGTTAATGTCAATGTCTCGACTGTCAGTCTGATAGTTTAAAACGCATCAACTTCCGTGTCCGTAAATCTGTATTTGTTCTTGAGGGGGGGAGTAAACGAGTTTATGAAATGATCTCTCGTTATTTTAGTTCAAAAAACCAATAACGCGAAACAGAATGGTCGAAAGATAAGATAGGTTTGAATCCGATAGATGGCGCCGTGCGAAACAGAGGCGGCCCGCTAGCAAGTAATTATTATTGTCACCAGTAACATATCTAAGCAGGACTTTATTCACTGCTTTATCCGGCTGAATTCTCAGCAAGCTTAGCTGACTTTTTTATATTGCTGTTTCTGTCGATTTCATTTTGATCATAGATCTAAGCTGCAGACACACCAGCTAAAGGTCGCGGCTTCAGAATTAATAAGACCGGAATCCATACCCATAGATTAACAGTGATAAAACATATCAAAGTACCTCCACCAACAAAGTACCTCGGGCACGCCGCAATCGCGGCGGTAAGACCCCTCTTTGAGGAGTGGCTGGATAGGCGTCACGGCGTCCTGTGCTACCGCGTGACGCAGGTCCTCACCGGACACGGAAGTTTCGGGAGGTACCTGTGTCATATGGGGAAGGAGGAAACGCCTGGGTGTCACCACTGCGAGGACCGCCCGGAGGACACGGTGGAGCATACGGTGCAGGACTGCCCCGCTTGGGCAGAGCACCGCCGTGTCCTTACGGCGGCGATAGGCGGAGACCTCTCGCGCCCGGCATTGGTCGAGGCCATGCTGCGGAGCGAGACGGAGTGGGAAGCGGTCGCCTCCTTCTGCGAAGCAGTCATGCTCGCGAAGGAGGAGGCGGGCCGCGTGAGGGAGAGGACAGCGTCCTCCCTCCACACCAGCCGCAGTGGTAGACGCCCACGGCACCGGACGTCGGCAGACGATCTCCGGCCACCGTAGGCGCGGGCATGCGGGCGGCGAGTAATGGGCGACTCGCTGTCCGACCATGGACCATGCCCGGGTCGACGGCGCGTTGTGTTCCACGCGCGCCTCAAAGAGTGTCAGCATAATGACGGGGCCCCCCTCTAGAGGGCCAAAGCCTGCCGGGGTCGCGGGACTCATAGAATTACCTTGACCCTGGAACATAAAGGGCTACTGAAGGACACCGTGGATTTTAGTCAGTACAAGTCTGACAGTCCCTCCCGCTCTGCCCTGGGTAGGAGGACTCATTTGATGATTTTACCACGATAAAAAAAAAAAAAAAAAAAAAAGTACCTCCACCAAAATATCACACGTCACGCTCCGCTAAATAATCATGTTACATTTTATCTCCCAGATTCAGCTACTGGGTACAGCCAAGCGGATAATTAAGTTAGCAACACCAAAGTATGATGAAGTTATTAAAAAGGTTTGAATAACATCGCTGACGCTGCGTGATTCGCTTAGAATATCGTTGTATCAAGATCTGTAGGAAGGAGATAGGAGTTGACGCTGTTTTTGGGGATTATTTTCATATCGGTTACTTTTCCTGTTACTTTTCTTGTGGATTGATGAATCAACATTGAAGATACACTGTACTTGGTTAAGGCATTACGTTACTATGTCAAAAGGATATGTGGAAATTGCAAATAAATTGCTTATATAGTTACATAATCACAGTCATAATGTACCATCTCAACATGAATGATCTAACCAAGAGTTTGTAAAATTATTCTGATTTAAAAGAGTGTCCATGGAGTTTCTTGCCCGTTCTTCTCCATAGAGATCTACGTTAGGGAATGGGCAACTACAGTACTTTCACAGTTTTTATGCCTTGTGACTGGGACTGTAGCTATTGTTGTCTTTGTTTCGACAATTAAAAAGTGCCTGTAACTGGCCTATTTGAAATAAATGCTTTGATTTTGATTGATTTTGATTTTGTTTATCCGAAATAGTTTTAGGGGGTGACTGCTGAGATGACGAGTAATAGAGAAGTATGGAAGAAGAAGACATCCTGCGCCGACCACTAATAAATTAGGATTAGGGCAGGGTGATGATGTGAACAGTTTTAGTTTAAAATATTACCTTAGCTAAAAATTCTCCCAAACGTTTGACTTTGACTGTCCTTTTTACAATAACGTGTCATGTAGCCAATATCTAATATTGACGGCGCCGTTGGCACAGTGGCTGAGCGATTGACTACTGCGCTGCGTGTCGCGGGTTCGATCCCCGCACGGAACAAATATTTGTATGGCCTACAGGTAGTTGTTCCGGGTCTGGCTGTTTGTGTATGTGAGTTTAAATGTTTGTAAACGCACCCACGATACAGGAGAAATTCCTAGTGTAGGGCAACGTTTCAAAAAAAAAAACAAAGTGTTTCGGCATTTCTATGTTTTTTACATCACATAACTGGCGAAATGTGTTTGTGTGTGTGTATGTACTACACCTCTGCCTAACCCTTCGGAGAGGGAGAAGTACAGGCGTCATAGTAGTAGTATAGTCCGCCATTGTGCAGTTTTGTTTCTTGTGCATAAAGTTTTAATAAATAAATAATATTATGTTTAAATGTTCTCTCACATTTCACAGTACAAACAGTTCATAAATTCACGAAAAACAACCACAAATAACCCTCGGAAACAACATAATAAACCACAAAATGTCCCCGAGGCCAACTATTCAATAGCAACTAATTTTACACTCACTAACTTTAAAAGCATTTAAATTTTGATATTGACGACCAAAGCCTGTCAAATGCACCGAGTACACAGTAATATCGCGTTTCTTTGTGTACCTATGTGTTTTTGCTGTGTTGTGTATGTTTTTATGCTGATATTGTGGAAAATTGGATGGGTAGGCGTCGAATATGATGTAAGGATTAGGTTACCGAAGCATTTGTGCGTGGTACAAGAACGGATTTAAATCGAAAATGTGTCGACATTTTCGATTTAAATCCGGTCTTCTGATAGTGTTTCCCACCCATTTTCTGTTTCCTTAGGGGTCTACAGACCTGATGTTAGGTAACCCTGTCCTGGAGGGTATTGTTTGAGACGATAAAATTACTCTATTAAGAAAACAGACAGAAGTATTCGTAGTTCCATTAGTGCGGAAACTTAGTTATCATTAGTTAGCAATCAGGATTTAGGTCGAGATCTGCAAACGTTACTAAGCACGTGGTTAGTTTGAAATAGACCTGTTCCCGTCGCCATCTTGTACATTTAATAAACAGTTGTGACGTTTAGCAGAAGTGCTAAGTAACGCTTTATACTTTAACTTATACCCGAAGGTAATGTTACTGAAACTACTTCAAGCGATTTCGTTTATTTCCTCTTATTCCCCAAACACCGACACAAACTTAAAACCTCTTCAAGTTAAAGTAGGCTCATTTAAATCCCACTCTAAATATCACTGTCCTTAATATAATTATGTAATTTCATATTAATATCCCTTATAAGTTTATGGCGAACGCTTCCCCATCAAAATGTACTATAACATTGGCATTTATGGCAAATGTACGAAGCGAACGTAAGTTTGGAACCTTATGGAAAGACGTTTTATAGGACTTAAACCTTTATAACATTCTCGGTAAGGTTGATAATCGCGTACAGGTTATTGGATTGAGGGTAAACTTGCGTTCGTTGGCGTACCTAAAGGGGTCTGTTATATCGGAATTTACAATGAGACCCGAAGGTACAATAATTTGAGTCATTAATTCAGATGCGAACTTTTGTTTTAATGTACTCCTTATTTTATTAAGGTATTGCTCTGGGAATTATTGTATGACAGATAGTTTGATGGATGAGAGGTAACTGAATTAAATAACTGTTATGGGTAAACTCGACTCGGTATCAACGGGGATTTAATTCAGGTTAATTTATTGGGATTCTGGATTTAATGTATACAAAATATGAAACGAGATCCCACTAAAAGAGGGGTAATTCGGGTAAGTCACGGATCTTTTGAACGTCGATTGTCGCTAAGATGAGATTGGGAAATTAGGCTTTAATATTATAAATGCGAAAGCAACTGTCTGTCAGTCTATCTGTTACTTTTTCACACCTGAACGAGGTAGTAAGTTCCAGAGGAATATTATCCGCCCTTCACGTGGACGAAACCGCAGCAAAAACTAGTACATCATAATTAACTTGCTCTTCATTTCAAAATTGAACGAAAAATCTTAACGACAAAAAGAATCTCAATTTCAACCGTACCAGTTTCATTCGAACACCTCCGACAATTTATCACTTTCCAAATGAAATATGCTTATGAAAACATTGCAAAATAACCCAGACACCTTTCATGGGTAAGGATTCATTAATTTTCAGCCGAAAGTACAGTCTAGACAAATAAAAACTTGCAAAGAACCATTGTGATGGCACGGGGTAAATAAAACACTGAGCTTGACGAGAGATGAGTAATGGGATGTTTGAACACGGAGTCTGCGCTGGGCTTACATTTTAGACGATAATTACGTAGGCAATCTGATACAAGAACAGGTTTTACTCATTCTTTATTATTTATACTTATTATACAGGGTGTAAACAGACCCTTCACATAGCCGTCAACCAAGCATTCTGTACATCAAACTAAGTAACTTTACGCAAAAATTATTGCTGGGAATCGACTTTTTTTTTGGGTGAAAAAGCTTTTTACGGTAGGACTCGATGGAAAGCACTCAAAGCATTGTGCTGATGGATGGACTGAATAGTACGGGGGTCGTGAAGGTGTGTAAAGTAAAAATCTTACATTAAAAACATGTATTTAAAAAATTACTTGTGAAAGAGTTGGAACTTTGACCCCCAATGTCTCCGTAACTAAAAGGTTCCCAGGTATGGTCTAGAACAAAAAAATGATCGCAAAGACGGGGAGAACAAGTGCCTTTCGGCTATGTTAAAGGTATATTTACACCCTTTATAAACACCACACCTGTAATCCCCGAAAGGTTAGGTGGAGGTGTACCTAATAATACACCCACATTTCGCAAGTTATGTTTTAAGTCCCATGTTATAGGGGGCGAGCCTATTGCCATCAACCGGGCATAGATCCAGACTCCGTGGCTGCTACTGAGAAATTCCTGATGGAAAATCCAAATAACACTTGGCCCAACCCGGGAATCGAACCCAGGACCTCATGCTCAGCTGTCACGGTTGCGACCACACGACCAATGAGGCCTTAAAACGTGTTTACGTTTAAAATCCCCTCAGGGTTAGGCGGAGTCTAGAGGGCCAAAGCCTGCCGGGGTCGCGGGACTCATAGAATTACCGTGACCCTGGAACATAAAGGGCTATTGAAGGACACCGTGGATTTTAGTCAGTACAAGTCTGACAGTCCCTCCCGCTCTGCCCTGGGTGGGAGGACTCATTTGATAATTTTACCACGTGAAAAAAAAAAGGGTTAGGCGGAGTTTAAGCTATACTGCCCCCATATCTGAGAACACAGTCATTTCAATCTAATAGTACTTTGAGTATAATAGTAGCCGAGCCTATTCCCGTCAGCTAGGCACAAATGCGAACTGTACTGTAACTGTGATACCAATAAATTTATGTGGAAAAAACCCAATAACACTTTGGCCGACCTGGGAATTGAACTCAAGACCTCAAGCTGCGCATAAGCGAGTCACTAACGAGTGAGTCGACTTAGAACAGGTTATAATATAATATTTTTGTAGCTATTAATAATATCCTTCCGTTACATTACTCTTGCTCTCAATTACGACGACACAGCATTTCCATAATGTCAAAAATACCCCTTTCAACCGTCACGTTCAATTTCAAAGTTTCCACAGGAAGGAAACTTATACCATTGCAATATCTTACTCTGTGGCATTTCTCAAACCTGTTCGAGGAGCGGATATACTGCTGATACCCTTATCTTAACAAGCGTTAACTTCCTCGTAACATTATACCTCGCGACAGATACCGTTCGCAAATAAATTCGACGGTCGACCGGTCGACGCCACTGACCGCTTCCTGCGGTTTCGTTTTTTTGCGGCTTGTATTTTTTATACTGACTGTACTTGTAGTTGTGGGGCTTGAGTGATTCATTGAGCCTGTTTGTGTATTGGTATAGCTCCCGTTTAATGGGTTTAAGCAGAGTTGAAGGTGGCACGAGATTTGGTGACAACTGGATTTATTAGCACCTATAGTGATTATGACTTTGATCTCAGTAATATACATGGTATAGGGGACCGAAGTTAAAACGATTACCACGTATTCAGTACATCATTTTGAACATCACATGAAAATTTTCATCGATATGCTGTTTCATACATTTTAGCCGTGTAGGTATTGCAGTTTTGTAGGAAATAGCTGCTTTTCTTCAAATTAACGATGACAAAAGGGTTCAGAATGATGTACTGAAGACGTGATAACCGTTTTAGCGTCGGTGTCTTGTCCACCCTGTATTACCGACAAAACAACCAACCATCCAACCATCTTTTCTCCTAGTTTTAAGAAAACCCATGATCTGAAATATATTTGCTTTAGTTAGTAATTACAGCTATCTGCCTAGTGATCGTTTATTACAATGGTCATTAAGAGCTTATATTTAGCAGAAAAACATTTTAATTATGAAGCAGTTGTCAGGCTAAAGCAATTCTCGCAATAAAGTAACAAGCCAGACACATTTCAACACCTTTTTTAAGGCGCAGGAAAACGGTAATATTATAAAACTGTCCTCACATACATAGCCCTTAGCAGTGAATTAAAAAGCTTGACTCACCAAAATCCTCTTTCACCCTTTAAGTGATAATCCGCGAATCCGAAAACCGACATTTGAAACACAAGAAGACTTTGTAAACTTAAAACAGAGACTATAAATTAAAACTCCCTGTCTAAAATAAGGAACGACATTGTTTTACGCGAACCACCGCATCATCGGGGCGATTATTCGCGAAAACTTTAATGAGAATATATGGACTGATGACAGTTTTAAGCGTTCATTGTTTTTCATAATAAAACCCGTATTTTGGGAAATTTTGTTGATGTGATGACAGTGCGGAGGTTATGTTCCATTGTGGTTCGGAGAAAATGGTGTCGTTTGGTACTTTGCGCGTACGCAATGTTGTAAAAGCTGCGCATGAGTTTGTTATGACAGTTTATTGAGCCTATTGTGTGAACAACTTACGATTGTATAAACTTGATCACCGAAATCGAATTGCTTTTGCGTAAATTTGTTCACTGAAATTATGTAGCCTATGTTTTTATTATATCGTTTAATGAAACCGCATATAAAACTCATCCTATGTGTCTATAAAAGTTAGGAGTTCACATAAGCAGGGGCCTTTGTCGAGCGATGCCAACCTGCGTCCAGTATATCCCAGCTGCTTTCCACAATATGATAACATGCTAGCTGTACTTACCTAACCAAGAAATATTGTTATGTTAAAAAAAACACGTTTTGAACATCATTTTTGAATGAAACACGCATCCTAACATCCAAGATCAATCTAAGCCACGAAATGAAGCACACAGTTGCGCAATGCCAAGCAGATCGGAGGAGAAATTATAGCTGTAATAAAGGTGTAAACATATATTAACCAATCAAGGCGCTCCGTTATCCGCCGCTAGGTGGCGCCGCCGATCATTACGTCGTCTGCGCAGGCGCCGCAGACGGTATTGAGTAGGATGCTTTACAATGCTGGGTTGACTTATGATCCATAGAACTTTATAGGGATATTAGGTGACTTTTTTGTGTTAGTTGTTCTATTCCAGGCCAAGAGTCTCCCTCCAATTTTATCACTACTCTCGATGTTGTGCTTGTATTTGCCAATTCAAGCCAAACCATCCAAGGAACCCCGCCATCTTACCCTTGGTCTACGATACCGTATACCATGGATGATCATCATGGATCATGGATGTCATCATCATGTCTCAGGGTTCCAGTCTGCATGGCCTGCCCAGTCCTATTTCAGTCTCGCAGCTATTTGAACTGCGTCGGCAATTTGCGTTCTAGACAGCTGGGAACATTTAAGGCTGATAATGCATATTATTTATATGCTAATAATGTCATTACAATCATAGATTATTATATAAATTAAGAAGAACAGCAAAATTACTGACTTTGAGTGACTATGCAATCAACATTTTCAAAACCGGGAATTGTCTTTCAAAGAGTATTATATTTTTAATGTAAACGATTCTTTTTCTCTCTCTTTCTCTTATTTTTGACTTTTCATAGGGTTTCATAGGGTTAACGATGGAACCCTGTGGACGAAATTCCATTGCTGCGTAAACACATCCGGTTCTGGTCTTTCGGATCGACGATTGTCTAAAAGAAAGTGAACTGAAGGTTTTTCATTACCTTTTATTGCTATACTTATCCGTCAATGTACTCGATCCACCGCGCCACAATCATGCGCGCGCGCACACTCCCGCCGTGGATCCGTTAGCTTGTCACCGTACCGGGGTAGGGCTACCACGCATCGTAATCATTCGCTTTTTGTACTTAAAGGAAGCGCCATAATAATATTGTGATAAACAGGAAATTGAAAATATATTGTTTTAGCTGGAAGTAATATCGATTGTATTACTGATTGCATGTAACTGTGAAGAAGATTGTGTTCGTAAGTTGTGTCATACTTTTGTTGGCGGCGCAAGAACTTTATTAACTTCGCAAAGGGAATATTGTATGGATAATATTATTATTATATTATAGTTCAGAGAAACTAATCGCTTGTAGAAACCGAGAGAAAGAGCAGGAAAAGGACTCCTCACATAATATAACCTCACTCTGTCCCGAAGGGTTCGGCAGAGATATACACATAGCACACCTAAAATACGCCAGTTATGTTTTACTCCCATATTATAGGGCCTATTGCCTGGGAATGGTGCTGTAGAATTAAACTGATGCAAGTTTTGCGGAAAAACCGGGGAATTCTGAATAGACTTCACAAGCGCGTTGCATGAGAACAAGAGTTGAACATTTTTGTACATCCTTTTATATTAAAATCCACTTAACCCATTAACCAGTCCCGCGCCGTGCCACCCCTAGCCACACATGCGGGTCACCTTGTTTTTGCGTTAGCGTGATTAGAACACAGCGTTTATAAGAAAATTGTCCGCACAGAACAATTATCGTGAAACTTGTTTAATGGTCCATTTGAGGCACGCTTACCTTTATATTTTACATAGCTTATGCCCGCGGCTTCGCCCGCGTGGAGTTAGAGAATTGCCCACGGGATCTTACTTCTGGGATAGTAAGTAATCTATGTATCTATCTATAATACATACATAGATTTACATGTACTTGCTTATAACTTGCAATTATTAGTTTAAAGTTATGTCAATTAAAATACGTGAAATATTGATACCTTGGTTTGAGATTGGACATCGGATTTACTGGATTTTATCTGAAGTAAAAAGTTTCACAGAAAATTCAACACCCCATTTCACCCTCTAAGGGGTAGGAATTGGGCGGGAGGAAACACCCGGGTGTTTCCATTGCGAGGATTGTCCGGAGGACACGGTGGAGCACGCCGTGTCTGCCCCGCTTGGGCGGAGCACCGTCGTGTCCTCGTAGCGGCGATCTCTCGCGTCCGGCCCTGGTTCAAGCCATGGTCCGGAGCGAGAGGGAATGGGAAGCCGTCACCTCCTTCTGCGAAGCAGTCATGCTATTGAAGGAGGTGGCGGGACGTGAGAGGGAAAGAACCTTACGTCCCAGCCGCCGCGGAAGATGCCCTGGGCGTCGGGGGGTCACGTGGGGGCTCCCGGCCACCGTAGGCGCGGGCCTGTGGACGGCGACCTATGGGCTAGCTCGCCATCCGGCCGTCTTATGACGACAGGCCGTGTCGACGGCGCGTTCGTGTTCCACGCGCGCCTCAAAGAGATGTCAGCAACGATGTAGGGGTCTGCAAGGGCCGATGGCTGCCAGGGCTGCGGGACTGTTCGAAAGAGATACCGTGGCCCTGGAACACAAAGGGCAAAGAAGGAACATGGATGGGTTTTAGTCAGTACAAGTCTGACACTCCCTTCCGCTCCGCCCAGAGTGGGGGGGGTCATTTGATGATTTCCGATCCGAAAAAATAAAAAAGGGGTAGGAATTTCGAAAAACTGAAACTTACTCTTCACAAAGAATACACCCTCCAATTTTTATATCTTTGGGACCCGCGGTTTGGGCTGTGCGTTGGTATTTCAGTTAGCCAGTCAGGACATGGAATTTTAAATTGGGGGATGATTTTAGAAAAACTGTGATACACGTGTCTCATCATTTTAACTGAAGTATATGTAGACACATTTTCAAGTCAATCGACTCCGAGAATAAAAAGTTTCACATTAAATTCAAAACCCCATTCCACCCTATCAGGGGTAGAATTTCGAAAAAACCCTTTCTTAGTGGATATTTACTCTTCACAAAGAATACATTCTCCAAATTTCATGTCTCTAGGACCAGCGGTTTGGGCTGTGCGTTGGTATATCAGTCAGCCAGTCAGGACATGGAATTTTAAATTGGGAGATGATCTTGGAAAAACTGTGATACACGTATCTCATCATTTCAACTAAAGTATATGTAGACACATTTTCAAGTCAATCGACTCAGAGAATAAAAAGTTTCATAGAAAATTCAACACCCCATTTCACCCTCTTAGGGATGGAATTTCGAAAAACCCTTTCTTAGTGGATACCTACTCTTCACAAAAAATACACCCTCCAAATTTCATGTCTCTAGGACCAGTGGTTTGGGCTGTGCGTTGATATATAAGTCAGTCAGTCAGTCAGTCAGTCAGTCAGTCAGTCAGTCAGTCAGGACTTTGAATTTTATATGTATAGATATTGAGGTCGATAACTAAATCAACTCAGCCTATCGTAGGCCACTATTGGAAATAGGCTCTCCCAAGGTGTCACATCACTCTGTCCGCCACCTTCTGCATCCAGTCTGAAACAGTCAATTTTTTCAAGGTCATGGATTTCATTGTTCATTTTTTTCTATTTTTCAACTAGCTGCGGAGCGTCTCACACTTCGCTTTGCGATACGTGATGTCTATCTAGGACTCGTTTGCTCCAGCACCCATCGGTCCTTCGAGACATGGCCAGGACACTGCCTCTTAAGCTTCTAGCGGCACTACAAAAGGTACTACAGCAATATAGTACAAATAGAAAATTATTGTGACACCTCACTATGTTCCTATTACTGCAATAATAGCTAGTTAAGTTATTATGTAGTATAAAACGAAAATGAAAAAGAGTACCTATGTAGGTATGTACCCATTTCGTTTCATTGTTATTTGTAAGTTTAGTTTCGTATACCAGAAATTGTTAATATATATATGACGATCCTTATTATAATATTGTGTAATGTAACATTTATGTACCATCTATCTACCCATGTTATGGGAATACATTATCTGATTTGAAAAAAATTACTACAGCAACATAGTACAAAAAGTA
The DNA here is from genome assembly GCA_963082995.1 of Noctua comes. Taxonomy (NCBI): domain Eukaryota; kingdom Metazoa; phylum Arthropoda; class Insecta; order Lepidoptera; family Noctuidae; genus Noctua; species Noctua comes. The sequence goes on from OY720282.1 coordinate 1,703,196, forward strand.
CTACAGTGCCATCTATAACACAATTGAAGAACTAACAGCAAAATTCTAAATCGCGCTATTAAAGTTATCTGCGACTTAAGACTATAAAGAAAAACCCGAAAAGAACTATTGGGCTGTAGCCCAACAGAACACCCATCTGGTCGGAGTATCCACCCTTTTCTATAGGGGATGAAGAACTTTACACCCTTTACTTCATACCGCTATGAGCTTGCTTACTCTTCAAGCTAAGTTAGTTACTCCAGAATACTACATCAATCTTGTGACCGATGAGCTGATGATTGCCACGAGTTTTCACTAATTGCGAGAAGCACAGGATCGGTCGATGCGGCGACGGTTGGCGAAGGTCTATGTCGAACAGTGGATGTCACTTGGCTGATCCACTGATCATATGATTATTAAAAAGTTATTGTGTAAACACGGTAAAAACTGCTCAATGTTGGCCACTACTAGGCAACTTCTATCTCGACAAAAATTAGTTTACATTTATCACATTTACCGAAAAAATCTAGCTAAGCGCAAAATTTCAGCAAGTATAACCTACTTACTTAAGTCTAGCCATTGTTGCAATGAAGCAAAACTTTTGTCCCAAATTCCCAATCCCTTATTCAAAAGCTATCCAACAATCTCAAATGATTCATCACCAACGTCTTTAACAAACTTGCAAGATCTGAACACGCCATTATAATACTTTCAAATGCGCAACAACCAATCAGAGTCTGAAGTTATACGAGATAAGGCACGGTTCAGACGAACTTGCGAACTCACTTGCCTTCGAAACGTGCCACGACTTAATCAATGTGAATTACAATTGTTACATTTTAGAACATTCTGTTACTAAATTATGGCGGCTCTTGACTCGTGAGTGTTTGTTATTGAATCATAATATGAAATTGTGTTTCTGAGGTAGCTGATCGGGATCGGGTTCTGTAAGAGGAAGTTTGAAAGGCTTCGCAGCATAATCAGCGTTTGAAGCATGTTTCAGCTTTGTGCTTGGTTTGCAATGGTCGAAACTTGAAACACACCCTTATTGCATAGCGTTACCTACGTTAAGACGTCTCTTTTTATAAGTAAAAAGAAAATGATGTACTAGCTTATACTCGCGGCTTCGCCCGCGTGGAGTTCGATAATTGTCCCACGTGATCATAATATCGAGATTAAAAGTATCCTATATGTAAATCCAGCTTATAAGCTATCTGTGTGCTAAATTTCATCCAAATCCGTTCAGTATTTTTGCGTAAAAGAGTAACAAACTCCATCCAACTATCCTCACAAACTTTCGCATTTATAATAATGACTGTTCCTAAATTAATTAATAAATTAATTTCCCTAGGCTGATAAAATTATCGTTTTTCCTAAATCATATTAGTATTTAGGTCGACTTTCCCCTGTATTTGTAGGATTTTCCCACCTACGTACTGATTAGGTACCAATAATATTTCAATAGCTCAGCTGAAAGTTTCGCAGATGCTTTTCTAAATGTGAATATATTATCGATTGTGAAACAAGATCGAACTGTGTAAGTTTCTACAGACTTGATGAGTGTTTAACACAGATTTTGAATAAAAGCTGTTACAAAAGCTTTGTGGAACGAAACGTATTTTAAACGTGATTTTGCACCACAACGCAGGAAAGAGGAAAATGATCCCTAATTAGAACATAATAAGTGTCGCAAAATTAAATCAAATCAAATCGTTTATTGCTATATCCATTATGTAGGTACACTTACAGGCGGTAAATAAAAAAATAGAAACAATTATGGACCCTGTCGGGCACAGCAAATTTTTTAAAATAAGTAGAGAGAGGAAGAGCGCTTTATTACTTTTCCTTGTTGTTAAGTTTGAATTATTTTCTATCAAGTATTTTATATTTGCATTCATTTACTTATTTAAAATTGCTTATTTGTTTACTCGCTTTAAAAATTGTTCATAATTATTATTGTAGTATATTTATATATAAGTGTTATAAAGAATAATAAAGAATAAAGAATAAATTTATTAAGCCATTGTTACAAACATTTTCTTAATCTAACTTAGAGCTACTATGATATAATCGTAACAAATTGAAATTTAATATGGTAATAAACAGAGGTCAAAATAGGCTGCGCCTGTATCTTGGGGGCCAGAGTTGCGTTAACTTAAAATTAAAACACATATTGTTTAGTATACATTATAGTATACATTATTGTACCGGAAAATAACAAGAACCGCCAATTTATAAATTTTCTAGGAAATTTATAAACTTTCGTAGGATTCTAAACGAGAGATAAATTGTATTATTTTACGGCCACATTTTCGCAAATCTCGGGACTTGGGGCAACCCGACTTTAGGTTAGGTTAGGTTACTTTAAACCCTGCAAACAGAAATAGGAGCCCCGTGCGAAAATGTGGCCGTAAAATAATACAATTTATCTCTCGTTTAGAATCCTACGAAAGTTTATAAATTTCCTAGAAAATTTATAAATTAGCGGTTCTTGTTATTTTCCGGTAACATATATAAGTATAAGTGGTAAAGTTTAATTTATTTTTGTTAAGTTTTGTTTATTAAATATCTGTTTTTTATAATTATGTGTAATTATTGAATTTATCCGTTAGATATTTGTGAACTGTGTAATAGGTTTTTTTAATTAAGTATTGCTTTATTTATTAAAAATATACTGTTTTTATTTTGCTTTCATAAGTCTTCTGGTAATTTATTATATATTTTAATGACATGGAATATGGACTAGATGAGTGTGATTTAAGGCGGTAGGGGGGCAAATTTAATCTGTTTTTATGGCGAATAATTTGTTTGTATGTCTCCGCGTGTGTTGTAACAATCTAGGTATTTGCGGACTAGTTTACAAAATATATATACTAACTAAGGGGAGAATCTTGTGTTTCTGGAAGTTAATTACTCCAGTACCTATGTACCTGTTCTGTTCACAAACTATAATTAATTTAATGTTGCTAAAACATGAAAGCTTCCGAAAGCGCCTTTCTGATCTGAAAAGCAATAAGTGGCAGATCGTTACTTTACTTTTCCTTTGAGGCGTCATAATCAGGAGAACTAAACAATGGGGGAATACATTTAGTAATAAGTCTTCTATAGAGTAAAGCGCTAAAAATCCTCCAACTAGGCACGAGTTGCTATGGCTGATCTACAAGTATTTAAATATAGCCTCTGGACAAAGGTTGGCTGAAGCAGGGAAACAAATATTCAGGTGAAGATTCATAGATGACTGTGACCTCGAGTGTAAATGTGGTGTTGTCGACACTTGATATCGTGTCCTGCCTGTCCTGTTGTTTGCACATCACAGGAGCTGATGGACGCAACTGATAGTGACGAACTCGCCGCCAAGTTTTGGGCTGACTCAATTTAGATTTTCATCGACACGCTAAGAAGACGAGTATAGCAATATACCTACACGTTGCTAAATAATAATGGGACAAGGTCACATTTCGTACATCTAATGGTAAGAGTAAACGTGATAGAAAATATTATCTATCTCTATTTAGGGTTTTATTTATTTAAGATCTCCAAAAAAAGATATACACAAATCATTTCAGTTAGGTAATGGGCAATATAAAGTAATATATTACGTAGTTGTACTCACAACGCAGCATGCACAATAAATGTTTACGTACCTGTGCAAACTTTTGGTCTTACCCGGCTCTCAGCGCACAACTGACGCCTAAACGGCTGTGACCAGCAGCATGGTAAGATTCCTTTGGATTGTATCACCTGACTACATTCAATGGTAGCAGCATACAAGACTATCGATAATTATATCATATGGCAAATATTATTCTCCCGCTTATCCCAATTGATTTGCGGCCGGCACAGCTTTTCTTCGTCTTTCATACTTCTCTATTAGTCATCATCTCAGTAATCCGTCACACAGTCCATCCAGCTATAAAGGAGCCTGCCCACTACACCGTGCCATACAATGACCGTTCTATGAACGTATGTGACACGGATAGAAGCACGGCACGGACTACTATGCCCGCTGCAACGTATCATACCCTTTTATAAAGGGTTTAGGACGGTCATCATACGAAGTTATAACGGTCATCCTAAGCGGTTAAACCCTGTATTCTTTGTGTTCAAAAGTATGAGACTATGCCCCGTAGACCGTTCCGCCACCTTCGCGCCACGGAGCGTTAACAATTTGCCGTCGAAAATATTTTGCCGGTGCGACATTCATACTCAACATTTTCCTCATACCTCTGTATCACTTACACAATATGTCCATACCATGACAACTGATCACCACACAACTCCAAGTCTCCGGTGCCTCTTTCAGAAGTCTTCTCATACGGCTAACGCTGACGGCTACTCTATATACAAAACTCTATGAACGCTAAAATTAGATCAATTCACATTCGAATACGCAAACGTATCACTGTAGAAACAAATAAACATGGACAATAATATCAGTATTCCTGTCACACCTCAACAAGGATTACCCTGCTAGGACAAATAATAAAAAAGGGGAATCAGCCGAAAAATCGTTGAGTTTGCTCGACGCTTGATAAAAATCAATTCAATTTTGGAGACTGTAGCTGTCATATCGACCTACGTGAGGCGCGCGTGATGGGAATACCAAATGGGGTGAAGTACAGTGTGGAGGCAGAAGTCTAAGTAAAGACAGCTCTTGGCAGCAAAGACTGACACATCTCGCATTGACGTACTACAAATTTTATTTAAATCTACATGAAATACACTTATAAACGAGGTGATGAACTATTCATCCGAATTCAAAAAATCTTTCACTGATGTAAAGCTACGTAGCTAGACCTACATATTACCGCGTACCATAATTCCCATATTTTACCATGTTTCTTTGACGCGGATGAATTCGCGGGCAGAAATTATTGTCTAAGTGTCAATTAATTACCAGCTTATTGTCCAAACAGTATGTAGATACCTGGGCTTACAAGCGCTTTTCATATTTCCACGATGACATATAACTTGATTAATAAGATTGATTTTTGTTTTGCTTTTCCCATCATTGTTTTATAGGCCCTCTGGATGGTTACGACGAAGAAGGACATTTGATTACTACAATACCTGATGGTGTCGTAGTGCTCCTCACACTTAGGGTTTCTTCATCGGAATAGATGCCTTTAAAAATATAAATCTCAAGCGTAAAAACAGCTACATATTAAAAAATGTTTTACTTACTGCGTATTTCTCTACAATAAGACCTCTGTATTGAAATTTGCTGTAGCCATTTGACTCCGCTGACGACAGCTTAAAGCCAGCTGATTTGTACGACTCGTCTTGCAAACTAACTGATAGCTGAACAAGCGTACAAGTTCGCCCGTTTACACTTGATTAGTGCAAGTGATTAGTGCGTTACGTAGCTCGTAGCCGCGTAACACGTAGCAAAATGTTACGAGATTCTGATTATGGGTTCCGTCGAACCGGTACGGACAATTTTTGCGGACCGGACGAAGACAGATACTGTAAGTAGCTACCAAAATGCGATGTCCGCAGCCCGTACTGGTTTGGCTGAACATTTAATCAGTGGTCATCAAAATAATCTAGGATATTATGAAGAGGAGAGATCAGACGAAATGCTATAAATAAAACTGTGATGAGTAAAGCCATTTCAATAAGATTTTTTTACTGACTTCTTTTTTACTGACCACTTCGTTTATTACTTAAATTCTTCCATATAATTATATTCGTTTGGTCACCCCCATCTGTTAATTATGCACCCCCAACATAATACGTAAAGTCATAAAAGTCAGAATACTTTTTTTTACAGTTCTTGAATTACATTTATATATTTTCAGCATGTGTCTTTCCACTGCAGGTATAGATATACAAATAATATTCATACAACTACCGTTATTTTAAATTGATTTTTACTTTGCTCAATATGCTACCAAAAGACTTTGTTAACAGACTTGAAACAATCGTCTACTTTTTCACTTCGACTCAAATCATTAACAACCGCACATTGGCACGAGAAAATACACAAAAACAGCCAAATGGAGTCCAAAAATTGCAACGCAAAGTAAAATGGATTCACCCCAAGACTCCAACTCCATTTTATCTGTTTCAATTCTTTCATTAAGCACTATAAAGACTTCCACAATCAATTTCTAACCGCGATCCGCCTTAACCGGGATAACTCTGCAGTTTCTTTGACCTTTATTTCGTTTAGCAGAAGATCTGAAATTGTGTGGATTAGGAGGAAAAATGTGCAGTAGCGTACGGAGTCTGTACTTCGTTGTGGATAGCATAGATTGATGGGCGTGGTTGGCGAAGCTAAGTTACCCACAAGTGAGGAGCCGTTAGTAGATACGATTTTTGCGGTCGTGTCATTGAACTGTCAATGTGAGAAAAACTAAAAAAAAGAAAATGTGTGGAACTTTGACGAGTAATAGAAGTATGACAGAAGAAGACATATTACCGGCGCAAAGACATATTGCGCCGACCCCAAATAAATTGGGAAAAGAGCTGGAGAATGAGATGAGTCGATGAGTCAGACTTTTTGAGCCACTGACTACCGGTAACGACTATCAAAGATCTACAAATGACAGCCGGGACCAACGGATGAATGTGCTTTCCGAGGCACGGAGCAAACTCGGTATGTAATGGATCCATTGACCCATCCACAGACCAACCTAGACAAGCACGGCTTAACCTAAAGATCGACCCCAGGCGGGTGTTATTATTTAGCCACGACCTCCTCTACACTTATCACAAATCTGTCTTACGTCATCACGCCTGTCTTTCCCATGGGGTTAGGCAGAGGTGTACATACATACATAGCACACCCACATATCGCCCAATGTAATAGTGGGCGAGCATATTGCCATAAGACAGATTGGTTGGCTTACCCACAAAACTTCTTTAAAATCGTGAACCATAATTACCATCGTATCGGAATCGTATCGTACCATATAAAGGTTTCTGAGGTTAGTACAGATTACGAGGTGGAACTAAGTTGATGTATGGATGGTGTTCAAAAGAAATTTAGGTAGAACTGTGGTCTAAGAGAAAAAGGGATTGGCTGAATTACCCCGCAATGGCTTTAAAAGACCGATCTTTGAGAGACTGAGGGACTGTTTATGTAGTTTCATGGTATCGATTCTACGGGAGATTTGAATTGGAGTTGGTGCATGATGAGCTTGGTGTTTGTTTTAGGTCTCCTGATGATGAGGCTGTAGGCAAGATGATCAGACACGATTAAGGAGGCTGTTGGAGGCAGCATGTACCAAGTGATCCACTTCAGAAGATGGTGTAACTTGAGTCTTCAAGTTACCTAGTATCCCTAGTGTTCCCTAGTATTGAGGGAACGACTAAGGAAATAAGGTTATGGTCAAGTTGAACTGAACTAAAGACTTTAAGTGGCAAATATTTAAACGCTAGCATAAGTTTTATTTCATTTCTTTCTTACAATTCAGGAGAAAAATTGTTCTTTCCTTCAAATATTCATATTTACCGACCTTATGTTTGCAAGATATTATAATCTGTGAATTTTTTTACTCTTATACATTTTTGTGCTACAATACGAAGGAGTCGTAACAACCAACACTTTAGAGCTTTCTCTTTTAAAAATTCACGCACGTATCCCATTGGCTAAAATTAACAAAAACTCTACGTACAAATTTTTGTAAAATAAAAGCAAGGATATTCAAAATTTTGAAACTAAATGTAGACTACCCTCCATTTGGCTCCAAAACAAAAAGTATATAATAACAATTCGAAGGCCACTAACTATTAACACTGTCCACTTTTGTATATAACTTGGAAACCAAGTTATTTTGTTAGTTAAGCTAACATTCTCCCTTCTCTAAGTCTTCGAGCTAAAGTCCACTTTTGATTGGAAATGATTTTCATAGATGCATATGTAGGGTAGTTAAGCAAAAAGTTGCAAGCTTGGCAAGGCTGCCAACGGAGCTGGTCACTCGAGAATTGTTTAGTTGGCCAGTCCACATTCAAACTTGCAGTGTTCTAGTCCGGTGGGTGGCCATTTTCGAATGGTTTTTAATACATTGCTCTGTGAATTTCTGTTCAAAACTTTCTTAAAGCTGAAACCTAATTTTATCCAGCAAAAATCTTTCTGCATTAAAAAAGAAATTGCTACATTTTCCAAACTTGGAAAATTAGCATAACCCATCTCTTCAGAAAAATACTGAAGAAAAACATGGTCTACCGATATCTTTATAAAAACCCAGATCGTTAGCCGCTATAGTAACACTAGGCGATGCATGGCTAAAGAAATACCTAAAAAAACTGTTGGATTATCAGAATACGGGTGAGAGCTGAGCGTTGGAAATCAATGCAAATGGCGAAATATGTATATGCGATTTAGGCATTCGTTGAGGTGTAGCTTAGTTGAAACGGGGTTTCAAACATCAATAAATATGGCCGTTGGATTCGACCCTAAAAACAGTACAGAAGTTATCAAACTTGCTTAGTTTCAGATATCCCCTCTATTCGTTAATCAAAATTTGAAATAAACTGTTTAATTTTCTGATATACTAATATTGACCAGACAAACATACATATATAAACATTTAATCGGTCTATAATGTTCCCACTGCTGGGACACACGTCTCCTCGCTGTTTAGAAGGAGTGGGCCGTAATCCACCACCCCAGCCCAGAGCGGGATAGATCAGATATCATCATCTGCCTAGCCTTTTCCCAACTATGTTGGGGTCGGCTTCCAGTCTAACCGGATGCAGCTGAATATCAGTATTTTACATGGAGCCACTGCCTATCTGACCTCCACAACCCAGTTAGTACTGGTTAAAAAGATACTCCTTGGTAAGACTGGTTGTCAGACTTTCGGGCCACTGACTACTTAATCACTGTCAAAGATCTACAAATAACAACCGGGACCAATGGCTTAACGTGCTTTCCGAGGCACGGAGGAAACTCAGTATGTAATGGGTGGTCATCCATCCACGGACCAACCTAGGCAAGCGCAGCTTAACCAAAAGATCGAGCCGAGCGGCTGTTATTATTTCGCCACGAGCTCTTCGGGATAAATCAGATACATAGACTGTACAATCTTACGTTTTGGTTTGCACTTTTAAATATTTTAGTTTCTAATGTCGCGATAGATGGCGTTGTTCTTTTAGCACTCTCCGCTGAATCGCGGTGTTAAGATTCTCCGCGATAATATGACCTCTTCGTGTATAAGAAAATAAATTGTCTTCGTTCAAGTAGATATTGGTTTTTTTTTTATAGTAATATAATTTCGGTATGCTGCTCTGATCATCCCAAATATTCATTCCAATTAATTTATCGCAAACAAAAATATATATTATGCAAAAAAATCCTATTGCAGACATTGCAGTTCCGCCAATGTTTGTTTCCGAGTGGTTTGGTCAATAAGCTAATTAATTATTGTAAAACATTGTTGTTTTGAATTATTTTCATTTTGTCAGTCATACAGGGTTCTGTTATTAGGTGTTCCTTTGTACAATTCAATAATGCTGTTCCATTTATGTCGTATACATTGTGTAATTAAAATAATAAATGTATTTGTATGTATTGTGTTTTTAATATTTTAGTGTAAATTAAGGATGAATCGCTAACATAACATAACATCACTCCTGTAATTCCCGAAGGGTTAGGCAGAGGTGTAGTACTAATAGTAAACCCACATTCCGCCAGTTATGTTTAAGTCCCATGTAATAGGGGGCGAGCCTATTGTCATTAACCGGGCACAAATCCAGACTCTGTGGCTGCTACTGAGAAATTCGTAATGGAAAAACCCAATAACAATTTACCTGACCCGGGAATCGAACCCAGGACCACATGCTCAGCAGTAGCGATTGCGACCACTAGACCCGCGAGGCAGTCATGATGAATGCCGAGATGAATTGTTAGATTGTACGTTATTATAGTTAAATTATAATTGTCTACACTTAATGTTGTGCATAGATGCAGACTTACCTACCAACATGTAAAATGTTTAAAAAGTAACGCCCACTTGCATCAAAAGTTAGCTTCTTATTGTTTTTAGCGTTGAACACAATTAAAACATCATTGTGTCTCAATCATATGTAATCTATTAACAGAAGCGAGACCATGTTTTGTCAGAATTATGTGTTTAAAGCATTTAGCGTTAAATGTAGGTTAGTAACGTATTGTGTAGCTGGCAATAGAGACAAAAAAAAAGTAAGAATCATACATCTCTCAAACGAATAAAACAATTGATTCTTACAAAGCAATGAAAAGTAAACAATACAAGACTATCGCAGCCCCCTTGGCCTGCCCGCCGCGTGCCGCAGACACCCGCGCTGCCAATTCACGCCCATACAGACATATTGAAAGAACAAGGTAGCACATTTTTACGAAACTTTTATAATGACTTGGCTTTTTCAGAGGGATAATCACTTATCTCTTGAAGGTTCCTGTATCATCAATAACATCAATTGCAAACGGTAGTTTAACATTGGTAGCGTAAAAATGTGATTGGCCGGAGAAAGCTGCACAGAGATAAGAATGGAAGGTTATGGAGGAGAGCTTTGTCCAGCAGTGGGACAACATAGGTTATAATAAACAAACTAAAAACGAAAGAAATAAACTTACCTGATGTTAGGTTTATAAAGCCACAATGTGGTTGACGATGATGCAAAGAAGTAACCTTTTGTAGAAGCTTTTTTTGTGGCTTGAGGGAGGCCTATGTCCATGGCGCAGATAATTATAATGAGGAAGCTCACCTCTAACATTCGTAACTTGAAGGTTAACAGAGGACCTAGAAAAAGATACCTATTCTATGGACGTAAAAGTCATAAATTTGACAAAAGCTATCTAAAAGCTTTCTGTTGAGACCCCTTGTAGAATTATGAAACGCTTTAAAATGTATAGCACTTCTCTAAGCCCTACGGCTATAGTTATTAAGCAACAAACTCAAGCAAGACGTTTCACAGCTCAGCAAAAACATAAAATTATAAAACGTTTCGATCTTAAACAGTTCCCTGTCACCCAAGACTTGACTACTAAATACAACAAAGTCATAATCAATTCAAATCACGTTTCTAAACCGGCCGTGAAGAATGATTCACGAACAAAAAAATAACATTAAATTATAGCTAGTTAAACACCAAACAGTTAGGTGGTGAATTTAAAAAGCAAACTGACTGTAAGACTGAGTCACAAGTATGGTGAACATTAATTATATAGACCAAGGTCTTCCTGAACACGTGCTGTTAGTCATCTAGTGGTTACTAAGTATAGGATTGTTACAGGATTTGGCTGTATAGATTTTAAAAAATATCGATAAAGAGTTTACTGTCTATGAATACTAGTTCTGGACACGAGTTGCCACGGCTGACCTGGAAGTGAGCAAGGAAAACCTGTTCAAGTGGAGTTCCATAGATGACTCTGCCCTGGAGTGTAAATGTGGTGTTACCACTTGATATCGCGTCTTGCCTGTCCTGTTGTTTGCACATCACAGGAGCTGTTGGACGCTACTGATAGTGCCAAACTCGTCGCAAAGTTCGGGCTGACTCCATTTGAATTGTCATCGACACGCTAAGAAGAAGAAGAATACCAATTTTATAAATTCTTTTGAAAGAATCCTCTTTAGTACCACCAACACCATTACTGCGGAATATCATGGATATGAGTGGCATAAAAGCACATTCAGGGTATATTGAGAGATACACACAAATGCCTCGGTTGGAGTGTAGCCTTAGGGGAGCTATGGAGCGAGAAAAATTCTTACTTATTATTTTTTTCAGAAAGTTCCCAATTTTATTGCAGTATCGGGTTGACCTAGACCATAGAAATCATTTCCGCACCGTTTCCGAATTATGCCCGGAGGGGGCTTCTAAAACTATAATTTTTTTAAGCCCCAAAATTTTTTTTTTGTTTTCTTGGTGCTCATAGTGCCCCTAAGCGTATACTCCAACTCCTACAAATCCGCCCCTAAGAAGACCCATTGACCCAAGCCTCCGCTGCTTGCGGAGAAGTAGGCTATAAGCCTCCACGCAAGCCCAGTCCAGGCTGGATGTCATTATTATGTCTTTAAATATTAGTACTACGACACGCCGCACCGGACACTAAAAAGTGTTTTTTTATGCAGGAATAGGTTCAAAACTAATTTCCTCATTCATAAAGTTGGTAATATGTATCTTTACTCAATATGACAAAGTCGTAGTCAAATTAAAGTTATTTATTTTCAAATATCTGATGTTATAATTATTATACACTACGATATACAATTGGGTATTACCTCATTTTACAGTTAGGAACGCATATTAAAATAAAAAAAACTTAAATAAGGATGCCGAAAAAATAATTAACTATTAAATGTTTACAGAAACCCGTACAAAACGACGGTAATAACATAAACAAAGTGTTACACAGTTCAAAAGTCTGCACGGTTAGCCGTTCAAAGATTAAAATAGACAGTTTGGTAGCGATGTACCCGCTAGTTAGTCACTGTCGTCATGAGTCACCGCTCAGCGCGACAATCATACAAAATCATATAGATAGCACTTCATTAGTTATATGCTAATGCGATGATGAAATAAAAAATACAAAGATTTCATATTTTACAGTTACGGTTCGGTCCCTGAAATGTGTAATAACTGCTCGTTTGTTATTTTCGTTTTGATCAGCGTATGCCCTTATCATCATCAGCATAGCCTTTTCCCAAGTAAGTCGGCTTCCAGTTTAACCAAATGCAGCTCAACACCAGTATTTTACTTAGAGCGATGCCTATCTGACCTCCACAATCCTGATATTAGGTAATTACCTAGGTACGGTAGAATTATTAGGATGGGACTTCTAATGCTAATATGAAGATTAGACTGAAAGTTGGTTTTCTGACACCCTGTAGCGTTTTTTGTATATACATATACCTGTCTGTGGAAACCAAAACTTTGATGTGGTTTATGAGGAACAGTGAAAGAAGAAATTAAAAAAAAAAACAAATGAAACGCACAAAACAAAACGTGAGATCTGACAACAGCGATTGAGCACCCATCCACCAGCAAATCTCAATACCTTAGCTTAACCCAGTAACCAGTAGTTATTTCGCAAACAAAAATCTTACCAATATTATGATCTATCTTATCATGTATCGCAAGCAAATCATACGAGATATACATTATGTATACCAATATTTATGTACGTAGGCAGTCTTGGCTGCCCGTCTGCAAATTTTATGGCATAAAGGAATATTCTAAATAAGCTATAAAAGACATTTTCCTTGAAAATAACTTGGTATACCGTGATTTAGGAGCGCGCCATGAAAATATTATGTTCGCAGAAATTGATGTTATGCGACCAACATGTACAGCCATCGATATTGGAGGGAAGATGGCCATGCAAATAATAACTTATTGATGATAATATAGTTTTTTTGATAAAATACTAGTTTTCATTATGTAATTTGTGTATTTGGTCAGTAGAACAGTTATTAAGATTTATTGTGACATATACTCATTGATTGTAATCATATATATCAGACTGACCTTTCCCCAACTATGTCGGACTTCCAATATCAATGCAGTTGATAACCATTATTTTTAATGTCTCTCACAGGACTGTGCCAATTTTTAACCGTCTTCACTGTGCCACCAAAAACTTGCAAAATACCTACATATTTCATAGCCTCTGTGGCAAAAAGGGAACCCATAATGATATTAAAGATATGCGACATCTACCAACCCGCACTGGGCGCGTGATGGAAAACAGCATTTACAGGCCACTCCCTCTCGTACAGAGGTCTGAGTCCCACTAGTGGGAACATTATAGGCTGATTTAGTAAAATAAGATTTATTTGTTTAAACATGTGTCATACATACAAGAAAATACATGCATGCAAGATGGTAACAACATTATTAGGTACGCCGCATATTTGCCACATGATGTGATGTGCAAACGTCAAGAAATATTATTAATTAAAACATTCTCATAAAATAATAATAAATTAAGTAGGTAATTAAATAATAATAATAATATATTATATATATGTTTTTTTATATTTGTATAGAAATATTTAAAAATGTAAACTATATGTAAGAAAATAAATAAAGGAATAAATAAATATATTGTAATAAATATAAAATAACCAAAATCAAACAGAATATTAAAAACAAAAAATAAGTATATTTTATGATTGTAATGAGATTATGAGTGTAATGATTTTGTTGTACGCAACCCATAGTACGTAGGTACTATGAGTTGCGCATGCACTATGCAAGTCCGACTTTAATACTGTCTGGTTTTTGAAGCAGTTATTTTTACCCTTCAAAGCCTTTCATAAATCACCTGAAGAATAAAAACAAAAGGCTGTCAAAGTTCATTAAACCCTGAAGAACAATTAGCGCATCAAACTTTCATCGTCTATACTTCATGGATAAACAACTGTGCAAATATTTGATATGGCAACACAAAGCGATGCACAAGTTCGTTGCACCACATTTTAGTTGGCACTGTTTAACAAAGGCCCTTTTTGATAACGGAGAATTTTGTGACTCATGGATTTTTGACATGTGGTACATGGTAAAGGTTGAAGCGATTTGACTCGTCAAATTATAAAACAAATGCAAACAAACAGGTGCATCTATCACCCTTTTTTTTTTAAGAATGGAAATTTCAAGTTTGGTTTCATTGTAAACTTTGTTCATAATGATGAGAAAATAAATCATTTTTAAATATATGTCGGATCCGGTTGTTAGTAAGGACATAAAATGAATTGGAAAGCGTGCCAGTGTGCAGTGGTGACATCACGCGACTTACTTCCAGTCTACCCACCACATAGCGTGCTTCTACAGAGCCCTGATGTTTAACTCGAGGCGAGGGCGACAGTCAATGTCGAATGCGGCGGTGTCAATTGCGGCGGAGTTGAGACGTCTAGGAACTGTACCCGATTCATTGTGCCCCGTGTTATTGTGTTAAGTTTTAATCTCAAGTAATATGTTAGTTTGCTAGAAACAGTGTATCGCACCCAGTGTGTTTTCATAGCACGAAACCCATCGTCTGCCCACATGATGCACGAGCCTAACGGAATAAATCCTGACATATCTGACATATATAAGTTTGTTTCTATTTCTTATAGGTGCAACCGTTAATTCTCATAACTTGCACCAAAACGCAGCGAGGTGCAGTAATTAGTAGAGTGTGGTCAGCCAAACAGTCTTGCTTTTATTTTTATTTTATTTCAGCGCTATTCCACAATTATATTCCGCATTGAAATTGCTTCGTTGCTCTGTTTTATTATATTGAGTCGTTGCTGGTATTGATTTTAAGAAAAGCCAGGATTTCAAATATAGCCGTTATGAAAATTAACTTTTCTTTGCCATGTTTGACAAAGAACACAAAGAACACGTTACGTAATTTAGTTTCATACCAAGTTATCGTAATATCACGCCTGTAATCCCCGAACGGTGAGAGTGCAGAGGGTACTTAATGGTACACCCACATTTTGCCAGTTATGTTTAATTCCCATGTAATAGGAGGTCGGAAAATTCAGACTCCGTGGCTTTGACAAAGAAAATCCTGACGAAAAACCCAATTACACTTTGCCCTACTTGGGAACCCAGGACCTCAAGCTCAGCATTCGCAATAATGTTTCTTTTTACTAGTTTCCAAAATTCAGACTTTGGGCTGCGACTAATATTCTAATGGACTTAATAATCAGGTTGGAGATTGAACCGAGAACAATGCGCTGAACGGTCACCTAATTCCTATACACAAGACCAACACAAGCCACACATCACAGCTCATCACCATGATAAGATTTGATAATAAATTCACCAAAACAACAAAGAAACGTGTTACTAGCACCCAGTGTCGCCTGCTATCGCTACCAGGGAGACAGGTTTGCATAAAGAATGATCGATGTGCAGTATATTAGAGCAGGTGCATCCGTGAAATGAGTCATTAGACCATCATTATGGGCTTATAATTGCACTAAGAACATGCTCCCCGTGATTATGTGCTCCTGGTGTCAAAGCTGTGTTTATAGCTATGTATTACACGGTGATTATTGTATAATCAACCGCACATCATACGGAATCAGCTTATAGTGTGTTCCCACGGCTGGAATCAGTGCATATTGGTTAAGTAGTAGTATCAGTATTTTTGGTAACGCAAATCACTGTTAAAAAAAAATCTGGCAGCGCACTTATATTGTAGCAGTTAGTGTGGTTTTCACGTTAGTATATATATATATACCAATGATGTGTAGGTACTTTTATTAAATGGCTGAGAATCCGTGGCGAAAATAGAAGAGTTCAGAGGCTTTTTGTTTCTTGTCAATCTGAACCTAAGGCATCGACGACGTCCAAAAATGTTTCACAAATTATATCGTTTCCTTGTGTGTTTAGTAATTTTACTGTCAATGTAACCAGACATTTATTTATAAAAACATTTAAACGGAACTTTTAACAATCTAAATTAAAGATCTAAATAAAAAGAAGCCATTAATCAAACTATATTGTATGCGGTGATTTCACATAATTATTTTATTAGCACGCAAACTCCCAAGCCTCCGAACACATATGATGATTTCGGAGAATAACCGAATACCGTATTTTATTCGGACGATTTTTCGCATTTACTGGACACAACTGACCGTGAAATAAGATTGAATTCTTAGAAACAATTCTGATTATATTATCCGCTTTAAGCAAAGCCGTTAAGGATAAGTTTTGACTAGCAATTTGGCTCGATTTCGCCCATGGAGTTAGGTATGTCATGCTTGAAGGAGTTTTCAGTGAATAAGACGTTTTATCCTAATTGATTCCGCGAATTCTTAGATCAACATTTTTCTAAGTTGAAGTGCAGATGTTGCCTGTTAAATATTTATAAAGTCTTTGAATACAAGTGACTCACTTAAAATAAATAAAATCAGGTTTAGACTCAAAACAAATGGCGAAAAAGATCTTAGGAAGCATAGCTTTTATCCGAAGGTCAGTTAATATTAGAACATTGCCATAGTTTTATTCAATTGACAGCGTTGAGGAGGAGTTTTTTAGTTTATTGTATTGTATAAGTTTGGTGTACTTACTTTAGTTTATTTTACTGTTGTTATTTAGGTCAGTTGAGACCAAAAGAGCGAATGCACATTCTAACCCCACTCAACGAAATTATTTTTGTGTAAACAAGTAATTCTATCATTGGTCTATCCGTACTAAAATTGCAAGAATAACAATAAAAGAATGCTCTTGTAGTTCTTTGTTCGATTTTCCTAAACCCACCTTAAGGCACCCATAACTATCTAAGAAAACAAATTCCAAACAACTAAGGAATTGTGAACCGTAGTAGTTACATATGTAGGTTATAATCACACACGATGTTTAGTTAAAATGGTTCTTTTATTGCCCACATTGGACCTGTATTGGAAGAACTGGATGTCAAAGGAAGAGGCATTTGCCCAGTATCGGTATGACGCAGGGTAACAGTTACAGGGAGAGGCTGACCTAATCTTCACCAGGTACGTGGAGTAAGGCATCCAAAATAATAATCCAAGAAAAATAACATTTACAAAACCTCCAGCAAAAATGTCATTCACTCTTATTTTCGGAGTGTATTATCCTAAAAAATATTTGGAAACAAAAATTACGAAATACTGTCGTATTGAGCAGATCACGAGTATGTAATGGACAGAGAACGAACTTCATATATTATAATATATTCACATTTCTTCTCTCATATTGGCACGAGCCACGACCTATTAGGTATATGTATAAATTGGAGTTTGACACAAGAAAAGAGAGACCTGTAACCGGCAGTGGGTGAATACGGGCTAACGAAAATTAGCAGGACATAAAATAATGGCTCATGTCGTTTAAAAGCATAAGATAGTAAGCAATATCTTAACAGAACTGAACCAGATGGCATGACGAATAACAATCGTTTTCAGACCGTTTCGTATTTCTGCTAGGTACAAATTTCAACAGGGATTGCATAAGCTCTTCAGTAGCACAAATGTCAATCTTTTGCTAGCCTTTTTTCTTTTTTTTCGGATGGGAGTTCATCAAATGACCCCTCTCACTCTGGGCGGAGCGGAAGGGAGTGTCGGACTTAAACTGACTAAAACCCATCCATGTTCATTCTTTGCCCTTTGTGTTCCAGGGCCGCGGCATCTCTTTCGAACAGTCCCGCAGCCCATCTTTTGCTAGCCTTTGATCTCGATTTTGATACAACTTTTAATTCTTCTTCTTCTTCTTAGTCGTTCACTCTTGACAGAGTGGTCGTGGTCATGGGGGATCGACCACAATTGCGGTCGTTGCCTTTGCTATCCTTGGCCACCGGTGTCTATTTGCTGCATGGTGAGCACGTTTTGCCACAAGGATCTAGGTGACAGATTTGATGGAGGATTTGTCGTCCTTTCAACTCGACCCTGAAAACAACCACAGCTTTAAAAAACTTTTAATAGATGTGTTTTAATTAATTAATGGCATTTGGCAATCCGTCACAGATATGTTCAGACGCAACCCGAAATCATAAGCTTGCCCACGTCTTAATCAAAACGAAACGAACGAAAGGCGTGAAGGCGCCCTCTGTTGGCGCAACGAGTGCTTTGGTTAGCACTGTCAGTCTCTGTCGTAAACCTACTCCTGCACCACAGTTCAGAGTATACATCAAATTCTCATACACTTCAAAGAGCAACATTTTTGTTACTTTTATACCTGATTTAGTGCTTCAGCGTCCACCATTAATAACTCCAGCTTGTGAATGTAATACGCCGCTTATATGCGTCAATGTCTGTATTCTTGGTCGTGTTTTTACCGAATGTCTTCATGTGACAAGTCCCGTTTTAGAATTTTAGCATGCTCCAGCTTGAAACTGAAACCGGATTAATCTATTTATAATCAGTATGTATTGGTGGGTGGCTGGGTCTCTTACTCTACAATTAAAGACCCAGCCACCCAGATACTGTAGAAGTTTCAGCTGTAAGGCTATCCCAACAGACCTTTAAGATATTTAATAAGTTAATGGCTAATAAAGACTAATTCATAACTTTTTATTAAAAATAGTCATAGTTAAACAGTCAGGTCCCAATGGCGAACAGCGGCGTATTATTAAAATAATAAAAGAGTGTTCATAACCAAACACTTGTCTCATAATCTTGTTCTGGAGTGGCGACCGCGAACCAGAAAACGTTATTTTGGAAGGCCTCCCACTAGGTGGACCGATGCGATGTCCTGGTGAAGATTGCAGGGATCCGCTGGATGCGAGACGCTCGGCACCGGTCAATGTGGAGACACTTGGGGGAGGCCTATTTCCAGCACTGGACGTCTTTCGACTGAAATACTTGTCTATCTGTAAGTTATACAGGGTGTAAGGGACAGCCCTCCACAAACTGATGAATTCACCCAATTCAGTATATCATACTAAGATGACCAGTACAAGAAATTATTTCAGGAATATTATGGGAATCCAATTCGACGAGTTCGATGAACTCTGTAGCTAGGCAGGAAGTAAACAGCTGATTTCTTGCGTCGTTCGTTAGAGTATTTCAACATCCATTGTTGGATTTTATATTTTAGCCGCATTATTTACGTAAATGGAGTCCTCCGTACAGGGAATTGAGGGAATGTAATTTAACATTAAAATAAATAAATAGTAACTGAAAAGAGAACAAAAAAAGGAAATTTTCCGGAGAAAAATTCCGGTGGAATATGATTCAAAATATGGAGCTGAATGCACCCTGTCAGCTAGTGGAGGGCTGTCCCTTACACCCTGTATTGCCAGAACCATGGATCCCATACAAACCATAGGAAAAGAGCGCAGATAATAGAGGAGCAGAGGATAGTAGCCACTCACCAGACACAACACCAGTCTGGTTGGGAGATCTTCGCTTTTCTATGTGCGATGAACAACTTTACACAGTTCTTCTTATTCCTATAGAGGAAACAGCAAATTGTAATAAAACGACAACGGTGAGTAAAACACGAAAATTTTTCTTTGAAAACCGAAGAATGTTTTCTACCTTTTTCTTCACATTTAGCATGCAAAACATAAAACAGAATTGTTACTCATAAAATATAGTTTAAAACGTTGGACCGTGTTTGTGTCGCCGGCCATGATTAATACACTTATTTCACGTTGCATTCCACTTGTGTATGTAAGAATAACAAATAAAAAGAATCTGCGTTATTTCTAATTATACTTGTACACACACATAACATGACGCCTGTAATCTCCAAAGGAATAAGCAGCGGTTTAAGAAGCTAATCATAACGGTTAAGCAATGCTTGTTGAAGTCGGTCCGTGGATGGGTGACCATTCATATCACAATTAGATATCTCCGTACCTCTGAAAGCAAGTTTAACCAGTAGTCCGGGCTTACATTTGTACGTAGATCTTTGACATCTGATATGGGAAGTCAAAAGACCGAAAGTCTGTTAGACAAGGGTTACCCAGTAATGGGGTTGCTGAGAACAGATAGGGTACCTTTGTGCTCTTCTATCTTAATGTAATGTATTTTTAAGTGTTTTGTGTGTACATAAATAAATAAATAATAGGCAGTCGCTCCAAGCCAAATACGTATTCAGCTGCATCTAGACCGGAAGTTGACCCAAACTTTCTTTTTTTATTCTTTATTTTACACAAAATTACATACAATTTGCATTGCTCATGTACAGATGCGAGTTCAACCCAGAATTGAGTTCTCTTACAGCAAACCTTTTTGTGAGATTAAACATTATTAGGAAACGGCTCAGTAGATGATGAAATCATCATCATCGTTCTCTTGCCCTTATCCCAATTCATTTGGAGTCGGCGCAGCATGTCTTCTTCTTCCATACTTCTCTATAACTCGTCATCTCAGCAGTCACCTCCTTTCTAGCCATATCATCCTTCACACAGTCCATACATCGTTTCTTTGGTATTCCTCTACTCTTCTATCTACATTTATACTCAAAATTTTCCTCATTATTCCGCATCACATGTCCGTACCACGATAACCGATTACCAATATAACACAACAGATATAAGGGACATAATAAAGGAACAGTATGTAAAACTTTACATAGATCTTATATAAATATGAAAGTGCAGCTGATTGTGTCAATATGTACCGGGTTCGTGTACGTGCACTGTACCAAACTTGCACATTGTTGGTAAACCTCTCCAAAGAACATTTTATTACTGGTAGATAGGACTCTTCTATGCTATTTGACAGATTGTTTATGTCATGGATAACCTCATTGAACTGAATGAAATTTCTCGGCTAAACAGGTCGTTAAAAGATAATTAAACAAGTGGTTTGGCTACTTGTTTAATTGGATGGCTGTTTAGAATATTATTTAGGGCGCTCGTGACGGTTGAACGGAGCCGTTTAGAAAAAAAAATTAAGATGTTTATTGGAATGCTAATTCTGTTAGTTGCCTGTTGTCTTTACATATTCTTATCTTCAAAGATTCAACCTATTGTTGGTACAATACACGAGATCACAAAATAAAATCCAAATTCTGTGTTGATAATGAAAACCTTAAATGTGAGTCCATGCTTGGTCAATCAACCTTTTCTCTTTTATGACAGACTCACCTTTTTATCGCGGTTTGATCTAGTTATTTCCTTATACATCCAGAATGTACCAGAAAGGTATGGGTATATTTAAAGCTGTCCCGTACAATTTCAAGTTGCTATTGAAATTTTGCATGGGGCGGTTGAATACTTTTTCGCGATTATGATGTTTGGCCCATGAAGAAAGCTGTTCAGTTTGATGGTGCGTACCACACCCATAAATGTGACTACATCGTTCTGACACATGCTGTATATTTTGTATAAAGACTTCATGAGAACAAGCTCTTTATTATCCACACCCCTCAGAAAATCTAGTACCAAATCATTGCATCATGCATGCTTTCTGTCGCCTCTGCATAATTTCCACTTACTCTCTGCCCGTACCCCGTAGACGTAAGAGGATTACGGTGCTCCACCGCGAACTAAGTCGGGCTAATGCAAAATTATTTAATAAATATTTACCGAAAGGGATTGCCGTAAGAGCATTTTATGGGGAACTAGATCATCTGCTAATAGAGTTTTGATGGGATTTGTGGAGTAATGAAAAGTGGTAGATGTTTGATATTTATTGGCTGCAATTCTGGTATAAATAATTATTGGCTATAGCTATTCAAATGTTAGAAAACACAGTGGCTGTCAATACTAAGTTGAAGTGTAGTGGTTGGAGTTGGTTGGAGTGGGTGGAGTGGGTGGTTGGTTGGAGTTGGGAGTTGAAGTTAGTTGTGGTTGGTTGGAGTTGGGAGTTGAAGTAAGTTGTGGTTGGTTGAAGTTATAGTTGGAGTTGGTTGGTTGGTTGCTAGGAAATTTAAAGAAATCTGTTTGTTAAAGTTTTTTTGAGAGCTTTAGTACATACACCTCTGTTATGCCGTGGTTTTGGACCCAGACAGGCATTACTTTGTGTAATTTATTTCTTAACCGCGCTGCTCTCAAAACGGTCTAGAAAACATTGTGAGGAAACCGACATGTCCTAGGACCAAACATTCGAAGACATGTGACGTGGTGGATTACTGCTCATTCCTGTTCATAGAGAGGAGTCGTGTGTCCCAGTAGTGGGAACATTGTAGGCTGATTATGGTATGCCAAAGTTTTTTAGCATACTTAGTGAGGCCTAAGTACCTTCATATAAAATGCCATTTATCATTCACTACACAATCCTCGTGGGTGTCTCAAGTTTGAAACAACGGGCACCCATCAACAAGCTAACCGCGATACGTACCTATAGCCAAACTTTACAGATCTAGCAACACTCGGTTTTTTTTTCAATTGAATAATAATGTTAACATCAATTAACCTGCAAAATTTTCATATAAATGACACCAATTATAATTCACGTACTAACAATGTTGAAACCTAAAACAATACAAGTCTGCCTACCCCTATAAATGCAGCAGGTATACGTATACGGGCAAAAGGTGTGGTATTAACACTGGGAATCAATTCAAAGGCAGACCACGCGCCGCATTACTCATTTGAACGAACGTGGTTGAAGCGGCTGGGTTGCCATGATTAAGAGAATTTTTCCCTGAAAAATATTGAAATCAGCTTTTAAGATTTCAAATAACTAAATCAAAATAATTATTTGCATGATATGGGTTGATAGGTCGTACATAAATATAACATTACCATCTATAAAGCTCCTCATATTAACCATTTCTATTACAAAGCTTAAAAGAACTTAATAATTCATGTATAAAAACATAATAAATGATGTTCGATGATTATGGTATCAATGACAGCTGTCGTTTAACTGTCAAAGTGTGTGACATGGATTGCGACGTTGTGCTTAGCAAACAAATCCCGCGACACGAATAAGCAATCTTACCTATTCATAAGGACGGTAAGAGGACACTACAGTAATCATCGTTATCATCATCATCTGCCTTACCTTTACTCTACATTGTCGGTGTCAGCTTCAAGTCTAAGGCCCGGACTTCACCAAAGCGGAATCGACCAGAGCGGACAGGAGATGGTAAGATTCGATCAATCGCAAATGAGACGAGAGACGCGATGTAGGTGTTTTAAAAATGTTTGTTTTGCGTTGTATGTTTATTGTTTATTTAATTATTATTTTCTTAGTTTGTATGCATGTTATGCCCTGCGACAAATAAATATTTTTTCTTTCTTTCTTGCAATGTGATTGGTCGGTTTCCACAAGTCTCCTCTCCGTTCCGTTCGTCCCCGCTTTGTTGGAGTCCGAGCGTAACTGTCAGCTGAAAACCAATGGTTTTACGGAGTGTCTGTTCATATGACCTCCACAACCTGGGCAACAACACGAAACGTGCACCTAAATAAAAAACACAAACTACCTCATTTCCGGCAATCTCAAAACTGGCAACACCGAGAAGCGGTGTGCGGTAACATTTTTATTTTTTCCATCGTTTGTACATTTGTGGCAACATGTCGCTGTAAATTCAACGCGTTTTATATACGTTTGCATTAAACCCTCACACACACACATGCATATATACATAGGTAGAGCAAGCTTTTATTACTAGTCGCTGGCAAACTTGACGTTTTTATGGAACTCGCATTAAATACGGTCTAATTTTAAGTTATTTTCGCATCAGCTTTTAAAGTTTTGCTGAATACTGCGTTATGACTTCCCTAATGACCTCGACAGACATGGAAGGAGAAATTTGGTAATCAAGTCAACGTAGGTATAACACGTCTACTGCTGGACATGGGCCTTTCATAAGTTGCACCAAAAACCGCAGTTTTTGGTCTCCTGCGTCAAGTCTGTCCCAGCCACCTACGGAATCTTAACAACTGTTTTAAGCAAAAGCGGAGTCCTTTGACTCCTGACCCTGAACTACTGACTTTTATTAGTCAGATTAAAGTTATCTAAAATTTTAAAAATCAGCGCAACGTAAGTCTACATCTCTTTTTTAGTATCTCCTTTCGCAGGTATGCTGGAAGAGATTTCATTACAAATAAGCATCACCTTTGTACTATTTTCTGTTCCTTTCTTCTTTTCTGTATGTAGTGTGTACATAAATTGTTAAATAAATAAATAAGTTTTTGGGGAGGACGTCGATACATAATTTCTAATGGATTTTATTTTATTGACTACTAGCACTACGCCCGCGACTTCGTCCGCGAAAATTGTGATAGCTCGGCTAATACGCATGATATCTAGCACTCACGAATAATGTAGCTTTCTACCAGTGAATCAATTTTTAAAATTGGTTCATTACTTCCGGAGATTACCCCCTACATACAAACAAATTTTACCTCTTTATAATATTAGTATAGATAAACCTTTTCACAGCCTATCGTTATTAAACTTAACACGGGAACTGTAAGTTTAAATTCGTGGCTTTATAAATAAACATTTACTCCTACAGGTAATCGCATTTTTAGTTTAGTGAAATTGGCCAACAGAAAAATAGAATATTAGTGAAATGTTTAACGCATATTGCCAGCAGCCTTTCAACTAACGTATTAATGACAATTTAAAATTTTAATAGCGAGAACATAATTGTTTGCTCGAACCAATTAAATACGTTAGTACAGTCAGCTAAATAATTGTGTTTACACCCCACAAATAAGTGACAAAACAAAGTGTAAAAAGTTTGCGTGACGTGGCTTAACTATAAATAATAAATTGAACTTCACAAGTGAACACACCACGATGTGTCCAAAGTAAACTTATAAATTGGCTGAAAAATACACGGAGCTGACTGTACATGGGTCGCTGAACAAATATCCTGGTTGTTCTGTTTTTATCTGATTATGGAAAAAGGTTTATTTTAGGTAGAAAACTGTTTTTTGATTATAGGTTTTGTGCTGGTTGTGTTTTTAAATCTTAATGTGATAATTACTCAATTGTGGATTTGTTTAGTTGCTGTGGTTTAGGTTGCAAACCTAGCATACAGTCATAAACATCACGCCTGTAATCCCCGAAGAGTTAGGCAGACGAGTACATAATAGTAAGTACACCAATATTTCGACAGTTATGTTTAAATCCCACAATAGGGGACGAGCCTGTCCAATCAGATGGATATAAATCCATCCTCTGTGGTTGCCTTTGAGAAATTACTGTTGAAAAATCCCAGAAATACTTTGTCTGAACTGGGAATTGAACCAAGGACCTCATGCTCAGCAGTCGCTCTTTCGACCACTAGATACCGCCTAGCATATATTCTTATAAAGGTCTAAAGTCGACCGTCCACCTTTACGCAAGATGTTCACAGAGAACTGAGGTTTGCCAAATTGCATGTTTGCCAGAAGACCCAGACGAAGTCTCACTCTATCAGAGCTAATGATGAAAGAAAAGTCAAAGAAATGTATTGGATTGTCTGCTACAAGACAAGGAAAGTTTCTTGAAAGTCGCAGGAGGAACATGAAGCGCGTCTAGGCCCTCAGCGGGCCATAGTACATTATCATACAAAACAAAGCCAAAACCACGTGTCTAGCTTAGTCGTGGACCACAAGCGGTTCGCTGTGAAGGAAGATCGTCGGTAATGATGGAGAAAATCGTACCTAGTATAATATAGTAGGCTATTTTTAATCAAAAACTGTACGGTTACCATAACCGGTATAAATCTAACTTTGTTAAAAGATTGTAAGCTATATTGACCGCTATTTTTAACCCTAAGTGTCGCCATAACATTAGTGCGGTAATACCTGGTCGTTATGTAGCAATTTCACGTAATTTTAGCGATTACGGACTATGTTTCCATAGAATACTTTTTCATATTACTTTGTAAACAGAAAATATGGTTGAAAATAGTGATATAACGTGTTGGATGTCTCATCTGTTGTGCTGTGGGACTTGTTGCCATCTAAATACGCTGAAATACTGCAGGCTATAGCTGTGTACCTGTCACCTAGGCGAGATGTACCTACGTAAGAAGCCTTATAAATTTACATATTGTTAATAGAAGAGTTGACAAAGTAAAACAAAAAAAAAAAAAGTTTATTCCAATTTATGGGTCGGTTCGATCCAAAATCGATCAAGACTAATAAGGATTTATTCCTATATTTATAACTTATTGATAAGAGATTACGGACAGATTCTGTTTAAAAATATATAGGTTAGCATTGGACTTCGCCGATTACAGGTAACATTGGGAGATACGCAGCCGTCCTTTTGTTAATCAAAACAAATTGACTATTCCCAAACCGTCTAGCCGACGTAATAATCTTCCATTTTAAACTCTCACTGTATCGATAAACTCAACTCCGAAGTTTACCAATCGGCATTAACAGACGGGCAAACAAAAATTGAGCAGCAAAAACGAAAAGCTCGCTTCTAAAGTGGGATATACTTTAAACCGGTAAAGTTATTAAGTCCAAAAAGTCGTGTTGGTGGAGTCGGGACACGTAGGGTGTGTTTGGGTTTGGGAAACAGAGAGACTGTCCCGGCGACGTATCAGAGCAGATGCGATTAAATTGGAAAACATTCACTCAATTTCCTGAGCGAGGGGATCGGCTACCGGTGGTACGGTCAGCAGGAAAAGGGACAAAAAGGTGAATTCAAAAAATCTCTCTATCATCGTTATACACATGATTATAAAGACAATTTTGCTATAATAGGAGGACAGCTATGTAGGTATAAAGGTAATGAATCGATACCTACTTTTTTTATTCACATTATCACCCTGACATCAATATGTAGGTAGACCTTTTAATTAAATTTCGAACAAATAAATTGAGACGCTGAAAATACTTATAATGACTAGCAAGCAAACAAGGATTTTAGAAATCATTTTTGGAAGTTCTTACTTCTTCTAATTCCATGTTTCGTCACGCGATCACAAGTTACAGTAACATAAATCACCCTATAATTTTCTTAAAATCACTTAACATAACTTAACTCCCTCTCGCAGAGAGGAAGTTAATGAACAGGATCCGCACACACAAAATGAAAAAATTAATTAAAACGATACTCTAATTTACGTCGATGTATTTTGCCGACGCTACGTCAACGAGCACGTCGCAACGCTCGCCGGCTGGCTGACAAATCCACGGCGGTGAGTAGCCGATAGTAAGTCGTATATATTTGCTGACGCTACCGGCCCGCAATCTAAAGAACGCTACGTTTTTAAATTACTAAGCGTCGCTGAGCAGGCAATCCTCTTAATGTGTTTTTATCAGTTATGCTCAGACTTTTTAATTTTAATGATTGATTGATTTGGAGATTTGTTAGTTTTATGTTGTTCGGTTTTCCATTTAAATGGTATTCTTGGCTTTAATCCTCTTACGTTTAAAAACCGAACCACTGGGTCTTTAAAATGAGCAACTAAAGATCGTTGGATAAAATCAATATTTGTTAAGGAAGCGCCTATCATTTTATATTTAGCAATCAAAGATACGGCTTGTTGCTACCAATTTTTTAACAGGCGCTAAAGATAACTGATATTGTAAATTAATTTTAATTTCAACGTAATGAAGAATAGCTGAATAGTATCAATTTTGGTGCGCAATAAAGTATATTTTAATCTATTCTATGGTAATACTTTAGGGAAATTGGTTTATTTTGCATGGTTAAAGGTGTCAAGTGGTAAGTATTAAGTTTTCAACAAGAAAATCTTCCCGCAAAGCTGTGTTTTAAACACGATAAACCTAACATCCAACACTCAAGTTAATAATTTAAATCGTCTAGGTTTCTAGACGACTCATATATTCACTTGAAAAGTTAATACGGTGTCTACCTAACGCGCCTTTGACTTCAAAATATACCTTCTATTTTTCTTCGGCACTAACTGAATGCTACTTATGATGATGAAAATGGCACAAGAGCTATTTTACCCAGTCACGCTGCGGATGATGATGATAAAAATACCAATATGTCTATTGGGAGAGAGATTGAATTTAAAGGGGTTTACAGACTTCTAGAAAACTGTACGGGTCTCGAAAATCAAATATTCTTTTGTCATCGAGGAATTTCACAAGAGCGGTCGTGATTTATACAGGGTGTAAACAGACCCTTCACATATCCGTCAACCAAGGATTCTGTACATCAAACTAAGTAACTTTACGCAAAAATTATTGCTGGGAATCGACTTCTTTTTGGGGTGAAAAATCACGTTTTAAGGTAGGACTCGATGGAAAGCACTCAAAGCATTGTGCTGATGGATGGATTGAATAGTACGGGGGTCGTGGAGGTATGTAAAGTAAAAATCTTACATTAAAAACATGTATTTAAAAAAAAACTTGGGAAAAAGTTGGAACTTTGACCCCCAATATCTCCGTAACTGGAAGGTTCCCAGGTATGGTCTAGAACAACAAAAATATCGCAAAGACGGGGAGAATAAGTGCCTTTCCTTTATGTTAAGGGTCTATTTACACCCTTTATTTCAAAACGGACTTAAAAGACATTAGTGAAGGGGGTAGGTAAGGGCAGCGATACTAATTACTTATCAAATAGCCACACTACGCAAAGCCGCATTCTAGCCATTATTTTCGATACTAAAATTTGTGATAGAATACGATTTTTCAACATTTCAGGCACGATGTTATATAACGTAAAATAAACTAATTAAACATAAACATTTCACCTTTCTCTAACCAAATAAAATCCAAACAATGTAAAGGGTAGCCGGTAAATCAATTGACCACTACATCTACTTAGTCGCAGTACCTACTAGTGACATTTAATTTACTTAACATTGTACGTAAACCGCGGTCACAGGTGTTCCTAGTGACGGTTTTAAAGGATACATTGTCTATTTATTGGGAACTTGATTGAAATATTGCAACACACGACTGTGGTTGACTTAAGGTCGCTCAGCGAGCTATGAAACGAGCTAAGCTTGGAAACCCTCTGAGGGATCGAATTCGAAACGAGATGGTTCGACAGAGAACCAAAGTTATCGACGTAGCTCACACAGTAAGCAAGTTGAAGTGGCAATGGACCGGCCACATGACCCGTGGAACCGATGACCATTGCGTTAAAAGAGTGTCCATGGAGTTTCTTGCCCGTTCTTCTCCATAGAAATCTACGTTATGCAATAGGCAACTAAGTCCTTTCACAGTTACTATGTTAAGTGTAGCTGGAACTGTAGCTTCATCATTTTTTTAATAAGACCCACATCACATACAAAACCAGCCAGACCCAGACCCGGAACAGGTAGGTCGTACAAATTATTTGTTCCGTGCGGGATTTGAACCCGCGACACGCAGCGCAGCAGCCACTGCGCCAACCGTGTCATCAAAATAAAGTGCCTGTATCTGGTCTTTCTGAAATGAATGCCTTGATTGTTTTTCAATTTTGATTGAGGCGTGTTCTAGAGCGAAGACCTCGAATCGGCAACCGCAAGTTGCTAGCAACTCGTTGAGAGTTGTCGAGAATGTTCAAGTTTCCTTTAGAGTTAAACCCACAAACATTCCCGTGTCCACAAATTATCTAATACTAGTAATAATAGCAAGTCTATCACGGTAATGTGTGTATCATGTTCGAACAGGCGTACGAGCAATAATGCGTGATGCGTATCTATTAGTGCTGCTATATAAATAATGATCTATAGACGTTGTAGGGCTGCGTACCCAATGGCTAGGCAATGGCTGTGTAGGGTTTTAACTAGGATTTGTAAATGTGGAGTAACAAAATTAAGGAACCTAAGAAAAATAAACGGCCAAATGCATGTCAGACTCGCGCATGAATGTCTCCGCACCATCGTAGTAGCCCCCATTGATTTTTTATTTATTTTTATTATTTGTTATTATAGCGGCAACAAAAATGCACATTCTGTAAACATTTCAACTGTCTACCTATTACAGATCATGAGATACAGCCCACTGACAGACAGGCGGACGGACGGACGCCGGAAGCTAGGATAGGATCCGTTGGTTACCCTTCGGGTACGGAACCCTAGGAAACATGGATAGATTGAAAGAAAAGGAGTAAATGATAGCGTGTCGGCTGACAGGGGATACAATAAGTGAACACGTGTTGCGCCGATCACAAGTTCTACAGGATAAGAGCAGGAAGACGATGATGATGATTTCAAGAGGCACGGCCTGCGTGGTGGACTCCAGCCCACTCCCTCGCACTGGGAGGAGACCTGAGTCCCATCTGTGGGAACAGTATAAGCTGCTTATGCATGCATTTCATTTAATTCCTAGACACTAATTATGTTTTAAACGATGGATGGACTGTGTGAAAGAAAGAAAGAAAAGAAAAGAAAGAAAATACATTTATTTGGCACATGCCACAACTGCACACAGATTCAAAAAAGTGAAAGATGATATGGCTAGAAAGGAGGTGACGAGTAAAGAAGTATGGGAGAAGACATGCTGCGCGAACCCCAAATAAATAAATTAATTAATTAATTATTGGGATAAGGGCAGGAGATTGATGATGACACCAATTATGTTTTAAATTCCTAGCCTACTCCAACATAGTAGAAAAAGACAAGACTAAGCGTATGCTTATTATTATATTGATAATGTTTAAGTCCCACGTAATAGAGAGCGTACGTATTGCTCTCAACCACAATCACAAACTCAACTCTGTTTCTTCTTCTTATTGGCGTGTTGATGGCATTTAAAAAAATATTAAATTTGCCATCGTGGTGAAAGGATTAGCCAAACGACAGAAGTCCATGCCCGGACTCTGTCAATGAAAAAATCCCTTATTTGTTAAGGATTTTTGAAACCCTGAAACATCTTTTCCGACCTTTAATTGCACCAAGAACGCTATCTTATACATTCTAACCGCGATGGTATTCCACATAGACACTCATAGTTTTTTTTTAAATAACCCACTAATTCCATAACCGGTCAACAGTGTGCCCTAACCCTAACAAAGATAAGTACGTATATGGTATACTTGTAACATAATCCGACGCCGCGCCGCCGGGTCCCCAATTACCAACCGTAATGGTTCATAATTTAGCTAAACGCGTGGCCCTGATAATTGATACCGCCGGTTATGTAGACTTTACATAACGACTGATTAGTTCATAGATGTGTCTTTAGTCTATGAAACTTGAATTAGAACGTGATATCTCATTGGTATATTCACTGAAGTGTAAAATCGTAAAGGAATCGACCAAAATAATGGTCTAGACATGACTCTGTCAATACAAAATGAACAACAGTCAATCAATTTTGATCTCTGTTTAATTGACTGGTATTTTTCATGAGGTTCAGGGTTAGGACCTGAGCAACCTTTAAATAAGTAACAGGCACCAGGCGCCCCAAAAGCATCATCATCGCAGAATCTGCCTTGGCCTTTTCCAACTTTTTTGTGGTCGGCTAAGTCTAACCGGATGCAGCTGATGACCAGTATCTTACATGGAGGAACTAAAAGTGTATGAACGTGATAACTTCCCAAAAGGAGAACGGACTTGTACTATTCTGTAAAACCTTTGAGATCACCATAAATAACACAAAATTAATACCATTATACTCTTTAATACCAGTCACATTTCCGTTTTTAAATGAAAAACGTTTTGGAAGTAAATCAAAGAAAATCTTCGTGAAGTAACAAAAATGATCGTTGGCCGTCCGAGTGTGTTATCAATTCGGAACTAATGGTCCAATTTGGATTCAGGGGGGACCGTGCCGATAATAAAATTCATCATGGAAAGCTTCCAGGGCAAAAATTAATATTCCAATGATGTAACGGGCAGTGTTTGTTGTGGTACAAGGTGGGAGGGACACTCGGTTTGCTGAAACAGCACGAAATCTGTGACGATTTTCGATAGGCAACTTAAATTTTATTCGTCTGTACATGGCATCACGCCTGTAATAGGGATGTTTCCTGAAAAAATCTAATTAGACCGTCAGACAGATTTCCAAAAAATATTGGACACGTATTTTTTTTCACGAAAACTAAAAATGAAGGCGATACAGTGCGTCGAAAACTCGTGTGACGTCATACTTGTAAGTAAAGTGTACTGACTTTTACCGAATAGTGACGTCACTCATGATCTTTGATGCGTTTTATCTTCGTCAATTTTTATTGATTTGATAAAACAAAAAATACAAATCCAATATTGTTGAAACTTTTTATTGGACCTCTTCTTTTCGGGTTTTGTTTAGCAAACAAACAATGTTGTAGACAAACAATCTCCATGTTTTGTCAACTCATATAAACCAACTGAAGTATTATAAGATCATTAAGCATATACATCACGCCTGTAATAGGGATGTTTCCTGAAAAAATCTAATTAGACCGTCAGACAGATTTCCAAAAAATATTGGACACGTATTTTTTTTCACGAAAACTAAAAATGAAGGCGATACAGTGCGTCGAAAACTCGTGTGACGTCATACTTGTAAGTAAAGTGTACTGACTTTTTACCGAATAGTGACGTCACTCATGATCTTTGATGCGTTTTATCTTCGTCAATTTTTATTGATTTGATAAAACAAAAAATACAAATCCAATATTTTTCGCAAATCTAACTGACTGACTAAATAGAATCATATTTTTTTTTTACACAGGAAACATCCCTATTCCCAAAGCAAAGGGTTAGGCATCGGTATACCTAACATGTCGGGGCACGTTGCCGGATGACAGCGATGCAGAGGAGTACTATGCCCGCCGGTCTGACGAGAGGTGGTGTTTTCATGAAGTAGTTTAATCACGGTAACATTTTTTACAGGCTATTTCCTCATAGGTTTACGTACTGTCTACGCGCATGGAAATCGTTATCGCTTATAACTTGCGCCGGCGACCTCGACCGGCAGCGATGAATTACTGCAAATTAAAATTGTTTAATGAATCAACTTTATTGCTTCAAAAGATTTGTTTTTGGTTAATTAAGACGTGTACTTTCTGTTTCCATACAGATTTGGGTATTTAATGAAAAAATGTAGTAATTATTTTGTTTGTTTACTGTTCAATATTGGGTAGGGATGGTACGCATTCGGGGACCTTTATTTCTCCTGGTTCAAATTCTAGATCAGGTAAAGTCTTCTTGGTGTATTCTGTAAGGAATTTATCAGTAGCAGCTCGGAGTCGGGAAGTTCCAGGCATGATATCCCTTGCCTTGGAAAGCACGCAAAGTTCCTGTGCCTGATCTGTCTCCCCATCGAACTATAAGAGTGAGGGAATTAAGAGACACTTAATATGATATTCTTTGCTCTTGACGCTCTTCTCCCTTTATCGCCATCGAGACCTGTCTCCACTGCGATTGGCCACCATGATCAAAAACGATCAGTAGCTAGGACTATAAATACCAGTTATCGACAGTTAACATCGACATCGGCGGATTATTCTATGCATTCAAAAATGCAATTTTCCGACTATTTGTCACTAATCCCAGTAAAATTCGTCCACAATGCGTTTAGCCAAACCAGACAAACAAATCTAAAACCGCTCCAAACCCAAGAAATCCACGAAAAATTCTCCATAATAACCTAACAAAGAAAACAAACACTATTACATAAATCGGTGGTTACCGAAACTCTTGGGTAGTTATTCAGATTCGACGGTAGATTATGTTCGGGACAGCGTTACTTATCGGCAAATTATACCGTTCGTAATGTATGTCCGAGCCAAGCGATATATGGCAACTGTATGTAAATGTACTGGTGAGGACGACGGTGTTCGGGTACGGGGATGTTTTGGGGTAATGGTGGCTTTCGTAGGAGAGCGAAGGCAAGCAAAGGTTCTTAGTAATGGGTAATTTTGGAGGTAAGGTGGTGATGGTAGGGATTCACAAGTTGGGTCTAATGTGTTGGTGTTCTATTCTACTTGTGGTGGGAACATTGCTGAATGGAAAATGACGTAACTTTACTACCATTACTTCGGAAACTACATAAAAATTTGTAACTAGTAATTTCATTCAACTTCTATTTGATCCCATATCATTAACACGGCTTTGAAAAACATAGTAAACACCTAAAGCATGAAGATACGAGCTTACACAGAATAAGAAGAAAAGAAGTTGTTTCTTGTAATTCTCTGCATCATAATAAGGACAGACAAACAAAAGTGCTCTGCCCATGTTTACACAAAAATATTCTAGTAGAGTGAAGCACAGAGCATTTGCTCGTTTGGTCTAAACTAAGCTTAAAACAGAGAACAATTTAAAATTTAAAAATTCCAGAGCATTTCTCCGCGACTGTACCAACTCTAGGATAATGGGCGAAGAAATAAAAATGTAGAGAACGCTAGGTGCTAACACTGGTTAAATCATGCGCAGTCACAATTTATGTAAGCACGTTACTTCGCACTTGCACCGGCGACTTCGCATATAAGCCGGTCAACCTGGATAATGTATGTGGCATGCATCTTCCGTGGTTCCTGTACCAGGCAAGGTTCCAAAATGTTTTACAGGTGTACTTGGCTGAGTAGGTAATGTGAAATAGATCGGTGGTCCTCATCATCTGGTTGAAATATTGTTTTTTTATGCTTGTGTGACTTTGTGTAAGATCTGTTTAAGTTACGTCAATTTTAGATCACACATTATTTCTTAGATTATGAATGCATCATCATATACTTTTCTCAAACTATGTTTATGCAGCTGAATGTAGACTGGCTGTCTGACCTCCAAAACCCAGTTTGTGAGTTATACGTTACCCTTGGTGCGACTGAATTATGAATCAATACAAAGACGTATTTTTTTTTAAAGTTAAAAATATCATTGAACCTACTGTTGAAATTTTTAACTTTCGACGCTGAAAAAATTAGTGGACTAAAGTTACACCTCTGCCTAATTCTTCAAGGAACACAAGCGTTATGCTGTGCTATGTTATGCCTATCCTAATAAATTAATTTAAGAACCCCGGTGTAAATAATAATCAAAACGCAAGAACGTTATTTGCTGAAAATGAAATATGGGTATTTACACAGAATGTTGAATATTATAAAATCTGCTTAATTCCCAACACATTTTCCATGTCAGATTACCCAAAACAAACAGCAAAATAACAGAATATTTTTAATAAAATCCCAAATGAAACAATTATACGTACAAATTGGTTAATTTACTTTCTGAATACGTCACCGGTTTGATAAAGCAACGCTGCCAAATAATATAGGCCTGTAATGCCCTATTAGCTCGACCAGAACACGTTTAATTTTATTTTTGTCGCATTATATCGGATAATTATGATATGTGCGGACGCAAATTGGGGATAAGGGTGGGGGCTGAGTGGCGTTTATTTTGATTTCTGTTTGGTCGGTATTATTTTCTGGTCATTTACATTTTTATTCGATTTGTGAGGTCGAATTGTGTTGTGGTCAGTCTGGAGGGTGACCAATTGACCATAGTGTCATGTACAGGGTGGAAGGGAACCCGACGGGAATGATGTACTTTTTTTTTCGGTTGGGCAATCATCAAATGACCCAACTCTGGGCGGAGCGGTAGGGAGTGTCTTGCAGACCCCTACATCGTTGCCGACATCTCTTTGAGGCGCGCGGGGAACACGAACGCGCCGTCGACACGGCCTGTCGTCATAAGACGCCCGGACGGCGAGCTAACCCATACCTCGTCGTCCACAGGCCTGCGCCTACGGTGGCCGGGAGCCACCACGTGACCCCCGACGCCCTGGGCGTCTCACAGCGCGGCTGGGACGTGAGGTTATGATGTACTTAATCCGTGGTAACCGTTTTAGCGTCGGTATCCCTCCACCGTGTTTGTTATTTGAAAAAGAGAAGTATTTATTATTTGAAGGTACTTGCCCACCCTCATTAGAATCCCATGATATGTGGCACTAAACATACATAGGTGGATTAAACAAATCTTCGTTTGATTGAAATCTGTTATGATAATCATTCAGTTACAAAAACTATGTTATAGATATCTTCAATTAAGCACCGATAAGGTAAAACACACACACACAGAGAGTTGAGTAAGAGTTTGTAAATTAATAAATAAATTAATTGAAATATAACATTAATTCGTAACCGAGGAAGATTTAATCAGATTAACTTGTCACGCGCCACCTTGACAACCGCTCAAGTCAATATGGCTGCGCACAACACCTTGAAGTTCCGCCAGAGTGAATTGTGGGTAACTTCACTCTCGTCTACAGACGTCAGTTTAGTTTGCAATGTGAATCATAGATTGCAGGGGCACCGTCATATTCTTTTGTACCTAAAGTTGCGGTCAATCCGAATGGACTCCGGGCCGGACTGCAGACACACCGGACTTTGACAGATAATGTACTGAAATATCTGTCAAAGCCGGTCTGGTGTCTGGACCGCCCAGTTTGGCCGCACCTTAAAAGATTAAAGAATCTTCAATCATTTCATCATAATTTTATTCATTTTTGCTTCCACTAACTCAAACTCAAAATTAATCACTCGACCTCTTTCGTATTTTTTCTTAACCGGTATCTATGGATTTTGTTTCCTCATGATCTAAAGCCAACGACAGTAAACACAAAAATTTGTCTGCATACTATTAAATAACGATTTATAACGTTTATTCCTCAAATAAACTATTATAATAACTAATCACAGACCAAACTCGCTACAGTGTTCAAAGGAAGACAAACAATATCACCTACGTATACAATAACGAGATAGTCTAAGAGCTAGCTCAGTACGTGTTGTCGCGGAGTTGGACATTGGTACAATTATATAATTCAGTTATACACTACACGCTGCGCTCATCTCAACTACGACCAGAAGAAGAATCGGGTCTCAGTGAAAGCGAGAAATGAATTAGTGTTTTGATGATAAAAGTAACTTTTACGATCTCTATGGGTAAAGGCCTGAATATCGAACAACCAATCGTTTCCACCATCCGTGGTTCCACCATTGTGTTACCCAGCATTATATTATGTGTGTCCAGCAACTGGGTCGTGGAGGTCAGATAGGCAGTCGCACCGTGTAAAATACTAGTATTCAGCTGCATCTCGTTAGAGTGGAAGCCGACTCCAACATAATTAAGAAAAGGCTTGGTAGATGATTCAAGTTTATCACTATTGCTATTACTGTCAATCACTACAAAAACTATACTTCGGGTAGACAGATAACTGAATGAACTATAATACGTACTATACCAATATTATATTTTAAACACGACTCATAAAAAATAGGTACTGGTATTCAGTTGAATTTGATTGAACTAGGAGCCGACCCCAATATCCTTGAAAAAGGCCAGGCAAATGACGATTAACATCATGATCAAGATACCTAAATATTTTCGCTTACGTAATTTCTTTCTCATCCTGGTTTGGCTAATATATGACCTCAGTTTTATGCTTCTGCCGCTTCTCCAGCACTGAGACCCCACCCTTAGGCATTTGCCATGCTTGTTAATGTTAATAGGGAATCTGAATTCACCGTGCGATCGCTTTCCAGCTTACTGAATATCCATTTCAAGCGCATTACTGTATTTAATGCATCTATAATAATATTAGGTAATGTCGTTACTCGATAATATATATAAATAAGGTGGTGTACGTTGACAAGACTGCTCAATTCGTGTTAGCAAGTCAAGTGTGTGATTAGTTTTGTTCTTGCCTGAGAACTACATTCCTACATAGCACGATTACCTAGGCAACGTCAAGACAATCATAACTCAATAATCTGGATCTATTCAAAGTTCGAGTGAATCAATTTCTTATAGGCAAGCGTGCTCCAACCTAGGCCGCGTCATCGCTTCAGATCAGCCGAGTTGCGCCCAAACACAAGCCTTTTGAGAAGAAAAAAAACGCAAATTTCAGTGGCTTTAGGTTTTCCTTTTCTTTTGGAATCTTTCACTGAAGTGAAACGTCTGTCGGCGAGTAATGGGCGACTCGCTGTCCGACCATGGACCATGCCCCGACGGCGCGTTGTGTTCCACGCGCGCCTCAAACAGTGTCAGCATAATGACAGGGCCCCCCTCTAGAGGGCCAAAGCCTGCCGGGGTCGCGGGACTCATAGAATTACCGTGACCGTGGAACATAAAGGGCTACTGAAGGACACCGTGGATTTTAGTGAAGTAGTACAAGTCTGACAGTCCCTCCCGCTCTGCCCTGGGTGGGAGGACTCATTTGATGATTTTACCACGTTAAAAAAAAAAAAAAAAAGTGAAACGTCTGAACAGAAAAGAAATCATTAGTGGAAAACATTAGTGAACCGATCTAACGATGTTGGATTGGAAGCACTCGCTTACCCAATGATAGAAATATTTAAAGAAAGGTGCAGATGAATGTATGATGTATGTATTTGTCTTATTTTTATGTGCAATAAAGAATTAAGAATGTTGATTCCTGTGTCATTTTGTCGACGTCGCGTCGTCTGAACGTGAAATGAACAAAAATAAACAATCAATCACTGGGCAGTTTGAATTA
Organism: Noctua comes; assembly: GCA_963082995.1. Taxonomy (NCBI): domain Eukaryota; kingdom Metazoa; phylum Arthropoda; class Insecta; order Lepidoptera; family Noctuidae; genus Noctua; species Noctua comes. The sequence goes on from OY720282.1 coordinate 1,741,828, forward strand.
ATTCTAATTAAACGCTGATGACAACAATGATGCCTAATGGCTTGTTAGTTCTACATGCAACTACCAAAAGTAGAAAAAGACGGATCTTCTTTTAAAAAGTACGCTTACTCATCACCATCACATACGTTTTGGCAATTTTAGCCCTTTACGAAACGTCTTAGATTAAGTGACAAAAACTCCGTTATTAATAAAATTTGGGCACTTTTTAAGACAAGTTACTTTTTTAACTTAAAACACACTCATTATAGTTTCCTAGCTTAACACGGTATCGAAAGAAACGAATTTGCCACGAATAAAGTTCCAAACCATTTTCCATGATAGTTATATAAGTTTCACATAACATCATCTAAAAGACTAACCGCTAACTTCACATTTACATAAGTTGGAGTACATAAGGCAGCCGGCTGGGCCACGCTGGGCCAAGCTGGGCCAATATCGGAGTATCTCAGGACGAACTAACGACACAACTTCGCCACAGCGGGTTAACAAAGAAAAGTTTCGGGCGAAACGAAACTGTCAACTACAGGTATCGGAGGAGTTTCGTGTTGCTGGCACACAAGTTGGGGATACCGATGGTTTAAATAAATAACAAGATTTCCACTAGAAAAACATCTAAATTGCAGCCAAAAACCTAACTTCTTACTTTATCGTGTGGTTAGTACCTAACCTGGTGTCAGAGTTTTTATGCCGCCCATGGGCCTCTGACTTGGGTTGTAAGGTATGGTAAGTCGTTTCTACATTAAAGATAGATAGACTTAAATTCTGACACACACGAATGACACACACGAACGACTACACGGACGATTATGTCACATACGAATTATGCATCTACGCGACGTCACATAAAATCCTGCTTCTCGCAAGCAGTGTCAACCGTGCGAATAAAATAATCGGGATCCTGCCGTTTTGCCGAAAAGATTTTGACAAAATTTCATTACCCAAACAAATTTTAGCAACCTTTTTTTATACCATTGCAATATTTCGAATGATTTTAGTACGCATATTTTTATTTGGTCAAATTTTTACTTGGCAAAATATTACCAAGTATAATGTCATTATGGCATTTGGTCTTTAATCAAATGATTTATTACAGCAAACAATCTTCAGACAATAAACGTTTGGTGAAATGATTTGTTAAGACAAAAATCTTATTTTTGCAGCGCCAGAAACGACTTGCATTAATAGAAAAAAGATATTGTTTTCAGTAGGTTACCCGGGACTCAACTATTTAGATTAGGTTAATTTCTTCTTTAAACAAAATGGGTAGGTTAGGTTAGGTTAAAACTGTGACCTCCTACGCACGAGCCGAGCGAGCGGAGCGAGCGGTGCCGCGGCAGCGGCCGGCGAGTGCCAGAAACGACTTGCATTAATAGAAAAAAGAGATTGTTTTTAGTAGGTTACCCGGAACTGAACTATTTAGATTAGGATAATAACTTATTTAAAAAAAAAATGGTTATTATTATATATTTGGCTTATTTGATTTTGCGTAAAAACTGTTATTCCAACTGAAATATTTTACTAAATAAAAAATGTTAAAAGTACTAGTTGGTAAACAAGATATAGTTTAAACGTTCACTTCCCAAACATTAGGTTTGCGTTACAATTTTTTGTGAATAGATTTTTTGCTAAGTAATAATTTGGCAAATGAAATTATGCGAAAAATTTTTTGGGAAGTGAAAATTTGTCAAATTCCTTTCGGTCAAACAAGGGAGACCCAAAATAATCATATTCAAAAACAATCACCCGGTAGTAGACCAGCAGACACAACATCTGTGTGGTCGGAGGATCCCCCCTTTTCAATGCAGATTGGAGAACTTTATACCCTGCTCCTGATACCTTTATACTGGTGAAATCGATATCAGTAAACATACAATATCATCCAATATCTTAAATAAATTTCAGTTTGTGTATATGAATGAATCATCATCTGCCTAGCCTTTTCTCAAATAAATTGGGATCGGCTACCGATGATCGGTGCACCCATTTAGACAAATAAAATGTTATATAAGTATTTTACATGGAGCGATCTATGTTCCTAGGTACGATACGCCGTCAAAAACCTCCTCTATTCCGGTACCCCTTAACACGAAAAGACGTCTGCACGATAGTTCAGAGTCTGCCACGATTTGTTTAGACTTTTTCCGAGGTGCAAGCCTGAAGTAAATTGTTTTCAAACTAATATAAATTCGTCTCCAATACCCCGTGTTTATCGGAGGAAATTATTTACTTTATTTATTTCTTGAAGGTGTAGCGACCTTTTTAGTTCGGAAAAGATGGCTGTTTGTTTAGTGAAATGTCTATTGAGAATGTTTTTTTTTCAGTTACGTTGTTTTCAGGAGGATTTCTCATTTATTTTGGTGATTTTTACTTAACAAGGTAAATTGAAACGTCGCGTCGCTTGTTATCGAAAAAAAAACAAACCCTGTTTCTCGTTTAACAAAAAGCAACTAAAAAACCTCTTGATCTTCTTGTTCGTGTCGCTGCGCTGGCACGACTATTTGTGTTTCTCTACTGCGCTTGCAACTTCTCTTCGGAGATATGGAGGTGCTATAGTTATAGTTGTAGCTGGAGCTGCTTTGTGTCTCCGATTTGATCACATTCAAAACAGAACGAAGAAAGGCAATAAAAAAGGTTAATAATTCTACTAACAAAGTACAAGAAATCACACAAAAAGAAAAAGCCAACACTCGTTGAAACAGTCTAAATAATTTACCCGACCGCACTCCATAAAAGGGAGGTGCATTTTTTGTCCCGCACCAAAATGTTTCCCGTATTTTCTATTCAGATTCGAAAAGAGCATCTATGCGGGACAGTGCTGGTGTATTTTTTAATCTTTTTTCCACACTTACGCTAGATTTGGAGCAGTGTGTGGCGTTACTAGGGCAACTCACTTGTTGAAAATCCAGTGAGAAATATATGAGTGAGTGGAATAAAAAGAATTTGTAAGTTTTTTTTACTCAAGCCATCGAATTATTATCATGTTCGAAGGCATTGCTCCCGGATGGAGCCGGGGGGGGAATCATGGCTCCGCCGAGAGTTGATGTATGCCAACAGAGCAATCGTAATCTTGGCATTCATTTGGAGGTCTGATGGTGTAATGAAAACAAGCATTATTGGCACCTAGTAAACTAGAAAAACGACGCTGTCTTGATAACTTGACCCTTTTTATAACCTCAAATTCTCTGTTCAGGCTTTCATCTAACTGTCGCTTAGTGCTAATGTAAACGGATATTATTGCATAGCATCGACAGCGTCCCAATGACCAACAAACAGATATGGTTACCAATAGTTTACAATTAACTATAGTTAACTAATCGATTACCTTGCTAAGTCAATTATCAAGATTAGATCAAGATTAACTTGGTATTAGATTTACAAATTTGCACAGCCGGTCAATGCGCATAATCTCCGCCCATTGAATTACGGATTAACGCTCAATTTGCGTAAACGTTGAATAATCACCGGTTACGGCGCGGTGATTTTATTGCGTTATTATTCATTGTTGCAATGACGTGGTGATTGAAAGCAATGACCCGATGATCGGTGATAAGGTCTTTGATATAGTATTATGGAATGTTTTCTTATACAGGCTGTAAACAGACCCTTCGCATAGCCGTCAACCAAGCATTCTGTACATCAAACTAAGTAATTTTAAGCAAAAATTAAAGCTGGGAATTGACTTTTTTTTGGGATGAAAAATCACGTTTTACGGTAGAACTCGATGGAAACCACTCAAAGCATTGTGCTGATGGATGGATTGAATAGTACGGGGGTCGCGGAGGTGTGTAAAGTAAAAATCTTACACTAAAAACATGTATTTGAAAAAAAACTCGTGTTGGAACTTTGACCCCCAATATCTCCGTAACTAGAAGGTTCCCAGGTATAGTCTAGAAGTCCCCGTCTTTGCGAGAAAAAAATTATCGCAAAGACGGGGAGAACAAGTGCCGTTCGGATATGTTAAGGGTCTATTTACACCTTTTATTTGATTCTTAGGACGTAGTAAGGAGCTCGTAGCTAAACACCATCAGCTGAACAAGGGTTCTTCAAGGTTAAGTAGCGATGGCCATCCACATGTGACATCCACCAACCAGCAACGGATCCACGTGGTCGAATATAGTACACTCTCTTTCGAGAAACTCCTCCCCCCCTCCCTAATTGACTTCTTCTTGCAAAATAAACATCATTTATCATAATAAACCAGTGGGCTGATTATGCTATTCTAAATTGTGAGAACTTTCCAAAAACTTCACAAACAACATTATTTTCCAATCCGAATACCGTACAAAAAAAAAACAATAGTTACAAAAATCCTATCATTTTGAAATTTCATCGGGAGAAAAATCCAATATGTTTGTTCGGTATTTTTCCCGCCAATAGTAATGGACGCGCACTGCCCACTGTCTCGTCGTGTTTTATTTATCCTTCAATCATTGATTCCCTTTGTACTGTTCCGAATTTCAATGGACTTAGCTTTTTACGGCCAGTGTTTTAATATTGCCGGGATATATTCCCGGTGAAAATAAAATTGAAATTATAAATATAAATACATGTATGTTACATTAACTCACGCCTTTTTTCTATGGGGGTAGGTAGAAACTGCAGAAGGCCACCTGCTGCTACGATCCTTACATAGTTTTGGGTTACGATAGATAATATTTCAATAAAAATCACGTTAGATTTCTTTAAACACGATATTTATTCTTGAGCACAAAGGACAAGACATTTCTATATCCAAAGAGAAATACCGCAAGTGTCAGATAATCAAAAACAACGCATACGTTTATGAAGACATTCTTCAATAAAAAGTTTACAAAGACATCTCTGATCTATCTTATAAATTTACCAGCTGTGCCCCGCGGTTTCACCCGCCGCTTCTGACTTATTTTATTTTTGCGTAGCGTGATGTTATATAGCCTTAAGCCTTCCTCGATAAATGGGTTATCCAACACTAAAATAATTTTTCAATTCGAACCAGTAGTTCCTGAGATTAGCGCGTTCAACCAAACAAACAAACTCTTCAGCTTTATAATATCAGTATAGATATTTATTCAACACTCCTTTCGCCTCGTCTACGTTCATACATCCGGTCATTCAAGCTCGCCGGCTGCGAGTACCACACACCTGACCTTGCTGCAGAACATCACCAATAAGGCCAGTGTATGTTCTTCTTGGGCGTCTCCTCCCGGCGTCGCCACTCACATCTACCTTGTTCGCTTTTCACTCATCCTCTCAAGATGACTAAATCATCTTTAACAATTTCGTCAATGCATCTTATTTTAATCCACAAAGTTGTAGTATCAACATCTTTCAAAATTTTTTCGCAGCATTCATTCTACTGGAAAGTAGAAACAAAATTTAATAAAAAACTATAAAATGCGTGGCTAAACAAAATCGGACGCACAGAACGATCGAGGGTTTGGTCCATTACATATCCCCTCCCGTCCCATTGCCCCTAGTAGGTCTTTCGTCTGAAAGTCTAACAACCTGTCTGCATCATCATCAACATTACCATTTCAGACCGGAATCACTCACTGCTAGGTGTAGGCCTGCTCTTTCTTCTGCCACGTTCTCGGTTTCATGCATTTCTCATCTAAAAACCAGTCATACCGGGAGGTATTGTATCATCCATTCAGGGTTGTGGAGCATGTAAAATATTGGTATTCAAATGTATCTGGTTATTACTGGAAGCCAATCCCAAACTTTTGGGAAAAGACTAGGCAGATCATGATGATAAAATTTTTATTTTAAATAAGCTCTCTAAAATGAAGTTTTTGTATTTTTTCATACTATCCCTGTATACTGGTTTGGAATTTGGGATGGTCTAAAAGTGTATCAGGCAGTTTAGATCTAAATATATGATGTCGTATTTTTTAAAGTTATAAATATTCTTCGTTACAAACCTGTACGTATTTATGATGTAATCTGAATTTCAAAATGCTTGCATGGCTTACTATAAAATTGCGAAAAAAAATATCAGCTGCTCCACACATTTATGGTTGCATAATTCGAAAATGTAGGAAATAGCTGATGTTTTTTGCGTAATAACATGGTTGTTTCTATAGTAAAAATTATTCATTTTAATGAGTACTGCCTACCGTTAAAGTATTGTCCACGTTTAACCAATCGATAAATAGCATAGGAAAATATGACACAAAAAAAAAAAAATATATACATCGCCTTAACGTGCAATAAAAATGTGAATTCAAAAATAAAAATGTGACAAGCCAATATTATCCTACAATATATTTAAATCGCATTTATTAAAAATAAAAACAAATCAAAACTTTTTATCGCCTCTCCACCACACTCCGCCCCGGAACCTCGTCTGAACTTTCTTCCGCTACATCCCCTCACTAATCCCTAACCCCGATCTAATTTTCCAAATTTTTCTCAGCTGCACCGAAGTACACAGTACAGAGTATACATCGTAGTCGTAGAGTACACACAGAGTACACAGAAAGTACACAGAGAGTACACAGTCCGGTCCGTAGCCGCTAAGTAGCATGGCACTCAGCGCTCGCTACACGATCTACCGCTAAGCTTATTTCGCCCGCTTTGGTTTTATAAAACTGGGTAAATTCCAACACAAAATACTTCGATGGTGGATATCTTGTGCGTGCATGGATGTGGTGTTTTTGTAGTAATACTCTGGGAAGACTGCGAAGGTCATTAAATGCAAGCTTTATGAGACTAGTAATAAGGTTGGTATTAGTAGAGGAAGACCAAAGAAGAAAAAGACTGCGTGAAGGATGATTTGTTTTATCTTTAAGGGTTTTTGCCTGGAGCCCAATTATTCTTCGAAAGGTTTTCGAAGTGTAAATGTAGATGTTGAAGCTTCTGTAGTAGATGGTGGTGGTGGTAGATTTTCAACATCTTCAGTATTACAAATCTCGAGCCTTTCCTGTTCAGTATTCACAGCTTCAGTAGTATTGTTGTTAGTTGTTAAGTAATTATTTGTATTACTACGTGCTTTTACTTACTAATCCATATCAAATTTAACTTAAAAGAACTTACGAAAATAAAATTTGAAGCTTTTTATTCTATGTATTTTTTCAATTTTTACGATCCATTTATTTGGCAGAGTTGCAAACTTATGCACAAGTCCATGGCATCAAATGATAGTAGACTAGACAAGGTATAAGAAAAATAAAGTGTCAAAGCGGGATCACACGCTGCTTAGCAGGAATTTAATTTAATTTGATCCGCTCCATACAAAAAAATAACAAAACACATTTTTCTACCCAAAGTATAAAGTTTAGGAAAAAACGTCAAGGCAATATTATTTTTAGATTAATGAGCTCTATCCATCCGCATAAAGAAAAAATTAAAAAAAACAAAGTTGGTCCCTAAGTCACTAAAATCATTGTTTCGATCCACTGTGCGCCGCCGCACCACCATGCACATAAATACGACACTGACCAGAGGCGCGCGTTCTTAGTATCAATATACGGACCTACCTATATATTTACAGTCCGCTATTTTATTTCGAACACCTCTGAGAATCACCAACAATAGGGATTAATTATCGTATCGTGTTCCACCGTGACATGAGATACATTGATTCATCATACCAGCTTTATAAGATAAGTTGAGTTATTACCTACATCATCGCTATCAGTACATCACGATAAATGGTTAGCTTATAAAACAAAGCTAAAATCGCTAACACAAAGTGATTCGGAGTGGTGATAATTCTTATTCCTTTTTTGCATGAAAAGATACCTTCGTTCTGCATGAAGCGACGCACCAAACACGTGGACGTAACTTTTCTTTGTATGTTGGGGGTCCTGGGGTCTATTAAATCAAACAACCAACTCGATCGAATGTACTTTAATCAATGAATAATGCGAATATATTTTATAATGCGCATTAGAATAAAGTGCTTACCTGGTTTAAAATTATACTTATATTCTAAAGGAGCGTTCTTACTACATTATGCACTATTAGGGAGCATACATACACTTCATAGTGTACTGCGCCTGCGACCCACGGTCACGCGACGCATGGATACGTGGCTAGTTAACAAATGAACCGCGATCTAACCGGGTTCAGCTGAATATCAGTAGATTACATGGAGCGACTGCCTATCTAATCTCCATATACCAGTTAGTACTGGGGAATATGAAAGCCCCTGGTGAGACGTTGTCAAATAAAAGTTCCGCACAATCATAATAAGTTCCAATTTCAATTTTCCTGTTTTGACTTTTCTACACACTGTGTCTACATTTCTAATCCTACTTTCCTCTCGCAGGCCTGCTGGAAGAGATTTCTAATGAAATAAGCAGTACCTTTGTGCTCTTCTATCTTAATGTAATGTCTTATTAAGTATTTTGTGTGTACATAAATAAATAAATGAAAAATTATCAAGTGCCACATCCAAAAACATCATGAATTTCCTTCCAAGCTCGGTCGCCATCTCCCCTAGAGTCCGCTGGCTGAATGAAATTTCAGTAATTTGGTAAAGCGAATGCTAGGTACGGGTCCCGGGCGGGATTTTCTTACAATCCGCGCTTTGTTTTCAAGTCTATTTGAAGCGGAACGCCCAAAATTAGCTGACCTACCCCTCCCTGCACACATTAATACTTAGCCGGCGTAAGAAATGAAAACCAACAGACCACCGGAGGTCATTCCAATTGGTCATAACATTTTCAAATTATGCGGTTGACTTGTAACTTACCGTTTCAACATTAGAGGCGATAATTGCTTGGTAAATAAAGTTAATAAGTTTGCTAAGCTTTGAATATTATCTGTTTGCGCAGATTAAGAATGTTGCCATTTCGATGCTCGTTTCCCCGTCGTTATGATTTTGAGTTGCTGCGATACAAATATTTGCATAATTTCCTTATTTCATCAGAGATTTAGAGTACTTAAGGATTTTGTCATTTAAATTTTTCCAGGTCATCTGGGAAATCTGTGGGATTCTTCAATTTTGTGTTTGTTTAATAATTTCCTTTTCTTAGTGAATGACGTTGAATATTTATTAAGCCAAAATAAATATTTAAAAGCAAAACACAAAATTGACTTACCGTTGAGAAAAATATCGCTTCAAGTTTTCAAAGCGTGAACTTTGAATAGCAAAATGTGATGTTGTTTTTTCTATTATATCAGAGTAGGTAATGTTTTTCAGCTTCTTTTATTAAATACTAAATTATTATTATTATAAGCCTATATTGTCCAACAATGCGAGCAAAGGCCTCCCTTTCCTCCATCCACTTTTCGCGATCTAACGCGATTGTAGGCCATTCCTTTAAGGTTTACCAAAATACTCAATATATTTATTTAATTCCACAATGTGAACTTAGGTAGATTTACAAAGACATGATGAAGACATACTGGACCTTGTCGGGCACAGCAAAGTAGGAGAAAGGATAACTTGACAATTTTGTATTAATAGTTAAGAATCGTAGTTATTTAGAATTTATTCATTTGTTCTTTACCTCACCCATTTTGTGTTAATTACCCGGCCTTTTAGCTGGTGGTTATCACCAGCACGAAATCCGAAATTAAATGCAACACCGAACAGCAGAGAATTTTACTCATCCATTAAATCAATAACACAATTTATTAGCAATATCCTTCGCGTTTTACCAATGGGACTTTAGTTATGCAGGTACAAGGTTGTATTCAGTCCTTGAACTAGGGCTGGCAACCTAGCAATACTAACCACGTGTACTGCCACTGCCTGGATTGTTCAAAAGATAAAATGGATTTATAAAAATGGATCATTTTGTGCTACAAGAACCTCCTGACGCGATTCTTGGTAAACATTGATTAATTTGTTTCCGTAAAATTGGATTGAAAAAACTGAATATAATTTTGACGACGTTCATCTTTTTTTTTTTTTTATTTAACAATTTTTGTACACACTATATATACAGAAAAGAAGAAGAAATGGTACAAAGGTGATGCTTATTTCTAAAGAAATCTCTTCCAGCATACTCTTGAAAGGAGAGTAGATAAAAAGAGATGTAGACACAGTGTGTAAAAGAAGAAGTGAAAATAGAATACATAAAAACTGAATTTAAATATAACATAGGGTCGTTGCGCCGGTAGCGCGACCACCTTCAGTAGGCGACCATTTGACGGACTAAGTTTCTTTAAATCAAGATAATAGTATTTGTAGAGGTAACATAAATAAAAAATAAATCTAACCTGCTTTATAAGTAATTATGAAATAAGAATTTACACAGTTTGAAACAAATGGGTTAACCCAGCTCCGAAAATAAATTTCTCAGTGTGCGTCTTGATTCAGTGGTGAGTAAACGTACGGCGAGTTAGAGAAAAAATAACACGGCGCGCGGCGCTCAAAGGTAAGTATTATTACATAATTCATGTTTTACACACAAGTTAGATGTTAAATTGTACAATCGATAAGTTTTGCTTATTATTTAGTTGTATTTTGCTATTTTTAAACCTATTATTAAGATAAAATCAAGTGGTCGGTAACCGAAATGCTTATTTATCAAAAACGTTAGTTAGCGACCGCATGGTCGCAAACCGACGAAAACTGCATTATTTTATTTTGATTAATATGATCCTAATGCTTCATACAGGACTGTTACAATTTTGAATGTAGCATTGTAAACGTTTTTCTATGTAGTTCTTTAGTAAGCGACCACCAGTTTCTTTGAAAGAACTTAGTTTAATTTACGTACAAAATTGGGTGCTAAACAGGTGGTCGCAAACCAAAATAATCGAAATAAAGACATTGGTTTGCGACCACTATAATTTAGTATGAGAGAAATAACGGTCGCTAACTGAAATAAGTATGAAAGTTCATTGAGTATGCCACCACGTCCGTTTAAAAATTATTTTAACAAGCAACCATGTGGTTGTACATAATCTGTCGAAACCTAAATATTATTATTTTTCAGTTTAAAACAAAATTAGTCATAAAAACAACAATAAACTATTTTATATATTACTTTTTTTTTAGATGGAGCTCCCAAATAATATAGAGTCAACAAAAAAAAAGAAAAAGACTGTCCAGTACACTGAAGAAGCCCTGAAAAAAGCTCTCGATGATATCCGAATAGAAGGGAAGGGAATAAGAGAAACATGTAGACTGTATCAGATCCCAAGAACCACGACACAAGATTGGCTTAATTCTGAATAAGAAACGTGGAATATCATCATCATCTTCCTGCCCTTATCCCATGTTATTTGGGGTCGGCGCAACACGTTTTTTTCTTCCAATCTCCTCTGTCAACCGTCACGCTATCATTTACTCCTTTAACTTTCATATCATTCCTCACTTAATCCATCCATCGTTTCTTTGGTCTTCCTCTCCCTCTCCATCCATCAACGTTTATATTCATCACTCTTTTAGTCACATGCGATTCGTCCCTCCTCATCACATGTCCATACCAAGACAGTCGATTACCTTTCAATTTTTCTGTAAGTGGCGCAACTTTTAAACTTCCTCTAATATACTCGTTCCTTATCTTATCCATTCTTGTCACACCACACATCCACCTCAACATTCTCATCTCCGCTACATGCAATCTCCTTTCATCCATCTTCTTCACAGTGCAGCATTCCGATCTATACATTACGACAGGTCTAATCACGGATTTGTATATTGTCTCCTTTAACTTGAGGGGCATCCGTGGGTCACAAGTTGTTCCAGTGACCCGTCGCCATTTCATCCATCCTGAGTTGATCCGGTGCGTTACGTCTCGGTCTACTTCGCCATCCCCTTGGACAAGCGACCCGAGGTACCGAAAATCGGAACAGATCGGTATGGGCGTTCCGGCAAGTGTTATGGGCACAGGACTGGAGAGACCGCCGAAATCACAGAATAAGTATTCTGTTTTGGTCCTACTGACTTTCAGGACAACATTCTCCAGTCTTTGCCACCACACCTCCAATCTGCTCTGGACCTCTAGGCCACTCTCGGCAACCAACAGAATGTCATCGGCAAACAGCATACACCAGGGAGCCTCTTCCTGGATGTCCGACGTAAGTGCGTCCATTATCACTAGGAAGAGGTAAGGGCTTAGAGCCGAACCTTGGTGCAAGCCGACAGCCATATTGAAGCTGTCGGTAGTGCCCGCTGTAGACCGGACTTGGGTACTACACCGACTGTACATCGCTCGGATCAACTGCACATACTTCCCAGGCATAGCTTTCCCTTTAAGGGCCCACCACAAAACCTCACGAGGTACCCGGTCGTATGCCTTTTCGAGGTCGATGAACACCATGTCCAAGTTTTTGTGCGCACTTCTGTATTTCTCGCACAGCTGGCGGGTGGCAAAAGTGGCATCCATCGTTCTCCGACCAGGCATAAAACCGAATTGGTTTCGTGAAATTTCACTCTTCTCTCAGTCGTCTTTCAATAACTTTCTCCCAAACTTTCATCATATGCGCCATTAGGTTTATTCCTCTATAGTTATTGCACTCCAGCACATCACCTTTATTTGTAAAGATGGGCACCAGCGAAGTGTTGCACCACTCGTCAGGTATGGCTTCTTCTAGCAACAACTTATTGAAACGCGGAATACGATTCCTAAAATAATTTAAAAAACCAGATGACTTGAAAATATTGATATTGATTATTTTTAAATGTTATACTACATATTAAGGATATTGTTTGACTAATGATTGTTAATTCTATTACAGCTATGACTAAATTCCTACGAAATGTAAGATTATTATTTTTTAATTATAAGAAAACATTACACCTAAGGATTACCATATTTGTTTTTATTAATAAGAGGCAAAAATTAAAATATTTTTAAAGCGATTATAATTGTTTTAATAGCATATTTTTCATATTAAAAAGGGCGGTCGCAAACCGGCTCATGGTGGTCGTAAACTGATGAAAATGGTCGCTAACCGACGTTTTCGCTATATTTTCACTTTTTCAGCATTTAATAAATATTTTTGTACTAATGTATTTTATTTTATGTTTTGCATCCAAACTAGATTATATTTGAGACCAATTCACATTAACATATACTATTTTGCGTGTAGACAACATTTTTTTTTCCTCATCTAATGTGGGCAACTCAACTAACTGGTCGCTAACCGGCGCAATGACCAATAGAATTAGAATTAGCATTGCCATTCAGCGTGGCAATGCTGCCAGTCTTCTGGGCACGTTTCGAGATGACAGCGATGCGGAGGAGTACTTTAACGCCTAAGTGTCCTATTGTCGTCGTTTTTTAGTTGTTTATATTTTCTTACTTTTAGCCTTATTTTTATCATTAGTTTAGTTGTATTTGTAGTCTGTATATAATGTAAATACATACAATATAAGGATATACTTATGTAGATACATACAAGTACAAAAGCAAAATAATATATAGCACAAAATATAAAATACAATATAAGTATAATAATAAATACCTATGCATCTATGGCGAATTGGAAAGATAGTGTTCTTTCACTCTTTTTTTGAATCTTTGTTTAGCCAGTAGCAACCCAAGAGCATCCTTATTGTATCGATAATAAAGACCATGAGTCTGACAGCCTGGGTCTTACTAAGGGGTTTCGTTACTCAGTGATTGGGTTGTGGAGGTCAAATAGGCAACCGCTCCATGTGAAATACTATAATTTGGTTCGACTGAAAGCCGAACCGAATGTAGTTAGGAAAAGGCTAGGCAGATGAAGATATAAAGATCACGACAGTGCTGAAAAATTTGTCGCAAACAGTTTAAATGTGAAAGGACTGTATGTATAAATTTTGATGTATTTTGAAGAACGGAAACTGAAACAATGAACTTGCATTGCTTTTCGTCAATATGACGCACACAAATTCAATAATAGCAACACAACGAAAACCTGAAACTGATAGCAAGTTAAAAAGTACTGTTTCTTTTATTGAGGACGTTCGACACTGCATAACACCACGCCTGTAGTCCCAGAAGGCGTAGGCAGAGGCGTATGTTTAGCACTTAACTTTTGCAAAAAAAGATTTTTTTTGGCATGAAAATAGTTTTTATTTCCATTATTGGTGACAGAAATATTACGTCTATAAATAGTAAACTCATACTCAAAGTATTTGTTTCAATTAGACAATTACAGGCACTTTTTAATGTCAAAAACAAAAGAATAAAGCTACAAGCTGGAACTTCAAGCTTCAAGTTATTATATCGAAGTCACAACGCATAATAACTTGTGAAAGTTGAGTTGTCTATTCCAAACCGTAGATCTCTGTGGAGATCAACGGGCGGGGAAACTTCATGGACACTCTTTTAAATCAAAATATCTTAACAAGACCTTGATTACAGCATGCAAGTTGAGATTATACGAATATGCGAGAACGAAGTAGAAAGACGTGTACATTACGACGTCCAGAGTAAAAAATATTAAATCAACATTCCAAAAATAAAGTAGCTAATTAAAATAATCCGTGGCAGCTAGAGAGATGACCAGTCCCAGCTGACGGCGACCGTTAGTATAATAATATACATTCGTTTTTCGCTGTATGACCGCTCAGATCTTCATTACTTTATCGTCGAATGTTATGCGGCGGTCACCATAATTTAGTCACAGCATAATATATCCTGGAACGCTCATGTCTAATAGAGAAAACTTAGAAATCTTCTTTAGCACAGAAATCTTGATGTTTTAATATGTCTCCTTTGCACTCGTGCGAAGCGATCTATACAAATAAATAAAATTAAAGTGTCTGTTTATAATTTAAAAAAACCGGTTTTTACTGAATGTGTAGTCACTACATAGTATAAAACAAAGTCGCTTCCCGATGTCTGTCTGTCCCTATGTATGAAATTATATTATATAATAGATTTTTAAAGGTCCGCAACGGTTTTTGATGCTGTTTTCAGTAATAGATAGAGTGATTCAAGAGGAAGATTTATATATATATTGTAGCCATGTGAATCGCTAGTGAAAGTATATACGGTACTGATAACAAAAACACATTTTTTTAAATTTTTGTTTGTCCATCTGTTTGCTCCAGCTTATCTCCGAACCCGCTAGATCGATTTAACTCAGGCTACTTTTATTTTTTTATTAAAGGATTACGTTTCCGTGCCAAACCCCTTGCAATTGTTTACAAAAACCGATTCAAATTGAGAAGTAATATTTTTATATAATGTTATCACGCCGACAAAGTTCGGGGCACAGCTAGTAATAAATAAAAGGAGGCTGCCATATTTTAATATACTAACACATCAGCATTTACTTAAGCTTTTAAACCTTTACTAAATATAACAACAAATACTTCAGGGAATTCCACTTCATTTCGTGATAATTACATTTTTAAAACTACCGTCGTAAAACATCCCTTTGGACTCTTCAGCGCAATCGCTCACTTATTTCTTTACATTAAAATATTCTTGACAAAGATGGACCGTGGTTTCAGCCAAATTTAAATTAAGGATATTTAAGCCTCTCGAGACTAGAACCTAGTTTATTTTATGTCATACTAAAGTGAGTTTTTGACCGTGCGGTTAAATCATAACCTTTTATCACAACTTCACGCTTGCGTTCTCAAATGGGGTTTGACAGAAGTTTATAGTTCCCACATTTCGCCAGGGTTTATAGCGTCAAATCTAATTCCATTAACATAAATCTAAACTTCCAATCCGCTACTGAGATTTTTTGGTTTAGAAAATGGGAGCTTTTAGTAACTTTCACATCAAATACATACATTACTAGCTGACCTTGCAAAAGTTGCTCTGCCATATAAATTATATGTAATGAATATTTTGGTAGTTAAATAAAAAAATTCCGAATGTATTGTATGTGTGTGGGGATGGGATCTATGACAGAAAGAAGAATGCAAAAGACCAAAAAAAAATATATACAACGTGTAACAGAATAAACGCAAGACCTCTCGTGTGGTGTCTCAGACCATGAAACTGAACAACTTTTGTTCTATGACTTTTGGAAATTCATAACTTTTTTTTTAGTTTTACCATACATGTGGATCAGCTGATTGCGTCCGTTCTTATAGAAAGTTTTTTTTTTTGCGAATTTCAAGAACTCGTAGAACAAAAGATGTTTAGTTTCATGGGGCGAGAGACACACGGGAGGTCTTGCGTTTATTATGTTACACGTTGTATATTGTCCCTTCAAGAAAATTAGCGGATATTAGAGAGTGTCTTATGAACGGTGTGTGTCGGCGATGAACTCCAAATTATTGTTTCTTCTTCGAATCACGATTTCTCGCGTCGATGTGCAGTCGCCAACCATGATTCCAGCAACGTCGTCAACAGCAGGCGAATGGAATCTACGCACATGCTCTTCAGCTGCTGTTTTATCAGGATTGATGACAATAGCGTGATTGTCACATTGCAATTTGTGCATGTGTGATATGAAGAATTTCAAAAATTAATTGTGCTCATTCAATAGGGCGTCCAGTTCGCCGACGATGCGCCTGGCATTAGGCGAATTGAGGGCTTTGTAGCCGCAACGTGCATCCTCCCGATTGATGTCCTTACCGCCCATGAAGTAGATTTGTATGCCGGCGGAGGTGGGGTAGTTTTCATTTTCATGTTCGTCGGACGTGACTGAAATTCCAAAATAACATTCTGTTGTTGTTCAGTACACTAACCTTTATTGGTCATACCTACCAAATACACATATTTTTCTTTATTAAAATCGGTCGAGCCGTTTCAGAGGAGTGCGACCACATACACCGTGACGAGATTTTTATATAAGATTTACTTTATAGGCCTTTTTTCTTTTTTTTTTTTTTTTTTTTCGGATGGGATATCATCAAATGACCCCCCCCACTCTGGGCGGAGCGGAAGGGAGTGTCTTTATAGGCCTAAAATAATAATATAGACATGTATCAAAAGCAGAAAAGAATTAAAGGGCGTCAATAGCTGGTTCGGTCCGCATCTCGGACAACGGGGAAATTGCCCAGAAGGCTGGCAGCATTACCACAAAAATGTACATTTTCAGGCTGAAAATGCAACTTTGTGAATGTATCTACTCCTAGTTTCCTTATTCTAATGATGACCGCAAAAGGTTTACGAACAAACGAAACCCCAATATACCTCGTTATAATGTCACCCCTAATCGTAAAGGGACCTTTGACCTTAGGGGATAAAAAGGGCCAATACCTACAAAAGGTAACAACGGTATGTACAGGTATGTAGAGGATTTAGCAACAAAACTGGATACTTATCGACTGAAATTCGGTTCATTTATTGTTTTAAGGTAAATAAATCCAATTCAAACGATTTTAATTCTGTAAATGCACATTTTTACGCACTCATCGATTTGTCATATCAACATGGAAACTGATACTAATCTATAAATTGCATAAAATGTAGGAAAAGGACCATGGCCATTTTCCTTTGTACTCTGGGCGTATAACAAACAGAATTAAAATATATCTTATACACCGTGACTTTTTAGTCGTCTTACAACGGCAGCCCATTTCATGTATCCAATGACTACTAAACATTCATAAAACCAAATTGATATTTATGAGATTTTAATCATTTAAAAATAAAAATATTATTCAGTATTATGACGCATGACGTTGTTAAAACACCCTGTTGCGACCGATGATCTACTGGAGTCGAGCGCTGGGTAGGTATGTTCTCCCGTTTGACAAGTAAACATCTTTAACAGGATGTTTATAATTTTATTCTAATGTATTATTTATTTTTCTTTGGATGAAGGTAGGTAAAAAAAAAAAATGGCGCCTTGAGCTATTTTATGTTGGGTACATTGAGTGGACCAAATTTGTAAGACGACTAAAAACTCCCGGTGTATAGTAGCTTATTATCAAGTCTCAAGTTCGAACCCAAGACACGCACCTTTTTTTTCGGATTCATGTTCATATTGTACGAGTAAATTTATCACTTGCTTCGGTGAAGGAAAACATTGTGAGAAAACCAGCATGCCTGAGAGATATTTCTCGACAGTATGTAAAGCCAAGTCAGAGGCTCATGTCATGGGTGGCATAAAAACTCTGACACCAGGTTAGGCACTAACCACACGATAAAGGAGAAGTAGCTTATAATGAGGACTAGGCATAAACCTCCCCAAAGGGTCGCCACATTGACCTCCAGGTCCTTTGCGGATGGGACACTCAAGGTCAGTCAATTATACAAAGCAAATTCTTGCACTTTTCTTCGCGACTTGGCACCCCCTGCGAGTGACCTTACTTACAATAGTCAGCATTCTAACAACTGTTGTGATATCACAGCTACATGCAGTTCTGAATTAACGCGATTTTGCGATTTACTTTTCAAACATTTGTTTTTGCAAAAACAACTTTAATTCCTATATTTAAAGTTAAATGTCCATTACAACTTCATACGTTCTCATGACTTTTTCGATTGCTCTAGTCATTCTGAAATCATCTTAATTTACAGTGCTATAAAGTTGATATTAATTTAAGTGTACATATTAAGAGTTGGAAATAAGAACTTGAATGGAGATTAGAAACCTTGCAGTAAAAAGTACAAGGTTACACTCGCTGGTGTTAGCACCCACGCTACCTAATGCTAGATTAAACGAGTAAGTTTTTGTTAGATGTGACAGTTCTTTGCTAGTACTTTTTTCATTAAGAAATTTCCATCAGCAAGTAGGCTTGGATTTTATATGTATAGTAAAATCGCAAATTAAAAATATTACTTTTTATATAACTTTCAATTTTAGTGTATTATACGCGTCACACCTTTTCGAAAGTACACCTTTGAAGTTATGATGAAGAGCAAAAATTCTAATTTACTGCTGCTACGCCGTAGCGATGATGTAGTGATGATTTTATAAGTGCTACGCTGTCGTAGCAAACCGCTACGCGACGTAAGCAGTCATAGCAAACCGCTAAGCGACGATTTTTCTTTCATCAACTTTATCAGTGAATCGTAGTAAGTAAGTAATGCATGATCGAAGCAGGTGGGGTTCCGTGGTTTCTTCCGAAAACCATTTGAAAAAGGAGAGAGTTTATGAATGGATTATAATATTATGTATGAATCGCAGTGTATTAGAATTAAAATTAATTGCCGTGTCAGGTAACCCTCGATGGTTTATGTTGGTTTCTTTTAGTTAGCTTTTATTTTTCAAAATAACTTTTAACATAATGTTTTGAAAAATGCAAAAAAAAAAATGTGTTATTATATCAAAAATCATTTATTAAAAAAAAACCATTATTGATAAAAGCTTTAACTTATTTGGGAGTATGGAGAACACAGTGTAAAGTTCTTCTTCCCTCATAGAAGATCCTCCGACCAGACGGGTGTCTGGTGGGCCACTGCCCGGCAGTTGTTGTTGGGTTCTTCTATATACTCATAAGTCGCGGATAACTTTACTTGCGCGATGTAGGATTTAGGCGTATTTCGCAGTTTAGTTCATCGTCTGTGTCATAGATAGCGCTGTAGTACTTTGTGTTCTATGTTGTTGTACTTTTTGTAGTGCCGCTACACTTAAATAATACGTTTCTATTCTAGTTCACAGCACGGCAAACTAAAAATTAAAATTGTTAGTACCGATCGACTTGGTGTAAAGTAATTTTTGCTTCACACTTATTTCCCTCGAGGGCTCTGTCAGTGGCTACGTTAGATGCCACGGCCAGTAGAACATATTGCTTTAACCTACTTCGACAATACAACCTAGCATTCTATCGGTCAGTGTAACTTTCACAAAATACTTTATTTATTTTCGATGGAGATGACTGCATTTATGGCCTGTTTAATAATGCCTGAATTCATTGGCCTGGAGGATCATGCTTCTTGCTTAACCCTAAAAAGGTCGTATTAACCGGTGTTAGTGCATAAGATAAATGTACTCTAAACGCTGGTAAATATATTCGTTGAAACCGTAGAGGTTCTACGAGAAGAGGACGAATTGTAGCTTCTTTTAAATCGGTTGACGGGAAAATTAGTTATACTATTTGGTTACACTATAATTAGCTTAATACTTAACTTTGTTGTGCATGCTGTGTCTCCAATAAGTGAAGGAGCACACCTACGTAATGATTTTTGCTGTTCATTATTTATATGTAATGATTTGTGTTTATTTTGGTGTGAGATCCTAAATCAACAAATAAAATAAAAATATTAAAGAAATCTGACTCTGGCATCGTTTGTAAGTCATCTTTAGGTGCGAGTGGTGTGTGGAAATTAAACAATAATAAAAAGGACGCCATACATGACCATGAAATGGTCGAAAAAAAGACAGAATATGTAATTCTTTAACTAGCCAAAATGTCACATTTTGAGTTCACATACAAAGACAAAAATATGGTTAAAAGAATGAGTTCTTTGACCTAGTTAATTAAATATTCCTTTGTTTTAGGAGACAACACAGATGATTAAAAAAATGTTATTAGGAAATCGGCCCAATACCCCAAAACCGTCCCATAATTTTATATTGTTCTTATTCATTTTATTTGCTTTCCACAATGTAGGTAAAACGTGTTAAAAAAGGCTTACAGCTAAGAACAATATTATGGACCCTGTTAGGCACAGAAAAATGTTATGTCACCTCTCCGACCTACTCTTTGCCCACCAACTCTATCAAATGAGCAAGTGAATGCATCGAGCTGGATTACGGAACGTAGTAACACGCAGCCTTGGACCCCTTGCGGCTAGGCCAAGGACTCGCAGCAAGGATAATTGTCCTAGCTTTGTAGATAATATACAGGCATTGTTAGACCACTCGGTACACAGCTATTGATACAAGAATATAACGGTTATGTACACGTAAATCAATCGAGATATATATCATTAGGACATCAACATTTGGCCAGTTATGTTTAAGTCTCTTGTAATAGGGAGGCAGCCTTTTGCCATCAACCGGGCTTAAATTCAAACTCCGATTTAGTACTGAAGTATTACTGGAAAACCCTTTTAACATTTTTTTTTTTTAACGTGGTAAAATCATCAAATGAGTCCTTCCACCCAGGGCAAAGCGGGAGGGACTGTCAGACTTGTACTGACTAAAATCCACGGTGTCCTTCAATAGCCCTTTATGTTCCAGGGTCACGGTAATTCTATGAGTCCCGCGACCACCCTTTTAAACATTTTGGCTGACTTGGGAATTGAACCAAGATCTCACGTTTAGCAGTAGCGTTTTCGGAAGCTGTCAGGATTCTGATAATGATGTTAAAATTAAACCTATAAGTCTGAAGAAGTTTATTTTAAAAACTTTCAAGCACTGTTTAGTCACAAATATATGTCAATCTATTTCAGTCGTATAACTGCTTTGAATATCACGTACACGTGCCAGTGTAAAAGAATATCGTTTTCTCAACGATCCACGTGGAAAGGCCTCGTGCTTTGATACTGCTTACACTGTTAAGTAACTGTCCTAACGATAGATACATTTTACTTGTAAAATATATTGCAGATTGAACCTTAATGTACGCATAACAGGAAATGTATTAAGTATGCACGTGGTGTAAAGGTTTGGGCACACTGTATTGTATCCCTTTGAAATGCATGAATTTATTTTTGAATTTATTAAATGTAGGCTTTGACAGTTCGTAACTGAGGAACTTGGGTGTCAAATTGTATCGATTTCGCGAAAAAAATCGGTTGTTCTGTATATTTATATTAGCATAGCTTGACAAAAATGTAGAATATAAAGTCCTGTATTCGATTTCCAGATCGGTCACAGTATTATTTAGTTTTCCACCAGATGATTGTCTCAGTAGCAGCCCCGAGCCTGAATTTGTAACTGACTGATGGGACCCCACCAGTCAGTTACAAATTCAGACCCACCCTCACCCCCCACCAGGGGTGCACCCTTATTATACAAAACATAAACATAACCGTCAAAATGTGGATGTACTATAGGCTGCAGCTCTGTTTAACCCTTCCCGGAAGACAGGTGTGATGGAATGTTTTATTTTTGAACTTCGATGTTCTTGCAAACACTATATTTAAATCTAGGGTGCACGAAAGGAGCTTCCCCGAACAACGGACCCTCCGACTTTCTCCACCCTGGGCTATTAACTTCTGTTGATTGGCTACTCCTTTGGCCACGATGGTAAATAATTATAAGTTCTAACCTATGTTGTTTTTGTTAGGTTTTGTGAGCGACTCGGAATTGGATTGTGACATCAATATTATTTGGTTGTTACAGTGTAGTGTACTCTTACCTCAACCTCCGTCGTACACCAGGATATCATAAAACCGAACAGTTTACAGTACACCTGTCAGCATGGTATCCCGACATGCCAACCACCCATAACCGTTACGACGATCTACGACACCGATAGCTCATAATTATGTCTGTTGACTCCATTATTATATCGACAACGATGCGGCTTACTGTTCCACGTAATTAAATCGGTATCTGGGGTAATCGATTTTCGAGTTTCGGGTGTATTTTGAGACTAGCTTTTGCCTTGGGAACGTCCTGTAGCCTGTGACACTCTGGGATAATGAAGCTTCGCATGAGAGAAGGAATTTTCGGGATCTGGTCATTACTTTCGAGATTACCCCCTCCATCCAAACTTACACGCCTTTATAATATTGGTATAGATTTTATCTGGTAGTGTTAAGGCAAGTTCGAGGAGGCGCGGGAAAAGAGCACATGGAAGGAATTGGGGGAGGCCTTTGCCCAGCAGTGGGACAGTACAGGCTACTAAAAAAAAAAAAGAAAGTGTGTTACTTGTTCGCTTTTTGAATCACAACTGACTTAGTGCATGCTGGATAAAACGATAAGGAGGGTGAACATCCATTCTAAGCCCAGACTCCTTCCCGTGCTTCAGGAAGCACGTTAATGCTGTAATTTTTAGATCTTTGACTGTCGTCTTGGGTAGTCTTAAGGCCAAGTCTGACAACCAGTCTTACCAAGGGGTTTCTCGCTACGCAGTAATTCTGTTGTGAAGATTAAATTGGCGCTCCTTGTAAAATATATAGAGTGGAAGCCGAACTCATTATTATCAAGAAAGAGATGAGAGATAATGGTGGTTGTCATAAAGGTTCCATAAAATTAACAGTCAATAAGAGTTTTTAACTGCAATTTAACACACAATTATCATTTGCTTACGGTGAAGAATTTAGGAAACCAGCATTCCTGAGAGATATTTCTCTACAGCATATAAAGCCAAGTCAGAGGTCCATGGGCAGCATAAAAACCTTGACACCAGGTTAGGCACTAACCACACGATAAAGAAGAACACACAGCCAACGTTGAATTGGTCTTGCAACCTGTTATAGAGGAATGCATGACCTAAAACATAAAATTCCTTGGGTCAAAAAGTCCTTCAAACAAGCGTTTGTCTTTCGTTGCAGTAACATGCTACATAACAAAGCCCGCAATCCAAATATACCTCAAACGTTATAAAAATAGGAAAAAATGTGAAATCGATAGTCCGGGACCCCGTACAATGACACTATCTTCTTCTATGTCATTACATTCTGTGACTTTTCATTTGTTATTATCACATTTATGGAGTTGGACCACTGGGTAGATACTGCAGAAGTTCCTCCTAAAACACAAAACTTAAGTTAATGTCTGTAATCGCCGATGGGTTAAGCAGAGCTGTACATATATTTATTTATATAGGTATATTGTGTTTGAAACTGTTGTTCCGTCACTTACCCCCCAAAGGTTCATTGGAAGACCAGCGTCAGACAATATCACCTGTCTGGCACGAACGCTGAAATAGACCTTTTTGGCGCAGCCGTGAGACACACAGCACATGTATTTTCTCTTCATTTTTTATTTTTTCTTTAATTCTTATTTATTTTTTATTTTGTATCTTTTTTATTATGTGTGCTTGATGAACTGACGTCAAATAAACTTTATTCTTTCTTTCTATTTCGTGTGTATACACCCACATTTCGTCAGTTATATTTAAGTCCCTGTTTGATAAAGGCGAGGCTCTATGGCTGCTAATGAGAAAAATAAGATCAGTACTTTATACCTAAAAACCAGTTTGTCGTTTTTAAAAAAATAAAAACAGAGGGTTGTTTATAAAAGCAGTGATTAAAAAACCATTTTGCATCTTCAGTACTTGTAGCACTGCTTAAGAAAGAGCTAGTCCGCGGAACCCGAGATCCTTTCTGGTTCTTACTCAAATTCAACTTGTAATTGTCTGATTACCGATACGTTTCCGGATATCTAATCATGATAATCGTTGCAGAGCAATGGCAGACCATTGGTCACGGCACCGACTTACACGTACAGGCCGTGGGTTTGAACCCAGGCTGGCGCCATACTTTTTGTAATTTATTTCATAACCACTGCTCTCAAAACGGTGAAGAAAAACATCGTGAGGAAACAGGCATGACCTAGAACCAAATATTCGATGATATGTGATATCTACCAACCCGCACTGGGCCTGCGTGGTAGATTATAGCCCATTCCCTCTCATAGAGAGGAGGCCTGCGTCCTATGGGAACGTTATAGACTGACTAAGCTTATGTTTATATTGTCCCAACATTCACAAGTTGCTAAGTTTATTCCTTCTGATCCACCTACCTCACGTCATAGTTTTACTACCACAGCGCAGTTCCTACGAGATGTCTTTATAGTTAAAATGGTAGTTCACTTGACAGTAAATTTTTGGACTAGTTTAAACCTGTCGACAGTTATGTAGGTAAGTCACATTTTTATTACTTTATTATCGGTTTGCAGTTGAGAATGAAGATATGTGTCAGCTTCTCCTTTGTAATGTCAAGGAAAGTCAGATTAGTAATCTTTGAAAACTCTATTTATTTCTCGACCAGTATAATTTTAGGACTACCAGTATTACGATGAATCAGCATACCCAAACTTAAGTAGGCACTATAAATAGCTACTACGGGTTAACACCAGGATCGGTGGTAGATCGATTTTCAATATTGAATCATGACAATATTGTCATAGTTACATCCCTTAAACACCTCGTCATGCCCTAAAGACATTGGTTACACCTACAATTAGCCTCATATTACGGGCTGAAATTAATAGTACGTAATAAAAGTCCTCCTGACCGTTTTCTGTCACGGCGGCCAATCTTGTAGCTTGAGATTAGCCATCGGCCATTATTAAACTTAGTAAATACTCGACCAAAACATATGAGACAGCTGATTATTTTTTCGGAATTACGATGTTAGTCCCTTGCTTTAAGTTCTCCAATCTGAGAGTCTGAATCACACCCTTAAAAACAACCACACCTTTCTGCCACATCCTGTATAAGTCACCTTGATGCATTATACAAGCCATCACGACATAAAAAAAAAATGTTACCAAAAAAAATATCTCCACTATTTTCCCTTCACACACAAATGACGAATATAATATCATGAAAACACTCGACATAAAGCAACATATATCACTCCACGTGAATACCTGCCGTCTGCCAAAAATATTCCCCTTTTGTTTTTGATGAAAATCGAAAAAGAATCTCTCGTTCATTAACGCAGGGTGTAAGTTACGCGGGGGACTGCAGGCCAGTATTACTGAAACATACGATATATTTGCATGGGCCTTGTAATGTGGGCGAAATTGATGCCGATTCGATTTCTTTTTTTGTGTTTGCATTCTGTTATGAAAATTGGAATTGTTTTTGTTTATGGTGGAAGACAAGGGCGGACTTTTTGGGGATGGTCTTACGTCATATTGGACGTTCAAATAATGATTTTCTTAGACGAAATTGAATGGATGAGTTGTGATTTTAATTTTTTATGCTTTTGGTGTCCTATTTTTCCGCCATAGTTTTATACACTTTTAGTGCGAAACCTGAAACACGTGTCTAGTATTTTATGTAAAGAATCTATGTACAAAATTTCAAAAAATCAAAAATCACAAAGTTATAAGCTTGTTCTGTTAACTGGTTGTCCGCACAAAAACGTGGTGACCACGCGGTACCGCCGCGCGCACGTCTCCAGCGTCGTCTTGAGCTCATTGATAATAATTATTTGGCAGTAGGTACCTAAATATTTTTGTGACAAAATATAACATGGTTTAAAAATTATTGGAATCTTATTTTCACTCCGTCTCTCCTAATCTCCCTCTCGTCGTAAGTATTCTTATTCTATTCATGAATGATCTACATTGCAGCATCTCCCTACCCGCACCTCGATTGCGTTATACTTTGCTCTCCAGGCACTATATTTCACAATTCATTTATTGGACAACTTATATCGAACACTTGTATGGAACACAGACTTTCACAACCTTTCTCATCATCAGCATCATCTTTCTGCTTCTGTCCCATGTTACTTGGGGTCGGCGCAACCATTTTGTTTCATATCTCCACTGCGAACCGCCACGGCATCCTTTACTCCTTTTTCACACAGACCATACATCTTTTCTCAATAACCTTTCACCCATCAGAAAAAACAGTAACATCAGAATAGTCCCCAGCAAAGCATTTTTAATTTGTACTTGAAGTAAAAACCTGAGGGCACGCGAGATGGTTTGTGAGCGAGCAGAAAAAAAAGACGCTTTGTTTTGACATAAGCAGGGGCGGCTGATTGAAATGCTAAAAATATTTGTATACTGTTAGCGAATTGATGTGTTTTCTTGGCATTTTAAATGGAATACCTGTAATAATAATACCATTACATACCGAGTTTCCTCCGTGCCTCGGAAAGCACTTAAAGTCGATGGTCCCGGCTGTCATTTGTAGATCTTTGACAGTCGTTACCACTGTAACGCCTGTCAAGACTGGTAAGTGACAACCAGTCTTACCAAAGGGTATCGTATTACCTAGTACTAACTGGATTTTGGAGGTCAGATAGGCAGTCCCTCCATGTAAAAAACTGGTATTCAGCTGCATCCGGTTAGACTAGAAGCCGACCCCAATATAGTTGGGAACAGGCTAGGTAGATGATGATGATGATGATGATGATGACCTGTGTTTGTGGGATATTTAAAATGATTAGGAAACATACATGACTGGTTATGATAGGTGCTTAGTTTTAAATTCTTACTTAAATATTAAGTGGATTTCATTTTACTTGAATGTTCATCTAGTTTAAAGTTATAAAACATGTCTACTTTTTTTTCAGGAAATTTTTGAGAGTCTGTACAAACATTAACTCACGCCATTGGCCCATTGGGGTAGACAGACAACTACAGAACAACATGTGCTACGATCATTGCATACTCTTCTCGCCTATATATTTATAGTTTTTGTCAAAACCACATACAGTATCTCACATAGGATTAAAAAGAACGAACAGACAGATCAGTCTGCCTTTCATTCGTACCACTGAACGTGGAATTAAAACTATCTGTACAGACATGCAGCGATTGGAAAAAAGAATGAAAACTATTGAATATAGCAACAGTATAGCATAGCTTATCGAGCATAGCAGGCGGCAATTAAGCAGATTGCATTTATATGGGTTCCACATAAATCAGGGATCCGGTACGTTCCGCGCCCGCCTGCGAATTCCCTGAGGGTGCGGCCAAGAGAACAGCGATTGAGATGACTATTTATTATGTTGACTTATCGTTTTCGTTTCGTATTTAAAAGAGCCCTTTACGTAAAAAGTGACTGAAATCTCCAATATTTATACACCTAAAACTCTGCTGGCGACCTCTACTGCTTTAGTTGTGATTGTGTGGGTGGTTGTGTTATTAAAAAGTAAATTCAGTTTTGCCAGTCATATGTCAACATCAGTCACACAATACTGCTGGGCCTGACAATTGCAGATTGGTACAGATTTACGTTTTCTATATTTTTGACGTAAAGCATGTACAAGTTGGATTCGATATTAACAACCAAATACAACGAAAACAGGGTAACATAAAAATCTCATGACTAGGCCCGGTAATCTCATGTGCCTATATGTAATATCCCTGTCATAAAAACTCGGCAATTGTATATAACAACTGACAATGATGACAATAGGACTACATAGATACATACTTCCCTAATAGACTTCTTAGGCCTCGGGTAATGCAACTTGCGTCAAGCGACAACCCACTCTTCACTTGCTTCCTTCACTCAGTAAGTCGCATCGTGGTATCTCGTGGCATGCCCTAAACAACTTCTTGCATATGTTTTGTCTATAATCGCTGTCGAAACACGCGTGTAGCTCGCAACCGGGAGGTTTCACATAGCTCCCTATAAACTAAATCCTTTAATCCCCCATCCCGCTGTGCCCGTGGCCCCGCACAATACTTAGCAATATGTCTTCGCGTGATTTACTTTAACGTAATTAACGCTTTCCCATGTAGACATTTTGGGGTTCCGTGGGGACACGTCGTGGCATCTCTTATGATTGCCAACAATACGATTTGTGCGATAATATAAGAGCATTTTGTGTGATAATATAACTGTGTAATGGAAATAAATAAACGGTGATTTTGTTAATGAATTAATGATTGTGTTATTCTGTAAGATTTGATGCATACTAGGTTTTACCTAAGGTTTTGCTTGTGTTAACGTTGGGAATCATCCGACGTGAACGTACTACCGGAACAGAAGACTTTGATTTTTGGTTGTGTTTTTTAGTTTGATTTATCGACGACACTTTCTTGTGTGACATTTGCACAGAACTGTGCTTCTAGGTGTTCTATGGTGTTCACTATGTAAATATCTATGTGTGTATATTAACGATACTATGTCGTAACCCAAGTCAAAAGCCACCTACTGTGTAAAATTTCATCCCAAACTGTTCAGACGTTAATACGTGAAAAGGCAACAGAGAGACTTGCTTTCATATTTTTTATCTTTTTTGTAAGCTTTGGAATTATGAATTTTGAAGTTTGTAAGATAAGTCGAATAGTAAGCATTGCGATCAATGCTAATTACACTATTTTGAAGTTTCCTATAAGACAGGAGAAAAAGTGTTAACTAGCTCAACGCTAAAAACCATCGAATCGATTCATCGGCGTGGACAGAGAGCCGAAAAAAGTAAACCCCGGTTGTATTACGGATAACTGCTGCAGCTATCAAAGATAGTCAGAGCATTGTAAGAATCTCCTTGACCAACGATATTCATGAATACCTACCCAATACCACTTAGTTTTCAGCCCGGCTTTCAACTCAACTAATAATTCATAGTTCTTTGTAATTGTTTGTAAATTGCATGTGTATACAGGGTGTTTTTTTTAAACGTGGGCAATACTTTAGGGGCGTGTAGTACTCATGAAAATAAGCAACTTTTAATACAGGATCGACCATGAAATCGTGTAAAAAATATCAGCTCTTTCACACATAATTTTTCGCGTAACTAGAAAAATGTAGGCGACGGCAGATTTTTTAAATCATATTTCATAGTTAGCCCCATAGCAAAAGTTGCTCATATTTACGAGTACTTAACTCCCTTAAAGTATTGCCCACGTTTAACCAAACACCCTGTATATTCGACACATTGTAAATTGATTATGAATAAAATGAAGCGAATGAAATATACATCTCTAAACAAAATTTCAAACTTTCACTTACACTTTAACTGATGAAGAGTCGAGGAGAACAGTTCATTTTATCAAATACAACCCTCATACCGCACCAGGTCATACCGCACTCAATAAAACCCGTAGCCCACAAACCGTACATCAGAAAGGATAATCCCTCTCAATAGAAAAGTAACCGCTCCCAAATTAAGGCGGTATTACCTAAATACTTAATGTCACGAACCAATATGGTGGGTATCGGAAAAAAGAGTTGCAGCGATGATTCAAAGCCGCTTAAAATATTACTTCAGTCTGTATGGGGTTGTGGGGCAAAGCATAAGCGGTAGCGGGTTAAATAACAGATAATATAAATTATCCTAGAAATAGCCTATAAAGTTCGCTATAAGTAGCTAACTAATTAGGTTATTAATCGACTCTGTTCCATCAAAAAAAATCACGTGTCTGCTACATTACTAAGTAATTCTAAAAAAATTACTACGCCTGTTGTGTGCGTTTGGATGACAAACCTTTTGATTTTTATAACTGTATCAAAAAATAGGTACTTTGGAACCTTTAAAAAGTCGATCCCTTGTCAAACAGTAACCATTTTGGTTTTGGTTTCACTATGTACCAACTGGAGTCAAACAAACGGCGAATCCAAGGAATTAAAAACTTGATTTTGCGATTGACTTGTTTTTTTTTTTTTGTTCTTGTAAACTGAAAAAACACTTCATCATTATGATCATCCACAGCCCGACTTCACCCACTGCTGGGTATAGGCCTCTCCTTGCTTGTGCCAAGCTCCGCGTTCTTGTGCCGTTTGCCCATCTCGCCGCCGGACGACCAACACTTCTCTTGCCAGTTCTTGGACGCCACTCGGTCACAGCTTTACTCCTTTACTTGAAAAATCACTTGCGGGTTACTAATTAACTGATATCCTATTGCGATCCACCAATCCTCACTGGGTTCGCGTCGTATATATGATAGATGATTATACCCATCCCCTATAACTTGCACCACACCAAAAGGTTCAGTTCGTGTGACATTCCCGGGGGAAATCTTTTCGACGCCGACAGGGGTGAAGTCGGGATTAACTCCCGTTTCATTCGTCAACGCACTGCCCTAGTACATGCTACCCGTGCATGCATTTTACATCATCAACCATTGGAAAACTTGCCGATTTGGTGACCCTAATGCATGTTTTATGCCGCCCCATTATCGTTTATTTGTTTAATATCGTAAGCGATCAGGGTTTTCTGAGGAATTGGTTCGAAATTTTAGGTGGTTAAGGTTTTAAAAGGTTCTGGGGATTTTCATCAGCGTGTAATATTTTTTAACCGACTACAAAAAAGGAGGAGGTTATTTATGTTTTATTTTAAGGTGTATTAGACTTGTAATTTTTAAACACGTAGAACACCTAAATTTATTTATGTTACTACAAATAGCCAAAGGACCATGGGCATTTTTCTATTAACTCTGGGCGTTAGACCAACAAAATTGAAATATAATAATTATCTCAAATAGTTATTTATAATTAAGACTTCACTTCCTTAGCTAACAATAAGCACCTAAGTCGCCGCAGAACAGAAATATATTGTCTTTTTCAGTAATTTACCAAAGATTTAACCTATTATTCGAACTAATAATAAACCTAGATTAACAAGGGGGTTCTGTAACACAGTCCCTACTGTCCTTTGTTAATTCTAGGGCCTCGCGTGTGCGTACCTTTGGCACAATGTTTTCAACATGAGCTACTTTGAAAACAAATGACTGTTGTAGACAAATCTTCGACAAAATACAGAAATTGCAACATTTTCAATTGGTCGTCTCTCTGGTCTCCGGCGGCGTTGGTACTTGTTGCCATAATATACATTGGTGAACTTATTGTGAGCTATGATTTGAGATATAATTTAATTCTCTTGGATTTACGCCCGATTTGTTTTCAAAGTAGTCAATTTGTCGAACACCCTATAAAGCATCTAAGCAATCCACATGACACACACGCATTTTCCTTACAGATCATTAGATTTTACTGCAATGGAGTCGTTAGGGGTTATTGTCTATTAAATGACAATAAGTCTGTTTCTTACCCTTAATAACAGCTAACATCTCATTTAAATACATAGGGGAGACAAATCAATGTCATATCTTATTAAACAATCAAAATAAAACATGACCAAATCATACTACCTATTTAAAAACCAAGAAGGGCATTTCTCATGTTCTGCATATCAAACGCGCCGTCAAAACATTCCCGAAAACAAATTCCCCTACCTCTAATCACCTGAAACCGACGAAAACACAATCTCTTCAACACCAAACAAAACGAAATGAACTTAAACCAGAAGCCAGTCACGTTCTCACAAGTCGAAAAACGAGCAACATTCCGCCATCATTACCTCCGAAAGATCCCAAGAAACGATAGGAAAACACCTTCTAAAGAAAGGTTTTACCGGCTTCTGAAAACCAGCTTGTAAAAACCGGGTTCCGTAAAAACCGCTATGTTTGTCTGAATACTAGTTTTTGCCTGCGGTTTCACTTGGATAATGGTCGGAAATTACCACACGGGAACGTTATAAATATAGGTTAAGATACTTGGGGATAATGCAACTATCCGTTAGTGCAAAAGTTTTCTAAATCGGATCATTAGTTCCTAAGATTATCCTCTTCATCCAAACTTACAAACACACAAACCTCTTAATAAATTTAGTATACATATCATACTCGTTGGTTATTTTTTTAGCCATTATGCATGTCTTGTTAACATTGGGTTCTGGAATAAAAGTTGGCGTCTCGGGGTGTACAAATAAAGAGAGAAGACACCCCTTTTGATCTCGCCCCGGAGTAATGAGCTCTCGCTGGTTCTTGCTGAAATGTGTATGCTTCGATGATATACTCAATTTCTGCTGTGTGTTTTGTGTTGCGAGAAGTTTGTGTAAGTTAAAATCATCGTTGGGTACTTTTGATGCTTTGTTTTATGCTAAGCTGAAGGTAGTTTTGGCTCTAATGTTTTTTTTTTTTTTTTTTTATCGTGCTAAAATCATCAAATGAGTCCTCCCACCCAGGGCAGAGTGGGAGGAACTGTCAGACTTGTACTGACTAAAATCCACGGTGTCCTTCAATAGCCCTTTATGATCCAGGGTCACGGTAATTCTATAAGTCCCGCGACCCGTAAGTCCCGCGACCCTACTTAATTTTGCATATCCATACTTTCATACTAATCTTACTTCTTACTACATATAAATGCGACAGTTAGTAGGATAGATGGATGTTTGTAAAGGATGATTTCCACGAAACGGCGCGCATCGCATTGGATCGCACCGGATTTTACAATCTTTAAACGATTTTAAATAGTGAACACAGTATTTTAAGTCTATATTACCAAGCCACGCACAGCAGCTTGACCGCGGGCGTCTTCCTCGACACACAATCGTAGCTGAAAGAATGCTGCGACGCGCGATCGGCTCCGTTCGCCTGTCTTCGTATCCTTTCGGATCCTTACGGTTATGTCAATACGTTTGTAATGAATCTATTTGACTACGCGCTGAAACGGATACGTTCGCAATGACGGTACGGAGCCGATCGTATGCGTCGACATCCTACCGGACGCGATGTTCGTATCCTTACCGATTCAATGCGCAAAAACTACAGAACGGATTTGGATGAAATTTAGCACACATATTATAGTTTATAACCTGGATTAACACAGAGGTTACTTTTTATCCCGGTAGTACTATCCCGTGGGACAATTACCGAACTCCAAGCAGGCGAAGCCACGAGTATAAGCTAGTATTATAAAATGGGAAAGCAACTCTGTCTGTCAGTTTGTCTGTCCGTCTGCTAATTTTTGATACATAAATGACTTGGGTTAATACATAAAATAGAACAGTAGCAGGTTCCCGCTGCATAATGTCCAACCAGCACGTGGGCGAAGCCGCGGGTATAAGCTAGTTTTCAATAAATAGTGTTTGTATATCAATATATCCATATTCTTCTATTTACTTCCATTCTAAAAGCCAACGTAGAAAGTTAGCTTATAGGATATTTTGAAGATTTAAAATCACGAGAGCATATGAAATCATTTGGATGACTATTTTACTTGGATATTCTGTCCGACATGACTGTGAAAACATATAAACAGAATAACAAATGAACGTGAGTATGAATGTGCTTGTATACCTACATAAGTAGTAAAGGTTTGTATATCGCTTCATCATTACCATGTGCCAACTATGTTGAGGTCGGCTTCCAGTGTAACTTGATGCAGCTGACTACAAGTATTTTATATGGAGTGACTGCCTGTTTGATCTCCACAACCCCGTCACTAAGTAATACCACACGCGTTGGTAAGACTCATTGTCAGACGTTCTGAAATCACCGTGATTATTATGAAAAATATATTAGTGCTCAGAAACTTGTTGGTCCATCGGACTATGAGAGTGAGGAATATCTCCTTCGTCGATTCCTAGTCTCCGCTGAGACTGGTCGCCACACGATTCCGAAAAACGATCAGGAGGACTATTATGGACTATAATTTTGTTAGACATTTGTTAGTCCACAATAACATCTTGGAATTGTACCTTTCCGCCAGCTTTATAGAATAACTTATCCTATGGGAGGAACATGTAGTAATAAAAAGTATAGAAAATTCCGTCGCCTTACTTTTCATAAAGCCTTCCACACTCAAACCCATGCCACAACAAAAACAAATATCCCCCCCCACACACACACCCACACATAACTAACACACAAACTTCAAGCAAGCCGTACACACTCAAGCGGGACTTGAAATAAAAACTCGCGCACAAGAGTAGTCGGGGAGCTTCAAATAAAACTCAGGGACAAGTAGTCCGGGAGTCGCATGCAACAGTTAGCGCAGCTGTGTGAGGCCTGGAGTGGCCTGGCCCGAGGCAAGAGGCTCGAGGCCTCAAAGGCTCGACACTCGAGAGCTTGGCCTCGTAAAAAGACATCTCGGACTCTCTCGTTTTGTTGTCGTAATTGCTGTTTAATGTGAAAGTTCCCTATTTTTTTTTGACTCGTTTGTCGAGTACGTACATCAATAAGCTCTCCCGAAAAACGGGTATTAGGGAAACGGAAAACGTTTAAGGGGAAAAATAAGTGTTTTGGTTGAAAAAATCGAGGAGCTGACGGAGAAGTTTTGGAAAGTCCTACAGTATATTTTAATGTTTATAATCTAATGTTACTTATATCATAAATAATAGCATCGTTATAGATAAAAAACATCATATATTTAAAGATACCACGCGATTTCTAATCAGATCTCAATTTAAAGTGAAAAAATCCAATCAAATAATCTTCGATCAAAAAATGCTTAACAATTTCTCCAACCGAGCTATCAATATAACAATAAAATCTTCAAACGACCATGTTCCTTCAAAATGAACTAAAAACCTAATGACTCGCGATATTTCTCACAACTGCAGACGAGTTCGGCGATACATTACAGCTCCGACTAAATTATTTGAAGCTACATCAGCAGTACTGAAAATATTGCAGCAAAACATCGCTTCCTGTTCATAAGCTAACAAAAACGCTCCAAACACGACCTTAATCGAATTTTGTATACACGGGAATTAAAGCTGGACACTCATCGTGCGTTTAGTCGCTTCAGTTTGGTCGCAAGTCGCAAATGCCGCACACAAACTGCATAGTTCCCACACCTGGGACACCAGGCCTCCTCTCTATGAAAGGGAATGGGCTATTATACACCAAGTTGGCCCAGCGCGGGTTAGTAGATGTCACAAGTCTTCGAATTTTTGATCATAGGACATACCGATTTCCTCTCGATGTTTTCCTTCACCGTTTCGAGAGCACTGGTGATGAAATATATGGCACTAAGTTAGCGTCTACTTGGGTCTTACGAATAGTAACCCAGAATAGCAGCAGCAAGCTAGCAGCGTGCGTTAGTAGCTATTTGGTTACGTAAGAACTGTAGAAAATTCTACCCCTAAGATACTCATATTTCTTGAATAACGCATCTATAAGTCGCAAGATAAACCCAAAAATCGCGTAATGTACAGCCCTCCTTAAACGCATACGTATACAGGGTGATTAATCGAGCAGACGGCGTATCTACGGGGTGTTTCGTTGTATCCTCACAATGATGGATCACGGTGCAGTTCAGTTGTTTATAATACGTTCTTGTTTGTCAACGAGTTAACTTACTGACGCGCTGGCAGGTACTGTGGCCTGACAACTTTATTGTTAAGGTAGGTTCAACTTACATAGATCTAGCACAAGAGCATTATTTCCTTGATATTATACCGTTAAGGACTATTTAGAAGACAAGTCAATAAAATCTGTAATCTGTAAGTTAGATTTATTGACATCGCTTATTGTGAATACATTTGCACGCCATGTTATGGCAGGACTAGCTTATGCCCGCGGCTTCGCCCGCGTGGAGTTAGGGAATTGCCCACGGGATCTTACTTCTGGAATAATAAGTAATCTATGTATCTATCTATAATACATACATAGATTTACATGTACTTGCTTATAACTTGCAATTATTAGTTTAAAGTTATATCAATTGGATTAGATACTTGAAATATTGATACCTTGGTTTGAGATTGGACATCGGATTTACTGGATTTTATCTGAAGAGTATGCAAACAAATTTTCAAGTCAATCGACCCCGAGAGTAAAAAGTTTCACAGAAAATTCAACACCCCATTTCACCCTCTAAGGGGTAGGAATTTCGAAAAACTGATACTAACCCTTCACAAAGAATACACCCTCCAATTTTCATATCTCTGGGACCCGTGGTTTGGGCTGTGCGTTGGTATATCAGTCAGCCAGTTAGGACATGGAATTTTAAATTGGGGGATGATTTTGTGATACACGTATCTCATCATTTTAACTGAAGTATATGTAGACACATTTTCAAGTCAATCGACCCCGAGAGAGTTTCACAGAAAATTCAACACCCCATTTCACCCTCTTAGGGGTGGAATTTCAAAAACCCTTTCTTAGTGGATACCTACTCTCCACAAAGAATACATTCTCCAAATTTCATGTCTCTAGAACCAGCAGTTTGGGCTGTGCGTTGATATATCAGTCAGCCAGTCAGGACATTGAATTTTAAATTGGGGGATGATTTTGGAAAAACTGTGATACACGTATCTCATCATTTTAATTGAAGTATATGTAGACACAATTTCAAGTCAATCGACTCAGAGAATAAAAAGTTTCATAGAAAATTCAACACCCCATTTCACCCTCTAAGGGGTAGGAATTTCGAAAAACTGATACTAACCCTTCACAAAGAATACACCCTCCAATTTTCATATCTCTGGGACCCGTGGTTTGGGCTGTGCGTTGGTATATCAGTCAGCCAGTTAGGACATGGAATTTTAAATTGGGGGATGATTTTGGAAAAACTGTGATACACGTATCTCATCATTTTAACTGAAGTATATGTAGACACAATTTCAAGTCAATCGACTCAGAGAATAAAAAGTTACATAGAAAATTCAACACCCCATTTCACCCTCTTAGGGGTGGAATTTCGAAAAACCCTTTCTTAGTGGATACCTACTCTTCACAAAGAGTACACTGTCCAAATTTCATGTCTCTAGGACCAGTGGTTTGGGCTGTGCGTTGATATATAAGTCAGTCAGTCAGTCAGTCAATCAGTCAGTCAGTCAGTCAGTCAGGACTTTGAATTTTATATGTATAGATATGCTGAATATGTCGTAAGAGACGATACAATTAAAACCTTTTTTCAGAGTTTATTGGTACGTAGTGTTATGCTTAAAAATATGTAAATAAGTTTAATAGTTTGTCAATTACCATACTTTTATAAAACATACATGACATGGGTGATTACGTGTAATCTTAAATCAATTTTTTGACATTTTATGTCATTATTGCTTCTTGCAATATTCCCTAACAATCTTTTTATGGTCTGTAGTTTGTATAGTCTATGGATTGACCACAAAAAGTTGTAAAAATCCTTTCCAACTCAAAAATATTAAAATAGCATGGACAGCGCAAACTATCGTGTAACATGGACATAAAATAAAATAGAACGCGGTATCTAACATTCAATATTTTTAAAAGTCGCGTTTGATGGATTGCGCTTTGTGCATGTTACCATGTTATTGGAGATAATAAAAAAACTAGCGCGTGCTGTGATAAATTATTTACATGGATTACTAGATTTATGGCTAACAAATAAAATGTTAAATTTTTAGTGACATTGGTTTCGCAAAGAATTTATTATAGATGACCTCACTTTCGTAAATGGATTATTTTCTGGTATGTGTAAGTATAGAAGAGACAACTGACATGTACAATAGGCTACAAAAGGATTATGTCACGATCTATAATATCCAATCCATTATTCACCAGATAAAGTATCAGTAGAGCTTCTTATAATAATAATAATAATAATTCCATTTATTTCAGGTCACCTCAAAAACTACACATTTTCTGACCGCATCAGGCAATACAACACGGTTCACAACCATCATGAACTTGTTTTTTTTTGGTAATTCTTGTGACCCCCTCGTTGGTCTAGTGGTCGCTGAGCATGGGGACCTGAGTTCGATTCCCAGTTCGGGAATTGCGGTATTGGGGTTTCTTCATGTAATTTCTCAGTAGCAGCCGCGAATTTGTCCCCTGTTGATGGCAATAGGCTCGCTTGCGCTTATCACATGGGGCTTAAACATAACTGGGGAAATGTGGGTTTACAGTTATCTACACCTCTGCCGAACCCTTCAAGGATTGTAGGCGTGATGTTACCTATGTGTTTCGTGTGTCTTTATTTTCTACCTAGGTCATCGACCCGCCAGCCTATACGGTAAAAAGGAAGCTCTTCCGACTTGGACCTTTAAACTCGGCTCCAAGATACCCGTCGCGAACTTGGCGGCCAATATTTATCATTTTAATTAAAACGTTAAGCTTATGATTTATAGCAGTTCTCAGGTATATTTTACTTTTTAATTCCCCTGTCTTCCTGGAGTGCGAAAGGATTTAAAGTTGCTGTAAGGTGGGATTTAAGGTACGGACTGCCTTTGTTGAACTCGGACTTTTAAGTGTGGATCGGCGAATTTCGAGAACAGATTGCTTGAAAATTCTTTCTTTCTTAACTTTGACTTTGATAGCATTTTACATAGAGTTGAGGCTGGCGGAGGCAGATGATTTTTTTATGAACAAGGATATAATGTTGGTGCGGTCAAAATCGGAACCAACGCCCTTCTTATTTTGTCAATAAGATTTCAAAAATAATCACCCTGAGGATTTCCCTAATTATAAAATAAAGTAAAACGAAATTTAATTTAATTAAACTATAGGTCTGCCCAATTGAGCATTCATTGAGTCTTTCCTAAAGGTTATAGGGTATTTTAAATTTATCTATGTTTTAGTACTCATAAGTGGATTTGGATCCTTTATTGGTCTAGAGTTTCTCTTAGAATTTTGACAGTTTAATTATTGAATTTATAATCTTCCTACAAGCCCAGATTAGTCTTTTTAATGTGTTTTGGTTTATTTCCTCTCCCATTTTTTTATTATTCCTCTTATTAATTTTAATTTAAACTATCTGTTTCTGCGGATGACGGATGTGCTGACTTAATACATAGCTTTATCTTAAGCCATGGTTTCTTAATCGCCATTGATATACGGTGCCCATTCACGTGTGCCCGTTAATTTGTCAACCTTTACTTAAGGGCCTAATGGGTAATTAAGTGAGATATAGCATAATTGATAGGGCGCCCGAGTAGAGGGTTGCTGCGGTAGTCATGGCTCAGAGGTCTGATAACAAGATCAAGACGT
Source organism: Noctua comes (assembly GCA_963082995.1). Classification (NCBI taxonomy): domain Eukaryota; kingdom Metazoa; phylum Arthropoda; class Insecta; order Lepidoptera; family Noctuidae; genus Noctua; species Noctua comes. The sequence goes on from OY720282.1 coordinate 1,780,849, forward strand.
ATCTATAGACTGTTTTAAGTTTTCACGGTTTATAAGCAGTCATCCCGCGGTCACGGCGCTTGCAACAGCGGTCGAAATATCGGGAGCTCAGAATCTATACTATATATATATTATATTTATTTATTTATATATATTATATATATAATATTATAAAGCTGAAGAGTTTGTTTGGTTGAACGCGCTGATCTCAGGAACTGCTGGTTCGAATTGAAAAATTCTTTTTGTGTTGGATAGTCCATTTATCGAGGAAGGCTATAGGCTATATAACATCACGCTATGACCCTTAGGGGCTGAGCAAGCGGGTGACACCACGGGGATCAGCTAGTAACTGATAATGACGGAAGATGTCCCGTTAGTGGACAGTGTAAGTTGGATCTATAGATTCTAAGATTCTTGAAAGTTAGGGTGTGTATCGCAAGCTTAGTTACTTAACTACCTTTTACCCGCGGATTTGCTCGCGCGGTGGTCGGAAATTATCCTAAAGGAGCGTCTAACCAGTATTGAAAGGTCATGGTCAGCCGCCATGATAAATAAACAAACTCACTTTCGTATTAAAGTATTAGTTGTGATTATTTATAAGCCAGAAAGCGCACTTTGACCTCGAGTCTGATTCTTGATTAAATAAACAAATGATAATGATGATTATTGATTAAAACAAAAATATTAATAATACGGCAGGTTTGAGAACGGTGAAGCAAATCTATTGGATTTTCCTACATTGTTTGTGTCGTGTTAAGTGGGGCAAAGTTATGAAATAATTTTATATACAAAACAGCCAAGTTCAAACTCCTTTCAAAGTATTTAAAACAAACAAAACTGACCATTTTCATTTTCAAAATATTTCGTTTTGTAAAACATATTAATAACAAAACGATAAGCCGGGACATTTGCAAACAAAGTATTACCACAAGGGTGTAGCCAGTAGGCACACTGGCGACTATAATTCAAAAAATGATTTAAGCCGTGTTCACACCATCCCTATTTTTATTTACCGCCGTATCACTGCTACCCATCCGCATATTTGGTGCTTTTGGCCATAGAGGAAAGAATTTTTGAGGAGGAGGCAGTTTTTTGGTTTTCAATGAAAGTGAAACTAAGTCACGGCATTTCATTGCTTTTGGACGTTTTTTGTTTACAACTAACAAACTAAAAGAGACTACGAGTTTTCGTTTAAAGTTTTCTTAACGCAGTATTTACATAAACACGCATTCTGAGAATCTATACAAATAGAAATCATTGTAGTGTCTGTTTGTAATTTCAAAATAACAGCTTTTTACTGAATGCATAATATGAAAGAATACTTATAACAAAAAAAAATCTATATTTTTATTTTTTGTCTGTCTGTATGTTTGTTCCGGCTAATCTCCGAAACAGCTGGACCGATTTTGACAGTACTTTAACCGGCAGCTGTTAAAACGAGTAACTTATGTTACTTTTATTTTTGAAAAAGGATTAGTGCTTCGTGCATAAAATTAAAACGCGATTCAAATAGGGAAATCATATTTTTATAATAATTTCCCGCGGATGATGGTCGCGGGCCACAGCCCATTTAAGAAATAAACTTGTCTTTAAATAAAAAAATAAAAAACACTTTTGTTTTGTGTTTAATAAAATGTAAATATTTACTCTTGATTCTCCAACAACTTTGTATATTTGGTATAGGCAGATGTGTACACCCACATCCCGCCAGCATATTTAAATCCCGTGTAATAGCGAGCGAACCTATTGCCATCAACCGGGCACAAATTTAGACTCCATGACCACTAAACTTATACTGTCACTTACGGGATATCTTCCGTGATTGTTCATTATTATCCCGTAAGTGACAGTATAATTTTAGTTGTAAACCGTGAAAGCTTAAAACAGTGTTCCATGACTACTATTGAGTAATTCCTGATGGAAAAACCTCAATTAGTAACACTTTGCCCGACCAAGGAATCGAACCCAGGACGTCATGCTCAACAGAAGCGCTTGCGAACAGTAGACCAATGAGGTACTTAACGTTGTAACAGCTTTAATAAGGTACTTATTTACTGACCATCATCAAGCTAAGCAGATTATTTTAAAGTAATGACAAAACCTTTTAGTCGAGCGGCTACGTTTACAATCATTCTGAAATTCATACCAGCCTCAGTCGCCCCTCCTCTTTCGAGTCTCTTTATGCAAACATGTCGTTTCGGAGACGGCGTCTGCCTACCTACATTTATTGAATTCAGCACCAATACCAGTGTACCATCTAGAGTCAGAATCAATTATTTGTAATGCCAGTAGCATTACAAATAATTCCACTCCATCTGCGTTAGCGTTAAAGTTAATGTCAATGGCCAACTACACGTTAATTAGGGCATTAAAAATGCGCGTTGGCTACACTTAGGTTACAATGCCTAAACTACGCACTAAAACCCTTTGATGTGTCCAAAAAATCGACACTCGAGTTATCGCTTAACGTTTAATGCCATTAATAATGCCATTTGTATAAAATGCCATTAAAACGTTGGCCACATCTACGTAACGCCTAAATTAACGTGTTAATTTGCGCGTTAAGACGCAGATGGAGCAGTAGCATAAAACATAGGTATTATCATTAAGGATATTTTATGTAGTAAAAGTTCTTGCTGAGTTTTGTCATTACTGATATACAATTAAAATATAAGAGGTCGATTAAAATTAAAAATATGAAATATCCATTGAATTAAAATATTAAAAAATAAAAGATTACAAATAAGAAATGTCAATTAAAATATTACAAATACAAAATGCCAATAAAGTTATAAATCATAAAAGAAAACAAATATAAATGTAAATTAAGAATTATTTATGTAGTACAATCCTATCAACATGAAGCATACAAGGGGACCTAAACCAAGGATATTATATCTATCATTGTATAGAGAGATCGATTATGGTACAACCAAAAAGATAAACCATTAAGATTGACATAAAATATCGAAAACTTCAGGTAAATCCTGTTGACAGTTGCTGATATGCTTTGAAAGCGTTTGGAACTTGTCTAAGCGCTCCAAACAAATATCTAGACAAACTTATATAGGCACAGAACTTATGACTTATAAACAATGCTTTATGGAGTCGAGTTGAAAAAAATAGAGTACACACAACGACCAATCAAGTTATGTTAAACCAGTTTAATCGGATATCTCATTGTACCAGAAATCTATATAAAGGGAGGCCATGTTATACTGGAAATATTTAGCTTGATATGTCGCTGTGTGTATAGACGAATTGAGGACCATTTTTAAGTAAGTTAAAAAAAAGCTGTTCTTTACATTTTGTTTATTATCTTTATGATAATGTAGAACTTGTGCTATGAATGCTGTTTTGAAGAAGAACTCATATTTGTGCGCAAAAAGCATCTAAACATCAATGACAGCATTCATCCATGCATTATGACATCAACACTCTGACTGCAGTAACGCTATCTTAAACGTTCTAAATTATTCTTTAAAAGCTTTTTCCAAATATGGTGGGGTCGGCTTTCAGTTTAACCGAATGCAGCTGAATACCAGTATTTTACATGGAGCGACTGCCTGTCTGACCACCACAACCCAGTTACTGGGTAATGTAAGACTTTAAGACCCTTTGGTAAGATAGAACTGTTTGAAAGATTTTCGGGCCTCTGGCTTCCTGTGTCAACTGTCAAAACTCTACAAATGGCAGCCGAGACTAACTATGGAGGAGTATCGATGTATAATGAATGGTCAGCCACCCACGAACCAATCTTCTCTGGAAGTTAGTGACACACGCATGACATATCCATTTTTCCAAGTTTCTAGTTGGACCAGTAGATAATACAGTTTCGCAATGTATAATAAAACAATAAGTAACTCTTGTCAAACGGCAGCAGTTATCAGAGAGGGTCAATGATATATTTATCACACACGAATTGCACCCCCAAGGGTAGCGCAGAAATGTAATGATAATGCCCTTCGAAGATGCGGTTTGTTTACTAAAGGAAAAAAGTTATGTAAGAGTACATTCAGAATTAGAATGTAGGTTTATGTGTAACTAGCTGTGCCCCGCGGTTTCACCCGCCGTTTTGACTTGTTTTCTTTTTGCGTAGCGTGATGTTATATAGCCTATAGCCTTCCTCGATAAATGGGTTATCCAACACTAAAAGAATTTTTCAATTCGAACCAGAAGTTCCTGAGATAAGCGCGTTCAACCAAACAAACAAACTCTTCAGCTTTATAATATTATATATATAAGTAAGTATAGATGTATTGTAAAAATATTTTGATTTAAAAGAGTGTCCATGGAGTTTCTTGCCCATTCTTCTCCATAGAGATCTACGCTTTGGAATGGGTAGTACTTTCACATTAAAAACTGCCTGTAATGGTCTAATTGAAATAAATGCTTTGTGTATGAATTTGAGTTAATGTACCCAGACCCTTTGCCCGAGGCCAAAATCGGAACTTCCGTTGCCATCTTGTTTCACATATGTCTACCAACAACGCCCCCTGTCAAAGTCATACGAGAGTCAAAAGATCCATACAAAATGTCAAACAACTTTTTCAAGAAGCGCCACTATTTAACGTAAAGATGTATTACCATAATTATGTACTTTTATAACAAACAAAAAAACGGGTAAAACAGCTGTAAAGTGTTAGTATAGAATATCATGTATCATCTGCAACAATAAAACTACCTACAGCATATACATAAACTTACCATTTACCTTTCCCATGGGGGTAGGTAGATAATACAAACCGTTGCGAGTACTACGCAGCTGACCTTCCTGAAGAACCTCACCAATAAGGTCAGTATATGTACATACGTCCTTCAAGGGCGACCCATCCCGACGTTTTGACCTTTGTTAATCGCCTTTCACTTATCATCTCAACATGGTCAAACCAAGCATAACATGACGTAACATGCCTGTAATCCCCGAAAGGTTAGGCAGAGGTAGAGATATCTAATAGTACACCCACATTTCGCCACTTAAACATACATAAGTCTCATGTGACAGGGGGCGATCTTATTGCCATCAACTGGCCACAAATCCAGAGTCCGCGGCTGCTACTGAGAAATTCCCGATGGAAAAACCCGATAACACTTTGCCCGACCCGGGAACCGAACCCACTCAGCAGACCGCTAGACCAACGAGGCAGTCCAAACCAAGCGTACTCTGTATAAAACTCGATTATTCTTATATTGTGCTCTTCTATCTCAATGTAATGTCCTGTTAAGTATTTTATGTGTACATAAATAAATAAATCAATACACAGAATAACCATCCAAACTGCCCAAAGAACATTCAGTCCAGTGATCACCGAACGATTAACCCTTAACCACTCAACCCCCGGAGGCGAACGAAAATTTTAATCAAAGAAAACTTTAAATTAGGAAAATTTCGAGCAAATAGCCCACAGCGCGGCGCTGCCAAGTTTGTGTGTGCCGTGTATTAAAACAAATATAAATAGTTCAATTTTATACGGGTTGTGTTATGACGGGAACAAACTCGATGTATGTATTAACCCCTACTATGTATAAGTGGCCCTGGATCGAAAAAACTGAAAGTCATGCGGAGAGGCCAGTAGTGGGATGAAACAGTAACAGAGGTCCTAGCACGAACGCGCGGTGTTAACGTAACGTGAATACGTCGATTTGTAAATTAAAAATACTCGTTTCACCTAAAACATTATTATAATTCAAAGAATTTATTCATATCCATGGATGATACTGATTGTGCTTGTTGCAAAAAAATTAACTAAGATGCTGTAGGATAATTGTATTTTCGATTTAAAAACTCGACGTGTAAATACGTCGATTTTTTAAATCGAAAATACAATTATCCTACTCGTTCGTTCTCACGTTATGTTCACGCGCTCGTGCTAGCGCCTCAGTACGTATAAGTAGAAATGTATTATTATTTATGCAGCATGTCCAAGAACCAAAGATTAGAAGACATGTAATGTCCACCAATCAGCACTGGGCCTGTATGGCCTGGGGTTGCACCTGGAGCACTGACCTCCTCTATATACGAGGAGGTTCCTATTACAAAGAAGATACCTTTGTCCCAGCAGCGGGATCATAGAGCTGATTTTTATGTATTTTTCTGCACAGAAACGTAGATTACATGTAATCCATTTGATATGCTTTTAGCTAGCAGGTACTTGTAGCTAGGCAGCGGTGGTAATCACATACAATCACGTAAGCCATAATACATAACATCACGCCTGTATAAGGTGCAGGCAGAGGTTTGCTGTCACACTACACCCACATTTCACCAGTAATAGGAGCGAGGCTATTGTCATCAACGGGGTACATACCAGACTCCATGCTCCAAGAAGCTCCTGATTGAAATCCCAACACTAGTCCTAGCACGAAGTACCTTAATAAAAATAACAGTTTATAAACCAATAGTAGTACCAATTGGCTTATCAAACAATGTATTTATGTATGCAAACACTCGTTCACCGGTTGCAGGGCTGTTTACAATTGCTGGATACAAGTTATTAACAGTAGCCCGTCTGGTATGGTTTTAAAATTTATGATATGCGCACCGGCGATTCGGTGATAATATGCGTTAATATTGATTAAAGAGCCGTGCACACTCTAGGAAGGATGTTCGACGATATGTTGACCTGCAATCTACATGATCCCTCTTATGTTTCCTCTTTTTAGCGTATCGGTGGGGAAAAGTTCAAATATTTTTGGCACAAAATTCAGTTACGAGAATTCTGCTCCGCGGCCAATTTACACGGTGCTACAGCCTGAACGTTATTTTGCGGTAAAAAACACCCCACTGTTAATACAATTAAAAAAAATGCATTATGAAACTCCCATGTGATCCCAAAATACTGTATAAAATGTTATACAGGTCAGAGCCGTGTCAACAGATCCTCGCTGGTGCAGCTCATGCTAACATATTGAATCTTACACAACATATCCGATATAGAAAACGAGTGAAAACAAAAACAGGCTATAGGTCGTGGGACCTACTTTCTTTAATTAACTAGCGTTCGGTCGCTGCTTCGCGTGGTTTACACTTCTTGATAAAGCATCGAGATTTCTTATTCTTTATGTTTACTTATACCTACTTTATTTATACAAAGTGTAACATAATAAACGCAAGACCTCTCGTGTCGGGCACGCCGCAATCGCGGCGGTAAGACCCCTCTTTGAGGAGTGGCTGGATAGGCGTCACGGCGTCCTGACCTACCGCATGACGCAGGTCCTCACCGGACACGGAAGCTTCGGGAGGTACCTGTGTCTGATGGGGAAGGAGGAAACGCCTGGGTGTCACCACTGCGAGGACCGCCCGGAGGACACGGTGGAGCATACGGTGCAGGACTGCCCCGCTTGGGCAGGGCACCGCCGTGTCCTCACGGCGGCGATAGGCGGAGACCTCTCGCGCCCGGCATTGGTCGAGGCCATGCTGCGGGGCGAGACGGAGTGGGAAGCGGTCGCCTCCTTCTGCGAAGCAGTCATGCTCGCGAAGGAGGAGGCGGGCCGCGTGAGGGAGAGGACAGCGTCCTCCCTCCACCCCAGCCGCAGTGGTAGACGCCCACGGCGCCGGACGTCGGCAGACGATCTCCGGCCACCGTAGGCGCGGGCTTGCGGGCGGTGAGTAATGGGCGACTCGCTGTCCGACCATGGACCATGCCCGGGTCGACGGCGCGTTGTGTTTCACGCGCGCCTCAAAGAGTGTCAGCATTATGACGGGGCCCCCCTCTAGAGGGCGAAAGCCTGCCGGGGTCGCGGGACTTATAGAATTACCGTGACCCTGGATCATAAAGGGCTATTGAAGGACACCGTGGATTTTAGTCAGTACAAGTCTGACAGTTCCTCCCACTCTGCCCTGGGTGGGAGGACTCATTTGATGATTTTACCAGGATAAAAAAAAAAAAAAAAAAAAAAGACCTCTCGTGTGGTCTCTCAGGCCATGAATCTAAACAGCTTTTGTTCTATGACTTTTGGAAATTCCTAACTTTTTTTTTAGTTTTACCATACATGTTGATCAGCGGATCGCGTCAATTCCTATAGAAAATGTATATTTTTTTTGCGAATTTCTATAACTCGAAGAACAAAAGTTGCTCAGTTTCATGGTCCGAGAGACCACACGGGAGGTCTTGCGTTTATTATGTTACACCTTGTATAAATTGCAATAATATAGCTTATGTACACGTGCGATCTCACCTAGAATTGGGTTTGAATTGGATGGGGTTGGTTTTTAGATTCCTTTATTGTGAAGTGACTTTAAATAATAATATATAGGTTAGTATTGTGTTAGAAACGGAACGCACCTGTCATTGTCAAATGTCAAAGTCATTGTAACCTTAGCTAGGAAACGTCAGGCGCTTGCGCCAACACAAATCCGCAGACACAGTTGTGAGATCACATTAATACTTAAATAAAACTACTGAAGACTTCAACAATCTTTCATTCAACTATTACAAGTATAATTATAGATTCTGTACGTCAACACAGCTTACTAATGTCAGCCTTACAGAGCCTACTTCTACCGCAAAAACTATACTAACTTACAAACAAACAATACTCGGATAACAGACCAGTCAATGATATATTTTTAACAAAAAAAAAACAAAACTATTTCATTCACTTCGATTAAGCTTAACTTTATTCCGTTATACCAAATCGTTTTCAGCTTTTCACAGTTTAGTTTCAGGGAAACCTAACGCGAATAGATGAATATTGTATTTCCAAAAATACAATTTTAAAATAAAAATACTGCTACTGTTTCCAGAGGTACGGAAAAAGTAAACCTGCCGTTGCACTGATGGCGAAGATTGTAACTTTAATAGCATAATATATCTGATAAACGTGACGATTTATAAGATGTTGTCTCATATAACACTCAATGAATTGTTGCAAGCTATTGTTTAATACAGGTTGTGGTTGCTTCTTTTGAAAATAACATAAAATGGAAGTTCGACAGGCCAGGCTACATACAAAAATATTCAAATTTTATTTTAGCCAGTTAGCCAGACCATGACAACACTTAGGTTCGGTAAAATAATCACTAAAAAACTTTGTCGGCCCAATCAACCAAGTTACAATTATAACTGAGGGCAAACTGACCGTAATCAGCGAATTTATAGTATGATCACTTGAAGTTTACAGTTGAAGGTGGCGTTGCTTGTCACGAAAATTAGCATCGATAAGTCAGACTTGGTATGTACAGACGCCAGCACATCGAGCTACTACAATCTGTCAAATTTCTTTGATAGATTTTCAACTTTATCGCTAAAACATTAGGTTCAAGGTTAATTGGGAAACAGTGACAGTTTCGGGTAGCTTGATATGCTGGCGTCTGTAGTTCTGTACATTAAATTTATTTTAGTTCTGTGTTTTCCGTCCTGCACAGATAAGTTGGTTGAAGTGTAAACTGCGACGAACAGCTGTCAGAATCATCATTGCTATGGAAGTTTGATACTGACAGCCCTCGGACAAGATTTATAGTAGTTTACTAACCTGAAGTTTCAATGGTTCCTCCTGTAAAACATATTTTCACAAACGTCAGATTAATCAACTTAATAGATAGTGGTAAATAAACTGAGATGTGCTGATCGCGTTCAATTTTATTTCTGAAACTCGCTCTAAGTACTTAGAGCGAGTTGAAACACAAAAGAAAACTTAACTTAAAAATCATTGCCTATTTCTCCACAGATATAGTCCATTTGCAGTTATTTTGCCTCTTTTTTTACATCACTATCAACTCCAAAGTGGTCTTTAAAATCGCAGCAATAATGTTGCGATTGGCTTGTTGCTGTTGTCAGAGGCAAAAAAAACTATGAAAAAGCTATACCTAGCACCTAAAATATTCTAAAAAAAACTACCTTAATGAAGCATAATATTTTCTTAATTCAAAATCCCCCTCTATTAGACAAACAAAAATGGTTTCCCCTAAATACACACACATCTTAACATTAAGTCGCTTGCAACCCAGGGTGCGTCGGTGTTGCCACTATTTATAGGTCAATTACCGCTCTGTAATTAAGGCAATACTTCAGCAAGATCACAGCTTTTGCCAAGATTGCTTAAATAAATTTTAACTTGAGATTTCCAGCTAAGTTAGGGAGACATTACGTTATCGCATCTTGGTTTGTAAACAAAACTGTTATAATAACGTTGTTAATTAAACGTAAAATGGTTTGGTTTTGTTGTTTTGACTAGAGGTTTAAAATGTTTGTAATAAAATGACTTATGAATAAATTCGCAAAAAAATAAATAAATTGACAAGTTTTATTGCGAGTCAATTATTAAAAAAGTATTACCGACACTCATAATCGTTTTCATAATTACTATTAGCATTCACAAAATAACATAATAGTTTCCTACGCTTGCTGATCAACAGTAAACTTTAAACGTATAGTCACTAAAAACACACTTGAAACAACATTGCAATATTTAAAATAAAATAAGCAATTCGATTAAAAATAAGTGAAAGATATTAAACTTTAAACGTAAAAAAAAATATAAAAGCAACGCTGAGCAATATCGAATTTAAAAAAAAAAGGTTATTAAACATTCCCTTTGAATTTATTTCCTTTGAGCTCTGCATATTAAAAAAAATGTAAAACGTATTTCGTTTTGCAGCGCGCTTTGTAAAATATATTTTTTATCTGTGGTGCTTTATACGACTCGACTGTTTATCGGTAGAAAGTCTTTTAAGTGGTTCTGATTAACAAATTCTGTATTTAATAATATCCCGTTGGTAATTTTTTCGTCGTTATTTTATGACGTTAACAGCTGTCTCGTTGGTCTAGTGGTCGCAAGCACGACTGCTATGCATGGGGTCCCGGGTTCGATTCCCGGGTCGGAAAGTGTTATTGGGTTTTACCATCAGGAATTTCTCAGTAGCAGCCACGGAGTCTAGATTTGTGCCCGGTTGATGGTAATAGGCTCGCAACCTATTACATGGAACTTAAACATAACTGGCGAAATGTGGGTGTTCTATCAGGTATACACTTCTGCCTAACCCTTCGGGGATTACAGGCGTAATGTTATATGTTATGTATGTCGTAAACCATGTCAAAATCCACCTATTGTGCAAAATTTCATCCAAATCCGTTCAGACTTTAAAACTTGAAACGTGACTGTACTATTTGGTATATCTCTGCCTCACCCTTCGGTAGCTGTGCCTCGTAGTTTCACCCGCTTTTGACTTTTTCTTTTTGCTCGGCTCTTAAGGGTTGTGTGTTGTTAAACATAACCTGTAACATTTCTCAAGAATTTGGCTATCTATTGTTTCATACATTAGCGAGTTCTCAAACAAACAAACAAACAAACAAACTCTTCAAGTCTCTCATATTAGTAAATTTATAAAGGAAAATAGTTACAGTTATATATTATGGATTAGTCGCTACTTGTTAGTGTTGCTTGTGGTTAACGAGGATCCCGAATAGAAACAGACACAAAAACGTTTGCAAAAAGTCTATTAACTGACTTCCAAAAAAAAAAAACTGCATTTTCTGAATAAATTCAACCAATATATTAGTATTCATTTCATTAGGACGTAGTTTAGCCATACTGAGTCAATCCACAATCTCTTATTAAGTTATTTCATATAAGCATACATAAACTCACGCCTTTCTGCCATGGGGGTAGGCATACTCCTTTCGTCTCGTCCACGTCCATACATCTGTCATACACGATTATACGTTAATCTCTTAATAATTCAGTTCAATTCGTCGAATAATCCAACATTCTAAATGTCATTCTAAACGTTCAAAACTTATGCGTAGAACAGATTTAAAATTATTTAGCGTTTACTATCCAAAACTATTAAAAAATCCAATATGGTACATTTTGAAAGAACTTCTTTCATTTTGCATAATAATATGCAACAAAAATCAACAGCTTCCAAACGAAACATGACAAATTCAAATCGCTGTAATTTTAAAATTGTAACAGCAATATTGAAGGCGTAGTACGATCAATGAGTACGTCATCAATAACCGCTCAACGCCATCAAGATTTATCAGACGCAAACGTCTACAGTGCATTACTAAGGAAAGAATAACATAGACGTGCAAAGAAAAGTATTTATTGTACTCACACAGTACAATGCACAAACAAAACGTTAAACGAAAACATCAAACCTCGAAAAGAAAATTCGAAGATACGTGACATCCACCAACCCGCCCGAGTGGTGCATTATGGCCCACTCTCTTTCATAGAGAAACCTGTATCCCAGCAGTGGAACGGTATAGCCCGATAATGGAGCGACTGTTAAAAAGTATCGAATTTTATTATATTGTGTAACGGGCTGGTGTCCGCAACGCCACGTCCAAAGAGCGTATTTTGTGTACTGAAACGGGTATGCAGTAATATTCTAACTTCACGAATAATCACAGTTATTTATTAAAAGTAATATAATTTTACAAATTTGGGCCGAGTTTCGACTTAATTTATAACAGACAGCTCAATGTCACAAAAATGATCTCTCTGGTCGTCAGATCTGATGTCTCTGATTGTCACTGGCTGGCTTGGCTGACGTTGGCTCCAAATTGTCTTAAGATGGCGTTGGCTTGGCGTGGGCTGAACACATGGCGTGGCGTTACAGTACGGAAAAACCTTGGACTAAGAAAGAGTATTTTATTCCCTGTTATCAGGGTCGCATCTCCTCTAAGACATCAGTACCTTAGCGTGGTTGCAACAAATGATAATTGACACTGTAGCGATTTATAGCCGCGCGGTTAGCCGACCAAGCTGCACCAGATTTATGGCCACTCACCGCCATTATTGATAAAATAACACATTTTCTATCATTCTTAACTTGTCTTAGTACGAATAACTTTCAATATGTCTAGCAATAACGCAGTTTTATTTATTATTAAAAATCGTGTGTAGTGTTGACAGGTTTAATTTAATTTACCCTCTAAATTAAATATTAACAGCCGCATGGTAGAATCTTGAAGGTTAAGCAACGCTTGCCGAGGTCGACCCATAGAACGGTGACCATCGATGACACACTGAAAACGCCTCCGTGCCGGGGGCTGTTATTTGTTGATTTTTGACAGTTGTTACGGGTCAGAAGCTCAAAAGTCTGACAACCATTCTTGCCAAGGGGTATCTTGTTATGCAGGTAGTGGGTTGTTGAGGTCAGATAGGCGAAATCTATGTAAAATTTGACAGCATCCAGTTAGCTGAAGACAACATTGAGAAAAAGCTAGGAAGTGTTGATGAGCGTGGACATCTAAAAAAGCATATTATGTGTAAGCTATCGATGTTAATCAAAATGTTTTTGTCGCATTTATTGCAATATGTTTTATGTTATAAAATTGCATTGGTGTTCCTTACAGAATGAGACAGAACGCTCGGTCTACTAAAAACCTAAACCTGCACCAAAAGTGCTAAAAATATCGTAAACCTTACGAACTTAATAAAAAAACATCTAATAATCAACAGACACTTTCAAGCTTAAAAAAAAAAACATAAAATTTGACGTCGCGTGTTTTTTAATCGCCGCGCTAAGTAATGAACATACGGTCGTAGCGGACGGCAAGCCGATGGCAGCTGATTGCAGTTTCGCGTGCTATACTTCACACCAGATAGTATTTCTATTAATCGTCTCGTGATAGGATGTCACTTGTGTGTGACATACTGTGAGGAAGGATGGCGAGCAGTTAATGGGAGGTTGGACTTTTATTGTTGTAAAACTACAGATGGAACCTTTGTTTCAGTAGTATAATCTGTAATATGGTCTTGTGGTTGCGAGCGCGACTGCTGCGCATGAGGTCCTATTCGATACCCAGCTCGGGCGAAGTGTTATTGGGTTTTCCCATCAGGAAGTTCTCAGTAGTAGCTTCGGAGTTTGGATTTGGGCCCGGTTGTTGGCAATAGGCTCGCCCCTTTTAAACATAACTGGCGAAATTTGGGTGCACTGTTAGGTACACCTCTACCTAACCCTTCGGGGATTACAGGCGTGATGTTATATTATGTGTGACCTTAGCATTGCCTTAGGTAGGTACATTATTGGCCCGTAGACAGGGTAGGGCTTAGCTAGTCATAATTCATTTATCCATGAAAATATTCCGATTACCCATAACGATGAAAGGGTGGTTCAACAACATTCTACCTACAACGTATAGTACAGGTTCGTGTAAAAGGGGATATGGAAAACCATAACCTAAACTTCGAATAGCCATAAAGAAAGAAAGAAAGACAGAATAAAGTTTATTTGACGTCAGTTCATCAAGCACACATAACTATAAAAAATACAAAATAAAAAATAACAGTTTTAAAAAAATAAAAAAAATGAGAAAATAGGTACATGTGCTGTGTGCCTCACGGCTGCGGCTGCCATAAATAATTGTCTGACCAAAAACAGTGATAACACAGCGATCTGGAGTTATGCAATGAAAAGTGTCCATATTCGCCGACCAAAACAGCCGTATGGTCACACTATTAACGAGTGTTATAAAAACAACGATTAAAAATATTGGCCGAACGGCATCGCAGCGTTATGGCGATTTGTCGATCGGCCTTATTTATCGACAGACATCGCCGTCTATCCATCATTCACTATAGCTAATGGGGATTATGGAAAAAACGTATCATTTATTATCAGGGGAGGATCTAATCATCATTTTTCCTAGACTTTTTGCGCAGCCCGGCTGTAACCAACTCAGCAATTCATTTGTCGTTTTGATTCGAAAAAGTTAGAATCTATTCACTGATAGCGCCAATAGTACAACTTTGATGCTTCAGAAAATTTTGTCTTGTACAAGACTTGTTGTTACTTATTGATGCGATTGGGCCATTGTCAGCTATTTATTACGGCAGGTTTTATGGGGTGCTCCTTTTTTAAATTAAAATAAAATGGCAGAAAGTTTGGCACACCAAAGAACTGGATTACAAAGCCGGCAACCAGGCTTTCTGTACATCAAACTAATATTAAGTAACACAGCGTAAAAAAATTGCTAGGAAACGATTTTTTTTAAGTTAAAAATAACGTTAGCGCTTTCATGTAAGACACTCAATACATTGTGGTGATGGATGTATTGTATACTACAGGCGTCAAGAAGTATTTAACGTACAGTTATAACATTTAAAATCTGACCTAACAATTTGGAGAGATTGGTTGATTGGTTGGATTGGTTTTGGACTAACTGCCCAGTGTAACTCTGACATACTTCAGTATCAAGAAATACTCTTTAATCTTAATGTAAGCCATCTGTAGACCTAAAAAGGCCACTTTAGCAGAACTATAATGAATTACGTAATGGTCACAAAGTGAGAATTCATAATATTAACTGATTCTGCGACCATTCTACGAATTAACGAAACATGACGCCTTTTGAGATTCCCAGCGCTCGAAATTATTCGTCTTAAAGAAGCTCCTTAAGTTAAAATTAAAGATTCTTAACAAGATAATTTGGCAACAAACACAAATAACTTCAATGGACGTATTGGCTAACTTGAGGCTAAAATTACTCATTGTTAGTCTAAATAACAGCTTTCTAGAGTGCGCATTAGTGCTCTACAAAAAAATACAGTTTTTGAATAGAAGTAAGTAACAATAGAGGTGAGAAGTACAATTGAAAAATAATTTCAAGGTTCCGTATATCTATACATATAAAATTCAAAGTCCTGACTGACTGACTGACTGACTGACTTATATATCAACGCACAGCCCAAACCGCTGGTCCTAGAAACATGAAATTTAGACAGTGTACTCTTTGTGACGAGTAAGTATCCACTAAGAAAGGGTTTTTCAAAATTCCACCCCTAAGAGGGTGAAATGGGGTGTTTAATTTTCTGTGAAACTTTTTATCCACGGAGCCGATTGACTTGAAAATTTGTATTCATACTCTTCAGTTAAAATCATGAGATACGTGTATCACAGTTTTCTAAAAATCATCCCCCAATTTAAACTTCAATGTCCTGTCTGGTTGATTGATATATCAACCCCCAGCCCAAACCACTGGTCCCAGAGACATAAAATTTGAACGGTGAATTGTTTGTGAAGAGTAGGTATCCACTAAGGAAGGGTTTTTCGAAATTCCACCCCCAAGAGGGTGAAATGGGGTGTTGAATTTCCTGTGAAACTTTTTATTCTCGGAGGCGATTGACTTGAAAATTTGTGTACATACTCTTTAGTTAAATTTATGAGATACGTATATCACAGTTTTTCCAAAATCATTCCCCAATTTAAAATTAAACGTCCTGACTGGTTGACTGATATATCAACCCCCAGCCCAAACCACTGATCCTAGAGACATGAAATTTGGACGGTGAATTGTTTGTGAAGAGTAGATATCCATTAAGAAAGGGTTTTTTGAAATTCCACCCCTAAGAGGGTGAAATGGGGTGTTGAATTTTATGTGGAACTTTTTATTCTCGGAGTCGATTGACTTGAAAATATGTATACATACTCTTTAGTTAAAATTATGAGATACGTGTATCACAATTTTTCCAAAATCATCCCCCAATTTAAAATTCAATGTCCTGTCTGGCTGACTGATATATCAATGCACAGCCCAAACCGCTGGTCCGAGAGAAATGAAATTTGGACGGTGTATTCTTTGTGAAGAGTAGGTATCCACTAAGAAAGGGTTTTTTGAAATTCTACCCCTAAGAGGGTAAAATGGGGTGCTGATATTTGCTGGGTCGATTGACTCGAAAATTGATGTTCACACTCTTCAATTAAAATTATAAGACATGTGTATCGGTTTTTCCAAAATCATCCCCCAATATAGTTAAATAGGGCTTCGAAGCTCCCGTAGCGCATGCCGCGCAGCGTTGCGTGGGGCGTGCGGGGCGCGGGAGTATTTACCTATTACTAAGTAGGTAGGATTTTTCTGAGGAAGACGTGTCTGTGAATATGGTTTATTCCACCGATTTTCGCGTTGGCTCGCGATACGGGACATTGATATTAAATATTATGTCAAAGTATTATGTCTATAAATAGATTCCTTATAAATCATTTGATTGGTGTCCCGGTGTTCAATCTCAAACCAAGATATTTCACATATGTAATTTAATTGATATTACTATGAACAAATATTTGCAATAACAAGTACACGTAAATCTATGTATTTACTATACATACATAGATTACTTATTATCCCAGATGTAAGATTCCGTAGGCAATTCCCGAACTCCACGCGGGCGAAGCCGCGGGACGAAGCTAGTTTCTTATGAAAACCAACTAAATTGGATTTCGAATCTGTGATTCCGCGAAAATGCATGATCCGCACACTGGGAATTTCTCCGGTATCGTGGGTGCGTTTACAAACATTTAATTATTTAACCTCACATACAAAAAACAGCCAGACCCGGAACAACTACCTACAAATATTAGTTCCGTGAGGGGATCGAACCCGCGACAAGCAACGCAGCATTCAATCGCTTAGCCACTGTGCCAACCGTGCCGTCGACTTTATTTATGTGTATAGCGTAATTTTATACCAGTGACAGATTTTTTGCAAACGATATATTTTTTTGTGACGTTCAGAGATTATGCCTTACGAACAAATAAACAAAAAAGTGTTACGTGTTTGTTATATTAGATTATACTTAACACGTACAGCGAAAATCGTCTATCTTTTAAAACAAAGCCTAATATTTTACTTCCACATATTCTACAAAATTCATTCTCAATTCCCTTAAAAGATTAGTATCAAAAACCTCTATGGTTCATTTATGTAAATGATAAAAACCTCTGGTTTAAGGAACCCTGAAGTATAAAATAGCTGGTGGGCGTAAACAGGGCGTTAATTAATTACCTGCGGAACCCAACCGTGTGTTTACATACGTACAAAAAGAGGTGGGTAGGCAGCAATGCTAGTTTGGACTCGCAATTAGTGCAGGTTTGTGAAGATTTTTTTTCCTATTAAGGTATTTTGTGAGCGGGATAGGTGTAACATCTTTCTGCCATGTCGTTTTCAGTGTCAATAATCTATTTACATACATCACGCCTGTAATCCTCGAGGGGTGAGGCACAGGTGTACCCTAATATACATACATACTCGTAGTGCACACACATTTCGCCTGTTATTTTTAAGTTAAGTTCCATGTAATAGAGGATGAATAACAATAATGACGATCTAATCTCAGACAGACAGAGAGGTTTGGAAGGAGAAAGGGCATTACATTGCCCAGCAGTGAGACACTCAAACAGGCTAACAAAAAAAATAGAGGGCGAACCTATTGCCATCAACCGGACACATATTTATTAATTATTTTGAGGGTATTGGCGCTGATAGCTGAAATACAGGCTTTTGCCTAGTTCAGCTACAGATGTTAAATTCTTTTGCAGAATGAAAAATATAGCCTGAAATATATTTGTAAAATTCTGTGACACTTATTGAATAAACATATATATATATATCCAGAGTCCGTGGTGGCTACTGAAAAATTTCTGGGGGAAAACCCAATAACACTTTGCCAGACTCCGGGATCGAACAGTAGTGTTTGCGAACACTACACCAACGAACAATGAATTGTTTAGCAAAATTAAAAATACCTAGCGAAAGTGACGAACACCAAACAGGCTAGTTTTGATAACAAAACAATACTGATATTCAAAATCAAAGAGTATTCTATCTATCTATTACACCGGCACCCATACAACTTCAAACCAGGGCACAGCAACTTTGCTTGAAGGCAGTAATATGTATAGAGGCACTTTACGAAGCGCCTTCATAAAGAGCTCCACTACTTTATGAATTTACCAGCTGATTATGTACAAACATTTTATAAAACAACACATGCACGTTACACTTTAATCCCTCTAATGCATCACAATAAATATTTAACCAATAAATCTGTCGAGTCCCGTAAAGGCACAACACTACGAGCTAGAAATGTCATAAAGAATGCATTAACAAACGCGGGATTGCACAGCATTACTCTTTCCGGGGACGGAGGAACTTAAACAAGAGAAAAAACAAAATACATTAATCCCCTCCCTATAGAGTTAAGAGGAAATAAATGACTGAATATTTTCGTGACATTTTTCTTAGGAATACGTACTTTTTTAATGAAATTGGGAGCATAAGGTCGGTTTCGCCTGCGGGTTTTGTTCTTATTGACTGGGTTTTATTTACATATTATGTTACGTAATTATAAAGAATGTTTTTCTTTTTAATGGTGTAGCGTTCGCAAGCGCTACTCTTTATGAGGCCTGGGTTCAATTTCCAAGTCAGGTGAAGAGCTTTTGCGTTTTACCATCAGGATTTTTTAATAATATTAGTAGAAAGTAAGATATTACAGTACAGTATCTTTCAGTGCCGGTGCTGCTGGTGCGTGGTTCCGGTGTCCGGAGCCACGTCCGCTATTTGTTTCGACTGAACCTTGAGTGATAGATTTCTCTTCTTCAACCTTTGGCCACTCAATGCTGAGTCTCGTTTTGTCTCTCTCTCTCTCTCTACGCCAAATCTCTCCATTTTCGGTGGATTTCTTAATAGTTTATCATATAGTGAGAAGAGTGTTTTTTTTTATTCAAAACCTTGTCCAACTCTAGGAATTCCTCCTGTATCGTGAATGCGTTTACATATATTTAAACTCACATACACAAACAGCCAGACCCGGAAAAACAGACACGATAGCAAATATTTTTTCCGTGCGAGAATTAAACCCGCGACACTCAGTATAGCAGTCAATCGCTCAGCCACTACGCACAAAAAGTAGTTTTTCACCACTGTAACAAAATCTATGGACTGCTTTAACCATTTATACTCACAAACCAACGTGTTATAAATTATATCATAAAATCTTTTATTTCCTGACATCTCATTTCTGCCATTCAAAAAATACTTATCTCTCAATACGTAATTTTCAGTTCAATCAGTCGTGAATTTTCGTCGATTTCCTTTTAATTCAGCTAAACAGAGTTTAATTTCGAATTCAGTGAACATTAGTACTTTTCACTAATGACTCAGCTTTATTAAGACGAGATTACACTACACAAAACACAATTTGTGTGCAATTAATGTCAATTCACACGACTTGAAAGCGCGGGCTTTGGTAAATTTGGGGCATAAAGTCAGCGAGCAGTTCCTGTTTAAAGAAAATTGGTAATTAAATGTACAGTGTGGAGCGATGGTGGTCTAGTGGTAATGACCCCCCCTTAAGAGTGATTGTGGGTTAGAATCCAGGCAGGCTTTTGATCTTGCTACACTGCTCTCAAAACAGCAAAGAAAACGTCGTGAATCGTGTTTTATTTTGTTTTAAGAGGTCTTTTGTAATTATCGAGACCAAAACTAGCCAATCTTTCAAGCTGGAACCAACCACACACATTCCCAAAATTTAATTGAAATCGGTTGAGTGGTTTGGGAGATTAGCGTGTACGAACATAGTGACACGTGATTTTATATAGGTACTAGCTTATGCCCACGGCTTCGCCCACCTGAATTTCGGTAACTGTTCCGCGGGATCATACCACCAAGATATAAAGGATTAACACAAATGTTAATCCAGGTTATAAAATATCTATGTGCCAAATTTCGTCCAAACTCGTTCAGTAAACTCGTTCTCGTTCGTGGTTTTCGCGTGAAAGAGTAACAAACAGCCATCCATCCATCCTCACAAACTTTCGCATTTATAATATTAGTAAGATATGATTAAGATATAAATGTAGTATAGATTTATGTTCGTAACTATATCCGCTGGTCTAGGTGCCGTACAAGATGGCGACGCGTTGCGCTCTCACGCCGTGTGACAAGGCGCCAATTTGGCCGGATTAAAACTTCTATTCACTTTGAACTGAAAGAAGTTTATTGAAAATATAAAATAGTACGTGTTTTGTTATTTTATAAAGGCTTGGGGAAGCTTTAAAGTTACGTTTAAGAGTAATTCCTGGAAAAAGACTCGCGTCGAAGCACTCATTATCTTCGTATTCTCACATAACTTTGGGTCGGCGAAACACGTTTTTCTTTCATTCTCCTGTCAGTCACGTTATCATTTACTCCTTTTTCTTTTATATCATTCCTCGTTAAATTGTATTCGAAGATTCATCGGATGTCGTTTGGTGAAGCACTGCTTAGTATTTTTTTTTTCTACTGTTATGTAACTGTTTGTAGGCTAGCTTGTAAGCTGTAAGGCTGGCAGGTGCAGTAGCCACTTTCAGTCAGTGGGCCTGGACGGGTGACTATCGCTTACAAATTGTTTCATATATCTACAATTTTATGAACGGTAGCCGGTTTTCTACCAGCCTTTGTCTACCCCTTAGATTGGCCGTCGTGTGGACTAAACAAACCCCGTATTTCGGCTAAGCTAAATCATCCTGCCAAAACACAAATACTGACGTTGCTCAAAGTGCCACCAAGCTAAAGTGGAACAGGACTGGCGCCGCATGTTCTTGCCGTCCTTGAGCTGTGGGCCAAAATAGCCACTTACTGGAGCCCTGACACAGCCAGAAGGCGTCGCAGCAGACTTCGTAGAAGATGGCGGGACAAGCTGGACAAAACCAATGACCAGTGGTCCACATTAGCCCTGGATAGAAAAAACTGGCAGTCATGGGGAGAGGTTTTTGCCCAGCAGAGGGATGAGTCAGGCTAACAGTACCAGTAAATATTGCTGTAACATATTATCGTGTTTAGATAAAATTTCGCTGCAGCACTGCATAATATACGTGTTTCATAATGTTTCCAACAACACAAAATCGATCGAATAAAGGTACCGCGTTCCTTTGATTTTAATACTTATGTTCAGCATTGGACTTCAATATGTAAGTAAGTATCTACCAAATGTAAAGGTAGCTCCACACAAAGTTTGCCGACAAACAAGCAAAACAGTCTGAAACTCCGTACGTTAATCTTTTAGCACAAAAACGGAACATCCGATCTTAGACAAAAAGTTTAAAACCTTGCAGTGAATCAATCTTTGCTGAACTTGGGTCATGTTCTATGGACGAAAATTAGATATCTAGTGTTTGTTACAAAAAAATATAAATGGACTATGGTATTAGAACTTTGAGACAAAATTTATAAAATATGGCTTATTATTGGCACCTCGAATCTGCCCCAGCACAAAATTGTTTTGTTTGTTTTTTTCATTCAATATACCATTTATTTATGTAAACAAAACCACGGGCATAGCTAGTCAATGTCGTTTCTAGTAAGAGAGTCACAAAAAGCAAAAATGAGCAATCTACTGATTAATTGATAACGAAAACCAGCTCAGTAAAGTTCTACCTCACAAAAACTTTAAAACGGTCTCGTGAATCAATCTCGGTAACTCAGGTGGCGACATCTATGCCGTGTCTGGGAACTGAAAGGGTAAAAACTCGTGAATGGGGTTAAAACTCGTGAATAGGGTAAAAACTCGTGAATACAGTCGTAACGTATGGGAGCAAGGCACGCCAGCTTTCCTATTTGTCAACTGTGATTTATTT
Organism: Noctua comes; assembly: GCA_963082995.1. Taxonomy (NCBI): domain Eukaryota; kingdom Metazoa; phylum Arthropoda; class Insecta; order Lepidoptera; family Noctuidae; genus Noctua; species Noctua comes. The sequence goes on from OY720282.1 coordinate 1,803,173, forward strand.
GTGTTCTTTTACGTTTAACTTTTAGTAGAAAATGTTTTAGTTAAATGTATTTTAACTTTAACTGGAAATAAAACAGTTTATTTATAAGATCAAGAACAAAGACGATGTTAAAATCCCTTTGTCTCCAAAGGGATTTTCGGTCAGTGCTACGCCGTAGCTACGGCGTAGGCAGGACACCGCTACGAGCGCTACGACATAGCTACGGCGTAGGTGGGACACCGCTACGAGTGCTACGCAGTTGTAGGACGTCGGGACTACGCACTACTAAAGATTACGCCTTGACCTATTTATAATTATTTTCTTGGCCGATCACTTATCAAAGAAAACTAAGCAACTTTTTTACTACTACCTTTTCATAATAAAATGTTAATGTGATAATAAATTATGGTGTTTTATTAGGTTTTGTGCATAAAAGAAAATGATAACGATGCGGTTTAAAAGAAGATGTAGTGACAAAAATAAAAAGAGTATGCTTCGATGGTTTGGTCATGTGGAGAGGATGAGAAAAAGGCGACTAACAAAAGGTTACAAGGCAGCTGTGAGTGGCAACGCTAGGAGGAGGGGTGCTCCGAAATGACATACACTGACCTTATTGGTGAGGTGCTTCGGAAAGGTCAGGTGCGTAGTGCTCGTAAACGGCGCGCGTGTATGACCAGATGTATGAACGTGGACGAGTCAAAAAGAGTATGTAAGGATCGTAGCAGGTGATGTTCCGTGTTTCTTGCCTACCCCCCCCCCCCATAGGAAAACGGCGTGAGATGATGACAATGCAATGATGATGGTTAAAAAATCTGCTCAAAGTGCTTCATGAATGGCCCAATATTTAACTAAATCGAATACCAACAGCCCCACAAAGCTACATCACTACCTCATCAAGAACCCCAGAAACAAGTGAAATACAACCCATCAATTCGTAACAATCGATAAACGGACTCGATACACGAATATTGATAATATTTACTCGATATCGCGTTACAAGTAACGACTAATATTCCACTTGGCATAGCTCTTATAACTCCAAGGGATCTTACAACCAGAAACAAACCCCTGTGTCATGGAAAAATAAACTTTAGAGTGATGAGAATAATGTCGTTCATGCGTGTAGGTGTAACTTTGTTTGAGGATTGGTTCGCCAGGGAAATTATTAAAATGGATATCAGGGTACATAGTTGGCAGCTATTTTAGCAGATAAAGGATGTTTGTATCGCACAATTGAAGGCCGGTACAGTACCTTTATAGCTACGTTATGAGGTCGGTACAGTTTTGTTTAAGGTCAACAGGGTTATCATAAAGTTGTATTGAATGTCTCAGAGCTATAATGTCGGCTTTCAGGAATTTAGTTCAATTGTTTTAAGTGCTCGAAGGTTGAATGGAAGTTAGTGTTTGTGGTAGGGTACTGGTAACCCAGTATTAGCAAAAAAAATACTGAAAAAAGACCGATTGGTGGGGACTGTAAAGGTTATTCTTGGATGAAATATTAGATTGCTTTTCATAATGTGAACTTAGATGGTAGCCTAGAATAATTCATGGAATTTTGAAGATTTGTCTAGATTTACGTACGGTTTTGCTAACTCCAATTTTTTTTTTTGTTGTATATATTTAGTTTATATTATTTATCTAAGGTTATTTAGATTTTGTAAATTATGAATATTAGATACCTTGTTTCATGACATACCAAAAAAGATTCAAAAATTGAAAGGCTCGTTTGAATGTGATCATTTACATTATATTTTCGTCGCCATTTTCATCTCAACTTATTTGTGGTCGACGCAGGATCTCTTCTTCTTCTAAACATCTCTTTTTACCGTCATCTTTTATGGTACATCCATCGTACATTTGATCTTTCTCTATTTTTATAGCCATCCTATCATACCGCGAGAATTTCAAAAACAAAAAAACACCTCCTAACGATACTTTGTTAAAGATCCCATGCAAAATAATGCACACACGGAATCGATTATCGAGTACATTCGAGTACTCGATTTTGAAATATGCGGAGTCGATGTCTGGCGCGGTCCCGATTATGACGAGGCTGTCGACCTCGGCATGATGACACAAACAGAATTATGCAAAGCGCTGTAAAGTGATCGACGGATATTTGTGTCCATTATTGATGATTATGATTATTGACTGCACAGGTCTACTCAAATCTGTGCGATTCTTTCCTCAGAATTTCCATTCTTCTTCATACAAAATTACCTTTGCTATGTTTCTTTATCGTGTGGTTAGTGCCTAACCTGGTGTCAGAGTTTTAAAGCCGCCCATGGGCTTGGACTTGGCTTTGCATGCCTTCGCGAAATATCTCTCAGGCATGCTGGTTTCGTCACGATGTTTTATACAATACGCACGTTAATCCGAAACATCAGTGGTGCATGTCTTGGGTTCGAACTTGAGACCAATGACTTGGTAGTCCGGGGCTGCACTGCCTCCTTACCTACCTACCTTTGCGATTGGGCAACTAGAATCAATTGCATTTCTTTGTAAGTCAAACTTTTGTACGGCAAGTTTGGAATAAATTGTTTAATTTTGACTTTTGAAAGACCATTCATTCGGACTTTCTCAGACACATATCTGGATGGTCCTCATTTGGCTTGAGCAATATTATGTCTGGACTTTAAAAGAGACTTTGACCTCTGACTTTCTTCTCAGAGAATTTGGATAGGCAACACCGACCTGCAGGCTTCCTCATCAATGTTTTCCTTCACGAACACCAAGCTGGGTCGTTACCACAGGGTCAACACGTCTCTCTACTTAAGGCAGTACCACACCGTACTGATTGTTTAATAATATAAAGGGTGTAACAAGGCCCTTAACGAAGCCGAAAGATACTTGTTCTCCCCGTTATTGCGATCATTTTTTTGTTCTAGACCATGCTTGGGAAGGGAACCTTCTAGTAACGGAGATTTTGGTGGTCAAAGTTACAACATTTTCACAAGTCTTTTTTTAAATACAACATGTATTTCAAAAAATCTTTACCGTTAGATTTTTACTGTAAACACTTCCACAACCGTACTATTCAATCCATCCATCAGCACAATGTTTTGAGTGTGTTACATTCAGTCCTACCATAAAACGTGATTTTTCACCCCAAAAAAAAGTCGTTTCCCAGCAATAATTTTTGCGTAAAGTTACTTAGTTTGATGTGCATAATGCTTTTGGTTGACGGCTTCGTTAAGAGTCTTGTTTCACCCTGTATAATAACAAATCGTGCCAATACAAGAGGTAAACTATAGGAATAAAATAACAAGTCATAAAATCACGCCCCACAAGGTTAAGCAGAGTTAAAAGCACACCCACATTCCCAAGTCCCAAGTAATAGGGGGCGATCCTATTGCCATCAACCGGGCACAAACTATAATCTACGTGGCTGCTATTAAGAAATTCCTGATGAAAAAAAACGCAATCCTGGGAATCGAACCCAGGACCCCATGCCAAGCTCGCGACCAACGAGGCAGAACAAAATACTTCAACGGATGAATATTCCTTCGCTTATTATTGAACAACAAACAGAACTCCACTAGAATGTAACTTTACAGCGACAAGTACCAGTTGTTAGTAAGTACTGAACAAAAATAAAAACAGTCTTCATTTATAGTAGGTAACTTCTATCAAACGGCGGACAAAAGTACGGCGAACTCTTGGATACAACAAATGTGGATAAGAATTGATATAAACTTGTTAATCCATGCTAATTAATTTATCTGCGTTAATCACCATTCACCATTTGAGTTACTTGAGTTTCGAATTGGTAACTTTTGAGTAAATTAAGGGAAATGACAATAAATTATAAGGACGAAAGGTAAATGTTTCCCGGAGAAAAGGTACAAGCATACGCCTAAGCCTACTTTATTGAACTTAGTTTTGACTGCCAAGAATTTCGTTACAAGCTAAACTTATAATTTAGACACCATGCTAAACAGCAGTTGGTAGGTACATAATTATTCAAGACCAGCTACTAACTAATAAACTTATGCTTCGCCTCAGTATTCCAATAACTGTAACGCGGTATCGTATATGTGTTAATCCAGATTATAAACTATCGGTGTGCCAAATTTCATTAAATTCCATTCAGTACTTTTTGTGTGAAAGAGACAAACAAATATTCATCTATCCTCACAAACTTTCGCATCTGTAATAGTAGTAAGATAAGAAGATACACAAAAAGTCAAACATTGTTTTCTGATATTCCTGATATTTCTGATAGTTCTGGAGTGCATGAATAAATATAAGAAACAAACTAAAATCTATTCATGGAAATACTTACAAAATAATAACTATCTTACTCAATCACAATTAGCTCCAAAACATTGCTATCCAAACACCACTTCTTATCCATCTTCACATAATCGTGCCGTTGAACTGAAATGGCAAAGAAACACGGTCGGAAAGAGGCGACAGGCAATTCATACGAGCGTCTGCGATGGTGACACAACAAGTCGCATGGTGCTGCGACTCACTCACTTAATATAATAGCAATTTATTCGATAGAAAACTGTCTTTTGCGAAGATTAAATGGTGTAGGTAAAATAAAAGAATAAACATTAATTTATTTGCACTTAATATGTTATATACTGCTCAGAAAACGGTGAAAGAAATCATCGTGAGGAAACCGGCATGTCCTAGAACCAAATATTCGAAGATATGTAACGCCCAGCGTGGTAGATTACAGTCCATTCACCCTCATAGATAGGAGGGGCCTGTATCTCAGAGGATGGAAAATTTATGTCTCACCTTACTTCTCACTACTATTGTAAATGCGAAAGTTTGCGAGGATGTATCGCTGTGTTCCAAACGACTATCGCTCAACATAATATTGTGACACCATGCATGCGAGACTGTGCTGTACGCGTACTGTTTTCAGCACACAGCGAACACACAGTAAGTTTAACCAGTCTTACCAGATCTTTATCGTGACATTACACCATGTCTGTTTTCTCCGAATGGGTTGGCAGAGGTAACTTATGGTATACCCACATTTCGCCAGATATGTTTAATAGGGGTAAGCTTATTGTCATCAACTGGGCACGAATGGGCTGCAACTTAGTAATTCCTTAGAAAAATGCAATAACACTTAGCGGAACCTGGAAAAAATCCAGAAATTGGATTAAATCCTGGAGCACATGCGCAACAGTAGCACTCGCGTCCAATAGACTAATGAGGCAGTTCACATAACTTTAAAAAAACTCGATAATACCAATTACTCGATAACTGGGTACATCACTAGCCCGTAAGTTTGACGAGGCTCGCCCACCAACGTCGACACCAAACTATTGTCCCGCGCGACTATTTCACTTTTTGTCCAGCGACAGAAATGAATTGATATAAATGAAATGAAACGTAAACATATGTTTGATTTCGTATAAAAATGGTGACTTGCTTTTCGTAAATAATAGAGCTTTTTATTAAATTGATTGAGGAAGACATTGACTATGATGAAAATGTCTTGGAACATTACCTGGCCAGTATATTATAAAGAGGAAAGATTTGTATTTTTTGTATGTTTGTAACGAATGGTTTGGCAGAGGCATTCCTAAAAGTACACCCACATTTTAGCAGTTATACAGGGTGGAGACGACAATGCGACAATAAATTAAACTGTATGTAACTCATGACGTTCCCAGTCTGCATACAAAAATTCAATCGAAAATTACTGGATATTTTCGATTAAATTTTGTAAGCAGTTTATTCACAGGACGTTATTTTTCATTTTTAGCATTTTCTACATAGTGTAGATAATAGGCAACCACAAACAGGTTAACGAATCCCGCATTGGTATAAACGTTAAACACATGTTGCCAACTCGCTACTTCAAAAACCTTGGCCAAAATTGTCGTATTGTCGTCTCCACCTTGTATGTTTAAGTCCTTTGCCATCAACCGGTCACAAATCCAGACTCCGTGGCTGCTACTGAGAAATTCCTGATGGAACCATCCCATAACACTTAGCCGGACCTGTCGAACCCAGGACCTAATGCTAAGCAGTCACGCTTGCGACCACTAGACCAACGAGGCAGTGTATATTATGTCTGTTATATATAAAAACAACATAACAGCATGGTGATGAGGGAGGACGCGAGTATCCGAGAGACTGTTGCGGCTATGTCTGGACTGACCCGTACGAATATTACTGTTATTTCACTCAAGGTTCGGTCAAAACCGTACCGACTAATTGTGGATTAGCTTCGGGCATCGGGTAGTAACAGAAACTGGTACTGAAGTATCAGTCACTGTCTGTGTGTCTGTCCGCATCCGGCCGCAATTTCTCCACACGTATTCAACTAGTCCTTTAATAATTTTGCAAAGTAACGAACTGTAGGCATATCATAATAACTCTCATATCGGTGTAATCTTGGGAATCTCCCCACAATATCTGTTTACTAATTACGTCTATCAAACTAACCCCCCCCCTCTACCCGCTTCATCCAGCACCCGGCACGGTATGAGCATCCTCATGCATATTCATAAGACTCGGTACACACTAGCGACGGAACAGACCTTGCAGGAGTCCGTTCATGTCCGTAGTATCATATAGCTTTAAGTTTATACTGCTATGTGTAGACATCCTTATTGTTTTCGTTGTCTTAGGTACATAGGTTAGTTTGCCATCGTGTCGTCAAAAAAGACGCGTCAAAGGAAGACGGCAACACACAGCTTCATCAATCAGCATAGCATAATAAGCCAGTTCCTATTGCTGGGACACAGGCCTCCTCTCTATGAGAGGGAATGGGCTATTATCCCCCATACGAGCACAGTGCGGATTGGTAGATGTCACAGGTTCTAGAACCTTCACCTTTCTAAGTAGAGAAGTAATGAAAATGACATTATTTTCACCAAGTAATGACATAATAACTCGTAAGTCCACGCGACACCAATGAGCCACCACTGCTATATCAATGACTAAAGAGCATATTACAGTAGAATTATAGATATACTAGCTTAAGCCCACGTCTTCGCTCGCGTGGAATTCGATAATTGTCCCACGGGATCATACTACCGGGAGAAAAGTATCCTTTCAGTTAATCAAGGTTATAAACTATCTATGTGCAAAATTTCATCCAAAACCGTTCAGTCGTTTTTGCGTGAAAGAGTAACAAACATCCATCCATCCATTCATCCTCACAAACTTTCGCATTTATAATAATATTAGTAAGAAGTGGGATTTCATCCTATGTAACGAGAGTAATCTCATCAAGTCCAGTTATGATAAAATTGTTGCAACACTGCTTATTTCTAAAATGATAATTAAACCGTGATTTAAAAACAAATCAAGCGTTTATCTCTTAAAGACCTAGATACATTTTCACCGGACTACATTTTTAGCCAGCCGTTGCCAGTTTGTTCAAGACACAAAATCAACAAGAACCTATTAAACAAACAACTTTCCATAAATTCATACAATTACAAAAACCATTTTTTTTTTTTTTTTTTTTTTTAACATGGTAAAATCATCAAATGAGTCCTCCCACCCAGGGCAGAGCGGGAGGGACTGTCAGACTTGTACTGACTAAAATTCACGGTGTCCTTCAGTAGCCCTTTATGTTCCAGGGTCACGGTAATTCTATGAGTCCCGCGACCCCGGCAGGCTTTGGCCCTCTAGAGGGGGGCCCCGTCATTATGCTGACACTCTTTGAGGCGCGCGTAGAACACAACGCGCCGTCGACCCGGGCATGGTCCATGGTCGGACAACGAGTCGCCCATTACTCGCCGCCCGCATGCCCGCGCCTACGGTGGCCGGAGATCGTCTGCCGACGTCCGGCGCCGTGGGCGTCTACCACTGCGGCTGGTGTGGAGGGAGGACGCTGTCCTCTCCCTCACGCGGCCCGCCTCCTCCTTCGCGAGCATGACTGCTTCGCAGAAGGAGGCGACCGCTTCCCACTCCGTCTCGCCCCGCAGCATGGCCTCGACCAATGCCGGGCGCGAGAGGGCTCCGCCTATCGCCGCCGTGAGGACACGGCGGTGCTCTGCCCAAGCGGAGCAGTCCTGCACCGTATGCTCCACCGTGTCCTCCGGGCGGTCCTCGCAGTGGTGACACCCAGGCGTTTCCTCCTTCCCCATATGACACAGGTACCTCCCGAAACTTCCGTGTCCGGTGAGGACCTGCGTCACGTGGTAGGTCAGGACGCCGTGACGCCTATCCAGCCACTCCTCAAAGAGGGGTCTTACCGCCGCGATTGCGGCGTGCCCGAATTACAAAAACCATTGAGCAAACAAGGGAAATTGATAATAATGACGTATTTAATATAGAAAAACAGGCGTGGGGAGTAATTAAAAGATAATCTACCAACGAGTGAAGCGAGAAAAACGGGCCGATCGAATGCGCACCAAAATGATATAATTTCAGTACCCAGATGAGCCTTTTTAGGGAGGCTTCAGATTAATAACTGGTTTATAATGTCCAAGTGAGTCTTAAGGTGCTCCCACACTGCCGTTAAAAATGTTTACAAACATTAGTAAACATTTTCTTAACAAACATTAGATCACAATGTTAAGAATGTAAACATTTTCCATCAATGTAGGAGCACTCAAAAATCTTACAATTCCCAACAGAATGTAAAAAATCTTAACATTTGTTAGTAAATGTATTACTTAATAGTGTTAGAAAATGTTTGTGAACATTTTTTAACAGCAGTGTGGGAGCACCTTATACAATAACAGCCGCACGGGTCGATATTCGAGGATAAGCAGCGGTTGTAAAGGTCTTTCCGTGAATGGGTGACCATCCACTACATTTCGAATTTCTTCCGTGCCCCAGAAAGCACGTGAAGCCGTTGGTCACGGCTGTCATTATGACATATTTGACAGTCGTTACAGATAATCAGTGGCCCAAAAGCAACAACCACTTACCAAGGGGTAAAGTATAACCCAGTACTAACTGGGTTGAGGAGCTCAGATAGGCAGTCGCATAAATCAATGAGCAAAAAAAAATGCTTTTCACATATCAAAATAGTCTGTGTAATATTGTATGGGAATTAATGTTTCGTAAACACGTTAAGCCGTTGGTCCCGGCTGTCATTTGTAGATCTTTGACAGTCGTTAGGTAGTCAGTGGCCCAAAAAGTCTGACAACCAGTCTTACCAAGGGGTATCGTATTACCCAGTACTAACTGGGTTGTGGAGGGCAGATAGGCAGTCGCTCCATGTACAGTACAATACATTCAGCTGCATCCGGTAAGACTGGAAGCCGACCCCAATATAGTTGGGAAAAGGCTAGGCAGATTATGAATTAATGTTTCGTAATCTAATATCATCACCATCGGCAGCCTAGTTCCACCCACAGCTGAGTACAGGCGCCTTCTCGCGCCATGCTCCCCTGGTCTGCGCCAGTCTCAACCAGGTCTTACCTGCGATCTTCTGAATGTCATCCATCTGGCTGTTGGTCACCCAACACTTCTTCTACCGTCTCTCAGAAACCGTCGAGTCTAATAACTACCTCGTTAATCGGTTCCATATTAACGTCAGTAAAACTCATGTGCAAGGTACTTAATACCGGTCCATATGCCCCGAGGCTCTCATTAAAATTTCAGCTTTCCTATACGTACGCCATTTTGTGGCGGTCGCGAATAACTTGCTTTATTAAAGGAATAATCACGTCTAATGTGGTTTATGTTTCCTTGTTTTTATGATTGGTAAATGATAGAGAAATGTTCTGATTATTTATAGGGTGGTTTTTAAATATTTTGATAATTTTTACTGTTAAGAGTTTGAATGACAGATTTACACTAACATATTTTCTGTACAATAACTGTCAAACTGTACTATTTTATTCCTCATAAGTGTACCTAATAGTTCACCTACATCTCGCTTTGTCTTGGTTACGTTTAAGTCAAAATCAAAATCAAAATATTTTATTTCACATAGGCCTCGATGGGCACTTATAAAACGTCGACAAAAAGGTGCACGGTTCGGGTTGGTCGTTTCCTATGGAGAAGAACCGGCAAGAAACTCCATGGTTACTCTTTTCAAATCATTTGGTGTTACAGTATTATTACAGCATTTGTACTTAAGTATGGGGGGACAGCGTAGGCCCGACAATAAGTCGTCAGTCAGTCAGTTCTAATAGCGGGCGAGCCTATTGCCCATTGCTACTGAGAAATTCCTGTTGAAAAAACCGAATAATACGATGCCTGACCTGGGAATCGAATCCAGGACCTCATGATCAGCAGTAGCGATTGTGACCACTTGACCAACGAGGGAGCCTTTTTGCAAATATCATGTCTCGATAATTAAACCTTTCAAAATCCACCAAAAAAAACTAAATCATCTACCTGCCTTTTCTCAACTATGTTAGGGTCAGCTTCCAGTATAACCTGATGCAGCTGAGTACCAATATTTTACATGAAGCGACTGCATATCTGACCTCCACAACCCAGTTAGTACTGGGTAATACGATACTTGTTGGTAACACCTTACCTTTAGATTTACGTACTATGGGTACCAAAAAACTACATAGTACAAAAATATGATCGGCCCGGCCCTCCCGTAGCTTGAATTATATGCGTCATATCCATACGCCTAAGAGACAGGCATTCACGTAACGCGGGCTTTTTATCGTGAATCACTTAGTGGGGTGCGAAAAATGTGCTACGACGCTAGTGATGTGCCTTTAGCTTAGTTGAATTGAATTTAGTCGATTATCGAATTGATTATTCGATTAGAATCAATTCTTTTTCCTTGTAACGTTTGATATTTAAAAACTTAATGGTTTCACTTTGAAAATGTTTAATTCATCATCATAATTTTACCCTGGAGTCCACTGCTGGATATTCTCCTTCAACCGCCTCCTTCTCCTTCAAGCGCCGCCATATGGAATAATCCTATGCTTCGTGTATTAGGTGGTTTCTCGGCGTTTGTAAGGTCATCGGTCCACGTATGGGAGGCCGTCCAACGCTGCGCTCTCTGGTAGGCGGTCTTCATTCCAGAACGGTTCAACCTCAATGGCCTTCCGTTCAGCGAGCAACATGCCCTGCCCACTGCTACTTAAGGAACTTCTTCAGGGTATGTTACCTTCACTTTTTGATCTTTACTTTCCGTTTGAAATTTGTAAATACTGTGTTTATAATTCAGGTCCAATACTTTCGTTGCAGTCAATTATACATCAAACTATGTAGTTTTTATCTATCTGCCTTTTCCCTACTATGTTATGATCGGCTTCCAGTCTAACCGGTCGCAGCAAAATATCAGTATTTTGGAAATAAAGAAAGAACCCTGCACACCTCCCTTATAAGGCTGCTTGTCAGACTGCCGGGACACTGACTACGTAACGACTCCATGATCAACAAATGTTAGCTGGAACGAACAGTTTAACCTGCTTTCCGTGGCAAGGAGGAAACTCGGCAATGGTTACCTATCCACGGACCGACCTTGGCAAGCGCTACTTAACCTTGAAGATTGACCCATGCGGCTGTTATTATTGAGTCACGGGCTCCTCAAATTGCTCTTAATGCCCGTACAACATTGTTGACTTAACAAGCAACACAATAAATGACTACAGTGCGTGTAAGGCGATGAGATTTATTTTATAATCTTGTGTAATCACATAATTACGTAAAAGCTCTGCCCATGCCCTAACCACGCCTTTTTTTCTATTAATTATTATAATAGTCTTTTACATTGTTAGCGGATTATTGAATATTATTATGGTGACAAGCAAACATCCATTAGTTTGTTCTACGTTAATGAACTAACAATGTCAGAAATGAAATGGAGGATAATTAAAAAATAAACACATGTATAGAAATAAATAGCATGTTTCTGTAGTCAGCAGTAAGCAGCCCGATATCAAATCATCAGAATAATGTAATATTTCATTTTACAAAACTCATTTTTCGAGTCGAAATGCATAATCGGCCTATAATGTCACTTCTGGGACACAAGCCGTCTCTCTGTGACCGGAAAAAGGCCTAAATCTACCACGCGGGCCTAGTCAGTCCTTACGGGTAGTCACAGGCCCAAAATTCTGACAACCAGTCGCACCAAGGGGTATCGCTTTACCCAGCAACTAGGTTACGGAAGTCAGAGAGGCAATAGCTCCATGTAAACTACTGGTAATCAGCTGCATCCGTGTATACTGGAAGCCGACCCCAACTTGATTGGGAAAAGGCTAGGCAGACGATGATGTTGAGTCAAATCGATAAATCGTAAGTAAATTATTACCTATCAATTTATCGATTTGCCTATAGACGCACGTCACTACTCGCATAACGCTGCTACGTGTACATTTAAGGCTCCGACACTTTTTTATAATGTTATCATGATGTTATAGCCGGGCCCACATAACTTATGAATGGCTATCACCATGCTTCACTGGCTCGGCCTCGGTGAAAGAAACCAGAATGTGACTTTTATATCTCGTATCTTGACTCTTGTTTTTAACGTTGGGAAACAGAAGGTCTATTCAAATCTTTGCTTCCAATTTACGGTGTTTCCACTAAAACGATGAAAGCAGCGGTGGCCCAGTGGTAACGGCCCCGACTTTCGAGCCGTGGGTTCGAACCCAGGCCGCGTTGGCGTCGGAAAAAAAAAATATATATATATGTTTAATTGCGCGTTGTTGGATTTCGTTGTTTAGTTCATCATCTGTGTCATAGATGGCGCTGAAGTAGTTTTTGTTCTATGTTGCTGTAGTACTTTTTGTAGTACCGCGCATTCCTTTGTGTGATTTATATAATCACCACTGCTCTCAAAACGGTGAAGGAAAACATCGTGAGAAAACCGGCTTGTCCTAGAACCAAAAATTCGAAGAAATGTGACATCTACCAACCCGCACTGGGCACGCGTGGTGGATTGTAACCCATTCCGTCTCATAGAGAGGAGGCCTGTGTCCCAGGTGTGGGAACATAACAGGCTGTGTAGATTAAGTTGATTTTAGAAGAACTACAGGTACCGACCTCATTTAGTTTGTTTCTAAGAAATTAGACCAGGAGCAACTTCTGAACGTCATACTTTACAATGAAATAGAATTGATTCTAGTAGTCCATTTGCAAACGTTTCGTATGGAGAAGAATGGGTAAGAAACTCCTTAGTTCTTTTAATCTGTTTTCATCATCATCCAGACTTCACCCACTGCTGGGTTTAGGCCTCTCCTTGCTTGTGCCAAGCTCCGCGTTCTTGTGCCAGTCTCATCCAGGATATTCCCACGATGACAACAATGTCGTGTGCCTAACTAATCTGTTTTACAAAGTAATTATTTGTCACAATATACTTATCTGTTGTAATTGTGTGTGATATTATGTACATATAATCATATAATTTGTGCAAAATATAACTTTTATGTAATAATCTTATCTCCTGATCTATTATATCTGTTCGCAGAAAGTCACAATACAAACCGTTCTCGTAACAGTAACAACAATAAAGGAAAAACGAGAGAATACCTCAAATAAATCCAATACACAATAATTCAATTCACAAATCAAGGAAAAAAGCGCAATATTCCTTAAACGCGCCATAGCATTCAATCTTTCTATGGAATAAGTTGTGCGGTACGAAAGTTGAGGATTCTTTCTTAAATGATGTAAATGGAACAATTTCACCCTGTAATAATCTAACTTCTTAACTTTCAACTATTATAAAGATTGTGAGGATGGATGGATTCTTACTTTTTCACGCAAAAACTACTGACAGATGTTTGATGATACTTTATATAGCTTATATATCAGAATATCACATAGGCTATTATTTTATATATACTAGTGACCCACCCGGGGTTCATCCAAAACTGACCAATATCTTAAGCAGGAGTCATTCCATACATATTCACAAAACATTGAAATCGGTTGGGTACTTTCGGAGATTAGCGTTTACGAACATAGTGACACGTGATTTCTATACACTACTTTAAACACCATTTTTTACTAGTGCTTTGATCACCATTTTTTCTAATTGTGGTTATAATTGAAGGCGATTTATGCAGAAAAACTTTCTAAAATATTCTAAACATTTAAAAAATGCGGCTGTCAAACCACTGAGTAAAAAGAGATTTATTTCTTACCTAGCGTAATCAATACAATTCATCATTCCAGTGCTGCTAGGCCGTAGCAAACGCAACACTGCCTCTACGCCGTACCAAACGCAACACTGCCTCTACGCCGTAGCAAATGCAACACTGCCTCTACGCCGTAGCAAACGCAACGCTGCCTCTATGCCATAGCAAACTATTGTTCTCCGCGTAGCATTGTACTATTTTATATTCTTGTACTTTTATTTAAAACTAGTTTTTTATTTTGTGCCTATGAGTACGTTCATTTTAATATTACGCCTATTTTAACCGACTTTAAAAAGGAGGAGGTTCTAGGTTCGTGTGTATGGTTTTTTTTGTTGGTTTTTAGTATATGTCTGACAACCAGTCTTACCAACGGGCCTAGTATTACCATGGTTTTGGAGGACAGTCGCTCCATCGCACAGTGGTCTCGTAGAAGGTCATAGGCCTTCGATGGCAATGATTGAGCTAAGCCATGATATCTGGTTCAGTTACCCACTAGTTGTCATATTACCTGAGACTATAAAAGGTTTTGCAATCTATTGTTCGTAACATTCCTTTTTCGGCATCGGAAGTTTACACATCTAATTAGTCATCAACCGTGTTTATCTCCAAGCGCTACTAGCCTAAGACGCGACGCGTGTTTTCAAGTTCCAACTTGTGTGTGACGTGTTATTTTGCAATGGATATTCAAGTTACAGGTATGAATTATTAATTTACTTTACTATTTTGTATTTTCAATCCACCATTTTTTTTAAATAGAGTGCTACGCCGCAGCATTACTTCCGTTTTTATTTCTGTTTTTTTTTTTATATTGAAGCTTTTACTTATGTTTGTATCTACTTGTGCCATTCAGTTAGGTATAAAAATGTCGCTTGAAATCTCTACATCTCGACTTTAAAAAATGTATTTGCGGCATGCTGCGGCTGTAAGGTGCAGCCAGGGTCTACGCCGAGCGCCTGGGCGCGTAGCACTTGCTACGAAATATGTATTGTTTTTGATCCGCATTTAACTGTTTTTTGTTTTGTTTTAGGTAGTAGTATTGAGTGTTCTTTCAAAAAAATGCTTGTACTAGACACTTGGCTGTCTATGAAGGACAGCAAATCCGAACTAGAACGGTGGTGTCGAATTTTTCAAGCCCTGATACAGTTGCTGCCTTATGTTGAGAATTTGATTGCTGATGAATTAAAAAAAAGAGTTACTAATCTTTGTACAAGATTTGTAGCTATCTGGAAGCAAGTCTTGCGAGAGACTCGGCATTCTCGCATTGTCTCTCAGTACGAAGACTGGCTGAACGAAATTGAAGTTTGCGTTCTGCCAATTTGTGCAGCAGCAGTGAGCCACGACACTCAACGGCCAGCAGCAAAAGCTTCGACGAGCACTCAACAGCATCAGCACAGGAAGGACTTCGAGGAGTGTAGCAAGAGATCACAACGCCGCAGGCTTACAGAGTTAAGTGAAGTAGACAGTTCCGCGATAAATTATTTGTTGGATGATTCAAGTCGATCTGACGCATTCATGGTTCGGAAGTAATTAACCATGCATTAATGTGAATAGGTGAGCTTTCGGAAGAACGCTTTCGGTTTCGCCGAATCTTGCAATAAGTTAGTTATACAGTTTAGGCGTGACAACACGAGGAAAATGTCCCGGGTTGTCACAAACACCGACTTGATACATAGACTTCTTCTTAATTCGGACCCGTATATTTTTGGTTTAAGAAGGTTTCCATGGAAGAAGAAGTCTATTCTATCTAAAGAGGTGTTGAATTTATTGTCGGTATAGAATAAAATATATATAGTTATATGATAAACACGAGATTTATATTATTTTAGATACAGCTCCTATTATGTTACTATTAACATGTAAATAATATATTTTTGTCATTTCTATGTTTGTAGTTAGGTAATAATTAGGTATTTACTTTATTTTTACTATAAAATGTAAATATTTAAGTTTATTAGTTATTAAGTTGCAATTTTTTTCTTGTACTTTTTTTTAATATACATTATTTATTCGAATAAAAAAGTTTTTTAACATTAATTCGCTTATTTTCATTTTATTATAACGTAAAGTATTACAAAAAAGCATAATAATAATAATTAGTATTGATAACGACCTTCGCGAAACCCTATGACCGCCTCTCTTAAGGCGCGGAACCACTGTGCATCGTCCCGTATCATCACCGCATCCTTAGAGAGAGTTGGACTGGAACTCCTAACCCCAATTTCGTTGTTGGAAAAAGCTAGGCACACGATAAATCACTTTTATATATTTTTCTTGTTTTGTTAGGAACATCACACTATAACATTATGAAGAATACAAACTTTAAATTAACAATTAACATCTAGCATCCAATTTTACATTGTCAAATAAATCGACGACCCCATTTCGAAACGCTATCTGAAAGAAAACACAAACATGGCGAAGAGTAAAGAAAAAACAAAATTGTCCCCAATTTTCAAACCGTGTTACGCCATGGGGAGTAAACGAAAAACCCACAATGGGCTCTTTATCGTAACCAAACCACATGTTTTTATGGCATCCAGGGCCGTTATAAAGTCCGTACAAAAGAGAAAGTTATTTATTTGTTCGTGCACTTTGCCAGTCGCAAGTTGACGGCTTTCGGGAGAATATCTTCTTATTATGTTAGTAGAACGGGTTGCTAACGTGAGTTAGCTTGACAGGAATTGGGTAAAGTATACATTACATTACGCCTGATAATCCTAAGGGTTAGGCAGAGGTGTACCTAATAGTACGCCCACATTTCGCCAGTTATACATAAGTCCCATGTAATAGGGGGCGAGCCTATTGACATCAACCGGGCACATATCCAGACTCCATGGCTGCTTCTGAAAAATTCCTGATAGAAAAACCCAAAAATACTGCCTCGGAATAAAACCCTGGACCAAAGACCCGATCACCTTGTGCACCAGTGCCCCTTTTTTTCGACGTTTTCAAGTGCCCATGTAGGCCTATGTGAAATAAAATATTTTTATTTTTAGTCGATAAAGTAAGAATCGACACAAATACGAGTATGTGTAAAGTGACGTTTTATGTCTATCGGTTGCCTTTTCACGCCTGTAACACTGTACTAACGGTTAAATTTGACATATAGGTGTTCAGGGACCTGCAGAAGTAAGCTGGTTACGTTTAGTGCTAAAATTGGAATATTGAAGTTCTGACAGCTTGATCGGGGTAGTGGTTTATTGGCTTCTGCCTTACAGGTAGCAGGTTCTACTTTCGCATAGTCTAAAACAAACCATATACGATTTCTATTAATAATATAAAACAAGGTCGCTTTCCGTGTCTGTCTGTGTGCCGCTAAGTTCTGCAAAACTTGTATTTTTTCTATTATGATGCACCTATTCGTTCTCTCTGCATCACCCTAAGTTAGACTGGTAGAAAATGCAGGACAGTAATTTTTATTTTTAAATAATCTAGACTGGTATTTTAAAGAGATAAAGTTTAAAAGAAGGAGTAATCTACGGAACTACTGATCCAAAAGTTCTTTCACAAATATGTGTCACAGATTTAAACAAAAATAGGATCCCTTGGGATAGTTTTCGACCACAACACGAGCGAAGCCGCGGGCAAAAGCTAACCACTGATCTCTGGTCTTGTCCAGCTCGTCCCGCCATCTTCTACGAGGTCTCCCGCGACGTCTTCTGGCTGTGCTCCAGAAAGTGGCTATCTTGGCCCACAGCTCATTGGGCATGCGGCAGACGTGGCCTGTCCAGTCCCACTTCAGCTTAGCTTAGTGCATTAATAAATAAAAAAAGTAGCCCAAACCAAAGAAACAAAAGGTATCCCCAAAAAGTTGTAGGCAGTGTTACCCCTACATCCGTTCTTGTTGTTTCCGTGAATAGTTTATAACGCTGCGACCCGGCACAGTGACGGCAGACGTTACTTTTCCTGCACGGCTCCCTTAAGGCACGCCGTGATGTTTCGCACGTGTACCCGACACCCTGACACACGGACGAAAATCATAATGGTTGTTTTTTAAACGTACTCGTAACAACACATGTTTACGCTCATTTTCCGACGAAGAGTTTAAGCAGGGGTTATAGTAAGAGGTTGTGATAAGTAGGGTGTATTTAAAACCAGTCTTACCAAGGGGGATACCCTTTGGCCCCCTTACCCTACCCACGAGAGAGAAGGTATACTGGTTAATACGACAGTATAACAACAGTATAATACGACAGTATTAACCAGTATTAACTAGGTTGTGTAAGTCAAATAGGCAGTTGCCCCATGTAAAATACAGGTATTCAGCTACATCCGGTTAGACCCCAACTTAATTGGGAAAAGCCTAAGCAGATAATGGAGTAGGGAGTACTTAGAATGCATACCCTACCTAAATCTTCATAGTAGCACTAGCCCACTTCTTCAATCGAAGAAGATCCATACATCGCCAGGTATAATTTTTTTTGATGCCCATGTCATAGAGGCCGAGTCAATTGTAGTTTACGCAGCACTAATCTAGAATCTGGGATGTCACTAAGAAATTCCTAATGACGAAATCCAATCTTGTTTGTCATTCTTAGGGTTCCGCACCCAAAGGTCGCCGACGTCCGGTCACGAGCACCAATACGTAAACACTTAACAACTTTTAAAAGTCTGTTTCTCCTACTGTTCTGATTAAAATTTCGTGTTGTTACGAACATTGTTTCCTGTAACTCATATTTTATGAAAAATATACTATCTCCAAGTTACAATCGTTATTTCTCGCGAAAATTGCTTTTCAATTTAGGAAAGTGTAAGAGTATGTGTGTGTGTGTATATTGGTGCTCGTGACTATCCATGTGTTCATCCGTCCATCCCTCCGTCCATCCGTTCGTTCGTCTGTCTGTCACTTGTTATTTTTCACAAAGTGTGTATTTTCACTATGACCGCTATAACAACAAAAAATAAAGTCAAATTAAAGCGGGTCTCATACAACAAAACGTGTTTTTTTCGGCGTTTCTTTAGGGAACCCTTCCTGTGTGAGTCCCGCTTAAGTTAGGTATAGCTTAATCAGTAAGACCAAAAATCTCAGTTACATACGACCTAATAATATGAACGTTTAATGTCAAGTACAGAGCGTCAAGCCTTAATGAATACTGCCGTCACCGAAAGTTACAAACACCAATATTTGGTTACCGCTTCGTGCATGTTAACAAAGGTGGCATATTATATTAACCGAAACTGAACTTGACGAAATTTATTACAAAAGCTGCAAACCCACTTCTACTGTGACACGCTTGAAAATAACCTACCTCATTTACTATCAGAATACATCGCAACTTTTGTTCTAAACAAAATTTTAGCATCGTAACAAAACCAGTATTGGATTATATACAGAGTGAAAAAGTAGGGTGACAATGTTGGTTCTGTATTTCAGGTTACGCGCTAAGTATGAAGGGGTGCTAACTTAGGACAGGCCGTCGGCTGCATCGTCCCGAGACGGCACACGAATGCAAGTTACAACTATGACACTTTGTTGCGATATTAGACGTCCCACCTCCTGCTTATTACCTTTGTGTCTGCTACTCAAAAAGGAGTTAAGAAAGTGCGAGGAAAAAGATGATTTGGTGAATTACGTTTTGTTGTTGTTAATGGTGTGAAAGTTAATGATGTTTATAATATGTTAACGGGGTGATTTTTTGGCCTAAAACTAGGTTATTTTGATTAATGAAACAATTGTGACTCTTAACTTAATCACCTGTCAAGGAAATAATTAAATTGGTAATTGGCAAGCATAATGTGAAGCTTTAAATCTTTTGTGCTTTTCAAAATTTTAAGCTCAACATCTCCTTAGAAAAAATCAACCAACTCGTAAAAAAATGCCACCTTGTAAAAAAACCTTGAGCATTAAACGAAAGGACAATGGTTGAAAGGAACAACCGAACTACTTCCAAACGTTTTACTGTGACCATTAACGTTTGAGATTATTTATTGGCCTAGTTAGGCCTCCTTTCTGGCCACATTGGAGAAATTGCGATAACCTTGCGCGGCCATAACCCCGAAAATAATCTTAAGAAAAATACTTCGAAAAAACCTATGTCTGTGTGTACAGCCAAGAAAATTGTTAAGCACTAATCGACAATAACAGTAGTGATTTGTATGTAAGACAATTTAAGTCGGCAGTCAATTTGCTTTTGTAACTTTAAAACGATTTTTCACATTATTACCTACACGAATTCAAATTAATCATCACAGATTATGAAAAAAAACGCAGAAACTATTTCCTCTACAAAACACCATAAACACAAACTCGTTAAAATAAATAAATATTATATTTTTCAGAAGTAACGTCTGAACTATAAACTTTTAAAAGCTATGAAAGTTAACCGCGCATTTGCGCTAACAGATTTTCAGTATGCAACTGCAAAAATTATAGTCAAGCCTAATTAACATTTAAAATGTACACCCGTTTTAAATTCATGAATTTTACGTTTTGAAAAAGCTCAGACTGTAAAAAAAATGAGTTTGTTTCCACAGCAATGTGGAACGTAAGAAAAATCTTGCTTTGTTGGTACACTCAGACTGTCTACTGTGTACTAATTAATGTTGCCCGCATGTAAACCGATAGGGTCACCATGTTTACTAAATAGTTTTTTGATTTGTTAAGTAAAACAAAAGTGTTTAAGTTAAATCTTTGAAATTTCTTTAAATAAAGAAATGTGAAAATGTGAAATCTCTTTTCATAATTTACTATCTTAATTAATATATTGTTAGCTTTAAGTCACCCAAATACCATAAAGTTAATAAAGAATGAAGATGATAAGATATATTTATTGAAACGAATAGTGGAAAATCGATTCAACGCACTGACTTGCGTCAAGCATAAGAGGGCGCGTCTTTGTTTCCTTCGCGTGATTGCCGTCGCCGTCGCCGACGCGTTGGAAACGTGTTGCGATGTCTCGAGGCTATTTTTTCGTTTGATTTTTCGGCAGTCACTGTCGCAACACGCGTACCGCTTGAGCGTTGTCGTGTCCAAGCGATAACACACTTGGAAAAGAAATCCATGTGTATTAAACAGTCTCGCATAATAATATGATAATTTCTTTTAATTTATTGACTTATATTTTATTATTTGCATATTATTTACATTATATACAGACTACAAATAGAACTACACTAATGATAAAATAAGGCTAAAAGTAAGAAAATATAAACAACTAAAAAACGACGACAATAGGACACTTAGGCGTCAAAGTACTCCTCCGCATCGCTGTCATCTGGAAACGTGCCCAGAAGACTTTAATTTATGTTTGTATTTATAAGACCGCCATTAATAATATAATTTATTTACTCAGACAACAATGATCCACTGATTAGTTACTAAAAACTTAAAATCTATGTCAGTGTGTAATATTATTACGCTCACAGAACATTTATAAATGTACAATATCATCGGTGATGGATCATTCCTGCCTCACCAACACGTGCATGACATGGTTCATCATCGGTGAATCTTGGTTCATGAACATGGCATTTTCAGGTCCATTGTAAATCAGTACTAGAAATGTGTTAAAACCTCGGTGTACAATCTATACTTACATACTAATATTAATATTATAATATGATAAAAAGGTACTGTTTGTAAGTTTGGATGTAGGAGGTAATCTTCTAAACTGCTCATTCGATTTCAAAAATCTTTCACTGACGGAAAGGTACACTATTGCTGAGTGTTACACGGTATATCTTCTGTTAAAGTAAAAAGCTAGAAAACTATATTCTATCTTAACCCGCAAAATCCTGCTCAACTCATGGTTTCCGTACAATTTCCCGCACGCCCGTCCGTAGTTTGCGCTGTTTATTTGTAATTACTTGATGCGTTTCGGATTGGAATAAAATCTGTCTCCGCGCGCCGCCATCACGGAGGGTGTGCGGTCTAATTGTCGGCGCTGATGTGTTTAAGCTGCTTTTAAAGCTAGCTACCACTTGACAAATGTGTGTTGAATAAACTTTAAAATGTTTTGGTGTTTTTTTATTGCTTCACCAATAATTGTGTACACTGGTTTTATGCTAAACGTAAAATGCAAAATATGATTATACATCAGTGCAACAATCACTTAATAGCAAAGCGGATAGCGCGATAATATTCAACGCTATTGAATAGCTTTAAATATGTATTATCGCGCTATCCGCTTGGCCACACTATACAAATTCAAGCGACAGCGGAAAAATAAAACATGAAGGCAGTAACTAAGAGCATGCTATGAGCCACCGCTACTTGCAGAGCGACGGTACTCTCGCGAGGGACGCAAGTGACGCACGTCGTGTCGCAAGTCGTATATCCTGAGTCCTGAATGGGGCATCAGCCATTCCTTTGTCTAGCTTATTTTCCCCTTATCCCAATTTATTTGGTGTCGGTCCAGCATGTCTTGTTCTTCCATACTTCTCTATTACTCGTCATCTCAGCAGTCACCTCCTTCCTAGCCAAAAGATGGTGTCATCTTTGACACAGTCCATGTTGATGTCCCCTTAACTACTTCTGAGATGATTATGAGTAACTTGCTCTACGCTATATCAAAACAAATACCCATACGTAAGTCGCTAAATCAAGACTGAATAGAGAACAGAACATCTGTAGACTTCAGATCGTAGAATTTGTTCAAAAACTAAATCGAAGCCGCGACCTAAATTAATAACTTTTTCATTTCTTAATAATTTAGGTACGGTGAATGCTTTCATCTTTTAAAATAACAGAAATTTATTTTAAAAGGTGACAACGCGACCTTGCGACTGGAGGGCAGGAAGTCTAAGGTTCGATTCCTTAGTCGGGAAAAATGTTATTGGTTTTTTTCATAAAGAATTCCACAGTACACATCCAGACTCTGTGGGTGCCCAGTCGGAGGCTCGGTACCCGGTTGATGGCAATGGAGTCTCCCCCTATTACAGGGTACTTTAACATAACTGTCGAAATTTGGGTGAACTATGAAGCCACTGTTTTAAGCTTTCACGGTTTGACAGTATAAGTTTTGAACTATGAAGATTTGATTATTAACCTTTAGATATCTCTAAGGTCAAAACAAAGGTCTACATTAATACATGCGTGATATTATGAAACCTAGTACTTACCGAGTTACCGGACATCACGTCTAGAGCAACACAGAGAGACCGGTGATCAGCTAAAAGGCGATATATCCAACAAACGGTCAAATTAACCCGAACTTGTGCCAACTCACTCAGGTCCGTACTTAGCCTGTATTAAGGGGTAGCTTCTTCTCAAAGATCTTCAGTAAAGTCCTAAATGAGATGCTTCACTTCCTGTTCATTTTTGTCTCGAAGTAAAACGAAACATCTCACAAAATGAAGTGAACGAGGAATGATACAGAAATGGACATTCACTTGAATGGAGCATCTAATATATTATGTTCTATTTACGAACACAATTTGCACATATGTTATTATGTAAGGTATATATCTATGGGCCAAAGTTATCTGAGAATAAATGAATGTTATGTTATAATAAATAAGCGTCTAATATAATTTAAGTGACTGCTAGCGCCATCTAGTTATAAAAATTACCGAACAAGTAGAAATCGTATATTACAGTACCACCAAAACTATTACAATTGAATAAAACTACTTTTGCTTCAGATTTTGGGGAATTTCGTTACTGTTTTCACGGAACCAAATTTAGTCAATCATTTACCATAAACAAATAACATTTAACTAAAATAATCAAAAAACCGGACTGCAAATTGTATAATGTATTTATATTCCGTAATTTCATTTCCTTCATTTTAATACCCTACTAGACAGGTTAGGTTGAAAAAAAAAATTACGACTTACAATTTAGCGCCAAAAATCCGCCATTTTGATTTTTTTATAAACACCTATCTAAGGATACTTGGGTTTTTGAGACGAATCTAATGATACCTTAATCGTCGAAATCCATCCAGCTATTTGTAATATACGAGGTAATAACAAATTACAAAGAAACATCTCTTGTAAGATACGCGCGAAAAACATAACCCTTCCTTGACAGTCGTATCTTGTGTTAAGCGCTTAAAGACATTTATTTTTCGTCTTAAAAAAGATTTTGTGATTCGTCGAAACTCGTCAAATATTCTACTTTGAGCTTCATTTCACCTCTCATTATCTGTTCTGTGCAACATACCCTTAACTTAGAATGTACGTAATAACAATAACAATATCAGTACAGCATTGAAAACCTCGTCTCGTTCAGCAGACCACCGCGAAAACGTGAAATGGCTCTTAACACTTATTGCTTAAATACAATATCTCCTTGTCTTCATGCCTTGACAGCCAACCTTCTACTGGAACTTATTATTGCGAAAGAAGCATAGCATAAGAGATTTGAAGAGTCGATGAGAAAAGTAGTTAATGATGCCGTGACGTCTGACGGGGAAGAATGAAAGACAAAAACATGTCTCGCCGACCCCGGGTCTATGAGAAACATTATCATTCTCCTGTCTAATTAATTTGTGGTCTGTGCAGCAAGTTTCTTCATCCATACTTTTCTATTACTCGTAATTTCAGCAGTCGCCACTTTTGTAGCTATACAGGGTGTAAACAGACCCTTCACATTTCCGTCAACCAGGCATTCTGTACATCAAACTAAGTAACTTTACGCAAAAAATATTGCAGGGAATCGACTTTTTTTTTTGGGGTGAAATGTAACGTTTTAAGGTAGGACCCGATGGAAAGCACTCAAAGCATTGTGCTGATGGATGGATTGAATAGAACAGGGGTCGTGGAGGTGTGTAAAGTAAAAATCTTACATTAAAAACATGTATTTAAAAAAAAACCTTGTGAAAAAGTTGGAACTTTGACCCCCAATATCTCCGTAACTAGAAGGTTCCCAGGAATGGTCTAGAACAGAAAAATGATCGCAAAGACGGGGAGAACAAGTGCCTTTTTTATGTTAAGGGTCTATTTACACCCTTTATGATCCTTCACACAGGCCCTTCCATCGTTCATCTCCTCGCCTACGTTCATATCTCTGGTCGTACGCACGTTAGCGAGCACTACGCACCTGACATTTCTGAAGAACCTCTTCAATATGGTCAGTTTCCACTCACGTCTCTCTAATCTGATTATTTATTTAATTATTAAACTTCATATACAGTAGCGGTACATAGGCGGACTCAGCGCTGTTCTGTACCGTTTGAGACAATGTCTATGAATGGTAAAGAAAGCCTTATACAGCATGTGTCAGAAAACGTGTGGTCCTGCCTGCCCCATAGATATGGGTCTAGTAAGTATTGAAGTTTTTTCATGGGAGAGCTGATAATTTTTTCGCGATTTAAACGACGTTGGTCCCATTGAGAAAGTTGTTCAGTTTGACGGTCTGTACCACACCCTTAAATATGACCACACCTTTCCTATACACGCTGTATATATATTTGGTTTGTTTGTATGAAAACACATACTTATCCCATGCAGCTTGATAAAAAAGTAATAATCTTACTACTATTATAAATGCGAAAGTTTGAATGGATGACCGTTTGTTACTCAATTACGCCAGAACGGCTAAACGGATCTGGATGAAATTTGGCACACGGGTAGATTTTAGTCTGGAATAGCACATTAACTACTTTTTTTTCTCACACATACACAACGAAATTTCCACGTGAACGAAGTCGCGGGCAACAGCTAGTATTCAATAAATCACGCCACGAGTCCTTTAAGTGCGCAAAACGCTGATTTGATTGCAATGTCGTGCACCTCCGTGCTCCCAGAAGGGATGGATATGGGTCACCTAAATACACGCGCCCTAACGCAGGGTGGATGCGCCTGTTGCTGTCTTTGCGTATTTATATGTTTAACGGCCATTGGAAATTTTAAATGTTGTGTTTAAAATGAGAACGTAGCTATACTGTTATTTCATATATGTCGCCGCAAGAGCGTCTATCTGCTAAGAATATTAGTTAATTTAATTAATAACCAACTTATAATGTCTCATCCATCATAATATTGATCGTGCCATCTGTGGGTTCCAAGAACAATTATTACAATGACCTGTATCGATTGACAGAAGAGATAAGCGCCATCTAATGGTCTCTGTATTAACTAGTACTGAGATCTTATCACGAACTCGTGATAAGATCTTCTGAAGATTAATTTATTAAACGAAAGTCTAGCTAGAACTATAATTAAAATTAAGACAAGCAAATATTTGACAATTGGGATTTTAACAATTACACATTTAACACTAAGATTTGTTTTGAGGCAACATCCCACAATATTGTGGAAGATGGCGCCGAATACGATTTTAATGATCAATAACTCAATTTATAATTTGAAACTACAACTAAATCAGTTTCTGTAACTAATTACAAACTAAAAAGTAACAAGATTATTTTACAGAGCAATGTATTAGTGAAAGACCTGTTTGTATTAAATCCTTTGATCTGCCAGAAATGGTTTTAAGCAAGATCCCATTGTTGTAAAAAGTAATGAAGCCACTAATTAGTTTTAACTCAATAATGCCTTTGCATTTATGAATATTGGCATCGTTTAATTATTAGAGTAATTAATTGTGAAGTATTCTAGTATTGTTTGTAAGTTTTCATGAACTTACTATGTAATAAATTACTGTACTGGGTGTGTGGTACTTCCGCCCGGACAGAGAGAACACGCGTAGGTACAACGAGAAGTCGAGTTAGTTAGCTCACGATTAGAAAACAATAGAAGTATAGAAATGAAGTGGTTTTTGAAGTGAACAATATTACGTTGTGTAAATGAGAACTGTAACACGAATTAAAAGAGTGTGTAAGGAGTTTCTTAGCCCGTTCTTCTCCTTATGAACAATCATGTTTGCGAACGGGTGGCTCAACTTGTAAATGGTTTAATAGAAATAAACGTTTGAAGTTTGAGTCAAGTATTGTGTGTGATTTAAACTACCCAACTACCTATCTATCAACAAAAGAATCATGTCACACGAAGACAATATGGCGGAATGGCGGATGGCGCCGATATTTGGGATTAGCGTTCCTCCTACTCCATTCTCTGTCATAATATCAGAAGAGGTGATAACTCTTGCGCGCTGCTCATGCATGCCGGACATCCGAAGACTTACATGGAACTGCGAAACCTACTTGCATGGTCATGGCCGAGGGCGTGCCTTAAGACTTGATGAATCGTAAACATGATGCTTTCCAAGAGCGAGCGACTTTGCTGCCACAGCCAATGTACGGTGTTAAGTGGCAATGGACAGGAAGATACTGCAGACTATGACAGTCAAAGTGTTGGCTGCATTTTTATCCAAGTGGCTGACAGTCATTAACATGATAATATTATGGCTTACTGCAACTTGAACACACAACCCAAGTCAGACCCTAAGAACACATTATGAAAATGCAACATCTCTAAACAAACAATGAAGTTGTATGTGACGGACAACTTAATAGTGCACTCAAAATGACTAACATTAACAGCACAGAATGACCGAACAGCAGAATAAAGATTGGACACCGGGAAAGCATAACAATAAATAAACCTGCTGCTGGATACCCACATCAATCCCGGGAAGTATTTTGCTTTTATAAATTTTAGTATTTTGTTACTGTAGATATTTACGGAAGGTCACTTATATAAGTACATGTAGGTAGGGGGAGGGGGAGGGGAGGAAAGGAAGGGGAGGGTCATAGGAACCCCCCGAGGGGGGGGAAATTCGTCGGAAATGCATAGTTTTTTTTTAATGATTTTTAAAAGGGATATATTTATTTTTGAGTTATACTAATACAAGCTTTAAAATCAGTAATTTTATACATACGGGACACCTGCTGATGGGGGCGGAGGGGGAGAGGAGTACCCCCGCCCTGTAGTTTCGGTCGGAGTTACCATTTTTTTTTTGTTAAATTGTAACCTTACTTTTTCTGTCCCTATTTTTCAGGGAGGAAAGGGTAGGGGAGTAAGAACCAGTACTTCTGCCTTATCTCCGGCGCTGCGGGAATAGCAGCCCCTTCGCCTTTGCGTAACAAAGTCACAGGCGATCACGCTCCCCTCCGCACCTTCGGCTTGTTGGTCGCCACCTCCGGTGGCGACCAGCCTCGGTCGCTACGGGTCGCGCGATGCCTGCGCCTTTGTCACGGCAGGCTGGGGCTGCCCTCCCTCCGCGCCTCCGGGCTCTAAAAAACACTCTAGGGGTAGGACATACCAAGACCACGGCGTGTCGGGGTTGACAAATTCGGTTCTGAATTCAAGTTCGTTGTAAGGCTACATTTACTTTACTTTTAAATTACACGCACATTTGACCAATTTTATAGTGTCAGTTTTTTTTTGTAATAGCATTGTGTGCTTTGCTCACTGCACATTCCACACGTACGTTATATTCTATGCCAAAATAGTATGTGGTGTGAACCAAAATAGTCTGTGGTGTGAAATATCGTCGTTTTCAATACAATGCCATCAATAATTCAACAATTAATATCTCCGAAACTATTCATTTCCGACGGTTGAAATTTTGCAAATCGTTTTATTATATTAGTAGGAACCTACAATAAAAATTACAACATCCTAGGTTAATGTACAGATATAAGTGACTAGCCAAATAATTAACTAAGTGGTATCAACAAATTTTAAATCTTGTATTTGACTTTTCTTTCGCAGTGACTACAAACATTCAATAGAGAATATTAATTTTTATTTGAACTTAGTCACATTTGACATTCACACTGTAGGCTTATGTCTCACAATCAGATATTGTTTGCATTAAGTGCAACGTTTAGGGCTTTTCAATGAAATGACAAACAAGTTTTAGTTCAACAAGTTGTGACTATGAAATCTTAGTGCGATAAATCAACAGAAAGCAAAGCTTTCAATATGTTAAAACATGAATGTTTTGTCGGTGTAATTACACAACCAATAGTTTTTAAAATATTTCTGATCAGTTTAACTTTCCCACCTTAGTTTAATTAACTTAATCTAAGTAAATAATTATTTCAAAACAATTGATTACCTACTTTACAACTTATCACTCCAACTAATTTAAACACTATGCAGAGTTACCTCTGCATTTTAGCCTTTTTAGTAAAACCTCAACGCCAAATATCTTTTCTTTTAAATTGTCAACTCTTTATTCAAAATTAAATATTTTTGACACATTGTGGGAGCGCAGATTTTTCTTCAATTGGTGCTCTGACTTTCATAGAAATAGACTATCTTTCGATATATTACACTCAAATTTACAATATACATAATAATAATAAGTTAACGGATTTATCTGTGTAATGGCCATGGTGCCCATAATCATTTATGTATAAGTGAACATTTTTCCTGATACGTATTGTTAATTTTTGATACTTCTGTTGCAAAGTCCACAAGCTCTGTCCTTAAAAAACTGGTTTATCTAACCAAATTTTTAATTTGTCGTAGGCATCAAACCAGTGAGTTAAGGTCGGGTTTTTGACCTTCTCCGTTTACCCCATACATTTGAAGAGATTTGCTTCGGAGGATTTTTCATCTTACGGTTCAGCAATTCAACCCGTCGGGACACCGAGAACCGAATGGAGTTGATCTGCTCAGCGGAATATATACCAACTTTGGATACTCGACGTGAAATTTTGTCCTTATTAACCTTTTTCTTTCTTCCTAAACGTTGACGTGATTTTTTTTATATATTATTGGCCCAGACGAGAAACTCAAGAAATAATCTAATTTTATTTATTTAAATTACATATTAATAGCAAAATTTTTATGTAAATATAATATTTCCTTTCCATTCTATTCAATTATAAAAGATTTTTTTATCTTCGGGAAGCTTCTCCAAGTAAATAATCTTACCTTTTTTTCTCTCCTTTTAACAACCTATTTTAAACATAAGCACTGATTTTTCTTGTCTACAAGTTTCTTTTATTATTATATTCCTTAATCATAATATTTAATCTTTATTTTATTAAATTGTTATTTAAAAAGTGAAGTTTTGGAGCCTTTTTTATTTCCATTACTCTACAAATTGGCGCCCGAACAGGGACGATGCTGCCGAACACGCATTCATAAAGTTAAAACATGCGTTAATTAACACACCTGTGATGGCTTGTCCTGATTTTTCAAAGTCATTCACTTTACAGTGTGATGCTTCAGCAGTTGGACTAGGTTCAGTTCTATCACAAAAGATAAATAATATTGAACATCCTGTTGCTTATTATTCTCGCCTATTTTCCAAAACGGAGCGTAATTATAGTACTACGGAACGCGAACTTTTGGCTGTTCTAGATTCGATAAAACATTTTCGTTGTTATTTAGATGGAATGAAGTTTACCGTTATAACTGATCACATGGCTTTGAAATGGCTTCTTACATTAAATAATCCTTCTGGTCGTTTAGCTCGATGGGCTACTATTATTTCTCAATATACTTTCGACATTGTTCACCGATAATATTTCTATGGTTATCTTAAGTTCACGGATAATAATTATATGGTTTTCTTCTGTAATTCTCGTGTTTACGATACAAACAGTCCTCCTATTTTTCCTCTCTTCTCTTTCTCGTCTTCTTTCTTTCTTTTCTATTCTCTCTTCTCTTAGACTTGAAGTTTAATGTTCAACTTCAAGCACTTTTTTGACTTCGAGTTCTTAATTAGTAACGAGAAGTCCAATTATCGACTCGATGACTCACTAATGTCTCGATGTCTACACCTTTGACTTAATGTCCACCTGTTGACTTAATGTCTACCTTTGACTTAATGTCCACCTGTTGACTTAATGTCTACCTTTGACTTAATGTCTACCTTTGACTTAATGTCTACCTTTGACTTAATGTCTACCTTTGACTTAATGTCTACCTTTGTCTTGAAAGTCTACCTTTGACTTGAAAGTCTACCTTTGACTTGAAAGTCTACCTTTGACTTGAAAGTCTACCTTTGACTTGAAAGTCTACCTTTGTCTAAAAGTCCTATTGAGACTTGAAGTCTACTTTTGACTCGATGTCCCTCTTTTGACACGATGTCCCTCTTTTGACTCGATGTCCCTCTTTTGACACGATGTTCCTCTTTTGACTCAACGTCTTACATTTGACTTGATGTCCACTTTCGACTGAAGTCGTTTTTTTCAACCGAAGTACTATTTTTAACTAAGGTTTCTTTTTGACTTCAGTCGATATTTTTTATCCTATTCTTAGCGCTTGTATATATTTATGGGATCCTTAGTTTTAAGTCTTTAGCTTTTAGGTTGTTTATAGTTTTAGTGGACGCATCTGGAGCTCGCACGGATAACGTTTAAGCCGAAGGACGACTTTCGAACTTATTCAGTATCTACTGCACTTCAATGATGTCGTTTGTTAGGCTATCTATTAGTAGGTTAGTATTTAATTAATACTTCTTTTCTACTAATTTTTCTGTCTCTTCTAATTCTTTTGTTTCTTTCTTCTTCGTCTTATTCTCTGTTATTTTCAACTGCTGGTATCATATACACCTAGTTATACAAATAGGGTTGTCATTTGTTCCAATGGTTACTATAGGGATGTTATCATGTCATAGTGTTGTCCCAAATTGTTTTCATGTTATAGTGTTGTTCCAAATTTTATCGATGTTATCATGTCTTAGTGTTGTCTCAAATTGTTATCGATGTTTTTTCATGTTATAGTGTTGTTCCAAATTTTTTCATGTTACTGTTGTAAATGTTATCGATGTTATCCGATCATAATGTTGTATTTTTTATCGATGTTATCCGGTCAGTGTTGTAAATTTTATCGATGTTGTCGATATATTTTTTTTTAAACTGGATTGAGGGTACTGCAGAGTTACCTCTGCATTTTAGCCTTTTTAGTAAAACCTCAACGCCAAATATCTTTTCTTTTAAATTGTCAACTCTTTATTCAAAATTAAATATTTTTGACACATTGTGGGAGCGCAGATTTTTCTTCAATTGGTGCTCTGACTTTCATAGAAATAGACTATCTTTCGATATATTACACTCAAATTTACAATATACATAATAATAATAAGTTAACGGATTTATCTGTGTAATGGCCATGGTGCCCATAATCATTTATGTATAAGTGAACATTTTTCCTGGTACGTATTGTTAATTTTTGATACTTCTGTTGCAAAGTCCACAAGCTCTGTCCTTAAAAAACTGGTTTATCTAACCAAATTTTTAATTTGTCGTAGGCATCAAACCAGTGAGTTAAGGTCGGGTTTTTGACCTTCTCCGTTTACCCCATACATTTGAAGAGATTTGCTTCGGAGGATTTTTCATCTTACGGTTCAGCAATTCAACCCGTCGGGACACCGAGAACCGAACGGAGTTGATCTGCTCAGCGGAATATATACCAACTTTGGATACTCGACGTGAAATTTTGTCCTTATTAACCTTTTTCTTTCTTCCTAAACGTTGACGTGATTTTTTTTATATATTATTGGCCCAGACGAGAAACTCAAGAAATAATCTAATTTTATTTATTTAAATTACATATTAATAGCAAAATTTTTATGTAAATATAATATTTCCTTTCCATTCTATTCAATTATAAAAGATTTTTTTATCTTCGGGAAGCTTCTCCAAGTAAATAATCTTACCTTTTTTTCTCTCCTTTTAACAACCTATTTTAAACATAAGCACTGATTTTTTTTGTCTACAAGTTTCTTTTATTATTATATTCCTTAATCATAATATTTAATCTTTATTTTATTAAATTGTTATTTAAAAAGTGAAGTTTTGGAGCCTTTTTTATTTCCATTACTCTACAACTAGTAGGACTGCTTTGTTGGTCCAGTGGTCATGAGCCTTATTATTAAAGCATGAGGGCCTGGATTGGATTCCCAGGTCTGGCAAAGTGTCATTGGGTTTTTCCATCAGGAATTGCTCAGTAGTAGCCCAGACAATCATATTAATGGCAAATAGCAATATCGCTAAACAAGAGGCTCAGGCATGACTGGCAAAGTGTGGATGTATTATTTTCACCTCTGCCTAACCCTTCAGGGATTGCAGGTGTGATGTTATGTTGGACATGTTTTCTTGCACTTTATTTACCTGCACTAACTACCTCCTTGGTCTAGTGGTCGCAAGCACACCTGCTGAGCACGATGTCTTGGGTTCGATTCCCAGGTGGGGCAAAGTGTTATTGGGTTTTTCGATTAGGAATTGCTCAGTAGCAGCCACAGCGTCTGGATTTATCAATCAATCAATCATTTTATTGGCAGGCAACTGAGGCCCATAGATAAAACCCAGATTATTGATTTATGCCCAGTTGTTGGCAATAGGCTCGCCCCCTATTACATTGTACTTAAACATAACTGGTAAAATGTGGGTGTACTATTAGGCACACCTCTACCTAACCTTTCGGGGATTATAGGCGTGATGTTATGTTATTTACTTGCATGACTTCTCACATTTCAGGTTCCAGGCAATTGTCTTATAATAGAGGAAATGATAACCTACTATCAAAGAAATTGAAACAAAATTTAAAGCAACTATAAGGAACTTGAGTCTTCTAAAACTATGCACCCAGTCACTCTCAAGATAGTGATGACATCAAGTGTGGAAGTACTAGACCACCGTCAATAATAACACCTTTGAGAATAAGCTGGCTTACCAATGCATATCACAATTGGTTTTAGCCAACCAATACAATTTATTTTAATGCAAAGTGGCAACATTCCACCTGTTGACCACCACCTCAGCAAATGACAGTGGAGCGAGATCACTTAAATATGTGATCCGACCAACAGTTTTAAAAACAACCAGCTTCATGGACTGTAGCCTGGTGAACAAATGACCGTGTCGCCAGCTATAAAATGAGGAACAGCATGGAAACAGCCAACCAAGGATAACTGTTTCAGTGTCTACACAGCATAAGCTAACATAAAAGGTGAGGAGTTTTCAAACTACTTGCTACACTTCACTGATACCTACAGTGTTACATCAATAGGCTTAATACAATAGCCAAATCAACCTACCCACGTGATGCTCATGCGTGATGAGTATTGTGTTGTGTATCCATTATTGTTTTTGTAATCCTGCCAATTGTAAGCAACTACTAACAATAATAATAACAAAGTATTAGTACTCCTAACAGTAACTAATAAAGTAAAAAATAATAAAACTCACAACCAGCTATTGGTATCCATGGAGGAAACAATTAGCTCAATGAGTAATACAACCAATGAAAAACAATCCTATCAGCCGCCGTGGAGGCAACCGATAATGAACACAACAAATGACAAACAATCCTATCAGTAGCCACGGAGGCAATTGATAATGAACACAACACATGACAAATGATCCTATCAGCAGCCATGGAGGCAATTGATAATGAACACAACACATAACAAACGATCCTATCAGCACCCGTGGAGGTAACTGATAATGAACATAACACATGACAAAATATTCTATCAGCAGCCGTGGAGGCAACTGATAATGAACATAACACATGATAAACTATCCTATCAGCAGCCGTGGGGGCAACTGATAATGAATATAACACATGAAACTATCCTATCAGCAGCCGTGGAGGCAACTGATAATGAAAATAACAAACTATTAGCGGCCGTGGAGGCATCTAATAAACAATACTCTCATGTTATCCTGCTGGGTCCACGGCGGACAAACCGCCCAGAGCCTGGTTCCTTATATCCTGTCAAATCAAAGACTTCGTGCCTGTCACGGAGCAATGGTCCTAAACTCCTTATCCTTTAATCCTGTCAAATCAAAGACTTTGTGTCTATCACAGAGCGGTGTTCCTGATCCTATCCTTTTATCCTGTCAAATCCAAGACTTTGTGTCTATCACAGAGCATTACCTTCCCGTGAGAATGAACAAATAAAAACATGCTACTTGCACTACACTTACCAAATACAAATTACAGATTATGTAAAGCAATCAATAATTTTATTTAAGATGAATCTAGTAAAACGAGGTTCTAAAAACCTAACTCATACTAAGATTAACAATTTAATTAACGTTAACGTTGTTGGATAATTTTGGCAACAATATTCTATTCAGCTAGTAGCTGATCATACAATAGCAATAAAGTCAATACAATTAATGTTGTTGGATAATTTTGGCAACAATATTCTATTAAGCTAGTAGCTGATCATACAATAGCAGTAAACTCAATACAATTAATTTTGTTGGATAATTTTGGCAACAATATTCTATTCAGCTAGTAGCTGATCAAACAATAGCAGTAAACTCAATACAATTAATGTTGTTGGATAATTTGGCAACAATATTCTATTCAGCTAGTAGCTGATCAAACAATATCAATAAACTCAATGTAATAAATGTTATTGAATAATCCAGGCAACATTATTTTATTCAGCTAACAGCTGATCATCAATAAATTTAAATAAAAATTGCAAGCAGCTTTAAGTCTGAAACTGTGCATGTGTCTAGGTGATTCATAAATGCATTTAATTTTAAATATGAAGAAAACTGAAGAGATGTCAGATCTATTACAAGCTTTCTATGTTGACTGAAACTTTCTGTTACCAAATCCTACATCTCAATGAACATTGTAGGATAATAAAAGTAACAATAATCTGCCGACAAAATTTATCTCCACTATTTCAGATAACAACCACGAAATTCCATAAAGTGACGGCGGCGGCAGGTGCAGAGCGCGCACCACCGATCAGAATGGCCGTGTCGCCGCAAGAGCGTCTATCTGCTAAGAATATTAGTTAATTTAATTAATAACCAACTTATAATGTCTCATCCATCATAATATTGATCGTGCCATCTGTGGGTTCCAAGAACAATTATTACAATGACCTGTATCGATTGACAGAAGAGATAAGCGCCATCTAATGGTCTCTGTATTAACTAGTACTGAGATCTTATCACGAACTCGTGATAAGATCTTCTGAAGATTAATTTATTAAACGAAAGTCTAGCTAGAACTATAATTAAAATTAAGACAAGCAAATATTTGACAATTGGGATTTTAACAATTGCACATTTAACACTAAGATTTGTTTTGAGGCAACATCCCACAATATTGTGGAAGATGGCGCCGAATACGATTTTAATGATCAATAACTCAATTTATAATTTGAAACTACAACTAAATCAGTTTCTGTAACTAATTACAAACTAAAAAGTAACAAGATTATTTTACAGAGCAATGTATTAGTGAAAGACCTGTTTGTATTAAATCCTTTGATCTGCCAGAAATGGTTTTAAGCAAGATCCCATTGTTGTAAAAAGTAATGAAGCCACTAATTAGTTTTAACTCAATAATGCCTTTGCATTTATGAATATTGGCATCGTTTAATTATTAGAGTAATTAATTGTGAAGTATTCTAGTATTGTTTGTAAGTTTTCATGAACTTACTATGTAATAAATTACTGTACTGGGTGTGTGGTACTTCCGCCCGGACAGAGAGAACACGCGTAGGTACAACGAGAAGTCGAGTTAGTTAGCTCGCGATTAGAAAACAATAGAAGTATAGAAATGAAGTGGTTTTTGAAGTGAACAATATTACGTTGTGTAAATGAGAACTGTAACACGAATTAAAAGAGTGTTTAAGGAGTTTCTTAGCCCGTTCTTCTCCTTATGAACAATCATGTTTGCGAACGGGTGGCTCAACTTGTAAATGGTTTAATAGAAATAAACGTTTGAAGTTTGAGTCAAGTATTGTGTGTGATTTAAACTACCCAACTACCTATCTATCAACAAAAGAATCATGTCACACGAAGACAATATGGCGGAATGGCGGATGGCGCCGATATTTGGGATTAGCGTTCGTCCTACTCCATTCTCTGTCATAATATATACATTTTTATTCTCATTACACATTTTTTAATATTATTAGAATGCAAAAGAAAAGTGTCATTTTTCTGTCGTTGCATTTGATGCTTTTTAAATATCTTTATTAAAACCAGAACGCAAAACAAAGATTAAACATAGAACGTATAAATCCTTAAAATGTGGCAGTAGTATAATATTTTCAGACAAGGAACGGGGTCCCAACTGAAACGAAATAACTAGACTAGAATTAAATCCTACCGTTTCTGACTTTGATGAATCACGTAGGATATTCAGACATAGTCGCAAAGGATCCGCTCTCACTTCCTGGCCTTATTTTAAACTTAATAAGTTCACACACCAAGTATACAAACACAAAAGGTTCAACGTTATTTACTAACACAATTTGTATTTAATCAAATGTACATATGTATGTTAGTCTGTAAGATCTGTATATGTATGTTGCCTGAAAACTAATAGATGTTGTTGTTGTTATAGCGTGACAAAGAATCAAAGTAAAGGCGAATACCCACCGCGGCGCACGGATAGGCCACGCACGTGTGTTAAGCTTCGCTTTGCAAGAAAATGTGTGTGATTGTGTCCACTGCAAACCATGGGCATGCTATGCAACAATTGACGTCATAAGTACATGCGTGGCTTGCTCGAATAAGGCTCTAACATAGCTCAACGCTGTGCATGCGGTACACACTATACACGAATATTAACCCACGGCTTTGCCGCGGTGTGTAGTGCAGTGGAAACGTAGACGCACGTTGTCAAACAAATGAATCCACGCAGCTGGAATGCGCCGCATGCCCGTGCATAGCATGCGCCGCGGTGGGTTGCGCCTTAACGCTCCGTTGACGACCACGGAGGTGGTAACTGTCTCAGTTAAAAATGACGATTAAGTTTTTCCGGGCCCTTATTTACAAAATTCTGAAAATAGCCGCCTGACGAAGAAGAGAAGCTTTGTTCTATTTTCAATACATAAAAAAGGTTTTTTCGAAAATTCATTTGTCATTTCTCTTCTTCAACCTGTGGCCATCCAATGCTGATTGTTGGTCTCTTCCAAATTTCTCCATTGCTGACGGTATTGTGTCATTGGTATCCAGTTTCTTTCGGCCACTTTAATAAGACCGTCTGTCCACCTATTCGGTTGTCTTCCCACATTCCTTCGTCCTGTCCGCGGGCTCCACTTCAGCATTTTGAACAAAAGTAAATTGTCGTCATAAAATTCACTATCGTTTGTGTATTTTTGGCAGGTTTGTCTTCTATACTTATCAGTGGTTTTTTAAATGAGCCTTCTGACCATTTTATTGTTTCGTTTAATTTTGTTCCAAAGCCGTTAGATGCATATGAATCAGCTCGTGGCCATTTTGTTACGAATTAAATATCTTCGAAGCTCGCTTATTCTAATGTATAGTATAATGGTAGTGCTCCCTACGGGCTGGGTTGATTAGAAGCTTACAATCAGTAGAATGCACAGAGTGAATAAGTGCTTACTCTAGAAACCTCACTGTCTGTTTATTTTACTTGAATGTTGTGTTTTCGTTCGGTAGCATATGTTTAAGAAAATATAAAACCTTAATTGAAAATAATGCACATTTTAAACAAGTCATGAAAACATAGATACCTACTTTATTACAAATCTTGATACTCTATTATTATCCTATACTGCTCAATAAAAGGCCAAATGCCTATTGTAATTAAAATTAGGTAAAAGCTAGGTAGGCAGTTAGGTACACAGTAACTTCCAGACCAGACTTCAGGAATTTGTTCCAGTATTATTTTTCTCGATCCCGTTAACTGGTACGTACACCCTACCCCACATACCAATGTGCGTCGTAACTACTGCAGGGGGTTCAAAACTGCGCAATTGCAAGGACCACGTGGACCCAAGTTCATTCACCCTACTTAATCATACCCCTACCTTATACCCTTGCAATAAGAGCTATTATCACGCACATTTTTATTACCAACTTGTCAAACAACCCCATCAAATGATTTTCAACTTTATGACAAGGCAATAAAGATTGTTTTGAACGAATTTAAAATGTTGTTGTTAAGTAGGCCATGTTTTGTTTTGATTGTGAATTACTTAGCCATAGATGACGCCATTTATTTGTTAAGAGCTTTCGAAGCGGGATTTGAATATGAAGTAAATATATTAATTTATGTATAACTAGGTATGAATGAGTTATGAAAGTTAACGTAAATAAATAGGGCTTTGCGTAAACAATTAAAATGTTGATTTACCTACTACACAATCACAAACTAAGTAGAAAGCGCGTGGAGTAACGGTTGGATTAGCATTCAGAAAGAAAATCACGACAGATTGTAGTAGAGCTACATATTAGTGTCCGTGAATGTATTTACAGCCGTTCCATCCTTTTAGAAGCTACAATTTTCCAGTCAGACAGACAGACAGACAAAGGTTTCAAACTTATAACACAACTCAGTATTTATTTAGTCG
The DNA here is from genome assembly GCA_963082995.1 of Noctua comes. Classification (NCBI taxonomy): domain Eukaryota; kingdom Metazoa; phylum Arthropoda; class Insecta; order Lepidoptera; family Noctuidae; genus Noctua; species Noctua comes. The sequence goes on from OY720282.1 coordinate 1,842,272, forward strand.
TGGATTAGAAATAGGAAATCACCTTTAGAAAAAAAGTTTACAGAAATGTGCCCTATGTTGCCAAGTCCTTTCTAGATATGCTTTTATGTACAAATACATGCTTATCACCTCAACCCACCCTTTGAATTAAAAAAAAAACGTGAACGACACTAAAAAAGCGTCCAAAATGTATCGTCAATACCTGAACAAACACTTTGCATCAAGCGTCCCTTTCTTAAGGGGAAATCTCGACACGTAAGACAAAGAAACTATATAGAACTACATAGTAGAATAACCTCTCAGGAACTAAAATAGCAAACTACTTCACTATGAATATGAATAAAAATGTTAAAACAGCCTCGTTATATTGTCAGGGGGACCATGACTCATTTTTTTAAAAGATCCAATATTTATTGTCAAAAAATCAATAGTAAATTGTGCCTAAGTGTAGTACACGGCTGAACAGAAAGGAGCCGGCGGCGGAGGTCAAGCGCTGCGGTCTATAATATATAATAGTAACAGTCACTCACTCGCTGACACTCGTCGATCATTATTAAAAATTTCATTGATATACTTATTGTAGGTGCAGCGATACAGCACATCTTGCACATAATGTACCATCTCAACATGAATGATGTAACCAAGGTTTTGTACCGATATTCTGGTTAAAAAGAGTGTCCATGGAGTTTCTTGCCCGTTCTTCTCCATAGATATCTAAGCTTAGGAATGGGCAACTACAGTACTTTCATAGTTTTTATGCCTTGTGACTGGGACTGTAGCTACATTTCATTGTTGTCTTTGTTTCAACGGTTCAAAAGTGCCTGGAACTGGCTTACTTGAAATAAATGCTTTGATTTTGACAGCCAAATTGACAAAAAGAACTTGTGATGACATCTATGACACAAGATGCGAACTAAAAATCTTGGATTGCGCAGTCAAAGTTATCCGCGAGATAAGCAAAAAAGTACAGGCACTCGACAGCAAAAGTCGGGTACTAAGTAGCCCACCAGACAACTCCTGAAGTCCCGACTGGGCGGAGTATCCTCTTTTGATTTTCAACGGAGCCGGTTTTTTTAATAGACCTGAACAAAAAAAAAATGCAGTTTATAATCTAACTACTTGCTTATTTCTCTAGCACCATAGTGAAACGGTCAGTTTATAAACGGGGTCAATTACTCACCAGCCCCCGTAGCATGATAACCGTAGACAAGAATTTCTTTGACGGAAGAATCGACACAATGACAGATGTCTTTGCACTATCTGTCATTTTGTCGATTCTACCGTCAAAGAAATTCTTGTCTACGGTTATCATGCTACGGGGTTAGGAACACCCCCTAAGTACCTTATATACATGAGTAACACTATTCTTGCAAAAACTGTGACTGCCTCGTTGGTCGAGTGGCCGCACGCGCCGCTGAGTGTGAGGTCGACTCGACTCCCAGGTCGGGTGAAGTGTTCCTGGATTATTCCAGCAGAAATTTCTTAGTAGCCTTCCGCAGTCGGAATATGGGCCCGGTTCACGTATTACATGGAACTTAAACGTAACTGGTGAAATTCAGTGTATTAAAGAAAAAAAAAAGTCTAAAATGACGTCAATTTTTGTCTGTTTAGTCGAACCGGTCTCTAAGTGCGGCGATGAAACCTCCACTATTTGCCGTGCCTGGCGCGAGCATGTTTGCCGACGACGATTGAAACGCCTTTGATACGAAGCGTCAATGTTTGTCTGTTTGTTTGTTAGTCTGTGTATTTCTTATTTTCGGGGCATCTGCGCAAATATGAGGCTGAAAGTGCTGTGTGTTATGCAATGTGGTTGAATCGTTTCTTTTTTTCATTTTTTATTATTGATTTGGTTACATTACTTGCTCGGTTTTGAAGACTCAGCAACTGTAAGCAAATAAAAGACTAGAAATGATGATCACAAATACACCTAAATATTTTACAATTCGAGGTCACTATTAATCATTATTTTCGTGGTCTACAAATAATGCAATTGCAATTTGGTCGAGCAAAATAGAACGGCAACCACAATAGACATCCTTGTATTTATTGAGTAAATTTAACACAGCGTCTTCAATTCACGCCCTTATATGATAAAGAGATTACGAGAGATGGCGAAATATATAACGTTCATCTCTAAGAAAAAGCCCCTCTGAATCTCTTCACCCCGAGTAGCCTTGCACCTATAACTGACCTAAATGATCCGATTTCATGTACCTTAATATGCATTGCCATCCAACGGCGCAACGTTAATTCTTCTTATCTGCTTTTGATTCGTATACTTTAGTATTAACAAAGTCGGATTTATTTACCTGTGTATGTTTTACTTTTTTAAGTATTATTCACTGACGTGGTTTCTCATCTACACTTCTACATTCACTGCAGCTTCCCCTCGCCTCCCGGCCTCCTTCTCGTGCCTTGCTCCCCTGGTCCGCGCTAGTCTCCACCACATCTTACCCGCGATCTTCTGAATGGCATCCGAATGAAATTTTCCGATAGATAGCGTTAATTAATTGAACACCTTAACTGGGCACACGACATTGTTGCCATCGCGGGTATATCCTGGATGAGGCTGGCACAAGAAAGTGAAGCTTGGCACAAGCAAAGAGATGCCTATACCCAGCTGTGGGTGAAGTTGAGCTGTGGATGGTGGCGAAGATGATGTGCTGTCAGATCTCCACTCAATAGCTCTAAATGATTGTATAATCTTACAGCTGTGAGCTAGGCCATAACATAAGGGTTATCACACAGTGCTATCACATTCATAAACTGCGCTATCTTTGATAAGTGTGTGCGTAGGTATGGTAGCAGAGCAGATGCGCTTAGGGTTACCGCTAACAGGGAAATGGTGTTAAATTCTTCGACACAAAAACAATTTGGCAGAACGGAGATAGACAGCAGTGGCGAAGGTTCTATACAACTCGATTCCTATCGGCTTCCCTTTGAAAAATGGCACAGTCAGTATTCTTTAGACAAATAATACGAGTATGATCACATTAAAGATATTTACTCCGGCTTACCGCTTATAAAACTTGACCCTTCGCTACTGATAGACAGTGTGGTCTGTGCCATGTGCTGCATGTCATTTGTTGCCGGCCTTGAGTACTGTTATACGATTTAATAAGGATTTTCAAAAAAAAAAAAATAATAACTCTTTATTTAGTTAAGTAAAGTAAACTAACTATGTAAATGAATAATTAAAAACTAAATTAACTAAAATAAATAAACTAACAACAAACTAACGTGTAGAGTAATGTGCCCAAGAGACTGGCGGCGCTGCCACGTTGTATGGCAACACTTAGCCTCTGGCCAAGGTAAAAACCAGCCCTTGGGTCACGGGAAGTGTCAATTAATAGTAATTAGATAGAATAGAATAGAATAGAATAGAATAGCATTTATTTGCAAATATGGGTAATACATAAGTAGGTAGTAGTAGGTATACATCAGAGTTCTGCCATATTTCACCATTCGGCATGCAAACATTTAAAAAACACACACATAACACACACACACAATACACACACACACACACACACACACACATCACACACACACATAATACACACCCACACACACACACACACACGCATTGCACATTTAATATTGCAGTTTGTCCGGAGCCAGTCATAATATCGCCTAAATAAAGAACCTTTAATTGGACACGTCTACATTGACAACTAAGAACAGTTTAATATGCATATGTCACAGTCAAAACTGCAATTTTGACTGGTTTCAGTCAAAACCGTTAATCAGTTTACTACAATTAAAAAGGCATTCAAAAGTCTCAACATAAAAAATACTGAAGACTTATGGGGGATATCCGTCAAGGTTCTTGGAGACATTATTGACTCAATCGCTCCTGTCCTAACAGGCATATTCAATCAATGTTTGGACAGCGGCAAGTTTCCTGATCTAATGAAACATAGTAAAGTAGTACCAATTTTCAAATCGGGTTCAAAGAGTGATCCCTCAAATTATAGACCTATATCTGTGCTTCCAGCATTGAGTAAAATCTATGAAAAAATCATGCTGGACCAGATGTTGTCTCACTTCAACTCAAATGGGATTCTGCATAGACAACAGTTTGGTTTCACGAAGGGAAGGTCGACAACGGACGCGGGAGTAAAACTCATCAGTCATATTTTGGAATCTTGGGAGAAGTCCCAGGATGCCATTGGCATTTTCTGTGATCTCTCAAAAGCGTTTGACTGCGTCGACCACAACACACTAATCTGTAAATTACACCACTACGGAATTCGTGGAAAAGCTGCTGACCTTCTTCTTTCCTATTTATCTAATAGGCAGCAAAAAGTAAATGTAAATGGGGCGACGTCCTCCGGGTCTCTAGTCAAAATGGGCGTGCCCCAAGGTTCAATTCTCGGTCCTTTCCTATTTCTTGTTTACATTAATGATCTCCCTTATATGATGGCCAAATTATCGGATATAATTCTATTTGCTGATGACACTTCGCTAATTTTTAAAATAGATAGAAAAGATACGAATGTCTTACATGCCAACGAAAGTCTAACCGTTCTCTCGAAATGGTTCGCAGCTAACAATCTTTTACTTAATGCAAACAAAACAAAATGTCTGAAGTTCTCTTTACCGAATGTGCCGCAACGGGATCTGGATTTAAATCTTGACGGCAAAAAACTTGATATTATAGCGGAAACTGTATTCTTAGGGATTACTATCGATTCAAAATTGCAGTGGGGCGCGCACATTAGAACTCTTTCGGGTAGGTTAAGCTCAGCTGCATATGCAGTAAGAAAAATAAGGCAGTTAACTGATGTGGCTACAGCTAGGCTAGTATACTATGCTTATTTCCACAGTATTATGTCCTATGGCATTCTGCTGTGGGGATCAGCAGCAGACGTTGACTCGATTTTCATTTTACAAAAGAGGGCAGTCCGCGCGATCTATAAAATGAGTCCTCGCGAGTCCCTCAGAGAAAAATTTAAAGAGATTGATATACTAACCCTGCCTTCACTTTATATTTTAGAATGTATTTTATATGTCCGCAAAAATCGAGGGCTTTTCAAAATTAGAAGCGACTTTCATAAGATAAATACACGCGGTAAACACGAAATTGTAATACCTAAATTTAGATTAACAAAAACTAGCAAGTCTTTTCTTATAAACAGCATACGCTTTTATAACAAGTTGCCAAAGTCAGTTATAGAACTGACCGATGGAAAGTTCAAAAACCACATCAAACGTGTCCTTATTAAAAAAGCATACTACAAAATCAAGGACTACGTTGAAGATAAAGAAGTTTGGCTTTAGTTCCTTCTGCGCTTGCGGCCTCCCTGGTAGCTCATAAACGGCACAAATATGTGGATGTCTCTAACTATTCTCAATTTTTTTTCTCTTTTTTTGAATCAGATTTTACAGTAATTTTCAAATCATTTATATCTTTTCCTCAAAATAGTTACAGCACTGATAACAGTATTTGTGTCACTTGTTTAATTTAGTATTTTACAATATTTTCTTACCTTTGTATAGATTCTTTTTATCGATTGTTTGTGAATGTGTGGACATTGTAGGCTTTGTAGATTCCCAGCTGCTTGTTAACTTTTGTTAACTTTTTATTTTGTTCTACATTTTTTGTGTAGTAAGCAACGACTTATTGTCGGGCCTACGCTGTCCCCCCATACTTAAGTACAAATGCTGTATCCATAATACTGTAACACCAAATGATTTGAAAAGAGTAACCATGGAGTTTCTTGCCGGTTCTTCTCCATAGGAAACGACCAACCCGAACCGTGCACCTTTTTGTCGACGTTTTATAAGTGCCCATCTAGGCCTATGTGAAATAAAATATTTTGATTTTGATTTTGATTTTGACTCGTTTTCTTAATTTAAAAATCTGTTTTTCTGCGCCTTAGTTATAAATGCCAAGAAACACATGTATAGAATGTTTTTAAAAGAGTCACTAAAAAGGCTATCAACTTAATATGTTCCTAATGAAGTGTTAATAATTGTTTAAATAAATGGGTTGTAGTTTTGCCTGTTCCATATAAACTTACAACTTAACAAAATTCTATACGTTAGAAGAAAATAACTTTTGAAGTTTGATAAATGTTTACATATTTATACTCGAAACTGTACGTGTTACAAGATAAAGTAGGTACTAGACGTGTACTCCCGAAAAAAGTACTGAAAATATTCGCATTTGTATTACGCCTGGAACCGACAGTACGTTTTAATAAAATAGGTATTTTTAAAGTTAGTAAACTTTAATTTTATTCTCATGGCATCCCTGCGCGGTGCGTTCCGTACACCGTGCAATGTATAAATCTGTCAGACGCGACAATCCGGCGGTATTCCCTTCCCTCCGTGCGCTCATTTACGTAGCACTGGTAACACTCTTGAACCGTGTAGCACAAAGAAAGATCAGTTATGTAAGAATAAAAAATAAGAGAAAAAGGATTCTTAATTAAAAGAATTACTACAATGTGCCCAAACTTCTACATCTTTACTCATATAATGCAAATAAATATTTGGCGTAGACATGGTAGACCCTTAAATAAAAATGGGAAAAATAATTAAAGACAATCTCTCCTCAGTCTTAGAAAATAATATTTTATAAAGTTCTAGATTAATGCCCATTTGATGGACATGGGCGTGCCCCTCTGTCATGAGATTTAAATATAACTGGCGAAATGTATGTACTATACACCTCTACCTAACTCCTCGGCAAAAACAAGCGTGATGTTTAAATTTCATGTGTCTAATAAATAAATGTCACAATTTTTCGTGGTGGCAACCCTGTGCGGTGCGTTCCGTACACAGTGCAATGTATAAATCTGTCAAGCACGACAATCCGGCGGTATTCCCGGCGAGCGTTCATTCGTGTGTTTATATCTTTGTGAGGCCATAAATCTGTGCTTAATTGCGTCAATGGCGTTATAGCTGTTCAATTGTAAGCTAAACGCTATTCACCAATTATTTTTTGTCGTGGGAACGTTATGGGACTCGGAAAAGGAGAAATAAGTATGTCGTGTACGTCTTTGATATCCTACGACAGTTTTTGATATTTTGAGAACTACTTAACACCAAGTTTCTGCAACGACAATACTGATACTGTTAGCCTGCATCGTCCCACGGCTGGACAAAGGCTTCCAGTATTTTCGTTCCAGAGCCGATATGGACCACAGGTCGTTGGTTTTGACCAACTCGTCTAGCCATCTTTTACGAGGTCCGGGCTCAGGGCCGATCAGGGCTCCACGAAGTGCCTATTCTGGCTCACCATTCAGTGGGCATGCAGCAGACGTGGCCAGCCCAGTCCCACTTCAGCTTAGAGGATTTTTGAACAACGTCAGTAATTTGTGTTTTAGAGCGCAGTATGGTGTTGCGTATATGGTCAGTTAGCTTAACGCCTAGAAATCGAAACAACACAATACATAGAGTTGAGATCACGACACCATCTCACTGTTTAAAAATGGAACATAAAACTGCGATTTGTGATCCCAAAATATTCACACTTATACTATTGTAAAACATCATACTATCATGATTCATCACATTATACCGCGGCGAGGAGACTTCACAAAAAAAAGGTAAGAAGTAAAACATCCAAAATATCTGTAGCCCTAATTAATATCGTACACTTCGTTGAATACATTTCTGGCAGCTTAAGGGAAACCCTACACGGACGGCGAAAGCGATACGAATAAAATATTAACGAATTCGTATCTAAGCGAACATAGTAGGCAATTTGTATTGTTACTTTCTTGAAAACAGAAGACAAAAGAAAACTTATAAATAGTAAAATGGATTGACGTATTTTCCGAGGCATGTAACAATTTATTATAATATATTATTTTTAACACAAAAATACTGTCGCTCCATGTAAAATCCTGGTATTCAGCTGCATCCGGTTAGACTGGAAGCCAACCCCATCATAGGAAAAGCCTAGGCAGATAATGATGATTATTTTAACAAAACTAGAATATAACAAAATTGAAGTTTTGTCGTACCGAAACGCAAATTCGTTATTGAAACTTGGAATTGCGCACCTGCTAAACGGTATTTACAGAACTTTTTGTGAGTGAGTCAGTCTCGTACTTGTTTTACAACAAAATATACCACATATAATTATATTAAGTCTAAAATCTTGTCAAGTATACTTCGATCCTGAATCGCGCAAAAAAAACGTTCGGGCGATTTCTTGTCCAAATCTTTGCCAAGACCCTTATGCAAGCTACACAAATGCGATATTTCGCTAATACTGTGTAGTGTTACCTCGCCAAAGGACGCAACAATAAAATTTGTGGAATTTCAAAGAGGATCAGAGGAATTTTTCGCGTGGAAAATTATGTCAATTTCGGCAGGGATGGTCTTTGTTACCCATGTTTCTGCCTACTCTCTTACTCACTGCGTCTCTTTTTAACGAGAGAGTCAAGGGTCGATTGAAATGCGACGTGTATGAGTACTTTTATGAAACTTTGCGTCAGTTAACCCTTCAAAGAATCTGTAAGAAACCAATCATAACAGTTTTCAGGCAGCTATAAGTATAAGGGTTTGTGTGAGCCATTTCGTGTGCACAAGCTAGTAGTTTTACTTAAAACTAGGTGCATTATACTAAAATACGCGTAGTTTTTGTCAGCAATATTCGATACGCAGTTTCTGCATAGAGATCTACTATACATGTAGAATATACGTGTTTTGAATTTCATATGCTTCCCACTAGACTAAAAATGTTACGACAGTTTTATATTTAAATACGAACAAGCTTTAAAAATTCGTTTCAACATTTTTTTTTTCAGGAGGTGATAAAGAAGCATGGAAGAAGAAGACATGCTGTGCCGACCCCAAATAACTTGGGCTAAGGGCAGGAGAATGATGATCTTCTTTTCAGATTGTTTTTTACTGATTGTTTGTACCGTACGTACAGTATTTTTTTTAAGGTCCGATAGTACAAAAAGCTGGCTTTTTATATTTAGTGAAGACAATGTTTTGGACTACACAACTGAATATGCATTTAGGCCACCTATGTTGGTGAGAGGAGGCGTTCAAGTATTACGTAACGCAATTTGGGGGAGGGGGGGTCTTGTAAAACGTTACTATACGTTACCGGGGTGGGAGCGGGGATCCAACAACGCGTTATGTAACATTGTTTTTTTATTTAAATAAGCGCGTCAAAAATCTTCAAAAATTGCATTACTTAATACTTGAACGCTCCCAGAGATACTTTTTAGCAAAAAACAAAGAAGCTTCATTGCCTTCCATCTCAATGTGGAGTTAACCTCGTAATAACATGCTTAACCACTTTTAACAAAAATAAAATCAGTAATTTCATTATGGTTAAATCTTTTTTACTGTCATATTGTGCATTATGTAAAATAGACCTTACCATTTTATAACTTGCCAAGTGATAATCTAATTACGAGGTCTATACCAAAACATAAGACCTCATCTTGCTACACTACATCCAAATAGAAACAAATATAAAACCAACCACTCCGCCTCCCTGAGTCGTCAGAATTCCTCAATACATCTCGTTTTTATGAATTCTGGCTTGTAACGATAAAAATCTCACTGCTACCAATAATGGGAAGAAAATAAAAGGTGTACATAAAACGTTCTGCATGATTTGTTCTGAGATCGAACGAGTTATTGGCTCTGGCAGCCGGATGAGGGATTGAGAACCCCCTGTACCTATATTCTTTTGACAGAATTTCTACTTATTTGTGTGACTTTGATTTTTGACTCGTTCAATTTCTTTGTTGTGATGGTCGTTATAACGAAAATATTGTGTGTGATTGTAATTGCACCTCATTTTTCTATTCTTGATAATTTTTTCAGGATTTTAGATGACGATTATGCCATTGGTTGCTCAGACAGAGTTACTTCCACAATTAACATAACATCACATCCGTGCCCGCGAAGGGATAGGCAGAGGTGTACACTCACATTTCGCCAGTTATTTTTGGGTCATATGCAGTACAGGCGAGCCTTCTGCCATTAATTAAAAAAATCTTAACGGAAAAACCCGACACCAATTTCTCCTACGTGAAAATCGAACCCAGGACCTCTTGCTCAGCGGTCACGCTTGCGGCCACTAAGCCAACGAGGTAGTCACACATGCAAGACTTATAGACATAAAACTTTCGCATTCATGAGACTGAACAATATGAAACTGTATAAAATCTTTTTTGCAGTCGGTGCTTTCAAGTTGATGGATTATTCCTTAATTTCTCAAAACACAATATACCCCTAGACATCAAAAACTGTTGATCACGTTGTATAAGTACAATTTCCACTGCAGAAACAACGAGAAATAAACACTACATTTATGGAACGGAAAATCAAGAAATCACACACACTCTTAAAAATATATACAGAGTGTTTCCTCTTTTAACACATCCCTCTTTTTGACGACGCGTAAATAATGACAAGTGGCGTGAGTATAAATGACGACCGACGGGAATCAATGAAAATGTGTTTTGTAAGAAAAAACATTCCCTTATCGAGGGTTCTGTTAAAAGGTAGGTAGGAGTGAGTGAAATGTTGCATCATGACAGTGTAATTCCCCATTCCCATTTTATCATCGGAGGAGCAGAGATACGGCGAAGCGTCACCGTTATGTGGTTGAAGTTCCACGGACCCGAGCAGAGCGCTATGCTTTTTTTTTTTTATCGTGGTAAAGTCATCAAATGAGTCCTCCCACCCAGGGCAGAGTGGGAGGGACTGTCAGACTTGTACTGAATAAAATCCACGGTGTCCTTCAATAGCCCTTTATGATCCAGAGTCACGGTAATACTATAAGTCCCGCGACCCCGGCAGGCAATCCACATTTACTGTGCGAACCGTCTGACTGTGAAGTTCACTGTCAGCTTCTCTGTTCCCTGATTATTATAATTTCAATCTATTCAAAGTTCGAGTAAATCGGTTTCTTCTAGGCAAGCATGCTCTACCCTCGGCCGCATCATCGCCTCACATCAGGTGAGTTTAGGCCAAACGCTAGCCTATTTAGTCATCATCATCATCATCATTTCAGCCGAAAGACGTCCACTGCTGGACATAGGCCTCCCCCAAGTGTCGCCACATTGACCGGTCCCGTGCGTCTCGCATCCAGCGGATCCCTGCAACCTTTACAAGGTCATCGGTCCACCTAGTGGGAGGCCTTCCAACGCAGCGTCTTCCGGTTCGCGGTCGCCACTCCAGAACTTTTCGGCCCCATCGGCCATCCGTTCTGCGAGCAATGTGCCCTGCCCACTGCCACTTAAGTTTGGCTATTCTTCGGGCTACGTCGGTAACCTTGGTTCTCTTGCGGATCTCCTCATTTCTGATTTGATCACGCAAGGAAACACCGAGCATAGCCCTCTCCATTGCCCTTTGGGTGACTTTAAGCCTTCTGATGAGGCCCATTGTGAGCGACCACGTTTCGGTCCCGTATGTAATCACTGGCAACACACACTGGTCATAGACTTTCGTCTTGAGACACTGCGGTAAGTTGGACGAGAAGATACCACGCAACTTCCCGAACGCTGCCCAGCCGAGTCGGATTCGACGATTGACCTCTTTCTCGAAGTTGGACCTACCTAACTGGACCGTTTGTCCCAGGTAGACATAATCGTCTACAACTTCGAGTGTAGAGTCTCCGATCTTGATAGGAGTGGGTGTTACATGGGCATTCAACATGACTTTGGTTTTGTCCATGTTCATTTTAAGACCTACTCTTTCGGAAGCTCTACTGAGGTCATCGAGCATTGTACTGAGGTCCTCCATGGTCTCAGCCATGACCACTATATCGTCGGCAAACCGAAGGTGAGAGATGTACTCGCCATTGACGTTGATGCCTAGCCCTCTCCAGTCCAGAACCTTGAAGACATCCTCCAGTGCAGCGGTGAACAGTTTCGGAGATATGACGTCTCCCTGTCTCACACCTCGCTGCAGAAGGATAGGTTCCGAGGTCTGGTCCTGAAGTCGGACTGACATGGTGGCGTTTTTGTACAAACTCTTCAGCACCTCGATGTACCGATAGTCGATTTGGCACCGTTGGAGAGACTGCAGTACAGCCCAAGTCTCGATCGAATCGAAGGCTTTCTCGTAGTCCACAAACGCCAAGCAGAGAGGCAGGTTATACTCTTCGGTCTTCTGTATAACCTGGCGCAGCGTATGTATGTGGTCTACGGTGCTAAAGCCTTTTCGGAATCCGGCTTGTTCGGGAGGCTGAAAATCGTCAAACCTGCGCGCGAGACGATTCGTGATGACTCTTGAAAACAGCTTGTAGACATGGCTTAGAAGTGAGATGGGCCTATAGTTCTTCAGCCGGGCATTGTCGCCCTTTTTGAAGAAGAGTACCACCACACCCCTGCACCATGCCTGCGGCGTTTTCCCCTCGAGTATGACGGAATTAAACAGCTTCTGAAGGGCCTTAAGTACCGGTTTTCCACCTGCCTTCAGGAGTTCGGCCGTAATTCCGTCATCACCCGGTGCCTTGTTGTTTTTAAGCTTTTTCAGAGCCATCCTAATCTCGTACAGGCTGACATCCGGAATGTCTTCGGTATAGTGTCGGGTTAGTCTAGCTCTTGGGTCGTTAGCTAGATTTGCAACGGGTTTGCTAGTTGAAGTGTACAACTGCCCATAAAAACTCTCGATCTCCCTCAGCAGCTCCGGCCTATTTAGTACAACAATAAAAAAAAAAACAGTGTAAAACTGATTGGCGGATGTCACATTTCTTCGATTTTTTTATTCTAGGACATGCCGGTTTCTCCACGATATTTTCCTTCACTGTTTTAAGAGCAGTATGACAAACTAATTTACACAAAGCTCCTGCCTGAGTTCGTACATAATTATAACTGCAACTCTTCGTCGATGGATACTCTCTCAACAAAACTTGTGAATAGTTTTATTTTATTTTATTTATTGAGGGATAATGAACAACTACAACATATATAACAAAACTAAGTAGTAATGTTGCAGTACACTGCATTATCTGCAGATTAGACATGTTTAAAGATCAGTGGTTGCTCTGCGAAGCAGTCATGCTCGCGAAGGAGGAGGCGGGCCGCGTGAGGGAGAGGACAGCGTCCTCCCTCCACCCCAGCCGCAGTGGTAGACGCCCACGGCGCCGGACGTCGGCAGACGATCTCCGGCCACCGTAGGCGCGGGCATGCGGGCGGCGAGTAAATATTTTGAAATAACAGTTCATTTAAAGATAATTAGTAATAGAAAATAAATGATAAATTAATAAATTAAGGATTTGTGGTGACTATGCGGTTTCCTTTTTTGTTTGTTTTTATTAGCTGTAAGTCCTCCATGTACTAAAATAAATAAATTATTACATATGTGGATACATAAACTCACGCCATTTTCCCAATCGGGTAGGCAAATACTATAGAACGCCAACTTCTATGATCTTTACAGTCATCACTCCTTTCGGCTCATCCACATTAGTGGAAATTATTCAACATTCAAATAAAACCAACCAATTGCGAGTGGGACTCGCGCCTGAAGGGTTCCGCCTCGTAGTAATTTCTCTAACTCTTTAATTTTTAATTTATTTGTTGTCATAGCGGTAACAGAAATACACATTCTGTGAAAAATCAACTGCCTACTTATTACGGGTCATGAGATCTATACAGCACGCTGACAGACAGAGGGTCGAACAGACGGACGGACGGACAGCGGAGGCTTAGTAATAGGGTCCCGTTGGTTACCCTTCGGGTACGGAACCCTAAAAAGGACTAGGAGCAAAATGCAAAATAAACTCCTCATTTACCAGTCCACGCATTAACTCATGTGACAAAACATACCATTAACTGCGTAAAATAAGGGATAGCGCAAACTTTTTTTATCCATGTAATTTGCCAGCCTTCGTTAACCAAGCCGACCGGTACATAAAGGTATATATCTAATTTCTCGGTCATTTAACGCTGACAACTTGGTACGTTAGTAAACTCGCTCTTGTGTAGACAGCCTTCGAGTTTATTAGTGTCATAAAATATTTTATGAAGCCCCCTGTAGAGCGCCGCAGTGGAGGTTTGAACAGTAGAGCAATTAAATGTCGTTTTTTTATTAATAAACTGAATTGCCATGGAGAGAAAGCTACAACTGACTCACGTAACTTCTGAGTTTGAGCATCAGCTTGCTAGTGGAAGTTGTTAAGATTGAGCTCTGGCTGTTGCTTTACTACGGCAGTCCACTGGTGGACATAAGCTACTAACTCGATTCTCGACAACTCTCATCCAGCCGCTACCAGCTACTCTGCGGAGTTCCTCACTCACCTAGCCTGAAGGCGTCCCAACTGCCGAATTGCCGTCTCTAATCAAGTTCCTAATCTACGTGATACTCACACTCTGCAATATTATTAGTTTTAAGTCATCTTGCCGCGCCCTAACAGGGTCATGCACTCATTAGTTTTAAGCTAAACGTATAACAATGTGCACATTGTGCATTCAATAAATAAATAAAAGTACACGTCTAGCTCAACTGTCATCAGTTCTTCGGCTAATACGACTGAGACATTGCTACTTCAGCTTACTATTCTGTGACCTACGTCGACGTAAGGTATGCTAGTACTATCACAAGCATTTAATTTCCTTGGAATAGTTTCCAGGTTCTAGGTTTCTTGTACTCATAATGTTTAAAAACAAAAATAGACTTGTCTACTGCTGCTACTGCTTCGTAGTTAGCCACAGACTGCCTCACTGTGCACATTCATACTAATTATACAAGTCAAGTTTAAGGCGTTTGGATGCAGGGGGTAATCTTGGGAATTACTGATCCGATTCCGATTGTCCGCAGTCTGTTTTTAGCGTGCAGCTCATGACCAAGAGATTAAAACTGACCTTTGAAAAGCGACAAATGTTGGTGCAACTCAACAACGAAACCCCCTTTCAATAGTGCAAGTATCAGTTTTCGTACCTTCGCACTGTAACCACTTGCAACCTACCACAGAGTTCGGGTTCCCAGGGCGCCTCTGTGCCCGTTCGGCATCATGTTCTCACATATTATGAACGCAAGGAGCCGAGAGCCTCGCAGCCAATAAACAACAATGCCTTTAAGCCGAACAGGAGTTCAATTTGACTTGCTTACTTACGATAGCTTACATTGGACACAGATCTCAAGTATTCGGAAGTGATTAAGTCTATATCTATACTAATAATAATATTTTAAACGGGTAAAGTTTGTAAGTTTGGATGTAAGGGGTAATCTTCGGAACTACTAATCCAATACCGATTACTACCGAGTCTCATACGCTATATTTAAAACATTCCTGTAGGATAATTTTGCGAGCAAAACCGCGGGAAAAAGCTGGCAAGAATAAAATACAAGATTTTTTTTAAGAAAAATTGTAAGCGTAACTAGTGGTAGTCCGACTGCCATTGGTCTAGTGATCGCAAGCACTTCACTACAGACATGAAGTCCGATGTTCGTTTCCCAGTTCGGATTTAATTTCCCGGTCTGGCGAAGTTTTATGGGGTTTTTCCATCAGGCATTCCTGTAGCAGCCCAGATTTGTGGTTTGTGCCCGGTTCATCGCAATTGGTTAACACCCTATTACATGGGACATAACTGGCGAAATGTGGGTGTGCTAAGCTTTTCTTTAAATAGAAGTAACGTGGCTGGCAATCTGCAGCCACGTGTATCGATACCTCTATTTAAAGAAAAGCTTTGCAGAAAACTAAAAAAATGCAATCACATAACACAACGACACTTTTTTAAGTCTAATTCAAACCTACATAGTTTGAGCTGCCGAATACAGCCTGTCCTATCTTATTGTAGCGACAGTACAAAAAGTACTACAGCATCATAGCACAAAAAGTTCTACAGCGCCATCTCTGATACAAATAAAGAACTTACATCAAAATTCTAAATCGCGCAGTTAAAGTTATCCCGACTTAAGACTTTATAGATATATTTTTATTTTTTCTTTATATTTTTTAAGATAAATAGACGGGCCCAAAATCTAGATGACGTGAATAATGCCCTACTTCAGGTCCATAACTGGTTCACAGCAAACAATTTAGTGTTAAATGGAAAAAAAACGAAATGCATAAGATTTGCTTTACCAAATGTTAAAAGTAGCGATTGTGATATAGTATTGAATAAAGAGAAGCTTGAATTTGTAGATAAAACAGTTTTCCTGGGGATTACGCTTGATTCAAGGCTACAATGGGGTTCTCATTTAACATCTCTTGCGGGGCGGCTAAGTTCAGCAGCATATGCTATTAGAAAAATCCGTCAATATACTGATGTAGATACCGCTAGACTGGTCTATTTTAGTTACTTTCATAGTATACTGTCTTATGGCATTTTACTATGGGGACGGGCTGCAGACATTGAGTCTATATTTATTCTGCAAAAAAGAGCCATCAGAGCCATATATAATCTTCGTAGGCGTGATTCTCTAAGGGAACTGTTTAAGGAAATTAACATCATGACGGTACATTCTCAATACATCTATGAAAACATAATGTATGTAAGAAAAAATCTACATCTTTTTAATAAAAGAGGTGACAGACACAATTACAGTACTAGAAATAGAGACCAATTAGTTCAGCCAGGCTTCAGACTCGCTAAAGTAGACTCATCTTTCATGGGGTACTGTTTGAGATGCTATAACAAAATTCCACAAAGTATTCTTGAACTGAATGAAACGAAATTTAAAACATGCATTAAACGCACACTGTGTAGGCAAGCATATTACAAGTTGGACGATTATATCGTTGATAAAAATGCTTGGCTCAATGCCGGTCCTGCTCCACAAGGACAGGGACGCATAAATGAATAGCATTACATATCCCAATCACCTGCGCTCTTGATGATTTATTTACTGCATCAGTGAGCGGGGTACACGTGGCTGAGTTTTGAGCTAAGCATATTTAAACTTTTTGCCATCGAAACGCTAAGAAGAAGAAGCATTAAATAGTATGTTGGAGCTGCTGAAGATTGTACAACTATCTTTGCTTTGTATAAATTCAATCTCTTTAGTATTATATAGCCGCATAGCCCATTTTGTGTGAGTACTATGTAATAGAAAGCTGTCATTCGCGGGAAACCTACGTCTTTTCTTGACTTGAATGTGCCCTGGCGGTTAGGAGTGTGTCATGCTCACTCAAATGTCTCGCTGATGGTGGCGCGTGTGTCGGATCATTTAGTTCCCTTCAAAATGGTTGAGTTGAATGGTGCTGATACATGCGTCATGTTCGTGAACGGGCGCTGTCAGTTGTGACTGGTCATCTCTTGGTTGCCACGGCTTATTTGAATTGTTTTTTTTTCTTTTTTGAATTGTTTACTATGGACACTTTTAACGTACACATCTTGCTACATCGTTCTCACATAATGTACCATCTCAACTTGAATGATGTAACCAAGAGTTTGTAAAAGTATACTGATTTAAAAGAGTGTCCATGGAGTTTCTTGCCCGTTCTTCTCCATAGAGATCTACGTTAGGGAATGGGCAACTACAGTACTTTCACAGTTTTTATGCCTTGTGACTGTAGCTATTGTTGTCTTTGTTTCGACAATTCAAAAGTGCCTGTAACTGGCCTATTTGAAATAAATGCTTTGATTTTGATTTTGATTTTGATAGAAAAACCCGACAACAACTGTCGGGCAGTAGCCCACCAGACACGGCGCCCGTCTGGTCGAAGGATCCTCCTTTTTTACAGCGGATTAAGAACTTCACATCCTGTTCTTCATACCCCTAAAGTATAACCAACCAGCATGATTTAAGGTTGAATGGAAGGTAGACAACCTTACAGTACCTTAAATTTTGGTTAACTACATAACTGCTGTATAAACAGCCGGGCATGGATATAATTGCCGCCTCCATTACTACTTAGCTCCGGATGTGCCCGTCAAAGTTCGTTCACGGTCGAATACGAGCATACGGCCACTGTTAAGATTGTTCCAGTGGCCAACACCCCTGAATACACTAGCAACATTACAACAGTGTATGTTGTTAGTATACAACGTGTAACATAATAAACGCAAGACCTCTCGTGTGGTGTCTCAGACCATGAAACTGAACAACTTTTGTTCTATGACTTTTGGAAATTCATAACTTTTTTTTTAGTTTTACCATACATGTGGATCAGCTGATTGCGTCCGTTCCTATAGAAAGTATTTTTTTTTTTTGCGTATTTCAAGAACTCGTAGAACAAAAGATGTTTAGTTTCATGGTGCGAGAGACCACACGGGAGGTCTTGCGTTTATTATGTTACACCTTGTATGTGTGTGTGTGAGTTGAGTCACACCATGTTCACGATCTCAGTAATAATAAGGTTGCTTTATTCGTCGTTCTTTTCGGACCATGATTCACTGAATTTGTATAAGTTAGACCCCAGTCCCGTGCGAGTACAAACACATACTGCCCTAAATAACCTAAAACACCACCGGAAGTCCGTGTCACGGTGAATAACAGACGACTACAAACGGGCTAATGTGCTACACCGCGTAGCTGCATAGACACCATGTGACATTAGTGCTACGAAATCTCGTAGCCGCGTAGCACTGAAATATTATGGAAGAATGACGATGACACATAGATTACCTGCGATTTTTGAAATTAATTTTAATTGACATTTTAATAATCTTAAAAATAATAAATTTTTAAGATTATTAAAATGTCTTGGATATATCGCGGGGGTCCCGGACCTGTACTATATAAGTACGTTAAACCGTTGGCCCTAAGCCTGATCTCTCTCCAATCGTGTCGGATTGCCGTCCCATCGTACTATGAGAGTAAAGGAACAGAGAGTGCACCTGTGTCTACGCACACTCTTGTGCACTATAATATCTCCTGCACTGATTGCTATCTCCGCTTAGATTGGCGGACTATATATGTAAGTGCTTCCACGGACAACCCCCGGTTAGAAACAAAAGTATCGGATTGTTACGGGTGTAACTGGCTAGTGGACTGATTGCTATGAACTGTAGAACGACTATGGTGTACTACGCTGATAACATGGAGGGGGGTGTCTTGCACGCTCATTAATGGGCCCCAAAAACTGTCGCTAGTACAAACTGACGTAAGGACAGGGAGCTAAATGTTCTGAGGTGCTTTAGGAGTGGAAAGATATGCCACGGCTATCGGGCCAATCCTGAAAGAACTATCAAGATCCCTACCAGCATCTTACTGGACTCCGAGCACGTTTGCTCTTGTGATTCTCCACTAAAGTCAATAAGGGCAACATAGAGGTTGGAGCGATCAGAATTATCATATCATAAACCCAGGCCACGAAAATAACGTTAATTAAAACAAAAAATAAGGCCAAGCAAGTAACTGACATCACAAATGTTGCGTTAATAATATGTAATAAAAAAACAATGCAATAACCCAAGAACATAACATTGACGCAATAACCGTTACCAAAAGTTTATCAACAAAAAATGTGGGTTCACATCATAATCATGCGAAGTTACTTTGATCATGCGCCGTTTAAGCGGGCCAATCGTAAAATAACAATAGTGGAATGGTCCACATATAAAAGTATGACGGCGGACCCTAGTCGATAGAGGGGTAACGTACCGGCACCGCGACCGCAAATAATAAAATAGGACGGTACACTGAAGTGCACAAGTCTTACTTATTTATTCATTTAAACTTCATGATGACGAAGAAGAAAGGATTGGTACATCTCTTCTTTGTCGTTCCCTCAATGTTGAAGCACGACTACATACGATGTATCTCCAAGCCATGCGGTCTTTTGTAGTGTGGACGGCTCGGTACTGGCTGTCTCCAACAGAGCTCTTGATCGCGTCTGATCATTTTGCCGATGTCATTAGCTTTTCCACACAATGCTTAGGTTAACGCGTTATTTGTCCAAAAATGCAGAGAGCACGCTCCTGGCATATTGCGGAAAGACATTTGGTGATGTTGAGCTTCTCCAGTAAGGCATTATCACCAGTCAACCTTGGTTTAAATAGGACAACATTATGATAAAGTACAATAATAGACAAAATATATTAATACTTTGGTTAAAACAGTACTTTCGGCTTCTTTCTTTAGAATCTTGAGAAGTAATGCCACTTAAAAATGATATCATGTCATTGGATTTGTGTGCCAGTTTGAATTCACAAATTACATTGCAACTTTTTATAAGGGAAGCAATGAAAACTACATTCGTTTAGCACAGACTACAAGACATTAACCGCAAAATAAAATCACCTAACTCATTGGCATTCCCGGAATTGCTACAGGCCGTTAAGCATGTTTGCTGCCACGGGTACAAAATTTATAAAAATATTTAAAAACCCACGTGTTTTTAATACTTTAGTAAATGAATTCACAGTAATGACTCTTTATTGTGGAGCAGAACAAATATTTCTGTATACAACCACTTTTGAGCGCAACTATACATAATTTTCCGGTCCGCAAATGTCAATCGTGGACCTTAAACGGCTAATTTCCTGCCAAATGTGACTTTGTATTAAGAAAATATATAAAAAAAACTTGGACAATAAATCGACTTCATGTTATCATCGATAGTAAAAAAAGTTTTTTAATCAATCTTTGGAAAAGTTTGACGAAAAAATGTTTACGCGAATTACTTGCGAAGTAATTTAAAAGATAAAGGTTTTGTTACCCGTTTTATGGTGGTTAACCTGCTTTATGATTGTTTTCGGACACAGTTTGTATGATAACACCTAATTGATCAGCAGTTCATGCGGTCATGCAGTAAAGACACAAGTTAAACGTATGATTTTGCTCGAGAGAATGTACCAATGAGCTTAGTTCCTTCTTTTAAATGACTGTAAGAGCTTAACATATTCTGTGGTCATTTATCCACTTACACTAACAAAGCCTTGTGTCCATCGGTAAAAATTCCGAACCGAAAAAAATTCGATGAATTTTCAGGAATCCTTCCTTAGTGATTAGCATGTTGAGGGGAGCGGGGGGGTCATAGCGGGTAAAGTAGAGCATTGTGTGTCAGTAAATAATGTTTTTTTTATATACTACTTACTATATATCAAATATAAGACAAACAAATATGTGGTTTTCAATCTCGGAAAGGCCTCAACAAAAATGCTTGCCATACAAATCTTCAATACCTTCCCGAAAATAGATAACGATGTTGGTACCCTGGAGAAAGTGGTTCAGTTTGATGGAAACGGTAACACACCCTCAAATATGAGCACACCGATTTGATAAACGGAAATGTTGTATAGAACTAGGTACTCTATACAATGACTGCAGGCCTAGCCAAGTTACAAACGTTTCTTATCGAATCTCTTTATACAATCGTTGACGCCTCGGCGTAAACGATATGAGAAAACGCTAAGTTGGTAGCCAACTTGACACGACTCAGTCGATCGCTCGTTCTCCAATGTTTGTAGAAAAAACCTCTACTTTAGTCTATGGTGAGCGTTCCTACCCACGTCAAACTAACGTCAAAGTCACAGTTGTTTACTTTATGCGCGGGCTGAACTTTTGTTTTGAATTGTTAAGAAAGGAATAATTCTTTTAAGTGATAAAAAGTAAGCGAAATAAGGAACAAGTTCTTCTTATTATTGGTTTATTATAATACCGCAGTGCGGAATGTAATTTTAAACATTACTGTGACTCGAAATGATATGATATGATCCTGCATTTAAATGAAAGATACATAAGTGAAGTGATAACTGTTATAAGATCGAATCTAGATCTCGAGCAAGTTCGCAGCTTTATTGGAATTCATAGAAAGGTACGAAAATTATAAGTTATTTCGTAAATATCTTCCTGTGTTATTCGAAATTCTATCATACTCGGGCACTTGAATGTTCGAAACATAAACAATGACGTGATATACGACACAGCTGAATCATATAGACGCCTATTGTTATCGTTAACTCTTGGGTCTCGGCGATCGCTCAGTGGTCGTTCAAAAACTTCGACATCGTTTCGTTAGCGCTTGTCAAAACTGTAACTTGGCTACGATTTATATGGGATCTAGCGATAAACATTGTAGAAACGATTATATTTCATTCTATCATTTTGAACGCTCAGATAAATTGTATACTTGTCTACGAATTTTCTATTCGTTTGTTTTGACCACGTGACTTAACGTTGAGATGATGTCATTCCCATACATTTGATTAGCTTTCTATTAGCGTTAACGATTGTAGATTGTCAACTTGGCTAAGCCTGCTGAATTATATCTGGAGGGTGTGAATAGACCCTTAACATATCCGAAAGGCACTTGTTCTCCCCGTCCGCGATAATTTTTTTGTTCTAGACCATACCTGGGAACCTTCTAGTTACGGAGATATTTTGGGTCAAAGTTCCAACTTTTTCACAAATTTTCGTTTTTAATTCATGTTTTTAGTGGAATATTTTTACTTTACACACCTCCATGACCCCCGTACTATTCAATCCATCCATGAGCACAATGCTGTGAGTGCTTTCCATCGAGTCCTACCGTAAAACGTGACTTTTTCACCCCAAAAAAAAAGTCGATTCCCAGCAATAATTTTTGCGTAAAGTTACTTATTTTGATGTACAGAATGCTTGGTTGACGGCTATGTGAAAGGTCTGTTTACACCCTGTATACTTTGCCGGTAACATGCAAGGTGGCGACGACAATACGACAATAAATGAAAACAATGGTAGTACTAGTTCATAGGAATATTTTTAAACTATCAAATAAACTATCGAAATTAAAGAAAATAAAATTTCAAACAAACTAAAAATAATAATATTGCTAACGAAAAATAGAACACCACACATAAAATATGGTTTACTAACCTTAGACACACTAGGTAATTCTCATCTGGAAATAAAATTTAAGGCTAAGCTAATAAAAGCTCGCTACTTCAAAAATATTTGCCATATTCGTTAATGTGGCAAATATTTTTGAAGTAGCGAGTTGTCAACATGTGTTTAGTGTTTATGTCGATGCGGGGGTCGTTAACCTATCGGTTCGAGTCGATTAATCTACATCGTGTAGAAAATGCTGAAACGGAAAAAAAAATCCTAAGACTAAACTACTGAATATATTCGATTGAATTTTTGTTTGCAAACTGGAAACGTCATGAGGTGTCATACGCAGTTTCAATTATTGTCCAATTGTCGGCGCCACCCTGTATACACTTTAAAAAAAAAAAGATTTTTTCCATCATCATCATCATCATTTCAGCCGAAAGATGTCCACTGCTGGACATAGGCCTACCCCAAGTGTCGCCACATTGATCGGTCCCAAGCGACTCGCAAGCAGCGGATCCCCGCAACTTTCACCAGGTCATCGGTCCACCTAGTGGGAGGCCTTCCAACGCAACGTCTTCCCGTTCGCGGTCGCCACTCCAGAACTTTTCGGCCCCATCGGCCAACCCCTCTGTGATTATTTTTTTATTTTCAGTTAAGTAACAGAAAAAAAAATATATATATATGTTGTACGAACATGGTTTTGGAACCGATGTCATTATAATTCAAACATAGAATCGTTTTCCCACGAGAAAATCGCTTTTGAATTACTAAATGAATGCATATTGGCGCTCATGACTGTACATCTTAACAATGTAGGTACTATGGAATAAGTTCGGATTATATCCGGATGCGGACAAAAAGTGTCGCCTCCACTTCTACCGGAATTTACTGCCGACAGTATAGATTGCTCAATTCCTTACGAATATAAAGCTTTCGTACACATATGAAAATGTTGAATTTAAATAAATGAAAACCTGAAAAAGGGTCTTTGTAGTAGGCCCATTTTCTCACCTCGCTTCGGATACGTTAAGTTTTCATTTGATTTTTTACACTGATTTAACAAAACAGCTAAAGAAAATATAAACTGCGAAAGCGAGTTTGAATTTTTTTTTGGAATCTGCTACTTCGTCAAATTATGCAGAAAACTTTAACAATGAATCGAATAGTTGCATCGAATAGAATTTTTGTTTGTTCCATTCAAACAAAAGTAGGAATAAGTTGGACGAATTTAAGCTTCAGAACATTTCCTGGTAGATTCGGCTGCATCCGGTTAAACTAGAACCCGACCCCAACACAGTTGGGAAAAGGCTAGGCAGATGATGATGACTTTGAACGGCCCTCGTTCACTCCTCAGCAAAAAGATCGCTTCGCTACGCCGACCATTGCACGACAAACTCTCAACGTTGCGACACTCACAATGTGGCATGGAAAGTTTATGTCAAATTATTGGATTTTTCGTCCCTTAATCAGACACGTAAGGCTTTTGTACCCTAAGAAATGTTCCGAAGCCATTTATCAAGGATTGGGTAACATGGGCACATGGGATTAGGGTGTTTGGGTCTCAACCATTGACTTATTTAGGGAGCAATGTCTATGTCTATGTTCTACTTGCGACAGAAACTTTCGTATTTTTATAGTGGACAGAAAGCTCCATGGTAGCATATTAGAACAGCCAAAAATAGTATGAATAAATAATGTAGTCCTTTTTAAAATCAAGGTCCTTGTATTCCTTTAACCCACTCTCGGACTACCGGTAATGACTGTCAAAGATCTATGAATAACATCCGGGAGAGGTATCGGTAAAGGTTGATCACCCTTCGACGGACCGACCTGGACAAACGTTACTGAACCTTGATCGACCCATGCAGTTATTATATTACGGGACCCGGCGCGCAGTTTTCGAGCAATTTTATACCGAATGAAATTCTTTTCTAGTAGTTGTTTAATACGCACTGATCATCCAAATGAAAGTCAGCTGCTGCACCCATGGGGAAATCTAAAGTAACAGCATAGCCGGAATAAAAAAACTTCGTCAGATTAACGCTATCCACTGAACTATTATTACTTAACCACTCGTCAGGGACAAAGTACAAAGACTTCTTCTGATATAGATTAATAATCTAGGTACTAGCTTGTACCCGCGAGTTCTTCCGCGCCGAAGAACCACAACCGATGGCATTTGGTAATCGTGTGCGCTTTCCATTAGTGAAAGAGTTTTTGAAATCAAATGAGGAGGTTCGAAGACAATTTTAAGTCTTTACTACAAAAATAATAATACATTGGGGTATCTATCTGTCAGTAACATTATCCGCGCGCAAATCTTATATCTTTAGATATTCGGGCTGTGAGTCGGTCGGCGGTCGGTACGCCTACCCTCTCAATATCGCTACCTCGCTTGCTTCGCAACTGCTTCGTTTAAGGGAGCTACCTCCGTTACAAGAGGAAGTGATTTACTAGTATTGTTCAGAAATTAATTCAAAATCTATGGGCACTTATGAAACATCAAAAGCTAGGTGACCGGTCGAACTTGTCGTTTGGAGAAGAACCGGAAAAACTCCACCATGTTAAACCCCATTTGGAAAAGATTTGTCACAGCGCTAGATGCCAACAGGGTGTTTGAAGTTTGAAGGCTTATTTTTGTTGTAGGCAATTACATCCATCTGCCATCTGCTTAGCCTTTTCCAAACTGTTGAGGTCCGCTTCCAGTCCAACCGGATGCAGCTGAATACCAGTATTTTACGTGGAGCGACTGCCTATCTGACCACCACAACCCAGTTACTGGGTAATGCTTTACCGCTTGGTAAGACTGGTTGTCAGACTTTCGGGTTACTAAATGGCAACCGGGACCAAAGGCTTAACGTGCTTTCCGACGCACGGAGGGAACTCGGTATGTTATGGACAGTCACGCATCCACGGGCCGACATCGGCAAGCACTGCTTAACGTCTTATTATTATGTAGCCACGAGCCTCTGGCATAAATGAAGGCACAACAAATATTTTTCTTAAATGTAGGATTCATTAGCAGCGACTTCGTTTTACCCCGACTTAGCATCTCTGTCAATATCACAATGATCTTTATTCTGGTTCAATAAGGTTGCTGTTTGGTTACTGCAACTGACAAGTCTATCTTTTTTTTTAACCTATGCCCCACTAGAAATGTCTCCTGTATTCTGGGTTCGTTCACAAACATTTAAACTCATACACAAACAGCCAGACCCGGAACAATAACCTGTACGCGATACGAATATTTGATCCGTGCAGGAATCAAACCCGCGATACGCAGCGCAGCAGCCAGTCGCTCAGCTAGTGCAATTAATTAACATAATAACATTCTTGTTGACAACCATAAACTGCAGTCAGCTGCGTCCAATTAAGCTTGAAGCCGACCTCAAACAGTGGCGAAAAGATATGACACATTGCGGCATTTGCCAAAAATCGCTCCCGCTCACGCACTAAGCCGCGGCCTTAAAACGGCGAAGGAACAGCGGATATGAGGTAGGAGCGGATATTGCACAGACACTCACAGGTACATTCGGTACCAGTGTAAACTACCCGCATTTGGTTATAAATGTTGTTTGCCGAACATACACCCCTCGAAGTAAACACTTATATTCCAAAGGCTTTTTCACTCGATTGTACCTACGTGTTTCTTGGATTTGAAGCTATTGTTAATGTTCAGATAATGTCTTGTTTTGCAAACATTATTACGCTACCACGCTACGCTATGGGGTTAAATATGTATTTAAAACAAGTTTCGAAAATTATAAAAAGCGCACAAGAGCGCCAAATTTTTTTGATGGTTTGCTTTCATGATTTATGTTACAGCAAAAAGTAGGTATTTTTCGTGCAGCTGCAGCATACGAATTACGCTACAAAGTGCACGAGGCATGAGGCGCAAAATTTTCAAATAAAAGACATGTCAAAATAACCCCTTATAAAAATACTGTTTAATAAAACACTATTCCCGTAACCTATCAACGCTGTATTCTAACGAGAGAGAAAAAACCGGCACCTTTACTTTTACAACACCCACTAAAACTTTTTTATGGCTAGCAACACTCGTAAAAGGTATAAATAAAATATAGCCGCTGGCAACATTGACAGCGGGTGAGCGCGGGAAACGTAATAATTTCCACGTTTTGGCGAGTCGAGTTGTGGGCTCTTTTCGATTATAATTTATAGCCCTGAATGAGGGCTGGGTTCGGTATAAGGGACACTTTCCCGTGTATAATGCCATAAATACTATCGTAAAATTGTTTGCTTGCTCCGAACTGTAATCTGATCACGTCCGCTCGCCAATAAATGTGGAATGTGCGAATTTACACAAATAATTATAATAATAATATATTGTGCGTTGCGCGCGGATGAAAAAAAAAGCTAATTGATAGCGTTTGATAAACGCACTATTATTAGGCCTTCTCATAAAATATACCACAAACTAAAATAAATTATTGTCAGTGCATAGACCATAGAGAAACGATACCTAAGTTTACCGTATTAGGAATACTTTAGAAACAACGTGGTGTGTTTTAAAAAGCGAAGTGAGTAAGCCAGGCTATAATGATCAAACGAACCCTTCTCGCTAAAAGCTCCGGGTAGTTTCGGCCCCTTTTCCATTGGTATACCTCATAAACGATGGGCCGAGTCAATTTTTCCAAGTAAAATAAAGGTATGGCATGTTTTCAGCATTTCGCACTCGAACAAAATTAAGAGGAAAATCGTGGGAGTGTATATTGAATAACAAAAAGGTTTTATATGCATGAGGTTTATTGTGAATGTGTCTATTTCAAGACTGGCATAGTTAAAAAAAGAGAATCAATTTTTTTATGTAGTGCTGAGTATCGGCTAGTCGGTAATTATTACTTTTCGATCACTAGCCGCCTGGTTTTCAACAAATGGAAAATCGCACATTGATGTCCAATTTGCCTTAAAATATCACGTTTTCTCAGCCGCACTTTAAATCAATAGTTAAAATCCATAAAACAGACTGAACTAACCCGGTAAATTGAACGGTAAACCTGGAGAACTGTGCAGTTAAGGGCACTTTCGAAACTCGCCGTGGAAAGGGATCGTCAGATACTCGGGTACTTGACATGGCACTAGTGACACGTGTTAATGCAGCTGTCCTAGAGCGTGGAAGACCGGTTCGAGGTCTACCTACATAAATGAGGGCCGTACCCGGATGTCACAGAACCGGGGCGTCAGACTTCTACTGACTAAAACCCATCCATGTTCCTTCTTTGCCCTTTGTGTTCCAGGGCCGCGGTATCTCTTTCGAACAGTTCCGCAGCCCTGGCAGGCATCGGCCCATGCGGACCCCTACATGGTTGCTGACATCTCTTTGAGGCGCGCGTGGAACACGAACGCGCCGTCGACACGGCCTGTCGTCATAAGACGGCCGGACGGCGAGCTAGCCCATACTCGCCGTCCACAGGCCCGCGCCTACGGTGGCCGGGAGCCACCATGTGATCCCCGACACCCGGGGCGTCTCCCGCGGCGGCTGGGACGTGAGGCCTTTTCCCTCTCACGTCCCACCACCTCCTTTACTAGCATGACTTCTTCGCAGAAGGAGGTGACGGCTTCCCATTCCCTCTCGCTCCGGACCATGGCTTGAACCAGGGATTATTTTGGTACTTGGAATCCATAAATTTCAGCTGAGACAAGTCCGTCTCTATTGACAACTCGTCATTCATATTTTTAAGAAATAATCGACAACGTAGAAGGAAACTTTCGGCACACCTTCCCACGTCGGTGCGTCGGCGTCGGCCCCGCACTGAAGCTCCGACAGGCGACGCTGGCACGGACACGGACGTGTGTGAACGACTTCATTTAAATTGCACACACCGATATTTTTTTAATCCCTGACGTAACTCCGTCCATGTCCGTGGCACGGTCCCGTCCCGATATGTGTGGATAGAGCTTTAAAAACATTAATAATGATCACTGACATTTTGACAGACGTATCAAGAGCCGCAACCTTAAAGTTACGAGAATATAGAACACCACTAATTGATGCAAATTCAGTGATAAATAGCTGTGAAATGCCTGGAGATTTGTAGGTGTCGTATTTTTATTGATTACTAGCTTTTTCCCACGGCTTCGTACGCGTTAATTTAGAATTTGACAATCAATTCAGGTTGTACTCTGCTTGTTATAATATAATTCAATCATGATTCGAAAGACACGTGGCGCCATCTATTATTATAAGAACGTTATTGTTGTTTTCCTCGGAAACAGTATTTTTTTTCGGGATCAAAGGTGGGATCTCTGTTTCTGTATACCTGACAACGTATCTGTAAAATTTCAAGATAATCGGTTTAGTGATTTAGGCGTGAAAAGGTAACAAACAAACAAACTTACTTTAGCATTTATAATACTAGTTAGGAAGTTAGGATTCTTGATACTACAGAAGTTCCTACGACGAATAGAATCCGGATAACCTGACATAGTTTGAGTTCCAATTTCCAATGGTACTGGCTAGACCGCTAGAGCGAGCGAGACTGCCTCATAATTCAGACCTCCATGCCAATTCGAAACAATCAAACCCATTTCCTCTTATTATCACCACAAGTGTTATAATAACAGCGGCCTAATTGCGTAACACACTCACTTTCCTGTAACATTTTGACAATTCAATACAGTCACTAATTGCGTTATTCACGAGGTCGAGAAGACGAACTTTGGAAGCTCGCAATGGATAATGATTTTCCTTTAAATCCCTCAGATTGTGATGGAAAGTGGCACGCAGGGGTACAGGATTTATCCATTATACTCAGTCAGAAACAACCCTAAATCCATGCCTTTCCGTTCATCATCGTCATCATTTCAGCCGAATGACGTCCACTGCTGGAATTAGGCCTCCCCCAAGTACAACAAAAATAAAATAGTAGATACTAACAGCGAGGGATTCTTCGCAGATTTCTTTTCAACTTTTAATCGAGCGTTAATTAGTTGGCGTGAGGACTTTGTGCCTTTTTTTGCTCGAGCCCAGTGGCTCACGTAATCAATTAAAGTTCTTTTTAATCTCGACTCGACGGTCGCGGCAACCGTCCGAGCGCAGCCATTTTAACTTAAAAAGTTTTGTTAGGCAAACGAATTTTTTCAAGAGTTTCGTAGTTGTATGCACATGCATTAGCTGATCAGATTCATTGCTTTGTTTTTTTTTATTTTTACTAGCTGTTGACCGCGACCTTCGTCCGCTTGACATTATTATAAAAATTATGACTAAACTTATACTGTCACTTACGGGATATCTTCCGTGATTGTTTATTATTTTGAGCTCCCGATATTCCAGATATCCCGTAAGTGACAGTATAACTTTAGTTGTAAACCGTGAAAGCTTTAACCTTTTCACCGCCAACGTACACAAAACGCGATGCCTCGCCAGCGCCAAGCTATAATTGTATAACGAAGTATACAGTAAACAGTAGTGATGAGGGTATCGTCATATCGATGAATGAGATTTACAAAGTACTGTATATAGAGCATATACAGTACTTTTATGTTTGATAGGTATTTAAAAATTAAGAGTTGCTGATGAAATCGTGGCGCTGGTGGCACGGAAATCTGGAACTTCTATTGAAGTCCGTGGCGGTGAAAAGGTTAAACAGTGTTTAAAAATATTACTTCCCTATTTGAATCGGATTTTGTTAACAACTTTAAGGGTTTTAATTATTGCACGGCACCCTAATCTTTTTTCTAAAAAAAAGTTACCTTTTATAACATCAGCTAACTACCAGTAAAAGTCCCGTCAAAATCGGTTCAACCGTTTCGGAGATTAGCCGGTACAAATAGACAAACAAATATTTTAAAAAAATATTTTTATAAGTACAAACAGATACTTCAATTTTAGTTAATTGTGTAGATTTATGGATTAATATTTACTGCCAAAAATGCTAGTTGACACGATTAGACAAATAAAATGTTTCGAATTATTTGTGGAAAAATAAAAACCACTGAATGGTGGTTGTTATGGTTCACAGAAAAAAGTATTTAATCAAGATGAAAATGTCTTTATTAAAGTGAAACCCATGTGAAACTTTTGAAATCAATAGATATCTTTCGCCATTGCATATTTCGCACGTTTAACACCACCTTAACAAGTTGTGTTCGAACGTACCCTTAAGGCTGCCATCAGACGGTCTGCATCGCAGCCACCGCGCGCAGTCCGTCTTATGGCAGCCTAAGCGCGGCGACAGGAGGCAGACACCGGACAGGCGTGATGAGACTAAGAAAAAAAGCATACGGGACATCATCACGCTGCTAAAGGAGACCGACCCTGACGACGTGCCGACGTTCGTGGTGAAGACTTACACAAGCTCCCTCCCGTCATATTCAACCACGTCGATAAAACTAGAGTGACCTTCTACTTTAGGCAAGTCTAGTGGATGTGCAGAACAAGTTAGATGCATCCGTCGCCGAATTACGCAACGAATTTAATGGTTGGCGTCAAAAAAGGCAAAGGTGTCTGGGTCACCGTCGGGTGCATCGAACGTTAACATGCATCGCTGAACTGGCCTCGACGTATCGTCGGCGAGTTTTGCGTCAGTAATTCTGTCACCGTCGTCACCGAAAAATGCTGAGCCTGCAGAGGAGCTCCTCGTGGGTCCCGCTGCCCCGCTCCTGTCCCTGCCCGCTACCTGTTTCTGCAGCATCTGCAAAATTCCGACATGTTCCTAGAGATTTCCCTAGCGTAGTCGCGGACATAACTTCTCTCGCTGGTAAGCCAAAAAGCACCGATTCGGGCTAATGATGGCTTTATGACGGTGTTGAGGAAGAAGCGCCGTCAACGCACCAATAAGAACCGCTGAGGCATGGCTCCTTTGGAGTCCAATGTGCATATTTGTGTCGCGAAGCCGAACACTTCGGGCGAGCGACCGTAGGCGGGAGATGTACAATCGGCCAAGCGATTGTACATGTCGTCCATCTTGGAAGAGGACTTTTGGCCGCCGGGAGCGGTGTTCCGTCGCTTCCACGGGCAAGTGCCACATGAACGCACAGTGATAAGTGTACAAGTGAAGTGTACTAACATATAATATGGTTATAAGGTTCTATTTAGTAACACAAATTGTATTTTATCATATGTATGTTAATATGTAAGGTATAAGGCCAAAGTCGCCTGATAATAAATTTATGTTATTTAAAGTCTACACATATTGATCTGGTCACATGTCACAATCAGTTTACAATGATTTAAAAATCGACTGGACCTCCAGTTTTTGTGCAGTAAATGTTACCTAAGAGCGATTAAAACATAAATACCTGCTGTTGTTTGCACCTGTTTCATTACCTAAATATAATAATTTGGAAACTGCGAACGTGTCTCTTTAATCCACGTTAACCCAGACGGACGGACATACAACACAATTTGTGTATTATTAGAGTAGCAGGAGGATTACGGGGAGTTTCCTTCAAGAGGGAGATATAGTTACCGTGGGACAAGTTATGATCTTAAGCGGAACAAAATGAACAATATTAACTTATCGTCGGGGATAGATTGATAGCGCGTAAGTAGCATTGGCAAATACTGCGTAAGCATTATGTACCAAACTATATTATGCCCGCAGCTTCGCCCGCGTGGAGTTCGAAAATTGCCCACGGGATCTTTCTTCAGGGACAATAAGTAAGATCTTACTTCTGGGATAAAAAGTATGTTTGCCGTATATCATAATACATGAATAAAAATTGATGACATTAAAGAAGAAAAAGAATTATGACAATCGGTGTACAATTGGCGGAGAAATAGTCGAGTCGAACATAAAAACTCCGCCTTTTTTTTAAGTCGGTTAAAAATTGTCAAAGGAGTTTTGGTGAAACATTAGTCAACCGTTAACTATTGTTTAATTATTTATTTATTTATTATTTATTTACTAAATGTAACATGTATTCATGTCAAATTCGAATCGTCTGTTCAAATGACTCAACAACACAAACTTTCAAATGAATGAGACTACTGACAGTACTGACTAACTTCAAACTACCAAGTAAAGTAACGAAAACTACTTGACTCTTTTTAATATAATTCCTTTTTACTCCAAAATTAAGACCGAAAACCAAAACTTTTAGAAAGATAAAACGAAGTAAACGAACTATACTATCAAGATTCAAAAAGTTTTAAAGACACTACACAAAACCTTTAGGACACCTACAAATCGAAAACATCGGCAGACATGGGCGAGGGTCATTCTTTCACGGAAAATCTTAACACCGCGATTCAGATAATGACGTCAAACGCACAACGCCATCTATCAAATATAGCGATCAACTGTGGCGTTGTGATAATATTTTACTTCATATATTTTGATAAAGAGTGAACCGATTGCGATGAAACCAAAACTTAATATTACTTCAATTTACGCACAATTGTTGTGTTTAAAAGTTATAGATACATTGAAGTTCAACTGCGTGTGATGTGATACAAAGTGACAGTGGCACCAAGTGCGCATTACCGTAATTTTACTTCTGGATCTGTATAAATTCAAATATCTTTGGATAGAGTGAACCGATTGCAATGAAACAAAAACTAAATGTTACTTCAAGTTACGCACAATTGTTGTGTATAAAAGTTATCTACATTGCATTCGTACATTTTACGTGATGCCCGAACAAACAAACAGACAAACAGACAAAAATTCTAAAAATGCTGGAAACTGATTTTAGTCAGTACAAGTCTGACAATCCCTCCCGCTCTGCCCTGGGTGGGAGGACTCATTTGATGATTTTACCAGAATAAAAAAATAAAAAAATAATAAAAAATGGGTTCTGTTGGTTGTCCTTTAACATCCTAGCTATTTTTTTTTGGAAATATTTCCGATGTACAAAAACGACTTTTCTACAGATTTATTATATGTAATAATCTATATGTATAGAAGATAGATATAAAATTATATGGATATTTTGTATAGAAATTTCAGGAGAAAAACGTGAGAATTTCATTAATTATGTACTTAGTGATTTTATGTATCAAAGCATGCAGCAATTGTTTTGGCTCCTGCGTAAGAAGGATATGAAGTTATCTATACATATAATCTATACATATAAAATTCAAAGTCCTGACTGACTGACTGACTGACTGACTTATATATCAACGCACAGCCCAAACCACTGGTCCTAGAGACATGAAATTTGGAGAATGTACTCTTTGTGGAGAGTAGGTATCCACTAAGAAAGGGTTTTTTGAAATTCCACCCCTAATAGGGTGAAATGGGGTTTTGAATTTTATGTGAAACTTTTTATTCTCGGGGTAGATTGACTTGAAAATTTGTGTACATACTTTTCAGACAAAATCCAGTAAATCCGATATCCAATCTCAAACCAAGGTATCAATATTTCACGTATCTAATTTAATTGATATAACTTGAAACTAATAATTGCAAGTTATAAGCAAGTACATGTAAATCAATGTATGTATTATAGATAGATACATAGATTACTTATTATCCCAGAAGTAAGATCCCGTGGGCAATTGCCTAACTCCACGCGAGCGAAGCCGCGGGCATAAGCTAGTTTTAAAAATAAAGTATAAAATGATTATGGATTGTGTGAAATTCAAAATATTTTTTGTATTTATTTTTACGTCTAATATCTATAACCCGACGATAGATAAGTATTTAAAATTCAAACTTCTCTTCTCTCTTCTTCAACCTTTTGCCAACCAATGCGTAGTGTGCCTTTTAGTGCCATTTTTAGGCTTCCTTAGTCAACAAGGAATCCTTATAGTTTCGCCATGGCCGTCTGTCTGTCTGTCCGCAGCTTAGCTCCAAGACTCTTAGTACTAGAAAGCTGTAATTTGGCGTGAATGTACAGATTAGTCACGTCGACAATGTGGTAAAATAAAATCTCGAAATAGTACATTTTGATATAAGTGGGGAAACTTTGATATTGCATTCGAGGCGGAATTAACACCCGAGCTGCAGGCGAGGGTGTTATGGAGCCGAGAACTGCAGTAACAAATCCCCACGCGTATCAAACGACGTTTTTCAAAACACTTTCGAAGAAATAAATTATCAGAACGGAAAGTATTTTTGTCAGGATTTTTAAGGAAACTATGGTTTAATTTGCTTTTTTTCCGCGCTTTGCTTACGCCAGATTGAAGAAAGTAACACTAGCAAGCAAACAAGCAAGCAAGTAGCACTTTAAACTATTTACATTGCCGTGCCCTAGCAGGGTTCATCTATGAAACCTATATACTTGTAACAACTTGTAAACTACGTGAATGCAATAAATGATGAAGAAGCAGAGGCATGATGCCGCCAAACAGCCTAATATGAAAAATGAAAAAAACTCTTTCACTCTTCAAAATATATACTATATATACTAGATAATGAAACACAGGTGATTTGAGTATGTGGAAAACTATGTACATTTATCTAGGAAAACGCATTTCATTAAGCAATCAACATAATCATTCTATTCATTTTGACATTATTATCAAAAATTTTCCAAATATAATTATGTACGTACTAACACTAGTTTTAAGATGTGTATGTATTACTAACAAAACGGATTTGTTAAATAAATGATTTGATTTTTTTTTATTTTTTGATAATAGATGCTATACAACATACCAAACGCCTGAAGTGGAAGTGGGCTGGACACGTAACGAGAATGGCAGATGGACACAGTCGGTAATTCGATGGCAAGGCCCAAGCGGCAAGAGGGCCACACAACGTTGGGCGGATGAAATAAAAACAAATGCCAGAAAGCAAGAGGGCCTTAATTAAATAAAAATGAAGTTTTCAAATGTAATGTTAAAAGAAATGTTAAATTTAATTTTAAATGAAATATTAAATGTATTGTTAAATGAATTGATGCTCGAAACGCTTTCGCTTGTTACTAGAGGCAAATTAAATGCTCGTACGAAGTCTGCGGTAACCATTTCTGTGGTTTTTGTTCCGAGCAAATATGATTAGGTTCACTTACTGGATTACACTAATCTAGCCCCGCCGAGCGTTTACAGAATATTTGATCACGTCAACCTTATCGGGGTAAGCAGAAAAAGTGGTGAAACTAACTTTTCGAGCGCTTTTGGGAGTAAATATGATAATATTCATTAAAATGATGATAGATAATTCTAGTGTTTATTTAGTCATGACAAAGAGCAGCGGCGGCCCAGTGGTAGCAGCCCCGACTTACGAACAGTATGTCGTAGGTTCATACCCAGGCAGGAGCATTACTTTGTGTAATTTTTAGCATCATCACAGCTCTCAAAACGATGAAGAAAAACATCGTGAGGAAACCGGCATGTCCTAGAACCAAAAATTCGAAGACATGTGACATCTACCAACGCGCACTGGGCCCGCGTGGTGGATTAGGGACTAACCACATTTATTCAGCTCTGTTCAGCTTTTATCCATAGAAAATAACGATTTTGTATGAAGATGCATACGCGTACGAATAGACGCGGAAAGTTGAATGGATGCGTGCGCATCTCCATACAAAAATCGTTGTTTCCTATGGACAAAACCTGAACAGAGCTCAATAAGTGTGGCGAGTCCCTTAAAGCCCATTCCCTCACGTAGAGATGAGGCCGTGTATTCTAGCAGTGGGAACATTATAGGCTGATTATGCCTATGCATGACAATAAACAGGTATTGTCCTGACCGTGTCCGTAGCCGGTGGCAAACTCGAATGTTGAGCGTGGTGTAGCGGCACTACAAAGAGTACTACAGCAACACAGAACAAAAAGTACTACAGCGCCATCTATGACACAGTGGATGAACTAAACATCGAAACACATCTAAATCCTACATCGCATTAACCAAATTTAAAAAGTCCGTTCAGGGGTTTTTACTAGAAAAGTGCTATTACAGCGTAGATGACTTTTTAAATGATAATCTTCTGCAATAGAATTTGGAATGTGTACCTGTGCTATTATTTTTTCTAATATGTATTTTACTTAAATTGAATTTAAATTGTTGACATTTTAATTTAATCCTATGTTTTTTTTTTTTGTCCTTTGTAAGTCATTGTTTTTAATTTGTTTTTAACGATTTTTATAATTTTTGTAATAGTTGTCTTAGTGCGACTAATTTTGTACGCCATGATTGGCAAAACATGTAGCTACCTCTCATTATTTTTAAGACCTGTATCATTCTGCACTCATGTTTTACAAAATAAATATCTTGTATCTTGTATCTTGTATCGCGACTTAAGTGCAGAAGAACCCGACAACAACTGTCGGGCAGTGACGTGAGGGCCAACAATACGGCAAGCCCATAAGGCAAGCAGACTGTTCAAAAACCCTAACATCATGAAGAATAGTAGATTATAAGGTCAAGCCAAGATTTAAGGCTTGTATGAAAGTACCGCCACTACAGTCGGCAGTAGCCCACCAGACCGTCTTCTGGTCGGAGGATCCTCCCTTTTCTATGGGGGATGAAGAATTTTACCCCCTATTCTTCATGAACGTATTTTAATAGCAAAAGTTCTTTTTTAACATTGGGCTCTGGTAGTATTCACCAGTGATTTCAGATTTGCGTTCTGTCGTAGCAATTACCACTTATTTTCTTTTTTTCAATCTTAGCATAACACCCAGATCCGTTTTACGGTCCTATTAAAAAGAAACTTTACGCCTCGTCGCAAGGCGGGAGCCATTCGTTCGCAGTTTAAAAACTTCAAAATTGGGTGCTTTCTCGAGTCCGCGACGGCTTCGTACAGTCGTCGCTAATTTCCCATGAGGCGAGTCACGGCGAACCGCAAACTGCCGCGATAAACAACCCAGAGGCTACAAGAATTAATAGGCCCTACTGTATCTCTTTTTTTTATTTACTTACAAAGTTGCATTACTTTTTAGGTTTCAGAGCGGCTACCCAAAGAGGATGTTACTCAGGACATATACGGTATACCATCACCTCGTATAGCAGCATTACTTTAATGTCTCTTCAGTGTGGGAAAGAGCTATAAGTCTTCGTCGTTCCGTCTCTCACCCACTGAAGTAACATGAAAATAATACTAATCTATCATCATGTCGTGATGGAAGCCCCCAGAGCGCACATTTAGCGTCCATTTCTGCTTGGTCTAACAAAGACTTTCAAATAGTATAATACCTGTGCATAATACCTAAAGCAGAATCTGTGTGAAGACTTAAAAAGTATTTTCTTTCAGCACACAAAGCGACCTGTCATGTCATCGTACGACACGAGTCAGAGCTGACAGCGAAGCCTGGCCAGTTGACCTACCATGACCTCCTACAGCAGTACTGGTTGAATATTACTTCAGAACGGGAAAGAGATGCCAAGCAGTGAGCTACACGTCTTATATTAACTCCATCTCTTTCCCATTTAGGGATGGATTCCCATCCTACGGATACATACCATCTGAACTCCACTTTTGTTTTTAAATTACATGCAGCGGTGCTACTACCTGTACTTCCTACACAGCCAAGTTACTGGATGGATGTTGTAGGTACCATTGGCCCCTCGCCCCATTGATAAGACTGATTATCTAATATTCGGTCGGAATTCTGGCTAACCCAGCCTGGGTAACCGGAACAACTGTCAAATATCTACGGTCCCAAGGCGTGCTTTCCGAGGCTTGGACGTTTATTGAAAAAATTAATGATTAACGAAGGAGATGGCGGGACGAACTGGACAGGTTCCGTCCAAATACAGGTTCGTCCGAAGACGCGCGGGAAGTGGAAGGAGTGGAGGGAGGCCTTTGCCCAGGAGTGGGACAGAGCAGGCAAGGAAAAAAATGATCGACCATCCAAGGTAAACATAATAGCATTAATCTTAATCTTTACATAGTATAAAACAAAGTCGCTCCCGCTGTTTGTACGCTTTGATCTTTTAAACTACGCAACGGATTTTAATGCAGTTTTCAGCAATAGATAGAGTGATTCAAGAGGAATGTTTATATGTATCTCTTTTGCACCCTTGCGAAGCCGGGCGGGTCTCTATTCGGTAAATAAAACAACATCACATTCGTCTACGTTCTAAAACCACAACGACGTCTTTTTGTCTAAAACATTTAACACACGCATTCATTTTAGCAACGCGAGTGACGCAGAATTTTAATTTCTTTGATTCTTTTTGGCGCCGGGAAAATACCCTGGTACACGAAACAAAAGCAAAAAGTTAATAAACAAGTCTCTAAGTTTAATTAAAATGTAAGAAAGCGTGAACCATGTAATTATGTAGAAACACTACACAAATGCTTACAAAAATCTGCGTTTTAACAATGGGCCTCGAATTTACTTGATTGCTCAGAGTAAAAACAAAAAATGAAAACTTAAATCCAACTACGACAAAAACGGCAACTAAAAATGTATCCTATACCTACAAGACATTGATGTGATTTCGGTTTTCATGTAAAGATCATCATCTGCCTAGATTTTTCCCAACTCTGTTGGGGTCGGCTTCCAGTCCAACCGGATGCAGC
The DNA here is from genome assembly GCA_963082995.1 of Noctua comes. Taxonomy (NCBI): domain Eukaryota; kingdom Metazoa; phylum Arthropoda; class Insecta; order Lepidoptera; family Noctuidae; genus Noctua; species Noctua comes. The sequence continues at coordinate 1,881,269 of OY720282.1, forward strand.
TGAATACCTGTATTTTACATGGAGCGACTACCTATCTGACCTCCACAATCCAGTTAGAACTGGGTTTTACGATACCCCTTGGTAAGACTAGGGCACGGAGGATACTCGGTATGTAATGGGTGGTCAGCCATTCACGCACCAATACCAAACCTATCCAAGCGCGGCGTTAGGTCCCACTATGGCCACACACCAAAAGAACCATGTTATGAGTGACAAGGACTATCTACAAAGTCAAAACACTTTTTATTTAAACACTTTTATTTCGCGGTGGAGGTGCTGCTCAATCCCTGAGTATCTATGGTCAAGTAAAACTAATTACTTGAGTTTAAGTAAAGATAAAGTAATTTGAACGAAGCATACGAAGTTCTAACTTCAAGCAATTACTAAACTACAGAATAAAAATCGTATCTTAAATTATTAATATTTTACTCAAGTAATCACTTTGACTTATAGATACGGGTGACGGTGCTCGGGCAGCCTATTTTCTACACAGTATAATTTTAACTAGTAGTGTGCATGATCCTATTGACGCCGCCAACTCGTTTTTTTCAATACAATTTCCATTGACAATTTCACAAATATTTACCTACAGTATTCCTGACAATATCATTCAAGTTCCATGATACCCTATACATCAATTAACTTTGATAGCCACAGATATACGCATGTAAGTTACACACAGAATGTGTAGTACGGGAATGGACGCTGAGATGCTTCTAATTCCATTGGGTCCAACAAATTTGTTCCGGTCTGGTGCAAATAGGTCGTGCCGCCCGCCGCTCTTACAATATGTATTGTACCTATCTACTATCTGTATTTACCTACCTACGGCAATACAAGTACACAAACATGCTTCTGGTCTGAAGGTTCTTTATTAGCTTTCATGAAGCTAATTATCCTTGCTTGATAACCTTGACTTTGAGTAAAATTAAATGGCATCGTATGCATAGGTAGGTAGGTACGTACGGATCGCGCACTAACAGTTTTGGATCTTGTACGTCCAATATCTCCGTCTCCGATCGCAGTGTCGCGATGTTGGGGAGAACAAGTTTCTTTCGGCTTCGTTAAGGGTCTTTTTACACCCTTTATAGTTAATTTATTATTCTATCAATTTGCTTTACACCGCATAGAGACTTTGGCCTAAGCATTCCCATCTCATTTATATTTTTTGTGGCCCAACATCATTCCGCGTAAGTGTCTTAAATTCAAATATTCTTAGGTTTTTTGCAATTTTCTGGTCAGTTTCAGGCTGTATGTAAAACAAAATATGATTCGCAACCGTAACACGTATGTTGTTACAGAATTATTATCATTAAAATCATCAATACAACCCTCTAAGTTCATTTATTCCCATGTACTTAATGACTATTTCATAAAAAAAGTCATTCAATGGGATTATATCAACTTAGAGGGTTGTATTGATGAGTTTAATGACTAAAACTCTGTAAAGCTGTAAAGCCATACATTTGCTATGGTCGCGAATCATATCGTAATCAACATACAACATACCTACATACATACAACACATACATATCTGGTAGCCGGTAGGTTTGCAGGTCAGTGTTAGGTTGTATGTTGATGAAAATATGAATCGCGTAACTATGTAGTTACAGAATTATAATCATTAAAATCCAAGGAAATTATATACTAGTTCCTTGCATAGCACTCATAGCTGCCCTAAAAATAGGGTTATCTTATTAAAAAACTTTTCAAATGATCATTTTTGTACGCATGTTACCCTTCAAAATAATTTTTAGTACCTATTTTTATGAAATTCCCCTACTTTTTCCTGTTTATCTATGTGATGATGTCATAGTGGTTGCCTAAAATCAAACATTTACTTTTTAAACTTTATTTAATTAAAGGACATGTTTCATTTCCGGCCATAAAATGTACATTTATCTAAAAAGAGAAAAAAATACCACAAATTTGGAAAAAGTATTCTTTCGTGAATTTATGCCAGATTTATTGTGCACAAAAAGTAATCGTTTTTCAATTATTCCCATATTCTATTCAACATTGCGTCTTACAGTTTGCATAGTCTGCTTCCGTTTTAAAATCATGTCAAAACAAAATGTGAATTTGAATTTTTTGTTCAGAAGTACAGCACTCCAGAAAAGTAGTTCTTTCTATTATTTTTTAACGGTTAAATCATCACACTTGCTTATAATTAGTCGAAAATGATGTATAAGAGAATAATAATAATCACATATTATTAATTACAAGAATACAAACTTTTCATATTTAACGGCGTGATATTTTTTTCATGTGCATTTGGAAATTATCTAAAGGAAATAAGATTATAAGGTATAGTATTTTGTAAAAGTTTTAGTAGTTTATTAAACAAATTTTGTATAAACAGCGTTTTTATTCCAAAGATATCATTTTGGGAATTTTGTGGGGAATGAATAAAAATGAAGCGGGGAATTTCGGGGAATTGACAACACTGACGCGGGGAATCGATTTTTTTTTATTGGCAGCACTGTGTGAGTGTGACTAAACTTGACTAAAGTCACTTTAGAGTTTTAGTTACACCATGATGCAATTTAGTGCGCTAGCTAGTGTACGAGATGAGCTAGTGCGGCAGAGTCTATGCGATTACACTAGATTGGATCACTATCTGTCTGCGTTTATACACTACAAATTTAGCACGCTAGTTCATCTAGCGCTCTGCAAATTTTGGCCTTTTATTAACTTTAAAATCAGTAGAAAATAGTGAAATAAACAAAACAATAGTGAATCGGTTGTTGCAGATGATATTTATTCCGAGTTTAAAAGTTTATCAACACCACTGATAACGCCGGCCATAGCCAGATAAACGGTATCGCCTCATCGCCTGTGGTAGCCTGTTAACGTAATTGAGTAAGCTCAATATACTCCGGCCGGAATTCAATAATTATGGATTTAAAATTCTCGGAAATGTCTGTGGACACGACTCTTGCACAGGTACTACAACTTTTAACAATACTTACAAACAATCTAACATTAATGAATTCACGACTGTGTAACTATCAACAACTGGGAAAAATAACAGTCAAATACTTTACCTTGACAGATTTCTTATCATTAAAAACTTTGTGATAAAGAAAAATAACCAATGTTTTAACAAATTACCTACCAATACTTATAATAAAATCACCACATATAGCAGAACTCTGTGAACAAGCTATTTTTGCAGCCAGGTATCACAACAGTTCCCAGTCTAGTGGCTTGTCTCTGCAATGGAAACATACTTTCCAAGTGTCTTGTAATTTATTGACTATGCCACCTGCTTCTTTGCAAAACAACTTAGAAAAGAAAACTATCTGATCTTCAAGTTTATATATTTAGTGGTTAATGTATGTATAAGTTTTAAAATATACATACTAATAGAATAGATCACTTTTTAATGACCTTATACAATGTGGCAGGAACCCGACCCACAAACTGTTACCACATATTTGGTACATCATTCTGAACCCCCCATAGAAATTTTTCATTGGAATTTTCCATACATTCTGACTGTGAAAATATTGCACTTTTGTAGGAAATAGTAGATTTAATTTCTATGTAGGGGGGCTCAGAATGATGTACTTAATACATGGTAACCATTTTCTCATCCCTTCCACCCTGTATAAAAATATGAACATACATGATAAGCCATTAAACAAAAAAAGAACTATTTTTATACAAAATATTAACTTTCCATTCCAGGAATATATAAAGAAGAATGAACTTCTGCTAAAATTGTATAACGATTATAATGGTACAATTGAAAAAAATACACTAAATGGGGATGATTTCTATATTTTCCCAAATAATAGTAATGAAGATCACTATAAAAAAGAATTTAAGTATATGGCTTCAAAGTTAAAACAGAATGCCACCTTAATTGCACAACTTGAATATCACATTAGAAACATACCCATAGAAGAAACTCACGTACAACTGAATCTTCTCATTCAGTACTTTAGGAGTTGGTCCATTCCTAGACCCAAATGTAAGTATCAAGTACCAGTGCACTGTGGTTGGGCCCTCACTGTGGTGTGACAAAAATACAAACTACTTTATTTCTTGGATTTAATTAAAGAAACATGTTAGATACCTCTTGTATTAATGATTTAATGATGTAAATAATAATTATAAAACATAATTACCAAATACAAATTTAAAAATACAAATTTAAATAATAAAATTCTCAAATCATTACCCTTACATTACAGGCGAGTGCTCCCTGTGATGTTCTGTAGAAAATAACTCACTGTTTAACTAATTCAAATGTAAATCAAGCCTTAAGGCCACTATAACTTAGTGAAGCTGACACAGATCGATCTGTATTTTTATAATTGAATACCTATGTAGTTTTTGGTCATTTTGTGCATTTTTTGGCAGGAACATAATTTGACCTCTTTTTAATAAATGCTCATTTTGATCTAGCTTTTGCAGACTTAATTTGTCGATCCAATGACTCGCTGCTAATCTTGGAATATTGGATTGCGCTCACGGGGAGAAACATTATTGTTAAATCTAAAGCGCTAGTTGCTATTTGCCACCTTTTGGTAACACTGCACTGCGAAACAGGGTAAGTTGCGTTTGAAACACTCTCATACCATCAAACATCACATCACTAGAAAAAAAAAAACATTTTATTATTTGGCACAAAAAATATTACAAACACTGGCCAAGAGCACTCCATGTCCCAACAATAAGCTGCAGGAAGCTGTTGGGACTGCCCCGTAAGCGGCGCATCAGAGACGCTATTCTTTTGCGATGTATCGCTTGAAAGCCATCCACTTGAGCGTCTGCAAACTTACCTGATGTGCTACAAAAACGTGGCAACCCAATCAACATCCTGAAAGCGCCATTGTATTGGACTCGCAGATCACTGTTAGTCTTCTGCGTTATGCTTCACCCATCTTCTTCTTTATCGTGTGGTTAGTTCCTAACCTGGTGTCAGAGTTTTATGCCGCCCATGGGCCTCTGGCTTGGCTTTACATGCTGTCGAGAAATATCTCTCAGGCATGCTGGTTTCCTCACGATGTTTTCCTTCACCGAAGCAAGTGATAATTATACAATACGCACATGTATCCGAAAATCAGAGGTGCGTGTCTTGGGTTCGAACTCGAGACTTATGACTTGTCAGTCCGACGGTCACACCACTAGACTATCACCCATAGGCTGCACGTATAAAAAGACTGATAGTATGCCTTGAAAGTTATTTGTTGTGTGTTTCAATGAGTTTGGAGGGTCAGGGCTTCTTCAATGATTGATTTATTTCGGTTTGATGAAGTTGATGCGTTTATTTGGAGTTTAGCTCAATTTACAGGTTGAGAAATAATATATTTAAACAGTTTTAGATGGTGCACCGACTACCATACTTTTTCTACTCGTTCGAATGAATGAAATGTTCCTTTTAAATCTTCAGCGACGACCAATCGGCGTGCGCCGCTCCTGTTCATTCCTCTAGCGCCGAGCCTCCGTTACTCGACGCTAGATGGTGCCAGGTGACGCGACTTTTCGATAATAGATGGCGTTAACATATGCCCCCGGCCTTGGAAGCCCTTGCTTCCAACGAAGTACCGCTGGCGTTGACGGATGATTTATTGTGGATCCGTCTTCTCCTTATCTTCTTGTGGTAGCAAAGGACATATTTTGGCGAATGCCCTTCGCAACGTCCCGGTCGCTGTTTTAATATCGGCGACTCGTGCCAGGCCATCTTTCCCAGGAAAGGTGTGTAAGATTCTTCCTAAGCGCCACTTCAGAGGTGGAAGGTTATCCTCTTTGATGAGGACCAGAGTGTTAGGTACCAAGTCTTCATTATTTTTCTTCCACTTTGTTCTGGTCTGAAGCTCCGCTATATATTCCTTCGACCATCGCTGCCAGAACTGCTGCCGCATCTGCTCCACGCGATCGTAACGGGACAGGCGATGTGAGGCTGTGGTCGTCAGGTCTGGGCTGGCTTGTGCGGTGAGCGGTCGGCCAATCAGAAATAGAGAAGGGCTGAGAGGAAGAAGGTCAGTTGGGTCTGTGGACAGTGGATACATAGGTCGAGAGTTTAGGACGGCCTCAATTTGAGTTAATATCGTGCTGAACTCTTCATAAGTTAAATTCGCGTTGCCAACAACCCGACGAATGTGATACTTGCAAGACTTTACTCCTGCCTCCCACAATCCCCCAAAATGCGGTGAATATGGTGGTATGAAATTAAATTTTATATTATCATTAGCCAAAATCTCCATAATATTGTCACAATTGTTCTTTAGAAATTGTTTAAATTCATTCATTGCCCCAACAAAATTCTTACCATTGTCTGAGAATATTTCTGCAGGTTTACCCCGTCGAGACACAAACCGGTTTAGAGCTAATATGTAAGCATCGGTTGTTAAATTAGTAACTAATTCTAAGTGAACTGCATGCGTTGAGAAACATACAAATAAACAAATATAGCATTTCTCCAGTTTGGCGCCCCTTCCTCTACGGTTCAAAATAAACATGGGTCCTGCATAGTCTACACCGCACCTCATAAACGGATATCCTGGTTCTAGCCTTTCTACAGGTAAGTTACCCATTTGAACTGAAACAGTTTTACCCTTAATACGTGTACATGTCACACATGTATGTACAACATTTCTAGCCAGATTGCGACCTCTGAGGGGCCACCAATTTTCGCGTATACTAGCTAACAGTGATTGAGGACCTGCATGAAGCTGACGCTTATGCTCATATTGAAATAACAAACGTGTGAAGGTATGTTTACTACACAATAGGATGGGGTGCTTTTTATTGTATGAGAAACTTAGCGAGTTATCCAATCTACCCCCAACTCTAATAATATTATTATTATCAACAAATATATTAAGACCAGAAACATTACGAGTATCTTTTAGGGTTACATTCCCCTTTGATGAAATATCAAGATCAGGAAACGATTGTTTTTGTGACATTTGAGTCAACACAGTAATAGATTTATTTAACTCATCTACTTGAAGCGGGCCGCATTTACGATTTATCTTTAATTTATTACGAACGTTATCAATGAAACGTATCATGTAAGCAAATACACGCTTCATACGAGTAAATGAAGAGAACCTCTCAAACGGAAACTTATTCTCATTAGTTTGATGTACTAACAGTGTGGTAGTTAATTTAATATCTGGCAACTCGTTAAAATTAACGTTATGACAACTATGATCATAAGTAAAATTACATAGCCGTTCGTGCAAAAATGCCGGGCCGTGCCACCAAATATCAGCTGTGCGCAGCGCATCCAGCGTGACCCCGCGTGACACCAAGTCAGCTGGGTTGGATTTACTTCCTACGTGTAACCACGGTAAACTACCAGTGAGTTCATTAATTTGACCTACCCTGTTTTGTACAAATGTTTTAAGAGTGTTAGGTGACATTCGTAGCCATCCCAGCACAATTGTGGAATCAGACCAGAAATAAACATTAGTGAAACTCAAGCGAAGCGAATTTATAATTTTTGTGTACAACTTTGCACCTAATAATGCCCCACATAATTCCAAACGCGGTATAGTTATTGGTTTGACAGGCGCGACCTTCGACTTGGCGCATAGCAAGGCTATGGATACATTGCTATTGTCATCCGAGTACATACGCACATAAGCACAGGCGCCGTACGCATTTTGAGAGGCGTCAGTAAATATGTGCAATTCTATATATTGCATCTTGCTATTTATAACCTGACGTGGTATACATAATTTACCCAAGTAGTCAAGAGTGTCAACGAATTTTTGCCAATTAATTAAAATATCATGAGGCACCGGATCATCCCATCCAATTTTGTACGTCCATAATTTCTGTAGTAATATTTTTGCAAGTATTATAATAGGCGCTAATAAACCTAGCGGATCGTAAACTTGTGAGATTGCCGATAGCATAATGCGCTTAGTAACGTGACTGCCGGTTAATTCAAGTTTAGTCGTATAATGTAACTCATCTGTATTCGCGAACCAACCTAAACCTAAAGTTTTACTTTGACAGGATTCGCCTAGAGATAAATTCTTTGACGCGTTTAAAGTTGACAAATCGAAATTGAATAACCATTTTCGTAAACAGAAACAACCCGATTGTAATACCGTAGAAACTTTATTACAGATGTCTAATAATTCCCTTTTATCATCACAACCCGTTATTAAATCGTCTACGTAAAAATCTTTGTAAATAATATTAGCGATGTCAGTATCAGTGCATTCCGACGCCAGCTGTTGCAAACATCGCATACTTAGGTATGGCGCGGACGCCGTACCATAGGTAACTGTGTTAAGCCGGTACACACCGAGCGCATCTGACGGGTTTTCTCTCCATAAAATTAATTGTAAATATTGTTGATCGGGTTGAATTAATATTTGTCTGTACATTTTTTCGACATCTGCACAGGCAATATATGTGTACTGACGAAATCTTAACAGAATGGCAACAATATCATTTTGTAAAGACGGACCAATTAGTTGGATGTCATTTAGCGATTGACCGGAAGTAGTTTTAGCGCTAGCGTCAAATACTACTCGTAATTTCGTAGTTGTACTTTGTTCTCTAAATACACCGTGATGCGGTAAGAAATAATGTGGAGATGTATAAGTATCTACCTTTGTCATATGACCGAGTTCCAAATATTCGCGCATAAATTCGAAATATAATTTTTTATAACTCGGTGTGCATCGACCTAACTTGCGTTCGAGCGCGAGGAACCGACTCTCGGCTTGTAGGTATGAATCGCCTAGTTGATCAGCTGATTCCCGTAGTGGAATACGCACAGAGAATCGACCATGATTATCACGTGTGGTTGTTTTTATAAATAAATTTTCACAATCATGTTCTTCTTTACACATATTATCTGTTTTTAAACTTATCTCCTCTAATTCCCAAAATTTTGTTAATTGAATATCTAAGTTGTCGTACGTGTGCGTAAAATTGCATTGGACTCGATTAACGGATGAACCTTTTGTATCATGTATGACACCAGATACAACCCAACCTAACTTTGTATTTTGTAGGTATGGGCCGTTTGCAAGTCGAATTAATCCTTCACTTAACAGTTCCCAAAATTTATCTGTGCCGATTAATAAATCGATTCTGTTAGACATAAAAAAATTAGGATCAGCGAGTGATACATTACTCGGAATCATGAATTTTGCGATATTATGAGTAACGGAAGGTAACGTTGCGGTAATGCAAGGTAGGACGAGACAATTTAAATGCGTATTAAATTCACTATTTTTAGATCGTAATTGCACTTTGCACGATTGTGTAGATTGGGTTACCGAATTACCTACTCCTGCGATGTGTACTGTGGACTGTATCAAACGAATTTTTAATTTATCGCATAACGATTTTGTGATAAATGAATGTTGACTGCCATTATCAAGAATAGCACGAATAGTGTGATACTTGTTATCACGGTCTAAAATATCTAATAATGCAGTCGAAAGAATAACGGGTTCTTGAAATGAATACCCATTGTCAACTTGTTGACACTTTGGAGTTGACGCACTGTGTAGCGCTGTACTGTGTGCGCTGCCCGTCGCTTCGGACTCGCGACACGATGTGGACGCCGCCGCAGGCGCTTGCGCGTCGTGCGGGCCTACAGATTTTGACGTGCTGCCGTTATCACAGCAGTCACCATGAAGAAGCGAATGGTGTTTACGCTTGCATAGCTTGCAGGCGCCGAACCAGCAATGAGACACTGTATGTCCAGCGCGCAAGCAATTCTTACATAGTTTATTCTCGTCTACGAATAATAATTTGTCCTTCATAGGAAGGTCATTGAACTTACTGCACGAATATAGCGGATGATTCTCTTTGCACATATTACACCTTTGGTAACGTTTTGAATCATTGTTCGAATTAGGTTTTTGTGATGATTTAGACGAATTATTATTATTACGTGTTGCGACGTAACTATGCGAGCTAGCGTGCTTTGATTGATTGGATGATGATTTCTTTAAGGAACCATCACACGTTTGCTTACTAGACTCATGCGTACCTTTTATAGATTCTAACATGTCCGCCCTGTCGGTAAGAAATGTAATCATATCGTTTAGTGTTAATTTTTGATTAACGTGACTTGGTAATTTACAAAGTGTACTTTTATGGTTTTCCCACTCCTTCTCGGTAGCTGAGTCCATCTTAGTACTAATTAGGTATATGAGTAAAGAGTCCCATGTATCTGCGGGCTCATCTAGACCTTTAAGAGCACGAATATTTTTTAGTATGTTATCTATCAACTTACGAATATGAAATGCAGATTCTTTGTGTAAAGACTGTAATGTGAACAGAGCTTTAACGTGGTTTTGAACGAGTAATCTATTATTATTAAATCTATTCTCCAATAAACCCCAGGCTATTGTGTAATTTTCAGCAGTAAACTGTATCGATTTTATTATTTGACTAGCAGTTCCAGTGAGCGCGGAACGCAAGTAATGAAATTTTTGAATATCATCTATAGTTTTAGAATTATGAATCAAGGATATGTAGGTATCTCGAAATTCTAACCACTGTTCAAATGAACCGTCAAAGGAAGGCAGAGAAATAGTGGGTAATTTAATGTTAGAGGTCTTATTGCAGACTTCAACATTGTTATCAGTAATTTCATTACTCTTTAACATGCATTTCGCCTTAGCTGTGATCTCATAAAATAGATTTTCAAAGGTTTCTCTTTCAATTAATTGTTTTTCTAAGTCTAGTTCACAATCCTGCAGGTGAAATTCTATATCATCCTGAATGGTTGAGAACTGTTCTAATAGCGTGGTAATGTTATTACAACGATCTTCTAAAGCTATCTTTTGAGATTCTGATAATTCTACGTTTTGTAACGATTGCACATATTTAACGAATACAGTAAACTTTCCTTTCACTACACCCCTTTTCTTAATCAAATCTTTATATTCGTCGAGTGGCATTTTGGGAGACTGCAAGAGACAAAAGAAAGTACTTACAGTTTGCTTGCTCGATTGAACTCGAAATCACGCCACCGCACGCGCCGCTCAATATGGCGGTTGGTAGGTATTTCAAACGCGGCCTCGTGGCACGATTATGTAGCTGGAATTTTGCACAAGAATACACGATATTAGCACAAATGAGCCTTGAGGATGGGTTTGGATAGGAACACTGAATGGCCTGACCGTTTTATTTTCTGCTGGTTGCCGACTTCCACGTGTACTTCTTCTAGAAGCCGCTCCGATCCAGTTCGAAGGTCCAAATGTTGTGTGTTTCAATGAGTTTGGAGGGTCAGGGCTTCTTCAATGATTGATTTATTTCGGTTTGATGAAGTTGATGCGTTTATTTGGAGTTTAGCTCAATTTACAGGTTGAGAAATAATATATTTAAACAGTTTTAGATGGTGCACCGACTACCATACTTTTTCTACTCGTTCGAATGAATGAAATGTTCCTTTTAAATCTTCAGCGACGACCAATCGGCGTGCGCCGCTCCTGTTCATTCCTCTAGCGCCGAGCCTCCGTTACTCGACGCTAGATGGTGCCAGGTGACGCGACTTTTCGATAATAGATGGCGTTAACATTATTTGTACACTCTTTTGAGAGCACTGACGTCCAATGTGACCTGAGGTGTACGGTGCAGTGGCGAAGGTTCCATACAACTCCATTCCTACCGGATTCCCTTTGAAAAATGGCTCAGTCAGTATTCTATGGACAAATAATATAACCACATTAAAGATGTTCTCCAGCTTACCTCTAATAAAAATTGACCCTTCGCTACTGGTACGGTGTCATAGCTCTTCTTACCGGACTTGAACACCATCATTTCACTCTTAGTCGTGTTATACCTGAGCCCATGGGCCTCCGCATAGCACTCGCATACCTTTATTAAGCGCCTGAGGGCACTGATCGATGGATGGAAGGATTCATAATTTCATATAATATTTGTGTAGCGGTTCATAGAAGAACCCTACTCTCCAAATTTCAACTGTGCCAACAGTCTGAGTAAAATTGCGATATACGGACGAACAGACGCGGCACCGCTCCTTATCGTTGAGTGTTTTTCGCTATTCCTTATAGTTTCAGATTTGACCATCCACGCCTACTTGAAAATTTCACCCTGTATACTCAGACTTTGTGAAATCAGAGTCTCGAACTAGCCGTACCTTCTGACTTCAAAATGTTTGGAAAATTACTTACCTGCAGTTTTGCAGTTTGGTAAAAAATCTTTTATGTTTTTTCAGATCATCTGTATTTCTACAACTTTTTAAGGAGACTGAAGACACTACTAATGCATCTGACCTTTACTTGAAAGACAGTAGGCAAGTTAAAGGTATGTCTTCGATTTAGTTCTTAACAGTACCACATTCACGGTCAGTTGACGTGACAGTTATATCGTGACTTCAATTGGCTGGAATCAGATACCAACGGCCAAAGCCATAGTAGGCCAATAGTCTCTACTCTGAGGCCCTTTTCACACACACATGGTTGCTGGCGGGCAGAATGGCGTTCAGTTGAATATCCCGAAATGACTCGGCCGCGCCGGGTCCCGTGTAGGTGTGAACCGTGTGGCACCACGAGATGTGCAGCTAGTCAGTTACCTCTGTCGCCTGCAGGGCTCAATCTCGCACTTCTTTCCGGATAGCAACCGGGTTCGTGTATAAGTTAAACCTATCGCTGTGCCCGGTAGAAACCGGTCCTGACAAAGAGTCAGACTTTTTTTAAAGCCAATAATGGAATTTAAAAAAAAAAAACCTAGCAATACTTCTGATTTGTACTGCATAACTCCAGAAGGCTTTGTTACATCAAACTCATATTTATTTAACAGTTGCATAGCTACCACACTGTTCCCAATCCATTTTAAAGATCTTCATTCACTTGTATGCAGGGTTGGATTCAGGCACCGTCGCCGTTGTATCCGATGATGCTGATGTTGACTCTGCCGTTGATAAATTCATCTCCGTCTCCACAAAGGTATGTTTTACGACACAAAATTAATAATAACGGATGTAAAAAGACTTAACGAAGCCGAGAGTCATTTTTGTGCTTCCTGTCATTTGTTTTTTTTTTGTGTTGGGGGAAACCTTCAAACTACGGTGATATTGAGATTTTACAAAAACAAGTTTTAAATTAGACTGAAAATATCCCCAAACCCCCTGTGCCATGCGTGCGTTACCTACTGAAGCATCTTTCACTCCAAAAGTAAAAATTGTTTCCCACCTTATTTTTGCACCTGTGTTACTTAGTTTTATGTAAAAAATGCACACATACATCCGCAGGTTAACCTCGCGGATGCCAGGTAAAAAATTCATATCTTATGCCTAACTATTCATTAGAAAATTCAAACATTAACAAGATGTTATTGAAATTACTGAAAAACTAAAAATGGAGCATTCATCATTGTCCCCGGCCGGCCCCTTTTCAGGTTTCCAGTTATCGCAATGACGTAAAAACATTATTATCTGAAGCTAAACAGCAAACGTTCACATTGCAGGCCCCGTGGCGCTTGAGGAGCATCTTGGTGCAAGAGAGCGTCTACCAGGAATTTAAGGAGGCTCTTACCTGGAAATGCAAATTAAATAAATCCGGAAGCAAGGGCCCAACCCCCAATGTATTATGTTCGGACACCCTGACTTACAACGACAGAACTTTCCTGTTAGATCCAATGCAGTTGATAGAGGAGCATCCGTCAGTTGTGACTGTCGAAGCCTACAGGACCACAAAAGAAATGATATCTTTGGTGCAACAATATAAAGCTCGCTACTTATCGCTATGGATAAATGGCGTAGCGGAAATTAATGAAGTCACGCATAGCACGACGGCGCCCATAGTGTGGGTGAATACTGTAGCTGACTTCAGAGGACCACCTCAAGTTTCACATGCTGTCTTTTCCTATGATGATGTCGCACCATTGCAGAAATGTGCCGAAGTCACCAAACTGTGCGAACTGTCACAGTCGTGGCTAAAATTGGATTTTGAGAGTCGTCGTGACATTCTGTGTGGTGTGCTGGACGAATACATAATATTGGACCCCGAAAACAAACTATACACTGACATAAAGCATTCCATTTCGTCCTGTACCAAGAAATCTTTCGTAGATGTAGGCAAAGATTATGTTTGCATAGGAATGTTACAGCCTAAGGGTATCATGGCAACTACTGACAAGGATGCTTTTTTCTCTGTAAAAGGTTTCGAGTCAATTTTACAAGGTAATGCATTTATCTTAATTGACGGATCATTGCCATACTATTCAGTACTTGAACTAAAAGGAGTACCAGTTGTTAACATTAGCAAATTCGATTACGGAGATTTCGAAGTCTCAATCTGGGACTCCAGTTGCTTCATGCGAACTCGCGTCATCTGGACAAACTCTGGAACAATTTTTGCTAACTGAATTAGTTTTATTGACTCGGCAACATTTTATTGCTTAAGTTGTCCGATAACTTATTTGAGGAATAAGAGTAGTCTGCAAGCTTTTTTACAAATATGTCAAACTGTCAGATTTATTCTTCAGTTTTAAGTAATTTGACTATACTACTTACCAGTAGCGAAGGGTCAATTTTTGTAAGAGGTAAGCCGGAGTACATATCTTTAATGTAATTATATTATTTGTCTATAGAAACTGACTGTGCCATTTTTCAAAGGGAAGCCAGTAGGAATCGAGTTGTATGGAACCTTCGCTACTGCTACTTACGTACGTTTATAAAAAAAACAGGGGTATTAAGTAGGGACCGATTAATCGGGTTAAAAGATGAACCGGTTAGGCCTGTAACCTATTTCTTTGGTTGAACCCTGATATCGCATTTTTTCGGTTATTGTCAACACAAGTGTAGCGAATAGCTGGATTTGCAAAACAAAATGTAGAGTAACTCGTTTAACAGTTATTTATTATATTTTCATTCATTGCTCTTATTATCTTCAAACTCCTGCCTTTTTACCCGACTGCCAAGGAAGTGTTATGTTTTTATTTCTAGTTTCCGGTTTTTTGAACCAGATACGTGCGACACAGGGTCAGCAATAACTAATATTATATTGTTATAATGTTTTGCGCATGTTTATTATATTTTTATAAAAGTTCTATTAAATATTTGTTCGTTTTCTTTCATTCACATGTAGCAGTCTAAATAAATTTTGTTACGTAAGCACTTATAGCTAATCGTATTATTAATTAAAACTATTTTCAGATACACCTACCACTGTTTGTCTCTGCATCACCCAAAGGTTGACTGGTAGAAAATGTTTAAGTCTTAAGTCCGCCAATGTGCTTTTGTGCTTGAAGTGTAAATAAATAAATAAATAATTAGTTTAAAATGAAGGCCAGCTCTAGAGTACCTAGTATTTTTTTTTTTTTTTTTAAACTTTGCCCCACACTAGGAATTTCTCCTGTATCGTGGGTGCGTTTACAAACATTTAAACTCACATACACAAATAGCCAGACCCCTAACAACTATATGTAGGCCATACAAATATTTGTTCCGTGCGGGAATCGAACCCGCGACACGCAGCGCAGCAGCCAATCGCTCAGCCACTGCGCCAACCGTGCCGTCCATAATATACAGGCGCCTTACAGGCTGGCCTATTACAACATTTTTGCGCCTTTTCTGATGTATAGGCCCGGACTCCACCGAAGCGGAGACGAGAGAAGAGATGTGTTGTAAGTTGTAAACCACCAATAGAATTTCGTTATTTATACTTCTCGTCTCCGCTTTTATGAGTGTTTACGACTTACGACATTACATACAAACTTTCAAGTCCTTTTTTTCGAAATCACTGAACCAATTTCAATGAAACTTCATACGCATTGGCAGGAGACATAGGTTTAAAGTTATCACAAACATTTTCGAAAAATAGTTACAGCTAAATTAGACCGATTTCAGATTTTCTATTGAAACAGAAATTTACAATTATCTTTTTTAAAAAGACATTTCGAAAAATGTTCTTTGATAACTTTTTAGACGTAAGTATCCTACTTATGCGTATGAAGTTTCATTAAAATCGGTTCAGTCATTTCGAAAAAAACGCTCTTAACTTCAGTGGAAACGGTTGAGCAAAGAGATGTCTCATATTTGTTTAGGCCAGCCTCCGCACTCGGCGGCAACGCACAGCGGACACGAGAAGAGACGTGAGTGGCGTGCGGCGGTCGCTAAACAGGGCGTGAGGCGAGTTGATTCTGTTATTAATGCAACAAGGACCAGTTTTGTTGTGTTCCTAGCTATGGTACAAAAGAAAATCTACTTAGATCTGATCGATTCTAAAGGTGTCCTGCTACTTCAAGGATATTGCAAGAACATGGCAACCTTGACCTGATGCTGAGGCATCACCTGTAATCTGCACGATACGTAACACCTCACCAATTTGTATCGTGTTTGTTCTGATTGGTTATACATAGATAGTGATCAGAGTTTATGTATGTAAACTAAGCAGATTTCGGCGAGACAAGATCTCGTCGCAATTTCGGGTTTCGATAGATTGTCGTAGAACAAAAAATGGACAGCAATAATGAAAGTGTGCTGATAAAGAAAGAATAGCTGCTTCAGCGGTCGCCCAATGCGTCGACGCTTAAAAATATTATTACTTCAGTTAAACTAATAGGCTAAACCATATTATTTTATTTGTATCAGGGGTTTAAAAACATATTAATAAATTTTGTTATTATAGCTATACCTAGATATTTCGCTGCCTTAGCCGGCAGCGAGGCGGCCCGTTTGATAATTATCACAATCACTTTGATTATATGCGAAGCCAATTAAGAAACCTATTTTGTGCCGCCGTTCAACGTGCAGGGGCACTGGCGGTTACATTTAGCCGTTAAAAATAGTCCAATCAAATGTCACGCCCGTCAATAAATAGTTCCAATTTCGAAGACCAAACAAAAGATGGTACCCAAGCATTTATTATGACGTTTACAAGTAAATACGATATAAATCGTGTGAGAAAACGTGTGATTTGCATTGTTAGTATTGATACGTTTTTTTAGCGGTTTAAAAAATATAGGTATGAGTCAAAATTAGTGAGTACAGTTTAGTATGAAGACTGCCAATATGACCAGGAATAAGGGACAAGTTTATAGTGTTGGTAATTATCTGATGACTGGCAAGGTGCTTGGGAAAGGACACTTTGCGAGAGTTGAAGAGGCTACACATAGGATTATAGGAAAAAAGGTAACGAAAGTTTATTATTAATCTACCCGCCATCACGCCGGATGTTTAAGTGAACTGGCCCTTACCTAATCCACCTGCCCTTAACTCATTATAATCTTCTCCAATTTAAACCCTGATCGAAAGATTAGGATGTCCTTGGCTTGGTTTACTTATTGATGTGCCGCGTCAATATCTTCTCATTGTTTTTCGGCATGACCTTAGCCACATGCCGACGGTTTTGCACTGACGAGATGTAAACACTTCCCCAGTCCATGGAGACATGCTGAAACCATTCCATGTGAGTAATCTAACGATTGGAATTCGTGAATTTGAAACTTTATGGATTGGTTAAAAGTTGTCTTGGCACGAAGGTAGGTAATGGGCAATGAACAACCTAAACAACGTTTATAACAAATCACGCCTGAACTTTTTAAATGATCTAAGTCGTTATAACGGGCAAGCCATTATCACGAACTTGGTACAAATACAGACTCCAGGCAGATTTAGGATTTTCTGTTGGACGCGACAGTCAAATCCATTTCTTAAAGATTACTCACCGATCGGCCTGATTGGCGAAAGGTTCATGCACTTGGCTTCCGCTTTCATGGTCATGCAGGCTTTGTGTATTCATTATTTTATCTCCATTACTCTCAAAAGTGTGAAGAATGAAGAAACTGGCATGTTCTGGTCTCACTCTCTACCACAGAGAGCTTGATGTACAAGCAGTAAGAAGTTTTAGGCTGATTACACTGACTGAAACAGTGTTGTTTATTCGCGTTTTTGTGAACCTAATATTGACAGGTTCTTTGTTCGCTATCTCACATATGAAAATGGCCATTTACATTTAATGCAAATGTTTGTTAGGTAGGTACTACACACAAAAACTACGAAACGGATTTGTATGAAATTTGGCAAACATATACATAGTTTATAACAAGGATCAACACAAAGGATGTCGGGATTTATCCGGTAGTACGACCCCGTGGGACAAGAACCGAACTCGACGCGGGCATACAATCGATTACATTGATCCTGACCAGGTTTGATAGTTTGCGAAAACTTGTCTGTTTAAGGTGGCAATAAAGATCATAGACTTGACGTGTATAAAAGAGGAGTATGCCCGTCGAAACCTTCATCGTGAGCCGAGGGTCATGGCGAAACTACGGCACCCCTGCATCGCGGCCCTCTACGAAACTATGATGGTTAGCTTAACAAGTATATCTTCTTTTTTAGTTTGTAAAAAGGGATGTGGGTATTATACAGCATGTAGACGCTAGCAAATCAAGCTTCTACAATCTGTCAAATTTCTTTAAGATATTTTCAGCTTTATCACTAAAGCATTACGTTCAAGGTTGATTGGGAAAATTTGGCAGTTTCGGGTAGCTTTATGTGCTGGCGTCTGTACCAAAGAGTTATTTAAAGGGAGGAGAGGACCATCAAACTGTTTAACTTTCTCCTTGGGACCAACATGGTCATCGCGAAATTAATAATCAGCTCACACCATACATTGTTTCGAGTAGGTATTGAAGTATGTATGTATGAGATAGCTAATTATTTTAACATCGTGAGGAAATTGGCAAGTTTGGGCCTGCGTGGTTAATTATACAGCCTTCTCATAGAGAGGTGGCCTGTGTCCCAGCAGTGGTCAACATTATACATAAACATCTCGTGTAATAATACCTCGCATGCAATTACCGAAGCGTTAAGCCGAGGTGTACCTACCTAATAGCTCACACCATATTTCGCCAGTTCTGTTCAAGTCTCATGAAAGGTCTAGCATAGGTAGTAATTTTTTAAAATAAATTATGAATTTTCGTACATAATTAAATCTCTAAATTGCTAGCGTCCTCAGGCTCTAAAGTCTGGTCGATACTGAAGAGATAAATACGAGCACCGAGTTGCATCATTGCAAATGCATTGATGTATGGTGCGCATAAGTTGCTTTCTATGCGGAATCTAGAGCAGGTTATCTTTGGAATCGAACCCAGGACCTTATGATCAGCAATAGCGCTCGTGACCACTAGACCAACGAGAAAGAAACAGCAACTAAAATGATTGGTTGTTATAGCACGGGCCGCGCCTGTACGTGGTGATGGAGGCGGCGGGCGGCGGCGACCTGTGCGCGCACGTGCTGGGCGCCCGCGGCACCGCGCGCGGCCTGCCCGAGCCGCGCGCGCGCGCTCTGGCCGCGCAGCTCGTGTCGGCCGTGCGGCACATGCACGCGCGCGGCGTCGTGCATCGGTATTCTAAACATATCTTACATACAAGAACGCATGCATTTTTTCCATGGGATAGGCGGAAACTACAGTACCCCCACCTGCTACGATCCTTACTTACTTTCGGGTCGTCCACGTTCATACATCTGGTCATACACCTACTACGCACCTGACCCTTCTCAAGAACCTCACTTCTTGCCCTCGCGACGTTGTCACTCACGTCTGCCTCATTAGTATACTTTCCCTCATCTTCTCAATGTGAGCAAACCATTTAAGCAGACTCTTTTCAATTATTATTACTACATCTTCTTTTAAACCGCAATATCTGTTCTATAACAAACGCGTAAGTTAGTTATGTTTGCTACACTATCACGCAAAATCAATTGAACGGATTTAGATGAAATAAAAAAGGCACACATTCATTTATAACATAGGATAGAATACTTTTTATCCCGGTCGGTAGTACGATCTCGTTGGACAAAAACCGAAATCTACGCGGGCGAAGGTGCGGGCATAAGCTAGTATTTAATAAAGTAGAAAATACCTTGGATAGGTAGAACTTGAACTACGATTCAGTCAATGAAGCCGGCTTGAGTTTCACTTTCGTCATTTGTGTTGTCTCAACAGTAATGTTTCTTTCAGCGACTTGAAAATGGAAAACATCATGCTGGACAATACTAAGCAATTCATCAAAATTGTTGGTAAGATCACAACTTATACCTATTCCTAGCTGCTTCACCACAGATGCGCGAGGTTCGAAGGTTGTGCCACTAACCAATCACATAGCTAACGTAGTTCAAGCTGTAAAAAACAAGCGATATTGTTGGATATTTTCATACGCATCCGTCGCAGACCTCCCGGGGAATCTCAGCCTCATCTCTGAAAGTTTTCTCCGAAATAAGTGTTTGTTTTATCCATTTCAAACCTGAACTTCACACTGTCATGCTTCTATTTCCCAGATTATTTACTGCCATCACAAATACACTCATAGCCTATTAATAGATTGTTGTATAATCCAGTCGGTCTATGGTGTTTTCGGCCGACTCCCTACTAAATTCTATGAATTTGAAAGTTCATCCACTCTTTTAATTATTTTTTCGATTATTCGGTAGACGAGTGAAAGCTACCGACTTCCGAAATCCAGAATCGTTGGATCGGTTCACTAACGAATTAACTTTTCTCTCTTGATTCATTTTGATTCCGGCTTCATTCAGAAGCCGAATTAATGATAAAAAGTGAGTGAAAGTCTACCTTTTGTCCTTTGTAGACTTCGGGCTATCAAATATGTGGAGCGGCGGGGCGGCGCTGCGGACGCCGTGCGGCTCGCTGGAGTACGCGGCGCCAGAACTGTTCGTCGACGGCCGGCGATACGGGCCCGAAGTCGACCTATGGAGCATGTGCGCACGACGACACAACAAGCTATTTATTTCTTTTAGCTATTATTTACAGTAATGTGTGTGCGTTCGCATTGTTCGAATAAAGACATGACTTTTGTCAGATGATTTCAACTAAGAGAAAGAAATAGACATTTCAACATGTTTCGTGTTAATGCTTCGCCAGTGACAGACGAACGGGGGATGCGAGCCTTGTGTATGTATGTTGCAGAGGCGTGATCGTATACGGCATGGTGACGGGCGGGCTCCCCTTCACGGGCGCGGAGACCGGCGAGGGCAAGTCGCGACCGCAGCTGCGAGCTGCCATCACGCGCGGCTTCACGCGCAAGCAGCGCGCCGCGCTCGCCGCAGTCTCGCCCGGTTAGTAACAGTTTACTATACTACCATCACGCGCGGCTTCACGCGCAAGCAGCGCGCCGCGCTCGCCGCAGTCTCGCCCGGTTAGTAACAGTTTACTATACTACCATCACGCGCGGCTTCACGCGCAAGCAGCGCGCCGCGCTCGCCGCAGTCTCGCCCGGTTAGTAACAGTTTACTATACTACCATCACGCGCGGCTTCACGCGCAAGCAGCGCGCCGCGCTCGCCGCAGTCTCGCCCGGTTAGTAACAGTTTACTATACTACCATCACGCGCGGCTTCACGCGCAAGCAGCGCGCCGCGCTCGCCGCAGTCTCGCCCGGTTAGTAACAGTTTACTATACTACCATCACGCGCGGCTTCACGCGCAAGCAGCGCGCCGCGCTCGCTGCAGTCTCGCCCGGTTAGTAACAGTTTACTATACTACCATCACGCGCGGCTTCACGCGCAAGCAGCGCGCCGCGCTCGCCGCAGTCTCGCCCGGTTAGTAACAGTTTACTATACTACCATCACGCGCGGCTTCACGCGCAAGCAGCGCGCCGCGCTCGCTGCAGTCTCGCCCGGTTAGTAACACTTTATGGTAGGATATATTTACCATCACGCGCTTAAAGCCATATCCACCTACCCGGTATATGGCTTTAAATAAAAATTTAAGAATTGTTTTACTTATTTATTTAAAATATACAAAAAGAAAAAAAAACATTAATATAATTATGGTTTAATGAATATTTGTCTGTTTTTATTTTGGTTTGCTTTTTGACATTTATTTCAGCGATTTATAGCCGGGCGTTGTTGTAGAACAAAAACTTTTAACACGATCATGTCAGAGCGTATATTTTTTAACAAAATCACAAACAGTAGGTACGGTCGGACGCTTTAGAATCACTTCACTGCCGGTCCATGAATATTCACAAAGTTTGTATTACACCTCGGGCGACATATCTGTAACAAGAAAAACATTTTAGAGCTCCTCACTTAAATTTGTGTTTGTGATGCGTTCAGGTCTAAACGGCCTAAATTTGGCATACAAACAGACGATCTACCTTGGGATAATTTCCGAACTTAACGCGAGTGAACGCGCGGGGCGTAGGTAATATTAGATAGTAAGTACTGCACAACACCTGAATTTGGGTGCTTCATAATAGGATCGGGGTAACGATAAAGACAACACATTCACACCTACGGGTGTAAAATGACCCTTCACTAAGCCGTTAACCAAGCATTCTGTACATCAAACTAAATAACACTGCGCAAAAAATATAGCTGTGAAACTACCTTTCTTGTTGGTGTGAAAATTCACGGTTTACGGTGGCGCTCAATGCAACGCACTCAAAACTTAATATATCCTTAATTCGACGACGGGGAGTATAAGCTTGTGCCTTTCGGCTTCAATAAAGTTTTTACACCCGTTATAAAGTAATGGATTCTGTTGAATTTCCAAAATGTTGAAAGGGCTCTGCACCTCTAATTTTGTCAATAAAACGCAACTGATGCAAACGCATCACGTAACAAAATAAAACGCAGTTGACTGAACAAATTCATATTTTTACCGTATAATCAAAAAATACACATCAGGTCTGTACTCCCCGAAGAGATAGGCAGATGAACCCTAACAGTACACCCCCATTTCGCCAGTTATGTTTAAGTCCCATGTATTAGGGAAAGAGATCGTCAATCGGGCACAAACCCACACTCAGTGGCTAAAAGGGGAAGTTCCTGATGGAAAAATCCAATAACATTTTGCCCGACCTGGGAATTGAACCCAGGACCTCATGCTCAGCAGTCGTGCTTGCGACCACTAGCCCAACGAGGCAGTACCAAAAATTCACCTCAAATAAATGTGATATATTCGCAGAGTGCAAGGCGTTTATACAGCATCTGTTGGAGCCAAACGTAGAGGTCCGAATGAAGATCGAGGAGGCAGCCCGACACCGCTGGGTTCGGCGACCCGGCATGAGGATGAAAACACATCCTTTTGGCGTCATCGAATCGTCCGCTAACAGAGAGGTAGGTGCCCCGACCATAGGGATACACGGTTCATCAAAATAACTATCTTAATATAAAATAATCACGTGCTATGTTCCTATACGCTAATCTCCGAAAACCACTCAACCGATTTCAATGAAATTTTGTGAATGTGTATGGTTAGTTCCAGCTTGAAAGTTGGTACCCCAAGTTTAGCTAGGTGGCGCCGCTCGAAGCGGGAACGGCTCGCCGGTCAGAAAGAGGTTTGCAACAAAAGCGAAGACGTCTTTTGCCTCGCCTCGCTGCGCCGAACTAGAATCGACAAATGTGGAAATATGTGATCGTCGCAAGCCGATTACACGTCATAAGAGTGGACACTTTCTAACCGATATACTCGCACACATTTTAAAGCCATATTCACATATTTTTAAAAATGGAACTGGGCAGGCCACATCTGCCGCATGTCACATGTCTACAGATCGAGTTCCTCACAACTGGCAACGCGTCAGGCACAGAAGGAGATAGCTCGACGACTTGGGCTCCTCCTACTTATACAAATTGGCTTAAATGTATGTATAGCTTTAGAAACAGAAAACAGGAAAGACGGAAGGGAGGCCCAGTAGACAACAAGCTCATGAAAATAATGAACTCCCCCTTACACAGACACACTTGGCTTCAGCCCATGGTGTAGGGTTTTTTACTCTCTTATAATAGAAGAAAAATAAAGAACTCGAAAATATTTTAATATTGATTCGTTCCTAGATATACAGGCAAATATCGGAGCTGTGCTCGCGGCCGACGCTAGACGTGGTGGCCGAGATCAAGGCCGACCCGTACGGGCCCGTGGGCGGCATGCACAACATGCTGTCGCACGCCGCCGCCGCCCGCGCCGCGCCGCCCGAGCTGCTGTGGAGCTCGGGCGCCGCCCCGCCCGCGCCGCGCTCCCCGCCCCTCTACCGCGCCGCCTACGAGCGGGACCCCGCCCCGGACCCCGCGCACAGCGTGCACATCCAGACCGTGACGCCGCCCGTAGCCCTACCCTCCGACTACTTCCACACCGGTGAAGCGAGGCCCAAACCCGCCCCCAAACTATCCGCCCCCGAAAAGAAGAGCCAGCTGCAGAGCCCGAGAATGATCAACAGGCCCGTCAACAATATGTACGGGTTTAAGAAGCCCGTGTACAAGGTGTACGACAACGGCGACGGCGGCCTGGACCCGCGGCTGCCGATCATCGACGAACATTCCAGCGCCGACGGGCTCGATGCCAAAAAGAGCATCCGGGGCAAGATTGTCAAAACGCCGTGTGTCAGGAAAGTGAGCCTGGAGGAAGACCGGACTGTGAGGCTCGGCAGCTGTCCCAACAGGATCGGTGATAAACGCCTCGAGTTCTACAGAAAGGCAGGGGATGGTCTACCAAGGTAAGGACTGGAATATTTTGTAATAGTAGAACGAACTGCCTATTTAAGACTCGTCAGCCTCGTTGGTCTAATGGTTACAAGTGCTAATGCTGAACATAAAGTCCTGGGTACGATTCCCGGGTCGGACAAAGTGTTTTTGTGTCAAAGATGGCGCTTTAGTACTTTTTAGTACTATTTTGCTGTAGTACCGCCTAATCCTTCGGGTTCTTCACCAGGATTTTATCAGCAGCAGCCTGGTATTTGTGCCTGGAAGATGGTAGGCTCGCTCCCTATTAAATGGGACTTAAACATAACTGGCAGCTCAATAGAGAGAGAGAGGTGAAAAGAGAATAGGGAGAACTATAAAAGGGCTACTTAAACTTGTTTTTTCAATTGTATATTTCTTTTTTTTTATTATTTTGATTTAAAATGTATTTTTCATGTTGAGCTCTTTTTTCAGTTGGCGAGCTAGCGGCTCGCTGGCGCCTCCGCCGGCTAGGATCTTACTACAGAGCAATGCAACAACCATCAAACGATCCTCATTGGGGTGAGTGCCCAGTGCCTTGAGCGCCACCTCCACGGGCGAGAGAATCACAGCGATAGTGACGCCGTGCAAGCAGAAATCGCTGTGCGAGGATTGGTTCATACAGAGACTCATCATCTGCCTAGCCTTTTCCCAACTATGTTGGGATCGACTTCCAGTCTAACGGGACGTAGCTGAATACCAGTATTTTACATGGAGCGACTGCCTGTAATGACTGCCAAAGATCTACAAATGGCACACCGAGACTATCGCCGCGATTCTGTCACCCGTCGAGTTCGAGCCTAATGCACCTGTCCTAACGCTGGCGCCGTTGATTTGCGAAAAATGAATAGTGCTAGTAACTGGAAACGAATTGGCGAGCAGCGAGCGTGTAGTTCGAATAGTTTAGTCGCTCGGCTGTAAGCGAGCCCCGAGTGACCTCACAAGACTGCAGCACAGTGGTCACGTGCTGCAGTGCACACTTGCACAGCGAGCCTCTCTGTACAGTCGCCCCAGGGATGTGACCGGACAGGTCTTAACAGGAAACCGTGCCCCTCCCATGACCTGGTGGTGACAACCGGGGTGGTTTTAGTGAGGCAGAAATCCCACACTCCCCGGTCTTATCCCCAAAGACCGGTCGCATTTTGAAGGTTTCCCCAAGGCTATGAGTGAGAGCGAGGGGCGAAATTGTGGATTCGTTGTGACGAGACAAGTGTCTTAGGGTCTAGGTATTTTCTTTTTCTTGTTAACAAAAAAAAATGTATCGATTAAACTGATCGCTAGCTATCAAAGAAAGCATCGAACACTCGACCGTAGCGACATCTGAAGTAAGCAGTAGTATACTGTCACTTACGGGATATCTTCCGTGATTGTTCATTATTTTGAGCTCCCGATATTTCGGCGCTGTTGCAAGCGCCATGATCGCGGGTTGACTGGAGAATGCGGGTGGATGGAAAAATAAATTGTTAAGAGCAGACAAATCTATCTACCCTCTTTCTTTGTCTTTTGCTACGCGCACTATAAGTGCCCGTAAGTGACAGTATAGTTGTAAACCGTGAAAGCTTGAAACAGTGTTTAAGCAGTAGTAGTTTTATTACCTTTAGTTTTTTTTAAACAAGTACTCTCTCTTTCACAGTAACATCGTAAGTCCGCACTCGTCTTCAAATAGCCACTGCAAGAGCGAGAGGGCAATACCGGTAAGTCGCATTTATTAAATAACAGGCTTTACCTAAACTGAGTTTACAATAAATTACCAATTAGTTTAGTTTAAAGTAAAGTATTCGGGCGGATGCCATTTTAATTACGTTTTCTTTACTAGGTACTAGTAAATTAGAAACTAAATTTATTTGCTTGGCTGTGGTTATTTAGCCACGAGCTATAAGCTCTCTACGATTTTTACTAAGAAACACGAAAATAATTATTGTAATAGTAATTTTAAATGGTTCGATAAACATAATTGAGTTGTGTTTTATCTTTACAGAAGCGGCCAATGTTACCTCTTCCGCAGGTGGGCTGGTACTCCACACGGAGTATAGGCAAGGAGACCACGCACCTACAGCGGCTCAGACGCACGGCGCCTATGAAGTGACCCACTCCTACAATCTACCCATTAGTACAAACGCCTAGCACTCCGCCTCATCGCTCGTTTAATTTAAAATTGCGCACTCTTCCACTGCATTTACGCTGTACAAAGTACATGTATACGCAACAAGCAATTAATTCATCACCGCAATGACCAGTAACCATGGTAACAGCCACTAACAATCTTGAGCAGATGAGACGAATTTGAACAGGCCTTTCAATTGTTTCTCATCTGATTTTGCGCCACTGTCAATCTTTATTGCCCTTAAGCCGAGTTGACACGAACTAAGTCGTATACGAGTAGGGAAAAAAATGGCGTATAATAAAAATGTCTTCGATAAATATGTCTGCGACAAATCCGATACTATTTCGCACAAATCCGACAATTTTCGATGTTGACTGTGAAAAATAATTGTAGAATGAAGAAAATGTTCCGAGTGAACTATGTCAATATCAACAGCTATCCTAGTACACTCGTATGAAGCTTACTCCTACGAGTCCACTCGGTCCGAGCATACTCGGACCGTGTCAACGCGGCTTTAAAATAAGATGTTGCTCCCAATGACAAGTAGCCTAAATAATAGAGACTGACTGAATAGTAGCAGCCACTGTTGTCAACAACTGACGAATTTATGCGTAATAATATTGTGTATATACAATACTTCGCATTGTGTGCATATGCAGCAGAGCAGCACGTCATTTTAAATTAGACTAATCTACACGGTGTAAGGGACATGGACGCGCAAAATGTTATTACATTAGCACATAATTGTAAATCCCCTCAATCCAGACATTTTTAGTCGGTTATAAAAAAAAATCTGCTGTTACATACATTGCGACCGTGTAACTTTTGTATGAAACAGCATTTTTTTTTATGACCGACAAAAATTTTCAACTATGGTGGGTGGGTCTAGAATTGTATACTGAATAACTGAGTTAATGGTAGAAGTTTGCGCGTCGATTAGACCCTGTATATCAGACAAACTTTGCGATTAGTCGCTTGTGTGAAGCGGGCCTTAGTTAAAATTTTCGCGTGCTACCCTCAATGTAATGTTAAGCGAATAAAGCAGTTTTACTATGTTGTACATGCTCAACTTCCAAGGAATCGATTTTGGATTAGTATTTTTTGACATTTATAATAATGACATTTACATTTTAAAAACTAAATAATAGAGTGTTATGTTATGCTTGTGCATATATTTTATTGAAACATTAATATAAGATGTGCATTACGTTTCTTTATTTTTATTTAACTTCTTAACTTAAGGTACAAGCAAGGAAGCTACTATAGATTGGTTCTGTCACTGTGTTCATCTTTCTCAGGCCGGTGATGTTGGCACTACCTTATGGTCAATTCCGACAGAATGAAAAAAATCTTGCGCAATTAACTGGCTGCATTGAAAATAGGACCGTATTACCGTTGTAACATTTAATTAGCTAAGCTTAGTACGAATTTCATTTTAGATGACTGAACCGGAATAATAAAATTGCAACGTTCAATAGTGTGACACGTCGGGAACCCTCCTGAGGGAAAAAAGGTTGCAGTGTGACTCGATGGGCCTTCCTGGGAAAAAGGTGGCAACGGGTCAGTTTGACTCGATGGGAACCCTCTTGGAAAAAAAAGGTTGCAACGAATCACAGTGACTCGATGGAAAAAATAATCCCAACGAGTTAGACCGCTTTCACATTTAGGCGACTTTACAGCGCGACAGTCGCGCATCTAACGTCCAAACGGTAAAAAACGTACTTTTTGCTTGCGAATGTGCTTCTGCCGCGCTACTGTCGCGCAGCTAACGTCCTAATGTGAAAGCGGCCTTACAGTGTGACAAGTTTGGTTGTGACTCGTTAGGAATACTCAGGATACCCGAGACCGCGCGAGCAAGTTAAGACGTGCCCATACTACCATATCCCAGTATTTCGCGTTGACTTGCGCGGTCTCGAGCCTTCCCTCAGTTTTGCACTGTCTCGAAGCGCGATTCTGCTCTTGGTGTGAATTGCAAGTAAAGGAGGCACAACCATGCGCGAGTACTTTTCCATTCTGTGTGAACTGACCCTTAAGTGCGCGTCCCAGGTGGGTGCGGGCGCGTCGTGTCCCAGTCGCCGGGCGAGTACGTCCACGCGTCTTCTTTGTAATTTCTTATAAGCCTCATGCGTTTATTTTACACGCTAACCGCTCCCACCCATCTAGGCCGCTCACTAACACAAGCTTCAGGGACCTCGGGCACTACGCGGCCGCGATCACGACTTTTAGCCGCAAAAGCGACTTAGTCGAGACCAGGAAGAAAGTTTTGTTCGCACGGCCGGGCGTCCGACCAATTTTGTTCAAGATCGCGGCCAGCCATGCGACAAGTTGTGATCGTTGCCGCGTAGTGTGCGAGGGACCTCAAGAAATCTATACAAATAAATATGAAGTGTCTGTTTGTTTATCAAAGTAACAGCTTTTTACTGCATGCATATGAAAATATATACGGCACTTATAAAACAATTTTTTTTTTCCATTTTTGTTTGTCTGTCTGTCTGTTTGTTCCGGCTTATCTACGAAACGGCTGGACCGATTTTGACGAGACTTTTACTGGCAGATATTTGATGTTATAAGGTCTAACTTAGGCTACTTTTATTTTAGAAAAATAATAAGGATTCCGTGCAATAGAATTAAAATCCTTAATTTTTTTAAAACATTCAATTAAAACGGCTAATCTCCGAAACGACAGGGTTATCTGCAAGATTCAAATTTGCAGGTCAGTGTCAGGTTGTATGCTGATTAACATATGATTCGCGACCGATTAAACCCATTGAATGACATTTTCATGAAATAGTCCTTGAATCCTCTCAGTTCATTTAATCCCAATTAAATGAACTGAGAGGATTTTATTGATGATTATAGTTCAGTAAATACATACGTATTACGGTCGCGATTCACCTGCAAATTCAAAAAACGTAAGAAAATTTAAGTTTCGTGTGCTATCCTGGTGCTCCCACCTTAAGGGGGTGCATTCTAAAACTTGGCAACGTCGCAAATAGCTGTCAAATATAATATCACTCTATGTTGCACTAAAATATTGATTATAAATTGCAATAGCTAATTACACGTACACGTAAAAAAAGCACTTGGAAACATTCCAAATGCTTATCTTATTAAACGTTATCCAGTGTCCAGTGTTATTATTGCAATACTTGGTCAATATTTTAATGCAACACAGAGCGATATTTCGTAATTTAATTTAGAAATATTGATTCATTAATGAAAACAAAGCGAAATACGGCTTTTTGCGACGTTGCCTCGTTTGAGATTGCACCGTGTTGAGTGTGTCGTGTAGTACCTTGCGTCAGTGGAAGGGCATGTGCGAGGGGTTGGCCATGGCGGCCAGGCGCACGTACGTGGTGGCGTGCGGCCGGCACAGCGGCGGGGAGTCGCCCGCCAGCGGCTCGTTCTTGAACACGGCCACGCATTTCCACTGGTTCAGGTATTGCACTGAAAAACACAAATTTTATATTAAACGAAGAAGAACTATTACTACTCATATTATTAATTTACATGAGTAATAAAAACAGGACACAAACAAAAAAAATCAACTGGCTTTTAGCCTATCTGAATACGTGCGACCTTAATTTAACATCACGCCTGTAATCCCCGAAGGATTAGGCATATGCATACCATAGTACACATTACGCCAGCTGTCTTCTTCATCATTATAAGTCTCAGTCACTCGGCGAAAAAGTATGTTTCTAAAGCTGAGGCCAGCAGAGTGCCGGTGAAGTTCCAGCACACGCGCCACACGCAGGAGTAGTGCTCCTGTAGTGTACTCA
Organism: Noctua comes; assembly: GCA_963082995.1. NCBI lineage: Eukaryota > Metazoa > Arthropoda > Insecta > Lepidoptera > Noctuidae > Noctua > Noctua comes. The sequence goes on from OY720282.1 coordinate 1,911,586, forward strand.
CTCTTCCACAGGCGCACGGCGCAGTCGTCGCCGGAGGAGGCCAGCAGAGTGCCGGTGAGGTTCCAGCACACGCGCCACACGCAGGAGTAGTGCTCCTCGAAGGCGGCTACCACCTCGCACTTGAAGCGCACGCTAGCGCCGTTGTTGCCGGTGCCGGAGCCAGTCGACTCGCTGCAACAAAGACCAGAAAACAAGTGAAGTCGCACGCGTGCGCCATGTCGTTCTGATTGTATGTAGAACGACACAACGTACCGACAACTTATCGTGTGGCATCTCTCTAAGGCACTTGTCCCGGCGAAGAGGAAACGACTATATAGCTATGGATAAACACTATTTTCTCGCTCATAAAATGTACAATAGATGCACGTGTTCACACTGCCGGCGAAAACTCTCTCTACCGTCTACACAAGAGCTATCAAAGAAAAAACTCGCTCAGCAACACTTGCTGAGAGACTCTTGGTACTTACCTAACCAAGTGACTGAGTGCGAGTCGTGCGAGTAATCGCCCGTCACACTCACGGACTCATAGCCCAGCGAGTAAACTCGCTCGTCAGTTTGTTTTAGGTTGCTAGCTCTACTCGTTTCTGGCTAATCGTCGAAGCCGGTGGGACAGGAGCCTAACTCTCCACTTCAAAGCTTCGCAAGTGTACAGGTGTAGTTAGCTTCGCTTTGTACAAATTTGTGGGCGGGGTCTTCCATCACGAGCCACGGCCACGCTATGCACGAACGATTGGCTAGTAAACGAATGTAATGTACGTAACCTATCCGTACACATCCTACAAGTATAAAGCAGTAACCCCCGACTTTAATCTTTTGGCGCTTCAATGACATTGTCAAGAGGCCGCAGTTGGTAAACGTTTGTGAAAAGTATATTATGGAAGTTCTAATAAACCAGACAAGTGCGTTTTGGAATACGCGCAGTGAACGTTCCGCAGTGGGGTAAAATAATGAAATATCTTATCCCAAGAAAAAACCTACATTTGCAGTTGAAAATACATACAGAATAAGTATGTATCAACTGCAAATGTAGGTTTACAATACATTCCGTATGGGAGAACATCTAAAAATTTAAGTTTGTACGCACCACATTGAGAAATCTACCACATAATTATACAAATTAGAGATTTTATCTTTTCCTTTGGCAGACCAAACATCAGATACTAGGACAACAGAAAGTATCCCATAAATTTTGATTAACTGGCAAGTGTCAAAATATTCCGCACAAATGGCATAAAAACCCTTGTATCTTCTGATTACGTTGACTTAGAAGGTTGATTTTTTACAGCTCCAAGTCACCATAGAACTATGTATGTGATTTAAACTTGATACTTCCACGCGTTCTTGAGAAACAGACAGACGGACAACGAAGTGATCTTATTAAGGGTTCTATTTTCTCCTTTTGAGGTACGGAACCCTAACACAAATTGGCGGCGTTAGTTCCGACTAAGACCACGTGCCAAGTGGCTAGTGGGTGGGTAGTTCTATAAGGGTACTTACGCGATAGGCTCAATTTTAATGATCCGGACGTCTTTAGTGGCGACCGCCAGCAAGTGGAACGATCTGCCGAGGTTCGGGGCGAAGGCGATGTCGTTGACCGGCTCTTGTACCGAGGACAGGCAGTCAGTGCGCGTCCAGCGACGGGATGACTCGCTATACCTGAACGTTTCATCGTTTTATCAGAAATTGGATAATAAAATACATTGAGTGTTCATTTGTTTAAAAATATACAACATTCGTGTTTGTACAGAAACAAGTGAATGTGAACATTGTGAACTGTAAAGCCGGCTTTCACAAATTTATCATTTGCCCGATCCGATCACCGTATACGTATCGCCGACGGGTAAAATGACCGCCTATCTAGACGGATGATGATACGCAATCATGATAAGCAGTCTTGATACGCCGCTCTGATACAAAGCGCGATACGGCCCGATCCATTTCTAGTCGGTGCAATCAAAAGAGATACGGATACAGCACGGTTTGGCGGTCATGGCAATTTTGAGGATACGACAGGTATGATACGGAGTTAAATAAAGGCGTCCATAACTAGAAACAAAGCTTGATACAGTACGACGAATGATTCAGCGATTGGATCGAGCAAATGATACATCCGAACCCGGCTTCGGACCCGGCTTTAGGTACATAACAGGCGAATGCTCCTGGTGAGGGAGTGCCTTTTTTGTATAAGGCGTGACAGATGTTCGGGTCGGCATGGTTGGGGACAGCCGGGCGGCAAAAGATACTTTCGATTTTGTCGCCCAGCCTGTATCAGCAATACATTTTTTAAATACCAACTCAATGGGTAAGATAATAACTATAAAGATTTTGTATATATGCATATAAAAATACTGACCAACACTAGCCTCTCAAACTCTCATATTGCGCGCTTTCTTCAAATGAACAAACTAGAAACTATCAAAGTCGTTCAAACCTTCTAGTTGTTAAACGAAATTGATCTTTAAACTTACTCGTATATGAACACTTTTCCATTGCAAGCGGTAGTCTTGTCGCCTTGCACGCTGGCTGCGGCATTCGTGGTGTTGGGTTCATCGCTGCCCACTGCTAGCATAGGGGGATGCACCACTCTAACAACAAACCAATTTTTATTTGAACACAATAACATTTTATCATCCACGAATCAATAATTTCAATTCAATCGTAAAAATTCAACATGATCGAAAACAGCAGCCAAGGGTTCCGTATAAACTTGTAGATATTTTGTTATTAAACTACATATTTACGGTTTACAGATTTTTTCCTTTACATGTGCTGTAAGATATTGCTTCTTGCCAAATTTCATGATTTTAGGTCAACGGGAAGTACCCTATAAATTTAGATTCCCTTGAGAGTGTCGAAATATACGTTTTTTGCGGCATAAACGGCCGTATCGTTTATTCCGTTAACTTAGAAGTTTGATTTTTTCACAGCTTCAAGGGACTGCAGACCTGAGTATACGGTTTTAATTTCAACAAGATACCTCCACGCGGTCCCGAGATAAAGGGTCTTGACAGACAGACGGACGGACAGACAGACAGACAAACGGACAACAAAGTGATCCTATAAGGGTTCTGTTTTTTCCTTGAGGTACGGAACCCTAAAAAGTATAAATTCCTTACGACGCGACGTTTTGAATGTGTTTGAAGGGGAATCGTTTTCCTAGAATATTATAGAATCGTTTTTAATGACTGGTCACCATCTGCGACACCGTGGATGGGTAGAAGGGAAGAAGGTGAGCAACGTAAGTAAGATTATATATTGGTCAGGTTTATTAAGAAACAAAAGTCATCAAACTTAAAATTACATAATTATTACAGTCCCCCAAAACGCCCGCCCTTCGCCAGCTCGCTACTTCCTAGTATTTTCTCTGCGGAGAAGAATTGACGAAACAATCAACCCAGCATGAAATGTTTCTACTATTTGTTAGATCTTTTCAAACTTCCAAAGGAGTATGTTATAAAATCATTTAATTTATTTTAAAAGGTTTCACATAGCTGTATGGGGAAAGTTTGGGCTGTCTATCATTTTAAATGTTTTATTACCTGGATAATGATGGGTTCCACGACAGGCAACTTATTGACACTTTCGTTGGAATCTCATGCTGTAGAGTCCACTGTGCTAGGTTCATTACGTCTGGAGCTTCATATATCCTAAAAACACGAAAATTAATCACACTACAGACAGACAGAAACTGGTCACTGTTCTTAAAACGGTAAAGGAAGATATTGTGAGGAAACCGTCATGTCCTAGAATTGAAAATTCCAAGAAATGTGAAATCCGTACTGGGCCTGCACTGTGGATTATGGCCCAATACCTGTAAAGAGTGGGCCTGTGTGCCAGCAGTGGGAACATTATCGACTGATAATTATAATCTGTTATAAATAAACTGAATAATACTTCCCATACCCTTTGGACTTATTGCAAGGTTAATTGTTAACTGTCAACGGGGCCCTATGTTCTGGCTGTCGTTTGTATTTCACAAACAACAGCAGGAACATAGGGCCCCTTGGGGTCTCAATATTTAATGGTTGGTCACATATTCACGAAACGACCTCAGTAAGCGAACAAGCCCCTTGAGTCCATCGAGCTTTACAAAAATGAAGTATTCTTACCTTATAATACCATCAGCAGAGCATGTGACTAGTAAGAGTCCTAAGTGCTTTGGTCCAAACTTGACATCTGTGACTGAGGTCCGTGAATCCACCAGATTAGACCTCTTCAGCCAGGTTCGTAACCCCTTCTCTGAACCGGATGCTGCTGTATCACCTATGCAGATTAAGATTCATATATTTTTTTGAATAATTTGTAAATTCTTGAGATTAAATAAATAAATTGGGATGATGATGTTAAATGTGCCTTCACTGCCTACTATTACTTTGATATAAAGGAAAGGCAAAAAGGCCGAACAATCAGTTGGCTAGTCGGCCAAGCCAATCATTGCTTTCATTAGAGTTTAGGGGCAATGCTAATGTCTGTGGTTTCATGTACAGCTGAGTCACACGCATTGAGTACATCGTAGAACGCACTCACTCTCACCTGCTGTGCAGTCATAATTCTAAATATGTATAATTATGTTTCTGTAAAAAGTGGAAATTTATATTTTTCTTGATTCAAATTCAATAATTGACTACCAAAGGAAGAGTACCGATTTCTAGATTATATAAAAAAAAACTATAAGGTTGCTCATACCACAAAAAATTTTTAAAAATAATGGTTATAACTTTATTTCAATTACTTGAGCCAAATAGTCGGCTAGTCGTCAACCACAAATGTGTGTACTATGGCCTGATAGTTGGCTGTCTTGCCCACTAGTCGGTACATCTCTAATAAGAACATGTATAATGGAATTAAACATTTCAATTCAGTATAAAAAGGGAGAAATAGAGTTTCAAACCAACAAACAGATAATATGGTACAAAAATAACTTGTTTTAACAATTATGAATTGTATTTTATCAAGAATCAAACTCAATATTTTAAACAGTGAACTTTAATGAGATACTTTGGAGAAAGTCTTATCTTACATAAGAACCCTAGCATAAATACTTTTATTGTTGGTGGTCTATTTTCTAGTAGTTCTTACCAACTTCCTCCCATATAGCTGCAGTCCTGTCAAAGGAGCATGTGGCAATGACTTGTCCAAACTCTGGATGTGCCCAAGTGACCTTCCACACGGAGCCGTGATGTGCTTTCCAGCTGGCTGTGAGGCGCCAACCACCGTGGCCATCAGAGTCCCACACCTAGAACACCATAATTGCAATCTGAGAAAGAAATTATGATGCAGACAAATGTTACAGAAATAAATGTGCATATAATTTACTATGTAATGGTCACAAGTTCATTTTTTTTTTTCAAATTAAATTGTTGATGTTAGAAATTGTAAATGTTAGATGAATCAGTGAATTGCTAAATGGCGAGTTGACTTGATAAAGGAGGTAAATTATCAAATGATGCATCTTATTCCAACATCATGTCATCTTCCTGTGGTTGTCCCATATTACTTGAGGTTGACACAATACAATACGCCGCCGACGATGTTCTTCTTCCATTCTCTCCTGTCAGCTGTCACATTTTATTTTCCTTTTTTTTTTATCATTTCTCACACAATCCATGCATCTTTTCTTTGGTCTTCCTCTCCCTCTCCATCCATTCTTCTCTCCTCTATATACTATATATTAGTCGTAAATAACATAATAGTTGTAAAACCGTTCGTATTACAGACATGCAATGCATACCTACTCAAAGTTAGCCAAACTACATTACCTTTTTTTAGTTAAAGTATTGAATGTATTTAAACCATAAAATCTTAAACTGCACAAATTAGCTATCTAGAATGATTTTATTGTTATCTAAACTCTATAATTCCATTACTATTTGTTAGGTTACCGCTGTTTTGTTTGTTAACAAGCCATACCTTCACATACTGGTCGCTGGAACAAGTGGCCATTCTCTCGCCATAGAAGTCGTAGGCCACATCGTGAATCAAATCCTTGTGATCAGCGAATATAGTTTGAGATTCAAACAAATTAGTTGCCGTTAATTCACCCATTTTGTTGGAGATAATAATAAACTTTAATTCAAAACTTCACTCTGCATGACTTATCTATCGACTGTCACAACTTATATACACAAATGTCATGATTAAACTACTGTGTTACGTTTAGTTCACTATTCAGCGATCATTTTGGGAAAATTCCAATGATTGATTTTGGAATATTATTTTCTTGGTAATTGTGTAATGTAATTAGAAAAAATAGCAGCACGTGATGCTGATTACAGTAAGTAATTTCATTGTGTCCACATTCACATACTTAGTAATAATACAGAAATGCAAATAAAACAAAACTTTAAATAGGGGTGGGTCAGTACTAAAAAATTACTTCTTCGAAATCAAACCGTAAAACACACTAGCTGTTGCCCGCAACCTTCGTCCGCGTGAAATTTAGCCTTACCTTCCTCGATAAATAGGCTATCCAACACTAAAAGAATTTTTTAAATCGAACCACTGGTCCCTGAGATTAGCGCGTTCAACGAAACAAACAAACTCTTCAGCTTTTTAATATTAGTATAGATTCGATTCTGAACTTCCTGTCAGGGTAATTTACCATTCCATATTGAGTTTTCCATTAGGGTTTCTCAGTAGCAAATGAAAATCCCGATTTAGTCCAGACTCCGGAGTCTCTGGAACCATTGCCCTCCCTTCTTATCAGCCCTGGGGTAGGTATACTGTGGGTATAGTGCAGGTCTGTGTTCTGTGCTCTGCCTACCCCTTCGGGGAATATCGTGATGGTTTGTTACACAGGCCTCTGGTATGTGCGAGGGTTTAAATATACATAATTAAACGTATGTACGTACGTAACGCATGTTTAAACGTGCTAAAGAAAAACCTTGGTGTACTCATACATGTACTGTTTCATAGCAAACTGACCTTTCATAAACACATTATAACTTTAAAGACTTGGGTTGACTAAAGACTCTTTTAGACGCTTAGGTTTTATTTTACGTAACTGTCTATTATAAGGCCAGTAGTAGGACAGCATGTACTGTGCATAAAATAAAGACTAGCTACTACTGTTACCATGAAATAAATCTGTAGAGATATGGAACAGATATTATTTTAGGATAAATCTAAAAATTCTCTCGTGAGTAGTTTGGTCACGGTTAATCAATTTTCACGGTTCTGCGCTTAAAAACACCACTATGTAGCGAATCGTACTCCATTAATTTGAATTAAAACACGCCATCATTCAGAGCATTATTCTCATCTTACGTGTTCGATATTATTTTTTGAGTTTCTCTTATAGCATTACGTCGTCGCCCTCGTAAGATTTAAAAAAGCCATGCTGATGATGCTGGCAATAGAATTTTTCCCTTTCATAGGACTTTAAATTAGTGGCTGGCGAAATGTGGATGTAATATTACACTTTGGGGGTCGGGCAGTAACATGGACGTGACGAAAGATGCGGTGTAAATTATAGTTTTGTTGCAAGTCACCTTCACTTCATTCAAATTATATAGTAGGTACAGACGCCAGCACTTCAAGCTACTACAATCTGCCTTTTGTACGCCAAAGCATAAACGCACGCGCATGCCCTCCACAGTCCACGCCAAACCACAAATTCACTTACCATTTTGTCACATATTTGTGTCGTTTGGAGTACAGGGCACGCGCTTACTTGTCACGTATATGTGACAATGGCGTTCAAAAGGTTAATAGATTTTCAACTTTATCGCTAAATAGGTTCAAGGTTGATTGGGAAAATTTGACACTAACGCACGAATTAGTCCGCGTCAAAGAAACATCTAATATTATGGTTATGGCACTCGTTAATAGTGGAGCTTTCCATCAATGAAAGATTTTTTTTAAATAATTTGAGGAGTTTCGGAGATTACTTCCTACATCTGAACTTCAAACTTTACCTCTTTATAATATTAGTATAGAATGGTCTGGTTTCCCATTATACCTGGTCTGGCTGATACGCATTTAAATAAAAAAAGATTTGTTAGAAGACAGTTTATTTAATTTAATCCACATTTACTTATCATGTAACTATTAACAATGAAATTAACAACAACAAAATGCTAACAATCACAGCATTTGGTTACCAATAAACTAAAATGTAAGTTGATATTATTGTCCATTAATAAAATACTGGTAAATTGCGAAACATAACAATTTTTCTAATGGCACGGGTAAATTAGTTTATAAAACTTTATGCCAAGCGAATTCATTAATAATATTATTATTCAATATAGATTTGGCACTGTATTTTTAGGAATTTTGAGTTAAACCCCTTTTTATCAGTCACAAGTTCACAACAACAATTTATGTGAATTATTTCACATGATTAATTTTAATTTAGTGTTACAGTTCATGATTATACATAATTTTAACATTTTTTTTTTTAATTATCCTGAAATATCTGAGATTCTTCATATTTTGTTAGTTAAAACTATCCTTTTAGGATATAGAGAGCATTATTAGTGAGATATTACAGTGTACGTTACCCTAGCAGGAAAGTGTGTCCTAGAGTGATATCAGTGGAACGTATAATTAATGTATAATCTGCTGTGAATGTGCACCACATAAAAAAATAGTGCGCTTTGTCATTTTGGAAAAAAAACGGAAAAAACGATTCCTGCTAGGGTAACGTTTTTCCAGCAGGAAAATTCTAAACGAATGATCGGAGAGAGAAATATTGTGCATGGCCAGAGAGCTTATATTTGTGTAAAAAAGTGCACCGAAAATGGATATTGTGCGTCTTCAGGTTTTCGAGATATTACATTTCCTGCTAGGGTAATTGTTTGCAAAATCGTGTACCTCTAAAACCATTGTATGTGCGCCTGTAGAATAAACATACATGAGTAGCTCTTAATTTGTGTATATTTGTGACAGAATTAGATAAAGAAAATTTTTATAATTTTCAAGTAATCGCGGTTTTTTGAAAACCCAAAAAAAATATCGCTGCGCCTGAATGAGAAAACGTAAAAGCTCGCTGAAAACTGTATTCGGACCTTCTTGACGCTTATAATAACCATAAAAAGTTTCAAAAGTGTACATGCATGCGTTATTGAATAATATTGCTAAAAGTCAAAACGACGGTGTCATAAGTTTGACGGCAGAATACAAGAAACCGGCTCAACCCAAGATGTGTAGGTGTAAACAAAAAATTTGTGTTTTTAGTCAAAAATATACAGTGAAAATATTCAGCTTGGAATGTTTCGCATTAAGTAAATATAAAAAAAAAACACAAAACATGTAAACAACGGCTGGTTATCCGACCAAATTAGAATGACTACAAAAAAGCGACGGATTCGTACATATCTATGACCTTCTTTACTTACTCACGAGTCGGTTGAAACGTGTTGTGCCTGAGTACACTGAAGTAGAAAAATAGTAATAAAAAAAAGTTGTTATTGGATTATATTCTTCTAGCTCTTTCTGTGACTTTGCACATGATTAACTACATTATAAAGTAAGTGTTAGTGGAAGTATAGTAATTTAATTTAACCTAATTCATATTTTAGTCATTAGTCTAAGTGCTATTCCAAGGTATAAGCTACCTTCTTCATTCCAAATTACATTAAAATACATTCAGTGTGTAAATGAAGGTCATACATCGAGACATTAGCATTCATAATATCAGTAGAAAAAAGTAGTAAAACCATAAATTGTTAATTTTATTAACAATTTAAATTAAAAAAAACAATCAACATATTTGTCATACTTTTTCAAAAATCAACTTTAATTACTTATGTTTACAATAGTCCTAATGATTAAATAACTTGTCTACAATTATTAGGTCCATTATTGCTTTGTCAATCTTTTTTGTAATTTCATGATCATCAGGCCATTGTACAATACTTACCTACACATCTTGGGTTGAGCCGGTTTCTTGTATTCTGCCGTCAAACTTATGACACCGTCGTTTTGGCTTTTAGCAATATTATTCAATAACGCATGCAAACTTGAAACTTGAAACTTTTTATGGTTATTATAAGTGTCAAGAAGGTCCGAATACAGTTTTCACCGAGCTTATACGTTTTCTCATTTAGGCGCTGTGATATTTTTTCGGGTCTTCATAAAACTGCGATTACTTGAAAATTATAAATATTTTCTTAAATCTAATTCTGTCACAAATATGCACAAATTAAGAGCTACTCGTGTATGTTTATTCTTCAGGCGCACATACAATGGTTTTAGAGGTACACGATTCTGCAAAACGTTACCCTAGCAGGAAATGCAATATCTCGAAAACCTGAAGACGCACAACCTCCATTTTCGGTGCACTTTTTTACACAAATATAAGCTCTCTGGCCATGCAAAATATTTCTCTCTCCGATCATTCGTTTAGAATTTTCCTGCTGGAAAAACGTTACCCTAGCAGGAATCGTTTTTTCCGTTTTTTTCCAAAACCAATTTTTTATGTGGTGCACATTCACAGCAGAGTAAACACTAATTATATGTTCCACTCATATCACTCTAGGAGACACTTTCCTGCTAGGGTAACACACACGATATTACAATACATGTGGTCATGTGGGCAAGTATAGCACAAATCAGCTAATGAGACAGTTTTATTGGAATGTTATCCTTTTGTGACATTATGATGACTCCATACTACTAATTTCTTCTAAATGAGAATACAAGCCTGCCAGAGACACTTAATCAGTAAAACAATTTAACATCTTGAATTTTGAAGATTCATTACAAAATTATAAATAATTATTTTTAGCCTTCAGCTGATCAACTTCAAATACTAGTTTTCTATTTGTTTCAATTAAAGAATTTTGAATAAGTGCCATATTCTGTATTTGATCAGCCATGCCCGACAATTGCTTCTCTAAATACAACTTCTGCTTTGTAAGAGCCATCATAATATGGAGGAAATAGTTTCTGTTGTCATCAGACACATCTGTAATTGCCAACTTGACAAAATCTTTTAGTTCTTCAATAGCCTTCGATTCTACGGCCACAACTGAGGGTGAGATGGATGGTTTCTGAAGTGGCATATTGATATTAGACTCTTGAATATCATCTAGACCGCCATTTGTCACCACAGGAGAAGCAAAACCAAAGTTTTCAGCTGTGCGGCTATTTATAGGCGTAGATACTTTGCTTATATTCTTTTCAGCATCCAATTGACGGTACCTCACATCATGTCTGTCACTCTTCCTTTCAAATTCAGTGGACTTGTTACCTTCTTCTTCACATTCATTTGATTTGTCAAGACCCATCATAACAAGGAATGAGTCTGCTTTAGCATCACCTCCTTGAGGGGAAGCATCCAAATAGTTTCTTGGTGGTGAATCCGAAATAAAGAACATGTCTGATGTTCTAGAACGTATCGGAGAAGACATTTTGTTTGGTGAATGTATGCTGTCTGTATCTTCACGAAGACTAATATCACCCAATATCATCTTCTTTCTGGTTGGTTGAAATGCAACCTTATGGACTTCTTCTTCATGTCCTTTTAATATTCTAGATGGAGTTGTAAGATCTCTGAGATCATACATTAGCACCAGACCATTTTTGGTTCCCAAGGCAACTTGGTTTTCAGTATTAATTGCTAGGGAGGTCAAAGTGTATGAGGTTTTTATTGTTGAAACAACATTCTGTAATCTAACATCATACACATTCATGATTTTATCATAACCAGTTGAAAGCAACACATCTCTATTAATAAGGGAGTAAGCAATGTCACTGATAGGTGATGCATGGACATTTTCAAAGAAGGCTTTATCTTTGTTTGTGGTGATATCGCGAATTACAATATGGCCTTCATCAGTGGCTAGACCAAGCAGAGATCGACTCTCATGATGAAACTTCATTGCAGAGATACTCTTTGAGGAGGACAGTTTTACTGTTAGCACAGGAATGTTTGATACAAGACCGTAGATAACAGTATCTCCATTTTGCATAGATGCGGCAAGACTTGTGTTCTTGGCGTTATAACTAACATAGTTCACACAGGACTGTTGGGGAGGGTTTGGGAATGTTTTAGTAATACTTTTGTTTTTAGTGTCCCATATCATGACATTACCGCTTTTAGTGCCAATGCCAATGTTACGGTGACCATCACGATGGAAGCAAGCTGACCAGGTGTCTTTCAACGGAATATGCTGCAGAGTTCTGATGACATGGTCAGCTGGAGTTAGTATTTCCACTACTCCTTTAGAATTGACCTGAAAGACAACCACAAATTGCATTAATGAGTATTATTATTCCACACAATAAAAGTTAATCTCACAATTTCTGTTAGGTCAAAACAGGATCAAATTCATTAAATCTCTTCCTTTACAGTGATGAAAGTTTACTTACAAAACAGAAATAATGCTAAGAAAAAAGTATAAATATAGTTCATTGAACACTGCTTGCACAATCATAATGTATTAGTACGCTCTCGGACAATGCAATACTTGGCACACCCAGAGATTATCATTGACCTAACTAAGGCTATAGAAACATACACATAGTAATGTGTTTGAGTTACCTAACACTTCTCGCTTTGGGCAAGAATTTTTAATTGAAGTATGTACCTCAATTTAATGATTACTATGTGATATTTATAAACATACCTGCAACAGATATTTGCTATCATCACTCCATGATATATCCCTCAATAGACCTTCGTAACACCAGTAACTTTTTTTCAAATCCCAACTGTTGGTGTCATACAGAAGTAACCGGGAACTTATTGAAGAGAGATACATTCCTACGCTTATAGTGAAGGGCCCGGTTACCGACAAGTATTTTCTTCACTATAAAGCTGAACGTATTTATTAAATTATCATCGTAAACAAAGTCGCGGAAAACAAATTAAAAACGTAAAATTTATATTTGACAACTATGATGACAATCACAGAGCATCATCTAGAATACTGGTAATACTGGTATAGAGACTAGAGTGGCATGGCATCTCGAAATCTTTAGCCAACTTGTCGCGAGTAGCGCCATCTGGATATCTTGGGTCGTAACTAATCATACTATTATACTTATTTTATTATCCTTCAATTTCACTTCGTTGTTTTTGCATACTTTGTCGAGTTGGAGAACAAATCCTATAACCTTACATTTGCAACCTTTTTAACACTATTCTCAAAACAGGCATCTTCCTTAGTCACTTCTGTCATTCGAACCTAATTCTGTTACACAAAAAAGGTGATAAATCCGATATTGGGAATTACCGCCCCATCAGCTTAGTCTCGCATCTTTACAAAGTTTTCATCAAAACCCTCGAAAACCGCATATCAGAAACATTAGACCTCCATCAACCTCCAGAACAGGCTGGATTCTGCCGTGGCCTTTCAACTGCAGACCACCTTTAAACCAGATCATTGAAAAACACCATGAATTCAATCTACCGTTATACCTTCACAGCTACGCTGAAAGAGGTTTTTCAAGAGATAAACCCACACTGGCCGGATAAGGGTGTTGTCGTCAGCGGAAAGAGGTTAACTTATCTTCGTTTCAACGACGACATTGTCCTGAAGAAATTGGGGGTGTGGTGATTGAATATGTTCATGAATACAATACCTCGGCCAGATAGTCTCTTTCTAGGCAAGACAAGATAAAGAAGTTGCTCGACGCACCGAGAATGCACGGAAGAGCTACTGGTCGATGAAACATTTTATGAACTCCCTCTCGCACTTAAACGAAACCTCATGGAAATGTATATTCTCCCCACCCTCACCTATGGAACGCAAACGTAGTCGCTTACAAAACGTTAGAAGTCCGCAGTTGGGGTCTGCCAACGAGCTATGGAGCGAAGTATACTGGGTGTCAAACTTACGGACCGCATCATAAACTCCGTACTTCGCTCCAAAACCCAAATAGATGATGTAGATCTTACAGCTGCTAGGTTGAAATGGAACTGGGCTGATCACGTCTGCGGCGTCTGCCGCATGTCGGAGAAGCAATGGGCAAAACTTACCACTCAGAGGTTACCAAATAGCAGGAAACGACAACACGGCAGGCCCAGAAGGAGATAGCGGGATGAGCTGGACTATGAATTCGATCCAGGGCTAATTCTGTTTCAACAATACTATTAGGTCTAGATAGCTTTATAGAGACATCTAGTATCGAGAACCATTAAAAACTAAGGGCAGGTACAGATGAAATATTTTATTTTATTTAAAACAAATAAAGCAGTAAGAAGTACAGTAAAATTAAATCTAAAGTACTGTTTTCGATGCAAGTTTTTCCACAAATCTAAATATAAAAAGACCAATGAGTTTAATACCAAAAGGAGGAGGTGCTCCCGGCATCCTGCTCACCCTTTTCCGAAGTGACCAAAACTTGTATTCCAGTTGCAATTTCGGGAAATCATTGAGTACTTTAAGCATTTGAATTACTGATTAAATTATAATATTTGATGAAATTGTAGGTATAAAAAAAATCTAGTGGCCTTTTAAACGTTATTTTAATACTTCAAACTATTTTAGTCACTTTAGCGTCTGAAGTTCAAAATTCTGTATCTTAAAAACATTTTAAAATGCTCCGAAATGTAATAATGTTGCTATGAAACCGGCCCCAGTGATATAATTAATTATCTGTTTAACTGACTGACGTGTACTTGTTTTTGTTGCGGTGGCCGGATTAGATCGCAATTATTTTAACCAATTTCCTGCATATTTGTAAGTATTTGGTGTATGTTTGCATTCTCCATAAATTTCTTGACATCTTATACCCAAAATAATCGAAATGTGTAACAGAACTTTGTAATAAAACAACCTGTACATTGGGCTTGGGTGGAGATGAATAAATTAATTAAACCCATACTATGTTAGAAAATCAAACATAATGAATAGTTCATGTGCACCTCTGTACAAAATGTGGAAGCGTCTCAGAATAATCTTCACTACATTAAATAAACGAACTTTAATTTTTTTAATATGAAATAAGTGCCAAATTATTATCATGTACCTACGTCCATCGTCGTCCATCTGAAGTAATCGGCTTCCAGTCTAACCGGTTGCGGCTGAATATTTTACATGGAGCCACTGCCTATCTGACCTATACAACCCGGTTAGTACTGGGTAATACGATATCCTTTGGTAAGACTGGTTGTCAGACTTTCGGGCCACTGAAAAATCAAAATCAAAGCATTTATTTCAAATAGGCCAGTTACAGGCACTTTTGAATTGTCGAAGCAAAGTCTACAATAGCTACAGTCCCAGTCACAAGGCATAAAAACTGTGAAAGTACTGTAGTTGCCCATTCCCTAACGTAGATCTCTATGGAGAAGAAGGGGCAACTCCATGGACACTCTTTTAAATCAGAATACTTTTACAAACTCTTGGTTACATCATTCATGTTGAGATGGTACATTATGTGAGAATGATGTAGCAAGATGTGTACGTTAAAAGTGTCCATAGAAAACCATTCAAAAGTAAAATAATTCAAATAAGCCGTGGCAATCAAGAGATGACCAGTCACAACTGGCAGCGCCCGTTCACGAACATGACGCATGTATCCAGTATCAGCACGATTCAACTCAACCATTTTGAAGGGAACTAAATGATCCAACACACGCACCACCATCAGTGAGACAATTGAGTGAGCATGACAACTCCTAACCGCCAGGGTACATTCAAGTCAAGAAAAGACGTAGGTTTCTAGCGAATGACAGCTTTCTAGTACATAGTAATCACACAATATGGGCTATGCGGCTATATAATACTAAAGAGATTGAATTTATACAATGCAAAGATAGTTGTATAATCTTCAGCAGCTCCAACATACTATTTTATGCTATCCATTTATGCACCCCTGTCCTTGTGGAGCAGGACTGGCATTGAGCCAAACATTTTTATCAACGATATAATCGTCCAACTTGTAATATGCTTGCTTACATAGTGTGCGTTTAATGCATGTTTTAAATTTCGTTTCATTCAGTTCAAGAATACTTTGTGGAATTTTATTATAGCATCTCAAACAGTAACCCATGAAAGATGAGTCTACTTTAGCGAGTCTGAAGCCCGGCTGAACTAATTGGTCTCTATTTCTAGTACCGTAATTGTGTCTCTCACCTCTTTTATTAAAAAGATGTAGATTTTTTCTTTCTACCTACTCTCTGACTACCTGTAACGATCTTCAAATGTCCGCCGGGACCAACGGCTTGACGTGCTTTCCGAGGTAAGGAGGTAACTCGGTATGTAATAGGTGGTGCTCACCCATCTACGGACCAACCTAGGCAAGCGCGGCTTAACCTGGCGATCGACCCGAGCGGCTGTTATTATTTAGCCACAAGCTCCTCTACATCACATATATCACTTACTTCGGAAGTAAACAAGCTAACTAAATAGGTAGAAGCTATACTTATACAGGAAAAAACATCAAATACCACCAAAATCAGTGACCAAACATAGAGAAAAGAACCAATAAGAATGATTAAAGATTTAAAAGAGTAACTTTTTTTCATAATTACTTATTTACATTAAATCAGTATCCTTGTTTTCCAGCTATATCCAGTCATCATGATCACGGACATCCAATTGGCAGTGTTCTCCAATATCCTGGGAGTCTCTATATTCCTTCTAGTAATTCTTTATCACTACATCAATGCCAACAGCACGAAATAAAGAAGGTATATTTCAAAAATGAAAATAATCTTTGATAAACATGTTTCAAATAACTTATATTTCAGACTGAGTCCATAATAATATAGTAAAAATATACTTCATACATTCAGACAGACAGCTATACAGGTTGTCTAGCGCCATCTCTTTCCCACACTGGAATTACTCCTGCTTTAAGATGTCATAGTAGGACACCAGATCTCAACTGTGTATGCAGCGTGTCTCCACTGACATTGGCCCGCCTTCCATCTTGTGCTGCTTGCCCTGATACCTGCTCACTATACGACTATGACTACACTATGACTGCAAGCAGAGTTCCCATAGCTGAATTTTGGGGCAAATATATTTAATGAAAATTTGCCATCAATATCAAGAAGAAGTGGGTTCACAATATCTCTAAATGCAGAAATAAATTTTACATTTTGATGTCAATTTTGCTGATTGGAATAATCATGATCATTCTCCTGAACGTTTTCCAACGTATTCTGTGTTAGCACAGCATATATTCTTTCATATTTCTCTATTAGGCGTCATCTCATGAGTGGATTTCTAACTGAAATAATAACCATGTTTTTTTTTATTTCAGGTAGAACTGTCAGCTGAAGCAATGTAATAATTATATTCCATCTAATGTTAAGATGTAAATAAATTAAGTGTTCTAACTGATTTTGATTTTGACTTGAACATAAAAATATCCGTCTATGACATCATGACATCATAAAAAACCTTTTTCTGACTTGCTGTGAAGAACGGACTTGATTTTGTTTATTATGGTTTTCACATCTGAAATTGCAGATAATCATACTGCATTGTAAGGGTTTTTTAGGGTTCCATAGCCGAATGGCAAAAAACGGAACCCTTACAGATTCGACATGTCTGTCTGTCTGTCCATGTATGTCACAGCCACTTTATTCCGAAACTATTAGGACTACACAGTTGAAACTTGGTAGGTAGATGTATTCTGTGAACTGCTTTACGCCATACATAGAACAGAAACTAAAAAAAAAATTATCAAACCTATATGTGTGGGGTGTCTATAGATAGGTCTTTAAAAATGACATTGAGGTTCCCACGGTTCCTAAACCATTTTTTTCTCATAAAGACTTAAGTTGTAAAATGTCCCCCCCCCCCTCTGATTTCAAAAGTAAGAGGAGGAAAATACATAAAAAATGAAGGATTGTAGAACGTAAAAAAATCTTTCAATGAAAATTGGTTTGAATAAGATTTGATGTTTAGTTTTCGTGATATGGGACTTTTTTATGAAAATGCAGCAGTAGCTCTCTGTTTTTCCTTAAAATACTATGAAAAACAAATTTAGTTTTGCTGTTGAATGTAATACTACACTACAACATGAATGAGCGTTCAAAATATTTTTACTGTATTGTTTGGTGCTACCCTGTGTGCGTGTGAGTACGAGTAGCACTTGGGCAGTTTTTTTTATATTGCAATGTGATTGTGATAGTGGCCACAAGCCACAACTGGGTCACATGTTATCAACAACTTGTGAAAATTTAAATATCTTCACTAATTTGTAGTTGCAACCACGATGACATTCAACAGAACCAGAGGAAGCTACGGGTGCTATTAGGAAGAATTAAAATTATAAGCTTCTTGGAAAGAAACTGGGTTACTTTTTCTGGCCTTCCTATATTAAATGAACTTAAGATCCATAGAAGATAGTACTACATAGTAGGTGGCAAGACTGGAACCTCGTGTCCCACAGCTACAATCAAAAGGATACTTATTAGATTTTCTATGGGCTGTTTTGTTATTATTAATAGATTGGTCTTTGTTAGGTTAAGCCACGGTTGCCAAGGTCGATCTGTGGATTGGTGGCCATCATTACATACCGAGTTTACCCAAAGCCGGTGGTCCCGGCTGTCATTTGTAGATCTTTGACAGTCGTTACAGGTAGTAGTGGCAAAAGTCGGATAAGGGGTACCGTATTACCCAGCAGTGGCGAAGGTTCCATACAACTCGATTCCTACCGGCTTCCCTTTGAAAAATGGCACAGTCAGTATTCTATAGACAAATAATATAATCACATTAAAGATATGCCTTTGTACTATTCTCTGTTCCTTTCTTCTTTTCTGTATTTACAGTAAATTCATAAATTGTTAAATAAATAAATAAATATGTACTCCGGCCAGTGGCGTATCTAGGGTGGGGTAAGTAGGGCACGTGCCCCAGGCGCCTTTCGAAGGGGGACGCAAAAATCAACAATTATTAAATTTAAAAATCTAAATACACTACAATAAACTATTTCATACTGGTGGCAAAGTGTTGAGAGATTTCTATAGTTGCGATGTTAACGATGGATAGAAATATTGGATGTTCGAATGTAGGAATCTACAAGAAAAAAGGTCAACCTTAAGAAATCCTAAAGAGTTACTAGAATTTATTGTGCAGTATGGGGTTGAAAGCATATTATCTCTGCATTTTTATCCAAATTCTGCTTATAATTGTAGTAAGTAGGTATTCATCGCAAGTTGTGAGCGATGTTTTAGTAAGCTGAAATAAATACTTTCATATTTGAGGGCTATGCGATGCTAAATTTGCTCAGTGTAGAGCGAGAAGAGACGAATACAACTAATTTCGAAAACATCATCGATATGTTTGCGTCGCAGAAGGCCAGGAAGGGGCAGTTGTAAATGCAATTGTAAAGGTTTTACGGACTTTTGTTATAAAAAAAGAAAATAAATGATTTATGATTGTTTTATTTAGTGTACCTGTTTTTTTATGTTAAGATAAGTTACGAAGGGGGCGTAACTATGATGCGTGCCCTAGGCGCCATTTTTGATTGGTACGCCCCTGACTCCGGCTTACTTCTTACAAAAATTGACCCTTCGCTACTGTTACCCAGTAATACCCAGTAGATACTAACTGGGTTATGGAGGTCAGATAGGCAATCGCTCCATGTAAAATACTGATATTCAGTTGGGAAAAGGCTGGGCAGATGATGTTCTTTTTATGTAATATATGTAAACATTAGGTGGTGGTCAGACTCCTCCACGGTGACCAGCGGGCTTGGAGAAGGATCAGATAAGGTTAAAAACACCAACATCAGAACATGAACACGATTACCTACTCAAGTGGTATTGGGCAGGACACATAAGTAGGATGAACAATGAGAAGTGGACAAAACGTTTAACAGAATAGATACCAAGAGGCAGTCCCTCAATAAAGAATTTTTTGTGGAATATTGAAGGGTTTGAATATGTATCAAAGAAAAAGGCACAAAAATTATGGAATAAGTTCTGTTTGGACGAGGCGTCTAAATCAAGAACCATTGGGAAAGTTTTTGGGCCCATTACAAATGGAACTCTAATGCATACGCGCTTTGGATGTGGAGTTGCGGACACCAGCTCTTTATACAATACAATGGGGACATCACAGCTCCTGGGTGCTGGAATAACTTTGGAAACCCAGCCGGCGCGTCCACACATCCTTTAATTTCATGAGATCGTGCGGTTTGTGCTATTTGAGAAGATTTTTGTCGTATCATTAAGCAGCAAACCTACAAAATATATACTATAAATTAGTGTCCAAGATTAACAAAGCCAATCACTACTAGTAATTGAACCTTTGATAAACCAGTAAAAGTGGAATCAAAATTAAAGATTGTTTATAATAATTAAACATTGAGAAAAAAATAATGATTTGATGCGAAATAAAGATTTCGATTTATCGAATATTTTAAGTTTTTTTTTTAATAATGTACCTGCATATAAGATTGAGTAGTGGCGCCAAAGATAATCTCAAATCTTTGGGTAAATTACAGAGTTGTAGAAAAACAGTGGTAACCAAGTCCCAGACTCCACCTGTCCACCAAAGCGGAGACGAGCGGAAAGGAGAGGAGATGTGCAAAGCGGCATGCCGCTCTCAGCACACCGCTCGCCACACGCCGCACGCCGCTCAAAGCACACCACACACCGCTCACGTCTCCGCTGTGCACTTGCCTGCCGAGCTCGCTAGAGTATTAATGTTCTGTGTCGCCGAGTGCCCAAAATTACGAGACATCTCCTTTCCTCTCTGCTCAACCGTTTCCACTAAAGCTAAGCGGAGACGAGAGGTGTTAATAACAAAATTCTATTGGCGGTTTACAATACATCTTCCCTCCTCTTATCTCCCCTCCGCTTCGGTGGAGACAACTTTTACTTACTTGCTAACAAATGCAACAGATGGCGCTACACGTATCGTTTTTCTTTGACGCTACTTATTTTCTAGTATTGTATTATATGATGCTCTGTGTTATTTTCATTTATTATTTATGCTCGTAATATTTGAATGTATTTGTTTATTATGGTCCTAATCTCAAAAACTAGCTTGACAACATGGGGTTCACTTTTACCGACAGGTACCTACACTGGCCTACACAAACCCAATAGGTAAAATGTATGATAAAACTTATATATTTCATTATATTTTTTTACCTGTACTATACCCATGTATATAATAATCCTAATTATAATAAAGGACAAAGAAAACCTATCAAATTCGAGGTGGGTGCTGAAATTATCAAGCTCGCTACCTACGTTCGCTCTTGAATCCTATATTTTTCGATTGATGGGTTTTTCTGTATAGATCGAGGAAAGTGACTCTTTGAATCAGTGAATGTAACATATCCGAGGTGGAGTGCAAACAATTTCGGGCTGTTTTCATGGAACTGAAGGTGCACCTCCCTGGAAAAAATCCTGCCGGCGCCCATGGTGATGATGAAATAATTTGAACAAAGAAAAGTGCATGCTTGCGTTTTCAGCATTGCTCATCATAGGTACTCAATTCATCTGCTTTATTCAACTTACAATGTTGAGGTTGGGTATACGGCGAGTATTTCTACAACTCACGAGTTGCTGGGTAAACGATACCATTTGCTAACACAGATTGTCAGGTTTTCGGTCCCGGACCAGCGGCATAATGAGCTTTCAGAGGGTCGGAGGGGATCTGGATAACCTATAAATGAAGGCTCGGTCAGCTATCATCTACCTCGGCTGCCATGCACCTTCGTGACAGAGTTTCAGTCAATCATACTCAACTTAATTCAGTCTATCATAGGCATAAACTCCGCTTGAAGGGACTCACCTCCTTATTTCTATAATAATTATATCACTACGAACTGCAGTGGCCATTGTGGAAATCTGTGAACCAATTGCGGGCTCAAGTCGACAACTGCAGACTCATACCATCTCTAATCAATCTTATAAAGAATCATCAATCGAGCCATCTCGAATCTGAGTGTAGAGCTCCTACACAGGACAGGTATGCCACACCTTCTCTTCAGCTCGTCGTGCAAAACTACCTGCACCCTCCAGGACTTAAATGAGTACCAACTGGTCGGACAAAAACTAAACTTATACCTACTGTCACTTCTACACACTCGGGATATCTTCCGTGATTGAGTCATCCCGCGATCATGGCGCTTGCAACAGCGTCGAAATTTCGGGAACTCAAGATAATGAACAATCACGGAAGATATTCCATAAGTGACAGTAAGTTTAGTTTTAAACCGTGACAGCTTAAAACAGTGTTTGGTCGGACTTTGAGACATCGATATGAGAAGAAGAAAATTTATACCTATAGGTTTGACTGATAGAAGAAGGAACTGTTTTTGTTACATAAAGGGTGTAAATAGACCCTTAAAATATCCGAAAGGCACTTGTTCTCCCGGTCTTTGCGATCATTTTTTGTTCTAGACCATACCTTCTAGTTACGGAGATATTGGGGGTCAAAGTTACAACTTTTCCACAAGTTTACATGTTTTAATGTAAGATTTTTACTTTACACACCTCTACGACCCCCGTACTATTCAATCCATCCATCAGCACAATGCTTTGAGTGCTTTCCATCGAGTGCTACCGTAAAACGTGATTTTTCACTCCAAAAAAAAAGTCGATTCCCAGCAATCAATTTTGGGTACTTAGTTTGATGTACAGCATGCTTGGTTGACGGCTATGTGAAGGGTCTGTTTACACCCTGTATACCAAAAACTAGCATAATACCATTCATCCTATAATATTGCAGAAGTCTGATATTCAATTAGAATTCTATAAATGTTCTACACGAGTCGACTTTACAACAAAACATCTTTTTAGGTCATGCTTAGTCTAACAAAATTACCATGACGAGCAAAACTGTTTGCGAAGCGCTCGACTTTGTTCTTGCAAATCATTTATTTAATTTCCTGTCGATGTTTTCGCTACGGTCATCTGTTTTCGTAACGTAACGTGTATCTGCACGATATTTTACTATGATTGTAAATTAGCAGCTGTAGTTTAATATTTCGAAACAAAGAATTTTTTTGAATATCTCTTAGGCATAGATGTAACTAATCACCTAAGTAGTAAGTCACAGTTTTTTTGAAAATCAATAACAAATTAGTTTATAATTACTTTATTCTACAACAGAAATCTATTAAATATTTTTAGAATGACAAAAGCACTTTCAGCAGCCTTAAATTAACCAATGTTTTCACATCTTTTGCAAATAAGAAGTCTACATGATTGAACTGTTCGTGCGGTATCTTGTACGTGTCGACTACATTGCGGAGCCTCTTGCGGAGCTGCTCGACGTCCCCGGGGTGCGCCAACCAGTCCGCATCACTGTAGAACAAGCAAACCGGCGCCGCTATCTTATCCAACGCATATCTCGGAGCCACCCTAACACCGTATCTTTTCATATTCTCTTCACTGCCATAATCAAACTTCCTAAAATCTTCGGATATCAGCCCCTGCCCGTAATGTACGAATTGCTTCATCGATGCGCCAGACGACATATGCCCATATATCACGGGCAAATTCGTAACATTGAGCTGCTCAAAATCAAAACCAGCGATAATAAATAAAATATTGCTGCATAGAATCGTAACTATAGGTCCTGTTCCACATGTTAACAGCTTCAGCGCGTTCATTACGTCATTGTCCGGTAAAAACTCATACAGTCCGAGATTGTTTGAAACTCCGTGCCATATTGATGTGCCGGGAGATAACAGCCTCACTATGGGGGACCTGACTTTAGACATATAAGCAACAGGGGATAATGCAATCATTACGGATATCTTTGCATTATATTCAGGTTTTTCAGAAGCCATTACGAAAAAAGCTGTAGTACCTTGAGAATGGCCGACGTAATTCAGCGATTTCTTGTTTCTTTTTCTTAGCACAAAATCGATCATAGCTGGGAGATCGTATATGCCAATTTCATGCCACGAGAAGTCCCAGAACTGTGCTTCAGACGGCTTCACGCTGATGTGGCGACGGGAATGCTTGCAGCCTCGGGCATTGCCCATCCAGACGTCGTAACCTTGGTCCGCTAGCTGGTAAGCGAGGCCGCTTTCGGGGCCCGCTATAATGTAATCGTCCGCACTGCCTAGTAGCCCGTGCATGAGGAACACTGCTGGTCCGGTGCTGGGGATCCTGAACATTGTCAACACATAACCGTCTTCTGTCCTGACTTCGTGTTTCTCTACTTTATATCCATATTTAACAAGGATAGCATCGATACTCATCCTTGCATCCTCATTGCCTTTGCCGGCATTGAAAGCAGCAATGAACTTATCGACTGAATCTATTGTGTTTGTTTTGCTGATTTGTGATGTAATTTTTACGGGCCCTAGAGCCCTTGAAACTGCAAAGGGCAGCTTGGTTATAAAGTTAACAGCTGCGGCGAAAGTATTGGAGGTCACATACGCCGTCGAACTTACTATCGGATGTATGATGAAGCTTTGGGCTATGTTGTCCGATGTTTTCGTTAAGGAACTCGAGATTAAGTGATCCGCCACATTTCCGCTTCTTAAGTTGATCAGCGCGAATAAAATAACGAATATTTTGGCCATCGCACGAGTTCTCCGAGTTTGAGCTGAGAGTGAACTGTCCGGTTTCCATGGTCGACCTTGTCTGAGTAAGTTTTAGCGATTTAATCTTTCCGCTTATTAGTGATGGGTAAATGAAGTCTGGTCATTGTCAAAAGTACCAAATACTAAGCTGTGGTAGGTTGATACTAAAGTTCATGGAATTCATTTATCACGTCATGTTCTAACTTGTATGTATTATAATCATTTATGTATTTGCCGGTGTAAACAGTCTCACTGACTGTCAGGTAAACATTATAACATAACATCACACTTATTATCCCTGCACAGGTAGGCAGAGTTGTGTAGCCTATATTAGTACCTATCTAAGACACCCCATATTTTACCATTTTTATTTAAATCCAACCCAGCAGACGGGCCTCTTTGCTTAGGTAATTTATTTCACCACCACTGGTCTCAATAATGTGGAGTAACTGGAAAGGAAACCGGCATTTCCTGGAACCAAAAATTCGAAGACATTGTGACATCCAGGAATCCGCAGTCCGCACAGTCCGCAATGGGCCAACGTAGGGGATTACGGCGCGCTCCCTCTTAGAAAGGGAGGAGGTGGGAACATTACTAATAGGCTGCTTATGCTGTGCATTTTATACGCACCCACTTAATAAGGATAGGCTGTGATCCTATTGCTATAAGCCGGGCGCAATGTCATTCAAATCCTTAGTACCTAATAGTTCCATAATTATATTATGATGCGGTAACACAGAGAGTTACTTTTACATTCATAAAATGTTACTTAATATGCATTTATGGATACCTATATTATTATTATTCAGCGCATGCCTATCTGCCGGAAGTGTTTCCAGCTGTAAGGATTTAAATAAAAACTTAATCAAAATCGGTTCATCCGTTCAGGAGCTATGATGCCACAGACACACTAGGAACTTATAATAACGCTTTGTCGTCGGGGGTTAAAACGATAATGAATAAAGTTTAGCCAAGTTGCAAAGTTATGAACTCAAAAAGTAAATGGGTAGAGGACAACCGTGTTAACAACAGCCTGGTTTTGTGCCCGGTTGTTGGCAATAGGATCGCTCGCCCCCTATGATTGACCTACCTACTATTAAGTACACATCTGCTTAACGCCACACGAACGCACAGTGACATAGTGCACAAGTGAAGACTAACCTAGATTTAAGGCTCTTTTTACTAACATAATTTTGTATGTATGTTAGTCTGAAAGGAATATGATATAATATATCTATGGTAATATAATATAATATATCTATGGGCCAAAGTAACCTGAAAATAAATGGATGTTGTTGTGGTTAATCTTTCGGGGCTTACAGGCGTGAGGTTAGAGAATAAAACCTGAACGTGAACCCCTTAATATAGGCTGATTAACCCTGCAATACGGGTTAACCTTTACTCTAGGCCTCTAGGGGTTTTCTCCAAACCCTAAATAACCCGATTAAAACCCCTGTACCCGGGAAACCTCTTTAGTCCCTGGTCTTAACCATGGGTTGTCGTTTTACCCAGCAACTGAAATGTGAAGGTGAGTAACTCAGATACGCTGTTGCTCCATTTAAAATAGCTAGCATTAAGCTGCACCTGGTGGAGGAAGACGGCCTGAACATAATTATGTAGTTGGCTAAAAGCTAGGTAGGTAATAATATAACGCTGTCTGCAGAAATCGAGGAACATGCATGATGATTTTCTCATGATTAGAGAAAAATAAACGTATACGGTTTGGTCTACTAAAGGCTAACCTATCCTATAATACATATACAGTCAGTACGGTGGATACAGTCCATGATGAAACGAAATAAATTTATTTGAGAAAAACATGCACAACATTACGTAGATATAAATCCAAATGCTAACATTAGATATGATAAGCGATTATTAAGTCATTTACATTGCGGGTGTTTTATTTACGTACATGATGTAGATACGAATAACGATTTGGTGCAGTACTAATGATAGGTACTCACACTGCTCACACACTGAAACAAAGAGTAGTATAGAATTCTAGAAGAATGCCTAATGCCCGTTTTCCCTCCGTATGCCTTTTCAGCCCCCGTAGCATGACCACCGTAGACAAGGATTTCTTTGACGGAAGAATCGACAAAATGACGGATTGTGTCGACACAATGACAGATTTCTTTGCACTATCTGTGAAATCCTTGTCTACGGTGGTCATGCTACGGGGGCTGGAATAAAGTAACCTCTAATACCGGGACTCAAGATACTTGATCTAATACCCTGCTCTATGTTAAATGCCGTATAGGCGTAAATGAAAATTGATGGATGCCAAACGACCTTCCAAATTACATCCATCTCCCCTTAAACGCAATACGGAGGTTGATGAAGTTAGATGTGTGCCATCCCTTAAAAAAGACGACGCCGGTTATGAAGGGGACGATGGCAATCTCACAGTCAAAATTTGGTTTGCTGTAAGAAAACCCAATTCTGGGTTAAGCTCGCCATTGTACATAAGCTATATTGTTGCAATTTGTATGTATATTTTGTTTTTGTGTGCAATAAAGAAGAAAGAAGAAGATGGCACTACCGACTTCCACCATTTGATTCTATGAATGGATAGAGGCATATAAAGACGGATGGTAGCAAATTGTTTTCATTACCACTAGGCGACTCCCAAATGAATGCTTAAATATAAATGTTCTGTTGGATTTTCAACGCTACAAAGAGTTGAAATTTCAACAAGAAATACTTTCAGCATTCTTAGTGAGTGAAATCGGACA
Source organism: Noctua comes (assembly GCA_963082995.1). Lineage (NCBI taxonomy): Eukaryota > Metazoa > Arthropoda > Insecta > Lepidoptera > Noctuidae > Noctua > Noctua comes. Next base: position 1,938,732 of record OY720282.1, read on the forward strand.
GTAATCGTAATCACCCAGCTAACTAATTCATCATTATCTGCCTAGCCTTTTCCCAACTATTTTGGTATCGGCTTCTGGGTTCCCGAATACGGATTTTCCCAGCCCGGATTATGCACGATCTGTTCCCTGTTGTGCAATAACTTTAGGTAACTGAAGAAATATCACAGTTCGACTCCGGCAATTTAACCCGAAATAATAACGGAAACAATAAGTCCTTACTGAAAATCCTCTGCCTACAAAGGCTTGCCTACCACCTTTTAAAAAGATTATGTTGATAAAATCTGTCGTGCTCAAACGACATCATCCGAGGAGCTCTTCGCCGTCGGCGTTAAAGCTGTTTTAGAACCCAAGGCTTGGTACGCGACGCTGGGAAAAGACCAGATAGCATGTCTTTGTTTCCTTGGAAGCTGGGTAGATATTTAGTGTGGGCCGCAATATGTGTCGATACTCTTGCGCCATTGCATCTTTCAAGCTCATCGTGTTGTGCTGGCGCTGCGGCTGCAGAGAACACCATGCGGCGTAAATACACCTAGATACCTACATTAGTGGAAACTATATTTTCGAGCCGTTTGGGGTTGAAACTTAGAGGCCGCGTCCCGCGGAGTCCAAGTGTTCACAGACTTTTAAGGAAATTTTGAAACTCCTAGTTGACGCTTCCCGTGACCCGAGGGCTGGGTTTTGCTTTGATCGGAAGCGTTGCCATACACCGTGACAACGCCGCCAGTCTCTTGGGCACAGTCATAACCTGCTCACAGCATCGAGGAGGAGTCGTTTGCTGCTCTTTTATAGTTTTTTGTTAGTTTAGTTAATTTTATCGTTTTCAATCATAATAGTATGTTAATAGTACATTTTGAACTGTTTGGACATATTAAAAACAGTCCGATCGTATCCAAGAGAATTTCTCAGTACTTAGTAGCCCGAAGCCTGGAGTTTTACTATTACTTGGGACATAAATATAAATGGCAAAATTTGGGTGCTCTATAGGTAACCTACACCTCTGCCTAACCCACCGCGGAAACACAGGCATGATGTTGAGTTATTTAAAAATCGAGCGAAGTCAGGGGTAACGACTTGTTTTTCATAACATTATTATTGCGTTACAAATTTACAATTCTAAAACGTGCTCAACATAAATAATACTATTAGATCGTTTTATTCCTTGGTAACCAAAACACATGAACGTGGGTACAAAGTCTGAAACGTTTTTACTTATTAAACATGTCCTCGGCTCAATGTGCTGACTAGGTAATGAACCGATGTTAATTACGACATTGTTTGAGTTTGTGGCTTTCCTAACGAATTTTACAGCGAAATTGATGCCTTTTCACAAACATTAGGCGACATGTAGCTACTCCAGAATCCAACAGCTTGGATTGCTAGATTTACAAGACACCATCTAAATGATGCCCAAATAAAAATATTTTAGGCACCTATTTACCAATTCATTAACCCTAAGCGTCATCTGAACAAGATGACGCTTAGGGTTAATGAATAGGTACGATTAAGGGTGAAAGGGATATCGACTCACAAACGATTATCACGTACCTATTCAATACTCATTTCAATTTTTGCGTAAAGTTACTTAGTTTGATGTACAGAATGCTTGGTTGACGGCTATGTGAAGGGTCTGTTTACACTCTGTATACAGAGTGGTAGCCTAGGGACAGACGCACAAACGGTTCCCACATATTCAGTACATCCACACTGAATTTTGTGATTTTCTGAACACGTGGTAACCGTCGTCGATGTTCCTTCATCCTGTATTCAAAGGTGATGCAGACAGATCAATCCGGACGATGGGATAACATTTTTTCGAGAAGTATGAGATTTTATTCTGGTTTCGGTGAATTACCCATTCTCTGCTTATCTCTTTGACATTAACTGTCATGATAGTAGTAGGTACATACATATATAATTCAAGTTATTTTTATTGTCTGTCGAGTTGCAAATTACAATAGGTATTGCTTAGCGGTTGCTTACTATATCATACCTTGCTAAAACATCGATTTAAATAAAAGTAACATACATATAACATCACGCATGTTATTCCCGATAGGTTAGGCAAAGGTGTACCTAATGCTAAACTCACATTTCGCCAGTGATAATGGTTTAGTCACATGTAATAGGGGGCGAGCCTAATGCCAACATCATCATCATCATCACCTGCCTAGCATTTCCCTACTATGTTGGGGTCAGCTTCTAGTCAAACCGGATGCAGCTGAATACCCCTATTTTAAGCGATTGCCTATCTGAACTCCACAACCCTAATCCTCCCAGCCTAATGCCAACAACCGGGCACAAATGTAGACTCCAAGACTACTACTGAGAAATTCCTGTTGGAGAGATCCAATATCACTTTGGCCGACCTGGGAATCGAACTCAGGACCTCATGCTCAGCAGTAGCGCTTGCAACCACTGAACCAACGAGGCAATTTATTTAATGCAATATGCATTACTCGTGCGAAATACAATTTTATTGCTTAGCTGTCGCGTTGGTATAACATCGATTAAAAATTAGTTGCCATTTAGGGTAATATTCGAACATCACGGCTGTATTTGGCGAAGGGATAGGCTAAAGTGTAAGTAGTACACTAACATTTTTCCAGTAAGCAATTGCTATCAGAACGTATGTGTTCCGTGGAATTACCATCGACAAAAATGAAAAAATTGAGCTCCATAACCCTGTTAGGGATGGAATTCCCGAAATCCTAAAGGAATTTTAAGTCTGACAACCACTCTCACCAAGGGGTATCGTATTACCCCGACTTACTGTGTTGTGGAGGTCAGATAGGCAGTCGCTCCCTGTAAAATACTGCTATTCAGCTGCATCCGGTTGGACTGGAAGCCGACCCCAACATAGTTGGAAAAGTCTAAGCAGATGATGAAGTAGATTATTCAGTATATAAGCCCATGTTTCCAGTAACCAAGTAAAGGTATATATTTCTTGGTATTCTTTAAACATACGTCAATAAATCTTATCTCCTCCATCAATCTAAAAACGTTGATGGATGGAGGGGGAGAGGAAGGCCAAAGAAACGATGGATGGATTGTGTGAGGCATGATATGAAACTTAAAGGAGTAAATGATAGCGTGTTGACAGAGGAGGTTGGAAGAAAAAAACGTGTTGCGCCGACCCCAAGTGACGTGGGACAAGGACAGGAAGATGATGATGATTCTTTAAACATACGTGCACATAAATTAAAAACTAATCCAACTTTAAATACCGTAAAACGGGGTGAATAGGAAAGGCAAGGGTGAATAGAGGCAAAACTTTGAAAGGGATTTTAATGTTGAATTGATATGTTATGTTGCCAACAAGGTCTCTAAATAATTAAGTATAATTAAGTTAATAAAATAGAGTAGCTTTTGGTAACATATCATATTAATTCAACGTTAAAATCATTTTCAAAGTTTTGTCTCTATTCAGCCTTGCGTTTCGTATTCACCCCGTTTTACCCGGTATGCATGTTTATACATATAAAAACAATGAAATAACTTAAAGTAACTAAACTAACAATAAAATAAGTAAGTAAATAGACTACTCTTTAAAACAAACTATATAACTACAGTTACAGAAGTAAGTCAAACCAACCTGATTAAATAACCAACTTATAATAACCGGAAAAAAACGATAGCCCTCGTTGGTATAGTGATAGCAAGCGCTAGGGTAATTAGTTAGAGGTTCTGGGTACGATTCCTAGGTAGGGCAAAGTGTTATTGGGTTTTGCCATCAGGAATTCTTAGTAGCAACCAGTATTAAGGATCTTTAGTTGATGGCAATAGTCTCGCTTCCCTTTTACACATAAGACTTTACATGACTTGCGGAATATGGGTGTACTATAGGTAACAAGTTCACTGATGGGCTGCCAATTTTCACCCTTAAGCCCGGTTTCCACCGCGAGCGGAACGGACCCATTAATGACTTCGTTAAACTCGCAAACGCAAACTGCATACTTGTATTTCCACCAACAAATAGTCGGACGGAAAGAGCCGAGCGTGTAGAAAGAGTAGAAATGAGCTCGCTCAGTTCTAGGGAGCGGAGCGGAGTACTTACGGACTCCGCTCAACTCGCAATTACAATTTACATAGTAGCGTTTCCACACAGAAAGTGGTGAGCGGGGCGGATTGAGCGAGTAAAAAGAAATTGAAAAGAGTCCGCTGCGCAAGGCCTGCACCAACTAGTTCAGAACGGACTCTAGCTTTTGACGCTAGCTTTTCTTGAGGTGAAATAGCTTTCCTGAAATTAGTGTTTTGTTTCAAAATATCGACCTCCACAAATGACAAAAGTTCTTGAAATTGTTCTCTATTAACCCTGTAATAATTCTTAAATTTTTCGTCGTCTAAATCATAAAACAGCCTAAATTCCCCTTTTAATTTACGATCTTGAATATGCTGGCACAGCCAAAATCTTCGTTTAGCGCGTTTTTTTCTTTGCATAAGATACAACAATGCGTGCTTCTTTTTTCTGTATACATAATCACTGTCATCGCTCGATTCCGTGTCACTCGATAACATCGCAACAACACGACCACACGTAACCAGCTCAAAACTTCAACTGAACTCGTTCTCTGTGGAAATTATCTATTCGTTTTTCATTTCTCATTTTCCGTTCAGCTCAGTCCGCTCATTTCTCTATCTCAGTTTCATTTTGCAGTGGAAATCAAATGACCAACTCTTCGTTGGTGGAAACGCAAACCTCTTTCATTAAAAAGGAGTCCGTTCCGCCTAACCATTTTCCGCACATTACCCTTTCGCAGTGGAAACCGGGCTTTATGCTGGTAATAAGGTTGAAAACTGGTCGACCGTCAGTGAATGCGGCAGTACCTATCTACAGACTTACACTACGCCTAACACTACTAGCTACTGGCTAAGTCTAACACTTTGTAAAAACACCGGCGTGATGTTTAACGACGATAGATTTCACAATGAAAGAATAGTTCACCTCATTACCTAACTGTTGAAATATTTTATGTTATGTTCGACTACGAAGTCAAAATATGGTTTTGGTTATTGATTTATGGAGTGCAATTTAATGTTACTACGACGAACATAGTGTTTTGAAATAAGTGTTATCGTTATTCCTGGGGAAAATCGCTTCTGAATTTAGGAACCAATGTGGATGGTGATTGTCCCTACTTACCTATTTTTTCCAACAGAGTAGACAAAAAATGGGAATCGAACCCGGGCCCCATGTTCACTGTACCGGTTGTACCCAAAAGGCACTTGTACGTTCAACTCTACAAAATATAGGGGACGGCTGATCTTTTTTTCGCATATTCTATGTTAGTCCCAAAGCTAAAGATGATAGCATGACCCCTTCTCAGGGTTTCAGTTATTTCATTCACACTTTGTACATAAAAAACGGTACAAAACACAGTTTCATAAGAAGTTGGATAAATATAACAAACACATTTTGTTTCTAAGCTAGCAATATTTTTCCCAGGAAAGGCACTGTGCTGACTGCTGACGATGCAGTCAGCGCGATGCGCCGGCGCTGCTCACACACACAGGCACACACGTAGTCGTATAGTAGAATCGGCAAAATATAACATATAAATACTGCTAATTTCTCCACAATCGACACACATCAAACCGACAAGATGAAGGCAGCTTGTGTGCTGGTCTGCCTTGCCCTCGCTCATGGCATCACTGCCAGTATCTTCAAGCAACAAGAACGAGGAGTGGACGGCCTCGACGTTCAGCAGCTGGAGTACATCGATCAACACCAGCAGCTACCCCGCGACCAGCCGGCGGTAGGCCAGAAGCGTGACCAAACGGTCCACAGCCAGAAGAACCGCGGCAAGCAGCTGCAGAACCAGAAATACGGGAACCAACAACAGCCGCAGAACCAGAAATACGGGAACCAACAACAGCTGCAGAACCAGAAATACGGGAACCAACAACAGCTGCAGAACCAGAAATACTGGAACGAACAAGTTACGGAGCAGATAAACCAGGGACAAAAACAGACATACCAGGAACAAGAACAGACATACCAGGAACAAGAGCAGAAAAATCAGAGACAAGAGCAGCTGAATCAGGCCTCCCAACAGCACCTGCAACAAGACCAGCAGTCTGCTTTCTTGAACTCTCAAGAATGGCCATCCACCCACCAGCACTCGCGTCGCTTGCACCAACATCATAACAAGAATAAACATCACTCTTCCTCCAGCGAAAGCTCTCAAGACTCCAAGGAGTGGAAATACTATGCGAACCAGCAGCCACGCTTCCGCGACAACGAGAAGTGGATTTGGCCTCTTATCAACTCAGTTATGAACAAAAACAACCTGAATTCCCAAGTTTATAGCGACGTCATTGAGTGGAATGGCTTGAGTATGGCTGTAGGACCAAACTCTCCAGTCCAAACCCCAGAAGACATCGAAAAGATCTTCGGCGATGCCCAAAAAGCTATGAGGCACATTCAAGAAGAGGAAAAGGTCAAGTTCCACGAAGTTTACGAAGTCGACAATCAGGAAATCAACAAAGATATTCTGCTTAACGCTACCCAACTGGCACAAAAGCACGAGTACCCCATCGAGGAACACACTGTCAAGACTGACGATGGCTACGTTCTCACTGTCTTGCGAATTCCTCCCAAGAAGCAGATCCGTGATGTTCAGAAGAAGCCTGTTGTGTTCTTGATGCACGGCATCCTTGGAAGTGCTGATGACTGGCTTCTCATGGGCCCCGGCAAATCGCTCCCTTACTTACTGTCTGACGCTGGCTACGACGTATGGCTCGGCAACGCTCGCGGCAACAAGTACTCCAGACGCCACGTGACCAGGTATCCCGCTATGGCTGACTTCTGGCAATTCAGCACCGATGAAATCGCACTCCACGACTTGCCAGCTATGATCGACTTAGCCTTAAAGACATCCAAACAGGAGAAACTGTACTACATCGGACACGCCCTGGGATCCACGGTCTTCTTCGAGCTCACCGCCACCCGCCCCGAGTACAATAACAAGATCATCATGATGTACGCTCTATCACCCATGGTCTACATGACGAACGTGCGCAGTCCGTTGATCCGCATGATTGCCCCTACAAGCAAGTTTCAAGATCAACTCCGTCGCCAGATTGGCAACGAGGCCTTCACTCCAAGCAAGGAACTGATTCACACTGTTGGCGGAGCTATGTGCGAGAACGAGATCGGCTGCAAGAAGGTCTGCTCAGACGTGAACTTCGTTATGGCTGGTGTCAACGTAGAAGGCATGGACTCCAAAATAATCCCCGTGGTAATGGGACACTTGCCGGCTGGTACATCTGCTAAGGTGATCAAACAATACGGACAAGGCGTTGCCTCTCACGAGTTCCGTAGGTACGACTACGGACCCTACATCAATGAGCTGGTGTATGGCACGATGGAGGCTCCCAAATACAACATGACCGAGGTCCAAGCCCCTGTCACCCTGTACTACAGCGAAGAAGACTGGCTTGCTCACCCTAAAGATGTAATGAGACTGCAGAAGGAGCTTCCCAACGTCAGAGAAACCTACAAGGTGCCCGAAGAACATTTCAGCCACATGGACTTCCAGTTCTCAAACAAGGCCCCCGAGATGGTTTACCAGCGCATCATCGAATCCATGCAGAACCAACAGTAAACTTAATTAGAGCTGTTTAGATAATTCATTCATTGTATAGACGTATCGTTATTCGTTCATTGTAATTGTAATAAGTTATTTTTTTTTACTTTACTGACGCATTAAATAAATCCGTCCATATTTTTAATACTTGGTTTATTTTCATGATAGGTTCCAATTTTATTTGCAACCATTCCGGCCGTTCTATGTTTAAAGTTGTGTAAGCCCTTCAACGGCGTCAACCTATCCATTTCGAGTGACCGGCAAGAAAAAATGTTATTTATTGGAGAAATAACAATATCTACTTATATGATTTATAATAGCGGCGAAAGTTCACTTTTCTGTCTCTCTGACATAATTAAAGGTACCTATCTCTCTATCTGCATATTCCGTAATTACAACAACAACAACTAGGCATGATAATAGCTATAGCTTACTTAGGTACCTTTATTTGAAACCTAAACATAACCATTCGTTTAGTAGCGAATGAGACTATGATTTTATCTTGCGAATATAGGTAATATTCACGCACATATCTGCCGTAGCACTTAGCAATTTCAACAAGCGTGAATTAATTATCATTTGAAAAGGTAGTGGATACCTCATCCTAATCAATTGGTGACGGACTAGACTGGGTGACTGGGCTACCCGTGCCAAAACAAGTACAGTTAGGTATTACACTCACAGAACAAAATCTATAAACTCTAGCGAGATTACACTTATTAGAATTACAACACCTTTATAATGATTATCAGATTGATAGGAGGTTAATTGATTGGAACGGGATCACACAACGATGTTTATTTTCGTATCCTACGGGTAATCTAGACAGTATTACTCAATGAGTTGAGAAGGCGGTGAAAAACCGTGCTAAAATATCTTTGTGCCCATTTTTCCATCAGTTCACTCAATTTTAGATAGATGTCGCTACATAAAACGGTTGAATGTTTGACATTTAAACAGCCCACGCTTTGTTTTGACATATACACTTGCATCTGTCATCAAATCGTTGTCGAGCAAGCGAGAATGCAATATGCTTTTAGCCGAGAAAGAAAGGGACAGATACGCGGCGGCGCTGTAGCTTCCCGCCGTCCCCTGTTCGACAGTCGCGCTCTGTTCGGTTTGCTGTGCGTAGTTCAGCCGTATTATTTTTGTTTTCCTGTGATTCAGTGATATTACCCGACTTATTTCGATAACTGGACGAAGTTATTATTGTGTACTAGTGACTGAGTGTAGAACGAAGTTTTCGCATGGATTGAGTGAGCAACGATGTTACCTCCCACGGCCGGTCTATCACAAGAACAACGCGACCGGCCCGACATGGCGTACCAGCAGCGTCAGGACGTGAGAGAACTCACCAGAGAAATCATCAGAAGCGCCCGTGTAGCAAACAGACAACATTCAACATCCCCTGGAGGTGAGCCGGTCCAAAATCAAAACGACGCCACGTTTCCGCCATGCTTGTCAAATTGACGTGATACGTCAAGGTGACATTTATATGAAAACATAGCATTTTTCGGGGGAAATTTCCAATAAAAACAAAGCCTACAGCTTATGTAATTGTATAGGAATCCTAAGCGGAGTAAATTAGGACTGTTACGTCACCAAGGAGCCCGATCTTGCGAAAGGAAAATGGCGCCAATGCGCCACATTGCTTATCATTAGCTGGGTACCTATACTATAGTTGATGCATTTTTACTGTATTTCAGGCCTGATAAAGTTTATAACAGATGTTATTAGTGTTTATCGTTATGTAAGTGAAGATCCCCTAGTGCTTATTGTTAAATTGGCACGTGCTTGGGTTATTTTTAGCTCGACCGTAACGTGGTCGCATCGCGTCACCCCGATCGATATTGTATGTGCATTTTTACCCATGTACTTCAATATTTTACATATTGATGTCAGTCATTATCATAAGTTGAATCGTTTACATTCTGTTTGTTGTTGTTATTGAATTCCCTTTGACTTTTATAAAATGTCGCGGTGACAGTAAATTGACAGCAGTCAAGACACAAGATGGCGGCCAGCCCGCCCGCCATTGGAAGTATAATATTGGAACCAATTGGAACTAGAGTTCAATCACGCGCTACACCAGGTGGCGCCGTTGTCGCTTTGTTGATATTTTCAATTTGTAGGTAATCAAGTTGAAGTATTTTGGAATAAATTTATTATGGCCATACAGCCTTTCTTCTTTCTTACTGTTACTCAAAGAATTACTTTTGTGCAAAATTAAATCATAATCACCAACTTATGATAAAAGTTATATTTTCTTCACACACCATCATCTGCCTAGCCTTTGCAGGTCAGCTTCCAGTGTAACCAGATTCAGCTGAACCAACAAACAAAATATTATCTGATAGTGTTGAATGCATAGTTAACTATTCATACAGATTTTCCTTGCCTATTGCCTATTAGACTTTCATTTGAGGATGGTTCCACCTACAAAATAAAGTTTCCATAATAATTTAAATAAAAACTCTCCACAATGTCATACTTATGAGGATTTCACATGTATAAGTAATACTAAATCAGAGCCTCAAATACATAAATCCATACATCTATACAAATATAAAATTGAAGTGTCTGTTTGTGAAATCAAAATAACAGCTTTTTATTGATTGTATATGAAAATATGGCATTTATAACATAAACACATTTTTTTCAATTTTTGTCTGTCTGTCTGTTTGTTCTGGCTAATCTCCGAAACGGCTGGATCTATTTTGACGGGATTTTTACTAGTAGATAGCTGATGGTATAAGGTCTAGCTACTTTTATTTTAGAAAAATAATTAGGGTTCCATGCAAAAAAATTAAAACCCGAAATTATTAACAAAGTCCGATTCAAACGGCTAATCTCCAAAACGGCTGGACCGATTTTTACGGGTCTTTTATAACAAATCAGAGTTGGTAAAATCATGCTTTTTTTTACATATTCGCTAATCTTTTTTCATTTGAAAGTTGATTATTATTAAAAAAAACATCCCTATAATTCTTCTCCAGTTATAAATATTTTCCTGCTGTGAATTGTCAACCACTAATAAATCAGTAGTTTCATGACTTGTTCATCAGCTATGTCCCATGACGCATTATGAATGATATTGTTGCAAAAAAAAAGGTGACTTAAACAAACAATTGATTTTAATCATCTTAACCCTGCCACAAATACATATTTATTATACATGAACAGTTCAAAATAATGAAAAAACTAAAATGAATTATAATATTGATGACCTAAATTACACAAAATGTCTTCTATAAATCTTTATCAATCATTGACACCTCTGTAAACAGATAAGAGAGTATTGCCCTTTAATTTATAAGTGATTTAAGATGTCTTGTTATACTGTAATAAGAGATCGGATATTCCAATGCATATTTACCTAAAGTACGTTTTTTTCCGGCCAGAAGCTAAAAAAGTGATGAAGCAGTTTCTTAAAATGCCTATTTTGCCCCGGGACCGCAGTATTTCACTAATAATAGTGTGTATAAAATGTAGTACTTATAGAATAAGCTTAATAAATATTTAAAATGTATTTAAAACCAGGCAAGAAATCAGTTGAAAATAACACAAAAAAATACTATTACTTTTAATAATAAAACTATTTTATTTTAAATTTTGCTGCTGAATATTTGAATAGGTAAAATGGTAAATATGAAAATTCATTTGAAGTAAAACAAAATAAAATAAAAACTGGGGCTTTTTCCCTACTGACGCGCGCTCCATACAGTCAACACTCGAAACTTTAGATAAAAATGCATATTTTGAATATCTTAACTATAACTATGCAGTCTTGACGCCTTTAAATTCTTTTCTGCTTTTGAATTTGATTTGTGTACATATTTTTATTATTATTTAAGGTCTGTATAGTTAGTTAATAATGTATTGTAAAAAAACCAACCATGTAGTTACATAAATATCTATCAAGTAAGTACATAAGATAAAACAAAATTTAAAAAAAAAAAAAAAAAAAAACTTGACCCAATAATCTTCTGTCATCTAAATACTACAGATTAAAATTAATTAGTACTAAGAGTATTATATTTTGTTCACTCAAATCGGCATCTGCACCCAAACTAGATAAACAGGTGTAGCCAAAACAGAGAGGGCACCTCATGAAACAATTAGCATAGGCTTTGGTGTAACCAAGAACATGAATGATGTAACCAAGATTTTGTAACAATATTTTGATATAAGAGTGTGCCATGGACACTCTTTTAAATCAAAATATAGTTTCTTGCCCATTCTTCTCGATAGAGATCTACTATTTGGAATGGGCAACTACAGTACTTTCACAGTTATTATGCTGGGGACTGTAGCTTCATCTTTTTGTTTTTTTTACATTCAAAAATGCCTGTCAAGGTCTAATTGAAATAAATGCTTTGAGTTTGTGCATACGTCAGGAAACATTAACACCTAACATCAAAATGCATTACTGACCTTTTATCTCGGAAACATGACACTCTAGAAGATATCGTTTGTCCAATACTTGTGTATATTCATTCCAGCTATTGATATAAGCAGGTCTCATGGGGGCCACAATTTTTAAAGAATATGATGGACGGGTTCCATACTAAAATGTTAGCAACTTCTTTGTAAAGTCCTGACTAATAGTTCCACATTTGCATGTCTTTTGTTTTTTCAAAAGAATACTGTATTTTAATGGTTGGTCACTGAAAGCAACCTTGGCTACTTGAGCACCTATTTCGTTTTGCTAGGACTAAATGCCGGCCCCCATGGGAAAGCACATTAGTTTATGTATAAAATGTTCATGCAACCCTCCTTACTAACAAGCAGATCTTATATCTCTAACATAATGTAGGTAGTCATCAACTCATCATAGAAAATCAAAATAATATTAACAATCACTTGATAAATTCACCTGCAATGCCGTAGACCGATCCGTCGATCGTCGTCGATGCCGTACAATAGGTAACCGCACACCCGTGCACTGGCCATGCACTAGGCAACGCATGAGCAAAGGAGTTTCCCAATGTCTACTGGAAATATAGCACTTAGGGCCTGTTTCACCACCTACGATTAAGTTCCCGTGAACTTACTTGGCAGATAATTTCATACAAATTCTGTTCCACTTTTGAATTCATTCGTTATGTAGTGGCTATTCGGACCTCGAAAAATAGGCCCTTATTCACAAAGTGCCATTTATGTCAAAAAGTTCTGTAGGGGAAAAGTAAAGTATGTGACGTCATCATTGTTGGTCACATGTTGGACGTACCAACTAGGTAATTCGAAAAAAAAAGATTAATTAAAAATTCAGGTAACTATCATGGTGCAGTAACTATGCTCATATGGTTAATTCTCGGAAAATCAGTCTCGCTCAGTAAACTTACTAATGTAATACTAGTCTTTTCTTGTAAAACTCGATGTTGATCCCAACATTCTGGGTAAATGATGAATAACTTATTCCATCAGTTTCATAATGGATCGCTCCACGAATCCTGCTGACCCATTTTATTACGCGAACCATCAATCATTGTGACGACACAGACTTGCGAAATGACAATAGACTCGGATTATCATTTGGCGCCAGTCGGGTCAAAGTTCAGTTGTTTATATTGGTAGTGAAATCAAAAGACATTGCGTTTTAGGTACCTACTTAAAGAAAATTGCGTGAAAGCATCTAGGCACTTTTTTAAACTTCGTTATAGTTGGAACTGGCTTTAAGAGGGCCCTTCCCAGTCCGTCTATCGTCATCGCGAGCATAGTCAAAAAGCTTGTTGTTTCATCCAGACTCACAGCGGCGATGTTTTTTCAACTCACCCGTCTCAGAGGGCCCCGACCCCGCACGAATCGTCTCTCGCGCACCTCATACCGCCTAATGCGACAACAATGAACGAAAAATAGTGTTCAAAAATTTCATAAACTTGTTCCAGGAGATACGTTTTTTTGAATAAGGCTTACAAGTTTGTGAAATTAATATTTGTCATTCAGCCCCGGATTTTGAATAATTTCAAGGCGGGGCAAAAACTGAAAAATGCCGCCCCCGCCTGACAATATTTTTACCTTTATCATCATCATCATTTCAGCCATAACACGCTCACTGATGGACATAGGCCTCCTCCAAAAACGCCACAACGACCGGTCAAGCGCTGCTCTTTCTCTGTTAGGCCTATATTTACAAGCTTGAATTTGCCGCCCTCTAAATTTTGCCGCCCGGGGCACGGGCCCCGGCTTGCCCCCCCCTAGATCCGGGGCTGTTGTCATTTAAAATCTCCATTACATTTGCAAGGTTTCTATCACAATGTTTTCTTTACTTTTACAATTTATGAGTACAATATGAACGGCCAAAGTTTAGGTTAATATGTGCAAAATAGCAGATTTTTAGAGGCTTATACTGAATTTGTTTCTCCAAATTTTTACTTTTTTGCTTTGATAGAAACCTAGATATAGTGCACAAGATACCTATCAGTAAAAAAAAATCAAAGATAGATGTGTTACCACGGCATAATCACGTAAGAGCGTTTGTATGAAAAGTATGACGGGTTGGCCGCTCTTAAGCCCCCTGCCTATTTGGAGGTCGGCAAACTACGGCAAAAAAGTTAAACTATCCCTTGGGAACAAATTCATACTACGATAAAAAGGCCTATGTACTAAATCAGGTCATGTCATAATGGGTTACCATGGCATCCTAATCCGTTCAGCCGTTAAGTCGTTTGATTTAAAAGAAAGTAGAATTAGCGACAGGATAGTGCATCCCGAACAATTCGAAACATCTGACAAGTACCTTTATAGCCGCGGGCGCAGCTAGTAAGTACCCGGTTATAATTTAAACAATCATTGCAACACTTCACAACAAGGTATTGCATTACCTCGGTGCAGTTGACGCAACTGAACGGCATGTAAAGCGGCTCAGTAATGTCATTTTCTTATCTTGGCCGCTGTCCCGCGCAGATATTGAGATTGTGTTCCGGTTTTGATGTCGACTGGAGGCCTATTCTGCTTCTGCTATTGTGGGTAAAACTATTTCTCTAGAATTGTGAATGGTGTAGACGTAGATAGTAGGCAAATAGATTTATTTAAAGGCTTGATGACTTTGTAAAATCACGCGGTTAAGTAGAGCAGTAGGTACGCTCGGTGTTTCGGCTAGATAATCAATGCCACAATAATTATGATGATATGATAATGAATGCCTTGTGGTATTAAATCCTCCAGACCCTTAACATAACCGAAAGGCACTTGTTCTCCCCGTCTGTGCGATCATTTTTTTTTGTTCTCTAGACCATACCTGGGAACCTTCTAGTTATGGAGATATTGGGGGTCAAAGTTACAACTTTTTCACAACTTTTTTTTTTTAATACCTACATGTTTTTAATATAAGATTTTTACTTTACACACCTCCACGACCCCCGTACTTTTCAATCCATCCATAAGCACAATGCTTTGAGTGCTTTCCATCGAGTTCTACCGCAAAACGTGATTTTTTACCCCAAAAAATAAAACTCGATTCCCACCAATAATTTTTGCGTAAAGTTACTTAGTTTGATGTACAGAATGGTTGGTTCACAGCTATGTGAAGGGTCTGTTTACACCCTGTATATATAAATAAATAAATAATAATCACTTTTTGACAATCTCCAGGATGCAACTTTATATATACCTACTTTCAAATGAAATTCAACCATCTCTGTTAATGTTCCTTAGAATCTAAGCTTGATGATAAATTGCTTCCAATTGCAAAACATTGTCAATCAATGGTCAGTCCCAGTGTTTAGGATGAACATGTTACGCAAACACAGTGTAATTCTGTGGAATCGTATCGCTGTATCCTTCATCGAACTCTAATCGAAGTTTTTGCTAGCTGCCATTGTAATTTGGTTGATTTGATCTTCCAGAATTTGAATACTTGAAACTCAAAATTTTCGCATGCATGATGCAGCTTTGGGGTTGTTAGCTGACTGACAACAAGCCATATATGTATAGACCTAGCTCCCAAAAAACTGACTGCAATATGTTTGTCGACTAAAAAGCGTAATTATTCCATATAAAAGTGAAAGCGAGGCCTACTAGGGAACTAAGCGCGAAAACTATTTTGATAAACAATTCAACAGCTTTTGGAAGGAATGTTATCGTAAGCGTTTTTCTACCAAGGCCTCCGACCTAACGTTTTTCTTCGATTTATTATATTACACGGTCTCCAAAGTGCTCTATGAATTCCGTAAGTGTTGTCGCTAAAGAAATCGAATTGACTGATTTTCCAAAAGGGCCCATCGTTCGAGTATACTTTCTTTAGAAATGTAGTTTTTGGACGGGCTTTTCTCCTATTCATTTTTCTTCTCCGGAATTTGAGCTCTCATTAAGATCTTGACACAGCTCGCCAGCAACTCGCAACTCGCTTGCTCGTCCTGATTTCCTCTATCGGTCTCGACGAATCAAAGACAGTCTTTGGTGGGTCCAAGCGGAGACAAGCAGAGCGGAGAGGACATCTACCAATCACGTTGATTGAAATCGAGACTGTAATTCAGGGCTCTTCTATGATTGGTCTTACGCAGATCCTCTCCGCTCCGCTCGTCTCCACTTTACGCGTAGTTCTTAGCTGGGGCGGTATCGGTTAACGAAACAACACCTACGTACATGTACCGATGTACGACACATTGTGTTCTACGTCTCCACTTGCAAAACAATACGAGCTGAACAATGACAGGTTCACGAGAACAGTGTGCAGTGCTTTGTCCCCGCTGCGCGCTGTGCTAATTTACTAGGACAATTTTAACGGAGGTTACTTGCGTTATTTGTTAGGTGTTCATAGATCTAGCTAGAGGAAAGATCACATCTATGTCTCTTTCACAATTATCTTTCATATTTCATTATTATCTACTGGAGTTTTGTGGGCTTTCGTATCCATAACAAAGTTGGTTGTTTATTATAAGTAACTTATAAGGTTACCAACTCACAACTGCTGGTTATCTAGGTAATCCTATCAGTCTATTGCAGTGATCGCGGTTATACGAGAACACTTCTTGTCGCGGTCTATTCCTTGAGAATCTCAGGCAAGAGCTAGCTATTATAATAAAACCTGTTTGTTTACTAACAGTGTGTGTTTATGTAGGTATATGGTTTAAAATGCTTGTCATACCGACTAATAGAAATAAGATAAAAGATAAAAAAAAGATAGATAGAGGGTGGTATAGATGGGATGGGAGATGGTATCGATATGTAAAAGTTTAGTGTGGAGACAAACTTGTACCGCTATCGGAAAATGACTCACAAAACCGAACCAAGGGATTTTCATTGATAAATACAAGCAAACATTAAACTAAGTTCTAATTATAATATCTAACTTTTCGGGCTTAAACAGGTCCAACATGCGCTTGCTGGACTGTCCTAAGTGTCCATACAATTGCACTTTCGAGGACCTAATGAATGCCACTGGCGCTGCTATTCACTTGACCATATTTTTTTTCTTGACATGGCGCAAACGATTAAAAAAAAATATACCATCGACACGTAAAAAAGTCCATAATGTCAAATAGTTATCAATATCGTATCAAGCTCTCTTTAACAAACACTATTGACCAAACATGTTAATATCAGGGTCCTGTTGTCGGTAAATACGGATGTCCTTGGACGTATTGCGTCACCCCCCGCGGACGTTCACCCGCATCGATCGTACCCCGGGTCCCGGCCACTTCCGTCCCGCCTCACATCTAACGCTATACTTACACTTTGAGATGACACCCCAAGAAAATTAGCTAGAGAGCCCTTGGAGGAAAATGTGAGAAAAATACCGTATATTTACGCTAGAGTCATTGGACGTAATAAGTTTTGAAAAACTTGATAGTTTTCTAGAAATTGGCTTGTTCAATATTTGAGAGCTTTTAGAGGCAAGTCTAAAATAAAGCAATATTTAATTCACCCTAATTTGCGTTTGGAAAGATTTATCATGCCGACATATGAATGCAAATATTTAAACTTTTTCTATACAATGAATAATCCTTTTTCTGATAAAATAAAATCATTCGACATTCTCTAGCTAGCTCCCATACCAAAAATCCTTATAGAAAAATATTCCCGTTATCATTATAGATAGGTACAAAAGTTTGTAAATCATCACATTATTAAAATTGCCGAGCAAACAGAAACGTATGCGACTCACGTACTCACAAAACAAATGTTGACTATCCGTTACGATCAGGGCTGTCAACCGTTGAAATATTAATTTTCGGCGTTTTTTGCTCGATCTTAATAATGTCAATACATACTATGTAGATGGTACGGAACCCTTCGTGTATAACTTGTGAGTCCGACTCGCACTTGGCCGGTTTTTATAGCGCATGAATATTTAACGACGAGGGGTAAATAAAGTGTTCGAGTTGCTATAGCGTCGGAGTTTCCCGAAGAAATAACGTTAAATAACACATCACGCCTGCCTTTCCCGATGGCCTATAAATAGCCACACATTTCACCAGCTCTATGTTTAACTGATGTTATGGGGCCAAGCCATTTAAGGCAATTATTTTAATTACTTCGTCCGCGTTGAAGAAACATAAATCTTATATAAATTCAGAAAACCAATGAATCATTTCGAAGATTACTCCTACATCAAAAGTTAAAAACTTTACCTCGTTAGGGTTGCGCTCAATCCTAACCACATCTAGCAACACGGAATCGCTTTTTTTCTTTTCCGTCGCTTAGAACCGTCATTTGCTAGAGCGAGAAACAGCGGGACTGCTGTCGCACGGTTAGGAGCATAGAAAAATGGGATTCCGTGCTGCTAGATGAGGCGCAACCCTTATAATACATATCAGTGTACGTAGTATAGACAACCAGACACTGGGCTGTCACGGAGGAATTCCTATTGAAAAAACTGCCCCGACCTGAGAATCTAAGGCCCATACTCCACCAAAGCAGAGACGAGCGGAGAGGAGAGGAGACGTGCGAAAACCGACCAATCAAATTGGTTGAAATCTACATTACGTCTCTCGTCTGTTCTGTGATTGGTCGAATCTTACACATCTCCTCTCCGCTCCGCACATCTCCGCCTTGGTGGAGTCCGGGCCTAACCCTGGACCCCGCTCAGTCCGACTCATCTCGCTTGAGCCTTGAAGAACGCGGCAGTCTAGTATCACTAACTTCTGGTGGAAACTATTTTCGTTTCCTTTGAACTTCATAAAATAAAACGCCGTAATATTAAATTAATTCTGATCCGGGCAACCCTAAATATGAAACATGTAAATAATTTACCAAAGTCATGAGTTGACAATAGAATCGGGTCACGCGTGTTTTCAAAACACATATGACGTGATTTTTACAGATTTCTTCGAAAGTTGAATATTACATGAAAAGTATGGATGAGGCGCATGATATGACGCGTCGCTTATCATCCTGAAGGGAATAAGCAGTGTGTTAGATCAACAGTTATTTGAAAAAATAGTTCCATATCATGCAACATTGTGTACTAAGCAATGTGCCCCTATCCAAATGATTTATATCCATTTTTAAGAACATCTTTGTACTTAAATTCGTTATTTGATTTATGTTTTTATGTAGTCCATTTCTTCTTCTTTTACACACTGTGTCTACATCTCTTTTTATCTACTCTCCTTTCGCAGGTATGCTGGAAGAGATTTCTTTAGAAATAAGCATCACCTTTGTACCTATTTTTCTGTTCCTTTCTTCTTTTCTGTATGTAGTGTGTACATGAGCTGTGAAATAAATAAATAAAAATCATGAAATAAGATAATTTGGGATTATTTAAAGGCGCCTCTAAGGCTATGAATGGAGAGGCAGACGAAGGTAGATATAAAGGTGGATGGATTGTGTGAGGAATGATTGAAAGAGAAAGGAGTAAATGATGCCGTGACGTCTGACAGGGGAGAATGGAAAAAGAGAACGTGTTGCGCTGACCCCAAATAGAATGGGAAAAATGGAGGAAGGTGATGATGAATACACGCCTCTAGAAAAACGTTAATCCATGTGAGGTCAATTCAACTCTTCAATGATTTATTAGTATCACGTTTTATGGGCTGATACTCCTGTAATTTAATCATGCATGCCATGTCTTTTTGTTACTAACAACACTATACCATCCCCTGCTTATGTTAGGTTCGTTAAGAAACTAGAATTACACATAAAGCATACCTTAACTGACACCGAGGTACGTTACTCAACACGCAGGTAAATTGTCTAAGCGTAAATCTTGTCGCTGTCGCACAACTGGCAAATTACAAATTCATGATGCGACGGGAACATGTCTAAGTCAAAGCTCAATAACGTTTAAGTATCTCGGCATTATTGAGATTCGTAAGCTAAAGCTAGTTTTACAATTTTGTTACTCAAAGGTTTAGACACCAGAAATCTCCAGATTACTACCACCACTATTATTACTTACTTTTTTATCAGTAGACAATATCCAATACCACCTACAGTGACGTCCATTAGGACCTCAAAAGTGCAGTTGTGTGGACACTTAGGATAGTCCAATAAGTCGGTCATGATCTAGGCAGCCCCGCACTAACTTTGTCTCTGGGACGGATCTGTTATCCCTCATTTGTGCCAAGTTGAGGTTGAAGATGGACGCTACTGAAGGCGCCTAACTCTTCGCCCAGTTCTGGGCCGGCTCAATTTACATAGCCATCGACACGCTAAAAGAAAATACTGTAACCCATACCACTCTCAACATTTAAGAACAAGTTACATATTTCTAAACAGAATTAGGTATTTGTTTGCAGCACGCGACCGTTTCCCGTCGACATCCTCCACAGACGACAACGAGAGCGGTACAGATGGCGAAGCCGACCGCTCCCGTCGGGTCAGCCTCGTCCACGGCGGCATGTCCAACCCGCCGCCCGGCATCGTGTCCATTCGCAAGCGGCGCGGCAACCTGGCCAAGCACTCCGTGAAGATACTCAAGAAGTGGTTGTACGACCACCGGTACAACGCGTACCCCAATGATGCTGAGAAAATTGCGCTCAGTCAGGAAGCCAATTTAACTGTTTTGCAGGTGTGTTTTTTGTGGAATTTTGTTACAGTAAAACTGGGAGTTGACGACGACCGCCTGTTGAATTATTAGCTGCTGTTCTACAACAAGTTAACAGCAACAACAACATTCATTCATTGTCTGGCAACTTTGGTCCATAGATATGTATATACCTTACAGACTAACATAAATATGATAAAATACAATTTGAGAAACCAAATAAGAACCAATTAAGAAAGACCGAAGAGAGACTTTGAGGGACTAAACGAACTTAACCCAATAGTCCTACGCGGTGTCGCGTCGTGCGTCGTCCGAAGTGAAACTAAGAAAAAACGTCTTTTTCGCTTTTATTGCGTGGACTGAAAGCTTTTTCTGATTAAAAATAGTAATGGAGACTACATTGTGATTTTATCATTATCTGGAAATTCATGCGCTACCTTTGTCGTATTATTGGAACAAAATCATGTATATCCGTGACAGAACAGGACCAATAGCCTTATGTCAGTCTAGAGCGAGATTATTGCTATTTTCAATGAACATGTTTCTTTTCCTACCTCTAGGTATGCAACTGGTTCATAAACGCGCGCCGACGCATCCTGCCGGAGATGATTCGCCGCGAGGGCCACGACCCGCTGCACTACACGATCTCACGGCGCGGGCGCAAGCAGCCGGGCACTTCTGGCGGCAACGCCAACACTGCTGGCGTCGTCGTCGCTTCCTGGGACGGTGTTGAAGTTGAGGTAACCCATTATCTGCCTAACCTATTGCCTAACTATTTTAGGGTCCGCTTCCAGTCTAACCGGATACAGCTGAATACCAGTTTTTACATGGAGCGACTGCCTATCTTGACTCAACGACCCAGTTAATAAAAATAATACGATAACAAGTGGTAAGACTGGTTGACAGACTAACTACAGAAAATGAATATCCAAAAAAGGAAAGATCCAAATATAAAATATCTATTTCAAGCCCGGCTTTTTGTCAGCACTTATCAAATTTCGAAATAATAACCCAACCACATTTTATGATTTACATTTAGGTTTCAAATATTACGTTCATTTATGAGGATGCGAGTTATAAGAAATACCAAATAGTGAAAACTCTTACTTTCTCCACAGAACGACGGTGACGCAGACCGCAGCGCGGAACAAGAATACAGCGACGGACTCCTAGTTTACAGAAGTGACGGCGACGAAATAGCTGACGGAGAGGAGGGATACTCGTCTAGCGCTGTCTCAGAAGAGGAGGTCAAATACGACCCCTCTGTGTGGCAGTCCGTCATACGGTACGGACCGGAGGACCGGGAACTACACCCCGCTGCCCGAGGGTTGGTTTCTGATAGGTCTTTTGTGATTGTTACAAATCAAGCGACTGGGGTGATTGAATGCGGCGTTTTGTCATGCTTTGACGTTTAGAAAGGGGGTAATGAGAAAGATGACTTTAAAAAATGATGTTATTTTAGGCTTTTTACCCGACTGCGGCGAAGCCCAAAAGGAGGGTTATGTGTTTTTAATCATAATGTAAATCAACTGTCTGGCTTTCGGGAGTTGTCTTTTTAGAGTGAGTTATCAGATGTGGTATTTAGGTAACATGTTACAATCTCGATTTGCATAATTATACAATACAATCTCGACAATTGCTCGCTAGTCTGGTACTAGTCGTCATGTTATTGAAGCCATTGTTTTGTTTTACAGTATAGATAACTCTCTTGTAATAAGTGTACTGTCACCTCACCCGACATTATAGCTCCTACTTTTCATCGTTAATGACGCTTTGACCGAGGCGAATCCCGCGGGATGCAAGACGCGACTGTGCGCGTCGATTGTTATAATGATTAGGAAGTCGCGCGAACCGTTTTGAACCAGGGACTGAAAAGGTTACTCGTATATGGGTTATTTTTTAGGGCTAGGTGAAAAACCAGGTTTATAGTGTTAATGAGTAATAACTGGTTCACGCACAGAATTCATTTTTGTACGTAAAAAATACGCAAGAAAGTGACGGAGTGAGCCCGCGCTAGATGCTTTGTCTCTTTCATTCTCGTTAATCACCAACATTTAAATGGTTAACCCATATATTAAAAGGGTTAACGCGAGTGATGGTTAATCAGACAAATGGGTTATAGGTCTAACCGGGATAACCTTTTCCCTGGTTGAAAAGTTAGTTGATACAATCGGCGGGAATGGTCCAGTTTGTCCCATCGATCGTTACACCAGTGGGACAAAAGAATAAGTAATAAGTTGTCCCCTTTGTCTCACGAAATGGTTTTGATGGAATAAATTATGCTAGGGCTGGAGGCTTAAGCTTTTTCTTTTAATTCTAAATTCTCTATATTCTAACACTAACACTACCAATCCATGCATAGTAAATCAATCAGTGGAACAAAATGGACATAACAATTGAAACATTTTACTTAGTTCCAATTTTCTGTGATAAATTGATGGGGCCGCGAGGAATAATCCTATCGGCGCCAGTTTGTATCGCCCCGCATCCTTCGAGAGATTTCGCTGTTTGGACAGGTCTTAATAATTTTGGGATGTGCAAGCGCATTATGGGAGGCGGCGCGCATTTTTTGCGAGCATATTTATAACGAATGAAATTCATTTCTAGCAGTGACTGATCATCCAAATGAAAGTCAGCTGCCGCACCCATGTGAAAATCCAAAGTTACAGCATGTCAAAATTGTAAAAAAAAGCAATTTCATACCATACCAGAACCTTATAGGACGAGATTAGTCACCTGCATGTAATGGCGCGTTTACATTAAGTCGATCACCGAATGCGGCGACCGCATTCGGTTTAACCGAATTGATTCATCGGATTGGGCGGTTTACCTTAAGTCGGTCACCGAATACGGCGACCGTATTCGTTTAAGTTGTCGGTTTAACGGATTCGGCGACCGCATTCAGCCGAACTGTGTACGCTTGTGTTGAAAACGTCAACACTATTATGTCTGTGCATGAGGACAGACATAATTGTGTTACGACAAAGAATTTTATCTGTGTTCGATATAACAAATCAGCCGTGTTCAGTCACCGAAAACGGTCTGCGGCCGAATACGGCTAACCGAACACCTGTTTACAATAGTCGGTAACCGATTACGGGCTGCGGTCGAATAAGGCTAATCGAAAACCCGTTCATACTAGTCGGTGATCGACAACGGGCTGCAACCGAATCGGTCAAAACGACCTAATGTAATGAAGGGGAAATATACGTCAGCTGCTTAAGTGAACTTGAGATTTTGAAAGGACCTAGTAATATGAGGCTAGATTAGAATTTATGGTTACTAGGTCAAAGCAGTCAAAGACCCCCCCCCCCCCCCCATATGGCTTAGATTTTAAAGAAAAATAAAGTATTATAAAGAAAAAGTTTTTGGCTGATCCTGGAATGGAACCCGTTTCTTAATCAAAACACCGTAGGTGATCTAGATCAAATACTGGGAACAACCATTTCCTGACAAATAAGGGAAATGCCTATATTTAATTTTTCAATTGCAATGAATAAAAAATCCTAATAATTGCAAAAACTGACACTCGTAGATTTTACACAAACTATTCCTTTGCAGTATTTGATCCTTATCAGCGACACTATCGCTCAGTGTAATTATACAGGATGTTTTTTTTTACAAAAGGCTCGATTTCTGGCTCGGACAGAAGCTTTTTATAAACCAAAACTGGAGTATTATTTTTCTTCAAAATTGCGGTCATGGTTTCTTTCATCACTTTGTCGTAATATCTATTAGCTTCGAATGTGCCATCGAAATACTAAGTTCACTGATGTAGCTGACGTTTATTCCGTCCACTTGCATGCAACTAACTATTTTTTTTAGGTTCTAGGTGACCCCAATATAATCGTCCTATAAGGTTTTGGAGCGGAATTGCTTTTTTACAAGCTTTTATTTAATTTGCAATATTCAAGTATGTTTGTTTATTTCAAATCTTGCAACTTTTTTTTACTACTTTGACATACTGTAACTTTGGATTCCCTTTCTTCTGGCGCAGCTGACGCGCAGTTCGCTGCTATGCTATGGTTAAATTATTACTTGATATGATTTTCAGCCGGTATAAAAGATGTATAACTAAATGTATTGGTCTGTGCAACAGTCGCGGCGCGGGCGTGGTGTCGGTGCGCACGTCGGAGTCGGAGGAGGGCTCGGAGGGCGCGGGCGGGTCGGGCGACGCGGCGGGCGGCTGGCACCCGCAGCTGGCGCACCTGCCGCAGCTGCCGCACCCGCTGCGCCGCCGCATACAGGTACGCACGCCGCCATCACACCCACATCCACCGGCCCTGTGCTTCAGTATCCAGCAGACTCTTACATCCTGTTTAAGATCCAAACAACTGATACGATTTGTACCGTTCCACCATCTCAGTTTAAATACACAAAGATTTTTCTATTGTCTTGGCCCTTGTTTGTACAATAAAATGAATGCGTCCTTATATATCTATAATTTACCATACAGCAAATGCAAACTTACACTCCGTGCATTCCTCCTGAATAAAACCTACGACGAGACTGAAAAATACTTACACTTACATGAAAGTAACCCTATTTCCTATTATTCAAATGCACACACACCACTGCATAGAACCAAATATAAAAAATCTGGTACTACATGCTCTCTCTCTTTTTTCGTGTTAGGCCAGCTTTTGACCAAAACAGAAAAGTGACGTGCGGGCAACACATCACATTGGTTTAAATCCACATCTCCTCTCTCCAAACTATAATTACTCCCATTTCTAAATGTAACAAACGTGTTATCAGGTGGTGCCAGCCAATGTGAGCAGTGAGGGCGAACGTGACAAGTTCAAGTGTCTCTACCTGCTCGTGGAGACGGCCGTCGCAGTGCGTCAGAGGGAGAAGGAGGCAGAGGAGGTCCCCGTCTAGTGACCGACAGGTATAGTGACCGTCATTCCCCATAAAACAACCAAAACAAAATGCTTTGCACGCCGATAGTTCGCCCACATAGCCGCCGCTCTGCGCTCAAACTCCAGGTGCAAGCGATTTTCGCCTTATGGTTGATCGACCGCAACTGTCCATAGTTGACCGTAGCTACAGTGAAGTCATTATCCATTCTCTTGCCCTTATAGCTATTTATTTGGGGTCGGCACGGCATGTCTTCACTATTTTTCTTCCATACTTCTCTATTAGTCGTTTTCTCAGCAGTCTTCTTCTTCTTAGTCGATGGCGCTACTTCGCCTTCTTAGTCATGGCGTAAGGTTACACCTAGTTTTAACCGGCTAACTTTAACAGGCCCATGTTCAGCAGTGGACGTCTTTCGGCTGAAATGATGATGATGATGATGATACCTAGGTGCGGCCGGTAACAGTTGTGTATCCTTTTTATTGCTAGGACACACCAACCTAATGGATTAAGTTAGGTTAGAACTGTGACCAAAAGCGCGCGAGCCGAGCGAGCGGTGCCGCGGCAGCGGCCGGCGAGAGCTACATCCAAATTGGTTGCATGTTCTAACTGAAGATAAGTAGGATACATCTAGGCTGCACGTAGTTGTACCCGGCTAAAACTAGGTGAAGCCGCACTTCGGAAAAAGGGTAAAATAAAATAAAAAACCGACTTTCAAAAAAACAGTAAAAATGTCTAAAATAACTGTCCAGCTCACATATTAATGCATACAGGGAGAATGTAAGAAACATACAGCGCCATCTAGGGTTACTTATTCCAAAGCACTATGATGAGCGGATCAGCAAGTCTTATAGACAAGTGACGCCATCTACAATCTTCGTGTGTACCAATCTGTACCAGCGCCACCCAGGAGTTATCTGCACTACATCTACAGAGGCACCACACGACGATATTATGCACACATGTAAAGCGAAACCGCTTTATAAGCAGAGCTGTCTTCGAACAAATTGTCATTTACTAGCTAGAGGTATCAGAGCTCGGTAGCCAGGCAGCCAGCTCTGATCCAAATCATCAAGATCCAAAGTAAATCTACTTCCTGCTTCGATAGCCTAGCAGTCTTCAGGAACTAGACAGCTAGGGGAGGGATGTAAGGCCATAGCCCCGCAGTCCCTTTCATCCCTCCACTTAGGAACCACCTGTTAGATAGATTATTGTATTTGTTGTAAGATAAGAATGTTGCCAATAAAAATATAACCAAGTCAATGGGGCTTTTATTTCACCAAAAGCAACCCTACCCTATACCTTCCCATTAGAAAGTGAACGTTAAGTACTAAACAATAACTTTACTTTCGGAAGTCGGTGACAAAAAAGTCAATGAAAGAAATTCACCGACTTGCTCAAGTAAAGCTGTTATTGTTGGAAGTCGGTTTTTTGTCGCAGAAAGTTTTTTTGTCACAATCCTTTACGTGACGTACGAATTTTACCGTGATTCATATTATACTCCAATTATGATTCTGCTAAGCGGTCTTTTTAGCCCCCTTGTACTGTGTGATTGTGAATGTCCATACTATTCGACGTTCTGTTTATTGCTTGGTCTAAGTGCGCCATCTATGCACTTCGTTTTGAGTACCATAAATTCACCTGGAAAAACCTTTCACAAGGAACAACACCACTAAAAGCCGTTTACCACATTCTACATTTTTTTTCTGCTTCTATCACCAGAAATAGGGTCCAAGGCCCTGTACACTTTTACAGCGCAAATAAGATCCTCGACATTATCTCAACAACTTGTTTATGTGATGTGTTGCGGATGACAATCTTGCAGTTATATTCCTTAATCATGTGAAGCAAAAGAACATCTCGGAAGCAATATTGCTGGATTATGATGCATTTATTCCTAAGTGACTTTTTGTAGAGCAACACTATAAACATCATAACAAAAAGTAATTTTCTTTAACTTTCGGGGCTTTTGCTAGAACTTTTTGTTACCCATAGTTGCCCACTAACACATGGAAATGGTGCTCCAAAAAAAGTAATTTCAGTTGGGATGCACTATAACATTGTTTCCGGTGCTTGCCTAAAATCTCCACAATTCTAAAATATTGCAACAATCACTACATCACCATATATTATAAAACAAAGTTCTCCGCCGCGTCTGTCAGTCTGTTCGCGGTAAACTCATCACCAATAGATCGAGTGATTCATGAGGAAGGTTAGGTATATAATTTATCAAGCTTTCATCGAATACGCTGCATCGTCAGGCAAAACATGTAGGCATAATATGCTCTACTACCCGTGCGAAGCCGGGGCGGGTCGCTAGTTTATAATATTTTTTGTAATTGTTACAGCCAATGCAGTATGGAGTGGACTCGGCAGCGCCGCCAAACGGAATTGTACGTTCAACACGCGGTATTTAACGTTACAATCTTCCACTAACCTAGAGTTTAATGTCGTTCGTTTGTTTATAATATACACTAATCACGCCGCTAGTTAACAGCGGCCTAAGAGCACACCAGCAGACTACGGTAATGTATCCTTCACTTTATTTCAAGTGCTTTTATTTCACTTTAGTACTTCCGTTTCATGAATAAAAGTAGTCTTGGGTTATCGAGATGATTCGCCCACTACAGTTTTGAATGTAAAATGAAAGAATGCAAATGATCGTAAAAAATAAGTCTGTTATGATTCGGGAACAAAAAGAACATAATAATTATGTCATCTACCGAGAATCTGCGTTCTGGCTATAATGAAAATTAAATGGTTTTTTTTTTCTTATAAAAGAGGTTTATTTTATGATTTTAATTTCAAGATGTATATCAGTAATATATTTAAAGACTTTTGTTACAATAGTAGATTGGCAATATTTTTAATAATATAATTGGCATCACCAAGCCAGGTTGGGTCCGATCACATCGGGTTGTCTGCAGAACCTGTGCACATCAGATAGCAGATTAAAACATTTTGAAGGTTCAGGTTTGAAAAATGAAAACTTATGTTTTTGTAAACAGTATTTATTTTTTTATGAAAATAATTTTCTAAATATTACTCAAAAAAAAAATCACTTAGTATGTAGCAACACTGTTGTGAACAATACTATTAGCATGTTTGTTTTTAACAAACATGATTTATACAGAAAATGTATGATGGGTTTGTCTTGAAGGTTTCTATTTTAAATTTGACATTAATTTTCAATGTAATACCAATGTTAGTGCACATAGTATTGCACGACGCCACCTTATCTTGACAATATGTATCCGTAAATATGGCATTGTCATGTTTCCGACCTTATATTGAACCGTGACTACTGACAGGCACACCTTGCCAACAGATGTAGAATAGCAGAAGTGGCGCGTGTCACCAACATGTTCTCAAATAAACTGATGAAGGGAAGGGCATAGAACTGAAATGGCATCCCATTACCAATTTAGGCGATGGGGCGACTATGCCAACTTCCATAGAAACATGTTTTAATATTGTGCTATTGAACTCTTTCTTTGTTAAACCAAAAGCTCTTTAGTAGCCAACATACCTCAAATGAATATTTTGGGGACAGATTAAAGTCTACTAGGGATTATATAAGTTTGGCCTGTACGTCACTCAAGAGCAAGACTCAAGCATTACTTAAAATTACTTTCAACTAATCAAATGGCCCTCAAAAAGGCGAAGGAAAACATCGTGAGGAAACCCATGTCCTAGAACTAGTGTCCGCCCGAAGTTCGGTTTT
Source organism: Noctua comes (assembly GCA_963082995.1). Classification (NCBI taxonomy): domain Eukaryota; kingdom Metazoa; phylum Arthropoda; class Insecta; order Lepidoptera; family Noctuidae; genus Noctua; species Noctua comes. The sequence continues at coordinate 1,967,830 of OY720282.1, forward strand.
TGACCGAAATCGAAGCCGATTAATCGGCTATATAAATAGAGTAAGTACCAGAAAGGTGTGGTCATATTTAAGCGTTTGGTGTAGACCATCAAACTGTCTCCATGGTACCAACACCATAATCGCGAAAAGAAAACGTGCTGTTCCATAGAAAACTTCAATACCTACTCGACCCAAATGTATGGGACAGCTGATAATTTTTTGCCATCGCGACTTTTAGCCCCAGGAAGAAAGTTTTTCAGTTTGATGCTCTGTACCACGCTGTATAAAAACTTAGCGCAATGAATAACCTTGCAAATTACCTTTTCAAAAACAATAACGCGTCGCTGGTTCGTTCAATTTTGGAGCTTGCTAGAAACCTTTGGCTTCGGCCAAAACCTCGGCTTTTTTTGGCCGAAACCGAAGCTTCGGTCGGACACTACTTAGAACCGAAAATTCGGAGACATGTGACATCTACCAACCCGCACTGGGCCCGCGTGTTTTATAACAGCCCACTCCATCTCATAGAGAGGAGGCCTGTGTCCCAACAGTGGGCACAGTATGAGCTGATTATACTTATGCTAAATGGCCGGAATCTAGTTTTGAGTCTTGAGTGATGTTCTGTAATGTGAGTTCGCTGACGGTCGACCACTTTTCAACCTTCTTACTTAGGGCATAAGAGTGAAAAATGGCAGACCCTTAGTAAACCTGTAGTACCTAAGTGTCAACAAGAACTGGGCCTTATGTATGTAGGTACGTCACTTGATAAAGAAAAATAACTTTCATGAGGATGCACATGCGACCTACAAAGATGTAAACTAATGCGTCTTGACGCTGATCGATGTATTTGATCATAATCAATGTATACTGTAGAAGTGAAACATATTAACCGAACTTTGGTAGTGCACGTTTTATAATAAGATGAAAACTTTTAATGTAAAAGAAAATATACAAAAGGTATGTGAAGATTTTTATTTATTTTATATGTTTCTACTGCTGGACATGAGTCTTCTTATGATCTTCTAGTCGGTATCATTATTGATATTACTGGCTCTACCTAGTAAAATGACGACAAACATTCTACACATAATTTTGGATCATACTGCCATAGAATTCGCGCACTCGTGATAAAATCGTGCACTATTGAAGTATAATATATGCTATTTATAATATTTTTGTAGGATACAATAATAACGAATATATCAGTAGCCTTCCTATATTAATATAATAAATTAGAATGACAGACTGGTTAATCCTTATCTATCGGAAGTATTTACTCTGCTTGTATCGTTCCTAACTATCAAATAAATAATAAAGTCTTGAATTATTATAATACGTTAATACGAATACATTTATATAGGGGTTCTGTATATTCTCCCCACTAATCAAATTCTCATATAGTCACGCCATTACGGCGAATAAATAAAGTATCTAGCAGTAGTACGGACTAGATAATTTCTACGATTTTAATCCATAGAGTTTCATACATTACAACTAGTGCGTGCAAATTCACGCCACGCATTTGGTGGGCTTCGACCTTTATTACACTGGGACACTTGGAGCATAAAAACCGCCGCGCTGCAAAAAAAAAAAGTTTTATGGTGGGTATCTCACCAGGCTTTATTGCTTGCCCAACGAATCATACAATTTGTAGTGCAAGCATGGTTAGTCTCAGTATAATATTGCCCTTAGCCGCCTCGCATTTCGTCTCAAAACGCCTACAAATGATTGTACTGCAATACCTTTGAATAACCAACTTACCAGTATTGTATGGAGGCTACACAGGCAGATTGCATACACAATTTCATACATATAAACTAGTGTCCTTGTATATAGTTTGTACACATACATAAGTGTATGTTAGGTCTAAAGTTTTGTAGATCCTAGTTATATGTTAATGCCAATGAGGCAAGGTTTATAGTGTTACATCCCACGATAATTCTCATGATAATTTATTTAAGGGTGATTCCAATTTATATATGAGCAAATATCATAGAACTTGAATATTGTAGCTATTTAAAGAGTTAAACTAATCGGCACTGAATTGCGGGAATCACCCTTTATTTTTTAACAAATTATCATGATAGTTATTACAATTATGTTATTTTTCCTATCAATTCTTATGAAACGTGTATCAACTGACGCAGAAGCTTTAAATGGGAGTGGAGACACTTTTTTGGCATAAAAGTGTTTTTCTTTTACTAGATAGCAAAGCTAAAACTTCAAGTACGTAACTTCAGGTTAACTTGGCTATCTAGCGTATTGGCTGTCCCAATATAATTATGTCGTATACATTTAGAAAGTTCCATTCTAATTTAAAAGCGTAACGTAAAACCAGCTTAGAACTGCAGGACAGAATGCTACATAACATAACATCACGACTATTATACCCGAAATGGATAAGCAGAGGTTTGGGTAATTTGGTTATGATTAATTGGGGACAAACTTGAGAAATACTTTTTCCGTGATGTTATGATAAAGCGTGTTGGAGTTTTATGTTAATCTTTTGTATTTATTTATTGGTTGTGAGTCTGAGCCGTCGCTGTGTGAACAGATGTTCTATTTAGCCTTTTATGTATCATTTCGTTTGGTAGGCGTATTGAACAAAACAGAAAATCTTTAAGTTGAAGAATTTAAAAGATGCAACTTTAATTCAGAAAACTCTGGACGTAACTTTGGATTAAAGGCTTTATTTGCTCCAAAATAAGTCCATTTTTGTAACAAATGGACTCGCTTTAGATCAAATAATATGTTGTACTAGTTATCGGTAGTACTACTTCAATATGTCTACTAAACTTTGAAATAAGGGCTTCACGAATGCTGGCGACGTATCCACATGAATTTTACGGAAAACATTATAAAGAGTCCAAACATTATTTTTAGGGTAATCAGAAGCGTTGATTACATAATTATCAGCGAAACCTCACAATATCATTACTGACGAGTTTCGATTAAGATTCAATCATTATGATAGCTCGTGTATTTTAATGAAAAATAGGTAATCTTACAATGTTATCTATAAAGCATAATTATATTGAACTACAGAAAATGTATTTGTACCGCAATTTACGTGCACAAATCATGTTCTATGAGAATATGATACATAATTTTAGTTTAGTTTTTAATTTTTACTTTGACCAACCTTAATAAGGTAACTCTATCGTCGCCTAGCCCGTTGCGCTTAACTTAAGCAGTCAATGTTAATTAGCTCTTAAGTCGTTTGCTTTAAGGTGACTTTTCGTTTAACTCTTAATTATAAGTAGGGTGTCATTTTCGTTTCTTAATTTACCTGAGTACAATAACTTAGAACTTAGTATTTTTTCGTTCGTGTAAATACTCCTGTGTAAGATGCGTAATCTGTTAGTGAATAAAATAAAAATGATTTCAAAATACTGTGTTTTATTATATTATTTAAAACTTGTTTTATTTATATCCTAGCCGCCGCCGTAGTAACCAAAGAATTTGGAAAAGAGCTGTGTCACAATTTTAGTACACAATAAAGTATATTCTATCTAGCAATAGCAATGGCTTCTACCTAATTATTAATTAAATTCAAACACAGGTAAAATTGATAATTAAGGATTTGTAAAATATTTCAATTTAATTCATACATAGCCATCGAGACTATCAAAAAAATATTTTGATATACAGGGTGGAAACTTTCAACGGGGCAGTAAGGGGAACTACCTTAACCGTTGCAGCTACACGAAAATGGTCTTAGGAGACTATCCATAATTTTTCATGAAAATTTGATGCCCATTCACAGATTTAAAAAAAATGTACAGTTAGCAAGAAAATGGCAATTTTACAAAAAAACTTAATCATAAATCATCCTAATATCCCATACATAATCGATCCTGTTTCTAATACTGATCAAAAACTTCTATGGAACCAACCCAGGTTGGAGTACTAAAAAGTCAGACATTGCAAAAAAAAATTCCCAACCATTTTATTTGAAATTTTTTTTTCGATTCCAATAAAAAATATTCAATTTTTTTACTAAATAGCAATAATAAATAAATTACTAAGTTACGAGAAACGGTACTCTGTTAAAAAGAACTGTTCAAACTTGAGGCGAAACCGAAATGGGACGCAACTGTGCGCATCAATTGTTTTGACGGTTAGGAAGTCCTGCGATGATTTGCGTCGGTATAAACACCGCACAAGTATTTTAACGCAATCAGACCGCGAGCGAATTTCGTTCCGAACCCCCGCGGGATTCTCCAGAAATTTGACTAGGGACGCAGTATTATATTATCTGTGACTAGGGTAAGAGATGGAGCTAGACGTCCTGAATAGCTCTTTCTTTTTCGCACACTAGTAATATGCTATAGGAAGTGGTGGTACAGGCCCTAAGCTTTAAGTTAGTCGGCTTGCACGATATCTAATTTGCTTTTGAAGCTGTTGCGTCTCTTGGCCGCGCCGGCGCCGAGGTCTGGTCCCGGAGACTTCCTCTTGCCAGGCTCCTCGCCCGTAGCCTCAATCATAATGTCCTGTGTTGGTATCTCCAGCAGTAAGTGGTCGAAACTGCTGCTGTTTCTACCCAGCTCTTGTTTATCATCTGCAGACAATATTAGGCTCAGATTTTAGTAACATAACATAATGCATATAATTCCCGATGGGATAGGCAGAGTTGTACCACGTTTCGCCAGTTATGTTTAAGTCCCATGTAAAAGCGAACCATCAGCCAGGCACAAATCTGGTCAACTGAGAAATACCTAATGAAAAAATTCATAACACTGCCCGACCTGGGAATTGACCCCAAGACCTTACGCTCAGCAGTAGCCCTTGTGACCGCTAGACCAATGAGGCAGTGAGATTCAATATCTATTAGTGTGACGGGGGTTGTTGGAACTCATAACCTCACTCTCGCCAGTCCATCTCAATAAGTGACCCGGCTACTGAAACTATATTTTACCACTACATCCAAATTTTTACCCTAGATAGATAAATAGAATACTTCAGATCTAGAAGCAGTTTTTCATTTATACTTGACTTGCAATTCTTATATTTTGATCCAAACAGGTACATAATATGCTGTGTTTTAGTTAAGATTAGAAGTAAGGGTAAATAATAGTTTGGCAAAAACCCACCACCTCCATAGAAAAATGCATGCTCTTGTATTCAAATAAGGATGAAAAGGGACTACAGGAAGTAAATAATTTGAAAAAGAAAATGTTTGAAAAAGAAATCATTTAATTGAACAAAACACAAGTAAACTTATAAAACAGAGATACGGACTCACTACCTATTGTTATAAAAAAATTGAAATAAAAATAATGCCAAAAAATTGCCTACAATGTTTGATGCCTACCTACTTACACAAAATATAATTATCAAAATTACTTTTATAATGACTGTTACGTGCTACTTATCTAGAATATGTAACTACTACTTACTTATCACTTATTTAACTAACAAATGGATAATGGTTTGATGGCAGATGGGTAATATTTTTAAAACAACCAAGGTGTTTTCCTAGGTACAATGCTAGTGTAGTGTAATTGTTTCTTCTTTATACAGGGTGTAAACAGACCTTTCACATAACCGTCAACCAAGCATTCTGTACATCAAACTAAGTAACTTTATGCAAAAATTATTGCTGGGAAACGACTTTTTTTTTTGGGGTCAAAAATCACGTTTTAAAGTAAGACTCGATGGAAAGCACTCAAAGCATTGCGCTGATGGATGGATTGAATAGTACGGGGGTCATGGAGGTGTGTAAAGTAAAAAACATACATTAAAAACATGTATTTAAAAAAAAACTTGTGAAAAAGTTGGAACTTTGACCCCCAATATCTCTGTAGAAGGTTCCCAGTTATGGTGTAGAACAAAAATATGATCGCAAAGACGGGGAGAACAAGTGCCTTTCGGATGTGTTAAGGGTCTATTTACACCCTTTATAGGACTATTTATGCTAAACAGTGCGAACTGATCATTGAAAATCATTTACATATGAAAATTTCGCACCATTCCTTACTACTACTTACTGTAATTACGTGGCAAACCTGCGACGGTTATAAATCCTTAACAACTATCTATTAAGATTTTGGTACTAATAATGTGTTTCTAACCGAGTCCTTGTTGCTTCATGAGTTGCTTCAGTCGGAACTCCTCCTGGGCTTGCCGCTGGCGCCGCTTCCGCTCCGCTCTCGCCTCTTCCTCGCTTAGCCCGTCCAATGCCATCTTAGGTAGCTCCTGTTCAACAATCATGTGTTCATTCTCCAGTCGGATTGTTTTTGGCAACTGTATGGGATCGGAAAAGGGTAAAATTATAAAAATAATATGGGAAAGAAAAAAATAAATTTAACGAAAGTAATAAATGCCATAGTTCTGATGTTTTTTAGCAATGAAGCTAATGTGTAGAGGAAGTAGTAATAGCCACTAAAAGGAAGTTATTAAATTGGACATACAATGGATCAAAGAGGTAAACTGAGAAACCAAACTATCAATCAAACATTAAATAAATTCAAACAATTTTATTTCAATAAAAACAGTTATTTCCCGTGTATATCTACACAGTAAAACTACATACATCTATGTACATTCGCAATTCCATTCATTTAATACCTTACCATGTAACACGGTCAAAACCCAATTCTTAATGTAATCATAAGAGGAAAAACATTAAAACTTCCTAAAGTTAAAAACGCTGAGTAAAATTTGACAGATCATTCACAAATCCTTTTGATAAAATCTAGTAAAACCACCACACAAGTGTACATCAATTATAGGTAGATGTGCGAATTTGAATGTATTCTCACAAAAATACTAGATCAAGATAAAAGCAGACATTCAAAACACTCGGACACACCGACTTCTACCAACGAAGTGGCCACGAGAGACGCCTGACCGTCGACAACACTTACAACTACATACAACGAGGAAAAATTACATAAAAAATAGTTCACCATTTTTGAGATTTCAAACTTACCAATATACCTAACGTACCTATAATACATTTACTATTCTCAAAACTACTGCAATACTCGTGTGAGCAGGTGTGGCAAAAAACTTCCACAAGTGTATAAGAATAACTCGCTGATAAAATACTAGTGGCTAGGGGGCTAGGGGCTAGGCGCGACGGGGCGGCGGCTAGGCCTTGTCGGGCGACGCCGAGGACGCCGCGCTCGTGTCCTCCGGGAACTGCTTTTCCACCTGCTCCGCCACCCACTTCTTGACCTTCTGCTCGGTCCAGAAGCCGTCGTAGAAGATGGTGGGCTTGATCCAGCAGCCCTGCGCCGGCGGCGGCGGGGCGAACGCGACGTCGTCGGGCGGGCGGCACGCACCGCGCCCGTTTACCACGAGGTTCTTGGGCGGCAAGTTGAAGTTGAGGTTCACGTTGCCGGGCGGGCGCTCGTAGCTCTCGTAGGCGAAGTGCCATCCGCCGCCGCCCGGGTACTCGTAGTACGCGTTGGGGAACACGTGCGGCGCCGGGCCCGCGCCGCGCGCTCCGTACAGAGGCGGCACCAGCGGCGTCATCACCGGCTGCAGCACGAAACTTACGTTGGAGTTGGGGCGCGGGTGCGGCGGCGGTACGGCAGGGCCCGGAGGGCGCACGGGGCCCGGCGGGGGCCCGGGGCCCGGCGCCGGAGGCCGGTTGGCCGGCGGCATGCTGGTCAGCACGCGCGCCGCGTTCTTTACGGCGGGCGGTGGCACTAGAGGCCCGTTCTGCACGGGCGGGGGCGCGATGGGCCCATTCTGAACGGGCGGGGGCGCGAGGGGTCCGTTTTGCACGGGCGGGGGCGCCAGCGGGGCGAGGGGCGAGCGCAGGTGCGGAGAGGTGCCGTTGTCGGGCTCCTTGCGCGCTATGCGCTCGAGCGTCACGTTCCTGGGCTCGGCATGCTTGTTTGCGACGTTTTGGTTGTTCTCCGAGGAAAGCTCGGGTGCGTTGGCGGGCGCGTCCGCTCGGTGCGCCTCGGTAATCTCAGTGAGCTCCGTGGCCACGCTGCCGCCGAAGCTCAGCAACGTCTCGCGTAAAGCATTTGTCACTGCACACTACAAATACACAAATAATATAAAACTTTTGTCAAGCAGATGTTCTGATTTGAACAACAAAAATATACAGCTTATTCATTTAGTTTTGTTTTTATTTATACCTTTCTAGATTTGTAAATGGCAAATCCCTTAGAGTTGGCAGTTGAGGTGGCATAGCCAATATTCTCCCTATGTATGTCGAAGCTCTTCACTGTTATGGAGACAAACGCAACCACACCCGCACAGTACTTGCCATTTGTGAAGTCCACAAAATCTAAAACATACAAAATGAGCTCTTTATAACAATGTTGGAGAAAATCTAGTTAGAAATACATTAACTTTATCCTTTCAGCTAAACTTATGCTTAAGTCTTTGCAGGACACTGACAAACTGGACTTCTCAATCACTCTTGCTCTTGGCACACAAATGATAAAACCTTTATAATGAATTTTTACTGTATAATTTTAATTTAGAATTTAAAATAGTTCAGTCTAGTGAAATATACAAAGAATAACACTCTGAAAGAGGACAGTTATTGTATTTTAAGTGTTTAAGAGCAACACATATTATTATTTAAACTACCTAGCTCTTGCTTGCTGACAGACCAGCTCCAGTTGTTGAAACCCCACTGTGAGTGTCCAAAGTTAATCAGCTGCAGCCGTCGTTGTTGCTGATCACTGTCCTCTTCATATGGCTGTGGGTCTGGCATTACCGAGCAGTCCGGCTGAGGAAAATCACATTATATATAAATTAATAATGCCTAGATTGTTTGTGAATATTTTGGTGTAATAATTGAAATAATTTACACAATTAACTACCAAACCTAAATAAACACATCAACAAAACAGTAAACAATAAAATACCCTACAGTAACTAACCTTTCAACATCTTAAAGAATTAAAAAAAACAAGTCAGAGAATAATTAAACAGTGAAATATTATTGCATATAATTACGGCATACTGCAAGCCGCACAAGCGTCTACGACTATTAATACGAAGAACATTAGCGACAAACGTGGAGGTAAAAAAAAAAAGTTCCTTTAGGCGTAAAATACAGTTCATAAGGCACATGGGAATCTTAGTTACTTATATTCAATATGTGCCATTATAGTCCACGTTGATATCAAACATTATGTCTGTTTATTTACAACCCACAGTGAGTTACAGCTTTCGCGTGTTACATACGGTAAACAAGTACGCCACTCGAAAACGCGCTCAACTATTGACAGCCCAAACTACATCTAACATTGTTATTAATACGAAAATTCATCGATAAGTGGTTTTATTGCACTTTCTAACTACTTTGTACATAAAGACCGGGTCAATTACCATTTTGATACTGCAATTAGCGACGGGGAATCCAGGTTTCCTTTGCATCATGAATTAGGCTAGCGCGCTTAGTAATCAAGATGACATGTATGTTCATATATAAGGTACTTCTGTATTTATGTAAATAATTCACTTATTGAACAACTTAATATAAGTTGTTCTCAAATAATTGGCAAAATAATTCTCAACAAAACAAGTATTGACATTTTGCGCGGAACTTCCGTTTACAATATCCAAAGACAAAAACCTTTTTTTTTTATTAGAGGTGTGATAGAAACACCACATTTTTCTAAAAGAAATGATTTGATTTTTTACATTGAAATTAAAATAATACTAAATTTCTTTTGTGAATATCACCTCTAATCAGAACCAACTGGGGCGGTCAAATTCGGAAGCGGATTGGTTGGCAGATATATATTAGGGATTAGGATGGTCGTTTATTTTATTTACGTTACAAAAAGTAAATTGTTATTCTAAGTGGATGATCTATGGCAAAACTCGTCTTTGAAATGTACACACAAACATTGAACGATAAACCATGTAACATTTCAAAAAATTTCAAGATATTTTAATGAACAGAAATTGTATATTGAGAATTAATGATAAATAAAACTATCTAGATCTGGCTTGCTTGGTTATCGACATGTGGGACATGAGTACAGCAGTCATTGCGCCGATAGTCGTGTTGGCTAATGCCAACACGACTATCGGCGCAATGACTGAATGAATGGCTTATTAGCCAATAGCCACGACCAACATCTGTAGAGGCTATCGCTTGGCAGTTGGATCAAGGGCTTGATCCAGAAAGCAGTAGTTCTGGACACGGCGCGTATCGTTAGGAGGTTCAAAAGCCCTAACCACCGGTAGCTCGTTACCGTTAGCACCGTGTACCCGATACCGGTGGGCTACTATTTGTATTATTTTTAAATGTTTTATTTAAATATTATTTTGTATGGGCATATTTAAAAATGTAAAGCATATGTATTGAAATGAATAAAGGAAATAAAAATATGATTTTTAGTCGATTGTGTTTTTATAAAGTGGTTTTCGTTCAAACTGAACATCGATTGGCGATATCAGCAACTGTTGCGCTTATTTTGTAAACGACAACTAAATTACCACACAGTGCTGCTAGTTCTGAGACTTTTCCCCGAAGATGGGTATTAGGGAACAGAAGACTTAATAGAGTTATTTAATAAGAAACAAGCAATGTTATTTATTATGTACTAGCTGTTGCCCGCGACCTTCGTTCGCGTGAAATTATTATAAATAATACTACTTCCCTTTTTAATCGGATTTTGCTACCAACTGCAAGGGTTCTCATTTTTTTTCACGGAACCCTAATTAAAATAAAATAAGGCCTCAGGACCGAGGTTGCAGGCCTCAGGACTGAGATGGCAGCCATCACTGCTGCCCTTGTGCAGCTGTTTGAATTTCTTAGAGATAATTTAAATAGGGATTAAGATTTTGTTACTGTTTTGTTTGTTGTGTTATATTTGTGTTTAGATAGGGTTAAAATAAATAAAACTTTATTTTAAGTATAAATTTTATTCTTTTATTAAAGTCAAAAAGGAAAGAAATAATGTCAAGTCAAAGTCGAATCATTTATAAAAACAATAATTATAAATGCACTAAAGATAAATGGTAATGTTGTGCTTGGGTAGAACTTTATCCTACCTATTTCTTTCTAACATTTGACTTATACAGCTCTTGCCCTCCGACCTGCCAGTAGAGCTAGAGCTGAAGAAGCGCCTCATTGAGAGGGAACCTGTCTGCTTCTTTCGGCTTGGAGTTCATCTTCTGTCAACTGAGGAACATCAATACCACCTCTTATACATAAGTTATGTAAAACACAGCAGGCTATTACAATTTTACCTGCTGTTTCAGGGCAGTAATGCAGTTCCCGAGCTGCCAAAAGACATCTCCATCGACCTTTTAATATACCAAATGTACGTTCAATTGTGGAGTGTGCACGCTTTTGGACAAAGTTGTATCTGCCTTCAGGAGAGTCTTCAACAGCATTATCTATAGGTGTCATCATATGCTCCCTTAGAGCATAACCAGAATCACCTAAAATAAAAATGTTATTGTGTTTTACATAAAATTACATTATAATCCTTCTTTAATAATATAAATGTGAAAGTGTGGGTGCTTTCAACCCAGTAATGCGGGCAGAAGCTAGTAAAATATATTTTAAATACAATAAATTCAAACATACCTAATAGATAAACTGTTTCATTCTGGAGACCCTCCATGTGGCTTCTTATATCACACTCTCTCCAAATATAAGCATCATGTGTTGCTCCACCAAATGAAGCATCCACATTTATTATATAGCAATCACTGTCGCATATCTGGAAAATAATGACATTCAATATAACGTAAAGTAAGTTAAGTACCTATAGAGATTAATGAGAACCATATTAAACAACAGTAGATGTCACAATGAAATCATTAATATTTAGTTCTTATACTAACAACTTGGGTGTTAAGAGAATGAAAATGCTTTCGATTAAAATATTGTTCCTCGTGCTCAGAAGGTCTAACAATTGCAATATGAGTGCAATCAATGCACCCAATCACACCAGGAAACCCATATTTTTCATAAAATCTGTAACATTAATGATAATATATTTTAGTTAGCATTCATTCAAAATACATTAATATAAATACTTAATAAAACACATGACATGCATATTAGGTACATACCGTCGCTTAATAAGATTCCTGTCATTTGTATTTTGCGGGAATTTAATGTACTTCCTTATTATATGGAGTGCGTTGAGGGCAGTTGTGACCTCCTGCAAACAACGAGAAACAGTCTGTTGTGCCATGGGCCCGTCCATGTTTTGTCCCACAGACCCTTGGTAACTACCTCGGGCATAAAAATTCAAGGCCGTAAGGATCTGAAAGACGAGGATTATATAAACAGTGAAATGCTAATTTTTATTGAAAATAATGATAATAAAAAATATACATCACCTTAATTGTGGGTTCGATACCATGACGCCTTGCCTTTGGAGGTAATAAAGGCACTAATTCCTGGCACAACTCCTCGAATAATTGCCGACTGAGTCTGTAATTTCCTACAAACTCTAAGTCGGGAATTTCGTTAATATTTAGTTGATTGCGCAGGCGGCGCCGGTTCCTTCTACGCTCTACACGTTCTTCACGTAAAGCAGCTTCAATTAAAAGCATTCTTGTAGCCATTGCCAATAATTTTCTCACAATATTCACAAAACTAAACGTAAAACGAAAATCAAAAGGTAACACTTCATTTTTGGTTTCCTAAAATTTGAGGTTAAAATTCCGAACAATCGTCTGTCAAATTCAAATATTCGTTCGTAACATTTCGAATTAGAGTAGGTTTAGAGAATCTAAACGTCAAACAATTTTCGTTCGTTCAACGAAATTGAATTATTGAACCGTGGTAGGAAATACGCGAAATTTCGATCGAAACTTCGTTTTTCGTTAAATAAGAGTAGACCTCCAGCTGATTCGCAGATTAGCCGTTTAAATCGGATTTTTATGCTAAAATGACCGAAATGCCTTTCATCGGAACAATGTGTTTGAATTTATCTAGTGTCCAGCATGACATAACTGTCCCGCACCGCACTGCTACTTCAAGCAAAATACTGTACGCAATACACTTGTAATTAACGAATGATCGAAGATAACAATAACGGTCGTCAACTCAAAGTATGATACGACATCTTCGATTGGCCCGGATTGGCCGTGGAGTTAAAATGAAGGAAACTTAGGGAACTTATTTTATAATAAAAATGTGGGAAATATAGTTACAAGAGGGAAACACAGCGCCTTATCATTTATCATTATGACATTGACATTTTGATTATCCGGCAACATTCGGAGAAGTGCATATTCCAGGACAATCTCAATCAAGAGTTCACGCATGTTTTTTTTCAACCGAAGAGTTTTCATAAATTGCGAAATATTACGATCACAATAAGGCGTGTGCCGCATAGATAAAAATGGCTAGGGCGACAGAATTTACTGAAATCGATGGGAGTGTTTTAGAAGGGGTAAATCTCATATTTTTATAATATCTTTTGTTGTTTGATGTTGAATTAAAATGTGGACGAAAATATTTTCAGGGTGGTCAAATACTTCGGACCGCGATTTCTCTAAGCGCTATTCTGGGAATACCTGTGCGAGTGACAAATATACGAGCTAATCGGAGCAAGCCGGGTTTAGCAGCGCAGCATCTAATAGGTAAACTTACAAATGATTGTGTAGAGACTTCCTAGCTGGGCGTTTGCCTAATAATATTAACAAAAATTTCATCGAAAACAATTATTTCTTAACTTTTTACCCTACACTGGCCAGGCTAAACCATGGCATAAAATTATGCAGCTACAGCCATTATATTTTGAACTGCTGAGTTGTTCTTGCTTTCTTAGTACTACTTTGCTTTGCCCTTCTGCTACTAGTCATAATATTCAGGTCTTCCATGGTGTGATATAATCAAATAAAATTATCATGATGCAATTAAATATGAAAATGGTGTAATTTATTATTTAAGTTATCAAAGGTTTACTCCAGTCATGATAACAAGTCTATGTGAGTTATGTGACCAATATTTACACTATTTTACAAAAAATATTAGGATATAGTGGGGTTTATTCACAAACGTCAACCATACATTTTTTGTTGTGTAAATTTCCTGCAACTTTGTTTAGCATGAACATAGCCCATCAAGTAGTTATTTCAAATATTAAATTTCATTGCTTTTTTAGCCATTATTTGTTTTGGCCTAAATTTAGTATAGCTATCTATTTGAGATTTTTTCCTTATTTTATTTAAAATTTTATTTATTGGCCCACTGTAGAACAGACTTTCTAATTCTGAGAGCACAAGCCCCTGCCAGGTAGGCCTGATGTTGAAAAACAACTGCCACATTATCACATCTTAGAAATATGTTTGAAGACAAAAAAAATATTTTCTTTTCTTTCTTTCTGAAACATTTAGATAATAATGTTTAAGAAAGAAAGAAAATAATTGTTTTTTTTGGAACATGCTCAGAAATAAAAATAACAAAGGGACATTAAAAACTAAGTGTTAGAAAGGAAACACTTATGATTATAATCCTTGAGCTCCTAAAAGCATTCTCTTCAATATTTTGCCATGCCATGCGGCACCATTCTGCGTGGACGGAAACAACTTCTATATCATCTGCATTAGTCAATCTACTTTTTTTTTAATAACAACCACTGAGCCTCAATTTGTGCCCTGTTGATGACAATAGGCTCACTCCCATCGGACTGGAACATATCTAGTGAAATGTGGGTGTACTATTAGGTACACCTCTGTGGCTGTGATGTTATGATAGTTGCTTTGTTCTTCCTTTAGTTTTAGATTGTATTGATTTACCAAATTGTAAAAAAAATACAAGCGCCAAATCAATAAATAATAGGTTAGCATTAGTTCTTCCTTGCTATAAAATTGGAAAAAAATCTAAAGTTACTTATACTCTATTCAGGATAACATCAACCTAACAAAGGTAACAATATCAATGCCTTTCTTTATTGGCTTTGATTCTTGTTTTTTTGTATACTCCATAGGGGCTGTTCAAGTATTACGTAAGCACTATGGGGGGTGGGGGGGGTCTTTGTTTTGCTTATTTTGGATGACATGGGGGGTAGGAGAGTCTAGATTATGATTACGTCATCGGTAGTTATTTACTTTTTTACACGAATGGCAACTCTCACATTGTCTATGCTTGAAACGCATTTTCGGGGATTCCCGCAAATAATGCATACGTTTAGGCACTCGCTTTAGAACCGATTAAGGGAATTACCGCGCGCTATTCACTTGTCTAAATATTTTTGTCCCTTACTCTATGTTGAATACTGTATCAGTAAAATCTAATCTCTATCCTAAATCTATTTTCTTGTTTTTAAAATTATAATTATAACATTAAAATAATAATATAAAAAAATAATACATTTATGATTGAAAAATGTTTACGTAAGCATGAGGGGTAAGAGCTTTGCTTACTTTTGCTGACAAGGGGGATGGGGGGGTAAATAATTGTAATAAATCTGCTTACGTAATATTTGAACGGCCCCATAACAAATTATGTTTCCACACAATTGCTTTATGTCCACATGCAAAACGCAATAGCAATGAGTATTTTTTGACGTCTAGGCATAAAGCTAGTGGCAGACATGTGCAGCGCGAAGCTTAGGGGTGACACAATCGGCTCCACCGAGATCCAGTTCATACCCGGGAAGCGGATCAAGCACGGACACTACGTCGCCGACACGCGCACTGCTGGGTGAGACACACGCCTTATTTGTGCTTACAAGGTTATTATTTGCTTTTATATGTTTGTTTTGCAATGAAAATGATCGATCTCCTTTGTGAATTATCAACTTGTTTAGTGTAATTGCGTAGGCTGTGGGCAGCTGGTATGCAAACCGACAAAACGCGGTTGTGTGCATCAATAATCTTTATTACACAAGGGGTTAAAAATTGTGTGAAGTCCCTGTCCCTGACTCTTGTGCTAGGTGACAAACCTGTGTTACAAGAGCCAGTGCTTTAATTTTCATATTATATCTTAAGCATTTAAAATTCTAAATACTCGTATTCATGGTAAAAGATGTGCAACGTTTTTGCTGCAACATGTTTTTTGTGTTGCAGAAAATCTATATATCTAGATATCCTTCTATCCTGTTATTGGATGTTGTGCAACCTATGTTTAGCATTAAAAAGGGCTTTATAATAACGATCAATTTCCATCTTTGGAAGCTACTACTATAAGACGATCGTCTTTGGATTTGTCAGTGAGACAAAACAGACATGAAGCGGTGTCGAGCCTTTTCACAACTATTTTTGAGTCGGCTTCCGGTCTAACCGGATGCAGCTGAATACCAGTATATTACATGGAGCTGCCTATCTGACTAAATAAGACTAGTTGTCAGACTTCCGGGCTAATACTACTCGTAATGACTGTCAAATATACGTATGTGTTTCCGGAAGCATGGAGACGACTACATAATATGTAAATATAGATCACACATCCACAGAATTCAAAAAGCATTATAAAAACCTGTAGGTGCTGTACCGATCTGGCCGATTAGGTAGTCATTGATTTATGTACGTTAATTCATGACAAAATTACCACCTACACGCCTCGCTTTGTACGAAATATTTCCATGGTAACTGTCTAGCTAAACTAAGTAAACGTGCTTGTGTGTGGGAGGTACTTAGAGTATCTTTTTCTATAAGAAATCAATGTATCGTTGTTGCCGACGGGATTACGGGACGCCCACCTACCTACTCTTCGAATCTTTGAACGCCGCAACGCCGACGGAAAAATTATTTCTTCTACTAGCTTTTGGCCGTAGCTTCGCTCTCGTAATGGATGACTATTATCCTACGGGGACTTGCAAATATAGCCTATGACACTCGGGAATAATGTTGCTTCCATTAGTGAAAGAATTTTCGGAATCGGGTCAGTAGTTCCGAAGATGACTCCCTACATCCAAACTTACAAACTTTAACTCTCTATAATATTTTTTTTATTAGTAAGTACCTAAGGGAAAAATCTGTTTTTTAATCCAAATAAAAAAACTATTTTCCGACTTATAAAATGATTGAAAAAGACTTCACACACTGGGCTGACAGATAATGTTACACTTGAACCAATTTATCTGTGCAGGCGGAAACACATAGAACTAAAATAAATGTACCAAATTGAACATATCGATGCATTTTTTCTTGACAAGCAGCGCCACCTCGAACTGCACACTTTAACTGGTCACTATACTGAAATATCTGTGAAACTCATGTCCGCAGCCTGTCCGGAGTCCGATTCGGTCTGTTTGATCGCACCTTTATTTGGAGCTATGTATCATATTTTGTGATTGAATCATGAATCTTAGACAACTTATTGCCTGAAACCTTCCTTGTTAATCCAATTTAGCGGTATGTAGTCAATTTCTTTTGTTTTTTTTTTAATTAAACCTATATATTTAAAAGGTTCTGCAATGGATTTTAAACTTTGCTTTGATTAAGTGCTTTGTGAACGTATTTCTTTGTAAGACTGATTCGTTTCAAACAAGTTTTTGCACAATGCCGAGTTTGCAGACTTCAATCGTGAAAACCAGACTATTAATTTGCTATGAACTTATTTTGCCTTTCAATATACTTCTGTTGCGTTATTTTCCGGCTTCAGTTACCTACTTACGTCTGAAAGTTTAATTAATTTTCGCGTGTCCTTTATCTGTTTTTTTATAAAATCTACCAAAGTTATCATATGATTTTTTTTCATGTTATGAGCAATGATGATCCAATGATAACGACGAGTGTGTCGCTACCCGTGAGTTCGACGTTTCATACCCATGCTGGCATTGTACTTTCCGTGAATTAATAATTCACCACTGCTCTCAAATCGGTGAACATTTATGACATTCAGCAACTCGTACGTCGTACTGGACCCGCGCGTGGTGGATTATGGCTCACTCCTTTTCACAGAGAGGAGGCCTGTGTCCCGTTATAGAGTTGAACCTCATCTGGCATCACGGAAAAACAGAGCGTGCTGCCGATAGTCTCGTCGATGCTGCCGCGTGCGACAGAATTCCCGATCTGTTTCTCGTTCTTGCAAATGACGGTTCTGAACGACAGAAAGGGATAGGAGCATGGAAAACGGCGATGCCGTGCTGAGAGGTTCAAATCATCATTTTTTGGCAGTCTATGAAGGTCCTGGGCTCGATATTTGGTTTTTCTAAGACCATCAGGAATTTGTCAGTAGCAGCCACGGATCCGTGCCCGTTTCATGCTGGGTTCCCAGATCTAAGAAAAATAACAAAATTCTGGACTTATCTTTCCTTTGAAGGATGATATGGCTAGAGAGGAGGTGACTGCTGAGATGACGAGTCATAGAGAACCCACCGCAAACAAACAAAAAAAAAAAATTGGGATAAGGGCAGGAGGATTACTAATCTTTCCTTTAAATTGTGCTCTATAATTTTGTGTTGCGATTTTTTTTGCAACGTTGTATTAATAAAGACTAGAGAAAGATTTGTTGCAAAACATTCGCGGGTGGTTAAAATATAAATCACTCTATTTTTGCAATTTGATTCGTTATTAGCTTTTGCCCGCGGTTTCGCTCGCGTTATGGTCGGAAATTATCCCTCGGGAATAACGTTGTTTATAGATACGATTTCGATAGTTTTTTGGAACGGATGGGTCGTTTCAAAAAACTATCGAAATCGGATCTTAGGTTCCAAAGATTACCTCATACGTCCAAACTTACAATTTTTTTATATCATTTTTAAACTTTGCCCCACTCTAGGAATTAAAAAAAAACAAACATCCGAGTCGTCGTAAAATTTAAAATTAACTACGCAAAGTAATGCGCCTGTTCGAACCCGGCGGTGGCGGTGGCGGTGGCGGGTTCGAACCTAGGTTCGAACCCGCCACCTACAACTCGTCGGGGCCGTTACCACACGCCGCCAGTGCTCTTCAGGCGTGAATCGTGATGCTTAATGTTTCCTAATTTTTGGTCCTTTAGTTCGATTAGCCTGCTGATGCAAATAGCGCTGCCTTGCGCCCTGTTGTCTGACGGGAAAATAGTACTGGACCTGAAGGGCGGGACCAACGCTGACATGGCACCGCAGATAGAGTACATGACTGAGGTGTTCAGGAACACACTCAAACTCTTCGGAGCTAATTTTGAAATGAAGATGCATCGACGAGGGTAAGTATTTGTAAAAATTATATCAGACGATTCTGTCAAGTAAATGTTTACTTTTGTTTCGTTCAACGTTCACTTTCGGTAAATCTTGCGTTCAGACGTTTAATTTCGAATGGAAGAAATAATGTTTGAAATCGGATGAGAAGTTTCAGAGATCATTTCTTACATACAAACTTTACTTGCGTGTATTATGAAACATTATTAGTGCAGCGAATGTTTGTTTTAGTTATCGCTAACATCTTTAATTTTGCGGTTGGGCGCTTGGCCATTAAATTTTTGAACGCCAGTATCACATACGTGACAAGCAAGCACATGCCCTGTACACCATACGACACAAATATGTGACAAAATGGTAAGTGAAATTGTGCCTTGGCGAGTAGGGCACTCGCGTGTGTTTATGCTCTGGCGTTCAAAAGGTTAAGATTATAACAGTTTCAATCAAAATGTGTAAACTTACGAGCAACATTGTATTACCTTGGAAACCTTGGTTCTAGATACTATCCCAAGGGCGGTGGCTTCGTGACGGTGGACTGTATGCCCGTGTATAGGTTCGCGCCCGCTAAAGTTTTGGACCGCGGCTTCGTCAGCAAGATCACTGGCTGGAGCTTCGTCGCGGGCACGCTGCCTATGCGGGTAGGTGGAATTTGACCTACTGCCAGTAGCAGTAACGACTGAGCTGATACTTCCATGACACACAAGTTCTAAGCTAAAGTCTGAGACCGCGGATTCGTCAACAAGATGACCATCTTGCTGACGTCGGCTGGACCATCTTGCTGAAGTCGGCTGGAGCTTCATTGCTGAGTCGTAAAAACTTGTAGGTCAGTGTCGAAGTGAATTTGAATATTACGTCGAGGATGTTTTGGATTAAGGCGAAGAATTTCCAAAAATCTTTCCTAAGCATATTTAACTTTCGTTGTGTTTAGGAACACTAGTGCGAAATTTCGGACTTTTAGACCCAGTGGTTTAGAAGGTTTATCTGTCAGTGAATATAAGAAGATTATGTCTTTTTTCAGCTGGCATCCCAGATGTCTGAAGGGTTCAAAGATAGCTTAAAGGACCTGAACCACCGCACCGAGATCACTGTGCTGAAGGAAGACCCCAACATAGCGCCCCACAACTGCAGTGGTATCATGTAAGTACAATGATTTACTATTTATTTATTTTACTTTGACATAATACGACTTTTCACCAATTACATTAGTTAACGGAAGGCATATTAGACAAGATTCATACATTCATCTCACAAAACAAAACAAAACAATGCTGATAGGTAATGAACAGGGTAGCCTCGTCTGCCGTGTAGCAGGGTCCGGCAGAGGGGACCAGCCCATTCAGATGAGAAGTGTGTTGCCCTGACACAAACAGACGCGGCAGACCTCGTAGAAGACGGCGCGAACCCACTGGAGGTGGGGCGTGGCGTGATGTAATGTTATGTTATATCGGTGTGTGTGTAGCGCGATCTGCGAGATGACGTCGGGCTGCCGGCTGGGCACGGCGGCGCTCGGCAAGCGCGGCGCGGACCCGCTGGAGGTGGGGCGCGGCGTGATGTAATGTTATGTTATATCGGTGTGTGTGTAGCGCGATCTGCGAGATGACGTCGGGCTGCCGGCTGGGCACGGCGGCGCTCGGCAAGCGCGGCGCGGACCCGCTGGAGGTGGGGCGCGGCGTGATGTAATGTTATGTTATATCGGTGTGTGTGTAGCGCGATCTGCGAGATGACGTCGGGCTGCCGGCTGGGCACGGCGGCGCTCGGCAAGCGCGGCGCGGACCCGCTGGAGGTGGGGCGCGGCGTGATGTAATGTTATGTTATATCGGTGTGTGTGTAGCGCGATCTGCGAGATGACGTCGGGCTGCCGGCTGGGCACGGCGGCGCTCGGCAAGCGCGGCGCGGACCCGCTGGAGGTGGGGCGCGGCGTGATGTAATTTTATGTTATATCGGTGTGTGTGTAGCGCGATCTGCGAGATGACGTCGGGCTGCCGGCTGGGCACGGCGGCGCTCGGCAAGCGCGGCGCGGACCCGCTGGAGGTGGGGCGCGGCGTGATGTAATGTTATGTTATGTCGGTGTGTGTGTAGCGCGATCTGCGAGATGACGTCGGGCTGCCGGCTGGGCACGGCGGCGCTCGGCAAGCGCGGCGCGGACCCGCTGGAGGTGGGGCGCGGCGTGATGTAATGTTATGTTATATCGGTGTGTGTGTAGCGCGATCTGCGAGATGACGTCGGGCTGCCGGCTGGGCACGGCGCGCTCGGCAGGCGCGGCGCGGACCCGCTGGAGGTGGGGCGCGGCGTGATGTAATGTTATGTTATATCGGTGTGTGTGTAGCGCGATCTGCGAGATGACGTCGGGCTGCCGGCTGGGCACGGCGGCGCTCGGCAAGCGCGGCGCGGACCCGCTGGAGGTGGGGCGCGGCGTGATGTAATGTTATGTTATATCGGTGTGTGTGTAGCGCGATCTGCGAGATGACGTCGGGCTGCCGGCTGGGCACGGCGGCGCTCGGCAAGCGCGGCGCGGACCCGCTGGAGGTGGGGCGCGGCGTGATGTAATGTTATGTTATGTCGGTGTGTGTGTAGCGCGATCTGCGAGATGACGTCGGGCTGCCGGCTGGGCACGGCGGCGCTCGGCAAGCGCGGCGCGGACCCGCTGGAGGTGGGGCGCGGCGTGATGTAATGTTATGTTATATCGGTGTGTGTGTAGCGCGATCTGCGAGATGACGTCGGGCTGCCGGCTGGGCACGGCGGCGCTCGGCAAGCGCGGCGCGGACCCGCTGGAGGTGGGGCGCGGCGTGATGTAATGTTATGTTATATCGGTGTGTGTGTAGTGCGATCTGCGAGATGACGTCGGGCTGCCGGCTGGGCACGGCGGCGCTCGGCAAGCGCGGCGCGGACCCGCTGGAGGTGGGGCGCGGCGTGATGTAATGTTATGTTATATCGGTGTGTGTGTAGCGCGATCTGCGAGATGACGTCGGGCTGCCGGCTGGGCACGGCGGCGCTCGGCAAGCGCGGCGCGGACCCGCTGGAGGTGGGGCGCGGCGTGATGTAATGTTATGTTATATCGGTGTGTGTGTAGCGCGATCTGCGAGATGACGTCGGGCTGCCGGCTGGGCACGGCGGCGCTCGGCAAGCGCGGCGCGGACCCGCTGGAGGTGGGGCGCGGCGTGATGTAATGTTATGTTATATCGGTGTGTGTGTAGCGCGATCTGCGAGATGACGTCGGGCTGCCGGCTGGGCACGGCGGCGCTCGGCAAGCGCGGCGCGGACCCGCTGGAGGTGGGGCGCGGCGTGATGTAATGTTATGTTATATCGGTGTGTGTGTAGCGCGATCTGCGAGATGACGTCGGGCTGCCGGCTGGGCACGGCGGCGCTCGGCAAGCGCGGCGCGGACCCGCTGGAGGTGGGGCGCGGCGTGATGTAATGTTATGTTATATCGGTGTGTGTGTAGCGCGATCTGCGAGATGACGTCGGGCTGCCGGCTGGGCACGGCGGCGCTCGGCAAGCGCGGCGCGGACCCGCTGGAGGTGGGGCGCGGCGTGATGTAATGTTATGTTATATCGGTGTGTGTGTAGCGCGATCTGCGAGATGACGTCGGGCTGCCGGCTGGGCACGGCGGCGCTCGGCAAGCGCGGCGCGGAGCCGCTGGAGGTGGGGCGCGGCGTGATGTAATGTTATGTTATATCGGTGTGTGTGTAGCGCGATCTGCGAGATGACGTCGGGCTGCCGGCTGGGCACGGCGGCGCTCGGCAAGCGCGGCGCGGACCCGCTGGAGGTGGGGCGCGGCGTGATGTAATGTTATGTTATATCGGTGTGTGTGTAGCGCGATCTGCGAGATGACGTCGGGCTGCCGGCTGGGCACGGCGGCGCTCGGCAAGCGCGGCGCGGACCCGCTGGAGGTGGGGCGCGGCGTGATGTAATGTTATGTTATATCGGTGTGTGTGTAGCGCGATCTGCGAGATGACGTCGGGCTGCCGGCTGGGCACGGCGGCGCTCGGCAAGCGCGGCGCGGACCCGCTGGAGGTGGGGCGCGGCGTGATGTAATGTTATGTTATATCGGTGTGTGTGTAGCGCGATCTGCGAGATGACGTCGGGCTGCCGGCTGGGCACGGCGGCGCTCGGCAAGCGCGGCGCGGACCCGCTGGAGGTGGGGCGCGGCGTGATGTAATGTTATGTTATATCGGTGTGTGTGTAGCGCGATCTGCGAGATGACGTCGGGCTGCCGGCTGGGCACGGCGGCGCTCGGCAAGCGCGGCGCGGACCCGCTGGAGGTGGGGCGCGGGGCTGGCGCTGCGCTGCGCTCCGACATACTCTCGGGCTGCTGTCTCGATACACATCTGCAGGTTAGCAGCACATTTAAACATTCTTACGATATACGTGACGAAAGGTCGTTCAGCGAGCTATTTAGCCGGCCATGCTATTATTATTACCGCGTTTTGGATTTGGAGGGACCAAATCCGGGTAATTCGGTACAGAATAGGGAATGCAAAACTGACCTTAGTTAAAAACCGATTTTTTTTCGAGTCCCGTACAAAAAAACCAGGGTTTTGGTGAAACCGGTTTGAAATAAGTTTTTTTTTAATTGTTTTTCTAAACGATATTAATGTTTTTTGGTTTACAAAAATGACGCTGTTTTAATCTTCAGTTTTGCTGATGTTTTCTACGAAGTCATCCATAATAATCTGAAGCAAGAATAATAAGTTGACCTGTTTAATTGTGAAATTATAAATATTCGACAAACAAAAACATGGCAACAAACAAACTTTCTATTTTTAATATAAGTGTGATGTGGCACACAAATTTTAAAAAAGCAATTTGTACCTAACCTAAAAACATACTATAAAGGTCAAATACTCACAAAAATAACTGAACTTCACGACAAATTCACACAACTCCTTCACTCAACTATTGAAAACAATTAAAAGTTACTAAATACTACGCTAAAACAACACGTCTTTTCACTTACAACCGTTGGCATCGTTTGGCAAAACAAAATCCCTGACATCAAATGTATTGTTTTGACTGACAAGTGGGGTACTAATGTTGCCATTTTAAATTAATAAAAAACTCGAAAAACCGGTTACATGAAAACAAATGCCGGGTTTTTTAGTATTTACAAATATGCCAAAAAACCGTTTTCGGTGAAACCGGTTTGTATCCCTAGTACAGAACCAAAGTTGTTAACGTAGCTCTCAGAATAGGCAAGCTAAAGAGATGACCGTGGGGGTCGGCGTGTTGTTGAGTGGAGACCGCTGTGCCATGTGTGAAGGGGGGGGAGATCAGCTCTCACAAGGGGGGGGGCGCGGGGCGGGGGGCTAGCAGCAGCTGGGTGAGACTTGCCGAGAGTGATATTCGATACTAGTGTAACGAGGCAAACTTGACTGTTGGTCCCATTGTACAATTTTCCATATTGCATGAGTGTCTCTGTTGAAGTAGCCATACTGTATTACGAGAAAGCTGACTTTGACATAACTGTCGCAGGATCAAGTGATAATATACATGGCGCTGGCCGATGGCAAGTCTTCCATGCGGGTGGGCGACATCACAATGCACACCAAAACCGCTATCTTCATCGCTGAGCTGATCGCCAAGGTACGTTCTTTAACCGATATTACGCGGCTCAATTTATATTTATTTATTTTACGGGATCTCCAACAAAGGATACACAGATGTACAATAGAACTCACAACGATACATCAACCACATTTCCCTTTGGGCTTAGCCGCAGTCGGATAAAAACGTTCTTCTTCATTTATATTGAAATCCTTTCTTTTGGCATTGTCACTCGAAGTGATACATCTGAACAAAAGTAAATGCAGAAACATCAAGATGGCGCCGTTAGATCCGATTAAAGTCACGCGACAAAACTTTTATGTACAACAAACTATAGGTACCTAAACGGGACAAACATAATATTTGAACATGGTAAAAAGTTCAAATATTATGTTATAAGATGTAAAAAATTTTTTAAGGATTTACACATATACCACAGAACAGAAAAAAACAGTAGAAATCGCATAGAGCTTTATTAGTTTCGGAACCAGCGTACCCAAAACTAACACATAAACAGGTTAATTGTGGTGTGATTGGTAATTTAATATTAAATAAAAGAAAGTAATATATTAGTCTTCGTTTTTTTGAATATAAACTATAATTACATGCCAATAGAGTGGTTTATTATCTACTCTGTTTACGTATTAGCTCATACGGAATAGTTTTACGAGCAAGTTCTGCTACTCGCCGCTAGATGTCACTACACTAAATGCATTTAATAAGCCTTTATTTGTTTTGGAATAAGATTAATATTTCCCGTAACGAGCTCATTACTATTTGTGTGCTATTCGTCCTTTTCTAGGGTTGTACCACTGTCGTTGCCCTTTTATCGACATTGCGTTTTATTTTCAAACAAAATTCAAGAGTTGATAAATATTTTTAAATTTAAAAATGAATTAAGTACTTATGTTTGAAATCAAGTGTTATAAATTTATAATAATGCTTATGATTTATATAACGAATAGTTAAGAATTTATTGTTATGTTAATATTGTCTTGTTAAACTACTGGTTGATTTCGAAAATTATACTATTTGATAGAAAGGTAACAGAATAAACTACACGATTTGTTACTACGGGTACCTAGTACCTACTTTCTATTGACATGGGAACCCTTCGATTTCGCCGGCAGCTACACTCGTTTTAAGTATGTTTTAGCTCGACCAACTCCTTAGCGAACTTTGATGTTTCAGACTAACACATAGGCCACTTATTATATTCTATTATATTCTTTTCTATCTGGATCCTTAGGAAATCTGAAGCCATAAAATAATACGAAACCCATTTTTTATAGGTTCGAGACTTTATGAATGACATAGGGTGAGATAAATCTTTTCTCAATTTGAATATTACGAATAGATTCCCCATATCCATGTTTTAAACTTATTTCAATCCTGGATAAGGAAAATTAAAAAAGGGTAGAAGAGTTCATCATAAAAAAAAACGCACAAGGTTAATTTTTCGCCCATGCATCATAGAACATTGAAGTTTAAAATATCGATAACTCATTATCGATAACGTCAATCTCTAATTGAGTAGCGGACTGTGACATGTGCGTAGTTGGAATCTTCGAGAATAATATGTTTGAGTTAAAAGAAAGTAGACCCTATATAATAAACAATAAAGTCTATTTGTACTTGTCTTGTATAATAAAATAATGTTTTTCAAATTTAATCGAAATAAAGTAAATTAAGACTTCCCGATGGTATGATATACCACCATTTGATACATTTTTGGTTCTGCTATCGTTTTTACATTCTAGAACAGCACAATAAGGCATTTTAGTATTTTTTTAACATTAAAATAGGTTTTATAAGAGTTATTGTCACTGTGACGCTTCTATCTAGACTGATGTGCGTGGCGTGGGCGTGGGGGAAACAGTTTGCGGAACAGCGCAAACCTCGGGGTACGCGCGGCCCGCCCACATGCGACTTCTACTGTTTTTTTCTGTTCTGTGACATATACCGTTACAATTCATGATCTGTGTGCTGTCTTCGCACTGGCGAAACATTCACATAAATTAAAAACATGTTGAAATCTATATTCATCTTTCTCTTCAGACATTTTTTAAATATAAATACTAGCTTCCGGCCATAATTTATTATTTTACCCCTTTATTCTTTTGTTTTTTGTGTGGTTAGTGCCTAATCTGGTGTCAGTTTTTATGCTGCCCCGGGGCCTCTGACTTGGCTGTACATGCCGTCGAGAAAATAACATCTCTCAGGCACGCTTATTGGTGTCCTCACGATGTTTTTCTTCACCCAAGCATGTGATAAAATTATACAATACGCACATGAATCCCAAAAATTTGAGGTGCGTTTCTTGGGTTTGAACTCGAGACCTATGACTTGGGAGTCCGACAGTCACACCACTAGGCTATCACTGCCAATAATCCTCTTTATAATATTAGTATAGATGTAGCCAGTGCGATCGCAGTGTGAAATACCCTTGAACTAATATATTTTATTTCAAACCCAGGTAAAGTTCGAGATAGTGGAAGACGGTGTTCAGAACGTGATCTCCTGTAACGGCTTGCGAGTGCTGAACCGTCACCATCACATGCACCAGGCGGCGGAAGTACGGTACTAAACGAGGCATCACCTGACCCAACATCTTGCACGACCACTTCACACGCTGCCATATATGGAAAGGACTATCTTGACGGACAAACAGCATAAGCAAAGAATAATCAGGCTATACTGTTCCCACTGCTGGGACACAGGCCTCCTCTCTATGAGAGGGAGTGGGCTATAATCTACCACACGGGCCCAGTGATAGTAAAAAAGAACAACACATAGACGAAGCTCTTTAGTTTCAACGATTCGTTTCTGGAATGGTTGGCTTGGCTTAGTTTGTTAAACAAATGTTTGTTGTTGAAAAAGGAGTTTTAAAACTCACGCATAAAGTATAGTTTGCGTTACAAGTTTTTTATTTGCATTTTCAATAGTCGTTGTGATATAATTTTAATTTATCTAGTATAAAGTCAGAAATAAATTGGAAACAGGAAATATTTAAACACATAACCACTGTTCATGAATGGAAGCCGCAAGTCACATGTACAAGCGAAATACTCGCCCCTTATATACCAGAAGAGGTACTTTATTTTATCAACTTAGTTTTTTGGAGACCAAAATATATCGAACTTATGTTAGGATCTTGAAGCACGGCTACCGTAGCTTCAGTAATCGTAAGAAAGGAATGGCAGTCTTGTGAACTTAGAGTAAAGATATGGACTGAACTAAGAAACGCCAATTATGGTTTTCTTAAGTCAAAAGTAAAAGAATTATCTGGAAGCTTGGCGAAGGAGAAAAAGGAATTGATTAGTATTCGAAGGTTAAAACCAGTATTTGGAGATAAGTGAAGTAAGTATAGTCGGACTGCCATAGAGAGCAGGACTTCTACTCCTAAGCCGCGCCCACACAGTCCGCCCGACGTGTGGACGCGGCTTTACAATCATGTGCAATTTTCGTGTGATATAAACCATATACGCATTTATATTTATTATGATGGACCATTACGCTTGTAATAGCGGTCATATTTATATTAACTAATAATGAAACATAGTCTACTATACATATAGACTCATGTGAACTTATTTTATGTGATTTTTATACTGTATTCGCCTCCCGTTTTACCAACGAAAAACGGTAAGAGTTCAAAACAACTATGTATAATGTATATCTACTTCAATACAGGAATATTAAGTGTCTGAATAACGTGTTTTTATTATGAATGTTGTAAGCTTTAATGTGTTTTTCGTGACAATGATAATATTCTAAAATATTGCCATCTTACGAGTTCTAATAATATTAAATAATGTGGCGCGGTAGCTGCACATCGCGTCATATCGTCGACTATCTACGTTCACCGGTTGACTGGTATCGTCTCACCTCGTCTGCCGCTACCGTACGATATTATTCTAACACTAGTAATTAACTTATTCCTTAGATAATAATCATTATTATTAATAAATGTTAATAAAATATTGGTGTGATGTTTATTTATAGTGTAGCAACCTAGTTTGATTCCTGATAGTTTGAGCGGCCCAAAAGGTTGAGGGCGAGCGCAGGGCCCCGCGTTACTTGGTACCACCTAATTCCTACCAGCATCTTGGCTGTCGTCAACCAGCAAGCGCGTGCATCGCAGATAGGCACTGCCTTCCTTATAAGATCCAATCAAACTATCTTGAACTATTACTACCCTACTTACCCATCGTACTTATTAAAGTACGATAGTTTAATTGGACTTATGACGTAGGTAGGTAGGCAGTACCTACCTGCAATGTACGCGCCTGTCAACTAGGGGCTGCTGACAAAAGACATCCAACTATCCCAGGCGGGGAGTTAAAATTGTAAAGCTCGCTTAGTTCACTCTTGGATCCTAGACTCTCCACAGAGGCCCCAAAGAGCCTCCAATAGATTAAGACTTTCTTGTTCTGAGCGATCACGCCCTAAGGCTTGAACAGTTTGTGCCCATGTGCTGGTCAAGTAACACTAACCCATTGGCCAGAGGCTAGGGTTGCCTACAACGTGGCAACGCCGCTAGTCTCTTTGGCACATTACCAGCTGACGAGTTTTTTGATGCCCGTTTATAGTTTGTTGTTAGTTAAGTTATTATAGGAAAAACCAAATGAGGTCATTTATTTAAATAAGGCCGAGAATCAGCGCTAGCACAGCTTTGAAGTTTGAACTTGAAAAATTAAGACGACTAATTGCCTATCGGCGGCGACATGATAGGCAGACAACATAGTTGCCATCGGGGGAAGACCCTGGGTGAGGCTGGCACAGGACCTTGGAGGTTGTCATAGGAGAGGCGGTGGAGACGCCATATCGACCTGATGCCACCCTAGGAGTTGCCAGCGGGCGATAGATCAGCGAGTCTCAACGTCGCATAGCGCGGCCCTCACAAGTGGCGGCGATGTCTCAGGTGAGCCCGGACATCAAAGGAATTTGGTGCCCGGAGGCTGGCTGCGCTGGATGGGTCGCGAACGTCATGCGTGGTAGTTCTCGCGGCTCATCCGCCAAGGCGACAATAGGCTCACGGCGATGTTTTTAGTGGATGCAAGCCCCACATACACGTAGGCATTTTTGACCGTTTCAAAACGATGACACCGTGGGGATTGGCACAAGAAAAGAGAGGTCTATACCCAGCAGCGAGTGAATTCAGGCTGTGGATGATGATGTCGAATCGCTTACCCTTCGCCACTTCCTAAATATTTTAGCTTTAGCTGGGAAAAAGCTCCCCAGGACAATTGAATTGAATGCATTTATTTGTTAGAATAAGGATGTATTAGGAATATTAGGATCATAATATTCTGCCGTTTCCGGCGTACAAATATGGTTTATAAAATTATGGGTCATCATTAAGTACATTAAAATTAAATTATTATCTGATCAATAGAATTGGAATTAAAAATAATTTAAATAAGTAGAAAAATAAAAGATAAATTATAAGTCAAAATTTCAAATAAGTCGGGGATATCAAATATGATCAGGCAATATTGTCTAATATTTAGGTAAAGTTTTCAGTCATAAAAACTTCAGTCGAGTATTAACATTTGCTTAAAAGAAAGTTAAATAATTTTCACATTATTAGAAAATAGTTTAATTCTACTCCTAGTGACATTAAGCATATGCACTTTGCGACTGGGTCATGACTGGGTCTGGATACAACATCATTATACAAGTCAAATTCGTGTCTGTCATTGGATATAGGGAATCCACAAATTAAAACAACGTATCCTGCAGTTCACTTCCTTGGTTTGACGTCAACTGAACTCAAGTCTAAATCAGTGAAAAAAACATAAAATAAGGCGTGCCATCATCTTCAAAAGGTTTTATACTCTATGCCATCTTCTATGACTTTTGGCACGCCAGTCGTGTCATGAAATAATATTATTCACCGTCACAGCAAAAAGTTTTCGAATCTGGGTGCCGCAATGAATCGGTTAACCTATTCGTTGCGGATGGCAAGACAGTCGTGCGTGTCATCGATTTCTTGAACGTGTGGCGTATGACAGGAGAGGCGTGCCAAATTTTGTTTCAGAAGGGTTTACCCACAATACAACTATAATTTTTTTTCACTTAGAACAAGCCTGTAGCCAATTTAAAAAAAAAAAATAAAAAAAAAAATCAATCAATATATTAATC
The DNA here is from genome assembly GCA_963082995.1 of Noctua comes. NCBI lineage: Eukaryota > Metazoa > Arthropoda > Insecta > Lepidoptera > Noctuidae > Noctua > Noctua comes. The sequence goes on from OY720282.1 coordinate 1,998,519, forward strand.
TAAATCATATCCAGAAACGAACTGGATATGATTTAGATTAAAAAAATCAGTGGTTAACAGCCTTTTCAAGTTGCATTATTTTTCAGACATATGATACCTTAAAATGTAGGTATTATGTATTTAAAAATTATGATGATATCGTAGAATAAAGTTTCAATTTTACTTAAAATTATATGTAGGTGATTTTAAAAAGCTCATTCAAAAAAATGAGTTAGGTCTATCTATGTAGTTTCATAGTGGGACGCGATTTAAAAAAAAACAAAATGGCGGATGGGGACTATGCCACGTTCTATACAAAAATTTTCAAACCTATACAATAATAATTATTATCAAAATAAAAAAGAATAAACAATATACTATATTTGACCGAAAGGTTGACTGGTAGAGAATGCCTTGTGGCATTAAGTCCGCCTATAAGTTGAAATAAATAAATATAACAAAAGGTTTGAAACATTTGAATTATAAACCCACTTCCGATCCATTTCAAGGAAAACACGTAGATGAGCCACTCAAAAACCGCTTAACCAAGATTATATAGAAACATCACGCCAGTAAACCCCCCGAAGGGTTAGACAGAGGTGTACCCAATAGTACACATTTCGCCAGTTAGCGTAACGAAGATTGTTTCAGAAATAAAACCCAGTAGACTGATCTGATCTTTTTAATTACAGTTTAGTGTTCCACATTACCATCACATTTATAAAGTTACATTCAAAATGTCTAACTGTACACGTCATGTTGCAATCTTTTATTAAAAATAAATTGTTTGTTTTCATTAACTTACGGGGGAAGCTCGTAGCTCTGAGCTATTGTGTTTTATGAGTATGTCTAATTGTGAAAAGGAGTCGGATAAATACAGAACATTGTTTAATAGTAGACAAATAGGTGTCTATTAAGTATATTATATAATTAGATACCTATTTATCACAGCTAAATGTTTTGCTGTTTGTTCTATATTTCGCGAACGGTTTCCGCGGAATTTTATCTAAAATGTCCTAGTATATGCAAATCTTTAAATATGCATATTTCAAAGAATTATTAATTATTATTTTGACAGTTTCCGGCAAACGGCTAAATGGGGCCTTTTTAATAAAAAAAAAAAACATGATTAAGAAACAATTATGTAGGTACAACACTATGTACCCAAAGAATATTTTTATCTAAAATTTACTGAACAACAACCATTGCTGCAGAAAACACTTTTGTATGTATAACTAGTTTCCAAGCTCTTAAAGATTTTTGCCTTTAGTCTCATGGGTCTCATCAATGGGTTCATTGGCTTCTGTATCTCCAAAGTACACGTAGTTTGTAATTAGTTTTGTATGAAGTCAAACTTTTAAATTCTAATATAAAGTACATTACTCTGTACATATGTTACGTACACTTCGAAATTCGGTCAGTGGTGGTTAATAGTATATTCTAATTAGGTACTACCAAAAGGTGAAAGTAAAAATATCATCAAACCACGTTTATATTATATATTTATTGTACTTAACATAACTATGTTTAGAAAAAAGTAAAATGTTCAGAGAATACTTTTCGTCGGTAACTTTTGAAACAATTACAGATGTTAACGAAACATAAACTTATTAATAAGTTTGACAGAAAACAAAAACATATAAAATGATTTTTGCATAAAAAATGCCCTAACGAAAAATAGTATAAAATTATTTTATTCAATATAAAAAATATAGAAAAAAATTTAGTCGCAGTGTTGCTATAATTTAAAACAATTTCTTATTATACTATACATCAATCTGGTATATCTAAAAGTTTGAATACAGTGGGACGATGAGGTCAGGTGCTGGCTGGAATGTACGTGGTTTTTACAATTAATTACCTAAACTAGGGCCTTGACTCCCACCACAATAACTCATAAAGCTCAATTTCTTACGACGCATTGTGATTCTTCACAAAATTTTGTCCAAAACAGCTTAGGGTACTAAATAAATGCTGTCAAATGTTTATCCTCATGTGAGCAATATATTTAAAAAAAAAATATTGCTCATAGCACACACTTTTTACAGTAATAATTTTCAATCTGTGACGCGCTACTCCTATAATTATTAAAACTTTTTTATTAGTCAACCTGACGTCATCGTCAACACATAATAGACATTTATTTAGTAGAATTTTTATTTTCTACAATAGGTACGAAACACCGATGGAAGATACAACGGAAGTCTAAATTATATTACCCTTTTATTTTTTTACAATAGCAACATTTACGTACATTTATTATACAAGACATCACATGATGCAGGACCGTTTACAAACCGTGCCGTGTTTAGAGAACATTTTTGATCGCAAGGTAAAGATAAAATTAAACCGGAAATTTTCTTGATTTCAATATTACAATTTAAATGAGAATGATACGTAGTTCCACATTTCGAGACTAATTTTATAACAATAAAAAGGGGCATATAAGTAGGCATAACATATTAAGAAATAGTTAAATTTAAGCTCAAACGGATGAAAAAAACAAATAAAACAGTAGTATACAACCAAAGAGGATACAGACGGTTTCAAAACGGTCTGTGGCTGTCAAACGAGGTCAGAGCTGGCCGGTAGTGGCCAGTGACGTCACCGGTCATCTCCACCGCCGCGGGGTAAAACATGAATGTACTTAAATGGTACCGGTGTGCTGTAGTTGTGCTCTGGACATTGGCAGTGTGTCTATTCAACCTTTTTTGACTTGCTCGTATCTTCTACTGCGGCTTCGATTATCGCGGGCTGGTCCTCGTAGCTGTGGACACGACAGATTGTATGTTAGTTAAGAAATAACGAGTATCAACATAATATAATATCTCGCCTGTATCCCGAATAAATATATATCTATAAATCCATAGTCCCACATTTAGGCTGTTAAGATAACGAGTAGTTGAAAAAAACGAAAAAGTATTTATTCCGACTCACGGATTCTGGATTTGTGCCCGGTTGATGGCAATAGGCTCACCCCCTATTAAATGGAACTTAAAGACCTAACTAGCGAAATGTGGTTGTACTATTAGATTTACCTAACCCTTCGGGGATTACAAGCGTAATGTTACGTTATGTAGTAGCCGCTAGAAGAAGACGGGCATGTAGTACTGACTTGAAGAGCGCGTTGATGTCGCCGCGCAGCAGCGCGAGCGAGAGCGGCGTGGCGAGGCAGGCGGGCACCAGGTACAGCAGCGCCGGCTGCGCGTGCTTGAACATGTGCATCACGAAGATCGTCGCCAGCAGACCCACCACGTACGCCGTGAACGTCGCCCTGTACACACATTCATTACAAAAAAATTATAAGAGTATGCTTAGATGGTTTGGTCACGTGTAGAGGATGAGTGAAAAGCGACTAACTAAAGGTATTTGTCAAGGCAGATGTAAGAGGCTCCAAGCCTCTTTACAACAGTAAGAGGTGACGAGTGAAAATGTGTGGAGTCCTGGTCAATCCAACAATGGTCAGACTTGCAATAAATTTAAATTGACAATTTCCTTTCACGTGCAAGGCAAAAATTAACAATGCGGCCGACATCTAAATATAAACGTTCTGTGGTTCAACTGTTCAATTACAAGTTCAAAAGAGCCGAAGCATGAGCTAAGTGACGTTCTTAGGTATCACCCTCAGAATAACATCACACGTGAAAAATCAAGTACAGTGGACAGATGTGTTTTTGATCAGTGAGACCCCATATCAAAAGTTGAAGAAAATAATGAACTTTCAAACGCTACTCAAGGTTCCAAATTTTGAGCAGACCTATCTCAGATTGCCATTGACACGCTAAAAAAGATAGATAAAAAAAGGTTTGTCTATTTTTTTCTTTTTTTTTAACCTTAGGTTTAACCAAGCAAAAATATATATTTAAAAAAAAATACGTGTCAAATACATGAGCTCAATTTATAACGTGAATTATAATGAGATAATTAATAATTTTGACAGCAGCAACTCAACACCAACCTTAAATTAACAATAAAGATCACTGTGACACTGATGTAAAGTCAAAGGGTCATGTAATTACTTCACTTTTGACAACAATATCAAACATACTTAAAGAGTAAGACTGTAAGAGTAGAGGAAGACCAAAGAAACGATGGATGAACTGTGTGAAGGATGATATAGCTAGAAAGGAGATGACTGCTGAGATGACGAGTAATAGAGTAGTATGGAAGAAGAAGACATGCTGCGCCGACCACAAATAAATTGGGATAAGGGCAGGGAATGTTGATAAAACATACCTGAAGTAAAACTCGCTGTTACGCTTGAGACTCTTGTCGAAGCGTAGCAGCAACGCGATGAAGATGCCGGGCACCACGATGTCGCCCAGACCCAGCATGGCGAAGTTGCTCGCGTCCAGGCCGTTCACTAGCAGGTCTTGAGGGAACACCACTGTGGAGACAACAGATTTGTACTAATGCGAGAATTCAGCTAGGATGGCAATTTAACTCTAACAGTAACAAGGGGTTCATTCATAAACCCTGGTTTAGTTGGAAAATATGTTTATTGTGCACTTGTGTGCACACAGCATAAAATAAAAAACGGAAAGCTAAGCATAAAAAGATAAATTTCGTGTGTGGTTGCGCCAAATAGGCCGCCTGGACGCTGGTTTTCTAGGAGATGTTAAACGTCAAAATAGTTTATGTACGGTCAAACAGTCGTTTATTATTACCTAACTTGAAATAGCGTTTATGAATAAACTTCACAATATACTGCACCCCAGACAAAAACGGTGCTTAAAAACCATTTTGACCAAATAATCAGATCAAATCATTTTTTGGACGTCAAAATATAGGTACTATGACAATTGTGGCAAATATAAAGCTCTTGCACATTTGTGCTTAAGCGCTAGGGATACATATGTAGTGGGTGCATGCGTGTGGCTTAAACCATCGGGCTTCATTTGATGGACAACATTTTACCCTTGACATCGGAGACGCACTGGATTTTCGACTCTAGGCATTGAACCGAGCATTGAGAATCTAACGGGAATCCCAGTGAGTCAAAACTGTGAGCTATAAGAACAATAGCCGCATTAAAAATCGCCCGAAATCTCGGTTAAAGAACTGTTTAAAAGAACTTTCCCAAAGCGTCAACAATAGCGTTATTATAAAATTCTAATAATCATAAATACAAACGTCCGCTCATTTCTTAGCAAATTACCGATGACTTGCGTTTTTAAGTTGATTTGAAAGAGGTTTTTTATGAAATGTTTTCATAACTTTCACAGTTTTCCTTTTGCAAGGAAACCTGTGAAATTCCAGAGAACATTACAAAAACGTTTACGCAACCAAACTGAAAATAAAATGAGGCTTTGTGCAAACCAGTTGCGAAAATTACAAGTTTATATAAAGGAAGCCGTTAAAAGTTATGGACTGGGAATTAATGGCTACGAAAAAATATTAACGTTAAAAGCAATCCTGCCATTGTTACCTACGTAACGGCACACGGGAAAAATGGTACTAATGGTATTGTAATAGGTGGCAAATAAGCATGCGGCCCATCAAATGGTAAGTGGAACATCAATACCTTTGGCACCGCACCACCTGCGATGCCTCCGGTATTGCACATATTCCTTAAGTTGGAATTTAAGTAAGTGAAAACATATTTCACAATAATTGTGAGTTCTATTTTTATTTAGAGAACAAAATCGATAATGACACGAACATAGACAAAATAATTGCAAAAAGAGTATATTACTGTTTATTTTCCAGACGTCTCAGTAGCGGTGTTCCATTTGTTTTGAACATATGTTTTGATCTATATGATTAATTCGGACTCAGCTAATCGAGCATCGTTGGCTGCATAGGTTCCATAATTAGGCTTTACACAGTTCCATAAGTCGTCGCGATCTATAATATACATATATTCATATATAATATACCTATACCTACCTTTCTTTCCACATCGTAAAATTTTATCGATCACATAATTCATTCGAGATCTAAATTATTGTGTTGTTTGAATTGTCCTTATGTTTTTCTGTTTCCTCAAGGTAGGAAAACCCTACTTCCTTATAAGTATCGCCGGGTAGGATACAAGCAGGGCTTTAGATTAACCATACATTGTTCGAGGATTAAGCTAGGCATAACTAGACTCACACGTTATTTTCTCCCAATTCCCCCCAATAGTCACGAAATCGCTCCCTCTCTTTTCATATCGTTGGTCACACCAGTGATATGGTTTATTATCATCATAACCACGCGCTGCTGCCAACATCATCTGCCAAGCATGGAGCAACTGCCTATCTGATATTCACACCCAGTTACTGGGTAATTCGGTACCCATTGGCAAGACTGGCATGAACATAGAATAAAGCCAGTAAAGATCATAGTAAAAGTAACAAGTGACAAAGACAAACATTGACATAGACAAATAGACACGGTGCTAGAGTTAAAAACTATTTTGTGTCACATTTGTTTCACTACTACAGTCCCTTCACACTTATTTTACTTCTGACTGCAGTCACCCAAAAACAATCTTAATATAACCAGAATAAAATACAAGGTGGAAAAGACACCGACGCTAAAACTGTTACCACGTATTCAGAACATCACTCTGAATAGAGTAACCATGGAGTTTCTTGCCGGTTCTTCTCCATAGGAAACGACCAACCCGAACCGTGCACCTTTTTGTCGACGTTTTATAAGTGCCCATCGAGGCCTATGTGAAATAAAATATTTTGAATCCCCCTCCCCTCCCACATAGAAATTTTTCATCAGTAATGTACAAAACACCAGCTCTTCCATTGGTTTGAACGTGTAGGTATTGCAGTTTTGTAGGAAACAGCTGTTTTTTTTGGGGGGGTTCAGAATGATGTACTGAATACGTGGTAACTGTTTTAGCGTCGGTGATGCCACCCCGTATATCACTATGATTTTCAGACTTGTCAGTGATGCGATATACAGGTAAAATAACAGTCACAGGGCTGTACTACTCAATGGACAAATCACTCACGTTTGAGGGGAAGGTCGAGATTTTTAGCGACATTCTCCATAGACATCTCGCGCCGAAAGCAATAATTTTGTGTAAGTTCTTCACTTCGATGCGTTAACTGTTGTCTTACGTAAGCAGCATAAAACGACTGAATTAAATATAAAAGAACTTTTTTCAAAATTAACATTGACGAACACGACAAAAGGGGTAACAAGAATTTACACTTAAACAAATATCAACTTTATTTAAATAAGCATAAATAAGGGTTTATGGAATATATGTACTTATGAGTAATATGGAAGCGCGTTCGTCAATTCGGCGTCGATGCGAAAGGGAGCGCATACTTTGAGCTCTTTTTGTGAGGAAAACCGTCGAACACCGTGGATCAAAGTGTCGTGACCTTAAAACTAGTACTTTTGAAAATATGTATCGTAAATAAATTGAAGTTTTAGCCGAAACTAAACTTTAGACAATGGACAATTTGTCCGCCGTACAGAAAAGACCGCTGAAATAAATCCTGTCCATTGGTTGGTCCTGCAAATTGTGCGTGGAAAACTAGTCCATCGGCTGCTCAGCGCATAACAGCGAAAAATGCAGCACTTACGTTTGATAGGAGCTTCGAAGGACTTGGCAACGGTGACCATGACATTAGTGCCGAACACCCAGAAGATGTCGTAGATGAAGAGGCCGCACAGCAGGATGCAGCCCGTCACCACGTTGTTGAGGTGCAGCAGCTCCACGCCGTTCACTGCGAACGCGATGCCGAACAGGTTGTTGGCTATCCAATGCTGGATGGACGGAAAATAAGTTGAAAGTTTTGTTGGTTTCAAATTTTACAGGTGTTGTTTTTTAGGTGTTGGGTATTCTTACCTAAGTAATGGTAGTCGTATTAGAGTCACACTTATCGACGTAGAATCGGCTTGAGAGCTTAGTCAGAAAGAGTCCTTGCTCAGGGAAATGGCTATGCAATCAAAGTGAAAAAGGCGTCATTTGTCTCGTTTCGGTTCGGTCAATTAAATGCGCCAAATGTAATCGGTTCAAGCGAATTCCGCGTCGACAAATTTTTGTTATGGTTTATCACAACACAACATGTGTTTTTTTTAAGATCGAGAGATGCTAAATCCGCACTTTATCAGGCTGGTATGATATCTACTTTAACAATTGGTTTAATTGAATAATAGAGTGGAGAGTGCAAATGTGTCACTAACTTGTGCACTATAATATCTCCTGCGTGACTAACTAGTCTCCTTTATGACAGGCCGCGTGAGCGAAACGTGGGCGTCAAGATCGATTATTTTTTTACTAGCCTATACTGCCCCACTGACGGGCAAAGACCTCCCCCAAGTCGTTAGAAGAACTCTTTTGTCGTGCCACCTCAAACCAAAAGGATCATCGTTCACTGATATCTTAATAACTTTAATAAAAATATACGTGCTTACCTTCTTAAGTAGATACCAGCCTCCCATTCCGAGCGAGATGATAATGCAGATGATGTCGTATGAGGTAAACTTGTAGTTGATGATATCTGAGCGCGTGTCACCCTCGCCCCGCGTGAAGTGAATGTGGTAGGGCACGTTTGGCACCGATGCTGGCACCATGAATGAGATTACTGGGCTGCGGGTGGAGAATAAAGAAAAAAATTGTATATTATTGTCTGTGTAGACTTTTCCCTGACTTTCCAAGAGTTTTAGGGCCTATCTTAAGATATAAAACTAGAAACACGAAAACCATTGTTACTGGTATGAAATTAAGGCCCTGTCAGTCAATTATTACTATGGATGAGCGGTTGCCTCAATAAAATAACAGAAACGCAAAAACACCAACACAATTTTTATTTACAAACTAAAATAAAATTTAATATTTGAATACACATGATCTATTAGATTTGAGACAAGACCTTGAATATGTATAAGCCTTGCCGTAGTTCGAGTCATAAGTGCCGTGTCAGACTAGCGTATTTTATTAGGCTTACGCGCGCCACATTACGGTTTTCAACCGCGAACGCCGTTGTTCACGTGGGGTGACCGGGCGCGCGCGAAGGCGTCTCTCACGGTCGCGGCTCACCCTTACACGAGCTTATAAGCGCATCAACGCTTGTACGCGCTAAACAAAAGGAGCGAGAGTACGCACGTACGCGCTTCCAAAAACGAGCTTATACGGGCCGAAAATACACTAATCTGAAACCGCTCTAAGAATCAAACCATGCAATTATGATTTATGACCAGTGTTACCAGTGGTAATGACTCCATCTTAAGAGTTGCAGGTCGTGGGTACGAAACCAGCCAGGCATTTTGGTTTGTGTAATTTATTTAGTTATATCTCTCCAAACGGTGGTGGATTCTGGCCCACTCTCCCTCACTGAGAGGTCTGTGTCCCAGCAGTGGGAACAATATAGGCCATATCGTTACGCTATACAATGCTGAAAGGTCTTACCTAAGAAGATGGCTCAAGGCAAGAACTCCGAGGAAGAAGAAGTATCCAGTGAGCAGTAGATTGATGTACTCCTTGGAGAAGAACTGGAAGAAGATGTACAGTCCAAACAGTGCGGCGGACGCGATCAGAGGGAACATCAGCGCGTCCTTGTTTGACATGGTCTCAGCACGCTCGCCTGATTCCTGGGGGCAAGATAACATGTATGATTCACGGAATTGAATATTCTAGTGTTTGTTAGACTGCCTCGTTGGTTTAGTAGTCGCAAGCGCCACGGCTGAGCCGGTTCAGGGTTAAATTCCCCGGTTGGACATTGTTGCTGGGTTTTTCCATCTGGAATTTCTCAGTAGCAACCAAAAAGTCTGGATTCGTCCCAGGTTGATGGTAATAGGCTCGCCCCTATTACATGGGACTTACAAGATAACTGGCAAATTGTAGATGTACTATTAGGTACACGTCTGCTTAGCCCTTCGGGCACAACAGGAGTGATGTTATGTTATGTAGATTTCGAGACTTCTGTTCAAAGAATTCCACCCATGTGTAAATCTTGTTCTCTGCAATAATTTTTATTTGAATATTTTATTAATAATATAGAACATGGTACGAATAGTGGTGAAAGTCAACTTGTTAGTAGGTATACTGCGTGGGTCTTACAAGAGAAACCTGGATTAATCCTACCTAGCGTTGAAACAAGCAGGAAAAATTCCACTTTCTTTTGGAAGTTTCAAGAAAATTTGCCAGTATATAATTATATATTTCATGTTTTTTTTTCAATAAAACCGAAGAATATGAAAGAAACTGGAAACTTATCATGTTTTTTTTTTCAAAAACGTACGGGGTGGAAGGGACACCGACGCGAAAACGGTTACCACCATTACCACGTGTTCAGTACATCTTTCTGTGCCCCCGGCATAGAAATTTTTCATTAGTTAGTTTAAAAAAACAGTTGTTTCATACATTTTGACCGTGTGGGTATTGCACATTAGTAGGAAAAAGCTGTTTGTCCCTTCCACCCCGTATTTCACTTAAGATATTCTTTGCTTTAACTTTTTTTCAGTAAACTCCTATTTTGCAAACGTGGGCATGGAGTTGAAAAGTAAAATTCCAACTGGTCTTTCTCCACTCCCAACTAACGCGGCAAATGTCATGTCCTCTTGTAACTCTTTTGTGCTTTTGGAGACATCTGAAGAGGAAGTAGAAGGAATTATCTGCAACCTTCGCTCAGATTGTGGAGCAGGGTGGGACAATATAATGTCAACAGTCCTTAAGAATTTAAAAAAATATATAGTCGCTCCCCTTACCTTTATCCTGAATAGATGTTTAGCAGAAGGCATTTTTCCAGATTCCCTTAAAAAAACCATTGTTATCCCTATTTTTAAGAGCGGTAGCAAGGAAGAAGTGGCAAACTATCGTCCAATTTCTGTGCTCACCTCTATTTCAAAGGTATTTGAAAGGATTATTAATAACAGGTTTGTGAAATTCTTAGAAGATAAAAACATCTTATCACCTAACCAGTACGGTTTCAGAAAAGGAAAATCTACAACTGACTGTATTCACACATTCACTGAATTTATTGTAAGTAATTTAGATAATAGAAAAAAATGCTTGACTATCTTTCTAGATCTTCAGAAAGCTTTTGATACTGTGTGCCCACGTATATTAATATCCAAACTAGAACATATGGGAATAAGGGACACACAATTGAAACTATTCCAGAACTATTTACAAGATCGACATCAATCAGTTCGGATAGGCAATTCGCTGAGTGAAGAAAGACCAATAAATATTGGAATCCCACAAGGCAGTATCTTGGGCCCCCCCCTCTTCCTTTGCTATATTAATGATCTTTGCCAACTAAACATTAGAAACTGTCATGTTATGTCTTATGCCGACGACACTACATTAACGTTTTATGGTAACTCATGGGACGAAACTTTTATTGCTGCCCAAGAAGGTTTCAATATCGTAACTCATTGGCTTGCTCTCAACAAACTGACCCTAAATGCCTCCAAAACTAAATACATAGAGTTTACAATACATAATGTTGCATCAAATACTAATAATTTCAATATTTATGCACACACATGTAAACCTGTAACCACCAACTGTACCATGTGCCCAATGATATCAAGTACAGAATCAATAAAATACTTAGGCATAATAATCGATAAAAACTTATCTTTTAAAGAACACATTTCACACCTGGTCCAGAAAACTAGAAAACTTGTTCATATATTTAAAAATCTTAGGCATGTTGCGAGCTGGAAACTGGTTAAAACTGTGTACGAATCCCTTTGCCAATCAATCCTTTCGTATGGTATTTCCACCTGGGGCGGCTTGCATAAAACGAATGTCCTAAACGTTGAAAGAGCTCAACGACTTCTCCTAAAAGTTGCTCTCTTCAAACCACGTTTATACCCTACAACAACCCTCTATAACGAAGCAAAGGTATTAACAATCAGGCAGCTGTATATACTACTAACAGTTATAAAAATGCATTCCTCTATAGACTTTTCTACGGCTAAAAAGAAGATAAATACTAGGCGATCCTATGAAGTCTGTGAAACAATTCCGGTAAAAACATCTTTTGCCCATAATTTCTTCAATTTCAGAGCATGCAGACTGTATAATAAAATTAACAAGATTCTTAAAATTGTTAATTTGTCTAGGGTAGAATGTAAAAAGAAGCTTACACAGTGGCTTTTAGAACTTGATTATGAGGAAACGGAAAAACTGCTTAATATCTTATCCTAATCTAGCGTTTTTCATAAATATTTATATACTGCTCCTCACTCATACATTCGTATACAAATCCATCTTTATACGTACACACACACTACACATCTTACTCTCTCTCTCTCACACACTCACACACAACACACCACATACAGGACACCTTCCACTTCACACTCACACTTACTAAACACACACATATTTTTAGTTCAATTTTATATTTTATTTTTATGATTTTGTTTCATTAGTAGTACCTTTTCTTGTTTATTCTTTTCTTACAATAGTCCTACATGTCCTACGTTTTAGAATTGTCAAAATCCCTATCTCGGCGAGGGGGGCCAGGATTCCATAGCACAGGGTATCCTAGTTTGGATTCCTGACTCCCACAAACCTTTGTACCTCCAATATTTGGAACACTTCTATGTTGAAACTGTACTTTGTGGGAGAAAATAAATCTTTATTATTATATACTAATACGTGGGTACCCCCACCTGGTTTGCCTCAAGTATTCTAGCTGTCAATTGCATAAAACTATTTATGCAATTGACAGCTATTGATTATCAATTTATTAAAAAACGTTTCAATAAAAATTGTTTTAATCAACTTTTCAAAACATCAAGCGAAAAATTTTAAAGAATCCTGATTCTTTACGAAGGATTCCTTCTGTTAATTTTGCTATGTAACATGCGAAAAAAACGGAATAAAACCACAATTTGCATTTTCAACGCTAATCCTACCCAACTTTTTTTTTTTTTTTTTTAGCCCTTATTGGCCCACTCCTGAGCAAAGGCCTCCCCCCATTCCTTCCACTTCAAACTAACCAACCAAAAACAAAACAACTGACCAACAAAAAAAAACAAAAAAAAACTGACCGGATAAAGAACACCACTTTTTTATAAGTAGTAAAAATTAAATCAATTGGAAAAATAGTGTGACAAATGCTAAACATGAAAATAAATACAATAAGGACATAAATTGATTGACTACACTACATAATACATTATTACTGTAGTACCAGCCATTCCTTTCTCATGCACAGAAGGCGTGAGCATTGATCAGCATGCTTCAGGTCTTCATGGCCATAAGTATATGACACAATATGCATCATACACTTCTTTCAGTCATCATCATCATCATTTCAGCCGAAAGACGTCCACTGCTGGACATAGGCCTCCCCCAAGTGTTGCCACATTGACCGGTCCCGTGCAACTCGCATCCAGCGGATCCTTACAACCTTCACCAGGTCATCGGTCCACCTAGTGGGACCTTCTTTCAGTAAATGTTGTAAATTCTACCGTAAGCAACACAATATACAGCTTGCATTTCCATGCTTTACTGTAAGTCAAATCAGAGTGGAGTAGCGTCAAACTTGTGTAATGTGCAGAGCTTTGTTCAAGATGGATTCGTGATTTTATATTTAAATTAATTATAGGTTCAGGTTTCCTTACAATGTTTTATTTTGTCAATTTCAGTGATGTCTAAGATAAACTTAGAAATTACATATAAACTGAAAAGTAACAATGGTACTTGGGTTGGAGCCTCTTGCACGTAATAAAAATCATATTCTATTCAACCTCTTTGCATAGTTGATAGTTCTATTAAAGCATAAGTAGATATGTAAATTATTTCCTGAATAAATAATACCCAGTAATCATTTATTGTCACATTATCATGCACAAAAAACAAATTGGTACCTTATCAAGAAGTCAAAGTCTAGCTTGATTCAGCAAATTATTAGTTATATAAAATAGTACATTCAGGATTCTGGTGACTTTGTTAGAAATAAAATCGAAGTTACAATTCTTTGCTACCCCAAATTTGTGACATTTTTTCACAATTTTTAGATACAGCAAATTGATTTGCATAATTTGAAGGCTGACAACTGTGAATAGTTGTATGTGCATAACATAAAATAATTATATCTTGAAATGAATATCAAAAAAACATAGCTTCTTTTTATATTTCCTGTTTACAAATGTTTTTTTCCTGTTAAATTTACATTAAACACTTGCTCATTTCGAATATTTTGCTGGTCAAGTCATATGTCTTACCCATTTTTTCTATTATGTTAAATGTAAGGAGGAAATTTATTTGTTTTTTTTTACAATTTTCTTCATCCCTCCATATTAAAAGTAAAATCATTCTATGTTTAATTTCAACTTTGGTTGGTAAATTCATCTTGAGATTTCAAGCATTTATTTCTAAAAATACAAATAAGTAGAAATTTTAAGTCAATGATAAAAGCATAAATAAACTTGAAGTTCATAAGGAAGTACCAAGATAATTATTAAGGAAATGGAATGTGATATGATGGAAATTACGATTTTCCTCAATATACTGCAATTATTTTATGATACATTTACTTAGTAGGTACCTAAAAATATGTAAAATGATCAATGATAGTGACAGAATTTTAACACACAATGTAGTCATTAACTATATTGATTCCTTCATGAATTAGAACCGAGAACGTAATGTTATGTTTTGAACTTCTTCGCAAGTTCACAGCAAGGTCCTATGTATAAGATTTGACAGGCAACATATGCCACGATGTATAACGTGTATCTTTCTCATTGGCACCGACCAAATTCGACAAGTATGTGATAAAATGTCATCCTAGCATCAGATAACTCTGTTCGGTCTTACCTTTTGCTCCTTCAGGTATTTCACTGACCGAAAAGCCCCAAAGAATATCGGTAATACAGCCATAATCACTAAACTCAAGTATGCAATCGCGATGCCTTCAATGCTCGTCGGCGGCTTTTCTGTAACATTTTGTACAGCTTCCCTTACAGCCTCTTCAATTTTCACTATGGGGATCTCCGTTGCTGATTCTGCCATTTCGTATGAGTTATTTGCCGAAATGCGTGGCGAAATGGCTTTCGCACTACGGCTGACCAAGTTTGACAAGAAAATGACAAGTGTACAGTTAGATTTATAAAGTTGGTCAACAGTCTGTTACTGTAATCGGTAAACTTGATTCTAGCTAGAGAGGAAACAACTCGAGGAAAGGTTTCACAAAAACCGTCAATATTTCGCGAGTGTTTTTCTGTTAAAAATGAAACTGACTGCCTGACTGAAGATTTTATAATCCTGATTAGATGGCTATGGAATATCAATATTTGATGAAAATAGCATTTCAGTAAAATGGGTGAGAAACGCCTGATTTTACCGGTTTTTGCCATGTTTTCATTATATTGGCATTACATTCCATTCCTTCCAGTTCCATATGTCAAAATAAGTCAAACATAGGACACTTTCGTTTTTAATTTTTCGGTCGTAATAAATATTTTTTTTCGTAATTGTCATGCCTATGTGCTTAAATAATTGCAGTTTTAAAGATATATCATAAGTAGTGTTATTTTACTTATTAAAATGGAAGTGTCGGGTGGCGCAGAAGAAGGTTTTGTCAGGGAATGGGCCCCTTGTTCGCATATTTTAAATTTAATTCCGCCTAGGATACAGACTGGCATATTTTCTAACGAGCTGTGCTTAACATGCGTGGACGCGGTGAGCGAGTACATAGCTTTGGGCACGAACGTGGGCCTGGTGTACTGGTACGATCGGAAGAAGGGAAACATTCAGAGACTGCGATGCGAGGTAAGACTCTCTAAGTTCAGTGTGTCAGGGACGGGGTTTCCCCACACTAATCAATGGTCGTGCCCTTGCAAGCATCCAGTACCTGACGTAGATTCTAAAGATGTTGTTAATATTAAAAAATAACTGGTGCAAACAATATTACACCTACAGCTAAGGTGTAATATTGTTTCACTTTTTCTACAGAATATTCTTAGATCAAAACTATTTCAAAATACAATTTAAATGCATCCTAAAATATCTTAACCGTCATCAGATTTTTAAATTCAATACCATTTCATCCATTATAATGCTATCTGTTTATTTTATAATTATACTTATTGAGTAGTCTTTTAATTTATTAAGAACATTCATTAATCTATTTCCAATTCCATCCGGTCACTTGCTGTCTCTACAACACAACAAAATGTCAGTATAGATCCTCATTTTGTGTAGTGACAATGGAATTGTCTGGCAAAAAACAGCACTAAACCAATTTAATAAACAGTCTTACCATTATTGAATATGATATGTAAAAGAGTGTGTTTCTGACATCTAATGAGTTGAGCAACCAGACCTTAGGCTGAATTCATATGATTGAAATATAGATCATCATGCTCTTGCCCTTATCTCATACTTACACACAAACTCACACCTTATTCCCAATAAGAATCTAAGAGGATAAGAATCTTTTGAAGACCTAATATACTTGGTGACACTTGATGTCTAGATACTTTTGCAGCTTAACAAATGCCTAGTAAAAAGTAAACTGATGGGTTTACAATGCTTGGTGCCTTGCTGAGGGTTGAAATTCCAACAATGCAATTAATATATAATTTTAATTTAAAGGTGTGTAATTTACAAGAATTTTACAAGTTATACAGTTTTAGTTTTCATCAAAATTAAGCCTAATCCTCATGGTATAGGATTTGGCCATCCACACCAACTTGTAAAATTCACCCTGTCTAAGCATTCATTTAACTTTTGCTTAGTGTTAGTGTTAACAGACATTAGATATTTTTAATTAGATTATTTCTGTGACAACAAACTTGTAGTGTAAACATTATGAGTCAACAAGATAATTAAAACTGACTAAAAGATAAGATATGTTTGATTTCTTTGTGAACATGGTTTAATTATTTTACTAAAAATTATTGCTTATCTAAATACTTGTACCTACTTGAACTTAATTCGATTTTTCATGAATCCTACATTTTTGTATTTTGATAATTACAAAAATGTCAAATCAAATCTTTTATTGTGTATGTAATCCATGTATCACAAGATACATGGGTTACTTGCAGGTGTTCATTACATAATTATATAATAATAATGTTCATTCCATGAAAAGCCTCTTGGGCATACAAATGATTAAATAATATAATGAAATATGAGTCTAAAATTCCAATGATTTGAAATAAATTCCATTTTAGATTAAACATAAATTATATTATTACTATTAGTCACGCATGACAGACACAAGACAAACAACAACAATAAATTAACATCAAGCGGACATGAAACATTTTAAAAGTTGTAGTCGATAACAATTCAGCAACAGAGTAATAACAGTTTTCTATAAGGAATTGGAAAAAAAAATTTAAAGACTTTAAAATTGCTACATTCTTTTATGTCATTAGGAATCTTATTGTAGATCGTTGTGGCCATAGCAAATAGACTTTTTCCAAAGAGGGTAGTTCTATATTGACTTCTATTTTGCAGTCTGAGCTCTAATGTAAATTGTGATGCATGATGTCTAATAAACAGGGCCATTTCAAAATATACACCATGTTCTTCAAGTTATCCATAAACTTTGGCAAACGCTTCTATAGCTTTTACAAATCAAATCTTACAAAGGAAGTAGTACTTAAAAAGGCTTTGATACAAAAATATTTGAAATTTCATTTAATGAAATTTAATTGAGCTATGCAGTAAGAAAGGGTCTCAATTTGGTCTATGTTGCCGCTTAGTGCAATTAAATTATCAAATGCTATTGGCATTTTATTTGCACGTACGAGAGTAAACCGAGAGTAAATAAAAAAAATAAAATAAGAATACATTAATGTGCCATAATGAAAAATGCTTATTTCCGTGGTCTGAACATCTGGTCGAAGTTTATGTATATCGTCCGGAACACTGAGTAGAAATGGGTTTTGTCGACGGAAGAATCCGCAAAATGACAGATTTCTTTTCACAACCTGTCATTTTGTCGATTTTTCCGTCGTGTTGCTTGCTAGGCTCTGGCGACGTTGCTGCTGCGGTTTAAGGTTGTGGTCTACTTCGGAGGAGCACCTTTAGTGTTTCTTTATTGAGTTTTTTTTTCTGACTTGTTGTTGTTGGTCCTGGGCTCGATTCCCAGGTTAGGTAAAGCCAAAGTCCCATGTGCCGGTTGATGGCAATAGGCTAGCCTTATATTATATGGGTCTTAAAAATAACTGGTGAAATTGTGGATTGGTGGATTAGGCACCCGTCTACCTACCCCGGGATTATAGGCGTGATGCTATGTTATGTGTTATTTAGACGTGCAGTGATGCCATTCTCTAAATAAAAGATTTTATAATCCCCAATTGTGTTTCAGGCGTCCACATCTCCGATAACATACGTAAAGATAGTGAGTACAGTTGACTACATGGTGGGGGCCGGCAATGCCGCCGGCCAGGTCACCGTGTTCCAAATACCCAAGGAACATCCTGAGAATGTGCCCGACACCTTTAAGCCTAAAGTGGAGCCCAAAGTTGAAAGGTGAGAATTACCTTATGTGAAATGCAGGCCATGGCAATTTTTTTCTGTTTCATCCATCAATTTATCTTGAAAATTGACAAACCATACATAGTACATACATATTACTCGATTCGCTTTTCGCATCTTCTGTGTGACCGCGTTTCCATTATCAATTAGAGAATTATTTATCCTGGAAGATTTGTGTTTTAACACATTCACATTAAACAAACAGAGTATAAAATAAATCTGCTGTCAAGCTGTAAGAACTGGGTGCCTAGATCATGCTCTTAGATCGAAGCAGAGGCGGGTGGCTAGTTAGATATAACAGAATTATGTAGGCGACAGCAGGTTTACGTCAAGAGTTGTTGTCCTGTGTCCTCAGCGTTTTATTGTAAACAATAGTAAAATCTTAGTGATATTTTATTCTGTTGTGGTCATGTAATACTCCTGACCTCGTGAAACCGCAACTTTACACGGCACAACAACAATAATATTATTTATTTATTATATTAGGTCTTCCAACAATAGTTCATACAGGATACAGCGACATAATTCATTCTTAAAATTAAATTACAGCGCAACAGTTACTTAAAGGTAAACTCCACATGCACAAAACAATAAATTCGCAGAGTAAGCTAACTTACTAAGTACTAAGCGCCAATATTCAATTAAATTAAATTAAATTGGAAATTCTGCAAAACAGAATTATGACAAAATTGATTAATTGATTAATCAATTGATTGATTATCATAACAGTTCATAGATTCTAGATTTTCCTACAAACATTTGATCGATTCGGTACTTGGCTACAATTTGTCATGCACTCGCCATCGCGCGTCCCAAACATTATAAATGTAATGTGCCGTCTCACCCATTGCTGAATAACCCTCATTTATCATCAAGAAGATATTGAATACGTATCATTTCGTACTATCCTCAACAAAGGCAAAAGATGCGTCAGGTGTTGCGACTTCATTTGTTGATCACTTATGTCACCATCTGGCTAGGATTTTTCCAACTACGTCGGTTAGATCGGACTGGAAGCCGACCCTATCATAGTTGGGAAAAGGCTAGGCAGATTATGATATTGTGCTTTGTTTCCAGGTATACAATTGGAGAGTTACACAAAAGTAAAATCACAGCAATAGAATGGTCCAAAAACGGCATGAGACTGTTCTCGGGTGATAAGAACGGCGTTATCATAATGACTGAGATCGACTTCTATATGGTAAGTGTCCGCTACTATCTGACCAAGATAAGGAGACAACTGCGCTGTGTTCGGTGTTTATTTGTGCACTTATTTAGATTCAAAACAAGTAAACAAATACGAAGTTTTGGAAAAATATGTACTGCACATAAAGTCATTCTAAAATCAAATTAATTTTCACCGGAATAAAGTTCATATTCGTTTAAGTGGCAAATGAAAATAACTTCATTTGGGCTTTGAACGAGAAGATCGATTCAAAGCTTTGTTTCATATTAACGCTTTTCCAAGGTGAAATTTGACCCACCAGGACATTTGGAGTCTGATTTATCGCATAGTTAGTGCTGCTCAAATCTGCACCAACACAACGCTAATATTATAAAGAGATAAAGTTTGTAAGTTTGAATGTAGTGGATATCTTCGAAACTACTGATCCGAATTCGAAAAATTCTTTTAATGATTAGTTACGTTATCCGCGAGTGTCAAACACAATATAAAATAAAAACAGTATGTTTCGATGGGATAATTTCCGACCAAAATACGAGCAAAGCCGCAGGCAAAAGCTAGTAGTCAATAATTTACAGATGAAGATTTTAATAGAAGAATGATTTGGTATTAGCGTTTTGTACAGATGGATTATGTTAACTTATTACGCTAATATTCTTAGAGATTCGAGTTATTTTAAAAAGGTTGCTCTCTTACGGACGAGACCGGTACGTCGGATTAAAAATATACTGTCACTAACGGGATATCTTCCGTGATTGTTCATTATTTTGAGCTCCCGATATTTCGGCGCTGTTGCAAGCGCCATGATCGCGGGTTGAACAGCGCCGAAATATCGGGAGCTCAAAATAATGAACAATCACGGAAGATATCCCGTAAGTGACAGTATAGTTGTAAACCGTGAAAGCTTGAAACAGTGTTCGGATTAAAAATATTCGGTAATACCTACTAATCTTGTTTCTGTTTAGAAAGTCGTTTAAGAAGTGTGCCTAAAAAATATGTACCTAGAGCAATAACTGGTCTACACCTTCCTCAGACAAACGAAACCTACTCAACTATACTTCTTTATGGAAGTATCTTAGGATCCAGTATTCATAAAAAGATGACATGAAAAAAAATACATGATCAGTGGCTGTTTCAGAGTAAATTCCATACAAACATACGTACAACTTTCCCATGGGGGTAGTCAGAAACCACAGAACGCCACCTGCTACGATCCTTACATACTCCTTTTGCCTCGTCCACTGTCATACATCTGGCCATACATCCAAGTTAATTCCAATCCCCATTTTTATTGAATTATTTGATACATTTTATATAAAGAAGGTCTTTAAACGGCAGAAAACAAAAGCCTGTTTACGGTAAACTTTCCTTTTTCTCGTCGGGAAGATCCTGAGTAATACAAATAATTATAAATATGTTTTTATCATCAGTGGTAATTACGTTTACTAATGATATTGAACGGAAACAATGATAACATTGTGGACAATGCTCCGGCAAGGTTGATTTGTTAAAGGTCTTATTTTATAGGTCACGATTGTGAGTTACTAATTGTGCCCTGTGGATACACCCATTTTGTTTTTTGCACGTCTCCTAAGAGCCGTAGCGTGATGTCAAATAGACTATATCCTTACTCAAGAATTGGACTATCTTCTAATGCAAAAAGAATTTTTAGAATCCGAATAGTTCCAGAGATGATCGCTTTAAAACAACAAACTCTTCAGCTTTATTATATTCAATATAGATAATTATGTCAATCGTGAACATCAAGAAAAAAGTATATACTTTAAATGGACATTTTGATTATTTAAAAGTTGTTTAAGATAAGAATTAAATGCATGAGAGGAGGTTATTTTGCCGAGTAAGAGAGTGACAAGATTTGTCGACGCGGATTCGATCTTTAGCCTGCCAGAACGAACTTTTAAAGACAAAAAAAACACGTCTTTCCTCTCATTCCAGATCGGAAGACGCGACTCGATACCGCGTCAGACTATTCGCTTATATTAATTGCTTGTAGATTACGCTCTTTCTGAAAGGACAGTCACTGCCTTAATGTTCGGTAACATCGCTGCCATTGTTTGTGAAAATACCCAAATTCGAATAAGCTAAAGCGAATATGATACTAATTTATAAACTAATCCCACAGCATCTTTGCAAATCAATGGAGATTGTAAACGAAGAACACGAGATCGTTCAGATGAGCTACTATCAGAACACGCTGCTAGTGTCGAGTGTGTATCGCAGCATCGTGTGCGAGCGACGCGACGCGCGCTGGCACGTCAACCAGCTGGGCAAGAAGGAGCGCAAGAGGTGAGCTATCGTAGCCTGTGACAGACGTACTGACAGATGTATTTAGTGTGGACAGGGTGAGATACAGACAACCAAACGTAACAATTTCTCCGTGGAACCAACATGGTTATCCCGATATGTCGGAACTGAACAATTTTTTTATATTTATTAAGGGTTTATGTAACAGTCATTTGGGTCTATTGCTTCTCTTTAACATCTTGCCCTGTTGTCTCACGTTCCGCATATTGTCGTCAGCCTGTGCGCGCTGGGCGCGGTGTTCCAGCACTCGTACGCGCGCGGCGGGCCGGCCGCGGCCTACTGCGCGCGCCCGGGCCTGCGCCTGTGGCGGGCCGACGCGCACGGGAACGTGCTGCAGACCTTGTTGTTCAAGGTACGTGATAAAGAAAGAGAAAACTTGACAAATAAGATAGGAAAGCTCAAAATGAATAATTAGGCGGAAAATATTATTATTAACCTACACACACTATCTTTACAGGATGACCCCAATATACGTCATACCCACGCAAAACGGCCAATAATGCTGTGGCACCGTGCTGATCTTTGTCGACTCGTCGTTAAACTTACTTTACTGAATTTTGAGTATAGACTCTGAACGTGTGAGACCATAGCATTAATATTGCCAGTAGTCAGCCAAAAACATCTGATGCTGCCAAACTGAAAAAACACGTTCAATTAAAAAGTAGAGTGTTTTTCCTAATTTTTGAAAACATAAAAATATAGTTTTTTTTATCCATTCCACCTCAAAATCAAAATCAAAATATTTTGTTTCACATAGGCCTCGATGGGCACTTATAAAACGTCGACAAAAAGGTGCACGGTTCGGGTTGGTCGTTTCCTATGGAGAAGAACCGGCAAGAAATTCCATGGTTACTCTTTTCAAATCATTTGGTGTTACAGTATTATGGATACAGCATTTGTACTTAAGTATGGGGGGACAGCGTAGGCCGACAATAAGTCGTTGCTTACTACACAAAAAATGTAGAACAAAATAAAAAGTTAACAAGCAGCTGGGAATCTACAAACCCTACAATGTCCACACATTCACAAACAATCGATAAATAAAATCTATACAAAGGTAAGAAAATATTGTAAAATACTAAATTAAACAAGCCCTGTTTTCCAATTCCAGGAGGCGATATCAAACCCGCTGACAATAGCGGAGCTCCTCAACCCGAGCCAACACAAACACTCTCACAGCCAACACGAGTACAACCTGGGCCCACTACATGTGTTCCGCGAACACTTCCTGGTGTCGCACAACGAACACATGCTGTACATACTGGACCCGCGCTCGCTCACTGCGGTGGCCGTCGTCGATGATCTGAGAAGGTAATTTAAAAAAACTATTTACTAAAAAACTTAGCAACTTGGAACATGTAAATTATTTAAGCTTCAGGAGGCAGGAGCTATAATTCAGTCGAACCAAGGCATCGATTTTTATATCTATGTCTGTAGCTTGTAAAGTCCCACTGCTGGCAAACGCCCACCCTATTTTCACTCTTCCAAAGAACTACATGTTCACGTTACTCGACAAAATGTTAGTCCACAAAATTTTAGCGGTTTCTGGGTAAAATTCACAAAAGTTGTTTAAAATGATCAGTACAATATTACTTTATGAATAATACAATAATAGTTTTATGATTTTATATAATTCTATGCTTTGTGTAGCTGAAAACCAGAAACCTACTGGCGAGTTTGTTCCGCCCCTTCTCCGGGCGGGCGTTTTGGGGCACAGTCTTAGGTCTTCATTTTGCTAAAAGCAGTGCTTCTCTTGCGCCTTGAATAACTGACTGTTGATTTGATTTTATGTTTTGGGTTTGAAAAGGGATCAATCTTGTAGATGCCTACAATATGATCTTCCTCACAGGATCCTGTCAGTATCAGTGAACAAGGACGAGATCTTCGTGCTGGAGGGCCCGCGCTCGCTGCTGCGCCTGGCGCATGCACCCGAGCCCGCCGCACTGGCCGCAGGTCTGTTCAGCAAACTTCACTAGCCATTACACTAGGGTACGTAGGCTGGATGACGCGTCTAACACTACCTTTACTGTGCTATATGACTTATGTTGCCGTCATAAAACTAATGGCTGACAAGCTGTCACAGATGATAAATAAATGGAGTGCTCAGTTCTCCTCCCTCTTAGCGTGTCGATGGCAATCCCTAGGTCGGCCCAGAACTTGGCCAAAAGTTTAGCGCTATCACCAATTCCTGGAACGTGCAGGTATCAGGACTCGCTGAATAAGAAATCAAGTGTACCATTGTTCGTGGAACGGCACCACATTTGCTCTCCAGGCTAGAATCGTCTATAAATTTCAGATTTTCCTTGCTTCGACCAACCTGTTTCCGCAATCTGCTCAATAAAAGTGCTCAGTTCTGATATAAGATATTCAATTGACGAAGAGTTACCATCTTAATCATAACATAACATCACGCTTGTAATCCCCGTAGGGTTAGACCGCCATACCATCTTAAAATATTGACAAAATAATATTGTGTGAACCCCATCCCAGTTAACACTTTAAATAGTCAAGCTCCTGACCGAATTTCGGCCATGGCGGTCAAAGACTAGTCATCGAGGCTAATCTCTTCTGGGATATCCTAGGGAGATATTGTAGTGCACAATGTGTGCGCAAGCACAGGTGCACTCTCTCTTCTCTCAAAATCAATATACGGTGTCGTCGAAGTCATAAAAATGATAAGTGCTACTCCTAATTGGAGCGAAACATCACGCCGTACTTGTTACAATGAGCACTCCATTTGTTGTCAGATCTGTACGGTTTTTATATTCCTACGTGTACAAATATGATGCGCCTTCCAGTTTACATGCTCTACATGATTGTATTGTCGTACTTATTTGCGCACGTTTTAAAACTTATGGAATGATTCGCTATCACTGAATGCAGGTTGTTTATTTAATTGTTAGAATATGGACTGTTTTTATTTAGTTTATCAAACCTGTATTTTAGAACAATACTCAAGCACTTATCATAAGTATATTTAAGTCGACATTTGGCTGAAATCTTTTAGACAAAATGTATGCTTGATCATCCTTCTAAAATATGGGATTTAGTCATTATTAGATCACATTAGATGTAAGATTATTGACTTATTTAATACATGTTTGGAAAATAGCAGGTTTGTGCGTCTAGAAGAGTTGTTTCTACGATCTGTAATAGACTAAAAAAGCAAAGATTAAAATTCCTTATATGTGTAATAAAAATTAAATAAACGTTTGCTCTACGAAGAGTGAGTTCGATTATACCGCATGAAACAATAGATACGGCGGGTGTTCACTATGTAACGATTTATTTTATTGCTGAAAAGTCGTGAGAAATATCCTTCTGCCATACTCAGTCTTGATTGATTTTTTTACACTTTAGGACGCACAAAGAGATGCATAATATTCGATTAAAATAAGAACATTGTTGAGTGAATCGCCGTATTGTGTATATTCGTAGAAAAAAGAAAAGCGTGGTCATACTTAAAACTTGAGAGCGAGATAATACGAGACTCTTATAGGCACGTATAACTCACGGTCGTACTCTTATATTTTAGGACCACGATCCGAAATCAAGACCAATTTTCTTCTTATTTTAATCGCATATTTCAGTAACTTCTATAAAAAAAACACAGCACAGAATTATTATACTGTATACATAATATTTATGAATTTATTGTTCAGGTACAAAATCTATTTGGATTGTATCCCTTCAGTATTTTGCCAAGCGTAACTCAAGTGTTGTTAAATTTTCATAGCCTGTCGACTCGTCGATATGACATCAATAAGTACAATTTAAATTTAAACTTTACACAGTTCGGGTCGGCTCAGAACGTAATCACATATATTGAACAACGAAACCGACCCGAAGCAATTACTACACTTAGTTTTTATTCTGAAGCTTACGATAGGCTAGTTCGGCATCTAACAACGCTATACAAGGTGTTTTTTTTGAAATCCCATGACTAACATAACTCTAGGGTCTATGTCAGACCATATCAACGAATCAACTGGCATATAAATTATTTTTCAATTCTATTTTTCAGTCACGATTATTAATGTAAAACACCCTTACCTGAAATATTTTCTTAGCTTTAAATATGAATGATTGCTTTGAATGAAAATGAATTACTCGTATTTATCAATGAAACTTATGATATCTTCGAAACTGCTTTTTTGAACCACATATCCTATGACTTTATGCATTATTTTTACTTATATAATATAACTCTAGAGTTATGGGATATATAAAAACACGTTGTATAAGAAATAATGAAATAGGTAAGCTGGGCAATGTTGGAGCTAACTCTAGCGCCTCTTCCGTCACGAATAGTAACATAAATATTTGCCTCTTCCACCTGACTGCCGAATTATGCCGACCCGAAGCATGTATGTAGGTACCCATCACGATTAGAAGTCGACAGGCATGATAGTATTAAATCGGTTGTTATTATATATCATGTAATGTGTTCAATACAACATTGTGAACTGCAAGTATTATGAACATATTTCCGTCCACTTTCAAGCATGCATTTATATATTATACCGTTATACATAGTATTTCCACACAAAGTTTATATAGAACGGGGCAGATGTTAACATGTTGAATATGTTACACAAAACTTAAAAAGTGACACTGGGTAACCTTTTTTTTAAATAAATATTTAAAACACGCTTGCGCAAATCACTATGTGTTTAATGCATAGCTTATTTAGAACATCAATTTGTCTTTGTCATCTTAACAATGTATTAAAATACGTTTAAGCTTAAACACATCAGCGGGTTGTGCAAGTGTGCCTAAGAATGAAGTAAACTTATTATTTCCGAACAATAATATAAATAAGTTCAATGGACTTAGTGAGCAATGCTGTAAGTAGGCCTAAAAGTTCGTCATTATGCATTAACTTAATAATAAAAACTGTAATTTTTTAGTCAATTAAAAAGGTGCCTTTAGAATGAAAATATTAAATTAAATAACTCTTGTACTAACATATCATTATATACCTACGCCATAAGCAAGTATAGTGCCATCATTTACAATTTTAGGATACCATTTTAATTTTTTTTTTTCTGTGTAAATTGTTATCCAAATGAATGCTTAATCGAATGAGCAAACACGGGGACATCAATTATCGTTTTAACTAACATTAGGCGATTACTAAAAGAAGGAGCAATTAATATTTAGGCAACAACTTAGGTATCGCTCAGTGTAAATGAAAACGAGCACACATTTCGGGTATTTTAAGTTTTTCATTGGTACATCTATGATTTATATACCAGTATTTTCTTACATAGTAGTTTAAAAAAAAAATTATATCTTGTACCTTAGGTGGTGGAGATAAGATTCATTTCAGTTTAATCATTCACATTTTTGTTTTTTTATCATTTAAATAAGAAAAAAAATGGCAACTTCTCCATTAAATATAGCTCTGTCAATGTCATTTGAGCGCGAAAAGGTCCTCGTAGCTTTATAAGCCGCGTTCAAGAGCTATCGGTGTCATTATTGATAGCGATAGTGTGATCACGTTTACTTTAATACATGGCATTAGCCCTACCCAGTACCAGGCCGTTAATACGGATCATAGAGCTTGAAAAAAGTTCAGCTTTGTCGTCACAGTCACTCATCATAACTTACAGTGATACAAGTATCTTTTGTCTCTCAAATGACGTTGCCGGAGGGTCGCTACTAGTTGAACATTTTTTTGAAATATTTTGAATAAACGAGACGGTGCGGCGGTAGGTTTGCGTCACATCATCAGCACGGAAACGCATTTTTCCACGCTCTTATGCTTTTCTGTCGCTCAGAACCGCCATTTGCTAGAGCGAGAAACTGAATGGGAGTGCTATCTCACCCAGTAACATCGACGATGCGCTCGGCGGCACGATTTCGTGCTGATAGATGAGATTCAATCCTTAATGTGTCAGTTCAGAAAAAGGAACCCACGTCATGTTGCAGACAGACATACAATACATGATTACAATGTTGCTTATAAACAGTGTTTTAAAATAAAGTTGTGAGATTATGATGATATAGAAATAAGATTAATATGTAATAGTACATAAGTTAGAATATTTAGAAAGTGCCTTACTCATACCAAATCGCGACCAATGTATTTCATACATCTTTATATGTATATAGACAATAATATAATGATAATTGTATCATGTGCTAAAAGTAGGTAGGATCTTATATTTAGCAGCAGTAGCAGTAAGGTACGATTCTCTATTGTGCCAACTAATATGAAATTGATTTACTGAAGTATTTATTCCTATATTTAACTAAAAGGCAGTGTGGGAAAAGGACGGTGTTGACTTACAGCTCTCGTCTCTTTCTTTTTTCATCTGCCAGATCAAAAAGGAATATACTAAGGTTCGATTTTTCAATTGTTATATATCTTTTACCTAAAGAATAAAATTACGGATTGAATAGCATCTGTAATAGAAAATATGTCAGATTGACAATCCGCCGCATTTGTGGTGGTTTTAAGCCCACTCCCTCTCCGAGAGAGGAGACTTGAATCCCAGTAGTGGGAACATTATGGGCTACTTATGCTGCTTTTATTCTTAATTTAAAAGTTAGCTGGCGATTGAAAAAACAACCGTAACATTAACTTAAGTTGGCGCAGAAGAGATCAATGTATTTTTTATTTTTGTAATAATGTGACTACCATTAATGATATAATAAAACTAAGATAAGTTTCAATCTTAAATTGGGAATCTAACAAGTATTTATTATAGTGCAAAATACTTATGTTTAGTTAAGATATCACGTACTTAAACTGACTATATGTACTTATATACATTCCATACATTGTA
The DNA here is from genome assembly GCA_963082995.1 of Noctua comes. NCBI lineage: Eukaryota > Metazoa > Arthropoda > Insecta > Lepidoptera > Noctuidae > Noctua > Noctua comes. The sequence goes on from OY720282.1 coordinate 2,027,218, forward strand.
TGCAGTCCTTTCCATTGATATTATAAATAAAAAGAGGTCGATATCGCACTAGCGCGCGCAAATTGTTGCAGACAAATTCAGACAATTGTCGTAATTTAAGTACTTCAAGCGCAATAGCTATCTCTTTCTGTATCATCCGTTCCGTATTATCTATCGCAATCGTAAGAACCCAACGATATTTGAACGCCGCTCAGTATGAACGTAGCGTAACTATCTTTCTTTATAATATCATTGGTCCTTTCAGTTTTTTAGCTCTGACAGGAGCAACCGATTATCAGCCTTATTTTAACGGCTATAAAAGTCACCTTGATTTTGACAGTACCCCAAAGTCAGAGGTTAAAAAGTGAATGGAGTGTAACTGTCATGTGACGTTATTATTGTGACGTCCTCATGTTTATCTTGTATATTATTAAGATGTGCTCACATCAGTATAATGAGTAGTTGCTCGTATGTGTAGTGTGTACGCACCATTACGGTGCTTGTGAAATTGGCTATAAGTATCAACTATTTTACTAGAATTTAAGATTGGTGCAGAAAAAATGTTAAGATTTGAAACATAAAAATTAAGTATTTTTTGTTCATGTTGTGTCGGAAAAAAATATTAAAAATATGAGTTAGTTCTTCTTTGAAAAAGGCATTTAGATACTGTCTAGATTCTTAATAAGATCGGATTTTTTCATTGATATTTTATTTTTGTAATGCTTTTTGTAATCATTAGGTTTGAAACCGACACATTTATTTCTGTATATATATCTTTTAAAATATTACAATATAATGTAGATTAGATCTGTCGCTTATTTAAAGCTTCGTAGACAGGGTGTACCTTTTGGGCTTGTTAAAAATTAATGTATTTACAGGGTAGAACATTTTAAGTAGTACTTATACACATCCTGTATCTAGTTACCCGCTGTAGTGAGATGATTGACAACGATTTTTGTTTATTTAAGTATTTTTTTTTGTATACTTGCTTGCAAAAACAATATTACACTAAGTTTTTTACTACTACTCGATTTGTGTACTTGTTTTTATTTAATTTAAGTAAAACACAAATGGTTGTATGCCACGTTATCAAGACTACCAAAATACATAACTAGTTTATATACTTTTTATTAAAATTATGCATGGTTGTAAGAATATTTTTGCAAGCAATTGTATATAGATGTGTTGTCTGGATGTCAGCATGGCCATTGACTTATATATAAATATACACATGCACAACATACATATGCATTTTTATTTTATATCCAATCACCTTTCGCTTTTGTCTATGTATATTTATGTATACGAGCAATGGCTTTGTTTGTCTGCTTGTTCGCTGCTACAGTTTGCTAATAACCCTGCTATTTGCATTTATGCTAACTTGACCGTTAGGACAAACCGGTGAGGACAAGTTGCAAATCGGCTGTGGACACCGGGCTTTAGTACATAAGCTGTCAGAGTCCGGTGTCTGGAGTTCGCGTCGCAATCTGTCCCAACCGTTTTAAATGGACCTTAAATGCTCATATTTATTTCTATACAGTATGTGAAAAAGATCCTTAAATAGTCGTGAGACTATTCCCTGCCATCATTGTTGTGGGTTCGATTTCTGCCAAATCTGAAATAAATTGTATCGCACATCAAACTAATTGAAATTAATTCGTATGTGTGTTAGTTGCAGTTAATACATATATTCTAGTACAAAAATTAATAAAATAGCTTTGTTGTTGAAGATATTTTATGTGCATCGATGGCAATCTTTTAACAGCGCTGATTGGGACGAACCTAATTTTTAGTTGACAAAGATCTCAATATAATATGAATACTGTATGCAACATTTGCATGGCATATTTATGTAAGTACTTAATTATATTTTAGAAAAGCTTGCAGAGTAAGATGATTTATATTATTTCCGGTTTTTTTTAAAGATTATTAATATCAAAGTAATCGAAGGAAGTCTACCAAATCAAGTTTATTTTCCAACAGAGGAACCGATGAACATGATGACGAAGTCCCTCACGTCGTCCATCCAGCAAGCGGTGAACTCGGTCCGCGACTTCACGCACATCGACCAGACAGTGCCGTACATCTCCAGCGTGCTGGAGCAACCCATCTCCATGTTCACCAAGAACGAGCTCATCGAGACAGGCACCGTCGCCAGCGCAGAGGAGTGCTTCGAACTACCCCCTATCAAACAGTTACCCCTAGATCTCTCCGAGAATGTTCTAGAATCGATAGTGAACGAGTTCCGAGATGTCTCCAGCGATGCTGAGCAGATTAGGCGGGTGAAAACAGAAGAGTTGCAGAGGAAGTTAAAGTTGTATAACAGTATAATGGAGAAGAAGTACGATGGGGAGCTGATTCATAGTAGTAGACGGAGTCGGCGGCGGGAGGGAGGGTCCGGGGGCAGTACCCCTAGGATGGCTACCCCGGTCAGGAAGGCAGCTGACAATGTGAGCTATACCAGCCCCTGTGTCATGAATGTCAGCGTTTATGGGTGAGTAACAACTTATTTCTCAGTGGCTGTTTACCCTCGCCCGACGTAACCACCCTTCAGCATCGATACAGAAATGCTCGCGAGCACCAGTTGTTAGGTGAACTCCGTCGAGGCAACTAGCGCGCGTTAGCATCGATACAGTAGCAATGCTAACGCAGGTTTGCATCGCTTCTGTCGCGCGTTGCAAATGCGACTAAAGCGGGATGCAGAAGCGCGTTAACGAAGATCGCGACAGCTTCGCTACAAAATGTCGCCGTGGACGAAAGGCCTAAGGGTCCCCGCACACGGGCCACCGGCCACAACCACAAAACGACGCCACCGGCAGTTTTCCTGCAGTTTTCATACATTTTATATGGACTCGCCGCACACGGTTGACGCCGGTGGCCGCCACACGCTACAAATCGTCGCTGCTCGCGTTTTGTGTCCCGCACCGGCCACTAAACGCCGCCACACGCCACTCGCGCGATTCCCCACCCCTCTCTCCCTTAACTCAGTCAACCTTCTTCGTCCGAGTCCATTATGATACTGTATGCATGGGTTAAAAAAGTAGCAGCCACCGACCGCAAGTGTCGACCACCGGCCACAAGGCGTATTTCCCTTGCCGTGTCCAACTGGCGACAACGGTCTCGCGCGTGTGTACTACACAATTCAACCAACCCGTGCACGGCTTGCGTCAACTGAGCACGTTTTTGCGATCAAGCAACGTTAAAAGAGGTTTTACAAAACAGTGTGCAATGGAACTAAAGGGGTTTTTTTAATTGGTCTGTTCAAAACAAATCCTGATGATTTAGCGCGTTCGTAAATATTCAGAATAAATCGTGCGGCCCGAGCAGGCGGGGAGCCAATAATAATTCCACAGAGCCTTCAATTCAAGAAAATTATATGATTAGGTACTGGGTATTGAGTCAGAGTTTATGAGAATAATCAAAGTACTTAAAGAAGAACCAAATAGGTTAGGTTAGGTTAGGTTAGAACTGTAACCAAATAAGCGCGAGCCGAGCGAGCGAAGCGAGCGCTGCCGCGGCAGCGGCCGGCGAGCGCTACGTAGTAGTTGGTCACAGTTCTAACCTAACCTTACCTATTTGGTCGGAGTAAAAAAAGTGTTCAGTTCAAAAGTGTTCAGTTCAACTCCACACTATTTTGTAAAACCTACTCCAGCGCCACTTGATCACAAAGGCGTGCTCAGTTGACGCGAATTGAACACGGGATCGTAGGATTCCGTAGTAAAACAAAAGCGTGTGGATTTCGCGAGACCGGTGTCGCCAGTTGAACACGGAAAGGGAAATACGCGGCCACAAGTGGCTGCCGCGCGCTTCAGCTACCTTTGTAGCCGCTTCTAGCTTCTCGTGGCGGCGTTTGTGGCTGTGGCCGGTGGCCCGTGGGCGGGGACCCAAAGTCCTTACAAAGTTCCGTAATCTCTGCCTTTCACACAATATTCGTGTGTTAACGATCGTATATTTAAATTCCAGAGCCATACCCCAACATAACGACGAACTACTAGAGAAGCAAATAGAAGAGAAAGAGAAGATCCTTGCCAAGATGTTGAACTTGGAGTCGCTCAGCATAGACAGCCCCAAGCTGGACAGTCAGACCCCCCCAGACCCCGTGCCTACCTTCAGACACGTGGACATTCTACCACCGCCAGAGGTAACAACCATCACGGCTAAACCTGTTCAGAAACCAGCAAAAATTCCCATTAAAGACCCCAGTCCCATGGACTTAGTGCCTAAAGTAGTCCAACTACCCAACACCTGGAACTTAGAGAATATTGAACTGAAACTAGACACGAAACATAACGGGTTTAAAGATAGGTCCCTGCTGTCGCCCGACGACCACTTAGACAGTGAGTGGGAAATAATCTGATACAAAACGATGATGGAATCTGGTTTGTTGTATACGTTATGAAATTAGACGCCAGATTTTTGGTTGTACAATCCAAACAAGAACAGATTTTTTACAAAGGGCATACTTTATACAACACGTAGTGAATTTTCCAAGGTTTAGAATAGTTACAGCAGTTTAATATTCACAAAAAAAATCATAGCTTTAAGATTCGGTCCCTACGTTTACTTGACTGTGGCGGACCCCAAAAGGAGAGGGATGTTTTATTTATTGAGAAATCATGGATTGTACAACCCCAACATGAACCAATTTCGACGACTTATGAAAAATATAAGTATTCCTTAAGTGTTGTAATTTGTAGCTTTCTGATTTGATACCAAAATCAATGGCAGTGAGATGCAATCGGTGTGTTTATGCACCTCAAACACATCTGTGTGTGTACACACATTACATTTCAAATACGTGTGTAATGTAATTATGAATTTTGCAACTGTACGATATGTAATCTAAATAGGTAGATCATAGATCCTTTCCCAAATGTTTATTTGAAATGGCAACTAGAAATAAAAATGCAAAATGTTGGCAACTTTCTCACAGATAACTAAAATCTACATGTCTTACAGGTCTTAAAAAAAACATTTGTAAAGGGACCGTTTACAATAAATAGGTTAGTTTTATAATCTCATACATGAATAGTCAATAGTGTGTAATGAATTAAGAACAAATAGTATTCGTTTGCAAGACGTTGCATTTAGAGGCTTAATGGTAACAGTTAGTAGTATAAGTGGTAGTGCCCTCGGTTTATGATTTATGGCAGACTAGAACATTGAATGAGTGCAATAGTGTGTAAGCTTCTCAAGATACATTTTTTAACAGTAGCAGCCAAGGTACAATTTCGAAGATGACTACAACCGCAAATCGCACCTGAATCGTAATGGAATACACCTGTTTTCTATATATAACTGTATGGAAAACTTCGCGAAATTTCCGCAAGTTGCCGTATTCCAAATTCGTCTCGCTGCGGTCTATCTCGGCGATTTGGCTTCCTCGCCGCTGCGGTTTGTAGTTACAGTCCTCTTGGGAATTATACCCTCATGAACATTGTTTGAAGAAGAGCTGATCTAAAAAACGTAGCCTGCAAAAATGTCTCCTTGTAGGCATATTGTTATGTTTTCTTTAGATAGAATACAAGATGAGAATAGAATATGATAATAGAACTTGAGTGGTGGCTATTAATAGGTATAAGTAGAAAGTGTCCTGAGACCGCATTTAATTTATTATAAGAAGAACAATAGCGACATTTTGTCTTAACGATTTCGCAAATGGAACGAGGGATTGAACTATTATTATGAATATATTGTATTTGACCAATTAAGGGTGTGTGCGCATAGTGTAAGTGATCAATTTTAGTGATTTTTACAACTTCAGAAGGCAAAATATGTTTTTGCGCTCTAAGCTCTCTTCGTCATTTCAGTTTGAATAGTGTACCGACATTGTAAATCAGACAGTTACAATATTGTTTTAACATATTTTTTTTTTCTTTTCACGCTTATCTGACAACTAAAGTAAATCTAAGGGATGTAAGGAATATGATCGAAGTTTTTTTTTATTAACTTTCAAATGAGAGAACGAATAAATGTTATGTCAAGTAAAGAGTTATCATTCATTTTACATATCGATGTTTAGAAGATATTATTGAAGGAATAGTACCTTTCAAGTCACAAATCGGCCGCTGGATTCGAAAGCTCAGTATTTGATTTAACGAAAGTATTATTGTCACAAATTTTGACATTTCAAGGAATCTAAATTTATTTTAAGTTTACTTCTTCGTTCGGAAAAAAGCCTGACGAACTCGGAAGTAAGTAATATGTAATGAAACGATAAATTAATTTATAATTATTAACTGCCCACTGACAAGTAGTGGCTATGAATACGTACTATAGATCTCTACGCACATTATACCATTTTCTATAATATAGCGTTTGTACACATCTATGCACGTGTGTGCAGTTAGCAGCATAAGTAGATACTAAGCCACGATTTTAAACAAACCGCTTTAATTTTATTACCTCGAATATCATGATTTGAGGCTGAAATAGTCGATGATTAAAAATATTTCACAATGTAATAAAGATGATAATTTATGTGATCAAAAAACTTGACTTAATTGACAAAATAATCACGTTACTTGGTTATAACAAAATATACCTTATTTTATAAGAGTGAAGTTTATTTTGTGCAAACGGAATGACGCGAATATTGTGCAAATACGCCAAGTACCGTACAGTAGACAACATCACTATTTAATTTTAATCACTGGTAAAAGTAGTCATTTAAACAAGCATAATGGATAAAGTTCCTTGCATCACAAAACATAATTATGTACTACCTAAGGCTTCGTTTCCACCACAGATGAGCGAGGATGCGTAGCGAGGGATGTGTGTGACACTAACCAATAATATAATATCGCTTCTTTTTCACAGCTTGAGCTATTAGCTAGTTGTTTGATTGGTTAGTTTCACACAAGTACCTCGCTACGCATCCTCGCTTATGTCTGATGGAAACGTAGCCTTAGGGGCGGGCCACACAGAAAAGACGTAAGACGAGGACACGTTTTTCACTTCCGCGTCTCGTTCGCGCCCTCTTCTGTTTATTTTGTGTCGCGACGCTTCTATACATTTTGTAAGAAAATTTATTGAAGGGGCGCCGCGTCTGCGACGCGTCCTCGTCTTACGTCTTTTCTGTGTGGCCCGCCACTTATACCTAAACTTTAGGAAAAGCACATACGCGAATGCTTTTAATTGCAATGTAACTCAAAATACTGCCACAATGCAGTTAAAAATAATTATGTACTTAGTTATCCTTCTATCTATAAGATTCATTTATTTTTATAATTTCTAATCAGTGTTATATAAATCGGCTTCTATTGATTTATCTACAAGGAAGTTTTCAATTTATACGTTTTACTATTTTATTATTTCTCTATGCAAATAATCCCGTATTCAGCGAAAATGGCTGCTAAATAATAAGTGCAACAATAATTATTAAGCTAGAAATGTATAAATTGTGATATTATGTATTTTGTTTTTGGGCTGAAAAATAAAGTATTTGATAATTTATCTTTTGTTCTTATTAAATTTTCTTCGAAATGTCTAATGAACGAGGTAAGGTGTGATCCCGCGTCCTAACCAAAGCGATCAATCATGCGAATACGCGATTGTCGCGTTCAAATGTCACTCATTTGTTGAGAAACCGGAAGGCGCTCTCTGTCCTCCCTACTTAGCGTTCGCCAAAAATAATATTGCTTTGGTTAGGACGCAACCTTTATTTCAGGCTTCGGATTGCTGACGTGGGACGCCATAGTAGCCTGTCGGGTAGGCAAAGATAAGAGGCGCTATTGGTGTTCATGGGTGCGTGATGGACAAGTCTGATGCGCTCGCGTGTCGTTATTGAAAAATAATATGAGCGGCGCTCTAATGCGCAGGCGCGTGCGTTCTCTTTTCTACGGAGATCTCATTGGCCTAAATCCATTTGAATAGGGAATAGGTATGCCGTAGGCTTCATCGATCTATGGCCGATACAGTACTACGTAAGTCTTTGATTGTTAGTATGTATGGGGGAACCGGTTGTAGCGACACTTGGAGGCCTATGTCCAGCAGTGGACGTCTTTCGGCTGAAATGATGATGATGGTGGAACCTTGACACAGTTAAAAATAAAACACGAGTTGCACATACAAACTTTATTTGCATAACACGATGCAATGTTACTTATCGACATTTCGCAGTACAATAAATAAACGCGAAAAAAAAAACAATTTGGTCCATTACCGAATTCCGAACTAGCTGTCTAATATACAAATAAAAAAATACTGTCTTTTCAACAATGATTTTATACATTCTTTGTTTAGAGCTCTCGAGTTCACCAGATAATCACACAAATAGCTGCCGTTTTTGCATATTAACATAACATTGGAAGTGGGTCCGAAACAATAATTTAGAAAAAATCAGATAAGGATTTCAACAATTAACATTAATTGCCCCCAGTACACATCGACACATCTTCCCATATTGACAACAAATAAGTCATGATTCAAACTATATAGAAGTACAATCTATTACATTAACATAACAAGAGCTCTATCAATCAAACAAAAGAAAAAGATACAAAAAATCAAGAAAAATGGTAACAAATTGTGATCAAGCAAAGCGAAAGAATATAATATATTCTCATGATATTTATATATTGAGAAACAGAACAACAAAATAATACTTTCGATACTTAAAAAAATAAACAAACGCGTAAAGGCTTCCTAATTTATTGAAATTGGATAATTGTTGCGATTGCAATTATAAGGGCACGACAAACGAGAAACAATCGATACTTAATGAAATTGCTAGGTGTAGGCCAATCTACACTTCGCCCACTGCGACTTTTTGTAGCGCTGTGCTGTAGTCGCGTGTTTCGTTAACGCGCTTCTGCAAAGGCTACTAGTGCGCGTTTGTCGCATTTGCAACTCGTGGCATCAGCGGTACTGTATCGATGCAAACATCGACTGTTTCTGACGACATCGGGAAAACGAAGAGTGGAGTACGGAGGGCGGGTGCCGCACGTTTGCATCGCAACTGAAGCGCGATACAGAATCGTGGTTACGTGGGCGAAGGTAAACAGCCAGCGACTGCATAGCTGCAAAAAAACTCGGTGGGCGAGGGCCCTTAGAGAACAGTAAAGAGGTTCTGACAAAAATCAATCAAAATGTTTCTAGGGTAAAGCCTCGTATTCATGGTAAACATCTATAAAGCAACATGGTTGCATAAACATGTTGGCGAGTTGCTGTCAACATATTGCGGGCAACACTTGTGTTGCGGAGTTGATCACGCCATGTTGCAGAGTTGACGCCCGGCGAGCGAAAACATCAGTTTATCAACAAATGTTGACGTGTGTGGACGTGTTTGCAACTGTTTAAAAACATGGCGGTAGTGTGGAGCAACGATAAAATTATGCAATAAATAAATAAATAAATAAAGGAAATTATGCAATTACTATTATATTATTATTAGTTCCTCGGGCAACATTTTAACGCAGACTAGCGTGTGTGGACAACCCATATTGATTTAAACAAAGTTTCCAGCAGCATTCTCGCCGTTCATCAACAACGTTGATCAACTGTTGCTAAAAAAATGTTTACCATGAATACGAGGCTTAACGGTCACTGTTTGATCTTGTATAATTTACAATTAAGATACAATGTAATTTATTAAAGAACGCTTTCTTCGATAGATTCCTGCCAAGATTCAGTCTCACAACTTTTCTCCGTTTTAAAGAATGTTTTCAGAACCGACATTCCGAAAAATGCCTAAAGGCGAATTTCACGCAAACGATGTTCAGGAGCTGTCAGTGTCAATATTCTACAGCAATTATGACTTCCTCTCAATAGAGAGGAGGCCTGTGTTCCAGCATTGGGAACATCATAGTCTGATTTGCTATGCTTATGCTTTATGACTCTGACAACTCTGGAACGCGGTTTACATGTGCCGATCGCGTTCAGTTTCTTTAGCGAAATCGTTGTTAGGTGTGCTGTGTGCCAAAATGTCAATGTTCATTCATTTTTACCCGACTGCGGCTAAGCCCAAAAGGAGGGTTATTATTTAGTGTCATAAGTTTAAGTACAACTACAGCTAGATACAAAATTGGTCAGTGCGTGTTGATGTGGACGCGACCTACTATACTAAATTAGACTATGGCGGTCACCCACGATTCTGAGTAAATTTTTCTACCTAATCAACCCACCCTGTTGGCCTGTTCCCTAGAGACGAATCGGTGCTGAAAAATGTTCAATCATAGCATTAAAACCTTTTCTATTATAACATCTATAAAAGCGGAACGTCAGGGGATGTCCACACTTATCGACGAGAATTGGCTTGACCCGATTATTTGTCGCATTTAGTTCGGTGCGGTGTTGACTCGTATCGTCCGAACCGAAACGATGCGAATATGTTTTGCTGTTTTCACTTTAATTACATGGCTCAAGCCGCGGCCGCGTTGAAGAGGTTACACCTTAAAATGTAATTAAAAAGTAGATTTTTGATTGTTTTATGCGCAGGTTTATTGCAGTTACGAATTCTGATAGTGCCAATTGTCTTCAGTAATGCAAGTATGGTGGGAGCAGCTCAGCCCATTGCACATAAACTTCAAAATAAAAGCTAGGACTGAACATCTTTTAGCTCCGGCATAACACTAGAAGTGTTCTTTCTATCGAACGTTATTTTTTAAGATCTATCGCCTCGCGAAAACATAAAGAGATCTGAGCTTTCTCTACAAAGTGTGATCTTCTATCGCTACGTTTTGAAAAAAAGATGACAGCGCTATTTGTTATCTGTTTAAATTAGTCACAATTTGAGAAATCTGTCAAACTATAGCTCTTTCTTCCGATTCTCAAAACATAGGCATATTAGCCATAGAATTTTACTACATCCTTAACCTTTTAATACCTAATCATAGCGAACTGTGGGTGACGCCAACGAAATAAGCTAAACATGAATAAAGATCAGCTGAATACTGCTTCTTGACTAAACACACAAACATAGGCGCCGCGCATCAAACATAGGCGCCGCGCATCAAACATTGCGCGGCAACGCGTTATATAGAAATAGATATAACCAACAGAAGCCTTCAAGCTTATAGAAACGTTTTAACAAGTTATTAGCATTAAATATCACAACATATAGCAAATTAAGCCGTATACACATAAAAGCGGGACATTAGTTACACGACACTGAGGTGACCAAGTTCTTTAAACACATCGTGGTAGCAGTCTCATAAATTAAATTAATATATTCGAACCGAATATACATGTTTCTCCAACGCCATGGACGGAATTAGGCAGTTAATACAAATTATGCTTTCAATTTCAAATATCAAGTTGGTACCTAACTAGGTTTACATTCTTCACGCAAATATACTAAGCTTCTGTTGCATTAAAAGTCATTTATATAAATAAGTTTTTATGACCAAAATATAAGGTATATGAACTTCGTCTGGGTATAAAGACACCATTAAAAGCAAGTGCTGTCCAGTTACAAATGTTTTATGATCTCAACCGTAATGATAGGTTGTTACGAAATAGAAGTCCACGTATGATGCTGCAATAGGCTCGTCCCCTATACCTGGGACTTCTGCCAACTCCTCTGGGGAATACGGGCGTGAGGCTATGTTATATAATCCAGACTGACTGTATTCATATGATTGAATCCTTTTGATATATTGTTATGAGAATCTTTCTTCAACATTATGCATTGACATGATATGATGAAAATAATTAATCGACTTAAAACTATCGAAAAGTCTTTAAAATCAGTACACAACTCGGGTCCCTGAGCGCCGTGAACAGTGCCCTTACAACAATACCGTACAGACGCACTCGCCAACACCTCTCATCCGATAATACTGACCCTATGAAGTAAAATATCTCCAAAATACGCTAGGCTTGTGCCTCAGTCTTTAGTTTTGATGACCGAACGATATTATTAACCAACACCTTTAACCCTGCGGCTTGAGTATGTACCAATATGAATATGACCCAAGTGTGTGCCATAATTGAGTAGTCTAATATGGTAGTAATTTTCCACCGTTTCTTATGATAGAAATCAGAAGTGGTGCAATTGGAGTAACTTCAAAAATTAAAAATACAAACAATAATTTTGTATTGTTTGCAAGAGCTGCCTAAAGTTCTTTGATTTCAGCACAACCACCGGTTCACTCAGTACTAGGAGGTTGCCATGGCCACCATCCCATACCCGAGCTTCAAAATTAGTCTCATTCCTATATTAAAACAGAAACCGTATTACTATAATATTGGAACATTATCGAACACGCTGCGAATTGCACACAGGCAACATTTCCCATACAATTACGTATCTTGAAGCCTCAAGACCTCAACAATAATTAATTTATAAACACATTAAGCGAATTTTATTCCTCAAATACTCAACAGTATTTGGCCTAGGACGCTCCCAAACATTGAAGCACTCGCGTAAAGAAAGTTGCCCTCGAGCCGCTCCCTACGCCTCTTAATCTTACATTTTTGGCAGTATTCGACGAACCAACATATACAAACAATCATAACTAGTTACTTTATATATTACCGTCGTAATGGCCATCTGTAAATGTATTACATCGCCTCTTTACATCGAGGTTGTCTTTATTCCAAAAAGCCTTTGCTTTTTCTCTAGTCCATGGTACACTCAACGAAATAAGTAAGTAACCAGGCCAACTAAACGAACTTTTATGTTTAAAACATGTTGTGCGTGTGCTCAGTTATCAAATAGTTTTCATTATTTCTTCGTGCAACGATAATAGTACTGGCTGGCTGGTTACTTACGTCTTTTGTTGACTTCACATTCAACAACGTTTTTATTACTTCGTTCTTGAAGAAATTTTAAGAATATACAGGGTGGAAGAATCGACGCACACGTCGAAATTTTTCATCGGTTATCAAAAAAAAAATAACCGTTTCCTACAAAAGTACAATACACACAGTCAATGTTTCTTTTTTTTTTTTTTTTTTCAAAACAAATAGTTTATTTTTATTTTTAAAGAACCGACGAAATATTCAATTCATGTGCTGAATTCATGTTTACCGTTTAGGCGTCGATGTCTCTTCTACCCTGTATGTTCTTAATATATGCCTAACTGCAAAATAACAAGATTTAAACATTTCAATGAGAAGATTTCTCAATTTTTATGCTTTACTAAGAAGCCTTTTAAGTGAAAAGCATTTTTTTTGTTACTATACAAGATAATTTTAATTGTGAGTGTGAGTGCTTTTCATGTAAGATGTGATTAAAAGTTTTAAGTTAAAGTGCATCCACACCGAAGTTACTTTTGTGTAGAGCAATGGTTGCGAATGTTAATGGCCAACAGCGGTTAACAAAAAAAAATAGCAAAAGCCCTATTCATATAAAGTTACTTAATAATATCATGTTGCTTTACAAAAAGTTATTTCGGTGTGGCTGTGCTATTGGAAAGATAATATTAAATACATATATTTTTTTCCAACAAAATGAGGTTGTTTACCTGTCATTATCAAAAATAGTTACATTTTCTGTTACGTATTTCATGAGGCCATATTTATACGGAAGATTGTTTTGAGGTAAAGGATTTTAACTATATTTTAACGATAATGTTCATTGGGCGAATTTGAGAAACATAAAATGTTTCTGGTCTATTGTAAATTATTTTGTTATGTATTACCGCGCTCACTGACGGCCGAACACTTTTGAACCTTATTACTAAGGCCATAAAGGTGAAAACTAGTCGGCCGTCAGTGAGCACAGTAGTACATTCGTGAAATGGATTAGCAGTCCATGTCAACTCATCACGCTAAAAGAAAGGAAGGCTTCTTTTCCACCTATCTTTTCGCTCTGCGAGTGTACGTTAGCCGTTAGCTAGTAACAGCTAGTTTGATAAAAATATAGCATAAAAAACCAAAATCCATATAAAGTAATAATATACTGTATATTTCTCAAAATATTTAAAAATCTGCATGAGTTTCATTTTTAGAGAGCTTTATTGTAGTAGTAATTATTTTATTTAAAGGCCGTTAATTTTTAAATTTAAGCTGCAGTCCTATCGTACGTCGCAGTGACATGTGTGACGTATTGTCACATTTATATGAGACCTGACATAATTGTCATGCGCTAGTCTTTTTTACGTATGTTTAAGGACGAAGGTGTAACCTATCATATATTATTCAGATCTACAAACAGTCTATCAGAAAACAGTTGCCTTGAGATTCAAAGACAAACTGAAAAGTCTCTTAAATGCTTCGATATGTCTGACGAATCAGTTCGATAAAATGTCTTTTTTATCAATTATCGATAAATCTATCGACCACCACTACACTATCGGTATATCACTTACTGTCATGCCCATTACGGGCAACTTTGATAATTATGTAAGCAGTGTGAGCATTATCCGAGCAATATCAACATTGAGATATTTTGTATTAAAAATGACAACACATGGGCAATGTCGATAATTTGAATTTGGAACCTGGTCAATAAATATAGTTAAGTAGGTTTTATCGGCATTGCCCGAGCGATGTCGATATCCAGCTTAAATGCCATAGTCTTGCTTGAAGTTTTTAATATTTGCAATCAATTTCATCTGCACTGAAGAATAAATTAAAGTTTATTACTGTTGTTATAGACAGAAGGCAAATTGTGTGCAAAAAAGCAAACTTGTATCAAATATCAATCTCTCAAAGAATGGTCTTTGGTCAAACCATATCCGCACATGATTACAAAACATATACATATGAAAACTGTCAACGTGTCCATACTTACGGCTTAACTAACTTATAGTATAGGCGACTAGTTCAGGCGATATTGGTCCTCGGCGACATGACGATGTAGTGGTGTTCCATGAGGGGCGGCGGTATGATGGGTGACATTGGCATGTAGTCGTTCTCGATCTCATCTTTTAGGCGTACTTTGCTCATTTGCTCGTGTCCTAGGAGGAGGTCGACGATCTGTTGTGGGAGCGAGAGAGCGGCTACATTATCCTCTGAGAACTCTATAGAGAGGTCCGCTTCGAAGTCGAAATCGTTCTCAAGACACTCCACGGATTTGGAACAGCGGTTAGTCTGTACATGTTCCGTGTCGTCGAGAAACTCGCAGCTTTTCGTCTCGCCTTTAGACAAGTTCCCTGTACTGATCTTTAAGTTCTTCATCTTGCGACTGACCTTGAAACTCTTAAATATGTCGCGTGTTGGTGTGAAGTCGAACTTCTTCTTTTTAGTTTCGACGTCTTTGTTTTCTTTTGATGTTTCGGATTTCTGTGAGCCGGTAATGCGAGAGTCGCTTTTGAGCCGTTTTCTGTAAGAGCATAAAACTTTGAAATTTAAAAAACGAAGCACGCAACTAGGTTTGGGTGTGAAAATCCTACTCTGGTAGAAATGCGATATTTTTTCTTGCTAGAATCATATTTTAGGCCCGAATTTAAGACTTGCGTGTAAAAAAATCAACTTCAAGCAGGAGACTTAGAACGGGCTTTCAAAAACTCGACACTAATCTCGTGTGACCTCTTGTTTCCATGTTTAAGGACCACATTTGGGAGGAAAGTTTATTTGTTTTATTCATTAACACATACATTTGTTTTAACAGATAAGACCCAAGTTAACAAACGTAGTCATCAATTGCTAATAGGTAATGTTTAGAAACGGTAACCTAGTTGTGTCTGGGCGAGTTTTGGTTTGAACTACTAAGTACCAAAACTCACCCATACATGATCGGCACAAACAAAGAGGAGTCTCTGCCTAGAAAAGTGTGAAGTGAGTCGGGCTGTGGATGATGACGATGGTGGCACATGCTATGGCAGTATGGCCTATGTTCACTTTGCTAGTTACCTGAACACGCTGAAGGGTTGTCTCTTGGGCAGCGTGTTGGTGTTGGTGTGCGTGTGCGTCAGCGGCAGCGTGTTGCTGCAGCGCGGCAGGGAGCCCAGCGACGAGTGGCGTGTAACGTTGCCTTCGCGAGGAGTCTTGGAGCGACGGCCCCAGGTGTCGCCTGCTTTTAGTGTGCTGTAATGGAACAGTGAATTGTTAACACATGTTCACAAGCAGCCCAAAGTATAAGTGAAGCGAGTTGACCCAGTTACCAGAGAGGACATATCGTCGGGGATAGTGCAAATCTGCGAATCTACCATACGTAAGGTGCGCGTATCTGCACTACGTGTAGGTTTACAGAGAAAGGTTATAGTTTATATTTTTTTTATTTCAACGATTTTTGACCTCATTTTTACATGATAAGTAATAATTCATGTGTTCTATGTATTGTTTACAGTAGAAATCTATTAAATTCATGAATTTAGTCGCTATGACAATGCGTAATTGAAATTGGCTACATTTGCTAGTTTCGCGGATTTGCACTATCCCCGACGATATGCAATATTAGCTCCCGCCGCGCGGCCCCAGGGGCAGGGGGTAGTGTTCATTCATGGGCTGTCCCAGACGTCGCTCATTGTTGTCTAATCACCCGATCAGACTTTTTATTTATTAGTACAGATTGCCCTAGAACGCAGTCGCCCATTGTTTCGAAGCCTAAATCCTGCAGTGACAAAGCCAAGACAGATGGAGCTTATCATATGGCTTTAGTTCACTTATATATTTAGCTTTTTGCAGGTGTTTTGTTATATATTTTTAGTGTGGTGATGGTGTTGTGAAGATTAAAATAGTAAACTAATTATTTGACAAATCACAGAAGCTTTTGGCGCTGGAATGATATTGCCAGGATAAGGTTGTCTATCTGTTAAAAAAATGAATTAGTCATATTCGACTTCTTAAACTTATAAAATTACATAAAATTGGAGCTTTTCCTACCTGAAGGGATGTCGTGGCGGCAGCGGCGGCGGGCGGCGCCTGCGCATGGTGGCGTACACGCACTCGCCCACGCACTCGTACGTCGGCTCCTCGCACAGCTACACACAACCACGTATTACTATTTCAATTGAACTGTAGGAATAATACAACTTTCGCAGATCGATGGTTGTAAATGTGAAAATAAGATGTCGCTTATTGAACAATTATATTTACAAAAATATTTAAATAAGTTTTTTTTGGACGAAAGGAATTCGATTTGGAATTACGGAAGCTGGCGTTGTCACCGTCATTCTATCGCCATTTTATTTTTTCGTAAAGTTGGAGGGTGCAATGACACTGGTACACAGAGTAAAATAAAATTAGCTAACAAAACTTCACAGAAATGTGGATATCGATACCAAACACGAAAATGAACGAAAAAAAAATAAGTGTTTTTTTAAGGTTAGCTAGCAATCGTGTTAAGATATCGATACCCATCAAGCCTGCGACCTTTTGCTAGCTAAGCCAAGATGTTCAATGTTAAATTTCACTTAATGAGATCTCAACATCCAGATATTTTTAGCAATTAGATGAAAAATAGTCACCATTTCCTTAAAGACTCCATCAGGCACATCGCAGGACGTGTAACTGCACAGCGTGTTAGTGTTGGTACCCTCGGGCAGGTCGGGGATCTCCTCGTAGATGCCCGACGCGACCGACAGCAGGGACCGACGGTCCGATGCGCTGTGCAAAACATATTACTATGAACAAAAGTTGCGCAACTATGTTTCATAACATGTTTTTGTGTTGCCGGACACGATTTTCTTGAAAGAAGAATGGTGATTTTTTTGCTGAGACTAAAACTGAATGTCATAATACAAGTAGTATTTATACCAAAAAAAGACAAGAGTTTATTACATTTAAACGCAAATTAATTATCATTCAAACACACTATGGAAAAAGGATGATGTTTTTTGAAGTTTTACTTGGGATTCCGTTTAATACACATACTTTCATCTTGATTGATAAGATACTCGGATCTTTTCTATTAACCATACGACCAGCGATTCCACAAATAATACAAAGAAAGAAAATGCATCTGTCGAAACTGGTACTGATGTCCTTCCACTAGTACGTGTCAGGCATGACAGAGTGTACATACCTGTCATCGAAGGAGGTGACAGAGTGAGTGTTGAAGGGTGGCGCGAGCGCAGCCGTGGACAACAACTGTCCCGCGCCGCTGCAGCGAGACAGCTGACCCATCGGGATGTGCTTGGACTCCTAATGGCAATGCAATACAACATTTTAACACAAAAATCACGGCTGTAATCACTGAAGGGTTCGACAGAAATGTGGGTGTAGCTCAAGCACATTTCGCTCATCAGCCGGGCACAAATCTAGACTGTGGACTGCTACTGAGAAGTTCCAATTTCATGGAAACACCCAATAACACTTGGTCCGTACTGGGAATTGAATCCAGGATCTCATGGTCAGCAGTAGCGTTTGCGACCACTAATACAAAAATAATAAAAGAAGCTATGTACGAAGATCAGCACAGTAATATAATGTTATTTTCATGTGTTGTCTACTGTGTGTACATAAATAGTAAAACAAATAAATAAATAAGAACAACCGTTATAGTATTAAGGATTAGCAATACATGATGTCTATTATCTTTTTAATTGTGCAAGTAAACAATTTGATACATGTGTATGTGGGTCGTGGTCGTCAGGCGCGGTTGCTGGTGGACCCGCTGGTGGTGCGAACTAACTTACTGCGCGCTCCGCACTCTCAACCTCATTGCTGAGGACTTGGACATATTCTGTTGCACTTTGGATGAATTTACAAGAACAGCTACATATAGAATTTGCTGTGTTAAAAACGAACAAGTTAACTTTTAAGTGCTACAATTGGCATTGGGTTTAGCCTGTAAGGATATTTGTATGTTTGGAGTAAATAAATGATAATTATTTGTCACCCCATCCAGATACGTTCCGGTTTCATATAAACTCACTCTCACCTTAGACATGACGAGGTCTATGTCATCCAGAGATACTTCTGAGGGGCCGCTGTACCAACTGCTGCGGCGGACATCACCTGTGACAAGCACATATTTTTGAAATAACCTCCTAAGCCCCTAATGTTTGGGCACACGTAGCGCATACCTTGAACTGAAGAAGATTTTGGAAGGAGAGTTAGCGAAACAAATCCAGGGTAACACGATGGACGTACGCCTCTTGGACACAGATTCTAATCAATTTTTGAAACTTGCATTATGTTTGAATATTATTTTGAGTAGTAGTTATGATTTGTATAACTGCTGTTTGTGTATGTGAATTTAAATGTTTGTAAACGCACCCACGATACTGGAGAAATTCTTAGTGTGGGGCAACGTTTTTAAAATAAAAAAATATAAAAAACTAGTGGCGTACCCATATCAGTGTCGCTACACTTAGGAGATCGCAGGTCTCCCTCACTCTTGCTGAGTTTATGTCCCGCCCGCACGCCGCCGCCACTCAACGCTGCACGCAGCGCGCGCGCAAGCGAGCCGGCCAACGGTGACGAGAACTTCAGCTCCCCACCGCCGTGGCTGAACTCACTGAAACAAAACACTAGATCAAAATCGGTTCATCCGGTTAGGAGCTACGATGCCACAGATAGGTTGATTAAAGAGGACATAATTTGAATAAATGGATGGAATTTTACTTGAACTTTTTTGCTGTTGACACGCTAAGAAAAAGAAGGGTCAACTTAAACTAGCTAACGAAACTACACACATGTGATTTTGATAAAATAAAGAAAATTGTACGTGAAATGCTATTTTAACACTAATTTGACTGTCTCAAGTTTACCTAGGACTACACAAGGATACACCCGACTTAATACAAAAACAAAACATTATTAAACTTGTTTACGCCTGAAACAGAGGAAAATATAACTTGAAAATATTGTATTTTCCACACATCTGGCTTAGTCTGTTGAATCATTTGACGTCAATGTGTTGACAAATAAACGGTTGAATGAAGTTGTTTACTACTCATGCATTTTGAAAACAAATGTTCATTGTAGTACTAGTTAGCTGTATTATAACTAATTATAAGTCATGTTTGAGCACAAATATAATTAGCTTGTAAACTTCCCACCGCTGCTGGGCCCAAAAAATACCGCTCATTGTCGTTTTTGTTTACAAAAAACGTTGTCCCAGACATGAATTTCTCCTGTACAAATATTTGTTCCGTGTGGTAATCGAACACGCGACACGTCAGCCACTGCGCCAACCGTGCCGTCAAAAAAGTCATTAATGTCTAGACAAATATCGCTACCTAACCCTAAAAGCCAGGTTCTGTCTATCCGTACCACGCCCATCACTCAGTTTAGACTTTTCTTTTTAGACTACTATTCTTTTTTTTTCCAAAACGCAAATCCAATAACTTCGACAACAATTTAATAAACGACTACAATTTGAAAGTGTCAAAGCCTTTCTAAATTTCAACAGCACGGCTCTGGGAATCAGTTCATTGTGCATTGTGTGAGTTTTAAACACCACTCACTACTGGGCGTTATGCAATTAAATTTTTACCGCCTAAATACTCATTTGCTTGTTTACTATGACCGCAGTCTTTTGCGCCCGGTGACAATAGGTTCATCGCCTATAACATGAAACTTGAGTCTATCTGACTGATTTTCGGCCATGCGGAGACTACCCACCGACGCAGGAGACATTATAGAGCAAAAACCTGTGTTTGCGTACAAACTGGTGCACTTTAATGACTGTATACGCACTATCGTTTATCACTTTCTTCGTTGGGACGGCAATCCGATACGACCGGAGAGAAAGCAGACGCAAGAACAACGACTTAGCGTGCTTTTCGTCGCATTGGGGTATCTATCACACCGCATCCTTCGAAATTCTAGTTTGCTACTGAGAGATTCTTAATTGTAAAACCCAATGACACCTTGGAACCGAGTCCAGTACCCCACGCTCAGAAGTCGCATTTGCGTCCACGAGACCACCGGGTGCGGAACATAAACATAGCTAGCGACATGTGGGTTCTAATCTAACCTTACACTTCGATCAATACATAATATCGTTACCTCTTTCCTATCGGAGTGAACAGTCTTGTAGGCATCTATAGGCTGCGTTGCATAGGTATCACTTTTTTCCTTTATTGTACTATTTTTCATTCGCCAGTCTCGACCACAAATTGCCAAAAATGAAACGAAATACTTTTGCAAAATCACGTTAGGCGTTTCTTATTATGTCGTGAGGCTGTACTATAACATTATGTTTGTTACGTAAATTTTCGTGAGAATATAAAATAAAGTTTTACAGCATGATGTCTCAACCAGTTACCGTTTGAACTTTGTATTGTATTCAGTTTCCTTATTACTGTGTTTTTTATTCGATTAAACTTTGACGGCACGTTTGGCGCTGTGTCTGAGCGATTGGCTGCTGCACTGCCTGTCGCGGGTTCGATCCCCGCACGCACAAATATTTGTATGGCCTACAGGTAGTTGTTCCGGGTCTGGCTGTTTGTGTATGTGAGGTTAAATGTTTGTAAACGCACCCACGATACAGGAGAAATTCATAGTGCGGGGCAACGTTTTTTTTTGAAAAAAAAGAAAACTAAGTTATCAATTACCAAGTTTCATAGAGGCTAGTGCGTCCCTGTTTTTAATATCTAGATTTTAAGACTTTCTTTTTAAAATGTATTATTTTAAACAAAAAACGAAAGCAGTTTCTATAATCGTGTGTCGCATTACGACGAGGCCACGAGGAGATATGCAACAGATGGCAAACTTCTTATAAACAATCACTGTGACGGGTGTACACGTTTTGCTTCGAAAACAATGAAAGTGTTAAGCTTGGCCTCTGCTGCATATCCACTCACTGTAAACTAAGCCCCATACACACCGAAAACAAAGTTGCGCAACATTGTTTCAGCAACATGTTTATATCTAGCGGGAAACAATGTTACTGACTATGTGGGTAAAATGTTAGTGTGGCAGCGCAACATGAAACGTTGCGTGATCGTTGCCCAACATTGTAAACATGGTTTACTTATTTTATTAGTTATGCACACACATTATAAGATTTGAGTACAATGGTACTGCGAAAATCTTCCAGCAGACCTGCGAAAGGAGGAATGAAAAAGAAGCGTTTAATTAAACACCAACCTATCAACATTCAGAACACAAGTTCTGTTCTTATCGTCGTCAGCGAGGCGCACATCCCTGATATGTGTCCACTGGAGGAAGGTGGCGAGTTGTGCGCGCGCCACGACCACGCCGCCCGAGGTCAGCGTGACCACGGTGTCCGCGCTTAGCCCGCACTTGCGGGATAACTCGGTCGCGATCACGCTCACCGAGTATGAGTCTTTGAGCAATGGTTCCGTGTCTGAAAGATGAGCAAGCATGAATGTGAGGGGCATTTTGCATTGACAATTGAAGCAAGATAAAAAAAATACATCAAAAGTTCAACGTAGGTGGCATGTGTATGTGTTGTATATGGTACACGATCACACTCGTCGAATCTAGATGCATGGTTTCAAAGAAAAGTTTCAAACTAATTTTCTCAAGACTTGCTTGAAATGTTGCTGCATATTCAGCACTGATTTTCATTAAGTTAATAAATGTATGATGTTATCACAACTTAGGATTTGTTTTTAATTCTTGCGATGTGTGTGTTTTACTTTTATTAACACACACCCAATTTATATTCTCCTATTTTCACAAAATGTTCTAACTTTTTAAAATTTTAATGCAAAAATACCCTCAGAAACATCAAACAAACAGCCAAATGAAATGTAATTAGTATGACAATGCTCTGATGTATGTTATCCAATGAGCTTATGGCATTGAGGCCTAGCAGACTTATCTAACACAATAACCTTACAACACAGAGTTACACATTACCCAGACATTATCAACAGTAGAATGTAATGGTTGATGTCACTGTGCATTCGCACTAGTGCAGAACTCACATAAAACATATTTTGTGGTAGAGATACAAGATTTCTAAGTGAAAAAGATTATTAAGAAAAGAGAGAAATAGAGATTTCAACATGTTGTTTTATGTAAATGTTTCATCATAGCGAATGCACAGTAATATACAGTGAGTGTTGGCATTAAGCATGCGGTCAATTACTCAGTTTGGCAACAATGAGGAAAATAATGTTGACCCAATAACAGTGAAAGCTTTGAACATAACATGATTTGCTTAGTCTGTGTACTTCTTTGTCATAAATGTTATTTTTGCTTTAAAAGTTCTATTTTCATCATTTAATAATGATGATAGTGAAAAAAGGCATGTTTCCTAAAAATTAGAGTGATGCATAATAATGCCCACTTGATACAGAGGAGTACAACAGTCTCCATATCAATTTTAGGCTTTACTGACCACACACCACATATTAACTCTAGTAATAATTATAAATTATATCTTTGACATTCTATTTTTACTATTTATCTTTGAGATGATTTTCGATTGTAATGTTTTAATGGTAATGTTTTGGTACTTGTTTCAACACAATGTATATTGTTCCGAAATTAATGACTTAAGACACCTCAAAAGCTTGGAAAAGTAGCTTTGAGAATGTTAACTTTAAGGGACCTGGCGCGATACACGGCCGCGAGCAGCAGCACAACTTTCAGCCGCAGAAGCTTCGACCAGGAAGAAAGTTTGGTCGCAAAACCGGCCGTCCGACCAGTTTTGTGCAAGACAGCGGCCGGCCATGCGACAAGTCGTGGTCGTAGCCGCGTAGTGCGCGAGGTCCCTAATAGGAATAGCTTGTCGAAAACATGAGACACCAGTTTCTTCTTCTTATTAAATTTCTTGGGCCTATTAGGTGTCCATGTTCATGGCGGTGTCTGTATGCTACTGTATACTCCAGCTGAGTTTAACTTATTATCTCCTATTAGGTGTCCATGTTAATGGCGGTGTCTGTATGCTACTGTATACTCCAGCTGAGTTTTACTTATTATCTAAAATGTGCTAACTCATACAAGTAAAGCTAAACCGTTTTGGTCAAGGTGAGTCCTATTATAAAGTTGACTACACAGTATTGAAGTCTACAAGCTGTAATGGGCGTGCCAAGGCCTTGGCCCATTTCAATTGTACTGAAATGTTACAAATGATGTCTTGTTTAAATGCAGAGTAAATGTGTGTGTACACAATAGACGCAGAGTTAAAGCTAGGATCACACTGAGGCGTATCAAGAATTTGTGGGCGGACATACGACTGCTAGGAGCCGAAGTATGGATGCCATTAAGAATTTCGAGAAATCCTGACAAAAATCCGAATATAAGCAAAGAAGTTCGCATATTTTACTCTTTATTTTCCAGAAATCATTTACTTTTTTTGAATCTTTGAAGGAAACCCTTATAGTGGTCCAGTAGGTAACAAGGCTGGAAAAGGCCAGACGGAGGGCCAAAAACGATGGCAGCCCTATGCAGGCTAATTTGGCGTAGTTTGCACCTCTCTCATCGAACCCTAATAGATTATTGTACAGGTATTACAATTTTAAATGGGTTTTGTGTGTATTTGCATTGAATGTTGTGACGTCAATGACGTCCATGCAAATTTCAGGCCATGGACAGGGCGTACTGTTGGCGCATGTGATATGAATTCGGACTGTACGAAAGTGTCCTTATTTTATTGTCAGGTCGTTAATTAATAGCGGCTTGTTATAGGTAGGTTATTTATAAAAATGATTTATAACTATCCTGATAATTTTTTTAGCTATCAAATAGTCCAAGTAGTAGATTGCAGTTATAGAAAGTTACATGAAAAGCTCAAATAAACTTTACACTAATATTATAATAGTATAGTGTTCTTCTTTATCTAATTGAGTCACAATTAAACAGATGATTGTAGTCCCAGAATTAAATTGAAATGACTCCACTAAGGTGTTCGACCTTGTCTTCATCTGCATACAATGCAAACAACATCTCATAACAACATTCAAAGGTTCCATTGTGATTCCACATGACTAAGGGTTTGTTGACTTATGTTGAAACTAATTATTTGTAAAAATGATAATTTAAACAAAATGCATAGATTTTAATGTTTTTTAAATATCATGGATACCAATAACACTTTTAATAATTTTGAGAAGAGATGTTTTTCTGTTATTTCCAAATTAAATATTATTTACCAAATAAGGCTGAAAATTTGTGCATTTATTGAATATTTTAATATCAATATCATTAAAATGTTTATATGAAAGAATTTAGTTTTTTGCTCTTTTCATTTTCTTTGAAGCTGGGGCGGACTGTCAGTTACAAATACAATTTAGTTTGACTTTTGGACAACTATGACCATAAAAATACTAGTGCCTGGATACTTGTATGTGCTGTGATATCTTTGTTATTCCAAAAAACTATTAACTAAGAGTTCCAAAAACTGAATAGTGTGACAGTCCCTTGATTTTTGATCTGTACTCGAGATCTTGACATAAGTATATGAAAATTGCACACATGGAAAAACAAGTGAAGCAATGTAATTAATACTAGAAACGGAATATTTTTTTAAATATCCTGTTTCTAGTATTAATAATAATGTTAGTGACCATTTCAAATCTTATGAAGCAATGTATATTTTTCCGTTGATCTATTGATTACTATTCTGTACTATTTATTCATAGTAATTATGAAGTTAGACCAGTAGTGCTTACATAAGCAACTGGTTGGTTACATATGAACCATTTGCAGGTTTCCTAAGTACACAGTGTATCTAGGTCACACACAAACATACTAATGTATGTATTGAGACCTAAATATTTCTATTAATTTCTGAAAGTATATTACCTAGGTGGTATTTTTGAATTAGGTGAAACAGGTAGGTTTTTTTTTAAATTTGTGTTTCATGAGTGATTGAAGCTCATTGAAATTATTTTTCAGTGTTATTTTTTTATAATAAATAGTTTTTTTGTATTTAACTTGTTTGTGGGTGTTCTTGGTACTTTATATCTCACAATAAAGATGAAAGAAGTGCTATGAGTCATAGTGTTACAAAGGGCACATTTTGGAAGAAAATACATTAAGTTATACTAATGAACCAATGTAAACAAAACTGACAGAATCAAAGTTGTTTCAGTAAAAATAAATAGTACAAAATAACAAATTAAAAAGCAAGCCAAATTCTGTTCGGACTTTGACCACATGTAAAAAATTCACACTAATGAAGGTAGACACTCACCTAACAATTTGTTCCCATTTAACAAAGCTCGGATTTTCTCCATCCAAACTTGAGTATCATGAAGCGACTGCGCTGCAAGCAACACGCGGGGTTTCCGCGGCTCGTCAACGGAAAACACGGCGAAGGCATGCGGCCGCGTGCGAGACTTCGCTCTCTTCACCACGCAGCCCAACGGCAGCTCCACCGTGCCGGCTGCAGCACCTGCCTCGCTGCAGTACACCGCCAGTGAGGCCCCCGAACACGTCGGACTCGGTCTCAAAATACACCATTGTCTTTTCCACGACTGACAATAACAAAAATAATCAATGCCACAATGTTGTGATATATCCCAATGCATAAATTACACTTTACGAAACTTACCTTGAAAGGATTTAAGCCCAAATTCGATTTGAACGGATACTTTATTTCCAAGTATCCGGACATTTTGATATTTGCGTTTTTACAGTGTAAAAATCATGTCTAAATTAAATAAAGTTGAATAATAAACACGAGATGCACATGTTCAATCAAAAAATATTGTTTACAAAAAATCATAGACAAACAACAAAAATAGTGATTGGTCGTTTATTTAAAATCGATAAGTTAAAACCGGTTTTTCCCGACGGTTTTTGTGTGTCTATGATTCCAACGAAATGCAAAAATTGTGGAAGATGTTGTTAAAAATATGATAACATCGCAGCAAAACTAACATCACAAAAGGAAATGGAAGTCAAGAAAAAAAACTGAAACATCCTTATGAAGTATTACAAGTTTTCAAGAAAAACCAAATTTTGTCAATGACATGACAAAATTGTCAATGTCAATTGTCAAAAAAGGCTTCCATCACCTGACCTGACGCATTAGAATTGTATTTTTGTGAATTGAAATCGATTGTGACTGTTTAATTGATGCGGAATTAAAATAAAAACGAACACCGGTTAGAAGATAACAAACAAAAGATCCATAAACCTTTAAAATGAAGCAACTTCTTGCAATCCTCTTCACAGTATGCACATTTTCTCACGTACTGTCTGCAGTCAATATCCCGGAGGAGGAAGTTGGAAACGGCAGATATTCTATCGAGGGTAAAGTTTTTGCACCTGAAGATCAAGAGTTGGGACCATGGCAAGTTGAAACACGTGTCCATATAAATGGTGGTGAATACATAGGCTTCATCAGAGGAGACGGAACATTTGTCATACACAATGTTCCTTCGGGTTCATACGTCGTTGAAATCATACATCCTGATTACATGTACGAGCCAGTCAGAGTAGAGATCAACTCCAAGGGCAAGTTCCGAGCCAGGAAAGTGAACTACATTCAGACGTCACAGGTTATCCAGGTGCCTTACCCACTGAGACTGAAGGCTGTGTCGAAATTCAGATATTTCCAGGTTAGAGAACAATGGAGATTAACAGATTTCCTGTTCAACCCAATGGTTATCATGATGGTGCTGCCGCTCCTGTTCATCATGATTTTACCTAAAATGATGAATGACCCTGAGACCAAGGAGGATTTGAAACAGATAAGCAACTTGGCAAAGATGTCAGAAATGCCTGAAATGTCAGAGATGTTTACTACATTGTTCAGTGGTGGTGCTGCAGCCAAAGCCTCTGCTTCAAAAGCTAAACAAGTTAAGAAACGGCAGTAGCATTGTGCTAGTCCAGTTATTGATAAGTATTTATGATCAATAAGTTTATTGATATGTATAGTGATGTAAAAACTAAATAAATTGTTAAAATGAGCTGTGTTTGTAAATTATACTTCCTTATTGTAGGTTCTTAGATAATGGAATGCAGACGTGTCACTGGAATTATTATAATGATGTGTGTGATGAATTTTATTGTTGGACATATTGGTGTCAGAAATCAATATTATTTATATTCATAATTTTGTGTACTATACCTGTTCTTTTTAACCTAACTAAAGCGCAGGCCACACCGCCAGCTGGCGGGCGGGCGAGCGACGCGAACGACGCCCTTTTCATACTTTGTTCGTATCTTTCGATAGTTCGCGGTGTGAACCAAAGTATGAAAAGAGGTGAAACGACGCGTCGTTCGCGTCGCTCGTGCGCCCGCCAGCTGGCGGTGTGGCCTGCGCTTAACAGTCCAACATTTATCATTGCCAATCAGCAATAAAATATATCAAAGTATTGACTTTTTGGCCAAAGCTGATTGCAGCTAAGTTATTTTATGTTACAGCAGGATCAAATAATTAAAACACACTGATGTTTTCATAAGTTTTTATTTGGAAACTCTACAGAGAAGCTTTGTAACAACTTAGGATATTACACACAAAATACATAAAGTAAAAAAATCAGTCATTGGTAATTTGGACGGAAACTACTTAAGTAACATGCTCACATTAACTAACAGACGTGAGATTCTTCTTCATTTACTTTTATATAATTATAATTTTCATTTTTCTCTATTGGCAATTTTGGACGGGACATTTTTGTACATGTCATAATATCTAAATAGTGATCTAAATTCTATAGAATATATTTGATGAATGTGACACTACGATACATAAACATAAGAAATAAATAGGTACTCTCAGTTACCACAATACAAAACTTATGCTACTAATTAATTAATCATATAATTACAAATCAATGTATATTTTTCATTAAAATATTTCCAATAATTTTTAATTCCTTATATTGTCTTTTGATAATTGTTAGTAAGGCATTATGATTGACATTTTTGTAACATCATTGCAAAATAATTATTGCTTGGAGATTTCATTGTAAATATTGTGCAGATGTAAGAATTACTTTACACCACCTAGTAGTTTATTTTGAAATAAATTCATCAGATAGTTAATTTCTCTCTTACCATCTGCATATAATTCTTTATTTTTCAAACACTAAATAGACTTAAACTATAATATTTACATACAGTTGCTGCACATTGCCTTCATATAAAAATATTTGAATCAAGGCAAGGACGCATTTTATGCTTTTTACCATCACAAAATTTTCTCTCTTTTCAATTTGATCCAAAAAAGTTGTAGATTTCGATATGTGTGGTATATTCGATTTACAGATTATGGATACATTTGTACAAGACATAGAAGTAATATCAGGTAAAATAAAAATAGGTTATAAAAGTAAAATAAAATGCTGACAGCACCCAGGAGAATAGAAACCGGGCATAACATTGAGATTCATAAAAAAATTACACCAATAATAAAATCTATTTATAGAAATTCTATATGAAAAATGGATTGTTCTTAGGCGAAAATAATGAAGACTAATTGTAACATGATTAAAGTTAATCATACAATACTTATATTTTTATACAAACAGTACAAAAAGTGGATTTGTTGAATTTAGACTTGCATCGCGTTTCCGTTTCTAATGAATTGTCAAACATGGATAATGCATTGTGAATATTTTGATAGTGTTCAGCATGCTCAACTTAAATAATTGTGTGCCTTTCTCTTCTAATAAAAATATCACTTAACGACACATTTTATGTGAGACTATTAACTCTCTGAAGAGAAATTGAATGTTCACATCTAGCTGCATTACCGAACTCCAAACGCTGTGATGCACGTCTATTTTTAACACTTAAGCTACAATGAACACTTCTTAACTAATACTAAATCATGGAATGGAGAAAAGGAATTATGGTTGGAAAGTGTCCTCTAAAACATACTCGTCATGGCATGGGAAGGAGTTCCCAAATTTATAAGTGGAGATTAATGCACTAGGCAGCAGTAGCGAAGGGTCAATTTTTGTACGAGGCAAGCCGGAGTACATATCTTTACTGTATAGAATATTATTGGCTATAGAACACTGACTATGCCATTTTTCAAAGGGAAGCCGGTAGGAATCGGGTTGTATAGAACCTTCGCCACTGCTAGGCAGTCAGGTCAATACACTAGAAGAACTCTCCCTCGTATTGACCAAGCGTATATCTAATCGGCCGAACACCTGTGTATTGCCGGCGAAAAAGATTTTTTTTAAAAGGAATTAGATTAGCCCCTATCAGTAACAAGGATAAACACAACATTCAAATGAACTAAGGCAACTTACTGTGTAACCTTATGATATTAATGTTTTAGTTTGTTTTTCCTTAAAATACTCACAGGGCTGCTAAGGCTTGTTAAAGAACACCAGGCGTAATATGGCGTAACTTTTTGTTTACCCATATCAAAGGTCTGTCTTTTCATAATAATATACATATAACTAATTTCTAAACGGTGGTTAGTATGAGAAACAGGCCACAAATGACTTATGATACTGGATGATGCTGCACAAAGCAGTACATTGCCACTGAAGCTTATATAATAATAAAACATGTTTGTATAGCTGCCAGTTGTAGGAAATGACACAAAATATAAATTGATTTTGTGTCTTATGATTTTTTATCTGAATTGGTGTAAAATAACTGGATTCATTTCAACAACCCATAATGTATCTAAAAATCTCTAGTTTTGATATAGCAACCACGATTAAAGATTGAATCAGTCTTTAGATGATTAAAAAGTTAGGTTTTTTTTCTATAAAGCCAATGAATACTAGTATTTATCATTTACAACCAAGACTTGGAAATAAGAAGAACTGCAAGCAATCATAAATTACAGACAATTCATCTCAGAGTGCAAATTCTGAATACAGAAACTGTTTCTACATTAACTTACTCATCTACTCTGGAATGGGCTTGGCACGTCATTTCCAGGAAGGCTTCTTACCACTCCTGGTCACAGCGTCCGGTATAAATGATGGTCTTTAATAATAACAGTAATGAGACTTCGGAAATGTGTTAGCTCACTATCTTTTTGAGAGCAAACCTGAGAAGCCAAGCTCGTGTTGCAGATTTAGAGGGGAGGTGTTTTATCCACCGTCGGTTTAACTAGAATTGCCTTTGAGTGGCATTTTTTAACTTCAAACTTTCACTGATCGTGATCACTAATTACTTTTTTATTGCGTACAAATCATAAGGCGTACGAAAGTAAATATAATAAGTAATTATCTGTTATTCTAGTCGCTCATTTGAATTTGTTATTTCATAAATTGTATACATACTATCTACATTCCTATGGACGCTAGCTTCTTGCAATCGTAAAGTGGATTGCTTTCAGAATAACTCTACTGTAATAAGCATATCTACATCCTAAAATAAAAATGCCAACATTCCTGCCAGGCATGGGCATAAAACGTGCGAGTGAAACCACAAGCGGCTTTGTATGGATTTCTAAAAATCCAGTACTAAATAAACTCTTTCCTACTCACACGTTTTATAACCGACACTATGGCGTAGACTTTAGATCGGCTGTCTCAATTGACAACAATAATATCATGAACAAACATACGCCTAAAACGAGTTATTCTATAAACAAACCACAAAGTTTTGGTATTCTATTTTCCATAAATGTTTTACAATATCGATTGCTTATAAAATCATACCTATGAGATGCCATAGAGATTCATGTGCGGTCGTAAGTACCGCGCGACGGTTACCAACACGGCTACGAGTAGGAGCGGCGTCGCGAGCGCTGCTCGTAAGGCGTTGTTGTATATCGCGCAGTACGGGCATTGTGAAGAGCCGCAGACTTCGCAAATGTTCAGGAGGTAGGTCGGTAGCGCGTCGAATATGCTCTCGTTGAAGCGTTCTGTTGGAGGTAATGGATTGTTTTGTGATCTAGTTTATGATTCAAACATGTTATACAAAACATTTTCCGTATCGGTATTTTTTTTAATAGGTTATTCAGTGACAAAGCCAATAAGTTGGTAGAGGGGCTGACAGCGAAGTGTGAACCACCTCATTTCCTTTGTACGAGATTTTAGTATAAGAACCTTTTCTACTATCTCGTAGAAGGTATGAAAATTATGGACACAATAAACTAATTGAAGTCATAGAAATGCTTCGTCGTGAAAGTTCAAAGTGCTGCTTCTTATCTAGAACTGACAAGAAGATAAAGTATAGAATCCTTACCGGGTGCGTAGTAGTCGTATACACGCATGGGCAGGTATCGCGACATGTTAGCCACCGGGAACCAGCGCTCGATCGTGAAGTTCACACACGTCGGCTCTTCAGATAGCTGTACAAAGTGTTACATTTTAATAAGTTTTATCACATACTAGCTGTTGTCCGCGTCTTCGCTCGCGTTAATTTAGAATTTGACAATCAATTCGAGTTGTACTCTGCTTGTAATAATTTAATTCAATCATTATTCGAAAGACACGTGGCGCCATCTATTATTATAAGAACGTTATGTTTTTTTCCTCGGGAACAGTACTTTTTTTCGGGATGAAATGTACTTTATGTCCGTTTCTGTACACCTGACAACGTATATGCAAAATTTCGGGATGATTGGTTCAGTGGTTTAGGCGTGAAAATGTAACAAACTTACTTTCGCATTTATAATATTAGTTAGAACTAGTTAGAATTAGGATTCACGTAACGTACAACAGCTCAATTTGTTTTTTCTGCAATGATCATAGCTCAAATACGCATCATTTTAGATATTTTTATACTAATTAATAAAAATAAATATGAGCTGCATGGTAATCTGCTAAATAAGTTACTAGTCAGCAATTGATGATGGCGTAGTATAAAATCAAGGACAGAACTATAAAAAGAATGTACTTTCTATTATTTAACAGCTTCCTGGATTTTGACGCAGATTTGGCAATAGAATGGCTTCTCAGGATATAAAAGTTTTAGTGTAGAGACACGTAAAATAATTGTATCTCTTCGACGCTACCTGATGAATGGAGCGCAATTGGGGAGGCTTATGTTCAGCAGTGAACTAACATAGGCTTATTATCATGATGAAGCCAGGGCAGGCCGCTAGTACTTACATAATCGAAATAGAAGAGTATCTTGGTAGGCAGGTACTTGGCCCGCTGCAGTGTGGGCACGCGACGGCTCAGAACGTAGGCGTCCAGCTTCTGTTGCTGGATCATGTAGCCCGTCGGGACGCCCACTTCTAGGATGGCCATGCCGGAGCGCGGGGACTCGGATAATAGGGTCCAACTGGTCAGAAAATGGGCCGGGTTCATTTTTTTATTTATGTCTCCATCTTTATCGTGTGGTTAGTGCCTAAACTGGTGTCAGAGTTTTTATTTTTGTACACACAAAATCACAGAGCATCAATATAACCCAAAATACTTCAAATAAGACATTACAGATAGAAGGTCACAAAGAACTGTATGATTTTTGTATATTTTTTTTCCTATAGACACCGCAAAGTACAGTAGAAAACGACCAAAGACAGTTGCATTTTTATACCACAGACAAAAGCAGCCCAGACTTTGTACAGACCATTATTTTGATACTATTTTGAGAAGTGCCGTTTGCCAACAAAAGGTAAGGTGATTCAAGTTGTGAGGTTTGAAACATCAACACTTGTGTTTTTAAATATTATAACAATACTTCTGTCTGTTGTTGAAACATGTTTATTACCTGGCGCATCCCTGGAACTCGATGTGCGACTGATTCCTGCCGTAGAAGTGATGCGAGGAGAGCAGCGAGAAGCAGTTGAGCGGCGGCGGCGTCTGGAAGCGCGCGATGTCCACGTTGTACTGCACCGACATCTGCAGGATCGCGTACCCCGCGCCGCGCGCCGTCACCTTCACCGTGCCCCACGCCGACGGGATCTGACGACACAAATTGTACATTTTTACCATTGGTTTCAGTCACGTCGTTTTAAAACCGGATACATTTTTTTGTATTGGAATGGTAATTAATTTAATTATGAAATTAAAGTACCTAATGAGTCGTAAAAATACCGTAGCTGAGTTTTCTATGAATGTTTTTAAGGCCAACAAGTTGGCCCAACAGCCAGGTGAATGTCGCGGGAGTCCGCTGGACGCGAGAAGCACACAACCAGTCGTTGTGACTATGATTGGTTAGCTTGACCTCAGTACAACAGTCGCCTTCTTCATTAATCGACGTCCACGCTCACCGACAGTGGCGACACGTCTCGCAGACTCACCACTCTCACTAGGTACAATAACACTCACGTCAATGAACTGCATGATGGCGAGGTTGTCGGGTCGCACGTGCAGCGTGCGCGTCTCGCCCGCCAGCGCCACGGCGTCCACGCTCACCGACAGCGACGACACGTCTCGCAGACGCTTGCGGTTCGTGTACTCGATCAGGGCGCGCAAGGATATGTATGTGTCCTGGATGAGGAGAAAATCATAGTAAATATCAATGATGATCGACTTACGAATTAAAGTCTATGAGATGACGAAGTTAAATTGTTTACTGGCCACTTTGTATAAAGGCTATGGATAAATGATTTTAAAGGAGTCGTGAAGGCAGCTTGAGGCGGTTTAATAGTTCGTAATGGATGTCTACAAACCTGTGTGGAAGCCCAGCCGCCGTCCTGCAGCCTCTGCGAGTTGAGCCACATGACGATGGGCTCATTGTTGTCCTGGTGGTCCATACACGCCAGCAGCGCGTAGGCCGTAGCCGCAATGTTGTTGGAGTCGTACTTGTACGGCAGGCGGGGCAGGAGGAACGGCTTCTGGTTCTCCATCTTGTATGGCGGCTGGGGAACGGGTTCCGTGCCCCAGTAGCTGAGGCCACCTGTAGGAGTTTATGCGTGTTAGATGGGAAAAATGTACTCGTACGTATTGTACATTATGCTTACTCGAAAAAGTTCATTTACTTTTTGACGTAATGATCCTTTTTAATATTTTAAATTTATTAGAGTTCACTCCTTAAGAGAAATGTGAATCGTTTTATATATAGTGCACGGTATAAAAATAGATGACAAAGCGTTAACAAAAAGTGAAGCCGTTAAACCTTCCTTTTGCGCATCTGATAGCCCTTCCCATTCCTTTGCCCCTAGTACACATTTACCCTCGCTTTCTCGTCACTCTCTCTAAATATGAGGAATGCGTGGTGGGGCAGCATGACATTAGCATAACAGCATGGCCATTGTTTTTATAACTGGACTGTGGTATTCAGTATCCATACACACATTTAAATACTAAACGTCAATTTGTAGTTTTAATGATTAAAAGTTTTATTTAGGAGTAAATTCTAGTGACGCGTCGGAGTTGACAAGCACATTTTTTGTGGGTATTTTATTATTTTTGCTTTTTATTGTGTTGTTGTGTGAAATAAATGTTCTTTCTATTTTACAGTTACTATTAATGTTCCGTGGATATTGCTTACCTTGGCAAGTTTTATTTTATATGCACTGGCATTTGAGTGTCTGTGACGCCCCTAAGACGAGCCACTGACCCGATTTTTTGTAATTGTTTCAGTTAAAGGTACCTTCGTATCTCTGGCGACGCTTGAGCAGGCGGTAGGCGTGCTCGGAGCTGGGCGCCTTGGCGTGCGTGAGCGCGTGCGCGACCAGCGCCAGCGCGTACGGCGTGCCGCACTCGTCCAGCAGGCGCAGGTGACGCTCCAGCCAGCGCACGCCGCGCTGCTGCGCGCTCGACACGCGCGCGCTCAGGCCCTGCACATAAGTCATAAGTCATTTATTTCAGAACAACATACATCGTATAGAAATTTAGTAAAAATAAAATAAAATGTAAAATAAAAAAAGTACCATTAAAACATAAAAAATCGAAAAACATGTCAAAAATGGAATAACAAATTCAAAAATGGTAATAATCCACATTCAATTTAAAATAATTAATAATATGTCATCTAATTTCTGTAAATAATAATAAACAAAAAATAATAATAAAAATGGAATGTCAAAACAAGTTGTTATAAAAATGTCAGTAATAGTATTTCATCTAATTTTAAAATATAATAGTAAAAAATGGAATGTCAAAAATAAAATTTATAATTATTACAAGAGATAATTTGTCATGTAATAATCAATGAGTAATACAATAAAAAAAAACAAACAAAAAAAAAATTAAAATATATGTCAATGTGAAGTATAAAAAAAATCAAAATAATAATAATCAACACATCATTTAAAGTAATTCCAATGTGGAACAAAAATATTACGGCTGTCGCTTATCATCAACGTACTCGTCGACACTGTACACACGTGCGGCACGAGTTACAACGTAGCACCAGGCGCGGTCCTAATACACGTGCTCTCTTCTCTCGCTCTTGCATTCTATTAGTATCAAGAGCGAATCCAGAAGGGAGGGTCATGGCCGAGCGTCATGACCACCCCGCCTGAGTTGGGCCTAGGTCAAACGTGATCATGTTTCTGAACTCATTGATTTAAATAAAATTAATAGAGGTCCGGCTCGCTTCGCACGCTCTTGCGTACTTTTCATCTTAAAACTTGAAAAATTTAACTATCTCAGGAGCAGGGGAGCCGTAGCCACAGGGAGGGGCCCCCGAAATCTCCGATAACTATTAAAAAATCAACCTATCCGACGCTCGCCAATACATCCTATACTTTTTCAAACGTTGACAGACTGCTCATAATCTCATTTCTGTATAAATGAAACAAAGAAGTGGTGCCAAAATTTTCTAGCTCGCTTCACTCGCTAATAAATCCTGTACTTTTGAATTCTCCTCAAGTTGACAGAGTTCCTCCTTTACTCAATCCTGTATGAATGAACAAAAAGTACTTAATTTATCCGAGAAAGGGTGCAAAAACTTTCGAGCTCGCTTCGCTCGCTCTTGCGTCTGAGTACTTACACAACTCCTGTATGAATGGTCAAAAGAAAATCTAACCTACCCGATGTAGTGCTAAAATGTTCGAGTTCGCTTTGTTCGCTCTGACATTCTGCGTTCTTTTCAGTATTTCTTTATAAACTGACACAATTTCTGTAATCTAAAGATTCACCCCCCAGAAATAAAACTTAGGCGCCCTTGATTGTTTGTTTATTTAAATCCAGAGATGTTTGATATAATTTCGTTTTTCAAAAGTTGTTGATAATAGTTTATCCCCCCCCCCAATCGCTCCCCAACCAAATTCCTGGCTATGGCCCCTTGTGATCCACCCCAAAGACTTAGGCTGGGACCGCGCCTGCGTAGCACCTTGTATATTATGTTACACGCAATCTACTTACTCCACTATTTTATACAATAAAATAGAAGCTGCAGAAATCGAGAACAAACAAGAGCGGCTCAACTGTGTCTTTTGCTCCATGGACTTTAACTGTAGCTTATGTTTCTGCTGTCGCACATACTTACTTGTTATAATAACGTGTTTTAGATCTAAATTAATACTGTTTCAGTTAATTAGGTTTATATAGTTTCCATACATACACTGCCGGCCAAAAGTTTGAGACCACTTGTAAAAATCTTTGTCACCCACAAAATATTTCAAAAGTACATATCATAAAGAGCTAATTTGAACAATACAATATGCAGGCATATTCTATTGTTATTAAAGAATTTCTAAGAGTCATTATTTTTGTATATTTTTAAGTTATCATTCCATAAAGGTCTGTTGTTTTAAAACATCAATGAGTGCCACGCAAGGACCAGGTGGTCGAGACATTGTAATTTTTTTATGAGCTACTCATTACCGAAATTCAGGATTATTTTAGCTTCCTAAAACATATTTATCACCTAATTTTTAATGGAGTTAATCTTTCTCTATCTTGGTTAGTCTGAGCTAATCGTTGTTACAGTGAAGACATCTTAAAATGGGGATAGTGCGCGCAATTAATATAAATTAATTTGGCAGGCTGTGTACTATTATTTTACATAGGATACCTATACATGGTGAATGTTAAAACGTAGACATTCTTCTGGTTTAACCGAAAAATACAAAGGTATGTTTTCAAATGAATAAGTAAACCTTATCTTACCTCTCGCACTCCAATATCCTTGAGATTCTTGACAGTTTCCAACGTGATCACCACTTGAGCAGTCAATGTAATGTTACGCTGCATTATTATTGAGTTATTTACCTGTTAACAAGATATACATTATGTACAACTGGAGGATAAAAAGATTTTTGAAGGAAGAATTAGGTGGTCATAGGAAATGTTTTCTGTATATTGCAAGACACGACAGGAGCATAAACAGACGCGATGTCTATAAAGTTTTTCGAGTAAGTAAAAATCCTGTTATTCGAAAAAAAACAAAGATTGTAATCTTACTTCAACAGCACTTGGGTCATGCCAGCCCGCATGTCCGAAGGCCTCCCTATAGAGGCTGCTGTTCTTAGGCACCACGATGGTGGAGTTGTCATTCCTGTTGGGCAGCCACGTCACTTCGTAGAACGCGCCGTCTGGC
Organism: Noctua comes; assembly: GCA_963082995.1. Lineage (NCBI taxonomy): Eukaryota > Metazoa > Arthropoda > Insecta > Lepidoptera > Noctuidae > Noctua > Noctua comes. The sequence continues at coordinate 2,065,207 of OY720282.1, forward strand.
GTCTGATGGTCCAGCACCCACGATACGGCCATTGATATCACCTGCGAAGAGAGACTTGGATGTAGAACTAGTTCCCATCTGCCTAGCCTTATCCCAACTATGTTGGGGTCGGCTTCTAGTCTAACCGGATGCAGCTGAATACCAGTATTTTACATGGGGCGACTGCCTATCTGCCCTCCTTATCCCAGTTAATACTGGGTAATACGATACGCCTTGGTAAGACTGGTTGGCAGACTTTCGGGGCCACTGACTACCTGTATCGACTGTCAAATATCTACAAATGGCAGCCGGGACCAACGGCTTAACGTGCTTTCCGAGGTACGGAGGAAACTCGGTAAGTAATGGGTGGTCACCTATCCACAGACCAACCCAGGCACGCGCGGCTTTACCTTAAGATCGACCTGAGCGGCTGATAGTATTTAGCCACGAGCTCATCTTGTAGTTCTTCTCTGAATTCTAAATCTTAAATTGAAGAATATTTCTGAAGAAGAAGAACTGACAGTAGTCGCGTACTTTCAATGAAAACGGGCACCTTTATGTATTACCTAGTAAAAGCGAGCTGTTGGAATTCCGACACTCTGCTCAGCGCTCACAGTTGAAAACCCAAAAAATACGATATTTTATTAAGTAAAACATTTGGGATTCGCACAGAATTAGTGAAAACGGGAAATAAATAATTTTAAGACATTCAGTTTTAATTTAAATGTTAGTTTTAGTTTGAATAACTGAAATCCAACCATTCTGAAACATTCTTTTTTATGATTTCTGGAATTTGAAGATAGTTTTCAACACTGTTTTTTTGTTAAGTATGTTAGTTATTAAATTATAGTAATTTACCTCAGGATCGATGTATATGAAGTTCTCCCACTCGTTGAACGACGCGTCTTGGAATATCTTAGCGCAGAATGACGTCAACCAGACACTTGAAGCCGATTGGTTCCTGATAAGAATAAGAAGAATGTTAGATGGCACAGAATGCGCGATTGTTGCGTTCATAATATTGCAGTTATTTGTTCGAAAAACCGGAAGAGCTCTTGTTTGTGTTTTTTTTCCCGGCTCTTTTTTTTTTGAAGACGGATAGAGATGTGACTGTGTTTTGGCGGCTCCGTGTGTACGTCGGCCTTATGAACAAGCGCTCGTAGCTTGTCGTTGTCATACCTGACCGTGCGCTGTGCCGCGGTGCGCAGGTGGACCATGGCGTCGTGACAAGCCTCCATGGCGCTTCACACATGACTGTTCGGTTGCGTTGTTCGTTTTCTTTGCGCGTCGATGGCAATCTAAATTAAATCGCCCCATTTGGCGACGAGTTTGGTCGTCAGTCTGTTGCGTCGTTGATCAGATGTTATGTTGATACTCACCAGTCGCTTCTAAACAAGCTGAACGATCCGTCCGGTTTCATGAAGGACAGCTGTCGCTGGTACAGTATGTTCATGTGGTAGAACGCGTCTCGCTCCAGCGTCCTGTTGCGTTGGTTAATCAGACGCATGTAGAGGGTCAGGTACATGTTGGCCGCGAAACTGAACATGTTCTGTTCGGCTGAGTCCTGTGGGGAAATACATAAGTTTAAATTGTTAAGCACTAGAAAATAAGAGTTTTTAAATACATGCATGGCAAAACAATAAATTACAGTACCTAGTACAGGTAAAATATTGCATACCGAGTTGTAAAACTCTGGTTTAAATGGCATGTCAAATATTAAAAAGGCCGTTAAATAAAAGCGAACTGTGCGCGGCGCGCTTTAGCAGCTGCGAGAGCAACCGCGCGACTGTTGCGGCCGCTAGCGCGACCTACTGCCACACGGCGCCACTGTGCTACATGTGTCACTCACCATCGGCAGGTGCAGCAAGCTGGTCGCGTTGACCGGCATGGTGGGGAACAGCGGTCCCACGACGTCGCCGACCACAGAGATGCGCGCCCGGTTGGACCCGAACACGTAGTAGCGGTCCACCTCGTAGGGGATGATGGGCGTCTCCGTCACGTTCACGTGCATGTACTGGAACACGTACGCGCGGTTGGACAGGTCCAGGAGGACGGACTGGTGACGGTATTGAGGTATGCCGTCCGCCTGTAGAGAAAAGGTAATGTGAATTTGTGTTCGCACACAGTTGTGAATGGAAACGGTAAATACGAGTGCATAAAAAAACAAGGATTTGTTTATCAACATGACACAGTTGTTCTATTTTTCATAATAATTAAAAATTATTTGTTTATAAGAATTAGCAAATATAGGACTGATAATTAGTGATTGATACTTAAACACATGATTGTACTCATGATAACAAACAACTTTCCTAACGAAACATTTTTTTTTTAATACTCTTTCATTTTTACCGCAATAACACAACAGCGTGCCTTGTGAAACTAGGGCGCGCGCGCCTGTGACCTATCAGCCGCGTGACGCCGTTCTGTCTCATTACTATCGTACCATGCAACATTGGATAGGCAGAGCACTCGCGCGGCTCGCAAGTCCGCTGGTAGCCAGAAATGCCACCTGCTACGACCCTTTTTTTAGGATGGGAAATCATCAAATGACCCCTCCCGCTCTGGGCGGCACGGAAGGGAGTTTCGGACATAGTACTGACTAAAACCCATCCATGTTATTGTCTTTGTGTTCCAGGCCCGCGGTATCTCTTTCGAACAGTCCCGCAGCCCCGGCAGGCATTGGCCCATGCGGACCCTTTCCTGTTTGCTGACATGTCTTCGAGGCGCGCGTAGAACAGGAACGCGCCGTCGACACGACCTGCTACGGCCCCTTACATACTCCTTATACACTGTCTTACATACAGTATGGTACATATCAGAAGCGAAGGGTCAATTTTTGTAAGAGGTAAGCCGGAATACATCACTTTAATGGGATTATATTATTTGTCTATGGAATACTGACTGTGCCATTTTTCAAAGGGAATCCGGTAGGAATCGAGTTGTATGGAACCTTCGCCACTGGTACATGTAAGCTTTCACAAAATGCACATTCTGTCAATTCAGAATAGTTAATGCGTCCTCCTCACCTCGACCGAGATCTTCTTGACATAGTGATGTTGTCCCATGAGCGTGGAGGCGTGCAGTCGCACGTGCACGTCGCCCAGGCGCGTGGCCACGACGGGCACGTACACCGTGGCGGCGTCGCCCGACGCGATGTACACGAAGAACTGGTGCTCGCCGAACGACGTGCGCGGGTTGTACGAGCGGACCTACGGACGACCGTATAGCTTACTTACTTACTCACGCACTACGCATCACTTTGGGTGGTAACATCTGAGTGTAAATGAATGAGTTAAGGAGGGATTATGACTGCTGTAATGACAGGGCTAAATAAAACGCACACTATCAACTGTCAAAGGAGTATGCTCCATTGTACAGCTTTACGAGGATCTTAGACTCAGTGCCAGGTGTTGAATAACATAACATCACGCTTATTATCTTCGAAGAGTTAGGCAGAGGTGTAACTATTAGTACACCCACATTTCGCCAACATGTAATATCTAGGTAAAATAATTCGCGCGTCGCTTTATGTTTGTTTAAACAGACCAGGTATTTGAGCAGTTTCTCTAATCGGAGCACAGTTTTACACCATCTTTATTTCATGCACACTTAGCAATATTTTATTTTCTATCCACCAATGTGTTTACATCGTAATTTTATGTAGTTACGAACACATATTTTAGAACCAATATTTATATGAAATAGGTCTTGTCTCAAAATACCAATCGTATTTTACGAGAAAATTTAGGCAAGTGTAGACTCGTTTGTGCTTGTACATGATATTTATACTCACAATGCCGTTCTCCTCGACGTGCACGAACTTGTAGTCGGGCGAGGCCGACAGCACGACGACGGCCTCCACGTCCTGCGGCTGGTAGTTGAACACCACGACGCGCAGCCCCACCTGCTCGCCCTGGCGGCACGACGACGGACCCTCCACTTTTATGAAGAACGGCAGCACGCCTATGTACTGTGCACAACATACAACACAAATCCAAATTCAAGAGAAAAATCACTTATTTGCATTAAAAATTACGTATAAGAAAATAAATCATACAAAACGTTGCAGGAAAATATTCAAAACGATGAATACCGAAATTTTCGTAAATGTACCTTCAAGATACAAGTATTTAGTTGTTTGGGGTGTCAGCAGATCTTTGTTAAAATTAATGATTGTTAAGTTGTATATTGAATTTTTTCTAACTTTGCAAAATAATATTGTGTGTTGTTTATGACACTAAGTACTTACGCGTTTAGGTTCCGTTAACATGCCAAGACCAAGGCTGGGAGACATGCTGAATGCTGAAACTATCCAATGAGCCGGTATCTGTAACAAAATAAAGGATTGTTGACCTTCAAACAATATAAATATACTTGTACATACAGAATAATAAATAAAAAATATTTATACACAAGAAAAAAAATAGTACTTATGACGCAGTGAATATAATTGAACAGTGAAGAGATTTTAAAATGCGAATTTCTGCCTCCTAAACTAGGGCAGAAGCCTGCCCAATGTTCCTTGATTGAAATGATTGGCACACTCATGGAAAAAATTGAATCACGAGACTGGCGGCGTTGCCACGTTGTATGGCAACACTTAGCCTCTGGCCATGGTAAAAGCCAGCTCTTGGGTCACAGGAAGCGTCAACTGGGCGTTTCGAAATTTCCTAAAACAGGCTATGAGCACTTGGACCCCACGGCCTCAGAGTTTCAACCCCAAACGGCTCGAAAATATTATAACTGCAAATTGTAATACAGGCAGCTGCGTGTGCGCGTGCACTTGTAACTAGGCCGACGAGCACAAACAGTAGCGGCAGTAGCCGGGCACCCACCTGCGGCACATCCACAGTGAACACGTATCGTCCGTGTGGCCCGATGTTGACGTCACGCCACAGCCACACGTTGTCGTACTGTCGCTGCACGCGGTTGAACCGGAACTTGCGGAAGTGCGTCAGCTCGAACGACTTGTTTATGTCGGTTTCACCTGGATAACAATCAGACCACAACATCATAACATCACGCCTGTACCGCCTCAAGGGTAAGTCAGAGGTGAATAGTACGACCATATTTCGCCAGATATGTATAAATCCCATAACACGATAATGTTAATGATTGCCACATAAATATAAAAGAGAAGACACCCCAGTTTATTTACCTCACATGTAAAATAACTGTGAATAGACATATGTGTGACCATTAACTGTCGCTTTGGAGTATTTATAAAGTGTTGAATATAAACTCACAGTTAGACTCGTCCGTGTGGTCGGGACAGTCGTAGTTCCCGTCGCAGCGCTTGGCGAGCGGGAAGCAGCCGCCCTCCAGGCACTCGCCGAAGCCCTGCGACACGTTGCACGTGGTGTAGCGTCGCGTCACGGCCACGTCGCTGAACACTATCAGCCCCGCGTATCTGACACAAACATTATGCCACTTACATTCAGAAGCTAGTTTCGTTAACATACACTTGAACTTTGTACACTACAAAGTTGTTAAAAAAAGCCAATTTTTTTTTTTTTTCTATAACAAATTGGTAATATGAGTTTCCAGATAGCACTCATGATTAAAAACATAATCTGATCCGACTGCAGTGATAAAACATTAAAAAGAGAATAATGTTGTCTAAACACGATAAAACAAAACAAAAAAAGGAATTTAATTCGAGGGACTAAATTGGATCCTGAGAGCAGCGAAGTATGTTTTTATTCACTCAGGGAGTAAAGGAGAGTTTTATTCACTGTTAACGAGGAATAAATTGCCTTTTTCGAGTGGCAATGGTAAAAACGGAATTTCTAAACTCAAATAACGAAACAAACTTAGTAAAAAACAAAACAAATTATTTTTTGTTTGCAGAGTTTCGCTAATAATTTAAACTTGTCTATTATTGTAAGAACTGTCTAATACACCAGCCAACATAAAAAAACTGTAATCAAAAAAGTATATACTCACTCGAAGGTCCTATTAGCGTCAACGCCGAAAGTAGAGGAGGGGAAGTACACGAGGTCGTCCGCGTCGCCGAAGTGCGAGCGCCACGTGTACGCGAACGTACCGTTCGTGGACTCGTCGAAGTGAGACATCTTTGATATCACCTGGTGGGATGTAGTTTACAAAGAAAAGATGAACTACTTGTTTAGGTCTCGCAAAAAAAAATTGCAAAAATAAGAATTTAAGAGGAAATTCAATACAGGTTCAGGTTGATTTCAGCATAGTGCTACAAAATTTCAAAATTAAACGCTGTCGCACTTATTAGTTTCAAAGTCACATCATTTATGTTAATCAGGCCAACAAAGGGCACTTTCGAATTTCAAACTATACAAATAGGATTGATTCTTACCCATTCGCAAAGGTTTCGTAAAAAGTAGGCTACAACAAGAAACCACATGAGTAGGTAAACGGTTACGTACGTTACGTTCCGTTTACCTACTCATGTGAAGAAACTCCATAGTTTTTCAGTTTAAAGGGTAGTTTTCAAGTTGCAGATAAAATAAGCTTATTTAAAAACATATCTAATCGCCAGCCAGTTTCGAAGGACAGAAGTTGCTGCATTTGTTCTCGACATTACATAAATAGAATCAATTCCATTTCCTTAAAAGTGCTTTTTAATGGCTTAATGGGAAGCTGCTAGGTTGAAGTGGAACTGGGCCGGTCACGTCTGCCGCATGTCGGAAGAGCAATGGGCAAAAATTACCACTCAGTGGATACCAAATAGCAGGAAACGACAACGTGGCAGGCCCAGAAGAAGATGGCGGGATGAGCTGGACTATTTCGCAAAGGATTGGCCTACAATCGCACTAGACCGCGAAATGTGGAAGGAGGGAAGGGAGGCCTTTGCCCTGCAGTGGGACAATATAGGCTTATAATAATAATAATAATGGGAAAGGTTGACCAAAGCTTATTGTAGACGGCGCGTCAATAGCTAGGTAGGACCCAATCTGACCATTGAGGTCACGTTATTTGCAAAATAAAATAAACAGATTTTCAACGAATGACGATGGTTGGAACGAGCTATGTCAGCGCCCACTGAAATAAAAGGTTTTACTTTGATAAAACTTCGTTTCATCTAAGTCCTTAGTTGGCCCAGTTCAGGTCAGCAGAATATATAGTAAAGCTTACCTTGGCGTATGTGAGCTCGTTCCCGGCCTGCATGGTGTAGAAGGTGTTGTCGATCCCGGACAGTCCCACGTAGGCGCCGGGCTGTCCGTAGATAGCCACCTCCACGCGCGACCCCGTCCGGTGCTTGCGGTTGTTTATGAACACCGTGAACTGAGATACACACCTAACATTTTACTGGCTATTCTATTACTAAATATATAAACATAATCAGCCTGTAATGTGCCAACACAATACACCACATACTTTTAATGTAACACCAAAATTTACTAAAAAATTAAGAGTTGAGGAAATATACGTCATTTAGGTTTTATGGACTCTGTCGATTGATGAAAAAAAGTACATGATAAACGGTACTTTTAGCATTTTTGTTTCTGGTCAATTCTTGGTCGACACAAGTAAGTTTTTACATAATTCTTCAAATTCAGTTATTATTGTTTTGGAATAAGTAGCATTCCCTTCCTTTAAAATGAATTATCATCAACATATAAGGTTGATACTTTTAATCCACAGACTGGATTTTTTGTGGTCGATTCCCGCACGTCTCCACTTTGGTGGAAACCAGGACCTTATTCCGTGAGCTATGTCGACAAGTTTGGCACAGTAAAGTATATTGGAAGTATCAGCTCACGTTGTTCCTGGAGATGCCGTTGACGGGGAAGGTGAGCGAGTCAGCCAGCACGTGCGCCTGCCGCTGCGCGCTCCACACCAGCACCGTGGCCACGGGCGCCATCTCCGCAGACACCGTCACCGCGAACGTGCGCACGCCCTCCTGCACAGCCAAACAGGCTCATACCACACACATCCATCGACAGACTTCAATAAAAAATATAGTACCAAAGCTTGATTTAAAAAGAAAATACAAACAAAATGAATTAATCAGAACCATCAACAAGATGTAAGAGATAAACAAGTTTACCTGCATGATCTCCTGTCCGCTGGTGAGAATGATTCCCTTCGACATGACGACGTAGTTGAACGACTCCATGTAGAAGTTGCTCTGCACGTGGAAGATTATGTATTCGCCCACCTGTACCCCGATCAAACCATGTTACGAACATTGTTAAAAATCAAGATTTGTTTGCTGTAAGCAATCCTGACGGCTCTGAGCGAGGTGTTTGAAAAGGTAATGTTTAATCAAATGCTCAACCACTGTAACACCTTACATGAGAAACAGTATGGTTTCACCAAAGGACGTTGTACGACTGACGCCAGTGACGCCTTATTTACAGAGTGGAAAAAGGCACAAGATGCCATAGGAATCTTCTGTGATTTGTCGAAAGCATTTGATTGCGTAAGACATGAAACCCTACTCTTTAAACTTGAACGTTACGGTCTAGAGAAACTTGCACTCAGGTTAGTGAGGAGGTTTTGCCGAGCATCTTGGAGCCAACGTTAGGACCAAAATGGCGTACTATTGAGCAAGTGCTGGGTGTGACTCACCCTAGCATCAGTGGTACTGGTAGCGATGCGTATGTGCTGGTTGTTGGCGCTGTAGTGCGCGATGAAGTGCACGTCCGCCGTCGCGTGCGAGCCCACCGCGTCCACCAGCTGAGCGCTCAGGCGCACGCCCGTGATGCCGTTCAGAACCTCGCGGTAGTTGGGGTCGTTTTGTAGGCCTGGAGCAAGGAAGGAGTTAGTAGAAACAGGGTCCGGGAGGCTATACAGTCGCCGCACCTCTAGGTGCGTATACGTGACGTTGTGAGTTCGCAAAGACAGTCAGTATGTTTTCTTTGTTTTGTACTGCCCATTCGGCGCAGACTACGTGGTTAAACGATGCGTTTTAATGGCTGCGGGTCGGTGTGTGGCGTCACAGGTCACATACATAACATAGTCATATACTCACGCAGCAACTTGTAGAGGTCGAGCTTGAGATGCCACACGGCGTCGCTGCCGGGCACCAGCGCGGGCTGCTGCGGGTCCACGCCCGCCCCGCGCCCCTCCACCTGCACGTGCACCTGCAGCGACACGCCGCGCGCCTGCCAGCTGGGCAGCGGGGACCCGTCGTGGTACGATACTACCATCTGCAAGAACACCCACGTCAGTTATTGTGCTCCACGCCATACAAACAGAAACGCCACTTAAATGAAAGCAAGAGTGTTCAAGGTCCTACCAAGGATCTACACTTTGGCATGGGCAACCACAGGTCTTTCAGTGATGTCTTGAGACTGGGACATTAGCTTCATCTTTGTAATTCCGACAGTTGAAAAGTAACTGATCTATTTGAAAGAAATGATTCGATGTTGGTTTTGTAAAACCACAGTAAAAATGTATTTGATACTTCCATTCTAGTTTTGATTCTTTACAATTTTTTAATGCCAGTTTTCGGATGCCTTGTTTGTATACCAAAAGGTTCATAAGTACCTTCATAAGTAATCCTAAGGTACAATAATCTTCATAAGTAGTTCATAGCACTAGCTGTAATTCATCAAAATGGTCAAATGCTTAACTAACAAAACTACATAGTTGAAATTGGATATTCTGAATTATGCAAAATCTAGTTAAGCCTCACAAAACACAAAAACATTTTTATACTGTCACTTACGGGATATCTTCCGTGATTGTTCATTATTTTGAGCTCCCGATATTTCGCAATTGAAATAAGAAAACACAAAAATTTCAATCGAGAGGATGGCTTCAAATTGTCAAGTACGTGGAATCCAGTTTTGAGTAAGCTCAAGAGTAGCAGCCGGTGTCGTAATAAGGACTCCACAAAACCTGGTGATATTGTGAGTGTGTTTTGCCGTGACTTAGTGTCGAGTTCCAATAGTGCGCGTAGCAAAAGACAAAGAAAGAGGGTAGATAGATTTGTCTGCTCTTAACAATTTATTTTTCCATCCACCCGCATTCTCCAGTCAACCCGCGATCATGGCGCTTGCAACAGCGCCGAAATATCGGGAGCTCAAAATAATGAACAATCACGGAAGATATCCCGTAAGTGACAGTATATGTGTAAACCGTGAAAGCTTGAAACAGTGTTTAAAAACATTTTTACTTACACTACATAAATATAATAAAATTATATACTCACATAAACATCAAACGGCATTGAAGGCTTGAAGACCTGCGGCGTTCCACCAAGGAAGGTGACTTGTAGCGATGAGTTGAAGATCCGTGCGATGCTGTAGCCTTCGATGACCTCGTCGAGGAACGGGTCGCCCACGGACGCGGTGATGATGACCTCCACACCGTCCAGGGTCGGCACCAGCTGGGCTAGCTCCGACATCGGGTATTTGAAGTCGTATGTGCCGTTGAACTGCGAATTTACATTTTTTTAGGTTGTGTGTGTGACGCACAGAATAATTTTACTCCATCTGTACCTACACATTACGACGAAGAACTTAAATAATAAATTGAATCATAATCCCCTTTTCAAAGCTGTAAACGTGTATGGTAATCTATTTTTCCCAAAAAATGTTTAAGTATATTTATATGTTTAAAAACATTACAAGAAGATACTTCCTTTTGCCAATTCAACAATATTCATTGCGTTATTTGGCGTTGTGGGGCGGACGAATTTTACAGCAATTGATTTAATGAATACCTTTCAAAATCAAGCAGATTATTGGGTGGAAATAATGCTCAGAACTTAATAGAAACAAGTCCAAACGATACTCACAAATCTCAAGTACGGCAGTTGATCGTAGTACGGGTTGTTGTAATAATTGTTGTACGTCGAAGTTGTCGTGTAAGTGTTGTAGTTGGGGTTGTTGTTGTTGTTGGGGTTGTTGTTGTTATTGTTGTTGTGATCGATCGCGTACTGAGTCGGGTCCGGCTTTAGCATCCAAAATGGGTACTTTTCATCCTGGGAGAAAGAAGTTAAAAGATTATGAATGCAATGTCCAGGTCGTGATGTTATCTTTTACCTGCTTCTTCAAGCTTATTTCTTTTTTACTTTCAATAATAGAGTAGAAAATATTGGCTCATCGCTAATATAGCAAATCAAAGTATAATCGGAGAAATTGATTGTTTATCAAACTGACACATCAATTAGCCGTGTTATAGCCATTTCATTGATTTTATACATCGTAAAGTTGTGATTGTGACAGCCAATCAGTGGCATGTCAGTTATTTTTTTGACCATCTGGTAAATAATTTATTTCCTTGACTTTACAAAGAGATTATTTTTTTGTAAGACACCTTTATTAATGAAAAAATCAACTTGGGGTACCACATAAATTACTATTGAAAATTGATATCCTACAAAATCACCGAACAATACTTGAATTATCCATGAGGAGAATAGATATAATATTAGTTTAATATTCAAACTTACAAAGTTAAACATCCTCGTAACCACTTTCTGCTGATCATACCACCAGTCCGGCTGCTCCAACTGATTAGGCTGCCCAGGGATGTACCGGTTCTCCCTATTAATTACTCGACCGAACTCGTCCACACTCGTTTGTCCGTAATTGTCGTATTGTTGCTGGTAGTTGCCGTCGTACTGTTGCTGGTAGTTGCTGTCGTTATAATTGTTGTTGGTGTTGTAATTGTTGTTGTTGTTGTTGTTGTAATTGTTGTTGTAGCCAGTGTTGTAGGGGTAGTTTGGGCGGACTGTGAAAGATAAGTTACGTTTAAGTAAATCTTGCTTTCTAGAATTTATATCTAAGAGAGTCGAGTATTAAATATGGTATTTCTCCAAACTGTCGTTTGACGATCGTATTTTCTTGTGAACAAAACACTGTTCCGATCAAAAACTATGAAAATCGGGGACGAATTCAAAGTACCGCGATACTAGTGAACAGCTCCATTTAAATACTTTCATTTATAACTTAACACACAGATGTGTCACTGAGGAGTTTGTCCCGCCACTTCTGCCCAGCTAGGATGTGGTGAAGGGCGGACATTGTTGGAAACTGTCTTATGCAATTGTGACATTCAAAAAGTGCTAAATATCGGCCTAATTTGTAGGAGTTTTGCTTAACACAACAGTAACGGTAAACCTGTAGAAACTGGGACTGTTAGCCTGTCATCCCACTTCTGGGAAAAGACCTCTCCCCATGTCTTCCAGATTCATCAATCCAGGGCTTAGGTGGACCACTGGTCGTTGGTATTATCCAGCTCCTCCCGCCATCTTCTAAAAACTGAATTTTATATTTTTTATTGACATCTTACCTCTAGTATACTGGTTCCCGCCATACCCTGTAGGTACACCGAACTGCCCCCTATTATTGAACTGCCCTTGCGTGTAGTACCGTGGCCGGTACTGCGGGATCGGCCTGATGGTTGCCTTTAGGGTCAGGTTGCCCCGCACCGGCGCGCCTGATGTGTAGTTAGCCATGATACGGCCGTGGATAAACGGTTCCGTGTTGAAGAAGAACGCGGGCATTGTTACGTTTACCTGGGTGAGGAGATGGTGGAAATTATGAACAGTAGTTTGGTTTTTTCAATACATTGTTCCAACTTATTTGAAAGCATATTAGCTGACAGCAGTTCAGCATAACTGTAATTTTCGGGAAAAAAGTAACAATTCCACACCAACCACATTATGACGCACCAACCTAGATTTTTAAAAATAATAAACTGTATTATTTCATTCGTTAAAACCTCGTAAAATTGTAAGAATAGTAGGTACCAGTGGCGAAGGTTCCATACAACTCGATTCCTACCGGCTTCCCTTTGAAAAATGGCACAATCAGTAATCTATAGGCAAATATATGATCACATTAAAGATATGTACTCCGGCGTACCTCTTACAAAATTGACCCTTCGCTACTGGTAGGTACATACCTCATATCGCGTCTGATAGTACTCCTCGACGAGGAACTGCGTCTCTTCAATCTGTCCCAGCGCCTCGACGCGAATGTACCACTCGCCGAACAGCGGCTGGTCCGACATCTGGTACTGCAGACTTACTGTGCCGAAGTTACTCTGTATTCACATAGACAAATATAATATTTTTCGTTTGTAAAACATGGACGCTAATTAAAGAGATTGTATACAATGTGAAGGTTTCACAAAGGGTAACTTTGAAAGACCGAGTTTGTAACTCAGAAATCCGACGTAGGACTCTAGTCCAGGGGTTCCTAAACTTTAAAGATAACGGAACACCAACCAAATACCTTTTATTTTATGGAACCCCATATCAAATGATTAAAAATCAACACTGAAGTTTATATAAGAACATTTTTTTAAAGAAATTTACATAAAAGTACCTATAAAAATACCCATTTACATAAAAGTAATGAGTCCTTCTCATCACATATTTTGCGCTATTTTAAAATATGATATATATCATGATGATGATGATGATGATTTGTAACCATGGTATTATTTAATAGCTAATAATAAATAATTTTGGCGGAACCCTGATGACTATTCTACGGAACCCCTAGGTTCCGCGGAACCCACTTTAGGAATCCCTGCTCTAGTCCAAGGTGTCGAAATACGGTAAACGGTTCTGAAATGGAGTTGGGCAAGACACGCGCACATTGGTTCTTCGCTCTTTATTGAACTTGTGGGGTGTTTGTTATACCGGAAGATGGTGATGTTTCTTAGAAAAGAAGTGGGGTATTGTGGTATTCCGTCACTGCTAAGAAATTAGAGCGCTGTTAAAGTCAAACTAACTACTATCATGGACTTGGGATTGTGTGAATAAAACCTGAAAAACCGATTTAATCATTTGGGGTCTTTATACTCAGCTCCTTTCCTAGACATCATCTTCATCATTTCAGCCAAAAGACGTTCACTGCTGGACATAGGCCTCCCCCAAGTAATACATACACAAAAAAAAACCGAGTTAATCATTTGGGGTCTTTATACTCAGCTCCTTTCCTAGACATACATTCATCAGAATCACAGGAATTTCTTAGTCTGAAGTACAAATGTACTTACTAAGATGTGATTCGATTAATAAAGAAGTAGTACCAATTAACAAAACATCACGCATATAATCCCCGAAGGGTTAGGTAAAGATGTACCGAGTAGTAGGTAGGTACATAAGCGTTAACGATTAATTTATATAACGCACATTATGTTTAGGTATTGTGTCAAGATCAAAATAGCTATGTATGCTCAAAGTTCAATCTACATACTACGATGCACTAATTATGTATGCAGTTAGAAAGACATGAGTGAACTCCTGACCCCATTGTATAACTGTTTATTTGCTAGAGTTCTGGCTGATTCGGAATTCATTTAGACCACTCAACCAACTCTGGTAAAATAAAGTACCAATTCATTTAAGAACACGTATTCATTTCGCCATTTAGCTCGCCATTGTACATAAGCTATATTATTACAAAGAATAAAATTAATTAAAAATACCGACCAAAAATATTTGTTTTTGCTCAGGTCGAAACATAGACTTGTTTTATTGTTAATCCAAGGTAACCATACGGATTGGAGATCGCAGTATTACATTCAAAGGGTACGTCCGTATCGCTGACTTTTAGTAAAGTAGCAATTTCCCTCGTGAAAAAAACATACGGCTGGCTTCTCCTCTTTTTAAAGTCAGAAAAAAAAGTAAAGCTAGCTACTTAGCATGTTAATAGGCGTTAATTCGTAAGGTATTTCGTATCATTTGGCTACAGTTGGAGTGAACAATGGCCTCAACACGACACTAACTGGCCTATCCGATCGAGTGACAGTCGTGGCTGGGTGGCACAATACCACATTATTCATTTATCGTGATCCTATCACACTTTGTTATGAAGTGACTACAAAATAATGTGGTTATGATTTATGAATTCTGCACATAACATTACATCACGCTTTTATGTTCCCGAAGAGCTAGGCAGAGCCCTGTATTACACGCACATTACAGTTATGTTTAATTCCTATGATGATAGAGGATAGAGAAATCCTGCCGATTGTTTTAATTCAATTACAATTTCCATTTTTAGCCAATAACAAAGAAGAGTTATGTTTTATCAATGTCTGATTATAACGAGAATATATTTTGTCTCCTTTCAAACTATATGGTGACATTTTTAAAACACTGTCTTAAAGTCGAGGTCGCCAGTACCTCAGAGCTTAAAAAAGATATATTTCGGCGGCCCTTTCTAAAAATTGTAAATTTAGAGTCAACAGTTAGTAGTAGTATAGTTCCCCAAACGAAATTACTTCTTGGTTTCCCCTAGAGAACTATCAGCCTTCATCTTTGACGGTCAGACATTGTTTACACAAACACAAGGAAGCTCTACCTCAATAACTTGTATGAAATATCACACCACTACAAAAATGATAGCTACATTACCTGTCTAGAGAGCCATCTCTTCATGATGCGTCGGTTGGGATCCAGGATGAACACGTCTATAGCTCGCCCAAACGCCTTCAACTCAGTGTTGATCGGTATCACACGAAAGCGTACTGAAGAAAAGGGAAATCTTATTGTATTTTTTTTTAAGAATTAATAGTCGTTTTGCTATTTTTCTCTTAGAGATAAGCCACAAGCAAATTAAAATTGTTCTCCGCGTTATTCTGATATTTTTTTGTTCTGGACCATACCTGGGAACCTGCTAGTTACAGAGATATTTGTGGTCAAAGTTCATACTTTTTCACAATTTTTTTATGAATTTAGTTTAATTACCTCAATGACCTGTTTACTATTCAAAGCATCCAACAGCACAATGTTTTGAGTGCGTTACATTGAGTTTTACCGTAAAACTTGATGTTTCACCCCAAAAAAAAAGTCGTTCCCAGCAATATTTTTAACATAGAGTTATTTAGTTTAATGTACAGAATGCTAGGTTGACGGCTTCGTGAAGGGCCCTTTTACAACCTGTATTTTATAAAATCTTGTTTTTTATCTGTCTACAACTGTTATACTTTTCAACAATTATTAAAGGAGCATACAAGCCAAGTGTTTTATAAATTGTATCATAATGATCTAGTAATTTTACTAAAGTGATGAATATAATAAGTGCAACTAGACACAGGAACACATTTTGTAGATATAGGTATTCCTTAGAAAAACTTTCACAAGCTCAGTTTGACTGTAAGAATAATCAGAACTTTTCAAAAACATCTAAGCACTTACCAGTTTGTCCCTGCATGTAGACAGGCTTGTCCATCTGTATGAATATGGTCATGAACCGCCTGGAGAACGAGAGCTGCGACTCGTTGACGAAGGCGCGGCCTCCGAACGGCGTGTCCAGGTATAGGCCTTCCACACGCAGTTTGTAGTCACCAGGCACTGTTGTTGGGGGCACCTGGGGGAGGCAGGTTAGTTAGGACTAGGAAGTTGCACGAGGGGCAAAGTTTAACGAGATAATACCTCCTTATTACGGAAATGGAGGACATAATACGGAGGTGTACAAATTTTCACCATTATCATACAGTGTACGGGTGTATAATGCAGTTTTGTTTCTATAAAAAGTTTTATCAGCAGAAAGGCTTACTCATAGACTTAAAAATGAATAGGTACGATTCTATTGATCTCATCTGCCTAGCCTTTTTTTAACTATGTTGGGGTCAGCTTCCTGCCTAACCAGATGCAGCTGAATATCAGTATTTTACATGGAGCGACTACCTATCCGACCTCCACAACACAGTTATTACTGGGTAATATGATACCCCTTGGTAAGACTGATAGTCAGACTTTCGGGCCACAAGTAACGACTGTCAAAGATTTACTAATGACAGCCGGGACCAACGGCTTAACGTGGTCGCCGAGGCACGGTGGAAACTCGGTATGTAATAGGTGGTCACCTATCCACAGACCAACCCAGGCACGCGCGGCTTTACCTTAAGATCGACCTAAGCGGCTGATAGTATTTAGCCACGAGCTCATCTTGTATTCTTCTCTGAATTCTGAATCTTAAATTGAAGAATATTTCTGAAGAAGAAAAAGAACTGACAGTATTCGCGTACTGTCAATGAAAACGGGCACCTTTATGTATTACCTAGTAAAAGCGAGCTGTTGGAATCCCGACACTGCTCAGCGCTCACAGTTGAAAACTCAAAAATACGATATTTTATTAAGTAAAACATTTAGGATTCGCATAGACTTAGTGAAAACGGGAAATAAACAATTTTAAGACATTCAGTTTTAATTTAAATGTTACTTTTAGTAGACGAACGGCTTAACGTGGTCTCCGAGGCACGGTGGAAACTCGGCATGTAATAGGTGGTCACCCATCCACTGCTTACCCCAAAGATCGACCCGAGTGGCTGTTATTATTTAGCTACAAGCTCCTCCGTAAGATTCTATTGATCTATTCAAGTTGTTTTAATAAGTATAAAGATAGCATACCCTCATATTCAATATTTCAGGAACACCCTCTTTCACCCTCTGGTTAACATCAGCAATTTCCACTCCATTGCAAGAGATGGAAGCTCTGATGGTCATCTGCATGCGAGCTTGAAGAATGTTGGCTGATATCTTGTAGATCTGGCCTGGCCGCACCATTCTAGATGCCACTATGAAGTATGTTCTGTGAATATAAAGTGTTATTGTAACACTGTTTCTGAGACGGTACAAATATACAGGGTGGAAGGGACACCGATGCTAAAACGCTTACTACATTTTTAGTACATTATTCTGAACCTCCCCACTTAGAAATTTTTCGTCAGCTATTAAAAAAAAACCAGCTGTTGCCTACAAAACTGCAACCTACATGATCAAAATGTATGGAACACATGTTTTTTTAAAATTACTTATGAAAAAATATAGGGGGTTCAGAATGATGTGCTGAATATGTGGTAACCGTTTTAGTATTGGTGTCCCTTCCAACCTGTATAATTGTTGAATTATTGTATACATATTACTGACCACTCTGTTTTATGAAGATTAACTGTCTTCTTAGGACAGTATGGTCTAAGAAGACCTGGAAGAACCTAAATTAGGAATATTGTATCTTTGTTAATGGTCCAAGATGTTTTATCAATTGTAGAACCCAGATACTTGACTAAGGAAATTGAATTTTTTAAGAATTGTATTGTAAGAGCAAATACTTTTACACAGCGGTGAATGACAAAATTGTTAAGCCACTACAAACTACAAGCAATGCCTTTAGTCTTGAGGCTAACATGGACAGGTATGATGAAACTTACGCTTCATTAATGATGACGCTCTCATGTGCCAAAGGGGCACCCTTGAATGCAGTGCTGTAGGTCCTGCTGCTTTCCCAGGAAGGTCTCGGAGTATTTTCAGGAGTATACTGGTTCAGATTGTAGTTAACATCTTGATTCCGGTTCTCAAACTGATTGTACTTCTGATCTGGGCTACGATTTATATCATATTGACTCCGATTCGGATCATATTGATTCTGATTTGGATCGTACTGACTCCTGTTTGGGTCATATTGACTCCGGTTGGGGTCATAAGGACGGTTGGGGTCATAAGGACGGTTGGGATCATATTGCTGTGTTGGATTATTTTGGTTACGGTTCTGATAATTCCTGTTCGGATCATATGGGTTGTCATACTTTGGATCAGAGTTGAGGTAATCGTTCGTGGGGTTCGTTTGTTGAACATCCGGATTGTATGTTGGTGATGCATAATCTTGTGAAGTACATAGTTGTAATACTGTTGCAGATAGTATGTATGTTAATATTAAGAGATTCATAATTCAGTCTTTGATGTTCTCTGCCTGTAACAAAAATTGACACCAGTTACTAAAAAAAATGTGTAAGACCTAGTGGAGTAAAAGCTATATGATAATTAATCACTCATTTCAGAAATTCAACCTGTTTTTTGCAGCAAGTACATGGTAGATACTTTTCTAATAAGTACTGGAGCAGTTCAGAAGTAGGAGAGTACTGTGTGTGTACACTACCTGCAGGCTACACATTACATTTATAAGAAGTTTCTACAGCATGAAAGTAAACAATACTTGTTTAATTTTATAACAATGAAGGCCCATGACAGCTAAGTAATTAGCAGTATTCCACCTTAAGTATTTAGTCAAACTTGCTGTTTATGTTGCTGCTATAGAAACAAGGCTTATGGAAACTAACCATTGGATAAATTTTGAAAATATTATTTAAATGTTGAGAAAAATTATAGCGAAATAGCAGTTGCTGAAGTTAGTTTTTATAACAAGATTCGAATTGGCGACAATCGTTAGCCAACGTAAACACCGACTATTGTCAGTTAAAAGTTCAGTTAATTACATAACACCGGTCACATAAACTAAACTATAGCTAAATAACTAAAGATAGAACGAGTTTAATACTCGATTAACCTTAATTTTAATTTAATAATAAAGTTAACAATTCGCTTAACCTGAAGTTAACGCCCATGGATACTCTCCGCTTTTATATTTAAAGCCAAGAACACAACCACATTTGCACTAAAACTTCACTTTACTACCTACAAACATGCAAACTTACTTAATTTTAAAGAAATTCATTTAAAATAAGTTTAATTCAAATAAATAAACAAGAACGTTAACAACGTCCCATTACTCACTTCATTCAAGAAAATGCGATTGTCGCGCAGCCGCACTTCACCACGCCCGGCTAGTGCAAAAACCGGTATGTTCCGTCAACGTTTTCACGTTATCGTTTATTCCACTTTTATTTACATAAATAAAATGTGATGCAATTTTGAAAATGCTTTAATTTGATGACAGAAAGTACCATTGGTTGTAAATTGAGCTTTATCATGGTTTTATCTCATTTATGCGTAGTCGCGTAGATTATTTACATTGACAGGCATTGTTGAGTATTTATTTTGTTGTCTGTGGTAAAGAGCGTCCGCCCTGCGTATGTGGTTAAGGCGTTAAATTTAAAAATGTACAGTGTGACCACGTTAAGTGTGCAGTTCAAGGTAGAGTTAACTTGGTATCTTTATTTTAGTTATGATTCGATTCGATTTCATTCGGAAAGTCGTATGTCTATCTCGCTCGCTTTCGTAATGTCAAAAAAAGATAGACATGACATACGACTTGTCGAATCGAAGCGTTTGTGAATAGTTATGCTGCACAGATAAGTTGGCCAGGGTAGCCCGCGAAATTCAAATTTTCTTACGTATTTTTGCAATTAGCAGGCCAGTGTCAAGCTGTATGTATCAAAATGCCCACTTCTTCTGCAGTGGGCAGGATAGGAGGTGGAGCAGTTTGCAACACAGCTCCACAACCACACCTCGCCGCTGATCCGTCGAGATAGCCCCACTTCACGAGATGGGAATTACATCTTCCCACTTGGGTCCGCAGGCAGTTCAGGAACTTCCATGTGGACCACTGGAGGTTGGAACCTGCAGGATGATGCTGACTAGGTGGTAGTAGCTAGTGAGTAGGAGGGGGCAAGTATTTTGCCACAATTAGCATCGAGCGTCGCCGTGTCGGATGGATTTCCTGACAGGGACGTTGCGGATTTTAGGAAGCTTCGCGTGCTTTTTGTTAGCCGTTGCATTGGTAGTTAACCGCCAAATAATAGTTGTCTGATATAAACTCTTGTTTGTATTTTCCTACTACGTTTGCAACGTTCTTCGAATCTGAGGAAGAGCTATGCCAGCTGTGGGATGGTTGTTTGTCCACTACATCATACCGTGACCGCGCCTAGATACGCTTCGGGCAAAAAAAAAAATCGGTTGTCTGTAAAGTCGGTTTACTGACGATAGTTGAACGAGACAACGACGTCATGAGTAAATACTGATGGAATGGTTGCATTTTTCAAAAGAAAATTTTAATTTTATTGTTTGATAGATATTTTGTATGGATATAGAGAAGGAGGTAAATGGAAATCACAATTGAATTGATCAAGTTATTACGTCAATTTTTTTTTACAATCTATATAGTTTTTTCAAAGTGGAACGCCTTTTCGTGCGTGCAGCCCGCTCCATCGAATTATAAGACGTTGTCATGTCAAAAATTCTTTGTATTGAGAAGTATGAGACTATGCCCACAAGACCGTTCCAACATCATCGCGTGCCATGCCCGGAGCGTCAACATTGGCGGCGAGAATATTATTGCCGATGCCGATACGCTCCGTGCACAGCACGTGCTGACGGAACAGTCTAGCTAGTGGGCATAGTCTCATACTTTTCAATACAAATAAAATAGAGTGCGTATGAGGCCCCTTGTAAACGAGGTATGATACGCTGTTGATGAGTTCTAGCAGGCATTTTATTCAGTGTCACGTTTCTTTCCGTGCCAGACACTTTCATAGCACGGTCATGGTGGTACGATGTGGCGAGCAAAATCCTTAAGATACCAAACTAAATCGCAATACTATATGAAGAAAATAAAAGATTAGTCTCGTCGATTCGTAGCCAGCAACTCAACGCTGTGTAAAATTGTAAATAACATTCATGTAGCTACTGGCCTACTTATTGAGATCGTTAATTTTATGTCCACAATCCGGATTTCTATGTACATAACGTGTTGCTATACATAACTGCGTAAGATCTAGCCAGTCAGTCCGAGACTTAATTGATTATAAATAGTGCTTGCGTTACATTAATTAATGCAAATTCTTCCTTAAGAGGACCATCAATTTAAAGTTCTTGGCTATAATTTACAATCGGTAATAACATCATTTTTGCGCGATAGATCCCCGGGTGTCCAACAGGCATTTACTTCATCATCATCATTTCAGCCGAAAGACGTTCACTGCAGGACATAGGCCTCCCCCAAGTGTCGCCACATTGACCGGACCGGGATGCGGCATTTACTTACGTAGATATAACCATTTAACTAGGTTTTAAAGCTGCGTATTCACCAGAGATGTGCTTGGCCGCTGAGGGGTCGCGGTCGGGCTCGTTTCAGATGCGGGTGGTAACCACACCGTCTAGCGACTGCTTATATTTTCGCTCGCGTCCGTCCCTAGCACACATCCTTGCCTTGTTTTGTATGTACAAACCCCGCTTCGCTAAGCCATTTCCACTAGAGCTGCGCGCCGAGCGAGGCTAGGTAAATGAAGTGATCCTATTGGTTCATTTATTTTATACAAATCCCCGAAAAGCATGTTATTCCTTCTAACTGGGGAATCGAACCCATGATCTCTTTGTCTGCTGAGTCGAGCTCGAACCTACTTTACCTTTAGCAATTTATTTCATCACCACTGCTCAAAAACGATGAAGGAATACATCGTGAGGAAACCGGTATGTATCATCCACCAAACCAGTGGGCGCGCGTGGTTGATTAGTGTCTTTCTCACAGATCCGAGGCCTGTGTATTCATTAGAAGAACGTTACGAACGAACTCGGGTAATGTTCATTTTATTTCATGGATATATTTCTTGGTGTTGCTTACACGACAGCTATTTTTTGGCTTCAAGCACTTATATGGCGTTTCGGTGATAATAGCACACGCACTTTATATAAATTATTTTTGGTATGCAAGTTAAGTATGACTAAGCGTGCAGCACTGTGTACTGGCTATATATTATATGGTGTTGGGTGCAGGATATACATATAGGTGGTTGGTGTCTGCAGTCTAAATAGGGTAGCGTATGCACTATTCAAAGTTAGTCTACACCGTTGACCGTCTGATAGAGATCTTATCACTGCTATCTGTCTAGTATAGTAGGTATATGTTTATGGTGATTGCGGGATGCAGAGATAACTAGTGTGGTCCTTGTTATTTTCTTGGAGTTCTTTGCTACTGTCTACACAGTGCTCTTCAAAGCATTTGCTGGATAGGGGGAGCTGATGGACGCTACTGAAAGTAAACTCTTCGCCGAATTTTGAGCTGAATCAATTTAGACTGCCATCGACACGCTAAGAAGTGCTCTTCAAAAATTGATAGTTTTATACTACAACTATGTACCACTCAGGTAATAACGCAAAACTACGATGGACTTTGAACTAATGATTTACAACAAAAGCCCATTTAAAACAGCAGATGGGTACTTACATTATGTTGACGGCCATATCGTAGGTTTTCTAAAAATACTTTTTTTATTGTTTCATCTGGTGACGTTACACGTGTCATGTAGATAATCAATGTATGCATGTATTCTAGGTATGGTTGAAGGATAGGTATTGCCCTCTTGTTCAGTCAATTGATATAAGCTCAATAATGTGATCTAAACTAAATTCAAATTATTTCACTTGGGAGATATTAAGCTATTAATGTGTGTTCGTGTTGTGAGCACATGTTAACAGTCAAAATAAATATCTATGATACTAAAGAAATAGGGCAACATGAAAACTTTTAAAATAATAAGGCAAGATTTTATTAAGTAATCATCTCCCACTGTTATTTGAGTAACCATTATACATATCAGTGTATTACAGAGAGGCACATTGACAGGGATAACAAAATAAAAAATGTTTTGATTGATGAAATTCTAATTAACCACTGAATTCTCCACAAGTTAGCAGGATCTCATAAACAAAGGAATTGATCAATAAAAATAAATCACGCGAGGTGATAGGATGTAAGATTGAGACTCGTCGGATCGCAGTACGATCGCGTAAGAACAACTGTATAACAAGACGAACAAGAGAGTCCAGTAGGGGTTCGGGTCGCTCCGGGGCCTCCACTCTTCATATTGAAAACTCATTATGTACGCCAGCATCCAATTTATCTTTTGTCAAAAAAATCTGTACAAAATATATTAAATATATACTCTGTAATGCTAAAAACTGTAACGCTACCTTCCTCAATAGTTCAATCACGATTATTAAATGATTTAAAACACAATAACTCGTTCACGTCGTGCAAGAACAAACATTAACGTATCGACGAGCGCCGCCGGCGCTCGCGCGGCGGGGAGACCTATGTACAAGTCAACATTTAAAAAATCATACACCTCAGTCTGTCACGTGAATACCGCTGCTGCATCTGATTTATAATTCCGTTGCATTAATTTCATACAGTCGTGTGGTCTTACGATCTAGTGTCGCGTATCGCGTCCTTTGCTTATCGTCCGTGCGTGGCATCATAATATACATAGTTTATTTTATATATAGGCAGTCGCGACGAGGCGTGTGTTAGTTCCGCTCCTCATCGCAGTCGCGGGAGATGTGTCCGGGCTTTCCGCACACATAGCAAGTCTTGGTGCCGTCGGGGCAGTTGCGTGAGATGTGGCCGGACTTGTTGCAGTTGTAGCAGGTCTGGTTGGAGCTGTCGCGGCCGCCCTCAGGGCAGTTCCGTGCGATGTGCCCGGTCTTGTTGCAGTTGTAACACGACGGCTCGTCCGGGCTCTGCGCGCACTCGCGCGCTATGTGTCCCGTGCCGTTACATCTGTACCACACAAATAAATACGAAAATTAGGTATACCAGCCTCAAAATCAATAAACTTGAATAAAAATGTCATTTTTAGACATCGACCTTTATGCCTTATTCAAATAAGACAAAAAGGTCGATGACAAATTAATTGGATACGTGTGCCGCCAAGGTCAATGCCAAAAGTTCAACGTGATATTTTAACATTTAGGCTGAGGCCAAACGAGCGTAATTTTTTGAGGTGTAAGTCGCGGAATTTACGCTGCATTCGGTTTCATACTAAAGTCATGTTTGTACCACATGTGTCCTGGTGTACAACTCATTTGCATCGCCGTGACTACACTTTCTTCATGACTCCATTACTCAGGTCGGCTATGCTGCTTGCCTACAATACATCAATCAGTTATTGATTACGCCAGCAATAACAAATGGTTTTTTACAGGTCGAACAATTATTTTGAAAATATTAATTTGGCACGAGTCTCAAGCTCTTATGCGGCGATTCCGGAGATTCCAGCTAATAACGAAAAGTAAAGAAACATCAAAGACGTTATCGAAACTGGTTTTAGATATGATCTAATGATAAACCGACGTGACTTGGATAAGAATCGCGGTTAGCTACGTGCACCCAACGTTACTTAAACACGCCCAGCATGGAATAGCCGATAACTTGGTAGGCGTAACGGAGACTTGTCTCGGGTTAAACTAGTTTAATATAACATATTGATTTTATCGAGTTGCTGTACATAAACAGTTGCAAATAGAAATGTCGATCGATGAAAGGCGTATAAGTTTTAGTAGTGTTTGGACACTCGGTTTATAATAGGACATGTAGAACTGTTCAGATATTCCTTCGACGCGGATGCGGTAGGCGCGTGGCACTTGTTTCCTCGTCGGCGCACGCTAGCTCGGTGGTACACGCATGAGTCGAGCCGCTCAAACGTGACCACTCATGCGTAACGAGCCAAAGGAGATACTTGATGTCTACACAAAACACGTATCGTTTGAAGTGTCGTTAACCTATAGAACATTACAACTAAGAAGCTTGATTGATTTACGCTGCGTTTCAAGCAACCGCTCGGAACGGTTGACCAATGGGTCACCGATTTGACGTCTCCTCTTCGACTCGCCGCGCTGACCGTTGACAAAAAAAAACGTTGAGATCGGAAGGCAGAAAGTGCTTTAGAACCAGTTGTCACGTTTTCGCTGGGTCTTCAACCAATATTCGGATCCTGTCAGGGAAAATACTGAGTTGCTGGTAATATTAACCTGTAGCAACGGTCGGCCTCCTCCTTGCAGTCCCGCGCGAAGTGTCCGGCGCGGTTGCATTTGAAGCACTTTTCGCGCTGGCGGTTGAAGCCAGAGTCGCGAGCACCCTGCACGCCTCCCTGGGTGCACTCGCGGGCGAAGTGCCCCGTCCGGTTACACTTGTAGCATACGCTCGAACTCATTGTCTGCAACAATAGGATGCACTCCGTTGATTACACTCTTATCACTAGCATAACGGTACCTCTACGAGAACACCGAGTTGCACATACAATTTGTAAATTACGCTAGACTGTTAATTTTCTATAATTTGAAATGACTCAAATAATGATAAGTTCATTTTAAGATGTGACGATAAAACAGGTTTTGGGGCGAAAAATTATACAGTCAACATTTTGACCTTGTAATAATAACCTTATAAAATACGGTCATTCGCCTCGTCTATCTCTTTCTTACCCCTTTTTCGGGCGATAAGTGTAACAGAGATATCGAGTTTAATTATTTGCACAGAAGTTCCGCTGACGTGATGACCCTGAAGTTGATAACGCGCTTCATGTGCCAAGATCACGGCAAATTACGTACGATTGTCACCAATTGACTCGCGGCGAACATTTTGATCGAGACGTTAAAGGGAGGCCCGGCACGATGCAAAACAATTGAGAACGTGAACGTCGCACATTCCACAAGGTCTGTTGACTTGAGTATTTTAGCAGCAACTCGTGCCGGCGCTTGGTGAGGGGACAATGCGTAGTACTACAATGTTGAAGCACTACAACAGGAAAAAAGCTGTTGGGAAAACGGAAACGAAATGTTATACAAGTTGTGACTTTCTAACAGTAAGATATTTTTAGCGTTCTTTACTTTGCGCTTATATCATCAAGTAATGCCTTTTGTTATCATAACATGGCTCAGAAAAAATGATTGATTATAACCAAGCCATAGCTGGAATTGTATCAGAAGGAAAATAGGTCAGCACTAAGTGCATTATGTAATTCTCAGAGCCCAAACAAGGATTTATAAGACAACACAATTGATTGAAGTATTGTCTTGACAACACAATCCAAAGACAATGATGTATATGAATTAAATACTTTATTTGAACAGATGGTAGCAGACTTGTGTACATTTCAGCTAAAACAATAAATTATAGAAACCATAGTGTTAGAAGCAATATTAAGGCCGACCTCGACACGGCGACACCTTTCTTTGGCCTCTAAACTATTGATCAACACTACAGCAAGACATTATTGAGTTTACAGTTTTATTTGCATAATCAATAAGTTTTTACTTGTCTAATTAATCCCGATACGACATTTTCGCAGTAGGAACTACATTTTAACAAGAGATCTGGTGAAACAAAAAAAAACCTTAGTATGAATTGGACCATGTTCTAATGAAAAGTAAAACAATACAAAACTTGAGGTCAACCACATTACAAGGCGATAAAATGTAAGCACATTGTAGAGGGGATAGAGTGAAAGCTGCAAGTGGGAAAGTCATTAACTTGTAGCAATTATGATAACTAGTGTATGTACAGTCACTATGTAAATGGCCCACACTTTATGTACCAAACGTGTAATAGCAGCTCCCAAGAGAATCAAGACTTGTTTGGTTAAGTGTCCACTAAGCAAATTGACCACTTTTTGATGAAATAAGTGTATGTGTATTTTGTCACTAAGAGCAATGAAATATTATGTTAAAGACAGAAAATAAGAGAAAATTATGCTTTGTGCTTTGTTGTTTCCAGCATATAAGTCAAAGAGCAATGTTAAAATTCTTACCAAGTCTGAACAGCAAAGATTTCAAAACTTATCTCAAACCAAATAAAAGACAATTTAAAACAAATAATTACTTTGGAAAAGGTTCAACATCAAAAATACAAAGTCCTACATGAATTTTAATGTGAAATCTAGTTGGTTGTGGTGCAATTACATGAAATGTATAACTTTCTAAATGCAACTGTTAAAGGGTCAATGGAGCAATAATTTGAAAGTTTCTAACTGTACTCTTGTAAAAGCGTAACAAACCTTTTTAGACTTATTTGTGAATGTCTGTGTTGGAATAGTTTTTTTTTTTGTTTATATATACTTGTATTACAAGCCAGATAAAAAAAGTATTTATAATTTGAATTTTATTGGTATATAGTCAGTTTTCCTGGTGTGCTTGGTTAATGTTTCTATGTACAAAAGTTGAAAATTGCACAATATATAATTATTTAGCTTGAAATATTCCCAAAAATCTAGTATTTTAATGGCTTTGCTGCCCATCAATTCTTAGAAGGTGTATAATTGAAATCGTTCACAGACTACATTGACTTTCATACTGAGAAATTTTGCTAACGGCAATTAATCTAACAACAAATAGATGTAGAAAGCATTGTTGAGGATTGAAAAACAAGATCTTGGCAGAATTAATGATGTCCTTGAATATTATTAGAACAAGGGTCAATTTGTTGAAAAATATACTATTACAATGTAGAATAATCAAATCCCGCTAACCAATAACCATAATATTGTCTCTACTGAAATGATGTCAATGAATTCTTATGTACAATAGCAGATAATACAGATGTGCCATTTCAATATACATTAATGAGTCCTTTGTGTGAGCATGTAACAGGTAGATAGCATAACACATGCTTAAAACTAGACTTGTGTTGTAAGGTTCCTATAGGCATTATATGTATTTGTACTTTCCCACATGCTGTTCATAGTGCAGCGATGCGTCATTGTCTTATACTAACAGAGAAAAAAAAGAAAGCTACAAGAAAAGGCATGATAAATACTTCGGGAGCTGATGGAGATGGCAGAGTGATGACGGAGCAATTTCAGTAATCGTTGCAGCTGCAATTTAACGAATACAAATGAATCCCGAAAGCATATTTCGAATATAAAATTACCTCAACAGCAGCTATATGTGTCAGCAACGAGTCACCGTTTGTCAAACTAACCACGTTCAATAAACAACCTAACTATGATGCGTTGACATAAAAATATCAGAATTTTACTTGAAAGCACTTGGGGATTTTGCGCCGTTGCTTTATTCGCTGATAATTATAAGAAAACACATCTGTAATACACGTACGCCGTATAGCAGCCTAACCACGTGTAGAGGTACCGGTAGCGCGCGGTTTCACAATCAATGTTTCACTTTTCACTTACCGATTAGATGTGAAACTTCTTGAGCACTTAAATCACTATTGATTCGATCGTTTCACGATCAAATTTTTAATAAGATTTACAAATAAGATGTAATTTACGATGCTTCGTTTGCAAGGAAGCCAGCCACCATCACTACGAATTCGTAAAAGACATTTTGAGCATAGACAATGTAGCTAAAAAGTTTTCAACGCTTCTCCAACGTGACTATCGAATGATTCAAATTATTTTTTTTCAATTTAAACAACAACGGCAAATGGATCGAAACAAACAAAAAAATGCAAGAATTAAGTTTTTTTTATTGATTTGCTAAGAAATTATTTCGAAATACAAAAATTTAATTTTCGATAAAACGCTCACTATTGTCTATGGTTTCATCTAAAGAGACCAACGGGAAATACGGAAACCATGGTTTCAACCAATCAAAAGTTCCTTCAATAAATTACCAATCAGCTCTTCTTATTTTGCTTTATACCAAAAACCAATTCAATGCATCATAGTCAGTATAAAGATAACAATTTAGGAAGTTTCAAATTACAGCAAAGTGTGTATAAAGTGACGAAGTTTTAATTTGGTTAGGTTATTCAAGTATTGTCAAGTGAACTGCACGGTGTTTACAAAACTACGAAAACTATTTTAAAATCCGGTGTTTTTAAGTTAAAAGAGAAGCCAAATCGATTCTAAGAGAGAGAATTATGTCTGCGGAGAAGCGACGCAGTAGCGTTGATAACAATGAAGAAGCTGAAGAGACCGATGGCTGGATTGGGCCTATGCCCGCCGAGGCATCTAAACCTAAAACTAAAAAAAGAAAAGGTAGATTTGTGATAAAAAGCCTTGAATTACAGAGGATGTGTTTCAGATGCAGATGGTAATCAATATATTCTGGTTTCCAGTGTTGGAGTTTGAATCTCTGTACATCGAGAACCTGCCTACGTCTGAGACCTACGAGTTTAGTTACATGCATCGTGATGTGGTCACTCATGTAGTGGTCACTAAGACAGACTTTGTGATCACCGCTAGTCAGGATGGCCACTTAAAGTTTTGGAAGAAACAGGTACACATACTCCTATAACTTAAAAATCCATTTAATTAGTTTGTATGAAACTTCTATGAGACAAAGGGCGGGCTGCATTTTGGCGCCTAAAGTTTTAATTGTTATGAAGTCTAGATTTAGTTATACTTGGCTATAGTGTGTGTGGCGTGGCATAGTGACACACTACTTAGGTACATGTAACCTATGTTAGTGATACTGTTGATTCCTGTGGATTTCATTAAAAATATTTTTTTATTATCCACTAGCTGTTCCCGGCATGCGTTGCAATGCACCTGTTCCTACTACCTACCTACTACCTACCCACTACCTACTACCTACCCACTACCTACTACCTACCCACTACCTACCTACTACCTACCTACTACCCACCCTAGAACCTTGTGACAATAACAAACAAACAAAAAAAAAGGAGTGATATCCCGCCATTGACGCGTGATGGCGTGACCAAGGGAAATAGGGATTCATTTTATATATTTATAGATTATCATTTTGAAAATTATATTTTTTGGAAATTCCAGAAATTTTAGAATTCCCTCGCATTCTGAACACTTGGGTAAAATGCTGGACATATGGTAACCCTTGATGTGAGGATTTTTTAACTCTTCATTTATGTTGTAGATAGATTTACTAATAGAATTTGTTATTGATTAGGCTTCTCTAACAGCTTCTTCCCTTAATAAATATTTATCTTTATTTAAATGTATAGTTTAACATTGACATTAAATATTTATTTTCCAGGAAGAGGGTATAGAATTTGTGAAGCATTTCCGTTGCCACCTGGCACCGATCAGCCATGTTGCTGCCAACACCACCGGCACACTACTCTGCACTGCCTCTCTAGAGAAGACAATCAAGGTGTTTGATGTTGTTAATTTTGGTAAGATAATATAGTGTTGAACCAGGTTTCTGATCATCATCATCATTAGAACTTATAGCTTTTGTACAGCTGTATTAGTATTTGGTTCCGACTTACTTGTTATAGGTGGTTGATTCAAACCCAAGAAGATTATTTCCTTTAAAAATAGTGAAGGAAAACAACATGATCCAAATGGTATACAGGGTGTAAACAGACCCTTCACATAGCCATCAACCAAGCATTCTGTACACCAAACTAAGTAACTTTACGCAAAAATTATTGCTGGGAATCGACTTTTTTTTTTGGGGTGAAAAATCACGTTTTCCGGTAGGACTCGATGGAAAGCACTCAAAGCATTGTGCTGATGGATGGATTGAATAGTACGGGGGTCGTGGAGGTGTGTAAGGTAAAAATCTTACATTAAAAACATGTATTTTTAAAAAAACTTGTGAAAATGTTGGAACTTTGACCCCCAATATCTACATAACTAGAAGGTATGGTCTAGAACAAAAAAATGATCGCCAAGACAGGGAGAACAAGTGCCTTTCGGCTATGTTAAGGGTCTATTTACACCCTTTATAAAATTTCTAGGACATGATACATCTGCAATGAGTCTGTGTGGTAAATTACACACTCTTCCTCACAGAGAAGAGATCAGTTTCCCAACAGTGGGGAAAGATAAGTATGCTTATGTTGTCTCCTTGCAAACATCACTTCTAAGCTTTACTGTATCAACAGAATTGTAGAAATATATGAGAGTCTGTAAAAGACATATAATGCATGGACAGAAACTCATATTCTTGATGTAGCTGTGGGTAATATAATTCCAAAGTAACCTATGCTAAACAACTTGTTCTAAAGATAACGTAATTGATTACTGAACTTTAGTCTCTTAACTGATATTAGATAGTCACAACAACAAGAAATGCCTTTGAAATAATGTCATGAGTACCACATTAAGTAAACAAATGAATGGGTGATTCTGTTAGAGTATTATTATCAGAATGTCTGTTTTTACGATGTACAAAATCCTTACTTACACAAAATCCAAGCTTTGTTTTCTTATTGGCTTCAATACTTAACATAATAATGAAATGAAGTGGTGTTTATTTCGTCACGAAGATCTTTTAAGACTCAGACGACAAATATTTTACAACTACGTTAACTAGATAGTGCTGGCATTTCCTAGGAGATTGATCCCAGAGAAGAAAGGGCCAGATTTAAAACGGGGATGTAGAAATAAACTCAAAGGTCATGGCCTTTTTAAAGGCCTAACATTATTAAGAAATATAATTGATGTGGAGCCCTGACACAGCCAGAAGGCGATGCGGTAAGACCTCGCAGGAGATGGCGGAACGAGCTGGACAAAACCAACGACCAGTGGTCCACATTGGCCCTGGATTGAAGAATTTGGAAGTCATGGGACGAGGCCTTTGCCCAGCAATGGGATGACACAGGCTAACAGTATCAGTACAATTGTCACAGCTCATAACTCATACTGTGATGCAGGGCCAAAAGCAGGCCAGGGCCATGACATCTGGTCAATCCTTACCATCCTCTGTTCTCTTACTATAATTTTATTTTATTTGAGACACTTTCTTCTCCTTTTACAGACATGATCAACATGATAACGATAGAGTTTGAGCCCTACGTTGCTGAATGGGTTCACTCGGCCGGGGATCCTATATCTGCACTTGCTATGTATGTATTACTTTGTATCTATACTGAACTTGGTACATGTTATTCATCATCATCTTTTTGCCCTTGTCCCATGTTCCTTGGGGCTGGCACAACACGTCTTTTTCTTCTATTCTCCCCTGCCAACTGTCACGCAATCATTTATAACTTTTTCCTTCATGTCATTCCTCACACATTGGATGGTGAAAACTTTATCAAATCTCTAGAACTAAGCGGCGTACAGACACTAAAAACGACGTCGTTTTATACTATGTATGTATAGAAGATGGTCATACTGTTATTACTCTAAAAATCACTAACAGGAACAGCAATAAGACTTGCAATTGTATCCATAGTTGCAAAAGCAATGTCGTTAAAGAGTTGTAGAACAATATTGGTGTACAATCAAGTAAAAGTATATCTGTCTACGCTTTTTACCACCAGCTCCGAGAAAGCCAGCAACAAGATCCACATATTCGACGGCACGCAGACAGTGAGCGCGCCGCTCTACACCTTCGAGACCCTTCATCAAGCCACCGTCACCACTATAGCTTACAACCCCATGTATGAAACGGCTGTCTCGGTGGATAAGCAAGGTAAAGGCAACACTGGTAAATCATTTATTTCGATGAGCAGACCTAATTGGGAGCAGTGGGAACCTAGTGAGAACTGTTTCTTTTGTGTAATTTATTTTATCACCACTACCACCCAAGCCTTTTTCCCATGGAAGGTAGGCAGAAACCACACGACGCCACTTTCTACGAATTACGATCCTTACGACCGAAAATATCGTAACCCAACCGGAATGTTCTGGAACCAAAGAAACCAGGACATGTGACACCTACCAACCCACACGTGACCCGTGGATAACTACCACGCGGACCCACTTCAGTAGTGTGCCTAGACTGCCTAGGGTCCAACAGACAAGGGCAAGCAGACTTCACAAACCCCAACGCCATGAAGAGTAGTAGGTTATAAGAGCAAGCCAAGCTTTTAGGCTTGTATAAAAGTACCGCCACGCCATTAGCCCACTCCCTGTCATAGAAAGTACCTGTACCCCAGCAGTGGGAACATTATAGGCTAACTATGCAGACCAATTTTGATTTGCAGCTGGTGTGTTAAAAATTACAAAAAAAGCGAAAGGATAATTATATATTAAAGACTGAAGTCAATGTGAACAAAAACAATAAGGGCAGTTTTCGTAGTTTGAATTTAACACTGCCTTGCATTTGACAAACAAACAATAGAGATATTTAGATTGAGATACATATGTTTGGTAGCTACATAGTTTTTTAAATTGGCTTAT
The DNA here is from genome assembly GCA_963082995.1 of Noctua comes. Classification (NCBI taxonomy): domain Eukaryota; kingdom Metazoa; phylum Arthropoda; class Insecta; order Lepidoptera; family Noctuidae; genus Noctua; species Noctua comes. The sequence continues at coordinate 2,098,675 of OY720282.1, forward strand.
TCTGTCCCACTGCTGGGCAGACTGAGGCCTGCCCCATGGCTTTCCAATTTTATTTATCATTTGCCTTCTCAGATCAATCCATTAAGAATAAATCCAGATCGTCACAGCTACATAGTACTCTTTTATTTTAGGCATCATTGAATACTGGACGGGCCCGAAACATGAGTACAAGTTCCCGAAAACGGTAAACTTCGGCTCGAAGCTAGACACAGATCTGTACGACTTTGTGAAGAACAAGACGTATCCGACTGCGCTTGCGTTCTCACCCGACGGCAAGAAGATGGCGTCCATCAGCCTGGACAGAAAGGTAAGATGATATAGTGCTGATGTTTTTGTGAATAGAATTTTCTAATTTAAATGAATTACTCATACATGAATTTGTCTTTCAATGGGATTAAATTAACTTAGAGGGTTGTATTGATGATTTTAATGATATTCTGTAAACACATACATGTTACGGTCGCGAATCATATTATGTTCAACAAACAGCCTGACTCTGGCTGGCAAACAGCAAAAAAATCAAATTACGCGGTCTGCCCTGAGTGCCCCGGCGCACAGTGGTCCCGATTTAATAAAACATGGACATTGCTCCTAGAGCGCTGATATTTTTTTCTATTGTTGTGACTGCGATAACAAATAAGTCAAAAAAATATTATAGTCGTACCTCAAATAATGTTCAGTAAAAAAAATATTTAATTTTTTTTTGTATGGGAGTTATTACATTTTATTTAATTTCTCAAAAACGTTAAACGATGTCAAGATAGCAATCATATATGTTAGAAAACTAATAATTCTGAGTAATTCGCTCAAAGAAATTATTTGTTATCTTTGAGTACTTTGGAAATAATGAGCATCTTAAGTAGTGAATTTTTTCAACTCAAATTGTAGTTTGGTACGAGTTGAACATTAAAAATAGGATTACTGTTGATAATTAAAAACGTATATGACAACTCGCACATAATAAGAAGGTATTCGTCCGCTAGCGTTGGCACTTAATTTTTATTAATTGTGGTTATTTTAGAACTTCTAGGCAAAAAGTGTTTTGTAGAAAGGTCTTAGGTAATCGAGTAACTACATGTTAATTACAATATTAAAAACTAATCTGTTTGTAGACGCAAACGATGCTGTTTTATGAGCAATAGGTCCGCTGGCCAGCAAAATGAAGCTTAGACGCGAGTTTGCCAGACTACAAACAGATTAGTTTTTAATATTGTAATTAACATGTAGTTACTAGATTACCTAAGACCTTTCTACAAAACACTTTTTGCCTAGAAGTTCTAAAATAACCACAATTAATAAAAATTAAGTGCCAACGCTAGCGGACGAATACCTTCTTATTATGTGCGAGTTGTCATATACGTTTTTAATTATCAACAGTAATCCTATTTTTAATGTTCAACTCGTACCAAACTACAATTTGAGTTGAAAAAATACACTACTTAAGATGCTCATTATTTCCAAAGTACTCAAAGATAACAAATAATTTCTTTGAGCGAATTACTCAGAATTATTAGTTTTCTAACATATATGATTGCTATCTCGACATCGTTTAACGTTTTTGAGAAATTAAATAAAATGTAATAACTCCCATACAAAAAAAAATTAAATATTTTTTTTACTGAACATTATTTGAGGTACGACTATAATATTTTTTTGACTTATTTGTTATCGCAGCCACAACAATAGAAAAAAATATCAGCGCTCTAGGAGCAATGTCCATGTTTTATTAAATCGGGACCACTGTGCGGCGCTTCCATCTTAATTACATTAAAACCCATTTGAAGGGCAATTATAGGTATGATAAGACTTATATGTTGTACCTGTATGCCCCAAATGGATACAGAGATTTGTAGTAAACATAAATATAGCCATTTATGTTCCATGAAATATGGCCCCCTATTAGCATATTATCTTCAGCCAGGCACTGATCCAAATCAGCTGCAGAGAGATTCCTGAAGTCTCGTCCGCATTAGCACGAGTTGCAATACACGTCAAGTGTCGAAGATTCGATTCTCTAGTGTCGGGTACATGTGTGTCTGACATTGATAACAATAAGGTATACTCTTTGTTAGCCTTTATAATTACGATACTTTGTGCTGAAACTATGTTGAAACACACCAAAGATACTAAACACCCAATAAAAAAATATTCCGAACTAGGGATTGAACCCAGATAGGACCAACAGCAGTCTCACTTGCGATGAGGCGACGAACGATAGTCCTCTAACATTAAAAACCCTGAACACTGTAAATATCTAAACCATTTGATCCCAGTATGTAATAAGTAGGATGTTTGTCTGTTGATGTAATAGGTGCGTGTGTTCAATTTCCTGTCAGGCAAACTGCACAAGGTGCTGGACGAGAGTCTCCAGCGCTTCCAGGAGTTGCAACATCAGACGCAACAGCTGCCCAACATGGAGTTTGGTAGACGGTAATATAATTATTATGCCCCCAACTTGTCTTTCCAAGGGTTGTCATGTGTTTCCCAGTTAGTGGGTTGCGGAGGTCAGATGGGCTGGCGTTCTTTGTGAAGCTGCATCCGGTTAGACTTTAACCGCCCCTTACATAGTTGAAAGAAGAGAAAAGTTAGGCAGAAGATGAAGTCCAGTTTGATGGGCTGACGACCTTAAAACGGTGGCTAGGACATACTTGGTGCGGAGGAGTGGATCATGCTGCAACTTGAGTGAGGCCTATGTCCAGCTGTGGACCCTTAGCCAGTCATTCTTGAGTTAATTAAGTTACGACAGAAGCGTTAGAATTGTGCAAAGTGTAATATATATATATTCTAAGGCTTGAGACTGCAAAACCTACAACGCCTTAGATAGATATATTGAATCTGTAAACTTGTGCATGTTACAACTTACAATCTAAAATAAATAAAGGTTTATGAGAAAAAACGAAGGGTGCCTGAGGATGGACGGCGCCGCCCGCGCAGGGGCCGGCCGAGGAGGAGGTGGCGAGATGATCTAGACGTGCATCGCGAAGGCAGGTTCGAGGTGGCGCAGGATAAGAGTACTTGGAAGGAAGTAGGAGAGGCCTTTGCCCAGCTTTTGTGGGATATACAAGGTTAATAAAGTGTGGGACTCTCTGCCGGCATCTGTGTTCCCTCCCTCATTTAACCCGTCAGCCTTTAAAGCAAGAGTGAACAGGCATCTTCTATGCACGCTCGTCCCATCATAGACCTCATCTATCGCTTTCCATCAGGCGTGATCGAGGGCAAGCAGGCCCATTTTATAATTAAAAAAAAATAAAAAAAAAATACAAATAAAAAATAAAATTAAAACATCATCTTTCAATTTTGGAAGAAGCTATAACGTAGTTAACTAAATTCTAAATTGTGCAATTCCCTAACACATATTTTTCTCTGTCAACCAGAATGGCTGCCGAGCGTGACCTAGAGAAGTCAGACTCGGTCCACCTCGCTAACGTACTGTTCGACACGAGCGGCCACTTCGTGATCTACGCGACCATGCTGGGCGTCAAGGTGGTCAACCTGGTCACCAACCGCTGCGTCGCCATGCTCGGGAAGCCGGAGAACTTGAGGCCTTTACATCTTGCGATGTTCCAGGTAAGCTTATCATGTTTGAGGAGTTGTTTTACCATAATGTCAAAACGTAGATAGAGTCGGAGAGCCACTTCGTGATCTACGCGACTATAGTGGTCGTCGAGGTTGTTATCCTGGTCACCAGCTGCTGCGACATCCGAACTTGAGGCCCTTATTCTTACACCTTGCGCTGTTCCAGGTAGGCTTTTTATGACTGGTTTACTGGATAAGTGCCCATGCCATTTCTAGATAAAAAACTTGCCTATGGGGCTGCTGCGATCTGTAGAAATGTGGGAAACGACTAGTTAGGTAGTGATACTAAAGTTAGTTCCTTGGAAATTTCCTGGAATCATAATAATGTCTAAAGAAACCGAAAATACAAAGTCAAACCTTTATACTTCAATCAAATAAACACAAAATTGCTCCCAATATTTTCATTTAGCAAATAAAAAAAAAACTAAAGAAATAACCAACCATCTCATATCTTTTCAGGGCCGTACAAACCAATCAAAAGTAGCAACGACCCTCGAGATGGAAGGCTCGGAGAACCCCACACTGCTCAACGTGAAGACCGACCCCACGCTGTTCTGCACCGCGTACAAGAAGAACCGCTTCTACATGTTCTCCAGACGGAGCCCTGACGACATCAAGAGCCCTGACGCTGACAGGGATATCTTTAACGAGAAGCCTTCCAAGGAGGATATTATTTCTGCTACTGAGGGGCAAGGTATGACTTAATCAGTTTGAACACTTGATTTAATACGAATATCTGCAATGAAACTACGCGATCAGCTCGTTAAGGACAAATTTTTAAATAAGCAGTTCAAATGAGCTGATTACGTACATTTTTTGTTGGTGAATTGCGCCCTAAGTGGTTATGAAGGAAAAAGGTGTGCTCATATTTAAGGGTGTGATTCAGACCAACAAACTGAACAACTTTCTTCCTGGGACCAACATCGTCATCGCCAAAAAATTATCAGCAGCCCCATACAAATCTTTAATACCTACTTCACCCAAATATGTAGGCAAATGTATGTACTTGGTTTTACCTAGCTGTTTTAGTTATGTAGTATTTCGGATTTAAATACAATCGAAAAGAAAACCAAGTAACAAGGTGGCTTTCAAAGTCTAGTTCATAACGCATTTTTTTGCAATTACAATGCAGGGCAATGGCAAAACAGTTGGGTAGACCGGCCACAGCGGATGTATGTCTGCATAAACTTTCAAATTGTGTAAAACTAAATTATACATTTTTATTACTACAGACAACTTGTACAGTCAGCACATCTACCAAATATTAAGCTAATCCCAAATAGGTCGGCTATTTGAGATTAGCTTAGTATTTGTTCCTCCCTTTTTTTGGGTTTTTCCATGAGGAATTTCTCAGAAGCAATGCAAAGTTAGAAGTTGGTGGTGTGATACCCTGCGTGTGATCTCTCCCAGGCTTAGAGAGAGGAAAGAGAGCGCGCACACACAGTGCACAACACTAAACTATATCCCGCAATGGTCTCCGCTGAGATTGGCCGCCATGTCAGGAGGTCTAGTAATATAATCTGTCCATTCGTCCCCAGGGGTCCAGCGTCTATACGAGCAAGCGATCCTGCACACGTCGCTGGGCGACGTGCACATCCGTATCTTCGGCAAAGACGTGCCGCGCACGGCGGAGAACTTCTGCGTGCACTCACGTAACGGATACTACAACGGACATGTGTTTCATCGAGTTATTAAAGGATTCATGGTGCAGACTGGGGATCCTACAGGTAAAATACCAAGCGGTATTTTTAATTTAATTTAGTTTTTTTTTTTTTTTTTTTTAATTTAGAAGGTTTTTGCTTGGCTTAGAACAACTGCAAACCGCACCGGCAAGATCGCTGTGATAGATCGCAGCAGTAGGAGTTGTTTCTATGTAATTCTGTGATAACGCGTCCGTAAGTCACTTTCGGAATTGAATTTTTATGCTCGACGGAATTTTCTAGTTCGTGCTGCACTGTTCGTGATGGTCAAAGGTTGAACAAATGCCAGGGGCAATTGTCGAGTTTTTTTTTACAAAAATAGATGTAAGACTTTTCTGGAGACGAAGTTAAGAATTTGAACCCTGATGAATGTTGCCAATTTCATAACATTCACAATTTTTGTTGCTTTTGAGAACTTGTATCGAACCCAAGATTCGGGAGTATTCAATGGATTTTTTAGTCAATTATGTATACATATTTTAATTCTTAAACTTTGATCTATGTTTGGTAGGGAAAAGATGGTTAATATCATCAGTTTTTCGTGAAATAACCGTGATGTTTCGAGGCGCAAAATATGTTACTTACTGACAAAAATATATTGGGAGGAGCTCGTGGCTAAATAATAACAGCTGCACGGGTCACCCTTCAAGCCGTCATTATCTACCAAGTTTCCTCCGTGCCTCAGAAACTCGTTAAGCTGTTGGTCCCGGGTGTCATTTGTAGATCTTGGACAGTCGTTACTAGTAGTCAGAAGCCGAAACTCTGACATCCAGTCTTACTAAGGGGTATCGTATTACCCAGTTACTGGGTTGTGGTGGTTAGATAGGCAGTCGCTTCATGTAAAATACTGGTACTCAGCTGCATCCGGTTAGACTGGAAGCCGACCCCAACATCGTTTGGGAAAAGGCTAGGCAGATGACTGACAAAAATGTATTATTATGATCACGTTTTCGCCACACGTTTCACATCCACGTGTTACTTATCGCATCGTAAAGTGATAAGAGAAATTTTCCGAAAAATTGGTAATTTGAAGGACTTGTTATCGACACAGATAAAACGTACGTCATCGGTACCACGTTTGAAAGTCTATCATCATGAAATGCACAACAAAATCACTGTAGATTATAGATTTAAAACATAGCATCACGTCCATAATCCCCGAATGGTTAGGCAGAGATGTGCCTTGAAATGAGTGTAAAAGTACCCTAAGTGAAGCTGAGAGGCACTAGTTGTCCCCGTCATTGCGATCATTTATTTGTTCTAGCTAGACCATACCTGGAAAACGTTTTAGTTACGGAGATATTGGGGGTCAAAGTTTCAACTTTTTCATAACTATATTTTAAATACAAGGTTTTGATGTCATAACTTTACTGTAAACACCTCCATGATCAACGTACTGTTCAATAAATCTATCAGCACAATGTTTTGAATGCGTTACTTTGAGTCCTACAGTAACGTGATTTTTACCCCAACAAAATAAGTTGTTTAACAGCAATAATATTTGCGTAGAATTAGTTTGATGTACAGAATGCTTGGTTGCCAGCTTCGTGGAGGGTACGTTTACACCCTGTATTATACCCACATTTGGCCAGTTATGTGTTTGTGTTTTCCCATGTAATAGGGGCAAGCATATTGCCATCAATCGGCACCAATCCACGCTCAGGGACTGAGAAATTCCTGGTGATTTAAGGATATGTTGTAATAATCTCAGCTTATATCTAATTGTGTCTGCAGCTGTGTGAGTGAAACCTTACAAGCAAGAATTTTGTCCGAAAATATAAATACAACGTTATCAAAACAACTTGGCTTAAGATAGTAAAACTTATCTGTCATTTCATCCTAATTACATAGGCTTGTATGGTAGGTGTGGGCTGTGGCAGCCGCGATCGTAAACATGGATTGGCAGATAGGGCTATTAACTTTTGGAAGGGAATATCGAGGCTCTAGTTTGTTCCAATAAGTTCGCCCCTTAGTGCATGGGTCTTAAAACAGCTTCAGTTCTGAGAACATAGGATATTTTTGTTGAATACGTTCCCGTGGGATAATTGTCCTCTTCTACGCGGGCGAAGACAAAAGCTTGGGCAAAGCTGTCCTACTGAAATTTTATATTAAAGCAACAATTTCTTTTTTGCATTTTCCAGGCACCGGTACCGGCGGAGAGAGTATATGGGGCGGCGAGTTCGCGGACGAGTTCAAGGCGCACTTGAAGCACGACCGGCCCTACACCGTCAGCATGGCCAACGCTGGCCCCAACAGCAACGGCAGCCAGTTCTTCATCACGCTGGCACCTACGGTATGTTACACGACAGCATAGTAACTTTCGACTTCATTTTTTTTGCGCTTTTACCTAGGATTTTGTCCGCGTAGATTTCGTTTTGTTTTCGCTATTTTCCATAACAAAAAAACACCACTGAGTTTTGCTTTTTGGCAATAAAAAAAATTACTATCAAACAAGTGACGTCACTTATTTTCACGCCTATTTTCATTTGAAATGCATTACACAAAACGCGAAGTGCAAGTACGACGATGGATATTTTACTCAAATTGATGATAAATTCAAGTGACACCTAGTTTCTCAAACGAAATTCATCGACGCCTTAAAACATAAACGGCAGTGAAGCGATGTGATTGATTGTTGAAAATTTATTCAATGTATAAATGCGTGCGTGCGTGTATGTACGTGTGTGTTTACGTGCGATTGACAATTTTCACTGATTTCTAAAAAAGGGGGAAGTTATGTACTCCACCACGATCTTTTTTGTTTTTTCATGTATTTTCATTTTATTAACTTTGCTTATGAGTTATCGTCTATAATATGATTATGTGCCCTAATTTTCTTTTAAAATAACTTTTTTTGCGTCAGCCCTGGTTGGACAACAAACACACAGTTTTCGGTCGCGTGGTCCGCGGCATGGAGGTGGTACAAAACATCGGCAGCGTCAAGACCAACCCCAAGACAGACAAGCCCTACGAAGACGTCAGAATTATATCTGTTACAGTGAAATAAATCAATTAATACGTAATAAAACAGGTGTTTATCAAACGGACTGACTCAATTTACTTGGGGATAGGGGGAATCATATCCTAGTTTTCACCTACAGAACCTATGAGTGTCACGGCACTTGAGATATTATTTATTTATTTCGCTAAATGCTCCAAGTCATCTAAACTTTTTTGTTTGAGTGTGTAATACACTGCAATATTTTTTGGTGTTATCTATAATGTACATTTCGATTAGGAATTAGTAAGTGCTTCCAAAATCATAAAATTAGGTTAATGTACGTAAATAACATTTTTATTTTAAAAAAAAATAATTTTTTCGAGCACATGACACCCTGAATCCCTCAAAAAGTTGTGTCAGTCCTTCTAGTAAAAACTCTGTATACATCCCCATACATAAAGTCGCGTCTCGTAGCTCATGGAGCTCTGTAGTTCCTGTCTACTCCCACGGGCGTGCGAAAAAGCGTGAGTTTATGTATGTAATAATAGTATAATGAATAAGTTATTGTTTTAAGTGAATCTACGATGTGATGTACAAATGAACTGTTGCAATAAATTAGATCGATGTTGTATAAAGTGAATTTTGCTTTTTTTATCTATCGTCCTGCTCCGGCTTGCACGGGTGCAACTGACGAATGAAGAAAATGACAAGTTTTCGTAGCAAAAAACAAAAAGAATCTGTCCTGACAATATTACGAACACAACGTTTTTCCGAGTTTTCCATGCTCAAGTATATTCAAGTGGGACATAATTATATTTTTACACAGAACGGTCTTTATTAAAAAAAACAACCTATTAGATGAAACATAATGCGTAGCTAAACATTATTCAACTAGCTTGGGCAGGGAGGTCAATAACCCGCTCCTTGTGCTCATAACATCACAAGAGGGGAAGCTATATAAAACCGTATAAAAATGATATGGTCTTAATGTACCGTGAAGTTAAGAAATGGTACCTACAAAACACTTTTTCTGTGTTGAACCATAAAGAAAAGGCGAATGCCGATTTTAGGCCCAAGAATGCCCCATAAATATGTTTATTAAAAAAAAAAATGCAAATTTTACGTAATTAACTCTTATTTATAACCACGACGCGATAGAAGTTGGAAAAAAAAATTAAACAATAACCAAATTCTGTATCTGTGGCTGTACTGAATAAAGTGGAATTACGTTTTCTTTGTTCAAATAGAAAATCTCTGTTTCATTTAAATATAATCCTAAACCTTAGTAGCGAAAATATAAGATTTGTTGCAAAAAAATCTCTGAGTTTTTTCAATAATTTTCTTTTATCAATCAATTATTTGTGGTGTATACTAATATATTACTAGCATTCGATATTACATGTGGGCACTCGGGGCCTAAATCACTATGGCGGCCTGGCATTTCCCTTTGTTGCCTATTACTCTAACCTTATTTTGAGAATTATTGTGACTCACGCGGTGGAGTCTGGTGGATTTTAATATCTGAAAGCACGCCATCTGTTATTGAGTTGATGTAAGTCTCTAATTTGCTTGAAGTAACGCCATCTAGTGTCGAGTAGAGGGACCAAAATATAATTGATAACTTTTCCAATAGCTGGCAGCACTAGTATTCATTTTATCTTATTTACTCTTTCAAATGTTTGAATACAACTTTCAGGTTTGCCGGCAAATTACATACCTACACTACTTCTGCGAAAAACAAACTTAATCTGCGTACGATTTATGATACATTTTGTAAAGAATGGCTATTGCATGAGTACTATGAGTTGAAATTGCCTTTTAGTAATAAACGCTTTAGTACTATCAGAAAAGCGGAAATGCTTTCACGAAGTTTTCCGACATTATCTTATTCGCGACTTGGTAGTAGCCAATATACAACACCCACGGGGATTGACCTTCGATATTCTCCTATTTATTTAATAATAACTACATAAAATCATACAACATCATCTACATTATGTACCTACTGCATAAATTTACTTATAAGATACATAATACCATTGATTGTGTGTTATTGTTATTAATAGAATTACAAGTACACATATCTACATAGAAATTCCTCACATGATCACCTTCAACTTGTCATTAATTTATGTGGTAGTCGATTCCTCGGCACATACGGAACCTTCAGATGTGGTACGCAGATGTGCACTTGACCCTAAATAAGTTCATGATGCGTGGGTTAGGTAGGTGTACCTACATTATACATATAGTATGCAGGTTCTCAAGTAAACGACAACAATTGACAAAATCTAGTTAAATGTATAACCTCCTTCTTCGAAGTTGGTTAAAAATAAATTCATCTCTTTGAACTCTCCTCCGGGGTTTTATCTGATCTATTGTATTTTTTATTGGTATGGATTTCTGACTTATATAAATAGGTTTTTTATTAAAGTACCTATCTATTTTGTTTATGTACCAGATAAGGAAAAATATGGTACCTAGTGTACCCACTATAACCACGAATAACTTCAACAACACGATATTACATTTTTATGTAGTCATAAAACATAGTTATTAATTTAATGATGCTTAATATCCATAAAGAGTTGTTACAGCCGTTGCCTGCCTTAGTACGCACCTACCTACGTCGTAGGTACTTGTCTACCTATGTGCAGAGGACTCCGTGGGGAGCTGGTGTTGTGATTATGACCATAAAAAATGAAGGTCAACTTTACAATAACATCAAAATGTGAGTCCACAATAATGAAGGAATTTTCGATGCATTTTATTTTCCTTTTGCTCTGTTGTTGGAGTTATCTTTCGTGGGAGCGGGTCGGGAGCGTGCCGTCTCGCTCTTTCTCGTACAGTTCCCCGTCCCGCACCGCCCGCACAATATTCTCTTGCACCGCGCGCGAGCGGCTACCCCGCCTCCATGCCTCACCCAAATTTGTTTGTTTCCATTGTTCCACTTTGACTCTCGTTCTAAGATTTTATTATTTATGTTTTTATCATTATCATCTGGAAAATAATTACAGAACTAACCTATATTGATAATATAGTTTAGTTCAGTTTCAGTTTAGATTATTATAAGTACCTATAAGATCGTTCAGACTGCGCTTCAAATGAATGGTTTTAAGTGTTAGATTTTTTATCTACCCATGTTTAAATTATTAACAGCTGGTTGCAAAATAATGAGTGACTTTTCAAGGTAAGAAAATAATGTCATGCAACCATAATTTTTCGGGAGAGGTTCAGGTTTAAATTCCGTCAATCGAAAATTATTTTTAAATTAAATATACCTACGAATCTTGAAATTAATTAATTTCTTGATTTTCATGCGTATTAACTTCATGTATAATGTACTTTAACCAACAAAAGACAATTTGTTAAACAATTTTAAATCGCGGTAAACAAATTATTTATCACCAAGAAAGCCTTTTAAATCTCGAAAGGTGCCACTAGTGTCAACTATTTATGATAAAAGATTAAGGTTTTAACTATGTAGGTAATATGTAACAGTATTTTGTACCAGTGCTAAAAATATAAATGGTTAATTAAACATTAATTTGGATGCACGTTTAATGGTACGACATTATTGTTGTAATGGACATGCGCCTGCTGATTCTCGGTAATCGTACACAGTCGTAAACAGCCCGACGCGGCCTCGCGCTACGCTACGATGCCAATCACCAATCACACGCAAGCGTTGCTTGGTATCGCGCGATATCCGACCAATGAGCGCTCGACTTTATCACGCTACTTCTAAAAATAGCTTATCTGAGTCACTCAATAAAAGCAGTGGTTGTTTCTTAACAATGTTTAGAAACAAGTGGAACGTTGAGGGAGTCGGACGTGCGTTGCCGCATGTAAAAGTTTTGATATTCGCGCAGTGAGTTCAGTGATACCGAGTTGTTCGGTGCAAACACATGGTTCGACGCTTCCAACACGGCATGGAGACCACTTTCTATGACGAGCAGTATCCCCTCAGCGGACCTGTGGAGAACCTGAAGAGGCCCCTCACCTTGGACGTGGGGCGGGGCATCAAGCGGGCCCGGATCGGCGGCGCGCCGGTCTTGTCCTCGCCAGACCTGCAGATGCTGAAGCTCGGCTCTCCGGAGCTCGAGAAGCTGATCATACAGAACGGTATGATAACAACGGCGACTCCTACACCCGGAGCGCCAGTGTTATTCCCGGCCAGTATCGCGCCGACAGAGGAACAAGAGATGTACGCGCGGCCGTTCGTTGAGGCGCTGGACAAGCTACACCACTCTGACCCGACGCCGCAGCAGATCGGACTCGGACGCGTCGTCGACAGGCGAGTGTACGCTGACCTGGACAGGCCGCTTGACCGCTACCCCACACCGGTGGTCAAGGACGAGCCGCAGACAGTTCCCAGTGCTGCGAGTTCGCCACCCCTGTCTCCCATAGACATGGATACACAAGAGAGAATCAAATTGGAACGCAAAAGGCAAAGAAATCGAGTGGCTGCATCCAAGTGCAGACGGCGCAAACTGGAGCGCATCTCCAAGCTGGAGGACAAGGTGAAGATCCTGAAGGGCGAGAACGTGGAGCTGGCGCAGATGGTGGTAAAGCTAAAGGAGCACGTGCACCGGCTCAAGGAGCAGGTGCTGGAGCACGCCAACGGTGGCTGCCACATCGACTCGCACTTCTGATCGGGCCGTCGCCGCCGCTCCACCACATTCCATGCTAGTCGCGCCCGGTAGGACGCAGCATACAAAGCGATTTGTGATCTTAATTTTACTGTGTAATATATAGTTAATGAACACTAGTGTATAAGGTGTTGACGCTACGTTAAGGATGCTGTGGATGTATCGTTAAGTTTGAGAGATTAGGTTGCCAGTGATGTGTGCAGGCAGAACCTCCGCTCGGGTGAGCCGATTCCAGGACGTTTGTTGTTTGTGAAACGGTAATGTTACGGACGGTCCACTTGGCGAGGGATGTACTTAGAGCGAGTCACAACTGCAAAAAGCTTTAGCTTCCATTGTAAGTTGCAGAATTAATGTTTTCCTTAAATCAGTATTGCGTTGTCTCATTTAGAATAGTGTAGAAACTAGAAAGGATAATCATGCGACGTCATTCGTTTGCAGACTGACTGAACGAGGTTGAGGCGGCGTTGCCAGTTATACGGCGAATTTCCCGTTTCAGCGATGTTGCCGCACTTGCCTCGCTGAATCGGGGATTTCCATTGTTCATTGTGTCCCGGCCATTGTGTATTTTTTCTGTCCAGTAGAATCTTATTATAATAATTAGTTTACATTTCGGACGTTATTTATTACGATTAAGACGGAGACGGACGTCGCCTCTGTGTTGTGACAGGTACGAAACGCAGCCGGTGCGAAAGAGATAGTGTAGCTAGGAGTGGCAACGGCGCATCAGGCCGAGTCACGAGCGGATGTTCTGCTAATTAAAATTCCGCCTGCGCCGCCCTCGCGGAATGGCGGCCATGTGTTCAACACTCGGACGTTCCGAATCACGTTTTGTTGCACAAGGTTAACTTTTTGAACGCGACAACAGCGTTTTAACGCCGCCGCCGTGGACTGGAACGTCTTTGTTCGCTTCGCTTGATTATTTCGAGACAAATGAAGTGCTTGTGTGGGAGACTGATCGAATGCAAGTGAGGAGTGCCTTGTATGAGCTGTACGTTTGAGCGAGAGCGTGGATCGCGCAAATATTTTCTCTGTTTTGAAAGATGATTCTCGGAACTGACCCGGTGCTCTGTAGAGGACGCGACTTTTGTAATGTGAAGCCGTCCGATTAAAATTATTAGTTGTGGACGTATAGAAGTGATTCGTAATAAGCAAATGTTTGACATGTGAAATTGTGAACGATGCGAGTGAATGCGTGATGGAAGTATTTATTAGTGAGAATGTTTATTTTATAGGATGAAGTAGCAATCTCGAGTGCCTACGCTTTGTAAACTAAAGCCTATACCTATGTTTTTAATTGTTTTTGTTACCATTAATGTGCTACAGTAAATTGTTCTGTACCATTGTCTTCTATAGGTTATTGTAAGTAATGATAAAACCAATTAACAAGTTGAATTGTTATATAGACTATAAAAGGCGGATGGGTGGCGTAGTAATGAACTGAAAGAAATTTGTTCTGTAAACTGTAAAGAACGCGCCCGACGCCTATTTGTATTATTTTTATACAAAAGAAATCGTCAGAATGTTAACAGTAATTTGTAAGTTTATAAAAGATATGGAAACAGTTATACTAAAATAATATATTTCTATGAATTTAACAAAGAATATTGTTTTATACGAAGTATCATATTGTATGATAAAATTGAAAGAGAAAATAAATTATGAAGATTATTATACCATTTACTCCTTGATTTCATTTGAATTCCCCAGCCATCTCTTAATAAAAGAACTGATCTAAAATCTAAACACCCATAGGTTTAATATTTGAGGCAGTTCTTTGTAGTTTCAATTAGACTCACTTCAAAGCAACAAGACCTTCAAAGTTCTGCAGCGTACATTAACAATAATTCAAAACAAAAACAATGATATGGCACATTCAAATTATGTAAATAAATAATGACAAAGAAGCAAACAACAAATGTCATTACATAACATAGTAACTACATAATGTAATGAGCAATCGAAGCAGGAAAAGACTACACTGCAATACAATCCGACATTGAAGAACGAGATCAACAGCTGTTACATGATGAGGTTACTTCATAGGAAGTCAACTGTCATATGAACTGCTATCTAATCTGTGGATGTACCTATTTCCTCGAGTAAGATCGGACAATCAGTTACCCTGGGAAATGGCTCCTTTTCCCTAGTAGTTTTTTCTTTTTGCTTCGAAGAACACGCCTCCTCCTGCAATAATCGAAATACTCTTTCTGCGAATTTTCAAATGTAAGGATTGTAAAAAAATGAAGCTGCAATAAATTACTGTCTAAATATTTTTCATTAAAATAAATTTTGTGAAGATCAACAGTAATTTTCCTAAATGTAAACAACCGATAAACCCGACAGAAGTTCAATTTTATGTCAAATTATACACTTTGGTAGCTACGTACATGCTTGTTACTAACCTATACCGGTGAATGAACGAATTAAGACTTTATTTATTAGTCAAAGAGTCGATATTCGTGTTATGTAACAAACGAAGGTCAAAGGAATCGATGCCAACGATATCTCGCCGAACGGATGTCCGATTTTTGTAGCAAAAACACCAGATGACTTCGGAGTTGGGGCAAACTTGTTTGGCCAAAACGAAAAAAAAAAAGAATATTAAAAAGTGTAACACGCTACTGCGTCATACCACATCGCTGAGATTATCAGTGGGCGGCACTTAACTGAAAAATTACATTTCTGATTTGTTTCCCATTTTGAAATGGAGGCAGCTAGAGTGGATAAAATGTTTCGATGACAGCTATGGTTATTAAAATTAAATTGATTACTTTTCCTGAAAGGTAAAAACGAGCAGTATAAGGAAAGTCAATTATAATGGCTGTGTTCGGAATATTCCCAATTTTCCGAGCACTAGCAACACATTCCGTCCAGTTCCGGGGGCGGCAAATCACGGTCATCTATTATATGTGTCAGTATACTGTTAACGTGGAACATTAGCCACAGAAGCCTACGC
This sequence comes from Noctua comes, assembly GCA_963082995.1. Classification (NCBI taxonomy): domain Eukaryota; kingdom Metazoa; phylum Arthropoda; class Insecta; order Lepidoptera; family Noctuidae; genus Noctua; species Noctua comes. The sequence goes on from OY720282.1 coordinate 2,114,500, forward strand.
ATTGTTCTCGTTAAAACATCGCAATATTTACTAATATCACCGTGTTTATACGGACTGTTGTTAAAACACTTATATATTTATGATTCGATGTTTTTCATACGACGATCATGTTGACTGATTGCGCTGCGTTAGCCTATTCATTTCATTCGCCGAAAATAACATGCGAACGTGTTGAAATATCAATATTTTATGTTGAGTTAATATCAACAATTACAAAAATGCTCATGTCGCAAAAGAATTAATGTTTAATTTCACATTTTCAGTACAGCAAATACAATCTGCATGGCAAGTATTCCACTAGTCGTAGCATTTCCGACACGGTCCCAACATCTAAAATGAATAAGAGCACAACATTTTTTGGCTGATCTATTCACGTATCTATTACCTGTCGATACAGTTTGAATTATTCTGATTCTAAGTCATCTATTCAGGCATTTAACGATCCTATAAACAGTAACAGAATTAGCAGCACTCGCAGTGCAAGTTGGACATATTATTATTATGACATTTTATCAAAACTTACGTCTCTATGAAGACAGTTATGATTATAGTAAAATTACATTGTATGCAGACGCTGGGTAGAGAGCTAGAGACCTATTTATTATGTAATTTGTGTAGCGTCGTAACATTATGAAAATTATAATAATGACTCTCCCTATAGCCTATCTCAGTAAGAAAATTCTCAAGATAATCGAAAAACATGTTATGTCCATGAACTATATAAATGTCGATTTTCGTTGCAAAGCTTTTTAATGTCTGGAAAAGTTCCAAAGAAAACACCGTGTGCGGTCGTTTGCCCTCGGCAACGCTTCTGACTCACGCAAGAGAAAAGCAAAATAGTCGAAAACTATTGTGTTCGGTACAAGGATATTAATGTTACAAAGAGGACAATGTCAACGTTGGGTTACAGCTTATTGGGTTCCACGAAGTGTGTTGTTAACTTGTTAAATGGTTTCGAGCAGCACCGAGCTCTTCTGTGGCTCACTAAAACTATTAGCTAAAATATCTAAACGAGTTCGAAAATGTTCTAAAATAATTTATCGGTACGCGAGCTACGTGTTTCTCAGAAATTATGTATTGAATTTTTATTTGACAACAGAAAGCTAAATTGCTGCCAATTTGTGCGACCTTTTATACACCAAGAAGCCGATTGTATTTCTAGTGACATTTAAAGGAAATTCGGCATTTGGCTGGTCGCGGAGGCAATTTCTGCGAAAGACCCCGTTGGCTTTTAATTTTAACCCGTGGGTCACCTTCAACTCGGCGACATGTTGTGCGCGCAGGTGCGCCCTCTGCTGGGCTAATATTCGATACAGTTCGGAAATCGGTTGGCGAGCCTCCAACCACCGCACGTGCCGTGATGCGTGTAGCTACCACGCCTGATTATTTTGTAGACTGATCCTGTTGTTTATAAGAGAAAGCCTGTTAAATATTACAAGCATAAACGCACACACATTCTAATTACTTAATACCTTCGATTCAATAAAAAAAAATCGATATCAAATCGGCTTATCTTTCTCATACTGGAAAACATGTGAAGCTGTTATCAAGTATGTATCTAGCTCTCACGGATATACAGCAGTGGGACTCTCTGGCATCCCTTTCTGAATCACAGCCGTGACGGTCGTAATCTGACCTTGTCCTACTGACATCCTGTCAAGCATCAACTAGATAAAATTATACACGAAGCTTCGACAATGAAGTACAAAACAACATTACAATCTGCACTGCAGTCAGTATTTCTGTTGTGTAACATATAATAAAACTCATTTTGGTTTCTACTTATTTTTAAATAGTTTATTTTAAAGGAAAACAAATAAATAACGTCACAAAAACCTGTCAACATCTGTCACCCTGAATAAATGACAGAACAAGAAAAGTCCTGTAAAATCAGAAATGATGGTGAGTCTATCCTCGGCCCGCAGACTATAAATCAGGTAGATTCATTGCACCATTGTGTCGTGTCTCCAAACTGTCTAATAATAAATAGATTATGCAATTTAATAGATTTACCGCCTACGCCTTTTATTTTTGTAACAGAAAAATACACAGGTACCTGTAGATACTATCAAGAGAAAAATGGTCGCTGACGCAAGACTTTCATCACTGATGGAAATTGTTTAGAATTTTGTTCTCAACTTTATTTTTATTGATGTATGAACGTGGATGAGGCAAAAGGAGTATGTAAGAATCGTAGCAGGTGGCGTTCTGTGGTTTCTGCTTACCCCCATGGGAAAAAGGCGTGAGTTTATGTTTGTGTGTATGTTAATTTTTTTTTATTCAACAAGTAAGTAAATCTTGAAAATTTGATCAAGATCATCTTGATCAGACTTTCAAGTGTATTTCGATGGAATGCTTTATCTGGGGCTCGTATTAATATTAAAGGTTCGAATCAATTACTCTATCATCCAATTATAATAGTTTATTTATAACTTTAAAATAACTAAAAACAATTCAGCTGTAACACTACCTTGTAATTATTTTCTCTTCAAATTGGATAAATTAGGTACAATAGCGGTGCAAGGATCTTTTGGCGCGTGGCTGAAATTGGAACTAACGCGTCCATCTTGTTTTTCCAATACAGTTTCACAAAATAATGCTCACCAACAGCGCCCTTCTGACAGTGACAACGTCATTTGGGCGCCAAAACTTTACAGCACTTTCAACCAACTTATCTGTGCAAGCGGGAAAATATAGAACTAAAATAGATGTACCAAGTTTGACATATCGATGCATTTTTGTTTGACAAGCAGCGCTACCTTGAACTGCACACTTAAAGTGGTCATACTATACATGTTACGTCCCAGAATTGCGATTAGGCTGAACAGCAGAAATGACTTGCAGATTAAGAAGTTACCTAATCACCAGGCTTTTGTTCTTATTGTCGGGTAAGCTGATCAATAGGTGAGCCGACAATAGGCGATGATTGACGTTCCTTAGATTATATCAGCTAATTTCTATTGATTGCCCATAATCACCTCCAAATTACAAGAACTATTTATATATTTACGTTGAACAGTTTCCTAAATTCTGAATGTCCGCTACTTACTGTTAATTTTTCTCTCTATCTAGTGTTCGCAAGTATAACTGTTTAGCATGAAGTCCTGTGTTCGATTCCCGGGACGAACATCATACTCGAAATGTGGGTCTGCTTTAGGTCTATAAGGGTATCTACACCTCTGCTTTAGTATGTGTGTTAATTCAATTTTAATCTGTAAGCTCGGGGTAAAATTAAATATTATGTAAATTAAGTAGGTAAAGTTAAATATGTAATACAGATGTCAAGCTACTACAATCTGTCAAATTTCTTTAATAGATTTCCAACTTTATCGCTATTATAGCCAGTGGCGTAGCTAGGGGGAGGATGGCGGGGGCGGCCCGCACTGGGTGTCACCCACTTAGGGGTGACACCCGACCGTGAACATTAGCAGTGCCACCTATTAAATTTCGTAAAACTGGCAGATTGCATAACCGCCACTATAGTCATTTTGATGTAGGAAGGTGCAGGTGACATTAGACGTACCGTTCCTTTTCAATCTTTAACGTTACCTTGATTTATTACTTTTATTTTAATTTTTGATTGATTTTTGGGGTGACACCTACAATATCCGCACGGGGTGCCACCCATGCTAGCTACGCCACTGACTATAACATTAGGTTCAAGGTTGATGAGAAAATTAGACAGTTCCGGGTAGGTTGATGTGCTGGCGTCTGTACATTACAGTGAGCGCAGTCTCTAATGAAAAAAAAAATCACCAATCTCTATGGACATTTCTATTTTCCAGTAACTACCTTTTTCAAACAAATAACTCCTCTTAATACAGCTAAGTTGCTTAACTGAACCCGTCGCTTTAAACTCGATTTTAACTGCACCTCATTAATTAATTAAAAGCGACTGTTAGCCATTAATTAGGTCATTTAAACACTGTCAGTTTGGACACTGGGCGCTACTTACGGTATTTACTGTTTTTTCGATGGTAATTTGTTAACAAATCACTGTCTGGCATACTAATAGCTGGTACTAAATGAAATCTATACACATTTCATTCTGAGAACAAATTACATAGAAATTTTTAATCGGTTATTTAAAAAAAAATCATCTGTTCCATACATTTTGACCGTGTAGGTATTGCACTTACAAAAGTGCAATAAAAACTGTATAGGTTATAAAAAAAAACTGCTCTTTCGTTTGTACGCCCCCCCCCCCTCCCCACATAGAAATTTTTCATCGGTTATAAAAAAAACTGCTCTTTCGTTTGTACGAAAGAGCAGTTTTTTTTATAACCTATACAGTTTTTATTGCACTTTGTGGGGAGGGGGGGGGGGGGGGGGCAGAATGTAATTTGTGTCTCAGGGTAATGCACTGAATACGTGGTAACCGTTTTCGCGTCGGTGGTTCCACCCCGTATACATAGAATATTAAAACCCAGAACACAATAGAAAAACAATGCCGTTTATTTTGACTTTCTTATTATTCTATGTTGGGGTCGGCCTGCAGTCTGACCTTATGCAGCTGAATGGATATAAACCATTATTTTAAATGAACCGACTGCCTCTCTGACTACGACAACTCTGAGGCAAGATTGGTTAAGTATTAGACATAACATCAAGCCTGTAGTCCCCGAAGGGTTAGGCAGACGTGTACCATACTCATTAGTACATCCATATTTTGCCAGTTATGTTCAAGTCCTTTGTAATAGGGGTCGAGCCTATTGCCGTCAACCGGGCACAAATCCAGACTCCGTAGCTGGTACTGAGAAATTTCTGATGGAAAAAACCCGATAACACTTGGCCCGACCTGGGAATCGAACCAAGGACCTCTTGCTCAGTAGTCGCGCTTGCGACCACTAGACCAACGAGGCAGTGGTTATAAGACTTGCTGGCTTATTGCCACGTCAAATGAGACAGCGTTAACTTCTGTCTCTCTTATACATATCTTGTCTCAACATAATTTTATCGTAGTTTCACTTCAAAACAAACTTGTATTAAAGGACACAAAACAACAAAGCAGTTCGATATAAAAGCCGTTGTGTACAGTCGCGCCCACTTTCTATGGATTTCACAAGTTGTGCAAGCGACAAGCGCGGAAGCTCCCCGTTATAGTCCTGGCACACTTTCCACTCTTGTTCGGAACTGTACCGGCACCCACTGCTGTACATTGTAGCCATTTATTTGTACCCACCAAGCTTCCTTTAAGGAGTTCATAATTTAATGGCTGTAATTTATTGGATACTTGCTTCGGCTCGCGGCTTCGCGCGTGTTGACGTGGGTACTGTCGGGATATCAAGTATCCTATGTCCTAAGCAAGGTAGTGGTATCTCTGTGTGCCTTTCATCGAAATCCGTTCAGCCATAGAGTCGTGACAAATGATCAAATTTTCAATAACATCGCGCCTGTAATCCCCAAAGGGTTAGGCACTTTAGGCAGAGGTGTACTTAATAGTTCCCCCACATTTCACCAGTCATGTTATAGGAGCTGAGGCCGAGGGCCTATTACCATCAATTAAGCACAGATTCAAACTGTGGCTGCTACTGAGAAATTCCTGTGGAAAAACCCAATAATACTTTGCCCGACCTGGAAATCGAACCCAGGACCCTCTTGCTCAGCAGTCGTGCTTGCGCCAACTAGACCCAACGAGGCAGGCTCTTTCACAGCTATAATAAAGTTACTACTAGGTGTTATTCACTTGTCAAGATAACTGGATCTTTATTGCAACTGGCCCCATATTACAAGGTGCTAAAACATAACTGGCGAACAGTGTACGCACTATTAGATACACCCCTGCCTTACCCTTCAGCGATAACAGGCGTGATGATACACTTTAAAATGATATTAATTGATAATTTGCCTCATGTTGTTGCCTACTGACCAACATAATCATTCACGTTAGGCTACACTGACATGGATAATAATGCACTTCGCCATTTAATTTTGTACTGTATTATGAATTTATGATGTTTTAAATTACCTACGTGCTTTTTTTTTTCTCGGATGGGAAATCATCAAATGACCCCCCCTCACACTGGGCGGAGCGGAAGGGAGTGTCAGACTTGTACTGACTAATTACCCATCCATGTTCCTTCTTTGCCCTTTGTGTTCCAGGGCCACGGTATCTCTTTCGAACAGTCCCGCAGCCCTGGCAGGATTACCTACGTGCTTTGGTTTAGCCTTCTCTCACTTATCAAGCAATGAGTCATCAATACAACTTGAGTTTTCAAAACAGCTTGTTACAATAATTATTTCCTACTTCAAACTCCTTACTTGTTTGAAGTACATAGTCTATTTAAATTCATGTTTCCAATTGACATAAGTTTCGCATAAACAAATATTAACTTTATCTTAATGTTTATTAAGTTGGTTTTAGATTGACTACAGTTGTGGCGCAAACTGAACCTTAACTTAGTTAGCATATCATTACGCCTGTAATCCATGAGGAATTCGACAGATGTAACCTAGTTGTGGACCAATATGTCGCCAGTTATATTTCAGTCCCATGAGACAGGGAGCAAGCCTATTACCATCAACCAGGCATAATACGTACTTACACATATTTGTTTACGTTTTTGGAAACTATATTGCGAACTTAGTTTACCTAACAACATTACTACATTAGTGTTATCATAATCATAACGATTGCTCCACAGTACCGCAGCGCAGGTGGTGCTGTGTACCAGGTACTTATAGGTAGGTCCTCGAATAGTGCACAGCGCAATACCTTATTTGTACTTAGTACGTACCTACATGAGCCGCGGGAAACACCACAGGAAATGCTTTGTTTAAATAACTTCATAGGTATTGCACCATATTGTTCAGAGCAGTAATGTTTTTTTTTCATAAATCTGTCGCTGGTCTAGTGATAGCAAACGCTATCTACTGGTGACCATGAGATCCTAGGTTCATTCCCAGGTCGGGCATAGTGCTATTGGGTTTTCATTCAGGAATTTCTCAGTAGCAGCCGCGGAGTCTGAACTTAAAACAAAACATAACTGACCAAATGTAGGTGTTCTATTAAGGAAGTACACTTTGGCCTAATCCTTCGGGGATTACAGGCGTGATGTTACGTAAATCACAAAATTGATGCTTTACATGAAGTTTCCTGGTAGTGGCCTACTATGACGTCTTACAGCAGGAGTAACTCCAGTGTTGGAAAGAGACAGAGCTAAACAGGTCGACTAGCGCCATCTCTTTCCCACAGGCCACCTGAAATATGTATTATGTGCTGCAAATTAACTAATGGCCAAACTAGTACTAGTTTGGCCATTAGTTTGGTTGATATTTGCTTAGGCTTAAGATTTCGGTGTAAAACGACTAAAATGTTCAATATGTAAATAGTTTAATTTGGGTTTTCCAAAGTGGTGAAGTTTTCTACATTTTCCCTGAACTGGTAAAAGGAAGTAAATAAAGGTGCTCAGTTTCCTGTATCAGTATGTATATACAATTCATTGTTTACTTCAATATGGCGTTTTCGTAGCCTACCCAATTTACCAAATACCTTTTCATTTTACATGATGTAGTTTTGCAATACATAAAACGGCACACGGTTAACATACAGAAAAATAAAATCTACAATATATATAAAATGATAAACTGACTGACTGACTGACTGACTGGGTGATATATCAACACACAGCCCAAACCGCTAGTCCTAGAGATATGAAACTTAGAGGGTGTGTTCTTTGTGAAGAGTAAGTATCCACTAAGAAAGGATTTTTGGGAATTCCACCCCTAAAGGGGTAAAATAGGGGATGGAAGTTTATATCAAATTCTGTCACTTTTGAAGTTAGGATCTTCAAATTTTGTATTTATGCTGACGATTGAAAATTAATTTATAGGTATCTCAGCGTCTTTGATTTCTACCCCCGAAGGGTTAAAAAAGGGGATGAAGGTAAGTAATCGCATATTTTTCGACATCCACGCGGGCAAAGCCGCGGGCAAAAGCTAGTATTTTATAAATAAAGTATTAACAAAATGTATTCCTTAACTAATTAAGACACGTATGCGTTCTCACTAATATGGGGCCTAACCGCCTAAGTTACCGAAGTGTTCCTAAACATTGATGATTGCATTGATGGAATTTCAACTGTATGTGCTAAGCCCAGCATTGAAAATCTAAAAGTGTAATAATATTTAGGCATTCATTTAAGTGTCTACTAGTGTTAGTGAATGCGGTAATACTACACCGTCTATTGCCGATAAATTAGCTACAACACCAAGAAACCGTAACGAAACAAAGCGAACAACTAATTACACTTCCTACATATTAAAATTATGAATTATGTAGCGTATTGTAAAAGAAAATACAATTTAAACAAAGAGTTTTTGTACTTTGGTCTGATACGACAAACCTTTGTGAACTTACGTATACCTAATTACGAACAATAATTGTGTACACTACAGTGGTTTCGGAGTTTTTTTTACAGAAGCAACCCACGGCAACCTTATAGCAATGAAAATAAAGTTCATTGTTGGATTCATAGAAATACAAAGTTAGTAGTATTAGCATAATAATTGTGAAAGAACTATAATTATGAATAAAATGGCGTCGAAAAGCAGGAGACAGTAGTGCTAGAGTACTGTAAACAGTGGCCAAAACGGTCACATGAATGTAACTTTAATTAAAATAATAAGTTGTCTGTCAATAGATTTACAAGAAAAATGACAGAATACAGGCGCCCATATAAACAACCAAAAAAACACCAATTCAACAAAAAAAAGAAACATACTAGTTTCAAACATCGAATGTATTAAAAACAATTTTAATATAATAATCGAGGTCCTTTGTTCTTGCGGACAAAGAGACGTGCGAGCGCGCACGTATGTGTGCAAATGTACACGTGCTTAACGTGGACACGCCTACCAGCGAGCGACATTGAAGTGTGATGAAATTGTACTACTAATAAAGAAACTAATTGCTTCATGGAAGATTTTCCAATCCATGAATGGGTTGAGGAAAAACGTGTGTAAATTGAAGTTACTTTTTGTTATTGAATGAATGGAAAAGATTTCTACAATTTATTACTTGTTAAAGAGATTCTAGACACCACAGAAGCTATTAGAAGCAAATGTTGTCATAGAAAAACTGTGATCTTATGTCTTAGTGAGCCCATGGAGCAAAATATGTCGATTGCCAAGTTTAAGAGTTACACCTCGACCGACACCAACCACTTGGTTGCAGCGTCAATCATAAGAATATTGAAATGTCTTTGCTATCTGTGTCAACGTATGGAAAAAAGAAATGGTCAAGTTTTCATGGCTCATTTTGGCTGCAAACTAATACAAATTAAAGATGCTTTTATCGGTAGCGGGGCCCAGCCGCGTGCATAATTTACATTAATGGTTACTGTGTCTATTAAACAAATGTGTTGCGGCTCAAAGGTCAATAACATCGATTGCTTTTATTTTTAACTGATGACACCGTTGCTAAAAATAAAAGAAATAGCGATACTATTCAGTTCAGTACCGTTTTCTTCTTCCTTAGTTCGATTCTGGCATATTTCTTAGTTTGCCTATGACTCTTACTTAGGTATATAAGTAATATGTATTCTACGTCATACCTACGTTGTTTACGGTAAATGGATCATTGTGGTGCTAATTTCAGGCCAAAGGGCATTCAGTTCAAAGTTTGTGATGTGCAAACTGTGCCCCGTGATGTGATAAGTTGGTATTCTGAACCGAATAGACCATAAACTTTTATGATCTATACAGGGTTTAAACAGACCCTTCACATAGCCGTCAACCAAGCATTCTGTACATCAAACTAAGTAACTTTACGCAAAAATTATTGCTGGGAATCGACTTTTTTTTTTGGGGTGAAAAATCACGTTTTACAGTAGGACTCGATGGAAAGCACTCAAAGTATTGTGCTGATGGATTGATTGAACAGTACGGGGGTCCTGAAGGTGTGTAAAGTAAAAATCTTACATTAAAAACATGTAAAATCTTACATTAAAAACATGTAAAATCTTACATTAAAAAAAACTTGTAAAAAAGTTGGAACTTTGACCCCCAATATCTCCGTAACTATAAGGTTCCCAGGTATGGTCTAGAACAAAAAAACGATCGCAAGGACGGGGAGAATAAGTGCCTTTCGTTTATGTTAAGGGTCTATTTACACCCTTTATAATATGGGATTTCTCCATCAATACTATTGAAGGTGGTGTTCTCTAATCCAACTGGCTGGGCAGACGGGTCTGTCATTGCAGTTTCATGGATTTCTTGTTGGAAAAGTGGTCGCCTGTTCTTTACATGTTTGACAGTTGTGTCTTTGTCTAATACGTAGGTAGGTATAGTGCTGGCACCATAGCAGCATTATGTATGTAAATATTTATATTGACAATGTAAATTCTCTGGCAGGGTTTCAAACCTGCATTCCGATCTACAGGAGCCTCCACAAGGTTCTGAAACGGAAGTACCTATGGCACCTTACCTACTACCTATGGCAATGGATTTGAAAGCTGGGCGTACTCACTCTTTAAATATTTTAAGGTTTTAGATTAGTGCTAAACAGAACTACGTTCAGGAGCCATCGTCGGTGTCAGCATTCCGCAACAATGATGACACTACTGACAGCTCTTGATCACAGTTTACATGCCTGAACGCGTTTGGTTTCATTGGTGAATTACACTCTTTCCTTGATCAGGCAGCAGGACCAGAAGCTTTAGATTAATATTCCGTAGTAGGTACTTTGATGCCTAAGTGTCCTATTGTCGTCGTTGTAAACATATACAGGGTGTAAATAGACCTTTCACCATAGCTGTCAACCAAGCATTCTGTACATCAAACTAACTTTACGCAAAAATTATTGCTGGGAATCGACTTTTTTTTTTGGGTAAAAAATCACGTTTTAAGGTAGGACTCGATGGAAAGCACTCAAAGCATTATGCTGATGGATGGATTGAATAGTACAGGGGTCGAGGAGGTGAGTAAAGTAAAAATCTTACAATAAAAACATGTATTAAAAAAAAACTTGTGAAAAAGTTGGAACTTTGACCCCCAATATCCTGTACTATACCTGGGAACCTTCTAGTTACGGAACTAGAAGGTTCCCAGGTATGGTCTAGAACAAAAAAATGATCGCAAAGACGGGGAGAACAAGTGCCTTTCGGATGTGTTTAGGGTCTATTTACACCCTTTATGTAGGTACCTACTTACTTTTAGTCTTAATAAATTAATTATTAAACAAACCAACCCCACATTCCATTAGCTATTAGGATTTACGAATATGGAACAGTAATAAATGTATTGTAATACCGAATAACTTATGACAATCCTCCTGAGTAGTGCTGAGAGTCGTTATAGACAGTCGAAACTCTTCGAAACAATTGCCTCTTGTCTACTCCGTCAGATTATAAGCTAGGTACGTCACCTATATCTATATATATAAAATGGTAAACTGACTGACTGACTGGGTGATATATCAACACACAGCCCAAACCGCTGGTTCTAGAGGCATGAAACTTGGAGGGTGTGTTCTTTGTGAAGAGTTAGTATCCACTAAGAAAGGATTTTTGGGAATTCCACCCTTAAAGGGGTGAAATAGGGGATGGAAGTTTATATGAAAGTCCGTCAGTTTTGAAGTTAGAATCTTCAAATTTTGTGTTTATGCTGACGATTGAAAATTTATTTATACGTGTCTCAGCGATTTTGATAATTCTTCCCCGAAGGGTTAAAAAGGGGGATGAAGTTAAGTAATCGGATATTATTCGAAATCCACACGAGCGAAGCCGCGGGCAAAAGCTTGTAAAAAAAAAAAAAAACGTATAAATCTAAAACAACGTTCAGCGCCAACCATCAACACTCTGGAAGAGTTACCAAATTAATTTACCAATTTTCCTTCACATGTAGGTTTGACTTTTACATGGCCTTTTCCTGAATAGATATGGCCTATCAGCACATGGATAGGTACTACGCAGGTTACAGCAATCCGATTTAATATTCTTTAATTTTTTACTATAAAGCAAAACTCAATTCTCGCGTTTTATTATAACCTCGTAATTAATCGTTCAAATTGTTTACTATTTTAAGAGCAGTGTCCTTCACGGCAGCTTCCTATTATTTAGAACCTCCACCGAAACGAGTCGGCGTTAATTAAAGTGTACTAGCTTCCGCTCGCGACTGCGCCGGCGTATTTTTTAAAGTTAATTTTTACTAAATATGCCTTTATTACCTTTGCGCAAATGCAAGCTGTTAAGTTTTTTATACATCAGTCTAGGTGTACCGTTGCGGGTGTATTGTAATGTCACGTAAATACTTACATAGATTTTTTGGGTCAGGAACCTTAGCAGTCATACACAGAAGGATCCACCAAATTCACACAATCGGATCAACGGTTTAGGAACGCATAGAGGATAAACATACAAATATTCATTTTTATTTATAGACCTTTGTGTATGTAAATGTCTATACATTTACATACACTAATGTCTACAAATCGCGTAGATGTTACCTGTCTAATTATAAGTTTGGTCATACAATAGGCACGTGATTCTGCGGCCCAGGATCCACCAGAGAGGAGACGAGGCGTCTCGTAAACAAACTTATACCATGGTGGAAATATGAAATACCGTTAAGATGTGCAGCGTTCAGTTCAGCACTGGCAGTTGAAAATCATACAGCACACTCAATGCCGCTTACTTTTTTTTTTTTTTTTTTTTTTTCGGATTGGAAATCATATGACCCCCCCCACTCTGGGCGGGAGCGGAAGGGAGTGTCAGACTTGTACTGACTAAAACCCATCCATGTTCCTTCTTTGCCCTTTGTGTTCCAGGGCCACGGTATCTCTTTCGAACAGTCCAAAATCAAAATCAAAGCATTTATTTCAAATAGGCCAGTTACAGGCACTTTTGCATTGTAGAAACAAAGACAACAATAGCTACAGTCCCAGTCACAAGGCATAAAAACTGTGAAAGTACTGTAGTTCTTGCCCGTTCTTCTCCATAGAGATCTACGTTAGGGAATGGGCTTCCTAACTATCTCTATGGAGAAGAACGGGCAAGAAACTCCATGTCCCTCAGCCCTGGCAGGAGTAGTCCTCATGGTCATTTTATAACCACTTCCACTTTGTGGCCCAGCGTGCATTGGACAATTCATGTTCGGCTGGGATCAGAGAGCTGATCATCACGATATCGATACTCAGAATTCGCAGAACACTGAACAAAACTGGAAATCAAATCATCCTTGCAAACTATTGAAATCAAACGTCAAATGAACCACTCAGACAGTCAGCCTGGGAAAAATAAGTGACGGTACAAAGGCCCCAGGCCCCCAGTAACACATTACACACTGTCTGATGGATACCTGAAACTGAACTAGAAGAATCGGTCTAACTGTCCATATTTCACAGTTGTGTCTAGATACGAGTATCACAAGTTTACCTTGCCTCTTATGAGTGCTGTGCGCCGTGCAAAGTAAATATTTTGCACATATTTCAATGGCGTCGCGCCTTAGTTAATATTGGTCTTAATCGTGTGATCTGCAAAAATATTGATTTGTTCGATAACATGATGCGTGGTGTTCGGTTCTGCCGTATGAAATGCGCGCGCGGGTGCTCTGCCTACCCACTGCTGCACGGTACGATAGTAATGAGACAAAACGGCGTCACGCGGCTAACAGCTGATAGGTCAAAGGCGCGCGCGCACGAATTTCGTAGGGCTGTTGTGTTATTGTGGTAGTGAATGAGTATAAAAAAATGTTTCTTTGGGAAAGTTGTTTGTTATCATGAGTACAATCACGTGTTGTAAGTATCGGTTACTCACTAATAAGCAAATTTTGCTCAGTTTCTTAGAAAAAGGATAGTGCAAGCATGAATGGTAGGTAATAACCTAGTTAGTACAACAAGTTGCAAGTGAGGAGACTACGTGACCAGAGGAACGAAGCGGTTTTTCCGACTGCGTTGTTTCAACCGACTGAATGCATAATTATAGCCTGTCAAGTTCTAATCTAAACGTTATAGCTATAGGTACCTAGAGGGTTGAAATTTTTTCTTTCGATAAATTGATTTTTATTTTGGTATTCTCTTGATTTCTGGTTGATAAATTGTATAAAGTTTTGATTGTAATTTTCTCAGTATATTGATTTTCTTGAAAAGTTATCTTGATTTCTGGGCAGTGATATGTTTAGCAGTTGAGTTCCCGACTTTAGACACACATAACATCACGCCTGTAATCCCCGAAGGGTTAGGCAGCTGGCAGAGGTTTACCTAATAGTACACCAACATTTCGCTAGTTATGTTTAAGTCCCATGTTATAGGGGGTGAGCCTATTGCCATCAACCGGGCACAAAGAACTAGACTAACGCGGCCTTTTAGATTTATAAAATTAGATTGCGTTAATTCACACCTTTTTAGCTCAGCTTCAGCTTTAGAACATTTTACATTTCTTTCTTCGTGTCGCTTGTTCTTTTAAAACTTGGCTAGTGCCTATTTAATGAATCAGTTCTATTTGTATTGTAACTTACTTTATTTTTAAACTATAAATTTACTTTTTTTTTGTTTGTAATGTGATTATAGTCTGATTGTGTTGTGATAAATGGCAATGGGTGTAAATTACCTGAATAAATGAATTTATAATTATTAATATCTCGCCAACATGCTTTCTGTCTTTAATAGTTTAGGCTCTAGCTAGGCGGTTGGTCAGTCAGTCAGTCAGGGACTGACTGACGGCTCGGCACTTTGCAATTTCTAAGCCTATTACAAACCCATTTTTCAGCCATTTTTTTATCTTGGTAGATCTAATTTTTATTTATTTTATTTAATTATTTATTTATTTATTTATGTACACACAAAATACTTAATAAGACATTGCATTAAGATAGAAGAGCACAAAGGTTTTGTAATAATATGAAACAATACTATAGGTACCTATATGGTATGCCTACATTTAAATTCGTTCACTTTTTTGTTTTGACTACAAACTGTCAGGAGGATTTTGCTTATAAAACAAGGAAAATAAACGATTTCGCAAAGTTGATAAGAACTGAATCATAACACCAGCTGAATGTAGTGGCATTGATAACCTACTTAGTACTTACTGGAGTGCATGGTACGATGATTTGAATAAAATCTACTGCTTACATTACATAATGCATAATTATACGGGGTGGAAGCCTAGGGACACAGACGCGAAAACTGTTACCACGTATCCAGTACATCATTCTGAGCCCCACATAAAAAAAAAAAAAATATAAAAAATAGTGATCCGCCGGTATCGGGAGCAGGGTCCAAGCTACCAGTGGTTAGGGCTCCAGAGACAGGAACCTCCTAACAATGCGAGCCGTGTCCAGAGTACTGCCTTCTGAATCAAGCCCTTGATCCAGCTGCCTAACGAGAGCCTCCTCAGGTATTGGACGCGGCTCTTGGCAATTAAGCCATGGGCTGATACAACTATCGGCACAATAATCGCTGAGTCCACATCCCACATGTCGACAACCTTGTGATCTATTATTTTTATTCTTACATAAACCAATGTTATGTTAGTAACCTACTATTGCTCGGTAAATGTTACTTGTTATCTTAGTAGGACAACGTGTCCTACTTGCCTAGTACTTACTTACTTGTGTCGCATTTTTAAGTAGGATTTAATATTGTAATTAATTTGGTCTACTTGCAGTCAGCTCTGTCCCCGATTTCTGAAAAAAATATATCGTTAGTTATTTTTCTGTTGCATCATTGGATCTTTCGTAGTCTTAGTTTTAAGGCGCTGTAAACAGCAAATCTTCCAGTATTTGAGGAGGTGAAGCAGGGGAAAGGGGCGCAGCGCGTAGCTCCGCCCCTACGGCCCAGCTGACGTTAACGGCAGCGCGTGGCCTTCGCGGCGCGGCGGGATTTTCAAAATAAATGTTTTTAATAAAAACCCGCGATTACGGGATCGATAAATTTAGTGTTCTGTTGAATCAAATCATATTATTTACCCAAAAATTGTATTCATATTTTATTAAAATTTACCTACCTAATGATTTAGAGCAGGACAAAAATAAATTATTTCTCTTACAAAAATCGGTCAGAAGGCGCGTTTTATGTGTGTAAGGTTTGATTTTGAAATAATATTTTAGGTACATTTTTAATAGGATTGTAGCAGGTGGAATTATGTAGTTTCTGCCTACCTCCACGATAGCAAAAAGGCGTGAGTTTATGTATGTGTATTTTAGAAGCCGCTTCTTTACTTTTGTAAGAAGCAAGTATTTGTAGGTATAATACCTATGCATCCGATTATCCGACCTCTGAATATGACTACAATGAGTAAAACATTATTCTCATAATAGGTACCTACAGGGTGATAAAAATCTTTTGGGCTTGAATTAAAATAATAACTAGCTGTTGCCTGCGGCTACGCCCGCGTGAGTGTCCATACTGCCTTATTTGAATCGGGTTTTATGTATACTTCACAGACGTGATAAAACAGAAAAAAAAGAGGTAGTAGGTAGGTGGTAGGTAGGTGGTAGGTAGGTGGTAGGTAGCAGGTAGGTAGCAGGTAGGTAGCAGGTAGGTAGCAGGTAGGTAGCAGGTAGGTAGCAGGTAGGTAGCAGGTAGGTAGCAGGTAGGTAGCAGGTAGGTAGCAGGTAAGTAGCAGGTAGGTAGCAGGTAGGTAGCAGGTAGGTAGCAGGTAGGTAGCAGGTAGGTAGCAGGTAGGTAGCAGGTAGGTAGCAGGTAGGTAGCAGGTAGGTAGCAGGTAGGTAGCAGGTAGGTAGCAGGTAGGTAGCAGGTAGGTAGTAGGTAGGTGTAAATCAAGAAAACAATATGCATAATTATAATGATTTTACTATAACTTCACAAAGCTAAACATTACAATTACTTTGCCGGTCTCACGTATTTGTTACATTTCATCAAAACTTAGCTGTTTGCTACAACAGGGCATATTTTCTTTGTTAGCACCTATTGCAGTAGAAAGGATTGTTGACGATTCTTCAAAAGTTAGGCGTCTCTTAGTACGACAGATATTTTTCTTTATTATCATCCCTTGAAGAAGAAAGAACTGTTGGCGATCCCTCAAAAGTCAGTCTTCTCTTACGACAAGGATTATTTTCTTGATGATCGCGCTTGGGTGATTCTTTTTCTCTAAGTGGCATTGTCTAGTCACTTATATCTGTACATTAACCTAGGATGTTGTAATTTTTATTGTAGGTTCCTACTAATATATTAAAACGATTTGCCAAATTTCAACCGTCGGAAATGAATAGTTTCGGAGATATTAATTGTAGAATTATTGATGGCATTGTATTGAAAACGACGACATTTCACATGACAGACTATTTTGATTCACACCACAGACTATTTTGGCATAGAGTATAACGTACATGTGGAATGTGCAGTGAGCAAAGTACCTATACATAATGCTATTACAAAAAATAAACTAAAAAGAAAAACACTATAGAATTGGTTCAAATGTGCGTGTAATTTAAAAGTAAATGTGGCCTTACAACGAACTTGAATTCAGAACCGACTTTGTCAACCCCGACACGCCGTGGTCTTGGTATGTCCTACCCCTAGAGTATTTTTTAGAGCCCGGAGGCGCGGAGGGAGGGCAGCCCCAGCCTGCCGTGGCAAAGGCGCAGGCAAGGTGATCGCCTGTGACTTTGTTACGCAAAGGCGAAGGGGCTGCTATTCCCGCAGCGCCGGAGATAAGGCAGAAGTACTGGTTCTTACTCCCCTACCCTTTCCTCCCTGAAAAATAGGGACAGAAAAAGTAAGGTTACAATTTAACAAAAAAAAAAATGGTAACCTCGAGGTACTCCTCTCCCCCTCCGCCCCCAGCAGCAGTTGTATTAGTATAACTCAAAAATAAATATTTCCCTTTTAAAAACTCATTAAAAAAAACTATGCATTTCCGACGAATTCCCCCCCCCCCCCGGGGGTTCCTATGACCCTCCTCTCTCTTCCCTTCCCTCCCCTCCCCCTCCCCCTACCTACATGTACTTATATAAGTGACCTTCCCTCCTATCAGTAACATATCTTTTAAATTGCAATTAAATAAAGAGCTATGACTGGAAATTTTTTGTAGTTGTTGAATGAAGTACATCATAGTAACGATTCTTCGACCCTGTATTGGTATGTATGAATTTTCTTGAGAATCGCTCTCAACAAGGTATGGCTCCTCTTCGGTGGTTTCTCTAAAAAAAATAGATAAATGGGTTATTTTAGTAAGTAACATTGCAAAGGTAAATGTTTGTTTGTTCGTATTTTAATCGCGCTGAAATGGCTAAACTGATGGTACGAAGCTAAACCATGTAATTATATGATACATACCCATAATTTCGTTCTTGTGTAGTTCCGATATCTGTTGAGGTTGGATTAACTGCAGTAAGAGGTGCGAGTAATGTTGCAGAGGTACGCTGAGAGTCCCTGGGTTCTCTGCAATTTAACAAAAAGAAAACTTTATAAGAAATTAATTTCTGTTTAT
This sequence comes from Noctua comes, assembly GCA_963082995.1. Classification (NCBI taxonomy): domain Eukaryota; kingdom Metazoa; phylum Arthropoda; class Insecta; order Lepidoptera; family Noctuidae; genus Noctua; species Noctua comes. The sequence continues at coordinate 2,132,892 of OY720282.1, forward strand.
TAGGTATTTATTTTATTATTTTATTAAACATAATCTTTCTATTACATTTAATACATGCTCAAAAAAAATGAGCTAACGATACCTCACAGACGTGGTAGGCAAAAAAAAATGATTTGATGAGTGTTTTGCGGATCATCTACCGCAAAAAACAGGTAGTCAAAATTTTTGTTATTTTTCTTAACTTCACTGACGTGATGGGTAACAAGAAACACAGATTTTCTTAACTCGTAATTCACAAGTGTTCGTTGACCCCAAAAAAAAAAACATTTTTTTTTTAAATCATTTATCACCCATCGTATCTACGGAGTTTCGCTATCTAAATTGATTTCTCCTTGTATATTATTTTATTTACATTATATTATACAGGGTATAAGGGACAGCCCTCCTCAAACTGACGGGGTGCATTCAGCTCCTTATTTTGAATCATATTCCACCGGTTTTTTGGTTGGAGTGTAGCCTTAGGGGCGCTATGGCGCGAGGACTTAGAAAATTTTTAATTATTTTTTTTCTTATATTTTACAATTTTATTGCAGTTTCAGGTTGACCTTGACTATAGAAACCATTTTGGTTCTGAGAAGCATAGCCCTACGACGCACCGTTTCCGAGTTAGGAGGTTTTATTTTTTTTCTTGTTTTTACAAACCGCTCTATATTTCCAAAATGGTAGCTCGGATGAAAAACTTTTCAGGAAAGAAATTGATGCTCTAGTTCCAAACCATGAGTTGTTATAAAAAAAACCTAGGAAATATTGCAAAAAAAAAACACGGATAATTTTCTAAGTGTCGGACGACGATATTTTACCTTGTGTATCCTTAGGGGCGCGGACTTAGCCAAATTTTCAGAAAAAAAATTTTAATCATTTTTCGGCCATTTTTCTTGCAGCACCTTATTAACCTTGTCCATAGAAACCATTTAGGTTCTGAAAAGCATGGTCCTACGATGCACCGTTTCCGAGTTAGGAGCTTTTGAATTTTTTTCTTGTTTTTACAAAACCCTCTGTATTTCCAAAATGGTAGCACGGATGAAAAACTTTTCGGGAAAGAAATTGTTGCACTAGTCGCAAACCAAGACATGGTATAAAAAAACCCGAGAAATATTGAGGAAAAAAAAATATTTAAAAAATTTCTAAGTGTCGGTCGATCTTTCAGCTTGTGTATCCTTAGGGGCAGAGGACTTGGCCAAATTTTCAGAGATTTTTTTTTTTTTCAATATTTCTTAGGTTTTTTTATATCATCTCATGGTTTGCAACTAGAGCAACAATTTCTTTCCCGAAAAGTTTTTCATCCGAGCTACCGTTTTGGAAATTTACAGGGTTTTGTAAAAACAAGAAAAAAATTCAAAAGCTCCTAACTCGGAAACGGTGCGTCGTAGGACCATGCTTCTCAGAACCGAAATGGTTTTTATGGTCAAGGTTAACCCGAAATTGCAAAAAAAACAGTTTTGGGAAAAAACATTTTTTTTGGAAAATTGATGTTCCAATTTTTTTAAACCAAAAAATTTTTTTTTCGTTTTCTTTGCTGCTCATAGTGCCCCTAAGCGTATACTCCAACTCCTAAAAATCCGCCCCTAAGACGACCCACTGACCGGTTTTTTTTTTTGAGTTACTATTCTTCTATTTCAATGTAAAATTACATTCCCTGTACGCAGCACTCCATTAATGTAAATAATACGGCTAAAATAAAAAATCCAACAATGGATGTTGAAGTACTCTAACGAACGACGCTTGAAATCAGCTGTTCATTTCCTGCCTAGCTACAGAGTTCATCAAACTCGTCATCGCGCTTGCAGTTCACTACGTGCGTTTTGACAAGGTAACGATTCATAGCGTATGAGGAAATAAAACAAATCAAATTTATTGGATTCCCATAACATTCCTGATATAATTTCCAGTACCAGTCATCTTAGTAATACTGTATTCACCCCATCAGTTTGTGGAGGGCTGTCCCTTACACCCTGTATTATATCATATCATATACAGAGTGGAAGTGACACCGACGCTAAAACGGCTGAAAAAAAATCAACTGTTCCATATATTTTGACCGTGTAGGCATAGAACTTTTGTAGGAAACAGCTGTTTTTTTTCTAAATAATGTACGAAAAATTTCTATGTGACTCGGCTCAGATTCATGTACTGAATACGTGGTAACCGTTTTCGCGTCGGTATCCCTTGCGGGTGCAAGGGATACCGACGCGAAAACGGTTGTATGTGTATATCCCTACGGGAAAAAGGTGCGAGTTTATGTATGTACGTATCACACACAAGACTTGACGAGATCGAATGACCTAAAAAAGGATACCAGTATCACAGCACTGGATAATAAATCGAATGCATATCTTAGGAAAACTTTAGGTAGGTACCTATGTAAATAAATGAATTTGCTATAAATGATACAATTCTAGGTAAGTAAATAGGTAATATGGTTCTATTCAATAGAACACTAAATTTGTCGATCCCGGAATCACTGGATTTTCCCGTACTTGCAAAAGTGTAAGAACATATAAGTCAACACCTCAACTTTAGATCAATAAGCATCCTATTATTCCATCTCTGATAAAATCCAGATTATTATTTAGAAATCTAGTAGGTACCTAACTACTGAAATATGACTGTTTTTGAATTGCTTTAGTTTTGATCTAGCTGTGCGATATTTTTATTACTCTGTACCTACTGTTGTTATCAATCGAAGCGCGTTCGAGCGATCTTACCTATTCTGTCGCTGCAGGCATGCCCGCGCCACCGCGCGCCGGCCCGTAGCCAGCCATGGCAGGAGGCGAACATTGTGATAACTATCAAAATTGTTTTGTTTACCTATGTCCCTACTTATCAATCCAGAGATAAGTATGTTTCAGATATTGAGAAAATATGACCACATAGTACTTGATGATGATTGTAATTTTTTACCGTAAAGGGTGATGAATTTATACGTACTTACCTACCTACACACGTCGACACATTCCAGTATGAGCTGATCTCGCGTTGTATAGGCTTGTCGTACAATAAGAGGTCAGCTTATACTGAAACTATATAGCTTGATAGTGTCATTTTGCTTACTATCTAACTATAATTCAATTTTTTATACTTACTCAGAAACAGTATTTTTTTGCGTTGATTTCTCCGTTTTCTCGAACAAATCCGTCGCAGCACATTACTTCTTTTATTTCCCATTGTTTTCATCACACATGTACGCACAGAATCACGAGTCAGTCCCAAATATAAATAGTAAACAAAACTTGTAAACTAAAGTGTCCAATTATCACACAAAACCTTATAAAAATAAAAACCAAAAACAAAGTGTCAATTTTCACAAAATAACTTATTTTACTAAACGAATTTACGTAATGCTGGAGCGCCGCATGCGTAACGTGACCTATCTCTGAGAGAGTTAGCCGCAGACTGGGCGTGTCGCTACCAAGTAGTACCAAGCGCGCAACAGTAGTGCATCGCCGTAAACAAATAGGGTTGAAAATGGCGATGCGTTTGATTTCAGTTGAATCTCGTGTCCGCCAATTTGAAAGACTTTTCGCAGTATTTAATTGTTTAAAAAAAAAATACGCCGTTTTGTTAAAATATTTTTACATAAGTCTTTAGTTGATTAAATTTCCTTTTTGATTGTTACAAAAAAATGTATAGTTATCGCTCAAAATATTGAGCAGTTCGAGACGATAAATTTTTTTCGTGTTCTTTCTTGCGACTTTTTTTTTCAAGATTCTGTATTATTTTTAGAAAATATTTTTGCATTTGTCTTTTACTAATACATTTGACTATACACTGTATTTTTTTTGGGCTTGTAATATGTTAGCAATATGGCTAACTCTGCGACGAAAAAGAGTACGTTTTTACGGTGTCCCCGTATGGGTAGCGCCTTAAGAACGCACGCTGTTCGCCGGATATATGTATGCCTGTGACTTTTAGCCCACGTCATACTGCTGGGCTAAAGGCTTCTCCTCAGGATCTCCAGTTCTTTTGATCCAGGGTCAATATGACCACTGGTTTTTTCCAGGTCATCCAGCCATTTTCTATGAGGTCACCCGCGCCACCTTCTGGGTGTAGTGTCTAACCTATCTGCGTCTTAATAGGAGAAGTTCCTTTAATTCTAACCTAGATCTTTTCAATACATTTCCTCGAAAATTGCCTTTAAAATGGCTGCATAACACCCTCGCCTTTGGCTCGGTGTGAATTCCACCTCGACTGTAATCACAAAGTTTGCCCACTTGTTTAAATCCAACAGCAGCAGCATTTACCCATATGTCCAATAGAAAACTGTTTCAATACTAATTTAATGAATGCCTGTATGCCATCCAGCCATCCTGTCTGCCATCCAGCCATCCTGTCTGTACTATTTCCTATGAATTCGTGTGCACCTACTGAAGGCCGCGCGTCAGTGGTAAATAACCTCCTTTTTTTGGAGTCGGTTAAAAACGGTGTACGCCACTTATTCCATTGAAAATACGTACCATGTTAGGCCAACTCAAGGTCATCATCGTGTTGTCTATGCGAGGTAGACTATACACAAAACATTTGGAAAATTCCTTCTCACACTCGAAGACGAGAATACAAAGCAATTATACAAAGATCAGCAATTAGACAAAAACAATGCCCAAACATGGAAAACTACTTCACAGAATTTGTTTCTTTTTCCAACAAAAGGAAGATGGCGGCAAGTCAATGACTTCGCGCCAAAAATATATGAAGTTGAAAAGAATGGTTCTCATCACTCTTTGTGTCAGTCCGATGGGGGAACGTGATATGTACAGACAGACGGATAACTAATTTAGGTAATTATCTGACTACGTTCAGAGTCGTATTCATTACGATATTCCCCCAAATGACATGTCGTACTACCTAAATATTTATTTTGGATTGTAATCGGACGGATGCGTTTCAGCTGTTGTATGCCGCAGGAAGTAGGTGGAATATTAATCGTTTTCCCTCTTCTCTTATCTTGGAAATTCGTTGTTTCAGTTTTGAAATAAAAGAGCTCTGTGATATTCGTCACTTTTCAAAAAGTTTGCTACTTTGTCTTCTATAAGTAGTAGTCTATTATATAATATCTTCATACACTTTCAGGACAATAAGATGGCTAAGTTCTTTCAGAAAGGTTGTTGAAATTTATGGTATGTACTTAGGAATGCTACGAGTGCTACGACGTTTTATTGTACAAGCAGGACATCAGTAGCGGTACTATCACAATGGATCAATCAATAGGCATACATGTATACCATAATACATAAGCCTTTGACGTATGTGCATATGTTTATTTACTCGATTTCTATTATCTCTAGTTGAATTCTGCCAATACACCATAGATATATATAATAGGTATAATTACATTAACTACATTTCTACATTAACTACATTTCTAGATGTAACAATAATGCTACGCACAATTAACATTTCAAGCTTCTAGTTTGAATAAAATAAACATTAGGACCCAAAATACGAAGACCTTTTATTTTGTTAAAGTCTAGTTATTAAATAAAAGGTAGGCACATGACACCTACCACCCGGCACTGCGCCTGCGTGGAATACGGCCCAATCCTTCTTACTAGTAGGAGGCCTGTGTATGTGTCCCTTCAGGGAGAATGTGGCTGATTATGCTTGACTTTACATCTGAATAATTATTGGGTATTCTTGGGTAACTACCGCATAAGCTACATTAGTACCATTAGCTCTAATCCAATATTGTATGGAATGAACAATTATTCATAGTCACAAGTTCAACACACACACACAGACTGTACACACTGTAGAACGGTAGGAATCAGTCAGTCAAGAGTTGCTAAAGCTATGCGTATTTATTTTCATACACCTTAGTAACGATCTAAAAATATCGTCGATTTATTGGAAAAAAACTGATCCGCCTACTGAAATCCTGACACACCTACGAGAGATAATAACATAACAGTATCGTGTATTATAATCCGTAGACTATAGAGCGACAATGGAGTGTGTTGACCCCTCGTTCATTCCACCCGCATACATGTGCCGAAACTGACGCTTAATGTCCGTTTGCTTTGACAATAAACTGCTTATTGGAGCCATGTGCCGTGTAGTGGCCCTTTGTTAAGTACTTAAGAGGAACTTAAAGTTTTTTGTTGATTTGTTCAGGCCATTAACAGGTCGGATTTGTTCCTTCCCCTCTTCAATTTTTGGCTTCATCCTTCTAACTACGTTTAAGTATCTTTTCATGCATTTTTTCATACCAATCCTGGCTTTGTCCTGAGACTGCAAGTCTGCTGGCTCACTCAGCTATACTTTTGTCAGACTTGTAACATCCCCAATGGTTATTCCACTGTCATGTTTATAATATCCAACCAACGCCTTTTAGCTTTAGGGCGTCCCCGAGGCCATACTTTGAAGACAACCAGGTCTAGGAGTCACATGCACATTTTACACGCACACATGCACATTTTTTTACTTTTCGGTCCATGAAGGAGCTTTTGAAAGGGAACCTTCCTCCGTTACTGAAGCGAAAAGTCATGGACATGTGCTTTTTTCCCATTTTTACTTATGGATCCCGGACTTGGTCTTTGACAAACATTCAAACCCCTCCTTTCTCCATATCCCTAAAAGTCCATCTCAAGGTCTGCCAACGTGCAATGGAGCGCAGTATTTTAGGCGACAAACTAACTGACCGTGTACGCAACACCACACTGCGCTCTAAAACACAAATTACTGACGTTGCGCAAAAAGCCGCTAAGCTGAAGTAGGACTGGACTAGGCACGCCTGCCGCATGCCCAATGAGCTGTGAGCCAAAATAGCTACTTTCTGGAGCCCTGACACAGCCAGAAGGCGTTGCGGCAGACCTCGTAGAAGAGGGCGGGACGAGCTGAACAAAACCAACGACCAGTGGTCCGCATTAGCCCTGGATCGAAACAACTGGAAGTGATGGGGAGAGGCCATTGCCCAGCAGTGGGATTACGTAGGCTAACGGTATCAGTATCAGTACGGTTTACTCTTTAGCAGCACATCACAGATTGGGTCAATTTGTACCTTTTTAGTACCCCCTCATTACATTCCTTTTATTGATCGCCTATCATTCATGCTCCTCGTCCCCAAACTCTGGAACCGGACCTACCTATGTGAATTTGTGACATCTAGTACTATAATTTTCTAAGTAATATATACTTTTACCAGATTTTAAGATTACTTGTACTCGCAAGTCAGTGACAACACTTAAAACTTCAGTAGGCCTATCGTAGTCCGGGGCTTCAATAGAATAAGAGGTCAGCTTATACTGGTTTTATTACCATTGACGTGCGGCCCCGCCGTACTTACCTAATAATTAATTAGGTTATATCTAATTACTTCGGTTCAAATAAAGCTTAGGCGGAGTAATTTGTCAGTGAGTTACGATCGTAAACGAGGGACTTGGTGCCAACTGGCGCCTGGCTATTGCCAAATACTTATGGATTCTTGGAATTCATTTAAAATAATACAGCAGTTGACATTTTGTACACAGTTGTTTGAGCCGTTTTGTTATTGTTTAGTTTGGCGTACTTTGTGGGGAATTTACTCCTAGGAATCTAAAATTCGTGAGAATTGTCAACCACTTCTCAAAGTTGCACCATCATCGGTTTTTTTCGTGTGGTTAGTGCCTAACTTAGTGTCAGAGTTTTTATGCCGCCCATGGGCCTCTGATTTGGCTTTACATGCCGTCGAGAAATATCTCTCAGGCATGTTTGGTTTCCTCACGATGTTTTTCCTTCACCGAAGCTAGTGATAATAATACATTACATACATGAATCCGAAAAATCAGAGGTGCGTGCCTTGGGTTCGAAGTCGTGACCTATGGCTTGGCAGTCCGACGGTCACACCACTAGGCTATCACTGCTTAGCATCATCGAAGAGAAACAGTTGACGTTTCCCACCGTAGTCGTAATAACCTAGCGGACTATGGTTCGATAGCTAAGTATAAGTTTGGAAGACCGTGACCTGGAGCCAGTTAGTACAGTAAAGAAGTCAAGTCCTGCATTAGGAGAAAACAGATGTTGTTGACACCTAGCACTCATAACATAGCAACTGAGCACATTTCGACGTAGGATCGTGTTAATCCACAACAAGTTATCCGAACACACGATCATATCGATAGAGATAACCACACATTATCACTTCAGCTTAAAGTCAAGATTCCCTTTAATTACCAGATAACTGATACGTGACGTCACAATCATAATATTCTCTAATCTCTGAAGAGGGCATCGTATCTGAGATAAGCTCCAGGAAAATGGACGCTCTTTGTTTGCAGATACTTGGCTAATGTGTAATCTATGTGATAATGATAAGATATGGTCAGGTAAACAGCCACGGTAAACAGTCGCTTCTTTGTAGATTTGGAAATAGATTATAAGTTTTTGCGTATTTTGGAAATACCACCAGCCCCCGTAGCATGACCACCGAAGACAAGGATTTATTTGACGGAAGAATCGACAAAATGACAGATAGTGCAAAGAAATCTGTCATTGTGTCGACACAATCTGTCATTTTGTCGATTCTTCCGTCAAATAAATCCTTGTCTACGGTGGTCATCCTACGGGGGCTGTTACAGTTTCCAATACAAGTACAGTCGCAAGCGCATCAAGTGGCAACAAACTGTATTTTCTCAATTTGATTTTGACCTTCAATATTTTATGGTTTAAAATCATTTGGAGAAATTTGACAGTTTGTCCTCGAGTGAATACCCTCACTTATGTGACAGTTCATTTTTGTTTCATTTCAAGTTCATTGTTCACACGACACGGACAAAATAATAAAGGAATGAACGTACATTTGCTCCTTTCGTGTCTTTTGTCGGCCATTTGGTAGGCCAGTGAAAGATGCTGAATGCCGAAATCCAACATCGCGGGGTCGGTTAACTAATAATTGAATAAATTCATTTAACACCTTTGTTTCATTTTGTGTGCAGTGTTTTCCGTTGTAGGGAAAATAAGGCAAAAATGAACAAAAGTGAAGATTCTGGAAACTACTACAAGGGGGTTGTAAGTTTCCTGTTATGTACCAACCTGTGGTATCGACAACCAACAGTTATCGGTTAATCCCAGCTACAAAACTGACACCTATGATTGGTAAGGAAAACTATACGTTTCAGAGGAAACATATTAATATTTGTATTTTTTATGGGCGTATAACAATGGACGATCAGACATAACCTATTTATCTATACGGGAATATCATACTGAACCAGCCCACACAATTTTTCACAGCTGTTGTTTTTTTAAATTTCTGTGTGGGCTCAGAATGATGTACTGAATACGTGGTAATCGTTTGTGTGTCGATGTCCCTTCCACGTACCCCGTATAGGAATTATTGCGGGGATGGCATAATATGGCATAATTACGGTTAAAATTCTGCTTCTTTGAACCTAGTGATAATGATTTTTTTTTGGAATTTTATCAAGCATTTTCTGCCGACAATAAAGCAGACAACCTTATTATTTTCTACCTGCCATTAATGCAATTTATAAAGGTTCGTACTTTACCAACGACTTTTTCTCCATAACGAATCGACAAAATGACAGATTTCTTTTGTTGATCTGTCATTTTGTCGATTCTTCCGTCGACAAAACCCGTTCCAACGGTGGTCATGCTACGCGTGCAGGCGTACAAGTCGAAAGGTCTTCGTTCACTAGGAAAACACAAGTTACGTTAAAGTAATCGGGGAAAATAATAGGGGGCGAGCCTATTACCATTAAAAGGGCACAAATCCAGACTCCGCGGCTACTAAGAATTTCCTGATGGAAAAACTCAATAGCAATTTGCCCGACCTGGGAACTTAACCTAGGACGTCATGCTCAGAAGTCGCGATTGCGACCACTAGACCATAGTGGCAGTTCAGTTGTTAGTCATAGTAGGTAATTGTATGTCAGTTATCTGTCAGGTGATCTTATGGCTGATTTCTTGTCTGTCTCTAATTAGGTAGGTAATCAGAATAATAGCAATGGCCATTATTAATCAATTAAATTATCGATTACAAGCAAGGAGGAACGTTAGTCACAATCACAAAAGAACCATTTAGGGAATACCCAATACTTATCGTTAAGAGTATAAAGGGTGTATGTAATAGACCCTTAACATAGCCGAAAGGCTTGTTCTCCCCGTCTTTGCGATCATTTGTTCTAGAGCATACCTGGGAACTTTCTAGTTACGGAGATATTGGGGGTCAAAGTTCCAACTTTTTCTCTAGTTTTTTTTTAAATACATGTTTTTAATGTAAGATTTTTACTTCACACACCTCCACGACCCCGTACTGTTCAATCCATCCATAAGCATAATACTTTGAGTGCTTTCCATCGAATATTACATTAAAACGTGATTTTACACCCCAATAAAATTCGATCCCCAGCAATAATTTTTGTGTAAAGTTACTTAGTATGATGTACAGAATGCTTGGTTGACGGCTATGTGAAGGTCTGTTTACACCCTGAATATTATGGTGTCCCTTCCAGAGTCCACCCCATATAGATTTATTATTACCGTTTCGTTTCCTTCCTTTAGTTGGCTGGAAGAAACGTCCCCCCAACATTTTTGGTCATGACGGAAAATCGTAGCGGAGATTATCTGCTATCGACGCAGCTTCCAAATTCCGATAAAGTTAGGTACATAACGTTCGGTGGTGGACGCCCAGAGACACAACCACTGAAGAAACTCGTGTACGGTAGACCACAACACAAAAAATCTTGATGCAGAAAGCGATGCCTCTTGAACATGAAAATAAAATTCATGTTTCTGGTTAAACGAATATTCCTGCTGAAACAAATCCGTCTACCAAACATTGTAGTAAAGAATGGTTCGTTTTCGTAATTTTACAATAAATAGAATGATGAGGAGGAGGTAAGCACGGAAAGCACGTTAAAGCCGTTGGTCCCGGCTGTCATTTGTAGGTCTTTGACAGTCGTTACAGGTAGTCCGTGCTCCGAAAGTCTGACAACCAGTCTTAGCAAGGGTCATCGACTGTCGTATTACCCAGTACTAACTGGGTTATGGAGGTCAGATGGGCAGTAGCTCCATGTAAAATACTGGTATTCAGCTACCTGAATCAGGTGAGACTGGAAGCCAACCCCAACATAGTGTTACAAGGCTAGGCAGATGATGATGAATGAGGACTAGGTACTGAATTCTTGGAGAACATTAGATTTCTTGAGTTTAACAGTTTGGTCCAAACTGTTTTCGTAATTCTTCTACTTCAAACAGCCACTTTTGTCTTGACTTCGATTGACAGAGAGGACAACAGTTCAGTGTCATTTACCTTAAATACCATGTTTTAATTAATTCTAATAAATAGTAATTAGGCTCTAATTTTCCTGTTTACCATAAAGTCAGTTAGACGGAAAACAGAGGTCATAAAGTATCGCTGACAGCAAGCAACTCGAGATCGTAGGCACATAGTTACTTGCAAATGTTTTAGTGTCCTTGTGTATCGACTAACCTATGGCGCCCAGACTTGGTCTTTGACGGTTGCTCAGAAGTCCAAACTCAAGGTTTGCCAAAGAGCAATGGAGCGTAGCAAACAACGAAGTCACTGATCGAAAACGCAACACCACAATACGCTCCAAGACAGGCATCGCCGATGTTGGCGATAAATCGGCGAGTTTAAAATGATACTCTGCGGGTAACATTTCCTGGATGGATCAGGATGGATGGGCTAGAATCGTCACACAGTGGGTGCCTGAAGACGCTCGTTGTCTCCAAGGCAGGCCCAAGAAACGCTGGGGTGGCGATTTGGACTCGTTCCTGACTGATTGGCCAGAGAAGACAATACACCAGGAGAGTTGGAATTAAGGAATGGGGGAGGCCTTTCCTTGCGTAGATAGCAATGGACCGCATCCTTCCAATTCAGCCACATTTGGAGTAGAAGGGATTTTGTAGAACCATTATTTTCCTTTTCTCTAGGTATACGAATCTTTGTATCTGAAGAATTTCCCCGAAATTAAAAAGAAAGCTTTTTGTTTTTGAGGTGTTCCCCAGATACGACGTCGATGACGAGTCCGCTAAGCAGCCTGTTTTCAGAAAAAATGATAATGAGGAATGAACATCAGATTTTGTTCCCAACTTTCAGTGTCGGGCCTATAATAAAAGTTGTTCATTTTCATGAGTACTACACTCACATGAAGCCCTTCTTTTACCTGGCAGGTAGGTACTAGGTTACTTTCAGTCTTAGAAATCTCATAGATCCTTCTTCATACACTCCGTCTGATAAATTGTAAATGTGTGTGTATGTATTATAATCTAAATTCTGAAAGGTCAACGAACTAACTAATCAATAAAACAAACATTTTAGTTGTTTATCGTTATTGAATCTATAGCTGAAAATAATTTTACTATCTTAAAATCTTCATGGAATTAAGCATAGTCAGTCACTTTAACGACCACCTCTCTGCCAGAGGAACTGGGACGTCATTCACCAACCCCTGGTACGGGACGTGGGGGCCGTGCGGGTTGGTAGATGTCATATCAAGTCACATGTCTTCGAGTGTTTGGTTCTAGGAAATGCCGGTTTTCTCACAATTGACTCCTTCACCGTTGTGACTAAACTACCTGAAAACCTTTAGCCTTTTTTTTTTTTTGAAACAGTATTATGTAACCATTGAGCAAAGTTATGTTATAAACAATAAACTCTGGCTTGATGCTCCTCGCCCTGCTCGCTCGCCGCTATGAGGAAAATGGACTGCCAAACAAAACAATAAAACTGTACAGTCGACAACAAAAATTACTGAATACTTGTTTTAAAAGAAACCTACCTATATCACAAGTAATCATAACAGTTTTTAATCTTCATAGTCTTCCGTCGTTTCTCTTCAGCATCGTTATTTTGTCCTACAAGCACATCGTTCTTTCTTTCTTCTTTTTCATCTTCTGTGCGATGTAAATAACATAACGCCTGTAATTTCCGAAGGGTTAGGTAGAGGTGTAACAATAAGTAGGTACACCCACATTTCGACAAATATGTTTAAGTCCCTTGTAATAGAGTCCCTATTCCATCGTTTCCAAGTATCATTTATGCAAAGCGGCTTCTCGCTGTCTGTAGCGTGACTACCGTACCAACTAGACGAGGGCCTGTGGGAGTGTGCGCTACCACCGCGCACCGGTATGGAAACTTGCAGGCTGTGGGCACGGCTACTTTCTCTCCGGCCGACGCGGGGAGGCTGCGCTCACGTAAACCTCTGTAAAAGGCGGCGGAAGGTCCTGTTATTTAAATATGGCATTATTGTAAATTGGGATGTTTCTAATTTGGAAGATAACTTTAAAAGATTTTATAGAATTAATCATGTTTTGAAATTGTGAAGGAGTTCGTGGCTAAATAATAACAGCCGCTCGGGTCAATCTTCAGGTTAAGCCGCTTGCCTAGGTTGGTCCGAAGATGGATGACCACCCATTACATAAGTTACCTCCGTGCCTCGGCAAGCGCGTTATGCTCTTGGTCCCGGCTGTCATTTATAGATCTTTGACAGCCGTTACAGGTAGTCAGTGGCCTGAAAGTCTGACAACCAGTCTTATGAAAGGGTATCGTATTGCCCAGTACTAACTGGGTTGTGGCCAGATAGGCAGTCGCTTCATGTAAAATACTGGTATTTAGCGGCATCCGGTTAGACTGGAAGCCGACCCCAACGTAAAGGCTAGGCAGATGATGAGTTATGTTTTGAATTTCTGATACAACCGACACAACCAATAGCAGTTGCTTAACTCCTAAATGATGACTGTGGTTGAACTAGCATGCCGTTTTATCTTTGCAGATTTAACTAACCATTATTTAAGAGCTTACAGTATGCAGGTTGCTGATGCTTGTCCTTGAACATTGTTCTTTGGCCAGTTATGTTTAAGTCCAATGTAATTGGGGGCGGGCCTATTGCCATCAACCGGGGCGCAAATCTAAGCTTCGTAGCTGCTACTAAAATTCCTGATCGAACCCAAGTCCTCATACAGAGCGGTCGCGCTTGCGACCACTAGACCAACGAGGCAGTCATCATCATCATCATTTGTAAAATATTCTTTGGAAGTTGAAGGTTGTGAAAAGATAAGACGGCAGCGTTAATGTCGTCCATGTTCAACTAAAAGGGATGTCCTTTCTTTTAAAAATCAATTTTATCAAATGTGTCACACATGTAGGTATCGGTATTGTTATTCGACGCTTCCGAGGATATCGATATATAATCGCAACAAAGTTCTGGAAAGCGGATATATTATCTGATTATACTGAAGTTTACGATTCATAGGAAACAATATTGTGAAATGTTGGAGTCAATTGGTCTACCAGGGTTCTCAGTAATGATTGAGGAAAAGTAACGAAGAATGATGCGGTTAATGTTTTTTTTCTAATTCATAGAATGATAAATGTGGGTCAGGACAATATGGGTAGGTGCGGTTTATAGGCAAACATGCTTTATACATTGTCATGTGGTAATGATTAGCCTATAGGTATTTATTAAAATAACGACTCCAGAAGTTAGGACAAAGTCATATTCACGTTTTCTTTTTTTTTCGAGATTACAACCCTTTTGCAGTCAGAAACGGATTGTGCAATCCCAAAACCTAAACCTTATTGAGTAAAACCAGATATCAAAGTGTTATTTTTCAATTTTGTCACAAAATAAATGACGCAGTTCTGCATTTGACTTCCGCGTGGAATGTTCTACCACATGTTCTACGTTTGAGTATTGATAATTTCATGGACACTTAATTTGTTTGTTCATTATTAGATAACCCGTTTTTGTGTAAAAATTGCGATATCTAAGTATTAAATCAATGTTGTAGTTGAGTCATCGTCATTATTTTTAGAATTTTAGAGTTTATCTATTTAAAAACATGCGAAAGGGACAAGTGTACCTATTAGCGTGGTTCTTTTGGCGCTTAAATAACATTGACAGGAGCATTATTTTGTGGAATTGTCTGTGGTAATTGTATTGAAAAACCAAGATGGCGACCTTAGTTCCAATTAAGGCCATGCTCCAAAAGAGGCGTGCAACACTATATTAGCTTATGTATGTACAGAATTTAACGTCATGCCTACCAAAAATATCAACTTTCGATAGCGGTATTAGGTGCTTCAAGAGAAGGAAGCCTGTATCCCAGTGGGAGCTATACATATATGTAAATTATGCTGCACCTCTCACTATGTACAGACGCCAGCACATCAAGCTTCCATAGTGAGGATCGTCCGGAGGACACGGTGGAGCACACCGTGGAGGTCTGCTCCGCTTGGGCAGAGCACCGCCGTGTCCTCGTAGCGGCGATTGGCGGCGGCGATCACTCGCGTTTGGCCCTGGTCCAAGCCATGGTACGGAGGAGAGGGAATGGCAAGCCTCATTTGATGATATACCATTCGAAAAAAAAAAGCACATCCAGCTACTACAATCTGTCGAATTTCTTTAATATATTTTCTACTTTGTTGCTATAGTTTTAGGTTCAAGGTTGATTGGGAAAATTTGACTGTTTCGGGTAGCTTGAGGTACTGGCGTCTGTACTAGCTTGAGGTACTGGCGCCTGTACTAGCTTGAGGTGCTGGCGTCTGTACTAGCTTGAGGTACTGGCGTCTGTACTAGCTTGAGGTACTGGCGTCTGTACAAGCTTGAGGTACTGGCGTCTGTACTAGCTTGAGGTACTGGCGTCTGTACAAGCTTGAGGTACTGGCGTCTGTACCTGGCAAAGCAAAGGTGGGCTGGCATCGCACTCTTTCAAAGGCTTGAAGAACAAAATTACACGAATGAGGCCATTTAGTACGCATTAATTTCAACAAACCAACAACAGTCCATGAGCTGGAACCTGTTGATTAGCACAACCATAAGTACTCTAAATTTTGAGTAAATACGCAAAATTGTGCTTCACTTAGCAAGGTGATTGATGGAAGTGGGTAATAGGTACCTGGATATAAGGTACGCTGGAAGCGAGTTCTCAAACTCGACGACCAATATGTTAATTTAACTTTGAAAGACCCGTAAAAGGGACCCGTGCAGTTTAAATTCAAACAAAAAGACATTCAAGTCTCATTTTACGCCTTTTTATTTTTCAAAGTCCAAAACATCTTTTAACATTAACAAACGAGTCCATTCAACCTTTGAAAAACCGTTTTTTTTTTTACGGAATATACCGATTTTGTAAGGTGGATGATTCATCGAAAAAGGAGGTTGTATACAAAGCAGGTTGGGCTCATCTATATTCTACACATCGTCTGTTTGCCAGTCTAGGCAGAACGGGGTTGAACAAATTAGCGTGCGTTTCGAAATTTGAATGTGGCTGTCTGGTTGATCGACAAGACTGGCATTGTGGTTGTGTGAAACGTTAACAGAGCACCTCTTTACTGACATCTATACAGATAATTATATCACAAGACATTTATGTAAAGTTCTCGATAAATTGAGAAGACTTCATAACATGACCTAAGTTTAGAAAATAACAATTAGATTACTGACTCACATAATTAACTTCCACTTTGGTCTTCTCTGCCCAAAATTGTGAATAATGTTATGCTTCTGAATCTATAAAATCCACAGATAAAGATAGAATAAAATCCTTACTTAAGTAATGAAAAAAAAAGTTGAAAACGAAATACCTACCTAACTAAAGATATCTTAGTTTAACTGCGTCCAAGGTCTCCTTTGTAAAATACATAACAAACAGTCTAGGTACCTAACACAGTAACAAACACACCCATTTGAATCCGGAAATAAGTAACACATTGTAACGACTGACAAGGCTCTTTAAGCTTTGAAAACAAGATGGTGATGCAACAGAGCATCCTTGCGTTGAATATAGAACCGTGGGCCATTGTGTAAAGCTTAGTAAAAATCTAAGGTACCTACCTAGTGCAAGGAAATGCGTAGGTATGCAATTTCTTTTTTTTTTCAGATTGGTAAGACCAGTAATATGATCCGAATGTGTGGCTACGATTCAATTGGATGCAACCTGAACTAAAATATTTTTTAAGAGTTGCAATAATTCAGCACCTAGTATTTGTGCTGTTGTTGAGTACAAGCCGGTTTAATGAACTCTTGCGTTTTACCTGGCTTATACCCTGGAGGTCATCGAAGCAGACCCAGGCGATAATGACTGGACATATCGAAAGGAATGGCAATGATAAAATTGATTGATGAAGAATATAGAGGTTTTGCTATTCTAGGGGAACATAATTATACCAGTATCCCAGTATTTTCTACCTTGGTCAAGGGCGTGAAAATGTAACAGATGGACTCAGTTACTTTCGCATTTATATTATAAGTGTGTACTTATTCATCTTCTTCTATTATATACCGGTATATATTGGTACTTATGAAATCGTTTGTATCACTATCAACACAGAGCTCAAACCACTGGTCGGATTCTATGCTATTTGGCATATACAGACGACGATGACGTAGGCATCCACTAAGAAAGAATTTTGGAAATTAAATAGGGTTGAAAGTTTGTATGGAAATCCATCACCGAGCGAAACTGGTGCGGGTAGTCTTGTATTAAATAAACCTCATCAGTAGTAATCCGGAAGTATTCTACTCGTGCTGCCGAGGTTGTCTGTGAACACCAGTGATGATGCAACGCAGCCTCCCGCCTTGAATGCTAACGTTTTGTTGTAGACGAGTACCTACCCGTACAAGTCTATTTATATACTTGCAACTGATTAATGACCGGCAGCGGGCCGTGACGCCGTTTCATACAAAACAAATGTGTTTATTTAAATATTTTGTTGAGTATTATTTATGAAGTTTTGACACGTGTATTCTATTATTCTGTTTTCGTACGAGAATAGCATTTTGCGGTTTTGATAATATTGTCGAAGTACCTACCTAGTAAGGCTGGAAGCGTAACTTGATTATTCCGGTTCATTTTTTAAATTATGTTTAAGCTGTCCTACATCGTGGTATTCGTGGTGGATAACGGCCTACTCCCCCTTACAGAGAGAAGGCCTGAGTCCCAACAGTGGGAACTAATTCATGACGTGGTTGAAAATAAGTGAAAAACTTTAACTAATGAATCACGGCATCTCCGTTCATTATTTGAGTATTAAATCGACAAAGGTATTCAAAAGTTATAATTATGTTACATTAAATTTATAAACATTTTTTTTTTATGAAAAAGTAACCAAACAGTGTGCTTAATGTAGGAAGCTATTTACGGTACCCACAACCCAACAAACATTTGACAAGTCGCCACAACGTGCCGATTTCTACATTTGGTTCCATAAGCTGGTCGTAAATACGTCGCCATCACGTTGGCTTCACCGAGAATAGGCCCATTTTATACGAATCAGTGTCTTAAAAGAGTAACGTAACCGTCGTATAAACCACTTTTTGGTCAGATAGTGGTTGTGTAGTCGTCTCAAAACCCACGTTTTCGTCGAGTAATGGTGTTTATTACCGCTGCTTTGCGGCATTTTGTTGCAAATAGGTAGCGTAGTATTATTTTCAAACAGGATTTTGTGATAAAATGCCGTAAATTATTATGCCTGCATGACTTCAATGTTTTATTTCTGTCAGATCCATTTGAAGGTGAGTACAAAAATGCTATGAGTGCTATTGTGTTGAAACTCATTGGACCCATTCAATCTATTGGGAAATTAATTCTATCGGGTAATATGAGCTAATTATGACAATTTAATTAACGCGCCATGCAAATTCTTTAAATTAAGTGATTTAATCAAGTATATTTTTAGTAAACGTGCTAACAGTCACCTCTATACGACTTAGAGTTAAAGATACAACCATATTACAACATCAAAACGACTAATTATTCTGTGCACATACTTTTTGTTCAATATTGTCAGCCATATTAACTGAAATAGGGTTCCTTTGTCACTACAAAGGAACCCTAGTGAAATTGTTTAAAAAACAATTTCACCTACTTTTCCTGGTTTGAAGACTGTTTATTTTTTTTTATATTTGTGTCATGTGTCATTAAAGTACGTTCATTCATTCAATCATATTAAAAACTAGTGTCAAAAGCTGCTTTTTTTAAGTTAAAGTGATTGAAGTTTCTTTACGTACCTAATTAAAATTTTGATTTATTTATAGGTGGCCTCGGATCTAACAAAAAATGATTTGTGATATAGTGGACATCGATAAGTTTTTAACCAAATCTGATTTCATCACACTTGCACGTTGGTGTTTGAGATGGCCCTGGATATCTACTCACTTTATACGTTCAGATCGTTGTTTTGGTTGCGGATCTATGATAACAAATAACAAAAACAAACCTGCACATTTTGTAGTGTCAGAGGAAAATATTAAACATATGATAAATTATGATTTTCTCTGGTGCCCACGCTGCACCTTTTTTGTCATATACGATCATTATCCGGAGGATGAATGTGAATATTGTAATTAGAACAGATTATTTTCAAAACAACTGATCATCTATACCTACTTATATAAACATATTTCAAAGAGGAGTGTTTGTGAATTTCTATATAATTGAGATCAGTCCTAACTAACTATTCTGACTATGCATTACCTACTAATTTTATTTTAAAAACACTCGTATTAACATATTCTTAAGAGCTTTGATCCAAAGACAATGTAAACTAAGTAAAATAATTTCTTTGTTACTACTATGTTTATTTTGAATGATAAAACTGTGATTGTAAAGATACGTTTATTAATAATAAATACGACAAAAATCTTGTTTTTTTTTAATTTTATTTACACCTTTACTTCAAAGTATGAATAAGTGGTACAAAATAAATATTTGAGCCACATACTGCAGTGGCTATCTTGCACTTTATGTCAGTTATATTAAATGTAACTTCTAATCTTCATCAAAATCAATTCTTTTGTATTCATAAAATCTTGTACGGAACCAACTCCAGTT
This sequence comes from Noctua comes, assembly GCA_963082995.1. Lineage (NCBI taxonomy): Eukaryota > Metazoa > Arthropoda > Insecta > Lepidoptera > Noctuidae > Noctua > Noctua comes. Next base: position 2,152,683 of record OY720282.1, read on the forward strand.
TGTACATTATTGTCGTTACGTGTAGAAATATTCGTTATAACACAACATGACGAGAGAAGCGCAGTATAGTTCTTTTTCACTTTCCTTTTGAAAGCACCACTTTTTTTTTACATTTGCCCTGGTTTTTTTATTCATTTTGAGTAAAAGAAGCGAAACTTGATGGTTATTCTTTTGCAGTTTGTAAGCACTATAATAGAACACTCAGTAATTTAACGGTAGTATAAAAGTTATAAAATTGGCTTAAAACCGTATAAAGGTGCAATTTATCACTCTTAAATGGTCGTCACTTAAAGGTGGTTTTCGCGATTCTAATACGATTAATGGTGGCATAAAAGTCATATAGACGTCACTAAGATCACGAAACTGGTTTTACCACTAAATGACGCCGTTTCTACATAAAACTGTATAATAGTCATAAAAATAGTCGTATAGAAGTTAATACGATTTCTATATGACTGTAATATACGACTAAAAGTTATATAAGAATAAGATGCTCTAAGTCGTATTACACGCTAAATTACTTCAATGCGATGTTTACAACACTTTGAGTCGCATATTTTTTATTTATACGACTGAAATGTTTGTTGGGAAGCCTCATATACATACATACATAGAACATATTATTCTAGAAGATCATCGTTAGATAAAATCTAGCTAGGCACGTTTCTCGCGCGATACTATGGTAATAAACCGCATTCACATGTAAAAATACTAAAGATGTTTGCATTTATTGATGGAAGTGGAATCGAGCTGATTGCAATGAAGATGAGGCAGGAATAAAAAAGTGAGAGGATTTGATTATCGTTGGCCTTTAACTGCCCAACGTAGACCAGAAGCAGACACCAACGTCTTCATCAGCCTACAGCAGTCCACTGCTGGCCATAGGCCTCAAATTGACCCGAAGGAAGACCGTAGGTACGAAGGTTAATCGCACACAACTCAACTCGATTCGCAGCCACTCTCATCCAGTTGCTACCAGCCACACTGCGAAGATCCTCGGTCCACCGAGCCTGAGGGCGCTCCACCTTACGCTTGAAAACACACACACATCTTCATTACGTCTAGCCTTTTTCCAACTATATTGGCAACGGTTTCTAGTCTAACCGGACGCAGCTGAATAAGTGAATGGACCTCCCACAACCCACTTACCAGATACCCCTCCCAGTCTTTTCCCCACGAAGATCCTAGCCAGATGATAACGATATCGCGCGTAGGTTTTCCAAGCTGTTCCGCAATACATTGTTAGTTTTCTTTAAAACAACGAAAGTACTAAATGTCTTCAAAGCCTGAACATATGGGTATCTTAGTTGATTGAGTTATAAAACTCGAGGACATTACAATGTATTTTATTCATCTTCGTAGTACCTGGGTATTGCAGTACCTAAGCAATATAAAAGTTAACTGTTTTCACATTATAGGTACTTACTTATTATGGTCATCTATTGATACCTACTAAAAATGAATGTCGAAGGTCATAAACATGTACATACATATTATGTAATCGGTGAGTCAGGTGAGTGCAGCAGCTATATGAATTTACACAACATAACATCATGCCTGTCATCCCCGAAGGGAAAGGCAGAGGTGTGCGTAATAATACACCCAAATTTCGCCAGTTATGTTTTAAGTCCCATGTAATAGGGGGCGAGCCTATTGCCATCAACCGGGCAGAAGATAGCTAGAAGGTAGCTGCTACAGAGAAATTGCTAATGCAAAATTCCAATAACACTTAGCCCGACCCGGGAATCGAACCCTCGTGTTCAGCAGTAGCTCTTTCGAACAACAAGGTATTTTATTACGATTGTCACTAGCATAGCTTCTCTGTAGTGTGTATAATTAACATCAATGTTTCAAGGTTCTGAAATAAAGTTTTTTTTTTAAATTAAAGCTTTGTGATCATTAACTTATAAAACATTTTATTGCACACAAAGAAGATATTATGATTCTTTGTCCGTAGACCATCAAATCAGAAGATGTTTCTTAATTTTTTATTCTTATATTTTATCGAAGGCAGATGCTAACTTCGTAGCAAGAATTTTCCGCTCGTAGCAGCGTAGCAAGACCCAATGGGAATTTGTTGACTCCTGGCTACGAACTTTGAAAGTAAGAGAATTTTGAATTTTATTTTCTACTGATTGGGCTCAGATCAACTTGATCTGAGAGATTGGGATAGATTCTTTTTCTTTATGTTTTACTCTGCCATTGTGTTTGAGTATTCTAGAAAGTTTTGGTTTTGTCAAGTTTAAGAACTAAGTAGACCAAACTGTTTTCAATTACATTGATCCATTTTTGACAAGCGAAATTCATATTTTCTTACGTTTTTTGCTGTTTAAAAATAACAAGGTAGCCTTAGAGCATCTTCTTCAAAAGGAACTATGCAGTGGAACATCATATTTGCCAGTTTTGACACATAGATGTATACGAGCCAAAACAGTGAAAGCTAATTGAATGTTTAATGTGTTTCTGAGAGCACTAAGACGGATGCTAAGATTATGTAACGTAATGGATGACCGATATGCTATACCGAAGTCTAGACTTATTGATATTTTGGACCGATTCACCTTGAAACATAACCTACTTTCTTGTAATTATTATTTTTATCTAACTAGTTCAGATAATTTAAGTTTTTTGGTGCTTCAACGCCTGTTAGAGCGTTTTTATCACTACATAGTATAAAACTAAGTCCCTTCCCGTTGTCTGTCCCTAATTATACTTAGATAAGAGGACAAGTCTGTACATTTTACCAACCTTCTGTACCTTATTTACGCAAATAAATGAATTTGTTTTTTTTTTTTTTTGAGATCTTTAAAACTACGCAACGGATTTTGATGCGGTTTTTTTTAATAGATAGAGTGATTCAAGAGGAAGGTTTATATGTATATATTGCACCCGTGCGAAGCCGGGGCGGGTCGCTAGTCAAATATAAATATATGTATACATCAAATAAACAGTTTAGGCTAAATATTAGAAATTATTGCATAAATAAATACGCTGGAGCACGGTGCAAAGGTAAAACTCGGGGCAGCGGAAGTCGCATCAGATCCCGTTGCTCACCGACGCAAGTGTGCGAGGGAACACCGATGTAGTTTTAGTCAGTACGAGTCTGACAGACCCCTCCGCTCTGCCCAGGGCGGAGGACATCCATTGAGAATTTCCACAACGAGAACAAAAAAAAAAGGTTACGGTAGCCTTTATGTTGGCTGTCCTGAGGCTGGAATGGTTGCCCTGTGAAACATATTTTTTTACACAAACCTCAGGTTAGCAACTTAATAGGCAGCGGTAAAAAGCCAGTAGAAAAGCGTTGGCAGACCAACAGTCAGACGGGTGGATGGCATTCAGAAGATCGCGGGTTAGACCTGGTTGAGACTCGCGAAGACTAGGGGAGCATGGCGCGAGAGAGGTCTGTACTGTGGTTGGAACAAGACTGCTGATGATAACATTAATTTGCCAATATTTTGCACTGGTCTCGTAAAACATGACAAGTAAATAGATCTGGCTATGGATAACAATATTATGAATTAGCAAATGCTAGTACCAACGGATATTATAAATCAATTAAATAAGCGACGGAGCCCCTAAAATGAGGTCAAACGTAACAAATTTCAATTTACACGACACCTAATGAGAATTTACCATTTATATCTCACCATGCCACGCGATTTTCAACCATATTTCAATCGGAAAGTAACAAAAAGACGTGAAAACTCAAGTTTTGCAAGTGTCATAGTAAAGTTTGTCCTTTGTGCGTGACTCATTGGTATTCGAATTTAGAACATTACTGTTATTAAATTATCTGAACATAATAATTATTTATGTCTAATAAGAGCACCCTAATACTATTATAGCAATAATACCTATAAGGTTCGTTATCTAATCATAATTAACGTGATATAGTAATCGGCTTTTTTATTGTGGAGACGAATTAAAAAATTATTTTAGGAAACTTACGACGACTTACGATAACAATAGTACAGAAGCAGACCTGCCTACATAAGTTTTACACATGTAGACTAGTCATCATCTGCCTAGCATTTCCCCCTATGCTGGGGTCGGATTCCAGGCCAACCGGATACAGCTGAATACGAGTATTTCAAGTGGAGCCAACCCAGTTAGTACTGGGTAGTACGATACCCAGACGTGAAATTGTAAAGGTTTTTAATAGCGGTGCATGTTATTTTCAGTCATTTAAGAAGCTGTCAACCAAATCCACCAAACCAAATTGCGAAACATACTCGCATTCCCAAAGTTATTCATTTTGATTTAATAATTTAAAAACAATAACTGCGTTTTATACGTTGTCGACGTCTAGCAAACGAATTTTACAAACATAGGAAGATATAATTTTACAAAGTGTTTTTAAAATCCTTTGGAATACGATAGAAAATTGTGTCGCCTTCGCAATAATCATTATCACGAAACACATTTTGACGCAGCAGACATGGCCGTTGGTATTTTCCAGCGTCGCACGTCGCGTCTGGCGGAGCGGCGGATCATTTCGTAGGCTTGGCCTGGCCGTGTGCCGATGGCCGCTGCGCCTTGGCCCCGATTCAGCAGGACAAACGACGCCTTCGAGTAACTGTCAATATTACTAAGTATGTTTCATTTTTAACGTTTTGTAATTGGAAGAGCTTTGAGTAGATAAAAGCGGAATTAACGCCACCAGGGATTCTCTATTAGATTTAAAATAATTATGTAGTTTAAACTGAATGGCCTGTTGTTGATTTAAATAGAATAGATATTTGAAAAGTAAGCTGTTGAGAAAAAATAAAACGGTTTATTCTGCACAAATAGGAAGCTTATTCTATATTCACGCCAGCATTTTAAATATTGCCAAATCCGTCACTCACTCAACTTAATGATTGTTGGTTAACTTCAGGAATGTCTCGAGATATTTTCTGATCATTAACATAATTTTATATTCTATGACAATATAAAATATGGAATACCTAGTAATAATGTGGTTCCATTATGGTCCCGCCTTAGAGCTGAGCCCTTATATTTATTATACAGATCTTAAACCTAATTCGATAGTGTGGCTATCAATTATTATTAATCCTTTGCATAAAGTTATTTCCTTATCCTCCACAAGTGCAGTACAGGTGAAGCCACAATCATGGTGCGATGTATTCGATGATCTTGTCTCACTGCCTCATGACGCCCAAGTCTCACAGCGACTAACTTGGAAGTTGCGCGTAGTCGCGTATGCCTGTACCAGATTTTCATTGATGAGGTATCCATTTCGAACAAGCTTTTCAATTTAACTTAGTACCTAGCTTATGATCCTTCAGATTATCACGAAATTCGCCTTTGTAACGGCTCAAATTGGGTCTTAGAGGCCGAGCTCGAAGATGTTCCGTCGAATGGCGGCACCTTAAACCCACGCGCCACGTGCCGAAGATGCAGCAATTACAATTTCTTCGTCTTTCTTTCAATCTTAACTTTAGCCGCTGAAATACGATTCTCCTGCTGGTGAAGCTGCTTCCCGAGCCTGCTCCTCTTGACAGAGGCTGGCATGTTCCTGCAGCAGCACCGTTAAAGCTGACAAGTATGGCCCCCTGTCGTAAGCTGGACACCACCTTATGTCTGTGTCGGGGAATCTCCAAACCACCTTTGATTTATCTCTTGCTGTCGTTGGCTCGGTACGGATACCAACCGTGTCGCCCTTTGGTAGAATTGGCATAATTTATCCCTCAATTCTGACACCAAATTGTTTGTGATTAAATACAAATATTTGGTGTTGATTTTTTTTTAATTTATCCATTACATACCTATCTGGTAACACTACGCTACGTGTCAACGCACTTTTGACATGGCAGGTGACACTCCCTTGAATATTATTACAATACACACCCTAAACGTTGACCATAAAAACATAACTAATTAAATTAAAGAAATTAATAAAATGTCCTATAAATTAAAATTTCCTTGATGTAATTTATTTTACCCATCAATCATTTTGCAAATTAAATTATAAAAGTCACGAAGAAATTAATGATGTGATCATTCAGGTTATGTGAAAACGTAAATAAAATAAACTGTGAATGAAATCGTTTCTGTGGATGTTATTCTCGTGGTTTTTGTTTATGCTCTATGAATCTCTTATGAGCTTCATAATCCGGAGAAAATATTCTCGAACGCACTACTTATTGCATAACAGTGGTGAAAGATGTGTATTTAAAAAACCAAGCATACTTAATTACGTTTTAATGACGATGTTTTGAATCCTGTTTTCAAATTAGTGTCAAAATTGCACGAAAAATTAGGTTAAATTACATAACCCTCAGATTCTAATAGGAAGCAAAACGTTCGGTAAATGGCTATAATTCATCGATTTACAAATTAATTCGCCAAATCTGGCCAACTATACAATATTGCGCCTTATTTTCTACGAAATAAGAACCATATGAGTATAATTTCTCTCAAATCAAGGCTGTCATAAGAACAAGAGATTGTGCAATGCGGACCGACTACCCGGAATGGGGTCATTTCCGAAGTCTGCAAAATTATGGAACTTTCAAACTAAGTCTCAAGTCTTAAGGTTCAATTTTGAATCGCAGTAGCACGGTTCTCTAGTCCAAATACTGGTTAGCAAAAGTTTGACCAGACATTATAGGATAAAAGCGGTTTGTAAGTAGCGTTTTCATTATAATTGCTTACAAGTTCGGTTTGCATGGAACTAGTCTTCTATTGCATAGTTTTGTATCGTTGTTGTGCAGGAGACGCAGCAGCTTGAGACACACATGCAGGGCTCACAAGTGACACGTGTCTCGGTCTGTCGTAGGTTACCTACATGAGTACCCGGTACTTATATGATCGACATCATTTCACTCAATAGATACCTACCTAGATATGGCCGAGGTGTATGTATAAACGTTACTTAGAGTGTACGTTGGCAATGTGCGATTCCTGCCATTCTTGCATACCTGTTAAACTTCAAGTGTAAGATACAGACGGGAACATGTCTAAGCCAATGTATGTATGATGTAGGTACCTACTTCCCGTTTCTTTATTCATGGGCACATACTAAGTAAAGCTTACAGATCTCGGCTTAAGAAAAAATTAAGGTGCTAATGTTTCACGTTAACGTTTTGTTATTTTAATTCCTCAACTCACCTTCCTCAAATCAGCTATGTAGACATTTTGTCATTCCGGAGGCATATCTTGCATGCACGGCGGATGATTTAAAGCAGACGACCCAAATATCGAGTTATCGATTTATGTCGACCGATCGAGGTCAAAGTCAAGTCGTCACAAGATAAACAAAAACGACTATCATATTGATAGTCTTTTTTGAAGATCTCATACAAACATAGGTACGGTGGTAGAAACCACAGAGCGCTACCTGTCACCATCCTTACACACTCTTTTCGTCTCGTCCTCGTTCATACATCAGTACCTCTACCATGAGTTTACGCAGCTAAAACTCGCTAGCGTCTCCGTAAATTATTTGTATGAAATATTGTATAGCGCCCCTAGCGGTCACAGAATGAATTAAAATACGTACCACGAGCACTATAGATTTCGATAGGTTAAAAACCTAACGTAATCTATTCGATAGTTACTAACGTTTTTCAGCTGTCGCCATACAAAACGGTACCATGACTCGCTAATTCTACAGACGCTATCGATCAATACGCTTGCGATAGTAGTTACGTTGCTCACTAGCATTTTGTCGTGTGAAACATATGTTTACATTTAAATTATATACGTTTTTGAGTGTAATAAAGCGAAAATAATGTCTGCAAGAGCTTATTTAGCATGGAATATGTTAGTGGTCGCTGAATCTGAAGACCAACGACGTGACTTTTACCTAGACTATATTATTTCTATTTTACGTACTAGCAAGCTGTGCCTTTAAATTAAATTTAGTCAAATCATACTCATAACCATTTTTTTGTTTATTTGTTGCATTCCTCACGTCTTTAGTATTTTTAGACACTTGAACTTACCTCACTTATTACAATTTCAAAGTTTCAAGTGGCTTGGCATATCTACCTGCGTTGAGGGGCAACTATTTGGGAATTCTTATACGTTTTCAAATAATTTAATATAAAGTAGAAACATACCTATCCATGAACTCTACCAACAATTGAAACTGTGAGACACTGGTCCTCATTTTATTAAAATATAATCCAAATAATCTATTGTTTTAAACTTTCAAACCACACAACGCACTCTGTGACACAACGTTAATAAACAAAATTATAAATTGAATGGCGACAGTGACATATTACAAGGAATAAAAATTCAAAAACCACTAAATACCATAAGTAGTCCACTAACCGTCAACTTTTCTAATTTGTCGGTTTATTTTGTGATATGACTGTCTTAACATTTTTAGCATAGCGATAACACTACATTTTGAGCTTACGAGCCGTTCTCTCTTCTTATTGGTAAGAAAGAAAGAAACAAAACATAAGTAGTGAAGCATAGACGAAAGTATTCTAAGGAGCAGAGTGAAGTTAGCTAGAGGACACGATCTATCGAGCTTACCTTAGCGCCTGCGTAAGATTCCGTAAATCTCATGGTGCAAGCATTATCGAAATCTATTTGATCCACGTTAGCACGCTAGCGAGTACAACGCTAGCGCGTCATTTTTCGATGACATCTCATGGTAGAGGTACTGGTCATACACGCACGCTGGTCGCGAGTACTACGCACCTGAGGATTGATTGCACGTTCAAGATCTCATAGGGATATCAAGTACCTGTGGAGGTATTGGTATTCTAAGAAGGACATGAGAAGAAAATAGAGAGAATAATTATGTGTCTGTTGACAGGGGAGACGAGGAAGTACAGGAAGGTCATGATGATGTTGGTTTTCTAGAACGATACTCAAGCATGAATTGACAGATTTCACACTGATCTAAGCTTAGATCTAGTCCGCAGTGGTAGACGCCCACGGCGCCGGACGTCGGCAGACGATCTCCGGCCACCGTAGGCGCGGGCTTGCGGGCGGCGAGTAATGGGCGACTCGCTGTCCGACCATGGACCATGCCCGGGTCGACGGCGCGTTGTGTCCCACGCGCGCCTCAAAGAGTGTCAGCATTATGACGGGGCCCCCCTCTAGAGGGCCAAAGCCTGCCGGGGTCGCGGGACTTATAGAATTGCCGTGACCCTGGATCATAAAGGGCTATTGAAGGACACCGTGGATTTTAGTCAGTACAAGTCTGACAGTTCCTCCCACTCTGCCCTGGGTGGGAGGACTCATTTGATGATTTTACCACGATAAAAAAAAAAAAAAAAAAAAGCTTAGATCTAGTTCTGTTAGGGTTCCGTACCCGAAGGGAGATCAACAGGTCCCTATTACTAAGCCTCCGCTGCCCGTCCGTCCGAGACGGACGGACCCGTCTGTCTGTCAGCGAGCTGTATCTCATGATCCGTAATAGATAGACAGTTGAAATTTTCACATCATGTATATAAGGTTTATCTTTTTATACACGAAATATTTTAAAAGTAACTTCTATAAGTCGTAAAGTCACCATAGCAACGAAAAAAAGCAATTATCTGAGTGTTTTTTTTTACGAAATTATTATTTTATTACGGTTTTATAGAGAAGTTTGCAATCGGATCGATTTGATGACTATCTCACCTGTACTGTAGCTAAGGGTAAAGCGGTCAATGATGGTGCACGTTTTACGTCATGCTTGGCAGTAAGTGATTTTCTTGCGAATAATAACTTGCAAAAACGCAAAGCATCAAGAATAATACATTATCGTTAAACTAAACAGATTTCTTTGAAGTACCTAGATATAGAAAATCGTATGTTTTCAGTTCCGATTGACCGATTGTGGCGCGGATGTGACTTATCGCTGCCGAGTGCCAAAACACTGTCGCCATTGGCGCATCGATATTTAGGAATATGTGAATAATATAGTCAAAATAGATTTGTGGTAATCAACATTAATAGATATTACGACAATGTTCTTTGAAAGGGTGGGCAGAGCGGTCGTTATGTTTTCATAACAAAAAATACATAAATAACAGCACACTATCATTAGTAACTCTGTCGGGACTCGTCGCGTTTCATTACCTCTGCACTTTTCTGGTGGTCGTCACTGTTGATTCTGACTTTCAGGAGTTGCAGCATCGTCCCATTTACATAACAAAAACACCATCTTTAGCATACACGTACGTAAGTGACGTAGGTAAACCAATGCATTAGTAGTAGACAGTTTGTCGATGCTTGGCTCGAAACGACGGATAGACGGTAACATGTAATTTTGTTACATTGGCACCTATTAAATGACATAACATCACGCCTGTAATCCCAAAAGGGGTAGGGAGAGGTGTCCCTAATAGTACAATACAACCCCATTTCACCCGTTATGATAATAGGGGCGAGTCTATTTTCATCAACCGGGTACGAATCCAAACTCCGCGGCTACTACTGAGAAATTCCTGATGGAAACCCCATAAAACACTTTGCCTGACCTGGGAACCGAACCCATGACCTCATGCCTATGTCCAGGAAGGAATACTTGCTGAAAACTTCACGGAAAAAGGGCGGAAAATCATTTCCAATTTTGTGACCATTATCCCTTTATAAGACAAAGGAAATATTTTTCCCACCATATTTTTCAGCTCATTAATGAAATAATGAGTTCCTGGTAGGTATTTCATTGTTGTACAAAGGTTATTTAAAGACTCATCAATCACTCATTAAATATTCAGAGAACATATTATTTTGGTTAAAAACTGAAATTATATTCTACCAATAATACCTATGCCTCATCAGAAGGCTTAAAGTCATCCAAAGGGCAATGGAGATGGCTATGCTCAGAGTCTCCTTGCGTGATCAAATCGGAAATGAGGAGATCCGCAAGAGAACCAAGGTTACCGACGTAGCTCGAAGAATAGCCAAACTTAAGTGGCAGTGGGCACATTGCTCGCAGAACGGATGGCCGATGGGGCCGAAAAGTTCTGGAGTGGCGACCGCGAACCGAAAGACGTTGCGTTGGAAGGCTTCCCACTAGGTGGACCGATGACTTGGTAAAGGTTGCAGGGATCCGCTGGATGCGAGACGCCCGGGACCGGTCAATGTGGCGACACTTGGGGGAGGCCTATGTCCAGCAGTGGAAGTCTTTCGGCTGAAATGATGATGATGATGATGAATACCTATGCCTATTTGGCATTATATTCCGACTCCCAGATCGTTATGCCTGTTAAAGGTAACCTATAAGGTTTATCGAACTTGCCCTCAAATTGTCGGTTAGATCATCGACTAAGCTAAGCCTGAGCTAACACCTGAGTCACAGAGTATAAATTACAAGTTGTGTTAATGTCAAAACGTTCGTAGCAAGTGCGCAAGTGTTTCTCGCAGATTTATAGTTTTACTGTATGAAACGGTGCAAATATACCTCAGAAGCGTTAATCTTTACTTAATATTATAAAGCTGAAGAGTTTATTTGTTTGGTTGAACGCGTTAATCTCAGGAAATACTGGTTCGAATTGAAATATTGTTTTAGAGTTGGATAGTCCATTTATCGAGGAAGGCTACAGGCTATATAACATCACGCTACGACCAATAGGAGCCGAGCAAAAATAAAACAAGTCAGAAGCAGTGGGTGAAATACAGCTAGTTATTTAATATTCAGAGATCTACGAATTCCACGAAGGTTGGACACAGGAACATAACATAACATCAAGCCTGTAGTCCTTGAAGGGCTAGGTAGACGTGTATACAGGGTGGAAACTTTCAACGAAGCAGTAAGGGGAACTACCTTAACCGTTGCAGCTACACGAAAATGGTCTTAGGAGACTATCCAAAATTTTTCGTGATATTTTGATCCACAGATTTTCAAAAAAATTTAGATAGCAAGAAAATGGCAATTTTACACCAAAACTAAAGCACCAACCCAGATTGGAGTACTCAAAAAGTCAGAAATTGGAAAACCTTTTCCCATACATTTTGAAAATTTTTACCAAAATTTTTTGTATAAAATTCATCTTCCGTTTTGGGTTCATTGTATACGGAGTACTTACGTACGGTTAAGTTACCTAAGTACCAAAATAAAACAAACATTTCGTAACAGGATAATCCAATAATCATCACGGTAGATTACGATCGCAGCATGCTGTTATCAAAAACACGTGGATTTTGCTGCCTAAGCCTAAAGAGCTGATAGCACAGTTAATCTGATATCACCCACCACCAGTAACCAATCGTACGATCGTTGTCGACAGATTTGGAAAAGTTTTTGGAGATAACAGCGGACTAACAAATTCTGGAAAAACAAATTAACTGTATGTCCAAAAGGAGTAATGTGGAGTATGTCAGGATACTATCAGGTGATGTCCTGTAGTTTCTACCTACCCCCGTCGAAAATAGGCGTGGGTTTATGTAGGAACGTACAGATGGATGTGCTGGCGACATCAAGCTACACGAAACTGTCAAATTTTCCCAATCAGACTTGTACCTAATGCTTTAGCGATAAAGTTGAAAATCTATTAAAGAAATTTGACAGATTGTAGTTGCTTCGTGTGCTGGCGTCTGTACATAAGATTCATCATCTACAATTCCATTTGAATCCTGCAGTATCCTGCAGTATATACATTTGAAAGGCTACATCATACATCGACAAAAACATTTTCATCATGGCCGGTATTGTTGTATTTTTAGAATAGGGAGTAAAGGTTTTATGCAAAAAGTCTCAAGAAATTTTGGAGTTATAATAATTTCGTAAAAACAAAAACACTCAGATATTGTTTTTTTCGTTGCTATGGCGACTTTACGACATGAAGTTACTCTTTCGTGTATGAAAAAATAGACCTCATAACAAAGAATTTGTAGTCAGTTATTTTTTCATTAAATTAAATAATTGTTACATTCAACTAGTACACACCAATAATAATAAAAAATATACTCAAGCACAAATAAAGGCTCCAGGCAAAAAGGGTGTGCCCGCTTACACGTGCAATGTTGGATTATACACAAAAAAAAAAATCGTTTATTCGTTAGAAACATATTTCGCAGAACAAAAAAAAACACGTGTTCTGTCATTAAAACCATATTTACTACTTAATGTTCATTGTGTAGTAGGTCTTTACGTTTACCTACGTCGATGAATCATCGAACTTCTAAGAACGGTTAGCTCGACGAGAATTCACTCTCGATCCACATCCGGTCACGTGTTTGTTTAGAGTATGGCCTTCGTAGAAAAAAAAAGGTTTTATTCAAAAAAAGAAGTGACCTCTTGTACGAGTTGTAGGGCATTCAAGTGGTTTCGAAGAGGTTTTTTTTGTGAAGACTATATTTTATAATTTAGTGAGGCTGTTGGAAATGATTTGTCATTATGATTTTGGTGTGAAACCACAGATTAGTTTCTAGAATAATAATGGCGGCGGGCGACGCGGCGAACAACTTAAAAAGAAACACTTCGTTTCTGGGAATGTTGTAGTATTGGGGAAACCCACACCTAAAGTGTGTGGCTGTGGTTTCGAAAGATCCCTCTTCCTCACGAGCTTTCAAATATTTCATGTGAGACGGGGAGAATACAGCATGAATGTATGATAACCTCAATCAGTCGCCTGGTGTATCATGATGATGAGTTCCAGTTTTTATGGATATTATGGAGTCTCAGCTTAATACATATTTGTACTTACCGCCTGAGATGACATAGTTAGGAACAAAAGCTCTAAAGATGCTATAGATAATAATTAGTAATTGATTGTTGTAAAAATCTTCATGCACTGGAGCCAGCATCATCAAATCAAAAATCGCTGTGAGTATTTAAAGTGAACATAATATAACATTACGCTTGTAATTACCGATATGATAAGAAATAACAGGAAAAATATATAGCTACCAGTAGCGAAGGGTCAATTTTTGTAAGAGGTAAGCCGGAGTACATATCTTAAATGTGATTATATCATTTGTCTATAGAATACTGATTGTGCCGTTTTTCAAAGGGAAGTCGGTAGGAATCGAGTTGTTTGAAACCTTCGCCACTGATACCTACGTACTTAAACACGAACTTGCTACTTTATGAAGCAGCGAAATGTGATGCCGGTGTAAATCCCTATAGATACACCTCTGCCAAACTCTTCGGGGTTACAAGCGTGAAGTTATATTGGAACTGAGAAGAAGCATGAGGTTCCAACTAATTAATTATTTACCTCACATTCTCATACAATCACGGACATAATTATAATAACAACATATTGGCATTTACACTACTAGTGCTTATTAAATGAACACACCTGCGTATTCCATTCATGCGGAGTAACAAGTTGCCTTGTGTGGACGTCGCACTGATTGCACTCCTACTTAGTAAGTTGGTATTTAGTTAGTTGTGTCGCAATAGTATTGTTTACAATGCTGGGCTTCATTATAGAGGGCCATAATAGACTACTGCTAATGACAGAATTCTTATAAGGTTGACAAACGCATTGATGATTTCACACCACAAGCGATGTAGTGGCTAATTCTTTACATCACTAGTTTATGCCCGCGTGGAGTTCGATAATTGTCCCACGGGATCTTACTGCCCTGATAAAAAGTATCCAGGTTATAAACTATCTGAGTGCCACATTTCATCCAAATCCGTTCAGTAGTTTTTGCGTGAAAGAGTAGGTAACAAACATCGATACATACTTCCAACCTCACAAACTTTCGCATTTATTAAAGTAAGATAACTCTTTTTTGTTCGATTTATCTGTCCCACTCCTCCCACACCTGGCCAATATTGCTGGGACACGACTGTTTTTTTTGGTGTGAAAAATCACGGTTTACGGTAGCACACAATGACTCAAAACATTATACTGATAGATCCATTCAATAGTACAGGGGTTATGAAGCTCTTCAAAATTATAATTTTAAAGTTGTATTCTAAAAAAAACGTGAAAAAGTTCAGACCTTTAATATCTCCGTAACTGGAAGGTATGGTCCAGTGCAAAAACATGATCGCAATGACAGAAAGAACAAATACGCTCTCGGTTTGGTTAAAGGTGTTTTTACACCCGTTATACCGACCGAAAATGCCACACATCGCAGAAGACACAATCATGAAATTATATGACATAGACGCTCTTTAAGAACTTTTTTTTAATATCCCTCAAATATCAAGGGCATGTGGAATTGGTTCTTGCGAATTGCGTAAGTGAGGGTCAACATCGGCATCGGGTAGAAAATATTAGCGGGACTCTGGCTGTAGAATTGTTTTTTGAATCCGTGGTACCCATATCCGTATGT
This sequence comes from Noctua comes, assembly GCA_963082995.1. Taxonomy (NCBI): domain Eukaryota; kingdom Metazoa; phylum Arthropoda; class Insecta; order Lepidoptera; family Noctuidae; genus Noctua; species Noctua comes. The sequence continues at coordinate 2,167,875 of OY720282.1, forward strand.
TATATCTTAGAGATGAGTTTAATGACCTAAATTTTATGAACTACGGTTTGATAAGTGCAATGAATTGGACAGCGTTCCGCCCTGAGACTGCACTCGCGTTTACCTTCACTGAACGCTAAGCAGTTGTCCTTATTCATAACCTAGAACAATCGTGAGAAATGATTGGAATCAGGTAAAAACGATACTGTATGAAATGTCAGAAGTACATGGTAGGTATTACTTTTAATGTTCAAGAGCTTTTATAAAGGAGAGTAAAATTACCTTCCTCCACTCAGTGCTTCGGTTTGTGGGTTAGGCAGTCAGCAGACGATGGACTATTTGTCCGTTACACAGAAATGACCGCTGAATTCTGAGCATTTTGGTTGCCACGTTGTTGTTTCATTTATTGAATGACGTCCATTGATTGTTGCAAAATGTCCGCGCCTGTCCAGCGGGTATAGTTCATTGCCTCCTCAGAGCTTAATGAAACGAAACCATGCGACTTTACAGGTTCGTATCTGGGCACCGCATCTGCGATTCCTCTAGTACTCCAGATAGGCGATGGTAACCACTTAGGTAATCTACCCTGCCGGATTGATACCCGTAGTAGGTACGGGCTATCTACCCGGTTGGTTCAGATGTTCACCATTACAAATGCGGAATCCTTGTAGGTACATTCTGCCTATAAGGCATGCAAAAATAGTTTGAACATTTTTATTTTTTCTTAGCTTATTTTTTTTTTTCCTTGCACTTGACTCAATGTTGCACCTCTTCTCGCCAATCAACGAGAGAGCCATCCAACGTCCCGTCCATTACGGCTTTAAAAATATAAAAGTAAAACTAAGTATTTTTTTTAAATCTAACAATTCGATAACAATGACACAAACTTCTGTAGATCTTATATATGAGAAATAACTTACAGTTACGTAATGTATTCTGTATTTCTGAATGCGTTTAGAAACTAATAATGCATGCACTTTATCGTTCACCTTCACTGATAGCCTTATAATGTCCTTATTCATGATTTATCTCAGAACAATCGCGACCTACAGCGACTTTGTGATCGGTGTAATGAAATAAAGATTTTATTTCAAATTTTCAATCCATACTTGCTATGTTAAAATTGCGCACGAGACTGTCTGTCTATGTGTCACATTTCACAGTTCTGAGGCTGAATCCTCTGAATGGATTTCGATGATAAAGGATGAGTGGTAGAAAATGCCTATGGCATTAAATCCGCCTCTGTACTTTGTGCTTGAAGTGTTAAATAAATGATTGGCAAACAGCTAGGCCATGACTTGAATAGGGACATAGGGTAAGTAGGTACCTACTTTTTATCGCGGTAGTAAGTTACCGCGAGATCAATTCCGACCTGCACAAAAGTTATTTTGATATCTACCGAGTCAGGATTCGGAATATTGACACTGACAGTGTTACAACTCAACCTGTGGAAAGTTGTTACTGCTCCCTTTTGCCGGCTGCAACACCCTCGGTGTACCGATGCCGATTACCTATGTCTCAACGCGTGTCTTAGAACCTTGGAGTTGAAATCTGTCTTCTATTCTGTCTTGGACACAAACTGGGTAAAAAGAAAAGGAAGAGAAACTTTCTTCTACGTACAAATGCAACAAGCACTCTTCGCTGTGCTTGTATCCATAAGGCTACGTACGCACTGACAGATGCCTTGCTTAGCGCCTAGAGCCTAGCGAGTCGCATTGCGACGGCGAGTGAAAAAATAAAACTAGTATTTTCGCATCCGGTCTCTCTGTGCGCTTGGCGCCTCTCTGTGTGGCCACAGTGTATCCTAGCGAATACCTAGATGTTACGTGACTAGGCTCTAGGCGCTAAGCAAGGCACCTGTCAGTGCAAACGTAGCCTAACGCTTACTCACTGTTCGCGAAGCAGACACGAATTACTCCCTCGTTGGTCTCGTGGTCGAAAACGCAACTGCTGAGCAAAGGCTCCTGGGTTTGAATTTGAAGGACAAAGCAAGGTTTTATTGGGGGTTTTCCATCAGGAATTTCTCAGGCTGGCTACAGTCTGGATTTGTGCCCGGTTGATGGCAATAGGTTTGTCCCTACTACATAACTGGAGAATGTGGGTGTACACCTCTGCCTAACTGCCTACCCTTCGGGGATTACAGGCGTGATGTTATGCTATAAAGGGTGTAAATAGACCCTTAACATAACCGAAGGCACTTGTTCTCCCCGTCTTAGCGATCATTTTTTTGTTCTAGACCTTACCTTCTAGTTAAAGATATTGGAGAGATATTGGGGGTCAAAGTTCCGAAAAAAAAAAGTCGATTCCCAGCAATAATTTTTGCGTAAAGTTACTTAGTTTGATGTAGAATGTTTGGTTGACGGATACGTGAAGGGTCTGTTTACACCCTGTATTATGTGATCAGGGGTTCATGGCTGGACAACGGGTTAAAGTGGCTGAAAGATGGTAGAGCGAGAAATTTGAAATTAAATTTGCTTTATCTAGATATTTTAGTTTTGATGCGATCCGCCGGTTGTGAGCCCGGCTACATCAAAATATGGCTGGAATCCCCAAGGCTCAGTATTTCATCGAAGACTTAATATCTAAGTCTGCAATTCCAGTAATGTGTTACAGTTAATATTGACTTGGCTTATAAAGTAAACGTTTGAACCGGAGCAGGCCACCGAGCAGGCAACAAGCCGAGCAGGCAACTTTCTCGGAATTCGCGAGATTTGATAAGATTGCACGAAACATGTCTGTTTGTTCGTCCGAGATAATGTTCTTTGTTCTTCGTGCCGGCGAATAGTTCTATGATAAGTGGTGATAACGAATATGTTTTAAATTCTTCAGTTGAAACGTAACATAATCAGCCTTTGATTATCCAAGTTCTGGCCTAAACTCCACCAAAGCGGATACGAGCGAAGATGTGCGAAGCGGAGAGGCGCTCACAGCACACCGCTCACCGCCGCGGTGCCGCTCACGTCTCTTTTCATCTCCCGAGACATCTCCTTTCCTCTCTGCTCAACCGTTTCCACTATAGTTAAGCGGAGGCGAGAAGTGCTATTACGAAATTCTATTGATAATTTTCAACAATTCTCCTCTCCTCTCGTCTTCTTCGCTTCGGTGGAGTCCGGCCGTCAGGCCTCCTGTCTGTTGGGCCGCTACACATTTATTTTTCTTCTGACATCTGCAGTTCAGTTCAGTTCACTCAGTGAAAGTTTGAGTTATTATTACGAATATTGTCATTCTTATTGATACGAAAATAAAGAACACTATAATTTTGACTTGACTGAATTCATATTCCTGTTTCTTGCTCGAAATAATTACCGGATTATTTGCATCTTAGGGTCAGTGCACACCGAGACGTGACGCGGCGTGCACTCAAGCCATTTTATGCTTTATCTCCATTAAGAAATGCATAGTATCGTTTGAAAAGCGCGGACGCTCGCGAGCGACGCCGCGAGACGTCGCGTGGCGTGTCTCGGTGTGAAGTGACCCTTAATCGGCTTATGGTGGTCTTTATGAATTTATAGATATTCTTGGTCAAGTTTATAGTATAACATCACAGCTGTATTCCTCGAAGGAATAGACAGAGGTTTATGAAACATCCACATTTCGCCAATTTATGTTTAGGTCCCATGTATGGTGTTTAAGGGGGTGACTCCATTGCCACCGACCAACCAAAAATTTAAACTACGGACTATTCAATTTAATTTCCGTATAGAAATTGATATTGCAATAAGTAAGTACTACAAATTTATTAAATGATTGAGGATTAAGGTATTTTTAAGTCTTTATTACGTTCTATTCAGATTTCTTGTAAGGAGTGTAGAGTAGACAATCACACACATAATATTTCGAACACATTATGAAATTAGTCAATACCCAAGTGTTATAAAATACAAATACAACCGTTTCATTCAAAGAAAAATACGTCATTTACTTGGAAAAAGCCATTCACCGTCGTCGTCGTAATAAGATAGTGATTTAAATTAAATGACATAATTTGTAATAACGTGTTTTTACACCACGTTAGTCTGTAGGTACGTTTGGTGATTCATACTTTGTGTAACTAGAAGTATGAATATTAACATAACTTGTATGAGCGTTTTTAATAATAGTTACAAAACGACTGTAGTGTCAAGAGTACTGAGTATTGCTATAAAAATCTTAACTTTTTAGGGTTCCGTAGTCAATTGGTAAAAACCGGCCAAGTGCGAGTCGTACTCACACGCACACAGGGTTCCGTAGCACCAAACAATATAATAAAAATATTTTGAAGGCATTCATTATGTTGTATTGTATTACGTTCAACATATGAATGAGCCTTCAAAATATTTCTCGTATGTTAATGAAAACAAAGTTACCGCTGCAGTTTGATGAAAAAGTCCCTTAACTCAAAAACTAAACGTCAAATCTTATTCAAACCAATTTTCTTTGAAAGTTCTTTTACGTTCTACAATCCTAAATTTTTTCAGAATTTTCCTACTCTTACTTTAGAAATTAGAGGAGGGGGACACCTTTTACCACTTTGGAATTGTCTATCTTTCAAACGATTGACTTTGAGAAAAAATGGTTTTAAGAACCTTATGTCATTTTGAAAGACCTATCTATAGACACCCCGCACGTATAGGTTTGATGAATAAAAAAAAAATTAGTTTCAGTTCCAAGTATGGGGAGCTCTCTCTTCAGCTTATTATTTTTGTGTAAAAACGTAAAGCGGTTCACATAATACATGATCTACCTACCAAGTTTTAAGTGTGTAGTCCTAATAGTTTCGAAATAAAGTGCCAGTGTGTGTGTGTGACATACAGACGGATAGACAGACTGACATGGCGAATCTATAAGGGTTCCGTTTTTTGCCATTCGGCTACAGAACCCTAAAAATCGGAACCCGTTATAGAATCGTCCTGTCGGTATGTCAGAGCATTTTAAAAGTTTCACTATTAGACTGATCACCGCTATACGGAATGTCTCAGTTTCAAATTTACACTAATCATCGCTTAAGGAACGTTTCAGTTTCACTATTATGCTGATTACCGCTATACGGAATTTTTCAGTTTCATAGTTACACTGATCACCGCTATACGGCGTGTTTCAGTTTCACTATTACACTGATCACCGTTTACGGAATGTTTCAGTTTCACTTTTACACGGATCACCGCTATACGGAATGTTTCAGTTTCACTATTACATTGATCACCGCTATACGGAATGTTTCAGCTTCACTATTACACTGATCACCGGTATACGGCATGTTTCAGTTTCACTATTAGGTACACTGATCACCGCTATACGGAATGTTTCAGCTTCACTATTACACTGATCACCGCTATACGGCATGTTTCAGTTTCACTATTACACTGATCACCGTTTACGGAATGTTTCAGTTTCACTTTTACACGGATCACCGCTATACGGAATGTTTCAGTTTCACTATTACACTGATCACCGCTATACGGAATGTTTCAGCTTCACTATTACACTGATCACCGCTATACGGCATGTTTCAGTTTCACTATTACACCGATCACCGCTATACGGAATGTTTCAGTTTCACTATTACACTGTTCACCGTTTACGGAATGTTTCAGTTTCACTTTTACACGGATCACCGCTATACGGAATGTTTCAGTTTCACTATTACACTGATCACCGCTATACGGAATGTTTCAGTTTCACAGTTACACTGATCACCGCTATACGGAATGTTTCAGTTTCACTATTACACTGATCACCGCTATACGGAATTTTTCAGTTTCACAGTTACACTGTTCACCGCTATACGGAATATTTCAGTTTCACTATTACACTGATCACTGCTATACGGAATGTTTCAGCTTCACTATTACACTGATCACCGCTACACGGCATGTTTCAGTTTCACTATTACACTGATCACCGCTTACGGAATGTTTCAGTTTCACTATTACGGTGGTTACCGCTATACGGATTGTTTCAGTTTCATAGTTACACTAATCACCGCTATACGGAATTTTTCAGTTTCACAGTTACACTGATCACCGCTATACAGAATGTTTCAGTTTTAAGTCTTATGACTACCTACTTTAATAACGAAACAACTTTGATAAAGTATTTTGCCAAGATAGACTCGAATCTATTTCAGGTGGGCTTAAGGTTTATGTTAGTATGAAATTACTATCACATTTGTCTGGCATTGGTGTCAAGGTCGATGGAGTACTTTATTAGTAAGTGAAGTCAATGTCAAGTTTGGGTTTACTTGCATGGTGTTGGTTACATTTGTTTTCAAAGGATTTTTGTCTGTTTCTTTGTTTTCTGACATTTATTTATGCTGTAATATCGGTTAAGTTATCGATCAACTGTTTACCGAAAATCTATTAAAAAGTTTAAAGGTTTTGCTTTTTGTTTTAGTCATTATCACTACACATACATCTGAAAAAAAAAAATTAAAATTGTATGTTTAGTTTGTAGTTTTTTAATTGTAAGGAACACACATTTTCCTTAATTTTTAACACTCTGCGACAGCTTGTCCATATTCCTTGATCCGTCGTGATCGTTTTTCACGAGAATTCCCAAATTAACAACTAATTTTGTCTCATAAATTCGAATTGATAGGTACTCTACACAGAACACAGGGCTCTTGAAATAACTACCATCCTCCCGCCCCCGCGGCATGACCACTGTAGACAAGGATTTCTATGACGGAAGAATCGACAAAATGACAGATTGTGTCGACACAATGACAGATTTCTTTGCACTATCTGTCATTTTGTCGTTTCTACCGTCAAAGAAATCCTTGCCTACAGTGGTCATGCTACGGGGGCTGGTTTGGTTTTGTCAGTCTCTACTTCGTCTAGAGCCACTCTAAATAGTAGATTTTTATCCTCATCATCCATCATCATCTTGACATCTTCCTGCCCTTGTCCTACGTCACTTGGGGTAGGAAACACGTACCTTATCTTCTTATATTTTCTCCTGTTATTGTCACGCTATTATTCAATCCCTTTTCTTTTACAAAACCCTCACACAATCCATTTTATATTTTCTTTGGCTTTTCTTTTCCATCCATCAACATTTACTACAACACTCTTTAGTCACTTGCGTTATGCGTTTCATGCCTCCTCATCACATGCATAGGCAAATAGGCTAAAGAACCTTCTGGACTCTTCCTAGAATTAAATCTATTCGTGTAATTGCAGCGGAAAAAAAACTCAACTCATTCAGCTCTGTTCAAAGAGCTTCGCAAAAACATGTTCATACTATTCAGTCATCACGTGTTTGCGGTTTTCTCATGTATTATTTACTATTCAATAATAGGTACTAGTTAAGTATAGGATGGGCTTTATCGCGTGTTGCATTTGCCATTCATATGCCTACACACCTCCCGATATCTTGGAATTTCATTGACGCATTTATTAATAAATAAAATAAACTTATACTGTCACTTACGTTAGGGGATATCTTCCGCGATTGTTCATTATTTTGAGCTCCCGATATTACGACTCTGTTGCAAACGCCATGATCACGGGTTGGTTGTAAACCGTGAAAGCTAATATTCCCAGTAGCAACCTGGAACTTGGAACCCAGACTCCAGGTTGCTACTGGGAATATTTATTTTGTATTTTTATTTACTTTTCTGGGTTTGTGCCCAGACAGAAACACCCGTATTTATAAACAATTCAAAGTGATAACTTGAGTAAAAGTCATTATTTAAGGTTTAAGGTCCTTCGTTTAAATTGTTGTTTATTGCATAAAAATGGTTGCAAAAGTAATTACTTAAACTAAAGTAATTAGTTTAACTTGACTATAGATACGGGTGTTAGAGCGTCGTTTTTTGAACTTATTCGTCAAATGGCGAGCGTGAAACTAGCGGGTGCTCGCGAGTTGACACCTTACGATTTTACCTATTTTTTTTGTCGTCAACTGGCTCGACCTTGAAAATCTGACGTTAAATACGTCAGCTACAAAAGCTTCTGATAAAATGTATAAGACATTTTATACAATTGATTTTAAAATACCTAAAACATCCAACTCGCGCCCACTCGCGAGTTTCACACTCGCCAGTTGACGAATAAGTCGTTTTTTGTGCTTGAAATTCATATTCACACGCCTGAGATACGGTACCTTCCAACTACTCATCATCTGCTTAGCCCTTTCCCAACTATGTTGGGGTCGGCTTCCAGTCTAACCGGATGCAGCTGAATACCAGTATTTTACATGGAGCTACTGTCTATATGACCTCTACAACCCAGTTAGTACTGGGTAATACGATACTCCTTGGTAAGACTGGTTGTCAGACTTTTTGGGCCACTGACTACCTAACGACTGTCAAAGATCTACACATGACACCCGGGACCAACGGCTTAACGTGCTTTCCGAGGCACGGAGGAAACTCGGTATATAATGGGTGGTCACCCATCCACAGTCCAACCTAGGCAAGCACGGCTTAACCTAAAGATCGACCCGAGCGGCTGTTATTATGTAGCCACGAACTTCTCCTAGGTACCTTCTAACTAGTCCTATACAAATATTGAACCCACGCTCTCATGCTTAAAATTCCTACAACCACTGGACTATGACACTGATCTAAAAATACTTATGAATAACAAAACAATATTTGCTGCTTCTTATAATAAATGCTAGTGAATTAATTAAGTAAACATGCCCATTATAGTGAATACAGTATCAGCAGAGTGACTCAACGTTAGCTTTGATGATAAGGCTCAATTTACATTGCACCGAAATGGAATGGAAGCAATTTTTGATTACAAAATTTTACAAAGCATAGTGAACTTTATGTTAATTGTGTAATGTACAGACTAGATACCAGCCAAAAAACAAGTCGCGCGTCTTCCGGAGAATCCTCGCGCATTCTAGAGAATTCTGGCAGTTAGCAGCAGAAAGTTTAATAATATGCTTTGTACTATTTTCTAACAAAAAATCGCTTTTATTCTATTCCGGTGCAATGTAAATTGAGCCTTAGCTGTGACAATAAAGACTACTTCCTACCTCGTGATAAAACCTTTGTTTAGCTTCGTTAGTTCCTCGGTAATTCTCGGTATTAGTCTGATAAGTAAGCCTTTGTACATACTGTGATATGCACCTAAGCTTAACTTGTTGAGAATACGACAACCACCTGCCGAGTTAGAAATTATTAAGTGTCCAAATTACAAAAGCTATACTGATGTTGAATTACTGTCATTAGGTGCAATTCAAATAAGAATAGGACAGACCTGCCGCCATATTGTGTGTATAGTGACGTCATAGCTGTCAAATCGAATAAATAACGCCCGGTTCACATTATTCCAGTGCGGCAATCCAGCGAACTGGATTGCTGGTCCAAATCTGATTTGGTGGATCAAATCAACTGCACTACATTATTCCAGTAATTATTAGGAATTACAACAATGCATATTCACGAAAAAAAAAAAAAAACAAGATTTGGAGGTCATGCGGGGAGGCGTTTTTTTGCCCAGCAGTGGGATGACACGGGCTAACAGTAACAGTAGGTAACGTGTTCACTGTTCATAGTTTAATCATAGACAATAACATAACAACACGCCATTTTCGACACACAAGACAACGAGATTATTTTTTCTAGTCTGTGTTAAAATCAATGTCTGATTGATTGTGGAGTTTCCCTTATCCTTCTATTATTTTCAAGTGCATGGTGTGAAATTGTACAACTAATCTTAGTTAGCTAAAGGAAAAAATAAATCCATTATCAAAATTAAACCTTCATGGTATGTCGTTAGTGACAGACATGTTTGTTTTGGTATAGCGAGCCGTAAATTATTTAACAATAATAAACACCCCTTACAACTTTCAATTAAAAAAAGAAACTCTCATTGGATTATGAAAAATAATCTGTAGCGCTTTGGAATAAGATTTAAAATACGTATTTACGTAAAATTGTTCAGAATTTTTAAGTAGTGCGCGAGTTGATGCGTTCCAAAGAGGCATGCATGATGCATTCCTTTCCTTTGACCATAAATCACTTTAAAAAAAAAAGTTGCATTCCTTTACAAGCAGAGTGAACGTAAGAGTTACATATTTCACGGTTTGTGAGGTCATGATGTTTTTAGTGAATGAGTTTCGGAAAAAAGTTCATTGTTAATTTCACACCCGAGTTGAAACGATGGGTACCGGGAAATAATGACGAGTGAGGGAGGACGTCGTAAAAACAGCTTTGTATTTCTTTTATTTATTCCTCTTGTGAAATACTAATTACATAACTCACTTACTGTTTTAGGTACCTGCTATAATGTTTGGCCCCTGCCCACGAAAATAAACCAGTAAACTTTAGCAATTTTTTTAGTTTCCTAATCACTTATATGGTAATTTTATTTTATTTCGTATTCCTAAACAGAAACATAGGTAGGTACTATATTAAGGGATCTAGATTGGCACATCTATTTCAATGTCCAGTGCTATGTGTCTCGAATGCCTCAATCAAGGCGAAACTATCAGCAGATAAGAACATCGTAAATTCCATCACCTTTACTTGCCACTTTGCAAAATGAGCATTAAACCAAAAAGGTTACATTATCCGCAACGATCGTTCCAGTGATCAAGGGAACACGATGTAAAGTTGCATCGTGTCAAGGCGAGTGGGCACTTCGCACATGCGAGTGCGTGTAAACAGAGCTTAGCATTGAGCTTTGACGGTTTTAAATTAGGCAACAAGTTGAAAAACAGGCCAAGTGCGAGTCGGACTCGCACGCTAAGATTTCCGTATCCGTACCACTGTACAATATTTAACACAAAAACACGTTTATTGAATGGTGACTGCCTTTATTTTAACTTTATTTTTATTATTTGTTGTCAAAGCGGCCATACACTCTGAAATTTTAGTAATAGAGCCCCGTCCCGTTGGCACACTTTGGGTAGGTACCTACGGATCCCTAAAAAAACGAATATCCTTGACATTCATTTTGTTTTCGTGTTTACTGGGAATATTAACATTTTATTAATTTCTGACAGTGTCTGACGGTTCCTCGGATTCGTAAGTAGTTTCTAGAAGTCTGCTGGCTCTAACACAAATTGACTCAGATAAACACGTGTTTATTGTGTTTGTTTCCATTATTATGTCTCGCTCTTGACGGACTGGAATGGTTTCCATAAGTTTTCCTAGAATATTGTAATGCTCGTTTTTCACATTTGACCTTTTGAAAATTTGGTTCCTGCAATAGACGTGCTATGTATGATGTTTATGTACCTAGGTACCTACTACTGTCCTTTCACAGTTACTTTACTGCTAACTACTTAAGTTGGCTAACCTGAGGTTGTGCCTGACGTTTGTTTAAAAAATATGTTCTACAGGATGTCTACAGGGCAATTATTCAAAGCACATCTTAGGTTGGCCAACTTAACAGCTAGCGGTAAATTATCTCTCAAATCTCAATGGATCTGTGAATCTAGTCATATTTTTCCTTGAGTTGGTTGTTTGGTTGGTTGGTTGGTTGGCAATTTTCTCAGAACTATCCTGTAAAGAGATCATTTGACCCCGGACAAATATCCATTACAATATTCACAATTGACAACCAAATGCAAATGCATCCGTAACTTTCACCTACCACGCAACACTGTTGGGTAAATTCACATGTCCAATGTAAGATGACCTCTAACGTGCTACCGAATTGCCAGTAATTGGTCTCTTTTCCTCCAACACGCTGGTCACGGTATACTGGCCAGCAACAAACATGGCCGCCGCAATGGGTTTTTCCGAACGTTGCAATAAAATGTATTTGTTATTGACGACGTTAATCTTTGTGGTTAGTTATTGCGTGGAATACTTAAATGTTTGTCCTGATAATTTTGTGGTCAATTGCGCAGGTCCTAAGTATAACAATGCCTATTGTCTTAAAAAAATCAGTGTTACTCTGTTACATATTATTGATTTTATAATAGCTCAAAATAAAAGGGAAAAATTGTATATAAAAAGACTGAGATTCTTCATAAGTACTCAAATATGTTGGAATAAAAGTCATGTATGTATTTGAACCCAGAATCGAATAACTTTGTAATAGGTACTCCAGATGCGGCCAACAAAGTCTCATCGGCGGCCATACCTACGCCATGTTGGCATGTAACCAGTAACGTATTCGTAAAACCTAAACCTCTATAAACAGATGGACCTACAGGGTGTAAACAGACCCTTCACATAGCCGTCAACCAAGCATTCTGTACATCAAACTAAGTAACTTTACGCAAAAGTTATTGCTGGGAATAGCCTTTTTTTGGGGTGTAAAATCACGTTTTACGGTAGGACTCGATGGAAAGCACTCAAAGCATTGTGCTGTTGGATGAATTGAATAGTACGGGGATCGTGGAGGTGTGTAAAGTAAAAATCTTACATTCAAAACGTGTATTTACAAAAAACTTGTGAAAAAGTTGGAACTTTGACCCCCAATATCTCCGTAACTAGAAGGTTCCCAGACCAGGTATGGTCTAGAACAAAAAAAAGTTTAGTGCCTTTCGGTTATGTTAAGGGTCTATTTAAACCCTTTTTTTTTAGCGTGGTAAAATCATCAAATGAGTCCTCCCACCCAGGGCAGAGCGGGAGGGACTGTCAGACTTGTACTGACTAAAATCCACGGTGTCCTTCAATAGCCCTTTATGTTCCAGGGTCAGGGTTATTCTATAAGTCCCGCGACCTCGGCAGGCTTTGGCCCTCTAGAGGGGGGCCCCGTCATCATGCTAACTCTTTGAGGCGCGAGTGGAACACAACGCGCCGTCGACCCGGGCATGGTCCATGGTCGGACAGCGAGTCGCCCATTACTCGCCGCCCGCATGCCCGCGCCTACGGTGGCCGGAGATCGTCTGCCGACGTCCGGCGCCGTGGGCCTCTACCACTGTGGCTGGGGTGGAGGGAGGATGTCTGTCGCTGACGCTGTCCTCTCCCTCACGCGGCCCGCCTCCTCCTTCGCGAGCATGACTGCTTCGCAGAAGGAGGCGACTGCTTCCCACTCCGTCTCGCCCCGCAGCATGGCCACGACCAATGCCGGGCGCGAGAGGTCTCCGCCTATCGCCACCGTGAGGACACGGCGGTGCTCTGCCCAAGCGGGGCAATCCTGCACCGTATGCTCCACCGTGTCCTCCGGGCGGTCCTCGCCGTGGTGACACCCAGGCGTTTCCTCCTTCCCCATATGACACAGGTACCTCCCGAAACTTCCGTGTCCGGGGAGGACCTGCGTCACACGGTAGGTCAGGACACCGTGACACCTATCCAGCCATCTATTTACACCCTTTATTTTAAAACAGAAACAAATTGTTACTAAGTGCCTTATAGGTAACTAGTTGCCGATTATTTTTAAATATGTATCAAGGAAAACGTTAAGGCAATTGGACGAAAAATCTTTATTGTTCGTCAAAACAATTCAATTTTGAACAAAATTTTCCTCCTTGTACCTATCAGTCTAATGTATGTGTATCATTTTAGGTCCAATTAATGTCCACCCATATTGTGGTTAACTACCTATGACACGCCAAAAATAATTAGGATAAATGTCAAAGGATTCCATAGGGGCAATATTGTTAATTAATCATTGTTTTCAGGGACTTGCGAAGTTCCCACTAATGGCAATTTACCACACAATGTTTTGACGGTGACCTGTAAACAGAATACCTAACTAGGTATTACAAGTACTTTTTGTAACCTAAACCTATGCTCATCTTCTTTCTCAAGGAATTTCCCATTCTCACGATTTATTCAGGTCGGTTTTTAAGCTGGAGAAGTGTAGAAAACTGAACCCCTGTTTTGGTTCTACAGTTTTCAGGGAAAACAGGTTTGTTTTAAGAAATGTAGGTAACGGTTCTACAGTAAAGGTTCTACATGGCAGGAGGCATAACAACGCATCATCAGGCCTATCAGGTGTAGGTAACTCGTCATCATCATCGGCAGCCTTGTTCCACCCGCAGCTAAGTGAGGCCTCCCTCTCGCGCCATGCTCCCCTGGTCTGAGTAAGTCTCAATCAGTTCTTACCCACGATCTTCCGAATGCCATCCACCCAGCTGTTGGTCTGCAACACTTCTACCATCTTTCGGGAACCATTCAGTGAGGGGTCTACTCCACCAGGCATCATTACGTCTTCAAGTGTCCTGCCCAGCTTAATTTATGTGCTGAAAATTTTGTTCTGCATCATCGTTCTTAGCACGGCATATGCCCGTATCAATAATTTTCTTTTACAACCTATTTGTTACCAGGTACCCACCCCCCGCGGCAACTTGGGTTTGCCTTGCATCAGATCCAAGGTGACACACAAATCGCATGTTTTGCACTTAACAATGACTTTACGACCGCGCCGAGGACGTTTCTATAGTAAAATGTTTATGATTATGTGGTGACCATGAAGTTGATGGACATTTCGCTATGTGCCATTTATTGGCTCAAGGTAATGTACCTCGAAGTCAAAGTAGGTATTTATTTCCACGACATCTTTAACAGGTAAGTTCCTATATTTGAGGATAAGTGACCATCATCATATTCCGCCTCGTCCATGTTTTTTGGGGTCGGCGCAACGCCTTTTTTTTCTCCCATTCTCCCCTGGCTATCATTTACTGCTTTACTACGTGACGTAAGTGACCGTGTTTGAATGAAAATATAAAAATAATTGGTATGGGTGGGTATAAGATTCGAACATAAATGGCTGGGAAACCTAAGCTATTCAAATGACGTATTTTAAGATTCCAATACCAGATACCTACTATTTAATATTTATTTTCAAAAATTGCATGATTTAGCGAACTTTTTAAAATCGGGAAAATCAGTAAATCCACGGTCACCCTGTCGCTTTGACCTCTGCCCTGCTTCTACTTAATAAATATGTTGACTATAACCGATTGTAGGTATCGTTACAGTCTTTAGTACTTACATACACGTGGACTCGCTTATACATGACAACAAGTAACAAGTAGGTAGGTACTTAATTCTGAACTATCAAAGCGATAATAATAATTTTATAACTAGACACCGCCATTATTACTGCAGACAGATGTGTTGCTGAGGAGTTTGTTCCGCGAGTTTGTAGTATTATTTTTAGACGATTCTTAAAAATTACTAATATTATCTGTGGCACGATCGGTTGCTTCACACCACTACTGCCTTTTCTGCTCAACTGCTTCGGAAAGGGTTCCTCAGGGTTTTAACGCTCTTTCATAGGTCAATTTAAGTTTAACAAAACTTTTATTTACATATTAGTCAGTGTATGAAAAACAAAGGTACTGCTGAAGTTTCACGTATAAGTCCCCATATCTCAAAAGCTAAATATCAAATCTTATTCTAACCAATTTTCGTTGAAAGTTCTTTTTACGTTCTACAAACCCACCTTTTTTTCAGATTTTTTTCTCAAAGTTTATTTGCGCAAGTGTCTTTTCAAGCAAGTGTCTTTTCACGCAAGTGTCTTTTCACGCAAGTGTCCTGCTACCTCCCCGATGCGTGACGGGAGAGATTATCTTTTCTAGAGATTGACAAAAGACAATCTAGAGAGATAAGTACCTGTGATTGAACTAAGTTAGGAGACATCATTTAAACAACATAATAATTATTATGTACTGTACTTATCAGTACCGAAGGGTCAATTTTTGTAGGAGGTAAGCCGGAGTACATATTTTTAATGTGATTACCACATTGTACACTTAGTTTTGACTTTGAATTTGATTATAATATTTGTCTAAAGAATACTGACTGTGATATTTTTCAAAGAGAATCCGGTAAGAATCGAGTTGTATGGTACCTTCGCCACTGGTACTTTTAACAAAACAATCTCAATTTATTCAAGCAACTGCGTTAGATCTACAATCCGTCGAAACGTGATGAACCATTCACACTTTCTATAATTAGTTAGAATAATGAATGGCTTGAAGATTATAATGCGTACAGGCAGGCAGGAGCCATCAGTACGTGACGAGTGACACCTGCCGCGCATTACGTAAACTTCATTTCCTACTGTCGCCGTGGCTAGGAGATAAAATATTACGCATAAGACATAATGTGTATGTATTCTTTAAAGGCGTGGGCTGGGGGACTGTTCGAAAGAGATACCGTGGCCCTGGAACACAAAGGGCAAAGAAGGAACATGGATGGGTTTTAGTCAGTACGGTACGAGTCTGACACTCCCATCCGCTCCACCCAGAGCGGGGGGGGGGGGGGGGCTCATTTGTTGATTTCCCATTCGAAAAAAAAAGGCGTAGCCAGAAATAGTACACTACATACGCCCATATTTTGCATTATACTCAAGTTCCAAGCCCTTAGCACAAAACGTGAATCGAACCAACGACCTGTAGCGCTGGCGACCGCTACCTAGCCAAACGGCTGAATACAGGATTTACCTAAGTCTAGATGACATGATTGTATGAGAGTTGAGACATGAACTACATAATAGACGTAACGGTGTAGTTCTGTTGATGTAGTAAATGCCCCGTGGCGCGTGGTCCTACGTTCGCTTACCGGGCCGGGAAAAGTGCTACCGGTTTCTCCATTAGATTTTCTCAGTAATATCCCGGAGTTAGGTAGTTGGCGGATTAAAACCCCTGAAGCGTTCCTAAGCCTGATCTCTCCCCGCTGTTCCGGATTGCCGTCCCATCTTCTTCTTTCTCATGTGGTTAGTGCCTAACCTGGTGTCAGAGTTTTTATGCCGCCCATGAGCCTCTGATTTGGCTTTACATGCCGTCGAGAAATATCTCTCAGGCCTGCTGGATTCCTCACGATGTTTTCCTTCATTCGCAAGTCATAATTATACAATACGCACATTACGCACATGAATCCGAAAAATCAGAGGTGCGTGTCTTGGGTTCGAACACGAGACCATACAAGGCAGTCCGACGGTCACATTACTAGACTATCACTGCATTCTCATCGGTCCATGTGAGTGATGGACGAAGAGGGGGAGTGCACCTGTTTTTCCTGGTGCACTACATATCTCTTTCGTCGAGGGTTCCTCAAACGGTCATGAGTGCGTGCAAAGGTGGCTGGCTGTAACTAAAAACTAATTCAAAGCACAAGACATTAACAATTATACCACATTACAATCTTTTAGAAACAATCATACCGACCAATGAAATCTATATGTTTCTCACGTATGTATTTATCGTCGGCACTTACTTCCATATGTATTAGTTGCTCCCATAACAGCTGTTTTATGGCTGTGTGTTACTGTCGAAACTGTCAATCGGTCAAAAGCGGTTTTGACTGTTTCTGTAAAATATTGTCGTGCCAGCATCAGCAACACGAAGAAGAAGTAGACTGGTTTCAGTCAAAACCGTTATTATCAACACGTTTTCTTTATTATAAATCTATTTTTACGGAA
Organism: Noctua comes; assembly: GCA_963082995.1. Classification (NCBI taxonomy): domain Eukaryota; kingdom Metazoa; phylum Arthropoda; class Insecta; order Lepidoptera; family Noctuidae; genus Noctua; species Noctua comes. Next base: position 2,185,121 of record OY720282.1, read on the forward strand.
CGCCTACTAAAAAGGATTACAAAAACCACATATTACTTTTCTAAGGTTATAGAGTTTTGTTTGATTTTTGCAGTTAAAAGTAGTTTTGGCTGATTTACATGATTAACTGTGACATGTATGTACCTAGACTGTTCAGCATTTATTTATAGGTTTATGTTCTGCTGATATCTGAAGGCTGATCAAATGCGTGCATAATGAAACGATTGATATACTGTGCTACAGCGAAAATGTGATTGTTAGATACTTTACGGGGTTATTTTATTGTTTGATTATGTTTACAGATAAGTTTAAGTAGCTGTTAGTCGTGACTCGTGAGTATTGATATGCATAGGTACTGCATAGCTCCACTATTCTTCAGGAGAAATAATATTCTCACATATTTATTTCTACTGGTTTCTCTTTCTCTTCTCTCTATGAGAGGAGGCCTGTGTCCCAGCGGTGGGAACATTAAAGGCTGATTATGATTATTTTACTCTTTCCTTGTTTTCAATAGGCCTTTAGGTCCTGTATGTCAGTTTACTGGATGAACTAGTGGACTCTACTGAAGATGCTGTAAAAGTCTAAGCCGAATTCTGGGTCAACTCAAATTAGATTGCCATCGACACGCTAAGAAGGTGTTTTGCACATCCGGCTCGAAGGACCACCGTTTGAATGTCAAACACCAGCATCACAACTGGAGCTTGACGCTCAAACAATGAATAACTGCAAAAATTATCTTTTCAGATCATGTTAAAGGAAAAATGAAACTGAAAGTAACGACGCTGAAATAAAAGGTTTTATAATATGCAGGATAAAAAAAAAATACTGACTAGCTTCGATAATGTAAAGTGGGAGAACTTTGTTGTCATCGTCAACATCTGAAGTGGGTTTCCTAAAGCGATTAGCACGATAACTTAACTTGCACTCCACCCACTCTATATCTAATCTTTAGAAAACAAGCCGTTACAAGCATTGTTCAAATCTCAGTAACCATTAAAATACCACAACAACAACCAATTGTTTAAAATGAAGAGCAAGAAAAAAACAGGCGACAGGATTTTTAAAGAAAGACTAACGTTAACTACTTTTGTTTTGTCCTGTTTTACTCTGTCCTCAATACTTGGAACTGTTCCTCAAATAACGTTCAAAAACCGATTAATAAATAAGTAACAAAGCGCAGGGAAGTTTTTGAAGTGGCACAGCACAGCACAGACTATAATATAATATATGTCGTTTATTTGGCGGGGCGGCGGCGGCGCCCCGGCGGCGGCAGCGACGCGCCGTCGTGGCGCCCCGCGCCTTCGCCCCTGACGCGACGGGAATTACTATTGCTACTCGACTTGTCTCTGGAATTGTGAGTTTAATGACCGTATTGTTACAGGTAATATATAGTCCTTCCTGAATAAGGACTCTGCACATCATGTTGGTAGTCATTAAATAGTATCATGTGTAGTATGTGTATGTTGTGTATGTGTGTGTGTGTGTATCATGTGTCGTATGTTTGGTACATTACATCCTGCGTAATAGGAATTAGCAATAAGCAGACACAAAAAAGACAAGATTATTCCAAAAAAAATTAGAGTGGAACTTAACAAGGGAATAATAGGATTAAAAACTATTCAAAAATTCTACGTTGTTTCAGGTTTTGACTACATTGATTGGGAATCTGGAAAGTTCTTGATCCATATGTGACTAGGACGTCATGAATATGTTGATGAATGTAGATGAAGAGGGAGACAAAAGAAAATATTATTTTATACCTAGATCGTCCCACTGACATGTGATGATATGAATGAAAAGGGTCAACGAGAAGGCTAAAAAGTGAGAATGGAAGAGAAAAACTTTTACTTCGATTCGATTCCAAGTTACAAAGGCTACATACTTAGAGAAGGAGCAGGAGGTGGTAAACCGGCAAGAATTAATTGTCGGCCATTTTCTGTTATTTTTAATAACCAAGAAAGTAAAGTTTATATGTTTTTTGATAGTAGTATATCTATGCATTTAATTAAAAATTATTTTCAGATATGTAAACTACACCTACCACTGTTTTTCTCTGCATCACCGAAAGGCTGACTGGTAGAAAATGCCTACGGCATTAAGTCCGCCGGTGTTAAATAAATAAATAAATGAAGTCCAAAATTTGCTAAAATCAAAACAAAATAAATCAGTTCGAAACAAATGGTAGGGGAAAGTAACCCTATACAGACGTGCGCCGTATTTTATATCGTACAGGGGGTCGCTACGCAATGGATTTTAGCTTAGCGTTTCATTAGAAGCGACAGGGTTAACCGGATAACGGACAGCTAGTCATTTATGTACATGATAATTAAGAGCTTTTTCAAATTTAGACTTTCAGAAGATAAATACAAGTAGTTCTTGAAATACACCGTTTGTTACAGTAAAGTTTTTCGTTACTTTAACATAACTATGTAAAAAGCTAAACAAGCTAGCTAGCTGTGTAAAAAGCTATACCTAAGTATCAGTGGCGAAGGTTCCATACAACTCGATTCCTACCGGCTTCCCTTTAAAAAACGGCACAGTCATTATTCTATAGACAAATATTATAATCACATTAAAGGTACGTACTACGGCTTACCTCTAACAAAACTTGACCCTTCGCTACTGCTAAGTATACAACTGTATACCTACTTAGGTATAGCTTCTCATAGAGATATTTTCAGGACCTGACTTCTCAACACTGAAAACTTGAAATCTTGTCCTTTCTTGTAGTAGAGGACTTTTTCGTAACCTATTTGACTCTTGGATGGAGTTAGCCTGCTCTTATTTCTGAATTAATATGTGAGGGCGGTTTGAAAAGTTCTCGGCCCGACCGAAGTATGGATTTTTCACCTCTTCGTTTATGAAAAATTTTCTCGAAGCAGGTTTCTTTTTCTAAATTAGGTAACTGATACCTAATTAGGGAATAGTACTCCTGTTTTGGTCACGATAATCTCTGCGGAGATTAGCCACCGGCGCGGGAGATACTATAGTGCACAATATTTTGTGCGCAGACACAGCTGCACTCTCTCTTTCCTCACTCGCATAGTCCGATGGGACAGCAATCCGACACGACCAGGGAAAAATCAGGCGCAGGACCAACGGCTTACCGTGCTTTCCGAGGCCCGGGGGTACCATACCGCCAACTTCCAAACTCCGGGCGGCTACTGGGAAATTCTTAATTGAAAAACGCAATTAACACTTTACCTGACCTGGGAATCGAACCTAGGACCCCACGCTCAGCAGTCGCGCTTGCAACGGCGAGACCAACAGAGCTTGTAGCTAAACTGGCCACTTTTTATGCCAAGAACTTTTCGTATGCTACCCCCTACCATTTTAGATGTTTCAGAATCTTCTCTTTCGGAGTTTTATAAAGTTATCGAAATAATGGAATACGAATCAGTACACAAGTGAATTTATAAAACTCAATGTAAACTTCATTATGTTACACGTTTTATACGTATATTTTGCACTTTCAATAACATGGATTCATGGCCCAGATTGTGTTGTGGTGGGCGGAGTGTTTAAAGATTATGACCCTCGCTAGTAATGAAGTGCCCTGTGAGTGTGCACGAGTATGTGTGTCTTACCTTCAGAGTGGTATTGTGTCGTTACGTACAGACACCAGACATCAAGCTACTACAATCTGTCCAATTTCTATAAATTTGACAGTTTCGGTTAGCTTGATGTGCTGGGCGTCAGTACATAATTATTCGGCTTACATTTGTTAATGGAGATTTCGCTTAATTTAGATTTGTAAAACGATGGTGTTAATGGACAGCAAAAATTATAGCAAAGTTATCCGACAAATTAAATATTTAGCCAAAACACGATAATTGATGACACTGCGAAAATCCAATAGTAATTTACTAATATTCCCTATTTTAGTCGTCTCAAACTGACGATGTTTTGCTAGTAAGTACCTAATGCTCGCGCACTAGGTACACACAGTTCCGCTAGTAAGTCAGCAGAAGTTTCAATCCATACCTATTTAGTTTATATTCGCCATTTTTGTTTTTGTGACCACTTAACTTCACAATTTTCCATTGTCACTGGCCGAACTAAGTGAGCAATTAATATATTCTGTCTGAAAATAGAATTAGCTGAAAAATAGTAGTACAAAGTAGCGGCTGCGCCGCGCCGAGTCGCCACGTCGATCCGTGAGTCACAGCCCACTGGCGCCACGTGATTTATCGCGGACACTTGCAGAACTAAGAGATTTAGAAGATCACTCAACTTGAATAATAATTACTTATTTTTGTCACTTAACGGCGGCGCCAGGTTTAGTGACTTCTTACTTTTCTTTAATTATAACCTAGGAGGCGTGAATGGACAAAAATAAAATTATCTAAGCCTGGCAAAAAGATTAGGTACCCTTCAGTTTGGGCCTCGGTGTAGTCGAGTTGAGTTAGTTTTAATTCAAGTCATACCTAGTTGTAATATAGGTATAAGGTCTATCTTTTCATACACGAAATATTTTAAGGCTAACAACTTCTATAAGTCGTAAAGTCGCCATAGCAACGAAAAAAAAAAATATCTGAGTGTTTTTTTTTTACGAAATGATAATAATTCAAAAAATTTTTGAGACTTTTTGCATAAAATCTTTACTCCCATATTCTAACAATGACAGTAGGTAAATACCTACGACGTAGTAAACTAGCGTAATGGATGTTAAAAAATAAGGAACTAGTATTTATTTAGTGGGTCAAATAATATTAAATTATTTATTTTTTATAAAAATATACCTACTCAGATAAAAAAAATAATCCCTTGAAATGGCTTCGTTATAGCCGTTAGACGATTCCCTGAAAATATTTCGTGTGTGAATAGTTAGACCTTATATATTTGTCTCTCTACCATCAATCCATCATCATCCTATTACTTCGTTGTTCTAAATTGACTTCTATTAGGCCTATCCTTTTGGCTTCTGTCTAAGTAATTCACTCAACGTTTGTGTACCTACCGTACCTTCATGCCATCCGAGCGATAAAGAAACAAAATATCACAATGCCAAGCCTGTCGACAGAATGCCTCCATTTTGTCAGATTAATACTAAACAAAAATGATCATCAGTTTCAACTGCATCGTGGTTTTCCTCCAGGAAAACGTGACACAAGGAAACAACACAATATAAATGCCTTATTCCTTGAGAACCACTGAGCTGTAGATAGTCGGGTCACGTTTACAAAATGCCAATAACGTGATTCGTAGTAGGTATAGCTATTGACAATACAATTCCTCACTTCTTTTAAGGAGAGTTGACTAAAGTTCATTTCGATTGAAAAGACTAGCAAACCCCCCGGTTTCTTGCTTGAGCTTGCCTTTGATTTGTTTACTACTAGCTTACAGTAGCGAAGGGTCAATTTTTGTAAGAGGTAAGCCGGAGTACATATCCATAATGTGAATATATTATTTGTCTATAGAATACTGACTGTGCCATTTTTCAAAGGGAAGCCAGTAGGAATCGAGTTGTATGGAACCTTCGCCACTGCTAGCTTATACCCGCATGCAGTTCGGTCATCGTCCCACCGCCCACGGGATCGTAATACCAGGATTAAAAGTGAAAATCCTATTTTTAATCCAGGTTATAAACGATCTGTGCGCCAAATTTCATCAAAATCCGTCCAGTAGTTTTTGCGCGAAACAAGTAACAAACATCCATCCATCCAATCCTCACTAACCTTCGTAAGATTCGTTTTAACACTGCCAAATTGCAGGTCGTTCACTAAACTTGCTAGCTCAATCCTTTTAAAGACCTGGGGGATCACCAACATCCATTAAAGCAGTGGAGATGGCAGAGGGAGCTATCCAGGTCGTACAGTACCATCTCTCTCCCGCACTGAAGCAGATTAGAGTAAGATTAAAAAAGTACCGGTTAAAGGTTGTGGCAGTTCCGCTGTGGCAGCGCTTTGACGTAGCTGGCTCATAGTCCTGCTTGAGTAGCCCTGTCCTTATTTTCTTAGACATCATGATTATCAGTAACTTTAAATATAATATGTTACGAAAGCATTAATTAGTGTAATTTTAGATTTATTGTTTATTTTATGTTTATTGTTTCTTTTATGGTTTTACTTTTTAATTTTTGACTGTAAAACATTTTTAAGTTAATTTTGTATAAGGTTAGGTTGTGTAATTGTTAGTAATGTAAGGTTATTTTAAATAGTTAATTATTAAAAGTAGTCTTAGCTATCGCATTAGGTTTGTAACCTGTAATGATAGTTTATGAGTTTTAAATAAATAAATAAATCTTCCTGACCCTGTCTTCTTCCTTTGTCCCTTGTCTACCGTAACGCTATCATACACTCCCTTATCTTTCATTTCATTCCTCACACAATCCATCCGTTTTGTCTTGGAGATTAACAGCAATAGCATAATTAACTATATTTCCGTGTTTACAATTAATAATTTAATCGACTGCCAGACATTGAGTGATAAACAGAGTTTGTCTTCCGTCGTGATATATCCATTCGGATGAATAAATCCTCTCCACCTACACGGCGCTTCCTCTATTCTGAAACAGATACATTAGGCTGTCGGAATTTACCAATATATTTACTAGACTTTTATTTACACTGACAGTTTAATAGGAAGCTTTTAAAGTTTAGGTACGTTGTTAAGACAATACTGCCGAAAAACTACAAATTTTCTGGGACATTGTTAAGAGCTGCACCCCAAATACGTTAGAGATTTTGAAAAAAAATCCTAATCAATATTGTCGAGCAAATTTTTGGGAAACTTCTTCAACGTGTACTACGCTATGAATATTGTTGAACTATAAAATGAAAGATTTTGCCATTGTTAGTGTGTTACGCAAGCACCCCGCCTGGTTCGTATAAAGCCTTAGTTTTATCCTTTGAATTAAATAGCAACACTGATAAAATAGGCCTAGTATTCGTGTTTCTGACCTCATATTTTTTTCACAGAATAAAAGACTGCAAAGAATTTCATCAAGGGCTTGACCCCTTGATGAAATTCTTTGGGTAGCATTCGATTCTGGATTGTGTAGCCATAGACAAAATTTAAGTAAAAAGGCAAAGTGGAGACCATGAAAACTGATTGCATCACACTATGAGATTGCAGCTAGGAAAAGATGCAAGGGAAGACGTATGCGAGAACATGAGCTATGACACAGTTCTAATATATTTCTTCTAGTGAGTTGTAAGAGTCAACTAAGGGCAATATAATTAAATTGTCATCGATGGGCAGCTGGTTCGCTATATCCTTCATTTAAGGTGGTACTGTAACCATTCAAAAAAGATTCAAAGGGATCAAAAAAGAGCTTACGAAAAGGTGTGGATATTGCGGTGGTAACTAAACTTCCTTCTAAATCTATTGGCCGATAGTTTTAGTGTAGGATTTCATTGTGAATGTTGTTTATTGGTTTGTGGAGGTCAGATAGGCAGTCGCTCCATGTAACATACTGGTATTCAGCTGCATCCGGTTAGACTGGAAGCCGACCCCAATATAGTTGGGAAAAGGCTAGTCTCCATTTTGAAAAGTTTATATTCGCACGCCAACAACGTTCAAATTAAAAAGATGATGATGATTTCATTGTGAATGTATCATTGTGAATGTATCATTGTGAATGTATCATTGTGAATGTATCATTGTGAATGTATCATTGTGAATGTATTATGATCTACGAAAATTGTCGATGAAATATAGTTTAACAAACCTCAGCATTGCTTTTAAACTTTCTTTTAACTTATTAAAAGTTGGATTCAGCATGTCCTGATGCGGCAGCTTCTTTTTCAACACATAATGCAATTATTGTGACACTTTCAGAACTATGAGATCTAATAACTTGCTGCCAAAATATCGTTATTCGACCTTTTATCATTTGCGTATTTTCCAATACATTCGCATTCAATCACGTCGCATTTGAATGTATTTTCTATTCAGAATCAGAAACAACACAGGGACACCTTGTGTTACAATGTCAATGACTCTGAGCCTGTCATTTGCATCGGGATTTGATCTTGAAATGATTAATAATTATATTCGACCACTTCAATCCGTGACCCTTTTGAGTATAGTTTGATCTGTGCAGTTATGGGCTTTGGTGGCTTCTGAAGTTCTGATGCAGGGTATTGTTTTGATTTCTTTGACATGAACTCTTTCTTCAACAGATTCTTCAACTTCTATTACTTGGCTGCCTCTTTGGTCTGGTGTTCAGTGGTCGCACGCGCTTGCGCTGGGCATGAGCTGTTGGCTTAGACCAAAGTAGTATTGGGGTCATCCCATAGTAATTTACTTAGTAACAGCCGTTGGTCTCCATTTTTAAAAGTTTATATTCGCTCGCCAACATCGTTCAAATTAAAAAGTTATGATGAAAGAATAGCTCTCGAACATAAATTCCGATAGAAACAATAGAAAATTGGCAGCTTGAACACTGGGGCCCCATAATTGTTGCCATGAATAACGAAACAGCATGATTCAGAGTCCTGTTTTTAGTTTTAAGGTCGCTCAGCCAATTCTAGCTCGCCTTAGCTCTTCGTCGAATCGTGCGTATCCGAAAATAAATTGGGCCAATAAGAAGGATGGTGACAGTTGATGCCAGATGGGCAGCACCGTTTTTAGACTGACAATTTGGGATTGAATGATGCCTGTTTTTTTATTACTTGTGGCTATTGTGTTGTTTTATTCGATTAAAATTGAAGTAGCGGAACTAGCCACAAATTAACTGAGTAAAGCTATCTAAAAAATAATATGGAAAAAAGATCTCGTCTCATTTCACGAACGTGACTGAAGAAATTTGGTGTACTGACTATTCAATTCTGGTACCTCTTTAGAAAATACAAACCTCTTTCCATTTGGCCTTGAACAAATCCAGACTGAATAAAATGGTCGTTTTGAGGACCTCATCCTACTTTATTACCTAAAACACTGCCTTCATCCTGCGCCAAGAGCTAATGTTTTATAACGTCGCGCGTCGGTCGGAGATATGTTTGAGATCCAGAAAAAGATGTAGATGTTCAATAACAATGTATCATGTAAGTATGAGTAGGTATGTTAATTTTACATTTTGATTGATATGCCTATTTATTAATGTTACGTTTATTTTTGTTACAGGGACTGGGTTAGTACCTACCTAGTACAAACTTTTACTTTTCAATATGACGTCATTTGCTTGCTTCGCTTCATGTAATGAAGTGAATAAGGGTCCCCGCACACGGGCCACCGGCCACAGCCACAAACGCCGCCACGAGAAGCTAGAAGCGGCTACAAAGGTAGCTGAAGCGCGCGACAGCCACTTGTGGCCGGTGGTCGACACTTTCGGTCGGTGGCTGCTACTTTTTTTTAATCCATGCATGCAGTATCATAATGGACTCGGACGAAGAATGTTGACTGAGGTAAGGGAGAGAGGGGTGGGGAATCGCGCTAGTGCCGTGTGGCAGCGTTTAGTGGCCGATGCGGGCCACAAGAAGCGAGCAGCCACGATTTGTAGCGTGTGGCGGCCACCGGCGTCAACCGTGTGCGGCGAGTCCATATAAAATGTATGAAAACTACAGGAAATATGCCGGTGGCATCGTTTTGTGGTTGTGGCCGGTGGCCCGTGTGCGGGGACCCTAATCTACTGATTTTACACAACTCAAGTAGTACGTTAAATCCTTAGTATTTAGCAGTAGCGAAGGGTCAATTTTTGTAAGAGGTAAGCCGGAGTACCTACATATCTTTAATGTGACTATAGAATACGTAATAATGGTGGGAATCGAGTTGTATGGAACCTTCGCCACTGGTATTTAGCATAAGGCATTACATAGAGGATTTTGGATAGTTATTTTAAGAGATTATTTCTTCCATGGGCACTATACCTACCAGTGCGGTTTTAGTGAGGTAAGAATCTCAATCTCTCCCCGAAAACAAAAAAACGACCACCAAAGTGTTATCGGGTTTATCCAGAAGAGTTTCTCGGTAGTAGCCCGGAGATTCAATTTGATCCCAGTTGATGGCAATTAGGATTCCCCCTATTAGTTACGGCGAAATGTGTGTGTGTGAGTTAGTGGGTCCTCTCTGGCCTCTTCGGGGCACACGTGATGTTTTGTTATGCTGTGTTATTATTCCTTAGCCATTTACAACCAATCAATACCCACATGATTTATTATAAACTCATTACTCGATAAAGTTATAGGATTATTTATAAAGAAGAGATAATTCTTACTAAGTTGTGCTGTCTGCGAGTGGTTGAGGTCGTTGAGTATCTAAACAAGGCCAAGGCAACTAGCATTTAATAGTATTTAATAGATAAACATCCACATACGGCGATATTTATTCATTAGGAATCGGTAATCGGTTGTTTATTCCCATGTCTGGTGGACTGATGGCTCTGTACAGTCATAAGCACCAATATGTAAACACTTTCCTAAATTTAAAAGCAATTTTCGCCAGAAATAACGATTGCAACTTGGGGTTAGGATGTTTTTCATAAAATATTAGTTCCAAAATACTATGTTCGTAACAACATGAAACTTTAATCGGAACAGTAGGCGAAAAACACTTTACAAGTTGTTATGTGTTTACATATTGGTGCTCGTGACTGTACATATGACCCAGGTTTGATAGGGATTCATAAAGAAGTGTCACAATCACAATGTGCACTTTACGCAGCATGGTTCCTTGGCGCTTGAATGAGATTGTCAGGAGCTGCATTTGGTAAACATTTTTGTGGAAGAATCAATCCTGTTTGAATAGTAGTTCCGACTAACTAAAAATACTGTACAGCACAAAATTACAAAAAAAAAACAGATTCCTTATTTTCCATGAGAAAAAAAAATGCGTTTTTTTTAAACGACTGTTTTTGAATCCCCTTCCTGTCTTTCGCTTTTACTCACAATAAATAATGACGAGTGTTTAAAGCTAGAGTTAATTTGTATTTTTCTTGTATGAAATATAATGATAATACGAAATAAATTTAAAATACATTTTCTAGGTGTTTCCATTGGGGCGTTGCGTCACATTTATTTATTCTGTGTTTTCATCCGTTTTAACGGAGTACTGGCACTTGTCCCACTACACTGCAGACCAAATAAATTGACACGACATATTTTATTATTTTTGTTTATAATAAAATAAATCAAAACTTAACGCTTTTAGCTTATTCATAATGAAAAATGCGTTGATGGAGTAGGAGAAGCAGGAAACTGTGATTATTGTAAGATTTTTCAGGACAGATAAAAGAAAAAATCAAACGTCAAAACTTAAAACCCAGCATTATCATCTGCCTTAAAGGCTAGGCAGATGCTGATGCTGGTTTTTAACTTTGGCTTCCAGGCTAACCAGTATTTTACATGGAGCAACGGCCTGTCTGACTTCCACAATCCACTAGTCACTGTTCGTTAAATCCCAGTACTTACCTAAAAAATGTAAAAGCTTTAAGTTTTACTATACCAATCTTATCCATAGTTGTTTCATAATCTCCAGAAACAAATACTGACTCACTATTTATTGTATAAAACAGTGTGCCAACAATCCTGCACGTAGTGTACTACAGAAACGGATCTTGCACAACATTTTACCGGGAACTGATTTCAGGAACACTTCATTCATCACTCGTTTGGCTCCATTCAGATCATTTCGTCGCGCGCCACGATACGAGATGCTGCTGAGTAATAGCTTCGGTAAATATCGAAACAGGTACAGGGGTAGGCTAAAATATGATAAAAATGTCCATAGAGGGATTTATAAGAGTTTGGCAAAAGGAGTGAAGCGTAGTTTTTATTCCAGATTCCCTTGCTTCCCTGCACTGGGTCCTACCCAATTTAAGTCATTCTTAGGGCTTGGAAAAACTTTGCTTCTGAAGAAACAGCTAAAAATGCTCTGCCGCTTAATATTGTGTTAATTTGGAAGCAATACACCTGTGCTACAACAATACAATGTGCACCTGGGTACGTTTTATTTCGATGGTCACTATCTATATTTTGCGGCATGGTTACCTACACCTACAGCTGTTGCGTTTACAATTTGTATTTCTTTTACATGACATCATCGGATGAGTCGTATCGTCATAAACAAAAATAAGAAAAACACAAGATTTTATTATTTTTCAAGGCCGGTCTTATGGGCTAGCTCGCCGTCCGTCCGTGTTACGATGACAGGCCGTGTTGCCGGCACGTTCGTGTTCCACGCGCGCCTCAAAGAGATGTCAGCAAACAGGAAGGGGTCCGCAAGGACCGATGCCTGCCAGGGCTGCGGGACTGTTCGAAAGAGATACCGCGGCCCTGGAACACAAAGGGCTAAAAAGGAACATGGATGGGTTTTAGTCAGCACAAGTCTGACCTCTGACACTCGCAGAGCGGGTGGGGTCATTTGATGATTTCCCATCCGAAAAAAAAAGCCCAATCTTTATCTTTTTCATAGCAGTCAGGTGTGTTGCTGAAGAGTTAATCCGCCACTGCTTCTTCTCAGCTGCAACAGTAGGAAGTGGTGAAGGGCTGGCGTTTTTGTGGACTGTACACTGTGTTATGATATGACATGTTATTATGACATTAAAAAAAATCCGTTGTCTGTAAAGTCGGTTTACTGACGATAGTTGAACGTGACAACGTCATAAGAAAATACTGATGGAATGGTTGCATTTTTCAAAAGAAAATATTTTTTTTTTTTTTGATAGTTATTTTGTATGGATATAGAGAAGGAGGTAAATGGAAATCACAATTGAATTGATCAAGTTACATTTATTTGTACGCATAAATACAATTATGTAATTTTTTTTTTTTTTACAATGTGCATAGTTTTTACAAGTATGAATGTGCGTTGAGCAATTGTTTTATGGAACGCCTCAGAACGAGGTAACGCCGCATACGTCATGTTTTTTCGTGCGTGCAGCCGGCTCCATCGAATTATAAGACGTTGTCACGTCAAAAAGTACCTGCTGATTTTGAATAACATATTAAATTGCTTCGGAAAATCTGGTAGGTTACTACCTAAGTAGGTCTATACTCTCGTCAGTAACACTATGACACCGGTCACCGGTTTCCGCATTCAGTTTGCATCTACCAATTTGTTTAGATTGTCATCCCACGCTTTATAAGCCGAGATAGATGTTCGCTTATTTTTATAACATCTCTGCGTATTAGTCACCTCATCAAATGCATCGATGCAATGGATCTTGACAAGTTCCGACACGAATCTTTTAAGAGTCGCAATTACTATTGCATCATTCGTACGAATTATTGCGTTTGTACCAATTGTACGCTCGACGACCAATCAAACTGTAAAAACCAGTTGTTGTGGATCTCTCATTGTATAACAAATCTATACAAAGCGGGTCCATGTTATACTGGAAATGTAAAACTTGATGTGTCGCCGTGTGTACCTACTTTAAAATATTCCATTATTATTCCTTAGACTTGGTAAAAAAGTGTGAGTCACTAATAAATAATATCGAAATATTAAATTACTTTGTTTAACTTTTGCCGCAAATTGGGTACCGGTTTGTGACCGGTATGCGGCTTTATAATCGTGATTACAAAAAAAAAAGTATTAATATCAACAAAGACGATAAATTACCTGAATCGGGGTAAATCAATTCTGGCATTAGTAAAGAAAACCATCTAGTACTAATTGTGATACCTATTACATCATCATCATCATCATCATTTCAGCCGAAAGACGTCCACTGCTGGACATAGGCCTCCCCCAAGTGTCGCCACATTGACCGGTCCCGTGCGTCTCGCATCCAGCGGATCCCTGCAACCTTTACAAGGTCATCGGTCCACCTAGTGGGAGGCCTTCCAACGCAGAGTCTTCCGGTTCGCGGTCGCCACTCCAGAACTTTTCGGCCCCATCGGCCATCCGTTCTGCGAGCAATGTGCCCTGCCCACTGCCACTTAAGTTTGGCTATTCTTCTTTATACCTATTACAATTTTACATAATTATCTTCCCAAGAATGTATATTCAGGATACCGGCAACACTCACTCCTCTGGCATGTTTTCACCATTTCCATAAAACCGTAGGAAATAAAATTCGAAACGACTTCTCAGATTAGTTAGATTTATTATATCTACTTTTATTATGACAATCGGAAGACGGTCATTGGCATACTTTATTATAGAACTTCCGAGTTTTCGGAAACATACTTTACGACCTACGTTCCCACCTACGCTATGTCCTTCAGATGCTGAAATCTATACAAATAAATAAAATTTGTGTCTGTTTGTAATTTCAAAATAACAGCTTTTTACTGAATGCTTATGAAAGTATGTATATACGGTACTTATAACATAAAAAAAAAAAATCAAATTGCGTCCGTCTGTTGGTTCCGGCTAATCTCCGAAACGGCTAGTCCGATTTTGACGGAACTTTTACTGGCAGATGGCTGATGCTATAAGCTGGAGTAACTTAGGCTATGTTCATTTTAGAAAAAGATTTAGGATTTTGTTCAAAAAAATTAAAACCCTTGAAATGTTAAGAAAATCCGATTCAATTAAGGAAGTCATATTTTTATAATAATTTCACGCGAACGAAGGTCGCGGTCAACAGCTAGTAAACAGTAAAAAGTAAATTGCAATAAACTCGCTTCCATGAAAATGCGACCCATAAAATTTTCAAGGCTGGCAATTCTGTAAGTTTGCCAAAATCGATCGGGAACAACGCCACTGAAATCTTTAATTTACGATGTCCTATCGTTTTCTCGGAAAGACAGTTCTCTTTTCAAAAACGAAATGAAGATTTTATAAGATGAAGTTGCGCCAAATGAAGAAGTTGCGCAAGTGAAGTTGCGCCAGTTACAGAAAAGTTGAAAGGGAATCGACTGTCTTAGTATGGACATGTGATGAGGAGGGACGAATCGCATGTGACTAAAAGAGTGATGAATATAAACGTTGATGGATGGAGAGGGAGAGGAAGACCAAAGAAACGATGGATGGATTGTGTGAGGAATGATATGAAAGTTAAAGGAGTAAATGATAGCGTGACGGTTGACAGAGGAGATTGGAAGAAAAAAACGTGTTGCGCCGACCCCAAGTGATATGGGATAAGAGCAGGAAGATGTTGATGATAAGATAGTGGCGACAGAGTGGAAACACCATGGTTTGGCGGGATATCCGAGACATCTTATTTTTTTTTTTCCATTTGGTAAATCATCAAATGACCCCACTCTGGGCGGAGCGGAAGGGTGTGTCAGATTTATACTGACTCCATCCATGTTCCTTCTTTGCCCTTTGTGTTCCAAAGCCACGGTATCTCTTTCCAACAGTCCCGCAGCCCTGGCAGATCCGAGATATCTTGGGCTTACAGTGGGAAATCGACTACTGGTGGTTCCAGATTTTTCCTCAAGCGGAAGTGTGACGGTTCCTAAATTACCCTAGGCTGATAAATTATTAATTTTTTCTAGCTATGTTTAAATTTATATTAACGTCAGCTTCCCCTTGGTTTGCAGAACAGATATAGCTCAGACCATACATTCGTGAGCAGTCACACATGTTCAGGAGAGTCCATGTTACCCTAGGAACTAGGATCCGCCATTCAAGTTGTGATATTTTGTTGCGCTCGCGTTAATTTAGAATTTGACAAACTCTTCACACACTACTAAAATTTCTATATTCCTACAACATGACGGCACGGTTGGCGCAGTGGCTGAGCGATTGACTGCTGCGCTTCGTGTCGCGGGTTCGATTCCCGCACGGAACAAATATTTGTATGGCCTACAGGTCTGGCTGTTTGTGTATGTGAATTTAAATGTTTGTAAATGCACCCACGATACAGGAGAAATTCCTTGGGTGGACAAGTTCAAAAAAAAAAAAACAATTTTCATTCGACAGACACGTGGCGCCATCTATCAGCATAAGAATGTTATTGTTGTTTTCCTCGGGAACAGTACTTGTACTCGGGATGAAAGGTACCCTATGTCCGATTCTGTACACCTGACAACGTATATGCAAAATTTCAGGA
The DNA here is from genome assembly GCA_963082995.1 of Noctua comes. Taxonomy (NCBI): domain Eukaryota; kingdom Metazoa; phylum Arthropoda; class Insecta; order Lepidoptera; family Noctuidae; genus Noctua; species Noctua comes. Next base: position 2,200,989 of record OY720282.1, read on the forward strand.
TGATCAGTTCAGTGTTTTAGGCGTGAAAAGGTAACAAACAAACTTACTTTCGCATCGCTAAGACTAGGATCCTGCCACTGCGGCGCGAATAAGCATTATCGAAAATGAAATCATTTGACTTGTATGTCACAGAAATAACTTTCCTACCAACGAGAACCTGCCCTTGTACCGACATTTCTATCCATCTCCTACTTTCACATAATCTATGTTTATACCTGCTTCCAATCTCCTGAGCATCAACATGAAGCGACAGGGAGTCTGTAGCTCGCTGGCACGGCTCCAAGCCTCGTTCAGTACGTCCAGCCACTGTTGCTATCTGCTAGTGCGCTGAGTCGTTGACTCATTGGGGCAGTTGCTTCAGTGAAGGTCGAGCTGTTTAGTGCTGCTTTTGCTTGTTCTTTTCTATCTAAAGGGCTGGCAGTTTGCGCGAGTTGCTTTTTGTATTTTTGCTCTATCCAAAAATTCTAGAATTCGTCTTGCTAATAAATTCTTTTGTTTCTGCTCATGCTGCACGAAAAGGGAGCCTGCTACTTTGAGTTTTTTAAGTCCTATGCTTGAATTTGCTTGACGAAGATTTAAAATATTTGTAAAAACTTTTTTGTTTTTTTTTTAGTTACAAGATGGATACAGCATATAATTTTCCCACAACTGGGACACAGGCCTCCTGTCTGTGGAAGAGAGTGGGCCATGATCCACCACGCAGGTCCAGTGCGGGATGGTGGATGTCACATGTCTTCGAATGTTTCGTTCTAACACACGTAGGTAACATTTGTATAAGAAAAAAAATTAAAAATTCTAAAATATTTTTATGAGCCAGCCCTAAAGTTCATACTATGACTTATTGTTTGTTCATTACTATCGTGGGGTTCGTGGGGTCTGACACCAACCTGGCCGAAATGATAATAAAATAAAAAGCTCCACGAAACATCGTAAATACCGCCTAGATAACACTAATTAGTGTTTTACATTAATTATATCTGTCAAGTTATCGTTAACGGCTTGTTTTACTTTCTTTGCTAGATAACGAAAACATAACGTTGATAGTTAATAACCTACCTACATACATATTTACAGACGCCAGCACATCAGGGTACCCGAAACTGTCGAATTTTTCAATCAATCTTGAACTTAGCTTAGCGGTAAAGTTGCAATAATTTTTGCGTAGAGTTACTTAGTTTGATCTCAGGTTTGTTTGTCTGGAGGATGTCTTCAAGGTTCTGGACTGGAGAGGGCTAGGCATCAACGTCAATGGCGAGTACATCTCTCACCTTCGGTTTGCCGACGATATAGTGGTCATGGCTGAGACCATGGAGTACCTGGAGTACCTCAGTACAATGCTCGATGACCTCAGTAGAGCTTCCGAAATAGTGGGTCTTAAAATGAACATAGACAAAACCAAAGTCATGTTGAATGCCCATGTAACACCCACTCCTATCAAGATCGGAGACTCTACACTAGAAGTTGTAGACGATTATGTCTACCTGGGACAAACGGTCCAGTTAGGTAGGTCTAACTTCGAGAAAGAGGTCAATCGTCGAATCCGACTCGGCTGGGCAGCGTTCGGGAAGTTGCGTGGTATCTTCTCGTCCAACTTACCGCAGTGTCTCAAGACGAAAGTCTATGACCAGTGTGTGTTGCCAGTGATTACATACGGGACCGAAACGTGGTCGCTCACAATGGGCCTCATCAGAAGGCTGAAAGTCACCCAAAGGGCAATGGAGAGGGCTATGCTCGGAGTTTCCTTGCGTGATCAAATCAGAAATGAGGAGATCCGCAAGAGAACCAGAGTTACCGACGTAGCCCGAAGAATAGCCAAACTTAAGTGGCAGTGGGCAGGGCACATTGCTCGCAGAACGGATGGCCGATGGGGCCGAAAAGTTCTGGAGTGGCGACCGCGAACCGGAAGACGCTGCGTTGGAAGGCCTCCCACTAGGTGGACCGATGACCTCGTAAAGGTTGCAGGGATCCGCTGGATGCGAGACGCACGGGACCGGTCAATGTGGCGACACTTGGGGGAGGCCTATGTCCAGCAGTGGACGTCTTTCGGCTGAAATGATGATGATGATGACTTAGTTTGATGTACAGAATGCTTGGTTGACGGCTTCGTGAAGGATCTGTTTACACCCTGTATATAACTCAAAAGTCATAGCAGAACGCCTTCAGAGATTACCATTGTACATCGTTGGTCTAGTGGTCGCAAGTGAGCTAAGCATCAGCATAAGGTCCGGGTTCGATTCCCGGACGAGGTTGGGCAAAGTGTCATTGGGTTTTTCATCGGGAATTTCTCTGTAGCAGCCTTGGAGTCTAGATTTGTGTCCGGTTGATGGCGATGGGATATGGGCTCGCCCCCTATTACATGGGACTTAAACATACCTGGCGATGTAGATGTACTATTAGGAAGGTACACCTCTGCCTAACCCTTCAAGGATTACAGGCGTGATGTTATTATGTATGTAGACGGTACCTACCTACAGTCCTTCCAGTTATTTTACCTCTGTCCTAAACATTATAACAACAAGAGTAAAGGTCACTGTACCGCAAAACCAATAAAAGGACAGTACATAATATAATTCCCTCGGTACAATCGCTGTGCCTATTCGCGTACATCTGGTCGTGGATGTACGGTGGTCCGAAATAGCCGCCTTATATTTAACACCGATCTATTATTGTGCCTGTGCCGAGCTAATTGCAAGCCGTAGTAACGGATTTACAACGTCTAGTAACTGCTAAATGTGAAAAGCAAAGCAAAAACGATTCGTTTCAGACTTTTCGTATGGACTTTTAAAACGATCCAATTTTTTCTGTAGTTAATAAAGCTCATAATAATATTGGCCAATGATATACCCGCCCGGGCGGCCCCTGTCAACCTAAGGTAGACTGGTAGAAAATGCCCAAGGCATTAAGTCCACCTTTGTACAGTTTTTACTTGTGCATAAAGTTTTAATAAATAAATATATAAGGCAGTACTCCTCGATACGGCTCGCATTGTGAGGAGGTTCTTGTCTCTGGAGCCCTAACCACCGGTAGCTTGGACCCTGCTCCCGATACCGGCGGATCACTATTTTTTATATTTTTAAATGTTTTTTGTATGTTTTTTTTTTAAAAATGTAAATAATATGTAAGAGAATGAATAAACGAAATAAATAATATACCAAGTTTTCTCTTTTTTTTGGTTCCGTACCTCAAAAGGAAAAACGGAACTCTTAAATGATTGTCTCCCTGTCTGTTTGTCAAAACCCTTTTTGTCAAGAGCGCGTGGTGGTATCAAGTTATTTATATCAAATGCTTAAATCTACGGTCCCTTGGAGCTATCATACAATCAAGCTGCTTAAATTACATCTTCGTCAACGTAATAAAAAAGCATGACATATCAAAACTTACAGGGCACTTCCCGTTGACCTAGAACCATGAAACTGTACCAAGTTTACCGAAACTCGTTAATTTGTAGTTATATCACATAAAAGATATTTTTGCGATTACAACTATACTACAAAATGAAAATTTGTTCTTCAATTCGACGTAAGAAGACCTTATGAACTTCAGAGACCTGATTTCCGTGAATCCGTGATGGACAAACCATCAACATACAAGTTTGTACATACGGAACCGTCAGTGCGCGAGTCAGACTCGCACTTTTTCGGTTTTTTATTCGGGTGAATGTGACGGTATGTTTCTCAAAAGCATTGTCAGGAAGCAATTGCAGTGCCTATTGTATTCTGCTTATAACTGATTGTACCCCCCGGTTTCACCCGTCTTTTCAGAGGGTTCCGCACTTCCGTAGCCAAAAGGCAAAAATCGAACCCTTATAGATTCGTTCTGTCCATAAGTCACAGGCAATTTACTCTGAAACTGATGGCATCACACAGTTGAAATTTGGAGAGTAGGTGTTTTCTATGAACTGCTACCACAGAATATATAATAGTACAAGCCACTACGCAAAAGTAATGTGAATTTAAAAAAAAAATTGTGTTGGCTCCTCCATACCCAGATGCACTGAGGGTTGAAAAAAAAATCTAGGTTAATGGAATGTTTATCGACAGCTCTTTTCTCCTTAGGTTCGTAGTGTAATGTTAAATAGACTGTAACCTTCCTAAAGGACTGGGTGGGCCATCAAAAGCGAAACAAACAATCTCTTCAGCTTTATTATATATGTATTAGTATTTGACTGTATCTCGCTTGATTTTGCAATGTACCAAAGTGTTATAACTTTGTTACTGCTCTTAGAATATTGTATGAAATTAAATTATTCATGAGCATTATAAGGTTAAGTTACTTCATGTATTGTGATACTTCCGTGCCGCCTACGCGCATGATAGCAATATAATTTCCCCTCTTTATGAATGCTGAGAATAATAAGCAACTGTAGATAGGACATTTATAGGTAGATACTTAGCCTCTGCCTAGCGACCATAGTTATAATATTACGAAGAGATAAAGTTTAGTCCGATTCCCAATTTTTTTTTTTTTCTGAAAGTCTAATGTTACATTACTTATATTTATTTAAAACAATCCCCCCCGTAGGTTATTTTCCGACCGCGAGTGAAGAGTATTTCCAAATGTAAAAAAACACAATATCACGCCCGTTATCCCCGAAAGGCAAGGCAGAGGTGCACCTACCTACAAAGTACACTCACATCTACCAGTTATAGTGTGAACCTATTACATACCACCAACCTGGCGCAATTATAGAGTTCAGACTCCGGGCGACTCCTGAGAAGTCTAGCTGGAAAGCCCAAAAGTTCAAAAGAAGTAGCAAGTTATTTTTTAAATGAATTATACAAGGTGTAACATAATAAACGCAAGACCCCGTGTGGTCTCTCGCACCATGAAACTAAACATCTTTTGTTCTACGAGATCTTGAAATTCGCAAAAAAAAAAAAACTTTCTATAGGAACGGACGCAATCAGCTCATCCACATGTATGGTAAAACTAAAAAAAAAGTTATGAATTTCCAAAAGTCATAGAACAAAAGTTGTTCAGTTTAATGGTCTGAGACACCACATGAGAGGTCTTGCGTTTATAATGTTACACGTTGTATATCGATCGACCACGCTTTAAACAGCTTAAATAATAGTTGCAAGCCAGTGCCTTAGGCATCGTTCACACCAAACGTATAGTCAGCTGTCGACTGTAAGAATGTATGGAAAAACAAATTTAGCCGCCGCACCGCGCCAATTGACTGGTCTCTGTTTTTCATACATTGTATTCTTACAGTCGGCGACTGACTATACGTTTGGTGTGAACGATGCCTAAAATTTGAATTGAGGACAACCTGCCCTGATTTGAAAACTAACAGAAAACCTACACCATTTTTAAAAGACAAACGGTTACAAAAAGTAATGATTTAGTTTAGAAATCATTCACTGCCACAAAAGCATCGATTTATGTAACTTTAATCTACATAAAATGCAATAACAAAGGTGTAATTTATTCGGCCACGCACCCATTGTAACAGACGAGCAATTTTGTCCAAATTTATGTAATCTCATGACCTTGGCGTCTCCCCTACGAACCGGCGAAACAGGGCTGCCTGATCTAAATAATTGCGCCATCATGTTAATTGTTTTTTTTTTACATACTTGTGTATGAATGTGGATTAAATGTGTTTTGATGTTAAAAAGCAGGTATTGGACAGTTTTCTTCTTTATTTCATTCTTCGTTGGAAGACATGGGGACAGTCCTGGTTTACAGATCAGATGGTTAAGTGCATCTCTTCAAAGAAGATAGTCCACTCTAGTATAAAATAATAGGTAAATAAAGAAGAAAGGCAGTTAAATACTTGTTCTAAAATGAAAGAAACATGGATGACGTATTTTAAAAAAAATGTTAAAAACAAAACAGAAAGACTTGATAAAAAATTAAACTCCTTGCCATAATTATAAATCTTTGTTGCTTAAAAGTTCCGTCCTCTACGTAACCGTGGCTGTATAAAAACACATAAAAACCATGAAATGCTTAGCTAACTGTTTGGTTTTAACTTTAGATAAACTACGTGACTTGACCATTCCGAAGCATTTAAAAACCTTTTAAAGCAATTTGTAAGTAGGTAAGGTCATGGTAAAATGACCATTTTAATGACACTTATAAAAAAAAAAGTAAATACCTACTTAAGTAGATTAGTATGTTTATGCCAGGCAGGTAGATTAAGATCATGCTATATCCTCCTAGGCTTCCAGTTTTAGCTCTGTTTATTGTTATTGTTCGCAGTGGTGACTTTCTGTCTTGAGATTTTCGCTAAACGAACACGTTCACATTTACCCACGAGAGAATGTTAGTGACAGAGTGCTGTCAAAGTTGACCTCATCTATGATGAGGTAAAAGACGACTGAAAACAAATCCAGACTGAGCGTAGATGTACGAGCAGTCAAACCATAGGTAAAACATAGGTAGGTAGGTTATACTTACACCTTAATATGTCTGACAATAAAACGGACCCAGAACTTCACATTTGAACGCAGGGCTTATGGCCACCTGCAACGTAGAAAACGATTTTTAATAAAAAAAACTACTACGCGCACTGGCAGCCCTATTTACACCCTAGCAATAATGCAATGTCCACCCTAACCCCACTGCCCTTGCCCCTGCAATACGAACTGAACTTATATCTATAGAATCTGTAATATGTATTTTAATTGCAATAGATAAACAGCTGTGTTTTTATACGCCTACCTACCTAGAATTTTAATTTATCACGGTAACTATCATTGCAAAAAATATCATTGCACTACACAAGTGCAATGATATTTTTTTTAAGTTGAAATTAGTCTTTAGAGGCTTAGGTACACCGTTCTTTCTACATCTTTTAGGGATCTAACAAACTAACATAGCTACTAAGACTAACCCATATGGACTCTTGTTCGAAAAAAAAAAAAAAAAAAAAAAAACTTTATTAACAGGAGGTTGTACAAACATCAGTGTAGCCCTGGCTCTTGTACTAGGATTCCCTGTATCACAAGAGCCAGACCTCTCAATTCACAGGGAACATATTATAAAAAACGATAGACAAAAAAATTTTATGATTTATTTGATTTGAAAACAAAGTTTCTTTAATGTAAATAAAAAAAACATGTCGGTGCTGTGCTGATAGTTGCGCACTGATGTTAGACAAAACAAATAACAGTATTATACATTACCCAAATCTAAAAATATTTTAAAAATATTCATGTTGTTAAACATTAAAAACACTGCCACCTAGTGTCGAGTAGCTAAATTATCAAGATTATTTTTGTCTTGGGTACGTCTTTAGGAAAGCGCCATCTGCTGGCTAAAAGATGTGAAAAATAACAGCTTAAAATGGTGCTACGACACATCGGGGCCTATAATCATTTATCAATACTTGAAAAATTTAATAATGATTCTCGAGAAATGTCAATATTCTATATTCCATAAAAGTAAAACCGACGCGCGCGCGGCTAATGTGTTGTGCAACATCATTGTGTTCGTGTTGTCCAATTATTGTGCAAGTTGTGCAATCAAGATACACTATCTGTGCCAACAGTGCCAAAGACAAAAATTGTATTTGTGCCTCACTCAAGTCTAATAAATATAAACGTCGAAAGCGCATTTATAAGTCTCATTTCGTTAGTAACTATCAGCGTGCACATGCGTGATATCCTGTAAATAATATTTCACGATTGTTTATTTTAAAAACGCGATCTCAAGGAAACCTGGTGTTTTTTCTTAAATAATAAATTGTGGTTTTTAAGAATATTTAGTTGTGGCAATATAATTTGTCTATGGACTGACTTTCATTTTGACATTTGCCTGCCACATCCGGCCCTCCGACGAAAGGGTCCTTTTTCAAGCGTACGCCATTGCTGGCGTATGGTAGTTTATTTTATTGAACGAAAAATCTAAAAGCATCCAATATGGTGAGTATCTAACATCATAATTATGTGCCAAAAAGTGTTCCTGTGTATCCGTGCTAACGTATCGCGTCAATATTTTACGGCTTTCGAGTTTAAAATGGAAATAAAATATAACGTTCTTCACGACGGCCGTCTTTGTGATCGGATGACGTTTCCAAGTGTTGCGGTGATTGATCGGTGTCTGTGTAGATTCGCGGAAAATCAGCTAGAATAGCACAAATCGTTAGCGGATAAGAAACTGAAGTTAAATATATCGTCTGATAATGAAACGTACGTTTATAAAGTGTTCCATCTGTGTTGTGATGTCAAAAATGTTGACGAGCTGTTTTCTGGTTTGTGCAGGTGAATTTCACCGTAGACGAGATCCGGCAGATGATGGACAAGAAGCGGAACATCCGCAACATGTCCGTCATCGCTCACGTCGACCACGGCAAGTCCACCCTGACGGACTCCCTGGTCTCAAAGGCCGGTATCATCGCTGGCGCCCGCGCCGGCGAGACGCGGTTCACGGACACGCGCAAGGACGAGCAGGACAGATGCATCACCATCAAGTCAACGTGAGTACTTGCGTCACCACATGGTGCAACTGTCAGCCTTTTGTTGTCCGACATAATAAGCCGCTGAGCCGGCAATTATGTACCCTTGAACTTGACTGTTGAAATTATTGTATATTTAGCAATTTGAGGTTACACTCTCGGCGTAGTCATGCTTGATAATTAAAAATACTGCTAACTTTTTAAAAGTGTAGCAAATAATGTAATCAAGCATTAGAAACCACTTGTAGCTTCTGCTCTAAACCGTTTTCTGATGTTTAATTTGTTAAAATTGTTTTGACGACATGGTATTTATTTGACAATAACTACCAACAAAGGCAGCAGTTCTTACATTCATCTAAAACACCTAATAAACAGTAAGCTTTTCTACGACTAGTAGTACTTATATTGCTGAACTAAAAAATGTTTTGTCATGATTTCACAACATGACCAAACTGTGTTGTGAAATATTTTAAATCCATAATTGAGTAAACATTTGGCTCTTAATGCAATAAAATCCATGTGATGAATGTTCTTACCATTTAAAACTGAAGAATCAATGAAGATCTTTCAGAACGGCCATCTGACATACCATTCTCAAGTTATCACACAATATATGCAACAAAGACCATGCTTAACAATGAAAATTCGTTCCCAGTGCTATCTCCATGTACTTCGAGCTCGAAGAGAAAGACTTGGTATTCATCACCAATATTGACCAGCGTGAGAAGAGCGAGAAGGGTTTCTTGATAAACCTGATCGACTCACCTGGTCACGTTGACTTCTCGTCTGAAGTGACTGCTGCGCTCCGTGTAACTGATGGTGCCCTCGTCGTCGTCGATTGTGTCTCTGGTAAGTTTTACATGACTTTAGACCCTATAGTTTCAACAATTTTATCTCTCTCTTCCAGAAAAATAGTAAAAGTAGTTCCTACTTTGTTAATTTTGCTAGTTCCTTCATTCTCAGTATCACAAAGGCATCTAAAATATACCCAAATCAAATACAGAATAACTAAACTACAATCTGCAAGTCAGTGTTTTTTATGATTCCAAGCTATATTGCATAACTTAGATCAATAAGGGTGCATGACAGTGCACTATTTTTATTGGCTAACAATCTGAAATGACATGCATACCAGAATGCAAACATTATTATAAGTCCAAATGACTAGCTTTTTCTAGGAGAGCTACATGATAATTACAAATGAATATTGTCATTGAATGACATTAATTTTTACCAATAACAGATAAGGCTAGACATTATTTGATAAGTTTTGAACAAAAATTTCTTGATTGCATGTGGTGAAAATTTCTAAAATGCCAACATGGCAAATGAAACTACATCCTACTATTTTAATAACTGAATATGATGTTTTTATATTAAGCCGATAAGATTTTGTTAGGCTTCTATATTATTACTTTTTTTTTTTTATGAACACTGAATGCCTTGGAAATTAAATGTTTCATGTCAACCAGCGTATTCAAGATCCAACAGTGCTTTTTTATTTAGCTTTCCTTGATGTGTTGCATGCTAGTGACAACATACAAATTGACGCGCTATTTCTCTCAACACTAATAAAATCCACATGATGAATGTTCTTACCATTTAAAACTGAAAATCAATGAAGATCTTTCAGAACGGCCATCTGATCTACCGTTTACATGTTATTACACAATGCATGAAACATGTAACAAGTCTTTCTTAGACCTGGACAACGCATCACAAGGTACACTATATGAGTTTTATTTCCATAGGTGTGTGTGTACAGACTGAGACCGTACTGCGTCAGGCTATTGCCGAGCGCATCAAGCCCATTCTGTTCATGAACAAGATGGACCGTGCTCTTCTGGAGCTGCAGTTGGAAGCTGAGGAGCTTTACCAGACCTTCCAGCGTATTGTTGAAAATGTCAACGTCATTATCGCCACCTACAACGATGATGGTGGTCCCATGGGTGAGTTTTACCTGATAATTAATAATTACTTTGAATTTTTGTATAGATTAGATTAGTTGTACCAATCTTGCTGACTGGCTGTTTTTGTCACTACTAAGGCACTCATGAATCATTCTCTTAACATGAGGCTAGAAATTTGATGGTCATGTTTGCTTTGTATTTAGCATTTTTTGCAGCTAACAGGTTTGTCTGTCGAATGCAAAAATGTGTATGCTATTTTGATACCTATTTGAGTAGTTGCTGTGATGATTTGTGTCATGACCTTTAAGCCGCGTTGGCAACCCATAATCGGAGCACCTCTCGGATGACGGCGTTCGATCCGAGTAAACTCGGAAGGTGTCCTACTTTTCCGAGCTAGCTCGGATACGAGTAGGCTCCGAGTAGGTGAACAAAATGGCGGATATATAAAGAATACAAGGAATATTATTACTGAAAGCATTGTTTACAGCATCTTGTGGTCGACATGTTTTTGATCTAGTTTACGATACCTTCTACACGTGTGTATTTTATCCACGTGGCTTCTTTTCATTGAAAGAGTAAGCAGCTACTGATACTGATAAGCATTTCAGGAAAACTGCTGCAAACAAATCATTTCAACATTTTGTATTTCACATTCCGATAATTTTCATTTTCAGTCAATTAAAAAAAATAAAATACGTGGGACAGGACACTCACGTAATTTCTATGCCTTACTCGCTGTGCGTGGGACCAGTAATGTAATTCAATCCTACCACCTACCCACGCGGCTATATTCCCCTACCAACCTACGCAATATTCCCCCCTACGCCAGTGACGTAATAGCACTTTGTCCAATTTGCGAAAACCTTCTTGAGAATAATAAAGGGTGTTGGAAAACTTGTAAAGTGAGTTATAAATATCATTTGAACGTCAACGAGTTGAGTTACGTGAACCGTCTTGAGGTGGAGAAAGAAATGAACGCTGTGTTGCAGATATCGGTGACTACCGTTGCTTTGTAAAATAAATTGGTTCAAAATTACTACAATCGTTCTTTGTCGAGTTAAATAAGGAAGTAGTATGTGTAGACTACAGACTGGTTTTTGGCACTGATAGACCACCGACCCCTCCGACGGGCGTTTATTGACCCAAATTTCACGTGATGAAAAAATAATCTCGTCTCGTCTACAATCACTTGGCATCGGGTGTTTTAGGCCTGTTTTCTCTTTAGCTTGCTTTTTTTAGAAATAAGCTTTACCTCTTTTAGGGAATGATAAACCGTATCAACACATCGGCTTAAGCCGGTCAAAAAGCTATAGCAATGCTATAAAAACACGTCGCGTCGTCCGAACAGAATCTCATGGACGTAGGCTCTCTGGCTGTAGCCAACTCGTTGTCCATTATGTGTGGTCTGGTAACAGAGCACTTTTGAAGCCCCGTATTCAGTTCTCTACCAAATCCACCATAACCCTGAGCCCCCTAAAAAACCAATCTACGGAATCATTAATTCAACAATAGAAGTAGCTATAGCTAGTTTGAATACAAATACAAAAGTAACGTTATCATGATGTCGGCGTGTTGGGTACGTGTAAATCGCGCGATCCGCATTGATAAACGCGTCAAATCCGCGCCAAGGTCGTCCTCAATGTTCTCTTACAATAACATTGTGTAATTCATACATTGCGAACTCCGATCCAGGAAAATGTTTATATATCGACAATTAAATATTAATTTAATCTCGGCTGTTCTCAAAAAAATCAGACAATCAACTTTCATGAAATAATGACGTTTCTTTTCCCCATGGTTATCTATACTTCTATACTATTTATATATACTGATAATATTATAAAGAGGAAAGATTTTTTGTTTGTTTGTATCAAATAAGCTCCGAAACAACCGATTTAAAAAAAAAATTCACCTTTAGAAAGCTAAATTACCAGAAAGTAACATTGGCTATAATTAATTTAAAAAAAAAATAGAGATCCTTATGAAAATTGCAATAATGTAACCGCGGGGTGCAGCCTGTTAGTCGACGTAATTACGTGTAAAGAGCAGTAACTCCATTACTACTGTTAAGGTTTCATAGGTCAATGATCTAAAAGTCGGGGGTCCACACCTGTGCACGCGCACGCAGTGCTGTTAGCGTACATCTTGGAACATAGTATGGACAACTTTGGACATGTTAGAGATATGCGCGCCCATATAATGTGACGCGTCCATCCCATAGACGTTCGGGCGCGTAGCGTGCAAGGAGCGCACGTGTTGTCTGAACGAGTGGCGCGATGGCGCGTCAATTTTTTTTCATAAAGTATGAATTGTTTCATTTATAAAAGGAAAAGAAGCAACGGTTTCGTGGCTGCTAAAAGTAGTTCAATAAGGTTAATAAATACTTGAAACGATACTGCAGTAGCTCAATACGTTATTTAGGGTAGAAATTTCCTGAACTGAAAGTTTTCATCGACCTTATTTTGGATTGTGTGTAACCTGACCAACAATAATTTAAAAATATCATGAGTATTAATTAATTATTAATATTGTAATGCGTTGTCTCGTCTTGTTGCGCTTCAGTAAAGGCTCGTCGCTAGGGTTTTGTTGGAAATATTCGTCCCATTGATACTGGGTTAAGCATTTAATGCTATACACCAGCGGCAGACCGGGACGAACATTGACTCTCAACTTGGATTGGTGGATTGATCACTGTTGACTCTTCACAACGGTTGTTGAGATACATTTCAATATTATAGGACGAATAAATGATCACTTTTTAGTTTGTAAACTGAACTAAAGATTTTATTGATAATAGAAATATAGGTAATAGGATCACGATAGACATGAGTGCTTTTAGACAAAAGAAAATGCCACAATCAGCAAGTTTGGTAAATTGAACATTAATTTGTTACTCGATACGTTTTTCTTCGTTATACCCAACGTCCATTTCCTATTAACCAGGTGAGGTCCGTGTGGACCCCAGCAAGGGTTCTGTCGGGTTCGGTTCCGGTCTCCACGGCTGGGCCTTCACCCTCAAGCAGTTCGCCGAGATGTACGCTGACAAGTTCAAGATCGACCTTGTCAAGCTTATGAACAGGTACGTTTTTATGACTTCTTTTTCAGATTTTGGGTGATTGGCTGCAGAATATCAGCTAAGGCAGTGATTACACTTAGTGTCGCGAATCGGCTTGAACCAGCCAGAAAGAGCTTTGTCTTTATGCAATAAAAGCAAATAATCACTATGTTACTTCGATAAAACAAGATTTGAAAGTCCAGAAAACCTGTGTATTAATTTCGTAATTGGTTATGTTAAAACACGTGTTCATTTTTGACAAAAATGTTTTGTTAGATAGGGTGTGGAGTTTATTTTTGACGGTATTCGTATAGCCGGAGTCGCATGCGTCTGTGATACATGACAATACATATTTTGTAATGGCGTTTGACTCTGGTTTTTACCCGACTGCAACGAAGCCCAAAAGGAGATTCTTTTTCTATATAGTCTCGTATACTAGTCTTATAAAAATTTAACGTCGTCCTTCGTGAACTTTCTATTCTATTAACCGCCAGTAAGGCCCCGAATGCAGCATTGCAGATGCACGTAATGACGTTTCGCTCGCATTGATTTGTGTACACGCGACCTCGGCTACAACGAGCTACAGCTTTGCCACGCTGCTGAACTGAACCTTATGTTCTTCGGATAAAATGTATTTCGTATTGCAGTTTCAAAGGTAATGATATTAGTTAATGTATTTGCCATACGTCAGCTTCGGAAGTTTTGTCACGTTGAGTTTGATAAATTTACCGATTTTTACGGCACTGTTTATAGCGCTACGCCTGTAGTCCCCGAAGGGTTAGGCACATTTCGCCTATTATGTAATAGTGGGCGGGCCAGTTGACATCAACCGCACACAAATCCAGGCTGGACTGCTACTTCTTCAAATCTTTGGTTCAAAAGCAGCCTGCTGTCGGGTTTTGAAATATTCGTCCCATTGATACTGGGTTAAGCATTTAATGCTATACACCAGCGGCAGACCGGGACGAACATTAAATCTCAACTGGAAGTGGTGGATTACTCACCGTGGGCTATTCACTACAGTTGTCGAGATACATCTCGTTTCTAAGAAACACGAACAATTAAGGCGTGGCGTAATCGTCGGAACTCTTGAAAAAAACTTGGGTAGCGAGGTTTCGAGATGGATTTGTACACTGATAATACGGTAGAGAATTACGTACCTATATAGCCGCAATTCATTTCTATTTATAGGATTTCATTCATCTTGTAAAAAGTACTAGGTAGATCAAAAAGATTTCCATTGGGTGTTCTCAACGAAAACGTACCAATGCGGACTTTCATGATATTAAATAAAATATCTAAGCTCGGCAATATACTAGGCTCCATATAGTCGTGTTCTCATCGATCTATTTTTGTTCCCTTTCATGGATCTTCGAGCTTGCAGTTAAGATCGCTCGCTGGTGGCTCGACCCCGAATAAAAGCGAAAACGACGATGTTCTTATTATTTTGGTACCGACTATAGACGACGGGAGTACGCGACTCATCATCGTCGGGCTATTCGCTGTTATTGCATGGACATAGCTCTTTCTGTCCGACTCCAACCGATTCAGCCACGATAAGTGTAGTTGATGGACAAAATACTTACCCTAACCTCTCCTACAGGCTTTGGGGAGAGAACTTCTTCAACGCCAAGACCAAGAAGTGGGCGAAACAGAGGGACAATGACAACAAGCGTTCCTTCTGCATGTACGTGTTGGACCCCATCTACAAGGTGTTCGACGCCATCATGAACTTCAAGAAAGAGGAGATCGACGGTCTGCTCACCAAGATTGGAGTCACCATCAAGCACGAAGATGCTGACAAGGACGGCAAGGCCCTCCTTAAGGTATGGAACTTCCTACTTACTTGGCCTGGGTAATACATTTACTTAGGACAAGATCTGAGTTAGATATTGCAACTTTTTGTCGACGTTTTATAAGTGCCCATCGAGGCCTATGTGAAATAAAATATTTTGATTTGATTTGATTTGATATAACATTCAATCTCTATCTTGCACTTGATATTTGAAAGTTGTTGGCAAGTGACATTAATAATACTTTGCCAAAGCTTGTGCTAAGTAACATCCACCTTGTGTTAAGAACATAAGGCTTGAGCGAGTTGAGCTCACGGTTATTCATTTTAAGTGTTTAATTTGAAGAAAAATGTTTTGTTCAATATTATCATTAAAATCTGCACCATATCTGAGAGGTGTTAATGCTAGTTAGGATAAAGGTCTAAAATACGAATAACTGTTAAACATCATGCGTATTTTAAAGCCTAAAATTGTTATATATTATAACTCAACTAAAAATGGTAATGACATGAACACAACGTAATTTCGATTGAGTCCCAAGTGTTGCCAGTTACTTACAATAAGCATCTGGGTGTCAAAGAGGACTAACAGTATACTTCATACCGGAATTGGTTGTAAGTTTCCATAACCTACGACCCCATAAATGTATGAGACATTTATCGCACAAAATACTAGAGATATACTAAATAGTCGGGGAAGCAGACTGTCCGCCCATATCTTTTAGTCAACGACTAGTTAGCAAAAAGCGCGGACTAATCGGTTCGAGTGATTGAAGTGAAATTAAGTTTGGAATTTCACTTCAATCACTTTTTAGTAACTTAGCTATACATGCAACACCATGAACAACATTACCTATGGCCCCCTGAACTCCACCGAAAGCAATGACCAGCTCGGCCGACTAGTCTGTACAGTTACCTGTATAAAATACATTGAAAATGCTCTAAACAAGCAATAGAAGGTATGCTACAAAGATGTTTTGACGCTCGAACGACATTGATAGTAGGGCGTTGTTACATTATTTTATTAAATGCATTGTAGATGTAAGATGGTGGCGTCAATTCCGGTTTCGGCCACTCGCCAAAAGACTGTCAACTAACCTTATCTTTCTATTGTTTAGGTGGTGATGCGTAGCTGGCTGCCAGCCGGTGAGGCTCTCCTTCAGATGATTGCCATCCATCTGCCTTCCCCCGTGGTCGCGCAGAAGTACCGTATGGAGATGTTGTACGAGGGACCCCACGACGATGAGGCCGCTCTTGGTATCAAGGTAAATTATAATTACACCTTCATTTATTGCCTCCCGCAAGTTACGAAGCATATATTAAGTAAAACCTGTACCTAAATGACCAACTACTAACAGCTACTTTGTACAAAAACACAGGTTTCATAAAAAAATACTGTCAAGATCTTAGCTGATATTTATAACATATTATTAAAACTTCTTGATCTCTTATAGATTTAAAAAATACATACCTTTGAAACTAGTCACTTGAGACATAATCGCATTAAAAAAAAAAAATAACATCTACTTACTAATAATTTGTTTCTATTTAGACGTGCGACCCCGAGGCGCCCCTGATGATGTACGTGAGCAAGATGGTACCCACCTCCGACAAGGGTCGTTTCTACGCCTTCGGACGTGTGTTCTCCGGCAAGGTCATCACCGGACAGAAGGCCCGCATCATGGGCCCTAACTTCACGCCCGGCAAGAAAGAAGTAAGCTAGTTTCCAGAGAGATTCTGACTTAGCAGAGCCTGAAAAATAAGTTTCTTAAAAAGCCTGTAACCACATATGTTTTCTTCTATAAATTACTTCTTTATTTATTATATCTTAATTAATAATAACACTCGTCATTATAAATTCCTTCCAGAGTAAGACACCATCATACTAATTTCTTAACTTCTTTCCATAGGACGTGTACGAAAAGACTATCCAGCGTACCATCCTCATGATGGGTCGTTATGTAGAGGCCATTGAGGATGTGCCCTGCGGTAACATCTGTGGTCTGGTCGGAGTGGACCAGTTCCTCGTCAAGACCGGAACCATCACCACCTTCAAGAATGCACACAACATGAAGGTAAACAGAGTTATTCATTATTTACACAATAGTGGGTCATGAGGCGGGCTTAACGTCGCTAGCCATCAGAAGAGCTGTTCTGAACGGCCTGGGAGGCAATGTCTAGCAGCGTTGCTGTGTCCCACTTTGAGGGGATATGAGTGCTGTTAAAATTACGGGCACATAGACAATTTTAGCAACACACCTTGTTTGCCTGTGACATTACAGAGCCGGCGGAAAACACCTGCCAGGACACTGATTTTCCCAAATACGATACTCTTCATACAACACATATCAGAATAATTATTCCCTTATTCAAAAATACGACAAACTCCTCTCTTCGCACAGGTCATGAAGTTCAGTGTATCTCCTGTGGTGCGTGTGGCCGTCGAGCCCAAGAACCCCGCTGATCTGCCCAAGCTGGTGGAGGGTCTGAAGCGTCTGGCCAAGTCCGACCCTATGGTGCAGTGCATCAACGAGGAGTCTGGAGAACATATCGTCGCTGGTGCCGGAGAGCTGCATCTTGAGATCTGTCTTAAGGTTTGTAGACATCAAAGTTATTTTTGAAATCAACTGATGTCTTAAAGTGCGCATCATTTCAAAAAAAAATTGCGTAGTTAAAACACTGAATACACGTGGTTACAACTTTCTTGCAATACAATATTAAGTTAGTGCAATATTTTACACAAATAGTCAGCCAACAACCCCTCATTGGTAGTCTGACTAATTAGTCTCTAAGCATTAAATCATTACTTATAAAGTTTAATCATTACTGGCACATGAAAAAAGAGTCCCAAGTGTTGCCAGTTACTTACAATAAGCATCTGGGTGTCAAAGAGGACTAACAGTATACTTCATACCGGAATTGGTTGTAAGTTTCGATAACCTACAACCCCATAAATGTATGAGACATTTACAACTAAATTGAAACAATATCTTGATGAATTCAACTAATTTGTTACACATTCATATAGCCTTCATGAAACACATTTTTCTGTCTGCCCAGGACTTGGAGGAGGACCATGCTTGCATTCCAATCAAGAAATCCGACCCCGTGGTGTCGTACCGTGAGACCGTGGCCGAGGAGTCGGACCAGATGTGTCTATCCAAGTCGCCCAACAAGCACAACCGTCTGTTCATGAAGGCGCAACCCATGCCCGAAGGTCTGCCTGAGGACATCGACGATGTAAGGAAACTATTTGTTTATATGCTCATATTTTGTGCCAGATTTGCTGATAAGGTCTTCAAAACAAGTAAGGGCTTTACTCTAGTACTGACTGTGGTAAATTGCCCAATATGATCGCTTTGGTTTTGTTGCCTTTAATTTTATTCTACTCTACATCTGGTAAACTGTATGGATGTACATAGTTTACCAGCAACACTATTTCAAACTTCATAAAAGTTAAAAATTAATAATCAAATTACCTTCCGGCACACCGTGCCGCGCCGTAGCGAGTCGGTTGCCTGTCGACCGCTTCGCAGAGACGGCTGCGGCGTGCAAACGAAGCATAGTGAATCGAACCCGCGTCTAAACGCTGCACAGGACCTCTATCCTTATGTCCCGAGACTGCATGCTACGGCGCGGGCGATACATTTCTACTTTCTATTGCATTTTATTTAATTCGGCATTGACTGTGAAGATATTGATAAAATATTTCTGTCTCTCAGGGAAAAGTAAACCCCCGCGATGACTTCAAGACCCGTGCGCGCTACTTGACCGACAAGTACGAGTACGATGTCACAGAAGCCCGTAAGATCTGGTGCTTCGGCCCCGAGGGCACTGGCCCCAACCTCATGGTGGACTGCTCTAAGGGAGTGCAGTACCTTAACGAGATCAAGGACTCCGTTGTCGCCGGCTTCCAGTGGGCCGCCAAGGAGGGAGTTATGGCTGAGGAGAACTTGCGTGGTGTGAGGTTCAACATCTACGATGTCACGTTACACACTGATGCTATCCACAGGTAAGAATAAAACTATATTCATGAAGTTCTTGATTGTTCAAATTTCAGAGGTTTTTGTACCAAGCGGTGGTCGTTCTACCGCCAAACAGTGGTTTTGCAGTGGTTGTCCAAATTCATGACTCAATCTTTGTTGTACAGGGGTGGCGGTCAAATCATTCCAACGACGAGAAGATGTCTGTACGCGTGTCTGCTGACCGCGCAGCCCAGACTCATGGAGCCTGTGTACCTGTGCGAGATTCAGGTACGTACCGCCACTATCTTGCATGAAGTGTATCTGTAGAACCGCTCATCCAGTCTTAACAAGTTCCGTAGTCGGCAGAAGAACTCTCAAATGAGACAAAATAAGAAGTGGTTTCTATAGTAAGATTTTATTGTTTCGAAAGTAGTATCGCGTTTAGATTACCTGCTGATCAGGTTAGAAGAAAATAATCGAGATATTTGCGTAAGTTGAGTAACATTGAATGAAGTGGCAGGACTCGTCGATAAGACTGGATTGCAACCCTACAATTAATATAAATCTAAAATATCTAATGTGATAGCAACAGCTATCTAGCTCATTTATGTGTTCGGCTGCGGATGTTCCCAGTATGACTCCACGTTTTTCCTGAGCGGGCTAGCATGCTACGATAGTTCCGCCTTTCCGAGACGTGGCAGATCAACAGTTTTTTGTTTAGGCAGGGTCATCTCACTAATTACCTTGCCTGAATAGGCGAACTAACATTCAAACAAAATTATAACAACCCTTGACTATTGGAATATCCTGAAAGTTGGGTAATAAAAAAATATCACCCAACATTTGCTTTTGATATCATTAGGCCCACATGTGTCCATGGCGTGCATTTTGGTACTCAAAACCGTCATCTAAGCGGACGACAGACGTTAAATCCATAAAGAAAACCTTGTAATATTCCATTACGTGTTCAAATTCAAAGTTGTACAGAAAATTTCTGAAACACACAATCACATGATGCTAACATCCTAGCGTATATTCCCCACACAGTGCCCTGAGGTAGCCGTGGGAGGAATCTACGGCGTGCTGAACAGGCGTCGTGGCCACGTGTTCGAGGAGTCGCAAGTAGCCGGCACACCCATGTTCGTGGTGAAGGCGTACCTGCCCGTCAACGAGTCGTTCGGCTTCACGGCCGATCTGCGCTCCAACACCGGTGGACAGGCCTTCCCGCAGTGCGTGTTCGACCACTGGCAAGTCCTGCCTGGAGACCCGTGCGACCCCAGCTCCAAGCCCTACATTGTTGTGCAGGTGCGTACTCTATACTTTGTATTTTGCGGATACTTCTTTGTGGACACTTGGAAGACCATTAACATAAAGACTATTGAAAATGTTTTTGCATCAATTTAGTTTTACAAAATTTATAAGACAATAACACCTCTATTTGCGTCGGGGGTTAAGTCATCAATTTTATTAAGCTTTGAAACATACCTTTCGGCCCACCGGGCCGCGTCGGTTGCTTGTCGGCCGCTTCGCAAAGACGGCTGCGGCGTGCAAACGAAGCATAGTGAAGCGAGCGCGCGTCTAAACGCTGCACAGGACCTCTTATTCTTATGCCCCAAGCAACATTTAAATTTTGAGAAAGCAACAACATATATTTATTTGTTCGGAAATATAATTCTGTTTTTCGTTTAACTTTGCAGGAGACAAGGAAAAGGAAAGGACTTAAGGAGGGTCTGCCTGACTTAGCTCAATACCTGGACAAACTGTAAACGTCGTAGCTAAAGCAATCCATACTGTAATATATGTAACATTATTGAGAGCGCCTCACGCACTATACAATTTTACGTTTTAACATTATGAATAATTTTATTTTGAACATAAAACGGAATGTATCGCCTCAATTAAGTTAAGTGTTAAGCACGACGACGCTGGTCGGACGGTTTGTTACTGAGTGGCAGTGTTGCTGCCACCACGAGATACTAAATAAACTATTAAAAATACCACAGTCTGTTTGATATGAATCGCTATGATGTCGGGAACCATGATTCATTACTTGTACTGTAATTAATTTTTAAATTATAATTTTTCTATTGTAAACAATCCTCGTGTTTTTATTTGACTGAAACAGTCATTTTGGAAAAGGTGAGTTGATTTATTATGTTCAGGGTTAAATTCTGGCGTTTTCTCTTGCCTTTTTTTTCGTATCTGCCAGAATTTATCCCTATTTTTGTAACAAACAATAATACAGTAGATAACATATCTTTTAAAACAAATTATCATCTATTAAATTAATAAGCAATGTTATCACTTTAAATGATTTTAAACTATCATGGTAATGTTATCACTGTATGAATGTATGTTTTGTTTTAGTTGTTGTTCACAAAATAACCACAAACTTTCATTCACAGGCCGTTTACCAGTGACAACATGGATAAAATGGTAAGCCATACTTGTACTACCTAAATCCATGTCCTGTATAATTTCAGTAAAACTTTTATTTGATAATTCTTTTAGGTCCAATTGGGCCAACCAAGGTTCTTTTTATTTACCGAGAAATCCTGACAATTGTGATCAATTTGTATGAAAACGATAATTGTAACCTTAGTAATTGTCTGGCTAACCCAGGGTTATAAAATATCTCTGGTTGGCGCAATTAGACTTTAACTAATTTATAGACTACAACTTCACAAATTCTGATAACTTTAATGATGATTATCACAGACCTGTACTGAGAAATGAGGAAAAAATTAAATCACACTGAAAATTAAATATAATCATAGGAATCATTAACGGTACATAAAAGGATCAATACTTATTTGATATTATTTCTTGCAGGTATTGAGTAAGCGGTGAGAGAAGACAATGTAGTCAAACGAAAGGTAAATACTATTTAAATATACACAAGAGACTACTGAATAGACATCATTCAATACAAAATGTAGTCACATCATGTTGCATTATAATTTTCAATATCATCCAATGTTAGAATATAACATAAATACAAGTCATGCTAAACACGTCATTTCATAAAAAGCAAACACATTTTTTAGAGCATTTTTTTGTGTTGTCATTTTCCTTGGTTTTTAAATCAATTTATCAGTAGTTAGATGACTAACATACTATAGCTTGTTCACACATGTTTAGTTTTTACTTATTGTTAAAAAAGAAAACGAATTATAGGATCTTAATAGACGAGATGAATACTTATGATGATAAAATTCCTCCTGAAGCCACTGTGACGGTTTATACAAGCTCAACAGGACTGAAACTTTAACACTTCCTACACAAGATAATCAGATATGAGAAACAAACTAACATTTAGTATATTTACAGATTACATCGCTCTGATTGATGTGTGCCGAAGGATGCTGATTAGACCCTATCAGGTAATTAGCAACACTTAATCAATTGATAAAATTGTTACACTAGTATTTTCCATTTATTTATAACGATAAAATTAATTTCTAAGATAAAGTCCCTTGCATTATCAATTCACCTTGTAGGTACAAAGTTATTTAATTTATATTTTTACTTTTTTATTGTTTTATTCGTATTTTATAATGATGACAACACTGTTCCAAATGCCCCGTGATGGTTTAACAAGCTCAACAGGCCTGAGATTAAATTGATTTCACTCAAATTGGACCAGCATTTTAGGTCAACTTTTTGAATTGTATTTTTTTAATTACAGATACATTTGAAGTAGACACGAGTCTTAAAGGAAGATGTCAGCTAAATTCAACAGGTGAGATACGGCTAAAATTCCGATATTTATCAAATAAAAAACTTACTATGACTAAAATTAGTCCTCGGTAGTTTTATCAAAATGATGAGCATTCACAGACCTGTTCTGAATTATTTTGAGGTCAACCTATTAACTTCTGATTAAATTATGGTGATGCTTATTCAATTGTAATAGTGATACTGTCCACTTATGTAATTTTATATCTCTTTTTCAGGTAATCTGGTGACAACAAATCTATTGAGTTGTGCAGTGATGTAAAAACATTTATACCAATAAATGATTGAAAATTGAAAACTTCTGTTGTTTCAATAATTGTATTCATTAGTCTTTTCATTAAAAATTATGATAGATAGAATCTATCTAATTCTTTTGTACTGTCGACTACATAAAAAAATTGGTTTATTACAGACCACACCACACTATAATAATACAAGGTAACCTACACTTGGTTAAATAGACGCAAACACTAACCCCGTTTCTTCCACACACAATTTTACAATATTGCACCAACAACAAAACACATGCAATATGTTCTATAGTAATTTCTAAATAATGATGGGTTTAATTTCCAGCTAACGACTCAAACGGTAACCACCGTATTCAATACAATATCATCATTCCGAACCTCCCATGTAGAAAATAATCATCATCTGAATTTTTTTTACAATTCAGCTGTTTCGTACATATTTTGACCATGTATGTATTTGCCTTTTTAAAATTACCGATAAAAATGTCGAAGTAGGGTCGGAATAATGTACTGAATACGTGTAACAGTTTGTACATCGATGATGATGTCCTTTACACCCTGTATTGTATACCTTGGACACTTTTAACATAGCCGCAATGAAGGGCGTTGTTAAAAATTTTGTACAACAAAGTTAAACAGCATCCCTCCCCTATGTTGTGTAGTCGCGAGGCTTTATTTTCTTAATTTTTAAATAGAAAACCAAACCGAATCTCATCAATCAAAAAACTCGAATGTAAAAATCTATTCACGGGAGCGATAAAGGAGCAAAACACGAACATATCAGACGCATATTGTCCATCCGTGTCGGTAAACTAAATAAGTTGAATCCGCTAAGATCTACTGAAAGTTATACTCGTGAGATATCACATAACAAATCTGATCTCTCATTATGAGCAATTAAAACTTATTATTAAGTTACACACTGCCAATATGTAGTAAGCTATACATGGGCAGTGTGTAACTTTGGACTGATGGGGACCGAGCTCTGCTCGGGGAAATAGATAAAAAGAATTTTCTGAGGAGACCCAGCTAGATCGATTTTTCACCCCCGTTTCATATTGCAACTTTCATCGAAATCGCGTTTTTTTGATGTGCGGAAATTCAGAATGATGTACTGAGTACGTGGTAGCTGATTTCACGTCGGTGCCCCCCTTTCGTCCTGGTCCCTGTATATCAAGCGTGCATCCAAACGCCAATTTGGTTTGTTTCTTTGTTCATTGTTGTCGATGTTATGCATATTATTTCAAACATTTTTTAAAATTTCCAATTTTTTTTCAATATTTTATTTTTAAAGATTAAATTTGTAGACTAAGATTTCTTTTGAATTGGTAACTGATGCTTTTTCACAGATAATTGGACGTTAAATTTATTAAGAAAACTACTTTTACGAGTGAAGTGACTAAAAATTAATTCACAATTATCAGGAAATCATCTTTAATGAAAAAGTTAAAGGCGGCCATTTTTCTCAAAATATGTATTTCTATGACGGTCAACCTGAATATTACCTATCCTGAAAATATCCATAGTATTCTGCTATTCCTATTCACAAGTAACAAAAAGTAAAAAAAATATTTGGAGGTTCTCGATAAAAGTTGATTATTGCTGACAAAGCACAGTGTATAATTTCGCCTCAAAAGCGGACATCCTCGTTTTATATGCTATTTAGAAAGGTATTAATCGAACAAATCTCCTAGTAAAACTCCGGTGTCGTTATCTATCATTGTTGTCGAGAAATTTTGAAAATCGAGAAAAGTCCACAGAAAACATAGAAACATTTTATTTCCGTATTTAATCATTTTTTCCATTGCATGTTTTTTGGTTATGATTCAAACATATTTTAGGCACCGATTTATATTAAAAAAGTTAAAAAATCTCGTCTGGTTTGGGCGAAAATATTTTTTTTCTATTATTTAGTTTATATTTTTTTTCAGACATGTCCTGCAATATTAGCATTTTATTTAAATGCCAAATTGTTAGTTGATGTAACCATTACTTCGACAAAAAAAACTAGACGCTTTAAACATAGGACTTCGGAGATATTAAATTTTAAAATTTTAAGTTAGGGTTGTCACTCAAGTCTATGGTTTACTTCAGTGATGTTCGTTATATTTTTTTAACGAACATCCCTGAAGTAATGATCGTGAGCATCACACACGCAAGCTGGATCGAAAAACAACTATAACAGATTTATTTCACCGTGGACTTGAATCATCTGATCCATATTTATCAACTATATCCCACAATAAAAGACGCAAACCGAAAAAAACCTTTGCCCCCAAAAGTTCTTTCTCTGTTGGAAGTGACAATGGACAATGTGCGTTATTTATTACTCACCGGATTCTAATTTCGAATTTAAGAAGTGGAGCTGACTTCAGACGAAATCCTCACTATTTCAGATTTATTGAAGATAACCCGTAAACTCTCATTTCAACTTTTTTGTTTATGTCTATATACCAAATAAGTCCAGTTTATTTCTTCCTTTTCTTTCAAAAACTCAAAATTTATCTTGAGGAGGTTCAATATTTAAAAAAAAAAATTCTAATTGATATTGTGTGATTTTTCATACATTTTTCCATGAGTTTACTTAATTATACCTAAATAACATAATTAAGTAAACTCATGCTTGACAACCCTATTTCCATAGAAATTGATGAAAAACTTAGAAACGTTATAGCTCTGAAGTCCTGTACGTAAAATGTTCAATTTTTTTACTATAAGAAGCTACATAACTAGAGTGTATTTCGTTGGTAAAAAAAAATGCTAATGTCATATAGAAAATTTTATATAATTTATTTTCTAATATTTAGAAAATAATTTTTAACTCGCATTCCAGGGAAAGTAAAGACTTGTAATTTATACACGACATTATATATACAATTTTCAATTCATGGTTAATTTTAAATAAGGTGAGCGTTTGTTATTTTGGGAAATATCTACAAAAAAGATTTTGACAAAGTTCATTGACCTTTCAAAAAAACTATTGTAACTTTAAAATTAAGGAATATATTTAAATTGGTGTTTCATATTATACTGTATAACAGTTATATCCATCAGAATCCGCTATAAAAAGAGGATGTCCGCTTTTGAGGCGAAATTACACACTGTGCAAAGGTGGAATGGAGCTGCTGGCAAATTGACAAAAATTGTCGTAATTATAACGTAACCAATTTTTACGATTTCAATCTAGGATTACTTGCAAACTACCAGAGACCCATCTCTGCGCGCAATTTAATTTCAATACCGATTTGAGGCTTTTGTCATCTTTTACTTTTTCAGCAGTAGAGCTAATGTTTAACAAGTTTCCTTAAATATTTTTCCAGTTATTATACCTCATTAGATAGCCAATAAAATGAGGATTTGGACAATAATTTGCACATTGAGTTTCAAAGAAACATTTCGAAAAAAAATTGTCTTCATTAAAACATAAGACGATTTTCTGACATTTGTGAATGAATTTTAAGTCTCTCATGAAAGTGGTCTTCAGGAATATTTTCTAGTTCAGTAATCTGTGAAAAGGTATCAGTTACCAATTTCAAAATGAATCTTGGTCTTAAAATTCGATGTTTTAGAAATAATTGAAGAAAATAGAATTTTCATACTTATATTTAATTTTAGTTAAAATAAATAAATTACAATTATGTACAGATTGTAAACCTTTAAAAGAAAATAATTAAAACTTATCTTAAAGCTAAAAACATAACACGGAACTTATTTTACTTGTGGTGTGAGGTGACTGCTGTGTAATATTTTCTATCATCTTTAACATTTTTATCTGTTGGCAATCGAGTGAAAGGGACAAAGGGCTCCCTTATGGCTATCTCTCTCGTATCGGTTATGGTAAAAGTAAACCAACGGAGTGACTATTATGGTTAATTTTTGTGTGTTACGAATATCGCAGAACTCAGTCCTGTATGATCCATCATTGGCGTCATTCATCTGATTTCATCTGTCTGTACCAAGGAACTTATGTACTAACTGGAATGATGACGTGCAGCGGAAAGCCGTTCCGAGCGAGATAAATTCAAGTGGATGTCATCTCTTTCTAATAGGGTATCCAATATTTGTACTTACATTTGGGACAGTCATTCTGTTCTATCTTACTAGCACCACGCTCCCCGCTTTGCATGGGTAGCAGTTTATTCAAAATTACGGGGTATAAAAAGACAGGCGAAGCCGAAACCTACGTAGAACTCAGTAATGGGATAGATCTATAAAGTAAAGAATACGTAACACTTATCTTCGTTCACGGTGATCTACATGTTATGTAACATCCTTCATTTGTAAAGAGATTTTAAAGCGTTCAGGGCTGCAATATTCATATGAAAATATATATAAAATTTATTAATCACATTATACATAATTAAATGTATGGTTTTATGTAATTGTTGGTTTTTAGTATGAGTCAGTAAACTTAAATTTAAGTGCGAAGATGCCGATGATTGAAGAAGGTTGCAAACTAGGCAATATAAAAAGTAATAAATAGTATATAAAAAACTAAAGATAGAATTCAAATGTTTATTTTCAAGAAGTTTTTTTTGTTAAAATAAAAACTGAGTAATTGAATAAGTTTTGCTACTGCATTATAGATAACAATGTTTTGTATTTTGTATGCATTTGCACAAGATTATAAATACCGATATGGATAATAGAAAAGGCGTATTCTTTACAATATTTTCAGGATCCCCATTTACATATCTAGAACCCTAGTCGTAATTTGTAAACAAAGTTAAAAGAACTTACCTGAAAAAAAAAAATTCCACATCCAGCAAACCCCTCACTATTACACCCCTTCACACAACTCGATTTCACGATATTTAAAGAGGAAGATTTCACTAAAGTAATGTAAAAAGAACTTGATAACGCAAAAATATGACTTCAGCGCGAAATTGTATCAGTCATATTGTTTGTTTATATGAGTGTCTTCTAAATTGCCATTCAGAAATAACTTAATTCATAAATAATTTAATTTATTTAAGCTTACTTTATTTCGCTTGAAATTATTATTTTGATATTTAGTATTTGAATTTTAAATTACTTTTACGATTTATGTGCTAGTTTAGCTATCAACGTGAATTCCGATTATTATATTTAAAAAAAAATGAAAAAATATTTTTTTATTTTTTGTTTACTGGCATTGTTAGACAAGGACACAATCCACTATGTTCGCTTTCTCGCTCTGAAGTTTTCTTCCCCCTTTGAACTAATTAAAGTAATATGAACTCTCATTTGTTTGAGATAAAAGTTCAATTTCAAACGGTTTTTTGATATCATGTTCGTAATCGTTCCAGTTACTATATAAGTTCCTTGGTCTGTACCACAGAGAACTTAGTACTTTTTACCAGTGTTATATTGATGCTCTGTGCTTTAATATATTGACTGCACAGGCACAGAGTATCACATTGACTGTTACGTCAAAGCTCAAGGCTGCAGCTGTGCGCATGTTTTATAAAACTAATTGGAATCCAGCTAAATAAATTAGTCTCGCTTATTTAATGCTGAGTAGCGCGTTGCGGCAGTGTTCACAGTATCTCAACAAAATGGTGCCTGAAGTTGTATTCGTGTTGGGTGCGCCTGGCGCCGGCAAAGGAACGCAGTGTTCATTTATTTCTAAAGAATTTGATTTTGTACATCTATCCGCTGGCGATTTGCTGCGCGAAGAGCGACAGAGGCCTGGGTCCGAGTACGGGGAGATGATCGAGGAGAAAATCCGGAATGGCGAGATTGTACCTGTAGAGGTTACGTGCTCTCTCATTCACAAGGCTATGCAGAACTCCGGTAAGACGCGCTTCCTTGTTGACGGCTTCCCGCGCAACAAGGACAATTTAGACGGCTGGGATCGCGTCATGACTGACAAAACGAAGCTGCTGTTTGTGTTATTCTTCGAGTGTTCGCGGGACAAGTGCACAGAGCGGTGTCTGGGACGCGGCGCTGCTGGCAGCGGCCGCTCGGATGACAACCTTGACAGCCTCCAGAAAAGATTCAACACATATCTAAACGACACCTTGCCCATCATCAACCACTACGACGGGATGGGTCTGGTGCGCAGGATTAATGCAGAGGTGTCTCCACTTCAAGTGTTTGAAGATGTGAAAACTGCATTCACCAACATTGGATTGCAAAGTTTAGCAAACTAATTCATTTAACTTTAGTAGGTCAATCTGGAGCAGTGTACATTGCAGAGTATTTTCTTGTCTTAGTAATATTGATGTGATTTAATAAACCAGTGAGCTTTAAATACTGAGTAAATTAACACACCTGAATAAAGCCACTGCACTAAAACAAAAATACTGCATGAATTTTGAGATGATTGCGGAGCATTTGCTTTTTATCCAAGGTCTTGAGTATGCCTTAATGACATTAAGTTCGACCATTACAATGAAATTGTGATTTGGATCAGTACCTACTCAGTAGATATGATGTATTCACTGCTGAGTCCACAATAATAATACAAAAATTTACAGATATTTCCATATTCTCACAGTGATAGAGTTATCTCTAAAATGCCAACTCATTATTATACAATAAGCTGAAATTAATTATAAAATTTAAATTGAACTGAAACATTGTATTCTTATTTTTTTAATTGTGTTTAAGATTTAGTTTCCAACATTGGGTTTACATGTATAATGCATTAGAGTATACTCTACATAAACAATGTTTAAATCAAATATATTTTCACTTGTATTTGTTCTACATCACAGCTAATACTTTGAGTAGTTTTAATTTGTCAATCAGATCTAGATAATTTCTTGAAAAGTGGTTGCTAAAGAACATTGTTATCTACTAACATACTTTGCAATCATCTTATCAGCAAGAGGTCTAGAGTCAAAATTGCATTAATATTATACTTGTTGCTGTATTGTACATGATAATTCAGAAAACACTTGTAGTGTAGACTTTAGCCTGCAACGTCACATAGTGTTTTCTTAATCATCTCGGACAATATATCAACAAGCATAATTACTATTGAACATCAACTACAGGTAAATTAAGTTCGTTTGACTATTCAATAAATTAGTCTTCAAATACAAACTTAAAATATTATTATTCTTGGTATCAAATTAATATTTATATGTAACTGCTTATTATCTTGTCTTTACTGAAGATATTTCTACATAACAAATATAGACCTGTACCGTACAAGCTTAATTTGATGCCTTTGCTTAGTAGTTTACGAGTAGTTAAAATTATCTATTTTCATAAAATCAACACTGATTACATAAAAATGGCATTTCTCTGTAATCTAGTAAATAGTGCCGTATAGCTGGGAGGAAATACCAGTATGTTCAAAATGTGCATTGTCAAAGACACATTCCTTGATTTTCTTATTTATAGCTAGCCCAATGTAAAAGTATGTTTAACACATAGATTGTTGACTAAGTAGATAATGTGAAAGTAAATACAATATTTATTGTTGTAATTTGTTTATTTATTTTGGTATGCTACCTTCCCATTACAATTCAAAGGATTTTGAGGGCAACTCGTCATCCATTTTTTCAGGTTTGAAAAATACATCAGCTCGACAATATAATCCATGTTCAGACATATGTTTTAAAACTTTTAACACTGATGACGACATTGGATATATTGAATTGTAATGCTGATTCAACAGATTAAAGTTTTTATCACATTTCTGTATGCTATGAAAAACAGCAGTGATTAAACTTATTTAACTATAAATAACATGTTATTGGCCGTTGGGCATGACATATCTACATACTTTTTGTTTTTGTCTAGATTTTCTGAACCATTTATGCTAACACACCGTTCGTACAATTTCTATTGTATTGTATATTTTTTGTCTGGAATACTTGACGCCGCGTACGTACAGGAGTTTTCCGTTATCTCCCATCTGTGGAGGTTGTCTTTGCTCCGGCCGACCTGTTCCGAAGTCAATTTAGAGATTCAAGTCGGCTATGGCAACGCGTGAGAGAGTGTAGATGGTTCGATGAAGCCGTCAGGGATATAAACCGACCCCACCATAGATCACATCTTGCTCTGGAGGCGTTGTTATTGGCTGGACTAGCTGGTCCCTTGCACCCACGAAAGCTTTTACGGCTTTCAGCCTCTCAAAGTCGTGCATTGCTGAACAGTGATGCACGGACTCAACTTCAGACCAATTTCTATTTTACCTGCATTTAGCGAAACGGGTTTGAATTTTATAGCCGGCCTAACTTCTGCCATTTTAATTTTTTTCGAAGGTGCGGCCATGCATAAAACCCACATTAATCGATAGCTGGTATCAATACAAAATATATTCTAAAGTGTCACGTTTAAAAAATGTAAAAAGGTTCAGCCGGACGTCCGGCCGGCCATCTTTATGCTAACGCGAAGAACGCGACAGGCCATTTGTACTTGGCATTAATGGTTTCATTATTTCCTAAATAAATGATTATCCACATCACAAAGCAGTTTTAAAACATTCACTAAAGGACTTAATACAATAATCAAGCATAGCTTTTGCTACTCATGAAAGATCACGAGGCATAAATAGCGGAGAAGCAGCGACATTCCTGTTGTTCGCAGGACTTGTTTTTATTGGGTGTCATGTCCAGTCTAAATGAAAATCCAAGATGGCGCCGATGAAAATTTCCCGTTTTTCCTTCATGGATGTAATTTGTACGGTTTTCGGGGTCGCTGATGTTTATCTATTTAATAGATATGGAAACACCAGATATAACTATATCTGTGGGAAACACTGTCTCACTGTCACAACTCCACAAGTAGTCAGGTAGCTGTCACTAATGTCAACTATCTATACGTCACCACGAATGGCGGGAAGTTGGAAGGTGAAGGAAGCGTACCCTGGGGGTGCCTGGGGCTTGGTGGTGATAGTGACCCTGTGATATAGTTAGTAAATTGTGTTATCAACCTATTAGCTCTATTACAAATAGATACTAAAGGTGGCGACGAGGATAAAGGTCCGAAATTCAAATAATAATACTTAGTGAAAGTTTGCAAGGAGTAGTCGACTATGAAGAAACTATAATAAGTACAGAGAGAGAGAGAGAGAGATTTATGGTATTTAATGTAAATTATTATATTCTGAACCTACTGGCTTTAAGTATTTAAGGAAGAATTCTGTTGTTGTTTCATCATGAATAATTGTACTTAATTGTTGTTCACTATGGGTACTATTTTATTCTGTGGGTTGCATTGCATTGGACCTATTGGAAGAGATGGATCTCACAGTAATTATTGAATTCTATGATGCATGTTAATAAAACTAACTAAAGGTGTAGGTTCTTCATTATGTATTTAATATAATGTAAGTAAGTCCACATTCATAAAGTTATTATTGAACTTAATAAATTGGGTATAATAACTATAGATACTAATAGATCGTGAGTCACCAAAATAAGGGCAAGTTAATGATTAATATGCAATTAAAT
Organism: Noctua comes; assembly: GCA_963082995.1. Taxonomy (NCBI): domain Eukaryota; kingdom Metazoa; phylum Arthropoda; class Insecta; order Lepidoptera; family Noctuidae; genus Noctua; species Noctua comes. The sequence continues at coordinate 2,233,496 of OY720282.1, forward strand.
GAAAATATGTTTAAAAATAAATTGAAAAAAATGTTAATTGCTAATGTATTTTATAATCTGCATGAGTTCTTTGAGAAAAAAATAATATTTGTATGCACCTAATTCCTTAAAATACCATTATTATTATATCCAACTTGGGTAAACTGTTGAAACTAAAAATGTAATGTTAACTAATAAGAACTTAATGTACACAGTTATGGAATAAATATATCTTTATCTTTAATAATTTGTATACATAGACATTTAGTTATTGGATACGGGACCTAAAATATTTCTATATTAAGTGGTTTTGATTTTCACTTCTCTGTTATTAGCGGATTGATGGCAACAGTGTTGAACTACAATAGTTTGTGAACATGTTGAACTAACTAGTAAGTATTCATATTAGCAATCATCAAGTGGTTCGCTTTAACAAGAAAACAAAGTCATATTTACTTTAAAATATAATTCTAGTTCCTTTAATGACCTGTAATAACTTGGACTGTATGAACTATTGGTAACCTACTTATTATTTTAATAGGAATGTCTATTATTTGACAATAAATCCACCTCAGTTTCTATGCGAATGCATTCAAATATTAATGAGTGATAGACGGGACAAAACAAAGAAAATCGTAATCCAATACTTGTTACTACTTGGTAACAAGTCGGTCTATCTAGTCGTCAAAATCGAAAACGTTCTGGATCAAAATTTTTGTATGACAATATCCCCTCTTATAAGTCTTTTTAATCTATTTGTTTCAACAACCAGGGCTTTGTGCTTATACTAAGCGAACTCTTGCACAACCGCCGCTTCCAGGTTTATTTTCAATCTGATAAGAGTAGATGGCGACGGCAAAGGAACGGTCTTCCTCAAGGCAGTGTTGGCGCCAATGCTTTTTAATATCTATACTAACGACCAACCTACGCGGTTTCTTTACTCGGATGACCTGGCACTAGCGACAGTCAGCGACTTTCGAAGATGTAGGGCACTAATTGACAGAGGCACTGGACATACTAGGAAAATGTTATAACAGTAATGCTCTACGGCCGAATCCGTCCAAGACACAGTCGTGTGCATTCCACCTCCGCAATAGGAACTCGAACCGGACACTCAATATCTCGTTTCAGTCAAGTATCTAGGTGTCACGTTGGACAGGGCCTTAACGTATAAGTCACACTCATAGTACGAAACTGAAGGTCGCGACCCGAAACAATTTGTTACGTCGCCTAGTTTCCACTAGCTGGGGAACAGCTCCCGATGTTCTTCGAACAACCGGCGTGCCCCTGTGTTTTTCTGCTGGCAAATTTGCGTGCCCAGTGAGGCACCGATCCGCTCACGCAAAGCAAGTAGATACTGCTCTAAACGAGACTTGTCGGATATATCGCGCTGCCTAAAACCGACTCCTCTCAATAAGCTGTACCTGCTAGCAGGTAACGCACCACCTGCTCTACGAAGGGATATCGCATGCGCGCTGGAAAAAAAGAACCAAGAATCCGATTCCCGACATCCCCTCTATGACCACACACCTACCCCGGGCAGACTTAAAAGACGCAAAAGCTTCCTACGCTCCACTCAGGCAATCCAAGACAGGCCACCTAAAGTACGAGTTATGTCAGCAAGTTATGTCAAGAGAAGTGTCCACCACCCCACGACTTCTTAAAGCCCCAAGAACACCTGGCTCCCGGCAGTGAACTACAGTGGCCTATTTTTTGGCTCTGAATCGATTGCGTACCCAAGTAAGCCGCTGCGAACATAATATAGCAAAATGGAGTATTATTGGTTCCTCCAACACCGAGTCCGAGTGCGGCGCTCTGGATGAAACTATGTCCCACCTGCTGGAGTGTCCCAGGTGTCCGTTTACCTGTACTCTTGACGACCTGAATGGCGCCTCTGCCGCTGCAAGAAACGTGGCCACCTACTGGGCCCAAACCGTGTAATATGTAAGGAACATCGATACGATAAGAAGATCTATTTGTTTCTATGCAATTAGGAAATTACAGTCATTTGTTGGAAAACAAGCTGACTGATTTTTTTAAAAATTTATTTTATAAATAATAATTACAAGTTCCTTACACTTAAACAAAACACACAATTAGACCTGGTCTATCTTAGCATTCTTAGCATGCCATGCCCTGAGATTTGATTAACGCGCTATGCTATTACAGCCTAATTATGCTTTGTTTTTACAATTCATTGAGTCTCTGATGTCTACAGGTATTTGGTTTAGTAAATTGGGTATTGTGAAAGAAGCGGTACGCCTGCCATAGAAGTCATTTTTGCGTGGCACTTGAAATGATTTGGCTTGTGGTGTATTCACGTTATATAATTTAACCGGAATCTGAAAATCACTGTTATCAAAATGTTAGATACTCAGCGCGTGATAGCGCGTAATACTTTGCAATGTTTAAATAACCCTGTGTTATTGTCTTGGTATTTATTTTTACGTAGTTTGGTACTACAAGTTTCAATAAACATGTTTGCAATTTATGTAGGTACTTTAAGTTTTAAATGTGCATCCATAACTGTTCGAGTCCATAGGAGATTATCGACTCAGCAAGAGCTCGACATTTGAAGGAGGGTACTGTACGGTATATTGCGATTTATAATGTAAAACTTGGTGAGTGTTGCACGTAACTTGCCGCAAACAGATTCCACCTGGTAAATCCAGTTGAATCGTTTATCAATTATTAATCCCAGATAGGTATGATATGGGACTTGCTGTATAGGCGAGCAGTCTGGTACGGTTTTATGCAGACAATCGTGACAATGAGCTATGATTTGAAAGGGGTGGGAGGTACTTATGTGACTTGAATGTACGTATATAATTTTAGTTTTTTGTGGATTCAGAACAAGTTCCATATCATGGGCCCACTTAGTCATAGAAGTAAAATCTTTTTGGAAACATTCTGCGGCCAAGTTAAGGTTTTAGTTAGCAGAGTGTGTACAGATGTCATCAGCGTATAAAGGGAACAGTGTGTTATAATATTTTCTAAGTCATTCACGTATGCCAGATAGTGGAGTGGACCAGAAACTATAAATAACTAACTGTGGCTATGGATAAATTCGGCTACGAAGGTATTCTTTGCACCAGTCTAGTAATTTCCCTGTTATACCCGAGTTTTCGAGTGTTTTTAATAGTGTACTGTGCCCAAGTGTGTCAAAAGCCGTGCTGAAATCAATGAATATGAGTATAAAATGCTGCTTCTCATCTAGGTAAGATTGAATTTGTGTAGTCTAGGTTTGCTGATCCCCTGTCCTATACAATATGAGTACAGTTTTAATTTAATTTTAAAATATACCTAGGTAATTATTATTTGTTACCACACAATAGTAAAAAAAACAGTATGAAGTATTAACTTTTAAGTCCTACAACTTACCTACTAATAAAAAAAATAAGTAGGTAGATACTACGACTCTTGTGTCTAATGAGACGACGAGTAATAGTGAGGTTTGGAGGAGGAAGACATGCTGAGGTGGTTCCATCGGAAAGCAGCAGGTCGGAAGCATGGCTGCTTGGTGTGGGGTCCTGGTTTCGATTCCCAGGTTGAGGAGAGCCTTGTTAGGTTTATCCATTGGGAATTTCTCCAAGCAGCCAAGGAGTCTGGATTTATGCATGTTTGATGGTGGCTTGACCCTTTTTCCATGGGATTTGGACATGGCAGGCTAGGTGTGGTGTGGTGTGGTGTGGTGTGATGTGCTATTGTGTGCACCGCTGTCTGGTCCTTTGGGGATTGCAGGCTTGATGTTATGTTGTGTTAAGTGATGTAGAAACTATGCAAGAATAATAATAGTGTGCTATACATGTGTACAATGTAAAGTGAGCACTTTACGTGATCGTTTACTATATTTAATTCCTACAGTTTTTGTTTTGTTCGAGTTTCCGTTAGTTTTGAAGTCAAGCGTGGCGAGTCTGTTGTTGCCATGAACATATACATTCACGATAATACAGAGGCTATCAGAAGAAACGTGCTCGCACGTTTCAGTGATATGTTAATGCAATACGACATGATTGCAAATTTGATATGTTGCACTAGAACCAGACGAGCCAGCAATGCCCAGTTTGGATCTCGCGTGGTCTACAGTAAGTACATTGTTAATAAACAAAACTAAATAGGGCCCACCATGTTTTTTTGCTGCAACTTAAAATTGAACCTTTGTATTGAGTTTTTATGAATATACAAGTTTCAAGTGAGCATTCAGAAATAGTGTAAACATAAACAATAGAAACATTTGTTTATTTCGTTTAATAAAAACACAAAATAACAGTTTTTAGGAAAAATTACACAAAATAAAAGAAAAACATAATCGTGAAAAGCACAACCATTCTGGAAAAAAAATATGGTGCTTGTTATTTTTTAACAACGAGTGGGTCCTCCTCTGCACCGTATGCACTCTCTGAGCCTATCTGGGACACTTTCAATTAAGTGAGTCACGTTTATTTCCGGTATTTGTTCCCAACAGACTTTCAGGGCGTTAATGAGCTCCTGCTGGCTGTTCACATCACTGTAATTTTCTTTCAGGCGTCTTTTGAGCTGATCCCATAAATGTTCGATGGGTTTGAGGTCGGGACTCATGGCTGGCCATGGCAAAACGGTGATATTGGCTTCAGAGGGTGCACTTTGTGTAGTGCGGACTGTGTGTGGGCGAGCATTATCATGCATAAAGTCAAAGTTATTGCCTACTCTTTGTAAAAATGGGATGATATGTGGCCCGATTACTTGCTCGATGTAACTGGCGGCGGTTACGGTACCTTCATTCAGAATTACCAGCTCTGTTTTGCCGTGTAAGCTAATTTCATCCCAAACCATAATACTGGGACCCCCAAATCGGTCTGTCCCATGGACACATGGTTCAGAAAAACGTTCCCTTCTGTCCTCCACACGCGTATCCGTCTGTCGTCACTGTAAAACTTCACTTTACACTCGTCCGTAAAAGCACATTCCTCTAGTTATGCATGGTCCATTCCAAATGTTCCCGGGCGTACCTTAAGCGTGCTGCACGATGAGCCCTCGTCAGTTTCAGTCCAATAGCACGTACTCTGGAGCGTTGTCCATCTTCGTGAAGCCGATTCCGAATAGTTTGATCGCTGACTCTCGTCCCTGTGGATTGCCGTAGTCGAGTTTGTAAGGTCCGAGCGGTTACAGTACGCTCCCGACGTGCGGTTAACCTTAGGTTTCGATCTTCCTGGGCAGCTGTAGCCCTAACTCTTCCTGTGCCAGGCCTCCTAGCTACACTTCCGGTCTCCTGATACCGTTCCCAAACGTTTCGGATCGCTCGTCGCGATACACCGAGGTGTATAGCCACAGATCTCTGAGACTGTCCCTCTTGAAGCAAAGATACTGCTCTTGCAGTGGTTTCCATGTCCATATGTCGGCGAGAACCAGGCATAGTGATCACAACTAACACAGGAATCAAACAAAATGGTTAAAAACGTGAGTGTTCCACATCAGCGTTTAGTGTAGACTAAAAACTTAAGTGACTGAGAATTTGTGCATTCGATGATTTTTTCGAGTACTTCACTTTTTCAGCTACCCTCTTGAAACCAATATGAATGTTGTCGTAATAAACATTGATAAGGGCTCCTAAACATGTCAGCTTGATGGTTCAATGCATAACTTTGTCAACAACTACTTAGATAACTTTATTTAGACCAAAATAGTGAATGATTCGAGGTGGGCCCTATTTAGTTTTGAGTAGTTTATGTTCTATCCTTGGTATTTAATTATTCACAACTTTTTTGCTATTAAATTTTTTATTTGCACGTAAATACACAGAGGCGGGGATTAATTCCACAGGCACTTTCTATAATTTAACCTTTTTAGCTTTTAAATGCCGGCCTCGTCTACGTGCACGATGATAATGGCCCACGATTGACATTGGAACTACGTGGCTCTTCGTACAGCTCTTTCAGTTATTTTACTTTCGACGGCAGCAACCTTATTGTAACGGACATACACCTGTCCTGAGTCGCGCTACTGCCACTTGTGCCGACAGCTAACTACCGAACTGGCTCTCTTGCAAGTAGCTTACGATGTTGTTCGTGTTATCTTTTGCCGATTGTTCGCCTCTTTCTGCTCTAAACGCTGCTACGCGGTGGCCGGCTTTCCTTTAGCAAAAGCCAGGAACACCTCCTCTAGGGTTGTTTCCGAGACAGAGTAGTCCTCAATGAGAGCCGGGAACTCCCTGCGAAGGGATTCTAACGCGATGAAGAGGTCGCTGAGTCTCATCTTCTCGTTTATATGGTAGGTTAGCATTGTCTGTGGACAAATCCAAGGGAGGTTAGATGGATTTATACTAATTTGAAATTTATTTTGCTTGTTTAAGATACATTGTGCAGTGAGAAAAGATGTTTACTAAATGTTACAATAATATTTATAGTTAATATGTACCCTGTTCTTGATACCGATGGTATTACTATTTTTTATAATTATTTTGATTGTTTTTTTAAACAGTTGTTTCTTTTAAGTTGACCAACTTCCGTTGTCCCAATTTTTTCTTTCCCATACAAAGAAATGATCCTTACACGAAACAGTCGAAAGGCAAGAAAAAAAATTGGTCACTTTCCCTTATTTTTATGGACAACTCACACTTGACCATAAAAATAAGTATGGCAACATTGTCTTCATAAAAAACGAGCTAGTTTCCTCAGACAATTTCCCGGTATCTCTTATGGATACGGATTTCCCCTTGTTGTCCGACTTAAAAGAATCACTACTCTGTGTAAGAATATATTAAACTGTATTAATAGTCCAATCAAATAAGCCAAAAAAAGGGGTAAATCTCGGAATGAGAGATAATAAGCTGTAAACTTGTATACATCTTCATTTTAGTGTTGTAAAAGTTGTCTCAAAAGTCTCATAAAATCTCGTGTCTGCGTCGTCAGTTATTCAAGGTCAAACGTCACAAAAATCAGTTTTTCGCGTGTGCAGGCGCTGCTGCTGCGGCTGCTGAGATCCTCAAGCGGCGCAAATATTGTAACCTTATTGGTAATTATAGTTTTGAGCCGTTTGGGGTCGAAACGCTCGGGTCATGGGGCCCGAGTGCGCGTCTCCTTTTTAAGGAAATCTCTCGCCGACTGGTCGGCACTTCGCGTGACCAGAGGGCTGGCTCTTTCTTTAGCCAGAATTAGCATTGCCATTCATTTTATCTTTATTCAATAGCTATATATTTCTTAATAAGTTCTTCATAAGTTTTTAATTACACAAAGTATGTAAGTATTATTAAATGAATATATAAGAAATATGCAAAATGTTATTAAATATAATGTATTAACTAATAAATAATACAAAATATTTATTGTTAATGATATTTCAATGATTTAATAACTTTATACAAGGTATAAAGTTCATATTCACTGAGATTCACGGTTGACCTTGCATTACAGTGACTATGGCTGAGCGTTGCGGGCTCTATGCCCTCTATCTCAAAAACGGTTGGGCGTATGAAAAATCTTTCAATACACAATTTGTTGCAAATTTTATGCTCTACAATTTTTATCATGCAACTTAACATCATTGGAGCTATAGAAAACGAGATAATCGCGAAAAACTGATTTTTGTGACGTTTGACCTTGAATAACTTACGACGCAGACACGAGATTCTATGAGACTTTTGAGACAACTTTTAGAACACCAAAATGAAGGTGTATACGAGTTTACAGCTTATTATATCTCATTCCGAGGTGAAACCCTAATTTGACTGGACTATAAATATGCGAGATTTAATACAGTTTAAAATATTCTTAATGCCATTAAAAAAATAATTACCTATGAAAAAGTATTTAATATCAATTCGTGCATGCAAATGTCAGTTCACTCTAAATAATTTAAGCATTTTGCACAATAAATTCACAGGTTATCGGAAATGCGCTAAATATTACCTACTGAATAAAAAAGATACACATACCACGTGTTCATCCTTTAGTGAACAGTTGAATTTTTCATGTAGCTGGCCTTTAAATTTGTTCAGTGTCTTATCGCCGTCCACAACTGAAATAATAATACGACCTCTCTTATTCAAAAGTTAAAGTAAGTATTTTGAAAGTTCACGTATTTTATTAGTTTACTTTTAAGAATCGAGTCCACTGGGCCAAAAATACAAAATACTTGGTCAAAATGGGGTAAGTTCCACCCTGTATTTCCCCATCGACGCACAAACGATTACCCCCGTTTTCCACAGATCATTGTGAACCCCTCCAAATGGTTTTCTACACGTTCAAAATGTATGAAACATCAGCTTCTTCATCAGGAAAACATTGTGCTAAAGCTAGCAGACAGTAATTAATCCGAGCTAGGCCGGAGAGGTCCTAGAATCGACTAAGGACGTAGAAGCTGTGTTACAGAATCCCTTTGTTAAACTACGTTTATTACTACGTAGTTTGAATAACAAGTCAAATCTTTAGCAAAATACGGAAAAACCCAATATATTTCAAGTCGCTCTATTTCTGTTTTCATGCGACTTAGGTATTTTAAAAGGAACTGAAGCCCTCATTATAAGCTACTATATGAGATATATTTTAATTCTGTTGGTGTGAAGCCCAGAGTTCCTAGAAAATTACCCATGGTCTTTTTAAATCAACTTTTAGTTTCACTGGAAAATTTACTGGAAAAATGACTTTGTGTTTTTACGTTGGATTGGAACATAGTTCGTGTTAAACGTACCGTACCGTCGCTGCGTTCGCCAGCTTGAACTCGACGGCGTACCCATGCGTGTGCACCGCGCGCAGCCTCGGCGGCGTGCCGTGTGGGGCCGTTCAAGTATTAGGTAAGCACTATACGGTGGGGGAGTCTTTGTTCTGCTTATTTTGGATGACATGGGGGGGTAGGGGAGTCTAGATGATGATTACGTCATCGGTAGTTATTTACTTTTTTACACGAATGGCAACCCTCACATTGTCTATGCTTGAAAACGAATCGCCCGCGGATGCGGATTCCCGCAAATAATGCATACGTTTAGGCACTCGCTTTAGAACCGATTAGGGGAATTACCGCGCGCTATTCACTTGTCTAAAATTTTTTGTCCCTTACTCTATGTTGAATACTGTATCAGTAAAATCTAATCTCTATCCTAAATCTATTTTCTTATTTTTAAAATTATAATTATAACATTAATTATTATATAAAAAAATACATTTATAATTGAAAAATGTTTACGTAAGCATGGGGGGAGGGGGTAAGAGCTTTGCTTACTTTTGCTGACAAGGGGGATGGGGGGGTAAATAATTGTAATAAATCTGCTTACGTAATATTTGAACGGCCCCTATGTGCGTGTGTGTGTGGGTGTGTGAACGTACCGTCCTGCGTCACTGCGTTCGCCAGCTTGAACATGACGGCGTACCCCTCCGCGTGCGCCGCGCGTAGCCCCGGCGGCGTGCCCAGCGCGCGCACCTTCCCGCCCGACATGATGGCTATGCGGTGGCACAGGGTTTCCATTTCGTCCATGCTGGAATTTAGTAACAGTCGACTGAATTGTGAACTTTCATGATCTCATTATGTGTTACAATTCAAGGTATATCAGTGCTATGGAGCGAATTTCGAAGTCTATGATTCGAAATGTAAATTACCCAGATAGTGGCCAAAACAGTTGGCTGAGTGAGTCTTTCGAAGCTGGGACGCTTTGAGAGAACACTTGTAAGATACGAAAACACTACCTATGTTTATAGGCAGTGCAGTAGCTTGTCTAGTAGTATCATAGTATACCTGTGCGAGCTGATGATGATAGATCGCTTGCGCCGTAGAGCTTTCCGCAGCGCGGTCCACAGCCTGCGCCGGGCGGCAGGGTCCACGCCCGCGCTAGGCTCGTCTAGCAGGGAGAGGTCTGCGTCGCCGCACAACGCAGCGGCCGCACCCATGCGACGCACGCACCCTCCGCTGTAGCTCTCCACATTATTACGGGCGTATTTCTCCAGACCTGACGGTGAAGTCACAGACAATTGTAAAGTCTAGCAGCACGTCGTTCGAAAAGAGCTTGCGAATGCGAATTGTTAATAAAACTATTTTTGAAAAGAAAATATAAAGTCCTGTCAAGATCGTGTAAATGAGAACTGTTATACGATTTGAAAGAGTTTCAAGGCAGTGAAATAAACGTTTAGAGTAGTAGTCTAGTAGTTTAGACTATTAGGTAATTGATGTCTCCTACCTACCAACAATAGACTGGTATACAATATAGCGTCGATTTGAAGATGATGTTTGACTGGTTTCCCTATTGTGTTGACATACTCGTATACAAGGTTGAGACGACAATACGACAATTTTATTTTGGCCTAGGTTTTTGAAGTAGCGAGTTGGCAACATGTGTTTAACGTTTATACCGATGCGGGATTCGTTAACCTGTTGGTGGTAGCCAATATCTACACTATGTAGAAAATGCTAAAAATGAAAAATAACGTCCTGTGAATAAACTGCATACAAAATTCAATCGAAAATATCCAGTAATTTTCGATTGAATTTTTGTATGCAGACTGGGAACGTCATGAGTTACATACAGTTTAATTTATTGTCGCATTGTCGTCTCCACTCTGTATATGTATCTAAAATATAAAACAGGGTATGTTCGTAAGCCTCTTCCACAACCCAAACCACTAAAGCTAAAATTTGGAATTTTGTGCAGTAGTTGTAGTTCGTAACAGAGGGTTGTACAGTCACGAGCACCAAGATGTAAACACTTAACAACTTTTAAAGGTGTTTTTCTCCTCTGTTTTGGTTAAAATTTCATGTAGGCCTACATAGTATTTTGGAACTCATATTTTTATGACAAATATCCTATTTCCAAGTTACTTACAATCGTCATTTCTCGCGAAAATTGCTTTTAGGAAGGTGTATACATATTGGTGCTCGTGACTGTACAAAGAAGGAATTTTGCGAAAATCTACATTTAAGGGTGTGAAAAGGGGTACATGAAAAATCGTAATCTTTGGATTTATTAACTTGAAACTTGGCACTAATACGAGCATAATGTAAATAAAAAATATAAGCAGTGAAATAAAACCGAAGAATCAGTTCTTCGGTTTACACAGTACAGTAGAGATTTTGCGAAAATCAAGCTTCAAGGGGGTGAAAAGAGGGCACGCCACCATAGTGGTGATAAGTCCCCTCTTTGAGGAGTGGCTAGAGAGGCGCCACGGCGCCCTCACCTACCGCCTGACGCAGGTCCTCACCGGACACGGTTGTTTCGGGAGGTTCCTGCACCGGATCGGGCGGGAGGAAACGCCCGGGTGTTTCCATTGTGAGGATCGTCCGGAGGACACGGTGGAACATACCGTGGAGGTCTGCCCCGCTTGGGCGGAGCACCGTCGTGTCCTCGTAGCGGCGATTGGCGGCGGCGATCTCTCGCGTCCGGCCCTTGTTCAAGCCATGGTCCGGAGCGAGAGGGAATGGGAAGCCGTCACCTCCTTCTGCGAAGCAGTCATGCTACTGAAGGAGGTGGCGGGACGTGAGAGGGAAAGAGCCTCACGTCCCAGCCGCCGCGGGAGACGCCCTGGGCGTTGGGGGTCACGTGGTGGCTCCCGGCCACCGTAGGCGCGGGCCTGTGGACGGCGAGCTATGGGCTAGCTCGCCGTCCGGCCGTCTTATGACGACAGGCCGTGTCGACGGCGCGTTTGTGTTCCGCGCGCGCCTCAAAGAGATGTCAGCAACCATGTAGGGGTCCGCATGGGCCGATGCCTGCCAGGGCTGCGGGACTGTTCGAAAGAGATACCGTGGCCCTGGAACACAAAGTTCAAAGAAGGAACATGGATGGGTTTTAGTCAGTACAAGTCTGACACTCCCTTCCGCTCCGCCCAGAGTGGGATATATACATGGGTGTACATAGGTCATTTGATGATTTCCCATCCGAAAAAAAAGGGGGTGAAAAGGGGAGAATTGTTTACCGTTGATCTAACGGTCGCATGAGGTTCTGGGTTCGACTCTCAGGCCTGTCATTGGGTTTTTCCATCACATTTGAATTTCTCAGTATCAGCTCGCAGTCCGGATTCATACCTACCTAACTGGCAAAATGTGGATCTAGCTACACCTCTGCCTAACCCTTCGGAGATAAGATGTTATACCAATGTTTCATACATTGGAGCTGGAAAAAGTTACAAAAACGGTCGACTCACCAACAATTTGTACCCAGTTTTTGACTTCCTCTTTCACGGATGCAGTATCGTACCCTCGCAGCGTGAGTATCATCTCCAGGTTGTCTTCGCCGGTCAGGAAATAGTCCAGCCCGAAGAACTGAGGGCAGTAGCCCAGGGTTTTGAGATACTGTGAAGTGCGGACAAGGAAATTAAAAATCAAAGGAATTGTCTCCCGATCTTTATCAAACTAAGCTGAAAACTACTTTTTTAACGTTAAAAACTACAAAAGCATTTCCCCAAAATGCCCGCTTTCCGCCACTTCCCAGTGTTTTAGCTGTGAAGAACAAGTGGCGGAGCAAACCTCCCATCATCTGTTCGTTATGTTAGATAACCTGATTTTATACACTGGCATGCGAAGACCTCATCATTCTCCTGCCCTTCTCCTTATGCGAATAAGTGAACATAAATAAGAAAACATTCAGTTATATTATTAGCCATATCTCAGCTAGCACTCGTCAGTATATCGGCACGTAAACACGGTGGAAAGCACAACGTGATACGAACTAGTGGACCATGATCCATGACTTTTTCTGTGAAAATACCTTACTATACAGGGTGGCGACAATACGACAATAAATTAAACTGCGTATACTTCATGACGTTTCCAGTCTGCATACAAAAATTCATTCGAATATATCCAGTAGTAGTCACAGGACATTATTTTGTATTTTCAGAATTGTCTACGTGATGTAGATTAATAGGCTAGCACCGACAGGTTAATGACCCCCACATCGGCACTAAATATAACACACATAAACACTAAACACATGTTGACAACTTAATTTCGAAAACCTTTGCCAAATTCGTTCCTTATAGTTTACTAGCTGTTGCCCGCGACTTCGTTCGCTTGGAAATTTTGGCGTGTATGTGTGTGACTGCCTCATTGGTCGAGTGGTCGCAAGCGCAACAACTAGTATAAATACGGTAATCTGTGCTTGATTGCGTTGAATTCATTAAAAAAAAATTGAGAAAAGATCGACGAAACATGTTTACTTAACTAAACCCAGTTTTCTCGAAATTTTACAGTTTCTTGCGGGAAAAAAATTACGTAATATTTGCCGAGACCGCCCTCACTCCCTCGTGAGATTGGGTGCGATTCGGCTCGACGCGGTGAGGTGACTCCGCTCTTCCATTTAACATTAAACAATGTATTTGCAATTAGAAAATCTGTAAATAATAGTGTTTGGAATCTGAATTTGTGCCCGGTTGATGACAATAGGCTCACCCCCTTTTACATGGGACTTCAACGTAACTGGCGAATGTGTGTGTACGATTAGGTAAACCTCTGCCCATAAATATATAAACTACCGTCCTGCCAAATATCAAGTTTGTTGCATAAAATACGAAGGACAATCATTCCAAATTGCGAGAGCCCTTGGACCTCCGTAATCCGGCCCTGTCGCAAAATCCGTTCTTAGCGAACGTCTACTAACTACCTCCCGGCCAAATTTCAAGTTATAAGCAGAAAAAATTAATTACTTGCATACAAACTTGCGAAAGCTTCCCTTAAACCTACTTAATCCGGCCCTGTCGCAAAATTCGTTCTCAGCGGACGTCTACTAACTATAAACTACCTCCCTGCCAAATTTCGTCTTTATACGTCAAGCGGTTTTCGATATTTCGTGATTATAAGTGAGTGAGTGAGAGACCTTTCGCTTTTAGAATATTAGATTTCCGGGCGCGAATCAGAGCAAATTATACTTTAAGGTTAGTAAACTAATATTTATAAATGGTGTTGTGTTTCGTTAACAGTTTTATGCTATTTATTTTGTTTTAATTTTTTTTTCATTTCGATGTTACGATTTATTTGATAGTTTAAAAATATTCCTATGCCACCCTGTAGGTAAGAATAATTAGATCTTATGAAAAGTAGGTCGTGGTGGCTTTGGCAGATATAATGTAACAAGGTTGTGTGCTAAATAGCTGTTAAGTTACGTCATACTATAAAGCGTGTTTTTTTTAATATTTTCATCTCTTTCACTACCAAACACTGTGCGTGGTGGAAAACCCACCACGCAAAGCACCGCAAAAACCCGCACCGCACCTTCCCAGTACGTTAAATTGTGTGTGAACTTACGTGATTTATTTAACCTTTTGACCGCCAGAGCATAGAAGCACGCGCGCGTGCCCTCCACGCCAAGCCACAATTTCACCTACCGTTTTGTCACATATTTGTGTCATTCGCGTACAGGGCATGCGCTTGCTTGTCACGTTTTGCAAACTGTACCGTGAGCCATATCAAATGAAATACATTGTTTTTGAGGGTCACAAATATTTGTTTTCACAAAAGTAAATTACCTGCGAGTTTCCTGGCGAGATGTGGTGACCGTTGGCGAAGATTTTTCCTCTGGTGGCGACCTCTTCGACAGTTATCATCTTGAAAACAGTGGACTTGCCCGCGCCATTGACTCCCAGGAGACCGAAACACTCACCTTAAAATATAGATTTAAATTTTCCTTTATTTATTTTCATACAAATCTTAAACATTTTTAAATATTTCTTAAAATAAAAACAATAATAAAAAACATTTAAAAATACAAAAAATTGTGGCCACCGGTATCGGGAACAGGGTCCAAGCTACCGGCGGTCAGGGCTCCAGAGAGAGGAACCTCCTAACAATACGAGCCGTGTCCAAGAGTACAAATTATTATTACAGAACACACTTAGGGAATGCAAATCCGTTCTGTTTTAAAATCCGGATTTTTAAGAACGGATTTTTGGTCCAATCCGGATAGTCCGGATTTTACGGATTTTCATGAACATACATAAATCTACCCATATTAGTTTATTAATATGATTTTTCTTATATTTGTGTAAATTGGTTAAAATAAAAACAGGAAAATTTAAAATATATACAACGTGTAACAGAATAAACGCAAAACCTCTCGTGTGGTGTCTCAGACCATGAAACTGAACAACTTTTGGAAGTAATTCGTTAGTTTTGCTAGAAACAGTGTATCGCACCCAGTGTGTTTTCATAGCACGAAACCCATCGTCTGCCGATTTACGAGCCTTACGAAATAATTCCTGACGTATACGACAAGTACAAATTAAAATAATCTCTGAAGAACAAAATAAAAAGACAAATAGACTCATTGTCAAATTATTAAACATAACAAAAGTAACAAAACAATTTAACTTCACTTAATCAACATAATTCTTATTCTTATTAAAAAAAACTCAGTCTGTGACTCGCGTGGTGAGTAATATTAATAAAATAATTAATAGGTACAAATTAAAAGAAACTCTGGAGATCAAAAATAAAGACAAATAGACTTCTTGTCAAATTATGAAACATAACATAAACAAAACTATTTAACTTCACTTAATCAACATAATACTTATTCTTTAAAATAATCAGTCTGTGACTCTTAATAAGTACAAATTAAAAGAAATTCTGGAAAACAAAAATAATAGCCTTCTTGACAAATTATTAAACATAACAAAAGTAACAAAACTCTGCCTTATTATTTTTGAGGTCACATTTTGTGTGTCAAAAGATAACATAGTTTTTTTTTGTTGCTTTTAAGGTGCTCCCTCACCGCGAGCATTCGCCTGTAATGTAACAGTTCAAGATTCGATTTTGTACATTACAGGCGAATGCTCGCGGTGAGGGAGCACCTTAAAAGCAACAAAAAAAAACTATGTTATCATTTGACACACAAAATGTGTCCTCAAAAATAATAAGGCATCTAAAGTGCAGTCGTTTAACTGCTGCGAATTCGGTTACACATAATTCCTGCTGCGGAAATAGCACGCTCTGATACGACGCTTTTATGGGGGAATGCACTGAAGATGCTTGTAAGCGGGCTCCATGTATCGTCCTCGTGAACCACTATCCTCGAATAACGCCATCTCTATTCGCACTATACTGGGAATATCAGTTTCAGGCTTTCGGCTGAATAAAGCAGCCCCCGAATTACAATTTCTTATTATTCAGAAAATCCGGATTCGATTTTCAAATCCGGATTTGGAAGTCTAGTAAAAATGTGCGGATATCCGGATTTTTCGGATTACGGATAGTCCGGATTGCATTCACTAAACACACTAATGTAAAGTTGCACAATGAAAAGGATCAGCTCTAACACGTAGCTTGAGTAGGCACGTTGGCGCTGTTGTGTACACGGGGTAAGTTGTAATATCCGAGCAGAGTTTAAAAAAATTAAAAACTTCATCGTCACACTTTCGAATACGGGACACGCCTCAAACGTTTCGATTTCGTTACTCCGATGTTCGATTTAATCTCTGGAACGCAGCCGAAGACGTTTGACATTTAGCAGATGACAATGATGACAGTTGACTTAATGTTAGCTCTTCGCGCCCTAACTTCAAAGTTGCTTGAAAAAAACGCACAAGAAAAAGTGGCGCTGTTGTCGCGGAATTTGATGATTTTTGTTGTTTTGGGTGTAAAATATTCGAAACGGTGTAGTTTGTCACTGAAAAGCACGTCACTAAATCGCGGATTCACGCAAAGGTAGGACGACTGGGCGAATTTTTAACAAAAATCCTTCGATGTTCGCCGGCGTACAGAGATACGCCTGATTTGATGACTTACTATGTTGCTATGGAAATGGCCAAAGGCGCCGTCAATGGAAGCGTTTTCATTTGGTTAAATAGGAACCTGTTGCGTCGCTGCGGTCTGTCTTTGTGCCGCCGCGGTTTGTTGTTGTGGTCGCTTTCTGAATAATACCTTCAAAGTACCTAACTGTCGAAATGGATACAGTCATATATTAACATTTTGAACAAGCATAGAAATTTGTCATAATAGGTACCGAGAAAATGGCGACGACGTCGACTGCAGCAGACGTAAAGACAGCCTTTAGGCACTTGTCCCTTCGCCAAAGAGGAATAGCTAACGAGTATTTTCTCGCTCTAGAAACGTACAAATGATTGTAGGTGACGCGTCAGTGAAACAGATACATTTATTAATAGTTTTAGAGATAAGAGAACTTTATTAAACAAACAATTCATTTTCAGTTGCTAGGTCTCTAGGTCAGACGGGTACCATATCAAGTCTAACAAGTAAAAAAAAGCGATTATTTGTACAATAGACGTGATCTCACTAAAACTTACCTTTCTTGACAGAGAAACTGACACCCCGACAGGCGTGGAACTTCCTGCCCAAGAGCGGCACGTAGACCTTGTGTAAATCGTTCAATAACAACGAGTCTGGGATCTGTTTTTCAGCTGGAAATAAACATATCATAACATCACGCCTGTAATCCTCGAAGGGGTCCGTGGCTGCTACTGAAGAATTCTTGAAGGAAAAACCCAATAACACTTTGTCCTTGTGATCTTATAATCGAATTCAAGACCTCGTGCTCAACAGTCGCATTAGTGAGCACTAGACCAATGAGGCAGTAACAAGGAAATAAATTAAGCTTTCTAATGATTTCTACAATGTTTATGTTCATGTGAAAATCAAAGTTATGAAGATCGAAGTTATTTTCGATCACTTTGGAGATCTTAGAAAGCTTTAGAAGAGTTTGTCACAAACAAAATTTGTTTGTATTGATGCTAACTACATACTGATCGAAACAGGTGTAACTAACGCTTTACAAGAGTTTGCCTCATACAAAACTTTTTTTGTATTTATACCTACCAGCAATTGATCAATACAAGTTAATGCGTGGCTATTATTTTGAAAATAAAATAAAAATAGGGGAAGTTGGGCAGGGCAAATAATTCAAACCCTTTAAGAAGGCTGCTTATTCAGAGCGTCGTTACATGTGAGCCGTCTCTTTCTAATGGCCGAGGTGTCATATTAACGGCCGGTTACGGTATGTGAGTACTTACGCAAAGTGATAGTCTTCCTAACGTATTCCTCTTCGGCGCGCACCATCTCGCTCTGTTCCGGACCACCCCTAAACGGTACGTAGTTAATGTTCCTTAATTTGTCCCACAGCCCTTTGAAGAAACCGAGCTCCGTTAATACTACTAACGTCTAAAGAAAGAAAGAAAGAACGAAACACTTTAAGTCTACACAGCAACAACGCCAACGGACATTATTAATAAAGATAAATTAAAAAATGGGTAGCCAAAAATTCAAGGTTTTGAGTCCGTATGAAACGAGCCGGATGTGTAAATGTCACTTTTTGTTCCTGACCTCCTCAATTATGTTCGGAATTCAAATCGGTTTATCTGTTTTCGAGCTACGTTGCAACAGACATACACACATATACATACGTTAAACGTATAACACCCTCTTCTCGGATCGGATCGGAGTAAAAAAATATGCATTCTTACCATAAAAAACACTAACTGTGCTGTTAGTATGAGCATGCCTTGTCCGGGTTGGTTCTTATTAAAGCAGAAATAACACCGCGGGTTCTGTCCAGCTTAAACAAAATATAAGAGGGGGGGTCAAAAAGTTTGCGAAATAAAATGGAAGGGGGTTGACCCTATACATGCAATTATTTTTCCTTTTCAATACAATATGTTGTGTAAAAAAACCTCTAAAAAACGTATTATTAGGTACCGAGATTCGATACAATTTCAAAGTCAAAGTCAAAACATTTATTGCGAACTAAGTGTATGATGTGTAGGGAATGCAATCCGGACTATCCGTAATCCGAAAAATCCGGATATCCGCACATTTTTACTAAACTTCCAAATCCGGATTTGAAAATCGAATCCGGATTTTCTGAATAATAAGAAATTGTAATTCGGGGGCTGCTTTATTCAGCCGAAAGCCTGAAACTGATATTCCCAGTTTAGTGCGAATGGAGATGGCATTATTCGAGGATAGTGGTTCACGAGGACGAAACATGGAGGCCGCTTACAAGCATTTTCAGTGCATTCCCCCATTAAAACGTCGAATCAGAGCTTGCTTTTTCCGCAGCAAGAATTATGTGTAACCGAATTCGCAGCAGGTTAAACGACTGCACTTTAGATGCTTTATTATTTTTGAGGTCACATTTTATGTGTCAAAAGAAAACATAGTTTTTTTTTGTTGGTTAAATTGTTTTGTTGTGTTTAATAATTTGACAAGAAGGCTTTTATTTTTGTTTTCCAGAGTTTCTTTTAATTTGTATATTAATGTTACTCACCACGCGAGTCACAGACTGATTTTTTTAATAATAATAAGTATTATGTTGATTAAGTGAAGTTAAACTGTTTTATTACTTTTGTTATGTTTAATAATTTGACAAGGAGTCTATTTGTCCTTTTATTTTTGTTCTTCAGAGTTTATTTTAATTTGTACTTGTCCTATATGGCAGGATTTATTTCGTAAGGCTCGTACATCATGTGGGCAGACGATGGGTTTCGTGCTATGAAAACACACTGGGTGCGATACACTGTTTCTAGCAAAACTAACGAATTACTTGAGATTACAACTTAACACAATAACACGGGGCACAATGAATCGGGTACAGTTCCAAGACGTCTTAACTCCACCGCGATCAGACATTGACTGTCGCCCTCGCCTCGAGCTGAACATCAGGGCTCTGTAGAAGCACGCTGTGGTGTGGTAGACTAGTAAGGGTACTGGGGTAGACTGGTAAGTAGGTCACCTCAAGTCACCAGTGGCCACTGACGCGTTTTCCGATTCATTTTATGTCCGGATCCGACATACTTATTAATTATTTAACTAACGTTACTCAGCACGCGAGGCAGAGACTGATTATTTTAATAATAAGAATATTATGGCTATAACACCAAAATTATGGTATTTAATTTGAATAACTTCAAATAACAAAAATTAAAAAAAAATCATATATTTTTAATTTTCCTGTGCTTTTAATCTAACCCATTTACACAAATATAAGAAAAATCATATTAATAAACAAATGTATGTAGATTTATGTATGTTCATGAAAAATCCGTAAAATCCGGATAATCCGGATTGGACCAAAATACCGTTCTTAAACATCCGGATTTTAAAACAGAACGGATTTGCATTCCCTAGATGTGGTGTTATGTTAATACATAAGACTTAGCAGCCTTTAACAAGCATTGCAATTTATCTTTCGCCTGCCCTTATCAGCCGCGCGCTGTCCCCCCATACTTAAGTACAAATGCTGTATCCATGATAATATTGTAATACCAAATGATTTAAAAACAGTAACCATGGAGTTTCTTGCCGGTTCTTCTCCATAGGAAACGACCAACCCGAACCGTGCTGCTTTTTGTCGACGTTTTACAAGTGCCCATCGAGGCCTACGTGAAATAAAATATTTAGATATTTTGATTTTAGCCTAAATCAGCACGTATTAAACATTATTATTACTTATGTTCTTTTATATTAATACCTACAGTTAAATAGAGAAATTATAGTTATGTCAATACTAGTGAATTGTCACACAAATGTATGTATTTTCCTTTCCAGATAATATAAAAATTGTTGTTTTTAAATTACTTAATATTGTTTTTTTCAAGTCTTTCATTAAGAAATAAATTTAGCAATTGTATACGTTCTATAATTAATTATGCCAAATTTTAATTTAAAAAAAATATTTTGATTTTTGATAAAAAAAAACGGCCTGACCCGAGTCTTGGCCACGGTTAAAAACGCACTGAATTTTTAGCTTGTTAACATTTTAAAGTTTTAGGCATCTTGTTAACATTGGAACTTTAGTTCGAAACGACTCATATTCGTGCATCGAATATTGTGATATGTAAACGTCTAAAAATTATAAAAAGAAGCAAAGCTTACCGCAACACTTTTGGTCCGGATCTTCGAACGGTAGATGTGGACAGTATTGCCTGAAGATTTTGCACAGCGCGTTCGTGCGCGCCGCCGATATGGTCGCGGTGGCCGCCGTGGTCAGCGTGTGCGGCACGCACAGGAAGCGCACGGGGATCAGGAGGTACGACATACTCGACTTGATGCCCAGCGCCATGCTAGCCTCAATGGCGGGGGTGATGAATCCTGCAGACATTAAGGTTTTATTTATTTTTACTTACTTTGAGTTGTACATTCTGGGTACAAAAGCGGACTTAATGCAATGTAACAGGGCACTATCTATTAGTCAAACTTTGGGTTAAATAGGACAACACTGTGATAGGATAGGGTACTAAAATAAACGCTCCTTATTATATGGGATTTAACATAATAGCACGCCTGTAATCCCCGAAGGGTTAGGTAGAGGTGGTTCTATTAAGTCCCATGTAATAGGGAGCGAGCAAGAATACATGTCCCGTGTCACAGAGCGCATCGACTTCCTGAAGCAGAAAGTTGATGCATGGGCGAACCGTATTCGGAGGTATAAGCGGCGGGTTGATCGGTACTCACAGAATCGCATGTTCCAGAGCGATGAGAGGTGGGTATACAGAGCTTGGGAGCGACCCGAGCAAAATATGACAGACGTGTGCCGCCCGGATGATGCTACATTGAGTTCTTTCTGGCGCAGCATCTGGTCGGTGCCCGTCTGTCATACTGAGGCTGACTGGATGCGTGACGTCGAGCGAGTGTGTGGACCTATCCCAGAGATGGAGCCAATTTTGATAACACCTTTAGATGTAGCCAGAGCAGTTCGTCCGTTACCGAATTGGAAATCACCGGGACCGGACGGACTGCACAACTTCTGGCTCAAATGGCTTAGTAGTTCACACACTTGCCTGGCATCCCAATTCCAGTCATCCTTAGAGTCTGGGTCTCTACCGCAGTTTTTAACAACAGGGGTTACCCACCTGCTCCATAATTCAGGTAGTCCCGCGGAACCCAAAAATTATAGACCGATCACGTGTTTGGTCTATAAACTTCTTACATCCATTTTGAGAGTGAAAATTAATACACACATTGACAAAAACTCCGTTATGTCTGCCTCTCAAAATGGATGTAGGAATAGGTCCCGCGGTACGAAGGAGCTACTTATCATCGACATGGCCATTAGCCAACAGGTTCCTCGATCCCGCAAGGATCTGTCGACATGTTGGATAGATTATAAGAAGGCCTACGATTCGGTGCCACATACATGGCTCATGAGGGTGCTGGAGTTGTACAAGTTAGATGCAACTCTACGCGCCTTCCTTGAGTCGTGTATGCGGCAATGGAGGACGGTCCTTCGATATCCAGGATGTCGACAAATCCAGGGGAACGATGAGCCTGTATGGATTAAACGGGGAATATTCCAGGGCGACAGTCTGAGCCCACTTTAGTTCTGTCTAGCTCTGAATCCTCTAAGTACATTGCTGGAGGATTCAGGTCTAGGCTATCGGTTGAGGAGAGGTGGTCAGGTCATATCTCACCTTTTTTATATGGATAATCTGAAACTCTTTACCCCCAACAAATTGCGACTGATGGAGCTACTGAAAGTAACGGACAAATGTGCAGTCATGTATGTAAAGCGAGGGGAGATTATGGAATCCGAGGGAATTCAGCTCTCGAATTCCATACACCTGAGATCTCTCCTCATTCGAAATATGTCGGAAGCGTTAGGCATTAACGTAACTGACACGAAACAATCGCTGAGGGAGCGCTTCTTTGGACGCCTGAACAAGGTATTAAATAGCCTTCTTTCAGGCGGGAACAAGGTGGGCCTTCAACGGTTGGGTCATGCCGGTTTTAATGTACTCTTTCGGCGTACTCAAATGGACTCAGACCGAACTCGATGCCCTGGCTAGGAGAGTTCGTACACTGTTGACCGCAAACCGGATGCATCACCCACGATCATCGGTGATGAGGCTGTACATCCCGCGGAAGTGCGGGGGTCGAGGTTTTCTAAACGCGAAGACCCTTCACAACCGCGAGATGTACAGTCTCAGAGAATATTTTTTAAAAGCCGAGGTGGATATGCACCGAGATGTGGTCGCAGTGGGCAAGGGTCTCACCCCGCTGTCCATGGCTAAAGAGAACTGGCGCAAACCTGTTGGTAAACAAGAGCCTCGACGATCATCTTTCGAGGCTCTCCTTAGGCGGTTGTATCAAGGGCCTGATTCAGAAGGCAGTACTCCTCGATACGGCTCGCATTGTGAGGAGGTTCCTGTCTATGGAACCCTAACCACCGGTAGCTTGGACCCTGCTCCCGATACCGGCGGACCACTATTTTTTATATTTTTAAATGCTTTTCATATGTTTTTTTTTAAGAAATATTTAAAAATGTAAATAATATGTAAGAGAATGAATAAACAGAATAATAATAACGTTTATTTCAGGTACAATCCATAAGGCATAATAGTAATAAAACAGTCAGCTAACAAATAATAAAAAAAAAACCTAATAAAATAATTCAATTAATAGCATAATAATATAAATGATTGGGAATTATTGAGTCAATCGATTAATAGAATTGGAAATTGTACATACATAAAACATTACAATTAAATTAAATAATATTTCAGTACTGTCCAGATATACACATCCATTTATGTAGGATCGGACAGTCAGTGCGGGAAGCAATCATCTTGAGGATGCTATTGCTACTGTCTCTCACTCGTCTAAGTAAAGAAGCAACCTTTTTCCGGATTATAGCTGGATAGCCATCCGTTCGAGCTTCTGCAAACATTAGCGACGCAGTGCAATAGGGAGGCATCCGCATCAGCATCCTAAAGATGTTGTTATATTGAACGCGCAGGACACTGGCGGCCCGACGGGTATGGTTTACCCATAGACTGCTCGCGTAAAACGATTGAAAGTATGCCTTAAACAAAGTGATTTTAACTGGAATGGAGCAGCGAGCGAATCTATATGCCCTGCGCTCCCGCTCTAGATCCGCGTCATCGGACAAATTCTCCGTCACAATATGCCGTAAATACCTAAAACTGGTCAGTATTTGCAGTTTCTTACCATACAATTTAATTGGAGGAATACAAACTGGCACGGGCACACTAACTTTACCCTTGAAAAGCAGAACTTTGCTTTTTGCTATATTATACGTCAGTTCATGTTCCACCGCATATGTTTCACATATTGCTAACATCTTACGGATAGCACCCACCGATGGTCCCAGAAGCACCACATCGTCCGCGTAGCTAATATTATTGACGCATACACTGGGAAAAGGCTAGGCAGATGATGACACTATCAACATGACAACCGGTATGACTGCTGCTGAGCTCACCGATAAGGTCATTAATGTACAGGTTAAATAACAAAGGAGAGGTCAGTCCACCCTGCCTAACGCCGCACTCCATGCCATATGGCTCGGACAAGGCTCCTGCCCATCCCACCTGATTCCGCTGGCGGTGATACTAATCTTGCAACAGTGATACGACTTCTACCGAAACCCCCGCCCTGCCCAGTTTCTCCCAAAGCTTATCATACAGGACGTGTCAAAAGCTTTTGACAAGTCCAAGAAACATGCGTATACTGGTGTTTTCCTGTCCGTATAGTACTGTACAGCCTGCTAAAGACTTACAGTGGAAAGGCCACTTCTGAAACCGAACTGGGCGTCGTGCAGTTTTATGTGTTTGATAAGAACGTTATTAAGCAGGCTGTCCAGCACCTTGGCCATTATGGTCGCAAGAGAGATGGGACGATAGTTACTCTTATACGAAATATCCCCAGTTCTATTCTTAATAATTTCAACTACTATGGTTTTAGTAAGGTCCTCTGGTAAGTAACCGTGACAAAGGCAGAGATTATAAAACAAGGATAGGACGCGCGGCAGGTGGACTCCAGAATGCCTAAGATGCTCGATGCTGAGACCATCATATCCAGGGTATTTGCCTCTGTGCATACTGTTAATTACTTTTCTAACATCTTTCGCTGTAAATCTGACATCTCTATTCTTGTTGATGGTCCCAGCAACGGGCGACTTAAACATGCCTGTACTATGCTGCGTATCACCTTGAAGTGCTCACTAAACACATTAGCAATCATGTGATGATCACTAATACCATTTATACTCACAGGAAGGCCAGGTTTTTGGCTCATATTTCCCGTCTCTTTCCAGAACTGTGGGAAATTGTTAGCAAAATGATGGGATGCTAGTGCATCCATTTTGATTTGTTCCTGCCTATCCTGGCACCATTTTAACTTTTGCTTAAACAATTTCCTACTTTCATTCATGTCAACATATGTCTGACCATTGTTAGGTTTGCCATCTTCAACCCAGGCCAAAAACCTCAACCTGGCCTCCCTATGGTAACTTATCACATATTTGTTCCATCCCGCAACATAACCACCCCTCCTTCGTGTCTTCATCCTTTTGTACGACCAGTGGCGGATTTGCAGTCTTGACCGCTCTAGGCCCCGGGGAATATGCCGCCCCTTTCTCAGCACCTATCATAGACTAGGTACATACTGAATTTACTTTTATCGAAATCGGTTCAGAAATTTCGTTAACTATAAGTGCTATGTCTTACAAAAATGAACAGTGGACCGAAATGGTACGGCTTTACGCCACCGCGGGTGATAACCTGAACGAGGCTCGTAGGATGTATGCAGAGGTTAGATTCTCGAGTGGGAATCCTATAAAAACGAGCGGAGGCATGTGTGGCCGTAAATTAATCCCATTTGAATAGTTGTTGAGATTAATGTAGGTAAGTGTAGATAGAAGACCATAATATGCGCAAGAATTTAAAATATTTAGGTACTTTGCATTTGAGTTATTTCTTGTTATCATCAGTGAATTTTTTGTCACGATTTGCCGCCCCTAATATCTGGCCGCCCTAGGCCCGGGCCTATTGGGCCTTAGGGCAAATCCGCCACTGTGTACGACGCTGTTGCTGAATCAGACAATGTAGTGACCAGTCATACATACTTTTTAACAATAACTTGTGCTCAGTAGTCAGTATTGGAGTATATTCCTGAGAATTGTTGAGAGTGGAGGTGTTGAAAGTGTTTTTATTCTAGGTGACTTTAATGCGCATCCTCATGAGCTGTTTTTTAGGGAACTCACAAGTTTCTGCGTTGATCAAACCTGGATTTGTGCCGATATTGAGAAACTGGGCTATGCAGCCAATAACTACACTTTTGTTAACGAAGCACACGGGTACAGAAGATGGTTAGACCACTGTGTTGTGTCTTTATCAGCGTGGCAAACTATTGTTAGGGTAGGCATAGAAGAGGATGTCTTTTTATCTGACCACCTACCACTATACATTGAGTGCGATCTGAATTTAGTAAGACCGAAGATAACGATGCAAAATTTTCGCCATTGATACGTAACTTG
This sequence comes from Noctua comes, assembly GCA_963082995.1. Lineage (NCBI taxonomy): Eukaryota > Metazoa > Arthropoda > Insecta > Lepidoptera > Noctuidae > Noctua > Noctua comes. Next base: position 2,259,651 of record OY720282.1, read on the forward strand.
GGGTGAGAGGGATGACTCGCAAATTACAAAATATCGTAATTTATGCAATGACGGGCTGCGGAACATCGGTCTTCCTCATGAATTTCAAAAGTGTACTTATGGGCCTTGCAATGTAGTCGAACATAAATGTATCCTGGATATTTTTTATAAAACTATTGTAGATATCTTCCTTGAGGATATTGTCCTTCCGTGAGGGAATGGAACCGGTAATGTATTTTTCGCTAAAATAGGTCAGGGCTTTGGTAAAAAGCATGAGTAGAGGTAGATCACCCGGACACGATGGACTCAGCATCGAGCATTTTAAGTACGCTGGCATTCACCTGCCGAGGGTCCTGTCTTTGTTTTACTCAATGTGCATGAGTCACTCATACCTACCGGCAGAACTTATGAAAACTATTGTGGTACCGATTGTCATAAACAGGACAGGGGATATATCGGAAAAAGGAAATTTCCGGCCAATCTCTCTTGCAACTACCATTGCCAAAATATTGGACAGTATGCTTGATTCATGCTTGGAAAAACATCTGGACCTGCACGACTCACAGTTTGGGTTTCAACCTGGGCTGTCCACTGAAAGTGCAATTCTAAGTCTCAAGAATACTGTCCAATATGATACAGATCGTAAAACGCCGGTGTATGCCTGTTTCCTGGATTTTTCCAGAGCTTTTGACCTTGTGCCATATTGGTATGCTAACCAAACCAATCACGTGAACTGGTCCGACGTTCTCTCTGAGGCATATGGGTTGGAGTGCGGGGTGAGGCAGGGAGGGTTGACCTCTCCCAGGCTCTTCAACCTATATGTGAATGACATCATAGTCAAGCTCAGCAGCTTGCGTGTCGGCTGTCGGGTGGGTGGGGTTAATATTAACAGCATCAGCTATGCGGATGACATGGTGCTTCTGGGCCCGACTGCAGGATCTATTGGAGAAATGTTGAAAGTTTACGAGGACTACGCGGCTAGACATGGGCTCGTTTATAACGTCAAAAAATGTGGGTATATGGTATTTTCGGTCGCCGGTAAGTGTATAGATTATTCACCTAACTTTACCCTAAATGGCTTGAACATAAAAAGAGTAAACCAATTTAAATATCTGGGACATATGCTTACCGACGACCTGAAGGAAAATGTGGATATTGAGAGGGAGCGCAGCGCATTGGCGGTCCGCGGTAAATGTTGGCTCGTAGATTCGTCCGCTGCACGGGACAGGTCAAAATAACACTTTTCAAAGCGTATTGTTAGGGTCTTTACACGGGTGATCCGTGGATCAACTACGCCAAAAGGTAGCTAGATGTCCTACGCGCCCAGTACAATAATGTTTTTAGAGTGCTCTTGAGACTGCCCCGGTTCTGTAATGCGTCCGAGATTTTCACACAGAATCGTACTAACGGCTTCCACGCAATCGTGCGGAAGAAAATAGCGTCTGTAGCAGCGAGAACCCGGGCCAGTAGCAACAGCATTCTAAAAACAGTGACCGAGAGTGTGTTTTCCCCTTTTCTGAAACATTTTGTGGAGAGGATGGCCGCTTGAGAAACTTGTTTTCATCTTTTGTGCAAAGTGACTCAAACTCAAATTGTTTTATTTATGTATTTACTAACACTAGAAATAAGGTACGCTACTAACATTGGATTTCTGTTATCCGACTTTTGAAATAAATAATTATTATATTCCATCGCAATAACGAGTCATTTCCTTTGGAAAATCAATTTCTCGTAGTTGAGCGCATAATTTACTATACATCTGCACTTGCTCAGACGTACGTTCACCCCAAACAACCCTATTGAACACCAGTGCATAGATTGATAATTATTCACCCGACACTAGATCTATGTTACAATCAATTACCAGTGGGAAATGATCAGACCATTTGCACATCATACTCGACTTGTACGTTAACCACTGTCGACAGCGCTGTGTTCGTGACTACACAATGATCTAACCACCTCACGCAACCATGGGCCTCACTAATGAAAGTGTACGTATCATCCGTATTCATAATATTTAGGTCTATACATGTCCAGCGCTGGTCATCACAAAAGTCTAATAAATGTTTACAAAAGAGCTCACCAGGTTGTGCATTAAAGTCCCCTAGTATGTAAACCGCCGTACAGTCGTTATTTTCTTCTACAATAGCACTGATGGAACTTAAACACTGTGTGAACATGGGCCGATTATCAGCACAATCAGTTGGCATAAACACACTAAATACCATAATAGGTGCACCACTCACTTGCATTTTCACCGCTGATAAACGAACATCATAACAATAGACAGAGGCGGCGCAAGGCGTAGGCGACGTGGGCCACCGCCCACGGCCTCGCGGTACGAGGGCCTCGCACCTCAAAAACTCAATGACAAAATTGGGACCGGAACGAAATCTCCAAACTGTACATGGCCAATTTTGGTCAATTTATATTTTTTGTTGACGCGCACTCTGTTTTATTTTTTTTATTTTTCTAACACAGCGACATCCTTCGTTCTTGTACTGACAGAAAGCCATTGTAGTTTCTGATATTTTAAGCTAGGTGGCGTTGTTTCGTATAGGATTACTAAAAATGTTTTCTGCGATGGGATTTCAAGTGAATTATTTGCAGTTTATTTTTTCTGTGGTTGAAGTGAAAGCTGCTGTTGTTCCTGAAATTATGGCCTTTCGAATGATACATGTGAATTCCGAGTCGATGCCGATTCCGGGCCTCGCTAAATGTACTTTGCCCACATAAAATTTTGGTCTTGCCCCGCCACTGACAATAGATAACCGTGACCGATTGAAAAACACTTTTTCTCCACAGTATGGCAACCTTAAGGCCTGCCCTTCAAGAGGCCTGCTGAGGTGTCTATCGCTGATGTTCCAGTGCTCCCAAACTCTTTACTGACCGCCTTTAACTCCGACAGCTCATGAGATAGTAGCCACGTCTCTTGTAGCAATGATATCCGCTGTACTACATAAATCTCCTACTCCTAACGATCTTTTCAGAGACTTGCAGTTAAATGAAATGAATCTTACTATTTTATACTATTACCATCGATCGGACGCAAATTCAGACTCCGTGGCTGCAATTGAGAAATTCCTGATAGAAAAACAAAATAACACTTTGTCGGACCTGGGAATCGAACCCAGGACCCATACTTAGCAGTTGCGCTTGCGACCACTAGACTAACGAGGCAGTCGAGGCAGTATGGGATTTAACTAATGGGTATCCCATATTCAACACATTTTGCCAGTTAGTTGATAAAATGTGGGTGTACTATAAGAACACTTCTGCCTAAGTCTTTGCTAATTGCAGGCGTGACGTTATGTTATGTGTGCGTCGAGCCAACCACAACATAGTTGGTAAAGGCTAGGCAGGTGATGATGTTATGTTATGTGTAATACTGACCGAACAGAAAGATCCAGGAGATGAGGATGACGCTGGTGGTTGTCCCTCCGACGTTGAAGCTGACAATGTAACCGAACGCCACGAATGCCATGCTGCCCAGTAGCAGGAGCGTCGTGATCGCGACTGGAGACAGAATGATGCCGTGAGTCATGTGGAGAGGAGGAAACTAAATCTTATCTTACTACTGTTATAATCGTGAAACTTTATGAGGATCAGTGGCTGTTTATTGCTCTTTCATGCATTAAACTACTGAACGGATTGTGATAAGACTTCACGATGATATAGCATTAACATCAAAATAAAAGACTTTTAAGAGCAATAGCAAATAATAATGACAAATTTGACGACACATTTGCGCCATATTTGCAGTGTGTACATATATCTCATTTGTTGAAAATTAATAAATAATCTAAATAGTTGAATTTGGGCAGGGGCAGCCTCGGGTGGATGCAAGGTGCCGTTAATATGAAAGAAGAAGAAGTTTTGCGCCCAGTATAAAATGTCAAATGATTTATCTTTTCGGTTCGGGTTGGTCGTTTCCTATGGATAAGAACTGGACAGAAACTCCATGGTTATTCTATTAGAAAGGGTACTTTGGTCTACGGAAAGACTAACACTGTGGCGAGGTAGTGCATCCCTACTAAATCCATTCGTTCCACCTGCTAAAAATCTCCCACCTCGATATGAGTTGCCATGGCTGACCTGAAGTTTTTAAGTAGACTCCGGACCAAGGTTGGCCGCAGCAAGGAAAACCTACTCAGGTGAAGATGCATTGATGACTCTGCCTGGAGTGTAAATGTGGTGCTGTTCCACAAACGATGGGGCACTTAATATTGTGTCCTGTTGTTTGTTCTTTACAGGAACTCATGAACGCTCTTGAAGGCGCCAAACTAGTGGCTCAGTTCTAGGACAACACAATTTAGATTGCTATCGGCACTCTAAGAAGAAGAAGGGAACTAACAAAATACAAATTAAACTATGGACATGACGTGGATGTGCCGCGAGTCTTTCTGACAATGATGTCTAACTCACACAAGAAGTCCGGCTGATCTATAGTACTGTCTTCGTCCAGCAGCACCGCCGCCAGCACGAGGGGCACCAGGCTCATCAGAATGAACAGCCCCGCGTGGAACAGGATCGCGGCCAGCCAAAGAAGCGTGGCCGGGCAGCCCGACATCACGTGGATGTGCCGCGTGCCTGTCTCACGTTCTTTGCATGGTAGGGAGATGCTGTTGATGTTTGTGGCGAGAATTGCTGTAAAGAAGAAAAAAAGCTGAATGCAATTTCGGGTTTATTTCGTAATGTGAACTGTAACAATATAATGCATTCATTTTCGATAGTTACAATCTATCCATGGCATACATTTGTCGGCAAATTGTAAAATGGTCAAGCTGGCATGCGACGGAACTCACCTTGCGCGCTGATTGGTTGAACGTCACGAGTTCCAGAGATGGTTCTCATTTTAACGGGTGATAAAATCAGACGGTTTTTTCGTCCATACTAATTGTATGCCTTTTTTTGTTTTCATAATAAGAGAACTAAAGTTTCCTAGGAAAGTTTCCCAGTATCTCTTATGGATATCCCCATGTTGTCTCACATAAATGAAACGCTGGCCTTGCTGTGCAATTGAAGTTGGCGGTGAGAGGTGCTAGTCATTCGGGCCTGTTTTGATGTTCCGCAAATGCCGATTCGAAGAAGTGTGTGAGCAGCACGGCTAGTATCCCTATTAGGACTTGCATTTACCAAAGTGGCATCTGGACCCTGCTTCCATGCAAGTCTTACTCCTAACTAGAAATTCTTGTTTAAACCCCCTCCCTGACTTGTCGTTGGCTTTTTGCGACCAAATCACCTAGCAACAAGTATATTACTTACTGAATAGAATAATAAAGATCCACATGCCGATGTTAATCACGCCCTTGGGCATTTTTTTATTCGTTTCTTTTCCTTCTAGGGGCTCGCGGCTAATGGGCTCGTTTATAGTGGTAATGGTCTTGCCGTCGGACCTCCGTATGTAGTGCGACGCCAACATGTTGGATAGCAAGTTGAGGGCTACCGGAGCAGCGTGGCGGACTACTGTAGTGTATAGTACCTGAGAAATATGCATAAGTATAATCAGTCTATAATGTTCCCACTGCTGGGACACACGCCATCTCTCCGCGTAGGCAAAGAATTACTAATTCTGATGTCAAAACAAGAACTGCTCAAAAAATTCTTACACCGCCTCAAAATTATCTTAAAAAGCAACCTTAATTCAAGAAATACAATTAAAGCCATCAACTTCTTTGCAATACCCATTATCACATACTCTTTCGGAATTTTTTATATGGTCAAAGACTGATATTAATAAACTACTGCTCACTATGCATACACTGCCAACCAAACATAGAAAACACCATCCAAAATCATGCATACAACGACTTCCACTACCACGCCAAGAAGAGGGAGAGGATTAATAGACATACACAATTTACACAACAAACAGATACTTTCACTCAGAGCATACTTCCATAACAAATCAGAAATTTAATTTTATTTGCTTTCTCAGCTGTCACAAGGTTCTCGTCACGCGGGATGCTAACATCGACTAACATTACGCGGCGCGCTGATCGGTCTATCACAAAATATATCAGGCTTATAGGCGACAATAGTCCTGTCTGTAATGATAGACCGATCGGGACTATTTGTTATCCTTTTTATTTAATAATTTTATAAAATACTGAAATAAATATTAAATTCTGTTTTGAAACGTCTAAATACGGAAAATACATATTAACTTCTGGATACAGGCTTCGCCTAGTTTGGGGCCAGTGTAAAACATTTTTGCATTTTATTTCGATCTTCCTAAAGTTTGTGTTTTTTTGCAACGCGTCCACACGTACCACCTTGCGCAGATACCACAGACCATATACCAATAGAGATATTACCGGCAGTTTCTCTTGAGATGTACGAAGAAGATGACTTGCTTTTAGCTTCAGCAGCATGCATAGTAATAAGCACCGCTGCGCAAATAAGAAATAAACCGACAACGCATTATGGCAGAACCATTTAGTCTTGTAAACTGTGTCACTGCCACTTCCAGACTTATTTGGTGTCTTTTTCTTTTTTTAACTGTCTCGAAACATGACTAAGAAGATTGTGAATATTCTTATCTAACTGCTCTTTGCTCACTTCAAGAATGGTTGCCATCTCCACCAAGGCGTCATTTCTTTTGTTTTTATCTTTATAAAAACTACTCCGACAGTTCCGTAACACCGGTACAATTCGATAAAAAAAGTGTTTGCTCATCCGCCCAATCCATTTTGGCGCGAATAAAAACACAACTCGATGTAGACGCGGTTACTAGCAAACCGCGAGGCCCGTCCCCACTACCCAGAGCGACGCGGCTTTCTTTGAAGTAGACCGACTACCGTCGGATTACGCGAGGCCGCGGCCGGCCGCGCGGCTCAGGCCTCACTCACGTCCACCCTCACGAGGCACGGCCGCGCGGCTCGGCCTCACGGAACCACACGGCCCTAGTGGGGACTACTGGGGACACGGTTGAGTTAGCCGTCATAGAGATTGTCGTTGCCTTACCTTGGCATCTTTGCCGTTGACCTCCACTCCCGCTAAGTAGTTGTTGTACTTAAAAATGTCTTTCCGGCTGGTTCTAAGTATCGCTGTAAACAAACACAGTTCAAATTATTATAAACATGAACTAACTGCATAGCGATTACGTACAAATCCTAGTTTAATATACCTCACATTGACTTAGTAACTGAATCCGTCATGCAACTTTTATGAAGTTGTAAAATCGCCTTTGTCAAAAGCAGCATATCGGCAAAAAAATATTGATGATTATTTATATTCAAAAGTTAAAAATAAAAACAAGTATGCATTATCATTATTAAAAAAAATTAGGCATGGTAAGTATGGATATAATAAAATTATATTATACAGGGTGTAAGGGACAGCCCTCCACAAACTGACAGGGTACATTCAGCTCCTTATTTTGAATCATATTCCACCGGAAGTTTTGTCCGGAAAATTATGTGTTTTTTAATTTTTTTTCAGTTACTATTCCTTCATTTAAATGTAAAATTACATTCCCTGCACGCAGCACTCTATTTATGTAAATAATACGGCTAAAATCAAAAATCCAACAATGGATGTTGAAATACTCTAACGAACGACGCGTGAAATTAGCTGTTAACTTCCTGCCTAACTACAGAGTTCATCGAACTCGTCGTCTCGCTTGCCGTTTATTACATGCGTTTTGCCACGGTAACACTATACTATACATTGCGTATGAGGAAATAAAACAAATCAAATTTATTGCATTCCCATACCGTTCCTGAAATAATTTCTCGTACCGGTCATCTTAGTATGATATACTGAATTCACCCCATCAGTTTGTAGAGGGCTGGCCCTTACACCCTGTATAGTAAAAAATGCTCTAGTTTCCTCTTTACGGGGGAATACGTTTGAGTGGGTTAAGCGCCGCTAGCCTTTCCAGCTAATGTCAATAAAAAAATAAAATATTCTATCATCACTGTCAGGACTATTGTTGCTAATAAGCCTGACACAATGGTGATATATACAACATTGGTTTTAGTATATGCGAAACCTGAAACATGTGTGTAGTATTTTTATGTAAAGAACCTATGTATAATATTTCAAAACTGTATCATGAAAAATCACAAAGTTATAAGTTTGTATTGTTACCTGGTTGTCGGCACAAAAACATGGTTACCACGAAGCACCGCCGCGCGCGCGCTTCCAGCGTCGTCTTTAGCTCATTGATAATAATAATTTGGCAGTAGGTACCTAAATGATTGCGATAGGCTCGGTGTCCAACTTGTAGCCTTTTTAAATATTTTTGAGAAAAAATATAACATGGTTTAAAAAATATTGGAATCGATTCAGTTAGTTATTCTGAACAAACTATATTCAGGTTTCGCATATACTAAAAATAATGTTGTAGATTGGAGCGACGTGCAATGATTGTTGACACAGCGCTTCCGCATAACGAGAACCTCGTGTCAGCGGAGAAAGATAAGCAATACAAGTATCAAGTGATTTGACTTCGAGGTTGTCGGCAAATAGGACGTGAGTACAGCAGTCATTGTGCCGATAGTCGTGTCGGCCAATGCCTTAATAGCCAAAATCCTCGATCAACATTTTAGGAGGCTCTCGTAAGTCAGCAGGATCAAAGGTACCTCTATTAGGATCAGGGATCGAAAAGGTTCCCGAAATACCGGTAAAATACCGGTATTTAGTGGTTCTGTTACTTAGAACCCGAACCGGAACCGGAACCTAAATTGGAACCTTTAAGAACCTTTATTGTACCGGTTCTTCTTCAAAGCGAGTCCAAACGAGTTCATACAATGCCGCTCATAATAATAGCCAAGTGAAATACAATACGATGAAACTTACCTTTCTCCAATTTATATTAAATGTATTAATTAACAGTCATTTTATTACTCTAGATTATTCAAACCACTATCTAATAATATTTGCTGACACTGTACAGTACAGACTTCTACTCGCTAATATTTCGATGGCGAACTGAAAGAAAAGACACGCCAGGCACGCGTCAAACATACCCGTTCTTTCTTGGAGAACCTTTAAATCGGATGATACGGAACCGGTAAATTGGAACTTTTATTTGGAACCGGTACTTTGGAACCAGAACCGAACCGGAACCTGAACCAGAACCGTACCGAAAAGAAGAACCTTTTGAAGAACCGAAATGAAAAACCGGAACCCAAATTCGTACCGGTTTTCAATCCCTGATTAGGATCCCTGACCCTCGCCGTTAGCTTAGATCCTGTTCCATGAGCAGTACTATTTTTATATTTTTAATGATTTTTATGGTTTTTATAATATGTGCGTGACCTTTTTTTTTTTTTTTTTTTTAACGTGGTAAAATCATCAAATGAGTCCTCCCACCCAGGGCAGAGCGGGAGGGACTGTCAGACTTGTACTGACTAAAATCCACGGTGTCCTTCAGTAGCCCTTTATGTTCCAGGGTCACGGTAATTCTATGAGTCCCGCGACCCCGGCAGGCTTTGGCCCTCTAGAGGGGGGCCCCGTCATTATGCTGACACTCTTTGAGGCGCGCGTAGAACACAACGCGCCGTCGACCCGGGCATGGTCCATGGTCGGACAGCAAGTCGCCCATTACTCGCCGCCCGCATGCCCGCGCCTACGGTGGCCGGAGATCGTCTGCCGACGTCCGGCGCCGTGGGCGTCTACCACTGCGGCTGGTGTGGAGGGAGGACGCTGTCCTCTCCCTCACGCGGCCCGCCTCCTCCTTCGCGAGCATGACTGCTTCGCAGAAGGAGGCGACCGCTTCCCACTCCGTCTCGCCCCGCAGCATGACCTCGACCAATGCCGGGCGCGAGAGGGCTCCGCCTATCGCCGCCGTGAGGACACGGCGGTGCTCTGCCCAAGCGGAGCAGTCCTGCACCGTATGCTCCACCGTGTCCTCCGGGCGGTCCTCGCAGTGGTGACACCCAGGCGTTTCCTCCTTCCCCATATGACACAGGTACCTCCCGAAACTTCCGTGTCCGGTGAGGACCTGCGTCACGCGGTAGGTCAGGACGCCGTGACGCCTATCCAGCCACTCCTCAAAGAGGGGTCTTACCGCCGCGATTGCGGCGTGCCCGGACCTCGGTTGCGACAGTCGTTCCCTCCATACTGCCCTGAGATCGCGCCGGAGCTCTTCCCGCCGCGCCTCGACTTGTCGAGGTAGCAGGGATTCGCCCCGGCGCTGCGCCTCCACGCGCCACTCATAGAGGCGCTGGAGGGCAGTCGCCTCCAGATCCCAGGGCAGCAATCCGGCAAGGAGGTTGGCCGATTCGCCAGCGATCGTACGGTATCCTCGGATCATCCGGATAGCCATGACCCTCTGGCATGCGACCAGCTTCAGTGGTCGCGTCCGAATGCTCAGGGCCCACACGGGGGCCCCGTAGAGGGCCATGGACCGCACGACACCGGCGTACAGCCTCCGGCAGGAGGCGTTTGGCCCGCTGAGATTGGGCAGGAGTCGCCTGAGGGCGGCTGCTGCCCGGTTCAGCTTTGGGGCCAAACGCAGGAAATGCTCCTTGAAGTTCCACCGGCTGTCGAGGACGAGTCCCAGGTACTTCATCGTTCTCCCGACGCCGATGCGAACCCCTCCCACCGTTATGTGGGACTCAGACCGTGGCGCGTTCAGACGGCCATGAAAACACATGGCCTCTGTTTTGTGCAGCGCCACTTCGAGTCCCAACTGCCGGATCCTTCCAACGACTGTCGCAACCACTTGCGTCGCCAGGTCAGCCGCCGCCTGGTGCGACTCTCCCTCCGCCAGGACGAGCGTGTCGTCGGCGTAACATATTACGCCGACGCCGTCAGGGAGGTCGCCGCGCAGCACCCAGTCGTAACCGATGTTCCACAGGAGCGGCCCCAAGACCGATCCCTGTGGAACACCGCACGACATCTCTCGCCGGTTCCATTCTCCCTGGTGACCGGGGTAGATGACGGCTCTGTCCGTCAGGTAGTCCTCGACTGTGCGACGGAGGCAGGTCGGCACCCGGTGATACCGGAGTGCCTCCCTGATGCAACTCCAGGGCAGGGTGTTAAAGGCATTGGTGATGTCCAAAGACACCGCCAAGACGACCCTACCCCGGGATACCGCAGCTCCCGTCGTGAGGGCTCTCACGCGCATGATGGCGTCCACCGTCGAGCGCCCCCTGCGGAAGCCAAACTGGCTCTCCGCAAGGTCCGGGCCTACCCGATTCAGGTGCCCGACGAGGCGGTCTGCAATGACTCTTTCAAAGAGCTTGCCCACCTCGTCGAGCAGCACGATGGGCCGGAATGCGGACGGAGAGTCCGCAGGGCGCCCGGGCTTCTGGATGAGGACCAGTTTCCCCGTCTTCCAACGAAGCGGGAACCGGCCCCTCTCCAAGCACGCGCTAAAGAGCCCCCCCAGTCGAGGCCCGAGAGTCCCCGAGGCCAGAACCCAGGCTTTCCCTGGCAGGCCGTCGGGTCCTGGGGCGGTGTTTTTGGCTTTGAGCCGTTGTACCGCCACTCTCAGGTCTACCTCGGTCACCTCTGGAGCGTCGTAGACGTCGTCGTCGCTGTGGTCCGCTTTTGCGCCAGCTTCATCGCCAGGCACCGTCGAAGGCGGAGCCATGGGCGGGGGAGTATGCTCCCCTCGCGATGGGAACAGGGCGCTCACCACGTCCTCCACGAACTGAGGCCGGAGACTCTGCGTCAACGGGGGAGCCCAGGGCCGGAACTTTTCTCGCACCCATTTGTAGGGACGGCCCCATGGGTCCCCGTCCAGAGTCCCCAGCATCTCCTTGCGGGCCAGTTCCTTGGCCCGCCAGATCTCGTCGCGGAGGACGGTCTTCGCTGCCCTGTAGCCCTCGTACAGCTCCGCCTCTACAGTCACCGCATCCGGAGGTCGGGTGCGGCGCCTGCGGAACCTGGAGTACCGGCGTCGCGCGGCAACGCACGCCTCGCGCAGCGCTGCTAGCTCGCGCGACCACCAGTACAGCTGACGCCGGGCGCGTCCTTGCCGGACCCGGGGCATGGCCACGTCACAGATCTCCGACATGGCCTCCCGGAGCCACTCCGCCTCGTCGTTGATGTCGGCAGGCCTGTCCGGTGGTGACACCCAGGCCTGCACGATCGAGGCTTCCAGGAATAGCTCCCGGTCCAGCTGCTTCAGCGCCCATCGCGGACCACTTGGGTTCCGTCGGACCGGCGCGTCTGGGGTCTGGGCGGAGACGTCGAACCGGATATACCGGTGATCGGAATAGGTCTCCACCTCCTCCACAACGCGCCAGTCAGTGACGCGCGGCGACAGGCCAGAGGTGGCGAACGTAACGTCCACCACCGACTCGCCATTCCACCGCACGCACGTGGGGACGGAACCCCGGTTCTCGATTACCAGGCCCTGCGCCAGGGCCCAGTTTTCGAGCATCCTGCCCCGCATATGGTCCGTGTACCGGGAACCCCAAGCCACATTCTTGGCGTTGAAGTCCCCGAGGACGAGCACGGGGAGGGAACCGAAATCGACGACGACGTCTCCCAGCTCCGATAAGGAGTCCTGGAACTCGGCGAGAGTTCGGCTCGGGGAGAAATAAACGCCTACCACGGCAATCTCCCCGAACCGTGCCGCGACGATCCCGCGCCCTCTCTTGACGAGATCAAGGGGCGGGGTACCGGCGGCGGCCGACGAGATGAGGGTCACCGAACCGTCCAGGTCCGCCACCCAGTCATTTCTGGGCACGACAAAGTACGGCTCGGCGACCACGGCGACGTTGATCAACCACTGCGCCACGCTCTGGAGCAAGAGATCCTGAGCAGCGGCGCAGTGGTTGATATTCGCCTGGAGGAAGCGCATTGGGGCCATTAATCGGAGTCCATTGCAGCCTCCTCCAGGGCCCCTCGCGGGGGTACAGCCACGGCGGCGGCGGCGGCGGCAGTGGCGGCGGCGGCGGCGGGAGTGGCGGTGACGGTGGTGGCAGAGGGCCTACCTCTGCGCCTGTTTTTGGCGGGTGGGGCGCAGGACCTGCCCCCGGCCCGGTGATCGGCCGGCTTTCCAGCCGCTGCACATGCGAAGCAGTGCGGCGGGGCAGTACACGAGCCGGCCTTGTGACCGGGCTGACCGCAGCGGAAGCACCTATCGCTGCGGTCCACCTCCGAGGTGCAATCGCATGCCGCGTGGTTGCCCACTTGGCAGCGGAAGCACCTCAGGGGTCTGGGCTCCAGGACTTTCACCTGCGCAGACACCCACCCAACTAGGAGCCTTCGGCCCTCCTGTATCTTTTTGGCCGCCGACACGGGGCAGCCGACCGTGATGGTCTGCAGCCCCGCGAAGTCAGGACGCAGGGCGCCCGCCCTCACCTGGTCGGGAGGGCACCCCCCAGTCCTGGCAACGGCGGCCACCACGTCCTCGACCGTCACGGAGTCATCCAGGCCGTTCGGCTAGAGCGTCAGCGGTAGGGCCACTGGCCGCGCCGGGGACCTCCAGCATCCGAGCCCCGGTTGCAGTATATGTGCGTGACCTTCGGACGAGATAAGAGATAAAAACTCACAGTAGGTATTTAAAATAATAAAATAAATCCATAGGCACGTAATAAGAAAGTAGTACAGCATGAGCAAAAGCAAGCATATAGTGTTCCCACTTCTGGGACATAGGCTTTCTCTCTATGAGAAGGAGTGGGCTGTTTAACAGGCACTGCGAATTTTGGTTCTAGGACATGCCGATTTCCTCACGATTCCTTCACCGTTTTGAGAGCAGTGGTGATGAAATAAATTACACGAAGTAACGCGACTGCGCTGATTTCCGATGTCCCCACCTGCTCGTTCACCACTGATGGACAGTGACACGTTTTATACAAATAACTCACAGTCCCCCAGAGGCGGACAGTGACACAACTTTTAAATTTTATTTCCACGAGGCTTTTAGCTTAACTGGTTTATAAAGTTATATCACTGACCGCACTGAGGGACAACGAGAGTTATTTAAAAAAATCATGTCACTGTCGACCAGTGGTGGAAGAGTCGATGGAAAACGGGGAATCCTGGTTGGGTTCGAACCTATGACCTACACAAAGTACTCGTAAACCCAGGCCGACACCACTGGGCCACCACTGCTCTCCTAATCGTGTAAAGAAAATAATAATAGATATTCGTACTTTCTATTGAATCGTATCGATACGATATTAATCTTATAGTAAAGTAACTAACCAGTAGCAATATCATTAGTATCCTCAAAGGTGACCTTGGGGAACTGTCGCCGGACCGTGTCCACGTCCTGCCGGCTGACGTCCGCTGCGTCCACGTGGTACATGACACGGCTGCCCTCGCGGTCTCCATACATGTCCAGGTTTATAGCCAGTGAGGTCGATTGGCCACCATTTTGGGAATTGTTGGTTAACATTGTAATCTGGGTTATCAATGAGACTGGTAGAAGGAGTTGCTGCGGACAAGAAGTTTATTAGTTTAAGTTCGTAATAGATATCAAAAACATCTGCAGAGAGAGGAGTTGTTTTCAGCATGCCCGAACTCTGAAACCACACGTAGGTAAAGAATTAATTTGTCTTTTCCAAAAAAATCGGTTGACTGTTATGCAGAAAATGAACGTTGTGTTTGTGTCGTTAGACGCACCACTACTGTGAGCGATTTACTGGATTCGATCTCCGTGCAACGCAGTTTTGATTTCGAATTTAGAAACTCGATATAGCCTAGGCTTTGGAGATTATTGAGCTCGGTTATAACAAAAGACTCGTATCTATCATCAACATTTTCGTCCCCTATCTCTGTTGCTCGGGGGAGGACGCAACACATGTTTTCATTATATTCTCCCCTGCCAGCGTTCATTCTATCATCCAGTCGTATTACCTATATGAGATTTGTAGTAGCTTGTAAGTACCTCTTTAGAAATACAGGGGTGCTATTATGTGTCTGTTTATTTACTTACCAAAATGCAGAAAGTATATTTCTTATATAAAATATTATATTTCACTTGTCTCTTCAACAGTACATAAAATTGTCGCAAATACAAGTGCTTGCCAGTTATCTTCTTCGGTGGTACCACTGGAAGGTAATACAATGTAGTACAGTACTCGATCAGATTGTCTTCCTTAGTATTATAACTGGGCTGTGGAGGTCAGATAGGCAGCACGCTCCATGTAAAATTTTGGTATTTAGATGCGGGCAAAAGCTAGTATTGTATATTGTATTGTAAGGGCTTGTCCAGAAAGGGCGAATCACGCGCGAGTCGAGGGTCTGGCGTTGTGCACGCGATTTACGCGCGTATTTTGAATTCGCGCGATATTTGTGGACGCGATGTATTCGTGCCTAGTATCTCACTAGCGCGCGAATGAATTCTCGCGAAACGTTTCGCCACGAATTCGCTTCTTCTGGACAAGGTCTAAGATGATGATCTTACTTATACAAGGCTAGCGTTTGCCGGCGGCTTCGCTTGCGTAATTTAGATTTGACAATCTCGTAACACACTACTAAAGTTTTTTTGTAATATAATATTCAATCATGATTCGAAAGACACGTGGCGCCATCTATTATCATAAGAACGTTAATGTTGTTTTCCTCACGTACAGTACTTTTTTTGGGATAAAAGGTAGGGTTATGTCCATATGTGTACACCTAACAACAGTGACAACGTATATGCAAAATTTCAGGATGATCGGTTTAGTGGTTTTAGGCGTGAAAGGTAACAAACAAACAAACTTACTTTCGCATTTATAATATTAGTTAGAAGTTAGGATAGGATAGTAAGGAAATTAGGATGTTAAAAAAATTCGTCTTTTCGAGACACTTCCAAATAAAATCAGAAAAAAAAACATGAAATTAAATCTTACACACCAAACGCTTCATTTGCTTGGTTTTAGTGGTCCGTTAATGTAGCTGAAAACTAGTCAAAGAGCTGAGAGCACAAAACAATAATAAAAACCGGCCAAGTGCGTGTCGGGCCACGCACAATGTAGGGTTCCGTAGCTGCTACTCAAAATATGCGGATTTGCCTCCGAACGATGATTTTTATTGTAATAAAAAAAAAAAACAAACTTATATTTGCAGTTAGAACACTAAAAAGGTGCAGTACAACGTTGAAGGAAGTACCCACCTGGCTCCACTAAAGTAGTGTCCACTTCTTCCTCAGCTAATGTTGTGTCGATGTTACTGCATAACCTTAGGAAAATGTTACAATGTTAATCAAATTCTGGTTACTACAAGAAAACGTCTACAAATTATATTATTATTCGTGTTTTTAAATTCTTTGTCCGGAGTCTAGATTTAGAAATAGACGCATCACTTACTACCGAGACTCATAATGTTGTTGGAGAAATGTCAGTTAAGTGAAGCGTACACACTTATCGACGCAAAGTGGCTTGAGCCGGTCAAGAAGACTTGGTGTAGACGTTAACACGTTCCCAGCACGGTCATGGTACATAATGAGTAAAAAATTTTAGGCATGCTCCCGTTTCACTAACTTTTATGCCAGCTAGAATTTTAGCGTGGTCGTGCTGGGAAAGTATCTTCCCAGCATGACCTGTATATCTACGATAATTGAGAGGAATAAAATGTCTAATTAGTGGTATAAAATAGTATAAATTAAAAGGATTTTATTACCATCTAAAGTTTTAATGAATGCGTTCATGGTCGTGCTACAAAGTACAACACCACGCGGGCGAAGCCGCGGGCAAAAGCTAGTATTGAATAAAAAAAATCCAATGATGCAGTTTAAGTTTTAACCAAATTCGTTCCCGATACTCCTTTTCTTTTCGAAATTCATTCATAGTTACGGTTTTAGTCATCCACACCCATTTGAAACCATCAGTATTTATTTAAATTATTGCATGGTCATATAGCTGTTTCTGACAAGCTCAAGTCAGATCCGTGTCGGTAAGTGAGGTCAATCCCATACTTTACACTAATTTACTGTCTAGGGCCTAGTCCTTCGGATAACGGAAACCCAGGCGTGGTTTTATGTTAAAATGATCATAAACGCCTGTTCCGAATGAGTCATTATTCAAGAGTAGCCATGTCGGCTCAAATGTAGCTGCTATCTATGGCACTCACTTCATAAACACCTCTTCAAGTGTAGCCACACCAATTGCCATAGACTCTATCTCCAGCTCGGATCGCTGGGCCTCGAGCGCCGCGAACAGCTCGGGGAACTTGCCGGTGTCCGTCAGGGGCACGTTGTACGTCAGCGAGTTGATGGTCCGCTCCTTCACCGACGCGTCGGGGACGTGTGACGTCACCACTGTAGTTATCGCTTCCTCTTGCGGGGTACCGGTTGTTATAAATGCGAGGCGGTAGCCGGTACCTGAAATGAATAAGGGATTGTTTTTTTATCAGTGACTGCCTCGTTGGTCTAGTTGTCGCAAACGCGACGGCTGAGCATGAGGTCCTGGGTTCGATTCCCAGGTCGGGCAAAGTGTTTTTGGGTTTTTAGATCAGGAATTTCTCAGCAGCATCCACGGAGTCTGGATTGATGGCAATGGACTCGCCGCGGACCTAAACGGTACCAATATCAATGCGAGCCCCTAGACTCGCCTACTGACACGATTTTAATTTTTAATGAATATTAAAATACCCTAATAGGTACCTACCTAAATAAAAAACTCGACTTAGCTCATCGCTATCAGATGATTATTTGCTAACATAACATTACGCCTTGTTTCTCGTACAAGTGATCCATATCAGTGAGGCCCCTGACAGGACATGATGTCCAATTTATAATATCCTTGATTGAGGTATTAGTATTTTTCGTATGTTGGCCGCTCGCAGCCTCTCGCTTCCCAGATTTGTGGCTTAATTTTACCAAGGTCAAGAACGTATTCTAGGGACATCGCTGGTAACTTGTCGGCTACATTTTCCTCGAAAATGCACTTGGAAGACCTCATTTTCAGCCAAGGAAGTCGGCACTCCTACAACCACGATCCGGGGTTTGCGCTTGTTAGGTTCTTCGGCGGTAAGTCCGAATGTAGAGAGCTGGACTGCGTTCTTTAGCTTATCGGCGTCATGTTTCGTCTCGGTATACGCCATCATTTTTCGTTTTTCGGACACCATGTACTTGCAGCTTCATTTGCTCGGACCGTATGGTTTTTTGAACCAGTTCTTTTTGTCACTGGTTTTCAATTTATCTTTGGGATGAATGGTGACAGAGCTTAAGTTATTGGGTCGAATGAAATAGTTCGATCCCCTTCTCACCGTATCGGCAAAAGAAGCATTTCCCGCAGAATTCCTCCATGAGTTTGACCCCATATTCGTTTAGAGTGCCCTCGATTACCATGGACGTGACGCCTATGATGAAGAATTCGCTAATTCTCGTAGCCGTCATCTTTGATTTTGATTTCGATTCATAGTAAGGAATCTTATTTCCCGCAAATATCCGTTCGCGCTAGTATCTTCCGCGCATGTGTAAAATGTTTAAAAATCTATATATAAAATGGTAAACTGACTGACTGACTGATTGGGTGATCTATCAACATGACGTCTGATTTTTTTCACGCGGGCGATTCTTCGGGCAAAAGCTAGTCATAAATAAAAACGTAACCCTTCTTTTCTTTGCAGTCAGTTAAAATAATTAAATAAATAAATAATTTACTTAATACAAAAAGACAATGTAGACATTAATGCAGTAGGAAAGCCTGCCTCCGCTGAAAGCAGGCGGGGCCCATTCCATTTTCATAATTTTATATTCAAATGGGCCCCGCCTGCTTCCAGTTTTTGTTTAATTAATATGTGCTTGTTTTATACTTTTAAATTTTTTCAGTCGGGTTATTTAGTTTATTCAACTACCTTTTTATTTCCAGCTTTTTAGTTTAGTAACGTGAAAGATTTCGCAGTCTCCCTTTTTATATAATTTGTCGCTTTGAATTACTTTTAAAAGTATAAGTTGCATATATTTTTGTAAACACCCTTTAAAACCCATAACCCCGTATGTATGACTGTTCGTTTTTATGTTCCCTCGTAACTCCTCCACGGATGGACGGATTTGGATAATTTATACGTCGTTAGATTCGTCTTAGCGACAGCGGTAGCGCGGGTGTCACTGGTTACATTGAAATAAAAAAATAAAGACAAATGGCGGATTTCTGGTGCCATATTGTGGAGTTCAAATTCTTTTTTCTTCCTATTCCATCGAGTGGGGTATCAAAATGAAGGGATTTAAAAAGTGATTTCAAAAATATATCTAACTTATATGCTTTAAAGTAATTCGAAGTGACAAATCGTATAAAAAAGGAACCAAATCGTATACAGGGCGCCCCAAATCCCCGTCCCCGTCGGTGTAAACGGACTCCTCACGCAGCCGTCAACTAAGTATTCTGTACATCAAACTAAGTAACCCTACGCAAAAATTATGGCTGGTAAACGTCTTTTTTTTGGGGTGAAAAATCATGTTTTACGGTAAAACTCAAGGTAACGCATTAAAAACATTTTGCTGATGGATGTTTTAATAGTAAACTGGTCATTGAGGTAATTAAAGTCAATTTATAACCTTAAAACCTTTTTTTTTATATCAGCCTGCTCTGTCCCACTACTGGGAAGGCCTCCCCCATGGCTTTCCAATCCTGTTTACAATTTGCCCTCTCCGACCCATCCGTCCGTTAAGAATGAGTCCAGATCGTCACGCCAGCGTTTCTTGGGCCTGCCTCGGTTACGACGGCCGTCTTCAGGCCAACCCGGACAGATGGGCGAAGATAGTCATACAGTGGGAGCCTGAAGACGGCCGTCGTAATCGTAACCTTAAAAACTAGCATAAAAAAAAACTTTTGAAAAAATTGGAACTTTAACCTCAAATATCTCCATAACTAGAAAGTTCCCGATATGGTCCAGAACAAAAAAATGATCGCAATGACGGGGAGAACTGCCTTTCGGCTTCGTTAAGGGTTTTTTTTACACTCTTTTTAGGAAGTTTTACTGATAGAAGACTTTATTTTGATTTTAAAAATAATTAGAACTGCGTTGTTCAGATTTTTAAATAATCACCTGTCTAAATCGGAAATCCAACCCGTCAATAATGAGAAAAAAACATGTATTTCATAATAACGGTCGAAAGGGTTAATCACAAGGATTATTTTTCCCTCGAACCTGAAATAGAAGGAAGACCATGAAATTTAACATTTTATGTAAAATTTTGTTCAGGAAAATGAATTATAGACAAACTGAACTAAGACGTACCTATGATCTCAAAAATTCACCATGCATAGATAAGTTAATAAGGCCTCTAAAATAAACAATATTTTTCCTTCTGTGTGACATAGCCGTGGCACGCCCCTTATAATAAAAAAGTTAAATCGTCTGCGAAAGCTTTCAAGTTACTAAACTAAAAAGCTGGAAATAAAAAAAGTAGTTGAAAAAACTAAAAAACCCGACTGAAAAAACTGAAAATCTAAAACAAGCACATTTTTAATTAAACAAAAGTTGGAAGCAGGCGTTCCATTTTCATAATTTTATATTCAAATGGGCCCGCCTACTTCTAATGCTGTTAATCGAACACAGAGTTTTTGTAAACTGTTTTTTGAGCTTTTCTATCCAATATTTTTCATTTAGTGTATCTTATACTACTCACCCACTGACTTCTTGAGATGCATGGTGGTAGCGGAGCACTTCAGCTCGCCATATTTTATCGCCACCACACGGTCACCCAGGGCGTCCGCTTCCTCCATGTAGTGGGTTGTTAGAAGGACTGTTCGGTCGCCTCGTAGAGACTGTAAAGAAAATCATGGTGCCAATCATTTTCGCAGTCGAAGAAGACACGGAAACTGAAAAATCATGTACTTACATATTAAAAAAGGTCGTCGGGTATTTATCGGCAAAAAACCAGTTCTGATTATCTAATAATATTATATTATCTTTCGTTGTCATATTTTTTTTAAATATTTGTAAATAAAAAAACACAAAAATATAAAAAGAATGTCCACCGGTATCATGAACAGGGTCCAAGTTACCCTGTGTCAGGGCTCCAGAGAGAGCAACCTCCTAATAATACGAGCCAGTACCGTTTTGTGAATCAAGCCCTTGAAACAGCTGCCTAACGAGAGCCATCTCAGGTGATGGTCGAGGCTCATTGGAAGTCTCAGGGCGTTGATCCAGCCACGACGGTAAAAGATTATAACTCTTAAGTACTAACCAGCAGTAAGTCCCACAGTTCCCTGCGAGTCTCTACGTCGAGCCCTGACGTGGGTTCATCGAGTATCAAGACGTCAGCCCCACCGGCTATGGCACACGCTAATTGAACCCTTCTCTGCATCCCGCCTGACAACTGTGATGTCATTGAGCTTAGTTTCTCAGATAAACCGAGTTTTTCAGTTAGTTGCTTGGTTGAAATATCCGCTTCTGCGATGGTGTCCCTGCTAAAGTCGCTTGCTCTGAGCTGGGGACGAACAACAATCAGATTAAAAAAGTATTCATCATTTTTTTGCCTGTTCTCCATAGACGTCTACGTTTTGGAATGGGTTACTACAGTCGCTTGACGGTCCTTAGTTCGGACTCCCCGTTTGAGACCTAGTCGTACTTAGATGTTTGAGATGATGCTAAAGCTCTACCTGCCTATTAACCGACTTAAAAAAATGAGGGCTCTTAATTCGACCCTTTTTTTTCGGATGGGAAATTACCAAATCAAATCATCAAATCGCCCGCTCTGAGCGGAGTGGAAGGGAGTGTCAGACTCGTACTGACTAAAACCCATCCATGTTCCTTCTTTGCTCTTTATGTTCCAGGGCCACGGTATCTCTTTCGAACAGTCCTGCAGCCCATTTCTTATTTCGAGGAACCACCATACAATAACGTAATAAAAATATATGGATACGGATAGTTATTATTGAACTTCATGATCACTAGTTTTCGAACATTTTTTTTTGTTGTTTCCGCATAATGGAACTTGCCGCCTTGCCACTGCAAATTTGTTACAATGCTAAGGATAATATTTTTTTAATATCTAGGACTTTATCGCGAAAGGACACCTGCGCGAATGGACTTTTGTGCGAACGGACACTAGTGCGAATGGAATAGTCATTACATGTATGACTGATATTTGGGCAACATACACTTGCGTGTCTAACAGCCGGTGAGATATGTTAAAGACAAAATTGATAATACTTGAACGGTATGTTGAGTCGTAACTGTGAATAAGTCCCAGACACGAAGGAAGGTAATACATAGTTATGCTGCTGTTTTTTATTTTTGGTTTTAATGAGTGACAATTTCATTTCATTAAATTTTTCCGTTTTTTTTTATTCGACTCTGCCTACTCACTGCTGCACGGTACGTAGTAATGAGACTGAACGGCGCGGCGTCACGCAGATAACAGCTTATAGGTCAAAGGCGCGCGCGCGCGAATTTCATACGGCTGTTGTGTGATAAAAGTGAATGACTATAAAAAATTAAAATGTTTCTTAAAAAAAAATATTTCTTTGGGATAATAATTGTTTGTTATCATGACTACAATCACGTGTATAAGTATCGGTCACTAATTACCAATCACCCTATAAAAACTGTAATTTTATGGGCGTTTTGGTATACTAATAATTTTCAGTTAACGTTAATTTTAATGACTCTTTATTTTGTCGTGTTATTCAACATTGGCCCTTCGATAAATTCGAATAATAACACAAATCTATTGACAGACACTACGTATTTTTTAAAGCAAAAACCGAGATATTTGATGATATTATCGTAATCAGATTTAGAAAATAAAAGATTTTTTACAAAAAGTAACGAGCCAAGCATATAAAATTATTGGCTCGATAGATTTTGTGATTTAGCCTCTGTTGCCTCGGAAGGAGTGCTGAAACAGAACTCGGATTCGCGTTGGGCGCGAGAGACCTCTTTTCAACGTTTGATTTACGCAACAAGAACGAGTTTTATGAACTAAAAAAAATACGTAGTTATTAAGCATATAACCAATATTATGTTGCACTAAAAATATAAAAAAATATTCCAAAGAAGTCATCAAACATTTTTTGTTTTGTCGCTACCCATCATGTTTGCGGAGCAAATACACTGTACATTAAAAGGACTTACCAGCGTAAAGAACATGATATGTTCCCGTACAGTCAGGTCCCCGAAGAATACGTTATGCTGTGGACACAGGCCCAGATGCTTACGTAATTCTTGTCTCTGCGTTACTGTGTCCTTTCCCATCACGTACACTTTCCCATGTGTGGCGCTCGTCATCCCTGTGGACCGAGACAATGTCAAGGGGTTTATTATTTATACGAGTACATATTTTAACACTTTATGCAGTGTTCAGTGGCCGACTTATAAGTCGAGTGCAATTAGACAAAAAGGTGGAACGAAGTTTATAGTGGTCGGACTTTCATGGGACTTTTTTTATTGAGTTTCTGAAGGAGTGGAGAAGAAATTAAAAAAAAATTTCGCGGTTCGCGACTTTTTTTTTTTCATTTCCTTTGTTATATTTTTTTTTCGTTTATGAATAACTTCAAATTCGATGGATTCATATTATGGCGTAATAGTGTGACCGGCGTGCATCCATTTAATGCAAATTTGGCCTGTTTCTTTGTTATTTATCCATGTTATGTATATTTCAAGATTTTTTTTGGAAAATTTTCTATTTTCTTCAATTAAAACCACTTTCATGAGTGTAGTGACTTAAAATTCATTCGCAAATGTCAGAAAATCGTCTATGTGAAGGCAATTTTTCAAATTTTTGTCCAAATCCTCATTTTATTAGCTATCTAATCTATATAATATAAAATAGTAAACTGAATGACTGACTGACTGACTGGGTGATATATCAACACACAGCCCAAACCGCTGGTCCTAGAGACATGAAACTTGGAGGGTGTGTTCTTTGTAAAGAGAAGGTCTCCACTAAGAAAGGATTTTTGGGAATTCCACCCCTAAAGGGGTAAAATAGGGGATGGAAGTTTGTATGAAAGTCTGTCAGTTTTGAAGTTAGGATCTTCAAATTTTGTGTTTAGGCTGAAGATTGAAAATTAATTTATACGTGTCTCAGCGTTTTTGATAATTCTACCCCCGAAGGGTTAAAAAGGGGGTTGAAGGTACTATGTTTGTACAATTCAATTTTGTACAACCGATTGAGCTGAAATTTTGCACACACCTTTGGTTTTGGTGACAACACATTTTTATGACAGACATTCCTTAATCCTGCATCTAGGATCGTCTCCTCAAGAGATAACTCTTCAACGGTTAGTAGCACGGTCACGAAACTTTGTTTACGCGTTCAATTTTGATAGATAAAGATGATTTTTGACCGACTTCCAAAAGGAGGAGGATTTTTTTTTTTTTGTTTTTTTTTTTTTTTATTTGTGTGGATGATCGGCAATTGTGAACCGATTTTGATGATTCTTTTTTTTTTTGGATGAATATTATTCCGCGGTGGTCCCATTTTTTATTTGGTCAAGATCTGATGGTGATCTTCGGAGATATCAATGGAAATCTTCAATAATAGACAGCACATCCGTCGTGTTTGCTGCAATCGCTTGGATGTTTATTGTTTACACAACACCATAACATAACGTCACACCTGTATGCTCTGAGGGGGTACGCAGATGTGTACAGTACACCCCCATTTCAACAATTAGGTATGTTAAGTTCCATTTATTGGAGATAAGCCTATTACCATGACATGTATTGTAAACGGTTAACAAATTTTTCGCCAAAACTCCTTTGACAATTTTTAACCGACTTAAAAAAAAGGAGTTTCTATGTTCGACTGTATGTATTTTTTTATGTACCTATGTTCATCGATTTCTCCGCCAATTGTAGACCGATTTTCATAATTATTTTTATTCGAAAGCCTATACTCCTGAGGTAGTCCCATTGTCACCAAATCAGAATCTGATGATGAAATCCCAGGGAAATCGAGGGCAACCCTCAAATTTTATAGGCACGTACAACGTTTTTCATATACTCTCCAACACAATTCAGATATTTGTGCCTGGTAATTAATCATCATCTCATGTTGCTGAGCTGATGATGGAAGGTAAAAGTCAGGATCAGATAGAATCCCAGAAAAATTAAGGGGAACCCTCAAATTTTATGGGCACTGTTTGAATCAGTATACTGTCCATGTGTTCCCATGGTCATCATGTCAGAATCTAATGATGGGATCCTGGAGAAATCGAGGGGACTCTCTAAATTTTATATTATCGATATCTTCGACAATTGTGAACCGATTTCGATGATTTCTTTTTGTAATTTGGATGAATATTATTCCGCGGTGGTTCCGTTTAAATTTGGTGAATCTGATCTTCGGAGTTATACAATGGAACTCTTCAATAGTAGACAGCAAATCTGTCGTGATTGCTGCAATCGCTTGGATATGTATTGTTTACACAATATCATAACATAACGTAACGGCTGTATGCTCTGATGGGGTACGCAGATGCGTACAGTACACCCAGATTGCGACAGTTAGGTATATTAACTTTCATTTTATTGGGGACGATTTTATTATATGTATAGATAAGCCTATTTGCCATAAAATGTAATGTTAACAATGTAAGATAAATGTATAGCAAATATTTCTATAGGATTGTAATATCCTATACAAATATTTGCTGTACATTTACACTAAAAATATAAAAATAAAAAATCTTTTTTGCAAAAAATAAAACCTGAACTCGGTGACTTTTGTTTGTTTGATTCAGTTTTTTTGTCACCGACTTCTGAAGCTAAAGTTATTTTTCACTTTTCTGTGTTTTTGAAGTCGGTTTTATTTTTTGCAAAAAAGATTTTTTTATAATATTATAAATGCGAAAGTAACTCTGTTTGTTTGTTACGTTTTCATGACTAAACAGCTGATTGGATCGTAATGAAAGGCAAGGAGATAGATTATATCCTGAGGAATGGTATAGGTTATCGTTTTTTTCTCACACATACACATCAAAATTTCCACGCGAACGAAGTCGCGGGCAACAGCTAGTGAGGTATAATAACTAGAAAAATATTTAAGGATACTTGTTAAAGATTAGTTACTGCTGAAAAGTAAAACATGACAAAAGGCCTCTATCGCTAAGAATTGGGAGCGGTATCGGTATCGGTATTTATATTAAATACCACCCAACCCAAGCTTGCAATTAATCTTAAATAAAAATCGTGAGAAATGGTTACGCTATAATTACGATTATTTTTGTAAATTTATCAGTGGCCCCATTCCACCTTCGTCAGCAATAATCAACATTTATGGAGTACCTCCAAATATTTTTTTTTACTTTTTGTTATCTGTGGATAGCAGACATAATAAGGATAATATATACGTTGACCGTGGTAGAAAAATTTTGAGAAAAATGAACTTCTTTAACTTTAATATAAACGATTTCCTGATAATTTTGAATTAATTTTTCGTCACTTCACTCGTAAAAGTGGTTTTGAATATTTTTTCGTCCAGTCATCTGTGAATAAGCATCAGTTACCAATTTCAAAAGAAATCTTAATCTTAAAATTCGATATTTTAAGAATAATTACAGAAAATAGGAAATTTTCAAAAAATACTTGAAATATGCATTACATCGACAATAATGAACAAAGAAACAGACAAAATTGGCGTTTAATGGATGCACGCAGGTCGCACTGTTACGCCATAATATGAATCCATCGAATTTGAAGTTATTCATAAACGAAATTGAATATACACAAGGAAATTTAAAAAAAAAGTCGCGAGCGGCAAATTTTTTTTTTACTTTCTTCTCCGCTCCTCCAAGTCCCATGAGCATCCGTCCACTATAAACTTCGTTCCACCTTTTGGGTATTTTTTTGTCTAATTGCACTCGGCTATATTGCCATAGGCATTTTCGACCAGTCACCCTCTGGGTTGCAACATATCGTTGAAAGCGTATTATGTTTGTGAAATAAAATAATGTATTATTTTGAAAACTTAGTGAGTAATGATCGTTTTCAAGAATACTAGGCGACATCTAATTCAATGCTTAAAAGAAAATCAAATGAAATACTTTTAAACAAAAACAAAGGAACTTTAATGAAGCCAATAGTCGCAAAGAATAATTTATCAGCATTTAAAAATCTATGGATCACTATGTAAACATCTAACACTTTCCTTTATTGTATTGGTATCGTAATGTCAGTTACCTGTAATGATGTTCATGATGGTAGACTTGCCAGCGCCGTTGTGTCCCAATAGCACCGTGATGTCTCCCTTATACACATCCAGGGAGACATTCTTCAGCGCTTGATGTTTAGGGTATATCTGCCACAAATATTTCAATAAATGAACTCTATTCAATGGCATCATCTGCCTAGCCTATTTCCAACTATGTTGAGGTCGGCTTCCAGTCAAAAGGTCAATCAAACCTTATTGTAGATTGCGTTTCCACAGTTAACTTTCAAATACGAGGTCATGGTATTTTTAAATTTAAAATGACATTAACAAATTTTCTACCGATGACGAAGCATGGTCCTGCAGCTATGCTAACGCCATTAGACCTTCCCCACTACAAGAGTCTCGCCCAACACCTAAAAGCCCATGGTTGGGTCTAAAAGCTGGTTAAAAATAACATTGATTGGAGGCATTTGGGCCCTGGTTGCTAAAACTGCTCTTTCAGAGAATACAACATATTTAAAAGACCATCGATTTATTTCATCTTTTTTTTTTAAATAATAATCTTTTGCATGCCCTCCTTACCTTGGACACATTGACGATCTTGATCCCGGGTATCGAATTTGGGGGCGCAGGTTCGAAGTACCGTGGATCGAGTGTGAGTTCCTTAGCCTCACTCACATCAGGTCTCATCTTATTTTCACTCCAATACTGGGCCTTCATAGAAATAGAATTTGTTTGTTTGAGTATACTATACGTAGGTGGAATACTTTTGCTAATTTTATTACTCCGCGCCAATTGAGGCGCGAGTTCAAGTTTTCGTTAATCCATCCCATCGGACTATACGAGTAAAGGAACAGAGAATGCACTCGTGTTAGCTCACACACTTGTGAACTATACAAGGTGGAGACGACAATACGACAATTTTGGCCAAGGTTTTTGAAGTAGCGAGTTGGCAACATGTGTTTAACGTTTATACCGATGCGGGATTCGTTAACCTGTTGGTGGTAGCCTATTATCTACACTATGTAGAAAATGCTAAAAATGAAAAATAACGTCCTGTGAATAAACTGCATAAAAAAATCAATCAAAAATATCCAGTAATTTTCGATTGAATTTTTGTATGCAGACTGGGAGCGTCATGAGTTACATACAGTTTAATTTATTGTCGCATTGTCGTCTCCACCCTGTATATGTCCTGCGAACTTGTCTAGTGGCCTTTGAAATGGACTGCCGTGACGGAATTTTGGACGGGAAGATATTCATCATCATCATCCACAGCCCGAACTCACCCACTGCTGGGTATAGGCCTCTCTTTTCTTGTGCCAATCTCCCCGGTCCTGTGCCAGCCTCATCCAGGTTTTTCCCCCTATGGCAACTATGTCGTCTGCCCATCTCGCCGCCGGATGACCCACGTTCCTTTTGCCAGTTCTTGGAGGCCATTCGGTGACAGCCCTAGTCCACCTGTTATCACTGCGCCTTGCTAGGTGTCCTGCCCAACTTCATTTGAGTTCCGTAACGCGATTTCCAATATCGAAAACCTTTGTGCGTTTTCGGATCAAGACGTTAGGAACTCGATCTATTACTATTAATTTTTTCAAGGTATAACGACTGTCAACAGGCTAGTGCTGATAGAAGTCCTCGGGACGCTGTAGCCCCTGGAGGACTAGGATATATTGAATTTCACGTGCACATTTAACACGGCAATCGTCAGTTCCTTCTTCACAAAGCCTTTAGCCTCACCTAATAAATGGAGACAAAAGAAGCAAACAGTCACAAAAGATCCCTATTACTATCGAAAGAAAGAAATAGCAGCTACAATGGGTGGCGACTATGAAGAAAGTCGTAATAAACTATTAAGTCTTTTGTCTTCTTTACGAAGAGAGAAAGGGAAGACTCAAAAAACTCACGGAACTAGGAAAGGTGAGCAAAATACTTACATTTTTACAGGGTGTAAGGGTAAACACCGTTATCCTTGAAACCAGTGGTTTGGTTTCATGAATAGAACGTAAAATCAATGAAAACAGTAACCTTTTTTTAATGAAAATCTACTATTTCCCACAAGATCATTTCACCCTAAGGCATTAGCTGACGGCCGAGCGGCAGGCACACGCGGTTATACCTACGCTGCCGCGCCGCACGCGCAACGAACGAGTCATGAGTGAGTCATGACATGAGTTCATGACCTCAGTCAGTCAGCTGTCGCGCTAGCGTGCGCACGTAACTCGTCGTAGCGTCTGTTAGCTAGCTATTTTTTTTTTTATTTATGACAACAAGTAAGCAATGTAACAAGTAAGTCAATTAGTAATCTTGTTAGTTCCAAGATTACTAATTGACTGGTACGATATTCTGTCTTATTTTAAAAAACGGAACCTGCCACCAACGTCTTTTGTTTTTCCTTTTAGTTTTTGTCCGTAATAAATTAGCCGATGCTGCAGCAATTATGCTAACGGCAGTCGTATGGTCCGACATTATCGGAAGCAAATTCACAACTGAGGCTCATAGTTCAAGCGTATGTGCGCCCGAGCTGCGCGCCCTGCACGCGCGCCTCACTCGAGCCTTGCTAGGGTTGCACTATCATGCTATCGCACTCATGTTATGTCATGCAGGCTCTACTTAATTATTTTAACCAACTACAAAGAAAAGAAGGGCTACGTTTTTATCTATGGTTTTATATTTTTTTACACATGCGCGGAAGACACTAGCCCCAACCGATATTTGCGAGAAATAAGATTCCTTACGATGCATCGAAATCAAAATAAAAGATGGCGGCTGCGAAAAGTTGCGGATTTTTCGTCATAGGTGTCGCATCCTCGCGTCATGGCAATCGCGGGCACTGTAAACGAATATGGGGTCAAACGCATGGGGGAATTCTGCGGGAAATGCTTCTTTTGCCGATATGGTGAAAAGGGGATCCAACTATTTCATTCGACCCAATAACTTATCTCTGTCGCCATTAATCCCTAAGATAAATTGAAAACCAGTGTTAAAAAGAACTGGTTCTAAAAACCATACGGTCCGAGCAAGTACATGGTGTCCGAAAAAGGAAAAATGATGGCGTATAACTCAATTTCTTTGTTATAGTAAAAGAAGGGTAATTATTATTATTTGTTCAGGCTACAATGGTCCACTGTGTTAGTAATAAAATATACTTAGCATATGTTAGTGCGTAATTACGAGAAGCGATCTAGTGCCACATACCTTTAAAAAAAAGTTCCAGGGTAGCGCTTGTCCAAATTTGCCTGGCCTCACGAGTGACAGGTACCAAGTCATTGAGTAACAGAAGGTGATTTGTAGCAACAAGAAGATATAACTCATGAGGATGGAGGCATTTTCGATAGTGTGCGATTTGAACATGTTGCTGAAGTTGGCGCCTCTGCCTGTGACGGGAAATAACATTAAAAAAAATATCACGCCTGTTGTTCCCCGAAGAATTAGTTAGAGATGCTCCATAGCACACCCAGAGTTGGGCAAAATATATGCTTTGCTTTAGTTAAAATACAAATTACTATCTCGCAAGTATTTAAAATACGAAATACAAAATATTTTTTAGACGTGTATTCAAAATATAAAATACAGTATTTTAACAATTTTTATATAAAATACAAAATAAAAATTACAAAATACAGTTAGGTCAGGTAGGTTATGTAAATATAACAAAATAATCCATCGTGATATTCGTACTTCTTTCTTTCTTCTTCTTCTTTATCGTGTGGTTTGTGCCTAATCTGGTGTCAGAGTTTTTATGCCGCCCATTCGTCCTAATAAACTTAAGTAATACATGGAAGTTTCGTGAAAATAACCATGTAAGAATGCAAGATACTTGACAATTTGACGTACGGCACAGGTGCAGTGTTGCCAACTTTAAAGGTTGACATATTTAGCGGTCGCCATTTTGCTTACGAAAACTATCGAGCGCTCTTTTCTGCAGCCCGCACCCATTAATAAGATCGCTAAATGTATTTATGTTCTAATGTATTTTGACGCCATAAGTATTCGAAATACCAATTACAAATTACATTTTTTAGAAGTAGGGTAGACTGGGTACGGTTGAAACATTTTAGCTTTTATCATCCATAGCACCGGGTAAAGCGAGCGATGATAGAAATATATGAAATACAAGACCGTATTTCTGTCTACTAATGGGCAATGTTATTTGAGATCCATGTATTTTATTTTATTTGTAAACACAAACTAAAAAAAAAAAAACTTTTTCAACTGTCCACATACCAGGGTCGGTTGATGAAACAGTGCCTGGGGTCAATTGAAACACGAGCAAATAATACAAAATATAATAGTAAATGAACATGTTTTATTAATCTTCTAATAACATTTTACGACTTATAATGCTTATAATGCACACCTTAATCAGATGTTGGTGACAATATTTTTTTTGTGATATTTGCTTACAACTTATTATTATATTTCACATAAAACAACATCATTAATTATAAACTAAATTTTTGCAGTCCAGCTAACAAAATACGCTGACTAAAACGCTGTTATTAATGATGATTCAGCTTTTACATCGCTATAGGCTTGTTTGTATGTTGATAAGTCCGTCTGACCTTTCGTAGTCTTTATTTGGTAACCATTGGCATCTAAAAAACGAGAAAATTTAATAATTACATTGTTTCAGCTGTCCCCAACCCCCCTTCTAGGTATAAAACGGTTCACAGTAAACACTGTTTTAAGCTTTCACGGACGAATTTCAGGCATTTACGGCTTTTTCTTTTTCGTTTTTATCGGGAGCTCAAAATAATGAACAATCACGGAAGATATCCCGTAAGTGACAGTATAAGTTTGGTTCACAGTAAGAATGATAATAAACTTGAATAAAAACTAATCATGCTGCTTCTACAAACTTCAATTCAAGCGATAAAAAACACTCAATACTCTAACTTTAATGAAAACCATAATAATTGCAAAATTGTACGAACCAAAATACTTATTTTTGCTTAAAAAACGCAATGGGGCCTCCTGAAGACAACCACACTGTGCGGAGAGCGACGCAATACTGAAATTCGTGTTTCGACTTGTCGCCCGCTTCGTTCTCCCCTTGGTACCCCTCATCTTACCACGCACGGTTCTCGAGATATTCGCTTTATTTCAACCGTCCAGCGTTTCAATCGTACCCAGTCTACCCTAATTGAATTACAAATACCAAATACGGTTTTGTATTTCAATTATTTATTTTAATTACAAATAATTCAAATTCTGCCCAACCCTGAGCACACCCACATTACATCTCGGCAGTCATGTATAAGTCACATGTAAGAGCCTATTGCCATCAACCGGGCACAAATCCAAACTCCGGTCTACGACTGAGGAATTCCTAATGGAGAAACCCAATAACCCTTTGCCCGACCTAGGAATCGAACCTAGGCTCAACAGAAGCGCTTGCAACCACTTGAACAACTAGGCAGGTAAATATTGTAGAATTTGAAAACATTATTGGGTTCGTTGGTTTGAATTTCTGGCAAGAAGACTAGGATACACTAAGTTTTGGCCAAAGTTTAGCTCGCGTGGGGGAAATCGCGGAAACGAGAACATCCTAGCGGGATCAAAATAATAGGGTTATTTGTATCCGGGTCAGGCCGCACCCGTAAGCAAAATCCCACTGAAATCCGTTCAGCGGTTAAAGTCACAAAAAAGCAATAAACTCACTTTCACATTATTTATAATATTAGTTAGGATAGAGCTACGTAGACTAAAAACCTTGATGTCGAATTTTGTGATAACAAAAGGCTGAGTTTAATTTATTTGTACACATAATGAACAGATGCGGAATGAATACCAAAGGCATTCTCTACTGGTAGATACAGCTGACAAAATTTAGGATTTAATAATTATCTACACTAAAAAGAGGAAATATTTGTATTTTTGTATGTTTGTAATGAATAAACTCAAAAACTACTGAACCGATTTCAAAAATTCTTTCACCATTAGAATACTACGTTATCTCTGAGTAACATATCTCTGAATACATTGTGTTTTTGAAGTCGGTTTTATTTTTTCGCACTGGCATATCAGTGTTTATTGTGAAATTGAATCAAATTACTATTAGGTATGGTTTTTGATAAAATAGTAAAAGGCATTTCAGATTTACAATTTCGTGAGGCACATTGATTGGTGTCAAGCAGCTTAGACAAAATAGATAGCTAGAGCTACCTATAATCTGGATGAAAAGACGGCAAGGTTGGCGCAGTGGCTGAGCGACTGTTTGCTGCGCTATGTGTCGCGGGTTAGTTCCTGTAGAGAACAAATATTTGTCCATCTGTTCCGGGTCTGGCTACTTGTGTATGTCAGATTAAAGTTAGTAAACGAACGCACCATCCAGGAGAATTCCTAATTGCCCTCGAATGCTGCATTTGTGATTCTTGAATGACAGCGCATGCTTGCGATTCTCATATAAGACCTGCATTGTGTAATCATTTAAATCCTAATACTTGTCTTAAAAAAATGTCAAACTGTGTTTGTTTGTGACTTCTTTTCGTCACAACAATCGACGTGATTATTCGTAATGACCGTGAATCCCATGTGCGTCAGAATGGCTGGTTTTTTGTATCGGTTCTCGTCAGGCTGGTGGTCTCTAGTCTGACGAGAACCGATACAGACAATCATCCATTCTGACGCACACTGAATCCCAGCCGAGCGATATTTGGGAACTGTTGACTTGAAACGGTTGACGGACGACACAACACGATGCAAAAAATTGCGACTGTGTGTGTAAGTGCAAAGCATTAAACGCTACCGCACTGTGATTGGCCGATGCCACGATGCTTACTCCCTTTCCGACGATTCTCTATATTGAATGTAGCGTAGTTATCAGTATGTTGGGTGTCGATCACTGTCGAGCTTAATGTGCTGGTGTGTGTACGCATTAGTGAAATGTCACGTAACCCAATTGTAAACTGAGCCATCTAGACTTATGCAATGCAACATGTAATGTAACACAATAATTCCGCTCAATTGTTTCTACGTGTATTATACAGACTTGTGAAACGTAACATGAAATGTATCACACGTTGAAACAAATTTGGGAAGATTTTGTGTTACATTTCATGTTGCATTGCATAAGTCTGGACGGCTCATTTGTGTTTGGCTTTGTGTTTCAACAATCGGTACCCATCATAATAATCCTTATATACTCTTACGATTTAGCTCATGCGCAGTAACTTCCATCCAGAACCAGTACATAGGCATGTTCGGTAAGAACCCGAGCGCCAGTACAGCCATGTACGGCATGTCTTGCTCACCGGAAGCGTACGTAGCTGGCATCCATATCAAAATGTACAACAGGGCTGACACGCTTCCCACATATTGACCTGTTGGGACGGAACGGTTAATGAAATAATGTTTAATTGGTAATAAGGATCTAAATCAGTAAAGTGCCAGGAGGATGCAGCCAGACCGTGGGCGATCGACGGCATTGGGTCATATTTGGGCAGCTCGGCGGTCGGAAATCCCACGAGAATGTTAGTAAATATCCGACCCTTGGGCTGAACCCGGTTATAGTAATCTAAATATCATCCGAATTCGTTGAGCCTTTACGGCGCGAACAGGTAATAGAAAAAAATAGATAGTATATTATCGTATTGATAATATTAGTATCGATGACACATTTTGAGTCAATGGTTGATTTTGATCGACCTCGGTCTGGCTCAAAGCGATAGCGAAAACTTTATGCTGTCTCTGTCATTTTAAGACAAGTAAAGCTGCGACGGAAAGGCTTTTAAAAACATAACATTTTCAAAGGACCATGGGCAATTTTGTATGTGTAAGACCAACATAATTGGAATAATCTACATATCTCAAATAGTAGCTTTTAATTAGGACTTCACTTCATACTAAAACACGAAGTACCTAATTTCCCGGAGAACAAAAATAAACCACCTGAAATATTTTAACTTTTTCTGTATTTTGCTAAACATAAAATATTAACTAAACTAATACTGTTTAAGGCTTTCACGGTTTACAACTAAACTTATACTGTCAATCACGACAGATATCCCGTAAGTGACAGTATAAGTTTAACTAAACTAAAACTAATATATTGGGGTGGTTGGGAACTGCCTCCTAGCGGTCCAGCCCGGGCAGCGGCACCATGCGTCTTCTCGGACCGTGGTGACAGCTGAAGATCCCTTACAGCGGTGGTAGGCTTCGGCCGCCTGGCAAGCGACCAGCGGGAGTCCGGGGCCAAACAGCTTGTCTGTGTTCCGTGGGTTTGCAGGAGTGCCAGTGCCATTGGGGGATGGAAATGGTCAGTTGCGCGGCTTCAGACTAGTCTGGGTTTCTATGTAACGCTATACCGGGTGACTCATACTGGAGGGTAGTGGGATCCGACGCACAGTCTCTGCCTATGGCCGACCGCAGTTAGTAGGGGGCCCAAGTACTGCGCCAGCCACGTGGGAAACATCTGTACCAGCTACCGACAGCCTCGAGCGTCTCGGCACGAAGTTGAGTGCGAATCTGAACTTGGTGTCTACACTTAGTCGAAACTGCGGCATGGCTAGGTATCCTAAATAAGGTTAAGCGTTACTTCAAGCCTGGATAGCTTTTAGTCTAATATAAAGCTCAAGTTCGGTCCGGCATGGAGTATTGCTGTCACCTTTGGGATAGCTCAGCCAAATATCAATTAGTCACACTCGACTCGGCTAAGCGCAGAGCCAAGAGGCTCATTGGTGACGATAAGCTCGTGGGTACCAAGCTTCATAGCCTGGCCCACGGGCGCAAAGTAGCATGTTTTTCGGTCTTTTACAGATTGTACGTCGGTGAGTGTGCCCAAAAGCTCCACGAGCTCATTCCACCATCTCCCTTCTTCCATCGGGAATCCAGACGTACTGCAGTTTATCACCCATACCTTCTCGATGTTCCACACATCCACACGAAGCACTTTACTACATCATTTATTATGCACACAGCCAAGGAGTGGAATTACTGCCTGCATCGGTGTTCCCAAGTTCATATGACCCCAATCTAAATATTTAAGTCGCGAGTTAATAGGCTTCTTATGGGTCAGCTCGTTCCATCGTTGACCTCATCTCTTTCCTCAGGACTAGAATGAGGTTAAGAGTAGGCCCATTTAATATATGAGATGTATTAACTTAGATTTAAACTAGTCAATACGACAATAGAAGGTGCGAGTGACAATTTAGTTAAACCTCTCAATTTTAAGGTATCTTAACTTCTAGTGCCTTGATCATATTTAATAGCACTTTAATTGACAAGTTAGGTGTGCAGGGCCTAAATATGAAGAATGTTAATACTATGTATGAAGAATTCTTTTCATTAGTGCAAACTGAGTTCAATAATACTTTTAAGAAGAAAACTAAAACTATCTGCCCGAAGTTTTCATTCAGTGACTGGGCAACTAAAGGCATCAGGAAAAGTCGGGAAAGACTTTTTGAGTTGTATGGCCTTATACTAATGCGGAAACTTTTAATAAATATGTTGCTACTTATTCTAAAATTTTCAAAAATACCTGCAAGACAGCTAAAGCCTTATTCATTAGCAACAAGTTGAAATGCCGACAACAAGATTAAGACAGTTTGGAAAATTATAAATAATGAAACAAATGTTTCTACAAAAGACACAACACTGATTACACACTGGACTCTTCCCGAGGGCTCATTAGCATAATGTCGATGTTGCTCGGGAATTCGCAACGATCTTTACCAATATTCCAATTAAAACCACAGAAACGCTAGATTCTTCGCCATCCCTTGCCTTTGATTTATTAAGAGAGAATGTTTCAGCCAGTCCTGTTGAGACCCATACCAGACATATAGACCCTGTGGTCGTTATGAAGGCTTTTAAGCAACTTAAAATAAAAACTACTGAAGACCTGTGGGGCATGTCTACTAAAGTCTGTCAATCAATTGTTGAGACTGTAGCTCCCTATTTAGCTGTAATATTTAATTTATGTGTAGACCAAGGGGTATTTCCAGATTTAATGAAGTTTAGTAAAGTTATACCACTTTTTAAATCTGGAGACAGCAAAGACACAAATAATTGGACTGGGGAAACAAGCACTTAGCTTAGTAAAATTATATTTAAATGATCGAATGCAACAAGTACAAATAAATGGCGTAAATTCATTAGGATTAAAAGTAAAAATGGGGGTACCGCAAGGCTCTATATTGGGCCCATTCCTTTTTCTAGTAAATATAAATGATTTACCTCATTTACTAAAAAGTCGACCTCAAATGGTGTTTTTTGCTGATGACACATCACTGATTTTAGCGAGCATATTTAATGTTTGGAAGAGATGCTCTAATTCTTTTTTTCATGTTTGGTAACTTAGTTACCTTGATTACCATTGTTTTATATAAATTAGAAGCATTATTTCAGTTTTTGTAAATGAGAGTACCAGCATGTAGACTTTCTATCGTCGACCTAACTATAATATGGTGTAAGTCATATTGTCTCAGATGCGGAAAAAACGTAAAGTTTTTAGGGAACTTGAAATGAATGTTTTAACGAAAATATTATGTAATGTATGTTTATTTTTTACCGTTTTGTTAGATTTATAACAGTTTTAGATGACTCCACCTACATCGCGTAAAATCGTTGGTTGGCCAAATTTTGACTTAAGCCATATTGGCCGACGCAATGTAGTTAAGTCTTCGACAAAATACACGATTTTAATACATTTTCAATTGGCCTTACCTCTAGTTTCCGGCGACTTAGGCACATATTATGAGCTTTGATTTAAGATACGTTTCGAGTCAGACCCTTTAAATCTGTTGTTATTTATTAAATACAATATCTACGATGTTTAAAAGATGTAACACTGAGGTCATACAAACATATTGAGAATCCTTCAGCCAGTTTAAGCAAAAGCATATTTCTAAAAACAAACAAAAATACTTACTCTCTCCCAACAGATAACTGCAGAGAAAAGCCATGGAGATGACAAAGTTGAAGTACAGAAACATGAACACGAGTATGAGGATCCACGATGAATACTGAATCAAAGGGTTTTGGCCAGCCTTCACGAATAAGGTGGCGCCGATGGCATAGACCAGCCCCACTGGCCACATGTTCAAAACGTGGGAAAGCCTTAGCGTGGTGAGGGACAAGCCTATCATTCGCAGCAGCTCCTGTGAAGGGAGAATTGTTTTTGCATTGTGTAAATTATCTTAAAACTAGATTATGCCTGCGGCTTCGCCCGCGTGGAGTTCGAGAATTGCCCACGGGATCTTACTTCTGGGATAATAAGTAATCTATGTATGTATAATTGAATAGTACATACGTGGAATTACATGTACTTGCTTGTAACTTGCAAATATTATATTAGTTCATAGTAATATCAATTAAATTACATTATTGATACCCTGGTTTGAGATTGGAAACCGGTGACAACAATCAAATGATTAATTAGGAATCTATTTATAGACATAATATTTAATATCAATGTCGCGTATCACGAGCCAACGCGAAACTCAGTGGAATAAACCATATTTAAAGACTCGTCTACCTCAATAAAATCCTACCTACTTACTAAAAGGTAAATACTCCCTCGCCCCGTAAGCCCCGCGCAACTCTGCACGCCATGCGCCCGTCTACATGAGCTTCGAAGCCCTATTTGACTCTGTTGGGGGTTGATTTTCGAAAAACTGATACACATGTTTCATAATTTTAATTGAAGAGTGTGGACACCAGTTTTCGAGTCAATCGACCGAGAAAGTATTAAGTTTCACAGAAAATTCAACCCCCATTTCACCCTCTTAGGGGTGGAATTTCAAAAAACTCTTTCACAGTAGATACTCACTCTTCACGAAGAATACACACAGTCTTTAAGAACAGCAATTTAGGCTGTGCGTTGCTGTATCAGTCAGTCAGGACTTTGAATTTTATATTGGGGGATGATTTTATAAAAACTGTGATATTCTTCAATCGAACCCGAGAGTAAAAAGTTTCACAAAAAATTCAACACCCCATTTTTGTTTGATTATTTTATAACTAACATTATTTTTAAAGAAAATTATGGATCGTTGTCTCTGAAGTAAATAAATTGAATTGAAAAATAATACACCTCAACCGTCCTCATGAATCGCTCCGTCCATTAGTGAAAACCCAAAGTTGACGTATTTGTTATTATCTACAAACTTTGCAGGTGCTATATTGGTATTAGTAGGTGTTATTAGTAACCCTTACGTTTCTTCAGTGTACTGTTTCGACCACAGAAAACATAACAATATTGTTGTAACAATGACAATGTACGCTGTGATTGGCCAATGCGTGTCACGTGTTATTGTTGTAATAATGACAATGTACGCTCTGATTGGCCAATGCGTGTCACGTGTTATTGTTGTAATAATGACAATGTACGCTCTGATTGGCCAATGCGTGTCACGTGTTTCTTTTTAATCTCCGCATCCCGCCAAATATATCGAAATTATCAAATTGCCCGAAGAAAGCATAGCAATATTCATAATGATCGGACACTGTCATAAGTATTGATGTTTCGGTAATACCCTCATTTATTGAAATTTCATGTGCAATTAAGAGTGATACATTTAGTGATACATATTAAGGCGTACTTAATGCCACGAGGCATGCTTTACCAATCAACATTCCAATAGAATTAGAATCTATCACAAGGTCCATACCATTTTGATGCCATCGTGTTTATCCAGCTAAGATTCGACAACATCTTTTAGAAATTCAAGCGCTGACAGATGTTCCAAAAGTTGTCTTTTCACTTTTTTTTCACTGGTAAGAATCTGAAATAGCATCATTATTATATATTCAACAAACTTGCCTGTATACCAGAGGTCCTCTCGTGAAGCAAACGACTCAAGAGAAACGTGAAGGTCAACAGCAAAGATAACCAGGTCAAAAAACACAAGAACTCGCCGACGATACGGATGCCAATGTTTCTGTCCTTGATAATATCATCGGTGCCATGGAACTCTTGGAGGGACACGACCTGCAAGCAAAAATCTATAATTTACCCTACACCCTCAGAGAGATACCTAAAATACTCCGCGAAAATCATGACATCACTATTGCTGGACATTTAAGATCTATGCGAATGTTTAAGGCCGCTTTCACATTAGGACGTTAGCTGCGCGACAGTAGCGCGGCAGAAGCACATTCGCAAGCAAAAAGTACGTTTTTTACCGTTTGGATGTTAGATGCGCGACTGTCGCGCTGCTAAAGTCGCCTAAATGTGAAAGCGGTCTAACCGAGTAAAAGAAATAAAGAAAACATATTTATTTGGCACATGCCACAAGTGCACACAACAAAGAAATAAAAATAAAATAAAAAACTTAAAGCTAAACAGAAAACAGAGATAATATTGTGTCTCACGGTCGTTCAGCAAACTGCCGAGCAGCTAGTGCCCAACGACGCTGGTTTTGAACCTGAGATGGTGATGTGACGGACATAAAACAGTTTTGTTTAAAATTAGGTACGGTAGGCATGTGTGAGTAGGTACTTAAATAGAACAAATTTATGTAAAGTAATAACAAATTAAAAATACGTAGGTACTTATTAAAAAAAAAAACGAGAAAAGTGCA
The DNA here is from genome assembly GCA_963082995.1 of Noctua comes. Taxonomy (NCBI): domain Eukaryota; kingdom Metazoa; phylum Arthropoda; class Insecta; order Lepidoptera; family Noctuidae; genus Noctua; species Noctua comes. The sequence continues at coordinate 2,300,103 of OY720282.1, forward strand.
AGACAAAACAAGAAACCTAAGGTGCATAGATAAATGAAACGGGCGCATAGAAACATAAACCTGTGTCACACGTTCCCAAATTGTTAACGCATAATACGTGAATCCGTGCACTTCGTCGCTCAATACGCTGCAAGCAACCGAGCGCGATGGAAAGAAAGGTATTTTTGGAAAAATATACGGACATATACCGAAACATACGTAAAAGTTTGCTCCGAGTGCAAAAGTAACAAAGCCCTAAGACAATATATTTAAAAAAAAACAAAGACAGTATATTAAAAAAAAAGATTTATTATTAGATAATTAGCTGTAATAACAGTACCTAGTTTTAGTTTAAATACCTGCACGACTTATTGTGTAAACATTATTTGTACGCCTTGCAAGGCAGCACATAGTGATACATAACTTTTTTTCTGATAACACCATGTACCTACTTACTTTTACCTGTGTGTCACAAATAAACTTATTTGTATTTGAAATTAATAAATCACCAATTCAAATAACTACCACTTCCAGTAAGCCATTTCAACGACTCTTGCCCGTTTTCACCGACTACCACCTACGTATTGGATCCTTAGCTTAAAAGCTCCCCTAAACTAACCCCTAAATAAAATTTCGTTTCACCATCATTTCTGTCACTTAGCTAGGGGACACATAACTATGTGACGTATTGTTTTCGATAATAGTGACTGATCCGTTTTTGAACTTATCGATACTTTGAAACAAGATAGTTTTTTATCAATATCTCTTAAGTATACACCTTAATGGATACAGTTATTGATAAATCATGTTCTGATAGCAATATCAAATATGATTTCATTCACATTTTCAATAAATTTCATATTTTCTTGGTTTACTCTGTGTATATGTTACGGTAAGTGTGATTAATTCAAAATTATTAATAATTATCCATCATCATCAGTAATTACCGAAAGTCGAGGTAAAAGTAAGAAATTAATGAATAATCACCGGTAAATGTGATTACATTTACCGGTGATTATTAATAATGTAACCTTAGTACCGATAATTGTAATATATAAAAGCTGTAAATGCAGAAAATTGCGCGTTTTCTGCAATTCTAATGCCCGTTTTCACCGACATCCCCTATACTACCACCTACGTATGGGACCCTTAGCTTAAAAGCTCCCCTAAACTAACCCCTAAATAAAATTTCGTTTCACCATCATTTCTATCACTTAGCTAGGGGACTCATAACTATGTGACGTTTTGTTTTCGATAATAGTAACTGATTCGTTTTTAAACTTATCGATACTTTGAAACTTGACAGTTTTTTATCAATTTCTCTTAAATATAAACCTAAATGGATACAGTTATTAACATATTATGTTCTGATAGCAGTATCAAATATGATTTCATTCATATTTTTAATTAATTTCATATTTTCTTGCAAATTTACTCTGTGCGTACATTACGAAACCTTGCGTATTATCTGTGGTCATATTATTTTGTTTTTGACACTTACGTCATTCGTATTTCGAAAGGTTTGAAATTGTTTGTTATGAGAGTTCAGCGTCGCGTTATTTTTAGAGGATAAATTAATTAAATTAAATAAAAAAATAAAAAAAGGGTTATATAATTATATTTTATTTTTTTTATTAAATTTTTGTTGAATTTATTTTAATGGCAAGGGACTTATAAAAACTTTAATGTAATAAGTACTCACCTATTTTCAGTAAATTCTAAGGCGTGTTTAAATTTCCAACAAATATAACACTGAAGATTTACTTAACCTATATCTCCGATAAAAATCAGTTTCATCAAAAATATCAATGTAAGGAGATCGGGCGGAAGCGGTCCAAGTAGCGTCGGTGAACTAGACCTATATTTTCTTGAAGCTGATGTCAAGAGCATCATTTTTTGTTATGGCGTCAAAAAAATTCCTCTATGGAGAAAAAAGTTATTGATCATTTAAAATGAACTATGTAATCAACGATGGCATTAATTACAAACAGAGCCGGTGATTAAGACATACATCATTTTAAAGGATGTTAGAAGACGGTTATTCTTTGTTAAGAACATAAGCAATTCGGCGCCGGGAGAAAAAAGTTATAGACCATTATGTATAATACAGATGACAAAATCTTCTAATTCAAGAGATGCAAGGAGCGTCGGTGATTCAGACTTACATCGTTTTATAGCTTGTTAAAAGAGGGTATTTCTATGTTAAGAACATAAGCAATTCGGCGCCGGGAGAAAAAAGTTAAACGCCATAATGCACAATTAGTGAAAACAAAATCTCCTAATTCAAGAGATACAAGGAGCGTCGGTGATTCCGACACATATCATTTTAAAGCTTGTAAGAAGAAGGTTATTCTTTGTTAAGAACATAAGCAAATCGACGCCGGGAGAAAAAAGTTATAGACCAATATGTATAATACAGATAACAAAATATTCTAATTCAAGAGATACAAGGAGCGTCGGTGATTCAGACACATATCATTTTAAAGCTTGTTAGAAGAGGGTAATTCTTTGTTAAGAACATAAGCAAATCACCGCCGGGAGAAAAAAGTTAAACGCCATAATGCACAATTAGTGAAAACAAAATCTTCTAATTCAAGAGATACAAGGAGCGTCAGTGATTCCGACACATATCATTTTAAAGCTTGTAAGAAGAAGGTTATTCTTTGTTAAGAACATAAGCAAATCAGCGCCGGGAGAAAAAAGTTAAACGCCATAATGCACAATTAGTGAAAACAAAATCTTCTAATTCAAGAGATATAAGGAGCGTCGGTGATTATTACTGTACGTGCGTTACCGGTAAATGTACCATTGCGCACGTAATAATGTCTATATTATGGACTTTGGTCTAGGCACGTCATCAAGAAGAAGTAGTGCCATCCTGTGCATTTCCTCGACTCTATTGCATATAGTTAATAGTCGAATCATTTGTTTAAGGCCCCTTAGGTTGTGCGGACAACTGTCCTGTAAGATTACTATCAAGCAGCTCTAAGGTTTTTGTGTCAAGGATTTGGTAAAGGGTCGCTTTCATCACATGACAACTAATGCGACCAACTGTGAACTTCAGCATACGATGAAACATGTCTGCTTACCCCTCTAAGGATTATAGTCGTGAAGATTGTCTCCAGGACTTAGCAAACAGATCGTTTTCAACTCATAATAACTAATGCAACCAACTGTGAACTTCGGCAAACGATGAAACTTGTCTGCTTGCCCCTCTAAGGATTATGGTCGTGAAGGTTACGCTTATGTTTATCAGTGATGAAGTGTTGAGGGCTTCATACTACCTATACTACCTTGTATTGCTTTTTTAATAAAAATGAAGAATTCGATTTACTAAAAGTACTATTTATACCCTTTTTTTTTAAGCGATTTCCATGAGCTTTGGTGATTGAAAAGCATCAAACACAACAAGAGTTTTGTGTATCCTAGAATCAACAAAGCTTCTTGGACCAGAGTCTATAGAAGATTGCCCGATCTCCTTTGGTCGTTTCCGATATATTTTTGGTCTACGGCTGTTATTTACGTTTATAGCGTTGAATATTGTAGAAACAGTTTCTAAATTTTCAAAAAGTTCATTGAAATCAGAATCCATCTTCGTTTTTTGTGAGATCACTTACGTATGTGCCGGTTTATGGGCCCAAATTTCGACCACCTAAATATATGCTGGTGAAACAGAAACCATCCCCTATCGGCCCCCTATCCATGCTCAGCGGATCCCATAAACTTAGGGGATGTCGGTGAAAACGGGCATAAATTTCGACCACCTTTTAGGGGACCTTTTAACGTTAACTGACCCCTTACTGTTGGTGAAACAGAAACCATCCCCTATCGTCCCCCTATCCATGCTTAGGGGATCCCGTACCTGAGGTACGTCGTTGCCCGTCACTAGTTTGATGTAGGCTGTGTCGACCGCCCATTGGATGCGCATGAATGTTCCATATTTGAAACCTGTAAAACAAAAATTCATAAATCACCCCGGAAATCATTTTGATCATGGTTTCCTTATAATTATATCATAAATTGAGTGAACACACATGACATAAGAGATATTTTTCGTTAACGTTTTGGAAAAACAAACTTAATGATATGAGACAGAGTTCTTTTTCTATCATACATACCAAATTTTATTTAGGACCTTCTTATTACAGACTGACACTCAAAAATAATACCTCCACGACCCCTGTATTATTCAGTGCATCCATCAGTACAATATTTTGAGTACGTTACATTGAACGCTACCGGAAATCGTGATTTATCACACAAAAAATAAAGTTTCACAGCAATTATTTTAGCACAATGTTACTTAGTTTGCTGTACAGAATGCTTGGTTAACGGTCATCTGACCTTACAATTTCCTTTTACACCCTGTATAGTTGAGCAAGAAGGTGATGGAATGTATCCTGAGGAGTCTTCTGGCAGAATCTTGATGCTCCGAAATTTATTTGGCATAACACAATTGGCATAATCTTCTTTAAACGAATATTTTTAAAGCATATAAATTATTTAATATAATTATTGTTTCGTCGAATGTTTATATGTCTGAATTTACAATAGCATACTTTTAAGACAGCAGAATTTTATTTGGCAAAATTACTTTTGGCAAAGTTAAAACTCCGCATAATTTCGTTAGCATAACGTTTACTTAGAGCGATGATTATTTGGTACAATTTCATTTTTAACCTTAAATTAAAATATTGTCTTAAAAAGTCAATTATAGATGGAAACGACTAAAGACTCTGGCAGAGAGGTCCGTTCTTTGACCGTTCGCATAATAAATACTAATTTCATAATCTACATTAAATTTAACTTTTTGGAAAGCTAACTGTTTCAACGAGCAAGCTCGTATCGAGGAGGTATCGTTAGAAAAGGCTATCGTCTCAGTAACCGCAGTTTTTAAATTGACCTTGAATAGCCATGCATTCATTTATACGCCATGTCTACAAGTTGTTTTGAACTGTCATCACGAATCGTTTCGCGCGCGCGACGCCAAGACTCGTGGCGGTCATGGTCATAAAACGTGCGAATAGAATGGAGAATTCTTTCAACGGGATTTTGACTGTATTCAGATTTTTATGTCGTCGCGCTCCCTACTTTTAATTTAAGACTGCCATTGCCGAGAACATTGATGTTTATTAATAAAAAGGTCTACTGATTGACTGAAAGCTGCGCTGTGCGGAAGGGCTGCAGTGATGTTTCGCGAGATCTCAGTCATTCGCCCGGTGACGTGTAAACATGCGCCGCGCAGCTAACACACCCTCTCTCATCTCTGTAGTAAAACTTTTTACCTTATTATAAAACGGTCCATAAGAAACCTACTTATATATTAACAAGTATGTCTTACCATACATCCTGTGCGGTCCAAGTGAATCGTCCAGGGACTTGTAGGACTCCGTCCCGAAGTCACCCTTCATACGAATGGTGTAGTTCAGACGGTTGGGCCAGGTCTCCCCAGACATATCCTGTCAATGTAACTTTACATGAATAAACTAATAGCACAGATTCCTCTATTTTCCATAATTACAATAATTGGCGTTCGTCCAGGACGTTAATTTCGTGCATCGAGTTTTTATAGTGTGTGCGACAGAGACGACGCTCTACCAAGAGTTTTGATTGGAAAAGAATGTCCATTGAGTTTCTTGCCCGTGTTTAACGAAACCGTCAACCAAGTAATATGAACATCAAACTAAGTAACCTTACGCAAAAATTAATGCTGGGAAACCTTTTTTTTTGGGGTAAAAAATCACATTTTACGGTAAAACTCAAAACATTGTGCTGATGGATGTTTTGAGTAGTAAACGGGTCATGGAGGTAATTAAAGGCATTACCTTAAAAACTAGTATTAAAAAAAGACTTAAAAATTTGGAACTTTGACCTCCAAAATCTCCGTAACTAGAAGATTCTCAAGTATGGTCCAGTACAAAAAAAATATCGCAATGACGGGGAGAACAAGTGCCTTTCGGCTTCGTTTAGGGAATTTTTACACCCTTTAGAGATCTAGGTTGGAATGAGTACAATTAGTACTTTCACAATTATTATGCCTCTGATTTTACAAGTGTGTCAAAATCAAAGTGATCTTTATTTTCATCACAACAAGGTTGCTGCTGTTAGAGGAAGAGTGACTGTGAAGGACTGTCAACTCAAAAGTGACTATAATGTAAAAGGTTGATTTGAAACTAGCTGTGCCCCGCGTGTGCACCTTCACTGACGTGAAATATGAAATATTAATTCCCTATCTAAATCGAATATTGTTAACAATTTCAAGGGTTTTTTTTGGACGGAACCCTACTTCTTTTTCTAAAATAATAGTAGCCAAAGTTACTCCTTATAACATCAGCTATCTGCCAGTAAAAGTCCTGTCAAAATCGATACAGCCGTTTCGGAGATTAGCCGGAACGGACGAACGGTTAACTGACTGACAGTCTGTCAAAAATAAATTAAAAATTGTTATAAGTACTGTATAAATATGTATACGACCTCGTTGTGGAACTCAGCAGCATGCTTGTCGGGTGCCGGGGGGTGGTATTAGTTTTAATATTATCAGCTACGCGGATGACATGGTGCTGCTGAGTCCCACTGCAGGGGCGCTTGGAGAGATGCTGAAAATTTATGAAGCTTAAGCCGGTCAAAAGTCAGTACATGGTCTTTAAGGCCGCCGGTAAGTGTCCTGAATCTGTTCCACCCATTACTTTAAATGGTGTTAACTTAAACAGGGTGTCGCAGTTTAAGTACCTTGGACATTACCTTACCGACGACCTTAAAGATGTTGTCGACATAGAGAGGGAGCGCAGGGTTCTGTCACTCCGTGGCTATATGCTGGCCCGTAGGTTCACCCGCTGTACTGACCTAGTCAAAATCACGCTATTTAGAGCGTAATGTCAGGGTTGTACACGGGTGGTCTATTGGCTATACCAAGAAATCCCTGGACGCTCTGCGCGTTCAATACAATAACATTTTCAGGATGTAATTGGAACTTCCTCGTTTCTGCAGTGCCTCCGCGATGTTCACGCAAGCTGATACAACGATTTTCATGCCGTCATTCGGAAAAAGTCACAAAGTGTCACTTATGAGGAGGGTGCGGGGGAGTCACAAGAGCATCCTGAAAACTAGCTGAAGATGTATGTGCACTTGTATTGAGGCATTTCGTTCGTCTGGTGATTTCTAGGGAGGTATCTCCCTATTGGTTATCTTGACGGGGCGAGCTGTCTCAGGACAGGGGCATTCTTGTGTATAGAATTAGATGTTTGTCCTTTGTTATTGTATTTAAGTACTTACTAACAATATAAGATTTTAAAACTATCATGGTCACTAACATTACTATTAATACTAACGGGATATTTACCATGTTTACTGTTTTCTATGAGTTCCCGATATTGCAAATTTATTTCTTGCAACAGCGCCGAAATATCGGGAACTCATAGAAAACAGTAAACATGATAAATATCCCGTTAGTATTAATAGTAATATTACTAACAATAGTTTCTATTTTTTGGTACACTAACCTTTGGATCTAGAAGTCCCTAAATAAATAAATTTTGAATTTCAATTATACGTATCATCGTATACACGTGTCTTCTGCATTCAGTAAAATGCTGTTCTTTTGAAATTACAAACAGACACTTCAAATAGATAAATCCTTCAAGTTTATGTTTGAACGCTAAGTTTTTCAAAAACTAGTTTTTTCATAATCATAACACGTTACAATGACTGTACTTACTTGGAATATGACGATAGCATCCATGAATCGCATTTTAGCCGCTAAGTCAGGCAGCCCAGTTTCATTCGAGTAAGGAAAGTAGCCTCTTTTTGAGTGAGCTGTGAGCAATAGAAATAAAATTAAGTGATGTTTAAAACATTATTTTTGTCTTTTTTTTTTCGTTTGGTTAATGCCTAACCTGGTGTCAGATTTTTTATACCGCCCATGGGCCTTTGACTTGGCTTAACATGCCGTTAAGAAATTTCTCTCAGGCATGCTGGTTTCCTTACGATGTTTTCCTTCACCGATGCAAGTGATAATTATACAATACGCACATGAATCCGAAAAATTAGAGGTGCTTGCCTTGGGTTCGAACACGAGACTTAACGACTAGGCAGTTCGACCCTCACACCACTAGGCTATCACTGCTTACCGCACGAACGTTGGGAATTACCCACGGGAACGTGGTACTGGAATGAAAAATATCCTTTGTACTAACGCAGGTCCTGCCTGAAGGTGCACGTGTCACAGTTGTAAGTATAACAATGTAGATTATTAATATCAGTTTATAAAACTGTCTGAAAATTTGCCCCCATACAACTGTGATATTTCTAGCCGGTACTGCTTAACTAATGGGTTCAGATTCATCTAATCTAATTATTTTATACGGTTTGGAAGTAAAACGATGTGACATGGTTCTGCTTGGGATCCGGTACCGTCAAACGTTACGGCGACAAAAGGTAACAAACAGATAAAAAAACAGAATCACTGTCGCAATTATAATATAAATGGAAGAATGGATGTCATCAGAAATGGGCTAAAAGAACCACAAATGCGTCTCCATTCACAGTTAGGGGATCGCGCGGCAGACCAAGGCGTAGCTAGAAACTTCCTGATCTGTCTCATTAGTTTTATAGCTAGCAAAAATAGACCTTTATAATAATAATAATAAAGTCTCAGTGGATAAGGGCCTTACCCCGTTCTCCTTGGCTAACGAGAACTGGCGCAAGCTTAGAGTATTAGACACTAATGACTGCATGGAGGTATGACAGAGCAAGGAGCTGCACGGGCGCTTTTACCGGGCCCTACATGGGCCCGATGTAGACTTCCCGTATCTTGGCTACGTTTCCGGGAAACCGAAGGTTTTGTTTGTGCAATAATGGATGAAGTTATGATGACGAATAACTACCGGAAATTCATTGTGAAGGATGGCAAACTTGACATATGTCGGGCATGCCACTGTCCGGGAGAATCGATTCGACACATTATTTCTGGATGTTCTCGTCTGGCTAACGGAGAGTACTTGCATAGCCACAACCTCGTTGCCAGGATTATCCACCAGCAACTTGCTTTGAAGTACAACCTTGTGGAATCAAAAGTGTCATACTGTAAGTATGCGCCTGACCCAGTTCTCGATTATGGTAATATCACGTTGTATTGTTCCGTATGATGTCGGACGTAAAGAATAGCACCATCCCATATCTTCCCGTGGGTGTCGTAAGAGGCGACTAAGGGACTTACCAGAGAATGGGCAGCAGCGTTCTCTGTGACTGTATAACGACCATACTGCGATCGCCAACCTGCCTGCCAAGCGTGGCGATTATGGCAAAACCCCCCCAATGATGAGCGCAACACAAAAATGGCCCCTAGTACCCGGCAGCCCGTCTACCCTCGACTATGGTAGCGGTCGAGGTTACGGCGTGGCAAGGGGTGCGAAGAATCTCCGGAAGGGATCAGGCTGCCTATACCGACCTTACTTGACCTGGCAACATACAACACACGTACACTCCGGACCGACGAGAAGATAACGGAACTCGAAGAGGAATTGAGGAGGCTGCGATGGAGTATTGTGGGATTATCTGAAGTCCGAAGAGGAGGGGAGGATACGATAATCCTGAAATCCGGCAACCTGCTCTATTTCCGAGAGGGTGACCGGCAGTCCCAGGGTGGTGTTCGGTTTATCGTCCACAAGTCCCTCGTGAATAACGTGGTGAAGATCGAGAGTGTGTCGACCAGGGTGGCGTACCTTATACTCAGAATATCCTCCAGATATTCGCTGAAGGTCATACAGGTCTACGCCCCGACCTCGGCACACCCCGACGACGAAGTGGAGACCATGTATGAGGATATTTCTAAAGCCCTGCATGGTTTCAAAACTCACTTCACCGTTGTCATGGGGTGTATTACGTTGTAATTATCAAGTTGTGGTTCAGGTTTATTTAAATTAAGTTGGCATTCCGTTAAGGTGATATATTGAAAAAAATGTGGTTTTTCTATTTCGTATAACTTGTTAAGTATGTGGAATAGGGATTCAACATTTTGGTATATGTTTTTTGACTCTTTGGTCTAGTATACTTAAATAAGGAATACACGATTCAATGAACTTTTCTCGATACAAAAAAAATGCAAAGTTATATCTATTTTTTTACTTTTTTCGACATCACTGCGTAACGCTTAAGAATTATTCAATGGGATTTACTTTAAAACATAGAGAATTATTATTTCAAAGTTTACTCATTGTAGTTTTAAATTTAATTCATTTTTTATGTTAAAAAAGGAGTAAATTCGTTTTGGCACGTACGTCGTTTTATTCCGAGCGCACGCACAATATAGCCATCCCTTTTTTTGCGTTTCAAAAGTAATTGCATCACTTTCGCTCGCTTACAAGATCAGTCGCCCGGTGGGCTTCATTGACGTCAAACCTATGACATTTTTTTGCAGATCGGTGCTATCGGATTTTCGTGATTTTAATAATTGTTTATATAGTAAAAGTTAGTAGATTGTGTTAATTAGTGTTAAATAGGTATATAAAGACTATTCTTGTGATTGAACAGTACCTATAACGTATCGTTTTTCTATTTGTGACTAGTTTTTAATGGAAAAAATATGAAACCAAAACTAAATAAAGTACAACGTTTAGAGCACAGAGCGACTGAGGGTGAGGGCTCAGAAAATGAGAAAGAGTAAAAAGTAAGTATATAGTTATGTACAATAATTATTAGTTTCTATTTATAAAATTGTTTATATTATGAAAAAGGCTAAAATGTACTTGTATTTCATTTTAGGTTAGAAATATGTCAACAATACATTGATGTATACGTCAAGTACTGTTACCGCGTGTGACAGGAATGACACAAGGAATGGAGTCGCATTTGAATTGCAAAAAGAGGTGAGTTTTTAATCGATTTTTTTTTTGATCTTTATTGAGGTATAAACTTGAAGGAAATGTGAGTTCTCTTATTTTATTAACTGTGTACTATGAATTTTCCAGTATAGAGCTTGGCATAAATAGTATTTTTCCAAGTTGACTTATACTTTTTGTTTCAGGAGTCCAAAACTGCCGACATTAGTGGCCACAGAGTTGTTGATGTAAATTACTTTTTTAATGCCATCTATCGACGCACCGGGACATCATATTTTTTATCTACGAATGAGGGCACGCAAACGTCGGTGACCAATCACAGCACGCGTTTGTTCTCATTCAATTCTTTGTAAAGGTTCAATCTGTTTAAAAATTATTACCTGATACACCCTGCTTGTAAAAAGACGAATTAAAATATTATAACAAAAATTCAATAAAACGATTATTGAAAAGCAACTGCCTCACGTTCCTGCACAAATTGCTTAAAATATCGAGTCACCAATCAATGTTTCAATGCGGCCTTACAACCATTAAATTAGAATCAGAAAAAAATTCTGGCCTTACACACATTTTCTTGTACATTATGTAAAACAAAGTTTAAAGTACAGAACTCAAAATAAAATGGTGGTGGCTGGGATGGTGACAGCTGGTTGTGGTAACGCTTAACTGAAACAGTTTTCGGCTGCTGTCGATTTACCATCCATGTCGGAATGCAAATACAAAATCTTGCAAGATGAAATATGTGACGAATGGGAAGTGACGGCATGGGAAGAAATGAGGAAAGCGGGGGAACGGGGGAAAGAAGCGGCAGTGAAAGAAGGAAAAGCTACTAAAGATGACATACCAATAATAGATGTAATCTTAGATGGTTGCTCGGCTAAACGTTCATACAGAACTAATTATTCTGCACTATCTGGCGCTGCGAATATTATAGGTAGTCGATTTCGTCAAGTTCTTTTCATGGCAGTCAAAAACAAATACTAGTGTATTTGTGCTAGAGCGGTAAAACGAAATGAGGTAGTAAAACACCATGAGTGTTTTAAAAATTATAGTGGATCTTCAACAGCTATGTAATCCACTATTATCGCCGACAGTAAACAGTCCATAGAAATGCATGGCGTTATCTATGGAAGATACGTAGCTGATGGAGACAGTATCTCTTATGCAAAAATACTTGACACTCGACCATATCCCTCAATCACGGTCGAAAAGATTGGTTGCAAAAATCACAAATAATTAACAAATTTTTGTAACAAATTGCTAAACTTAAAAACGGATAAAAAATATGCTATAACAAAAAGGAATATATTAACTACAAATAAGATTTTAAAGATACGAAAATACATATTATGTAACGCCATAAAATATCATGGCTTACAAAATCTGCAGCAATCAGACAACATAAAAATCTGCACCAAGATATTACGAATGCATTTATCATGCATTTGAGCACCATGATTCTTGTAATAAAAATTTATGTAGTGAAAATTCAAATGGCGAATCAAAGAATAATAATAATAATAATAATAATAAAAATAAAACAAGCTGGCAATACTAAATGTCAACAGACGTCTTATAATTTCATTTAATTTAATTTAATAAATTTCGTCATTATTTTTAAACAATCTAGAACATAATCTCCGTTTTAATATATTATAATTTCTACAATAATTTAACAATAGCAAAATGAAACAATTTTATCACAATTTATCACAAAAAGAAAAATATGATCTGGAATGACATATGTCACACGTACATAAAATTTAAAAATGAAAATAAAATAAGATAATGTTGACCAGAGCAGCAGCAAGACGTGCACGCCTATCGCCTCCGGACCCGTCGCTCAGCTCCGCCTCGCCACCATCGGAATCCAGCCCCGTCGTGAGTGCTGTGACACCGGCCGTGGCAGTTGCGTCGAGCTCGAGCGACGAGTATTTCTCTCCGCCCACGACGCCACCACCTGTTCGTCGACGGGGAGGACGCCGGCCGCCGGACGGCTTAGGACCTCGAGGCCCACCGGCCTCTGATAGGGTCCCAGCTCTCGGCGGGAGTGTGCAGCGCATGCGATGGACGCAATCCATTAATGCAAATGTCATGCGCGCATACTATGGGGCTACAGAGGGAGGAAACAACCTGACTGCGTACCGTGTTCGGATGCTCTCTCTGTTTCAGGTGCTTGAGCCAGCTGTCAACGTGTCGGCACAACGACTATCGGATCAGGTACGAGTCATCCAGCGTAATCGTATGTTGGATGACACTGTGCTTGATCGCTTGCGGATGGAAATGCAGAGTAGCCAGGTCATTGCCACGCCGCCGCAGGCTGTGGTTCCACCACAGTCTACTATGATATCAAATTGCGATAACGACGTGAGTAATGATATGGTTACTAATGTAAGTACCCAGTGCAATGAGGAAATGAGGAGTGCTTTGGAGGGTGCGATTCGAGAATATCGGTTTATGCAACCCGACCTTAGACCACGCATACCTCGTTTGCCCATGCATAACAAAAATAGGGCGCTGGTGGCTGTTCTGGATTCGCAGTTGTCAAACTATTTTGACAACTGTGAAGACCTCACCGATGCTCACTCAATCCTGTATTGTGCGGCTGTAGCGGCATGTCGTGTAGCTCATGTCAAATTTTCTGATGACAGAGCTACACGACCTAAACCAGCCGTACCAGCATGGCAGTACAGGATTGAACGACGTATTGGTGAGGCCAGAGCACTCATCGGCAAACTGATCTGCTTCAGGGAGGGCAATACTCGTCCTAGAGTGATGCGTTTTGTGCGGCGGGCATTCTCGGGGACTGATATTGGTCCTCGAGACTACATGTCCGGTGTCACAGAGCGCATCGACTTCCTGAAGCAGAAAGTGTATGCATGGGCAAACCGTATTCGTAGGTATAAGCGGAGGGTGGACCGATACACTCAGAATCGCACATTCCAAAGAGATGAAAGGTGGGTTTATAGGGCTTGGGAGCGACCGGACCAAGGTGTGGCTGACACGTGCCTACCGGATGATGATGCCATGTCTTCGTTCTGGCGCAGCATCTGGTCGGTGCCTGTTAGCCATACCGAGGGTGATTGGACTCGGGAGGTTGAGCGAGCGTGCGATCTAGTACCAGAAATGGGGGCAATCACTATCAGCCCCCAAGACGTAGTTCGTGCAGTCCGTCCGTTGCCAAACTGGAAATCTCCAGGGCCGGATGGGCTGCACAACTTCTGGATTAAATGGTTTACAAGATCGCACGCTCGCCTGGCGATCCTGTTCCAGTCAGCCTTAGAGTCAGGGTCGCTGCCAGAGTTCCTGACAACAGGTATAACCCACCTGCTCCATAAATCGGGTAGTACTGCGGAACCCAAAAATTATAGACCGATTACCTGTCTTCCGACGGTCTATAAAGTTCTTACATCCATTTTGAGAGCTAAAATTAACGAACACATAGATGACAATTCTATCATGTCTGCTTCTCAAAATGGATGTAGGAACGGGTCCCGCGGTACTAAGGAGCTACTCCTCATTGATATGGCCATTAGTCAACAGGTTCGCCGTTCCCGAAAGGATCTGTCGACATGTTGGATAGACTATAAGAAGGCCTATGATTCGGTGCCACATACATGGCTCATGAGGGTGCTAGAGTTGTATAAAGTTGATGCAACTCTGCGCACCTTCCTGATGTCATGTATGAGGCAATGGCGGACAGTCCTTCGCTATCCAGGATGTCGGCAAATCCAGAGGAATAGCGAGCCGATAAGGATAGAGCGAGGTATATTTCAGGGCGATAGTTTGAGTCCACTTTGGTTCTGCTTAGCCTTGAATCCTCTTAGCACGCTGCTGGAGGATTCAGGTCTAGGCTATCGGTTGAGGAGAGGTGGTCAAGTTATATCTCACCTCCTTTACATGGATGACCTGAAACTCTTTGCCCCCAACGATTTACAACTGATGGAGCTACTGAAGGTAACTGAAACTTTCAGTAGCGCCATCAGGATGGAATTTGGTGTGGACAAATGTGCGGTCATGCATGTAAAGCGAGGGGAGATTGTGGAATCCGTGGGAACCCAGCTCTCGAATTCCATAAATCTTAGATCCCTCTCAGCAACCGAAACCTATAAGTATTTGGGTATGTCGGAAGCGCTGGGCATCAATGTTGCTGACATGAAGCAATCGTTGAAGGAGCGCTTCTTTGGCCGCCTGAAAAAAGTATATAATAGTCTTTTATCAGGCGGAAATAAGGTACGTGCCTTCAACGGTTGGGTCATGCCGGTTTTGATGTACTCTTTCGGCATACTCAAATGGACTCAAACAGAACTAGACGCCCTGGATAGGAGGGTCCGTACATTGTTGACGGCATATCGTATGCATCACCCGCGTTCTTCAGTTATGAGATTGTATATCCCGCGGAAGTGTGGGGGTCGAGGCTTTTTAAATGCTAAGACTCTCCACAATCGCGAGATATGCAATCTCAGGGAATATTTCCTTCAAGCCGACGTGGGGATGCATCGAGATGTCGTCGTGGTGGACAAGGGCCTTACCCCGCTTTCCTTGGCTAAAGAGAACTGGCGCAAACCTGTAGTGCTTGACACTAACGACCGCATGGAGGTATGGCAGAGTAAGGAGCTTCACGGACGCTTTTTCCGGGCCTTGCATGGACCCGATGTAGACCTATCAGCGTCCGTAGCCTGGCTACGTTCCGGGGACCTTTTCGGAGAAACCGAAGGTTTTGTCTGTGCAATTATGGATGAAGTTATGATGACGAATAACTACCGGAAATTTATTGTGAAGGATGGTACGGTTGACATATGTCGGGCATGCCACCGTCCAGGCGAATCAATCCGTCACATTATCTCCGGGTGTTCTCGTCTGGCTAACGGAGAGTACTTGCATAGACACAACCTTGTAGCCAGGATTATACATCAGCAACTTGCTCTAAAATACAACCTTGTGGAATCGGAAGTGCCGTACTATAAGTATGTGCCCGACCCAGTTCTCGAAAATGGCAGTATCACATTGTACTGGGATCGATCCATCATCACTGACAGGACTATTGTAGCCAATAAGCCTGATATAGTGGTGGTGGATCGATCAGAGCGGCGCGCAATGATTGTTGACATAACGGTCCCGCATGATGAGAACCTCGTGAAAGCCGAGAAAGATAAACAAATCAAGTATCTTGACTTGGCTCACGAGGTTGTCGACATGTGGGATGTGGACTCAGCGATCATTGTGCCGATAGTTGTATCAGCCCATGGCTTAATTGCCAAGAGCCTCGACCAATACCTGAGGAGGCTCTCGTTAGGCAGCTGGATCAAGGGCTTGATTCAGAGAGCGGTACTTCTAGACACGGCTCGTATTGTTAGGAGGTTCCTCTCTTTGGAGCCCTGACCGCCGGTAGCTTGGACCCTGTTCCCGATACCGGTGGGCTACAATTTTTTTTATATTTTTAAATGTTTTTTATATTGTTTTTTCTAAGGAATATTTAAAAATGTTAAAAATTTGTCAAAATATAAATAAAGGAAATAATAATAATAATATACTTTATTGATACAATTCCTTACAATATGCTTACTATCTAGCTAAAGTTAAAAATATTTAAAGGCGCACAGAAGTTGAAACCCTGACTCCTAAACTAGGAATACCTGTGTCTTAGGAGTCAGTGTTCTACTGCCACTTGGACACAAAAAACACTTATGGAAATTAAGAGCTGGTAAGGTGATATTATACAAAAGAATATATTATCATGTAGTAATTAAAAGAAAAAATGAAAAACAAATAAAAGTAAAAAATTAAATTAAAATTAAAAAGTAAAATGACTGTGTGGTTGATTTTGTATGTGTGACTGGGAGTCGTGTATATTGTTTGCGAGGTGTGATTGTGTGTGTGTAACTGGGAAAGGCGTGTATTTTGTGTTGTGTGAGTGTAATATCAGGAGCCTAAGTTTGTGAATGTAGTGGTGTCGAGTGTAAGACTGTGCATGAGTTAGTACGAGCTTGGTGTCTACTTTTATTTTAAAGATCTGGGTGACTGCATTAAGTGTTTTGCATGGAATGTTGTGAGTTATGTCAGAGTGGTGAGTAGTTCCTCAGTTTTAGCATAGTCTAAGAGGTAGAGCATGTTCTTCAGCTTAGCCTTTGCATCTTGTTTGCTTAGCCTTGCTATTTGTGTGGTCTTATTAATATTTTTGTAAACAAGTGGGCTCAGCACATACAATTGTCTTCTGGCAAAGGAAGTTCTGTGATTTGGGGTTGGGCAAACTATTCTTTGACCACGTTTATTTGAGTCTGGGGGTGGTACATGTTTATGTTTCCAGAGAGTGGTTCTCAGCACAAATAGCTGTCTCACAGTTAGAAGTTGGAGCTCGGTGTAAAGCTGGTGAGTTGGATAGCGAAAGGGCTTTTGCATCATAACCTTAAGTACTGCCCTTTGCGCACGCTCCAACTCGAGGAATTTAGTTTTGGCCGATCCACCCCAAGCCAAAATACAATAGCCGATGATGGACTGACAAAGTGCTGTGTAAACCATTTTTAGGGTCTCTGGGTCCGCAGAATGCCTTAATGACTTGAAGAGGTGAATTGTTTTCCTGATTTTACTGGCAGTTGTCTCTATATGCTTGTTCCATCTCAGTCCATCATCGATCATCACACCCAAATATTTGACAGAAGTTACTGGAGGGAGCGCTGGGCAGGAGCAGGTCGGGTTGTCCGTACAGGTGTGAGCTCTAATTGAGTATATGTTTGGGGGTTTCGTTTTAGCATGAATAGAGAACGGGATGTAGTTTGTCTTTTGTAGGTTCAGGGTAAGTAAATTTTTGTGAAGCCATTCCATGACAATTTGCAGAGATTCTTCAGCATTATTTTTCACCTCAGCCCAGTTCCTCCCATGTACTATGATGGCTGTATCATCGGCATAGGTAAATATACTAGAAGATGGAAGAGTTAGGGTGCATAAGTCATTGATGTAGATAAGGAAGAGCGTTGGGCCCAAGACACTGCCTTGTGGGACTCCGTATGACATTATCTCATCAGCACTAATATGTGATCCTATCTTCACACAGATTTTTCGGTCCGTCAAGTAACTCTTAAAGAGGTCATGAACTATGCCTCGTATGCCGATGCTATGTAGCTTGGATAGAAGGGTGGGAACAAAGACCGTGTCAAAAGCTTTTTTTAGGTCAAGGAATAGACCCAGGCATTTATGTTGATTGTCTAATTTCCTAGCAACAAGTTCAGTTAGGTCTATGACTGCGTCTTCTGTAGATACTCCTTTTTTGAAGCCGTACTGATTTTTTGATATTATGTTGTATTTGTATAGGTAGTTTACAAGTTGTTTATTGATAATTTTCTCCATTATCTTCGACATAATAGGTAGTACAGCAATGGGTCTATAGTTGTTTACACAATCTCTGTTCCCACTCTTATGTATTGGGTGTATTACGGCTTTTTTGCACGTATTAGGGAATATGCCTGTGGTTATGGAACAATTTACTATGTGAGTAATAAGTGGTACGAGGACATGTCGACATAGTTTTATTAGTTTGACGGGAATACCATCCCAGCCAGTGGCACAGTCTTGCCTTAGGCTTGAGATAATGGAGTCTACTTCAACATTATCCACTCCGAGAAGAACAAAGGAGGTAGCGGGACACGTGCTTGGGGAGAGATGTGATGGGGAAGGTTGGGCTGCGGTACTTATCATGGATGCCAACTTATGACCGATGTTCGCAAAGTAGTTACAGACGAGGTTAGTTGCATCGCGTTTATCAGGGACTGTACTCAATAACTCATAGGGGGGGTTGCTTTTCTTGTTGGTGTAAGTGATTTCTTTGATTTTGTTCCACAGTCTTTTAGGGTCGTTTTTTGCTTTCCGTAGCTCATTCTGTTCGTATAATCTTTTAAGTTTTTTGAGTAGACTATTACAGTAGTTCCTATAACGCTTATAAGAGGTTTGAATTATTTGGCTGTCAGGCGATTTTCTGGCTTTGTTGTGGAGCTTATCACGGTGGCGAATGCACCGTAGTAAACCGGGTGTAATCCAAGGTTGAATATTTCTGTCTTTCTTAGAGATGGTTACTATTTTTGTGTGGGTTATTAAAGCGGTATTCAATATTTCCGTAAGTGTGTCAGATGCTAGGTTAGGGTCGTTAGTTCTCAGTACTTCCGAGAAATCTAGGGTTTCGATGTGGTTTGTTAGATTAGTGTAGTCAATTTTTGTTATTTTGCGGGCCGGTACCGATCGTCCGGAGGGTACATTATTAATAGTGAGTAGAATTGGGAGGTGGTCAGTAACATGTGACTCAATCACAAGTAATGTGGCTGTTTTGTCCGTTTTGAGCATCACATGGTCTATGCAGCTATTAATTCTGGTAGGTATCCGGTGGGCGGGTAACAAGCCGTGCGTGGCGTTTAGTGTTAAGTATTCGGCAGCGCGTTCTTCTAAACCAATTGGTCGAATGTCTATATTTGTGTCCCCGATTAGGCAGATATTTTTATAGTTTTTTAAGGACAGGAGGATATTGTCTACGCTATTCAGAAAGTTGTCGAACTCAGCTCTAGTATTATATGACGGGGAACGATATACAGCGGCAAATGCGAGTTTATTTGTGATTTCACATGTTAGGCAATTTCCGTTTAGAAAATTGGGCTCTTTAACAGTACAATTAATGCTATCTTTTATATATATAACAATACCGTCGTTCTGGTTGGCCGTCTGTTCTGTATAATACGAGTTATACCCGTTCAACACTGGGAGATTCACCACTTTACTTAGCCAGCACTCAGTAAGTACCAATACATCACAGCCAACATTGAGCAAGTTTATCAATACTAATAGTTCATCAAAATTTTTATTTATACTACGTATATTTATATGTAAGATTTTGATATGATGGTTCGACCCTACTAAGTAGTTTGAGCAATCTGAAGGTGGACATTTATATGATTTTGCTACTTCAAATTCATCTAAGTCAGCTGTAATAATAGAATATTTGTAACACACGTCTCTAGCATCAGATGAAATATTTAATCTGCAATGTTGCATCACATTCAAAGAGCTTAAGAGGGCTCTTCCCGGTCCATCTATCGTCAACGCAAGCATGGTCGAAAAGCTTGTTGTTTCATCCAGAGTCACAGTGGCAATTTTTTTCAATTCTCCCGTCTCAGGGGGCCCCGACCCCGTACGAGTCGTCTCCCGCGCACCTCATACCGCCTAACGCGATAACATTGAACGAAAATTTCATAAACTTGTTCCAGGAAATACGTGTGTGTGCCAAATTAGTTGGCGGCAAAAAAATTCTAGCCACTCTCCACTTTCACTCTGTAGTATTGTCCTCTCCTGTATCTCTTAGCGTTCTTCATCGAATTTTTCTAAATTTTTCAAAAACGTTAATTTTGTGAGGTTGTATGTATCAGAATCCACATCGGGTCGATCGCCATAATTAAAATCTATTTTCTTAGAAACCAATTTATGTTTTTTTTTTCTTTTTAACGTTTGGTTGTA
Source organism: Noctua comes (assembly GCA_963082995.1). NCBI lineage: Eukaryota > Metazoa > Arthropoda > Insecta > Lepidoptera > Noctuidae > Noctua > Noctua comes. The sequence goes on from OY720282.1 coordinate 2,320,409, forward strand.
CGTTCTTGTATTTTCTACTTGTTCTTCATATTTCTTGACTTTTGCTAAAGGGCTCGTATTGTGAATAGTTTTGTGGACGGTAGTCAATATTTTCCCGGAGTTAAATGATACTACTGCCCCTGTGCATCTTGCTTGATAAGACCGTTTAAGAGCGTAGTTGACTCTTTTGCCACCAACTAATTTGGCAACTACTCCATTAAAACTCTCTACAATGTTGCTGTCTATATTTTCAATTAGACTCCGTGGATGTGATGCAACATTGCAGATTAAATATTTCATCTGATGCCAGAGACGTGTAACTTTGTTTATATGTTGTACATAAAACCATACTTGGGGATTATACCAGTGAAAGAATCATCAAAATCGATTCAGTAGTTTACGAGAAAATTGCGAACATATTTATAATACATAATATAAATAGACGAGTTTTTTAAAGTAGGTTTCATATAGAAAAATTAAAACAATATATTAATTATTTAATAAAAAATATTCTTAGTAAATAAACATTTGTTATATGCCTTCATTACCTAATTAATTTTTATTACATGGTGTACTTAATAAAAAAAAAATGGTTGACAATTAAATATTTGTATTATTTGTCTACTCCATACCTCCTATGTGCTAATATTTCAAAAAATCCAAGAAGTGCGTACTCGGTTTTCCAGATGCCACCGCGTAAACTGCATTCGCCGCTCCCCGCGCGGGGGGCTAAGCCACGCCCATCGAGCTACGATTTATTTTCGATGTAGCGCCTTAATATAATGGTGTCTGTTTCAATTTTTTTACGTCGAACGGAAAGTGGTGAATCAGTTCTCACGGTAAAGTACATAAACGGTATACCGAAGATTATTAAAAATGCAGCAAAAAACTACCCCCAAAACAAAACCCTCGAGAAAGCAACTACGACACTTCAGATTTAGATAACGTGACCTATCAATATGTAGATACCTACCAGAATATATGTACATCTCCAGCCTCGTTAAGAATGTTTTATGCTAATGTGCGTAGTTTGGTAAAACCAGGTAAACTTGATGAGTTAAAATTTATCCTACGAGGCTTTAATCATACCATACACATTGTGTTGTTAACTGAAACATGGATCAAATCTAAAATTGATGCCGATTTTTGCTGCACATACCCAACTACACACATATATTTAATTTAAGGAAAGGTTGTATAGGCGGGGGTATTTCTATGTACATACACAAAAGTTTAAAATTTGATATTAAAGAGGAGCAATATGAATGCGGTAAAAATAAGACAAACGATATCTGTGCTCTTCCAAAACTCACGCTTGACGGCAAACATAACAAACGGCACAGAAATCTGTAACGCGTTTAATTATTATTTTACTACTATTGGCGTTCTGTTGGCCCAGAATATAATACAAACTAATTCTAACCCACGAATTACATTAAATACGCTAGATACAGACCTTCAACTTACCACTTTAGAACATTGCACTGAGGATGAGATATCCAAAACTAATAGATCATTTGGATAATGATACCAGCTGTGGGATAGCAACTAAATCTATAAAATGCATAAAAAACCTAATCTTAACTAACCTAACTAATTGCATAAACAGTTGCTTTGGCAGTGGAGTGTTTCCGGATAGTCTTAAAATAGCTAAAGTAACCCCCATATCAAGTCTGGAACTAGGCCTGACACTCAAAAGTGTCGAAAAAAGTTCGCGAGCGGACACAGTGAGTTTCGTGTGTCGGGAGCAGAATCGAGTTGCGAGTGACAGTGGTAGCGGTACTGAGTGCAAAAAACGAACAAGAAAGAGGGTAGACCGATTTGTCTGTTCATAAACACCCACCCGCAATAACTTCAGTTTATCCCTGATCATGGTGCTTGCAACAGCGCCGAAATATCGGGAACTCATAAGAAACAGTAAACATGGTAAATATCCCATTTCGAGTATTAATAATAAAGTATGAGGGGGTTCGGCTATACAATAAATTAAAAAAGGCCTAAGGAATTATGTATTAGACTCATAAGTTTAGGTTTTTAAATTAGACACATAAGTTTAGCGTGGATTGTTTTTTTTTATTTATACTTAACTTTCTTTCGTTCTTTCTTTTTTTTTTGTTGTCCCACGCTAGGAATTTCTCCTGTATCGTGAGTGCGTTTACAAACATTTAAACTACATCTGTACAGTACTTCCTATTTTATGCAAGAAACTATGGTGTTCAGTTTCTTCGATAGCTTCAACGTCATAATGTAACACAACTTATTGTTAATTTAGTTAAGTTTCTCTTTAAGTGAACTGTAATTTGTTCTTTGAGAAAATAAATGTCTTTATACCGAAATTTAAGACTAGATAATGTAAGTAAAAAGTCGTTGAAATTGCAGCAGATGCCTCTAATGTTCTGGGAAATTATAGTAAAATCATTTTTGTGTATGGATGTATGTTTCTCAAGATCGGTACAGTCGCATGTGATAGATTTAGCAAGCTGCGTGTTGTCTATTTCTTGCAGTGTTTGTAATAAATGCGTGTGCGTAGTGTGTCTGTATGATGTTTGTGTTTGTATTGTGTGTGTTTATGTTTGTTTGGACATATACTTTATGAGTGTGTTTATTGTGGTAGTAGTGTGGTCTAAAGTGATTGATGGAATTATATGTATTTTTTTGTTTTTTGTATGTGAGTGTACATTTAAAAGTGATACAATTTTCGTTCAAAGCTAATAAATAAATTATAATTATACAAACCAAAATTATAAAAAAGTAAAAATGCAGAAAGTCATGCTTTATTTTTAATACTGGCGAGATCGTGTTCTGATTTGATCTGCACGCGTTCGTTATCATCGAGACGTAGAAAAACCGCTCCACGAAAAATCCAGCATGAGTGGCCATTCACGGAAATTCGAAAAAAAAACGAAACTCACGGACTTGAGAGAATAATTTTGCAGTCTTTTTTGTGACACTCTCGGACACATAGGTGAGCTTCCTTTCTCCTTTCAAGCTAAGATGTCCAATATGTAGCTCATCACTTAATTCTTTATCTTTGTTGAATTTTTTTGTAGCTGTTAGAACCTTTTCTTTCCTCAGCGCTGTAGAAAACTCGGCAAAAATAGTACCTGTGCTATTCGATTTTTCACGTGGCTTTATTACGTCGATGTCTTTAATGTCAGTATCCTTGATCTCAGCATCAACTATCTTGCCCAGCTTAGACATAAAACTGCTGAGTTCCTCTTTCCCTTCAAACTTGTTCTGGTCGGAGATCAGTTTTGGTACATTTCGAATTTCAATTGTTGTTGAACAGGTTTACCTTTCCAAATAATCTACTCTTTTCTCCAGCGTAATAATCCGTTTGCTGTCCTCCTTCCTCTCATTTTGTAGCGATTCAATCTGGTTCAGAGCCACGTCGTACCTCTCTGACAGGAAACTGATACTTTCCTTAATCTCTTCGCTCTGTTTCTGTAAGGTCGCTTGCAACTCCTTTAATATAGTGAAACAATAATTTATGAGAAATTAAAAAAAAATATTTCGGTTCCTTTCGACGCTCTTTTTCCGTTTGCTCTGCAGAATTGGTGTTTGTGTATTCAAATGGAGGGAATAAAATTGAAAGTTTGTGACAAACATTTATTAAAATTAAACATGGTTAAACAGAATTGTTTTGTGGAGTTTGTGCCGTAAGCCAATCTTACTGCCTAAGTTTCTCAATGCATTAATTAGATGATTCGAGTCTTGTATAAAATATTTGTTTTAATCGCATCAATATTTAAAAAAAATTCTCGATACAGCAAACCTCCGAAGTACGTACGTAATTGCGTACAAAATTTGACCAAATCGTAGTCATCAATCCGGAACTTTTAAATGGAAAAATTGTTCAACACAGTCCTGAAGAGTTACGAGTCGCTTCCTGAAACCTTATGAAGAGTTAACTTCGGCGTTGTTATCTCTGTGAAACGAAGCCCTCTTCCTTCACGTCGTTCCTTGCAAGATACTAGGAGCGGCCGGAGCCTGTAGTTTGAAGGCGCGCGCCAGTGCCGACTGAAGAGAGCTTCGAGCAGGAGAACATCTATTAAGCACACTCAACCTGCCTTTTTTCCGCGTTCATCAGTTGTACTCTTGCGTAGCAGGCTGCGATTTTATAATTACGAAGATCTAGATGGGCTCATTGCGAAATCTCAAATATATTTATTATAATTTTAAAATAAATAGTTTTGAAGTTGTTTTAGAAAATAGGTGAAAATTGACCATTCCCCCTCATAACTCCGAAACTACAGGGCCGAAAATTTTGATAAAAATACAAAACTAGTTCTTTGCCTATAGATTACAGGAAAACCTATAAGAAAGCTTTAACAACAAATAATAAAAATTAAAGGGGGCTCGCTACGATGGTACGGAACCCTTTATGCGCGAGTCCGACTCGCACTTGGCAGATTTTTTTTACAACAAAGAACAAGAAACTTGGCTCTAAGAAAGTCCTCACTGACCGAAGTTAGGTTTTCTAGTCATGGTGTCTGTGGGGATCTTTCCGCACTTACCCGGGAAGGTGGCAAGCCTCTTCAGATCCAGTATGGCGCCCACTTCATCCATGAGCGAATTGGTGAGTACTGTTTCGGGGTAGTACATGATCCAATGTGGCGGAGGCATGATATCCGAAAGCGCCATTATTTCCTGCAGATCAAAGATATATGTATTTTTTTAATTATTCAATATCATGGGATTTTGTGTAGATGCAGGCCAAGATCCAGACTTAATGGCCACTGAATTTTGAATGTACGAAATGGAAAAAGAAACTTCAATAACGTTCCAGCATTGCTCAGTATTGCCTGTCGCGTCAGCTATTTGTACCGGTTTGACCGAACCTTTAGTACAAACATACATAAACTCACGCCTTTTTCCCATGGGGGTAGGCAGAAACCACAGAACGCCACCTGCTACGATCCTTACATACTCCTTTTGCCTCGTCCACGTTTATACATCTTGTCATACACGCACGCCCGCTGGTTGCGAGTACTACCTGACCTTTCTAAAACGCATGTCACATCGCCAGCTTGCTAGCGAGCGAGCGAGCGAGCGAGCCAGCCGGGCGAGCGTCTTCTCACCTCTTTTCATTCTTCGGTTCGATACTTTCGTTATTTCGCGTTGTGATCCGAAGTGTGAACAGAGGTGAAACGTTGCTCGCCCGGCTCGCTCGCTAGCTGGCGGTGTGGCCTGCGCTTAAAGAACCTCACCAATAAGGTCAGTTCTAGGAAACCGAACCTAAAGTGGTGTCTAACTGCCTCCCTCAAAATGAAAATAGTTTCTCTGCAGAATCACAAGTAAACTCTTAGTTTTTTCTTTAAATATCTTACTATTCTACATCAGAACATACCTGGATTGATAAATAAAGCGGATAGTCTTACTGTAAAGCAAGTGGAATTAGCTGACAGAGGAACTATTATATATGTTCTTCGTGTCACAGAGTACTTCATACAAACGGATTATGAGGATGTATTACATATTCCACATTTTTCTGCTTTCTTTTCTCTTCAGACATTAAATTCCCTATTCATGCAACCTGTTACAACTGATGACATTATACAAATTATTAATACCCTAAAAAATACAAAACACTGTTGAATACGATGGCATTTCTACAAAAGTCATAAAATTCACTAAAGAAGTAATAGCACCTCCATTAGCACTATATTATTAACTTGTGTATTGCTGATGGCATATTCTCATATTCTCTCAATTTCTCCATTTTTATATGTAGTGGAATAACAATTTTAATTAATATTTCAACACTTGCATCTCACCTTGTTGGGCACTTCGTCCACTTGGCCCGATTTCAGCCCCTCGTGCAGGAAATGTGCAGGTTTTATTAGAGGTTTCAAGGTATCCAATAAAATGAAAAACATCAGAGGACAAGTAAAATCTAAAATTGTGTGGAGAAACCTTCGTACCCTCACCACCTTATGTTTCCACATTAATATTAACAACACCTGCATCGTTACGAATCTAACCAAATATATTATTTCACAACGATTTATTCAACCGCATCACACTTATACACTATTTTTATTTTAATGAGACGTCACAATGGATGTACAGCCGAAGGTAAACATTTGAGTTTTGTTTTATTCGCACGCATATTATGTTTTAAATTGACAGCACAAACATAGCAAACAGATCGTGTTTAAGATTATGTAAAGTTTACGAACAATGTTTTGAGCATTTTATGCAAAATTCTCAAAGTAGGTAAAGCGTCTTTTCCAAAACTATTCGAGTGCAATGATTGTTTGCATTTGTGTGACGTTGACACCCGCTACCAGTATTATATTGTTAGGAGGAAATGAGGTTTTACTTAGTATTAGGAAGAAATGAGGTTGTAGCTGCAATACATAAAGCTATATAGCATAAGCGCTACAAGGTTTTACGTAGCACGTTTTGGCAAGGAGTGACAACTTCAAATTGTCGCTGGTCGCGGGAGACTTGTTGGGAATATTGCTCAAAGGGCGGTAAGGTTTATAATTTCCTATTTTGTGTACTTACTAAACAATTAGGTAACTACAAAGGATACTCTAGATATCAATGTGTACTGTGAACTAGACAGACGCCAGCACATCAAGCTATCCGAAACTGTCAACATTTCTCAATCAACCTTGAACATAATGCTTTATCGATATAGTTGAAAGTTATTAAACAAATTTTACAGATTGTAATATATTGTGCTAGCGATTGTACAAATAGAATAATTATCACTTATAGCCACTAGGATTCCCTGTATCGTGAAGCCATAGGCGTCGGCACTTGCACCTCGGGTGTCGGGAACGACAATATACAGGAATATGTTTTATTCAGTGCGCAAACTTTGACAAATAAACTTATATGAGTTTTATTAAACACCTATTTTTATTTTGTTAAGTCTTAGTACAACAAAATAATGTTATCGTTAACGAAAGATGTCTACTCGTTGTTGTCGTCTGTTGATGGCTACTCGCCGCAGCGGCGGCGCGCGCGCCGATTTTCCATGTATATTTTGTCCGCCTCGAGCTCGATTTCCAGACCACTGTGCGCCGCCGGCGTTTGGCGTGGCGAAGCTCTCGTTCGTTTTTCGTGCACAGGCGTAGGCGGACGTGGGTTACAATGTACTGATCGCTGATTTTATCAGGTTCGAACTAGACTTTTTTAAGATTAGACCGTGATCTGAAGTTATTTGAAGAGTAGGTAATTCCAATTTTTCCTTCATACTTTAAAATGCAGAAAATAAAGCATACGGACCGTGAACAAGCAGCCTTTAAGTGGCTGCTAAAATGATCCTTTCATTAGGGACCGCGGGGTTAAGGATACCATGGGCTCGATTTCGAGGTATGCTCTCCGTTGCATACATTCAGCGAGCTGCTCGTAAACTTTCACCACTTAATAAATACACCCGCACCACCTCATAAAACTCGCGATTATTTAAGTCCGACACTGTGACCTGTAGGTACGAGTACGACACACGTGTGACGCGGGGGTTGCGCGCTGCGCGGGTGCGCGATTGGACACGACGTCATGACAAGACAACGCATGCGATGAGCAGACTGTCTGGCACCGCCTGGCACCACCCTGCCGCCCGGGAGCGCTGCAACATCGCCGCGTACGCTGCACGGCGCGCGCGCCCATTGATATTATTACGAATAGATAGTGTCCATATTTTGCTGATTAAAAGTCGGATGAAAAAATAAAAAAAAAGTATTCAACAAATAATGGAAATGAGTTGCGAGTGACAGTGGTAGCGGTACTGAGTGCAAAAAACGAACAAGAAAGAGGGTAGACCGATTTGTCTGCTCATAAACACCCACCCGCAATAACTTCAGTTTATTCGTGATCATGGTGCTTGCAACAGCGCCGAAATATCGGGAACTCATAACAAACAGTAAACATGGTAAATATCCCGTTAGTATTAATAGTAATGGAAATGTGTTCTATTACTGATACTGAACTACCAAATTTTTTTTACGCATTGCTTAAAAAATGTTCCTGTATGGAAATGATTTAGGTTTTTCTTTATTAAGTTGCTATGTTAATAACAACGGCGCCTAGGTTGCTGTCCAGATTAGTTCATCCCCTTGTGAATCAATTTAGTGTCCTCATCTAATCTTTTCCTGTGAACACATCATGCACAGGCCGCTTACGCCCCGTGTCTTCCATCGTCAGGGCCGTAGGCAGGGGGAGGGTGCGAAATCTTGGCCAACTATAGAGAAACCAATATATCCGAAGCGAAAAGAAAAAAAAAATGTATTACTCCTATTCTCGTTCTCGGTTGTAGGTATAAACAAAAATTACCTAGTTTATCCGAGAATATCCTAAACTATACGAGCACGCTTCGCTCGTTCAGATATCTAATGTCCTTTGCGTTCATAAAGCTTTTCTTTATAAATAGGCAGAACTTAGCACTCAAATCAAAGCATTTATTTCAAATAGGTCAGTTACAACACTTTTGAGTTGTCGAAACAAAGACAACAATAGCTACAGTCCCAGTCACAAGGCATAAAAACTGTGAAACTACTGTAGTTGCCCATTCCCCAACGTAGATCTCTATGGAGAAGAAAGGGCAAGAAACTCCATGGACACTCTTTTAAATCAGACTACTTTTACAAACTCTTGGCTACATCATTCCTGTTGAGATGGTACATTATGTGAGAACGATGTAGCAAGATGTGTACCTTAAAAGTGTCCATAGAAAACAATTCAAAAATAAAATAATTAATTCAAAAAGCCGTGGCAACCAAGAGATGACCAGTCACAACTGACAGCGCCCGTTCACGAACATGACGCATGTATCAGGACCATTCAACTCAACCATTTTGAAGGGAACTAAATGATCCGACACACGCGCCACCATCAGCGAGACATTTGAGTGAGCATGACACACTCCTAACCGCCAGGGCACATTCAAGTCAAGAAAAGACGTAGGTTTCCAGCGAATGACAGCTTTCTAGTACATAGTACTCACACAATATCGGCTATGCGGCTATACAAGTATACAAGGTGGAGACGATAATACGACAGTTTTGGCCAAGGTTTTTGAAGTAGCGAGTTGGCAACATGTGTTTAACTTTTATACCGATGCCGATGCGGGATACGTTAACCTGTTGGTGGTAGCCTATTATCTACACTATGTAGAAAATGCTAAAAATTAAAAATAACGTCCTGTGAATAAACTGCATACAAAATTCAGTCGAAAATATCCAGTAATTTTCGATTGAATTTTTGTATGCAGACTGGGAACGTCATGAGTTACATACAGTTTAATTTATTGTCGCATTGTCGTCTCCACCCTGTATAATACTAAAGAGATTGAATTTATACAATGCAAAGATAGTTGTACAATCTTCAGCAGCTCCATCATACTATTTAATGCTATCCATTTATGCGCCCCTACAATCTTCTGCAGCTTCCACAATAATTTAACGTGGTAGGTAATCAATTAGTTTGCCCCTATGGCTGTGGAGTAACAAATTGCTGCTTCTATATGTGAACACAGTGTAGTGATAGAAAAGGACAAAAAAAAAACACAATTAAAACCTTAAAGATTAGGATAAGCCCTACTAACCACAATAGAAAATCTACATGGTGGTACTCACTCACATTTACAAAAACTGAAACAATGCTTCCAATTTATATAAAACAATGTTGGTAATCAAGGTAACTACGTTTCCAAACGAGAAAAAAATAATAATTAAAGAACTAGAGGGGAGCATCTCTTCCAAGCATTAAAATCTTAGTTCGTGCACCCAAGTGGCTGTGGAGCAGGACCAGTATTAAGCCAAGCATTTTTATCTACAATATAGTCTTCCAACTTATAATATGATCGCTTACATAGTGTGCGTTTTATGCATGTTTTTAATTTCTTCTCATTAAGTTGTAGAATGTCAAGTGGTATTTTATTTTAAGATTTTACACAGTACCCCATAAAAGAAGTGCGTACTTTTGACAATCTGAAACGTGGCTGATCTAATTTGTCGTTATTTCTAGTATTAACATTATGCCTGTCGCTTATTTTACTAAAAAGATGTATGTTTTTCCAAACATACATAATGTTTTCATAAATATATTGAATTCTAGTATCTCCCCGTTCAATACAATGTTACATTCGCTACTTCTTACATTCGGCAACGCGAATCTTATGCATTTAGTTTTCTTCTCATTTAACACCAAATTATTTACAGTGAACCAGTTATGAATCTTAAGTATAGCGTTATTTACGTCATCAAACTCTTGTGCACGTTTGTTAACCTTAAAAATCAGTGATGTGTCATCAGCAAATAACACCATTTGAGGTCGGCTTTTCAGTAAATGAGGTAAATCGTTTATATATACTAGAAAAAGGAATGGGCCCAATATTGAGCCTTGCGGTACCCCCATTTTTACTTTTAATCTTAATGAATTTACGCCATTTATTTGTACTTGTACTTGTACACTATTTCGATAATAAAGGACAAAAGAAAAGCTATCAAGTCGAGTTGGGTGCACAAATATTCAAGCTCACTACGCTCGCTCTTGAATCCAATTTATTTTTCTGATTGGTAGGCTTTTCTGTATTAATCGAAAAAGTTACTCCTTGTCCGGATTGACAAACGAAAATCGTAACATATCCGAGATGGAGTGCAAAAAGTTGTTTCCATGGAACTCATTTATTTAATTTTGTAATAAAAAAAAACTAAAGATGCACCCCCCTAGAAATAATACTACCACTAAAAAAAAAAAAGGTACTCTAGCTAAAAGATAACTCAAAGGACCAAATATATCACCCATAATAATGGGTCTTGCGTCTCCCCTGGTAAATAGATCATCTGCCGTCAGAATAGGCTATTCTCAAGAATGCTCTTTTCCCGTGCGGTACGCGTCCAGATCTCACCACCACCACCGCCTCTACCTCTTTCTGTACAACTTTAGGCAAGTTTTAATTCTTTCCTGTACCTACCTTACCTCTTACTTATCTACCTACAGCCGAAGGGTAACAAATCTAAAAATCAGTTTGGTAAATGAAACGAAAATCAAATCATACTAGTTAACTAACATGTTCATTATCGAAAACAAATTAAAAAATAATTGGAAATAAGTTGGCCTTATCACTTGTTTCTAGAGTAACATTCTTGCAGATAGATTTTGGCTGCTGAGAAAGGACCATATTGTGGCTTTCTCTAGAATTGCTCATGGAGAACTCCTCGGCAAGAATTGTTAAACAGACTAACCAGAACCTTTGCTTTGGGTTAGTAGTAAAAGTTAGTAAAAGTTGGTTGTTTATAGTTCTCGTTCTGATGCCTAAAAGCTTACTGGCATGCCGCGGCGGATACAGCAGCTGGCGTCCACCTGAAACCACGACTGTTAGCCCGACTGAAGATCCGGAATTCGAACCGAAACCCCCGGAAGATCCAGAATCAAGAATAGATTTGGGCGGTACCAGAGACTTATTAGAACGAAACGTAAAGACTGGTCATGATGGTTGGCAGCCTTCGGTGGATATAGAAAAACAATGGAGGCATTGGTATGCGACTTGGAAAAATGAAACTGAGAAAAATGAAAAGATAAGTGCAGCCACACTCCCCGGTCGTGGAAAAGGAAGTGCCTTTCCTGATTTACTCGATTGGGAAGGTATTTATTCAAAGCTTTATTTAGCGGAGAATGTCGTGATGGCGCGAGGTTGTGGGTTCATATCCGGGCAAGTATCAATGCCATTTTTTCAATTCATGTGTACTCTCTAAGTTTATCTTGGACATGAGTGACATCGGTGAAGGAAAACATCGTGAGGTAACCTGGACTTACAATTAATGTAAGTCTGACATCATCAACCCATCTTGAGCAAGCGTGATGATCAATGCTCGTGCCTTCTTTGTATGGGAAGCGGCCTTTGCCCAGCAGTGGGGCAGTAATATACGGTGGTATTATTCAGAGATCTTAGTAACAGACTAATGTTTTAAATAGGTAAATTGGATTCGCGCTAACCAGTACCATTTACCTACAAACTTTTCCCAAATTAAAGTCAGTCAAGTCTTTAGGTATTACCTTCGGCATTGACCATACTATTTCATAAAAAATGAAATGGCGTTTATTTGTTCATTTTACAAAAAATGTTACTTCTGCCAAACTGATTGTTGTTCCAGGTCTAGCTGTTTGTGTATGTGAGTTTAAATGTTTGTAAAAGCACCCACAATACAGGAGAAATTCCAAGTGTGGGGCGTTTTTTTTTTTTACAAAGCGTTTTGTTGGCAGATGTAGCTCCCATATACCTAAAATTTAATATTCTAATTTGCGCAACGTGTAATTGTGTTGAGTTTTTTAAATACGAATTTCGCCACACACTGGTAATATACTGCGCCCGTAGTAGGTAAATGCTGATGTAGTGCAGTTTGGCAATGTGGTAGACTCGACGCGTCACTCATTTTCAACTGCAATTAAAAAGGTTAATTTATGGCCTGAGCTTGACAGGTGTTTGAAAATATTTATACAGACAAACTTTTGCAATATCGAGAACAATTCATTTCGTGAATAACTGCAGTTAAAAATAGATTGCAACACCCTTCCATTTAAACCCAACGGCACTCAGTCATACTGACGGTCCAGGAACACGCCAGAGCACAACTAAAGAAGCTCTTACTCTAGTAGAACAACACACTCTCAGAAAGTTGCACACTTGCACTACAAGTGAGTGGGCACAAGTGTGAAGCGCGTCTTCGTGGATTAAAGTATTGGTAATAACTAAGTGCCTTCATTTTCTTGTGAAAAACAGGTCTTGGCATTGGCAATCCTGGAGATGACATTCCGCCCTGGGGTTACATACCTATAAACTACGGGAGGCCTAGTGTCTGCTATCTACCACCTGTAAGAGGAGATGTTGATTGCCCACCTAGAATGGAATTTGAAGCACCAGAATACAGGTAAATACGTGGATCTTTTTTCGCATGACCTTATTAATCTAAACGAATGCCGACATCTTGTTTTTGCCAACTGAGGAAGGTAATGTGTTTATCAAGCTATAAGTGTATATTTGTTCCTTTGCGGCACTCTAGAGACCAAAGGCGTGGGCCGATTTTGATGATTCGTGCGTCAATCGATTTGTCTTATCTTGCGAGTGTCACTAAGGACACGGCAGTAATCAAAATTCAATATCGCGACAACCAGAAGCCATATTGTGAAAAAAAAAAAAAAAAATCGAACTATGTTAAATGGGGATCATTGAATAGGTATTTGAAAATCATTTTTCATTTCGAATGCCCATTAAGGATTTGTAACGATTTAAAGTTGGTTATACGACAGCAATACAAAGTTTTTTCACCGCCACGGACTTCAATAGAAGTTCCAGATTTCCGTGCCACCAGCGCCCACGACTTCATTAGAAGCTCTTAATTTTGAACTACCAATAAAAAAACATAAAAGTACTGTATTTAAAAGCTTCGTTTCATTTTATTATTTAACTAGCTGTTGCCCGCGACTTCGTTCTCGTGGAAAAATATACATAAAATAGATAAAATAAATAACAATAATCTCTATCAAAAAAAATTACAACCAACTACAAAAAGTATAATTTTACTGGGGATCGAACTTGCGATGTGATGCACGTAAAGCGGTTATGAAACCGTTTCTATATTTGCTTCGCTGACATATACTTTGAAATAGACGTTATTACGCATATCATGGCTGAAACGATAAACAATTGAATAATACTAACTTAATGCAATATTACTCATCCCCTTAAGCAAGTAGCGTGATAATATATAGCCTAACATTTGAAGAAGCCTATTACAGATATTTGTGCAAAATTTGAACAGGATGTATGCATTACTTTTTGCGCCAAGTCGGAACATCGGGTCGCATTTTAACGATTTTTTTTATATTATTTAATTAATTAATTAATATAACACGGTCTAATACCGTTTTTTACTTTTCCACACAAAAGTAGCCCTTATTTGTCTTAAAATCGGCAAAAACATTTATAGCTTGGCGCTGTAGAGGCATCGCGTTCTGTGTACGTTGGCGGTGAAAAGGTTAAGTTTAGTTTATAACATTAATTAATTTAAGTAACACAATGTAAGTAATATATGTTAAGTATATCCTTTTCTGCAAATCTCACAGTCAAATTTGGTTTGCTGTAAGAAAACCCAATTCTGGGTTAAGCTCGCCATTGTACATAAGCTATATTGTTGCAATTTGTATGTATATTTGTTTTTTGTGTGCAATAAAGAATAAGAATAAGAGTATTTTTAACAAGTAAACTTTACTGTGAAATCTTTCTCATTATTAAACTGAAAAACTAAAATCATTTTATATTTCAATGGGTCCCGCCTGCTTCCCAATGCGCTTGTTTTTCGTTTTTTTATTTTATAATTCTTTTTTTTATTCCAATACAATTTCCACGGTATCACAAATGTGGTCAACAGCGCCCTCCTCTCAGTGTCATTCAAATGCCAAGAGAACCGTGTAGCACTGCTATTATATTAACATTATTTCGTAATTAAATATATCATTTGTACAGTGCTTTGGCGTAGTGAGAGAAGTTCGAACTATGTTAGAACAGACACATTCGACTCTCATATCCCAACAACATAGAATTACAGACATTTCATCTTTGTCGCTCGGAGGGATGGTCATCTACAATGCCTCTGGCACTACAGACTATATCCAAAACCGAAGGCGGCGGTGGTCATAAAGATTGCAACTATAAGAAGAGAGTTTCTTTTAGTTAAAATCTTTTAACTCTATCAGACAAAATGTTTTTAAGTGAATTTTTCGCCATTTATAACGTAAAAAGAACTTAAAATTTGGGTATTGAAATAATAAGTACATCCATGAATTTCACAGATATGGCTTCAATCCTTACGCGGACGAATGCCAGAAATACTCTTGGACTGGATGTGCTGGCACTCGAAACAGATTTATAACTAAGGCCAAATGTGAAGAACATTGCAAATATAATCCGCCACCAAGTTGCACCTAATTCCGGTATACCAGACAAGACGAAGACAAGTGGCCGATAAATAACAGTTACCATAACTATTGTTGAATATTATTTCTTTTGTCCATTTCCTGATTCTCTAAAAGTGTTGACGAAGATTATCAGCCGTTCTGTTCTGGATAAAAAAAATAAAATCATCTTCATCATCTGTATAAATTTTTGCAACTATGCTGGGATCGACTACCAGTTTAAACGGTTGCAGCTAATTACCAGTATTTCACATACGAGCGACTACGTATGTCAACATCACAACCCAGTTAGTACTGGGTAATACGATACCTACTCCTTGGTGAAACTGGTTGTCAGACTTTTGGCTACCTGTAACGACTGTCGGAGCATTGTTCAATGTAAGCCGGAAAGCCGCGCTTGCCTAGGTCGCTCCGTGGATATCCATTACATGCTGACTTTCCTCCGTGGTTTAGAAAACACGTTAAGCTGTTGGTGCCGGCTTTCATTTGTAATCTTTGACAGTCAAGTACAGGTAGTCAGTGGCACGAAAGTCGGACAACCAGTCTTACCAAGGGGTACCGTATTACCTAATACACCTAGTACTAACTGGGTTTTGTGGAGGCCAGATAGGCAGTCGCTCCGTGTAAAATACTGGTATTTAGCTGCATCCGGCTAGTGTGGAAGCTGACCCCAACATAGTTGGGAAACGGCTAGCCAGAAAGTATGTTGACAAACTATTTTAAGTGTGGTATTATAAAAAATATACATGACGAATTGAGAACATTATCCTTTTTTTTCGTCGGTTAAAAATCTGCTATTTAATTACTCTGACTTTACGTTTACCCATCAACTTAACACACACAAACACCGCTTTGGGGTTGTATAGTTAGTTGCTGTGATAGTAGGTATCAGCTTAGTAGAAGCATGGAAAAAACTCTCTGATCCGAGGTAATTTAGAAACAGAGAAAAAAACAACGTTTGTAAAACTTCGACGACAAAGTTTACGTTCATCCTGAAGCTTACGCCATGTTAAGAGCGTTATTAGAAAATGAAGCTTTCTTAAGAGTGAAAAATAAATAGTTACGAATACAAAAATTAGTTTTGTGTCACATAACCTAAAAACTTTCAGAGACTTACAACATACACCTACTGTATTGTTAGGAATTAATGGCGAATAAAATAAGCATTAGGTGATTCAGTGACGTGACATTGTGAGTTCACCTAAGGGAACTCGCTCACTACGCGGCCACGACCACAACTTGTCGCACGACTAGCCGCGATCTTGAACAAAACTGGTCAGGCGCCCGGTCATGAGACCAAACTTTCTTTCTGGTGTAAGCTGGCTAATGTCCTTTACTATTATGGAGATAGTCTCTCATATCATTTATGTACAGACAGAGGCGTACCAATCAAAAATGGCGCCTAGGGCATGCATCATAGTAGCGCCCCCCTCGTAACTTATCTTAATATAAAAAACACTAAATAAACAATCATAAATCATTTATTTTCTTTTTTATTACAAAAGTCCGTAAAACCTTTACAATTGCATTTACAACTGCCCCGTCTTGGCCTTCTGCGACGCAAACAAATCGATGATGTTTTCGAAATTAGTTGTATTCGTCTCTTCTCGCTCTACACTGAGCAAATTTAGCATCGCATAGCCCTCAAATATGAAAGTATTTATTTCAGGTTACTAAAACATCGCTCTCAACTTGCGATGGATACCTACTACCATTATAAGCAGAATTTGAATATAAATGCACGGATTTGGAAATATGCTTTCAACCCCATACTGCACAATAAATTCTAGTAACTCTTTAGGATTTCTTCAGGTTGACCTTTTTTCTTGTAGATTCCTACATTCGAACATCCAATATTTCTTTCCACCGTTAACATCGCAACTATAGAAATCTTTAAACACTTTGCCACCAGTATGAAATAGTTTATTGTAGTGTATTTTGATTTTTAAATTTAATAATTGACGATTTTTGCGCCCCCCTTCGAAAGGCGCCTGGGGCACGTGCCCTACTTGCCCCACCCTAGATACGCCACTGTGTACAGAATATACAACAATGGACCCAATATTGATCCCTGTGGGACTCCAGATATAGCTAAAAACATGTTGGACTGGTACCTATTACTACAGTCTGATTACGGTTATCAACTTGTATATTCAAGTACTTGCATAGACAGACCCTCGTAGCCAGCATCATCCATCAGCAACTTGCTCTATAATACAGACTTCTGGCATCGGAAGTGCCGTAATCTGCTTACTCGACCCAGTTCTTAAAAGTGGCATTTGATTTGACCAAGGAGTTTATTCATGAAGGTGCTAGAGTTGTATAAAGTTTATGCAACTACGTATACTTGCCTGATTTCGTGTATGGGGCAATTGAGGACAGCCATTCGCTGTCCAGGAATTCGGCATATCCAGAGGAATAGCGAGCCTATAAAAATAGAGCAAGCCATATTTCAGGGCGATAGTTGTTGAGCCCACTTAGCCTTGAATTATCTTAGCACGCAACTGCAGGATTACTATAGGTGGTTGCTGACCCAGTTCTTGAAAATAGCAATATAAGATTGTACTGGGATCGATCCATCATCACTGACAGAATTGTAGCCAATTAACCTGATATAGTGGTGGTGGATCGATTAGAGCGGCGCGCAGTGGTTGTTGTCATAACTGAATTGGGCCTATTTGGCGCAGCTGCAGCCGTGAGACACACAATATTATCTCTTTTTTTCTGTTTAGTTTTAACCTTTTTTTTATTATGTAAAAAGTTTTTTTTAATGTTTGTTTTTATTTGTGGCATGTGCCAAATAAATATGTTTTCTTTCTTTCTTTCTTCTTTTCTTTCTTCTATATAAATAATTATAATTTTTATGTGTAACAATTTGAATACGGGAAATTATAAATCGGGCGAATAAAAATTTAATTGGCGACCAATACACTGAATGGGCATTGTATCGAGTAAGTAACTATTTATCCGGTCATTGCGGCAAGGACAATATAGGAAGCAAGAGCGAGCGAATGCTGAGAGAGACTTGTGACTTGACTCGGACAGAGTATGTTCGAAGGGGATGGCGGTGTTAGGTTACTTTAAACCCTGCTAACAGAAATAGGAGCCCCGCGCAGCAATTTAGTGGTTAACCTTGTTTTAGGTATTTTTCAGTCCTTGAATTATCACACTGATCGTATTGAACAACTAATAACTCAAATTAGTATTTTCAAGTCGCCGTTTTAAACATTTGTATTGGCCCACTGTTTGTCGCTCACTTAGTATAGCAATAGCCCGTTTTCAATATTTTTGGCACCTTTAATTTGAATTTATTTTCGCTAGTTTAAATACTATCCTTTGAATACTTATGATTGTCATCAAATACTTTTTATTAATTTTTATTTTATGTTTTGAATTATTGTTAATTTTTTCTCATTTCTGTTCATCTAGTTTTATGTGCATGTTGTGGTCTCCTATAATTGAAGGAACACACTTAACAGATCCTTTGTATAACTGAGACCTATATTGTAACCTTTGTTGTCCCAATAAACAAATATACTATAAAGCTCTTTCAGCGTTAAGAATATTGTTTGGTGCTACGGAACCCTGTGTGTGCGAGTGTGACTCGCACTGGGCCGGTTTTTTTATTTTAAATTTTAATGGGTGTTATGTCCAGTGATTTTCTCAATGAAAATCCAAGATGGCGCCGATGAAAATTTCCGGGTTTTCCTTCATGGGTGTAATTTTTATGGTTTTCGGGATCGCTGATGACGATATGGGCAGACGACATAGTTGCCATCGGGGGAAAGACCTAGATGAGGCTGGCACAGGCCCGGGGAGATTGGCACAAGATAAGAGAGACCTATACCCAGCAGTGGGTGAGTTCGGGCTGTGGATGATGATGATAATGATGACGATATGAGGTCAAAATGAAAATTCAAGAAGACGTCGATGAAAAAAAAAATAGACATGCCATTGTGCATAAACAAGTATCTATTATATTTGGATTTTGTTCCTTTAGACTAAGTACTAATTCAGTTCATGTATTGTTTTATTCATTCATAAATACTTATTTTAATTAAAGTTTACTACGACGTGCGTGATAATATAAATGTCTTACTTTAATAATTAGTTAATTACATTAAATAATTTGACAGGTTATAATGATTATATTTTAAAGCGATAAGTGATTATTATAAATACTCTTTTTGTGTGGTATTAAATACAAATCATAATACAGTGCTTATAATAAAGCAATACATGGCGTGAGGAACATCGACGCATAGATTGTTACCATAAATTCAGCAGGCAATTTTAGACCCGCCATAGCTTTAATTTATTAATAATATTTAAAAGAAACAGCTGTTTCATGGAAAAGTACAAAACCTGGAAGGTCAAAATAAAGAGAACAGCTGGTTAATGTGTCTAGGAATCAGGTTCTGAATTTAATGGTAAGAATTTATGCTTCGATGTCCCTTATACCCTGTATTTAAATTTTAAACATAAACAATTGATTTAATTTTCTTCTTAGATCATAATATAATCGTAACACGAGAGTATAGACGGTGTACACATTTTATATTGAAGTATGTCATTACATAATTATTATTACAAGTATACAGGGTGTAAACGGGGCCTTCACGAAGCCGTCAATCAAGCATTATGTACATCAAACTAAGCAACACTGCACAAAAATGGCTGCTGGGAAACGACTTTGTTTTGTGTGAAAAATCACGGTACGGTAGCACTCAATGTAAAACAAAACATTGTGCTGTTGAATGCATTGAATAGTAAACAGAATTTAATTTTTTTATTAAAAATAAAAAAAAAAGAAACGTTTGTAAGGCATGGTCGAGTACAAAAAATTATAGCAATGACGGGAAGAACAGGTGCTTTTCGACTTCTTTAAGGGTATATTTTTATACTCTTAATAGGTAACACACCATTTCACAATCGCTTATCGCTTATCTCTAGCGTAGACCAAGGTACAATTTGAAGAGCAGCCGACATTATACCTTATTGTCGCCACATTTAAGTGCAAAACGGCCTGCATGAGTGCAGTTAGAACTACAAAAAAGCAGCTTAATTTTAGCACTTTCTCTCTAAATAAAACGTACCTATTATTCAGTGTCATGGCTCTCGAAATAAAGCGTATTATTCAATGTCATCAGATCATCTACTCTCTTACTTCTTTTTGGTCTTCATGAAGCCTGTCAGCTAAGGTCGTTGATCTCAAATAATACAAAAGCATTAGATACATACCTATATGTCTATACATCTTCATGGTAAGGCCTCTGATTCTATACATTTTTATGGTAACTTTTTCTTTACCTACTTGACCGAATTGTGTATTTTTCACTAAAATATATCACATACTCTTCTTTCAGAACGAACCTTAAACTCTATGGGCAAGATTCACAAATCGAACCTTGACTTTGCATAGTAAAGCAAGCTTTTTATACGAATGTCACGTTTATTCTTCTGTTTCATACACGTATAAGCGAATGTGACCTATTTGTTTCATAGGGAAATGAACATTCATGTTGTATGATTAAAGTCCAGTATGACACAATTACTTTACTTTCCAAAGTAAAGTTAAAATGTGAGTCTTGCTTTATGTTTACAAAACATTATATTATGTAGCAGTCAGTGTTAGTGAATCAAAGGACGGAATTTTATAAGATAGGTTGTGAGCCAAAACACTTGGTTTTGCTACCTAACGTCGTGTTCAAGTAATTATGAGTCCAAGCTCATCACAAACCTCAGCGCACATTCCGCGCGTCAGTAGTTGAAGTGCGGTGCGACCCGCCTACAGCGTGATGGGAAAATTCGCCTTAGGGGTGAACCATCTGTCAGCACGGATTCGCACTTTTCCATGCACCTATCCTTTTCTGCCGCTCAAAACCGTCATTTGCTAGAGCGAGAAAGAGAGGGCTAAGGGGTGCATCGGTGATGCTGCCACGTGCGACAGCATTCCCGCCGTTTCTAGTCTGGAAGCCGATCTTAATATAGCTGGGGAAAGACTTGGACTTGGAGGTGATGGTGATGATTATGACAAGAGTAAAATATATGCGTATTTTAAGACCAAGAAGGTCTTAAATTTTGTGAAATAATAGTATAATGGTCATCTAATTTGACGGTGAACAGAAAATTGAAACATAAATGGGAATCATATAAAAATAGTATTATACTACGACTAGAAAGCTCAGTTGGGAATGTAGAAGATCAGTAGTAGGCGAGTTTTTACAGTCTTTTGTTATTTATTTAGTATAATTTTGAAGTGTTTGTCAAAAATAAATTTTAATTTAGGTTCTCCCGCGTTTTCACGTACTAATATATTTACCTAAAGTTGTGATTTTATACGCCTATTGTTTGCACGTGCAAACACAAACAATCGTGCAAATTGCTTTAACTTTAAAACATTGATGGAAAAAATTGAGCGTCTTCAGATTTTAATGGTTTTTAGCTACATCCGGTGAGACAGGAAGCCGACCACAACATAGTTGTGATAAGGCTATGCAGTTAACAAAATGATGATAAAATTGTTACTTTAAACGCGGTGCTAAAAGCAGCTCTATTTGTCTAATATTGATCGCCAAACCATTTTTATGGGTCTCTGAAACTGACCAATTTTTAAGGTAGCTGGTACAATACTGTAACTATTCACAATCACCGGCATAATTGTGAATTGTTTCAGTACCACGGATGTTCAAAGTTTAACGTCTTAAGCCTCAACTGAGGCACACGTATAGCACGCGAGGCGGGTTCGACAGCCAATCGAAAATACATAAGAATAAAATGTGAGTAATCAGCATGCTACATCGAAGTCGCGTGACATAACATAGCATGATCAGCCTGTAAATGTCCCCCCCACAGCAGGTGTGCATCTGGATTGAGGGCCCATTTTTTAAATCCTTGAGAAACGTAATAAAACTTATAGGGGAATTAGTTAAAAATAGTAAAAACTTAAAGCAAAGGGCCATGAATTTCTTAAACGTGAATTAAAACTGTTATGATCAAATAACTTGAGCCCTCAATCCAGACGCGTACGTAAAGTGGCATAGTCTAAATCTCAAAAAGTACTATCTCTGAGTTAATCATTTTTATTTAAGAATTTAGAATAATTAATAATTAATTAATTAATTAACTTAATTTAGAATTTAAATTTCGGCTTTATTGACTAGGCTCGACCTCAAAGATTAACGCAAATTAGAATAAGTTTTTTATCTTTTTTTTTAACTAAAATGTAACATATCGTCAGTTCCTCTAAATGCCATGCTTTACGAGAAAATTGGTTTTATAGTTTTATATACCGCCATAAATTTGTAATGTCATATTCTACAGATTTGGGAATTTCTTAAAATGTTTAAGAAAATCTTAACTAAATTCTTAAATAAAAATGATTAACTCAATGATAGTACTTTTTGAGATTTAGACTATGCCACTTTACGTACGCGTCTGGATTGAGGGCTCAAGTTATTTGATCATAACAGTTTAATTCACGTTTAAGAAATTCATGGCCCTTTGCTTTAAGTTTTTACTATTTTTAACTAATTCCCCTATAAGTCTTATTACGTTTCTCAAGGATTTAAAAAATGGGTCCTCAATCCAGATGCACACCCCACAGCTGGGACTGCTATGGCTAGTTCGTCGCTAGTCAAGTTGCCATGAACAAATACATTTACGATAATACAGACGCCAGCAGAAGAAACGTGCTCGCACGTCTCGCTGATATGTTAATGCAATACGACATAATTGAAAAGTTTGATACGTTACTTACACTATAAACCAGACGAGCCAGAAATGGCCAGTTTGGCTCTCGCAGATAGATCACTATTTTGTTCGCGTGGTCTACAGTAAGTAAATTGTATGTACTATCCTTGGTATTTCATAATTTAATGATCTAAGCACGCACACAGAGGCGGGGATAAATTCCACCGGCACTGTCATCATTTCAGCTTTTTTCTTTTAAATGGCCGGCCTCGTCTACGTGCACGATGATAATGGCCCACGATTGACATTGGAACTACGTGGCTCTTCGTACAGCTCTTTCAGTTATTTTACTTCGATGGCAGCAACGTTATTGTAACGGACATACAACTGTCCTGAGTCGAGCTACTGCCACTTGTGCCGACAGCCAACTACCGAACTGGCTCTCTTGCAAGTAGCTTACGATGTTGTTCGTGTTATCTTTTGCCGATTGTTCGCTTCTTTCTGCTCTAAACGCTGCTACGCGGTGGCGGCTTGTCTTTAGCGAAAGCCAGGAACACCTCCTCTAGGGTTGTTTCCGAGACAGAGTAGTCCTCAATGAGAGCCGGGAACTCCCTGCGAAGGGATTCTAACGCGATGAAGAGGTCGCTGAGTCTCATCGTCTCGTTTATGTGGTAGTTCAGCATTGTCTGTGGACAAATCCAAGGGAGATTAGATGGATTTATATTAATTTGAACTTTATGTTGCTTGTTTAAGATACATTGTGCAGTGAGAAAAGATGTTTACTCATTGAGAACTTAAAATAAATAATACCATTATAAATAAATTGTGTCATAATTATGCTTATAATTAATATGGAGACCTGACTGCACATAGTTTGTGCCCTGTTCCTGATACCGATGGGCTACTATTTTATTTATTTTGAAATGTTCTTTTTTGTTGTTTTATACAGGGTGTCCCTTTTAAGTTGACCAACTTCCGTTGTCCAATTGTTTCTTTCCCATACAATGAAATGATCCTTACACGAAATAGAGCCGAAAGGCATGAAAAAAAAATGGTCACTTTCTCTCATTTTTATAGACAACTCACACCTGACCAGAAAATTAAGTAGGTTTACCAAAATTGTTTTCATACAAAATGAGCTAAAATTTTCTAAGAAAGTTTCCGGGTATCTCTTATGAATACGGATTTCCCCTTGTTTTCCGACTTTTAATATGACTAAATACAAAAATACTAAATACATTAAAGCATTTTCACATTAGAATCACAAGCTATCGGAAATGCGTTAAACAAGCTATTATATAGATATTTTTAGCTCAAAATAATCAACAATCACGGAATATATCCCGTAAGTGACAGTATAAGTTTAGCTGTAAACCGGAAAGCTTAAAATAGTGTTTGAAGCTATTATATACTGAATAAAAAGACATACCACGTGTTCATCCTTTAGTGAACAGTTGAATTTTTCATGTAGCTGGCCTTTAAATTTGTTCAGCGTCTTATCGCCGTCCACAACTGAAATAATAATACGACTTTTCTTATTGAAAAAATAAAGTATTTTTAAAGTTCAAGTATTTGATTATTAGTTTACTTTTAACGATTGAGTCCACTGGGCCAAAAATACAAACACTAACAATTGTCCTTGTTGTATTTGTCTGCACCTAACAATTTATTTACCATCCGCCCGCATTCTCCAGTTATCCCGGCGGCGTGCCGTATGTGTGTGTGTGTGTGTGTGTGCGTGTACGTACCGTCCTGCGTGTCTGCGTTCGCCAGCTTGAACACGACGGCGTACCCCTCCGCGTGCGCCGCGCGCAGCCCCGGCGGCGTGCCCAGCGCGCGCACCTGCCCGTCCGACATGATGGCTATGCGATGGCACAGGGCTTCCATTTCGTCCATGCTGGAATTTAGCAATAGTCGTTTCGAAGGCGCGCCAAGGCTTTTTTTTTTAAAAAAAAAAACCGTGCCACGATTTTGTAAAAAATTGTAAAGGTCAAAAACCATAAATTTGTCAAAGATATGGTTAAAAAGTTATAAGGGTTTGAACGAGGCCACGCCATTAAAACGCGGAGAACTGCGCGACCACGGAGATCTTAAGTGTCTAAACACACTATGCCGAAGTTACGCGACCGAAGTTCAG
Source organism: Noctua comes (assembly GCA_963082995.1). Classification (NCBI taxonomy): domain Eukaryota; kingdom Metazoa; phylum Arthropoda; class Insecta; order Lepidoptera; family Noctuidae; genus Noctua; species Noctua comes. Next base: position 2,345,145 of record OY720282.1, read on the forward strand.
CACATTTACGCCTGCAATGCTATTTGAATTACTGACGACACACTATGCCGAAATTACGTCGCGTCATAGCGTACAGCCTAACTTCGGTCGGGCATAAGTTCAGCGGCAACTTATACTGTGAGCACACTACGCGACCGAAGTTCGGTTCGATTACCGACGAAGATCCGGGGGCGGCTTTGTTTTGCGTCTGTCTGTCCAACTGTGTAGATAACACGACACGACATCATGACAGTGCTCGAGACACTGAATAAACACACAAAGTTGCGGAACTGTATTTCTGCCGCGTAAGTTTGGCACTTATGGTGTGTCATGTCAGCCGAATACGTCGGAACGTAAAATCAGCCGCCGAACTTCGGTCGCGTAACTTAGGCATAGTGTGTTTAGACACTTAAAACGAAGCGTTGCAGAGACTTGAAATTTTAAGTAAATAACAGATTGGATTTGTAACAAATTTGTAAAAATATAGAAAAAAATCCTAGGTTTATATTTCAGGAGCTGTAGTACGGTATCGCGTATGAATGTGAATGTTACGATAGGGTGACCATGGCTTGTTGTTTGCAGAAAAATTTCCACCTATTCTATTAGAAATTATATCTCAAGGATTATAAATTAAATTAAAAAAAAAAAAACGCCGTAGCCGCGCCATCGAAACGCACACGAATTGTGAACTTATTTTGTGTTACAATTCAAGGTATATCAGAACTATGGAGCGAATCTCGAAGTGTATGATTCGAAGCGTAAATTATCCAGATCGTGACCAAAACAGTTTGCTGAGTGAGTTAGTCGAAGCTGGGGCGCTTTGAAATAACACATGTAACAAACGGCACTACCTATGTTTATAGGTAGTGCAGTAGCCCGTCTAATAGTTTCATAGCATACCTGTGCGAGCTGATGATGATAGATCGCTGGCGCCGTAGAGCTTTCCGCAGCGCGGTCCACAGCCTGCGCCGGGCGGCCGGGTCCACGCCCGCGCTGGGCTCGTCCAGCAGGGACAGGTCTGCGTCGCTGCACAGCGCCGCGGCCGCTCCCATGCGACGCACGCACCCGCCGCTGTAGCTCTCCACATTATTACGGGCGTACTTCTCCAGACCTGACGGTGAAGACACAGCCAATTGTAAAATCTAGCAGTATGCCGTTTGAAAACTACGTTGGGCTGGCGAAAATAAAGTATAGCTATCCTGCATAGCTATACTTTATTTTTTCATTCTAAATACCTTAATAATTTTAACAGAACCTTTTCTGAAATCTTCTTATATACAATGTGGATCTGGAACTACGACATTAAATGAAAACGGGCACAGTACTAGTCTATCTAAACATTTTAAAACACGAAAATTTGTAGTTAATGGAAAATTTAAAAATTGCAATTTTCAAACAAAATAAATAGCAGAATCAACTGCATAAAATGCAAACACGCTTTATCTACGAAAGGTCACTGACCGGTTGCGCGGCGCGGACGTAGGGTAGGTACCTACTTTAGTTTTAGAACAACAAATCAGCGGCTTATACTCACTAAATTGTGCGTCGTTAATTAAAAGATCACTGATTGAATAATTAATCACATAATATCACATCACAATCAGAATTTACACCATCAAACGTTCGTGTGTCACCATATCTCTCCCGATATGTATGCAATGGTAAAGCCGCATTTTGGTTACATTCTCCTTACGTAAGCACCATGTCGGTGTACTCGGCAGCTGGGTAACTTATTAGAGGCATAATTAAACTACAAAACTTACAAACCTAACCTAAATCACGAAACTAGCTACCTATTAAATTCCTTATTAACTAACTAATATTACACTAACACTTAACAATAAGTCACACTAACCTATGCACTAATCCAACTATCATAAATCGTTTTTAATCACAATAACAACTAAAACTTTTCATAAAATCACGACAGTGCGCGCACGGCTCGTCTCGTAATAAAAAAATGGCGTGTGCTCAAAGGGCGCCGCGATGCACTGACTGACATAGTTACCGAGTGCGAGACTTTTTGCCAAAAAATTCCGCTCACACACACATACGCAAATGCATAATTTGCGTAAGTAATATTTCTTTTTCTTTCTAACTGTAGTATTTTGTGTCACTGGGCGGGGCGCGTCAGAGATATATTTTTTGTTAATAAAAGTCTTGACCTAGAACTACAGGGTGCAATTGAAGTCATGGGCATTATTTCAAACTAAGGAACTACTCACGATACTAATTGCATTAGTGCTACTTTTACGCAAATCAAAAATATTATTAATGCAATTATAGAAAACCTTAAAAATGTAGTAAATCATACAAAGTATCAAATAGTTGCGCATCGCGTTAGCCAATGCAGCTGTAGGTACACTACGCCACAGTATAAATATATACAGTATTGTGACTCGGCCCTGTCCTTGAAATAATTCCCTACAGCCAGGCGGTACGTTCGCAAGCGATAAGGCTGCTGCGCCTACAGTATTTTAATTTCATTTGCTTACGTTGAGTTTCTTCCCAGTTTTGTGATTGTAAACATTATTTTTTTATTTAAGGAAATGAAATTAGTTGTGATTGAAATAGGAAGTGTTCAATAAAAAATACAAGTTGTATCTTTTGATTAGTTAGGTTTAATAAGAATTATTAATACGACACTTTTTTTTAACGTACCTACGCTCGGTAGGTACCTAAATCACTCGTGTGTCACTTTGTTCACCCTATCCAGTTATTTATTAATTAATCCAGGTATTTAACTCGTTGGAAGTAGTTGGGTGGTAGTTACAAAAACGGTCGACTCACCAACAATTTGTATCCAGTTTTTGACTTCCTCTTTCACGGATGCAGTATCGTACCCTCGCAGCGTGAGTATCATCTCCAGGTTGTCTTCGCCGGTCAGGAAATAGTCCAGCCCGAAGAATTGAGGGCAGTAGCCCAGGGTTTTGAGATACTGTGAAGTGCGGACAAGGAAATTAAAAATCAAAGGAATTGTCTCCCGATCTTTATTCAAACTAAGTTGAGAATTACTTTTTTTACGTTAAAAACTACAAAAGAATTTCCCCAAAATGCCCGCTTTCCGCCACTTCCCAGTGTTTTAGCTGTGAAGAACAAGTGGCGGAGCAAACCTCCCATCATCTGTTCGTTATGTTAGATAACCTGATTTTATACACTGGCATGCGAAGACCTCATCATTCTCCTGCCCTTCGCCTTATGCGAATAAGGGAACATTAATAAGAAAACATTCAGTTATATTATTAGCCATATCTCAGCTAGCACTCGTTAGTACATCGGCACGTAAACACGGTGGAAAGCACAACGTGATACGAACTAGTGGACCAAGATCCCAAGACCGCAAGACCTACATCATTTTATAAAAGCTGAAACTTTTGTGGAAATACCTTACTATAGGTAAGAACAACTGGATCTAATGAAAAGTCGGTCGTGGTGGTGGCTTTGGCAGATATCAGGTAATTTTTTTTTTTATTAGCCTGGTATGCCGCAAGTACCTTACTATAGGTAAGAACAACTGGATCTAATGAAAAGTCGGTCGTGGTGGTGGCTTTGGCAGATATCAGGTAACATTTTTTTTTATTAGCCTGGTATGCCGCACTGCTGGGCAAACGCCTCCCCCATATCCTTCCAGGTACTCTTCTGCTGCGCCAACTCGAACCAGCCTTCAGGTAACACAGTGGTGCTAAATAGTATGACGTAACTTAGCAGCTATTAATCAAGCTTTATAGTATAAAACGTGTTTTTTTATATAAGTTAAGGGCTAGTATGAGTATTCATCTCCTGCACTGCCAGACTCTTTGCGTGGTGGGCGAAGGCGTCTAGGTGGGGGTTCCCACCTAGACGCCTTCCCAGTACGTTAAATTGTAAGTGAAGTTACGTTATTTAATTAAATCTGCATTTTATGTATATTTCTTGGGCAACTATTTGAAGCGGTTTCCCAAGCCGCTAAACAGTTTTGACGTTGTATACATTTGCCCAACCTTTCGCTCGCTACAGGTGACCTTCAACTATGTCGGGCAGTGGGAAGGAACCATCACCAAAATAGAAAATCAAAAAAAAGTTTTGCAAAGTGTACCGTGAGACATATCAAATGAAAGGCATTGTTGTGGGGGTCACAAATATTTGTTTTCACAAAAGTAAATTACCTGCTGGTTTCCTGGCGAGATGTGGTGACCGTTGGCGAAGATTTTTCCTCTGGTAGCGACCTCTTCGGCAGTTATCATCTTGAAGACAGTGGACTTGCCCGCGCCGTTGACGCCCAGGAGACCGAAACATTCGCCTTACAATATACAAATCATTATTGGGGAACAATCTAATGCTAAGTTGCACAATGAAAAGGTTTAGGTCTTACAGGCAGTACCCGCGACAGTAGCAACACCATTCCCAGGGTTGTGACTAGCAGATTCGACTGTCCAATATTGGGGCATTGGGGCAGTTACAAATGTCAAAAAGAATTTAATAATTTTGAATACCGCGCAGTCGCTTCACATTTGTTACTCCTTGTTCGCCCCACGCCCCACATAAGTAGTAGTAGTTCCTTTTGCATTGTATTTGTATTACTTTTTCTAAAGGAAAACATGTTTGAATTTTTATTTTAATTCATGTCATTTTAATCTATACTGTAAGGAGAATCCTCTCTAAAGTCCGTAACTACCCCACCTCGCCTATAAAAGCAAGGCGTTGGGGATAGAACGACCTATTTGCCGCTCGACGCTCGGACTGGACGGACGTGTGAATCATCGGCCAGTCGTACGGTTACGTAAGCCATTTGAGTTTAATTCGTTGCAGAAGTGATAAAGTGAGTTTGTGATTCGTTTAATTAATTTTAAGTCTTAGTGGACTGTAAGTAAATTTTGCCGATTGTAATTTGAGTCAATTGTATTTATGAAGTAAAAATGGTTTTTTTGTTGTTAATTGTTTTTTTTATTAAATTTCCACTTCTGAAGCTTATATCAGAAGTGGGATAAAGGACTTTTGAGGCCCACTTAGACGAAGTCTCGTAGCTGAAAATTGTTGTGAACAGAAAAACCGTTTCTTTTTGCTTTTCAACTTTTTTTGCAACTACCCGCTTTATCACTGTTCTTTTTATTCGATTGTCTTACTTGTTTGATTTGTTTGTCTGATTTGAACTCGATTTTCTTGTGATAATGGGGCGTGAAAAGTCGCATACTCGTGAAAAACGGACACGTACTCGGGATAAGTCACGCGGTCGCAAACGACGTCGATCCCGTGGGTCATATGATCGCAATAGTGGTAGATCGTACCGCGATTCGAGTAGGAGTCGTCGTAATTCGCGAGATGGCTTGCGTAATCGGGATCGGCATGATTCTCATAGTCCCGAAAGGCACCAATCGCGTACTAGGGATAGGCGCGATTCGCGTAGTAGGGATCGTTCGCGTAGCGACATTGGCAATAGAAAACGCACACGTACTCCTTCGCCCCCGGTTCAAACGAGTACGACCCACAAGAATAGTGAGGTTTTGCCAAAAGCTAAGGAGCCAACGATCCCTAATACGTCAGAACGACATCGGTCTATGGAGTCCAGTATCCCAGGCTCTGAGGCATCCACTCTCGCTCATGCCTTGATGCAAGCAATAAAAACGATGCAACCAGCAAGGTCACAAAACTATTACGTGTCGAACTTTGACCCATCAATTAACAGCGTCGAGGCATGGTGCAACGAAGTGGACCGTGCTAGAGAGGCTAATGGTTGGAGTGACCATGAATGTCTGTCGCGTGTAGCTACTTGCCTTAAGGGTGACGCCAAGGTCTGGTTAGGGGAATGGGTGACGAACGATAGGACGTGGTCCAATTTCGTACGCGAGTTCAAACCCCTTTGCCCGAGTAAATTGGACTACGCGAATATTTTGCTCGAAGCTATGAATACTACGTCAGACAAGTATTCAACTTACTCGGAATATGCCCGTCGTACCTTATTGCGTTTGAGAATAGTTCAGGGGTTGAGTGACGAATTAAGAACGCTGATCGTTATACGCGGTATAGACAATCCACAGGTGCGTGCAGCTGCTGCTAACGCAAACTTGACTTCTGACACTATTGTCTCATTCCTTTCAATTTACGCGAAACCTTCAAGGAACGACAAGGCCGTTGATCATAAAAGGCAAGGTCAAATGAAATCAAACCACCGTCCTGGCCCAAAATGTTTTAATTGCAATCAAACCGGTCATCTCAGTCGCAATTGTAAGAGGCCTAAGGCAAACGCGACCAATAGCAAGCCTGCTAACGTGGCTCCGGACACATCCTCCAATATACAACCCTCTTCGAGCAATTCTTGTACGTTCTGTAAGAGATCGGGACATACTGAGGACAAATGCTTTACCAAAGCTAAAACCGAGCAACGAAATCCGCGTAATGTCAACCTTTGCTCTTATCGATCAAATATCGCACAAAATAACGACATGACTACTGCGATAATAGATGGAATACCCGTAGACGTGCTCATTGATAGCGGAGCCCTTGATGTGTCCCTTATTTCCTCGGACATTTTGAAACATTTTACGTGTCAGCCAAAACAGAGACGTTGTGTGTTGAAGGGTTTGAGTGAGAAAGAAGTGGTCGCTACATCTTACGTCACGTTCACTGTGGAATTCAGTGACATTGCTATCGAAGTTGACTTAGTAGTAGTTCCATCGTCCTTCATGAACGCCCCTATCATAATTGGCACAGATGTTTTGAACCGCGAAGGCATCACTTACATTCGTACTAAAGATGAGCAGTACCTCAAGCGTTCCGATAACATTAGCGCAAATGTCAACGCCATTTGTGTGGGTGATCAGGCCAGAATAAATACACCCCTTCAGGGTACGGAGTTGGTTAGTCTTATGTCCGTCATAAACGAGTTTTCTGACTATTTAATATCAGGGACTGCTATGACCACAGTAAAAACAGGTGAGATGGAAATAAAACTTACCAGTTCCACCCCTGTCGTTTATCGTCCGTATAGACTCTCTTACTCCGAAAAACTCAAAGTTAGGGAGATTACACAAGACCTTTTAGATAAGAGAGTGATTAGGCGTTCGAAATCCGAATATGCCAGCCCGATTATACTCGTAAGAAAACGTGACGGCTCAGATAGGCTTTGTGTCGATTTTAGGGCGCTAAATCGAATTACAGTGAAAGATCGATATCCTCTTCCACTAATAGACGATCACATTGATAGGTTAGGTGCGTGTAAATTCTTCTGTAGCCTTGATATGGCTACAGGGTTTCACCAAATCCCTCTTAAAGAGGAATGTGTTCACCTAACTGGCTTTGTGACGCCGGAAGAACACTTTGAGTACGTCAAAATGCCTTACGGATTAGCTAATTCTCCGATAGTTTACCAGCGCATTATAAATGACACCTTACGCAGTCATCTTAATGAGGGAAATGTGCTAGTCTACGTCGATGACGTCCTTCTGCTAAGTAATTCTGTGTCAGAAGGGATAGAACTGTTGCGCAAAGTACTCGGGACCCTTACATCGGCCGGTTTTTCAATAAATTTGGCTAAATGTTCTTTCCTTGTCACAGAGGTAGAATATTTGGGGAGGTTAGTTAGTCAGGGTCAGGTTAGGCCAAGCCCACGAAAAGTGGAAGCTCTGGTTAACACCTTACCGCCTGAAAATGTAAAACAAGTGCGCCAACTCTTAGGTTTGGCGGGTTATTTTCGGCGGTACATAAAAGATTACTCCACTAGGACTGCTCCCATTGCCCATCTAACCCGTAAAAATGTCAAATTCAATTGGACTCTCGAATGCGAGGCTATTCGCCTTGATCTCATTAAAGAATTGACCAGCGAACCGGTTCTTTCCATTTTTAACCCTAGTTTTCCCACCGAAGTCCATACAGATGCCAGCAGTGCTGGATACGGTGCGGTACTCCTACAAGCTCATTCAGATTCAAAAAAGCACGTTGTGGCTTATTTCAGTAGGACCACTCAGGGTGCTGAAGGGAGGTACCACTCCTACGAATTGGAGACCCTCGCCGTCGTCAAAGCCCTCCAAAACTTTCGACACTATCTGGTTGGTTTGAAATTTGTGGTGGTGACAGACTGTAATGCCTTGAAAGCAACCGAACGAAAGAAAGATCTTTTGCCTCGAGTAGCTAGGTGGTGGATCTATCTTCAAGACTTCGATTTCTCAATCGAGTATCGAAAAGGAGTGATGTTACCCCATGCAGACTACTTAAGTCGCAATCCCGTCAGCATCAATCAAATTTCTAGACCGAGAAACTGGGCTCAGGTTGCACAGTCGGCCGACAACGAGACGCAAAATCTTATCCAAAGACTCCACGATGGCAGCCTCGATGCTAATCGTTATTCCGTCCGAAATGGAGTCTTGTACTACAAGTACACCCCAGTAGGCCAAGATCCACGCCTACTCTGCTATATACCCAAGGGGCACAGACTTAGTCTCTTAAGAGTGTTTCATGATGAGCACGAACACATCAACGTAGAGAAGACACTTGACCTTATCCTAAGACATTTTTGGTTCCCCGGACTCAGACAGTTCGTTGGCAAATACATTGCTCACTGTCTCGTGTGTGTGTCGCAAAAGAGAGTTCCTCGGGCTCCTTTGCAAACTATTACTTCCTGGGAAAAACCCGACACACCGTTCCACACTGTTCATGTTGACGCCTTAGGCCCTCTGCCCGTGTCTCAAGGGTACAAATAATTCATTTTACTTATTGTTGACGCTTTTACCAAATATACCCTCCTTTACCCGATTTGCAGACAAGACACTAGTGAGTTAAAACGCGTCGTTACTCAGGCTATTTCTATGTTCGGAGTGCCTAAGCTTATGGTCACTGACAAGGGACGAATGTTCGAGTCTAGCGAGTTCGTGACTTGGATAAATGAACTCGGTTGTAACCTGCATTACATAACGCCGGAAATGCATCAGGCAAACGGCCAAGCTGAGCGTTACATGCGTACCGTCCTCAACATGCTACGTATCCAGTCGAACTACAAGAACGTATCCTGGTCAGAAACATTGTGGAAACTTCAGTTGGTGTTAAACATCACGAGACAGAAGACTACGCAAGTATCACCATTGAATCTTCTGATTGGTACTGAATCCACAACTCCTGTGGTTCGAGCTCTGGTGCGCGATATAGCTGTCGAAGGATCGACACCAAATAGAGAGGCCCTACGTGAAGTAACCAGAAGCAGGGTCCGCGAACTCCTAAGGAGCAATCAAGCTAGACAAGACGAACAGGTTAACCAACGGCGACGTCCACCTCGCCAATTTAACGTTGGTGACTGCGTGTTCGTAATAAAATTTTCCCAGTCAACAGGAAAACTTGACTCCGGAATGCGTGGTCCGTATAAGGTGGTGGAAGCACTGCCTAGTGGACGCTATACGCTGCGTTTGCTCACTGGTAGCTACGGAAAGACTACGCAGGCTGCTGCCCAGCACATGGTGCCGTGGCGCGGCGAGTGGTGCCCAGAAACGTGCGCCGCGTTCTTTGAGAGTAAGTAAATCACTGTTGTTTGAATTTACGGACAGGAGTGATGCTTTGGCTGCTGTGCTGTGCTGCGGTGCCGCCGGTAGCAGGCGCATGTGTGCCGCCGGTTGTGTTGGCACCTGTTGCAGATTCACCAGTGGCATTATAAATTTGGCCATGTGCGGTCAATTTGTGGTCTCCCACGTATGAATACGGTCTGCGTGTTGAGAGAACTCGTGCGTAGGAATACGGTCTGCGTACGAGTGGGCTCGTATACATGATTGCGGTCAGTGTATGAGTCGGCTTACACGCATGAATACGGTCTGTGTGTTAAGCGGCTTGCACGTATGAATACGGTCTGCGTGTCAAGCGGGTCTGCGGGTTGTCAGACCATGTTGCAGGTGGTGAGAGCTGAACGCTGGTCGTGGTCGCAGCCGCGGTCTCCGCCAGCAAGACAGCAGCAAAGAAACCGCCACTTGCGCGCTGGACATGTACAGGACAATGCCTTGGCTTTATTTTGATAATTGGTTTAAGAAAGATGGATGTGTGTGTCTATTCAAATTTATGAACTATTTGAAAGAACGATGAATTAATTAGTTGGCTGAAGATGAATGGAACTTTGTGAGAGGCTGAACGCTTTTACACAAATTGCTTTGGTAGCTTCTAACAAGATCTTGTTTACAGATGAAGATACTGATGACGACTCTGAACAAACGGGGTCCTCTACTGCGGTCGACCCGTCGCTTCTGCCAGCGGGCGAAGTGGAGGTCGAGGTACCGACCTCTCCCATCGCGGGTCCTAGCGGGGCCACTCCAAGAGTTTGTGTCGAGGACGACACCTCGCCAGGAGAGGCCGTGTAAGGAGAATCCTCTCTAAAGTCCGTAACTACCCCACCTCGCCTATAAAAGCAAGGCGTTGGGGATAGAACGACCTATTTGCCGCTCGACGCTCGGATTGGACGGACGTGTGAATCATCGGCCAGTCGTACGGTTACGTAAGCCATTTGAGTTTAATTCGTTGCAGAAGTGATAAAGTGAGTTTGTGATTCGTTTAATTAATTTTAAGTCTTAGTGGACTGTAAGTAAATTTTGCCGATTGTAATTTGAGTCAATTGTATTTATGAAGTAAAAATGTTTTTTTTGTTAATTGTTTTTTTTATTAAATTTCCACTTCTGAAGCTTATAATACTAATATTATAAAGCTGAAGAGTTTGTTTGTTTGTTTGGTTGAACGCGCTAAACTCAGGAACTACTGCTTCAAATTGAAAAATTCTTTTAGTGCTAGATAGCCCATTTATCGAGGAAGGCTATAGGCTTTTTTATTATCACGCTAATAACTTAGGTGGGTGAGCAATATTGCATTATGTCCATATTCTTCAGCTCTTTGACAACGGTTTGACAACTGACAACTGTCATGGTATGCATTAGAAAAGAACAGCTATTTTAGACCATTTGTCACAGAAGTAAGTAGCCCAAAGGTGTCAGCGGCTGCCCTGTGAACAGTGGTTTGCAAGTTCGAGCCTCAGCTAATTTGATTGTTGATTGTGATGTTGATTTTTTTTAAACCTTTAAGATTTCCAAATCATTACCAAATAGTGTTATACATACTTTTAGTTTTTTTTAACCATTCAAACGATGTTTCATTATAATCGGTGCTCTCTATCAAAAGATAGTCTGAGTGTCTCCGGGTATTTTTTTGGTAAAACATCATGCGTGTGTAAATTATAAAACCCATGTGGTTAGATTTAATGCACACATATTGTGCATAACTTAGAGAAGGTTTAAGGTTTCGTTTCATTGTAATCGGTGCGCTCACGGTGCTCTCTATCAAAAGATGTATGAATTTAAAGTGTTCAAGAAGAACTTATCATAATTATATATGTAAGATGCAACGACATCTTTTGAACCAAAATGGTACTATTGAATAAAATGTGCTCACAAGATAACTTTTAAATCGACTGGCCAGTTTTTTTTTTAAGTTACGATGGTAAAAGGTACTCTAGATTAAACTTAACTAGAGTATGACTTCTATCGAAGGTCTGACGAAGGAGACAAAAGTCAATAATTGCAAGTGGTCCTCAAGAGTTTACAGCATCTATATCGTGTTTGGGCTCACTTTATGCATCTTGATGAGAACTTTAGACCTAGCTGGAGTATGGCTGTCATCGACGGTCTAACGATGGAGACAGAAGGCAGTTGCAAGAGGTCCTCAACAGTTTACAGCATCTATATCGTGTTTGGGCTCATTTCATGCATATTAATGAGAATTTTAGGCCTAGCTGGAGTAAGACTGTCATCGACGGTCTAACGATGGAGACGGACGGCAGTTGCAAGAGGTCCTCAACAGTTTACAGCAGCTATATTGTTATGGGGCTCATTTCAAACACCTCGATGAGAACTTTAGACCTAGCTGTGGAGTATGACTGTCATAGAAGGTCTGTCGATGGAGACGAAAGGCAGTCGCAAGAGGTCCTCAACATTATACAGCAGCTATATTGTTATTCGGCTCATTTCATGCACCTTGGTGAGAACTTTAGACCTGCCTGGAGTATGACTGTCATCGACAGTCTAACGATGAAAACGTGAGGCTGTCGAGGGAAGCCCTTATTTGAGAAAAACATAAGTAGAATGTTTTAGCGATTAATTAAATTATTTCCGAGAAGTTAAATAGTTACCTACTTGAATCTATACTAATAATATAAAGCTCAAGAGTTTGTTTGTTGGTTTGGTTGAACGCGCTAATTTCAGGAACTACTGGATAGCCTATTTATCGAGGAAGGCTATAGGTTATATAAAATCACGCTATAACTAATAGGAGCGGAGCATCAATGAAAAATGTTGCACAAACGGGGAAAATATATTCCTTTTGAAAGCTACCGTTGCGTGCGCTGCGTAAACGGTTAAAGTTACGCAACAATCATGTATGACGGAAATGCTCCTCTTAAAAGTTCTAAAAAAATACGTGATAGCATATGTCTATATTTTAAGGTTGACTCACATTATTTGCGAAGGTGTTTTTTTGAACATGGTATTTATCCTTATCCAAATAAATACGTTATTCATCTCAAGTATTTAATTTTGAACGAAATTGCTCTTACATCATTTGATTTCAATGAATATCTTAGGAGATATCACAGTTTTAAAATAACTCCGCAGCGAATTAATTATCAGGTACCGCGCGCGCATTTTCATAATGTGGAATGATGGGTGTGATGTGCTAGAATTGTACTATAGGTGCCTACGACCCACTTTCTCTAACCTTCTCTCTCTCTTATGTGACGCAGGCGAAGTTGCGCGGGTCTGCTAGTTAAATTATAATGTAGCCCAAATGGCCTTATTATTATTAATTTTTAACTTATTTTATTTAATTTTTATTGTGGATATTTTATTTGACATGAAACAATATTGTGTTAATTTAATTTTTATTTATTATTTGTATGGTAAATTTAGTTATAATAGTAGTGTGTGGTGTGTATTTATTTGCCTCTGATTTTTAATTATTTAATTACTAATTTTATTTTTAAGTGTACCTACCTCCTAACAAAATTATGGATCATTTATTGTGTCTGAAATAAATGAATTGAATTGAAAGAACCTTGTCACGTTATACCGAACAAATGGCGACGTCGACTCCAGCAGACGTGAAGCCAGAATTTAGGCAAATGTCCCATCGCTAACGAGAATGCGACTAGATAGCGACTATTAGTTTTTCTCGCTCAAGAAACGTGACAGATACATTTATTAATAATTATTTTATAATAAAAGAAACTCAGTTTACAAAAACTCTGTATTCGAATAACAACTGCATTATTATTAAACTGTGTCGCAGTCAATAACGCCCATCTCAAAATAGTCGAAACAAGCAAAAAAAAAAAAACTAAAACTAAAAATTTAAACAAAAACAAACTAACAATTAAAATTTAAAATTAATAGTTTGAGAGATTAGAGAACTTTATCAATCAAACAACTTGTTTTCAGTTACTAGGTGTATTCGCTTCTCGCTAAATGTTGACGGTCAGACGAGAGAGATGCCTTATGCTGGGTACACATTGGTGAAACGTAACATGAAATGTAACACACGCTGTAACAACTTCGCCTTGTTGTTGGGTTACATTTCAGGTTGCATTGCATAAGTCTGGACGGCTCATTCGTGTTACATTACACATTGCGTTACACCAATGTGCACCCGGCATTACAAGTGTCAAATGCGTTTGTTTGTAAAAATAGGCGTAATGTCTCACTAAAACTTACCTTTCTTGACAGAGAAGCTGACGCCCCGACAGGCCTGGATCTTCCTGCCCAAGAGCGGCACGTAGACCTTGTGTAAATCGTTCGCTAACAACGAGCCTGGGATCTGTTTTTTAGCTGGAAATAAACATAACATCATGTCTGTAATCCTCGATGGGCTAGGCAGAGGGACCAGTTACGTTTTTAAGTCCCATGTAATACAGACTCCGTGGCTGCTTATGACAAATGCCTGAAGGAAAAACCCAATAACACTTTTTCTGACTGTGCTCAGCAGTCGCGCTTGTGACCACTAGACCAACAAGGCAGTAACGAGCAAATAAATTAAGCCTACTAATGATATTTATAAAGTTTATATGAAAATCAACGACCCTGAAGATCGAAGTTATTTTCGGTAATTTTTTCAGAAACGTGACGCTTCAGAAGAGTTTGTCTCCTACAAAACCTGTTTCTATTTATACCAGCTATGTATTAATACAGATTTAATGGTTCACTAATGTTTCACCTAAACTCCTTTGGCAAATTTTTAGTTTACAACCAACGTTTTCCGCAGATGTTTCATTTTATAAACAATCACTTTACAAGCATTCATTTGGCAAACGTTTCACATGATATTTAATCATTTATAAATTTTTCGTTCAATACATCTTTTGATTCTTTTGACAAAATCACGTTTAACCTAAATATCACTTTATAATAAATCTTCTAAACCAGTCACAAAGTATTAAGATTTTGATTGTTTTTAGTGTACAAGTTCACCTAAAGTCCAGGATAAATAATATCAATATTTTGTAATAGGCGTAGTCGACTTAGCCCCGCGCAGCTCCTATTTCTGTTTGCAGGGTTTAAAGTAAAACCTAACCTTAAGTTGGTATGCCCCAAGTCCCGAGGTCGCTTCGCTCGCTATTGATTCCTAAGTATTTGTTGATCCGTTAATTAAAATTACCGTTGTGCCTATTTTATGAGTTGAACATTTCTATTTCGAACGTTGTTTTACGAGATGACATGAATATAAAATGAATTGTTTGTCAAATAATACAAAGTAATAAGTTTATCGGGTAAATATTTTTTAAAGTGAATTATTTGCCAAAATTGTTGTTGTAAAATGGTGAAATTACCAAATATGTTTTTGCCAATCGTTGCTTGTCAAATGAAAATTTGTAAATTAATTTTAGGTGAAAAGGCAGGATACCAGACTTAATGCGTGGCTGTTATTATGAAAATAAAATAAAAATAGGGGAAGTTGGGCAGGTCAAATAATTCAAAAACCCTTTAAGAAGGCTGCTTATTCAGAGCGTCGTTACATGTGTGCCGTCTCTTTCTAATGGCCGGGGTGTCACATTAACGGCCGGTTACGGTATGTGAGTACTTACGCAGAGTGATAGTCTTCCTAACGTACTCCTCTTCGGCGCGCACCATCTCGCTCTGTTCCGGACCACCCCTAAACGGTACGTAGTTAATGTTCCTTAATTTGTCCCACAGCCCGTTGAACAAACCGAGCTCCGTTAATACTACTAACGTCTAAAGAAAGAAAAAACGAAACACTGTTTAGTCTGCACAGCAACGACGCTAACGGACATTATTAATAAAGATAAATTAAAAATGGGTAGCCAAGAGACAAAAATAGATTGTGTTGTTGGCAGCTAAAACACATGTACAAAGGACACCATTACAAAGTTGACAAGACGTGTCCAGTGGTATTTTCCATCGGCGAATATGATGAGTTTCCACACTTACTACCAACTTTATTTCATTACCCAACTCATTAACCTTTTCACCGCCCACGCACACATAACGCGATGCCTCGCCAGCGCCAAGCTATAAATGTTTTTGCCGATTTTAAGACAAATAAGGGCTACTTTTGTGTGGAAAAGTAAAAAACAAGGTATTAGACCGTGTTATATTAAATAATAAAATGAAACGAAGCTTTTAAATACAGTACTTTTATGTTTTTTTATAGGTAGTTTAAAAAATTAAGAGCTTCTAATGAAGTCGTGGGCGCTGGTGGCACGGAAATCTGGAACTTCTATTGAAGTCCGTGGCGGTGAAAAGGTTAAGGAAGGGGATGAATTTTCTATAATCTATCCTTAGTACTCACTTTCGTTAAATATATAAGTAACTCAAGTGCAAAGTTTCATGCTTCTGGAGCCGGGAGTTTAAGCTATGCGTGTTATTGTATACTAACGAAAATTATAATTTGACGAAATAATCATAATTATGTTTGAAATCAAATCGGTTTAACCGTTTGCGAGGTACGTTGGAACAGACAGACACACATAAACACATGATCAACGTATAACACCCCTCTTCTTCGGTCGCGGTTAAAAAAATTTCATTCTTACCATAAAAAACACTAGCTGCGCTGTTAGTATGAGCATGCCTTGTCCGGGGTCCTTCTCATTGAAGCAGAAATAACACCGCGGGTTCTGTCCAGCTTAAACAAAATATAATATAAGGGGAGGTCAAATAGTTCGCGGAATAAATGGGAAGGGAAACCATTCCTTTTCAATACAATATGTTAAAAAATCTCTCAGATGCGTGAAGGTATTATTAGGTGGTCGCGGGACTCATAGAATTACCGTGACCCTGGAACATAAAGGGCTACTGAAGGACACCGTGGATTTTAGTCAGTACAAGTCTGACAGTCCCTCCCGCTCTGCCCTGGGTGGGAGGACTCATTTGATGATTTTACCACGTTAAAAAAAAAAAAAAAAAAGGTATTATTAGGTATCGAGATTCGATTCTATTTATGTATCCTTTTTAAATAACGAGTGTTAAAATCCCCGATAAAAATGTAGTGGGAAATCTTACAATGCAATAGAAGGGCGCTAGCGGCGGCACCTCGCTCGCTTCTCGGGTGTTGACGTCATAAATAAACAATATACGATCAAACATATTGACGCCGATGATAGTGCTGTCACATTTCATCACGAAGAGTTTTGGACAGTGCAATATAGATTTATTTTAAGACTATAAAGGGTGTAAATTGTTCTCCCCGTCTTTGAGATCTTTTTTTTGTTCTAGACCAAGTACCTTCTAGTTACGGAGATATTGGGGATCAAAGTTCCAAGATTTTCAAAAGTTTTTTTTTTAAATACATGTTTTCAATGTAAGATTTTTACTTTACACACCTCCACGACCCCCGTACTATTCAATCCATCCATCAGCACAATGCTTTGAGTGCTTTCCATCGATTCCGTGATTATTCACCCCAAAAAAAAAAGTCGATTCCCAGCAATAATTTTTGCGTAAAGTTACTTAGTTTGATGTACAGAATGCTTGGTTGACGGCTATGTGAAGGGTCTGTTTACACCCTGTCGTATAGCGACCCGCCCTTGCTTCGCACAGTGCCACCTATCGGGTCTAAAACTATATCTAATGTAGCTTATATTTTAAGTTAAGCATCTAGCAGTACTGCGGTGAAAACTGCGTTCAAATCCATGCAGTAGTTTTTGCGTAATGCGTTTTGGCCTCCATTGCTCTATTAAGACCCCTCATATATATTTTATTCAATATCTTCAATGTACAGACATCGGCCTGATACAATTTTATTGTATGTATAGATGGTAAATAACGCATTGAATTTTAACTTATTAACATGTTCAAAGTTTTTAGTAAAAAAATCTTTTTTAAATTGATTTTTAATTTTTTTCTGGACGCCTGTCGGAGGAAATTGCCATCGAGGTAGACCGCGGCGAAGGTGGTGTGACGATCTGATCTCGTTTGCGGGGCGAACATGGCTAGATATCGCACAGGACAGAGAGGTTTGGAAGGAGACACTGGAACTTATGTTCAAAACGACTCATATTACAATATTGCAGAAGCAAAGCTTTTTTTTCGTATGGCAAATCATCAAATGATCCCCCCCCCCCCCCCCACACTGGGCCGAGCGGAAGGGAGTGTCAGACTTGTACTGACTAAAACCCATCCATGTTCCTTCTTTGCCCTTTGTGTTCCAGGGCCACGGTATCTCTTTCGAACAGTCCCGCAGCCCTGGCAGGCATCGGCCCTTGCAGGCCCCTACATCATTGCTGACATCTCTTTGAGGCGCGCGTGGAACACGAACGCGCCGTCGACACGGCCTGTCGTCATAAGACGGCCGGACGTCCACAGGCCCGCGCCTACGGTGGCCGGGAGCTACCACGTGACCCCCGACGCCCAGGGCGTCTCCCGCGGCGGCTGGGACGTGAGGTTCTTTCCCTCTCACGTCCCGCCACCTCCTTCATTAGCATGGCTTGAACCAGGGTCGGACGCGAGAGATCGCCACCGCCAATCGTCGCTACGAGGGCACGACGTAGCTCTGCCCAAGCGGGGCAGACCTGGGGTGCGTTGTCAGAATTCCTCCACGTGTGCCTGATGGCTGCCGGTCCCTCTCGATACGTCTGGAGGGAATAGCAGTTGCTGGGCCGGTGCACCCTGGGCGTGGGCAGTATCCTTCCCCGAGGAATGGGAAGAGATTCTTATTCCTCGGGGAATGTTACTGTCCATGGCTAATATTCTGACAAGGGAGGGGTCCATCTTGGACCAAGGGGGCGTTGCTCCGCGTGACCCTCTGAAAAGCAGAGGGCACAGCGGAGGAGCAAGGGCGGGCTCGGTGTGCACTTACCCTGCCTCCGAGCAGACAGTGAAGGACGCAGTCATTCACTGTCCCCGTCGATATCGTAATCCCACCGTCGAAGTGTCGTGGAACACGTCTCGCGGCTTCGATTGGGACCGAGGGTCTTGGCTTAACCGCCCGGACCACGAGGTAGAAAACCTCTATAAAAAGTTACCCCGAATCTCAAGCGGCGGCGCACCGCGAGGAGATGTATGGCTGACGGGTTCCTATGGAAAATCAGTCGCTAGTGCGAACCACTGCCGGGCCTGGCAATGGCTTATCTGGGTACAGGGGGCACTGCCCAGATGGACTTTTTATTTCCCCCATACTCGTGGGAACAGCATGGATAAAGCAAAGTATAAAACCCAAAACACGGCCGATAACGGCGAAGGAAGGGAGGAGAGAGATGCGGGGTCGGAGTCCGGCGCCGCATCCAGCGATGTGAGTGCGGGAGGCTCAGAGAGCTCCCGGCGCGGGAGGCCCGGGGCTGCTGCGGTGAACAAGGAGTTCCTCCGCAAGCGGTCCAGGCCGGTAGGCGACCAAGAGTCGTCGTCAGAGGGGGAGCTGGCTTCGGCTCGCAAGATCCCCACCAGCAAGCGTGGCGGGATCCGCGGCAAGGGGAGAGGCCTCTCTGCCACCGAGAGGTCGGCGCGGCTTGCCGAGGAGGGACGCCACCCGGGGGTGGCCGCCGGTCGCGGGGTGACCCGTTCGGGCTCCTCTGATGACGAGGCGGGCGCAGACGGCGGCTCCGATGCGGAGCGTAAGGCCGGGCTTGCGAAGGAGGTGGAGGCGGCGCTGAGGGCTGTTTCTTGCAAACAAAAGCCCTCCACCAGGCACAAGGCTATACCTGCAGCGATCGCCTCCATCATGGCGGCAGCGGAGGCCAGATATGCGGGGCCCCCGCCAGACGACGTGGCCAAACTGCGGGCGGAGGTCGCTCGACTGACGGCCGCCACGGAGCTTCTCCAAGAGGAGAATAAGAAGCTCCGAGCAGACCTGGCCGGTCTGCGCGAGTCCGGCTCTCGCGAGGCGCCCCAAAATGGGGGCCAGCAGCGACCAAGCCAGCCCGTGCCGGTGGAGAACCAGGTCCTGAACCTGGTTCGGCAGGAGCTGGCTGCCTTCCAGGCGCGGTTCTCCGTCCTGGAGGGCATTGTCCTGCGCCCCCCCCTGGCGGCAAATAAGGCGCCCCCGGGCCCGAGGGCGGTCACATATGCGGCTGCTGCGGCCTCCGCACCGGGGCCGTCCAGCCAGCCCTCCGGCAGGGTTACGTCGGCCCCCGAAAAGCCGGCTCCGGTTAGGAAGGCGGCGGCCCTGAAGCAGGGCAAGGCGGCAGCCCAAAAGAAGGGCAAGGCGGCGAATGTGCCAGCGCCAGCCGCGAGACAGCCGCCGAGACAGCCACCACCGCCGCCCCCCCCGCCCCCTAAGCCTTCCGCGGCCGAGACTGGGTGGCAGGTGGCCGGAGAGAAAGCGAGGGAGCAAAGGGCGGCCAAAAAGGCCAGGAAGCGGGAGCGGAAGCGCCGACAAAAGGAGCATGGCATCGCGGCTAGGCTCAGCGCCCCAAAGACCGCGGCTGTAGTGATCACACTACAGCCGGACGCGGAAAAGAGGGGCGTGACCTATCGCGACGTGCTCGCTAAGGCGAAGGCGACGGTGGATCTCGGGGAGCTCGGGATCGCCGGGGGCCTCAGGCTTAGGGTCACCGCAACAGGGGCTCGAGTGCTAGAGATCCCCGGCGAAACCCGTGGCTCGTCCGCTGACGCTCTTGCTGAAAAGCTTAGAGCGTCCCTAAATGCGGACGAGGTCCGAGTGTCCAGGCCCGTCAAATGCGCAGACCTGCGCATCCTGGGTCTGGACGACTCGGTGACCGAGGAGGAGGTGGTGGCCGCCGTCACCAGGACCGGTGGGTGCCCTGCCGAGCAGGTCAAGGCAGGCACCTTACGTCCGGACCTGTCGGGCACGCGAACCGTAACGGTAAGCTGCCCTGTGACGGCGGCGAAAGCCATTGTGGAGGGCCGAAGGCTCTTGGTGGGCTGGGTGTCGGCGCAGGTGAAGCTGCTGGAACCCAGACCTCTGAGGTGCTTCCGCTGCCATGTGGGGCACCACGTGTCGGTCCGGTGCACCTCGGAGGTAGACCGCAGTGACCAGTGCTTCCGCTGCAGCCAGCCCGGTCACAAGGCTGCGGCTTGCTCCGCCGAACCGCACTGCGCCGCATGTGCGGCGGCTGGCAAGCCGGTCGATCACCGGGCAGGGAGCAAGGCCTGCGGTACACCTGCCAAGGCCAGGGGCAAGGGAAGGCCCTCCACCACCACCACCGCCAAAACCCCCACCGTCGCCACCACCGCTGCCGCCGCCACTGTCGCCGCCGCTGCCGCCACTGCTGCAACTTCCGCAGCGGGGCCCTCGCAGGGGGCCCGGGAGGGGGCCGAAATGGAGTGCCAGTAACGGCCCCATTACGCTTTCTCCAGGCGAACATCAACCACTGCGCCTGCGCTCAGGATCTGTTGCTCCAGAGCATGGCGCAGTGGTCGATTAACATCGCCGTGGTCGCTGAGCCGTACTTTGTCCCGCCCAGGGATGACTGGGTGGAGGACCTTAGCGGCTCAGTGACCATAATTGCGTCGGCCGCCGCCGGTACCCCGACCCTTGAGAGTGTCAGGAAGGGTCAGGGCTGCGTAGCAGCACGGTTCGGGGAGATCGTAGTAGTGGGAGTCTACTTCTCCCCGAGCCGAACTCTCGCCGAGTTCCATAACTCCCTCACGGAGTTGAGTGTCGTCATCGGAAGCCATTCCCTCCCCGTGCTTGTGCTCGGGGACTTCAATGCCAAGAACTTGGCTTGGGGTTCTCGTTTCACGGACGCGCGGGGTAGGATGGTGGAGGACTGGGCTCTGGAGACAGGCCTGGTCGTCCTAAATCGGGGTTCTGTCCCCACGTGCGTGCGGATGCGGGGCGAGTCGGTGGTGGACATCTCGTTCGCTAGCCCCGCTCTGTCGCCGCGTGTCGTTGACTGGCGCGTCATGGAGGGGGTGGAGACCTATTCCGACCACCGGTACATCCGGTTCGACGTCTCCACCCAGACCTCAAGCGCGCCGGTCCTACAGACCCCGAGTGGTCCGCGATGGGCGCTGAGGCAGCTGAACCGGGAGCTCCTCCTGGAAGCCTCGATCGTGCAGGCCTGGGTGTCATCACCTGTCAGGCCTGCCGACATCAATAACGAGGCGGGTTGGTTCCAGGAGGCCATGTCCGGGATTTGCGACGTGGCAATGCCCCGTGTTCGGCCAGGAAGCGCCCGGCGTCAGGTGTATTGGTGGTCGCGAGAGCTGACGTCTCTGCGCGAGGCGTGCGTTGCCGCGCGGCACCTGTACGCCAGGCATCGCAGGCTACGCATCCGCCCTCCGGATGCGGCAGCCATTGAGGTGGAGCTGTACGAGGGATACAGAGCGGCGAAGACCGCCCTCCAAGAGGCTGTTCGGCGGGCCAAGAATCTGGCCCGCGAGGAGATGCTGGAGTCTCTGAATGGAGATCCGTGGGGGCGCCCTTACAAGATGGTGCGGGACAAACTCCGCACCCGGGCCCCCCCGCTGACGCAGAGTCTCCGGCCTGAGCTCGTGGAGGACGTGGTGAGCGCTCTGTTCCCTTCGCGAGGGGAGCATCCTCCCCCGCCTATGGCTCCGCCGCCGCGTGCGGTGCCGGGAGCGGACCACACCGATGACGATGACGACATTCCGGAGGTGACTGGGGTAGACCTGAGAGTGGCGGTACGCAGGCTGAAAGCCAGAAATACCGCCCCGGGACCCGATGGCTTGCCTGGCAAAGCCTGGGTCCTGGCCTCTGACGCTCTCGGGCCCCGACTGGAAGGGCTCCTAAGCGCATGCTTGGAGAGAGGCCAGTTCCCGCTTCGTTGGAAGACGGGGAAGCTGGTCCTCATCCGAAAGCCAGGGCGCCCTGCGGACTCTCCGTCCGCATACCGGCCCATAGTATTGCTCGACGAGGTGGGCAAGCTCTTTGAAAGAGTCATTGCCAACCGCCTCGCCGGGCACCTCGTGGGGATGGGGCCGGATCTTGCGGAACACCAGTTTGGTTTCCGCAAGGGGCGCTCAACGGTGGATGCCATCATGCGCGTGAGAGCCCTCACGACGGGGGACGCGGTGTCCCGGGGCGGGGTCGTCTTGGCGGTGTCTCTTGACATCGCCAACGCCTTCAACTCCATGCCCTGGAGCTGCATTAGGGAGGCACTCCGGTATCACCGGGTGCCGACCTACCTTCGTCGTGTGGTCGGGGACTACCTGACGGATAGGGCCGTCATCTACCCCGGTCGGAGCGGAGAATGGAACCGGCGAGAGATGTCGTGCGGTGTTCCACAGGGATCGGTTCTGGGACCGGCCTTGTGGAACATCGGTTACGACTGGGTGCTGCGCGCCGACCTCCCTAGCGGCGTCAGCGTAGTTTGCTACGCTGACGACACGCTGGTACTGGCACAAGGGAGGTCGCACGAGGCGGCGGCCGAAAACATGACACGCGGGGTTGCGATAGTCGTGGAGAGGATCCGGCAATTGGGTCTCGAGGTGGCATTGCACAAGTCCGAGGCCATGTGTTTTCATGGGCCTCGGAATGCGTCACCGTCGGGATCCCTACTGACGGCAGGAGGGGTCTCCATCGGCGTCGGGTCGACGTTGAAGTACCTAGGACTCGTCCTCGACAGCCGGTGGAACTTCGTGGAGCATTTCCGACGTTTGGCTCCCAAACTGGAACGGACAGGGGCTGCCTTTAAGCGGCTCTTGCCCAACCTGAGGGGTCCAAACGCCTCCTGCCGGAGGCTCTACGCGGGGGTCGTGCGGTCCATGGCCCTTTATGGGGCCCCGGTGTGGGCGCGTTCTTTGAGGCGGCGAGCCGCCCACTACCTGAACGCGCCCCAAAAGGTGATAGCCATAAGGCTAATCCGCGGGTACCGCACGATCTCCGGTGAGGCGGCTAGCCTCCTTGCCGGATTGCCGCCATGGGATCTGGAGGCGATAGTCCTCGCGCGCCTGCACGAATGGCGCGCGGAGGCACTAAGTCGGTTGGAAACTCCGCTGCCGCGGCAAATTGCCGCTCAGCGGACAGACCTCCGGCGTGATCTCATGGCGACATGGAGAGAGCGACTGTCGCAACCCCGTGCAGGGCACGCCACCATAGTGGCGATAAGTCCCCTCTTTGAGGAGTGGCTAGAGAGGCGCCACGGCGCCCTTACCTACCGCCTGACGCAGGTCCTCACCGGACACGGTTGTTTCGGGAGGTTCCTGCACCGGATCGGGCGGGAGGAAACGCCCGGGTGTTTCCATTGTGAGGATCGTCCGGAGGACACGGTGGAACATACCGTGGAGGTCTGCCCCGCTTGGGCGGAGCACCGTCGTGTCCTCGTTGCGGCGATCGGCGGCGGCGATCTCTCGCGTCCGGCCCTGGTTCAAGCCATGGTCCGGAGCGAGAGGGAATGGGAAGCCGTCACCTCCTTCTGCGAAGCAGTCATGCTAGTGAAGGAGGTGGCGGGACGTGAGAGGGAAAGAACCTCACGTCCCAGCCGCCGCGGGAGACGCCCTGGGCGTCGGGGGTCACGTGGTGGCTCCCGGCCACCGTAGGCGCGGGTCTGTGGACGGCGAGCTATGGGCTAGCTCGCCGTCCGGCCGTCTTCTGACGACAGGCCGTGTCGATGGCGCGTTCGTGTTCCACGCGCGCCTAAAAGAGATGTCAGCAACGATGTAGGGGTCTGCAAGGACCGATGCCTGCCAGGGCTGCGGGACTGTTCGAAAGAGATACCGTGGCCCTGGAACACAAAGGGCAAAGAAGGAACATGGATGGGTTTTAGTCAGTACAAGTCTGACACTCCCTTCCGCTCCGCCCAGAGTGGGGGGGGTCATTTGATGATTTCCCATCCGAAAAAAAAAAAAAAAAAAAAAAAAAAGCGGGGCAGACCTCTACGGTGTGCTCCACCGTGTCCTCCGGACGATCCTCGCAATGGAAACACCCGGAAGTTTCCTCCCGCCCGATCCGGTGCAGGAACTTCCGAAACAACCGTGTCCGGTGAGGACCTGCGTCAGGCGGTAGGTGAGGGCGCCCGTGGCGCCTCTCTAGCCACTCCTCAAAGAGGGGACTTATCGCCACTATGGTGGCGTGTCTTGCACGGGGTTGCGACAGTCGCTCTCTCCATGTCGCCATGAGATCACGCCGGAGGTCTGTCCGCTGAGCGGCAAATTGCGCGGCAGCGGAGTTTCCCCCTGACTTAGTGCCTCCGCGCGCCATTCGTGCAGGCGCGCGAGGACAATCGCCTCCAGATCCCATGGCGGCAATCCGACAGGAGGCTAGCCGCCTCGCCGGAGATCGTGCAGTAACAGAAGCAAAGCTTACCGCAACACTTTTCGTTTTGGTCCGGATCTTCGAACGGTAGATTTGGACAGTATTGCCTGAACATGTTGCACAGCGCGTTCGTGCGCGCCGCCGACATGGCCGCGCTGGCCGCCGTGCTCAGCGTGTGCGGCACGCACAGGAAGCGCACGGGGATCAGGAGGTACGACAAACTCGACTTGATGCCGAGCGCCATGCTAGCCTCTATGGCGGGGGTGATGACTCCTGCAGACAATAAGGTTTTATTTATTTTAACTTACTTTGAGTTGTACATTCTGGGTACAAAATCGGACTTAATGCAATGTAACAGGACACTATCTATTAGTCAAACTTTGGGTTAAATAGGACAACACGTTATTATTTCAATTAAGTAGTACATTCAAAGTCAAAAAATTAAAAAATAATAGTCAGCAACAACAAATAGGATCTAATGCATGGATTTATAGGAACAAATTAATTAATTGATGTCAAAGTTATACCTATGTCAGTTCAAGAGATAAAGTTTAATAAAATGTCAGATGAAGAATATATATATGATTGTAAATTGTAATTGATAATGTCGTAACTATTAATTTGAACATCCGCACGCAAAATACGCGCTTTGGACATGGAGTTGCGGACACCAGCCCGTTATACAATACAATTTTACAATACAATAATTTGAACATCAATTGTTATAAGGTATATACCAATATTATTGATACCGACTGCCATCGACAGACACCGCGATCTGACATGTATTCAATAAGATTATAAAAGCATTTATCTTTTAACCATTGCGTTACCTTTTTTTAAGCATGGTCAAAGGTAAATCTTTAAAAGTGTTCGGTAATTTGTTATACACTTTTATAGCATTTATGTGCGAGTTCCTCTTATACAATTCGAGCTTGCATTGCGGTAAACAGAGCTCATATTTCAATTTATTTTTATTTCTAGGAGCTACATTTCGTTTGGATACAGCTTTGTGTTTAGTGAAATATTCGGGATGTTGTTGTACAAATAGGCATAATTATCAAATGTGACACGGGAATAGCAGAATATTATACTTTTTAAATAAGGGCTTACAACTATCCGTATACCAGGCCCCACAGATTTCACGTACACATTTTTTCGTACTCTAAACGCTTTTGTAATATCCACCGAATTACCCCACAACAAGAGACAATAAGCGAGTACGGACGAAACGTATCCGTGACATGCACAAAGAGCAGCTTCTGTTGATATCGTGACTCTTAATCTTTTCATTGCGTAGACAAATCTGTCGTGTTTATCACAAACGTAGTCGACGTGTGTTTTCCAGTCGTAATTCTGTTTAGTACTTTCAACTTGTTCGATAACAGCTTATCATTATATTTAACATTTGCATTGGCTTTCTTTTATGGATTAGGAATTGGATTATTTTAGTTTTTTCTATATTCATTTGTAAGTTGTTAGAATGTAACCAGTGTATTATGTTGTCTATTGCTTTGTTTATGTCTATTTCATGTGTCATATGTGTGTATTTTCACATTTCACAAAGAGAGTTGTGTCATCGGCAAACAAGATTGTGTTATGGCAAGTGATATTTGGGAGATCATTAATATATATGAGGAATAGGAAAGCTCCCAATACACTGCCCTGTGGCACTCCAAAATTATTTAGTTGATCGTCACTTTTATGTAAAACCTTTTTGTTATTATGTATTTTAGAAATTTCCACACGTCATTTGTTTTCTGTCATTTTCTCTCAACCAGTCGTTTGCTTTGTCTATTATTCCATATTTTTCTAGTTTTTGTAAGAGCAATTTGTGGTCTACAAAATCGAACGTCTTACTCACATCTAGAATATCGCAGCCATTGGTAAGCTATCATTTGTAGCCTGGGTAACAACATTGATCAAATTGAATCATGCCAATGAAGTGGTACTATTCTATCTAAACCCAAATTGCTCATCTTCAAAAACTTGTTGTAAAGTCTTGAAGCCTTTTTAGCATAATTTTCTCAAAGATTTTTGACATGCTTGGTATCAGCGTCACTGGCCCATAATTATTATTCATGTCACATTTTTCTCTTTTTAAAAAGTGGCTTAATTACTAATTTTTTTTAAATGTGTGGAAAGGTACCTTCTTCAAATGATAAGTTTATTAAATAACTCAGCTGTTGACATATGTTTGATGCGCATAATTTAATAACATTGGTTGTTATGACTGATCGACTGTGAGCCTATCCCAACAAAGTTGAAAAGCGCTAGGCAGGTGATGATGTTATGTTATGTGTAATACTGACCGAACAGAAAGATCCAGGAGCTGAGGATGACGCTGGTGGTCCTCCCTCCGACGTTGAAGCTGACAATGTAACCGAACGCCACGAATGCCATGCTGCCCAGCAGCAGGAGCGTCGTGTACGCGACTGGAGACAGAATGATGCCGTGAGTCATGTGGAGAGGAGGAAACTAAATCTTATCTTACTACTGTTATAATCGTGAAACTTTATGAGGATCAGTGGCTGTTTATTGCTCTTTCACGCATCTACTGAACGCATTGTGTGAAGTTTTGACAGTGTTTTCAGAGTAATATTTGACGACACATTTGCGCCATCATCTTCCTAGCACGGCGGACTGTCCTGGGCTACAGCTGGGCTGCAGTTGCTGAAAACTTTAACTGGCGCAAATACAATAATCAAATTGGTAGTTATGTGTTTGAGTTGTTTGGGGTTGAAACACTAGGGCCATGAGCCGAGTGGCCCACCTAGTCTTTCGGGACATAGCCAAGCAGCTGCATGGAATGAGCATTGCCGCCCAACGTGGAAATTTTATGATCCATCCTGTAATTCTTTTCTCCTTTTGATACATGTGCAATGGCAATAAACTCCATGGTTAATCTTTTAAAAATATTTGGTTTTGCAATGTTGTCTATACTAATCTTATAAAGAAGTAAAATTTGTTTGTATGTAGGGGGTATCTCCGGAAGTAATGAACCAATTTTAAAAATTGTTTCACTGTTAGAAAGCTACATTATTCGTGAGTGCTATAGGCTATAAATTATAAAGATATCATGCATATTAGTCGAGCTATCACTATTTTCGCGCACGAAGTCGCGGGCGACCTGCTAGTTACTTGTATATCCAACAAGTGGGTACTTCAAAGAAACTTTAAAAAAGATAGAAAAAATTACAAATCGAATTGAACACTTGCCCTAACTGGAGATTTTTAATTAGGTTATTAGGCTAGCTACCAGCTACCAGCAACTACATTAAGGAAGTATGAATTCATAAAAATTATATATTTTTTTTACAATGGAACTAGGACTAACTTCTTTAGAGTGGTGGCAAGCTCTAGCGAAAGAGTCAAAATGACGTCAGACACATGATATCCTTTGCATCTAAATACCCCTATATCGCAAAGGCTAAAACGCCAAAACAACTTTCTGAAGTGTCACCCCACTCACTGGCGCAGTGTCGAGCGGTCTACGAAAAGACCAAAGCTGTGGCGAGGTAGTGCATCCCTACCAAACCCATTTGTTCCACCTGCTGAAAGTCTCCCACCTCGACAGACATTGCTATGACTGACTAAAGACTTCCAAGTCTTTAAATAAAGGGTGTCAATAGACCCTTAACATAACCGAAAGGCACTTGTTCTCCCCGTCTTTGCGATCATTTTTTTGTTCTAGTCTAGACCATACCTGGGAACCTTCTAGTTACGGAGATATTGGGCGTCAAAGTTCCAACTTTTTCACAACTTGTATTACATTTTTAATATAAGTTTTTTACTTTACCCACCTTCACGACCCCCGTACTATTCAATCCATCCATCAGCACAATGCTTTGAGTGCTTTCCATCGAGTCCTACCGCAAAACGTGATTTTTCACCCCAAAAAAAAAGTCGTTTCCCAGCAATAATTTTTGCGTAAACTAACTTAGTTTGATGTACAGAATGCTTGGTTGACAGCCATGTGAAGGGTCTGTTTACACCCTGTAGACTCCGGACCAAGGCTGGCCGCAGCAAGCAACACCTACCATAATAAATAAAAAAATGTGGTGCTGTTCCACAAACGATTGGGTACTTAATATTGTGTCCTGTTGTTTGTTCTTTACAGGAACTCATAAACGCTCTTGAAGGCGCCAAACTAGTGGCTCAGTTCTAGGACGACACAATTTAGATTGCTATCGGCACTCTAAGAAGAATGGAACTAACACAAAATACAAATTAAACTATGGACATGACGTTATGTGCCGCGAGTCTTTCTGACAATGATATCTAACTCACACAAGAAGTCCGGCTGATCTATAGTACTGTCTTCGTCCAGCAGCACCGCCGCCAGCACGATGGGCACCAGGCTCGTCAGAATGAACAGCCCCGCATGGAACAGGATCGCGGCCAGCCAAAGAAGCGTGGCCGGGCAGCCCGACATCACGTGGATGTGCCGCGTGCCTGTCTCACGTTCTTTGCATGGTAGGGAGACGCTGGAGATGTTTGTGGAGAGAATTACTGTAAAGAAGAAAAAAAGCTTAATGCAATTTCGGGTCTATTTCGTATGTGAACTGTAACAATATAATGCATTCATTTTCGATAGTTACAATCTATCCATGGCATACATTTGTCGGCAAATTGTAAAATGGCCAAGCTGGCATGCGACGGAACTCACTTTGCGCGCTGATTGGTTGAACGTCACGAGTTCCAGAGATGGTTCTCAATTTTACGGGTGATAAAATCAGACGGGTTTTTCGTCCATACAAATTATATGTTTTTTTAAATTGGCTTTCATAATAAAAGAAATAGTTTTTTGAAAGAGAAAGTTTCCTGGTATCTCTTATGGATATCCCCATGTTGTCCCACTTAAATGAAACACCCTTTATATAACTTACTGAATGTAATACAGCGAGACCTCACCTAACGGCTACTGCGGTCTTGCTGTTTCGATTTGAATATTAAAAGAGAAAATTAAGTCATTGGTTCCCCGAGAAAAAATGGTGAATGGAGTTTGCCGATCAGCACAAGCTGGATTTATCAGTAACACTGAAAACGGGATATTTACCATGTTTACTATTTGTTTTGAGTTCCCGGTATTTCGGCGCTGTTGCAAGCACCATGATCACGGATAAACTGAAGTTATTGCGGGTAGGTGTTTATGAACAGAAAAAAATATCTACCCTTTTTCTTGTTCGTTTTTTGCGCTCGGTACCGCTACCGCTGTCAGCCACAACTTGATTCCGTTCCCGACATACGAAACTCACTGTGTCCGATCGCGAAATTCTTTCGGCACTTTTTCGCATTTTACACAGCTCCAGGAATCCAGTGGTTCCACTGGATTCCAGTCTAGGTAGCTGATTAAATAGACTAGGTAGCTGGACTAGCTGAGTTTATTTAGTAATTGCTTTGGGACTGTTTTGATGTACAACAAATGCAGATTCGAACAAGTGTGTCAGTAGCACGGCTAGCACCCCTATTAGGACTTGGATTTACCGAACGCCACATCTGGACCCTGCTCTCAAACATGTCTTATTTCGAGCTAGAAATTCTTGATTAATTCCCCTCCCTGGCTTGTCGTTGGCTTTTTGCGACCAAATCACCTAGCAACAATTATACTACTTACTGAATAGAATAATGACGCTCCACATGTCGCCATTTAACGCTCCCTTGGCCATTTTTGTCTTCGTTTCTTGTTCTTGTTGGGGTTCGCGGCTGAGGGGCTCGTTTATGGTGGTAATAGTCTTGCCGTCGGACCACGGTATATAGTGCGAAGCCAACATGTTGGATAGCAAATTGAGGGCGACTGGCGCCGCGTGGCGGACTACTGTAGTGTATAGGACCTGAGAAATATGCATAAGTATAATCTATAATGTGCCCACTGCTGCGACACACGCCATCTCTCTGCGGGCTATAGTCAAAGAATGATTAATTCTATAAATGACTACATAGCATGACTAAAAATAAGTATCAGAACAAGGAAAAGCACACAACATCAGCTTTCCTATGATAAACTTTCAGACCATCAAGAATATTGTTTCTAGCCCAATGGATCTAGGTCATCTGGATAAATGAATGAATATATATATGCCCTTTTTAGTAAAACAATTACTCTTAACTGATAGTAGAACCATTGAAGACTAGTCCTCTAGATTTGTAGTTATGATTCTTATAATCATTCATTTAAGGGTTATATTATGATAACTATGATTAGTAAAACCATGGCTTAAATATAATTTAGTATCCTTCCAAAGCCTGAATCTAATACATCACGAAAAAAGATTGTTTTATTTTCTTGCATATAAACACATGTCTCTGCTGGAAGAGCCAACGCAACAAGCTAAAAGGACAGCTAAATGAGAAATTATTTATCAGACACTCAGAATACATCTCAGCATTGTAATTCAACAAGTCCAGTAGTTCTCCGGCTTCAAAAGCGGTCAATTGAATTGTTCCTCTGATCTTTCATAAAATATAACTAGGGAGGACACTGATAATATTTTGAAAAATTTGAAAGATCACAAGAACAATTAATTTACTAAGATCAAGTATTAATATCTTACTTTTCCTGCATTTCTCCTAACTTAATAGTGCAAGTATCAAGATTTTTAGACAGGATAAGACATTTCTTTCTAAAGGAAAGATTTTATTTTAAAGAGGTTTTGGTTTTGTTTTAATAATATTTTGATTTAAGGTTCAGTTGCCAAAGGGCAAAAACCGGAACCCCAAAAAATGTCAGTTCCGGGGCACAATTTAGATTACCTTCGACACGCTAAGAAGATTAAAAGAAATAAATAATAATACTTTATATGCACACAAACATATTACATGCCCATTATACAACGAGCAACATAATAAACGCAAGACCTCCCGTGTGGTCTCTCGCACCGTGAAACTAAACATCTTTTGTTCTACGAGTTCTTGAAATTCGCAAAAAAAAAAAGTTTCTATAGGATCGGACGCAATCAGCTGATCCACATGTATGGTAAAATTAAAAAAAAAGTTATGAATTTCCAAGAGTCATAGAACAAAAGTTGTTCAGTTTCATGGTCTGAAACACCACCCGAGATGTCTTGCGTTTATTCTGTTACACGTTTTAAATATAAGGTCTGTCTTTTCATACACGACATATTTTAAGAGTAACTTCTATTAGTCTTAAAGTCGCCATAGCAACGAAAAAAAAAATATCCGAGTTTTTTTTACGAAATTTTTATAATTCAAAAAAAAATTGAGACTTTTTGCATAAAATCTTTACTCCCATATTCTAACAATGACAGTAGGTAAATAAGACGTAGTAAACTAGCGTAATGGGTGTTCAAAAATAAGAAGCCAGTATTTACGGTATGTTGTGGTTCAAGTAATTTTAATTTATTTATTTTTTATAAAAATAATTATACTTAGATAAAAAAAAAACACTTGAAATGGCTTCGTTACAGCCGTTAGATCATTCTCTGAAAATATTTCTTGTATGAATAGTTAGACCTTATATACCCATTATACCCCATTACATGCCCATTATATGGTACGAATTAAAATGTAGTTCTTTATTGATAAGGTCAGACTGTAATTTGTAGCATTAGTCATTCTTTGACTAAGGGACTGAGCTCTTATGCAATCATTCAAAACGCGGCCTAAAGTGGGTTGGTACAAGTCTTCGAAATTTTTGGTTCTAGGACATACGGGTTTCGTCACGATGTTTCCCTTCACCCTCAAAACGGCGAAGATAAGCATCGTGAAGAAGCACTGATGATCGAGGAAAATTAAGAACACATGCCTGCCGGTTTCAAACACAAGAAAGCGTAGTCTTTGTTGATAGGTAATGTAATTCTTATTATTCCGTTTTCTCATTTTATAAAATCTTTCTCACATTTTTTAAAAACATAAAAAGTAGTGGTCCGCCAGGGTCGGGGGCAAGATCCAAGCTACTGGGTGGTTAGGGCTCCAGAGACAGAAACTTCCTCACAATGCGAGCCGTGTCGAAGAGTACTGCCTTGTGAATTAGGCCCTTGATTCAAGCTCTAAGCAAGAGCTTCCAAAAATGTTAGTCGAGGGTCTCGACTATCAGGCCATTCGCCGTAACGACAACCGTCACAATGATTGGCTATCATAGTTTACGTTCTACATGTCAACAACCACGTGAACTAAGTCGAGATGTTTTACTTGCGTTCTCTGCGAGGTTCTCGTCATGCGGGATGCTAACATCGACTATAAGGCTGTATACAGAAAGAAAGCTGGAAACTTATAAGCGCTTACCGGCGCTTGACAGCGCTGGTCCGTTCTACACAAAGGAAGCAGGTTGAAGCAGACCAGAATTAATTTTAAATGGCAGCGCCCAGCGCTGACCAGCGCGTGTCGAAGCTTGTCGGAACTTGTCGGCACCGTTCAGTGCTTATCGGCGCGCGTTCATATATTTTCCTGCGCGGGTTACCAGCGCTGTCAAGCGCTGGTAAGCGCTTATAAGTTTCCAGCTTTCTTTCTGTATACAGCCTTACGGAGCGCGCTGGTCGGTTTATCACCACTATATCAGGCTTATAGGCGACAATAGCCCTGTCTGAAATGGTAGACCGATCCGATCTATTTATTATCATTTTTAAAGGTGGTAATTTTAATAGATTGTGAAAAAAAAATCTAAATTCTGTTTTGAAACGTCTAAATACAGAAGATAGATAACTAACTTCTGGATACAGGCTTCGCCTAGTTTGGGGCCAATGTAAAAACTTTTTGTAATATTTTTGGCAATAAAGTTTTTGTATTTTTATTTGATTTCGATCTTCCTAACGGTTGAGTTAGCCGTTATAGAGATTGTCGTTGCCTTACCTTGGCATCTGTGTCGTTGACCTCCACTCCCGCTAAGTAGTTGTTGTACTCAAAAATGTCTTTCCGGCTTGTTCTAAGTATTGCTGTAAACAAACACAGTTCAAATTATTATAAACATAAACTGTTTAGCGATTTCGTACAAATACGGGGTGGAAGGGATCATCATCATCATCATCATCATTTCAGCCGAAAGACGTCCACTGCTGGACATAGGCCTCCCCCAAGTGTCGCCACATTGACCGGTCCCGTGCGTCTCGCATCCAGCGGATCCCTGCAACCTTTACAAGGTCATCGGTCCACCTAGTGGGAGGCCTTCCAACGCAGCGTCTTCCGGTTCGCGGTCCCCACTCCAAAACTTTTCGGCCCCATCGGCCATCCGTTCTGCGAGCAATGTGCCCTGCCCACTGCCACTTAAGTTTGGCTATTCTTCGGGCTACGTCGGTAACCTTGGTTCTCTTGCGGATCTCCCCATTTCTGATTTGATCACGCAAGGAAACACCGAGCATAGCCCTCTCCATTGCCCTTTGGGTGACTTTAAGCCTTCTGATGAGGCCCATTGTGAGCGATCACGTTTCGGTCCCGTATGTAATCACTGGCAACACACACTGGTCATAGACTTTCGTCTTGAGACACAGCGGTAAGTTGGACGAGAAGATACCACGCAACTTCCCGAACGCTGCCCAGCCGAAGGGATACCGACGTGAAAACGGTTACCACGTGTCCAGTACATCATTCTGAGCCCCCCCCCCCACATAGAAATATTTCATCGGTCATTAATAAAAACAGCTGTTGCCTACAAAAGTGCAATACCTGCACGTTCAAAATGAGTTAAAAAAAAAATACCGATGTAAAATTTCTATGGGCTCAGAATGATGTACTGAATATGTGGTAACCGTTTTCGCGTCGGTGTCCCTTCCACCCCGTATGCCTCATTGACTTAGTAACTGAATAAGACATGCAGCTTTTGTATGTATAATTGTAAAATCGCCTTTGTCAAAAGCAGCATGTTGGCTAAAAAATATCAATGAATTAAATTGAAATGTGAAAAATAAAAACAAGTATGTACCTATTATCATTATTATTTTTCCTTTATTTATTCCTATACAAATAAATTACATTTTTAAATATTTCTTAAATAAAAAAACATAAAAAACATTTAAAAATAAAAAAAAATATATATTGACCCAATAATCATTATTAATGACTTGACTAGCTATGACTTTGACTAAAAATGGTTTTAGGAACCTCAATGTCATTTTTAAAGACCTATCTATAGACACCCCGCACTTATAGGTTTAATGAAAAAATTTTTTTTTTTTTAGTTTCAGTTCTGTGTGGGGAGCCCCCCCCCACCCCCCTTAATATTTTAATTTTCGTATAAAAATCGTAAAGCGGTTCACAGAATACATCTACCTACCAAGTTTCAACTGTCTAGTAGTTTCGGAATAAAGTTGCTGTGACATACGGACAGACAGACAGACATGACGAATCTATAAGGGTTCCTTTTTTTGGCATTCGGCTACGGAACCCTAAAAAGCATGTCACTGTCAACCAGTGGTGCAAAAGTCGGCGGGGAACAGGGAATCCTGGCTGGGTTCGAACCAAGGCCGATACCACTGAGCCGCCACTGCTCTCTTACTAGTGTAAAGAGAATAATAATATTCGCACTTTCTATCGAATCGTATCGATACGATATTAATCTTATAGTAAAGTAACTAACCAGTAGCAATATCATTAGTATCCTCAAAGGTGACCTTGGGGAACTGTCGCCGGACCGTGTCCACGTCCTGCCGGCTGACGTCCGGTGCGTCCACGTGGTACATGACACGGCTGCCCTCGCGGTCTCCATACATGTCCAGGTTTATAGCCAGTGAAGTCCTTTTGCCACCAAGTCGGGAGTTGTTGGTTAAGATTGTAATCTGGGCTATCAATATGATTGGTAGAAATAATTGCTGGGGACAAGAAGTTTATTAGTTTATCAAAAACATCTGCAGAGGGTCATGTTTTCCACATGCCAGAAATCGGGAAACTAAACGTAGAGAAAATTGGTAAAATAATAATGAATTCATTAGTCCTTTTTCATCATCTGCCAAGCCTTTTCCCAACTATGTTGGGGTCGGCTTAGATTTATGTTATGAATTCATTAGTACTTTTCACAAAATTAAAAAAAAAAATCGGTTGCTTATTACGTGGAAAATGAATGTTGTATTTGTGTACTTAGTCCAGTAGTTATACGCACCACTACTGTGAGCGGTTTACTGGATTCGATCTCCGGGCAAAGCAATTTTGAATTTAGAAAGTCGATGTAGCCCAGAGTTTGGATATTATTGTGCTCGGTTATGACAAAAGGCTCGTCTCCATCATCATTATTTTCTTCCTTCTACTTGGGAGTCAGCGCAACATATTTTTTTTCCATTCTCCCCTGCCAGCGCTCATTCTATCATCCAGTAGTATTATATGAGATTTGTAGTAGCTTGTAGTACCTCTTTAGAAATACAGGGGTGCTATTATGTGTTTGTTTATTTACTTACCAAAAGGAAGAAGGTATATTTCTTACTTAAAACATATTTCACTTGTCTCTTCAACAGTACATATAATTGTCGCAAATACAAGTGCTTGCCAGTTATCTTCTTCGGTGGTACCACTGAAAGGGAATACAATGTAGTACAGTACTCGATCAGATTGTCTTACTTAGTATTATAACTGGGCTGTGGAGGTCAGATATAAAACATATACTTATACATTATGTTATAAAAAAACGCTGTTCGATCCGAAAGGGGCATTTAGGTGTCCCAATAAAATTACTAAATAAAATAAGAAACATAACATATTCATAAAAGTAAATCTTACACACCAAACGCTTCATTTGCTTGGTTTTAGTGGTCCGTAAATGTGGTTGAAAACTAGTCAAAGAGCTGAGAGGAGAAAACTATAATAAAAAAGGTGAAGCACAACCAGAGGCGGCGCAAGGCGTAGGCGACGTGGGCCACCGCCTACGGCCTCGCGGTACGAGGGCCTCGCACCTCAAAAACCCATTGACAAAATTGGGACCGGAACGAAATCTCCAAACTGTACATGGCCAATTTTGGCCAATATATATTTTTTGTTGACGCGCACTCTGTTTTATTTTTTTATTTTTCTAACACAGCGACATCCTTCGTTCTTGTACTGACAGAAAGCCATTGTAGTTTCTGATATTTTAAGCTAGATGGCGTTGTTGTCGTATAGGATTACTAAAAATGTTTTTTGCGATGGGATTTCAAGTGAATTATTTGCAGTTTATTTTTTCTGTGGTTGAAGTGAAAGCTGTTGGAGTTTTGTTTCGTACGTAATATTATGTACCATTTTGTTCCTGAAATTATGGCCTTTCGAATGATACATGTGAATTCCGAGTCGATTCCGATTCCGGGCCTCGCTAAATGTACTTTGCCCACATAAAATTGTGGTCTTGCCCCGCCACTGAGCACAACGTTGAAGGAAGTACCCACCTGGCGCCACTAGAGTAGTGTCCACTTCATCCTCAGCTAATGTTGTGTCGATGTCACTGCATAACCTTAGGAAAATGTTACAATTTTAATCAATTTGTCCGGAGTCTAGATTTAGAAATATTCGCATCACTTACTACCGAGACTTGTTATTGGTGAAATGTCTGTGTAGTGTACACACTTATCGATGCAAAGTGGCTTGAGCCGGTCAAGAAGAGTTGGTGTCGTTGACAAGTTCCCAGCAAAAAAAAAAAACCATTTGGTCAAAAATTAGCGCTTTCCTTTAGTTTACCGTATTATTACTACCTTGAATTTGATCCTAATTAGCGATATTATCGTATGGTGTGGTAATATTACGGTTTTTTTTTAAATCAACGGTTTCGGTTCCTGGCTAGAAATATTGATTTTTCAAAAATCTAATAATGCAGCTTTTGTTTTAATCAAATTCGTTCCCGAGACTCCTTCGGTTTAAGCCATCCACACCCACTTCAAACCAACAGTATTTATATAAATTATTGCATAGTCATATAGCTGTTTCTAAAAAGCTCAAGCCAAATCCGTATAGATAAGTGTGGTCACACCCCACACACACACACACACACTACATCAATGCCTAGTCCTTCGGGTAACGGAAACCCAGTCTAATACGTCGAGTGAAAGCGTCTGCTCCGAATGAGTTATCCATTCAAGAGTAGCCACCTCGGTTCAAATATCTATGGCACTCACTTCATAAACACCTCTTCAAGTGTAGCCACACCAATTGCCATAGACTCTATCTCCAGCTCGGATCGCTGGGCCTCGAGCGCAGCGAACATCTCGGGGAACTTGCTGGTGTCCGTCACGGGCACGTTGTACATCAGCGAGTTGATGGTGCGCTCCTTCAGCGACGCGTCGGGGACGTGTGACGTCACCACTCTAGTTATCGCTTCCTCTTGCGGGGTACCGGTTGTTACAAATGATAAGCGGTAGCCAGTACCTGAAATGAAGAAGGGTAGAACATTCCACTAAAAAAAAAACTTGATTCAGAATCAAAATGGGTAATAGCATTTTGTATGCACCAAGGGGATAAAGCTGTGTCTTACGTCAAGGGCGCTATTTTGACTCCCGAACACAGCAAGGCATTCTAGGGCTCCCGAGAGTAGCGAGGGAGGGAGCGAGGGATTTAAGACTAAAACCCTGAGAGAAGTGAGGGATTTAAGGTCGTCCAAGACGAAGACACTTTTATCCACGAGGAATGTACTCTACTTTTCACAAATACTACGAGGAAATAAAAACCAATTCGATTTTCGAAATATGGCGTCGCGCTCAACCCAAAATTACTTATACTCAGTACCAATGCGAACCGCTGGACTCGCCTACTGACACGATTTTTAACGAATATTAAAATACCCTAATGGGTACCTAAAATACTTGACTTGGCTAATGACTATCAGATGATTATTTGATAAAATAACATCACGCCTTGTTTCTCGTACAAGTGATCCATATCGGTGAGGTATTTTCGATATTTATCGGAAATTAAAATGGTTGTTGTGGCCAACATTATAGTAACTTTTACGCCCTGGTCGCGATCTTCAACTGACTTGCATCAAGCTACATAACCGAGTGCAATTAGATGAAAAATACTCAAAAAGTGGAACGAAGTTTATAGTGGTCGGATTTTCAGAGTTCATAGAGAAGTGGAGAAGGTAGTTAAAAACAATTCACAACTCGCACCTTTTTGTTTAATTTCCTTTGAAACATTTTTTTTCGTTAATGATAACTTTTAATTCGACGAATTCATATTGTGGCGTAATAGTGTGACCTGCGTGCATCAATGAAACGCCAATTTGGTCTGTTTATTTGTTCATTGTTGTCGCTGTAATGCATATTACAAGTATTTTTTTTAAACTTCCTATTTTCTGCAATATCGAATTTTAAGGCTAAGATTACTTTTGAAATTGGTAACTGATGCTTTGTCACAGATAACTGGACGCAAAAATATTCAAGAAAACCACTGAATAAGTCATATTAAGTTATTTATTACTTAACAAAATACATTGTGTAGAAAATAAATTAAAATTAGATTAATAAGAATTAGATAGCGTTAACAAAAAAAAAATACAATAATAAAATGAATAGTCATTTAATAAAGCAATATACAAGGTGGAGACGACAATACGACAATTTTGGCCAAGGTCTTTGAAGTAGCGAATTGGCAACATGTGTTTAACGTTTATACCGATGCGGGATCCGTTAACCTGTTGGTGGTAGCCTATTATCTACACTTCTACACTATGTAGAAAATGCTAAAAATGAAAAATAACGTCCTGTGAATAAACTGCATACAAAATTCAATCGAAAATATCCAGTAATTTTCGATTGAATTTTTGTATGCAGACTGGGAACGTCATGAGTTACATACAGTTTAATTTATTGTCGCATTGTCGTCTCCACCCTGTAATATCAAAGATGAAAATAATAAAATTAATAGTAGCTTAATTACCTAACAACGCATAAAAATAATGCTAAAATTCAATAATATAAAATATCGCATTAATACATGATGCGTCCTGTTTTAGTTTTAAGGATTTAATGTACCTAATAACTGCCTAGTCATTACTGCTTGTGTCTTTACCACGTCAGTGCACCATTTTTTAGTAACTCCAAATTCTCCTCGTTTTATTTATCCAAGTCCTGGTTGCTCCCGTACACCTCACAAACAACAACTCAACTTCGTAAATATAAATGCATGGGACCGTCAATAGATTGTGCAACTTGAACATAGGCCTGCATGAATCAGACTGCATTTTGAATAATGCACAAATATCTTTTTGGGCGATGAAGATCTTCGCCATTTCGGAAGAGTTTCCCCACACAACTATATCGTATCGTATTACTGAGCAGACGTATGTATGATACACCATTATGGCGGTACGCAATGATGTAATAATTTTAATTCTTTTTAAAGAAAATAACGATTGATTTTTTTTTTTAATTATTACGATGTGATTCTTCCAAGTAAAATGCTCATCAAATGTTACACCCAGGACCTTTGCATTACGTACCTATTCTATATTAATATTGTTAAGTGGAACATTATGGCGTATAGGTTTACTTATAAATGTTTTGCAATGAAGCAAAAAAAATAATTCTAAAACTAATATTAGTTTAGGAAATATTTATTTTAATTTATTAATATCTAACCATTGTATTCACTCATTTAATGTTTACTGAAGTTTATTGAAAGAAAAAAAGAAAGAAAAAGAACAAATTTACAACATCTCAATTATTTCGATATCAATATTGAGAAGTCTGTGAAAGAAAACTATCAATGTTTACTTCATTTCAATGTCAAAATTTTGAAAATATTTATATCTATACTTATAATAAATCTGTAGAGAGGTCAATTCTGTACATGAAATATATTTCCAAAATAACTATCAGGGGGTGATTAGGGATCGATACTGATGCCAAAAATGCAATCAGTAAAATTTTTGTCTGTCTGTCTGTCTGTCTGTCTGTATAACCGTTATGGAAACAAAAACTACTCGACGGATTTTAACGAAACTTGGTACAATTATTTTTCATACTCCTGAGTTGGTTATAGTATACTTTTCATCACGCTACAATCAATAGGAGCAGAGCAGTGAAGGGAAATGTTGGGAAAACGGGAGAAGTTACTCCATTTTTTAAGCTTCCGTCGCGTGTGCAACCTTAATGGTTATAGCTACACAGAAATCATGTATGACGGAAATTTTCTCCTTAAAATTATATAAAAAAATATCCCACGACAGCATGTCTATCTTTTATGGTTGACTCACAATATCACGTGTAACTCCCGATAGCTTAGCAGTTCGAAGCTTTCTGATTATATTTGTCTAGGGGTAAAATAGGGGATGGAAGTTTATATGAAAGTCCGTCAGTTTTGAAGTTAGGATATTCAAATTTTGTGTTTAGGCTGACAATTAAAAATTAATTTATACGTGTCTCAGCGGATGAAGGTAAGTAACTATGTTTGTTCGGGTGGGATGTTTTTCGACATCCACGCGGGCGAAGCCGCTGGCAGAAGCTAGTTTAATAATAATTGTGGTGTCATCGGCGAACAATACACACTGATGTTTTATTGGCTGAGGCACATGATTTATGTAAAGAAGGAACAATAATGGCCCCAAGATGCTACATTGTGGTACTCCACGGCAATTAGTCTGTGCAGGATCAAAATCTTCTAGTGTTACTTAATTTGTTTAATTTTGTTAACCTCGTTACCTGTTTTCTGTCAGTTAGATATGATTGAAACCATTCTTTTGCTGGACCTCTGATACCGTATCTTTCAAGATTTTCTAGAAGCCGCGCATGATCAACACGATTGAACGCCTTACTTAAGTCTAAGAGCAATGCATAAGTAGGTATTTTATCATTAATATACTTCTTTGCCAAAGACGTTGATTTATTTTGTCTGAACCCGTATTTTTGTTCAACAAGAATGTTGTATTTAAAAAGAAATTTCATCACTCGCCTGTACATAATTTTTCCAAAAATTTTAGTTTTGCTTTTGTCTCAACTTTTTGGAGGTGGGCTTAAGGACTGAGGTATAGTTTTAAACTAATGCAGTTGTTATCGAACACAGAAATTTTGTTTGTGGGTTTTTTTCTTGCAAATAAAATTTATGAATTTAGTGTATGTCGTACTACTCACCCACTGCCTTCTTGAGATGCATGGTGGTAGCGGAGCACTTCAGCTCGCCATCTTTTATCGCCGCCACACGGTCACCCAGGGCGTCCGCTTCCTCCATGTAGTGGGTTGTTAGAAGGACTGTTCGATCGCCTCGTAGAGACTATAAAGAAAACCATGGTGCCAATCATTTTCGCAGCTGAAGAAGACATAGAAACTGAAAAATCATGGTCATATTAAAAAAAGGTCGTCGGGTCTAGTATTTATTCACGATCGGCCTTCCCGAAAGCATTGCCACAAGAACCAGTTCTGATAATCTAATATTATATTTTCTGTATTTGTCACCTAAAAAAGGTAAAAAA
Source organism: Noctua comes (assembly GCA_963082995.1). Lineage (NCBI taxonomy): Eukaryota > Metazoa > Arthropoda > Insecta > Lepidoptera > Noctuidae > Noctua > Noctua comes. The sequence goes on from OY720282.1 coordinate 2,387,044, forward strand.
ATTTGCCCACCGGTATCAGAAACAGCTCCAACAGGTGGTCCAACCTTCAACCAACCAACCGAGAGCAACCTTCTAATAATACGAGCCGTGTCCAGAAGTACCGTTTTCTGAATCAAGCCCTTGATCCAGAAAACGGTAATGGGTAACGGCCTAACGAGAGCAATCTCAGGTGATGCCCGAGACTCTTGACAATTAAGCCATTGGAAGTCATTGAAATAATCGGTCCATATCCCAGGGTGTTGATCCAGCCAAGCCACGAGGGTAAATGATTTTAACCCTAAAGTACTCACCAGCATTAAGTCCCACAGTTCCCTGCGTGTCTCCACGTCGAGCCCTGATGTCGGTTCATCGAGCACCAAGACCTCAGCCCCACCGGCTATGGCACACGCTAATTGAACCCTTCTCTGCATCCCGCCTGACAACTGTGATGTCATTGAGCTTAGTTTCTCAGATAAACCGAGTTTTTCAGTTAGTTGCTTGGTTGAAATTTCCGATTCCGCGATGGTTTTCCTGCTAAGGTTGCTTGCTCTGAGCTGGGGACGAACAACAATCAGATTAAAAAAGTATTCATGCGGTTTTTTTGCCTGTTCTTCTCCATAGATGTCTACGTTTTGGAATGGATAACTACAGTCGCTTGACAATCCCTAGTTGTAGCATTTTTTTGTTTTTGAGTTTGACCTACTGAGAGTTTGAATAAGTCTTGAGCTGTCATTATTATTATTAAAATTGCCATTGACAAGCTGAGTAGAAGAATTAAGAACACCTTACGAAATACGATATTTTTATTTGTACGCTAGGTAGCCCAAAATAGTGTGACAGATTTAGATTTATAGTTAATGAGGTATCATTACATTCGGGTTGCATTCCTTAAAAATATTCCAAAGAACTCATCAAACATTTTTTGTTTTGTCGCTACCCGTCACGTCTGCGGAGCAAATACACTGTATATTAAAAGGACTTACCAGCGTATAGAACATGATATGTTCCCGTACAGTCAGGTCCCCGAAGAATACGTTATGCTGTGGACACAGGCCCAGATGCTTACGTAATTCTTGTCTCTGCGTTACCGTGTCCTTTCCCATCACGTACACTTTCCCATGTGTGGCGCTCGTCATCCCTGTGGACCGAGAAATTGTCAAGGGGTTTATTATTCATATATTTAACACTTTAAGCACAGTGTTCAGAGGCCGACTTATTGCCATAGGCATTTTCTACCAGTCAACCTTTGGCTGCAACGATTTGAAAGCGTATTTTTTTGTGAAATATATTATTTTGAAAAATTAGTGACTAATGATCGTTTTCAAGAATACTAGGCGACATGTAAATCAATGCCTTTAGAAAATCAAATGAAATATTTTTAAACAAAAATAAAGGAACTTTAATGAAACCAATAGTCGTAAAGACAAATTTATCAGCATTTAAAAATCTATGGATTATTATGTAAACATCGAACACTTTCCATTATTGTATTGGTATCGTACTGCTCGGCAGTTTGCTGAACTGGGCCTATTTGGCGCAGCCGTGACACACAATATTATCTCTTTTTTCTGTTTAGTTTTAACCTTTTTATTGTGTAAATTTAAGTTTTTTTTTTTTTGTTTGTTGTGTGCACTTGTGGCATGTGCCAAATAAATATGTTTTCTTTCTTTTTTCTAATTACCTGTAATGATGTTCATGATGGTAGTCTTGCCAGCTCCGTTGTGTCCCAATAGCACCGTGATGTCTCCCTTATACACATCCAGAGAGACATTCTTCAGTGCTTGATGTTTAGGATATATCTGCCACAAATATTTTAATAAATGAACTCTATTCAATGTCATCATCTGCCTAGCCTATTTACAACTATGTTGAGGTCGGCTTCGAGTCAGAAGGTCAATCAAACCCTATTATAGATTGCGTTTCCACAGTTAACTTTCAAATCTGAGGTCAAGGAATTTTGAAATATAAAATGACATTAACAATTTTTCTACCGATGACGACGCATGGACCTGCAGCTATGCTAACGTCATTGGACCTTCCTCACTACTAGAGTATTGAGTCTCGATCAACACTTAAAAGCCCATGGTTGGGTCTAAAGGCTTGTTAAAAATGACATTTATTGTAGGCATTTGGGCCCTGGTCCCAATATTGATTGCTAAAAGTGCTATTTCAGAGAACTACTACCACTACTACTATTAACGACTACTACTATTTAAAAGACCATCGATTTATTTATTTCTTTTTTTTATAATAATCTTTCACACGCCCTACCTTGGATACATTGACGATCTTGATCCCGGGTACCGAATTTGGGGGCGCAGGTTCGAAGTACCGTGGATCGAGTGTGAGTTCCTTAGCCTCACTCACATTAGGTCTCACCTCGTTTTCCCTCCAATACTGGGGCTTCAAAGAAATAAAGTTTGTGTATTTGAGTTATACTATACTTACGTGGAATACTTTCACCAATATTATTACTGCGCGCCTGTTAAGGCTCGGGGCAAAGTTTTCGGTGATACCATCCCATCGGACCATGAGAGTAAAGGAACAGAGAATGCACATGTATTGTGTTAGCGCACACACTTGTGAACTATATCTCCTGCGAACTTGGCTAGTCTCCTTTGAGACGGGCCGCCGTGACGGAAATTCGGACGGGAAGATATTATTATACATTTTTTCAAAGTACAACGACTGTCAACAGGATGGACAGTCAACACGATAAGCTTTTCACTTTTCTTAGCTTATGTCGATCCAATACATTTTTGACTTTTCTATCATCGTTATAGCAGATAGAAGTCCTCGGGGGAGGCTGTAGCCCCTAAAGGACTTGGATATATTAAATTTCGCGTGCAAATTTAACACGGCAAGCCTCAAAAAAACCTAATAAGGTTTATACTCAGGTTATTAGTTTTTTTGAGACTTGCAGCTTTTGGAGACAAAAGAGGTGGATTACATCCTAGCGGACAGAAAACTACAAAAGTCCTTTAAAAACTGTTGTCCCTGGTGAACCGCTGACATCTCAATATCGACTTTTAGTTGCTAATTTTAAAGCACAAAGACCAGTTAAAGTCAAAATAGCAAGAGTATCCAAAATATGGATGGAACTATGCTGGACGTATTGCTCCTACTCTCCATTGAAATAATACTTCTGTAAGAGGCTGTGGTACATCCCTGATAGCATTTTTATCGAGACAAGTTCTACTAACATTATTATCATCATCTGCGTAATCACTCAGTCTGCCAATTCCCTGAGTCACTCTTCTAAGTTCGTAATGGACCGATCTATAATATTTTGTAGAAAGTGTCGCGGTCTTATACTGAAACTTTTCGTGGTCTCCACTTTGTGTTCTGTCGATACTTTTCTTTTCATTATGCTTGGGTTTCCACTGAAAGCAGGAACGTACTGTACCACGCCGTTAACATCGTGCTTTACAAAAAGACTGCCATGTAACATGTGACAGTTTCTTGTAAAGCTCTCCCGTCACTTGCGTCAACGTATACACCCTACCTCGGTCCTTGCGCTGAAACGCTGACTCAGTGCACGTGCGTCCAAAAATGAGGATGAGCCTCATGTTTGGAAGCACGTGCATTGAGTCAGCGTTTTTGTTTTCTGTATATCGCAGGACGCAAGCGACGGAGAGTTGGGGAGTTTGAGGTATTTATTCAACACTACACATAGATTATACAGGGACGTGGAAGCAGTAACCAAAAAAACAGCTGTGTCTTACAAAAGTGCAGCGTGTATATTTATAGTATAGTTCAACATCACGTAAAATAGCCATTTTACGTGTTTCCCATTATTTTGTTTGAAACTTTAACCAATTTTTTGCAATTTCTGACTTTTTTAGTACGATTGGTGCCATAGAAGTTTTTGACGTGACAACGTCTTATAATTCGATGGAGCCGGCTGCACGAAAAAACATGACGTATGAGGCGTTACCTCGCTCTGAGGCGTTCCATAAAACAATTGCTCAACGCACATTCATTTTTTGAAAAATGCAACCATTCCATCAGTATTTTCTTATGACGTTGTCACGTTCAACTATCGTCAGTAAACCGACTTTACAGATAACGGTTTTTTTTTATCAGTATTAGAAACATGATCGATTGGCATCAATAAAATGTTTTGTATAAAATGGCCATTTTCTTTCTAACTGTATTTATTTTTTTTAAACTGTAAATGGGAATGAAAATTTCACGAGTCATTTCACGGTTAAGGTAGTTCCCCTTACCCCGTTGAAAGTTTCTGTTTGTGTATGCCTAATAGGCATACACAATTGCCTATTCAGGCAAAGCAATAATCATTAGTCTTCCATGCACCCAAACCTACTCGACAAGCGACTTTTTCGCGGAATTACTAGATAGTTTGCATAACATTTAATAGAGTTTTTTGTTATATATACGGTTGAAACTTTCAACGGGGCAGTCGTGGAAAGATTCCACCCTTTATATTGGCGGACGGGAGCCTGGTGCAGCATTTTACATCCAGGCATGGATCTTTTTCGCGGAATTAAAACCAAATATTTTGGATAACATTTAATGTCATGGATTTCCGCAAAGTAACGTCTGATTCTATAACTTAAAAGCTCAATTTCTTTGTTTTAATAAAAGAAGGGTAATTATTATTATTTATTCGGCTTCAGAGGTCCACTGTACTAGTAAAAAATATACTTAGCATAATTATGTTAGTGCGTAATTACGAGAAGCGATCTAGTGCCACATACCTTTAAAAAAAAGTTCCAGGGTAGCGCTTGTCCAAATTTGCCTGGCCTCACGAGTGACAGGTACCAAGTCATTGAGTAACAGAAGGTGATTTGTAGCAACAAGAAGATATAACTCATGAGGATGGAGGCAGTTTGGCGGGAGTGCGATTTGAACATGTTGCTGAAACCGGCGCCATGGTCTGTGACGGGAAATAACATAAAAACATAACATCACGCCTGAAGACTTGGTAGAGGTGCTCCGTAGCGCAACCACATTTCGTCAGTCATGTTTAAGACACATGTAAGAGCCTATTGCCATCAACCAGGCACAAATACAAACTCCTGTCTACTACGGAGAAATTCCTATTGAAAAAACCCCTTGCCAGACCCCGGAATCGAACTCAGGACCATATGCTCAGCAGAAGCGCTTGCGACCACTTCAACGAGGCAAGTACCATTGTAGAATTTAAAAATATTGTTGGCTTTGTTGGTTTGAGTTTCTGGGAACATCATACCGGGATAAACAGTTACACACCCTATTAACCCGGGTCAGACTGTACTCGGAAGCAAAATTTGTTCAGCAGTTAAGGAGTGAAGATGTGACACACAAGCAAACAAACTCACTTTCACATTATAATATTGGTTAGGATAAAGCTACGTAAGCTAAAAACATTGATCTCGTATTTTGAGAAAACAAAAGACTGAATTTAAGTTATTTATTTATTTAATGCTTTAAGCACACATAATGATCAGAGGCGGACTTAATACCAAAGGCATTCTCTACCAATCAACCTTTGGGTGATGCTCTTGAGAAAATTTAGGTTTTAATATTTCTTTAATCTATACATATAAAATTCAAAGTCCTGACTGACTGACTGACTTATATATCAACGCACAGCCCAAACCACTGGTCCTAGAGACATGAAATTTGGAGGGTGTATTCTTTGTGAAGAGTAGGTATCCACTAAGAAAGGGTTTTTTGAAATTCCACCCCTAAGAGGGTGAAATGGGGTGTTGAATTTTCTATGAAACTTTTTATTCTCTGAGTCGATTGACTTGAAAATGTGTCTACATATACTTCAGTTAAAATGATGAGATACGTGTATCACAGTTTTTCCAAAATCATCCCCCAATTTAAAATTCCATGTCCTGACTGGCTGACTGATATACCAACACACAGCCCAAACCGCTGGTCCTAGAGACATGAAATTTGGAGAATGTATTCTTTGTGGAGAGTAATTATCCACTAAGAAAGGGTTTTTTTGAAATTCTACCCCTAATAGGGTGAAATGGGGTGTCGAATTTTCTATGAAACTTTTTATTCTCGGAGTCGATTGACTTGAAAATTTGTTTACATACTCTTCAGATGAAATCCAGTAAATCCTATGTCCAATCTCAAACCAAGGTATCAATATTTCACGTATCTAATTTAATTGATATAACTTTAAACTAATAATTGGAAGTTATAAGCAAGTACATGTAAATCTATGTATGTATTATAGATAGATACATAGATTACTTATTATCCCAGAAGTAAGATCCCGTGGACAATTCCCTAACTCCACGCGGGCGAAGCCGCGGGCATAAGCTAGTATGTAATATAATAGTATATTATATAAAGATACACAAATAACAACAATAAACAATAGATATAACATACATAATATATCTAATAACTTATACACAGATGCAAATAAACAACAATATAAATACAAATAGATTAAAACAAATCAAAAGAAATGGGAAAATATTAGCTAAATGAAAAAACTGCAAGCTTCTTCCGAATGTGCTCGCGAACTTTGTTTTTAAAAGATAACAAACAAACAAACAAACAAGAGTCACAAATCAAATTACATACTTTTATCTCATGAATAAATATGGTGACTTCAGTCTTTGTATTAGAAAATATGTCAATCTACAGGGATTTTTTTACTGGCGTTCGTATGACATTGACAGGGGGCGCTGTTGGCAAACATATTATGTGAAATTTTTGTGTGATATGTATTGACAAAACTACATAGGCTAAATAAAGGGTGTAAATAGACCCTTAACACAAACGGAAGGCACTTGTTCTCCCCGTCTTTGCGATAATTTTTTTGTTCTAGACCATACCTGGGAACCTTTTAGTTACAGAGATATTGGGGGTCAAAGTTCCTACTTTTTCATAGGTTTTTTTTAAATACATGTTTTTAATGTAAGATTTTACTTTACACACTTCCACGACCCCCGTACTATTCAATCCATCCATCAGCACAATGCTTTGAGTGCTTTCCATCGAGTCCTACCGTATAACGTGACATTTCACCCCAAAAAAAATTCGATTCCCAGCAATAATTTTTGCGTAAAGCTACTTAGTTTGATGTACAGAATTCTTGGTTGACGGATATGTGAAGGGTCTGTTTACACCCTGTATACTATTTGGTTACAGTGGACACTACGTAGAGTGCCTTGTTCCTGAAGGGAACCCTGCAAGAATCGGCTTCTTAGGAGCCTTCGAGCCTGATAGGCGACGTTAGCTGCGATTTTGGGTAGGTATTCAAGATCCCTGTAGAGCGAAATATACTTATTCGTATTTATTACAAAAGGTTTTGGAGATATGTGATATTCAAGAACAAAAAAAAAATATCATTAAGCGTTGGGGTTGCATTCGATACCGATACCGGTGGCTGAAGTGCATATCTATGTATCCCTATTAAGCATTTTGCTGACAAAGATCAAATAAAAGGTATTGCCGTTTTCATAGTTGTAGTAAAAATTAATCTATTACGGATTTATGAATCTTCTTGAAAGCCTCAATGAATTATCATAAACCTTTAAAATTGAGTTCTAGTTTCATATAGTGCCCGGTACACCATTGGTGAAATATCACCTGACCCAATTGTAAAATGAGCCACCCAGAATTATGCAAAGCAACATGTATACACAATAACTCGGTTCGATTGTTTCAACGTGTGTTACGTTTCAACAATCTGCACCCAGCATAATAATCCTTATTTCACTTACGATATAACTCATGCGCAGTAACTTCCTTCCAGAACCAGTACATGGGCATGTTCGGTAAGAAGCCGAGCCCCAGTACTGCCATATACGGCAAATCTCGGTCATGGATTGTGCGCGCCGGTATCCATACCAAAACGTACAACAGAGCTGACACGCTTCCCGCATATTGACCTGTTGGGACGGAACGGTTAATGAAATAATGTTGAATTGGTAATAATGATCTAAATCAGTAGTGTCAGGAGGATGCCGCCAGATCGTGAGCGATCGACGGCATTGGGTCATTTTTGGCCCGCTCGGAGGTCGGAAATCCCACGAGAATGTTAGTAAATATCCGACTCTATGGCTCAACCCGATTATGGCCTATTCGTAACTTAAATATCATCCAAATTCGTTTAGCCTTTACGATGTGAACAGGTTAAAGAAAAATAGACAGTACTATCGCATTTATAATATTAGTATTGATGACACATTTTGAGTCAATGGTTGATTTTGATCGACCTCGGTCTGGCTCAAAGCGATAGCGAAGTCGTGACCTTTATGCTGTCTCTGTCATTTTAAGATAAGTAAGCTGCGACGGAAAGGCTTTTAAAGTTATGTGTACCTAGTTTAAGATTTTTCCTAAAACGTTTATATGTTCAAAGGACGTGTGGGCAATTTTCTAGGTGATATATTTGAAATCAGTTGGACTTACGCCCATTTTTGCCAAGACCCTTTAAATCTGTTGTAATTTATACAATACAAGCTTAAGCATATTTCTAAAAACAAAAAAGCAACTTACTGTCTCTCAACAGATAACTGCAGAGAAAAGCCATGGAGATGACAAAGTTGAAGTACAGAAACATCAACACGAGTATGAGGATCCACGATGAATACTGAATGAAGGGGTTTTCGCCAGCCTTCACGCATAAGGTGGCACCGATGGCATAGACCAGCCCCACTGGCCACATGTTCAAAACGTGGGAAAGCCTTAGGGTGGTGAGGGACACTCCTACCATTCGCAGCAGCTCCTGTGGAGGGAGAAATGATTTTGCATTGTGTAAGTTTGATTAAAATACTAGCTGACCAGAAATACGTGGTTGAATGGCTTGGCTTTTATACTTCTGATTATATCTTATTTAATACACACATCAACACAGTCTAGGGATGATTTATTATTCAGGTATTTAAACAAAACTACTAAGAATTTCTCAAAGTATCCTTATTTTGAAATGCGCAGTATTTTATACTCTTTCAGGATATTACATAAAAAACTAGAGAATTTATTTTTCTAAGAGCTTATAAACTTGTGAGACCTGATTTTTTTTGTCGTATGACGTTGTCAGTCTGTGTATCTAGTTGTGGCCATAGGGTGTTTGTATTATTATGTATCCGGCCTATGTAGGAGGTTTTGGTAAAATTAATTGTTTACTATGTTTTGTAGCTTTGCACTGTAGACAGAATTATGGAATAATGGTTGTAGACAATGAAATGGTTCCTAGTCCGTGTTTACATCTTTTTGAGGCTGTCTTTACATAGAGAAACTTAATGCCACGAGGCATGCTATACCAGTCAACCTTAAAATAGGATTAGGATCTATCACTTTGGTTCACACCATTCAGATGCCATCGCGTTTAATTTAATTTTATTTTCAAAAAAGTCGGATAACAGAAATCCATAGTGTTAGTAGCGTACCTTATATCCAGTGTTAGTAAATACATAAATACAACAATTTGAGTTTGAGTCACTTTGCACAAAAGGTGAGACAAGTTTCTCAAGCGGCCATCCTCTCCACAAAGTGTCTCAAAAAAGGGGAAAACACACTCTCGGTCACTGTTTTTAGAATGCTGTTGCTACTGGCCCGGGTTGTCGCTGCTACAGACGCTATTTATCCCGCTAAGATTCGACAATATCTTTTAGAAATTCAAGCGCTGACAGATGAGAAACTGGCTTTTACAGTTTTTTTCACTGGCAAGAATCTGAAAGCATCATTATTATATGACTAACAAACTTGCCTGTATACCAGAGGTCCTCTCCTGAATCAAACGACTCAAGTGAAACGTGAAGGTCAACAGCAAAGATAACCAGGTCAACAGACGCATGAACTCGCCGACGAGACGGACGCTTTCGTTTCTGTTCTTAAGGATACCATCGTCGCTATGGAACTCTTGGAGGGACACGACCTGCAAGCAAAGGATTCGTTGAATAAATACACGTTTGTAGTTATAATTGTGTGCAAAGGGGACTTGCTTGAACGAATTATACGTTGATTGTAGTATTACGGTGACAATATCATCGCTTCACGTCAGGCGTTTTTTTTTTTTTTTTATACTAAATGAGTTTACTCTTGACCTCAATCTAGTCCTGGGGACAGAGATGAGGTCGACGATGGAACGAGCTAACCCAAAAGAAGCCTATTAACTCGCGACTTAAATAGATTAGGGTCATATGATCCTGGGAACACCGACGCAGGCAGGGAATTCCACTCCTTGGCAGTGCGCATAATAAATGATGTAGCAAAGCGCTTCGTGCGAATGTGTGGAACATCGACAAGGTATGGGTGATAACCTGCAGTACGTCGGGACTCCCGATGGAAGAAGGAAGATGGTGGAATGAGCTCGTGGAGCTCTTGGGCACACTCACCGAAGTACAATCTATAAACAACCGACAAACATGCAACTTTGCGCCGGTGGGCCAGGCTATGAAGCCTGGTACCAACCAGCTTATCGTCACCAATGACGCCACGAACGCAAATCTATTCATCATCATCTTCGTGTCCTTGTCCCATTCTACTCGGGGTCGGCGCAACACGTTTTCTTCTTCCATTCTTCCCTGTCACTCTGTCAGACGCCACGGCATCATTTACTCCTTTCTCTTTCATATCAGCCTTCACTCAATCCAACCATCTTTTCTTTCACATACTTCCCAGACACGCCTTTCTCCTTAAGAGCCATACTCATAGGGGCCTGTGTCCCACCTATAGGACTGGAATAGACTGGAATCATGCTAATAGCAATTAGCTTGCTCCATAAACATGAGACTGACGAAATGATATATACAAGCGCGGTTTATCCCGCGTGAAGATCGAACTTAATCCCGTACTTGTAGTACAAAAAGTAAACTATATCCTAACTCAGATCATAGTCTTTTTGATTCAGATCATAACCTTTGTGCGAAATTTCATTCAAACCCGCTAATCCGATAAGGCATGAGAAGGTAATAGACAGTCAGAATTACTTTTACAGCTATTCTAATATTATAAAGAGGTAAAATTTGTTTGTAAGTTTGTATGTAGGGTTTAATCTGCGGAACTAATGATTCAATTCTAAAAATTCTTTCACTCGTAGAAAGCTGCATTGTTCGTGGGTGCTATAAATTACATTTATATCATGCACATTAGCTGAGTTATCACAATTTTTGCGGATGAAGTCACGGGCGAAGTGCTAGTCTATGATATAGGTATGTATGGATGTTCAGCCAGATACTAACTCGCACTCGTCAGATAATTGCGTGGTGATTTGTCATGGCTGGCTAACTCCGTTACTGTGAGCATATCCTGCTGTATACAATAGGCATTGTTTTTTAACATGATTGCACAGTGGAAGGCCTTTGTTCATGGTGGTATTATATTGTAATGTAGTATAACGAAATGAAAGATAAGGTCAGTTTTAAATGGATTTATGCAGTTGTGTATAGATGCCATGTATCACGCCAATTTGCTAGTTTGGCAGCACTTGAATTCACGCAAAATCGTAGATCGCGCAAGCGGAGTTATCCGCCAAATTAACATTAATACAACAACCCGATGACAACCGTCGGCAGCGTATTTATTATCTTTCAGTTATAAAAAGGCTAGGTCGGTAATGTGTTAATCTCCGGTCACGAATGCTTTTTCGATTCATTTAAACTATTATGTAACAACAATACAATATAATACAAAAAGTGCAATTGCTATAGGTACAGCGAATTGCTAAATGCGTAACTTTTATTGATTAATTTTCAAAGGATCATTTCACAAACGCTTACTTGTTATAACAAGTCCACGACGGCAAAATTTTTTTTTTTTTTAAAGCTTGCTGGGCAAAGGCCTCCCCCATATTCTTCCAGGTGCTCTTCTCCTGCGCCACCTCGAACCAAACTTCGTGATGCGCGTCTAAATCATCTCGCCACCGTTTTCTGCCTCGGCGTCGGCGGCGGCGCCGTCCATCCTCAGGCAACCATCGTGTTGAGTCCTTTGCCCAGCGGTCGTTATGCATGCGGCTCACGTGACCCACCCAATCCCATTTCAGCATGGTAGCCTTTTTGCCTACGTCTGTTATCCCTGTTTTTGAGCGCAGGGTAGTGTTCCGTATTTTATCAGCTCTCTTTACACCCAGAATGCTGCGCTCCATTTTGACTTCGACAGACTTTTGCGAAACGGAAGACGCTGCGTTGGAAGGCCTCCCACTAGGTGGACCGATGACCTTGTAAAGGTTGCAGGGATCCGCTGGATGCGAGACGCACGGGACCGGTCAATGTGGCGACACTTGGGGGAGGCCTATGTCCAGCAGTGGACGTCTTTCGGCTGAAATGATGATGATGATGATGAGACTTTTGCGATCCGGTGAGTGACCAGGTCTGAACACTGTGGTTTAGGACGGGCAGGATCCACATATCGATGAGTTTCTTCAAGAAGATTGGCAGATCTCCCTTCATTAGCGCCTTCATGGTTGTCGATCCGGCGACAAAATAATATTATCATTTTAAAATAAAGGACCTTGTTCACAATATTGTTTAAAAGTAATGTCCAGAAATTCCGTGGCGCTGTAAACGAGTTTTCGTGAACCGTCACCTGCGCATATAAAATAAAACATCTTATGTACGCGCATATGCGGAGACACAGACGTGATGCTAACGCGCTTCTCGTGCACATTTGTACCGCTTCGTACGCGCATTTAAATCGATACAAACGCAACAATCTGCTTTTACGCCTCCGTGAACACGCGTTCGTGAAACGTGCGTCGTCGACGCGTATAAAATACGCCGAGTGAATACGCTCTTAGTGTAGTCAGTAGCAACGAACTACTAAACAAATTATAACATACGTATGACATAGGCTTTACTTATCGATTGAATCTTTGTCCTTGTACTTTTAACAAACACTATGAGGGTACGTTAGAAATAATACAGGTTGTTAACTTAGTCACCTAGCAATAGTTGAAGGGTCGATACTACTCGCGATAAGTACCTACTGAACAACATTTGTATGAGAAATAGACAGTTCTGTCGGCCGACATGGAAGGCATTTGATGAGTTTAATAAAATCATTTATGACATTATATAATCAACACTACACTAACATTATAAAGAGGAAAGATTCGTATTTTACCCGACTGCGGCGAAGCCCAAAAGGAGGGTTATGTGTACACACATACATACTTAACCTTTACGTAAGTATGTATAGGCTATATAACATCACGCTATGACCCTTAGGGGCTGAGCAGCGGGTGACACCGCGGGGATCAGCAAGTCATTTACATATCTTTTGCTCAAAATAGTTACAGCACTGATAACAGTATTTGTGTCACTTGTTTAATTTAGTATTTTACAATATTTTCTTACCTTTGTATAGATTCTTTTTATCGATTGTTTGTGAATGGGTGAACATTGTAGGCTTTGTAGATTCCCAGCTGCTTGTTAACTTATGTTAACTTTTTATTTTGTTCTACATTTTTTGTGTAGTAAGCAACGACTTATTGTCGGGCCTACGCTGTCCCCCCATACAGTAAGTACAAATGCTGTATCCATAATAATATTATAATACCAAATGATTTGAAAAGAGTAACCGTGGAGTTTCTTGCCGGTTCTTCTTCATAGGAAACGACCAACCCGAACCGTGCACCTTTTTGTCGACGTTTTATAAGTGCCCATCGAGGCCTATGTGAAATAAAATATTTTGATTTTGATTTTATTTCTAGGTATTAAATTTAAATTTTCATAAATTATTTCTTAAAAACATTGTTATCTAAAAATAATTTCGGACAATTTTGTTTTTCTTTTAACATATAAACTATTAGTAAAAAACATCATTCGTACACATTTATTTTGTTGCAGTTATTTCCTTCTCTGTTCATTATAAGAAAGAATCGTCCACATATCTATACTAATATTATACAGCTGAAGAGTTTGTTTGGTTGAACGCGCTAATCTCAGGAACTACTGGTTCGAATTGAAATACTCTTTTAGTGTTGGACAGTCCATTTATCGAGGAAGGCTATATAACTCGCTACGACCAAAAGGAGCCGAGCAAAAATAAAACAAGTCAGAAGCGGCGGGTGAAACCGCGGGGCACAGCTAGTTGAAATACAAAATAATCTCACCTGAAGTACTTCGTTGGACGTCAGTAGTTTGATGTAGCTTGTGTCGACTGCCCATTGGATGCGCATGAATGTTCCATATTTTAAACCTGTAAAGCAACATTTATAAATGTCACCCTGAAATTCTTGCTGACAATGGTTTCCTTATAACTATAATTATCATAATTTAGTGAAAATACATCTCAAAAGTGAAAAATTCAAAAAAAAGTAAAAGAAAAGAAAATAAAAGTGGGAGTGAAAAGTTCAAAATGAGAACCGTTTTCGTTTAAATTTTTGAAAAAACTAACTTAATGTCTTAAGAGACAAAGTTTTAGTGCAAACCAAATTTTTTTTAGGACCGATAAATTTTTTTGGACAGTTTTATTACAGATCAACACTCAAAAATAATACCCCCACAACCCGTTAACAGTACAACTATAAATGCATCCAGCACAATGTTTTGAGGGCGTTACATTGCGCGCTACCGGCAATCGTGATTTATCACACAAAAAATAAAGTTTCATAGCAATTATATTTTTGGACAGTGTTGTACAGAATGCTTGGTTGACGGTCATGTGACCTTACACTTTCCTTTTACACCCTGTATAGTTGAGCAAGAAGGTGATGGAATGTATGTACCTACATGTAATGTTTATGAAATGAGTGTATCGTATAAAATAATATTGTTACGGTTGAAGTAGCAAATACATAACTTCTATGTCTGTCACCGTATGATTGCGAACATCGTTAGTTTATAATCTATGTATTTCGCAAGGTTATATAACTTTGGAAAAATGTGAAGTAAAGTAAAAGTAAAAAAAAAAAGTAAAGTAAAGTAAAAGTTAGAAAAATGTGAAGTAAAGTAAAAATTATAATTGTCAAAATATACCAACACACACAAATATTTTTCCCATTTTCATTTCAAAAAACGTTGATTGATTTCAAATCCGTTTTGCTGTGATTTTGCTGATAAAGCAGTACTGACAACACATTTAGATTGTTGGATTAGTTTGACGTGTGTAACTAAATTAATAAGGCTCTGGGTTGGCTCATTACGGCAGACCGACGACGCGACGTCCAACTGGGTCGTCTGCGATGCGGTATATTCGATCCTACTTGAGTGCAGTCAAAAGTAGGTGATCACTGTTTCAAGCTTTCACGGTTTACAACTAAACTTATACTGTCACTTACGGGATATCTTCCGTGATTGTTCATTATTTTGAGCTCCCGATATTTCGGCGCTGTTGCAAGCGCCATGATCGCGGTTTGACAACAACAACAATCACGGAAGATATCCCGTAAGTATAAGTTTAAAAGTAGGTGATCTTGCGCACTTTGATTATTTTGCAACATGAACTTTCGTTTTTTATTGCCAAATGGGCCTGCTCTTGACCTCAATCTCGTTTAGTGGAAAGCGAAGTTCACTCTTGCGGTTGGTGGAGACGGTCTCCACCAAGGCGGAGAGATGTGCAAGATTCGACCAATGACAGGAGTCGCGAGAGACGCTATGTCCATTTCAACCAATGCGATTGGTCGATTTCCGCACGTGTCCTCTTTGCTTTGGTTGAGTCCAAGCTTTATAGATGAAAGCGGCTAGAGACGTTGGCAGAGAGCTCCGTACTTTAACCGATCGCATACTAAATACTAATTTGATCACCTAAACTTGTTTAGAAAGCTAAGTGTTTCAAGGTCATAATTACCGTGCCAGCTAGTATAGAGGAGGTATCGTAAGAAAAGGCTTACGTCGCAATACCTGCAGTTTTTAAATTGACCTTGAATAGTCATGCATTTGGTTCGTTTTGTCATTAGCAATGCACATTTACGTATAAGATAAGATATGTAGTAAGTCCATAATAATTTTGGGTTTGAAAGTTCTTCTCTTTAATTTAATTTAAGTTATCACCAAGCCGGCTTCTTTAATCTATTCTGTTACCTTCTTAAATTCATGATTTTTGCAATGTATTGTTTTACCAACAAAACGCCAAGGCTCGTGGAGGTCGTGGTCATAAATCGTACGAATAAAAAAAAAATAAAAAATAGAATAGAATGGAGATTTTCTATGTAACATTTTCACCGCCAACATACACAGAACGCGATGCCTCGCCAGCGCCAAGCTATAATAATTGTATAACGAAGTATACAGTAAACAGTAGTGATGAGGGTATTGTCATATCGATGAATGAGATTTACACGCTTTAAATAAAGTACTTTTATGTTTGATAGGTAGTTAAAAATTAAGTGTTTCTGGCGCTGGTGGCACGGAAATCTGGAACTTCTATTGAAGTCCGTGGCGGTGAAAAGGTTAAAAACCGCCATTGCCTATACTGATTGATTGAAAGATGCGCGGTACGGGGGGGCGACGTGTCTACACCCCCCCCCCCCCAACCCTCCCGAACCGCGCAGCTACCTCCGGTATCGTCTCAACTGAAGTCCTTACCATATCATTGGGGTCCTTAAGATACCTAGTTAATTAGTTATGTATTAAAAAGGGGTGCTAATTAAATAGGCTTCTTTTAAATAGCATTATTCGCCTCCAAAAATGTATGTTGCCTTCTAAATTACTAAGTCAGCCACAATTAACGAGCATCTAAATATTACCATCTTAGCCACTAGTTTTCTTCTATGTTAACCACTCTAAACACAACTCAGCATGATGGTTATTGTTTAGCATCTAAATTTGTAACATGCATTCTAACAGTAAACTTCTAAAATACTATTAAGTGACTTCAAAAAATATATTTATTTAGCTTATAATTTTTAACTCAGTACTTACGTTTCAAATGTAACTCATCCCATATTAATTGATCGTCAAAATTTTGCTAAAAATGTCATCAAATTGTATATTGGCCACTAATATTACCAGAAGCTATTGAGGAGAGACAAAATAAAAGACTTTATTTTTGAAAAATCAATTTGTTTATTGAATTACCATCATTTTACTTATAGTAAATAATAGAAACATATAAAAGAATATAGGTACGTAGGTACCTAATCAAAAAAAGAAAATTCAACCATTATTGGATTAACGCAGCTCGCGCTTTAGTTGGCCTTCCACGCTTTCTTTTTAATCCAAGTGGTTGTGACTTTGCCTCTAATGGTGGCCTCACGTATTTCAATCTGATTGCAAGGCCTATCAAATGCTTGCAGCTGTACTTGCGATAAAAGTCTGGACAATCACAGCAACCAGTAATCCACTCGGTCTGATTGTTCGGTCAAGATGAAAAAAACACTTTTTTGTATTCGTCAAAACACCTGAATTTCTTCTCAGCTTGATTAATATTGAATGAGTTGTTGCCTGGAACTAAATATGTGGTGCTGGTCGGTGTTGAATGTACTACTCTAATTTTGATATCAGTTTTAGCCCATTGATATCCTGTTGTCCAATCTGATAACTGCAATTCAGGTTGTGTCGCAAATATTTCTTCTGTTGCTTGTAGTGACCAGCTATTAACCATTTCCTCTGCCACCACTAAGAAACGGGCCAACGGTATACGCTCGCGGAGGGTGTTATTAAAGGACTCGAGTGCGTTGTTCGTCGCTGGTGATATTGGTGCTGCACCCAAATACCAATTTGGGTTTTTTATTAGCCATTCCTTTTTAAAATATTTTACGCATGCTTTTTGGTCTTTCCATTTCTTCAAGAACAACTTCGAAGCAGCAGAAAACACTTGAAGAGATGTAGCTGATTGCAATGCATCAATGTCTTCCAATACGTGTTTTCGAAAATTCTTCTCCGTTGGGTGGTCCAATTTAGTGCAAATCTTCTTCTTAGCGTGTACCCAGCACATTTTCACAATAGTTTCTTTTCCAAACACATCACGAAATGCATTTTATATATTTTTTGCCGCGTCGCAAACTAGGATCTTCGGTTCATAAGTATGAGAAAAAATTGACAAAAGATTGCTCTTTACTCCTTGAAACATTGTTTTAAAATCAGCCTTGCATTCATTTGTAGATACTGTCAAGCAAATGGGGTGAAATTTTCTGTTTTCATCGGTTGTTCCTACTATCAATACAGGATACCCTTGCCAAATCAATTTATATGTTGCATCTGCATGCAGAATGTCAGCAGAAATACGTTGTTTCAACAAATTCTTAGTAGATAATACGATGCGAAAACTAGGTGGATCACTTTCTAAAATATAATAGGCTATCACAAAGACTTCGTTCTCGTTGTCTGGAACATTTGTATGATTCACAATCCATTTTTCCAGCTCTCCTAAAGAAATTGTGGATGGTCCATATTTGATACGCCGGCGATCTGCTAAATAGTTATAAAGCTGCCGTTTTGTAGGTATTTTAAGTTCAGAGTTTTTCTTCAAATGCTCCAACATTGATTTCGGCTTTAGGTGGAGGTCATACAGTTTATTAATTTCAGATTTTGTTTCGTCGCAAATACCATAATGGTAGTTTTTCTTAACAGAATCGTGATTATGCTCGCAATCTGTGCTATCAAGTAACACTGCCTCTGTATCCGCCTCAAATAGCAAATATATTTCTGCAGCACACTGTACTCCTTTACGTGGTACTTTGTTGCACCTATAAAATCGTTTTTTTCCTTCTATGGAAATATGTGTAGTGCGTACTGCCCACGTCTTTTCTTCACTCACGGCTTCTTCGGCAAAACTTACACACGAAAATTTGTTTACAAATATCCAGTTCTTAGATTCACGTCGCTTTTTTTTTCGACAGCTGACCTTCTTCTTGTGATTCCTCGTCAGAACAGTACAGTGGTACTTCATTTTCACTTTTAGACGTCATAACTAATTATAACTCAAAACTATAATGGTCACTAACATTACTATTAATACTAACGGGACATTTACCATGTTTACTGTTTTCTATGAGTTCCCGATATTTCGGCGCTGTTGCAAGCACCATGATCACGGATAAACTGAAGTTATTGCGGGTGGGTGTTTATGAGCAGACAAATCGGTCCGATTTGTCTGTTCATAAACATGGTAAATATCCCGTTAGTATTAATAGTAATTTTTACTCATCGAAAACTTTAATTTAATTACAGTGAAAACAATTGCAATACGAACGCACGAAAGACAGTAAACAATTACACGTGATCAACTCGTTGTTAAATGAATCGAATGGCGCTCTCTGATTGGTGCAACTGGCCGGTCGCTGTCGTCTCGCGTACTCGCGCCAAATCATGCAGCGGCTATTTTCACGATAAAAGAATATGATGTAGGTATTATTTTACATGCTAAGTTATAATAAATGATGCTTTCTGTAGAAGCTTGAATTATATTTTTTTGAGGACATTGTGTTGAAGCTGTAAAACGTAAAATGGTGACGAGATGTAAAATCCGTGGCCGAGTTAGTAAATTAGGTGGTAATATATAAATAAGAAGGACAAGTCACAATAACTGATGATCTTTACTTGACGCTTTCTATAGAATATTTAGTTGACGTTGTAAAAAAGACGAATTAGTTTATTAGAGGCTATGTCATTTTCCCTTTTTTTTTTTTTTTTTCGGATGGGAAGTCATCAAATGACCCCCCCCCCCCCCACTCTGGGCGGAGCGGAAGGGAGTGTCAGACTTGTACTGACTAAAACCCATCCATGTTCCTTCTTTGCTCTTTGTGTTCCAGGGCCACGGTATCTCTTTCTAACAGTCCCGCAGCCCTGGCAGGACCATGTCATTTTCCCTTTGCTTAGTTATAAAATTAGAAGTTTAATCACGTGCCCAATAAATAATTTTGTGGCTAGACTTATAATTTCCCATTAAAAAGTATGTCTTACCATACATCCTGTGCGGTCCAAGTGAATCGTCCAGGGACTTGTAGGACTCCGTCCCGAAGTCGCCCTTCATACGAATGGTGTAGTTCAGACGTTTTGGCCAGGTCTCCCCAGACATATCCTGTCAATGTAATTTTACATGAATAAACTAATAGCACAGATTCCTCTATTTTCCATAATTACAATAAATGGCGTTCGTCCAGGACGTTAATTTCGTGCATCGAGTTTTTTAGAGTGTGTGCGACAGAGACGACGCTCTACCAAGAGTTTTGATTTCAAAGACTGTCCATGAAGTTTTTTTTTAAGGGCATCGCGCAGGTCGACCTATGAGGCTGGCTTCTGCTGGACCGGACTATCCTGTGGGTGAATTGAGTGCAAGGGCTCCAGCCAGGGGCAAAAAAAACTTATAGGATAAGCGACAGCGCGCTAAGGGCACCTCCACCAGCCTAGGCTTAGGGCGTCGCTGGGGAGTGTAGCAAAGGGATAGGTATCTGTATCTGAGTGTGATCATTATTTAGAGGCTGATTTAAAATTACTGGCTAAGTATCGCGCGGTAACAGGGATGTCGCGACGGACCTCGACGGCGAGTTCCGAATGACGGCGGTTGGTGCCTGTTTCTTTCGAGTGATGGTGGAGGGTGACAGGGTCGTCGGGAGTGACCAGGGTATGCCGTGGTCGTCGAATCTTACTAATGCGCGTTCGTATCGGGCGGCCGATGCGATCAGAAGGTTTCGATGCCTTATGGCAGAATCGAAGAAACGCTTTGGAAAGGCTTCTCATGAACTGAAGGATGTCCATGGAGTTTCTTGCCCGTTCTTCTTTTTAGAGATCTAGTTTGGAATGACCAAGATTATATTGCTACAGTTATTATGCCTCTGATTTTGCAACTGTGTCAAAATCACAGTGACCTTTATTTTCATTAAACCTACCTACCTACCTACCTTTTGTACCTATTTTCTCATTTTTTATTTTTTTTTAATTGTTATTTAATTTTTTATTTTGTCTCTTTTTTTTTATTGTGTGCTTGATGAACTGACGTCAGATAAACTTTATTCTTTTTTTCTTTTCTTTTCTTTCTTTCTTTCTTTTCTTTCTTTCTTTTCTTTCTTTCATTACAACAAGGTTGCTGCTGTTAGGAAAAGTGTGACTGTGAAGGACTGACAACTCAAAAGTGCCTGTAACATAACAGGTTTATTTGAAACTAGCTGTGCCATGCGACCTTCGTCCGCGTGAAATTATTATAAAATATTAATTCCCTATTAATCGGATTTTGTTAGCAATTTCAAGGGTTCTTTTTTGCACGGAACCCTACTCCTTTTTTTTTAAATAAAAGCCGGAACAAACAGACAGACAGACAAAAATAAAATAAAAAATTGTTATTAAGTACCGTACTTCCGCATTCAGTAAAACGCTGTTATTTCTAAATTACAAACAGAAACTTCAAATACTTAGGTAAATCCTTCATGTTTATGTTTCAACGCTGCCAAATTCACAACACGTTACAATGACTGTACTTACTTGGAATATGACGATAGCGTCCATGAATCCCATTGAAGCCGCTAAGTCAGGCAGCCCAGTTTCATTCGAGTAAGGAAAGTAGCCTCTTTTTGAGTGAGCTGTGAGCAACAGAATTAAAACCAGTAAGTAAGTAACATTTTATTAAAATTCAAAATACCCGACTACAAATTGTATTATGTACCTATGTTACCATTATCTCCTTTTAATTTCCTTCATTTTGATACCCTATTCGATAGGTTTGGTTGAAAAAAATATTAATGACTTACAATTTAGCGCCAAAAATCCGCCATTTTTTTTTAATTACCTGTCTAAGAGAACGAATCTAATGATACCGTAATCGTCGAAATCCATCCAGCCATTTGGAACAGACGACGTAATAAAGAAATTTACAAAGAAACATACAAGATACGCGCGAAAAACATAACCCTTCCTTGGCAGTCGGGTAATTAAGTGATGTTTTAAACATTATCTTTGGCCTGCGTCTCCACCCGCACGAAGGTTGGAAATTACCCACGGGAACATGCTACTGGACTGACAAGTATCCTTTGTACTAATGCAGGCTTATGCAGGTCATGGTCTACCTATGTGCCAAATTCATTTCATTTGTGTAGCACATTACTGTCTCGACAACTTAGCCATCAGTATGGTTAAAACAGCTTGCCGACGCTTGCCAGCGCAAGCGTCGGCAAGCCGAATCTTGAGTTATTTTATTTTTATTTCTTCAGGATAATACAATTGCGTAATAATGCTTAAAAGCGTTAACGTCTTAAGTAATTTCATACAAACTTTCTAGTGATTTTTTTTTCGAAATGACTGAACCGATTTTAATGAAACTTCGTACGCGTAAGCAGGATACATAACTCTAAAAACTTGACAGAGAACTTTTCGAAATATCCTTTTAAAATAATTTGAAATTTCTGTTTCTGTGGAAAATTTAAAATCGGTCTAATTTAGCTGTAACAAAAAAAAAAAGAACACTATTTTCCGAAAATGTTCTCTGCTTGATGTTTGGTCATACTGTAATATTTATTGCAACAATTTATATTTATAAAGAATAAGAAACTTGGCTCTAGGTAAGTCCTCACTGACCAAAGTTAGGTTTTCTAGTCATGGTGTCTGTGGGGATCTTTCCGCACTTACCCGGGAAGGTGGCAAGCCTCTTCAGATCCAGTATGGCGCCCACTTCATCCATGAGCGAATTGGTGAGTACTGTTTCGGGGTAGTACACGATCCAATGTGGCGGAGACATGATATCCGAAAGCGCTATTATTTCCTGCAGATCAAAGAGATACGTATTTTTTTAAATTGTTCAATATCATGGGTTTCTTGTATAGATCGCAGGCTAAGTTCCAGACTTAATGGCCACTGAATTTTGAATGTACTGTACTGTTAGCCTGTGTCATCCCACTGCTGCAAAGGCTAAGGCAAAGGCTTCTCCCCATGACTTCCAGGTGTTGCGATCCAGGGCTAATGTGGGCCACTAGTCGTTTGTTTTGTCCAGCTCGTCCCGCCATCTTCTACGAGGTCTGCCGCGACGCCTTCTGGCTGTGTAAGGGCTCCAGAAAGTGGTTATTTTGGCCCACAGTCCATTGGGCGTGTGGCAGACGTGGTCAGTCCAGTCCCACTTCAGCTTAGCGGCTTTTTGAGCAACGTCAGTTATTTGTTTTTAATTTGTTTTGCAGCGCAGTGTGGTGTTGCGTACATGGTCAGTTAGTTTGACGCCTAGAATGCTGTGCTCTATTGCACGTTGGAAGACCTTGAGTTTGGACTTTTGAATGTTTGTCAAGGACCAAGTCTGGGATCCGTGGGTCAAAAAGGGAAGAATGCACATGACTATGATTTTTCGCTTTAGTGACAAAGGAAGGTTTCCTTTCATCAGCTCCTTCATGGACCAGTAGCTCTTCCAGGCATTTTGAATGTACGAAATGGAAAAAGAAACTTCAATAACATTCCAGCATTGCTTAGGAGAAGGTTGCGGACACGTTACTCAGAGGCGGCGCAAGGCGTAGGCGACGTGGGCCACCGCCCACGGCCTCGCTCCACGAGGGCCTCGCACCTCAAAAACCCAATGACAAAATTGGGACCGGAACGAAATCTCCAAACTGTACATGGCCAATTTTGGCCAATATATATTTTTTGTTGACTCGCACTCTGTTTTATTTTTTTTATTTTTCTAACACAGCGACTATTTTTCTACAAGAACGAAGGATCTTCGTTCTTGTACTGACAGAAAGCCATTGTAGTTTCTGATATTTTAAGCTAGATGGCGTTGTTTCGTATAGGATTACTAAAAATGTTTTCTGCGATTGGATTTCAAGTGAATTATTAGCCTGAAACACAGGTTCAACCTAGTTCAGGCAATAAGCAACTGCTCCATTTTATTTCTTAAGATATTTTATTGTAAATTATAGTGCCCCCTTTTTATAAATAAACGATTATTATTATTAGCTGTTTATTTTTTCGGTGGTTGAAGTGAAAGCTGTTGGAGTTTTGTTTCGTACGTAATATTATGTACCGTTTTGTTCCTGAAATTATGGCCTTTCGAATGATATGATGTGAATTCCGAGTCGATGCCGATTCCGGGCCTCGCTAAATGTACTTTGCCCACATAAAATTTTGGTCTTGCCCCGCCGCTGACGTTACTGTAGTGATATCAGTATTGCCTGTCGCGTCAGCTATTTGTACCGGTTTGACCGAACCTTTAGTACAAACATCCATAAACTCACGCCTTTTTCCCATGGGGGTAGGCACAAACCACAGAGCACCAACTGCTACGATCCTTACATATTCCTTTTGCCTCGTCCACATTTCATACATCATGTCATACACGCAGGCCGGTGGCGAGTACTACGCACCTGACCTTTCTGAAGAACCTCACCAATAAGGTCAGTGTATGTCCTTCTAAGAAATCGAAATCGATCGTTTAGTGGTCTCTAATAATAAGTGTACAATCAAGAAAGACCAGAAATTACACAGTAACAATTTCAATGTACCAAGAATAAATGGTGAGATCAGAGTTAATAATAATCATTTTAAACAAGCTCCTTGTTAATTACTAATATCCTGCATTGTGAGAAGTCTTTACTTAGCCTGTGTCTCATAACATACTTGAGTTTTAAGAATGATAACAATTCAAAAGTCAATGGAAGAGTTGCTACTTATCGCCTGAGTGCTTCCTTTGTATATTAACTGAGCTAACTTGTAATTTAAAACCAATCTGAGAAGCCAAATCTTTAGTTTAAAAAAAATCTTTAAAAAAAATGAAACCGACGACAACGGAAACTGCAAAGCGTAAAAAAATTTAGTTGAAATAAATGTGTGACAAATTTTGAGATTGTGCTTGAGTAGTTTTACCAAGAAACAACATAGCCCAGGACCAAGATACCAGGGCCGCCAGGCCTTACTTTTATTTTCATTAAATGGCAGAAAATCAATCAATAGATCAAGGGTGTAAATAGACCCTATTGTAGAGTATTTCAGGCTCATCATACTCTTCTTCTTAGCGTGTCGATGGCAATCTAAATTATGTCAGGCCAGAACTGAGCTACTAGTTTAGTGCTATAAAAAGGGTACTGATCGTTAGTAGAACGGGACTATGGTCAGAGGTACTATAGTAACATGGAGCAGCTATAAAGTATTCTTTGGGTGGACCTACCACAATAAAGAAATCCAACAAATCTGGAATTTTGTTTGTATCCATAGGCCAGTAAGTGGGTTTAGAGGTGGACACTGTTGTCAAATTGTTGTTGTCTATGCTCATCTTGAGTTGCCTTCCCCTGGTAGTGATCAATTTGCAGCCCCAATAGGTATGCTTGCAGTTCCAGTCTCAATCATCAAATTACAGTAAGAGTATTATATAGCCACGTAGCCCATATTGTGTGAGTACTATGTAATAGAAAGCTGTCATTCGCGGGATACCTACGTCTTTTCTTGACTTGAATGTGCCCTGGCGTTTAGGAGTGTGTCATGCTCACTCAAATGTCTCGCTGATGATGGCGCGTGTGTCGGATCATTTAGTTCCCTTCAAAATGGTTTAGTTAAATGGTGCTGATACATGCGTCATGTTCGTGAACAGGCGCTGTCAGTTGTGACTGGTCTTCTCTTGGTTGCCACGGCTTATTTGAATTGATTATTTTATTCGTACACATCTTGCTACATCGTTCTCACATAATGTACCATCTCAACATGAATGATGTAACCAAGAGTTTGTAAAAGTATTCTGATTTAAAAGAGTGTCCATGGAGTTTCTTGCCTGTTCTTCTCCATAGAGATCTACGTTAGGGAATGGGCAACTACAGTACTTTCACAGTTTTTATGCCTTGTGACTGGGACTGTAGCTGTTGTTGTCTTTGTTTCGACAATTCAAAAGTGCCTGTAACTGGCCTATTTGAAATAAATGCTTTGATTTTGATTTTGATTTTGAGTGCAGAAATAGCCTAATATAAGGAAATTGTTTGTTTTTAGTTTTAATTGCTTTATTGCTATTTTTCATAATGTTTAAAGTAATATGGGAAAAATCATGACAAGTATTTTTCCTAGACATCTTTCTAACCTAATTTACATTAAAAAACATCCATTTGTTTATTACCTTACAAAAACTCAGATTAAGGCTATGTTTTGTGGGCTGCGGGACTGTTTGCAAGAGATACCATGGCCCTGGAAGCCGCTTAGAAGGAACATGGGTGGGTTTTAGTCAGTACAAGTCTGACACTCCCTTCCGCTCCACCTAGAGCAGGAGGGGTCATTTGATGATTTCCCATCCCGAAAAAAAGGCTATGTTTTGTAAGTCAAATTTAATTAAATAGTGTTACAAGCGAGGATAAGATAAATTGAATTAAAAACTATTTCAAGAATTATGGTTAATTTAACTTTGGTTGATGGTATGCTCGTCATAAAGCTGGTAGATCGAGTTCCTAATGTTTAAATCTGAAAATGTACAAAGGTTTTTGAAATTGGAAATTGAGTTAAGGAACTGAAATGGAGTTGGGCAGGACACCTAGCAAGACGCAGTGATGACAGGTGGACCAAGGCTGTTACTGAATGGCGTCCGAGAACTGAGAAAAGAAATGTGGGTCATCCAGTGGCAAGATGGGCCGACAACAAACCTGGATAAGGCTGGTAAAAGACTGTGGAGATTGGCACATGAAAAGAGAGGCCTATACCCAGTAGTGGGTAAATTCAGGTTATGGAAGATGATGATGAGATGGTATGAAGATTCATTTTATATGATGTAATGCGCAAGTACGATTGAGAATTCAGGTTTTTGTTCAGAATTTCTAAATTTTTATCGGTTGTGAAATAACAATTTTAATTAATATTTTAACACTTGCATCTCACCTTGTTGGGCACTTCGTCCATTTGGCCCGATTTCGGCCCCTCGTGCAGGATATCTGCAGGTTTTATTATTGGTTTCATGGTACCCAATAAAATGAAAAACATCAGAGGACAAGTAAAATCCAAAATTGTGTGGAGAAACCTTCGTACCCTCACCACCTTATGTTTCCACATCAATATTAACAACACCTTCATCGTTACGAATTTCACCAAATATATTATTTCACAACGATTAATTCGACCGCACCACACATAAACACTATTTTTTATTTTTATGAGACATCACAATGGATGTATAGCCGAAGGTAAACATTTGAGTTTTGTTTTATTCGCACGCGCATTAAGTTTTAAAGTGACAACACAAACATAGCAAACAGATCATGTTTAAGATTATGTGAAATTTACGAACAATGTTATGAGCATTTTATACAAAATTCTCAAAGTAAAGCGTTTTTTCCAAAACTATTCCAGTGCAATTGCAATGATTGTTTGCATTTGTGTGACGTTGACAGTAATGAATGACAGCCGCAAATATTTTTTTTTTAATTTTCCCCAAAGTGAAGGTCTGTCAAGCATATTGCCTTGTCTAACGTCCATAAATATATTCTTCCGTGATAGATTTTATACAATAATGTCTTTCGTATTTTTTCATATTTAGTTTTTTTAGTTTTCTTAAACGGTCTTTAAAAGTCCGTTAAAAGTTTGTCATATCCATTTTTATCAAATCCGGGGTAATTAAACGTAATTTTGACGTCAACCCTAACGACTTGAACAACATGTCAAGTTACAGCCAAAGCAAGGAACTTATTATACTAACTGGAATGAGGACGTGCAACGGAAAGCCGTTCCGAGCGAGAAAAATTCTAGAGTGGATGGCATCTCTTTCTAATAGGCTATCCAATAATTTACTTACATTTGGGACAGTTTTTTTGTTATAACTTACTGGCACCTTGCTCGGCTCCCCGTTTTGCATGGGTAACAGATTATACAAAATTACGGGGTATAAAAAGATAGGGCGAAGCCGAAACCTACGCATACTGTAGAACTCTGTAATGGGATAGGTCTATAAAGTAAAGAATCGTAACACTTATTTTCGTTCACGGTGGTCTACATGTAAGGTTACATCCTTCATTTGTAAAGAGATTTTAGAGCGTACAGGGCTGCAATATTCACATAGATGAAGCATGAGCATCTGGCATATTCAAACAACTTAATACGTAGTATATTTTGATAAATTTATTATTCACACTACACATAATTAAATGTATGGTTTTATGTAATTGTTGGTTTTTAGTATGTGTCAGTAATCTTAAGTGCCAAGATGCTGATGATGGAAGACGGTTGCAAACTAGGCAATATAAAAAAGTTATAAATAGTAAATAAAAAGTAAAGATAGAATTCAAATGTTTATTTTCAAGAAGTTATTTTGTTAATATAAAATTAAGTAATTTATTAAGTTTTGCTAATGCGTTAGAAATAACAATGTTTTGAATTTTGTATGCATTTGCACAAGATTATAAATACCGATATGGATAATAGAAAAGGCGTATTCTTTACAATATATTCATGATCCCGTTTACATATCTAGATCATTGTCACCCTAGTCGTAATTTGTAAACAAAGTTAAAAGAACTAACCTGAAAAAGTAAAATTCATCCAGCAAACCCGTCATTATTAGACCGCTTTCACATTTAGGCGACTTTAGCAGCGCGACAGTCGCGCATCTAACGTCCAAACGGTAAAAAACGCACTTTTTGCTTGCGAATGTGCTTCTGCCGCGCTACTGTCGCGCAGCTAACGTCCTAATGTGAAAGCGGCCTTACACCCCTTCACACAACTCGATTTCACGATATTTAAAGAGGAAGATTTCACTTAAGTAATGTAAAAAGAACTTGATAACGCAAAAATATGACTTGAGCGCGAAATTGTATCGGCCATATTGTTTGTTTATATGAGTGTCAAATGTTGCCATTCCGAAATAACTTAATTCATAATTTTTCCAGCTGCACCCCAAATTGAAATTCTGTAAATTGCACGTAAAATTTCAATCAGCTTCATAACGTAATCAGAGAGCAGGTGTAATGTGATTTGAATGAGAGGTTTTTCGTCTTGTGTGATGCCAAGGTATCTGATTGAGGAAGTGTGATCTATGATTAGGCAGGTACAGTGTGTAAGCGGTGATATCTGGTAACTGCAGCATGTTTGTTATTTAAGTATGAGATGGGATGGATGGCGAGGAGGCCGAAAAGCTATTGTTTTGAAGAAGGTAATGAATTGCCGCTCGGGTCGATCTTTAGGTTAAGCCATGCTTGCCTAGGTTGGTCTGTGGATGGGTGACCACCCATTACATACCGAGTTTCCTCCATGCCTCGGAAAGCACGTTAAGCAGGTAGTCCCAGGTGTCATTTGTAGATCTTTGACAGTCGTTAGGTAGTCAGTGGGCCAAAAAGTCTGACATTCAGTCTTACCAAGGGGTATCGTATTACCCAGTACTAACTGGGAGGTCAGATAGGCAGTCGCTCCATGTAAAATACTGGTATTCAGCTGCATCCGGTTAGACTAGAACACGACCCCAACATAGTTGGGAAAAGGCTAGGCTGATGAATGAACTTACATTTTTGTATTCAGAGTCAGGGAGATTTATGTCAACAGCCTCAGACAGTTATTTGTCCGATCTCTGCAAGGCGGCACAACGAAAATTATGACAGTGTGGTCAGCACATGCCATTATTTCTGCATCGTTTTTTTTTTTACATCATTCATGTAGAAGCTTCAGAGAGGAGGACCAAGTGTACTGCCCTGTGGAATTCCAAAGTTGATGGGAAGCTCAGTTGAACACACACATTCTACTTTGACTAGCTGTGTGCGATTAGATGGGTAACTCGTGAACCAATCAAACCAAGCAAACCCTCGTATATCTGTACTTTCTAGTTTTTTCATAAGGAGTTCGTGATTTGATGAATTAGGAAGATAAACATGATTTTAAAACTTTTCTGGTTTTATATACTGTCACTTACGGGATATCTTAAGACAAAGAAAGAGGGTAGATAGATTTGTCAGTTGATATTGTATCGAAAGGTTTTGCCAAATCTAAAAAAAATCCATGGACTTTTCTCTATTTTTGGTGAAAGTAGCCACCAAGTTAGTCAGTAATGTAGCCGCGTCATCAGTTTACCTTCCTCGCCGAAATCCAAACTGCGTGTCTATCTGGTATCAGCTGTTTTGCCGGTTGTTAACTAATTTCTCTAGTGCTTTCGACCAAATGTACAGAAGTATGTTTGGCCAATAGTTTTCAGGTAAGCTCGTAGGGAACCCCCGCCAAGTCGAGCGCGAAGCAAACACTGCCGTACCATCCTTTACTGGAACCATTTCGCCGCATTTTCAGGCCCCTATTTGAGAACCTCTGGATAAGACCAGAACGCAGAAATTTTCGTCATCCAGTAAGCTATAATCACATACTTAAAATCCGAAATTTCAAGTCTGTAGGTCATTTAGTTCCGAAGTTAAGCGAAAGCAAAGTTTCGCATTTATGACACTCACTCACTCATGATCATCAAAATAGAACTAGTACTTCCCATAAACTCAGAGAGCTGAAATTTGGTACAGTACAGAGTTAGGGTTTAATGGCCACATAAAGGGAAAACTATAAAAACTAGGATAATCGAAGATCTGGAGTACCTGGTGAACCCTGATTAGAAAACACAAGAGCCCAACCAAACTATTAGAGATCGACATACCGCCTTTACAAAAAATATTCAACTTGGTGGGCCGCTTCATTTGATGTTAAAAATCGAAGGTCTGAAGTATCTGATGAAGAACCCTCAGCTGGTCTCAGCTGCATTAGAGATATCTTTATGCAATATATTTAATATCAAGGATATCTGGATAAAAACAACCTGCATAAAGACGCATAAAGGGGTCTATCAAGGGGTCTTTAATATTTTTTTAAACTGTTTGTTTCAGGCTCGCCTATACATAAGAACCCTCAGCTGGTCTTAGCTGTATTAGAGATATCTTTATGCAATATCTTTAATATCAAGGATATCTGGATAAAAACAACCTGCATAAAGACGCATAAAGGGGTCTATCAAGGGGTCTATAATTATTTTTTTCAGATCATGGGATATCTTTTCCAAGTGGCAATTTTCCATCGTCAATGGGTAGCGGTTCTGGCGACAGATTGGTGCAATGGTGTCATGGAGCACCTGGTTTTGTACCCTTGTGTACCCTTCTAGTAGACTTGATAAAGCTGCGTATTTGAATAATACTTATGTATAGGCGAGCCTGAAACAAACAGTATAAAAAATTATATCCAGTACAGACTGACTTCCCTTGTGTACCCTTCAACGGCCAAGTCACACAACATTAACTATAATAATAAAGAAATCGCAGTAAGGAACCTTAGACTTGACACGACTTTGTCTAGATTTCATTACTTTTTAGAGATAAACAAGCAGCTCCATAAGACTTGGCTAGTTTTTTACAGAATGTTTTTGGTGGGATTTAATTAACTCCGGCTGGCCAATTTCCTTTACTATTATGGAAATAGTCGCTAACATCATTTATGTACAGAATAAATAACAATGGAATAAATATTGATTCCTGTGGAACTCCAGATCTAGCCAAAAAAAAAAAAAACTGGTACCCATTACTACAGTCCGATTACGGTTACCAACTTGTATACTCAAATACTTGCATAGACAAACCCTTGTAGCCAGCATCATCCATCAGCAACTTGCTCCCGCAATAATTTAATTTTTCTAAGAAAAAAAACATTTAAATTATAAAGATATCAAATTCTATTGCAAGTTAAATACAAGCTTGTAAAAAACACCGCGCTCTCCCTGCGTAGTCAAGACATGTACGATGCTATGTACGTATGTACCGTTCTACCTACTTAGCTTGGAATCTTGTAGGACGAAGAAGACGTATAGTCTCCAGTTCTCCACGACACAGGGAATCCTAGTGGCTATCCCAGATAATTATTGTTTGTACAAACGTTAGCACATCAATATGTGCAAGGTTGATTGAGTTATTTTGACAGTTTCGGATAGCTTGATGTGCTGGCGTCTGTCTAGTTCACAGTACACATTGATATCTAGAGTATCCTTTTATAGTTACAAAGCCTCTGAATTTGCATCTCCGTCAAAATCACAGTGGTAAGTGTTTTCATTACAGTATAGGTGCTGTTTAGTTGCTGCTATCGGGACACCACCATCTTCCTGCCCTTGTCCCATTCTACTTGGGGTCGGGGCAACACGATTCTGATCGGAGTCACGGGAACGGGTCCTGTGATTAAGGGCGGGATCATAGGGTCGGGTCCTCTGATTCAAGGCGGGATGACAGGGACGGGTCCACTGATTCTACGCGGGATCACAAGGACCGCTCTATTGTTGCACTTCCATGGCGGGATTACTCGTAGCCTCCACTGTAGCGGCCTGCTCTTCGACAACTGCGGGAGGAGCCTGGAAACAAAGTTTTCAAGTTCAAAAGTGATTTTATAATAAGAAACTTTTTTAAAAGTTTTTTTTTAGCTTGCCGTTTGTTTTTTGTTTGGGTCAAATTTAATCATTGCAATCTTACACCTTTCCTGTTGAACGATTGAACTGATATTTGGTACGCGCCCCACGATTTTATTTTTGAGTCAATGCCCTAGATCAGTGGTTCCTAACCTTTTCGATCTTGTCACCCCAAGACTTAGCTAGAAAATCTGATTTACCCCTCCCGCTCTCCCTCATGTTACCAATGAACACAAAACAAAACAACACACATAAATACAAATTGACTGTCTACGTAGAGCATCTGGATAAATGTTTTGTCTTTGAATTTTGAGTAAAACTCTGATTCTTTTTGTGTTCTCTGGTTTTCCAGAAACAATCCTATTTCTTCACGAAGTTCATAAACTCTGTTTATACATTACCATTATTTATTTATCTTTATATATTACCAGGTTATTACCCCCGCAGAATACCAGTTTTACCCCCGAAGGGGTAATTACCCCCAGGTTAGGAACCGTGGCCCTAGACTGATGAAGAGAGTGGTGACTGGTACCTTTTTAGCAGTGGCGGGGCAAGACCGACCAGTTCCGTATGGTGTCGGACGTAAAAGAATAGCACCATCCCATATCTTCCCGTGGGTGTCGTAAGAGGCGACTAAGGGACTTACCAGAGAATGGGCAGCAGCGTTCTCTGCGGTATCTAACAACCGTACTGCGATCGCCAACCCGCCTGCCAAGCGTGGCGATTATGGCAAAACCCCCCCAATGATGAGCGCAACCAAGAAATGGCCCCTAGTACCCGGCAGCCCGTCTACCCTCGACTATGGTAGCGGTCGAGGTTACGGCGTGGCAAGGGGTGCGAAGAATCTCCGGACGGGATCAGGCTGCCTATACCGACGACTTGACCTGGCAACATACAACACGCGTACACTCCGGAACGACGAGAAGATAACGGAACTCGAAGAGGAATTGAGCAGGCTGCGATGGAGTATTGTGGGATTATCTGAAGTCCGAAGAGAGGGGGAGGATACGATAATCCTGAAATCCGGCAACCTGCTCTATTTCCGAGAGGGTGACCGGCAGTCCCAGGGTGGTGTTGGGTTTATCGTCCACAAGTCCCTCGTGAATAACGTGGTGAAGATCGAGAGTGTGTCGACCAGGGTGGCGTACCTTATACTCAGAATATCCTCAAGATATTCGCTGAAGGTCATACAGGTCTACGCCCCGACCTCGGCACACCCCGACGACGAAGTGGAGACCATGTATGAGGATATTTCTAAAGCCCTGCATGGTTTCAAAACTCACTTCACCGTTGTCATGGGGGACTTCAACGCGAAACTGGGCAAACGAGACGGGGATGAGCTGCAGGTGGGGCAATTTGGGGTTGGACGTCGGAACCACCGGGGTCACCAACTGGCTAGTTTTATGGAGAAGGAGGGCCTCTATATGATGAACTCCTTCTTCAGAAAGCGTGAGCACAGGAAGTGGACCTGGCAGAGTCCCGATGGTGCAACTAAAAATGAGATTGACTTCATCATGTCAACCAAGAAGCAAATGTTCAATGATGTCTCTGTGATCAATTCGGTGAAAACCGGGAGCGATCACCGCATGGTAAGAGGCACATTGAACATCAATATAAAGCTTGAAAGGTCTCGACTGATGAAGTCTACGCTCCGTCCAGCACAAATCCAGATCCAAAACCCCGAGAGCTTTCAGCTTGAACTCCAGAATCATTTCGAGTGCCTAGGAAGCTCAGTGGACGAATGCAACGATGGGTTCGTGGAAACTGTCCATACGACTGGGTCTAAGTTCTTCAAGACACGTCGTGCACAGAAGAACAAAAGACTCTCTGATCATACTCTCGAGCTCATGAAGGAGCGGCGCGAGATGATCCTGCAGTCTTCAGACGAGGCGTGGAAGTACCGGCAGCTCAATAGACGGATCTCTAAATCCTTGAAACGCGACCTCCGCCGCTTTAATACCGAGCGCATTAAAGACGCTATTGAGCGGAATAAAGGCTCCAAGGTTTTTTCAAGAGATCTGGCTATTGGGCAGAGCCAGCTCACGAAACTGAAGACCGACGATGGCAGGATCGTATCCGCCAAACCGGAGCTGCTGAGGGAGATCGAGAGTTTTTATGGGCAGTTGTACACTTCAACCAGTAAACCCGTTGCAAATCTAGCTAACGACCCAAGAGCTAGACTGACCCGACACTATACCGAAGACATTCCGGATGTCAGCCTGTACGAGATTAGGATGGCTCTGAAACAGCTTAAAAACAACAAGGCACCGGGTGAGGACGGAATTACGGCCGAACTCCTGAAGGCAGGTGGAAAACCGGTACTTAAGACCCTTCAGAAGCTGTTTGATTCCGTCATACTCGAGGGGAAAACGCCGCAGGCATGGTGCAGGGGTGTGGTGGTACTCTTCTTCAAAAAGGGCGACAATGCCCGGCTGAAGAACTATAGGCCCATCTCACTTCTAAGCCATGTCTACAAGCTGTTTTCAAGAGTCATCACGAATCGTCTCGCGCGCAGGTTTGACGATTTTCAGCCTCCCGAACAAGCCGGATTCCGAAAAGGCTTTAGCACCGTAGACCACATACATACGCTGCGCCAGGTTATACAGAAGACCGAAGAGTATAACCTGCCTCTCTGCTTGGCGTTTGTGGACTACGAGAAAGCCTTCGATTCGATCGAGACTTGGGCTGTACTGCAGTCTCTCCAACGGTGCCAAATCGACTATCGGTACATCGAGGTGCTGAAGAGTTTGTACAAAAACGCCACCATGTCAGTCCGACTTCAGGACCAGACCTCGGAACCTATCCTTCTGCAGCGAGGTGTAAGACAGGGAGACGTCATATCTCCGAAACTGTTCACCGCTGCACTGGAGGATGTCTTCAAGGTTCTGGACTGGAGAGGGCTAGGCATCAACGTCAATGGCGAGTACATCTCTCACCTTCGGTTTGCCGACGATATAGTGGTCATGGCTGAGACCATGGAGGACCTCAGTACAATGCTCGATGACCTCAGTAGAGCTTCCGAAAGAGTGGGTCTTAAAATGAACATGGACAAAACCAAAGTCATGTTGAATGCCCATGTAACACCCACTCCTATCAAGATCGGAGACTCTACACTCGAAGTTGTAGACGATTATGTCTACCTGGGACAAACGGTCCAGTTAGGTAGGTCTAACTTCGAGAAAGAGGTCAATCGTCGAATCCGACTCGGCTGGGCAGCGTTCGGGAAGTTGCGTGGTATCTTCTCGTCCAACTTACCGCAGTGTCTCAAGACGAAAGTCTATGACCAGTGTGTGTTGCCAGTGATTACATACGGGACCGAAACGTGGTCGCTCACAATGGGCCTCATCAGAAGGCTGAAAGTCACCCAAAGGGCAATGGAGAGGGCTATGCTCGGAGTTTCCTTGCGTGATCAAATCAGAAATGAGGAGATCCGCAAGAGAACCAGAGTTACCGACGTAGCCCGAAGAATAGCCAAACTAAAGTGGCAGTGGGCAGGGCACATTGCTCGCAGAACGGATGGCCGATGGGGCCGAAAAGTTCTGGAGTGGCGACCGCGAACCGGAAGACGCTGCGTTGGAAGGCCTCCCACTAGGTGGACCGATGACCTCGTAAAGGTTGCAGGGATCCGCTGGATGCGAGACGCACGGGACCGGTCAAGGTGGCGACACTTGGGGGAGGCCTATGTCCAGCAGTGGACGTCTTTCGGCTGAAATGATGATGATGATGATGATGATGGGGCAAGACCATAATTTTATGTGGGCAAAGTACATTTAGCGAGGCCCGGAATCGGCATCGACTCTGAATTCACATGTATCATTCGAAAGGCCATAATTTCAGGAACAAAATGGTACATAATATTACGTACGAAACAAAACTCCAACAGCTTTCACTTCAACCACAGAAAAAATAAACTGCAAATAATTCACTTGAAATCCCATCGCAGAAAACATTTTTAGTAATCCTATATGAAACAAAGCCTAAAATATCAGAAACTACAATGGGTTTCTGTCAGTACAAGAACGAAGGATGTCGCTGTGTTCGCAACTTTGTATAAGATTTCATTATATAGGACCGTTCGTATTTCCGAAGAGATCATGATTGCCGAAGGTCACCATGGAGATCTGTATGTACCTATCTTATCTTACAAAAGAAGGTGCTTGTTCTAGCTTTCACCTCAATTTCCTCTTCTTTAACGCTCTCTTCTTCTTCGTAATCATCGCCGTACCCCACTGGGAACATGGTCAGACATTCCCTCTCGCCACTGGTGACATCAGAACTGATGTAGACGGGGTTCAATCCAGCCAGATGGAGAAGAGCCAAGCTTCGTCTACGGGACACCATGACGGCGAGACGGTCGTAACTGGAAAGAAGCATAAGGTTCATGACATAAGGCGACGCGGCGCGAGCGTCCTGGGTGTCTTTCACGTTAACCGGCGCTATTTAAGTTGCGTCGCGATGACGCCTGGCAGCCTCAAAGGAACTTGTATCATTTGTTTTCACCGCAGTCGATGACGCATCGCGTGTCACTTGAGCTTGTAGCTCGCAGCCACGCGGTTGGGGTGCGTTTCTACTGTGGAGGCAATTCGACCAATCTCCTAGGTTAGCATTACTCCTTGTATCAATCCAGATCGTCTAGCGAAAACCTAATATATCCGAGGTGAAGTGCTAAAATTGTCGAGCTATTTTCGTGGATCTGAAGATACAACCCCTGGAAATGCCTGTAATATTTAATAACCAACATTTATAAACAAAATTGTCCTCAATTTATCGTTTAAAATGACACCACACATGCTTCGCAAGAAACGCAATTTTCACAGCATTAAAACTACTTTCATGCCCTGTTTGCCACACCCAACATTCCCAGCATTCACCTGTATACGTAAGTGCAGGCACCAGCACACATTGTGCTCGCCTCCCGCCTTTAAAGACGTCGACTTGTCGGTCACAATCGCATGTCGTACTAATATTACCATAATGGCATAATTTACTCTCCTTTCTACATCTGTGTCAATCTTCCCGTCCCCTGAAACAGACTGCCCAAATGTACAAACTCATTCACTTGCTCCATATTGTTATTATTATTTTCACATCACACACCAATAAATACATCCTCTGCTCTTTTAAACACATGTATATTCATTCACCTCTGCATATCCCTCCATGAGGGAAGGCGTGAGATACCGTGGCCCTGGAACACAAAGGGCAAAGAAGGAACATGGATGGGTTTTAGTCAGTACACGTCTGACACTCCCTTCCGCTCCGCCCAGAGTGGGGGGGGTCGTTTGATGACTTCCCAACCGAAAAAAAAAAAAGGGTAGGTGTGATGTTATGTCATGAAACAATGGGGAAGACCGTCAAAAGCTAATTGTAGATGGCGCGACCATAGCTAGGTCTCAATCTGACCAATGAGGTCAAGCTATTTTGAAATATAAAATGACATTGACAGATTTTCAACCAATGACGATGCTTGGAACCAGCTATGCTAGCGCCATTAGTTTCATAGTTGCCATCCCCAATGTATCCTTTTCTGGGTCAAATAAACGTTTTTAGTGTTCCGAACCCGAAAAGGTACCAACATGACCCTATTATTAAGGCTCCGCTGTCTGTCTGCATGTCCGTCTGCCATAGGGCTTTCTAAAACAATGTTGGGTAGACTTACTATCTCCTCACTCGTATGAGTTTGTCATATTGTTTGATGGTGTACGCCAAATGTTCCGCCTTGTACGGGTCGTCACCCACGAAGATACCAATCTGCAATAACAAGCATTCTGAATTGTAGTTACTATTTGATGTAAAAATTGCTGAAATCAAAATATAAAAAAATGTACGAAATAAAAGCTTTTTTATATTTGTTTATTTATTTATTAGATTTTCTTTTATGAATTTTTGTCTAGGAAAGATGACATGGAGGTTATTCACAGTTTGTCTTGTTGTAATCGTTTCATACAACTATCTAATAAAAAGGAAATATTTGGAGATCGATTAAATGCATTTAAAGACTGCCTGGTGGACTAGTGGACGCCAGCGTTACTGCTGAACATGATGTCCTGGGTTCGATTCCCGGGACGGGCACAGGTTTTATTGGGATGTTCCATCAGGAATTTCTCAATATCAGCCCAGGCTCTGGATTTGTGCCCGGTTGAGAGCAATAGGCTCGCCCCTATTACATGGCACTTAAACATAACCCGGGAATAGAACCCCGGACCTCGTGCTCAGCAGTCACGATTGCGACCACTAGACCAACGAGATAGCTAAAAACTAATAAGCTAAAAACAACGAATAAGTAACGTATTAGTTAGGTAACAAGCTAGTAAGCTTATTTATTTTAGGATAGTTATAAAAGCGCCGAAAAAACATGAGCTCACTCAAAATATGAAAGAACGCTGGCGAAGTTCCATGTATTTTGGGACCCACTCTTAGAGGTAGCATTCATTATCGCAACTTATACATAGTTTTAAAACGACTAAAGACTAACAAAAAAGTAAATGGAAAGTAAGACGAACAAGTTGGGAGAAAAGAGATATACGTCTTTATAGATAACCTAAAAATCTTACGATTAAGGTTTTTAACTGTGAGTGTCTTCTTATTTATTTAAAATGAATCAAAAGATAATAATGTTTAAGATGAATCATAAAGGAAGATTCGAATAAACTACTCTTAGATAATTTCCTTTCCAACCTACCCGGTCCGAGTAGAAGTTAAAAGGCATGGCGCGTTGTACACGGCCTCTTACTCTTTGGATGATGCTCTGTGCTTTTTGGTTCTCTTTGGTTTTTGGTAGGAGGCAACTGACATGACAGGTGCCAGGGGAGGTAATAATTTTAGTTCGGGTCGTGTTATATTATTCTGATGTACTTTTTATTTACTTATGTGCTAGTTGTTGATTAAAGAAAAATTGTAAGAAACATAACTTTCTATTTCGCTTCTGGTCTCTAAGATTACTGTATTTCCACCGCAAGTTTTAGTTTTGACGGTACGTGTGTTGCTTCTCGTCTTAAGCCAAAAGCCGAATTTTTACTTCATTGGCTGTACCTAATTGATGAATCATAAAACTGCCAGACTGCGGCTAGAGACTATACTGATTACTAACCTAGTAATTGGTTCAATCACTATTAAAACTATGTTGTTACGACTTTGATGTATAAGCGAATTATGGTCAAGTTATACGATTCTTACTACGCTGAAAGAAGATATACTTTTATATAAATTATAACAGCCAGAGCTCACTAGTTATGTACGAGTACAGCTATTGAAAGGCAGGGTTTGTTGAATAAAAAATGTGTAATGTGACGTAATAAATCTCGTTTATTGGTATTTTTACGTGGGTTTTATTTTATATTTTTCAACAGCGTTAAAGAAAAAAATATTATCTTAATTTAAAGATTATCTAAAAAGGAAGCTGGTGCAGCGATATAGCTCTGGTGTCTGGCAGAGACCTTATACCATAATATGCTCATGACATGAGAGCTACAACCCGCTGTCCGTGTCCCAACAGGACAGTGGCAACAATAGCCTAATACACCACTTTGCCCCTGTAGCCTTCTATCTACGATATAATATGTGTAAGAGGACTTGCCTTCTA
The DNA here is from genome assembly GCA_963082995.1 of Noctua comes. Classification (NCBI taxonomy): domain Eukaryota; kingdom Metazoa; phylum Arthropoda; class Insecta; order Lepidoptera; family Noctuidae; genus Noctua; species Noctua comes. The sequence continues at coordinate 2,426,738 of OY720282.1, forward strand.
CAAGGTGGAGACGACAATACGACAATTTTGGCCAAGGTTTTTGAAGTAGCGAGTTGGCAACATGTGTTTAACGTTTATACCGATGTGGGATTCGTTAACCTGTTGGTGGTAGCCTATTATCTACACTATGTAGAAAATGCTAAAAATGAAAAATAACGTCCTGTGAATAAACTGCATACAAACTTCAATCGAAAATATCCAGTAATTTTCGATTGAATTTTTGTATGCAGACTGGGAACGTCATGAGTTACATACAGTTTAATTTATTGTCGCATTGTCGTCTCCACCCTGTATGTGCATAGTTTTAATTCTGGCACGTAAAATAAATGGGTGGTTGCCATGAAATACAGGATAGGTTATAGGTATAGGATGTATTTCTTATGAACATACATACATATACACCCATCTCTACACTTTATCAAACATCTGAGCACCTTCATCAGAGAGATGATGCCTCCGTAAGCGCGCAAGTCGTAAATGGCAATTAACGCAACGCATGTGGATGCACGCAGGTCCCACTATTACGCCATAATATGAATTCGTAAGATTTGAAGTTATTCATAAACGGGAAAAAAATCATCCAAAGAAAAAAAAGATACTTTTTAACGTTCTTCTCCACTCCTGTAGGAACTCAATAAAAAAAGTCCCATGAAAATCCGACCACTATAAACTTCGTTCCACCTCTTGAGTATATTTTGTCTAATTGCACTCGGCTAATAGTAGTTTTTTTCCGAAATTCGGAATTTTATTTGAAAATAGTTTATTATTTTTCGTAGAATTATCATAATTTTCGTAGTATTTTGAATAAGCTCATGTTTGTTTGTTAAATACAACACTTTTTGCTGGTTAATTTTGTATAAATTCGGTAATTCATTTTAACCAAGCTTAGTATTACAGTCAACCACAGATCGTTGGAAGTTTTTTTTTTCGGAAGCTTTATTATTTCCCTTTTATTTTATTAGGATAGAAAAACATTAACCAACGCAACGGCTAACCAATACTTATAGCAAAAACTCACGTTCAAGATCTCGGAGGCGTAATTGGACATAACTTCCTGTACGTCATATCGCTTGTCTATGGGGAATATGACGAGTACGTGCGGCGGCAGGAACTCAGTCTCGATTGTTTCCGAATATTCTTTCACATGCTGCAAAAAAAATTGCAAGGTTCCTGACAACATGTTGGAAAGTTATATATTGATTAGATAAATAAAAATAAAAAACAGAGTGCAAGATAACTTAGCCGGATCTTACCCAAAGGTGGTTCGTGTTTCGGTGTGTTCGAGGGATGTGTGCAAAACGGTGTAGGAGACTAGAGCTGGTAAGAGACCGCTACGCATACTTGCATAATTCAGCCTCGCTACGGATCCTCCTCGCACCGCAAAAACTCCTCGCATAACTTTGGTAGAAACCATAACACCGTTTCACGGCCATGCCGCTGACAACCATGCACCGTCTAACTACCTCGCACAACTCGGGTGGAAAACCAGCCTTAGACGTTTACCTTAGGGAAGAAGTGAGCGAGCCCACAGGCCCGGCTGAGATCGTTGGCTGGTGAATAGAACCCGGGCACGAACAACCCCCCAGCTGGTATGAAGTCTTCGCCCTCAATCTCCACGTCAGAGTCAAAAACCTCCTCTTTTTCAGGTTCCGGCACCACTTCTTCAGCTAGTATGATTTCATCAGCCACAACCTGTATTTATCGTAATTGATTACTGGCCTTTCAGAATACCGAATGCCAAACATGTTCAAGATCAGTTATAATATTCTATTTTTTAAAGTTTACTTACTTTACGGCAATCAATGATATTAAATGTTAAGCAAAATATATAGTTTTAATTTCGCAAATGGATCCAGACTTGGATTTATATGCACATGTAGGAAGAGCGAAAACTGCAAGTGGCCGTCGAATCAACATCTCTTGAGGACGGAGGAGCCTCCGTGGAGCGACCAAACCCGTTGTGAGCATATGTTTGGGTTGTTGCATGCTTATTTTACGCACTTCCTGCATCTTGCACTTTCTGCATCCTGTAACCAAGTTTGGTTCTATTTGCAGGAGTAAAACTAATTATTTTACATAGCATTTACCTTTTGTCATGGATTTTCGCAAAGTACCGCACGATTCCATAACTCATAAGTGCCTTTTGGCTTCGTTACTTGTAAAAAAAAGCAAACTATAAATGGCCTGAATATGCACACACAGTCGACAGAACTCTACTACAGTATTAAAACCAATTAATATCCTTCACGTCATTATTCTAGGTCCAGTTCATAACAAACGTCCGTTTGTTTGATTTTACTCAAATGGGCCTACTTGGCGCAGTCGTGATAACACGCAATTTTAACTTTTTGGTTTAGATTTATGTTTTTTCATTTGGTGTGCACTTGTGGTATACGCAAACATATTTTCTTTCTTTTCTTTCTATGCTCACTTCTGCGGGCGTGGATGTGGCGCCAGTAACAGTGGTGGTCGCTCCCGAGACCTCCGTCCCGCCCGCTTCGGTCATGTCTCCTTCCATTTGTTCCCCTTCCATTTGTTCCCCTTCCTCTTCCACAGTTGGTGTTGGATCTGCTGGTAACTGGAACATTATAAATTAGTTTACTCTACTACTAGGTACAGTAGAATTCTTAGTAAGAATGCTGCTGAAGTCCTTCTAAGAATCTAGAATGTAGCAGCCACATCAAAAATGTTAGCACCTCGGTGACGTCGCGTCGACGTCCATGCTTGTTTATATAGAAGTAGAAGTTCCTTATTTTGAAGAGTTATTTGGAATTCAAGGAACTAAAAAAGATTTAGGCTATTCACTCGAGACAAGTTAGCTTTTCTTAAGACCATTTATTCGGAAATAGATGTTACTTCAACTTAGGGAGTAAATTTTTAGAACAAAAGGAACTTCGGCCCCACAAAAAATTTACCGAAAATTTTAACACCTTACTCTGGACAGGTTAGAACTAGTTCGACCCTACATACAGGAGTTACTTTGTCGACTTACTGACAAAGCCAAGATTCAAGAGGAAGTAGGCTGCAAGAGCGAGAGAAGCGAGCTTGAAAATTTTATTGACGCCTTGCCTTGGACAGGTTAGGATTGTTTCGACTTTCGACCTACCGGAGTTACTTGGGCGACTTACAATGGACAATGTTAAGATCCAAGAGAAATTAGGCTGCAAAGGCGAGCGAAGCGAGCTTGAAAATTATATATGTCATTCAGTCAAAAAAGTATTGGGAATGGATGATTTGTGTATGGGTCCAAACCAATTTTTGTTTTCTGTTTTGTTAGATTGGCGCAACTGTTTTCCATTTTGGCGCGGAGTTTGAGTTGCATCTGTTATTTAGATTAAATACAGTGCTGTTTTTACTTAGATCATATTAGTGTGTATTGCGAATTTCATAATGGACAATAACATCGATCAAAGAGTTTGTCTTAAATTTTGCATCGCCAATGGAATTTCGGGAGTCCCTGAAAATGTTACAGAAGGCTTACGGTAGATCGACTTTATCAAAAACACGTGCTCCTGAGTGGTACATAGCGTTCAAAAGTGGTCGAGATGTAATGGAAGATTTACCTCGCTCAGATAGGTCATCAACGTCTTCAACTGAAGTTAACATCGCAAAAGGGAAGGAAATAGTGACTGAAAATCCTCATTCAAATTTGAGAGAGATAATCGCGGAACTTTCTGTGTCTCACGAGTCGATCCGTACCATTTTAAATAATCATTTGGGTATGAAACATGTTGCCGCTCGGCTAGTCCCAAAAGACCTGAATTTTCTTCAAAAACTAAATCGCATAAGAGTCGCTGAGGATGTCCTCAGCTAGGACGAGTCAATTCCGACCCAATATTCATGAAACGCATAGTTACTGGTGAGGAAACGTGGGTTTCCGAGTTTGACATACAAACTAGTCCACAATTTTGCACCTCGATAATACGCCTTCGCACAAGGCCATCATAGTGAACGAATTTCTGACCAAAAACTCAACAAATACTATCGAGCAACCACCTTATTCACCAGATATGCCTCCAGCCACTTCTTTCTTTTTCCTTAACTCAAATTACCACTTCGTAGCAGCCGTTTTCATTCAGCAGAAAACATAAAGGAGAATTCGCGCCGAGAACTGAACTCAATTCCGGAAAAAAATGTTTTGATTGAATTTGATTGTATTATTCGTTGGGGTAAGTGTTTCGTTTCTAAAGTAGCATACTTTGGAGGCGATAAAATAACTTTGGATAAATAACTAACATTTCGTGTATAATCGATCGTTTCCCGGTACTTTCTTGACAGAGTAGCATGTTATTTGAGTACGCCATAATTGCACACGGACTTCCAGGACTTACGTATCTTTTATTAATTATCTCATAAAACCTAAAACATTCATGCCATTCTCCATCGATCTTCCGGAAAACAAGCCATCGTCTGATGTTGATGCCCGAAGAGAATTGATCATCGTAAGCACTGGAACTAGGACCGAGGACTAGGGTTTGAAACACTGTGCTTGCTGACAGTTCGGCCTCTTTTCCTTGTTGGGATGTAGAAGCTTTTAAACAAGAACTACTACTCTAGCAGCGATCCTGGAGACCTAATATTATCATAAACTTCTGTTGTTTGCTGGGACAAACGGTTAAACGTTAATATGGAAAATTATTGTTTTACTCCAGCACCGATCCTAAGGATCTAATATAGGCAACTATTTTTTTCTGGGACAAAGAAGCTCATAAACGAGAATCTAGTCTTACTCCAGCAGCGATTCTGGCCATCCTTTCCTCTTCTAGGCGCTTCTTCTCGACCCTCGCTTCTTCCTCTGCAGCATCCCGTGCTAAGCGTGCTTGCTCGGCTGCTAATCGTTCTGCTTCTTCTCTTTCTTGGGCCTGTTTAAAAAGTATACCTAAGTTTGTAGAAAAGGACAAGAACAATCTTGGAAAAGCTCGCTCTAAAAGGATTCTCAGTTATTACTGCTTTGTATTACATTTATGTGGGATAGAAATATTGTATTATGTTTAAGTATGAACACCCTTATAATTGTTAAAACGGAACGCAGCGGATGAAAGAAAAGGAAGTATGTGTGCGAGTGAGAGGAAAACGAAATGGCGATAACAAGATTCACGACGGACGTACGGTGTAACGCCGATTTTCGTGTGTGCTAACAATAAACAGTTTTACAAGTATTTTATTCGTTTATTTTACCATACAATCTTATATTTATTGTATAGCTGAATGTATGTTTTTTTATATTTTATTTCAAGCCAGGCAAGCAAGCGCATCTGCTTGCACGTTGGTCCCGGCGGCGCCCGTATTAGACGAATAAACTATACCAATCTAAAAGTAATCTTGTCATATTGGTTAAATTCTAAAGTAATATGCAATAATAGTATTTAAATATATTATACTATTGTAATAGATAACCAACATTTTTAAGAGAAAATTATAAGTCAGTTCTTTGCACCAATGTGATTTTAGAGCTTGTATTCTGTACAAATCAAGTATAAGATATGTTATTGATTTTATTTTTTGTGAATTTTATTGATTTATATTCATAATTTATTTCCTTTATTTCTATTCTATACATATTGTTTATATTTTTAAATATTTCTATTCAAAGTAATATAAAAAAAAAAACATTTAAAAATATAAAAAATAGTAGCCCACCGGCATCAGGAACAGGGCCCGATCTACCAGTGGTCAGGGCTCTTGAGAGAGGAACCTCCTAACGATACGCGCCGTTTCCAGAAGTACTGCTTTCTGAATCAAGCCCTTGATCCAGCTGCCAAGCGAGAGCCTCCTCAGATGTTGCTAGAGGCTATTGGCTATTAAGCCATTGGCCGACACAACTATCGGCACAATGACTGCTGTACTCACGTCCCACATGTCGACAACCTCGCGAGCCAGTTCAAGATATTTGAATTGTTTATCTTTCTCTGCTTTCACGAGATTCTCGTCATGCGGAACCGTTATATCAACAATCATTGCGCGACGCTCCAATCGATCTATCACCACTATGTCAGGCTTATTGGCAACAATAGTCCTGTCAGTGACCATAGATCGATCCCAATACAACGTGATATTACCATCATCGAGAACTGGGTCGGGCGCATACTTATAGGATGGTACTTCTGATTCCATAAGATTGTACTTCAAAGCAAGTTGCTGGTGGATAATCCTGGCAACGAGGTTGTGTCTATGCAAGTACTCTCCGTTAGCCAGACGAGAACATCCAGAAATAATGTGTCGGATAAATTAATTAATTTTCTACATAATTCAAACACAATGCGAATTGTTACATGAATAAATAAATAAAAATTAATGGTATTTTTACAACTATAATTTGGTGACAATGCGTACAAGATACGCTGATTCGTCTATTAGGTCACGTTCAACAGGTTTTCCTCACCAATTTCTGCAGCTTAGCGTTGTGCCGGTCCCGGCGTATCTCCCTCGCGGTCTTGCTGATGCTGGCGTAACGCTCATAAGCAGGTATTGGAGGCAACTGCTTCGCAGGAGGAACATCCTCCTTGGGTATCGGGATCTCCTCATATAAGGCGTAGCGCATAAGACCTGTTCGGACGAAGATGGAGTAAGTCAAGCATTTTAGACTTTGACTGGCAAAATGTTAAGTGGTTTAGGGTACGTATGAGCGAGATTATTGTGTGTTTAATTACAAGGTTGTTGTATCAACCGTGGATAGGCTGTTCATCAAAGAAAGACCTGAATAATTGTTTCAAAGGAATACCTTGAAAACCCGTTCACGACCCATTTTTTTTTTTTTATCTTGATAAAATCATCAAATGAGTCCACCCAGGGCAGAGCGGGAGGGACTGTCAGACTTGTACTGACTATAATCCAAGGTGTCCTTCAATAGCCCTTTATGTTCCAGGGTCACGGTAATTCTATAAGTCCCGCGACCCCGGCAGGCTTTGGACCTCTAGAGGGGGGCCCCGTCATTATGCTGACACTCTTTGACGTCCACGACCCTTAGGCCGAGATTGATAAATCGTTACTAAGCACTTTTTCCTAAAATGATGAAGATCGCATTAAAACCCGTTGCGTAGTATAGCAGAACAACTCGTCAAGCTACTTCAATTTATAATATCTTCAGATGAATAGACTTAGTGTGGAATAATACCCCCCGCGAACGCAATATGGCAGGAAAAATATAAAGTACGAAGGTGTTCAACTTTATAATAATCTACCGGCAGATATCAGGAACACATCTTCTTTCAGCTTATTTAAAGCTAAACTCAAGCAGTACGTCACTAACAACATAAAACTATTAAGTTAACGATATAAGATAGTCTTTTACACAATAATATGTCAAAATCGTACCTACCTACATTAGGAAAACAAAACTATTAACTACTGGACTACACTTTACCTTAGTTATGTATTTATTCGATAAGTAACAATGAAAACCCAATATGAAAAATAGTACAATAACGACTGACAGGGGCGAATGGAAAAAAGCGTTTGCGGCGACCCCAAGTCACATGGATACAAGGGCCGATGTAGAATACTCACTAACGAAATCCCGCATATCGGTATCTATCGTCATCTTGAACAGTACGATCAGCGCCTCGCCGTCGAACAAGGCGTGGAGGCATGCTTCGTTCGGATCCACGTCGCTCATGTAAAGCGCCTCCTTTGCCGCCGCCTCATCCATTTGTACGGTCTCCTTAGCAAGTACCATTATATCTGGGAGAAAGAAATAGAAGAAGACCTGGAAACCTCCTTGGGTTGACGGCCCAGGGCGCCGGCTCATCTCATAGAGATTAAGCCTTTGCCCCAGTTGTGGGAACGAAATAGAGAGAGTAATTTTTATTCTGTGTGCACTTGTGGCATATATGCCAAATTAACGTTCGTATTGTGACACATTCTAAATCACTATTGGATATACTTATATAGTTTTAAAATAATGTCAAGCTTATTTATTTACTTTTGTTTGTATTCGTGGCAGGTTTCAAGTTTATCAAGGGCTAAGGTTTTGTTATATTAGATAGTGCCAGACATTTTAAAACTTGTTTAAGGTAATACAAAATTTACGTCATTTTACAAAAGCTGAAATTAAAAAAAAAATATGATAATGATGCCATCTAGCCGATTTCGGCCACAGCGACTGCATTCGATGGCTTTCTAGGGAGGTTGTCGAGAGCTTTGGTGTGCTGCTCTATCATGTGCTCTCAAGTGGCTAGCATATCCCACTTTGGCCGAAAAACTCCGAGCACAAAGCGGACATGTCAGAGCACCATTGACGAAATTTAGCTGCAGGTGGCCTAGCTTTAAGGTCATCACGCTTTAAGTCCAGCTGCGACCTTCTTCTCTCTTCAAAGGCGTTGACCTGCCGATGCACACGACGTCTCCACTCGGGCCGATTTTGTGCCTGCTTTTCCCACACTAAGGGGTCAATTTCGCATCTTTTGAAGTGTCTATTCTGAACATCTTTGAAACGCAAAAACTGACCACCATGTTTCCGTTTTCCTTCCTGGAGTTTAGAATCGAAGATGCGGTTCGCCAGTCTCTCTTCGTGCATTCTAGAGACATGCCCACACCACCTTAGCTGACGTCTCATCAAGTAGGCCTCTATGCCAAGAACCTTGGCTTACCTTAAGACGTTCGTATTTCTGATACGGTTCGACCATCTGATGTTTATAATGAATCGGAGGCATTTCAAATGGAATTTGTCCAAGATCCGTATATGTCTATGATAGAGACACCACGTTTCCAACGACTACAGAAGATTGGGAAGAACTATTGCCATGTACATAGAGATCTCGGTAGTCAGCTTCAGATCGTGCGAACTGAAAACCTTGGGCTGCAATTTGCCAAAAGCTGCTGCTGCAGCAGCACATATTCTCTGACTAACCTCTGCGTCGAGATTCCTTTTACTGGTAATTATGCTGCCTAAATACTTCAAAGCTTTCTACTTGTTTTAGCATGCCACTGCCAATTAGGATGTCAGGAGCTAACACTGCAAACTGTCGCAATTGTCCGCCACGAAGCACAGGTCATCAGCGTACATATTCTCTGTAATCGTGGTATAAGAAACTTTTGTTCGGGCTTTCAGTCTGGCATGTCATAGTCATGGTGGGTGCGTATACACTTATTACATTTATATAGTTACCATTATTTAGATGTAGGCGTAATGATACTATTCGATCTGAAATGTAAACTGGGTATTCATCTAATTTCTTAGTTATCGTCGTCTTAATTGCAAAACCTACCCCTGAGCGTCTGGGCTCAGACGCAGCAGTCCCCTTCCAAAAGAAAGTGTATCCACCGCCTCGTTCTTCCAGTTCTCCTTCGTCAGCCAAATGATGTGGAATGATATGTGGATGATCTGCTAATAACTTTTAGTAACAATGGAAACTGAATAGTCGACAAGAATGTGATATACCAGCATACCACAAAAAAAAGGCTGAAATAAAAAAAGAATGCAAACTCGTTTTTTATTTCAGCCTTTAAAAAAATCCCGTTGTACCGTCTGCACCATTGACCTGCACCATCAATGGTGCAGAGGAGACTAATTAGTTTCGTTTGCACCATTAATATTAATAAAATTACTTCACCATACTTTCCTAGTCATAGGTAAAATAAAAACCAATAATATGCCGTATTTTGTTTGTGTGCGGAACCACTTTTTAATATAAAAACGGAAACGGAAAAGCAACAACAATAATATGTTTTACAAATAAATTCCGCAACTACTTCGTGTTGATAGTCAGCCAAAAGGAAATCTTTATGATCGTTGCCAATTTCGACTTCAGTTCCGACACTATAAGCCGTCTTTTTAACTCCCTGTTATTTATGTATCCTTCTTTATGCAACCGATTTATAACTTTCGTACCGTGGTAGTGTTTCAATAAGGTTTAGACCCATATCTTTGAAAGTGGCCACGGTACGGTTCCCTAATTCTGGTAAAAATAAGCTTGTGAAACATAAAAAAACCCTGCGACCCGTGCATCCCCCGGCTTTATCCACAAGTTAATACATATTTTCTTTATCATAAAAGCTACGTACGTACCTCTGTAATGGTAATCGTACCTGTACATTTTTTTTTTTTTTAATATCTTCACCTCCATTTAAGCTATTTAAATTTTTGTATGTGAAAATGGTATTGATACCCTTCGAACAATAAAAGTCTTCCTCGACTTTGTGCAACAAAAGTTAAATTAGTTTCGCTCATTGTAATTTGTTCTATAGTCTAAGCTCCAATTTTACAATTATTGGCATAAAATGACAGAATTAAAACAAAATATGTAGTTACCATGTCGACACTTAAAGAATATTAGAACATGCAAAGAGGAAATACCTACAACCGCATTGATAGTAAAGTGTGATCTCAATGGTGCAGATGAGACCATACTATCAATGCAGTTTCGTTTGCACCATTCTCAATGGTGCAGATGAGATCATACTATTAATGCAGTTTCACTTGCACCATTAATGGTGCAAACGATACTAATTAGTCTCCTATGCACCATTGATGGTGCAGGTCAATGGTGCAGACGGTACAACGGGAAAAAATAACAGACTTCCAAAAAAAGAAACACTAAAAAGGGGAAAATAACTTTACTTCCGAAGTTTTTTTAAATGCGAAAGTTTGTTTGTAACTCAATCACGCCAGAACGGCTGAACGGTACTGGATGAAAAAGTAGCGTATATGCTATTCTGATTCTAGAATAGCATTTAGGCTACTTTTTGATTCTCACAGAGGAAAATTCTGAAAAAACGTGGGTTTGTAGAACGTAAAAAGAATTTTCTACGACAATCGAGGACCTTGCAGCAAAAGGCAGGCAAGTCCAAGTATCAAAATTTTCAAGTATTAAGAAAAAAGGCTTTTAAAAATCGATTGTTACACCAAGGTCTTAGAGTTATACGGTATAATATACTATAAACTACATATTTTACCAAAGTTTTTAAGGTGAATAAATAAGTTTTCTAAATACTAAGATTTTTTAAAGTTTGGATCTGCCTCCGTTTTGTACCAAAATTAAAGAAAATTACTAAGCTATTTTATGCTAAAAATCATAAAACACATAAATATAAGTTTTTTTTTTATTTCAATAGCTATTAATCAGCACGTGAAAGATTAAATAAACATTCAAAAGAAAAATAAAAACGAACGAGTTTTTAACAATACTACTAAGCAGGTCCGGAAGAAGAAGAAGAAGAAGAAGAAGAAATCATTTATTTGCTAATAATGTAGGTATACATATAAGTTGGAATATTTATTAAGTGTCCCGATACATTTTACCTTACGGCGTGCAACATATTTATTAGGTTCGAATTAAATTAAATAATAGTATAGATACAGCTATTAGGTAAGATTATTATTAGCCATAGTCAAATTTAATAGTTAGTTACCGATCAGACCAATAATAACAAGACAAAACAAACAAAAAAAAAAAAAAAAACAAAGTCAGAATAATTAATGAATTAAATATAAATCTCGCAAATCATATAATGAAGTATAACTATGACGTAATGGGTAATGTTAAAAAAAGCTTAATGTCCAAATATTCCAAAACATTAACAACAATCACAATTTGTTATTAATTTATAGAATTTACATAATCTGGTAATGTCAAAATTTGTTATGTCAAATTATAATATAGCAACAACCATAAAAAAATAAATAAATAACAATGTCTTTAACATAATTTAAAACATTCGATATTGCAAAGACAACGCACATTTATCAATAACATTTTCCTAAATAGTTTTGTCATTTAAAAAGTCTTTAATTGTGTAGTAACATTTCTCCAGCAATAGTTTTGTTAATTGTTTTTTAAACATATTTATGGGAAGGTCTTTTAAGTTTTCGGGTAATTTATTGTATACAAGCGGTCCTATGGAAAGGATGCTATTTTTTAATAAGGCTGTTTTATGACCACCTGTGCACAATTGGGTTTTATACTGGGACCTCATTGGTGCTGCGCACTGTCTTTTGTCAATCATTGAGGTAAATAGGTGTTTGTTCCGGACCTGCTGCCTTCTTGCACCAAACGGAATAGGGGGGCAGATCCAAATTTTGTTATAGCGCGCTTGTTTTTCGTCGAATAAGCTTCGTTCATGCATCAAAAGACAGCCCTATTTTTATTCAAATTGTATATGAAAAAAACAGCAATGGCTTAAGGACAATGCAGCTAATTGAAAAGTTGAAACTAATGGAATTGATTGACCTTATTGTCAATAGTAACTTTTACTATGGCACCAAAAAAATCTATCGCGGTAAACAAAAGATACGACCATATGAGAAAAATAAAATATTGATTATAAAATCGGTTTAAATTGTTTTTGATACGCGACATTGATTCAAAGTAAACGTATAATAATAATGCCTGCTTGTGTTATAAGGCATGTGTGAGTGCAACCCGCACTTGGCGAATTTTTTGCCTAATTGCACTTGGCTAGTATGACTTACTTAAATCGTCCCACTTCTCGTACAAATCGAAGTGCGCCTTGTGGCAGTGCGGCCAGAACATGATGTAGTTGAGGCGCCTGATCTTCTGTGCGAGGCGCTCGTTCACTCTCTTCTTGCGAGCGGCGAGGGTCAGTACTTGAAGTCTCTCCGCTGCTTCCTTGTATTCCTCTTCAATTTTGGCGTCTATTTCCGCTTTTTCCTGAAAATTTCGGGAAAGTTATCTTTAAAATGTTACTAAAGTGTCACATAACGGTCCATAGAGCTTTACATTTTGGTGGTAGAGAACGCCAAACGACCAAGGAACGTTAATAACTGAGTTTGGCCGCCGATACATCACCAATCGACGCTATTATTATAATGTTTCTACAGCGGCTTAAAACATAACATTTTTGACCTATTTGCTATCAATCGTCTGTATAAAGATTATTATTAGACTTCGGTTTGCCGACGGTATAGTGGTCATGGCTGAGACCATGGAGGACCTCAGTGCAGTGCTCGATGACCTCAGTAGAGCTTCCGAAAGAGTGGGGCTTAAAATGAACATGGATAAAACCAAAGTCATGTTGAATGCCTATGTAACACCCACTCCTATCAAGATCGGAGACTCTACACTCGAAGTTGCAGACGATTAAGTCTACCTGGGAAAAACGGTTCAGTTAGGTAGGTCTAACTTCGAGAAAGAGGTCAATCGTCGAATCCGACTCGGCTGGGCAGCGTTCGGGAAGTTGCGTGGTATCTTCTCGTCCAACTTACCGCAGTGTCTCAAGACGAAAATCTATGACCAGTGTGTGTTGCCAGTGATTACATACGGGACCGAAACGTGGTCGCTCACAATGGGCCTCATCAGAAGGCTTAAAGTCACCCAAAGGGCAATGGAGAGGGCTATGCTCGGAGTTTCCTTGCGTGATCAAATCAGAAATGAGGAGATCCGCAAGAGAACCAAGGTTACCGACGAAGCCCGAAGAATAGCCAAACTTAAGTGGCAGTGGGCAGGGCACATTGCTCGTAGAATGGATGGCCGATGGGGCCGAAAAGTTCTGGAGTGGCGACCGCGAACCGGAAGACGCTGCGTTGGAAGGCCTCCCACTAGGTGGACCGATGACCTCGTAAAGGTTGCAGGGATCCGCTGGATGCGAGACGCACGGGACCGGTCAATGTGACACTTGGGGGAGGCCTATGTCCAGCAGTGGACGTCTTTCGGCTGAAATGATGATGATGATGATGATGCTATCAATCAATCAATCAAAATATTTATTTGCTAGAATTTGGTACATAAGGTGTAACATGGCGTGCAAATGTATTCACAATAAGCGATGTCAATTAATTAATCTAACTTACAAATTACAGATTCCATTGACTTGTCTTCTAACTGGTCCTTAACGATATAATATCTTTTAAATAGTAAGAGTTTGAAAAGTATTTTTTTAAACATTGTCAGCGGTAAGTCTTGAAAACTACTTGGTAAATGATTGAAAATAATAATCGACATGCAGTATACATTTTTCTTAAATATTTTAGTTTTATTGGTGGCAGGAGTCGACAGGGTCGTGTGGATCAGTAAGGAAGCTTGTACTCGGGCACGGCGCGCGGCGGCGCTTCGACAAAGTGTTAGATTGAGTTTTTCATCTGGAAGTTCTCAGTAGCAGCCTGGGGTCTGGGCTTCTTTTAAGTTTTACGTGGGATTAAATAAACGGGCGAAATGAGGGGAACCTACCAAGTTTACCTGACTTCGTCCTAAGCTTCTGGAAAGTTTTCTTGAAAGGTTACAGACGTGATTGAGTATAATATGTAACAAGGAATCCTACCGCTTCTTCAGGCAGCATTTCGTGGATATTGTACAGTTTTCTATCAACCGGTCTGCCCTCTGCTTCACTTGCGTGGTTCTTGACCTCTTCCGTAATTATACGACATAGTTCTATCCCGTTGGGTCCGAACATTGCGCGTATTAGTTTTTTTTTCTGCCACAAATTTAATGGTTGATATTAGTCTCAACGGTAACTTTCCAATTGTGTCGTTTGCAGATTTGAGTTCGTAAATATATGTAACAGCATGCCTATGTTTGTAGATTGTGTTTGTAAAATGTAGTAACATAATCTTCATTCTTCTGCCTTTATCCCAATTTATTTGGGGTCGGCGCAGCATGTCTTCTTCTTGCATACGTCATCTCATCAGACACCTTTCTTGTCATATCATCCTCCACACATTCCATCCATCGTTTCTTTGGTCTTCCTCTACTCTTATAGCCATCCACAGTCATACTCAAAACGTGGCTGGTAAAAACCATTGCACCTATGGGTCAATTTGTAAAGGTTTTCACGTGCCCGTTGTCAAAGCATGTATTTGCATTTTTTCAAGCAAACCGTGCATTGGATATTTGTGTGATCATTTTATTTTATAAATATATGTTTTGTGGATATGTGACGGCTTAAACCGAAGGGTTATATATAGGTGTGGCCGCTACCAGTTGGTTTACCTAAACTGTATCCTTTTTATTGGTGGAGCACACCGACTAAATGCTTTATGTTAGGTTAGAACTGTGACCATATGCTGGGGTGATTGTAGGAGAATACAATACGATCCATTGAGGATTTCCAAACGTAAAAAAAATCAACTTCAGAAACACAAAAAGTGAAAAATTACTTTATTGAGAACCTCTCAGTTTTTGAAGTCGGTTAGATAGAACTGTGACCAAAGGCGCGCGAGCCGAGCAAGCCAAGCGAGCGATGCCGCGGCAGAGGCCATCGAGCGCTACAGCTAAAAGTCGGTTGCATCAAATCGCCAGTGAAAAGAAGGCTAGACCTAGTTTTTGCCGAATGCAACGGGTTACATCTAGCATTGGCCGTAACTCCGTAAGTAAAAAGGATACACCTAAGTTTAACAAACTGCTACCGGCCGCACAAGTTAGGCATAGCCAACTAGAACCAGCCCCCGTAGCATGACCACCGTAGACAAGGATTTCTTTGACGGAAGAATCGACAAAATGACAGATTGTGTCGACACAATGACAGATTTCTTTGCACTATCGGTCATTTTGTCGATTCTTCCGTCAAAGAAATCCTTGTCTTCGGTGGTCATGCTACGGGGGCTGGTGTGACCGTACTTCGGATTTATCCGTTTCAAATATTTGGGTTGATGCTGTATTACCTATATCCATAATAAACATTTATTAAAATTATGTTTTAACGGTATATTCTATGTCTCCGTCACAAACTACAAAGCTTAAAGAAAAAAACATACTCTTTGGTGAAAACATAGTTCTAAGGCAGCTAATCTTTATAACGTTAAATAATATAAGGGCTATCTTTTCATACACGAAATCTTATAAGAGTAACTTCTATGAGTCGTAAAAACACCACAGCAACGAAAAAAAAAAAATATGTGTGTGTTTTTGTTTTTACGAAATTATTATAATTCTAAAATTTCTTGTGACATTTTGCATAAAACCTTTACTTTCCCTATTCTATCAACGACAATAGGTCAATACGACGTAGTAAACTAGCGTAATGAATGTTGAAAAATAAGGAGCTAGTATTTATTTTGAGGGTCAAGTAAATTATTTTTTTTATTTTTTATTAAAGTATTCTGAGGTATCTTTTATCCCTTGAAATGGCTTCTTTATAGCAAATAAAACCGGCGGCGGCGGCGGTAGGTTTTTTTTAAATGATTCTCTGAAAATATTTCGTGTATGAATAGTTAACCTTACATATATTATTATATTTACCACAATAAATAAAAATACAGGTTCACTGTGGTTTTTGAATCTTGCCAACACATCTATATTGTCGGCGAGACACTGGAACAAAAATTCGCAAATGATTCCTTGTGAACGTCCTCCGACTGCCTCGTTCGTGATTTTTCTCCCCAAATACACTAGGAAGTGGAAGGCCGGGTGCTGTGGGTCCTACATAATTTTTGACACCCTCAATAAGTAAATTTAAATTTGATTTTGACTCTACTTTGGTTCATAAGAATTTAAATGTTTAAAATAAAAGTATAGGTATATAACGGAGGAGGAACCTCCGTAGTGTTTATAAAAAGTGTTGTCTTCATGATGATCACTGATTTTGGGTTTTCCATGAAAAACTTCACAAGCACTTTATAAGCTTCGTTTATTCAACGGGCAGCGTAACGACGTCCCAGAGAGGTCCGTACTGTACGGCGGCTCGAGTGCGACTAAACCGATCGCCATAAAAGAAATCGCTGAGCCCCGCAAGGGGGCGCGGCGAGCGGACACCGTGCATCGCTCCCTAGTCGCGGCAGCCGTACCTTGGCCCGTAAAAACGTCACGGACCCGTCATCAGGTGGCCTATTCAGGCCAGAGTCTAGTGGACGTGCCTGTACAACGCACGCCCATGTGTGTAGTTGCTGTTGATGTTTATTGTAGGCGCGCCACAGCGCTGTTTTCTTCACGACACCCTGTCCCCTTGTAGTGAGACCCTCGTCCCCTTGTAGTGAGACCCCTGTCCCCTTGTAGTGAGACCCCTGTCCCCTTGTAGTGAGACCCCTGTCCCCTTGTAGTGAGACCCCCAGGTGCCCAGCGGCGGACAACCAGCGACAGGGGTGTCGACTACGACGCACCTACAGTGGATGTGTGACACCCATCCGTCCACGTGATTTCTAACCGCAAAAAAAAATTTCATTTCACAATCATCAAAGCAATCATTTTTGCATAGAGTTAGGACTTAGTTTGATCTGCAGAATGGTTGATGGCTTCGTGAAGAGTCCGTTTACACCTTGTATACGAGTTTGAAATAAAAATTGTGGTGGATCTGCGCTGGTTAGATCTGCTGAAAGTCCAATGAGCCCTTGCCGAAACAGGCGTAATAATGTGGTGCCCTGACACAGGGGAAAGGTTTAAATTAACGTAGAATGTCAATTTCCTGACTAATTTATTTCCCTGACGGTTCAATTCAAGTAAAAATACTGGCAATACTTCAGATACGTGGTCGATCATATCATGTCGAAGTGACAATACTTGGGGACCTAGGCCTATTTGCGCGTTGAGCGCCGTCAGTATACGCGGTATAGGGGAGGTGAATCGAGTTACAGTGCGACAAAATGGAACTTTAAAACAATTTATGTTTTCTAGAGCGATTATAATAAATTCTTTTTTCCAAATGATTGACACAGCTTGTAGATCCGAGGCGTCGGTATAACCAAGTATAACTACACGCTGTTGTCATTTGGTCAACAGCACGCCTAACTTTAAGGGGCTGTCTCCGTCGTGTCACGTATTTCTATACGAGAATATCGCCGCGATTCTCTCGCTCATGGAGACGGCCCTTAAGAGAGTGTACAGAATCAGTGGCGGGGCAACACCACAATCTTATGTGGGCAAAGTACATTTAGCGAGGCCCGGAATCGGCATCGACTCGGAATTCACATGTATCATTCGAAAGGCCATAATTTCAGGAACAAATTGGTACATAATATTACGTACCAAACAAAACTCCAGCAGATTTCACTTCAACCACAGAAAAATAAACTGCAAATAATTCACTTGAAATCCCATCGCGAAAAACATTATCAGTAATCCTATACGAAGCAACGCCATCTAGCTTAAAATATCGGAAACTACAATGGCTTTCTGTCAGTACAAGAACGAAGGATGTCGCTGTGTTAGAAAAAAAATAAAAAAATAAAACAGTGCGCTGTCAACAAAAAATATACATTGGCCAAAATTGGCCATGTACAGTTTGGAGATTTCGTTCCGGTCCCAATTTTGTCATTGGGTTTTTGAGGTGCGAGGCCCTCGTACCACGAGGCCGTAGGCGGTGGCCCACGTCGCCTACGCCTTGCGCCGCCTCTGTATAGAATTATACGTGACACGACGATAATATCGCCGCGATTCTCTCGCTCGTGGAGACGGCCCCTTAGGGAATTAAAATTCAATATACCTATATCCAGCCCTGGCCATTGAGTGTAAGTGGCGATAAACTAGGTCCAAAAAACTTACCCTGACCATGGAGATGCTATCTTGGCCGATTTCCATCTTACCCTTTTTAATAGCGAAAGCAGTAGCCAGGCAAGGACCGCAGAACTCTGAGTACACCTCCATACCTGCAGAAACTCATGTTAGATCTTAGAAACAAGCAGGAGGTTTCCCTTTATTTTATCAATACAGGGCCAGAACGATGTACTGAATACGTGGTAACGGTTTTCTCGTCGGTGTCACCCCGTATTGTATTTTTGTACTATGAAAGCTATAACAGTGTTTACTATTAATACTAATATCGGGATACAAAAAAAATAACCCCCCCTCCCGTTATTAGTATTAATAGTAATGTTAGTGACCATGATAGTTTAAAATCTTATATAACAGTGTTTGTTTTTTTGTATACTAAATAGGCTTGCTTTTAGCCGCAACTCACCTGATGTGAAGCGATCGACGCAATTTATCATAGTCTATAGATACCGCAACGCGCGGCCGGCACCGGTTGCGTGCGCCGGCCGCGCGTTGCTTTGCTCAGGCCTTACCGTTATCATCTGCCTAGCCTTTTCCCAACTATGTCGGGGTCGGCTTCCAGTCTAACTGGATGCAGCTGAATACCAGTATTTTACATGGAGCGACTGCCTATCTGACCTCCACAACCCAGTTAGTACTGGGTAATACGATACTCCTTGGTAAGACTGGTCATCAGAGTCTTTGGGCCACTGACTGCCTAACGACTGTCAAAGATCTACAAATGACAGCCGGGACCAACGGCTTAACGTGCTTTCCGAGGCACGGAGGAAACACGGTATGTAATGGGCGGTCACCCATCCACAGAACAACCTAGGCAAGCACGGCTTAACCTAAAGATCGACCCGTACGGATGTTATTATTAAGCCACGAGCTCCTCCCGAGCGGCTGTTATTATTAAGCCACGAGCTCCTCAGGCCGTACCGTTAGGAGAATAAAAACCCATCCAATGGATGAAGTCTTCATGTCTTCTTCTTCAATACTTCGCTATTACTCGTCATCTCATCAGACACCTATTTTGCCATATCATCCTTTACACATACCATCCATCGTTTCTTTGGTCTTCCTCTACTCTTATACATTCATTAGGAAGTCAGGTTATGTAATATTATACTCACAAATCAGCGTGTCCATATGAGTTTCAAGGTAGTGTTCAAAGTCTTCATTATTCTCTACGGTTTCTTGAATCTGTACTGCTTGTTTACGTGCCATATTTTAGTTCTTCAAAACGACATGAATTGAAATATTATCTTGGAAACTTTCTGACAGAACTTTTTGAAATTGTCAATTTTGTCTTTTTAAAATCTATTTTCATCTTATTGTGCTTCTTCAGAGTCCAAACTTCTAATCGTAATGAGGTTGATTTAAAAAAAAAAATCGGATGTCTGTAAAGTCGGATTACTGACGATAGTTGAACGTGACAACGTCATAAGAAAATGATGGAATGGTTGCATTTTTCAAAAGAAAATTTTAATTTTATTTGTTTGATAGATATTTTGTATGGATATAGAGAAGGAGGTTAATGGAAATCACAATTGAATTGATCAAGTTACATTTATTTGTATGCATAAATACAATTATGTCATTTTTTTTTTTTTTACAATGTACATAGTTTTTACAAGTATGAATGTGCGTTGAGCAATTGTTTTAAGGAACGCCTCAGAGCGAGGTAACGCCCGTTTTTTCGTGTATGCAGCCAGCTCCATAGAATTATAAGACGTTGTCACGTCAAAAATATTCAACTGAAGGATGTGTAGCATAAACATGTATAATTTTCGGCTTAACATTCAATTCGGCAATCTCTCTTAAACGACAAAGACGACCAAAGCACTTCTCATATTCTGCGGTCTTTCAGCTCATGCCGAGAGGCAAACTTTTTTATAAAAGTACCTACCATTGCCGAATTATGTTCGGGCAGGCTCGGCACCACAGCATATACACGCTAAGCTAAACGTGCCTACCTACATCATATCTTCGGTTTTGCCTCCAAGCTGGCTGTGCTGTACGACGATGAGCCAAATATGTATGCAGCGGCAACTCCAACCTGGGTTGGTCCCACAGAAGTTTTTGATCAATGTTAGAAACAGGATCGATTGGCATCAAACAATGTTTTATGTAAAATGGCCATCTTCTTGCTAACCGTACATTTTTTTGAAAATCTGTGAATGCGGATCAAAATTTCACGAAAAATTATGGAGTCTCCTAAGACCATTTCGTGTAGCTGCAACGGCTAAGGTAGTTCCCCTTACTGTCCAGTTGAAAGTTTCCACCCTGTATAGTGCACCGTATTTGTTGTCACATATTTGTGTCGTTGGCGTACAGGGCACGTGCTTGCTTGTCACGTATATGTGACAATGGCGTTCAAAAGGTTGAGAAGGCAAAGTTTTCTTCATTTTGTCTGAGATGCAGTAATCAGACAAACAGTAAAATATGTGGATGTCTCTAACTATTCTCAATTTTTTTTCTCTTCTTTTGAATCAGATTTTACAGTAATTTTCAAATCATTTATATCTTTTCCTCAAAATAGTTACAGCACTGATAACAGTATTTGTGTCACTTGTTTAATTTAGTATTTTACAATATTTTCTTACCTTTGTATAGATTCTTTTTATCGATTGTTTGTGAATGTGTGGACATTGTAGGCTTTGTAGATTCCCAGCTGCTTGTTAACTTTTTATTTTGTTCTACATTTTTTGTGTAGTAAGCAACGACTTATTGTCGGGCCTACGCTGTCCCCCCATACTTAAGTACAAATGCTGTATCCATAATACTGTAACACCAAATGATTTGAAAAGAGTAACCATGGAGTTTCTTGCCGGTTCTTCTCCATAGGAAACGACCAACCCGAACCGTGCACCTTTTTGTCGACGTTTTATAAGTGCCCATCTAGGCCTATGTGAAATAAAATATTTTGATTTTGATTTTGATTTTGAATCAGTTTAAAAATGAGGTAATAAAACATAAACTAATAAAATATCCATTTATAATAACTTAACATGTAGGTACTTAATTTTCGTGACAACATATCATTGACATTTTATATAAATAATATCAACAACATTTAGGTCCAAACAACAGAGGGGACAAGGAAACGATCAGTCTTACTTATTTAATTTAAATGAGTATTTACCTATGCATAAAAATATGGTGAAAAGTAACTTATCAGTTACTTTATCTGTGTGATTTTTTTTCAATGCTATTTGTGAAATAGGTTGAAATTTTATTGAACCACCCGCCAAAATAGTTCCAATCATCTTGGCGGGTGGCTCAATAATCAAAATCATTGAGCAAAAATATTTCAGACCTCAAGTCTTATTTCTTTATTTATAGTTCTCACTATACGTTTCAACCCACACTTTATCCAAATAAAAAATCTGTCAAAAAAAAATGTCAAAAAAAGTATTAAATAAATACGATTAATAAATATGAAGGAAGTATTCTTGAATAGAAAAAGTGCTAGTCGCACGTCCTAACCAGAGCAATCGGTCGCGTAAAAACGCCATCACCGCATTCGCATCTCACTCATTTGTTCGGAAAACCGAAAGGTGCCGTCTGTCGGCACGTTCGGGGTCTACGAACAAAATAAAGTCGACAACCGTGGATTCGGGAAACCAATCGCTTTGGTTAGGTCTTGGCCTTTTACTGCCTTCGTAAGTAATAAGTATTGTATCACATCTATCATCATGCTGAGTGGTAACCTGCTTGT
The DNA here is from genome assembly GCA_963082995.1 of Noctua comes. Classification (NCBI taxonomy): domain Eukaryota; kingdom Metazoa; phylum Arthropoda; class Insecta; order Lepidoptera; family Noctuidae; genus Noctua; species Noctua comes. The sequence continues at coordinate 2,448,815 of OY720282.1, forward strand.
CGCAGTCACGACGTGCAAGCTGTTAACTTTTTTCTATTTTTGTTCCGTCCTGTTGAATTTATAGTTTACTGTTTATTTTTTTTGTAATTTTGTATGATGCACTTCATGTCCCTGCGACAAATAAATATTTTTTCTTTCTTTCTATTCAACATAATTTCGCCTTTACCATAATAACAATAGAACTAGGAACTCCAGGTTGACCTATAAAATATCCTAAGTAGACCTGATGTATCAAATTTTTGATCGGTATGGCATCAATCTCCACTGCGACTGTATCATTTCTTTGTTGTTTTCAATCATCGCCAGTTTGGTTTCATCTGAAAATAACAGATATATTCAAACACTGTTTTAAGCTTTCACGGTTTACAACTAAACTTATACTGTCACTTACGGGATATCTTCCGTGATTGTTCATTCCGCTGGCATCGTAATAAGGACTCCACAAAACCTGGTGACTCTGTGAGTGTGTTTTGTCGTGACTTAGTGTCGAGTTCCAGCAGTGCGCGTAGCAAAAGACAAAGAAAGAGGGTAGATAGATTTGTCTGCTCTTAACAATTTATTTTCCATCCACCCGCATTCTCCAGTCAACCCGCGATGGCGCTTGCAACAGCGCCGAAATATCGGGAGCTCAAAATAATGAACATCACGGAAGATGTCCCGTAAGTGACAGTATAAGTTTAACAGATATATTTAATTTAATTTTGATGACTGCAGCCTCGTTGGTCGAATACTCGGAACCGCGACTGCTGAGCATGAGGTCCCGGGTTCGAGTCCCGGGACGGGCTAAGTGTTATTGGGTTTTTCTGTCAGGAATTTCTTAGTAGCAGCCACGGAATCTGAATTTGTGCCTGGTTGATGGCAATAGGATTGCCCTCTATTACATGGGATTTAAAACATAACTGGCGAAATGTGGGTGCACTGTTAAGTACACGTCTGCCTAACCCTTTTGGGGAATACAGGTGTGATGGTATGTTTAAAACCGTTGCCGTTTTGTCGATTCTTCCGTCAAAGAAATCCTTGTCTACGGAGGTCATGCTACGGGGGCTGGTATGGTCTAGAACAAAAGAATGATCGCAAAGACGGGGAAAACAAGTGCCTTTCGGCTTCCTTAAGGGTCTACACCCTTTATAGCATTTCATTTTATACACAAACTCCCATTTTATACACGTCTGACAACCAGTCTTACCAAGGGGTATCGTATTACCAGTACTAACTGGATTGTGGAGGTCAGATTGGGAGTCTCTCCATGTAAAATACTGGTATTCAGCTGCATGCGGTTAGACTGGAAGCTGACCCCTACATAGTTGTGAGAAGGCTAGGCAGACGATGATGATATTGTCACCTTTATCGAGTATATAGTTGGCGAGCGCGTCGCTGAACACAGTGACGGGCACGGCCATGTTGACGTACGGGAAGCAGGCGCCGCCCTCTGACGTCACATTGATGGCGATGATGCCCAGCACCTCCACGCGGTTCATAGGCCTGGAAGACCATTCAAAAGAGTTAATGGCAATTCATGTTATTAGGATATTGGGTTTTACTCCCATTTCGGGTGGCAAATGGCCTGATGGCCAAGAGCCTCAATGAACCTGTTTCCAGGCTCTCGCTTGGAGGTTAGATCAAGGGCCTGATTCAGAAGGCAGTACTCCTCGATACGGCTCGCATTGTGAGGAGGTTCCTGTCTGTGGAGCCCTTACCACCGGTAGCTTGAACCCTGCTCCCGACACCGGCGGACCGCTATTTTATATATATATTTTTTAAGAAACATTAAATAGATGTGATGGAAAAATGAATAAAGGAATCTCATAATAATATATTTTACCTGGTAACCCTAAATATGGGTCCTCCACTGAAACCTGACTGTACGCAGCAAGACGTCTGTATCATAGAGGGCGACACTGTGTTGACGTGGCCCGAAGTGATCGTTGGTATTAGGTTAGTTAAGTCATACTCGTTGTAGTAAGGGAAGCCCGCTGCGAGAACTGATTCGCCTGGAATGTAAAATATAACTTAAGTGTAGTTTTACATACCAATATTACAAGAGGTAAAAGTTTAGAAGCTTGTATGTACGGGGTAATCTCCGGAACTAATGATTCAATTCAAAAAATCTTTCAAAGGCAGGAAGCTACATTATTCGTGGGTGCTTTAGGATATAGTTATATTTATATCATGCATATTAGCCGAGCTATCGCAATTTTTGCGGATGAAGTCACGGGCGAAGTGCTAGTTTTACATAAAAACGAGCTGTTCATGTCAGGAAGAGCAAGAAGTAAAGTTGAGGGTTCACGAATTGGGATAATATTTTTGTAGATAGTATCCTGAAGTACTTAGACAACGCAGATAAAGAAGAATAAAGCATCAACTGCCGAGATATCATAAGAAATAATTATCACGGCTTAACGTGCTTATTAGGGACGCAGGAAAGTAACGGGTGGTCACCCATCCACGAAACAACCTTGGCAAACGCGGCTTAATCTGAAAATCCCGAGGCCCGAATGCCCGAGCGGGTGTTTTAATGTAGCCACGAGCGAGGAGCTCACTTTAGAATAATTATCAAATATACAGGGTGTAAACAGACCGTTCACATAGCCGTCAACCTAGCATTCTGTACATCAAACTAAGTAACTTTACGCAAAAAATATTGCTGGGAAACTTTTTTTTTGAGGTGAAAAATCACGTTTTACGGTAGGACTCAATGAAACGCACTCAAAGCATTGTGCTGATGGATGGATTAAATAGTACGGTTGTCGTGGAGGTGTGTAAAGTAAAAATCTTACATTAAAACATGTATTTAAAAAAAAAAACTTGTGAAAAAGTTGGAACTTTTGCCCCCAATATCTCCGTAACTAGAAGGTTCCCAGGTATGGTCTAGAACAAAAAAAATATCGCAAAGACGGGGAGAACAAGTGCCTTTCGGTTATGTTAAGGGTCTATTTACACCCTGTATTTATAAAAATCTACTGTAACAAACATACCTTTTTCAGCCGGCACTTTAGACAGCGCAGAAGGTTTCATATGGCTCCATCTTTCAGGGTTAGTGAACAGTAGAGCCAAGTCATATGCCTTCTTGTCTGGCGTCTTGTAGCGCACTATTGCTGTCTCGCTCACTCCTCGGCAGTATACTGACAGCTTGTGTGTTTGGTACTGGAGAAAAGGCATATTAGAAATTATTATTATTAGTTGATAAACAATCGCTCTTCATAAAATACTGGTATTCAGATGCATTCGTTAGGGGCCATCCGTCACATATTAAGAGGGGGGATCGACGAAGTGTGACATTGTGTGACAAGGGATGAGAGGGAGAATTTCGTGTCGTCACATTTCAAAATGTAACTTAAAAATATTTTCAACTCTATTTGTATGAACATGTAAAATTGCAAAATTTGTGACGTCACACTAGGGAGGGGGGAGTCTCACAAATGTGATTAGATGAATGGAGTGTGCGGCGCTCGTCCTCGTGGGCGATGTCGTGTGTATCTACGGACTTCATACAAGCCGATACGTCGTGAGATCTGCTTCTCCGCTCGACCGCGCGGACGAGCGGTGTCGTTGAGAATCATCTAAGTAAAAAGGAACTTTCGATAGCGAAACCTCCCTGGCAACAGTATGTCTCACAGATTTGACGACGTGCGCGCAGGTGACGACGTACCCGCCGCCCAGCCACACGCCCGCGCCCCAGGCATGCCCGCACCGCACCAGGACTGTGCACTCGTCTATTTGACCTGCAATTATATACAGCATTAGTGAACTTAATCTGACGAAGTGTCGTACCGGCTGAAACTCATACCAGTCAATCAAATAATAGTTTAACCGTAGCACAGCTGGCAGAGATCTAGGCGTCAGCTGCTCTAAAAGTGGGGGAATCCAAAGTTACAGCAACTCAAAGTTGTGCAAGTCTTTACGATTTAGACATGCTTTATCTTAGGATTCCCCCATGGGTGTGGCAGCTGACTTTTTTTTGGATGATCAGTGCATAGTTAATAAATAAGAAATTCATTTCATTCAGTATAAATTGCTCGCAAAAATTGCTGCTTTCTGTAATATGAATCCCTGTTGCGTCAATCAACACGTGCGCGTTTTGTTTGTTTCGCAGCGCCACTCCGTAAGAGCGCATGCACAGCGCGGCGTATGAAGTACGCGGTGACGACGCGCGTTCACGGCGCCGTAAAAAGAGATCGTTGCGTTTGTATCGATACAAATGCGCGTACGAAACTATATTTCTAAATCTATACTAATATTATAAAGCTGAAGAGTTTGTTTGTTTGGTTGAACGCGCTAATCTCAGGAACTACTGGTTCGATTTGAAAAATTCTTTTAGTGTTCGATAGCCCATTTATCGAGGAAGGTTATAGGCTATAAAATTTCAAGCGGACGAAGGTCGCGGGTAACAGCTAGTGAGAGATATTTGCGCCATTGCCAAATTTCGAAATGCACCCTCTTAAATCTGGATGAAATAAAAATAATTGGGTAATAATAATAGGCTCACTGAGCACATCGTGCAGACGATGCTTGTGTATGGGCCGCTCGGGCTGCAGCGGCGCCACGCGCAGCTTGGCGGCCAGCACAGCCGCCAGCGGCGCCACCAGCGTCAGGCCCACCCACTCGCCGCGACACCACGACACCGCGCACACCACTGTGCCGATCAGCTCCTTGCTGAAAAGGGTTTCGAAATCAAAAGTCATTTATTACAATTATTTACAAGAGACAGTCCCCATCACGCCCGCCCTTCTACTTCCAGGTCTTGTAGAAAATCGGTATGTTCACCGATTTCTACGGAATCGGGAATCGAACCCGTACGCACTGATGATAATATTAGCTTAAAAGAGTAAGGCGTAGCGTAAGCGGAAGGAAGAATGATGCGAGTACAGATGAAGAAATGATTATTCTATTTATCTGCCTTCCTGGTGGTAGTCCAATGGGCTATTGTTCCGCCATAGTCTTTTAGCTGGGCAGAAGAAGTGGCAGAAGAAAATCATCAGCATAAATCAGTTTACAACATCACACCACGTCGGTATTCCTGCAAGAGGAAGGGAGAGGTCAGCACAGTATTACCTGACCCTCTTTCCCTTGCCTTGCCGAACGCATTTCGGCTACGGCGGCCCATCTCAAAAGACATTAGACAAGAACACAGGAGATGTTATTCTAATGCACAAGTGTGAGCACAATCAGAGACGCACTCTCTGTTCCTTAGCTCACATAGTCCGATGGGGCGGCAATCTGGCTCCACCGTTATAACAAGGCCAGATGAGACAAAAAATTAACTAACTCTTTGGCAAAAAATAGAAGTCTGCGTAAAATCATCTCAATACCAAAGTAATTTAGAGAATAAGTAGACGGGTCTTTCACAAGGTACTCACGTAGGTCCTTCAGTGAAGACAGGTCCACCTTCAGAGCCTAGAGCAGTGGCCGCGTCGGTCAGCAGTAAAGAGGGTCTTTTGCCCACCACACCGCATATTGAACCTCGCGTCACTGCATTTAGGAATACCTGCAACGAGTTTAACACTGCATAACTATACTATAAGACAGATTTCGAAGCCGACTCAATTTAGATTGCCAGCGGCATTTTTAAAAGCAACATCACTCAAACCGCGGAACATCATAATAGTAAAATGATGTATGATCATATTGTTATAAACTCAAACTCAAATCATTTATTTCGATAACACAAGCAGTGTATTATCAAAAACAAAAAGATGAAGCTACAATCACAAGGCATTATTACTGTGAAAAGTTCTGTAGTTGCCCATTTAAAAGCATAGAATTCAATACGTTTCAACTCGTGATGCGCAAACATGATTGCGCGATGTTGAAATCAGATTTTAGTTCCTTATTTGCGTCATAGACGGCGCTGTATAGTATTACTTGTAGTCCTTTTTTGTATTATACTGAAGAAGCATCAGCAGTTCGTTTTACCTCACAACCGAAAGGCGTCGAGTGTACTTCGAGAGTGGAGCCTCTCCCTGTCGGTGGCCGTACCACATCCAACAAATAGGAGAGTGGCCTTAAGCTTTCAACACCTGAAATATTAAAGGTTGATAAATAATTACCCGACTGCAGTTAAACCAATGGAGGGTTTTTTTTAGACTAATTAGGCATGTAGATAGAGGGACGCCGTGGATGGCTTCCTTCAAATTGGCGCGAAGAGGCACAACACCGAGACATACATATCATATATCATTTCCAATAATATTACATTCGGGTCGAATTGATCACCTCCTTTTTTAAGTCGTTTAAAATGACTTGTTTGGTTGGCGTTGTTGTCGTGGTTATTAGTGGATATTGTCTTTTCAACAGCTTCATTGTTTTTTAGCTTGGTATTCTCCAACACCAGGTTTAACGGCAGCTTTCTTGAATCTCCATTTCCTAGGTCTGTACTATCACCTCTTATAGCAGTATTACTTAAATGTCACTTCACTGTGGGAAAGAGATGGAGCTATACATATACAAGGCCATAATAAACGCAAGACCTCCTGTGTGGTCTGCTCGGTGTGAACGACTTTTGTTCTACAAGTTCTTGAAACTCCCAAAAAAAAGGAACTTTTTATAGGAACAGACGCGATCAGCTGATCAACATGTATGGTGAACACTAAAAAAAAAAATTATCTCCAAAAGTCATAGAAAAAAGGTTTTCCGTTTCATGGTCTGAGAGACCACACGAGAGGTATTGCGTTTATTAGGATACATCCTGTATATTGACGGAGTATAGGAAGTCTAGCCATCCCTTACCCACACTGGATTAAGATTAAAAAAATACTGCTATAAAAGGTCATGGTAGGCCCCTTGGATGTGAACCCCAAGTCAGCCAGGTAATTAGGTGTTTAACGAGTAGTTGGAAAATTTTCAGTCAGTAGATAACTGGAGTTGGGATTTCCGGATATTGGCACAAAGCTCTTGTACACGAAAAGCGAGTTTTTTACAAGGAACCATACCTACTATTCGTTTACAATTTAAACCAAAAAGATAAAACCTCTTTATGTTTTTAGGCCTATACAACTTTTTGACCATTTATTGGTCTACAAAATAATATGACGCTGACAGCTTTCGAGCAGTGTGACGCATGCCTGTCATATCATTATTCGACAGTTTGGCTTTTTTTGGACCTTTTATCGGTCATGTCAAGGAAAAAAGAAGAAAAGGTCGAACCACCATGTGATCCTCGGAATTATGCCAGATATTATGATAGTCCTGATGGTTGCGACTTGCCAACGAAGGTAAATAATTCATCATCATTCTCCTAACATTATGCCAATATATTTGCGGTTCGCGCAGCATGTCTTGTTCTCTCCCATACTTCTCTGTTACTCGTCATCTCAGTCCCCGTAGCATGACCACCGTAGACAAGGATTTCTTTGACGGAAGAATCGACAAAATGACAGATTTCTTTGCACTATCTGTCATTTTGTCGATTCTCCCGTCAATGAAATCCTTGTCTACGGTGGTCATGCTACGGGGGCAGTAGTCACCTCCTTTCTACCCACATAATCCTTCACACAGTGTATCCATCGTTTCTTTTGTCTTCCCTGCTCGTATAGCCATTCACATTCATACTCAAAACTATCTTCACTACATTTACCTCATTCCTACCACACAACCTTTCAGTCACCGGCGCCACTTCCATACTAATTTTATTTTATCCATTTGTTTTACACCACACATCCCTTTTATCATTCTAATCTCAGTGAACACCTCGCTTCAATAAAAACCGTTACAAACCATGCTATTTTGCTCAGTATTTTCTTCCACTTCCACCATAGATTTAAATATGGTCCCTGACAATCACCACGAGGGCTTAGTGCGCGTTGGTAGATCTCATTGGCTTTCGTAGGTATGCAAAACATCGTGAGGAAACTAAACCAGCATGCCGGAGAGGTATTTCTTGATGGCATGTAAACCCAAGTGTCAGAAGTCCATGGGCGGCATAAGAAAAACTCGGACACCAGGTTAGGGACTAACCACACGAAAAAGGAAGATATGCTTTCGAATATTTGGTTCTAGAAAATGCCAGTCTTCACGTTGACCTTCACCGTTTTGAGAGCAATGCTGATGAAATAGTTTGGGATGCCTGGGTTCAGACGGTACCAACCTACAACTCCTATGTCGCTACCGTTCCTAGAGGCCACCAATACTTTACTGGGCCATTACTGGTCTTTGCTCTTATGAGTTATACTTTATTATCTTTTTATCTTATAGCTAGTCGAAGTCTAAAATTGCAAATCCTAATGTTATTACATTGATTCTGTTTGTTTTTCTACCAGGTCATGGTTGCCAGCCGCTATGGCGTCGTCGCTGGCCTTATCGCAGGCACCTACGATATCCTGATGTACTCCCATGTCGTGGGTGTGGGGGCTATGTTGCAGCGGTAACTTGTAATCTATAATTAACACTAATATTATAAGGATGATAGCTTACGTGGTAAATATCCCGATTTTAGTGTTAATGATACTGTTTCGATACCTACGCGTAGCTTATAGCCCTTTTGGCATTATAATCATTTTTTTCATAATTTAGAACAGGTGTTTTTTGTTTGTATGACTGTAAACGCATTTTGCTTTCCCAGATACGCCCGCCATGTTGTGCCTCTTGGTCTCATGGGAGCGACATTCGCGGCGGTGTCGACCTTAGCACTGCGCCTTAGAGTTGCCGACGATCAACTAAATTATTTTCTTGGTGAGTTTCTTCTGCCACAACATCAGGCTCTGTCCCACGCCGACGAGGAAGCGACGAGCTTGCGACTAACTTATCGCTTGTGACACGTACAAAAGATTGTAGATCCCGTTTTATTGATTAAGAGCGTTTAAACCGAAAGCGGGCCACATCGCAAATAGCTGTCAAATATTTCGCTATTTTGATTAATTTGGCAATATTACTGTGGAAATAAGGAATATGGTTAACTAGTGCAACCATTATTCTTCTCCTTCGGATGTTCCGAATAATGGTTGTAGACAATGAAATGGTTCCTTGTCGGTGTTTACATCTTTTTGGGGCTGACTGTAGGTATCAACTTTTTTTTAATGGTACCTATCAATTTTCGAATAATAGAAAGAAAACTAAAAAAAAATTGGCCAAGTGCGAGTCGGACTCGCGCATGAGGGTTCTGTACCATCGTGGTAGGGGAGCCCCCTTTAATTTCTAATTAATTTTTATTATTTTTTGTTATAGCGGCAACAGAAGTAGACATTCTGTAAACATTTCAACTGTCTATCTATTACTGATCATGAGATACAGCCCGCTGACAGACGGACAGACGGACGGACGGAGCAGAGGCTTAGTAATAAGGTCCCGTTGGTTAACCTTCGGGTATGGCACCCTAAAAACTGACCTTCTGTGTCAAACTCATCACTTGTTCTGCCCCGCAGTTTTATATTATGCGTATAGTCATAAGGCGATGCATTGCGTTGCATGTTTTAATTTAAAAATAAGGGAAGAAAGCCCAGGACAGGACGTTGTGGTACAACTTGGGAGAGTCCTGGCTGAGATTATAAATGCTAACGAAGTCATGTTTTGTCCAGGTGGTTTTGCTTGCGGACCGCTTGTTGCCCTGTACCTTCGCTCCGGGCACGGGGTTGTGGCTGGCGGGCTTGCGCTCGGTCTCGTAGGACTTGTGAAGAAGGAAGCCATCGATAGAGACTACGAACTCTTACACAAGTTTCCTAGCCACATGAACACGATCACCAGCTGGCAGAGCGACAGTTCGTTAATGGCAGATCCTCGCGATAGTAATTATCATTTATTTAATACTTTATGGACATAGAGAAAAGCGGGCTTAATGCCATAAATGCCATAGGCATTTTCTACCAGTCAACCTTTGGGTGATGCAGAGACAAACCGTGTTAGGAGCAATTCCGACAATTGGGGATTCAATATTTATTTCAGCAAAAGTATAATTCATACTTTTCTATACTTTTTTTATATATATTATTAATATTATAAAGCTGAAGAGTTTGTTTGTTTGGTTGAACGCGCTAATCTCAGGAACTACTGTTAGAATTGAAAAATTCTTTTAGTGTTGGATAGTCCAATTATCGAGGAAGGCTATAGGCTATATAACATCACGCTATGACCAATAGGAGCCGAGCAAAAAAAAAAAAACAAGACAGAAGCGGCGGGTGAAACCGCGGGGCACAGCTAGTAAATTTACAACGTTCCCAATAGGACACTGGCGTCCTTTCTATCGTCAGAAGGGTAAAGTTGGGAAACATTTGTAAAGCGGCCCATGTATTAAAAAAAGAAGACTACGTTAGTTCCGACTACATCTTCAGGAGTAATTCCAGTGTGGGAAAGAGATGGCACTAGACGACCTGTATAGGTATGTTTCTTTCACTGGAATTACTCCTGCTTTAATACGTCATAGTAACCCCGCAGTTCGTCAAATAACTGAAGGTGAGGGCCGTTCGCACGACGATGACCAGTAGAACTTCTTGCAATATTTTTCATCACACAGCACTTTCATACTGCATTTGTTTTTAACAGTATTAGCAGAGGGATGTTGACGTGTGATTCCAACTTTTAACTGTAAAATATTGTGCTAGCAGCAAACACCCGCCAGGTCTACCCCCCAATAGAACCATGCTGCACTATGTAGACAAAAATAAACTCGAAAATGACGCAAATGTTATATTTCCGCAGAAATGGTTCACACTTGCGATGATCAGGACACGAGGGATAAAAAAGCGAAAGAACGAAAACCGAAGGACAAGTACGAGAGGAGGGGGCCCTGCTAGTGATTAATTACTTCAGCGTCACCTTAAATTAGCAGGCGAACCGTCACACACTTAATGGGTATCGATATTTCATCATTCTCAGACTTAAGGCGTTCATTTCAATTAAACTTTTTAGAGATCTCGCGCACTACGCGGCTACGACCACGATATGTCGCATCACTGGCCGCTATCTCCAACAAAACTAAACGGGCGTCCGACCAGTTCTGTTCGAGATAGCTATCTGCCCTTCATCATCATCTCCTGCCCTTATTTCAATATTAAAATATAAATATAAAAATTGTCGTGCCACCGACATGAACAAGAAGATCTCAGTATATTTAGTATTGGCGCAGCATTGGCTACATCATCATCAGTGGTGATGATGAAGAAGCCAATGCTGCGTGGTTTAAAAGAGTTAAAGAGCGGCTATTGGGAATATTGTCATACAAAAATTTTAATCTTGAGCGTCAGTAGCGACATTTTTTATTTTGACACAACGAATGCGACCTGACAAGCTGGCGAATCACACTAGACATACCGACTTGTTACAAAGTAGTAACAAGTCGGATCACGATTTTCTACGTCTTGTCCCGTCTATCGCTAGTAAATGTTTGAATGTGTTTGTCTTCCATACTTCTCCATCTGTAGTCACCATTCTTATCGTCTGTCCCGCAGTCCATCAGTTCTTTCATGTCTGTGAAGTGTCGCTTATTTAAATATTTACCGACGTGCGATTGGTTACCGCTTCTATTGGTTTTTATTATTGGGACTAAAACCTCATAATTATTGTTAAATAAAGATTTTTCGATAAATAGTGAAAAATATGATTCAATATTTGTTTTTATTTAGACCGTCGTTGATAGTTATACATCTCGTTGGTTGGTCGAAAACGGTGACTGCATAAGGGTAAGCCTAGGGGAAGATGGATGGCGGGACGAGATTGCCTACAAACTACTGCACAAGTTTGTCCGCACTACTATCTATACCAAGGCTCGTCCACCCAAGGCTCACGGGCCATAGTGTAGCCCGCCAACGCATTTGAAGTGGCCCGCCAAAAGCGGTCATCTGACGACAGTCTTTTGACTACCGTTTTCAGAATTTCAAACCCGAAGCAATATCTTGCTTGGTATGAACCCATTCTCATCAAGCCAATATCCAGGTAGAATCTCATTTCTGGAAATCCAAAAACATCACTTCATGGATACAGTTTTTTCACTGGCTGAAAGCTACATTATTCGTGGATTAGGTTAGGTAGCTACATTTATGCGGACGAAGTCGCGAGCGAAGTGCTTAATAAAACCTACAGTAGCTTGTAATAAAATGGTACATGCGCATGCGCATTTGCATGCGCATGCGCATTCTCCAGTCAACCCGCGATCATGGCGCTTGCAACAGCGCCGAAATATCGGGAGCTCAAAATAATGAACAATCACGGAAGATCCCGTAAGTGACAGTATAAGTTTAAATAGTACATTTTGATATTAGTAGGGAAACTTTGTTAATGCATTTGAGGAGGAATTCACACCCGAGCCGCCAGGCGATGTTGTTATGGAGCCGAGAATTGCAGTAACAAATCCCCACGCTTATCAAACGACGCATTTCAGTACACTTTCGAAGAAATAAAATAATAGAACGAAAAGTATTTTTCTCATGAATTACTATTAAGATTTAATTTGCTTTATTTCCGCGCTTTGCTTTCGCCAGGTTGAAGAAGAAGCAAAGGTTTGCCGCTAAACAGCCTAATATGAAAAATTTCAAATTCTTATGTTTTTTAATTTAGAACACAAATAAATGTTAATTTGTTTTCGTGGGTTCAATTCCCGGTTCGGGCAAAGTGTAATTGGGTTTTTCCATCAGGAATTTCTCAGTAGCAGCCACGGGGTCTGGATTTATGCCCTGTTTATTGCAATAGGCACGCCCCGTCCTATTACATAGCGTGACTTTAACATATCGTTCGAAATGTGGGTGTACTGTAAGGTACACCTCTGTCTAAACCCTTCGGGGATTAAAGGCGTGATATTGTGTTATTTAAGAAGTCCTCGTTTGAAACCTGCAGCCAGTCCACAATCTCTCCAAATCGGTTTGACTTTGTGAAAAACCACAACATTTTTTAGAAGTTTTGCCTGTTTTGATTCAGGCCCCGTACGATGAGTTAAAAATCAAGTTGCTGAGCAGCTCGCTGTTAGTTTTGGCCCTTTTTGAAAACTGAAAATGAGAATAATGACGAATGATGATGAGCCTCTGCCAGAAGGGCTCTATCCGAAACTTTTCGTATGTAGTTTTCGCTCATCACGCCATACCTACTCAGCTCTCAAGTTTTCATGAATAAAACCCCATAACAAGAAAGTTATTGAGAACAATAGAAATAAGATACTGACCTCTCTTATCGCTTTCCAAGTCGATAAGTACGAAGACAGAGAACAGTGCGTTGCCAAGCTTCATTTGACTGTCTATGTCGCCATCCTTGTGCCCGATGGTCCAGCTGTAGAGGATGTCGTCTGCACATCTGTCCAGGATCGGACACTGCCACACGTGGCATATCCTGGAGACGAAAACCGTCTAGTTACTAGATAAGTTCTAACTTTGGCCAAAGCTAAAACCTTCGAGCTTGTTATTTGAACTTTGTTCCGACAAATGTGAAGTTCTTAATACAAAATTGACAATTTGGGTTCTGGTATAACATTTCTTGAAATAGAAATCGTATAATTCAAAAATGCCTCGATGATAAAAAGCCTGGGTGTAAAGATATTGTTTGTAGTAACAGTACTATTGGCGAAAAACTTCATGACGATAGGTTTTAGTCTCGACGTTAGGCCTGGTTTAATTTATATCAAAGCGGAGACGAGATCTCCACCAAAGCTGAGTGAAGACGTGATAGATTCGACCACAGAAAAGACGAGAGACGCGATGTGGTTTTCAACTAATCTCGGCGCATCCGATTTGGTGGAAATAGTGCCTTATATTAAACATGACGTCACTGTTTAGTTTTAGGGGACCTACTACCACCTCTTATATCGGTATTATTGTAATCTTACTTCATTATGGAAAGAGGTGAAGCTAGACGTCCTGTATGGCCACTATACTTATAGTATAGTTATGCTGCTACTGTTATAACAGGTGGCAGTACAGTCCCTGTAAGATTATCTATACTAATATTATAAAGAGGAAAGATTTATAGTATGTTTGTGATGAATAAACTCAAAACTACTGGACCGATTTCAAAAATTCTTTCACCATATAAGATTTTAAACTATCATGGTCACTAACATTACTATTACTACTAACGGGATATTTACCATGTTTACTGTTTGTTATGAGTTCCCGATATTTCGGCGCTGTTGCAAGCACCCTACCTGGTCTACCCTCTTTCTTGTTCGTTTTTTAGTAGGTAGACCGATTTGTCTGCTCATAAACACCCACCCGCAATAACTTCAGTTTATCCGTGATCATGATGCTTGCAACAGCACCGAAATATCGGGAACTCATAACAAACAGTAAACATGGTAAATATCCCGTTAGTAGTAATAGTTCTTTCACCATTTTAGAATGCTACATTATCCCTGAGTAACCTAGGCTATATTTATTACTAGAAACTTCTAAAAATAAATGTCCTCCCGTGCGAAGCCGGGTCGGGCCGCATACCTTCCAGTAAGCACCCTTATCAAGTAACTGCTATGGTCCAAATCTCCCTGATGCATGTTCCGCTCTCTGCTCAACTTCTCAACACTCTCGTATAAATTCGGATTTTTTGACTGTTTCTTTTCACAAGTGACATGTATTTCTGGTAGATTAGCGTAGAACTCATCACTAAGGATGGGTTTCCCTCTAGCTTTTTTTATTATCTTCGCTTCTTTTAAAGGAGATAATATGGAACCGTGTGTGAGGACCCATCGTTTGGAGAATCTGATCCCTGAGGCGGATACTGTCAGGATATTCGCGTATTCACCGTCTTCTGAGTAATTGTAAGTCACCATTACGCCTTCGACAGCCATGATTCTGGAAGAAGAGAAATATGGAGATGAGGATTTGGTATCAGGAGTAGCCGCTTAAATGCCCGACGGGCGCACGCAACCGGCCTCGCTCTGAAATATGGCTCATACGGTTTACATTGCCTTCTTCTATATCCAGGTACCTAGGCTAGCTACATGACGTCGCATGAAATTCAACATGGCTGACGCTAAACTATGAAATATCATGGTATGATGATATTTGTAGGACTCTTCCTAGATTCCAGCAGGTGGCGTTGTGTAGTCTCTACTACAAAACGCCACCTCCTGGAATCTTTACTTAGATACTCCTTTTTCACTTCATTTTATACATTGTATTTTATCCAGTCGAGTTCTTTACTCCTGAATGATTATGTGACCATTACCTATTCGCCTGCACAGTCAGTTATTACATTATAAACTTTATCGACGTCCTACAATCCTGATGTAGGTAATAAAGCTATCTAAAATGAAGATCGTAATGCACTATGAATAGAACAATCTGGAGGAAACTGGAATCGTCTTTATGCCGGCAATGATAGAACGACAGCTTGATAAAGTGCGCGTGCGCACGTGATTCCTTTTAGGAGTTGTACACACCAGGCCAATGTGAGCTACAGGCCTTCCACAGTGTTTTACTGACAGCAACTCAAAAGGGACCTTATTACGATAAGAATAAAGGTCGGGTGCAATCATAATGTTACGAATTTATCAGGGATCGAAAAGGTTAGGTACTTACCCTTATAGGGGTTTTAACCTGGTTATTTATTAGGGAAAACAATAACCCGCATATTATAGGATGAAAAAAAAGAAAAAAAAAAAAAAAGTTTTTCAGTTTCATGCTGTACAGACGCCAGGACATCAATGTACTACAATCTGTCAAATTTATTTAATAGATTTTCAACTTTATCGCTAAAGCATTAGGTTAAAGATTGATTGGGAAAATTTGACAGTTTCGGGTAGCTGGATGTGCTGGCGTTTGTACATACTCACTTTCACTTTAGATTATGGATGAAAAAAGTTAGGGAACACAATAGAGAACCTTTATATTGAAATGAGTAGCGAGAAATATCATGTGCGTATGCGCAGCCTTAAAAGCAAAGAGTTACTGATTTAGTTAAGTGAAGTGTGCTGGCTGATATACTATAGATTTAACACCAATTAAAACATTAACCTCTGTTTGTTAATAGTCATGATTCATTCAGTGTCATAATAATGGATTGTAATTACATTGTTGAAAATATAGTTGTCCAAATGTACATGGATGTTTTGGCGCGTGGTCTTCAACGGAACTAACGACACCATCTGCGTCAACAGCGCCCTCCTGTCAACGTCATTCAAGCGCAAAAAGAACCGTGTAGCACTATATCATGTTGTTACAAAGGTTTTACTATTTAACAGTATAATAGAGGACGCTGCTGTCGCTTAAATGATTAATTATTCTTATTCTACTGCATTGTTGAGATATACTAAACCAGACAATGTATAATATTATCCGCAAACGTTAAAATAAATTTATATCAATCATTTCAACGCTTTTTTCTCGAATTGTATTAATTATATGCATTACCTGGTTGTGTTTTCTCTCTATACTTACTTATCTATGCTAATATTATAAAGTTGAAGAGTTTGTTTGGTTGAACGCGCTAATCTCAGGAACTGCTGGTTCGATTTAAAAAAAAAAAAATTGTTGGAAAGGCCATTTATCGAGGAAGGCTATAGGCTATTATAACATCACGCTACGACCCTCAGGAGCCGCTTAGCGTGTGACACCGCGCGGAACAGCTAGTATATAATAAAGAGTTAAGTTTGTTAGGTACTTTGTGTGTTTGTCAGTTTGGATGTAGGGGGTAATCACCGAAACTACAGCTCCAATTCTGAAAATTATTTAATTCATCATTATCTCATGTTTCCGATCGTAACTCGAGCGAAGCCGCGGGCAAAAACTAGTGTTGAATAAACTAGATAATAAAGACATGTTAATTTATCTAACAATACCTAGCTACTATCCATGATAATAAAGTACTAAAACTTTCAATTTCATTAACTCAAACACACATCAGATTGTGAATAAAAATAGATGAAAAAGTAATTCGCTCACATTTTCTTTTAGCAACGAGAATAATCATTCCGTGACGTGGGAGGTCGCGTGCGAAAAGTTCGATTAAAAAAGATCTACAACATTTTATAATACATTGCTTGCTTACACCACGTTGTGTCGTTAAAAACATTCGTATTCACCCGTCAATGTAATAGAAGCAAGCGGTAATACAGCAGACAGGCGACAATATAGTAACACATTGGTACAAGTAAAAGATGAGCTGAACACAGGGTGCGAACACAATTACAAATTAGGCATAAACACACCCATGGAATAGAAGTAATGAGCCATATTCAAGCGGGTGGTCAATATGCCATGCAATTTGCGATGGTATAAAAACGATACGCCAGCCTTTTGCCGCCAACTTGTGTCGAAGCGTGTTCCAGAAGGCGCTTGTGACTTGTGTTCGAATTTCAAAATCACTTTTTTTTCTGTGCAACCTGTGTTATTGGCCAATTGCATTTACTAAGGTAAGTTTACGATTTTTTTTCTGTAAAATGGTTTTAGAACGTACCTAATTGTTTTTACTGGTTCAAAAGAAATTCTTTGTTTAAAGTGGATTCATTATTTTTTGAGTCAATGTAATGTTACCTCTCTGACATAAACCTTATGACGACGAGAATAAGGGTCACATCACAGCACTGCAAAATTAGAAGCCAAATAAAGTGACAGGACAGTTATAGTTTAATTTTGTATTGAGGTCAAGTTCAGCGTTTCTGAAAAAAAAACAATTTGGCTGAAATAAACAAAAGAGAGGGTCATCACTTTACCTGAACTCAACCGTAATTTCAAAAACTTAACTATCGTTTCCGTAGTGTAGCGGTTATCACGTGTGCTTCACACGCACAAGGCCCCCGGTTCGATCCCGGGCGGAAACAGTTACTTTTGTTGAATTTATTTTCAGAGAAGACGCGAAAATTCTTAGTTATTTTTCTTAATATTTTGTTTCTTTTAAAGTTATAAAGGAGGCGGAGACACTTTTTGGTTTTAAAACAAATCAAATAATTTTTAATAAATATAATTATTAATCACAAGAAAATATTGCAGAAGAGATTTTTTATTTTTTTTTCTGAAAAGAACATCACAATATTCTTCTTAGTTCTTTATTAATATTCGAGAGTCGCGTACCATATTTCCTCTAGGAGACTTATCTTCAAATAAGTGAAATGGTAGCATAATAGAAAAAAAGTCAACCCTTAAATTTGCTAAAAATAATTCCTTCGAGCCGGATTTGAACCAGCGACCTATGGATATCAACTTTTGAAACAACTACAGTCCACCGCTCTACCAACTGAGCTATCGAAGGTTGAGAAACTGTGGCGAAATTGTAAGCCAGTTACCTACCTTTTTTTATAATTTAGACACAATGATAACAAATCATACAGTTTATACAACGCACGCAAGGGATATGGAAACTTTTTTATCTATACAAATTGTTAATGCCCCGATGATAATCCTATACTTAGTTAAGTATTTTAAAGTCGGCCATTTAAATATTAAATGCAGTTAGAAACAGTATCCAGTGTTTAGTCATCCTATCAACTACAAATAATTCTAGTAAATAAAATAACTAGAACTCGAGGTTAGTCACTCAACTAGAGACTCGATTTAATAAACTAGCTACCACGTAATATTGTAGAAGTAATGATTTGTGAAACAATTTATAATTATAAAAAAACTGGCGCGAAAAGTAAAAAAAAAAAGATGGCGGCCTACAGCTGTCATTATGAATCCGGTTTTACGTTACGCAGAATTGTCGCATTTGTCTCGCTCATCAGATTAGATTAGCCTATCGTGTGACCCAGTTGTAATGAACTTGGATTTTATCTATCGCGTTACAAGTTAAGCCAGCTTTCCTGCGAGCTATACAATGACACATTGGACACGTGCTGTTCAGAATTACCAGAAATAACTGGAATAATGTCAGGAGAATGTTGTTTACATTCTCCCGACATTATTTCATTATTTATATCAGAACAATAGATAATTTTCTTCTTTGCTCGATGTTTCCGTTGATTGTTCTACTTTGTATGTTTAGGGTTATCGGCGGACTTACCTAAGTACCTACTTACTGAATTGGCTAGGAATGCAAAGAAAAGTCTGTTAAATGCTATTGACAATATTCCTCTATCAGAATTAGGGGCAATCATTTTAAATTAAATTCGGAAGTTCCGTTTCGGTTCTAAAATCTACAAAAGCGGTTACTCGCGCCTTTCGTGTTTATTTTGTATTGCATCATTTTAAAAGTACCCTGTGTCCTCCAGGTCCCAGGTTATCTGTCAAACATAACGCCATTGGCTTAGGCGTAAACTTACTAACTAACTACTTAACTTTCGCATTTATTACATAAGGTAGCTGGAAATTGGAACGTATAGTATGGATAAAGTTTATGTCTAAGTTCTATTTTCTGTAGAATTGAGCAGACATGCACTACTTAAATCAGATTAGTCGGAGGACCTAAGTCCATTAAACTTAGACTCTCTCTATCAAGTGACCGTATTGAAGTTCTAAACTAGTTTATAATCTAATTAACTCTAGTTTCCTATTCGGATTAGTTGGAGACACTATAACCTTTCGCAACAAATCAAGATACGCAATATTTGTAGGGAGTTACCTCATCTTTTACAATCAGAGGAAAAGCGCATTTGCTTACTTTTGAAAAGGGTTAGAATACTTAACTAGGTACTTTTTAATGCTTAGGTATAAGAGGTACCAACTGTCTCCTTCTCGTCATCTACAAAATGTAGATGACGAGAGACAGTAGGTACCAGACGGTATTCAGACGTTAATTCATAGATGGCTCTTTTAGTGTAAGTGTTCCAACAACTGATGGACGTTACTGAAGGCACCAAAATGTAGCCAAATTCTGGCGACCCGATTAAGTTTGCCATCGAAATGCTAAGAAGAGACCGATGTTTTAAGCAACAGAACGGATGCAAAAAAAAACATTCAAAATAACAGACTCTAGTTTAGTAGCAACTTTTGCCCGAGGTTTCGCACGCGTTATGGACGAAATATCTCCCACGGGAACGTTTAAAAAATAGCCTAAGACAATCGGGGACAATATAGCTTCCCAATAGTAAAATAGTTTTCGGAATCGGATCAGTAGTTCCGAAGATTACCACCTACATGTATCTAAACTAACTTTACCTCTTAGTAGATTGGAATTGCAGCAAGAAATTCCTTCAGTGACCTAGAAAATGTTATATAAGTTAATAAGTCCCTATCGACATTTACACGACCGACGCATGACGTCCAAGCAAGTCTGGGTTCCTTTAGTTTTATTAATTACCTATTAGTTCCCTCCGTAACCGGAGGAGGTGAGGCACACGCCGTCCTAGGGCTTCGAATACCCCTTCACAGTAAATTTTCCCTAGTAATGGTTACGTGATAAAATTTCCTTAGTTCTGTTTTAATTTATTTGCTGCCAGACACGAAATGTGACTTAGCACGTTGTATGGTGTGTGATTGGTTTGAAGTTCCAAGAAGGACTAATGAATTGGAGGTTTCTATGACGTTGGGATTTCATTCTTAATTAGATTCCTTAAGTCTAGGTGAAACAATAGATGGGTAAGTAACCTGGATGTCGAAAATTTTAATAATACCTAATGATTGCCCATTTACCATTTACAGAGAAACATAATTAGGTAGGTATCATTAAGATAAATAAAATAATCTGAAATTACAATTTTTATCTATCTTTTTCATTAATAAAGACGAAGACAAGTCATATTAGAAGCCAATACTCTGTGTTCCATAAACAATATTTTGTGATAAAACTCTTTTTTTTCGCAATGACGCCAATTCTTTTAAAAATAATATGTACGATTTGAACTTTGTATCGACTATAATTGCAATGTTATCAGAATGTTTAAATTCATTGCCCTCAGAATTTGCATACATTCAAATGACAAAACAACATAAGAAATATCTATTCTTACCTAAAAGTTTGATGAAATAAAGAATGACCGTACGGACAATAACTTCTGTAACAGATACCTCGAAGTTCAATAAACACAAGTCAGTTCAAAAGTTCACCGAAGAAAATAACCGCAATGGTATTTATTAGAAATCCTATACCTCCCAGTAGATGAGTAAATGCTGATACACGATTGGTTGAAAACAGTGGTGTGACTGGCGCACCTTCAAAGACCGTTACCCGTTTAATGCCTGCACATCCGTAATAGGAAACCTTCGCAAATTGTAGATTTATTCAATTCGTTTCGAAATGTGTTAGTAATTTAATGATCATTGGGAATATTGAAACCGATAACTTGGTAAGGCTATAAACAATACTTGTTGGCTAGGTATCTTATGTTCACTTGACCAGTAGTATCAGTCCTGACAGTTTTCGAAAGCAGAAGCGTTCCTTTTTGTAATTTATTTCACGATCACTGCTCTCACTACGGCGAAAAAATAAAGATGAGAACACGGGACATCTACGAACCCGCGCTGAGCCGGTGTGGTGGATTACAGCCCACTCCCTTTCATAGAGAGAAAACCTGTGTCCCAGCAGTCGGTACATGACAGGCTGATTATTCTTATGCTTGATTTGCTCTTGAATTTCATTTTAAAAGCTACCAATTAGAATCATCTACTTAGATGGTTAGTGATACCTACAGTGTTTATTTTTTATCTCAAGGACAATAGATGACGTCAAGCATTTTATTCACGTAATTAATGGCATCCTTGCAGACAACTTTGTATTAGTACTAGGCACTAAGGAAGAAACTCTTCGCCTACACTATGTCAGACTTCCTCGAGGCTCAATTGAAGAGTTTAAAAGCACGATAAGTAATTTATGGCGTGTGTTATCAAATAACTGCAATCAAGTACCAGCAGTATTACGTTCTTAATTCGAATACAGCAGAAGTAGGTTACTACAACGTTTTTGACCAAGTGCCGGGTCCAAAAAGGTTGGATTGATTGACCCATCAGGTAGAAAACATAAAAAAAGAATGTTTATGTAAATATCGAAGATTTTACTTACTGGAGTTAAAGACAAGGATTATAATTGTATAAAACTATCATCTTGGATCTATGTTTGGCTGCGGCTGGAGGATTCATATTAAACCAGATGCTTGATTACGTTTCATATTTGTCTCTAACTAATAAATGCTAAACTTACGTTACGTTCCTTGACCCACCTACAAATCCTGCTGCCCTACCCAAAACATTTACAGCTGTCAGTATGAAAAATCAGCATCAAATATGTTTACAATAAACCACAAATAGCAGTTGAGTCGTTCGACCTTATAAACTCATTGTGCACATCCTTGATAGAATTCGTTGGAGTCGGGAGCGGCTTGCCCTCACTGAGAGGATCAAGTGCCAACGACACCTATATAAAAAACATATAGACCGACAAACGTCTTTCCATGTTATGGCGGCGCCACTTGTTAAGGTAAGATGTCAAAGATCTGTCAAATCCAGTACATTTTAACTTAGTTCTTTGTTTAGCCACATGCATTCATAAATGTGTTAATTGATATTTCTATTCCCTGTTTGAACCGGAGTTTAGCAGTTCCTCAGAGGAGGATATAGTATTTCAAGCTAAAGATAGTCCCGTAGTTGTCATTGTGGCGTGGCGTTGTAACCTGCTCGAACTGAGAACAAATTGAGACGTATCTTCACATTAATAGCTGTGGGATGAGTAGCAGAGTCACCAAGTGACTGCATAACATGGATATGGCATAATTGCTAGATCTTCCTGTCATTCTGTTGGTAAAATGAGATCTCCAAGTACGTGGCCTACTTTATCCTCGTCCAAAGGGTCGTCAAGTTGCGCCATGTCCACGTTTCCCTTCGCAGGTTCCTGTGTGAAATATCAACGGAAACGGCCGGCTTCAGAGCTTCGCCGGTACTTAAGCGTCCAATTGAACAAACGAGCGTGATAACCCTGGATCCGGTCCCGTGACTTGATCGTTGTGGCCTCTTAATGTACCTAAATGCAGTCATTACTAATGATGACTGATTTACGTCACCATAGGATCACTAAAGGATGTTTCTGACGTTTCTGATACGATATCTAGACCGTGCTGGGAAAAAAATGATCGGCATACCTTCTGCGTGATCTCTAACATCTTCACAGCCAAAGAGTGCACTTACATTTCTCAAGTAGCTTTAGGCAACGCTCCCAAATTTCTGGTAACACACGTACACACAGTCCGGGTCGGCAATTTAAGGAGACACTAGCACTACGATAAGCCCACGACAATACAATAATGGACGCTCTTTGCCTAATGGGTCGCATCCTGCACGGCCCAAGCGCAGTCCAGTCAATGCTAAGAGTTCGCTCCTCCGCGGCACATGTTCGTTTCCAGAAACTAAATTTCATTGTTCATGTTTCCCTAATCGTGTGTGTGATCACGTTTCGTGTCATTGTAGACATTCGTGTGGGTTTCAAGTGTCGCAGCTCTGGTGAGGTTCGTGCCGCCAATCGACGGACGTCGGTGACGGCGGACGATGTGCCTGTTGCGATTTCGAAAACGATAACGAATTTCGACAACTCTAAGCCGTAGTCATCGGTTTATCTCTATCTTTATAGTGCTATGGATGCAGTGTTGAGGA
The DNA here is from genome assembly GCA_963082995.1 of Noctua comes. Taxonomy (NCBI): domain Eukaryota; kingdom Metazoa; phylum Arthropoda; class Insecta; order Lepidoptera; family Noctuidae; genus Noctua; species Noctua comes. The sequence continues at coordinate 2,472,172 of OY720282.1, forward strand.
TGGGAAAGTGCATTTTATGAGAGAATTTTACCTGTGCAGTGTATAGTGACGGACATGCCTGAGTTTCGACGCCTGGCAGCCAGTGTGAAAAAAAAGAAGCCACTTTCGCCGACTCAGCGGTTGAGTCACTCGAACAGTTCTATTTACTTGATGCGATAACGTTTTAGGTGAGTCCGTCATTAGTGTAAAGTGGTGTATCCCTTACATTAATGACCACTTAGCTATCGTCGACAGGTGTATGTTTCAACGGCATTATCGCTGTCCTTAAAAATGTTCATTTTTACCATTTTTAGTTATCAGTGTTTGTTACAAGGTGGGATTTCGATATTTTTCCGTTCATCATAACGAGGAAACAAAACCGTAAAATACTGTGAGTACCATGGGTTACAAATATTATTATTATATTTCTGAATTAGGTATAATAGACAAGTAGGCTCCGTGGATGATTTCTTTTGCGTAGGTTATTAATTTCTGAGGTGACTTGACAACTGTCAAGACAAAATTGGAAAATGGATTTTTGACAGCACTTACCTTCCTAATAACTTAACCTTAGTAAATAATTAACACTAATGTATGCAAGTACCAATAAAAACAGATGCTAAGTTCCCAACATAATTAGTAAAGTTACATTCAATTCAACACACATACAAACAAAAATTGGACAAAAACCAACCAAGTTAAACCAAATTCCAACTACTGGAAGAGTACCAACTAATAAAACGTCATTTAAATATCGTCAAAACAAAGAAACAGAATATTTACCTTTGACCTTAGTTGCGTTTGTTTACTTTTTTGAGGTTATGTTTAACATTGGCTACAAAACAAACTTAGGAATTCTTTTTTCAAAGTTAACTTTTTCTTAACACATCACTGACACAAAACACACTGTTTTCCTTACAATATTCTTGAATAATGACTGTTTTCACTTATTATGTCTACAATAAATACTTTTTCTCAACTACTTATCAGCTGATGAGCTGTTTTGTTTAATTTGTTGCAATTTAATATCTCCAATCTTATTGGTTGCAGAGTAACGATCTCTCGCGGACTTATTCATTACTACATTCATTCATGATTTACGTGTCTGCGTCGTAGTTCTTCGTGATATCGCGAGATGGCGTTAATATAAAATAATGACTCGTGAGTAAAATTACAAAAAATCGGGTAATTAAAAAAAAACGTTGCTTTATAACATAAATGTCTCAAAATATTGTTATGTGTATTTTTTTTCATAAAAAAGGTTGCATTGATGTAGTAGATGTACCTTATAGTGAAAATCATGACATGACGCTCTTGTGGGTCACAGGTTTGAATCTAGACGGAGCAAAATGTTTCAAATCAGTATTTTATGCTACCTTTAGGTATAGCAAGGTAGCCCGTAATACTGAAAGACCTATCAGTACTTAATTATCTCTAACTAGGCATCAACACGTTAAAAAAATCTTGTAGGATCACCTACGTACTTCACGACTCACGAGCACTAAAATGTTTATTGAAAGCAACATTCATAATATATGTAGTTACGAACTTAGTATTTTGGGACCCCATACTGGAATACACCTTGTATATCTCAAGATGCAAGCGTCGAAGTGATTCAGTAACCACATATGTATAATTGTGTATGAAAGGGTGTAAATAGACCCTTAACATAACCGAAACGCATTTGTTCTCCCCGTCTTTGCGATATTTTTTTTGTTCTAGACCATACCTGGGAACCTTCTAGTTACGGAGATATATTGGTCAAAGTTCCAACTTTTTCACAAGTTATTTTTTAAATACATGTTTTTAATGTAAGATTTTTACTTTACACACTTCACGACCCCCGTACTATTCAATCCAGCCAGCACCACAATGCTTTGAGTGCTTTCCATCGAGTTAACTTAAAAACGTAATATTTCACCCCAAAAAAAAAATTCGATTCCCAGCAATAATTTTTGCGTAAAGTTACTTGGTTTGATGTACAGAATGCTTGGTTGACGGTTATGTGAAGGGTCTGTTTACACCCTGTATATTATACCTATTACCAAATTTCAGTTTGTTACCGTTTCTTTTTCTTTATTTCGTTCCATTTTTGGTCTAAAAATCCTGCGCTACATGACTTTTGCTTGTTTGATTTAGTTTTTTTGTCACCGACTTCTGACACTAAAGTAATTTTTAACATTTTTGTGTTTTTGAAGTCGGTTTTATTTTATGCAAAAAAGTTTTTTCTCGTGGAACAACGATTGCATTTTTAGTAATAGGTATCACACAGACCATCCATCGTTTGTTTGGTCATCCTCTACTCTTATAGCCATCTACATTCATCCTCAAAATTTTAGAGATAGTGCAAAGCAATCTGTCATTGTGTCGACACAATCTGTCATTTTGTCGATTCTTCCGTCAAAGAAATCCTTGTCTACGGTGGTCATGCTACGGGGGCAGGTGGCCTACCACGATGTCTTAGAGCAGTTGTAATTCCAGTGTGGGAAAGAGAAGGCGTTAGACGACCTGTATAGGTCTGTCTCTTTCCTACACTGAAATTACAATTGCTTTAAGACGTCATAAGAGCCCCTGCTAAAGTATCTTTCTGGAAAAGTTTTTCGTAATTAAGCCGGAAAATACGTGCCTATTATTCATCAAAATTGCCTGTTAAATACTGTGTAGGAGTTTCGGGTGAAATGTTTATTACTACCCACATTTTATTATAAAGAATATTGGAAAATTTAATTGGTTACTCCAATTAATTAAAATTCTTTCATAGGTGAAGCCTTCTAAAATGATTGCGTGGACAAATCATTAATTTCTCAATGGCTTGCAAACGGGAAATAAAATTAATTTGTTGTAAAGACGAAAATGTGGATATTGAATCAGAGATGTTATGGATATGGTATTACGGATCTGGAGACGGATAAATAGGAATAAAATTATATCGGTTTCGGATACGGTTACGGATATGTAATTATTTCGGATTATCCGTTAGTTTCGGATAGTCACGGTTACGTATATTAAATTGAAGTAAAATTTAAATAAATAGTATCATGTAATAATTTAGTTTTATTTATAGGTTTTATCTAGTCTAGGTTATCATTTCGTATTATAATCAGTTATATAGGTAAGTAACAATCCGAAACTTGTGAAACGGATACGGTTACGGATATATTTTTATTTCGGATATCCGATAGTTTCGGTTACGGTTACGGAGCTCCATAACATCACTGATTTGAATGATGAGGTCTGAAAGACCTATCTCGATCACTTTTAGGGTAGAAAATTCATGGAGTCTGGATTCGTGTCCGGTTCTTGGTAATAGGGCTCGCTCCCTTTTACATGGAATACAAAAAAAATCTAGCGAAATTGGGGTTTAACTACCATAGGTTTAAGGTCAGCCTCTTCCTTACCCTATTTATGTAACAATGAGAAAACTTTTCCTAATAAACCACAATTTATATGATTATAGATAATATATAAAGGGTGTAAATTGACCCTTGACACAAACGAAAGGCACTTGTTCTCTCCGTCTTTGCGATCATTCTTTTGTTCTAGACCATACCTGGGAACCTTCTAGTTACGGAGATATTGGGGGTCAAAGTTACAACTTTTTCATAAGTTTTTTTTTTAATACATGTTATTAATGTAAGATTTTTACTTTACACACCTCCACGACCCCCGTACTATTCAATCCATCCATCAGTACAATACTTTGAGTGCTTTCCATCGAGTCCTACCTTAAAGCGTGATTTATAACCCTAAAAAAAAAGTCGATTCCCAGCAATAATTTTTGCGTAAAGTTACTTAGTGTGATGTACAGAATGCTTGGTTGACGGATATGTGAAGGGTCTATTTACACCCTGTATATATATTATTATATTATAATTTATCAGTAAAAAATACAATCCAAATTCTCAAATAGGTAGGTACAGGATAATCGTGCATAAAATCTAGTGTTTACCTATTGCACAATGCATCTAATTATAGCATCGGTAATAACTGTGTTGCACAATATATATTTTTTTTAAATAGCATACTGCACAGGGAAGAAAATCCGGTTTTTCTAGACGCGATTTTTACTTTAGTTTTCCTACCTTATACAAACTTATTATTATAACACAATTGTAAATGTTGTTGCGAACATATAGTATTATAACTCATCATAATCTGCCTAGCCTTTTCCCAACTATGTTGGGGTCGGCTTCCAGTCTAACCGGATGCTGCTGAATACCAGTATTTTACATGGAGCGACTGCCTATCTGACCTCCACAACCCAGTTAGTACTAGGTACTACGATACCCCTTGGTAAGACTGGTTGTCAGACTTTTTGGGCCACTGACTACCTAACGACTGTCTAAGATCTACAAATGACACCCGGGACCAACGGCTTAACGTGCTTTCCGAGGCACGAAGGAAACTCGGTATGTAATGGGTGGTCACCCATCCACAGACCAACCTAGGCAAGCACGCTTAACCCAAACATAGACCCGAGCGGCTGTTATTTTTTAGCCACGAGCTCCTTAGTATAATAACTCATACTCATTTAAATACTGTATCTTAATCCAAAGCTGCAATTGGTATGGTCGCGGGACTCATAGAATTACCGTGACCCTGGAACATAAAGGGCTACTGAAGGACACCGTGGATTTTAGTCAGTACGAGTCTGACAATCCCTCCCGCTCTGCCCTGGGTGGGAGGACTCATTTGATGATTTTACCATGTTAAAAAAAAAAAAAGAAAGCTGCAATTGGTATTCTAAGAGAAATGCGGTTTTGAATTTTGTACCTGGTGGCATTGGTTTTATTCATACTAGCTGTAGCCAGCAGCTTCGCTCGCGTTATGGTCGGAAATTATCCCAATTAAATATAGCCTATGATGGTCGGGGAAAGGGTTGCATCCCATTAGTAAATGAATTTCCGAAATCGGATCAGTGGTTCTGAAGATTAGTACCCCCTACATCCAAACATACGAACATACAAACTTTACCTTTTTATAATATAAGTATAGATTGAGCATCTTCCTTACAACATATCCCCAATTGAATAGATACCGTCCCAATCATTTTTTACCCGACTACGGCGAAGCCAAAAGGAAAGGTTAGGATTTTAGCAGTCAGTCTGTTTGTATTTACGTATGTTCCTCCGTAGCACCTAAACTATTCATCCGATTTTGATGAATAAGGTGTCAATCAATTCGTTATTATGGCCCGGGTAACATAGGCTACATTTTAACCAACTTTGACAAAGGAGGAGTCGATTTAAGGGCTTTTATATAAAACTCCGATACGACGTCGCATCGTGCTACGACGCGGCAAAGACAAACAAACATTAAAGAATAATCCGCGTCGTAGCACGATACGACGTCGCATCGCAGTTTTATGTACAAGCCCATACCCAGTAAACCCCGATTTTAATTATAGGGTGATTTTTCAGTACTCGGGTTTTTCAGTTGTAGTTGTACCATACAAATTCGTGTTCCATACAATTTTCACCTGAAGATTTGCCTTGGCCAAGTGACAATTGAGGAAAGTTACAATAAAATGTAAAGTCAACAATTAACCATTGCGTCTCAATAAAAGTACCTACACCTTTCCAACTACTGCCTCGTAGGTCTAGTGGTCACAAGCGCTACTGTTGAGCAATTAGGTCCTGGATGCGATTCCCGGTTTGAGCAAAATGTTAGTGGCCTTTTCCATCAGGAATTTCTTAGTAGCACCTCGAAGTCTACATTGTCCTCGGTGGATGGCAATAGGCTCATCTCCTATTAGGTTACATCGAACTTAAACAAAAATGGGTGTATTAGGTATCGGTACACCTCTGCCTAGCCCTTCGGAGATTAAAACCATGATGTTTTCCACGTAAACAATGAGTGAATATCTAATTCCCCTGGTTCTAGGAAAGCTATTAGAAAAAATTGCACAATGGAAACTGCACTAGTGCCTTAGGCGGTCGATACTCTTAATAGTTTTATTACTAAACACTGCCGACGTTCATTAATCACATAGTAGACAATGATAATGGATATCGGAAAACCACTTCAAACACATTATTATGTTGGTTACCTAGTTGTGCTATGGGAAAAACGATGGGGTGACGAAGATTTTGTTTGCTTTTAGGATGTATTATGTCATTTTAATATTTCGTTTGTGGAACGTGTCATTCAGTCTATGGCGAAAATGTGAAAATTCAAAATGGCGGAAGATTCTCCAGCATTTTAGTTGTCCTCTTTAGTGGCTATCGAAACATAAGGAAGGTTATTCATATAAACTGTAAGATAATACAGCTACAGTTAGTTCGGGTAGCGATAAATATCGTTTACAATTGCGAGTTTTTGGTATGCACATTAAGCTACCCGAAACTGTAAATTTTTTCCAATCAACCTTGAACCTAATGCTTTAGCGTTAAAGTTGAAAATGACAGATTGTAGTACCTTGATGCGCTGCCGTCTGTACAAGTTCACATTCAATTGTATTGCCAGCTTAAAACGATTCTACCATTGTCTAGAGATAGGAGTCTTTATACATTATATCAAACAAAATCAACTAGCTTATTGAGGAGGAATCTTTTGGCTCTATTATGAGTGTAAAAATAATCTCACGAAGCTGAATGGCTTCTGGACCATACCTTCCCAACCTGCTAGAGATCTTTGAGTTCAAAGTTCCAACTTTTTCACAAGTTTTTACTTTTTTTAAACACCTTGAATGACCCCTGTACTATTTAATGCGTCCATCCGCACTATGTTTTGACTGTGTTACGTCTGTTTAAGTCCGACCGTAAACCGTGATTTTTCACGTATTCTTTCACCCACAAAAATGTCGTTTCCCAGTAATATTTTTGCGTAAGTTTGACTTTGTATAAAAGCAAGAATGACCGGGAGTCACACAATTCGTAGGTAGTTATAACACTTTATAATACTACCTTATTAAAAAGACGTTAAGAAACTAGGTGTAAATTATAATTTGAACTTCTTAAATCCGGTTATATCGGCACCCAATCAAAACTGAGTCATCTAACGTCTTTGCGCTGTGCGGAGTAGCACAAAAAAAAAATAACAAAAAATGGGTAAATTGACACCTCATGCATGTTCTACCAATTAAGGTATATAGGTAAGATGTGTCATCTTGAATATATTGCTGCAATTGACGAGGCAGAAGAGATGCTATCGGGTAATTCGGTTCAATGTTTCTATTTATGTCGACCACAGTCTTACCAATTGGGTATCGACATCTGGGTTTTGGAGGTCAGATAAGCAGTCGCTCCATGTAAAATACAGGTAATTCTGTGTCCTTTTTGGCGCAGCCGTGAGGCACACAGCACATGTACCTATTTTCCCTTTTTTTTTATTATTTTTTTAAAATTGTGATTTTTGATTTTGTATTTTTTTGTTATTTTAATTATGTGTGCTTGATGAACTGACGTCAAATAAACTTTATTCTTTCTTTTCTTTTTCTTTCTTTCTTTATGCAGTTGGACTGGAATCCGACCCCAACATTGTTGGGTAAGGTTAGGCAGATGATGAATGTGTTAGTAACTCTACTCGTTGACAGTGTACGACAATTCTCGTAGTCTGTGTCGAATCTCGTAGACCGTGAAGGGTTTTTCATGGAGGCACTTATAAGCTTAGGTAATGAGGTACATAGCTCGGTACATACTTTATGACATCATGATAGAATAGAATATTCTTTATTATATATGTTACGGGTAAAAGTCGAAGTAAGCCTAGGTTACACATAGTTTTAGCCGGGTAGCCTGCTGTACCTAGGTGCGGTTTAAAGTTGGAGGTTTGATGCAACCAATTTGGATGTAGCGCTCGCCGGCCGCAGCCTCGGCACCGAGCTTTGCGCTCGCTCGGCTCACTCGCGTTTGGTCACAATTCTAACCTAACCTAATCTGATTTGGTCGGTGTGTCCCAGCAATAAAAAGGGTACACCTAAGTATAACAAACTGTTACCGGCCGCACAAGTAACATTCTTAAATGAAAACATTTTACATAATTATGGTGCCACATGTGCGGTCTTTTCGCTAAAATCGATATTTTCAAGACAACCTTTGAATCGATGACAGGAATAAGTACGTAATATTTACAAATACATGAAATGGCAAAGGCAGCATTAATCTTAATATAATTATTCAAATTCACTCGTTCAACAAAACAATATTTTAGCTTACGAAAAATATCCGGTAGGCACTAAATTCAGGGGAATAAATAAGGTTTTAGTTCGGTCCAAAAACTGTAAACTCATGGTCCACATACATGGACATTGATTTATTATGTCAACAACTGTAGATCTTAAATTTTCTCGGAAAATATATTCATCATTGTATGTAAAATGTCGCCTGCACAGTTCTAAGAGTTGATCTGTCACGTCATCTAAGACAAGATAGGTGCTTATTATCCCATGGATTAATATAATAATTATGGATTAAAGGTCTTAGTAATACGGGTCATCGTTAAAAAATGTGGTGCAATCTTTGACGTGGCGTTTCCCGGATGGGGCTGGTAGGTATAGATTTATCTCCGGTGTCTGTAGCGGAAATTATTGTAGAAACATAATATCTGGACTTAGGTACAAAGTCTAGATATTTTATGGTAACATTAAAGTTAATTTTCGATTGTCACCGAAACTTAACTTCTTGGGGCTAAACTTATACTGTCACTTACGGGATATCGTCCATGATTGTTCATTATTTTGAGCTCCCGATATCCTCGCTCGCTTCCTGGGGCTTTTGAAAATCTTCAGGAAGTCAAATGCAATGATGAAAACGAACTCTTTTACCTAATCGATGTAATTTTTATTGATCTTATGGCAATTATGTTAAAAAACCGTCTGACAGAGACTTGATTGACAAAGTAGCATTACTTGTTCAAGTAGTAGTGATTCTTGCAAGTCACTTTCTTGTTCACAGTTCTTGCAAGTCGTTTCTTTTTTGAATTGTTTACTATGGACACTTTTAACGTACACATCTTGCTACATCGTTCTCACATAATGTACCATCTTAACATGAATGATGTAACCAAGAGTTTGTAAAAGTATACTGATTTAAAAGAGTGTCCATGGAGTTTCTTGCCCGTTCTTCTCCATAGAGATCTACGTTAGGGAATGGGCAACTACAGTACTTTCACAGTTTTTATGCCTTGTGACTGGGACTGTAGCTATTGTTGTCTTTGTTTCGACAATTCAAAAGTGCCTGTAACTGGCCTATTTGAAATAAATGCTTTGATTTTGATTTTGATTTCACTCTGTCAGATTGAGTAATGTCATATCGACGGCACGGTTGGCGCAGTGGCTGAGCGATTGACTGCTGCGCTGCGCGTCGTGTGTTCGATCCCGAAATATTTGTATGGCCTAAATATAGTTGTTCCGGGTCTGGCTGTTTGTGTATGTGAGTTTAAATGTTTGTAAACACACCGACCATACAAGAGAAATTCCTAGTGTGGGGTAACGTTAAAATAATACGGTCAAATATTGGGTACCTTAACTGAGTTTTTTGATCATTCACAGCTGATATTAAAACACTTATAAGAAGACTAATACATCCATGAGAGCCCCGACTTACGAACAGTAAATCGTGGGTTCGAACCCAGACAGGCGCATTACTTAGTGTAATTTATTTCATCACCACTGCTCTCAAAACGGTGAAGGAAAACATCGTGAGGAAACCGGCATGTCCTAGAACCAAAAAATCAAAGATATGCGACATCTACCAACCCGCACTGGGCCCGCGTGATGGATTATAGCCCCTTCCCTCTCATAGAGAGGAAGCTGCTCAGCAGTGGGAGCATTATAGGCTGATTAGGCTAATACATCCATAGAGCTGGGCGGTTATAAAGGTAGGAGAAGACCAAATAAACGAGGGATGGGGTGTGTGAAAGATGAAATGGTAGGAAGGGAGTGACCCACGAGATGACGAGTAAAAGAGAAGTATGGAAGAAGAAGACATGCTGCGCGGGCGCCGACCCCAAATAAATTGGGATAAGGGGAGGAAAATGATGAACACATTCATAGAACCTACTTGTTGCTTCTTTTATAGCGTTTCCGCGTTTCATCATTCATCATCATCATCATTTCAGCCGAAAGACGTCCACTGCTGGACATAGGCCTCCCCCAAGTGTCGCCACATTGACCGGTCCCGTGCGTCTCGCATCCAGCGGATCCCTGCAACCTTTACAAGGTCATCGGTCCACCTAGTGGGAGGCCTTCCAACGCAGCGTCTTCCGGTTCGCGGTCGCCACTCCAGAACTTTTCGGCCCCATCGGCCATCCGTTCTGCGAGCAATGTGCCCTGCCCACTGCCACTTAAGTTTGGCTATTCTTCGGGCTACGTCGGTAACCTTGGTTCTCTTGCGGATCTCCTCATTTCTGATTTGATCACGCAAGGAAACACCGAGCATTGCCCTCTCCATTGCCCTTTGGGTGACTTTAAGCCTTCTGATGAGGCCCATTGTGAGCGACCACGTTTCGGTCCCGTATGTAATCACTGGCAACACACACTGGTCATAGACTTTCGTCTTGAGACACTGCGGTGCTTTCCGCGTTTCGTTGATACTATATTACTAACTTTTACTGACTTGCTGTAAAGTTATGAAAAATGGGTCTTTTTATGGAATTCATGCATGATTCAAACAAAAACAATGGTTTACTGATTCTCTTTTCTTATGGGTTTTCTGATCAATTGGTAACAAAAAGTAGTTTTTGGATCGAAAGATTTTATTTAGCAAGTAGTTTATTTTCTATCATAGAAATGTAGCTACATATTTATTAGGTTTTTAGAAAACTGATATGGGAAGGAGAAACGTTGTGGTTAGAATATTTTAACCAGATTAAAGCGCAGGCCACAACGCCAGCTGGCGAGCGAGCGAGCGAAGCGGGTGAGGTTCTTTTCATACTTCGTTCGGCTCTTTCGGTAGTTCGCGGTGTGAACCAAAGTATGAAAAAAAACTCAAACTCAAAAACTCAAAGCATTTATTTCAATTAGACGTTCGCACTTTTGAATGTCAAAAACACAAAAAACGCAACGCTACAGTCACAGTCACAAGGCATAATAACTTGAGAAAGTTAGAAAAGAGGTGAAGCGATGCCTCGTTCGGCTCGCTCGCCAGCTGGCGGTGTGGCCTGCTGGCCGACCATGACGTCGTAAAGCAGGAGTAATTCCAGTGTGGGAAAGAGATGGCGCTACACGACCTGTATAGCTCTGTCTCTTTCCCAAACTGGAATACTCCTGCTTTAAGACGTCATGGTAACCCCCTGCGCTATCACTTGCCTAAATATGACCAAGAAATATAGTGACGTAGGCTGAAGTGTGGTATTTCCTACCACTGCGTAGGTAAGGTAACGGTAGTAATTATAATATTTATGACATTTAATCTAAGGAAGTGTGTCCGAACGCATGTCATTAAATGATGTTGTGGTCAATTTTATCGATGTATTTTTGTGGGAAATTTTTACAAAAACTTATATTATTCATTCCAATAGGTTATTAGCTCAAATGATTAAGTTAAAAATAGATGGGAGAATCCAGTACCTAATAGGTAGCGAAAACATTAATTTATGTGTAGCAAAAATATAAGTGTTCCGTTATTGCTATTTGGTAACGAAACCTTAAAAATATCGTTCTTTTTCAGCTATAGCAATTACATCCATATTCCCGAATAACGGAAAAGGAATCACGGTTCCTATCCGCCTCTCAGAATTGCCTCTTTCGCTAAGGGGCCGTCTCCACGAGCGAGAGAATCGCAGCGATATTATAGTCGTGTCACGTATTTCTATACACTCTCTTAAGGGCTGTCTCCATGAGCGAGAGAATCGCGGCGATATTCTCGTATAGAAATACGTGACACGACGATAATATCGCCGCGATTCTCTCGCTCGAGGAGACAGCCCCTAAGGCTGATGACAGACGGACCGCATTTCAACTGCAATCTAACCGCAAATTGCAGTTCGGATGCAGTTTGAATGCAGTTGACACGACTGCAATAGAACTGCAAACCAAAGTCGGTGTGCAGTTCACACGATTGCACGCCGACTGCAATTGAACTGCAATCGGACTGCACGTTTGATTGCAGTTGAAATGCGGTCCGTCTGTCTAGAGCCTAAGGGTTGAGCCTAATCTGGCGGCACAGAAACGTACTTTTCTATGCTCCTCCTAATTTTGTAACTTTCTTCTCTACACCTTTAGGAACTCAATAAAAAAAGTCTCATGAAAATCCGATCACTATAAACTGCGTTCCACCTTCGTGCCTAAATGCACTCGACTATTAAGTTAATCTTTAAAAAAAAGCTTATTAAATGCCAGTCTTGTTCCAAGTCTTTGTAGATATACAAAACGTCTGTGCCTCTCTTTTTTTCCGGATGGGAAATCCTCATTATGACCCCTCCCGCTCTGGGCGGAGCGAAAGGGAGTGTCAGACTTGTACTAACTAAAACCCATCCATGTTCCTTCTTAACCCTTTGTGTTCCATAGCCGCGGTATCTCTTTCGAACAGTCCCGCAGCCCAAACCTCTGTGCCTTTGGGATCATAATTTGTGTCGTCAATCCATATTTCCATCGACTTTTCAATGTACCAACCTAGAAAGCAAACGTTTTGATGACCTTCGGGGAAATACAGCCGAGTTTATGTTATTTCGATAAGAAAAATTAAATGGAAATTTTCGTTCTCATCATCACTTGGAACTTGCAAAATAGTCCAAACACGCAACGGTGCTTTAGTTGTTTACTTCATTTTGCTTGAGTAGTCATCTAGAATGTGAATGAAGAACAAGCGGTGTGCAAGTAGGATACGAAGCACGTTCTGTAGTTCCCACCTACCCCCACGTCAAAAAGTTGCGAGTTGTAGTAGTAAGTCATGTAGTCATCTCTGCACGGACTGGCCAATATTTTCACAAACTAGCTTATACCCGCGTTTTCGCCCGCATGGATTTCAATAATTGTCCCACGTGATCATACTACCGGAATAAAAAGTATCCTATGTGTTAACGCAGGTTGTAAACTATCTGTCATCCAAGTTCGGTAGTTTTTGTGTCAAAGGGTAACAAACAGCCATCCATCCATCCAATCATCCTCGCAAACTTTTGCATTAACTATAATATGATGTTTTGCTGTGTTGTATCACGCTGAACAGTCAATAATTCAATCTGCCTTTTCTGTCTATACTGGGCCACCAAGATATGGGCTATGCCTCGTTTGGGGCCCAGGGCTAGCTTTACTTAAGCACTCTTTTAACTAGCACTGTTGTCACTTGTTTGTATGTTTCCTAACTTGTGTGTGTCAATAAATTGAATTGAATTGATTTGAAAAATATTAGTTTTAAGTATATAACAAATCTGTAACTCCTACAATCAACTCAGGCCTATTTACTTTAACATTTGACTTTAAAAAAGTAACCGGTTAATTTATTTGACTGCTAAACGAATGGGAAATTAAATCAAAAGTTCATAACACAGACCATAGACGCCAGTTCATTACTCTATGTAATTATGTCTTCAATTCCTTTTTTTTCTTGACGTCTTGTCGATATTTCAATGTCAGATCGAATACTTGTAAGCTTTGGTGCGATTTTTTGTTCCAAAATCAATCGGCATACAGTCCCATTACAATTAAGTTACACTAAATTTGCATCAATGTTAAAATCACTGTGATCTTTAATAGCGAAGGTATAACGGTGCTGTTAGATAGCTGTCACTCTAACAAGCCTGTAAAAAAGTAGAGACCTTTATTTGTCGTAAAAATAAGGTTGTTGCATTGTAGCCGGTAAAGGTAACAAATCTGTGAAAGGACTGTATTCCTGAGATGCGATTTTTTGCCGCCAAATCAATCGGCATAGACTGTCTGTGTTGATTTTCACTAAAATATAATGGTTACCAACATTACGGGATTACGTACGGGACTTATTTGAGAGTTTAAAAAGTTATTGGGTGTGAATTTGTGTTAACATTTCGCGCAGACGTGTTAATTGAATTGGTTTTACTTTTTTTGCTGGTCAAGTGGCCGAATTTGTGCTTTGTAGTGCTTACGTTGTCTTTTAAGTTAATATGCATCGGTTATTCATTATTTGGACCTCAAAAAGTACGAGAAATGCAGAATAATTTAAATACGCGTCCTGTTGTATTTCTGGGAAATTACTGTTAAAGTTCTAAAAAGGGTCGCTTTTCATACTACGCACTACGCTTCCATTGCGGGAAACGTCACAGTTTTTTCCCCTCACTTCGCGCGCAAACTGAAACGTCACTATTGCCACAGATTAAAAAACAAAAACCATAGTCGCGTATTTTTTATTTTTCTTTACGCGCAGACTGTGGCAGTTTATTCTAAGGTTGAAGGCCGTCCACTTCCGTTTGTTGTCGGCTAGTGGCGCCAACTTTTTATCATGAATGTACGTTAATTAATGGCATATTGAAAATCGATTTGTAATTTTTATTCTTATGATTAATTATGGTAATGTATTATGGACACTCGTGTACAGTTGCGAGTAGGTAGTCTATGTGCACACTTAGCAAAATTTAAAGCCGATTTTCTCGTAGAGTAATGATTTTAAGTTTGATATTAGACTCATTTCATTATTGCATGGGTTTCAAAATACTACAAAAAAATATGATCAATGCAGATGGAGAAAATCACTTTTAATAGTTGCTCACTGTATACATATTAAGTTCTCATGACTGTACGTAATAAAACATGATCTCTCGGTGATTTTCAAAGGTGATTGGCTATTAGTAAACACGAATTAAGTACGTTAATAAAAAGAACGTGTTCTTTGTAGATACGAGAAAATTTGACAATTTATCGTCTGTAAGGCGCCATGTTGTAGATTGTAGGTATGCACTAGTCAATACAGAGCGGAGTGTTTTAGGATCATTTATATAACAGATGACTTTCAAAAACTGTGATACACGTACCTCATCATTTTAACTGAAGTATAAATGTAGACACATTTTCAAGTCAATCGACTCAGAGAATAAAAAGTTTCATAGAAAATTCAACACCCCATTTCACCGACTTAGGGGTGGAATTTCGAAAAACCCTTTCTTAGTGGATACCTACTCTTCACAAAGAATACACCCTCCAAATTTCATGTCTCTAGGATCAGTCGTTCGGGCTGTGCGTTGATATATAAGTCAGTCAGTCAGTCAGTCAGGACTTTGAATTTTATATGTATAGATAGATAATAATAAACAACTACGAGTACTAAAAGCAAAAACGTGGTATAAATATAGGTAACAGTCTGAAAAATATCGTTTTCCACCAAAATTTATCAGAATTTGTTATTTTATTGTATTTTCAATTGACGTACTGAGCAACTTCTCACCCTGTTCTTCATACACCTAAAGACAGAGTATAATATGTATAATCACAGTCCGATATCCGCTCCCGGGCGGTTAAGGCCTACGCAGACCGGGACGGCATGGCAAGGGATTTTGCCGTGAGTCAGTGCACACTGGCCGCTTAGATACCGCAGCATTCCAGCACTTTTCCACGGCATGCCACGGCAAAGTGCATGCATGCACGCACCCCACAGTATATCACTACGAGCGCCGAAGTCCGTGGCATGCCGTTGCCTACCGCAGTATGCCACGGCATCCCGCCACGGGAGCCTGTGGCGCGTCTTTTAATGCCGTGCGATAAAATCCCTTTCAATGCCACGGCATCATTTTAAAGCATAGCAATTTATGTCGTATTTCTGTAACAGTACGGTTGAATGTCCATTAGTAAAAATTAAAATCCCTTGCCATGCCGTCCCGGTCTGCGTAGGCCCTTTTACTTGTCCGTACCAGTTTGACGGAACCTAAAAACTACAATCGTTTAAAAGATAATGAACACCCATCAACGAAGAATATCTGTCACGCACCCAGACAGCTTGACGACGCGCCTATTAACTTTCCAACAATTAAATATCATCCTTATCTTTATTGCGCGTAAGTGTTAAAATCATTTGAAAGCTATCTGGAACACCAATGTGTC
Organism: Noctua comes; assembly: GCA_963082995.1. Taxonomy (NCBI): domain Eukaryota; kingdom Metazoa; phylum Arthropoda; class Insecta; order Lepidoptera; family Noctuidae; genus Noctua; species Noctua comes. The sequence continues at coordinate 2,488,094 of OY720282.1, forward strand.
GCATTGTATGTACTCGGTACAGTTTGTATTTGGTTTTAGAACACACGGCATTCCATTCCTCAGTTCCAATCATAAAACGTAACGGACCTCATCATCATAATCCTCCTGCACTTGTCCGAATTTATTTGTGGTCGGCGCAGCATGTCTTCTTGTTCCATACTTCTCTATTACTCGTCATCTGAACAGTCACCTCCATTCTAGCCATATCATCCCTCTCACAGTCTGTCCATCGTTTCTTTAGTCTTCCTCTATTCTTATAACCATCTATATTCATACTCAAGACGTTGTTCACTACATTTTCCTGATTCCTCCGCATCACATAATATTCATACTATGATAACCGATTACCACACAACTTCTTAAGAGGTACCAAAATCAAAGTATTTATTTCCAGAAGGCCAGGTACAGGCAGTTTTGAATTGTCAAATACAAAAAAAAAGAATCTACAGTTCTAGAGTTCCAGTCACAAAAACTGTGAAAGTACCGTAGTTGCCCATTCCACAGGGTAGATCTCTATGGAGAAGAATAGGCAAGAAACTCCATGTACTGGACACTCATTAGAGAAAGGTAAATTCTATCAGCAATAATGACGATGGAAAAGCCAAAAATGTATGGGAGTGACATATGACAATATGAATCCAGTTGAAAGTCTTTTTTTTCTTCTTTGGCAACTGAGCCGATGTCGACTATTCTGCCAATGTCATCTCGTAGCGGTAACGTAGCCTGGTGAGGCGTCAAACATTGAAATTGGTTGAAAACGCTCTGACAGAATGTCTAATCCTTCATCTGTCAAAAATATTTGAATTCAAACTTCGAACCGCAGTCTGAACTAAACATTCTTAGCGGCAAATGCTAAAACCTCTTATAGCAAAAGCTTCGATAGAAGGCATTCATTTGGAAAAGCGTTCCTGCTTAGTATCTGATCTACTGTGGTATTTTCTAGCTTTTACAATTTAATGTAGCTGAAAATCTGCAAAAAGTGAACAATAATAATTTAATAACTTTTTGCGGATTTTCAGCTGTTGCAAATATTATGTAATTTTTTGTGTACAATTAAGAATAGAAAGGTTATGTGCTTTTTTTACGTTACTACTTTGAAATTAGACCAATATTTTGGGACTAATATGACAAAACAGATGAAATATGTAAAGCATTCTGCGCTCCACAATACTCATACAATCCAAAGTTACATCCATAAGCTTAGATCATACCATCTGCTCATATCAGACTTCCATCTTCATAACACCAAACTAAATGCACATTTAATTTCGCATCGCTAGCGTTCACAGACGATGACGCAAAACCCTTGCAGCGATTTAACCAAAAAATACACAAAAAGACCTAACAGAAAATTTCTTTGAATGATCATCATTGATAGACCAATTTTATTACGGCTGCTAAACCAATCAACATTCAATTTCCTTCTTTATTGACCAAGAAAAAGAGTCCATAGCTTAAATTGGCAGTGTACAAATAAGTTAGCATCGCATCTCCGCGTGCTGACATGAATGATTGGAAGGCCTGAGTAATGAAGTTTTAAATGAAACCAGTTTTAAATTTTCAGGAATTCAGTCTTATAGCGAATCGGTAGGGTTCCCTTTACTTCGACGGGACGACTAACGTGCAATAGCGAGAAACTGTCATGATATCTATGACAGATACTATGATTAATTAAATAGTTCTTGATGTTAATCTTGATTATTGTCATGAGGTGGGTTTTTTATATTGGGTTTTATTGTCTATGATCTTAATTGTCTATGATCTTTATTAAGTGTTACTGTAGCAAAGAGACCGGAAATTTTACTACCTCCGACTCGTCTTGATGACTGATCTTAATTCAAAGGAATATTCTTGCACCCTCCGATGGCTTGTTGACGAGGACCGTCCTAGAAATTTAAATGATGCTTAACGGCGTGCAGTTTTTGCAAGGAATCTATGCGTTCCCCCCACTGTTCTATGAACGCCCAAAACCATGTAAGGTTCTTTTCGACGCGCGGGCTTGCGGGCGGTGAGTAATGGGCGACTCGCTGTCCGACCATGGACCATGCCCGGATCGACGGCGCGTTGTGTTCCACGCGCGCCTCAAAGAGTGTCAGCATTATGACGGGGCCCCCCTCTAGAGGGCCAAAGCCTGCCGGGGTCACGGGAATTATAGAATTACCGTGATCCTGGATCATAAAGGGCTATTGAAGGACACCGTGGATTTTAGTCAGTACAAGTCTGACAGTCCCTCCCACTCTGCCCTGGGTGGGAGGACTCATTTGATGATTTTACCAAGATAAAAAAAAAAAAAAGATTCTTTTCGACCCTGCTTCGCACGGGTGCTATTTACTACTTTTTGTGACCGGGTATTCAAAACAAAATTCGGTCTAGCAAGTATATCCGGGTACATGACAGGAAATAATTTTAGTTTATTTAAGGATCGCTTTTATCGAAATCGATAAGGAGGACTATATATCTATATATATTTACTACTTTGTGCTATATCTAAGTTAAATATTAATTCCTATTTTAAAAACCTTTCAAAATTTAATTTCTACTCTAAGCTAAACGCTGCATCAAAATGTAGAAGAACTGAAGAACTAAGTGAGCGGTCACCCAGAGAGACACAAAAAGCACTTTGGATTTGCAAAACGCCGAACACCTCATCACTCGACGCATGACTTTTTTCGTAATTACCTCTCACATTCTGCTTCGTCACCGCTTCTATAATTAACTCAGGCAATTAAACTAACTAGAGGTTAAACACCTGTAGTTATTTTGACATCAATCAGTTTGGCACCGCGCCCCGACACATGGGCTAATCAGATACTGATATACAGCTATAGGGATCGATATACTACACTTATTATGCGTTGAATTTAATTGTAATTATTCGATTATCGATTCGGATTGATGGCTCGTTAGTCTTGTATTGAATGTTGGGACGTGAAGTATTGTTGTTGAGCAAGAAGCTTAGTTGCTACAGTAAAAGATTTTAAGAAAACCGGCCAAGTCCGAGTCGGACTCGCACACAAAGGCTTCAAGAAAACGCTGAAGAAACACGTTTCTTGTTTGGGGATCCCGTTTAATACAGGGTGTAAACAGACCCATCACATATCCGTCAACCAAGCATTCTGTACATCACACTAAGTAACTTTACGCAAAAAATATTGCTGGGAATAGACTTTTTTTTTTGGGGTTTTAAATCACGTTTTAAGGTAGGACTCGATGGAAAGCAGTCAAAGCATTGTGCTGATGGATGGATTGAATAGTACGGGGGTCGTGGAGGTGTGTAAAGTAAAAATCTTACATTAAAAACATGTATTTAAAAACAAACTTATGAAAAAGTTGGAACTTTGACCCCCAATATCTCCGTAACTAGAAGGTTCCCAGGTATGGTCTAGAACAAAAAAATGATCGCAAAGACGGGGAGAACAAGTGCCTTCCATTTGTGTTAAGGGTCTATTTACACCCTTTATTTAATTTTTGTTTTATTTTTAGTTGTTACAACGGCCAGACATACTCTGTGATAATTTCAAGTGTCCACCTCTTACGGTTCAAAAGAGACAGCTCTGTGACAGACGGAATGTCGGCAGACAGACAGGGGAGCCTTAGTAATAGGGTCCTGCTAGCACCCATTGGCTGGCAACCCTAAAAAAGAAAGGTTTAATTAATTTTATTGTTTCCTTTACCGAGATTCTTAATTCTACTAGTGGCCAGTAAACCAACAGCAAAAAAGAAAAAAAAATATTAGAATTCCAATTTGCAAATTGTCGTATGACCGGTCAATATAATGCGAAAACCTTCAATCGACAATATCTAAATTACAGCACAATCTATCAGTTGCAAGGTAAACCACCTATTTGTATACATTTCTAAATGTCGCATAGTATTTTTAAAAGTCGTAATAAGCGGATAACTGCTGCGTAATAGTCTAATAGTTTTTCATCAGCTGTTATTGACATTTTTTACTACTGTCTACGTAGTAGATAGTGTAGGGCAAATCCCCTTTTCTTTGATTTCTAAGCTTTGATCAAAAATCAAATGGCCTCACTTAATTAAAAAATTAATTTCCCTCACCGCCAACAGTTGGGACTAGAAGCAAGTTTTGCACAAAAATTTAAAAGTTACTTGTTTTTGCACAAAACAAAATGGTCAAAAATGGTATCAATTTCAAAAGACAGTAGAACGAAAAGAAATCAGATTTAGTGATTCTTCTGGGGTCAAAGACCGCAAAAATTCGTAGGTAACTTTTTTAACTTACTTTCATCTTAAAAGGAGCCAAATACATAAAAACCCCCCATTTTTTAGAAGTAGATTAAAAGTGATCGGAACATCATACGATGGTGCCTAATCAAATCCTTCTTTTATTTCTATTCAGAGTAGCACACAACCTTTTCTCCAAATTCTAACACCCCACCCATTCATTGATGACCCCCATCTTTACCCATGTAACCGCTACTCCACCTTACATCACACAAACAGTCGTGACAGTAACCTTAATGCACTTACGAAATACGCGAAATCGGCGGCTGCACACACCCAATGATTTGACTTCGGAACTTGTTGCATCATCTGCGTACGCTCAGGCTGGCGTGAATGAAGAACTTGAATGACCAATTTGAGAGGATGGGTGAAAAGGTCTTGGTACCTGCGTAGTGAGGATTGTTGGAAATGGGTGTGTCTGGAAAGAACGATACAATGATGAAATTAATTGCATTTTCATGCCTCGTTGCTCGAATGAGCCCCAAATCTGAGCATGAGGTCCTGGTTTGGATTCTCGGGTAGGGCTAATCGTTATGGGCATATCCATTAGGAATTTCTCAGTAGCAGTCTGGAGGCAATATAGGCTCGTCCCTATTATATGGGACCTAGATAACGTGGCGAAACGTGGGTGTAGGACACCTCTACCGACTCTTTGGCAAACAGGCGAGATTCTTTATTATTTTTATGTTTATTGTACCTACAGCCATTTCATCTATGCGAGCGGGACCTCCCATTATCTTCATCATCATTCGCCTGCCATTATCCCAATTTATTTGGGGTTGGCGCTGCATTTCTTCTGCTTCTATACTTCTCTATTACTCGTCTTCTCAGCAGCCACCTCCGTACTAGCCTACTATTTCACACAGATAGCCGAGACTTCCTAATTAGAGAATTTGCGCTAAAAATAAAACATTTTAAAATGGCTATTGGTCTACTATTTCTGTTAAAATAGTCATTATCACTAAGACACTAATTTTGTACGCAATCTTGAACAACTCGGTGAGTACTGCGACGTGTCATACGCAAATAGTAAACGCATGTTTACCTTATGACGTCGAAATTTGTACGCCAAGAAATGTCGGTACGAATCTCTCGTGAGGTAAAACCATATCTGGATTTGTACTTTCAACATCACGGAATCTCCGCAAGATTTTGTTTCGGCTGATATCACCAGCATGCTTGTGCCTTCCCTGTGTTAGAAGGCCTTTTATCATGCAGACTATAATCAAGGTCAACTACCATGCTGCGGGACTGTTCGAAAGAGATACCGTGGCCCTGGAACACAAAGGGCAAAGAACGAACATGGATGGGTTTTAGTCAGTACAAGTCTGACACTCCCTTCCGCTCCGTCCGGGAAGGAGGGGGGGGGGACAATCGATGATTCATCATCAGCCTATAGCAGTCCACTGCTGGACATAGGCCTCCTCAATCGCACGCCATTCAACTCGATTTTCAGCGACTCTCATCCAGTTGCTACCAGTCACCCTGCGAAGATCGTCATCGGCGTTTGCCGATTCGCGGTCTCCACTCAAGAACACGTCTACCCCAACGGTCATCGGTTCTACGGCTAATATGACCGGCCCATTGCCACTTCAGCTTACTTATTACGATATGATTACTCATCCGAAAAAAAAAAAAAAGGTCAACTACCATTGATCCAGCAATTCAATCCAACGCTGGAGTTCAGTGATTTGAACTCAAGAAACGGTGGACGGATTGTGCTAAGAATGATTACGGCAAGTATAGATGAGTGGAAAAAGGCAACACATTGAGCCAATACTGCTGAGTCATTCGGGTTATACACACATTGCATTTAATAGAACAGGTAAAAATACGCTTCTGTATATCTATTAAACGTAAATAATGGCAGAGGAAAATATTCTAAGGAAACTTGGGACAACGAGGGCAAAAACACGAATTGAGTAAGCGAGCTGATGTAAGCTCATTCCTTTTTAACTTTTTAGTATGCGAAGAGGCCTTTGAACAGGAGACAGTTACAGGCTGATACCTAATCATACACATTTCCCTTCAAAGAATTACCCCAGTAAAGTCCAACTTTAGTCACACGGTTAGTAAAAGGAAGATCCAAGCTATATTCAGAAAGTAAACTTTTAACAGTTTTTTTTTTTATCGTGGTAAAATCATCAAATGAGTCCTCCCACCAAGGGCAGAGCGGCAGTACAAGTCTGACAGACTTGTACTGACTAAAATCCACGGTGTCCTTCAGTAGCCCTTTATGTTCCAGGGTCATGGTAATTCTATAAGTCCCGCGACCAACTTTTAACAGTTACGAGTATTTTAATGTCAAAATGAATCAGTGTCAGGCGATATGCTTACGATGTTAATTGTTGTATTCGAGGGGTATTCCCATGAGTTCCTTGCGATATTTTTAAAGGGTTGGTGGCGCCTCTCTTATCGATAAACTCAATAGGGTTGTGTTTACTTTGAACTTCACTTTTGCAACAATCAAAAATAGATTGTGTGTGAGAAGTTGGTGTCTCATACCTACTTACTTCCTAACTCTGGTGATTTATAATTTGATACTTAGAGTAGGTAGGTACGTATTTGGTTTTTCAGAATACTCAGGAAAAATCTTTATTTAAAGAAAAGGAGATTGGCATGAACCCATGTATTTTCAGTATCACATACGCCCTTACCGTTTCATAGAATGATTATATGGATTTGAATGCTACAATAGAGTATAAGAAAATATGTAATGGTAAGATATACATTAGAGTTGGGGATATTAAATTGATTTATACATAACCTCAAAATGGACCACCAAAAATAATACTTAGAAGTACCTACCTACTTAATGTAAACCAAGGCAGACCCTTTTAGATCATACATTTCAATCAGATAAAGTGGATAGATTGTACTTTATTAACTATAGAAGGATTTTTGTGTTAAGCACTAGTAAGATTTTAAAGTAGGGTGTTCTAAGTTGAGATAAGAAAACGGCAATTATAGATAAGAAGATTTTGAATTATTTTAGGCCATCCAATTGCTATGACGTCACTTACAATAGTAATAACGTACCGTTTGCGGGATTCGAATCCGCATCCTAGATGGTCCATGGTCCATCCACAAGGTGGTTGTCAATAGGATAAAAGATAATGAATAATTTAAAATAGAATAGGTAAAAAAAAAAAACCATAGTATTTATAATAACTTTTTATTCTAATGATAACAATATTATAAAGTTATTTTCAATCACCACGCGTCGACGTATGTTGTCAGGGACATGAAAACGTTCAGAGTTGCGACATCCACTAAATAAGCAGTGCCTGGGTGCTTCTGGTACTCTTCTTAAGTTGGGCAGAGTGATTGTCTGAGCTCGAAGTTGGTTTTCGTGTCTTCACAGAAGTTCTTGTTGTGGTTGTTCCCAACAAGTTACGCAAATTGGTTCATAACCTGTTAAAACAATTCAATACTTTATTTTGACGCATATAAACTTTTTATTGCCTTGAAATCGGATTCCACTATAATCCTGCTAATATACTTCTAATTATGGCCCGCCCCAGTAGGTATAGACTCTTTTCCGACTCTCACCATTAATAACAATAATAAAAAATAGACAGGTCCATCTAGGTGAAGTTATTCAACACCAGCAATCAGCATCCTCCCTATCTTAACGTCTCTTTTTCTTTGAGTGTGTCATTCTTCCAGAAAATAATAGAGAAAAAAACATAGAAAGCAAAAATATGTCATACATACCTGACATGGCTGTATATCCCACAGAACAGAAAAAAACAGATATCCTCTGGTCAATTATTGCAACTATCTGGGTTTCCTCCTGTGATGCATGATTGATATGACTCTCAGTCTCAATCACTGAAGTACCACAAACAATACAGGTATGTTGCAGCTGATGCATTCCTATCGCCCAGCAAGAATTGCATACATAATCAGAAGTGTTGATCTAAAAACAATGTTTGTTCAGAAAATAGTAGTCATAAAAACTGTGGCCAATATTATAGTTGTCTTTTTTTAATGTTATAGCAATGTGGTGGCTCAAAATAAGAGTTCACACTTCATTTATAGATGCAGAAAACATTACACATATCACAAAGAACAAATTCAAAAAATCCTAACGTAAATATATTTTTTTGTATTTGACATAAGTGACAGCTGTGTTGCCAAATATTGATTAACAATCGATTCTAATCGATTAAAATAATCGAATCAATACGAAATTAATTTAGTGAAAGCAATGCTATTTAAATTATAATTATGTTGTTTAAAGTGAGCATAATAATATATTCTCGAATCAAATCAATCTACTTTATTTTTATTTAATGAACAATATTTGGACGAAAAATACTTTCCAAAACATACATAATACTTGTGGAATTGCTTTGGCCGTCTGTTCGTCTATTTAAATCAATTTTTTTGAATAAACGATTTTTTTCTTCTTCACTAAAGTGATCATCGATTTGGGTTTATTATATGGCAACACTGACGACGTCATACATTTAATTGGTTCTATTTTATGCGTTTTGTTTTGCATTAATGCGTTTTGTTTTTGCATCCTAAAATCATGGTTTTCTAATTACTCCCAACAACTAAAAAAACATTTTAGCTTGAAAAATAACTACAGCTATAAGACCTTTAATTTGCATATAACTAGATTTTGAAACGTTAGAATTTGATGAGATACCCAAGTAACCAATCTCCTTTCTAAAATTCTTAGTCATTTCATTTTTAATGAAGAATGTGTAGTGAATCCAATGCGGGTATGTATGGGCTATGAAAAAAAACGCCTATTTTTATTATTAAAGAAAATACATATCACTCTAGTCTGCAGTTTTTTTAAGTCCATGAATCACCGCATTACTCATAGTGCCTATATTTTTGGCGCTAAACAGACATCAGAAGCTTCAAGGCACAGCCCTGCAGATTTTAACGCGACCACAACACGCAATCAATTGCGGTTAGCCTGAACTTAAGCTATATACACACGACACATTTTTTAGGAGTTTTTCTTTCCATGAGAAAATAAACTGTAAAAGCCAAAGTCAAAGTCAAAGTCAAAGTTTTTTAGCCAAAGTTTTAGTCAAAGTTTTCAAAGTCAAAGTCAAAGTTTTTTAGCCCTAAATGTAAAAATCGAGTAAATGCATGCGAAACTTCTTCCGATCATCATCTGCCTCCAGTCTAACCGAATGCAGCTAAATAACAGTATTGTACATGGAATGACTGCCTATCTGACCTCCACGACCCAGCCAGTACTGGGTAATACGATACACGATAATTGGTAAGACTGCTGATAACCAGACTTTCGGGCCGCAGACTCCCTGTAACGACTGTCAAAGATCTATAAATGACAGCCGGAACCAACCACTAAACGTGCTTCCCGAGGCACGGATGAAACTCGGTATGTAATGGGTGGTCACCCACGGACCAACCTAAGCAGGCACGGCTTAACCTAAAGATCGTCCCGACCGGCTGTTATTACTTAGCCACGAGCTCATCACGAAATATCTTCCGATATGATGACAATTACGTTAATGAAAATAATCTGGCGCTTTCGCAAAAGCTGTGTGCACTTACCAAGTACATACCTGTAATGTCAACTATTTTAGTTTTTGAGATTAGGGGTTTAAGTACGAAATTGCCGATTTGTATGGACGATTTCGTGAAAAGTGATATTTCCAAACTAACATTTTTTTTTTTTCTTGCTAACGTCTGATCCGATTATGATGCAATTGCAAACTACAGTTAGAGTGAAAATAGCTGCGCTGCACTGCGTATCTTATATTCTCAAAACACAGTCTATGACAAAAAATGTACTTACCTACTTGAAGTAGTGAAACCGACGGCACATTGAAATGTGTTTTGACACAGTACCCTATGAGGTAATATGCAACTACTAGTACGGTTTTTAACTCTAAAAGGTACGTAATTTAACAATTAATCCAATAAAAATGGAATTAGGAAAAAATATAACTATACGTCAAAGTTACAAACAGAACAACAAAATGTGAGGAAAAAACGGCAATTTCATACGACCTATTTATTACACAAATTGCCCAACAATGGTTTTTTAAATTATAATAATAGTAAATAATAATATATCATTTATTTCAGGTAACAAAGACCCATAACCATAACATACATACCTCATAGACTATCATACATATTTTATAAAGAAATTATGAACTATTGACTACTAACTACTACTATTGTTTACTATTAACTATTATGATTTGTTCCAAAAGTTAGACCACCCCGTCTTGGTTTTTGGTTTTGTCTGTCAGACACCAATGTGACCACAGGTTAAGCAGTCGATCGTAATGTCGTCGGTTTATTAATTATCTTTATTTTAGGGAACTTGGAAAGCCCGACTCTATATATAGATTTAATAAGAAATCTATATCACCTTCAATGCTTGATGTTGTTACAATAATTTTATTTTGTTTTAAATTAAAATACTCAACTGCATTTGGGTTTTTACGCTTTCAACCAGACTCTTGAAATAATCTCAGTTACATGGATTAATAAGGAATTAGGAAACTACGTTATTTTAATCAATTTAGGAATTGTAATTTTTCTTCAGGTTTTCCATTGGCTTTCTCCCTGTAAGACCAGAAAGATACGGGGTACGAAGTCATGCCATTACCGGCATCAAAAGATCAAGCCATCTTCCATCTTGTCTCTTTAATTACATTTTACTTTTTCGAAGCATACAATGTTGTGCTATACCTACCTCTGTTTAAAGGTAAATGGAGAAGAAGGGGCTTTCAAAATAAAAAAGGTATCCTATACCCAGCATTGGGTGATTGTGGGCAGATGATTCATGTGTCAAGCTCTTCACTTCAGTTATCATCGCCAATCTTCAAGTCATCCGCCACTCCGCCCGCGACTTTGTCCGCGAAAATTGTGATAGCTCGGCTAATTTGCATGATATAAAAATAATTTATAGCCTATAGCACTCACGAATAATGTAGCTTTCTGCCAGTGAAAGAATTTTTAGAATTGGATCATTAGTTCCGGAGATTATCCCCTACATAGCGACCCGCCCTTGCTTCGTACAGCGCCACCTATCGGGTGCAAAACTATACCTATAGTAGCCTATCTTTTAAGTTAAGCATCCAGCAGTAGAGCGGAGAAAACTGCGTTCAAATCCATGCAGTAGTTTTTGCGTGATGCGCGTACAAATATACAGACAGGAAGAAAGACAAAAATTCTAAAAACTGTTGTTTTGGCTTCTGTTGCTGTAATAAAGACCCCCGTATATATTTTTTCCCATATCTTCAATGTACTGACATCGGCGTGTTACAATTTTATTATAATTCATAATTCATTTTATTCATCAAATATAAGCTAACAGTTTACACCAAATCGCTTATATCTATTCTAATACTACAAAATTACATCAATCATTTTAATTAAAACTTCTTAAAATATACATTAACAAACGGAGTAACATAAAATTTGTAAACAAAAAACAACCTTATTCAGACAACAACAATTACAATTAACAACTATTTCTTCATATTTAAATAAATATGCACATGTTTAGCGATTGTCCATTGAGAGTCAAAAAATAAATCTGCCTCAGGAATATATTTTAGAAAATCATTTATTAACTTAATTGCTCTAGCAGCGGGAGTGGATTATATGTATAGATAGGCCACTTTCGGATTCAGCATCGCTTGC